>CAJVRI010000128.1:60000-2915000 GCA_911649635.1 Poeciliopsis gracilis
TTAGGTTGGATGGGAGACCTCAGTGCAGCCATTTTCAGATCTCTCCGGAGATATTCAATACATTTCAAGTCTGGACCATGACTTGGCCACTCCAGGATGTTCGCAGAGTGGTTCTGGATTCACTCCTTTGAGATCTTGCTCATGAGGCTGTTGCTCCAGTCGGAGGTAAAGCGCGCTCTGGAGCAGGTCTTCATCCAGGATGTCTGTCTGTTGCTTCATTCATCTTTCCCTCTGTCCTGACTTCCTGACTAGTTTACCTTAATATGATGGTGCCACCACTGTGCTTTACAAAGCTTTGGTTCACACATTAGCGTGTTTGACTTTGACTAAGTCCAGTGATCATTATTGTTTTTTTATTTGATCATAGAAGGAACACACTTTGTTAAAAATTCATGGGCATGAACATTGCAGGGCTAAAACAGCTAGCTAAAAAACTTAAAAGCCATCAGCTGCATGCTAAATTGTTAGTTCGAATCCCTCATAAACTCTGACATTTGATGACTGATTTGTCAGTCCTGGATGTCAACATTTTACTATGCAGAGAGTTGTTGAAGTTTGACTTCAGAAGACACAGATATGAAGTATTAAAGCAAAGGAAAAAGGAATAAAATCTGCGTTATTGCCATAAGTAGGACCAATACTAAACATTTGTTGTTAAAAATGGTCCCCTCTATTCTTGTGAATGTTCATTTGATATGTATCATCCTCTAAGCATTGTTTCAATATGTAAGATAAGATAGCTGTATGTTTCAAGGTCTGAAAGTTAGTACCTTTGATAGGTTTCACCTCAGACAGACCTCATAAATTAACACTTGTTCTGGTTACTAATATCACTTTCTTTTATGTAGGTCATTCTAAAAGGTGCTGTGGGTTAAGGTGAGAAACTTATTTTCAAATTGTGGGAGAAAGCCAAACTGGTTTTCAGCAGACCAACATTTGCGACGTTTGAAACCGAGTCGGTTTCACACCCTGTTTGATCTGACATGGTTTGTTCAGATCAAACAAAAAACACTGTCAGGCCCAAATCTGGTACACCAAGGAGAATTTCTGACAACAGAAGAATTTACTCCACATTTGCTGGTTAGTGTTGCACCTCGAGCAATGGGGTTTAATTTCAGTGTGTCACAGTGAAGAGTAAAAATATCGGTCTATGTTTCAACTCATTTGTGGTTATGAATGACGTCTCATCAGTTAAGACTGAGGTCTCACATGACATGACCTTTTATTGTAGACATCAAAAATATGGCGTTTGATCCTGCTGTAGGAGTTCAGAGTAGAGCTGCTGCTGCTTTGAAATGGAAGGAGTTATCTCTTCCAATCAAATCCCTCAAGGAAGAGTTGCCAACTTAGCAAGTTTATCCCTATATTTATTGAGCATACAGTGATTCTCTGTAAGTCAGCAAGCAAAAGGAAATCTGTGCCGTTACTGGATACAGACTAAAAAATCTGTATCATTTACTCTTCTCAACAATTGTGACTCTGGGATAACACTAGGGGGTGCTATAGCTCCCTCTGGATCACACATAGTGTGCCCAAGAAAATAAAAATGAAAAAGAAATCTTTTATATGAGAAAATATTTGACAAAATCTCACAATAATTACATTTTTCCTAGATGTAAAAATAATAGATAATAAACAGCCAGTAATAAATATAGTTATAAAACAAAGGGAATTGGTGATGAGCCTTTAGACCTTATTTTCCATCCTGTAACCCAGACTTCTGTAAGCTGATATCTGTGAACAGCTTCTCTCATTTGTTTTATTAGTAAAAATTACCTAAGGAACAGGTTCACATAAGGCGTTCCCCCAAATAAAGTAAAAACAAGGAGGAAAAGAAGGAATTTGGTGGCTTATTTTTGCAATGCTGAGCTTTTATTGACAGCCACCAAAGCAAATGTTGCACAGATAAAACTGTATTTTTGGGGAAGCCAATGCTGTTGCTCAACCAGAGCAATGGACAACTCTTTTTCTACACTCCATGAATGAAGACAGCACACCGTGAAATGTTAAATTATATTTAGTTTATTAGATAAAATTGTCCAAATGTGAAAATTAATAAACAAGAACATTATCAGTTAAAGAAAAAACAAAAAACTGTTGTGTTATGAGTACATGTGTGGATCAATTTATGACATAAGCAGCAAGCCTGTGATCTAAATACTCAGCTTTTGAGGATGCTCCAGAAAAACGTTTTTGGAAATGAATGGTGGCGACTTAAGAGCACTTTAGTAAGTGAACTAAAGCCTCCAGAACCAACAGTTCCTCGTCTCGCCCAAACACTCATACATCCAGTGCCTCTACCATCAGTTGAAAAACATATCTTAAGATAGGAAGTTCTTCTGTTTGAAGAACTTCAGACATAATTGGTCCCCTTGTCTCGATTTTGCTGACTTTTCAGGCAGAAACCTTTTAATTCTCAGGATCTTCTGTCAGCTCACTGTGCTATTTCTTTTCTCGAATGCGTGCGCTCATCAGGTGTTTGCTTTAAAGGTTTGTGTCCTTTTCACACCCTCTTGTCTTATGCCAAACCTTCATGCATATTTAAATACAATCGGAGTCTTTGGCTGAGGCTAATTTAATTAGAACTGCAGCCCAGATAAGATTGCCAGGCTACCGGCAGCATGGCGGAGTCATTTCCCATTCATGTCAGCTGCACCATTTCCATGTATCATATTGCTTAGTTGATTATTTCACCTACCCCAGATGTGCAATAGATTAAAACATGCATCTTGATCACTGCTATAAATTCCAGTTTTGTACAAATTTATCGAGCCAACTAGTCAATATTCCCAAAACAAACATTTCATTTAGTTTTCTGAAATTTCTGCTTTTCTCCAATTTTAACTTTTCATTCACTTAATTTCATTTCACTCTACTGCTGCTTTCATTTTCCCCTTCTAGTGAATTTCCTAGCAGGGTAATGTTATTCTTACTAAAATATTATAAAACATAAAGTCATAAGACAATACACTGAGATAAGGAGAAACATTGAGGCCAAGTAAGAAATCAAAGAAAGAAACAAAGTGAAAGCATCAAGTAAACACCAGAGGGTGCTGTAGCACAGTTTTCCTTCAAAATATCCTCCGTTATCATATCTGATGTCATATACAACTGCACAACTTAAAATCGCACATTGTACACTTTTCAAAGTGTCTCCCAAGGTAATTCCCATCCCTTGAACCATTTCAGATTTTCTACCATAATGACCACAATCTTTTTTTGCCGTTTTCTAAGATGCACATTCTGTGTGCAGAGATAGTGAGTATCTATGAACATCAATTGAAGTTTGCCACAGATACCCCATAATATCCATGTCTGGACTTTGGCCCGGCCATCAGAACCCACATATCTGAGCTCAACCATTATTGATAACTTTATAAGCCAATTTTACCTTCTAACAGGATTTCTGCCCTGTTTTTATCTCAACTAATTTATTAACTTTTTTTGCACAAAATTCCAATGAAAAACATCAGAGTGAAAAAGTTCCAGAGTGTGATTACTTTTGCAAGGCATTCTAAAAATTAAGGGGTAATGCAACATCAAAGAATCTTGCAGACTCCCTCTAAGCTCCAGCAGTGTTTCCTAAGTATCAAAAAACAGGAGTATAAAACAGAAGGATGCAAGTTCAAAAGAGAAAAATAGAAAGCTATTGCATCACTTCCATTTTGTGGAAAGGAACAAAGAAAAACTGCCTTTCAGTTCTGGATACTTGTTACAGTTCAGCTGATAAACAATAAATAAATAGATGTACTTAACTCACATGTCTATTTTTTTCCACTTGAGGTAATGAGTTTTTATATTACTTTTAGGTATCAAGAAATCAAAAAAAGCAGCTGATACTTTTTCTGTTCTTTCTGCATTGATCCATGTCTCTTCTAGTTGATCCTTACCCTTTTCCTGTTCATATCAGCCCGTTTCTCTCCATAGCCATGCTCTAATGAATAATCTTTAGCGCACAGAACATTCCTCGTCCCCCCCCCCCGTCTCATCGCCGGGCGCTTCTTGTGTTTCTTTTACTCCTCTTTGACGACTCCTTTGCAGCGTCAGACTGCAGCTCCTGCAGTACGGTGACGGCCGTCTCGCTCCAGAGCTTCACCTCCATGAAGACGCTGTACACCCACATCTTCAGGTGGAACACGTTGCTGGGATGATACGGCTGCCAGTGAGAAGACGAGAGTTGCTCTGTTTCGGTTCCTAATCCAAAACATCTCTGCTGACGTCGCCACCTACCTCTGAGCCGTCCAGGTTCCGGACGGCTTGACCACCAGCTGCTTTGAGAAGCTCTTCGGTGCTTTTCAAAAGGTTAAACAGTTGATCCTTCAGCCTCCTCCTCCCATTCTCGTACTCTCCCGTTAGATCTCCGTCCAGCTCCTCCTCCAGGGCGATGGCTCTCTCCAGCAGGCTGTGGCACTTATCCAAAGCAGAATGGAGGCTCAGTAGTTTGCTCCTGGTGTCCAGCTGGGAGGAAGGAGGAGAGACGAACACCAGACGGTCACGGCCCGTATCTTCTGGGAGAGTCTCTTGTTTCCTCTTGAGGATGCAGGAAATTAAAAAGAAAGAAACAAAGAGATATCAGAGAATAGGAGAGAGAGAGAGAGAGAGAGAGAGACAGAAAGATGTGAGGGTACAGTTTAAGATAAAACCAGCTGACACCAGCTGGTTTTTGTTTTGCGATAGACGAAAGATGAGAACAAAATGCAACTCTGGTCTCATGTGATAGGAATTCACTCGAGCTCATTCCCAGGACTCAACCCAGCTCCAGCAGGGCCTGGGCTGATTTAAAGCACTAACGTCACAGGGATAAGTCTGCGTTTACACCGCTAGCTTGGTACCATCTCAAACACGATGCACCATCAAGAAATACATCACGCATCTCAGGTCTTGAGCTTTTGCTAAAACATTGATTTAATAAAAATTTAATTTGCTTCTTGTTTAACTGAGACTGCAGCGTTTTAGATTTTATAATGTTTGTGACAAAGTTCAAGCTAGAAGGACTCAAACGAGAAAGTACCATGCCGAGTGTAATTTACACAGACACATTCAGACTGCCTGAGGAGGGAAAACACAGTGCGTGTCTGTGAGGAACTGAAGTGAGCAATGATCTTAGCCCGTTTGAAACTGCTGTCAGTCGTTACCTGGGCCTGGGAGTCTTGGCAAAAACCAAGACGAGTCTCGATTAATTTGCAATTAATTTCGCTGATGACAAACGTCAATTTTGTCATCAACATATGGTTTATGGTTGTTAAATTTTAGCCAGAAATACATTTTCTACAGCGCATTTCTGGAAAATCCTGCCCCACATTTTGAATGGACGGTTTTTCCAACAATGGCAAGTTGGAGCAAAATATGCAAAAGTTTTTTTTTTTTGCTCTGAATCCTTTTGTCTTTGCCTTTGGTTAATTCATACAGACATTTTTAATACAAAAAAAAAAAAAAAATCCCATAACATGTAAGTAGAATACATGAACAGACACTTTACAGCGATGGACTATACCATAGAATCTCAAAGAAATGCAAATAAAATAAAATAATCAAAGTATCTGGTTGTAAAGTGATAAAATGTGCACAAATTCAAGATTTATGAATGATTTTGGAACCCACTGCATATGTTAGAATAAGGTCATATCTGGTGACGACATGGTGCCACTCAGGGGCATCAATGGAGCTGGATGTGGAGCAATGTACTAGTTGTTGTGATGCAAAAGTCATCCTACTACATAAAATGCTCTTACGTTCCCGACGCGAAAAAGAGTTCAGCTGTGAGCCATCTGCTGAGAAAGTCCAGGAGGGAGTGAAAATTTATGGTTCAAGATTGCAGAGGAAGTGTTACCTCACTCTTTTATGAATACCTCAGGAATTTATTTGCTGCAAAATGTTTCCACAGATCACTGCAAACTGTAATGTCGAAAGAATCGCAACGATCTAAAAGGCGAGTGGTTGATGTTGAAAATGAACCGAGGGACAACCTGCCTGGAGACGACAGCATCCTTCACACACACACACACACACACACACACACACACACACACACACACACACACACACACACACACACACACACACACACACACACACACACACACACACACACACACACACACGTACATTTATCTATCAATGCAGTCCATCATTATTGTATAATATAACAGAGAAGTTCCAAGATAATTAAATGGACAATTTTATTAATTTGTATACAGATTAATAGAATTAATAGAAGCTTGAAAAGCAGGAAAAAAAAAATCATAATGCTCATCAAGAAGTTCAAAAAAAATAATAATCAGGAAGGAGGTTTGAAACCTCAACATCTTTCAGGCTTAAATAAAATCAAGCACTGTGCACCCTTAAATACATAGAAAACTGATGCCCATAGATGTCCAGCTTTAAATTCTAATATGATTTTCTATCTATTCTCTTGCCAACAAAATGATACCAATGACACAAAGAGTGTTTTTAAATTGGTCTCTTTCTGTTTTTCATGCTACAAAATGTACATGTTTTTCAGGCTTCATCTCGAGGATATTAAGATATCCTTGAGGTGTTGAGGGTTTGTAGAGTCTCAACAACTCGACAAACCCGATAAACTGTGCGTCATATGCTGGAGGTGTTTTGGATTTTCTGTGGTTATATTATTGTTTACGTGATCAGCCTTAGTTTCTGTTTGTTCTTTAGATCGATCTATTACAATTTGTCTGCATGTTTAGGGTTGTTGTCCTGCTGGCTTTCTGCTGCTACTAGCAGCTTTCACTTCAGATTTGCTCTGCATTGAGCTTCATCCATTTTTCGTTCAACTCCCATCAATTTCTCTTACTCTGGGGTGGAAAGAGCCCTCCGCAGCATGCTGCTGCCGCCACCGTGTTTGACAACGTTCACGGATTTGTCCACTTTACTGTGTGCTGGTTCTATACTGTAAAAGTCTGGTAAAATACAAGTTTGTGAGGTAAACGTCTGTAGATGTGATGCTACATGTCAGGCCACTCCCTTTGTCCCAGCAAGAAGCAAAGCTGGATGAAGGAATGAACTGACTTCAGACCAAGAAAAACAGAAGGCAGGCAAAAGTTAAGATGAAAGGCCAGCCCATAAACTGGTGACTGCAATAAAAACACCCACCTTCCACTGTGACCTGCTGCACTCAACACATTTTCTGTCTCTCAAAAACTTAACTTTCCTCCCTCTTGCATTACTTCTGCACTCAAAAGACTGTCATCACTCTTTTGTTCCCTCTCACTAAAACACGCTTTCTCCTCAAACACAGGCAGACGCAGACATGCATCCACAGTCACACACCCACGGCACAGGGAAGTCCCCATTAATTTCCCTTTAAACCTTGACCCAACTCTCCCCCCGCTCCCAAACGCACAGCCACAGGGATTCGGGAAAGTGACTTGCTTTTACGGTGACGTGCTGGAAAGTCACCGCCAGAGGAAAGTAGCTATTTCAGTAGGATTTACTCACATAGAGGATCAGTAAGTCGGTGCACTCGTGCCGCACGAGCGCGGCGAGGTTCGCCACCCTGGCCGCCGCGGTCCTGCTGGTCCCTCTGCTCCGCGTTCCGGCCATGACGCCTCCCTGCTCTTTCACCTTCAGTAGGGGGGAGCCCCAATAAAAAGTGCGCCAGCAACAGGTCTGCCTTTATTATATCGCCGCGCACGCCCCTCTCTCTCTCTCTCTCATCGCAGTGACGTCACATTCCTCCCTCTGTTCCCACGCAGTCCCGCTCCCTCCTCCCGGCTTCCGGTAAGAGGCCGGGGGCCTGTTTCCGAGCTGCCGCTCGTCCGTTCTCCGCCTCTTTCCCGAGAACTTGATGCCAAACTACAAGAAGTCAACGCGCCGCGCTGGGATGGCAAGTTAAATAGACATTTAATAGAGGGGGACCCTTTTGTTGTTTCTGGAAACAAAATAATGTACATAGTAGGAGCATAGGTGGAGGTTTACAAGCATTTTTAAATGAACCTTTGTTTAACTCCAGAGTCCGCACAAGTCAATATTTTCCTGCTCACAAAGAAAGACTTATTCTTTTATTTATTTATTTATTTATTTATTTTTATTAATCTTTTCTATGCAAGTTGGTTGTTTCAAAATGAAGATTTGTCGACTACACGCTGTTCAACAATGGTTACTAATGTCATAAAATACTCCAGACTGATACAAATAAGGGGAGGTTGTAAGTGTTATTATCTGTAAGTGTTTCCTTTTGGGAACTCTTTGGGTCATGCCTTGCTGGCAGAGCAAATATGTGGCTAATATTTAAAGTAGCCAAATTGTAACAGTACTTTCTCATTTATCATGAACCAGTTTAATTCACTTAATAAGACTTAACAAGACTAGCTGAGCTCTAATGAATGGAGCCAAGAGAAATGGAGCTCAAAGTTTGCAGAGCTGGGACTGATGGTGGACAGTAACATCCAGCCTCAGACAAGGAGTTGCTGTTTGGCAAGATCATTTTTAGAATTATCTGATGAAAATGTTGAATTTATTGTTCCCATAACACAATTGACATTTTCTATATCTCAGGGTACAGACAAATGCTCCTGGGTGGTTACTGAAATCTTATTTAGGGACTGGTGTTTTTGTTTTCTCTTTTATTAAATGTTAAAACAGTTTGCCTTAAAAGCCAGTGAGGCACTACTTGCAGGAGGGGCCCATCAATTAATTCATGAGCAGCTAATCTGATTTAGTGGTGCTGACAAAGTCAGGGAGAAGGATCTGAATTTGAGTGTAATCCTGTGTGGGCTGTTCCACGCTGCTTCCGTTGCATTCCTGCTCCTTTATGATAAACGGGACTGAGTGCTTATCTTAGAAAATGTTTCCGGCTACAGCAGGGAAGCTGCTGCTGTTCTTCACTAACGTCGCAACACAACATTACTTCCAATTTTTCACTATCTGTAATGATACGTGACTACGCTGCAGGCGAGTATTCAAGGCAGGTGCTTGTTTGAGTTTCTGTTAGGAACTTCATTCCTGGTAGCAGCTCCTTTATTTATTAAGAGGCCCTTTTTTAAGCACACACACCTTGAACTTTTGACATTTACACTGACAATTAAATGAGTTCTATATGTTTTATTATAGTAAAACAGTTTTGAAAAGGAACATATAATTTTCTAAGGAGATTTTATGTGGGTTGTCTCGTCTGGGCTCACAGAGCCGGTCAAATATTCACACCTGTAGCTCCTAATTTGTGTAAATGCCCACTCTTGTATATTTGGCAGACTGCCACTATTGCTGTTTTAAAGTTTCACCTAAAACACAATTGTTAGGACAACTGTATTCATTAGTGATTACAGCAAGAAGGTGTGGAGTTGAGAGAAACAGTGACCTCTGGTGGACAGAACATCTGGACCGCTGAAAAGGCCAAATTTGATCTCTGGTAATTACCAAAAGAAAACAAGACCTGCCAACTGACGCTTTCATTAGCTGCTGCTAGTAAACAAGACACAGAAGACAGTAGTGATAAAATATGTCACTAATAACCTGCTGATAACCATCCTATGTCATCTACCATAAATAAACTGGAAATACAGAAAATATATTGGATGAAATGCATTGCTGGCTGGATGATCAATGAAGGTTTTATTGTTTTTATTTATTTATTTATTTCTTTCCTTTATGGTGCTCTGTAGTAAAATGTGCTATGATGTGAATTATCTCTTTATAAATTAATTGAATTATAAACTATAACTTTAGTAAAAGGTAAATATGTTTATCACTGATAATTTATCAGTACAACCTACAACACATTTGGTCTGTTCAGAAAGAGAAATAAAAACAAAATGACATTTTTGCACTAGTTTGCCAGGCACAGCTTGAAGTTATGTTATGTGGATTTAAGTTTTTTTGTTCTCTGTTTGTGTAACAGTGTCATAAGCATCTTTTTTTTTTCACTTTTTGCATACTTCTTCAAATGCAAAAGCAGCTGAGTGGGATTCTGGGTTTGAATCTGCAGGAAAGGACTGGGTTTATGCTGTGGTGGAAAACTGGCTCTGGAAGCAGACTTTCCATGACTGTTATTCTTATTGGTTTGTGATTAGTAGTGGAAACAAAAAAAATACATTTTCCTCTGGTGACTCAGCACAAAGGTACAGGATGTGATCTGTCAGCAAAAACAGTCCATTCATAGAGACACATAACAGGCCTTTGTAATGGAGAGGAAAACTTTTTAATGGCTTTCTTTCCACACACATTGTTTATTCTACCATTTGTAGAATAAACATACAAACACACAGTTCTATGAGGAATATTATATGAGTTGAGTCCAGTACACATATGATGTGTATGACTAGAACCTTTGACCCTTTCGAAGAAAGGATATAGTTTATGTCCCCTTTAAGGAGACGATTTCTGTGAGTCTGTACAAAGTTCCTCTTGGTGATACTCTCTGATCTGACAAAACATTTCAGTTGCTTCTACCAGGCTGTAAAGATTTCCTAAATTGACAATAGGCAAATTCCAGACAGTAAACAACATGAGTACGTGATTAAAGTTGTAGGACAAATTCTTAAATGACATTATTTGCACTTTTTTCATAGTGTCAGAAAAAAACAAACAAGAAAACTACAACTTCAATAATGAATTCAACTAATACTCAAAAGTAAATGTATTACTTTGTGAAAATGTACAGCTTAAACCTTCTGATAAGTGACATTTCAATCTCAAACATGAATGTACTGCAGATAGATTTTATGATAAAATGACAAAAGTGGTGTGAAATTGTAAAGCTGAAAAAAAGTTTTTAAAAGTTTGATCAATATAAATGTAAAGTTTCATGTACTTTGTAAAATCACCTTTTTCTTAAATTACATCTTAATCTTTTTCTGTTTATCCAAATATTTTGCACATCTAACAATTTAATATGTGTTCTCTTTTTAAAAGTCAAGATCTCCTAACGGCCAGTAAAACAGCAAATTCTAAGTCTTTCCACAGAGTCACAGTTCTGTGCACAAATAATAGATGTCCTGACAGTGGATTCTCTCATCTGAGCTCTAGAGTTACCCTTGGCCTCCTGGCTGCTTCTCTGCATTATCACTTTCCCATTCAGCCTGTTGGGAGTCTAACCAACATTGTAATAAGCCTCTCTAGAACTTCTTAAGCTTTTTTTAAATAGTATTTTTCTCTACTTTTGTCAAACATCAGACCTCCAAAACCTTCACAAAACAGTTCAGCTCATGCTAAGAAGAAATTACAGACAAGTGTACTAATCCTGTGACCTCTGAAGATGGTTGAAATAAATTTTAAAGTGAAAGAGTTTACATACATATACACACCATGGTTCTCATATGTTATTTGTAAAACAGAATTTCATTTTCTCTAGACACTGGTGCAATTATATATTGATTTATCACTATCACATCAATAAAATAAAATAAAATATGTGGATGTAAATTAACCAGTTGAAATATGTAGGGGTTGATATTTTAGCAAGCCTTGATGACAAAATCTTATCCGTATTATTTGGGGAGAAAATAATAAGCACGTGTATTTAGATTTGCGTGGTTTAAGGAGTGCTATACCACGCCCTTCCTGTAGGTGTCAGTGCAGAAGCCCAGACGAACGTAAATAACAGAAAAGCTACATAATCTGCTGCTCCAGCTCCACTTCCCACGACAAACAGTTTGGATGCAAAATGGTAATAGAAATATTACTCCTTTCTATTTTCATAGATTGAACTATTGAAGTGGGCAGCAGCAATTCTGCACCAGAATTGCTCCCGTTTTGTCCTGAAACCGACCTCATATGCTAATGCTAACAAGTTAGCTCCATTATGAACTCGCTGGTTGGTTATGGAGTTTCCTCCAGCAGCGAGGAAGAGGAGGAAGACTTAAACAGCAGGAAAGCTGAGTGAGTGGACGCTTTTATTTACTGACATTATCTTCGATTATATGGGTTTACTTGTGTTCCGATTAGTGATGACCAGGTTTTGTTTTGTTTGTTTGTTTTCAAGCATTCTTCAAGATGATGCTACGGATGTCAAAAAGAGCCGCAACTTCCTACTGGAGTCTGACTCGGCATCCAGTGAGTCAGAGTCAGAGGATCAGGAGCCTTCATCATATTCATCATCGTCACCTCATCCTCAAACACTAGGCTCCTCAGCACCCTCCCGGCCCATCCTGCCTCCACCCCCCTTAAACTCTGTCACCCCTAAAAAGTTACCTCCACCTTCTCTAAACGCCTCGTCCGACAGCAGCGTGTTCACCAACCCATTCAAAGCACAGGCCGACCAGAAGCTCAGTGCTCTGCAGAAACACGTTCCGCTCACCATGCAGGCAAGACCCTCCCAGATAGGAGGTAAAAAGGTCTGTGTTTCCTACAGGAAGGACGGAAGGTGCAGGTTTGGCATCAAATGCAAGTTTGCTCACGACAGTGACCTCCAGACGGTGGTGATTCCCAGCGACTCTCATCCATCCGTGAGTGAGGAGGCACCAGAACCTGTGGGAGGATCTCAGAGCTTTCAGCAGGAATCAAAGGAAAAAGATGCTGAGCAGCAGATGAAGAAGAGGAAAGTTGGACTGAGTAACTCTTTGATTCCCCCTAAAAGAGCACTGAAGCAATACACTATGCAGAGAGACAGAGAGCGGATTAATATGTCCTGATGACGGGTTTATAAATTGGCAATAACTAATTTTGTAAATGTTTATGTCTTAAATTAGTAATGGAAGCAGAGGTCTGGACCAGACGTCATACTGATGTCACTTTGTGGCTGTATTAATTTTTCTCCGTTACACCCGGACTAATTTGTGGTTCTTTCCTGTGATTATAGGCATGGACTGGTTACCTGTATTGCAGTAAACTAAATTTTAAGAAAATTCTGCTTGAAAACCACATAAATTTCCATTCTAACCGTTCCTAGGTCTTCTAGAAATATGCAAGAAAAAAACTGCATGTGTCAAAATTAATAAAAAGGTTACATATTTTCCACAAGGGTATCTTATAGCAACAATAAAAATTATTTTAATTAAACCTTCAGATCAAATTGTATTTTAAATCTTTGAATCACCTGCAAGGACATTTGGAGGCAAACAAGGTTATAAGTCACGAGTTTGAGCTAACAGATCGCTGCCTCTTCCTTATGTAATGCTGTGCACTGTTGGTCAGCTGGCTGAAATCAAACTTAAAACACTTTCTCCTCAGTTAAGAGACAAACTGGGAAGATATTAAAAGCCTCAGAAACACAACTCTAGGAATGCTGTCTGTTAATGAGCAGGGTGGTAAAATGAGAAGATAGATCCAACAATCAGTCAATTTAATTGTGTTACAATTGTTTATAGATGAGGAACAAAATAAGCCTCTTGCACAAGCCTCTTCCAGCATGTGTTTATGCATTTTTGCTTAAATTAATGTATCAGAATTAACATAAACATTGTAGATGATTTTTGTAGCAGTAAAAAAAAAATGCCTGTTAAATAAAGCAATTATTTCTTATGAATTTCTAATTGAAATGTCTTCTGTCCCTAAGAAAACAAAACAAAAAAACATAATTGAATTTTCAGCTAAAAATGACTGAACACGCGTTAAATGTTAAGACGTTTATTAAGTTTTATAAATGGATCTTTTATTGTGTTTTTGTGCTAGATAGAACAAATCTAATGTGTGAGATTATTATGTTCTACATAGCTTCTCTTTTCAAACAACGTTACACTTGAGAGGATATTGACAAATCTGTGACTGTTTTTAATATCTCCATACAGGTGATTTGCAGTGTCAGTGGTCATCTTTTGGCTCCTTAAAACAGGAAGGACATTAGTGAGGTTTGAACTAGTTATTGTTCCTGCAAGGTAAACAAACATCTTAACAAATGTCTCAGACTAGACGGTTCATACTTTCAAGGTGTTGAAACTTCAGTTTCAGTCTTAAACATGTCGTGTACGTCTTCGTGACCGTACACGTTCCTTAACCTTCTATAGATAACAAAGGCTAAAAATAAAATATGCTGCCCATGTTCACGTTTCATAAATTAAATTCATGTATTCCAGCTTTCTGCATTCATGGCAAATATTTTACGGGAAGGAGGTTGAGGGGTGTATTATTGCATAACTGGAACCTAATTTCAGCAATACACAAACTCAAACAGCTAGTTACAGGACCGTTATGTACAAAGGCAACAAACATTCACAAACACTTCTTTCCCTGATACGGAAACTCTAAAAAGCTACCAAGTCTGACGATTAGTGAACAGTACAAGTTATATCTGTGTGATCCTACATTTATCTCAAACTGTACTGCAGGTACTTCTTCACATGCACAGTCCTCGTGGGTTTTTGTTATATAATGACCTGCTGCACATGTATCTCGCCGTCTTCAGGCTGATCGTCCCCCTGTCCCGTCTGCTCCCACACCACGCCGCTTTCCCCGACCGCCTCCGTCTGCTGCAGTGAGCCGCACTGCGGAGAGGAGGAAGACAGCACCGGATTGTCCAGAATGAAGGCGTTCCTATTGGCTGACGAGGGATCCTGGGTCTGAGGCTGGGAGGTGGAGAGCAGCGGCGGGCTCGAGGCCGCCGTGTGCATGGTCTGAAGCTGCGGCGAGGTGGCCAAGATGGGGATCTGCTGAACGTGGGTCTGCGATTGGCTGACAGGCTGGAAGGTCATCTGCAGGATCTGAGCCTGGCTCTGCTGGTGGGGGGCGTAGGGCGGCACAGGCTGCAGCTGGGGCTGATGCTGGGGCTGATGCTGGGTCACCATGGAGCCAGAGTGGAGGGTCAGCTGCTGGATCTGAGGCTGCTGCACGAACTGGACGGGCATCTGGAGCTGCAGGTGCGTTTGCTGATGGTTGTCAGCCGGAGAGGGGGGGTCGATTGGGGTGAGGGCGATCGTCACGGGAACCTGCATGGTGTGGAGGTTCGGGTCTTGCCCCAGTAAAACCACCTGGGGGCTCACTTGCTGCGTCACGTGCTGCCCGTCCTGACCCAGCTGATCCGTGTGGCCGTCTTGCCCGACGTGGTTCCCGTCCATGGCCGCCACATCCGCTGGTATGGGGTTTCCTGGCAGCTCCAGCAGAGAGGCGGGGGTGGTGATGAAGGCGCCGGCATTGGCCGCTAGCGCCTCGGCGATTAGCACCTCCGGATGGCTTTTGGCCTTGTGGGCGACCACACAGTCCTTCTTCTCAAACTTCTTACCGCAAATGGAGCAGGAGAACTGGTAGGTGGCGTCTGCGTCGTGCTTCTTCATGTGCCAGTTGAGCGACGCTTTCTGGCGGCAAGTGAAACCACAGATCTCACATCTGTTAAAACAGGGAGGCAGTAAGGCTTAAGACACAATGCAATGAAATATTTTGCATTCTATCGTGAACTGACTACGAACTACAGCAGCACGGCAAAAGCAATCTAAATGAAATCAGAACGGCATAGTTGCTTCATTAATGAACAGAAACACTAACTGCAGAGGCTTCTCTCCAGTGTGTATCATGCGGTGAACAGCCAGATTGTGGGAGCTCTTGAAGGCGCGGGCGCAGAACTCGCAGATGTAATCTCTCTGGTCTACAATCAAAGAAAAAAAAAGGATGGAATCAATTATAGATGTTTTTCCCACATAGCTTTATTATTAGGACTTTTTAAACCAATCAAAGGCAGAGCGATTTGTGTACCTGTGTGGTGCTTTGCGTGGCGCAGCAGCTGCTTCTGAAGGCGGAAAAGTCTCCCACAAGACGGGTGGGGACAAACGTACTTCTTCTTCAGTAAGTGCTGGTACTTTATATGATGCTAGTTTGGGGAAAATGTGATAAAACTGTTTAAAAATATACTCTGTATACTTCCAAAAAAGCAATACATATCCTTGTTTCTTTAAAAAAAAAAAAATAGCACCAAAGACAGTCAATGTTGAAACTGATCTCAGTTCCTTCTTTTCTTTCTGTTTCCACACTAAACACCTTAAAAAGATTTTTTCTTCCCCCCAAACTGTGAAATAACCATATCTGCCTAAATGTACCAAGATATCATTTTCAGATTCACTGCCAAGAACTTTTATAAAAATGTGTTTGGTGATAGAAAATCTCCACCTATGAGGAAAATTTATTGATCTAAGAAAAAAAAATTGTTCATGGAGGCGTACATTTCTGCAGGTTTAAAGTTTAAATTATGAAACACAATAAAACTCTAAATAATTATGAAAAAACCCAGACGCTTAACGGAAAAAAGAAAAGACAAAAAAAAAAAAAAATCAAATATGAGAAAACAAAGAGTTTTCATATTGTTATTTTCATTTTCCACACTTTTTCAGACAGAATAGCAGCACGGTTATTTAAATACCTGTCTCATCTACATTGCACTATGAAAACTGTTCTATTAAATGCAAAAAGAATGTGATATATTTAAACTCAGCAACAAGGAAAGACTTAATAAGAGCTTTGCATTTGTTCATATCAGGCCGTTTCAAATTTGTGAGTAAATCCCAGTTTGCTCGTCTTCATGCTGATCTCAGGAGTGTGTGTGGCTGCTGAGACGAACCTGGAGGTAGCGAGGATGAGCCAACACCGTCCCACATCCCTCCATCTCACAGCGCACATACTGAACGGGCGGCTTCTTCCTGAACGAGTCGAGCAAACAGCACAAATAAACATCATGGACTCTTATAATCAGATCCTCACAGGCACATCAAAATCTAACAGGCCTGTAAAGCTTCTCAATACACAATCCCAACCGATTATTATTTTGGGAGAAATAGGTACACTAGAGACACTAGATAAGCTAGAGTAAAAAAAAAAAAAAAAAGCATCATCATTGCACAATAAATTTCAGAGAAATTAGATATATTTAAAAATGAATTTATGGGAAGTAATTGATTTGAAACACACAGGATTCACTCTCACCGTCTCTTTGGTAGCCGTGGAGTTTTGTCGTCTTTTTTCCTGCGGCCTCTCCTGATTAAATAAGAAATAAAAAGCGCTTACTTCGTGTTTACAGATACAACTCAGTGTGAAAAGCATTGTTAAGGAGGTAATAAGGAAGAGCAGCTGGTTACCAACTCACACCGACAAAAAAAAAAAAAAAAAAAAAGCCCCAACACCAACAAACTATGTTTCTGACTTTAAAGGTCACGGGACAAGCTGAACTTACTTCCTGGGTCCATCCAGATCCTCAGCTACTTCCTCCTCCAGCTTTACTTCCTCCTGCACCGTCTCCAGGTTATCTGCACCCTCTACTTTTATCTCTGAAAACTCTGTTTCCTTTTTAGGTGCTTTCTCCTTCTCTTTCTTTTCTTTGTGTCTCAGAGGAACTTTGCGCTTTGGTTTAGTAATATCCCTAGAAAAAAAATGAAGACAAAAAAAAGACAACAACTTCAGAAATATTTTTAGAATATTAATCAAAGAACAAAGACCAAAAAGAGAATCTGAATTATGCAAAGAGAGACGTGAGGCTTCCATACAGAAATCTTTCAGCCCTCGGGTCGTAGCTTTGATCGTTTAAGTCGTCTCTAAAGGGAACGTCTTCATCACTGCTGAGGCCGTCCTCCTCTTCACCACTGCTGAAAACAAAAACGTAAACAACCAAATAATCTGCAAACAGCTGATGACGCTTTTGTACACACACAGCCGGGTGGTGCGCTCAGTGCTAATTTACCTCTGACTCTGCGGCTGGAAGCTGAAGTCGTTCGAATCATCCTGGTAAGGCAGCTCTTCATCAACCGGGACTTGCTCTGCGACCTCCTTGCTGTCCTCTTCTTTCTTTTCGCTAAGAAAAAATAAAAATTAGGCAAGAGAGGTTTGAATCTTAATGTAACTATTTTCACCAGATTGTAAACAACACTCGATCTGTTTGTCCCTTAAAGAGACGATAACTTTTGATAAGAAGCCCTACTGTTTTTTCAAGTATTTTCTCATACAACAAAATAGGATGATGGCATCCAAAATGTAGGCAAAATGGAATACAGATATTAAACATAACGTTAATATTATAAGTCAATTAAAAGTTTAACTTCAGAATGTTAAAACTTAATATAATTAAATGACAAATTGAACAGAAATGTGGTGAAAGTAAGTACTAGTTTTAATGAGGTGCTAGTTTTCCTCAAAGCCCTTCCCAAGAGTAAAGAAAGGGTCAGAAGGATCACTCCTGCTTGTAAAAGTTGCATTCAACCGTTTCTAGATTTAGTCACATTACCAGGATTTCCATGCATTCACGGTGTGGAAGTCATTTTTAAACTAAAAGCTAAGCATATACTTTATACTTACTTGTCACACTTTTCTCTATCGGTACTCTCTTCTTCCACTGGTGCACAAAACAAAATGACAACAAAATAAAAACAGATTTCAACCTTCTTCAGTAAAAAGAATAGAATAATTGCACTTCTGTTTTCTGCTTTTTTTTTTTTTTATTGTCGTGCTGCTGCTGCTATTAATGTGTTAAAATTTTTATTACATGAATTTAAAATTAAGATGTACAATTAGATCACAAATAAAGTTAACAACAAGCTTCGATTGGTTATCTAAAAAAACAAAACCTTTGACATGTTGCAGCATTTATCTGATCTGTGACAGGAGCCCAAGGTCAACAGGTCACTCACCAGCTGGAGCCTCCATTTCAGGTTCGGTCTTGCACACAGGCTTGGCAACGCTCCGGGCCGCCCTGCCAGCCGCGGGCTTGGCATCATTCTGGGCCGGGGGCCGTTTGGGAAGAAGAGCTGGAGTTGGAGGGGAAACGGAAAGCCATGAAACATTTATGTACGCCATGATCTGCGGCACAGACACAAAGACGCATCTGTTCTGTTTGAATGTCACAGACAACGAGTGATAGAGCGTCATTAATTCAAGTAGAAGTAGCCACGGCCCCTGAACATCTTCATTGTGTCACATTAAGAACAACAGGATTTCGCATATCAAGTACCGGTATCTAACACAAAGTAGTGCATATTTGTAAAAGTGGAAGGAAGATGATCCACGGTGGTGGCAGCATAATCCTGAGGGGGTCTGAGGGGACAGAGAAGCTGGTTTTCTCTCCAAACAACTCTAGCACAGAAAATTTCAAAGTTTTCTAATCAGACAATAGAGCTCATTTGTGTGTAATTTAACATTTTGCTACTGTGATAAGAATGCATTTTCTTCATGACATTAATAAACTAACTGAAGTAGCCAAGGTAACTCAGGAGGAGCTCCACAGCTCATGTGGGCGGGTCTGTCAACAAGACATCAATTAGTTGTGTATTCTACAAATCTGGCCTTCATGGGAGCAAGAGAAGAACTTTTTTGAACTACACATAAAGAAAATCTTTGCAAGACTTAAACCTATAATAAAAATCACTTTGAATCTGAACACACCATCGCCACGTGAATTGTGCTGGTGACAGTGTCAAGCTGTGGGGGCGCTTCTCTAAGGCAGGAAAAGACTTGAGGCTGAAGGTGGAGGTTCACCTTCCAGCAGGGAAACGACGCTAAACATACTGCCAGAGTTACAACAAATGAAAGCATCTTAAAAGTGTTACAAGGTAATCGACGTGGAACAAAGATCACAGCACAGAATCAGACAATTACCAGGACGACGTAGTAAAATCTATTTTCCGTAAGCTCAGAGGGTTTGGTTGAGATATTTTGCAGAGATGAAAGGACTGAAATTTCAGTCTCTAAATGTGCAACATTGTTAAAGGCAAATTCCCCCAAAAAACCAGCAGCTGTATCTGAAGTCAGCTGCTGGTTGGCTGAATATAATTAACTCTATACAATTTTTTTCTTTAAAAATCCTGCATTTTTCTCTTTCACTTTATATTCATACGCAACGTTGTGTTTGTCACATTAAATCCAAATAATGTGCAATAAAGTTACTGGTTCTAATGGAAAATAAAATAAACAAGAGACGTTGAAGCCATATGAAAACTTCTGCAAGGCTTTGGTGAAGGATCCCACTGATTACCTTGAACATCTGAGGCAGGTTTCTTTGGGTCTTCTGAACTAAAGAGAAGAGGGGGAAAAAAATCACCTTGTATGGCCAGCAGTGAAACAACATCCCATATGACATTAATACAGCAGTTATTATAAAGAGAACGTCTTTAAAGACAGGTAAGTTTTACTCCACCCATGCAGGGGACGAGCCATGGAGAAGGCGTGCTTTTAAAAGGAGCGGACCCCACTGATGCACGTCTCAACTCCACACAGGCTCATCACAAACAAATGTGCGTCTGTCGTTGACTGCATCTATTAAAGTACGGGCTGATAAATGTGAAGCTTACTCTGTGCCGTGAAGGCTGTCTCCTGTGAGCCCCTCTCCAGCTTCCACCTGACCCGCTGAATCTAGCCCTTTCCTCCGCTTGGAGCTGGAAACTTTCCGCCGCTTGGTCACACTGCTGTCCGGGCAGGGTTCGTCCTCCTCCTCGTCGCTTTTCAAGTCCTTGAGCCAGGCCGGTACTGCCCTGGTTGACCTGTCTCTTAGAACCCGTCCGGAGGTCTGCGCGCTCGGCGCAGCTCCGTTAACCTCCGTGGCAGAAGAGGGGACGCCGGACCGAGGTCGGCCCGCTCCCCGCTCTCTGAGTGCCCTCCGCTGCGTACCGATCGTACTGGTGGCCGGGGTCTGCTCCGCGGCCTTGTCCTTCGGTTCCTCGTCTTTATTTACATCCTCGACTCTGTTGTCGACTGGTTCCATCACCGTGAAGGGTATATGTCCTACCTCTTAATTCCTCTTATAGTCAAGCAGGTTCACAAGCAAAGTGAGGAATAACTAAGCACATCTGCTTTAAAGCCGTTTTGACTGCAAGCGGCCCTTATCCAACATTGATGCATTTTCTGCTGGATTCGTCGCAAATTAAATGCACACATTAATTCATTAGAAACTTAAAACTTTTCTTAATTATCTATTCAGCTATAAACCGATATAATTTTAAAGAAGCAGACACTAGTTTCTTGTTCTTAAAGCTATAGTAAACCTACTTATTCGCCAAGGCCCAGAGAACAGCCATTTTGTGCGCTTTGTTGCGTCTCCTTTAAGCCAAATATAAACTGAAGCCGTGTTCAGGAGTGACAGCGGCTCTCACACTCATCCGGATGTCCCCGTGGCCCACAGCGCAGCGCCGCTCAGTCTAGCTGGTTTGTTTATAAATCTACAGTAGCACTGGCAAGCTAAGGAAAGAGTGCGCACGCACACTGATGCTGGGGCATGGTGGGAGTTGTAGTTGACATAAAATCTGTCAGCCTTAATGTTGTATTTAGATGATTCATTTTTCAGGTTTGTGCGTTGAGCGACTTTTATTTACAAAACCCAATTTGACCAATGAGCAGTAGAAATTGTATTTCATGTAGTAAGAAAATGTATCTTTATATGTAAAGGATTTCTCCACCAATTTTACTAAAATTATTATTTTTATTCTGTTTGAAATATATGCTCCTAAATTCTGAGTTTGACATACGTTTCTGCAAAAGATAGTAACAGACCAGTACGCCAAATGTATTCCACTAGTGAATAGCTTGCTAAATATGTATTTTAGCCTTAATATTGACTGTGTTTTATTTTCCAACAGTAATTTTGATGAATGTAGAGCTAACATGGCTGCCATTGCAAACCTCCACTGACTAGTCAGAACTGCGGGCATAATACAGATTCTAAGATGTTTTTTTTTAACCACCAGATGGCAGTAGTGCAGTATAGTAATCTACTGACTGTCGCTCTTAAAATCCATTACTTGTAAATTGGAGATAGTGTTAACTCGTTTCATTCTGTTTATAGGTTCTAATATGATTTTTCACATGAACATTTTTGAAACATGTTTTTTTTTTTTTTTATTACTGACTGAATTCTGTTCCGGATTGTTTTTGAAATCATTTTCGGATATTTTTGTTTTAATAAAAAAATAAGATAAAGAGAAATAAATAAATGCTAAAATTAGTCCTTGTGTTTGACATCAACAATAATGTGTTCCTTGAATGGTATACATTCTTATGAATGTCAGTGGATTTAAATAATACTTTTGCAGTAAGACAGACTATTCACAACAGGAAACACGGTTGGCTCAGACAGATGTCTTTATGTCAAAGTTTCTTTTTTGTTATAGTTTGCATAATAATTGTTCCTTGGGGGTAATGAAAATGCCTGATTGATCTAAACTTTGCAAATATGGTTGTTCCAGCAGATTCACCCCGATTCAAAAAAGACTATACAAAAAATGTAGGAGCTGCAGTACTCTGCAGGCCATTCTTGGCTTATTAATTTTAAAATCCTTGTCAGAACAATTACAAAAATGTGAAAATGAAAATGGCCTTTTTGGGAGAATTACTAGAAGAAACCTTCTTTTATTGAAAATGAAAATAGTGTGATGCACATTTGCAAAGTGAGTGAGCGTCAAGACTTTTGGAATCAACACATAAAGCACTGCACTGTATTTCAAGAGATCTGAACATTACACCAATCAAATCATATACCAACATAGCTGAACAGGGTTAATGTTTCAGGCACATTTTGCAGCCACAGCCCCTTAGGACCTTACAGTCATTGGTCGGCCATGACTTTCTAAACTATTCTACAATTGAACTTATGGAGTGTTGCAGACAGCTAAACTTGGTCATCAACAAGAAAATGATCAAAAGAACACTATCAAATCTACAGCAAAATGGGTACAAAAAGAAAAACAATCAAGTTGTTACGGTGGCCAAATCTGAACTCAGTACGATTAAAAACTGATACAGAACCTTAAAGGAGCTATAAATGAAAAGACAGTAAATCGAAATGAACTGATGGAGTGTTTTGTAGAACTGAATTGTTTCACAATCATACAAGAAATCTCACATATGTTAGACAGAAAACTTCATGGTACTGTTGATTCAAATTGTTCTACAAATTGAATCAACAATTCAATTTGTAGAACAATTTGTGATTTGCCTAATATCATTAGGCCTAATACCATTAGTCAAAAATAACTAATGGTAATTTTTACAAAACGGTACTTCAGAGCAGATTTTTTTTTTCATTATAGTGTTTCACAGTGTATTTTTACAGCATTCTTTCTTAGAACTCATTGTCTTTTTTTAGTCCATCATTTTGAGCAGCCCAATTTTTTTTACTCTTGTAACATTTATAGCTTACCTTTGCAAAACTGAAACTATATGTAGTTTGGTCGGCAGATAGGTCAATGAATCATATTTTTAACGTACTACATTTTGCATATTTCCAAGCCCTGTAAAACCACAAAATTACTTGTGGTTCACTCTTGGCACAAAGTTTATCTTGTTCCCAGTAGAGGCTGAACTCTGTCAGGACATCTCCTTATCGCTGACCTTGTTTGTGTTGTTCATGGGCAGAATCTCGAGACGCAGTCAGAGAAAGGAAGGTGTCTCTTTGGAGAACGTCACGGTTTTTATGTGAGTTGTCCATACAGTGTGGTTCTGTCACCATTTTTAAGCCAGGACCTCCAGCGTCAACTGGAACGGTTTACATCTCAGTGTGAAGCTTCCTGGAAGTCCTCTAAATTTAAAGTAATGGTTTTCAATCACAAAAGGTAGAATGATCCCTTCAAGGACATCTGTCACATACCCCTCCGACAGGAAAACACTCATGAAACATCATTCTTCCGATTCCAGCCCTGCACTGGAATCGTGGTCTCAGGTTGGCAAGCTGCGTCTTTTTACTTTCGACTGTAATGAAGCTCCAGTTATGGCCTAACACTTGAATACGAGTTCGATCAGATTGGACATGTCTCCAAATGTTAAGGTCTTCTCTCTTGAGCGTGTTTGCACATTGTAATTTGTTTCTATGTTCCCTTTTGGATAAGCCACTCATTCATTCAGCCAATGTAGGTCTCAGTTTGCCATGAATAATGACACTATTACCAACCTCACAACTTCTTTTGCCGTGTTGCTGGGGTTGATGCACACACTTTGCACTAAACTGTGCTAACATCTGAGACCCAGAACATTGCTCAGTTCCCGCTGCATAACTGTCGGAACAAATGAACGTGGCATCTTCATGCATGTGGAGATTGTACCCAAGAACGAATATGACTTGTGGAGGCCCACAGTTCTCTTCCCGATGTCTTGCTGTAGTTTCCTTTTTATTTTGTTTTATTTTTTTCATTGACTCACACATAAAGGACTTTGTTTGAGGTGTTGCTTTGAAATAAATTCACAGTTGTATCTATAATCAATTCTTCTAAGTGAAAAAAATCAAGCCATGTCATCACCTGGGGCCTCATGCATAAATGAGTGCGCAGTTTTCACACTGAAAATTAGCGTGCGGGAAAATGTAGAAAAGTGCGGCGCACAAAAACACGAAGCCGCGCACCTTTCCTTTATAGATCCTAATTTGCGGGAAATAAAGCACAGCTGCTGGTCCGCCCTGTCCCCACCCATAAATACATATGTAAATTAGTATAAATACCCGGAAGTCTGTCACCGCAATAACCATGGCAACGTCCTGGTTCGAAGCAGTGTAAGTATTTATAATAGTAATACTTATATATCTGATTTAAAAGATGCTTTGAGGGCACATAATGTCACCTCACAAAGCAAAAATAAATTTTAAAGAAAAAAAAAATCCAAATAAAAAAAAAAGAGCGATTCTGCAAATGCCTGTTTGAACAGTGGCTCGTTCAGCCGGGATTTAAAGACAGACAGCGTGTCAGAGAATCCTTGCAGACGTTTATTAGTAGAATGCTTTATGTCCATAAGGCGCATTCACAAAGCGGGCGGCTGGACTGAAGGAAGACTGCAGCTGGACCGGTACCGGTACCGCACGGCTCTTTAAGTTTTGCTCAGAGCTCAATGATGATCAGTCTGAGAAATCTAAACGCACATAGATCATCATCAATATTTCCCAGCAGATCAATGTGATCTCTGAACAAACGCACCCTCTGAATCCTTCCACTGGCGATGCTCTCCATCCATCAGAGCCAAAGCGCTCCGCAATTACGCGGCACCTTTGCGCAGCTACTTATATACGTGTGACTGCATACACACCTCGATCACCTTAAAAATAATCAAACCTGTTGACTATTTTTAATCAGCAGGTTTGAGTTCATCTGCTTATACATTTTTAGTGAAAATTAAATGGATGCATATCATGCCATTCGGCGCACGGGTCAATGCGCCCGTGCGCATTGACCCGTGCGCCTTTATGAGACAAAAACTGACATGCAAAGAATCTACTTCATTCATTTTAATGAGCTGAGTTTGAGCAGGAACAGGTCCGAAGCATGAATGACCACAGCACCTGAAGGACGGAGTTGGTTTAAAGGCATAGTACTCTTGAGGATTTAAAGAAATAAATTTATCTTTCTTACTAGTCTGGTATTTAGCAAAAGAAACAATTCTGATAAACCAATCTGATTAACATCAGACGATGGATGACAGTTCATCTGGTCTCTGCTGCATTATATGTGCAGTGGAAACACTTAACGATCCACCAGCCTGAGTTGGAGAGTGCTGCTGCACAAAGTGATGTTGATGGATGGATTTATTTCATATATTTAGAAAGCAGTCAGTTAAAACTGAATGTCAATGCAGAGATTTGAACTCTCTCCCGCTGCCATTGCCCCACATCTTTCCAGAAGCTCTCACTGGTGAAGCACATTTATCGGGAGTAAAGGTAACAAGCAGCACCAGAATTTTAGGAAAGATGTTTTTTTTTTCAGCCCTGTCAGCCATTTCTCAACAATTGCTGATCTATGAGGTCAGACATAGGTCACCTCTGAAGCTATCAGAAGCTACTCAGTTACCACTCTGCTATCATTCTGTCTAATCTAAAACCAGGGCAGCTCAAAAGAAACATCTTCCTTGTGAGAAAAAGGCATAGAAATGTATGGCATGCAATCAAAAATAACGATCAAAGACCCTGCATCCTTTCAAAAGCACTTTATTTACTGTGTTTTTCACTATAAATATAACAATGAAGAACAAGGTCTTATTTCTTTTTTAACAAACCTCTTAATAGAAAAAAAAAGTCTGAATGAGTCTACAAAGCTTTAGCAAATACATCTTGGCAATAAGGCACACTAGGAGTTAAAAGTTTACAGCTATGTTAAGCCAGACTGCACTTCACTGTCACATGTTTTTTTTTTTTTTTTTTTGTTTTGTTTTTTTGCCTTTTTGTTAATTCCAAAGGCAGCTAAATCATTGTTGGACTCTCTGGACAAAACTAACATGCAGAGTTGCAACACGACCAGCTAAAAATGCCAGGGTTGTAACACTTCAATGAGCCAGCTTTTAATCCTTGCTGAAACTGCTAAAAAGTAGCTGAACATGAAGGTTCTTTGTGTTCCCACTCATAACACCAAAGTACATTAGGTTACAGATTAGAAGAATACAATAAATGTTAAAAGCTAAAAACTATTGCTCACTTTGGCAAAAAAACAAAAAAAGTAATACAAAGAGGAAAAAAATATATTTTCTACTTTTGTTACTCTGACTTTTATCCCTACTCAAGTTGTAAATAAGTAAAGAAATATATTATACTTTTTTTTTTTACTTCATACATAACAAATGTAATGCATATATTAAATATATATATATTTATCCAGACTTTCTGTCTTCATCATAAAAGCAGTTAACAGCAGTTAGTCCTCTACATGAAGTCCAGTTTAATTGGAGCAAAAAAAAAAAAAAAAAAGGGACGACTTGGAGTGAGATTATTGACTCAAGACAACTCGGTGGCTTTTCATTTAACGTCTTGGAACAAATAACTTATTTTATCAACAGTCCAATTTTCTCCACAATTTTCAGAGTTGTGTGTGGTCGTCAAAAATGTGGAAAGTAAAAGAAAATTCCAAATGAAAAGATGGCAAAAAAGGAATTAAACTGGACTGAAAATACAAGCCTACGTTAAAAAAGAGTTTATATACAGCGGAGAAAATAAGTATTCGGTATGACAAAATATTCGTAAGTGGCGGTTGACATAATTTCATACATTTTGACTTTAATAACCCAAGTTATGTGTGTATACAGAGAAATCAAAGTGTTTCTTTAGGGAATAAATATTGAACATGTGAATAAAAGGAAGTTAAAAAAAAAGTAAATCGCTAAGAAAACATCTGAAATCTAAGAGTATTTGAAAAGTAGTCTTGTTTCTTATTGGTCCAATCACTAGACTTCAGTATATAAAGATGTAGACAACATCTTGAAGTAGTAATTACCAAAACAAGTCTTGTCTCATGAAAAATGAACAATTCAGTAAACACCTTCAATACTTATTCCCTGATTTCCCACTCAGGCTTCCACACTAAAATTGTTATGACGTCCTTTGTATGTGTCGAGTACTTGGGTTGTGACCACCATAAACCTGCTGGTAACTACTGGGAAAACGTTGACAGGTTCAGAACATATTTTCACCGCTGTTTATGTGACTGTAATGACAGTGACTTCCTGATTAGCAGCTGCTTGAAGTAGTTTGGAGGTTTCACTACAATCAGCACATTGCATGCCTACTTGCATATTTAAGAGTGAGGTATTGCTCCAGTTTTAAACTTCTTGCAAGCAAAGTTTGAAGTTTCACAAGTGCCCAAAAACAAAAAAAAAAAACAAACATATCTTAAAGACTTTCTTTTTTTTTTTGTCGGCAAAGTAAAACTCACACATTGATAAAACACTGGAAAACAAGCAGCCAAACTAGTCATGTCCACTCATGAGTTTATGCTCTGTATTTAATATTTCTTCATTTCAAGGTGGCGTTTCCATGCCAGTTATAAATATGTTTAAGTGCACCTCGGTCTAGAGCGATTTGGAGGAGGAGAAATAAAGAGGGAGGCAGGAGTGTTACTGCAGAGTCATTGTGACATCTGACTCCAGAGGCTCAAACCCACTCATCTCACTATGATACAGTAATAACAAAAATAAAGTTCACTGGAAATACAAATAGAAGAAGACTCAGGTGCCGTGCACAGATGGGAGTCTGTTCCTTCTGGTGTCAACCTCACAGCCCTTTTTTTGTTTCTAAAGGCACGTACTGTACGGTGATGTAAGGCACTGCAGCCAAGCGCAAAGAGTCTCTCTGAAGTCACAGACTGGAGTGTGTTAAGTATTTGGTTGGCAAAAATGGAAATGGGCCAAGCAGTGTAGGAACCCAGTTCTTAGAGAAAAACAAACATATTTGTTCACCTTTCAAGACTCAAGCATTTCATAACAACAATACAACATACTTAAATGAAGGAAAACAAACATCTATTCAGTCTCAGTCCTCTACTAATACAGTTTCTAATGATGGGCAACATCTAAAGGCACATGATGTATTCCAGTTTGCTCTTCATTTTTGTGCCTTTCAGACTCCGGTCTTTAAAAGGTACACACACACAAAAAAACTGCAGGGTTAATTATTATTATTATTTTTTTTTACCCCAAATGTTGGGTTTCTGCTGTTCGGAAAGCATTTAGGTACTTTCAACCAATCAGTCAACAATTGTGACCGAGGTTGTCGGTTTAGAGAGCGACGTTTTGAACTACGAAACAACATGATCAAACATTCTTGGATGAAATACCAAAGGATAACATGGTAAATTAATGCTGTGTTATTAAGTTTATGTCAGTAGGTTGTGTTTATTATTTTCCACAATACTAGTGTTGGCTTTAAAGAACAAGCTTAGCCACTCAGGATTAACATCAGCCTAAGTAGTCAGCACAAGCTAGTACTAATGTTTCGACCAAAAAAGACTTTGTTACGAAGTTAATATAAATGGGCTGAAGAAACAGGTTTTTACATCTATTTTAAGTTTCTTTGCAATTATGTTTTAAAGTTACTATTTTCTTAAATGTTTCTATCCAATTATTTTTTGACTTTTGAGTTTAACAAAAGATCTGCTGAAAGGAAAACAATAATACTTTTATAGTGTTACATGGTGAGCATGATTTGTCTTTCATCCAAACTTAATTGTTTGTCACTAACAATCACTTTCCTTTCTCTCTATATTTTATTTATTAAAATTGTATACTTCTTTGTTAAGCTAAAAATATTTCACTTGAATCCAAATACAAATGCTAGGTTGGATAGATCTACATTTGACCCACAGACTGATTAGTGATGTGCTCTGAAATTAGGTTGTTTGAAACCCAGCAGTTTTTATAGTGTATCAACATTAAGACATGCGTTTCAGCAGTTCATAACCAGGGACAAAAGAATCCAGGAACAAAACAAAGACCTAAAACCTTCATTGAAAACAACTGAAACACACAAAACAAACTACACCAAAAAGTACCTATTGGGCACATGGAAAGCAATACACATTCAACCAGCATGGACAGCATCACCTACAGCATGTAAAACTGGCTAGAGTACTATATATTAATGGAAAAAAAGACTACAAACATGGATATATCCAAAGACAGTGGTATCATCTTATCAGTAGTTCCTGGTTACCTTTTCCTTCTTTCCATTTACATCGCTTTCTTTGTTTTCATACATTACACAGTGTATAGATCTGTTTCAGAGAAAAACAAATACCAAGATAAAAAAAGCAAAAGGAGTAAAGCATTAATAATGCGTCTTTTCGTCATAAATACTTTAAAAAGTACCGTAAATGTCCCTGCTGCAACAGCAACAAGATGGTGCAATGAAAGAGAGACAATATGAATATTACTGGAGTTGTGGTTACTGTTGCAGGGGAAGCATTTGAAGTGTGTTACAAAATTCAGAAAATAAAACGGTGACGCTGTCTAACAGAGCTGCTCCCCTTCCTAGCCCCAGAATATAGAGAGGATGACAGCAACTAATGGAAAATACCAGGCCATAATTTTGCCCCAGTCTTGGAGTCTTAGTATTTGCTACGTATCCCATTAGAGATCAAGTTCAAAAGATGTTTTTGTAGCGTGGAGCGATGCTGTTGAGATTCAGTCACTGGATGAATCGATCTGAGCCCCCCGTTTCAGTACGACTGGTAGACGTCATGGA
This sequence comes from Poeciliopsis gracilis, assembly GCA_911649635.1. Taxonomy (NCBI): domain Eukaryota; kingdom Metazoa; phylum Chordata; class Actinopteri; order Cyprinodontiformes; family Poeciliidae; genus Poeciliopsis; species Poeciliopsis gracilis. Next base: position 89,768 of record CAJVRI010000128.1, read on the forward strand.
TGGGCAGTGGGAAGGCCGCGGCGGGGAAGGTTTGGGGCATGGCGTAGCCAGCATAACCTCCATATGCCGTGGCTGCCATGGCGGCATTTTTCTGCAGGGCAGCAAGAGTGGCTGTGTTGGCATAGTTAGCGATGGGAACGTACCCAGCTCCATACAGGCTGGCAGCGGCTGGGATGCGTTGGACGTTGTGGGCCATGGCATAGACAGGAGTGATTGGACGGCCCTAGATAAGAAGGAAGGACAAGTAAACTGGATTTAGACAGGAGTAAAGAAAACTTAACCAAATCCGATAAAGAGCCGTTTTGACTTGGATTTTGCAACCTTTGTGTAACCTTGAATGAGATGAGATATTCTAAATTTTTACATCAAAAAAACATATCCATGTTCCTGCAAATAACATCCAGAACTTTTTCCACTTTTTTTTTTGCATATTTTTAATGTGTGGGGATGAGACAGACCCACTGAAAATAACAACTGAAAAGTAGAAAGAAAAGTATTTGTGCTCAATCGTCTGTGCAGTGGCATTCTTGATTATGTTGTAAAGTAGAATAAAAAATTTCAGTGTCCAGATGTGAAAGGTTGGTGTGTCATTTATAAAAAAATTTAAACTTTCCTTTAGTCTCACAATTATACACTACTTAGTATTGACCCATCTCATAAAAGTCCAATAAAATACTTCTAAGATTTTGCTTGTAATGAGGCAAAACAAGTAAACATTTATATAGATACTTTTGTGCATGACATTATAAGACACACCTGGAACGGTGGAGGTGTGGACACTGCAGGTAAGACAGTGGCGGCGGCGGCAGCAGCAGTGGCAGCGCTGTGTTCAGGGTGCTGCATGGTCAGAGGGTTCATGAGGTGCTCCACTGAGTGCACCTTCCCCTCCTCCATCACTTTGGCTGCAGAAGGAGCGCTGAACACTGGGTACTGTGCACCCAGAGCCGGCAATGCCACTGTGCACAGAGACGTAGAAAAATGAAAGCCTGGATAACCGACGGGGCCATGACAGATTAAACCACATACAACCAGCCATGCTCAAACATGCATCCAATCATGCTTAGTTTAGAAGAAAGAGATGATTGAAACAAGAGGGAAAATATATTACGAAAACAGGAATTGGAGTGTGATTCAGATTATGTTGGTTTTCAGCTACGGATTAAGCCCCCTTACTCCTTCACATACACGCACCTTTACACCACAATGCAAATACAACATCAGTCATTGATTTAAATGCACAAAACAGTTTTCAATATGGTGCTGATCCTGTGATTCAACATTTACAGAAACCAAAACGCTGACTCCTCGATCTTGGTCAGTTATATCTACTTCAGAAAATTGACCAAATGTTTACCAAATAAATACACAATTTTAAAGCAATGACCAGAATGTCAAATGGCAAATGAAAGGACAATGTTGACAAAACAACTTAACATTAGAAAGTAGAAAGATAATACCAGTGTTTGCATGTTGACCTTGATTATTTTTTTAATCAAAATTCTTATTTGTGCCATCTAAAAATAATATAATGACTTACCAAAAACAAAGTTTTTTTTTTACATATTTGTTGAAATTGAGACAACAAATATGTTGTCTCAACAGTATCAAATAAGGCAGATAATTTGTGAAAAAAGAAAAAATATAGTTTCTCTGCCTTCTTCCTGCGTTCTGACTGTCATCTACAGAAATGCACTCCTACTGGTTAGAAGCAACCACTCAGAGCCAGGAAGAGAGCTCTATGTATTCGTTTCACTTTTGCTCATCATTCACCAAAAAATGAGCCATAGCAAATGTGGTACACCACTTTAAGATGTATAATTACCAACATTCATAGGTATTGGAGCATGTTGACCAATAGGAGCTCTTGTTTTATGGTCTTAGTGCTGTCAATCACCTCTGTGTATGCACTGCTCACAGGCTAACCCTGTGTTAGCGTGTTCAAACACACATAATTCACACAAATATTTCTGTTTTTTAAATGCCAAAGTACTAATAACTAAGAATTATTTACTTAATAATTCTTAACTAATGTGACTGAGGTTCAGTTTTTTCATTCACAGTTTCTGCTCTTCCCATTAACTTTCTACAGACATAGGATTTCAAAATACTGACTTTATCGTCCTTCAGATACTGTAACTAATTTCTGTTGCTTAAGCTTATTGTCCAGTTGTGACCCAGTGTTAAAGTTCTGGTTATCATTTTGAGATATCATTTCAATATTTCCATATAATGTCCTTTCATGATGAAGTCCACTACTCCCTCCTGCAACAAAACACCCACACAACATCATGCTGTTGCCCATAAACTTTACAGTATGGATGGTTTTCTCAAAGTTGCAAGAAAAATGTTTTATATTCATCTCTTAAACGGCACAAAGGGTGGACATTCCCACTGTGTTTGCATACAGCTGTTTGAGGAGATGAACATAGAACCCTTAGGCTCTGGGAAATTCCACCCAGACTCGTTGAGGTCTATTAGCTGATTTCTTTTGATTTCACCATAATGTCAGGAGCGCCTCCAGTTACCTCAAATATTGTGAAGCTTAGCTTAATTATCCTCTGTGATTTGCTAGCTTGTTTAAAGGCATGTTAATCCTAATGTATGACAACTTCTCACTTTGATGAAAGGACCAAGCAACCTCTCTAAAATCTCTTCTATAATTTCAGTATTTGTAAACAGAAAAAAAAATGGTCATCTTAAATTGCCTAACATAGAGAACAAAAGATCTAGAATGACATCAAAAAATGAGAAAGGTTGAATGTTTTTTTTTTTACAATGCGTCTGAATATTTTGTTTCAGTTGTAGGCATTTGGCCAAATTAATCACGTTGAGATGTATTCTCATTATGCTTCAGCCAAATAAATAGCATATAATTAAGGTGGACATTTTTCAAAAGGTTTTATATTTTTCGAACAGAACTCACATGTGAAAATCCCTGTGTCTTAATCTGAAAATGAATTACAATAATGCTGTATTCAGCTCTTCCCCCTTTCAAAACTGATGATATCTAAAAGGTAGGACAAATTCCCAACTAGTTACTGGAAAGCTGGTTGGACTCTTTCTCAGGACTGAATGAGCAAAACATAGTTAGTGTACCTTTTTATGTAACTAGAGTTTTATGATGTGCACCAACAGAGCTGTGGAGTTTTCTGTGCTGAGATTTATCTGCCCTGATTGATGTTTCCTTTATGAGCTGAATATCTTCCGAGCATTACCGTCGCTCCACTTCCTTCTTCTTACTGGCAGGAAACTTTCTTGTCATGTCCTTCTTCTTTTGGATCAGAGCTTATTATTATTTAAGATCAACTTTTCCAAACACTGGCATTATGATTTAGCTGATTGGAATACAGTTCAAGTTTGTAAATTAGTTTTGCATTTCAGTTCCATTTTGACTGAAACTGTTTCATGAAAAAAAAAAAAAACATGTTGGGAAAAACAATTTAATTTTACTTTTTTTTTTTTATTTCAACTACTTCAACCATTATAAAGTCAAATTGGAACTGAGTGAATGCATTATGTTTTGGAAGCAGATTCTATACGACAACCCTGTTTAAACAGATAACAGTGCTATGTGGGGGATTACACACTAATCAAAACGTAATAAAGAAAATAACATTTTGTCTCAACATTATGGCTGTGATGCCAGGTGATTGAAAAACATTGACATGTCCAAATCGGGGTATTCGTTCTGATATATATTTTTAATCCCTAACTGCTTTTAAACCAATGAGTGCATCACTGGTCTGCATTGTTTAAATTCTCTCAATGATTAAAACAACTGCTGACCAATGAATCCCATTGTTTTCCCTGGACACAGCACTGTTATCAGTCTGAACACTAAACAACACATTTCTTTTTTGATTAGAGGTAGAAAGAGGTCTGAAGTAAAGCAGCTACTTTCTGGTCATGCTCACATGTGTTGACATTATGCCTTTATACTCATGACCATCCAGCAACAGCTATCATGCAGATTCAAGAAAGGTTCCTTAAACCACGCAGGACAGAGGTTTAGTAAAGGCTTGGAGATGGGCGATGACATTAACGAGTATGTCTGTCTCACTGACTTGTGCCTGGTTTGATGCCAACTGGGTTGATGGAGGCAGGAAGCTCCAGACTGGGTATCAGTTCATAGGGCTTTTCGGGCTGCTTGGTCTTGCCCTCGTGGTAGCGACTGTAGATGCCACGACCGGCAGAATAACCCCCTAGGTAAGACCCTCGAGGTCCAGGGGTACGATTACCTGAGGCTGCACGACCACGCCCTCGCACGGAACCTGCTTAAAATACAGTTACAGTATAATATGATGATGGGGTTGTGGGCTGGGATTTGTTGATGTTTTGTTGGGCAGCAGGATTTTACGTTGGGTTCAGAACGTCTTTGGAAGCTCCACTTGAGAAATTGACCTTTATGTTAAAGTTTTGTTTAAAAACTGCAGGCAGTTAGTATTTTACCTGCAGCTGATAACTCTCATAGCATCTTCATCTAAAACTTACTCCAGGTTTTTAGATACTAAAGCAAGGACCTCGTCTGAGCGGGGTCAAAGTCCAAAACAGGCTAATTTAAAAAACTCCAGTCTTAAAAATATCCTCGCAGTTCATGCAAATGTTATTTCGTTTATCCCTGAGTTATTGCCAAATATGTATATGTTGTTAATTTACTTTTAGACCTACAACTATTTAAATGGGAAACAGATGGTAGGTAGTGCGCCACCAAGGGTCTTCCAGTGTGAAACATGTAGTGACCTATCAGAGTGACTGTCTGACAGAAGTATTAGATTGGATGAAAGCAGTTATTGAGTTAAAAGCTATTATGTTGATTTCCCCTCACTTTACTTTTTCTATCACTTGCCCTCACTTAAAACCATGAAGTTTAATGTGACTTATTGAACGCAGCCTCCTCACTCTATTTCATGAGTAATAAGAGACTTAAAACTAGAAAATTCCTGAAGAAATTTAACCGGGGCCCTGCCAAAGTGTGCCCGTCGGTTTGGAGCCAGCATTCTGATGCTAAATGATAACCTTGGCTGACAAAAGTGACAAACGTACCATGTGGAGAATCACAAGAATGTTCCCTAACATGGACTTGCACTATTCAGTATGTTAAAATAAGTGTATAAGCTAAAATTAGCCAAAATGCTAATTTTAGCATGAATACTATCAGTAGCATGTGGCGCATCACTAGCATGTTGTCTGTAATTGACTTACTCTGTTCACTATACCAAACATGTGTAATAAGTCAGACAAATAGCTAATACCTCATTTAAGGTAAAAGGCTAAAGCTAATGCACTCTCTTGCTATGCAAGATGCTGCATTAGCCACAGACTTATATTAAGGCTTTTATTTTGAAATTTTCAGTAAGCTTCATTTCAAATGTCTAAACTAATACCATGAATAACATTGATTGGATTAAATCAGTTATTTATTGTTCAAAAAAAGCAATAACCTGATCTAAAGATTTTTCAGGGCTTTTATTTTGAAATTTTCCATAAGCTTGATTTTAAATGGCCAATCTAATTCCATGTGTAACAGTGGTTTTGTTGAAAAACTCACATAATGCCAAAAGAAAGCAATTACGTCATATAAAAAGAATGTCAGGGCTTTTATTTTGAAATTTTCATTAAGCTTAATTTATAATTCTCACATTAATCATGTGTGTAACAATGCTTGGTTAAAATCAGTCATAAAATGCCCAAACACAATGTTATTTTAAAGGCCAGCTCATTCCTCCTCTGTAGTAACTGACAGTTCCGCCATGTTGTAGTTCTGAGAATCAGCTCTGACCTCTTTTGTAGGCACTGAGTGTTCCGCCATGTTGTAGTCCTAACCTTCAGTCATTGTAGTTCTAAAGAGGAGGTCAACTGTCATGTCAGTGTGACACACAAGGAGATACTTAATTAAATGCTTGAATCAATTTTTCTGAAAGGCCTCAGAGAAATATTCAGGCTTTTATTTTGAAATTTTCATTAAGGTTAATTTAAAATTGACATACTAATTCCATGTTTAACAACGGTTGGTTAAAATCAGTTATAAAATGCCCAAAACACAAGTAGTTTTAAAGGCCAGCTCATTCCTCCTCAGTAGTAACTGACAGTTCCGCCATGTTGTAGTTCTGACAATGAGCTCTGACCTCTTTTGTAGGCACTGAGTGTTCCACCATTACTGAAGTCCTAACCTTCAGTAATTGTAGTTCTAAAGAGGAAGTCAACTGTCATGTCAGTGTGACACACAAGGGGAGACTTAATTAAATGCTTGAATCAGTTAGTTTTTCTGAAAGACCTGAGAGAAATATTCAAGCTTTTTATTTTGAAATGTTCATCAAGCTTAATTTAAAATTGTCACATTAATCATGTGTGTAACAATGGTTGGTTAAAATCAGTTATAAAATGCCCAATCACAATGTAATTCTAAAGGCCAGCTCATTCCTCCTCAGTAATAACTGACAGGTCCGCCATGTTGTACCATGTTGTATATCTGACAATCAGTAATTGCAGTTCTAAAGAGGAGGTCCTTGTGTGTCACAAGTCTCTCCTTGTGACACACAAGGAGAGACTTAAATGCTTGAATCAGTTTTTCTGAAAGGCCTGAAATATTCAAGTTTTTATTTTGAAATTTTCATCAAGCTTAATTTAAAATTGACATACTAATTCCATTTGTAACAATGGTTGGTTAAAATCAGTTATAAAATGCCCAAAACACAAGTAGTTCTAAAGGCCAACGACTTCCTCAGAGCTCTGCCACAGTAAAAACTACAGTGATGCGTTTTCGTAGTTCTAATTAGCTGCTGGGCCCTGGTGTGTTCCGTTGCTATGGTCATGGATTCTCTGCCAGCTGTGGAGTGTGAGACATAATGGTGGAGAAAGAATTCTATCTTTGTGAGACACCTCAGTCAGTTTGAATGAAAAAAGCAGTCCGAACAGCTCCTTCCCATTCGGAAACCGTGATACGTATCGGAAAACCGTTTGAAGCGTATGAGAGCCCTATCTTTCGTCTCCGATAATCCCGAGATTCATATCTGTACATCGCTCACAGTATTAACAGCGACGAGATAAAAATGGTGTGCGCTGGGGGTCTGACATTTTTCAGAAATACATGGAAGTGATCCTGGCAGAGCGTGTGAAAATCCTGTCGCATGACTTCGCTCTGAAGCACCTTGACAGAAAACCGTAAGCCCTAGGAAAATTTTGAAAACATTTTACCGGAGCAGGCATGCGTATCAATGTCATGACCGAGTTTGATACCGATCGGGCGATATTTGTGGGCGTGACGGCGATTTCAAAATTATTTTGGGGTCAGAATCGCCCTGCTTCCCACACTCTAACGAATCGTCAGTTACACTCTAGTTTGGGCAGTTTCCAACTGCCAAAAAATCTTTGATCGTTTTTTCGCTTTTACGTCGCCATCGTAACTCCGAATCCCACCACAAGTAATAGCTCCAATGCCGGCGGCGAGCACTGCGTTTGATACCACTTTTTGTGGGTGGGCACGCAGCGGTACGAGCCGCATTAACGGTCACGGAAGAAGAAGTTATAATAACTAGAAAATTCCTGAAGAAATTTAACCGGGGCCCTGCCAAAGTGTGCCCGTCGGTTTGGAGCCAGCGTTCTGATGCTAAATGATAACCTTGGCTGACAAAAGTGACAAACGTACCATGTGGAGAATCACAAGAATGTTCCCTAACATGGACTTGCACTATTCAGTATGTTAAAATAAGTGTATAAGCTAAAAATTAGCCAAAATGCTAATTTTAGCATGAATACTATCAGTAGCATGTGGCGCATCACTAGCATGTTGTCTGTAATTGACTTACTCTGTTCACTATATCAAACATGTGTAATAAGTCAGACAAATAGCTAATACCTCATTTAAGGTAAAAGGCTAAAGCTAATGCACTGTCTTGCTATGCAAGATGCTGCATTAGCCACAGACTGGTCTTAAGGCTTTTATTTTGAAATTTTCAGTAAGCTTCATTTCAAATGTCTAAACTAATACCATGATTAACATTGATTGGATTAAATCAGTTATTTAATGCTCAAAAAAGCAATAACCTGATCTAAAGATTTTTCAGGGCTTTTATTTTGAAATTTTCAGTCAGCTTCATTTTAAATTGCCAAACTGATCCCAAGTGTAACATTGGTTTTGTTGAAAAAAGTCACATAATACCAATGAGAGCAAGTACCTGATATAGAATCTATCAAGGCTTTTATTTTGAAATTTTCCATAAGCTTGATTTTTAATTCTCACATAAATCATGTGTGTAACAATGCTTGGTTAAAATCAGTCATAAAATGCCCAAACACAATGTGATTCTAAAGGCCAGCTCCTTCCTCCTCTGTAGTAACTGACAGTTCCGCCATGTTGTAGTTCTGAGAATCAGCTCTGATCTCTTTTGTAGGCACTGAGTGTTCCGCCATGTTGTAGTCCTAACCTTCAGTGATTGTAGTTCTAAAGAGGAGGTCAACTGTCATGTCAGTGTGACACACAAGGAGAGACTTAATTACATGCCTGAATCAATTTTTCTGAAAGGCCTCAGAGAAATATTCAGGCTTTTATTTTGAAATTTTCATTAAGGTTAATTTAAAATTTACATACTTATTCCATTTGTAACAATGGTTGCTTAAAATCAGTTATAAAATGCCCAAAACACAAGTAGTTTTTAAAGGCCAGCTCCTTCCTCCTCTGTAGTAACTGACAGTTCCGCCATGTTGTAGTTCTGAGAATCAGCTCTGACCTCTTTTGTAGGCACTGAGTGTTCTGCCATGTTGTAGTCTTAACCTGCAGTCATTGTAGTTCTAAAGAGGAGTTCAACTGTCATGTCAGTGTGACACACAAGGAGAGACTTAATTAGATGCTTCAATCAGTTAGTTTTTCTGAAAGGCCTGAAATATTCAAGCTTTTATTTTGAATTTTTCATTAAGGTTAATTTAAAATTGACATACTAATTCCATTTGTAACAATGGTTGGTTAAAATCAGATATAAAATGCCCAAAACACAAGTAGTTCTAAAGGCCAGCTCCTTCCTCAGAGCTCTGCCACAGTAAAAACTACAATGATGCGTTTCTGTAGTTCTAATTAGCTGCTCGGCCCTGGTGTGTTCCGTTGCTATGGTCATGGATTCTCTGCCAGCTGTGGAGTGTGAGACATAATGGTGGAGAAAGAATTCTATCTTTGTGAGACACCTCAGTCAGTTTGAATGAAAAAAGCAGTCCGAACAGCTCCTTCCCATTCGGAAACCGTGATACGTATCGGAAAACCGTTTGAAGCGTTTAAGAGCCCTATTTTTCATCTCCAATAGTCCCGCGATTCATATTTGTTCATCACTCACAGTATTAACAGCGACGAGATAAAAATGGTGTGCGCTGGGGTCTGACATTTTTCAGAAATACATGGAAGTGATCCTGGCAGAGCGTGTGAAAATCCTGTCGCATGACTTCGCTCTGAAGCACCTTGACAGAAAACCGTAAGCCCTAGGAAAATTTTGAAAACATTTTACCGGAGCAGGCATGCGTATCAATGTCATGACCGAGTTTGATACCGATGGGGCGATATTTGTGGGCGTGACGGCGATTTCAAAATTAATTTGGGGGTCAGAATCGCACTGCTTCCCACACTCTAACGAATCGTCAGTTACACTCTAATTTTTCCAAAAATTGAAAACTTTGGTGCGCTTAGAGAGAAATTGTGGACAAACTGTAATTCATATCCTCTTGTTGTCTAGACTTTAGAAAAGATCACGGGCGTATTTACAAACTGAAATTTCAATGGCATTTCTACGTGAATCCATGACGACACACGAAATTCTCAAAAATTGGGTATTTTAGTATGTTTTGGTTTCCTCTCTCCATTCATTTCTATGGGGGCTTTGGGGGTCTTTATTCGCTTATTACGTCGCTATGGTAACTCCGAATCCCACCACCAGTAATAGCTCCAATGCCGGGAACGAGCCGCACGTTTTGATACCACATTTGTGGGTGGGCACGCAGCGGTACGAGCCGCATTCCGGTCTACGGAAGAAAAATAAAGAATAATAATAATAATAAAGAGGCATTCTATTGGGTGTAGATTAATAGGTGCCTGCCATGCAATGCATGGAGGCAGTTACTACTTGCTTCGCAAGTAGTAACTGCCTCCTTATGCATTGCTATGGCAGGGCCCCAATAAGTATATATCCAATACAACACAACAGCCGTTTAAAGTTCATTAAATTGCAGAAATCACTATGAGATTGCCTCTGGAACCAGGTAATCAAGATTAATACTAATTGAGGATTCAGAGAGAGATGCTGCAAGTAAAACATTAACTGCCTTTAAACTATAATCTTTGAACAGAACTTCAAAAAATGTTGATTAATCTAATTGAGACCAGCGCAGTAGCTGTAGTCTGTTTATACAAAATACGTTTCTCAAAGGATTTGCTCAGAAGTTGGTCGAGAAGCATTGGGGGGAATTTTGGCTTTATTCCTGAAAAGCAGTTCAGTTGTACTCTGAGGTGTTTGGAGCTTTGGTGATAACCCTATATAATAACCCAGCATGAAATGGTAGTTGACAGAACAGCAAGAAAAAAGATGGTGTTAGAAAACGTAATGGCAAGGAAACTAATTGTTCATTTGAAGTGTAAGTAGGAATATGGACATAAGGGATTACCATTGTTCTGTATCATTGGGGATCCTTTGGAGAGAAAACCAAAACACAATGATTGTTGATAGTCAAAAAGATTTTCCTGCTTCCACCCAAGACCACATTCAGTCAATCATTTAAGGTAATGGGATTAGCATTCATTAGTTCATCAAATTGTTTTGTTTTTGCTTTTGAACAACAGGCCTCCGATTTTGAGCCACAAACAATTAGCTAAATATGGTTCAAAACATTGATCAAAGATTCAATCATAATTTTAGTCATTGTGAACATTAACAAACACTGATGGCTTTTTTTTTAGGTCAACAGAAATCTCTGGAGGGGTACTGGCCCAAAAGGTTTCATCTATCATCAATATTTATAGATATTTCTTTCTTTCACCAAAACAATAGATTTAAAAACATATATATATATATATATATATATATATAAATATAAGTTGAAAAGCATTAAAAACAACCAACCTTTCACAAAGTATTCCCTGTTGGGTCCAATGAGCGTGCTGTAAGGGTAACCATAGTAAGCCAACGTGTAGGGGTCACACTGGTAGATGTAGTTCTGCTGGGTCGGCTCTGGTGTAGCAGAAGCGCCTCCTTTAGAGGCTTTCTGACGTGAGTACTGCTCTTTATCTACTGGCTTTGCAAGTGTCACTTCAATGCAGGACCCTTCGATCTCTGTGCCATTGAGGTGGTCCATGGCCAGCACAGCATCATCTCGGGATATAAAGTGGACGAAAGCATAGTCACGGATTTTCTTCACACGCTCCACGCATCCGGGGTTCCACTGGCTGAAAACCTGTTAACAAAAAAATGGCAACGGCATCTAATTTATCAATAAAAATGTCAGTCGAGGTATTTAAATAATTGCAATCTTTTTTTCACCATCACTTACTGTTTTTGTTGTATAAAAAAGCAAAATTATAATGACCAGAAAGAAGACAAGCCCCTTCACTACCTGATGCGGTTTTTTGTATACCAGTTATTTACTTCGTAGCTGTTCTTCTTCAACAAATAAAACATTCAGGACCTACTAGCAATGTTTAGAGCTCTGAAATATAGCATTTCTTGCCTCACATTCTGTCATTTTTCAGCTAACTTTTATCACAGGATTTCAAAATGACATACTCAATAACCCCCAAAAATGTAAGGAATGAGAGTGTATGTCCTACCTTTCTGATTGTCTCCTCGCTTGTCTCCATCATTAGATTCCTAACGTAGAGTATCTTTACTGTCTCCATCACGTCTTCATCTACGTCAATCTCTGGCTCAGCCCAGTCCACTGCGATCTGGTGGCCCCACAGCTGAATTCTTCCTGGCATCAACTTCCTGCGAGCCATGGCGGCTGCTCGATGCGATTCATACTCTACAAATGCAAAGCCACGGTTCTTCATCTTGTCAGCAGCACTGGCGTAAACTATCACATCTAATACGCCTTCCGTCACTTTGGAGACTTCCTCCAGGATCTCCTCGCGCTTCTTGGTTTTGGGAATCCCACCGATGAAAAGGCGACAGTTGTCCACCGAGGAGCAGACCCCCAGCAGCCGGCCAGGCCGGACCTCATAGTTATTGAGCTCCCGCACTGCTCTCTTGGCCTCGTGTTTTTCTGTGTACATAACAAATGCGTACCCCCGGTTTTTGCCATCAAAGTCCATCATCAGACGCATCTCATAAATACGGCCTACTGTCTCAAACACCGGGACCAATTCGTCCTCGTAAACGTCTCGTGGGATCTTGCCAACAAAGATTTCACATCCTCGAGGAGGAGCCGGTCCGCTCCAGCCTGGAGGGGGCCCGTATTTACGCTGACCGTTTTCTTGGACCATGCCGTAGCCAGTGCGCTCCATCAAGGACAACAGTGCAGCCTCATTGGGAGCTCCTGCAACTCCCTCTGGGAGGGTCATCTGTCCTTGGAGTGGATGGAAGGAGGCACCTGAAGGTTTGGAGGGTTTGGAGGGTGTAGAGTTGTTGCTCATGTTTGATGAGGAAACGGGATCTTCCGCTGTCATTCTGATAAGACCATCCAATCAGATTTTGGGCCTGGAGACAAAAAAGAAGGACAAAGTTTTGTAAATCAATTTGTAGAAGGAGAAACGAGACAAAACGAGAACAACGATGCTGGTCTGAGTAGAAAAAAATTCATTTAACAAAAAATGTTTATTTCACCTATTAATATTGAAATTATTACATAAAACATAATATAAAATAATACATTTAAAGTATTATCATGAATGATTATGTCTTAAAGTCAATGAATATCCACAATTCAGCCTGTAAGAAAATGAGGGTATTATATAAGATGAACTGCAGAGCAGTGGGGTTTAGGGTATTAAACCAGACATTGGGTCTTTTGGCAGTTTGGACAAAAAGCATCACCTTCTGGAAAATGAAACCAGCATCTCCACACAGTTCTCCCAAGAGGGAAGCTTTCCCTTTCTTGAAAAATAAAAAATATGGTAGACGGCTGTAGTGATTCTTCACTTGGTAACCAGCAGATGACATAACTTTCCAAATCATCACTGACTGTGGAATCTTCACACTGAACCTCAAGCAACTCAGATTATGCAGCACTGCATATTTCATCCAGACTGTGAAACATTTGTTTTTAAATAAATGCAAAGGTTAACATCAATTGAAAGAAGAATTTGGTCCACTGACTACATCTGGGTTGTTGAGCTTAAACAATATAACTTGTGAAAGTCCCCCAAACTCTTGAATGAGCTTCGCTTTACAATTGTTTGAGGGTTATGTCCGTCCGTGTTGCTTATGAAATCTTTTTCTTTGTTCACCTTTTTTTTACACCCAACTTTCAATTAATTTGCTTGGAAATGGCTGGCTTCTGTAGTCATCAAAAGGAACCACACAAAAGTTTGAAATATATCATTCTTTGTGTAATGAATCACTGTAACATGCATTTAAGAAAACTGTTTCCTGTTGATTTATATGACAAAACATGTCATATAATTTTCCGTGGAGACACATTATGTGACCTGAACACAAGTAAAAATACAGCACCTATAAATCCGAAGAGCTCTTTCCCTATCAGTTGTTTTACAACCTTGTTTTGTTGAGTCCCTCAGATCCACTGATGACCTATGACCCCTATCAGAGAGAATGAAGGGCTGTAAACCATGAAAACTCCAGCTCAAGGTTCATTGAGTTGGTCACATGCTCAGTGTGTGTGTAAGTGTGTGGATGCGTGTGTGTGTGCGACACATATGCGCCTGTGTAAGAAATAACGAGGACGGCTACAGTAAAGCTAAGTGGGGTATTATGGGTGAAATACAATGCGATACGGTGTCACAAATATCTGCACAATGGTTGCTCATACATAATAATCTGTTGCGCACACGCACACACTACATAATGCTGCTGGACTTTCAACCCTCTTATCAATATGAATGTGATGCATGCAGGTGCAGTTTCACTGTGTGTATTTCTCTGTGTGTGTCCTTTCATTAGGAGGCCCGGCCCTGAAAGAGCAACTGAGAAAAATCAGAAATCGGCTTCCCAAACATAAACCTCTTACTTTCTTATTTTCCAACACAGCCAGCATTGAGAACGGAAAAATCCACAGGTTTTTAAATCCCCAAATCTCCTTGCAGCACACAACGTCGTAGCAGCCAATTACAGCCTCCACATTACTACTGTGTTATATTTACCTTAAAAGTCCTTAGTGAGCGTTATAAAACCTGATTTATTTATTTTTTGTTTTTGGGCAGTTATAATGCCCTTGACTTTGATGGTAACCGAAAGCTGTCGACAGAGGTGAAAACACCTCAAGGCCAGGTAGCCATGGTAACATGCACAGTCATTTGACCTGACCCAACATCCAGTTCTCCTAGTCACCCACACATTCATGCACCTGTTGGTCGTTTCTCCAAGACAGGAGAGCTTAGGGTTACCAAAAAGTAAGTCCCAAAAGGATTCAGATTACAAAACATTATTTTGAATAAAAAGAAACACAATGCAAATCATGTCTGAAGCAAAAACTTTAACTGTTCTTAACATGAACTCAGAGCAGTAGGATTGTGCTAGAAGACAATACATAACAGAGTTATATCCTCATTTGTCCTTCATACGCAATTAAATAAAGCTTATTTTACTCTAGCCTATTAAAATGACATATGGTGTGAATATGTATATAGCTACTTACTGACAATTCACTGATGCTCAAGCTTTCAAGTGTTGTCCCTTGAAAGCTTGCAATATTTAAACCTCTCAGTAATCATTTGTTGATTTTGGCATTTTCTACTTGTCTGCTGTCCTGTGAGGTCCTTACCAGACAGGAAGTTTTATCATCACAAGGGGAAGAAAATACACTGTAGGAGTTCTCTTCATTGAGAAAAAAAATATTCCTCTTGGTAAAAATGGGATAAGGAGCTTCATGCTTCATACCTCTCTGTAATGTTCCCAGTTATTGTTATCGAGTGACAGATATTGTGACAAGAATTGTCCTTTAGACCATTTATTCTTAGGTGCATTCCAATTCCTGATGTGTACAAACCAGCTAATAAACAAACTTGTCTGTTTGCATATATTTCTGGTTGTGAGAACAAAGACGTTCATGGTATGGAAAAAGCTAACCCTTTCTATTTTGCTAATGCAGATTGATTATTACAGTTCGTTCATACAATTAGCATTTCTGTCAAGGGTAGCTACCCGACCTGATTATAAGAATCGGAAACTAATTTACCAAAATGAAGCTCATTGAACGGGTGTAACTTTATTCTGCACATGAATCACCTGAAAACTTCTGCCTCACTTATTGTTCATGTTATGTTTACACCACAGAATAGAAACCTAAATAGGATTATATAAATTACATGAAAAACATGATGTGAATTTCAGTGGTAATATTTTCTTTAGCTGGCATATTTATTGATTCATATTAAAGTAAATTAATAATGTATTCAATTTCTGTGTAAGTAGTATAGTTTCACAGCATTAAAATCATATACTGACCCAAGATTATCCTTTACTTTCTCTGATCTGTAAGTGATAAAGTGAGATAAAGCTGTAAAGACAGCAAAGTTAGAGTGGATTTATAATCTAATCATATCTAGAAAATATGATTTTCTAGATATGATTAGATATGATAAACCAAAGTCAGCCAAAAACTATGAGATGGGAGTGAGTGCATTGCAAAGGATATTGTGGTCAAAACAACCCCACTGGATGCTGATTCTTTTAAATTGTCCTAGTGAGTGAAAGAAGCAAGGAGGAAACCTGCAGCAGAACCTTGTAGATAATTAACCTCAGTCAAATCACAGCCTATTATTCAGAGGACATAAAGATTTATAGATGATGGCTCTTATGGAAAGTTATGATGATCCAGGCGAGACTTCTCAGCTTCAGCTCTAACCTCTCACAGGAAGGGCTAACGCCGGTCCGGTTAAACATAACCAAAGCTGAGACACAGAGTTCACGTGGTCAAGGGTTATGAACTTAAATGTTAAGGAAGTTAGTGTTTCAGTTATTGTGAAGGAGATTGACCATTACCTTATGTTTATGATTGATAGAAGCACCTGATTCTCTGCATATTAACCTTTATATTGAAGAACGGATTGTTTTATGAGTGAAGAGGAAGGGCTTTATGGGCTTTCTTCGGGATCATTTTATGAATCTAGATCCACTACTGCTGAAAAGCACTTTTTGCCCAGATACAAACAAATTATGCATAGCTCTGACATTAAATAACCTGTCAGTGATGTTTTTTCCACATTATCTGGCCAAATAATGTGGAAAAGCCCCTACCTGTTCACACTAGCCATCAGTTAGAGGTCTCAATTTATACCAAGGTTTTGAAAAGTGATGAATTCAAAGCCATTAAGCTATCCTACTTTTTGAAAAATGACCAGAGTATCCTCTGGTTTTATGGAGCAGAGTTACACAGCTTTGCCCCTCCTCCATCGGTTGCAACAAACTAACTAAGCTTTTTCCTCTGAGGAAAAAAAAAAAAGCAAAAATTTGGCTGCTTGTAAATAATGTCAGTAAAAAAAATGGATACTAGTGCTTTGGAAACTAAAGTAGCATCACCAACCTCTCTTATCAAGGTAACGCCGCGCTGAACTTCGAATCCTACCTGAGCAGATAACCTATTAATCTCAGCTGATATCATTTTGCTATGTTTTTACTGCTTTAACAAAACAGAACGATAAAAAGTGATAATATTTCGCACTTAAACCTGAAATTAAAACTATGACAATATAAAACCATGGTATTTTTACTCAAGATTATTGTATCGTCCAAAGCCAAACTGAAACAATGTGCAAGAGCAGGAAACACTATTAATGTTAAGCTGACTGTTGCACGAACTGATCCTGAGCCAGCGTACTGACAGAAACAGGCCAAAGGAAGGCGATATCTCTGTTGTATGCACACATGGACACGTGGAGGCAATTGATTAGCAGTGTCGATCCCAGCAGCTGCAGAAAGCAGCGTCTCAAATCAGCAGAACAGGATCAAAGGCAACTCTAAAGCTTAAACTGCAAGCCCTAACAGTGCCGAATTTAAGCACAACATGAATCAACAGCACAAAAGGTACATAGTGAGTCAGACAAACAAAGCCTAAGCATCCTTTAAATATGTCTGACACATTAAGAGGTATAATTCATGAAACAAATATCCTCATTCCGTTTGAAGCCACAGAAAGTTGGCACCGGCAGGACTGCAGAGCTCCACGAAGGAAAGACAAACAGCACAGAAAGGGGAAGTGAGAGTGGAACACAGCAAAAAAAAAAAAAAAAAAAAAAATCTTGAGAAAGATGTGACCTAGTAGAGAGAGATGGTGGTGGGAGAGAAAAGAGGAAGCAGAAGCAGAGAGTGGTCAGATAGGAGGATATCTACCCCTGCTGCTCCACAGTGCTCCGCTGCCTGGCTGCCTGCTCAGGGAGTGTTAGTCCACCTCCATGAGAGACAGGTACAGCAGGGCACTGAGCACAGAGTCCAGCCTCCTTTACACCAACACACAGGCACACACACGCACACACTGAATCAAATCTGCAACCATGAGAGCTGGATGAGGGTGGAGCTAAAACAGGTACTACTGTGTGCAGTGAGTATGACTGGTCGATACTAGTCTAACATTTTTACGTTAAATGTTATTTCCCTTTTTATACAGCACAAAACGTTTATACACAACTGTGTTAAAAAAAAAATTATTAGTGTATATAGGTAATCCATGTGCTATGAAAAGAAAAACGTCTATTTGCAAGTTGCAATTGCAAATCCTCCTTTTTGTTTATTTAAGTTGATGACACCAGAAGAGGGACAAGAAAAGAGTAACCTGGACATAAGTAAACACCAATGAATTGAAAATGTACTTAAGAATGGGAATTAAGAAAAAAACTGTAATTATAAATGAAAGCATTATAAAGAACTCATTATGTATACCGAGGCATGTGTGTGCAGACTTGCTTTCAGGAGGATTGTATATTGATTAAATAATGACTCATTTCAAAGTGGACTTTAGAACTGTAGCTAAGTTAAATTGATTAAAATTCTTTAAACCAAATTGTTAAAATCTGATTGTTTGTTGAATCTTTTCCCCCCTTTGCTGACTGTATTGTCTTGATTTGTCCTATTTGTCCTAAGTGCATCTGAAAAATAGCAATCTGTTCCTCTGGTGTGTCTGATCTGATGAAGAGTTGGTAAGAAATGCTGACAAAAAATTCAGTTTGAAGGAATAAAGGAATAAAATCTATTTCTTCACAGAAACCTTGCGTTGGAATAAATTTTGACACCATGAAACATGTTTAATATGCTACCTTGATCAAATATGCAAGTAAATATGTAAGTAATCCGATGTCAGAAGTCTCAGTGCCATTTTTTCCATTTTTCATTGGACTATTTTTGCTGTTTACTTTGCTTATATATTTGTTTTCAGTGAACATTTATCAGAGAAAAGAAAAACACACCCCTGGATGAGAAAAACAGCTTGTTAAAAAAGAACTGAACGAATTTGAAAATGTGAAGATGTATGATGGGAAATGTAGTTTCAACAGCGTTTAAGGGTTTTCTGCTTAGCGATGCAGAAATCTAGGGAAAGTGGCAGGAAATCTTCAAACCGGGGTTTGAATACTTCCTCATGTTTGTCTCACTGAAAGGACATTTGGAAATTCTGCCTTGGAGTAATCACCAGAGTTAATGTCAAGTCAGCACAATACTGCAAAATTCTCTGAGCTTTTTGTCTTTCTGCACGTAACAACGGTGAACGTGTTTCTAATGCAGCTCAACTTAAACAAACAACACACACCTTCCTGGGCAGCTAAGAGAGCACATAGAGAGAAAGAGAGAAAACACACACAGTCCCAAAGGGTCTATGTTTGAAAACTAAAAAAAAAAAAAAACTGAAGGAGTTAGGGAAAATGAAAGAAAGATAATGTGTGGTAAGCCGCGTGCTCGGTTTCAGCTACCATTGAAATCAACTGGCTCCTAAAAGACTGAGCAAACACCCAACAAGAAAGTGTTTATTAGCATAAAGGTCAGTGATTAACGGGTGGACAATGAAAGAAATGCCAAAAATATTAGCATGACACCTGAAGGAGTGTTCCTAGCATCTATAAATAGAGCTTGGCAGCAACGACTCACATGTAACCCCGGTTATATAATCAGATTACAAGACGAAGACAAATGAATACTATAAACTGGATGTTACTATGGTTATAGAAGAGAAGGAGATGAAGAGTTAAGTCTCTGTATGCAACCAAAGCGGCTGCAGCATGAGATGCTCTGTTTGCTGAACTGATCCAGGAATGAGAAAAAAGAGCGATATTTGAAAAAGGAACATAAATTTGAGTAAACCGTGTTTGTGTAAAAATATGCACATATGTGTGGACTTGAGTGTGTAATACCTTTCAAACAATGAGTGATTGTGAGGTGGGGAGTGACTGAAGTTACTTTAAATCAAAGATTAACTGTCCGTCATTAGTGCGAGCCAAACGGGACCTTTGCACGCCTCCGAGGGTTTCGGTTGTTCCAGTGGCTGCACAGCTGGACCATCAGACCATCGGGTCAACAGTTAACCTTTAAACCCATCAACCAGTCAGGAGATGAACGAAAAAATAAATTCTTGTCTACTCAATCACTGAACCTGGCTACTAAATCACTAATTAGACACTGTTCATTCCCCCATGTCCAATACTTTTATGAATGAATTTTTTATTATAGTTCAAATAATACATTATGTCAATAAATCACGATGGATTCAGGGAAAAATTACAATTCTTGCATATACAAATGCAGATTTTCCATTAAACAAAAAAAGTAAAATATGTAATCTTCAACTTATAGGCACTTAGACTTAATTATTTAATCAGTAGTAGGCCTGATTAAATAAATAATTTTCAAATGATCGGTGTCATGGTAACCACCTACATTGGTTTCTCGCTCTGAAGCCTGTTTTTATGATTTATTTTCATTTACATATGTATGTGCCAACTCGTGTTGCTGGCATGCCTGCAGTGGAGAATTATTATGAATGAACAATCACCACTGGTAAAAGTGATTTGGGGGGTAAGGTGAATGACTCTAAGAAGACATTTCTAAGGAGAAGGAAAACATTGCACTACATAGCTCAATGGCACTTCAGGTAAATTGTCTGATATTACTGCTGTTGGCCTGGGCTAGAAAATGGTGCAGTTTGTATCACTGTTGCCTTGAAGCAAGAAGTTATGACTTCAAATCCTGGCTGGAGTGTTTCTTAAGAGCTTGCATAGTTTCCCCCCTGAACGATTGGTTTTCTCTGCGTTTTGCAGCTTCCTCCCCACATTACTTTTATGTTAAGTGATCGCTTTATGTAGAGTCCTTAGGTACAACTGTGTTTGATTATTTGTCCTATGTTGTGTCTATATGTTGTCCTGTGACGGACAAGTGACCTGTAAAGGTCGTACCCCGCCTCTTGCTCAACGTGAGATAGACAGCATAACCCAGCCGTGACCAAACGTCTTATCCGAGAAATTATAAGCAAACATTTAAGGAGATGCTAAATTAATTGGAAAAAGGGTGTTCATGACATTTCACATACTAATAATGCAAAACATACTAAAATATTCATGATGGGTGAAGGGATTCAAGCACAGGTTGCTTCAACAACATGCCACGAAGAGTGGTTGCCAACGAAGTAGGCAGTCACCCATATCAAGGTTTTAAGGCGTTACCACCATACAAAATCTTTTTAATGAGAAAATGCCAAAGTGCCTGAAGCTTGAACCACCCTTCCTCCACCTGTTGCTTCACACTCCCAGGTCAGCTGGCTGAATAAAGCTTTTGCATGTTTCTCCCCTGGCATATAAGAACGCAAAAGAACCTACAAACCAAAGGAAAATATACAAAGAGCAAAACAGAAGGAAGAACTAAGAAACTCAACATATATGGCAGACAATAAGTACTGCAATACCAAGAGGAAAACAGTCAGTGTTTTCAAACTATTCTAATCTTTGTGGAGATCATTGACTTTAATAACTTTGTTGCACATAGTTGGGTTGTAAAAAAAGGCCTGTAAAAATTCAAGTATCAGATTGAGACAATCAGCAGATACTGGATGACTTGCCTAACTGACCTAGATCGGATTTCAGAAGGGGGAAACTCAGGATCAGTAATTTGGCTATTACAAACTAAAAATAACTAATACCAGCATTGCACAGCAGCATGAATACAATGAGGGGTTTCGTCACAAAGGCAATAAAGGGATCATTGTTCAAACTGGCTTGTTCACGGGATTTGTTGTCAAGACAAAAGGAATGTCATCAGATTTATCCTTTAAACCAATTATTAGAGGATAGTTTGTGCTATGAACAAGAGCATGCAAAGTTTACCATGGGTCTTTGATCATGACAGCAGACTAACTTTCACAGTTAAAGCCATTTTGTCATCGTTCATGAGAGCACAATTACTCAGAACTACATCAAGAGAGACCACATGGAGAAGAAGGAGAAGCTGATACTTCAAAGAAGTTAGTTGCTGAAAGAGGTTTGGGTCAGATATATATACATATGTAATGAAAACTTATCAATACTGGAATCCGCAACATGGGCAAACTAATGAATATTTGGGAATAAACGCAACAATAAGGCTGCCAAGGAACTCAACATGAACAAAAGTACAAGTATGAAGTGAAAAGCTCAACACATTCCATTAAAATGCCAGGCTCTTTTGTGACGTAAAAGGAGACCATGAATTTCAAAGTATCTCCTACATAAAATGTAACATTTACCTTAATTCAGCTGATAAACAAGCTAATGTGTTAGGAAAAAAACCGTGGTGAACTGGTTGCTTAAGTGAGCAAACCCTTGAACTAACATTTTATTCAAGTACCTTTTATCTCATTTGTCGTTTTTTTGTCCACCAGTGCTTCACGTTTTGATTTGACAAAGTATCCAAATCAATCAGATTGTGAGGAAAACCCTTCCCAGGAAACCCCAAAAGATTTTGTGTCAAATTTAGTTCTGAACTATGGCTCCCCTATGTAACTATAATTTCCTTTTTGTGAAGCCATTGTTTTGATGATTTGGGAATACACTTTCACTGTTATGCTGAAAATAAAAGCCCTCTTCATCCTCTGACCTCTTACTGACAACTGAAGGCTTTTGGGTCGAAACCAGGGGGTAAATATAATTGTTCATAGCTTTATTTTCATCTCCGTCTCTGGAAAAATAAGTAAGTATGCTGCAGCCACCACCCTGATTTGCTGCAGGTATGGTAGCTGCTTTAACTTTCAGGTTCTGTTGTCCAGAAGTTCACATTTGGTTTCATTAAAGGATGAGACATTTTCTGACAGGATCATAAATTGGTTGCTTAAATTTGGCCTTGACCTTACCTTGAAAAGAAAAAGTCAAGACATAAAGAAATTTTGAGATTTCTGTGACATGAAGGCAAGCAGGACTGAGCACTTCTGAAGCTTTTTTAGTGCTACTGTTATCCATCTCATATGAAACTCCTGTTTTAGTGTGTGTGTGTGTGTGTGTGTGTGTGTGTGTGTGTGTGGGGGTGTGTGTGTGTGTGTGTGTGTGTGTGTGTGTGTGTTTTCTTTTTACTTTCACCTTATTGAGACGTTTCACCACCGTTTGATTCTTTCCATCCTCTCTACAAACCAGATTCATCTGAAGGATGCAAATTAGCAAATCCACTAAACTTTGATTCAGGTTAATCAAGTTTGATTGATGGCTGGTGTGAATTCAACAATACTTGATGCTGAAAATGAATAAAACTGAGCTTCAATAAAGTATTATGTCAAGAGTAAACTTATTAGGCAACCTCACCTTTTCCCTTTGTAATAGGTTCAAGTGATTTTCAGATGAATTACACAAGATAAATGCTCGTGACTTGCCTTCAAATAATTTATCATCTTTCATTCGAAGACCTGGCTTTTTAGCCAGAGTAACTTTTCAAGAGCCACTGTGAGTAAATGAGTAGTGTGTCACAAGATTAGATTACTTTCACTGTTTATTTACTGCGGAACAGAATGACCTCTTGATCTTGCTCAAACTACATTTTGGTTTCCTGGAAACGTTTCCCTCCCAATCTGATGCAGAAACTCCCTTAAAAACATAAAATAGCCTTCTAATCTCTCCAACTGCTTAATTGTATCAAGCAGCCCTCACAACTAGATATTTTTATCATTAAAAAACAAAAATCTCTGCAGAGTAGAGCATGTCGTTTAAACATGACCCTGCTTCACATAAAGCAGAAATTCGGTCTATTTTTGCAGCGTCAGTTCTGTGGTGAGCTTGATTATCAAAGTGACCTGCAGGAAAAACGTCCAAACAACTTGAGAAGAGAGAAGTGATCCCTGTGGCTGCACTTTCAGGACACATGACGCCCACGTGCAGAAGATCTCAGCTGTCAGCGCCTCGACCGCAGCAGGATCAATGGAGAAGTTAGCCACGGTGCTGACTGAAAAGAAGGAATTCTCATTATCTGAGGAATTTCAGCGCACATTATCATCTAAACTACGGTCCATTTTCTAAAACATGAACCCCTTCCTGGTTTTCTCTTCCATTATCCATTTTGCCCTCTTTTCTTCACTTTTTCCTCCTTGTTTCTGCTTTTCTCCAGTCCATGTACCTGTCACCATCATTCCTCCAGCCCAACCAACCTCGAAGACAAGCAGCCAGGAAGGGGGAGGAGGGAAAAATGGCGAATGGGGGGCAGAGAAGGGGATAAATTGGGGGGAAAAAATTCAGAAGGATAGGAATAAAAGCGGCTAGCAAGAGAGAAAAAGTTCCATCAGAGCCTGAAAGTTCTTAGTAGTGAAGAATTTTGGGTGGCTGTCTCCAGGTCGCTCTAACTTCGGCACAGAGATTCCACTTCATTTCATCTGAGCCCCAGCCTCCTCCGCTCAGCCTGTCTATCAAGACCTTCACATTCATATCAAATGTCACAGAAAACATCACAATCTGACTCGTACACCAAAATCTGAGACAGTTATTACAAAGAAGCCTCAGAGTTACATTTATCATACTCAAGGCAACAGTTGCAAACAGAGGAGCCTCTGATTCAGCAACATAGTCATCACTAATCAGAAGAGCTGCTTTGGCTTTAGGGGCTTTGCTTCCTAAGACAAACACATTCCTCAGGGTAATCAGCTAGCCCGCTCAAGGCCAAAGCTGACATTGTTTCAAACAATTAGTCCTGATGCTGACCGTGTCGCACTCCCGATAAAGGCTTTCGGTCACACTCCACAGAATGTCACCAGAATGCCACGCGCACGGGTGGCACAGGCACAAATCCTTTAAAGAAGCCAGACTTCTTAGGAGATTTTTTTCAAAGGTTTGATGGTGGATAACAAAAATATCTCATAATTTTTCTCACAACACATTTTTGTGTCTTTTTGAAAGAAGTTTTTAAACAAAAATATGTTTGATTTCTGTAAGTATTGGCAATAATTATACTATGCTAGAGCTCAGGTTATTGAACTGATTCAGGAGGAATGTCAGTGAAAGCAGCATGGGTGGGACAAGTTCTCAAACAGAACTAAAACAATTAAACAATGAAAATGCCACACACAGACTGTCTGGCAAAGCAGATGTGAGTTTCCCACATGGAGGCCAAAAGTATGAGCCAAGGGTGTGAAATTAAATGTTTATCTTGACACATTGTACCTCTAGCCCTATCTGTTTTTCAGGCTCTTAATTTGACATGAGAAAGGAAGTGAACACTAAAATACCATGACCTGAAAAATGCTACGATGCTCCTGCGTTGGGGCGCCCTGCTGGGTCGCTGCTGAAACTTTCTCTTTGTACTCTGAAGTCTGATTTTTCAAGTTACTAAAAGAAATACAACAGAGGCACATCCTGATGTTGGTCAGAACATGCTGTGCAACCCAGAAAACAAAATCTAATATTGCTGCTACATCTACAGAAAGATGCTGGTGTAAGCTATTTCTTAACACTTCAGATGATTTGTATGTTATTTTTATCAGTAACACTCTTGGTGCTGTTACATATCCGTTCGTAAATATGTTTCTTTAGGGTTTTAAATTACAACATGTCACAAAATAAAGCGGCATTGGCATGTATTGCTAATATTAGAACCAAAACAAAGTTTTATGATTTGCATCACACTAATCAAAGTTGATTAGTGTGATTTTTCTTTAAATATAGAAGAATCCGTATTCTTCTATTTGAACGATGTGATTCTTTAAATAGAATTTAAGATTTAAGAAATATTTATCCCGTTTCTGAAAAAGGTAGAATGACTAACTCCACCTTAGAGTTAAACAGGCATAAAATCTGCAATATTACGACTTGTGAAATCTGGATTTGATTCTTCATAAAAATGCAACAGTTTGAAATATATACTCTTTTTTAAAAACCCAAAAATATATTTAGGGTTTAGGGTTCAGCCAGTATTTGAAATACTGGCTGATACTGTCTCCTTGGTCATCTAATCATCTTGTTAAACGGACGGCGGAGTCCGGCGGTAACAGGCGCTTAAATTCCGTGTCAAAAGGTTGAGACCTTTTCCTGTTGTGGGCAACGGGGCCCGGCGAATACCCGTGGTTAAACGGACGGCGGAGTCCGGCGGTAACAGGCGCGTAAATTCCGTGGTATTTTATTTTATTTTATGTTGTATTTTTATTTTATTTTATGTTGTATTTTTATTTTATTTTATGTTGTATTTTGTGTTTATGATGTAAAGCACTTTGAAATGCCTTGTAGCTGAAATGTGCTATACAAATAAAATTTGATTTGATTTGATTTTTGATTTGTCTTGTGAGCTGAATGTATTGCTACGCTCCAGTGATGGATCAGAACAAATGTGTGAAATTGGTTTAAAATATCAGATTTTATTTTGTGTAGCCTTTTGATCCAGTTCTATAAAGTGCAGAATGTCCCTGAAGTTTTAAATAACATTACATACTGATTTCAGAAACAGTTCTGACTTTTATTCCATTTAGACAGGAGGATATCCTGTCCAAAAATGATCCCACGGATCCTTCTGGTGTGAAATAATCTAGCAAGATTAAAACATTCATCAAAAACATGACTGTCTGTGACCTTTTTCACTTCCACCTCCTTCTAGGCTGATAAATGAGCCAACCTTTGTTCACGTTCGGGCCCACCCTGTTGACAAACACAGCAAACCAAGTTGAGCTCCAGGAATGGATTATGTAGCCTATTTTTTCTTTCACCAGCATAAAAAAGTAAATCAGATCATTAAAAAGAAACTATTTACCACTGCATTTCTAGCACTGAATACTTCTGCAGTGAATGAGTGAAGATCCAGATCACATGCCCACACTAAACACACAGCTCACCTCATCGGGGCAAAAGTCCACATGTTATATCTTCTAACAACCCGGAAGAATGAAGGCGACAATAGTAACTTCTCTGTGTAGTCGCTGAAGCATTTATTTTTATCCCCCACCCTGAACACACACGTCACGCCACTCCACTGGTTCCACTGGTTTCATTGCAAAGACTCCTTGATCATCCTTCCCATCACTGATTGCCTTTGTTTGCAATCAGCATGGCTACAGTGAGCTGGTAAAACAGGCATGTCGGGTAAACCTCTTAAGGCAAGTAGCTGAATATTTTTCTTAACAATGAGTCAAACAATACCACATATTTTAAAAAAAGAGTCTGTGATCAGACACACAACCTACAGTCAAATGTTGAGGTGGTTTTAATTAAGAGGTCAAAAAAAAATCTTTCAAGGCAAAAAGTACTTAATCTTCACACACAATGAGAAGCAGCAATTTCAACAAGGCAAGCGATGTAGAGGAAAAGCTAGGAACACATTTTAAGGGCAGTATCAACACTTTACCTTTATCCTGGTGCAGATACTGAAGGGTAAGACAAGGAGCCTGTGTGTTTTCTTTTATTGGCAATCCACACACGCTTGTCAAAAACTCTCTCTATCTCTATCCATTCATCTAGCTGCAGTGTTGACAGGCAGAGTGCCGAGGTAAGCGAAGGTGGTTTTGAGTTTACCCTTCTCAGTGGCCAGAGGAGGAGAGGTGGGGCCACTCAGCACAGGTAACCCCCACCTTTTACTCCATCCTTCAATATTCCTATTGCTCACCTGATAAGGAATCGGACAAAAGGGAAGGTAAAGGGATGAAAGGGCACAGGGTGTGACGGGTTTGTGATAATAAGGAAAATGGAAAGGAATAAACACAATGTTTCTCATTGCGGTTAAAATCAGCCACAATACTATTCTTAATATGTCTAATCTGACATTTAGCTTACTGATTTCACTGTACCACAACATAGAGTAGCGTAGCATACTTGGTGTGTGGTAGAGTTGCCTCAATCTGATCCCCAGTAACTTCCAGTCCTTGATGGTAAAGCAAAGTTTGCAGTCTCAGGAATGTTCAGTCACACAAATACATAGCCTAAGAAATTTCCAAAAATAACCAGTCAGCTGTTTTACCACAATGCTGCTTCATGAGTAACATTCTCTGTCCCTCATATCTTGGGTCTGTTAAGTCTGACAGGTAAGCTGTCATAGACTGACTGAAATAGCTTCACTGAACTAAGAGATGAATCTTAGCTATGCTGATGTCTAAGAAATGACGTAGTTCAAGTGGTAAAACGAATCTGTGATGATTGGTATCAACATAATTAAACATGTTTATTTGTATGTAAACCAGGTAACTGTGATCTGGCTACTCAGGATGGGTTTTAATGCCACATGTGAATGGTCTTTGTTAAAAGTTTTTTTCATTTAATTTGATTAGCCAGGACACATGCTAATACCAGATCAGTATGTGTCATATAATGAACAATAATGTCTTGTGAACATTAGAAAAAACATTGTGTTAAAATAAATATGGCTATGAATTTATTGCAAATGTTGCACTTTTAACATATGCATCTTCATATGTTTTAAATTAAGGTAATGAGAAATACGCCACAAAAGATGTAAATAGCTTGTCCTTTTTTTGTTTTACAGCGTAGTTGTTTCTGCTCGCCGCTGTACATTTGCCTAGTGACAGCACAGTACTTTAAGAAAGCTCCACCTGCAGAGGAAACGTATCAAAACAGCAACGTTCAAAGTAATGTGCTAAGTTTATGAAGTAGGAGGACAAAGTGATGTAAGCCTTCTCTGCGTATGATTAAGCGCAACTGCACTGAAACATGTTGTGAGCAGAAGTGAGTCACAATTAACGGACAATAAACATGCTAGCATTAGCTTAGCTTCTGAACTGTTCAAACATCAGCAACAGGAGCATGACTGTACATTTATGTGTGAAGTCGTCCTTAAAAAATTGCACTTTTCTGGGGATAAAATGATAGTTATGCTGTTCTATGCTGGGGGATCCAGTTTCAACTGTTTCTAACCCTAATAAAAACCAAACATACACTCATTTTCATATTCATTCATTGTTTATGTCACATTGCCCTAAGGTAAGTCGTAGTGTCTTCCAAATATTGTAGACAGAGCCAATCCTGTTGTGCTAAATAAAACTTGGAAGTCCTTTTGGTGATCACATACTGTGGAATACAGCAAATAGACGGATAATGCAAACCAGGTCAAAGCTGTCACATTGCCGTTATACAGACCAGAGACACAGCAAGTGTCAGAGAGAATAGGAAGCTGGTGAGGAACACTTCCACAATATGTGGAAGTGTACTTAACCTCAAACAACCCTGAAGAGAACGGGAGCCTGAACAGCCCTCAGATGGGGTGCAACTCTACCAATGTAAGTGTGTGTTTGCTGATCCTTAGTAACGCATTAACCGACAACTCTGTTAATGAAGGACAAGCAATCAGTGGTCAGCACTGTTTTTGCTTCCATAAACTGTGTTGATAATCTGTTCAAAGTTTTAAATGATAAAATCTCTCTTTGGCACGGCCCGAGGTGCCTGAAGCGAAGGCCATTCAGAATCATAAACCTACATTACAGGTTGGCTACGAAGGATATAAGCATCACGATGACTTATGGTCTGCACACCATAAAACAAGAGGGACGAAGCATACATACACTTCTTTTTTTTTTTGCTTAGACCTGCATATCATCTTCAGTCATTGGGTGTTTGAGCAAAAAAAAACACAAAAATATACCAGATTAAAAGTTCAAAAAGCATTCCAAGTTAAAGACATCAAAGTAGATTGTTGCAGCCTAAAACACTTTTTAAAAGGCACTCTCAGTTAACTTCATAATGTATAAATAATCCAGCCTCTGACAAGTTATAAAATCTGCCCTCCATTTCACTACTTTACCATTTTATTAAACAAAGATAAATCCAAAATGGAAAACTACCTGTGAACCTAAACCTCAGCAGTTAAAAAAGGTGGATTTTTTTTTACACATTTTTGGTTTAAATTCAGCATGAGCTGGAAACCAAATCAGTCAAATGAACGCGTCACAGTTTCTCTACATGGTTTCAGGTTCAGCCTAATCTTTTTTGCAACAACATCTATGCTGTCCATTGGAAAACGTAATTAATGGAAGATAACATGTAACATTTACCTCAAGAGATGAACTAGCAACGTTTTGTTATGTTTATGTTATCAATAGTACCACTGCCAACTGTCAACCTTTTCTTCTTGTTTATATTTCTACTTAGCAATCTGCAAGTAATTATTTATTTTTTTTTCTCTTTCAAAACTCTGACTGTAGCCTATCTCAGTGGTCAACATTTGAAAGCTTTAGAGGTGGGCAGAGCAGGAAGTAAATATCCTAAGTATAAAGAGTTGCTATGCTATCAGTGTAGTTTTTATTTCATTTCCTTCAGCAGTCTAAATGTTTGCAAATTTTTTTCAGCTGCCACTTAATGGTTGTTAGACCTTACACTTGACTACCATGTAATAAATGTGCTAACAAACTCTTATTGTAAAACCTGGTACAATAAAGTAAAACACGGCTTGGCTACAAATGTTTTATATACCTGGGCTGATATTTGAGCAAATGTGCATGTTTGGGCAGTTTTGATTTTATGAATAAATGCCTTGGCTGTCAGTGCGCCAGCAGAAAACTAGTCATGATTAACAAGGTTTTAGGTTCCAGATCATCATGCACAGATCTAATCCTGGTGATTAGATCTATGATCTAATCACTTCAGTCTCAAGTTAAATGAGACTGAAAATTAAAAAATTTGAACCATAGGATGGTTCAACGTTAGACTCTAGTCTAAAGAAGTGGCTACATGTTTTACAGTTATCTGAAGTCATCTCGGTGCCTTTTAATTCAGGTGTGTTGAAGATGGGATGCACCTAAAAGCTGCAGAATAGAAGCTGTTCTAAACATTGAGTTGGATTAGAGTTTCCAACAACAAACAAACAAACAACAAAAGATTCCAGTTTCAAAGTAAGAAAAGAAAGACATCTGGTAAAAATGTAAAGCATTCAAAAATGGTGCCTTTGTATGATGTAAATCAGGAAAATGCTGATTTGAACGTAAAATTAGGGCAGATATAAAGCGATTCGCTCCGTGTTAACAGAGACGTAGAGGAACTGGCCTGGCATGTCTGCTATGAACCATGAAAAGATGCACACAAACAGAGCGCAGACTAACGCTGGTGGCAGCCTCTTGTTTATCATCAAAACTTCTCACAGATCACAAAAACGGGAAAATATTCTTTAATAGCAGCATGATTTCTGTATGCCTTTGAAACAAGACTTGAATGGACTTCATGTGGTTACAAATGCTTCGACTCAGAATACTCCATCAGTCCCAGAGAGTGTTTTAAATGCACATTTGGCATAAAATAAAAACTTAAACTGCTCTGTTAAAGACTGAGTCAATTCAGTGTCAAAATCTTGGTGTCCAGTGAGAATAAGAACAAAGAAGTTGGTCCAATAAAACGCACTTTAACCGTTATGTGAATTGGCGGAACACAATTAAAACTAAACGATTATTTGCATATACAGAACATTTCTTCAGTTCTCCGCTTCCTTCCACGTTGTATAACTCAACTATTTCATGTCCTGGTACTCAAGTAACTGTTTATCTGTCTTGATTGTTGAGTATTCTGATTAATTATGCAGACAATTAAACATTTCACAAAAATCAATTGTATATTTCTTTAATATTAATTGAACGTAGTGATTATTGTGCTGACTCCTGTTTGGGCAGGCTGACCCAAACATTTGTTACAGTCACACAACCACATTTCCTTATTGCTGACTCTCCCCTGATTATAAAAAATTATTTTAAGTCCCAGCTCTTGCATGACGGGAACATGATCCCGCCTTCCGACACCTCCCAACCAATCAGAAGCAGAGGATCGTCTAAATTCTGGTGTGGGATAAATTAAGAGTGCACTCCCTCACAAAGCATGTAAAATACTCTCCCTATTGTCAGCAGGAAGAATGGGGACGCTAATTATCAACCGACTGCACACGCGTGACAGCAATAGAAAACGTGTTCCAGGTGCAACACATCATGTCATATGACATCTGAGAAAATGTGGAATTTTCTTTTGATATGTTCAAAGTCTGGATAAGTATAGAAATATGAACACTGAGACTGGAAAAGAGTTTGGGCTTCCAAACTTATTTCATTTTCTACAAGTAAATTTTAATTTTAAAAAATATCCAAATATTTTACAATAGATTTCAAATGATGTGTTTGATCTTTGACTTTTTTCTTCTGTGCCTACATTTAGCACTTTGCCCATCTGGGTTTAGATTTCCTTATTAACTACTGAGAACCCACAGACTAGTGCACACTCTTTCAAAAATAAAAACAGGACATTTTATTGCCTCAATTCTACATTATAAACTACATATGTTAATGCTACAAAAAAAAAAAAGCACTGAAACTGCTATTTATTTAACTATCACAAAAACAAAGTGAAAAACATTATGACATTTTGTAACCGGGCCTTAAAGAGTCTTTTGGATAATTCGGTTTTGATTTGACACGTGTTATAGATTTTGAAATCAACTAATCTAAATTAATTTAGATGAAAAAAAAATTGTGAACTCGTCCCTCAACACTCCTGAATTGTCCTTCTCTTGTTTGTAATTGTACAGATCACTCAACTTAACATTTTCATGGTTTTGTCTGATAAAATCTGACCCTGATAAAAAATTTGAGCGAGAAAAATTCAGAAATTTAGGCCTGTGTGGATTGCAGAATGAAACAAAAACTCAGGAACACCGACACACTCATTATTCTGTTTGAAAATATGCAATCTGTATTCAAAGAAATCTAAGTTAGTTCTCCAGTGGACATCACAACACATTGACTATTTAATTTAAGGCAGTGCTCCTCAGCGCTAGTCAAGCACAACACCATCATTAGATAAGTAAATTTCAACCCAAAATAAAGAGAGAGTAACTGAAACAATGTCACAGGTGGGGGGTGACTGCTCTATATTGTCTGTAAACTTTATAGGCTGTACTCCTTTTACTGAAAACATAAACAGAAATGAAATGAAATGTGTGTTTGTTAGGCCTGCAGGACACGCGAGATCGACTAGAAGGCCACGGCTGGACAAAATGTCAAAAAATGTCTTCCAAGACAAAAATGATCAACCATTCATTAAACTCAGTGACATCTTATACATGAGCATCAGAGGTTCTGGGTCTCATTGTGACGCCATTCGAACAACCTTCTAAAATGCTTCAGATGCGACACACGTAAAATATGTTCGAAATAATTTGTCTGTGACTAAAACTATGAGTTATGAGAGAGGAGGGGGGAACAGGATGCAGAAAAGCTTCTTCTAGATTGCCAGTTGTGTTCGAACAAAATGTTCAAACATATGACTTAGAGCAATCATTTTTCGTAAAACTTTGAACTGGCAGAAAATCTTCAGCTCCACTCTTGTTAAGCACTTTCTCAGGAAAACCGGCAACGTGAAATCTTGTAACTCCTGTCAGCCAATTCCAGAGTTGCTCCTCTGATTAGCAAAATGACTCAGCACAAAAACGAGACCTCTCTGCCATCCTGCCACACACACACACACACACACACGCACATACATACAAGACAATGAGATCTCATTTCTTTTTCCCTTCCTTCATTCTGATGAAAGACGTTTCCCCTTTTGCCTAGAAGTCGGTCAGCTGACGTTTGCTCTACATGCAGTCATGTGGCCTGTCGCTAACCGGCAGAGGACAAGGCACAGCGTGTACGTTTCTATGCTACAATCACTGCCAAGGTCAAGGAGAAAAGGAAGGAGGAAGGCAGGGCCGCAGAGATAGGGAGGAAAAATCACTGAAGCAGCTCAAAGACTTGAGGACAACAAAAAGCTGTCATGCTGATGACATGTAAGCCGCAGTGCAGCTGCTTATTTTCTGCCCAATAACCACTAACCACCTTAACGTCAACACCTAACTCCCTGTACCGGGAAATAATCCTAATTATCATGTGACAAATGGAAGCCTCATGAAGTAAAAGAGGCTAAATTTAGTTAAAATTTCAACAGCGCTCATGTGAAAATAAGCTAATTAATTTGTAGATAGGCGCTTGTTTTCACTGTTTGAGTCTTGTATTACTGCAATTCCACAACATGCAAATTATTCCTTGCAGTTTTTTTTTTCATTTTGTGCCAAAATGAGAGGATGACCTGAAGAGAAAAATAAAACACAGACACACCCATCTCAGTTCTAACTCATTCAAACACAAGAAAAGTAAAAACAAAACCTTTTTTTCATTGCACGCTGTGACTTTTTAAAGTATTTTAAACATATTCTAATCCCTACAGTAACGTATGGTAGTGGCAGCATCATACTGTGGGGATGTCCTTGAATGACCCAGTAAATCCAAATAGAAAGCTTGCTAATGGGATAATAAATTTCTCTGCCACACACAGGATGCAGAAAACAATGTCACAAGAA
Source organism: Poeciliopsis gracilis (assembly GCA_911649635.1). Classification (NCBI taxonomy): domain Eukaryota; kingdom Metazoa; phylum Chordata; class Actinopteri; order Cyprinodontiformes; family Poeciliidae; genus Poeciliopsis; species Poeciliopsis gracilis. Next base: position 123,634 of record CAJVRI010000128.1, read on the forward strand.
GATCTGCCTCTGCGACTGCAGTGAGAGGTGATTCTATAAAGTATTAATTGACCTGGTGGGACTGAAAACAAACACACACACAAAAAAAACAACAAAATATGTCTCACAATTAAATCCCAATTAAATACAGTGAAGTTTGTGGACGTAATGTAACATAACAAACTGTGAGAAAGTCTGAAGGCTGCAAATTCTTTTGAAAAACACTGACAGTGTTTTGGAGAATGCAACACAATCAGATTTAATTACTAAATCTGACCAAACACCTAAAGTGTTCGGTCAACTATGATTTTGCAACATGCAGACCAAACCCAGTTTTATCAAAATTATCTTGCTTACTCTCACAGTCCAAAAATATCCAAGTCAAACCAATCAGCCACAGTGAGTGTCACTTTGCTGGCTTGTGCTGAACTGGTGATCTGTTCAGGATGTAACCCCCCTGTAGCCCTCTGACGGCTGGAGGCAGTCACAAGTCACCGAATGAAAAGATCAGGCGACAATAGACCCTGGTTGTGGAAACATTACACTGTGAACTGAAATAAGTTGTCTAAGACCTGAAGTTCATTATAGGACAATAGTTGTAAAGAATTGTCGGTGGAATGTAAAAATGTGTGAAGTCGAGCAGCATCTTTTCAGGAATGCTTTCCTGGTTTCTGTAAATAACTCGCTTGGATAGTTTAGATTTGATCTAGACAGAAAGCTTGTCAGGATAATCAGATTTAGTGGAAAAGGACAGCAATAAAAGTGGAAAATGAAAAGAAGACGGATGTGTGTGAAAGAAATTGCAGCTCACCGTGAAACAATCGGACACTGCTTAGAAACTCACCTAAAAGAGTCACAATATTTAATTTCTCCTGAAACGCAGATTTTGTACAGTCAATGGAATAACTATTACATTATTTTGCACACATGAGCAATAGGATTTTTATTGTTTTTCCACAACACATCCTTGAATGCCTAATTTCCACCTATGTTGTCTGTTGTTTGAGTTTACACTCTAACTACGGTACAGGAAAAATGTATCCATTAAAATGTAGCCATGCATGTCTACTTTAAGGTTTTGCTGTTTCTTCCATTTTCTGCAGCAATCATTCTATAAATATGGATTCTCACCGCTGTTCTGCTAGGAACAGCGAGGAACTAGTTTAACTCCTAACAGTTCAACTTACCAAATTTGTGTTCCTTACATTACAAAATATTTTTCATTATCCATGCACTAGTGTTTTAATGTACAAGGATTTCATCTTTTCACAAACCTACAGTCTTTTCCATTCCCTGTTACTTGGAAAGACAAAATGTTCCCCAATGCCGCTCCCCTAAAAGCCTCTCACACCCACCTCCAGTAAGGTGAGAAGGGGAAAGTATCGCCAGCCGATAAGAGCTGAATGAAAAGCTGCTAGAATTCAGCAGCCGTGAACTCAGGCTAACGCCCCAACAGGGACGCACAAAGGCATGACTGCTAAACGATGTCACGCAAACCTCACGAGCAGGTGTTTTACGACCCAAAATAAAATGAAATCATCCTGAGAAACCAAAGCCGTGTGTAATACACCCGTCGCCCTCCCTGCACACTGACGCCGCTAACCCAACAAAAGACAGGAGTGTGGGAACGGGCCGGAGGAGAAACATGGAAGAGACGGATGAGAGAGAAAATGATGAACCAGAGTGACCGTGCATAAGATGAGCGTGCTTGTTTGTGCGAGAGCAGCCTCCGTGCGACTACTCTGTATCAGTTTTGTGAACGGATTCATAGTCCGATACACCATATGGAACATTCCATTCTGGCACAGTCCAGGGAGGCAATATGTGTGCATGTGGGTGAAACCTTATCATGAAAGGCAGAGTCGGACAGTGTGAAGTTTCTTTCCTTTGGAGCTGCTCACTTTCAAGCACATACACACACACACACACACCATCCGAATTTACTTCTTCTCCAAACCAGAATCAAATCACACATGCTCACACACCTTGCCACGGCCAGCTGTTTGGACAACTGGGCTATTGTGTGGAGCAACAGGTATGCATAGGAGAGTCTCTTTGAGAAGAGCCAGCAGAAATCTGAGGATGTGTGCACAGTGCTGATCAGAGGTTTACATACAGTTAAGCCCAAAACTATTCACACCCCTCCGAGATGCACATTAAAACTGATTGGCACTGAACCAACAAGCTTGTTTCTGCTAGGAAACGAGGCAGGGATCTCTCAATAGATAATACAACAAAACAACATCTTTTTGGGGAAAATAGTATATGTTTTCTATATTTTTTAATAAAATAAACAAACCCTTTTGAGTAATCGATGGAAAAACCATCAAACACTTCTTATAAATGTTAATATTTATGAGGGTTTATCTCCAGGTTGTAGAGGTTGGAAGACCTCCCTGTCATCACCCTAATCTTCTTCCACAGATTCTTTTTCAGATTCTAATCAGTACTCTTGACTAACTTCCTTCAAAACATTGCCATGACTTTCAGTATGAGGAAACACATTGGTAAAATGGAAAGATCATTTTTTTCTCTTTTTCTCTTCTAGTTTATCAGGTTTTTTTTAGTCTTTATTTTCAGTTTCCTGGTGTTTCCTCCCCCTTGTATTCTCCAGTATATCTTGTTAGCTTTCCTGTGCCACCTTCTCGCTGCGCCTCAGCTGGATCCTGTGCCAACTACTCACACCTGCAATCAGTTATCTCATCTAGCTCGGCCCTTTGTTCCATTTGCTGCCTCCCAGTATTTAAGCTCCTCACGGTTTGCCAGTCTGTCTCATCCCTTTGCTCGTCACTCTGGTTTTGTTTTCTCTGTTGTTCACCACCTGGTGGTCTATGATCCACTCAAGCCTTCAGTTTTGATTGGTTTTTTGGATTATTTGCGCTCCCTTGGACTGGTGACATTTGGAGGTTTTCTTCATTTTTTTCATATTAAAACTCCACTGCTGCTACTTTTTGGGTCCACACCTCAACCACAGTCATGACATGAATCTCGCTGACAGCCAGGTGTGCTAACAGGACAATGATCCCCCAGCAGAGATCAAAGCAGGAACTAATAGATAAAGCAGTCCAAAGATAATGGGTCTGTCTTGACTCTTATTGGGAATTTATTGACCCTGTTTGAAGACCAACCAGTTAGAATGAAGTCTACCAATTCTGATAAGAACATCAGTCAAATAACCATCTATAATTATGTCAGAAGCTTTCAATGGCTATAAGAAGTGTGTTTTTCCCCCTGTTTGCTATAGAACATCTAACCAAGTATTAATATGGGTGTAAGTATATTTGAGCTGTATGAATCATTTTAACCGAGTCTGGACTTCAGAAAAGGCAAAATAAATTCAAACCTTTTCACTACATTCTTTAAAAAAAATAAAAAATACCTGAAGTGGTTAATTGAAAATTCAAAGTTCAAATCCATCATAAGAAAGCCATAAAATTAGCGTAATATCAATGCCAATATTGAGTGTCTTTAACCTGCCAGAGAAAGATCTAAAGACGTTTTTAACAGGTAAATGTTAATGACCTTGGAGAAAGTATCACCTGACTTACTTTAGAGTTAATTAAAAAAGGAAATAATGCGTATAGTGACGGCCTATACGCATGGGAACGTGAGGAAGGTCCTGTTCTGGTACGCAGAGGTGACTTATGAAACTTACAGTGAAATGAAGCATAATAAGAGCATTAGGGCTTGAGCAGGCTGGAGGAGCAAGGAGGGAGAAAAGGAGGGGTGTAGGATGAGAGGAGAGGATGGAGAGTTCACTGGTGTCACCGCACCAGGGGGCGCAAGGGTTACGCAGGGGTCGAAGGTTGAACAGCGGAAAGGGGACTGAGGAAAAACAGGGGACGGGGAGTGTTGATCCAGCCTTGGCAGAGAGTGGATGTCACCTGTTTACACACATTCACAGAGGAACATTAAGTTGCACAATGTCTGATCTTAGTGGAGCAACAGAGAGTTGAAACTGGCTTTAGTAAAGTGTTGATGACTTTCAGGTTCATTAGATTTCGACTCTGCATTCTAGGAACCCTCCAGACGAATAAATTAACATCATATCAATGTAACGTCATGAGGAACCTTTCTAGGAAAACCTCCTTCATAAAAACGGTTTACGCCAGCAGAAATGCAACATAGCAAAGTATAGATCTGAACATAAATCCAAAATGGGAACCAATGCCTCATTTAAATAAGATTTTTTTTATTATTAGTCTTAATGAGTACTGCAAATCTCTAACTCATGACTGCTATTTGTAGTGTAAACTTCACCAGGATGTTTTCTGTAACCGGACGTCAGATCCAGTTTCTGGGTACATATGAAATATGTACCCAGAAATATATGAAAAGAATTTTAAGTGAACAGAGGAATGGTGTATAAACTGGTCAACAGAACATTTGACATGGAAGATAGCTATTCATTGTTCTTACTAAAATAATTGATTCCCAAATAATTAAAAACCTAATTTTCTCTTCAGTTTGTCTTACTCAAAACCAAACAGTTTGGTATAAAATATTTTCTTTCATCTGTGAAAATGAACTTTATACTATCAAAAGAGCCACACAATTGTGTCCTCCTGAACAAAATGTAGGATTAACAACACATGCTTCTGCAAAGTCAGTAAAAAGGGAATAAAAACTGCCCTGGAAAAAATTTAAAAACCACTAAAATGATCAGTTTCACTGATTTTACTTTTCATAGGTACATGTTTGAGTAAAATGAACATTGATTTTATATTATATAAACTACTGACAATTTGTTTCCAAATTTCAAAGCGAAAATGTATTTATTTGCTGAAAATGAGAAATGCTCAAAATAACAAAAACGATGCAGAGCTCAAATAATGCAAAGAAAACAAGTTCATATTCATCTAGAAACAACAATACTAATGTTTCAGAAATCAATATTTGGTGGACTAACCATGAGGTTTTCAATGAGATTCAGTGAAGACCTTTATACGTATTTACCTCTTTAAAAGGATTTTTTTTTTTTTTTTTATCTGTCCCAATACTTGTTTAGTATTTTTATCGACAGGAAGCTTTAAATTCCTCACAGTCTGATATATTTCCTGTTGCAAATGAGCACACTTTAAATATTAAGCCTTTTCGTAATACATCACGCAACAGTAATGTTGACCTGTTTTACTTCCTTTTCGTCTTGCTGCTACTCTGTGTTTGGCCCCGTCAGATGGGAGCTAAAGAGGAAGGTGGGGGGGGTAGACAGTGGGGAAGAATGTGGCCATTGTGCTCTCCAGGTATGTGTGTGTTTGTGACAAACAGAAAGAATTGGAGAGAAGGAGAGAGAAAGAGAGGGAGAGGAGATGAGATCTGGTTACAGGTGTTTCATAAACAGCACAATAGTGCTAACAGGTCCCCTTCTCTGCCTGAGCTGCATGAGTTTCTGTACGCGGTACAGCTCTGGATTTCTGCCCCGGAGTTCCTGGATTTGGTTTATGGCTTTGTCGCATGCACAGTGCACTAAATCTGTGCTTCCTCATATTCAGCTTGAGATGATCATGCGGCATGATTGTATACTACGTGTCTGTTTGCTTCCAATTCATGCCGTTTAAGCTGTTTCTCTTCCTTATGTTTGAGGTTTGTTAAACAATAATCTAAGTCGCGCTTCTAAAAAATCGAAAGAAATTTTTTGTCACATTTTCTTCCTGTTTGAATCTGCTTCAGTCACTGGTCTCGTCTTCCTGAAACCAGTAACGGCCCAAACACGATTTACCATTAAAGTCATACTGACAATACAGCTCAAATATAGATTCAATCTTTAATGACTTTTTTTAGTGTTTTGAAAACATTTCGGATCTATTTAATGAGGAGGGGACGCCAAGACAGAATCGTTTGAGTAAAAAAGTGTCACAAGTTTTTCCATGCTTCTATTTTTAGTTTTGGTCTTGCATGAGGTAGTGCAAAGAAGCACGTGTCACCACCTCATCAGGTCTGACCAGCACTTCAACAGACACACACCTTTCAGAAACCAGCAACAACATTTACAGTAAATACTCCTCAGGTTCATTCACCCATTGGAGAGCGAAAGAATGTCAGGCTTTTAAAACATTAAAACAGTCATACTGCCTAAAGTGTGACATAATGTGGGGAGGTAATGTCACAATGTATTTTGTGAAAACCTCCGAGGAGCTTTGGAGACAGCTTTTGAAATAGAAAAATACATTTCAAATAAGCTGCCTCATAAAACGGCAAAGATATGTGACACACAAACTCAGTAAAAAAAATGAAAAAACTGGCTCAAAGTTAGTGTTTAAAAACTGATTCGAGAATCATCATCTTTGAAAACTGACATAAAGGAAACAATCTCAGATTATAAGCATTGATTGAGTCATTTTTGAATATTAATCAACCTGCAGATGAAGCATGAAACGTACCTACATGTAGAACATTTTATGCTAATATTATCCAATTTCAGTCCAGGTAGGGAGGCATCTACACAAAAACTACAGGATGGTATCTCTGGAAGACACCTAATTTACACTCTTAGGTTTCATTCTCTGTGAGCCAAGGTTGACTGTCTCTATTATGTCCCACGAACTTTGTCCTACAAACTCATGTAAGGCAAGGACTTTAGCAGCCATTGTGTTTTACATATCTTAGTTCTCCCTACCCTCACATTATGTATTGTAATGAAAGCTGATCAGTGAAGTATTCCTGTGCTTAACCAGTTTCTCCCTGTTCTTATTGAAATGGCTATTAATAGGAATATTACTGCCTCAGATTTTGTTACTCGTTTTGCCTCATCATCTATGGAAAGGCATCCATCTGTGTTTAGCTCTATTCTAGATGCTTCACTGGCATTGTTATCACTGCCATCATCTTTGTGAATGATTTTGTTTTACATTGGGTTAATTCCATTCAGTGCTTCCATGTTCAGAAATGTCTCTTTCCCAGACATACATGTGCATAGTCGTTATTTCCCTTAACTTGGTTCGTCACTTTGTATTTCTTTCCCATAGAAAGTAACCATGGCCCAGTGCTTCAGTATTTCTTCTTGTTTTTAACTACATCTCTCCTAAACAGTCATTGATAGAACCATGAATTGAACTGTGTGGAGCTTCATCTCAATCTGAATTGTATTGGAAATCACTTGACTGATTTGAATATAAATCTTCTATCACTACTGTGTTGTGCAAATTATTTTATAGAGCTTGTGATGCATTACTTTGAGTTTCACTACCAATTTTTTTTGGTTTCAGTCTCAGTTTTGCTTTGTGTCTTACAAGTTGTGTAGTCTTCAGTTGGATCAAAAACTGAACCAGAATTTCAACCACACGGTTAAAACTTACCACCGTGTTAAAGACATTATTTAAGAAGCCGACAGATTTTGTCAAAGGTACGTCTCCTTCAAATCTAAATTCAAAGTGTACATCATCATATTGGAGAAGCACAGGACATCTGTTCTTGAAAATATCAGCTGGATATGAGCCGTCCCAAACAGACACACTGCAGGCTCAGTGTATGCGCACACAGACACACACACACAGACACACACACGCAACTAAATCTCGTTTGTACAACAACAGGACACCCAAGGCTGACTGGCGCCCTGCTCGACCAGTTTTTCAAATACACACACACATAAAATGGCAAGACAAGACATTAGTTAAAAACACACAACCACACACACACACACACAAATAAATATCCAGACCTCGTCCTGTAACCTTGCCGTGAAGGTTACAGCAGTCAGCTGGGTCAGTGTGATCACTTGACCAGCTGAAAAAATGTCCTTCCAGATACCCACTGTGTGTGTGTGCGTGTGTTAGTGTGTGTATAGAACAAGCCATCCAGGTGAGAAAACACACAATGTCCTAACAGCATATCTGTTAGGGATCAAGAATGAGAAACGAAGGAGAAGAAAAAGAAGTGCATAGAACTCATGTGATGAGTTTCCAGCCAACCTGTGGGATGATGGGATGTGTAGTCGCTGCGCTGCGTCGCTGTCGGTTCTTCTTCCACCACACAAAAAGCAACGATCCAACTTGTCAATTTCTCATCTTTTTCTTTCTCTTCACCTCCTCCTCCGCGCCGTCCGTCAGGTTCGCCGCTCGCCTGGTGCTGGTTGTCAACCAGACTCCTGTCTTCAGTGGCAGGGCCCCCACAAAAAGCACAATGAGAACAAATCGCAGGCGACCAACTCCAAGCACTCACACAGCCAGAGAGGACAAGTCAGAGTTTCTCTTCTCCTTTTGGTGTTTTTTCAGATCCTGACTCAGATCCTCTCTGTTTGTCCTCTCCTCTGCTCCAGTCACGACAACACGTGTAGACGCAACAGCGGGAGACAGGAGAACAGAGGGGGAGCCCGCAAGGTCTTAAAGTGGAGGAGAGAGCAGGAGGTGACGGTGAAGAAGGAGAGAACAGACGGAGGGAGGGAGGGATGGATGGAGGGAGGAAGGGCAGTGGTAATTAGTGCGTCTGTACCTGACTCTCACTGACATAAGCCCCGCATTCCTCAGAGCTTGGAAGGGGGGAGAGACTAAAGGGAGGTAGAAGAAATGAAAAAGTTCAGCGCGCGCACACACACACACACACACACACAGACACACTAATCATCCCAGTGAATACCTTCTTGATCCTATGAGACACCAGAATCTATCTTCCTTTCCAGCAAACCATGACCGATGCAGCGCTCCAGTCAGGGCTGCATGACGTTAAACTCAGCCTTGATGCTTCTGGATCCAAAACTCTTTGAGGTGTTCAGTTCTCCCTTTCCTCTGCTTTCGTTTCACTAGAAATCTTCCTGCCGTTTGCCTTGTGCCTCTGCTGCTGTGTGTAAGGTGTACACACCACCTGCCCCTGAAACTCACCAAACCAGAATCAGAACTGCCCAAACTCCCGGCACACCTCCTCCCTTCTATCATTCCGGATGGGAAATGCTATCCTCTTGTGCCCCTGTTAAACCTGCCTGAATGCGTGCGTGTGTGTGTGTGTGTGTGTGTGTGTGTGTGTGTGTCCTAACAGCCAGAGCAGCATTCCTCCAGAGGGGTTTCCTTCACACCTCATCCCAAACCTTCGCCACATCATTGCTCTCATCCACCACCTGCTTATTACCACTGATCACCCTCTGCTGCCTGGTAAGGTCATGATGACTCGCCGTCTTTGGGGCGACTGTCTTTGCTCTTTGACGTCAGCAAAGTGGATCCCACCATAATGACAACTTTATGTAATAACAGCTCCTCTCAGACACCCAATCCCGCTCCTTGTGTTTTACTGTCAGCGTGAAGATGACTTGCAGGGAAAGATGAAGCTCAATATGTCTAACATCAACACGTTCCTGCCTTTAAAGAGACTGCTGCTTCCTTCACAGCTGAACTGAAAGTAAAACAGTGACACAGCCGGAGCTTCTCATTGCTGCCTCTTTTTATTCCCTTTCTTTCCCTGAAGGTACTTGTTTGATCATGTAGCTCTGTTTCAACACTCCTGAAAAGAGTAGCCTTCATCTCTCATTCAACATTGTGCAACAGTGCGTCTCCCCAATGTGTGCGTCTGCCTACCTGGATTACTTAGAGAGCCAGGGAAGGGTGGGACCAGGTGCTTCCTTCTTCCTGATCTCAGGTGCCCTGTGACTTTTTGAGGTTTTTGTGACAGCCTGTTGTCATGGAGACCACAGAGGCAGCGAGAACGATGTGCCGAACGGTCACAGCCGCGGCGAGCCGGCCAGCCACCAGAGTGAGGACAGAAGAGAGAAGTGAGGAAGCTGGATCCCTGTTTAGAGTAACAACACACACACACGCACACACGTATGCATACATTCAGATAAAGTCCCCCCCCCCTTCCCCCCCCCCCCCCCCCCGCGCACGCACACACACACACACACACACACACACGCACACACACACAAGCACTTACTCACACAGTAGGGAACTTGTAAGTGTGTGTGTGTGCATAGGAAACTGAGATTGAGTCAGAAGTGCTCACACAGAGAAACATCGTTTCAACACAGCGCCTGAACTCTGGTAGGGAGGAGGCTGGGCCGTTGGATTAGTTGCTCAATGCGTTGACTTTAATGCTTACTTAACAGATCTTACAAGCCCTAAATGAAAAGACAGATCAAGGAAAAATTTACACACAATATTAAGCATGCAACACTGCAGGTACAGGGCCTTGCAAAAGTATTTTAAGCCCTGAAACGCTTTCACAATCACACAGCAATCGCCGTGCACTTCATTGAGATGTTTGTGATAGGCCACATAAAGCACAGCATACGTGTGAAGTGAAAGGAAAAACTGAGGTGTTCATTTATAGTCACTGCAGCTCAAATTAATGTACATTTGATGGACAGTGTCTGTGAATAGATCACCTGGATTTTGGTCTAGACTGGATCATTCTAACACAGCCCCACAGCATGATGCTGCCCCCACTGTGTTTCACTGTGGGAGTGTTAAAGGTGATGTGCTACACTTTTACAGCTCTGTCTGTGTGGATTTAGAGGAGAGGTTTGCTCCATGTTTATTTTTGTGTACAAACTATATAAGTGAATTTGATGGAGGTCATCTTTGAAAATCAGTTCTCAGCCTTTCCACAGATTCGAAATCAGATTTAATACTGGACTTTGACTGGGCCATTTTGACACATTCTGATCTAGACTGTTCCATTTTCGCTGAATATTTGGGGTTACTGTCCTAAAGATGAACCTCCACCACCACTCTGGCTTATTTACCAGCCTGTAAACGTTTTAAGTCTCGATCATTCTCCGAATCTCTGGTGAGGAAAAGTCTCCCCACAGCATGATGCTGCCACCAAGCTTCTTCTTCCACAGTCGTCATGTTTGCCGTGTCCCTTATAATGGGTGCGACAGATCGCAAAAGCAAATACCAGAGCCTTTCTTCCAATAAAGCTCTTTCATAAAACACATGACTGTGAGATTAAGATGCCTTTCTTTCTTTTTTAACTCTCCGTCTGTTTTGTGAAAGCACCATAGAGGTGTTTGGGAAAGGTAAAGGCGCTTCTATTACGCCCTAAGAAAGTCAGCATGTCGTAATGACGTATGGTTCGTTCAACCCGTTGACATGAATCCGGTTCAACCAGCAGGACCAGCAAACCAGACATCATGTGTGACATGGTAACAGGAGTTACGCGCGTATTTTGGCGCCTGGAAACAGCATCTGATGGCGAAACGCGAATTCACGTAACATTTGTTACAGTTTTGACAAAGAACCTCAATGAGACCTCAAAGCAGATTATTATACACGGGACTGTGCTGTTCAACATCTGCAATTTTACAAGCTGGGAGTTTTTTTGTGTGTGTGTTTGAATAAAACTGAAAGCTCCGCGGGATATCACTGACCTGGCAATTGTTTGTTTGCTTGTTTGTTTGTTTTTTACACAATTCCAGTTGAAGCTAATCTTCCTAGCTCAGTCTGGGCTTCAAACAGCAACAGCGAAGTTGTGAACGATGACGTCAATTTTCTGCGCTGACTCATAATTATAGTCTGCTTGTAGTTTCAGCAAGGACAGTGTGCTGGTCATTGCTAACGCGCAATATTACTAATTAATAATGTTAGCAATATTATTAGTGCTAATATTGCATTAGCATTAGCAGCCGCCTGAATTGGATCGCTCTTCTCTCTAGTGGAGGATGTTTTTTGTTTTTTGTTTTGTTTTGTGTTTTACAACACAGGTGATTTCCTGTAAGTTTCATATCGTTGACCTTTCACATTACATACGTCACGGTCAAAAATTAGCAATTGGGTAAGATTTAAAACTTCAAGTCCAAACCAACAGCAACCAGAAGTGAAGTATTGACCCAGGGGCTGGATTTGACCTGTCTGCTGTAGTCCTCTTGTGATTTTATATGGAGGATCTCATCTTTATAGATGAGCAGAAAGGTTTTACGAAAAAGCCTTTAGGCAACGTAAAATTACAAAGTCAATTTATCAAAGCAACTGGAGATGGAAACGTCTATGTTGGTGAACCAAATAAACAGATTACAATCAGAAGACTGGCCTCTGATATGGGCCAAGGATACAAAATCTCGACACTGTGTCCCCTTTGTTCATATTTCTTAGAGAAATATGTGTGCAACTGGTTAATTATGTATTTGTACCAAGTTTTAAATTGGTATGGCAAAGTGTTCAAGAAGGCTATTTAAAATGGCCTTTGGTGAGTCTGGTTTTTATACCAGTTATCACACCATGTTCAAGAATTTTGAACGACGTTCTTGTGTCCAATTAGGCAATTGGTCAACAAGACTCTTTGCACCTGCTTCTGTGATTGGGTCTGAACGAACCCAGGGTTCATTTTAAAGTTTCCTTTTAATAAAAGCTCTTGAGCCATACATAATACTATACAAGCATATCACCTCAGCATTCGCTCTTTTCTCACAAGGAATAAACAAAGTAAACGTCCCTCACAATAGGCAGCTCAAACTCTGGCCTCTTTGCTGCACAATAGAGCGATGTGAGACACAGAGAGCCCAGATTCCCACTAAAACACTCAACCGATACTCTTATGATTCAAAACAATGGCACACAAAGGGATGGGGTAGTGTGGCTATTCACCTGCAACAAGTGGATCCAATCAAGGTTCAGGTTCAGGAAAACTTAGAACAGAGGAAAACTTGGATCAAGTTGCAGCTGTGTGGTGGTGAACTGGATCCATGAACTCAGACTATACGGTGAGCCTAAAATATCTTTTATTCACTAACTTTACTTGCCTTTAAAACATTTCTTTTTAAATAATATAATTTCTAAGATGATGCTAAATGTGATCCATCTCATCATATCAGAATTTTATTAAAAGTTAAATGGAAATTTGAAAAGAAAGAAGGACCAGCTGCCCCGGAGGGACTGGCTTACAGAGGATAACACAAAACTTTCAATGTTTACTTTCTTTAGTTTGTAATAAAAACAAACTAGATGTCAGGCTGAGGAGAGAAACGCTGTTATAATGCGTCAGGAATGTTACAAGAGTCTTGGCTAAACAATCACCTTAGAGTAAAAAAATAATGATAAACTTTGATAACAAACAAATCATGAAGAGTTTGTAGTTTTCTAGAAGTTGTTATGCATGTTCATGCACAAATACAAGCTTCATAAAAGAAAAATAATCAAAGATTTGTGTGTTATTGCCATTACTGCAAAAAGCCTGTGTGGATCAGTCTAGACTGTGATTAGATTTAGACTGAAACTTGTGTTTCAGCCTCAGGCATGACTGTCTGGGTGATGGAAAAATAAAAGGTGCAAGGTGAAGGTTTTACCCTGATCCTGCAGCACCTTGACCTAGACCTCATCCAATAACTGTAGAAAGAAGCCAAAACAAGATGGGCAAGGAAATTGAACTCCTGCACACACTTGCATGTAAACTTAGTAAATACCACTAAAATAATAGGCGAATCATTGTCAACATGCTGTTTTTCAGGAACAGAAAACTTTTTTTTTTGTTGTTGTTGGAAGTGACACATTTTGTTTTACATTTGAAATCATTATTTCCTGTCAGAAACCAACTTTTAAATCAGAGATATGAATAATTCTGTGCTTCCCTGTATATCTACTAAGCACAAATCTGAGAAAACTTTTGATGTGTGTTACTGAAACTGACTGAATATTATTCAGAATTATTTCTGTTCTGCTATGTCACCTTTCCCAGCTAGAAGGTAATCAGTCATTACGTTTTTTTTTTTGATAAATAGTTATTCAGAAACTGGTTTGCAGTCTTCGAAAAAAAAAACAAACAAAAGCAAAACGCTTCTTTCCACGCCAGGTTGTTATTTTAAGAATTTCTTAATAACTAATCTGACTAAATAAAGGTTAAATGAAATAAAATAGTTTTATTCCATTTATACTCCCTATTTGCAAACTCCTTCATCTTCCTATTTGCTTATAAAAGGGCAAAACAAAAAAGGTAAAGGCAACATCAAACTTCATGTCTGAAATTTCAGTTATAAAATGTGACATTCAAACAAAATGAAAGAAATGAGTGCGAGCCTAATACCGCACTTTACCAAGCAGCACCGATGCAACTGGAGGTCAAATGCATCGCAATGCAAATATTGTGACTGAGTAACATTCATGTGAAAGGTTGTTTGAAGTAACCAAGCAGATAAATTGGTTTAAGGAGCAAAACAAGGGGGGGGGAGAAACTCTCAGGCACCGCACTGCCTCCTGTTAAAGATTAAACCTTTTATTGAAAAAAATTCCAGGTCAGCTTATGGCCGCACAAACCCGTCGTCTCCAACAGGGCTGATTATTGAAGCCAACGCACACACAAACACAGCCCGTCCAGAGCAACTGGAGGCCTGTTGTGAGGCGACACTGATGACGCGTGTTGGACGGGATAATCTCTCCAGCTGTACTCTCACCCACAGAGAAGTGAGGCTCATTTGGCCCGAAGCGCTCACTCTGATTTTTCAAACCAAACTGATAAATTTCCCCCGTGCTCCCTGGCCAGTTCCACCTTACAGAGAGAGCAACTGAAGAAAAAGAAATAGCGATTTAAGTTAATCAAACGTTATTCAGGCTCAGGAAATAAAATTGTTTTTGCTGTGTTGGAAAAAATAAGCATTTTATTTAGTAGAACACTGTAAATGTAAGGTGAGAATAACTCGTTTATTTATTTTTAATTTTTATTCTTTCCATTTGAATCCATCCAGTGAGAGGATTTATGATTGGTCACATTTTATAGCATTGGTGCTGTTCAGAGACAAATGTCTCCCTCTGTCGGTGAAGTGTCGGTTTTACAGTCACTCGGATTTTTTTGCTTCAAACAGCAAGAGAAAAAATATGAGAAACTAAGAAAAGAGCGTTGAAATGTTGAAATATTAAGCCATCTGTCCTACAACGCTGTACATTATGAATAGAAAATAAATAACTAGATATACAAATAAAATAATAAATAGGACAAATAAAGAATTAAAAAAATAAACACATTCAGATAAACTTATGTTGCTGCTTAGGCTTCTTGCCTTCCTGATGATCATAAGAGCTGTTTAAATTTAAAAAGGTGGGTTGGAAAAGAAATTTAGCAACAAAGTCACAGCAAAACTCGCACCAAAATAATAAAATAATAGTTCAGATTATTTTGGTGCCAAAAAAATAGTATGAAGTATTATTCATAGTAGTGAACATCAGCAAGTTCCCTCAGATGTAGCATCTCTGTATCCCATCCATCCTTTTTCTTTCTTTTAAAACATTTTGCAGCTCTTGGAATACATTTTTCCTCCCTCACTGAATAAATATACTAAAAAGACTGAAGGTTGGAATTCTAAATTAAAAGTTTTATACAAAAATAACTTACGGCATTTTGCACACCTTCAGCAATAAATAAATGTGAAAGGCGCTTTAAATAGCTGTGATCATTTGATGCTGTTCACAAGCTAATTGCAGTGCAGTGCTTGTCGCTGCTCACAGGGAGGCAGTAACACGTAGGTGTCAGTGTCTGCTGCTTGGTGTCATTCTGTGGTGTAAAGATATAATTATCTTCACACTATTCAGTTCACAAAGTGAGACATGTTGATTAATTGCACTCAGACTATTGTTTAATGAGTTCACATTTGCATCTAATGAAAGCATGATATTTAAGACTAGATGAGACTAATGAGATTTATAGCCAGAACGTATAATTTAATCAATCTGACTGTACGTACAAAGAATTACATCATTTATCTTATTTCAACAGATGCAGAAAAGCGATGTTTTCATTCTATTTTTGCATTACGGTAATTCTCTGAAGGATTATCAGAGTAGCTTTTCTACTAGTTACTCAGTCCGCCTAAAGGTGTCAAAAATTTTAATGCAACTTCCAGAGTTTTAACATGTTGAAAGAAAAGATTGTAAATTTGGTTTGGTAAAAGAACCATTTGACTAAATTTGTATAATTAGTCAAATTTTGAAAGGGAAAATTCCAGAGCTTTAGCAAATTGAAAGAAAAATTAGTAAAAAAAAAAAAAATAATAAAAAAGAAAATTAATAGTAAAATGGGTTTGTGTAAGTGTATATTCATCATAATTAATGACATTTTTAAAGTCTCTTAAAGGGTTAACTGGTGTTTTACATGCATAAAAGTCAGAGTTTTTTTTTTTATTTTCCCACATATAAATTCACCTTTCATTCACCTTGGTTTGCATTTTCAACAACTGTGATTTATTTAAAAGCTTAAATGTAATTATTTACAGCATATTTCCATCTCTTTTTTTCTCTTGTCAAACCCCATGTTCAGGGAAGTACCAGCTAAAAGGTCAGCATGGATTTTCTCTGCTCATTTAACCAAGACGATCATTCACCAATCAGCTCCAGTCAGACGGGGTTATGCAGCCCATAAATATCTGTGACCTGCTTCTGGTCTGTGCAGTGGAATCAGCTGCAGAGCAGGCAAACAAGCAGCCAGGTGAAACGAGCTCAAAGGGGAAAAGTGTTTTTTGGATTGAACTGCAACATTAGATGTAAAAACTGCAAAGTAAAGGGATTTTCACCCATATTCTCACTAAAATATAAAACATAAATTGAATATTTTAGGTAAGTTCAGAAATATGGGTGACTTTAAAAGTTGAAAAATAAAAATGTTGACTCTTTGGGAAAGGAGTTTGAGTGGCACATTGCTTATTAAATAAGGACTGCATTAGTTTTCGCCTCAGTTTGAGTTTCTTGATGTCTGTTGTCTTAAAACTGTACAACAATATGATTTATTTATTTGCCACCATGACGAATATTATTTTTCTTACTTTGTCAGCTGACCAATCAATAATTTTTTTTGTAATTCCAGCAGCGTGATGTGTTCCACCTTGGGGAAAAAAAACTGTGGTTCAAATGCACTGCGGTCACATTTTCTCCAGTGCAGATCATGTCGTGCATTTTCCTGCACATCTTTCCCAGTGGGTCCAGCCTCCTTCATTATCATATTGTTGCCATGGCGTCTCAAACTCAAGGCAGGAAGCAGAGGCTTTCTTGTTTGAGCTGCATTTCTTCGTGTTTTTTCCACCAACCGTCTTCAGAGTGACAACGGTAAGGCTTGCAATGCTAAATTAAACAACTCATTACACTCTGTCCAGATTGCGACTCTCATCTTTTTTCACAACCCTCACTTTTTGAAATGACTTTGAGTTTCGGCCTGTTGAGCACAAAGTAAACTCTTTGACACACATTAAATCACTGCGGCCTGACATTTGCTGATTTATTCAACAGGCACTATTATGGACTTTAAGTGCATGTCATGGATCTCTGGTCAGCTCTCGCTTATGTTTTTAAAGGGAAGAACTGTAATAAAAAGAGGATTATGCTCTGTCTTTTTTTTGCCTCTACTGACTCTGTTTAATTAAAGCTTAGTGGACCTTGCATGTCTCTATGTAAAAAGGAAATCTGTTTGGAATTTGGATGCAGAGATGTACGCCCTGTTTGCATGTGTGAATCTGAATGCAGACTGAGAGTAGACCTGGTTTAATGTCAGAAAGAGGTGAAAGCCAGTGTAGGTCTGCAAACAGATTAGTTTAGTGAGTGAGTTAGAGATGAGCCATTATTCAGGATTGGACTGCAGCTCTTTATTTATTCATGCAACTTTATCTGCTTAACTGTATCATGAGGAGCCCACTTACACACATTACAGTGTCTTGCACAGG
This sequence comes from Poeciliopsis gracilis, assembly GCA_911649635.1. NCBI lineage: Eukaryota > Metazoa > Chordata > Actinopteri > Cyprinodontiformes > Poeciliidae > Poeciliopsis > Poeciliopsis gracilis. The sequence goes on from CAJVRI010000128.1 coordinate 141,170, forward strand.
TATTCAAACCTTTCAACACTTTATAATGTTGCAGCCGAAAACTTTGTGCAACTTAAACCCATCGAGACATGGTTGTCCACCCAGACTGAGAGAGCGTTAAAAAGAGAAGCAACCAAAGGACTAATGGTAACTTTGAATCCAGCAGGACAACGACAGCAAATTTCTGCCTGAGCTCTGATGAAAACATTTGCATTGAAGCAGGTCCTCGTGTTTTGAATGGTCCGATTCAGTTGCAGACCACAAAGACAAAAGTCCAACTGAGAATCTGTTACAAAATGTCGAAATTGCTGGTCACAGACGCTCTCCGTCCAATAAAACTGAGGCTGAGCTATTTTGCCTAGAATAATAAGAAACAGTTTCTCTAAATATGCATAAAAAATACATTTAAAAGAATTGACTTCAGCTTTTCCATACTTTATGTTGATGTGTGAAATAAAATCCCATTAAAGTTAATTTTAGTTTGTGTTAGCAAGCCTGTAGAGAGGTCAAACTGTATGACGATTTTTGCACGGCCTCTGAGGCAGGACCGTCTCACACTGACACGGATCCGTAGGGTGGATCAGATGTCTGCCCTGCCGGATTCTCTGGATCTTAGTTACCTTTGCAAACCTTCTGTTTGCAAAGAAGATGCTTGACCAAGAGCAGGCTGAAGGAGGGAGAGCATAAAAACGGTGAGCGGCTCTCAGCAGTTCCTGACCTGTGTGTTTCTGAGCTGATCTTTGTGTGTAACGTGAGCAGCCGACGCTGGCACGCTGTTCATCCTGTGTTACGGTACAGGTGGCTCCAGACAGGATGTAAATATGAGCTCTGAGCAAGAGAAGGCGGTTATCATCTCTCATCAAGAGCGAGGCCATCAGGAGAACAAGCAGCCGCTCTCCTCTCTGCTTCCTCTGCCTCATCTTCACTCAGTGTCTCCTGGCTCAGGTGAGATTAAATCTCATAGTTAAAACAACGAGTGAAATGTTTTGTAGTGTGCCGCAAAGTTATTCGTCTGGAAAACGAGTCGGTTTTTCTCAAACCGTTCATATGAAGAAAAGGCAGCAGTTAAACGTTGAACAAAAGCTTTTGTTGGCAGCTGAGAGAGGCGGATATGTGTGCAGCCTCAGGTTGCAGTCAGCCAGCCGAACTGTGAGCATCAAATGAAGGAAAAACAAAGCAAACTGAAACTTTATCCTAAAGTTTGACTTTCAGCCGTTTTAGTGTACACCTTTGTGACACTGGACAATTAAACAAACAGCACCGTGTAATCGACACCGAGGCCCCCATCCTGAGTCGGTCCATATTTTGACAACCAAAATATTTTTATTGGGATTTTGTGAAATAAACAATTTGCAACTATGCCACTATGTTTGTGTTGGTCTGTCAAAAATGGAATCAATTAAGATCTATTTTTCTATGTATTAGTTACATTTAACAACAAAAGTGAAAAAAACTTTTTTTGTTTGTTCGAAAGGTCTTCTGTTAAATATTTTATATCAATATTTTATAGGCACTGGTCTTTGCCTGTTTTCTCTGGAAAGCAAAAACCTGATCTTTCTACGCCTCAGATGAAAGTTATACTTGTGCCGTCTCTTTCTATTTTTACATGATTGTACTGTGATGCCAACATGTGTAGTTCTCCTTAACACATTTTAAGATTTTTGGCGACATCTTTGAGCGTTTTGTGACCTGCTTTCAGGGTGAAGCTGTTTGAATGACCTGCTCCACTGTGTAAGATTCAAAGAGGACAAACCTCCTTCAAAATGCTGAGTAGTGATGTAAACATGTGCACTATAAACGACGGCGTGGTATTTTACCCAGTTCAGGCAGGTAAAATTACAACTAATCCCAACTAATCCCAGTCAATCTGGCATTGTTCTAATTTATTTCTCAGCAGATATGCTGTTTTTCTTTTTAGAATAAACTTTCATTTTATCATGGTTTATTACTTAAAATGTTCAGTATCGTTTAAATTTATATTAAATACTCAAGTGTCAAATAATTTTAAAAAACAGTCTGTAGAATGACACTTAATTTCACCTGGTCCAACATTTCCACACGTTCCCCTCCCACCGTCTCTCAGCTGCCGTCTTCCTTGTCCCTTCTTCCTCAGTCTGCCCTCCATCAGATCAGGTCTTCCTCCAGGCAGCCTCCATCTTCCAGCAGCTTCGCAGAGAGAAGCCGGAGCCTCATCAGATTCTGCAGTATGAAAACAGGACAGAGACGCTGCCACGCAACAGCGATGACAAGGCCACACAAAAACAAGCCTACCAGCTCGCTTTCAACGCCCTCAAATGTAAGACTTGTTTTCTGAAGTGAGAAATCCGAGGTTATATTAGAACCAGGGTTTCTAGATGAAGCATTGAAGGCTACAGAATGGTAGCCTTAATTAATTTTACCTGCTCTCAAGCTGCCTGTGCTGGCGGCTTTATCTCCATAATGAAAAGCTTTGGCTGCTGTAGCGTCAGCTCCAATATTTGCTGGGTGAATACTAACTTCAACATGCAATCTGTAGATTAAATGGCATGAAGTCGTTCATTTGACTCCTCCATGGAAGAGCAAATCATTTGAGCTGAAGCTGCAGCAGATGTCTGGGTGGGAGGTGATAAGAGGTGCAAGTTGGCATGAATATAAATCTGCTTTATGAATGGTTATGAGCACTTATACGAGGTGGGTCGATTGGAGAGAAAACGTAACTGTATAATAGATTCTGTTGAAAGTTGGTCACACGGGAAAATGTGGAAAAGTAACAAAATGAAAACATTTGTGTTTGTCATGATGGACACAAATTGTGAGTTGGGTTTTTTTTTTTTAAATCACCCCAAACAAGCTTGATGAGCATACAGTTCAGTTGGACATTTGATTTGTGTGTCCTTCCTGATTTTTGCAGGGTGAAACAGGACGTCGTGTTAATCCTAAACATTAAATTGTGATGTAGGTCTTGCACCAACAGTGCCTGGAGTATTTCAGCTTGTACCGTTTTTTCATACAGCGTTGTATGTAAAATCAAAAATTGCATTTCTTCTTCTTCTTTTTATTTTTAACCATCTTTGCATTCTGTTATTTTCACATAAAAACTGCATTTCTTGTTACACACAGAGTGGTGATCGCTGGTTGCAGTTCTGTCAGCTTCTGTGACAGTGAGCATGACTTCATTACAGTTGCACAGAGCAAGACCTGTAATTGGAAAGGTTTCATGTGCTTAGTATTCAGCGTAAAATAATTCAGTACAAGTTTGTTTTTTCCCTCAGTGCCCTGATCCTGGTTTGAGCAGAACTCATGTTGTAGTCGTTCCTCCATCTACCTCTGGCAAATTTCTACATGCCTCTATGAAGCTCTTTTTAAACATGAGCAAACTGTGTCAGCAGAGAGAGGCCAACATCTCCTTGCAAGGACTTTTTGAATCATGCAGATATATAAACTTCAGTTTGCTTTTGTTTTGCACATTCAATACCGTTGGTTTATCAGTGTTTAGCTCAGTCCAAGGCTCAGCTAACAGCAAGATGCTGAAAACGTTTTCTGACAATAACACTGAGGTAAAAGGTGTTTCACACTGAATTACTGAATTATTAGTTCCTGATGAATGCCATGTCCTCTGCAGACTTTGAGTTCATGTTAGCTGATAGTTCTAAAAAAAAAAAAATAAAAAAAAAAGGTGAGTAATGTAGTTTTTAGTTTATTTTCTATATATCACCTGATCTTTTTCCCCTCCTAGACCAAGATTTACTGGAGGCCGTGATTTCTGACAGCTTCTTCCACAAATCTCAGAACATTGTGAGTCTCATCTGGTTCAACTTTTCAGTGTCCACAAACCCAACTCTGATTAGAAACACTGACTGATTGTTCATGTGTAGGTATTCTGTCATCAGTTGAGGAAATGCTGGTGAGACCGGCAGGGATGCAGTTAAAAGCCCATTTGTATTCAGATCTTATGCAGTCTGGCTGGTTATGGCTGATGAGGGATGCATGCGAGAGAGAGGATGACACACTATGCAATTTGTAGACTGTAAATTACATCATAAAACAATGTGCAATGACACATACACTGATAAAGTGAAGGAGCACTCTTGTATGTAGCCGTGTTTGTGTGTATGCCTGAATAGTGACTTTATTGAAGGATGGGGGACATGCAGTGAAATAGGCTGAGGTGTTGTTAGTCTGAAAGTGAGACCGTAAAGGCACCACAGATCCCTTTATTATTCAGCACACAGCATCTATATTCCAACCTCCAGACCCGCATGCATTAATTTTCTCTCCAGTTTAGGTGTAACCCAGCTTTGTTTTGTTTATTTCACTGGAGCAGATTTATCTTCCTCAAATGAAGGCCTTGCCAGACGGCACAGGCCCAGAGGTGCAAGGAGTTATGTTTCTGTTCCCACGACATTCAATATGTTTCCTAGAAAGACAGAAAAAAACATTTAGACAATTATAAAAAAATGTTACATGAGCCACAAAGAAATGTCTGAGTTATTTAGAAAAATTAGGAAAATGGGTTATAAAGGCAGTTTTGCAAAAACTACAATTTCACAATTGTAGTTTTTCCAATTGTGATTGTCAGTACAAAATCAGAATAAAATATGAACAAGGTGATTGCCAGTACAATCACCTTGTTCATATTTTATTCTGATTTTGTAACCAATTAAGAGATTTTGACCCTTTTTTTATTCCTCCTGCCACTGAGGGAGGAGCCCCTGTAGGGAATATTTGCAAAAAAAAAAAAATCTAAATTGGTGCTTCAGAAATATTTGTTTTTTTACCAGTAACTGACAATTATGTGTTTTACAGCACAGCGACTTGCTGCCGTTGGCGATGGTGATGCTGTATGACTTCCAGGTCAGGAGGTTTTCGCTTCGATGGCGTCCAGCTGAAGGAGAGCAGGAGGTTGTCGCTGAAGTCAGAGACCTGGAGAAACGCCTTCAGAGGTGTTTGATTAGAAGCGTCACATTAACATGTGAACTCAGTAACGCTTATAATTGTAATGTCGGCGTGGTTGTGTTGCTGTTTATGTCTTCCAGATGGAAGATCAAACTCGCTGCATCTCTGGCTCGCTTCAGGGTGAAACACAGCCTGCGGAGCGTCTCCCGTTTTCTGTCCGATTCCCTCAGAACCAAAGAGCACAGGGCCAAATCCTTGCCGTTCTACGCATGGGTCAACACTTTACACTGCAGGTGCAGATTTCTGTTTCTGCTGTTTCCTCTATGGCTAACGTGTGCAGATGTGACGTGAAAAGAATAGAAATTTTGACAACCCACCGAAATTTAAAGTCCAAGTAATGTAAAAGTTAACTTTTTTTTTTTTTAAAACCTCATCCAGTGATCAAAGGTTTTTCTCAGTGTTTGAGAAACGCATGATGACTTAAATGTAAATAAGGCAGAGGCATGTATTAGAAAACAAAGGAAAAGCTCAATGGTCTGGCTCAATTTACAACTTCATTTTTTCTCCTCTTTACTGCAGTCTTGATGAAATGTGCGAAATCTTACAAAGTGCCAACTTAAGTGAAGTGAAGAACATGGCTGACCTCAAAGGTTCCACATTTTCCAAGGACCCTCTCTGTCCAGATACGCTCATTTTCTCCCGCAGCCTCTGCAAAGCTCTTCAGAGCAGCAGCCTCACCACCACACATGTGCTAAACATCCAGGTAGAAATGTCTGCACCGCCAAACGTGTTAAAACTGCTGTTTATTTCTGGAGCACAGGGCAGCTGTAAGCACTAGCAAAGAGTTCTGTAAGAAAATACCTTAAAAACAAAATGTGTTTTTGAAGAACAAAATATTTCCTTTAACATGCTTTTGGAAAGTGTGTATTTTTCCACTCTTTATTTCAGTGAAAATTTTAAACTTAAAGCCTTACCCTGTTACCAAATGAGGATAAAATGTAGGTAGAATAATCAGTGTGTAACAGGATAAACATCACAAATAGTTTGATGAGTTTAAAAGATCTCTCTCTTTGCTATCTGCTGCAACCTTGACTACTCCAGAGGTGGTTCTTTGGTTATTTTACACTTTTTTGAGAGCAAAATGAAAGAAGCTTAACAAACATTTTCAGTTCCTTCAACAAAAAAAAAAGAAGCCAAATGCTGAACCCAGTTTGACATTCTGCACGTTTTAAAATTGAAGCTTACATTTAAAGTTGTGTGATTTTGTTTACACATCGCTCTGTTATGCTGAATAAGTAAAAATGGGAAAGCCCTGCATCCCTATAAGAGGAGCATGTGTGTGTTTTGTATTTTTGCAGGACAGGAGCGTGTGCTTGGCAGTGAGCGTGTCACAGCCTGTCCTGTTTGACAGAGGGGACGTCCTGGTGGCGGGCTCCTTCTCAGCTCTGACCGTGGCTCACGTCGCCGTGGCAGCCGCCGCTCGGTCGGGCCGAGTTCTGGTGTGTGGCGCTGATCACACTCCTTTGCAGATAGAAGAGATGAAGAATCTGCTCTCTCAGATGGGAATCAAAAGTAAGAAACAATTCAGTTCGGCTTAATAACATAAAGCTCAAGCTCAAAATTGTTTTTTTTATTTAGTGTTTTTTCACCTTTTATACATCAATCGTAAGAACAAAATCTGGAAATGGTCAGGATTGAAAATGAGCGAAACAGCATCCAAGGTCCAATAAAACTTTGAAACATCTAAAAAAAAACCCAGAAGAAATATTGACGAGGACTAGTTTTATTTGGACCTATCTAAGTCTTTATCGATCTCTCGTTCTATAAATCCCCAGTACATTAAGCGTGTGTTTTAGCTTTTCTGATGGAGTGTTTCACAAACAGCATATTAACTTTTGAGGTTAAGGCCGATGTGGTGGTGTCGTCTGGCAGGGTCACAAACTCCGTGGGAGAACATCAGACAAAAAGCCGCGGAGCCGTGGGTATAACCCACAGCTTACTGTGACGAGGGGATAATGAAGTCTGAAGCTTAACTTGCATTTGAAACCTGCATATCAAGTTGCCAGGTCCTGCTCTATTGTTGACTCGAAAGCTTTGTAATACCCAGTGCCAAATCATTCTCAAAATGAACTCAAAATAACTTTAAGCTATTGACGACTATCATTAATAGCACTGATGTGAAGTAACTAATACGTCTATCAAGTATTTCACACTGCATAAGCTTTTTCCTTGTTTTAAAATCATTTCTTGATTTTTCTACACTATGTTGTAGATGTCAAAGTCCTGCCAGCAGCTTTCTGCAGTCTGAATGAGTGGGACATCTCTGTGCAGAGGTTAAAGGTCATCATAGTTTTGCCTCAGTGTTCGTCCTCTGCCCTCAATGACCCTGTCACCACAATGCACAGTGAACATGGAGGTATACATTTAAAATATTACTGTTTGCTCTTTAAAGGTAAATATAATTGTAAATGGAGAAAAAACTGATCATTTTAAAATAATTGCAGTTTATGCTAAAGGTATGACTGAATGCTATAGCAGTAAGTCAGCTACAGGTGTCGTTTGTGAGCATAAAGTTTATTAGATGATAACATGTGTGGTTCAACTTTAGATTTTCCTTTTTTTGTACCAGTTTGTACCAGTTTTTTGTACAACAATATTAGTTAAAGGAAATCCCAAATGAACAGTAAATGCTGTGCTTTGACTTCCCTTCCAACCACATGTGCAGAATTAGCTTGATGGGTTTTTTTAATTATTATTATTGCCAAACAACTGGTTCCTATAGAAAACATTACTGACATAGAATTTTAGTTGCAAACTTGTAATAAAATTTTAATGACTGAATTTCTACACTTCAGTTAAACCCTTACAATTTAAACATGAATGGACAGTAGGAAATTGCTGGGACGTTGAGGTGGCCATAGAGTCCCGGTTTGCTAGGTCTCTCAGACAACATTTTCATCAAGGCCAGCCATTGTGCTAAGCACTGATGTCTGACTTTGGTTTTACAACAATGACACCAACTTTTTTACTGAGTTTTCAGCTGCCTTGCAATGGCTTTCTTTCTTTTTTCACATATTTCTCAACCTTGAACATAAAAAAGATTGCATATGCAAGAAACTATAAACCCCAAACACTGATGGAAATTAAACAAAAGTTGACAGATCATTGTTTCAGCTAAAGACGGGGATGAAGAAACTTCAACTATGTTCTTTTGAGAAATATCTTCTTATTTCATAAATAAGAGGTTCAGTTCAACTGAATTTGTCAAACTCTGTTTACAGACTGGAACCTGCTGCCAGATTTATCCCACGGCTCGATTTCCAAAAGCAAAATCTTCTCTCTCACCACCCAGCAGGCCCGGCTGCTGGCCCACGCGTTGTCCTGTGAGTATAAACTGTGATAAACATAAGCACAATGACTGCCATGTAAACATCGTGCATTTTAAACAAACAACAGTTTATGCCAGATTAAACATGACTATGCCTCATAAACAAAAGGATTTCTGATGCTCTGAAGTACATTCATAGCTATTATAAAAGCCTTGTGATCACTGCGCTTTGGATCTTTATATTTGTGTGTCATGTTAGTTCCCAAGGTCCAGACGGTGATCTACTGCACACGCTCAGTGTGTCCTGAGGAGAACGAACAGCTGGTCGGAAGAGTGTTGGAGAAAACACACACTCACCCCAAACTGTTGCCATTCAGGTACAAATACTAAAACTGCTGTCATTTGTTTTCTTTCCACCAGTGGCTTGTGACCATGAGTCCCTTGTCCTACGTTCAAACTGGAGTTTGAAATAAGAACAGGTTGAAATATAAGTATTTAAGCTACTTTTGATTTACATCAATTTAAGGTTGCTTACTTTGCAGATCTAATCATTTTTGGGGTTTTTTCTGTTTTTAGTCTAACATCACTCTTTTTTAATAGATGTAATATTTCAGTTGTGTTGTCGTCTTATCTTGACATATTTTGCCATATGCTTGTTAATCGTTAATCTTTTTCCTAGCTTGTGCGGCGCCCTTATTTTCTTGCCCACATGTCACCTGGCTCACATTTACTACTGACAAAATCTCCCTTCTGTATGAATACCCTTAGGTTTCTTTTACTCTCTGCCAGAACCTCACAGTTCTGAGCTTTATCACAGCTTGTCTGGGCAAACTCATGCCAAAGTCTATTGTGTCATTTCCTCCTTCGGCAGCACTCTTAACCAGCAGCTTCTGAGCTTGAGATCTTAACGGTCTAATGTGAATGAAAAAACTCAAATTGATAAAGAGATGCCAGACCATCTAGACATTTAAAAACTAAAAGCAAGAGCTTAGAATCATTTTTTAAAGAAACGGGCAACCAATGAAGGAGTACAAAATTGTATCAACTAATCCTGTTACTATATTAAGTGTATTCTCCAGTTTAGTTTATTGAACACAATGTGGATGTGTGCTTTCCTCTCACTCACCCATACAGTAATTCAGTAACAATATTCCTATGGACGGCGGCCAGGCTGTTTAAAAATGACCCAACTTGTCTCTCAGGGTGAATGGGCCTATTTTCCCTGATGACTCCTCTTCAGGAGACGAAGCCGACTCCAGGTTCTTCAGGCTCCATCCCTCTCAGTTCACCAATGGCTGCTTCATAGCCAGACTGTCGCGGCAGGTGAGAGACGGAGGTCAGAGAAAGTGTGAGATGTGGAAATGAAAAATGTAGAGGTGAAGGTTGCGGTGGAGATTGAAGGGAAGCGAGGATTTTGTTGTGCGCGTGTTTGGTGTGCCGGAGAATTTATATCAGTGCGAGTGTGTGTGCGTTTGATTACTTTGCAACAAGACCTTTGAGAAGTGCTGAGGCGGCACTCTTTTACTGTCTGCTGGGAGGTCAGTCAGCTCGTTGGTGTGCAAACACGCGCGCACGGTAATGCAGGGAGCTGCACCGCAGAAATACTGCAGCACTAATTCAATACTCAAAAAAAAAAAAAAACAGGAGACGAACTGAGGACAAAATATGTTCAAACCCGGGATACGTTTCAGTGCCTCAGAGCAAAACTAAACGGATTATTCTGTGGCATTCGTCCCTCCTTCTACCCTTCACAGTCATGTTGCATCACGCCGTTGCTTCATCTGCTTGTCCCCTTCTCTTTCTTCCCTTCTTCTCTTCACTCATAAAACAAGACAAGTACCACAGTAGGAAATGAGATGCTGCTCCTTTGATCCGCTGCAGCTGGGGAAAAAAAAAAAAAAAAACTGCAGTGAAGCCACAGAGCCTGAGCATCAGCACAGAGAACAATCCAGGAATTATAAGATGCGATGAATGTCATAAGTGTTGGATGCGCCACCGAATCTACTTCGACATTTAAAACCGGCTGACGAATTGATACTTATAGGGACAAATCCCTTATGTTCATTAAAATAAAATAAAAAAAAAGAATGAATCTCATACTGTTTTGCAGTAAAATATCATCCATCTGCAGTACTGTACTGCTGTGACTAGAGATCAGAATCGGAAATAATTTTTTTGCCATTTTCAAACCATCAAAAGGTTGTTACACTTTATGTTGGAAAAACAGACCTGAATGTAGCTGTGAATTGGAAGTAAAAGGATATGCAGGGTTTTTCAGAAAATCTGAAAAATGTTGCATCCACTTCTATTTGTCCTTTGCTCAGAGAATTTGTTGCTGAACAGATGCGTGCACCACATCTTTCTAATGTTTATTTGCAAAAACTGTTTAAAAATCAGATGTTGAAGTGACAAAATGTGTTCATGGGATATGGATATGTTTCCAAATATGACACCAATATGCTGTTGTCTAATAGTTATTGAAGTCAGATTTTCTCACTATAGGCAATGGTAGTGTTGCAAGATGTGAGAGATTTCAGTGAAGTATCAAAAGTCTCTGTGCAAAAACTGATTTACTAAAATAAAAGTGGAATAGCTGGAACTGTCTGTGCAGACACGGTCTCACATGCCAATTGAAACATTATGGCAATCACAGTCTGTGTCTGGACAAGCAATAATTTCATAGCCTCCAGTGCTGCATTCATCTCCACAAAGAAGAAGTCTCCAAGAATGTCCATCTCAGTCCCTGGATTTAAATTCAATTGAAAAACGCTGCTGGGGAAAACACAGCGTCATCACGCAAACCAAAGGATGTTAGTGAGACAAAAACATTTGGACACGTGGGGGAGACTCAAAACCCAAAAACAGAAGCAAAATATTCTCAATGACAAAATACAAATTTTAAGCAGGCTAGGTTATTATTTGACAAGATTTTCTTTTTACCAGGATTTTAGTGTCGCCCTGTATTTAAATTTAAGTAGTATAAGTCTCTGGCTGCCAAAGTGGACACAGGCAGAGGGAGTAGACCATCGAAGAAACCAGAAAATTCACAAACCGAATCGAAATACATCAACCTTCAATTTACGGACGGCAAAATCCCATCAGAGCAGCAGATGGGACATTCACATCTGGGACTGTTCACTGCTTCCCACAGACGCACAGAGAGAGGAAATTCTGATGATCTGATGAAAGCCGAAGAAAACATCTTGAAAAGCATTTGCTGTGCATGTGGGACCCATATGGACAGGAAATGAACTAAAAAATTGGCCCCAGAAGGGACAAAGTTGACAAAGTGTAATGAGTGATATGTGGGACCACATTGATCCTCTGTCTGATATGAATGCAAATGCACTCCACACTATTCAGATTTTTAGTTGTACAAAATTCTTAAAACAGTGCATCTTTTTTTACTTCCACTTGACAATTTTAACCTACTTTTAACATTCCTATGAAATAAAATTTACATGGAATGAGTGTCAAATAAGATCTTCAGAAAATAGACTATTTGCATTTTGGGGGGCAATTTTATGGACTGTTCAAGAAATGCCCCTTTGTTCATGCATATGAGTACAAAGTAGTTTGCTGTCGAGTTAAAGGTGTATATAGAAGTTTCTTAAATAAAAGTAGTGGTGTTTAAATCTTCTATGTTTCTCTTTATATTTTCAGGCGGATCCCACAAAGGTAGAATCGGTTCAGGATGTGTTGGCAAGGGCGGTAGCGAAGGGTCTCTTGGGTGGCATAATTCCTGAACCATCAAAACCTGCAAAGAAGAGCAAAAGGAAGAAGAAACGAGTCACTTTGAGCAGCAGCAGGCCTTCATCTCCCTCCAGCCAGGAGGAGCCTGAGGCAGCAGAAATCAGCGATGGAGCTCCACCTTCAGAAGATGAAGAGAAAGAGGAAGAAGAAAAGGAAGGTGAGGAAAATGAGGCTGAAGGGAAGGACAGTAAAACCAAGTCAGAGAAGAAGAAGAAAAAACGAAAAAGCAAAAGAAACAAGAAACAGAGCAGAGGTGATGCTGCAGGAAGCCTGAAAAATGAAGCTAAAGGGCAAAAGAAGAAAGCAAAGAGAAAAGTAGATCCATCTCAGCACAGCAAACCGAGGCGGATACCACGTCTTACGCTGAGTTTAATGTCTGCTGAAAAACCCTCCAGACACTTGTCTCCAATCACAGCTCTCGCACACAAGATCAGCGGAAAACCAGTAAAGGAGCTGCAGGAGGGCTCAGCTCCAACCCTAGAAAAACATCTCTCACATGCTCAGTCTGCTCCTCAGACGGCCTCTGAGAGGAAAAACATCCAACCCGAGGAGGAAGAGAGGAACCTGGAGAAACAGAGGAGCCGATCTGGAAACGTTAGAAAAACACAGGGAGCGCCGATGGCTGCAGGTCACATCCTGCCGCCGATCTCTTCTCCGAACGGCTCTGAAACCCAGCCACAGTCTCCAACCTCCAGCCATCAGTTAGCATCGTCATCCTCAGACTCCCTAAGCCAATTATAAAAAAAGACACACACATACACGTTTGCGTGGCTATCTTACCCCAATCCTAACCCCAACCAAAACTCAATTCACACCTTCGTCCTTAATCTAACCCCTGACCCAAAAACAGTGATTCTCCTGGTGGGGACCAGGGACCAGTGGGTCCACATACACACACTGTACAGTACATCACACAGTTGTCAGAAAATCCTCTCCAGCCTTCAGGACATGAACGTCTTGTTTTATAAGTGATGCTCTCCAGCAGAAAATCCTACAACAGAAAGTCTGATAGTTTATCATTCCTCTCTGCTGTCACCACATGCTTGCTCAGGGGGAGCGAACGCTGCAAAAGTCAGTGACTGGATGGAATTGCATGAACTTGAACGAAGAACCGATCCGCATTTTATCAAATACTACATGATTGAATCTGAATCTGCTCGTGTAAGTAGCTGTGGATCCGTCTGTCTTTTAAAGTGTTTGGCGACATTCATTGTGAACTTGGACTAAACAAATAAACTGAATTCATTTTAAGATCATTTTAGACTTCAAATTATTTTTTATGCATCTCAGTGGCTTAAAGAGGTGCAGTACAAACCAAGCAGGCTATGAATCCATCACAAAAAAACCTCAGCATCTCTGATGGGATTTTCTCCCAGTAAAATTCTAAGTTAAATTAAGAAAGAAATATAGAGCAGCTGTCAAAATAAGGAACTAAAATAATGACAGAATTTGTCTGTATCGACTGCAAACAAAGGGTGCTGAGGACTGAGCCTGTAGAGCTTAATACAGACTAACAAACGGCTCAACCTTTTTGTATTTTGACATTTATTAATAGAAAGTGACAGAGCAACTTTTACCGCAGAGGAAAAATCTTCCGCTATTATTTATTTCTACAGATTTCAGACTTAAATCATCTTTCAAAATTACCTTTCAATGAAAAGAGATTAGAGAGAGAAAACAGGAATACGTGTGGTTTAATTCAAATAAAAAGAGACCAGGAAGGGTGTTTTAAGCCATTTATTCTCACAACTGGTTACATTGCTAAAGTGTACAAATTGGTGAGCAGCAAACGGAAGCTAACACATCCATCAAATGGACTGTGTGTGTCTGTGTGAGTTTGACAGAAAGGCTGCGATTCCACTGCTGCCCTCTTGCTCCTCCTCCTCCTCCTCTTCCTCTTCAATCTGTGCAGCAGTGGAGCCTCAGCAGTAAGTGATCGCTGTACAGGGTGAAGATATATTCCTTTATCTGCTTTGTTTCTGCAAACTGGGAGCTTTTTGTGACGTTTGAAGAGTTGACTGGGGGTCTGAAATAATGACAGCATCAAGAGACTTGCTTCCAACTAATAAAATCAGTATATACCTTTTATAAAATAGAATAAATAAAATAAAAAATAGTTTTGTTCAATACACTCCGTCTCTCTTTCGACCATGCAATGCTCTTCATGACTTTCCTTTTTCTCCAAATCAAAAGAATGCATAGATAAAAATCGCACAGTTAATTTCAGCATCAACTAAAGTGTAAAAATGTCCAATCGCCTCTTCGCTTTTCATTATTTGCTCTCATATTTTCCTATCTACAATGATTTATATACGTATTTTACACTTTGGCCATTTGGTATGATTCAGAAAAGGCATTTTTCTATAACGTATAAGAAAATAAGAGACATTCAAAAATAAAGACATAGCTTATAACAATGATAAATGTTACACTGAGGGAGTTTTCTGTACACACAGATGTCATCTTATTCACATGTCAACATCTTTCTGTGAAAAAGGGAAATCTGCTGAATTTTCCCATCAGTCTCTGTTACAAAACAAGTTCCTTTTAGTCGTGTGAATTCACTGTAGAGCTACGGGCAAGACGACAAGAAAGATGCACCAACACTCGTGTCTCGAGTTAGTAAACCACACAGAAACTGTTGACTTCTTCCGGCAAACTCCTGACTCTCACCGAAGTAGTGTGTGCTATTTAGGTTTTACGTTATTATTGCATCACAAGCACATCAGGCCTTATTTTATGGAGTCATCGAGGAAGACATAGAAGTGTAAAAAAAAAGTAAAAATAATGAAAAAGGCACAAAAATTCGTATTTTAAAAAATCAAAAGTTAAAAATAATTCGGCTAATTTAAAACCAAATAAGCTCAACCGCAGCAAAACGCCGAAGTTGCGCATCATCTTTACCAAACGGACCAGTAATAACGGTGTGAAACGATTTGATTTATATAATAAATCATTTATTTGAGATGACACATCATAGGAATCACATCATTTTTAGGAAACTTGGGACTTAATATTTTTGTGCGTTATACAGAAAAGCTAATTCTGACTGCAGGGGGCGCTGTTGTGGTGCTTCCAAATGGGAAGTATCAACATTGGTCGTAATAACTCAGCGACATCTCACTGACCTCGCTTGACGCTGGTCAGACATGAAGACCAAAACTTTGGAAAACGAGTCGACAAGTCCTTTAGAGAGGGATGTTGAAGGATTTAAAACTATTTTATACCGACTCAAAACATCTGAATCACAGAAACCCTTTAAAGAAAGAAGCTCCCGCATCTGATGCCATGGGTGGATTTAACATCTCAACAAAAAACAAAAATTATTTCATCATTTACCTTTTTTGAGGCTCAAGTATTTCATTAAACGTAAGAAGCGTAAAAATATAGTCAAAAGCCAACAGTTTTTTTCTGGTGGTATACTAATTCTTTCAAAGGACATTTGATCTATAACCATTAGTCTGCTAAGCCTCGACCTCCTGAATTCATCTCGTTTCACCTGTCAGATTTATGAGTTAATTGTTTTAAGGACTCTTCCTGATGTTAGCACAATTTGAGTTAAAAAAGCAAAGCTTCTGGTGCTGTGATTGGATAGCGTTTTGGAGGAGGGGCTTAGCAAACTGTTTGAGGTTTAAAGTGGAATAAAAGACGATCTTACATCCAAACATGTCAGATATGTGACAGTACAGAGCTAGACAAGGGAAACAAGCGGATTTGTGTGTGTGTGTGTTTTTTAAACAGACTCATGGCACTGTTGAAAACAAATTCAAGAGAAGATTTTCTTAAACAAAAGCACTCTGGCCTGTGGAAGAACCTTGAAAACGAATAGTAGCGCCAGAAAGTCCTGCTCAGTTTGAGGCCCTCCAACGTTCTGCTGGGTTTTTCTTTGAAAACCGAAAGCTGAACCCAAACAATCCTACAGAGATAGAAGAAAGAAACAAAAACATTCCTAAAGTCTCCTTTCTCTTCCTCCAGGTGATCCACCTTTATTAGAGGGTCTCCAGGAAGTGAGGTGGGATTGAAGAGAAACTATCAGATTTCCCTCCCGCATGCCGATGTCCTCTGTGGTTGAAGCAGCAAGTCCAGCACTGAATACCAGTGAGGAAAAAACTGTCCCACAGCTCTTCCTCCGATATGGCTATTATCTGTAATTTCTTAAAAGATAAAAAGAACAAAAGAAACAATCAAACAAAAACAAAAACACGTAAACAGGAAGGATATGAAGGATGATTCAGGTGACGAGTCACCGCTCGTCCCAAGGCCAAAAAATATGCAGCCTTTTGATTTTCCTCCTCCTGTCTCTGAAAGCAGCAGCACTGTTTCTACATTGTTTCGAATGGTTCACATTTGGATAAAAAAAATAAAAAAAAAACTTCATGCATGCTCAGCTGAACAGGTTGCACTGGAATCTCTCAAGTCCGTAGCAGCTTCCTTTGTTCATCCAGGAACAAGAACATGACGCGTTCTCTCTCTCTGTTTTGTTCTGACGTTTAGATTTACGTACTAAAGGACGACAAGAGGGAGAAGAGCCACTACAGACTAAACGATGATGGGGGAGCGTGGCCCGGTGTGGAGCTTCATGCTGACAAGCGCAGACACAGATACACAGAAAGCATGGAGAGATGAGCGTTTTGGTCAGCGAGGAGTTCGGTCATGGCACGCGTGCTGTGCTTGAAGGAGAGGAGCGTCTCCTGCTTCTTCAGGTTTCCTCTTCTCGTGCCGTTACTGACAGAAATGAGGGTCATGTACACGACTATCTTGGATGCTCCTGTTTGATTCAGAACCGGGTTTTTTTTCTTTTTAACAGCTACTCAACTGAGAAACGCTTAAGATTCGCTGACAAAAAACAAAAATAAAAGCCACTGGAGACCCCACCAAGCCTGTAGCTGTTCTACTGCTGCTGGTCTGTGATGGAGACGGGGTCTTGGCAGCGAAGCGTTGATGTTTCCGTGGTGACCGAGAGCTGTGTTGGGAAGCCCGTACCGGCTCGCTGCCGTTACTGCGGCAGCTCTGTGACGGGTCTCTTCTGTTTGAGGGTGTCAATGAGAGACAGGACGCCTCGCTTCACGCTGGTCGATACCCGGCGGGACACGGAGTCTCCGGGGGGCGACGAGCCGCAGGCCTTCTGGGAGGGCGGCCGGGCCACCAGACACTTCTGATACCGCAGCTGAGAGACAAAAAGAGAACGAACACAGAGGAAAACTGTAAATAACGGAGAGTTACAGCTGCTGAGTGGACGGCGGTGGAGGTGTGTGAGAGAAAGACGGAGAGTCAAGGAGGAAGCTGGACTGGCGCAGGCTGCTGACTGTGATCAATAGTAATGACTAACGATTCTTGCCACCGTCAATCTGCTTCGGAGCGTGCGAGTTTGTGTGTGGCCGTATATCCAAAGTTCAGATGTGTGATCAATGGCCTCGGCTGCAGTGGACCAATCTCATGTGTCAGCCAGCAGACGGAGAGGTGCAGCCCAAACCGCAGGGCTTTCAGAAACGCCACACACTGCAGATGGTGTTTTTGGGTTGTAAACACAGCAAACATAAGGACAGAATAAACACACTGTGAAACCATTAGCAGTCATTCATTCACTCAAGATTACTGTAAACGGTAATTATCACCAGCGATGATAAGCTAAATAAAAAAATAATTTGGAAAATTACACAAAATGTCTTGCTGTAGTATTCATATCCCCTTAATGTTGACAAATTGTAATTACAGACTTTTATTGGTTGATTAACGCACACTAATACATTACTGCATTGTAACCCTCTATAGCATTAATAAAATGTTTCTATTGGACCCTGAAACAATAACATATTTAGTGCTGGATCTTAAAATGTCAAAACGAGCTAAATGGCTTTCAATCATTTTTAACATTGATCCGCACCTTCCTGCTTAAAACGAACAGAAGGGAAAAGAAAGTAGGCCCACTTTTAGACATAAGATACAAAACATTACTATTATTATTTCTTCACCAGCTATCAGTCATTGGTAATTGCACATCTGTGATTTAACTATGGATCAACAGGGAAGGATTTCATGTTTAAGGATGAAATCAAAGCTGAAATGCAACTTACATGTGCAGCCCTACCTGCAACATTCATCGCATTTATATTTAGCCATTATTGTTGGACAGAGTGAGAGGAGAAATAAATAGTTTGAACAGCTAATTGCTGTAGGGGAAGCATGGAGGAAAAAAGCTTGGATGGTGCAGTTATTAAACTGATATGTTGTAATCTTTGAACAGCCCAGTGTGTGCGCAACTGTTAATGCTGCTGCAGATCAGACCAAAGTTAAATATCAATTTTATGCCATTTCACTCTTATGTGTCCATTAACCTTTATCTCCAATGTCATTACTGACAATAAAAATAAATTAATTGATTTCAGTTTCTTTTCAGATTTTATGCGTGCCTTATAAATATTAAATGCAGACATATCAAAGCATCGTTTCTTTGGTGCTAATTAGTGTTGAAGTAGCACATATAAAAAAGGAGGATAAAAGTACAGAGATTTTAACACTGCACTCTGAGGTTATTTATTCAAAGGGGAGAAGAAATAAAACACAATTTCTGCCTCCAATCTTTAGTTTTGTCATCTTCCGACTTCTTCTCTTCGATTGATGTGTTTCGGTCCAGTTAGACTCACCATGCAAGCTGCCTGCACGGCTTCAGAGACACTTCCAGCATTGGGCTCACACCAGAAGACATGGCAGTCGAAGCGATGGCCGCCGGCGTCCATGATGAAGGCGAACGAGTGCACGTCACGGCCGACGCCCATGAAAGACAGGAAGCGAACGCGGCACTCCACCAGCACCTCCTCTTCATCCTACTCAGAAATATGAGGGTGAGATTCATCAAAACGATTCCCTTCATGTAAAAGTTGAATCAGACGTAACACAACCATAACCATAACACAAGTTGGCACTGATGGATGGAAAGTGAAGCCAGTCGACTTTCAAAATCAATGAAGAGTTTTAATACAATATGTGGAGGATTATAGTTTTATTTAAGTTTGTATTATAATTGCTTTGTAATAACTTTTTCTTAGACTTTTACTCTACGTTAAGCTCATAACTGAGGTGGATTTTAGTAACCAAGGTCACTAAGTGCAGGGAGAGTGTGAAAAGAGAAGCAATAAAATTATGGGTTACAAACGTGTTTTATATTTTCTTTTCAATATTCAGTAACATTTCAAAATCATGTGATCTGAATGTTTTGCAGCTCCATGTCAAATGATGGATGTAAGGAACTATTTAACAGAAAACATTATCTTTTAGAGACCTGTCTGCAATTCAATGGGACTGCAAGAAAGCAAGCGAGAGCAAGACTTCAGGTGATAATGGTCGAACAAAGCACAGCAAAGTTTTTCAGTTTGAACTTCTGTAGTATTTAATCTCTGTCATCATTTGAAATGCAGCCAGCCTTTAGCAAATCTCAAAGTTCAAGGGTGTTGCCTAAAGGCCACCAGCACTACTGCAAGGGCAGAAAAACTTGTTCTCTATTACTTGTGGTTAAAAGAACAAAGTTCTTGCGCACAAAAACATTCATAAACCCAGGAAGCTTTCTTTCTCACGATTAGAACAAAAGAGGTTCTGCCTCACAAACAAGCTGGAAGAACTTAAAAACCAGGGATGAATGATAGTACTTTGTTCTTGTAGCTTTGAGAAAGAGATCTAATTTCTCTGATCTTGTATTGGCCTTAACCTGCAGCAGAAAGACGTCATATTACCATAAGCTGTTGGAAAGGTACATAAATCCTAAAGCAGTGAGCACTAACAGCTAGTTAGACCTCATTAACTCAGCAATGGCTACATCTTATTGCAAGCCTAATCTGTTTTCAGTCTGAGCAACGACAAAAATAAAATCCACTCAGCAGCATGAGGAAGGGTCTAACTTGTCTAAGAAGACGTTTTCTGCAAAAAGCAGTAGGGAAAGAAAACAGGAGAGTTTAGTGGTATCAGTCAAGCAGCAGATGTCTGACCTTGTCTTTGCTGATGGTCACAGTGGCATCTGCCACATTAAGGGCCACAGGGGTCCAGTCTTCTCTGTTGGAAGAGCCAATCAGACTGTCAATGGCTCCGTTCAGTATATCCATGCCTGGAAAAGAGAATATTAGAGCAAATCAAACAAGATTCACAAATGAAATTACATTTGCACCAAATGTAACACTGCAGAGAAATTTCAAACTGCATTTGCAGGCACATGTCAGCGTGTTACACCGACCTATAGGTCTGGCCACAGGCATCATGCCCAGGTAGAGGACCTGAAACTTCTGAACCAGCTCCGTCTTTGGTGTGGGAAACTCTGCTGGGAAAAATCCATCACGACATTAACAGCAGCTTGGAGCAACAGGAAGTGTTTTACAATGCAGTGCATTAAATTACACCATTTCCCACCTCCACAAAAGGATCTCATGTTTCTGCGCTGCTATATTTGAGTGTCAAAACCAGGCTAGAGATGAAACGACATCATGACTCCATTCAAATTTAGTGCTGCTCTCAAGTAGGGGTTGTTAAGTTTGATTTAATTAGAGGAAATAAAAACCTTCAGTATGAAATTCTTGTAAATGAAGTATTACAAACAAATATTTACTGGAAATAAAAGGTGCTACTTTACATGTCAAACTGTCAGGAACAACCAATCAGAGGCAAGAGGAGGGTCTTAGCGATGCTAATCACATTCATGTACGTGCACACCATTCCTGTCGTTCCAGCTCATGATTGCAGGTTTCCTGCAGCTGTGCTTAAAGTTCCCAAGTTCTGAGAAAGGGATTTACAAGTTGTTCTTTTTCCAATTTTGCAGTTTTCTCTGAATTCCCAATGCACCTTTAATGGGAATTTTCAGTGCACCAATACTTGTGAAACCAGGATTTTTTTTATATTTTTTTAAAGAAACAATTAATTACATATTTATCCACTCATCAAACGTACTAAAATTAAATGTTTGGGTTTTTCTAACTTTTTCTGAGACAAATTATGCTCAGAAAAAGTTACCCTGAATAAAAGATTCAGGGCTGGGGGTTTTAGACATTTTTAAACACGGCTGCCAACAAATGTGTTTGATGAAATGACATGAAAGAATAAAAGACTTCTCCTTCATCTGTCTTGGAAGTGCGACAGTGTAACGAGGAGATGATGCAACACCGAGTCATTATGCTTGTGCGCTGGATCCTAAGCGCTCAAAACCCGCAAGGCATTGGATACTTTTTCAGAATTTGTAGTTTTGGTAAAGAAACCAGAAGGATGCTGCTGGGTGACAAATATATTAGGATTTAAATGCATTTACTTTTCTTTTTTCATAACTGTTTTGTTTATTAGGGAGCACAAATGCATTCACCAAATAATGGGCAGCCAGTGGATTCTATTTAATTAAATAGGAATCAACACTTCTACTTGCAGTAGAGCTTAACACGGCATAACCAAAACAAAGTTTTGTACCCACAGATTGTTATTTAGAGCCACATCAGTGGAGTTTAATGACTCCAACATGACTTGTATTTCTAGCTGCTCTCATGCTCCTGGTAAAAAGGCGGCGCTTTGGCAAAGAATGTTACTGTGAAACATTCACGATGCTCCCACACTGCCCCAAAGGTGATAACATTTACTATTTTGTGTCACTTGCAGAATTCATCGTCTTTCCATACACACACAGAGGGTGAACATATTGATGAAGCGCACCTTGTAAAGGGAGGTCCAGCCCTGCCTGCATCCTGTCCTGGAGTGAACCTCCTGCCATGGCTTTGGCATTCTTTCGCTCAGTCATTATCTACAGGAAAGAAAGGATTTTCACACCGAGGCGGAAACACACACAGGAAGAAAAGAAAAGATGTAATAATGTGTGTGGAAGTGGATGAGAACAGGAGCCGGAAGAGGGATGAAAACAATTACACGGAAGAGCGCTGGAGCAGCTTCACGGCTGATACTGTCATGCTGTTTACCCAATGAGCACAGGAAAACACAGAGAAAATTAAACAGGTCACAGTTTAAAGCTAAAAAGATAAAAGCTTTCCTCCTGCGCTACAATTTAAAGAAGTAAAGCAACAGAACCAAACAGCTCAAAGAGCGAGAATCATTCACACTGTTTACTCTTCTATACATAGAAAACATCAGACCTGCAGCACAGAGGTCTTTAATCAGGAGTTTGTCAGATCAGAGGAGCAGCTAAACTGACTCTGCAGAGACCAGTTGGGATATTTTCCAATGTTATACATTAGATATTTTACTTCCCTTTCCACATCTGGAGAAAAAAAAAAAAGAAAGAAAAAAAATCGACCACACTGATCGCTTCGCCACTGCTTCTCTTCTTCAGTTAAACTCCCCAAAATCCTGCAGTGCATCACCATCACATGACCAAACACACCACATGACCCGCCTCCTCATCTTCCCCTCCAGAAACAATCAGCAACAAGCAGGAACCAAATATGACATCCTCATTGTGGAGTAATTAGTAGAGATGACATTTATAATAAGACTTTGAGCATAGGTGGCAATTTTTTCATATCAACCTCATTGTTATTACTCTATCACTTGTATTAATGCACCTGAAGCCACTGGTGAGGTTGGAAAATCTGCATTTAATCATCCACAAGGGGAACCCAACCCTTTCAGTGATATAGTCCATGTTTGGTTTCAATGCACTGAGTTGGGGGTTTACTATAAATTGGAACAACCAAGTCCCAGATGGACCTATAAAATGTTTCTGTTTCTACTGTGAACTGAACTCAGCGCCAAATCAGATCACAAACATGACATTTAAAGAGCCTCTCCAGACGAGGAATTAAAGCTTAAACTCTGCCAATATTTTATTGCAACAATCAAACATCTATTAATCCCATATTTGTAGCAGAAGCAGGAAAAACAAATGACGGTTCAATTATTAGTATTCTGGCGCCGTTTTAAAATGAATCTTTATTCACAAGAAGAACCGTACAGAGTACAGGACGCCTCCTGATAACTGTGTTTGGATAGAAGAAACAACAAGGACGCCAAATAACCTGAGCAAAGATAAAACCAAGTACACATGCTGTAAAATAATAATGATGAAGTAAAACTAAAATCTTGCCGACATCATTTGAAATACAGTCACACCACAGAATGAGGGTGGTGTTAAAGCATTAATTCGGTATTTCAGAGGTTTCCTATGTGGGCTAATAGTGGGGTGCACCAGGCTTTAGGAGGCTCATTATTCAACTCGACTTCGATTTTGCAGCATCCTGCGGCTCGAGCAACTCACCCTGGAGCAGATCTCGTGCAGGCTTGTGGCGATGGCTTTGGCCGGCGTGTCACAGCGGAACACATGACATTTCAGGATCCTGGTGTTTTTGTCCCGCGCCACGTACGCAAAGTCCCTGAAAAACAAAACAAGTTACGGTTTAACAGCGACACGTCTGGGGGCACAGAGAGCTGAGAGAGTAGCGATGCAGACACATTCACACACAAACAAATCTTTAGGACTGTTTTCTTACTGAAAGATAAACTCCTTCAGTGGGTTTTATCAAAATTTATCTTGGTCCATCAACTCTGACCAGCTTAGATGAACCTGGTTTGTCCTTTAATGTTCTCTAACAAACCATTGAGGACATCAGATCTCAAACAGCTGGACAACTAACAAGGTGACATATGAAGATAATAAGTTGCACTTTTGTTTAAGGTTATAAGAGTAAATTTGAAGGCAGATGCAAGTCACACTAATCAAATGTGAGCAAGTTAATGAGGCATAAATGCTTTTATCATGTCCTGTAAAATCCTGAGGGTGATTGTGGACCAGTCTAAAGCGTGGCGACTCAAAATTCAAAACACACAGAACTGATGGTCTCTTTAAGCCAAAATCCTCACACACATTCAAACATTCCTGTGTGTCTGCACACCCAATAAAAAAAGATTGTAGACCCACGCAAGGATGCAGGAGGTCAACCTGTGTATTTGTGGAGGGTGATACAGGATATCAAAAGCTACAGTGGAAATCAGAAAAAATGAGATACGGAGGAAATTAAACAATAAAAACTAACAGATATGACAGAGGGGGGATTTTTTTATGGGAGGAAGGAATGTGTTTACCTCTCTCTGTGTCCAAGGAAGCATGAGAGGAAAGGAGGACAGTTAGTGGAGAAATGAAAAAACACACATTGAAAACAACTGACTCCAGCAGTGGGAGAAACAAGCTGCAAAAAGCCAGACAAGCACAGATATCTTATTACATTTCAGCCAGTCACTTCTCATCGTGTCTGCAGCAGAAACAATTTAGAAAAAAAAATCCCCCAAAAAGCAAAAAGAGTTTTTTCAGAAGATTTTTTTTTTAAAAAAAAGATATGCAAAAAGATGAAATTAGAAAGAGGATTGTAGTGGTTGAAAAGTGAAGAAAATGATAAAATCCCGGTTTTCTGATGGCTGCTCATGTTTAGAGTTTCAAAAGCAACATAAAAATGGTTTCAATTAAAATCACATGAAATTTTTCCTTCCACTTCAAAGTCATAGCCTGCATTATCCTGGTTTAGCACATAAACTCTACAAAAAACACTAAAATCACTAACACTAAAATTTACTTGTGATATTAAAAAGTTAAAGGGGAGTGCATACATTTATAAGTAAGTAAAACAATTTGCAATTCAAAGCAGATATTCTAAGACTGCATTTTTGATATCAAGTGTTTAAAATAAAGGTGAAGGCAAGTGTAAAAGAACTGAACTGAATAAAAGAAATAAGTTATCGAACGGAGAAGTGGAGAAACAAGGTTCATGTTAAATGATCATTAGGTCAGTGCACGTTTGCTCAGGGAATCTACAATCCTACGGCGATAAGTAAGTTTCACAACATATCAAGAGACAGGTGGTCACAAAGGTGCTGCTTGCATAGCAGAGAGAGAATCAGAGGGAGAAATGAACAGAACCATCCCTGCAGCAGATGAACCTCTGCTACAGAGGCACTGACAAATCAGCTGTCGGGCTTAATCAGCCCTGACTGGTGACCAGCCGGTGAATATGTTATGTTTTTCTTGATTATCCATTAAGGGCTACAGTATTTGTGCCGTTTCAAATACTGTGCAGGACTTGAATATGTCACACTGTCTGTGCTCCACATCACAAAATATCACAATTAACTCCCGTCTCACCGCATAATTTATCTGTAGGAGAATTTTGTCAGAAAGGTTTGAGAGACACAGTCCAAGAATAAATAGATGGAAAGTTTCAGACCCTAATCTGCTGATCAGTAGAGGCAGACACTGCAAAGTGAAAAGAAAAGGAGAAAACGGAGACAGCGGTGGAAGCGTTCACGGTTGGACAAAAGAGGACGAGAGCCGAGGTGTTCACAGTCACACTGAATGATTCATTTATTTATTTTTTTCAGAAACTTTATGTCCCCGCCAGATATTGAGAATGTAAAGTACTCTTTGGGGATGGAAGCTTGAAATTGGTGCTCTGTTTGTCATACCACAGCCACAGACCACTGAATTAATTATGTGAAGAAAGATGTTGCTTCGGAGAGCCAATAATATCACCGCGGAAACCATGCTTAAGTCCTAAAAACAACAATACTCTATGTGAACAGCTGTAAACAAGAAGGCTTAATGAAGTCCAGATAAAAGTGTTTATTTAAGTTTATTCTTTTGAGCTTTAAGCCTCATTCTGTAATGGAGCATAACAGACTGTTTTTGGAAATGTTAACAGAAATTAGGAAATCTCAGCTATGGTTAAAGCCTATATTCTTGAAAGACAGAGAGACTGCAGTTTTAGTGATGCTAGCTGAGCTAAGTGCTAATCAAAGTGGCAAAAGACCAATTAAACCTTAAATTGGTTTAAGGTTTAACATTAAAATAATGTCATTATTTTAATGATATTATTTTGTCATTATTTTAAAAACAGTAAAACCATGTTTTATAGCAACTCTCGTCACATTCACAACTCCTAAACAAGTAACTAGTGAACACTGACTTTAACCTTGAAAAATTACATTGCAATGCTGTTTCTTATAGCTTTGTATATAAAAAAAATTGACATCAGAAATTAGCCAAAAGTCTTAAGTCAATGTACAAACTACATGGGCTAAGATTAATTTTACGAACCTTAGTACTGATTGCAATAAATATTTGATCAAATTTGACAGCCCATTTTTTACTATTAAGCAGAAAAAATTAGGTGCATTTTTTCTCCTTAATAGGAGAAAAAAAACTCTTTTCAACCAAGAAAAGAGAAAAAGGCATTTTAAAATCTACAGATTTGCATTATGCATTTGCCATCATTTAGGCTTCTAAGCAGGTCTATTCAGTTCCTTGCAACAAGCACACACTTCACTTAAGTTTCTTTAAAATCGCAATAAGTGCACATGAGATCAGAAGATACAAACACAAACCAGAAGAATTTGATTAGAAAACGCTCAAATTTGAGGTTTTTCTACTTTTTTGCAAACACAACAGATGAGAAATGATGGAATCAAATATACTCACAGAGGTCTGTTTTCTTCTCTGAGCGTGTAATCCTGAAAACTAGAGTGCGTTTAATTCTGAGTGATGCTGCAGGCTCCTGCACTCCCTTTAACCTGTCTGATCCACACCCTGGTAGAACTAACTAAACCTCCCCCTCGCTGACAGCTTTTCTCTCTCTCCCGTCGGTTCCCTCACCATGCCGCCCCCTCCTCCTTTTGCTGCAGCTGAGCTGTTCTCACTGCTTTGACACTCCTGACTATAGATGTGCAAAAGACACACATTAATTTTATTAGACGGAGTGATTTTAGGTCAGTTCAATTCTTCTCGAGGATTTCAGATCGAATAACTAGATGCAGTCATGTGTGAAGTGACTGTAAAGGAATTCCCACCCATTCTAGCCCTATTAACATAGGCTGGGTTTTTTTAGTTTTGCTTGAAGCAGTGAACAGCTCCCCCTAATGGTCACAAAGCTGCAGCGTCGCTGCGAAAGGTGATGGCAAAAGGACGGAAGGTCGAGTGCTTTTTAATATCCTTTCTAAATGAACAATGGCAAAGGGCCTTCTTAAAAAGTTCCTCTCATTATTAATCTAGCTTTATCATCAATCATGAACTCCATCCTGTTGCTATTAATTTTCCTTCCTGTCTTCATTTGCTACCATGACCTTTTGCTAAGATGGGAGAGTCAAGTGAATTATCAAAGAATTAAATGTTACATTTAAAAAAAGAAAAAAAGCAAGTACAGAAAATAAATGCCGACAGGCAAATGAAAGGTAACTTGCACCACTGCATCGTAAGCCCACATTACTATTGGAGTAAGAAGGACAAGAAAGTGGAACTGCAACTGACCTGCCATTGTCCCGGCCAACACCCCAGACACGGATACTGGCAATGGGCTGGGAATGAAGCACGCTGCGGTCCATTGGGTCGACCAGGTTCAACATGTTATTCTCTAGCACCAGGTACATATCCTTCCCCTACGCAAAAAAACACACACAGATGAATAAATCACTCAAGTATCAGAACAGACTGTCCTATCTTCCTGCCGCTATGTCAGAAACATTTATGTACCTGCCTGATAAACACAGTGACATGGCAGAACCGTTGTAGACTAACAGAGTAGAATGGTTGTAGATATTCACAACTGGTCAAAGTTTGGATGTAATACTTGCAATACATTCAAAATCCTGCTTTTCAACACTGTATTTTGTCTTTTGCATGAACCTCCACTGTGTCTTATTCCCTCACCTGACATTAGTCTATTCCTAAACCTAAGATTAAGCAAAACCTAATTAATATCATGCACAACAGGGTACATCAAAGTAAGACTGGGCTATGGTCCAGATAAGACCACTGGACCACTGGGTCCAAATAAGACCAGAAAGGGTCTCAATAGGATAGCCTGAACATGTACTCACACACACTCACACACACACCCGCACACGCATTAACAACATATGGTGACATATTCCCTGACTGGCAAAGACAGCTTAGTGCCCAGATGTAGTGGTAGAAATTACGTCAAACGTCTTCTTTTAAAAGTTCATATGACTGTAATTAAATGATCACAAGACAGGATTTATTGAACGACAGGCACTCTGATCATCCTGTATCAATGGAGTGTTGCATACACCTATTTGTGGGTTCAGGGCTTGGCTGGTTGGGTCACACACAGCTGTTTATAGTTGCACAATAAGGAATTAATTAAACTGCAATATTGTTGTATGTTGCAGTATCAATTGTTATTAGCTCTGATTCTTCACACGCTTCTTTCTTTGACATGATCACAAAGCACCAAACATTCATTAGCATCTTATTCTCTAAGATCTATTATCAGGTTAGGTTTGGGGGAAAAGTCTGCATTAGGCATAAAGGCAGAACCTAAAATGACTGCAAGGCAATACGAAGTTCCAATATGGGTAGAAATATAAGCGTGTGTGTGTGTGTGTGTGTGTGTGTGTGTGTGTGTGTGTGTGTGTGTGTGTGTGTGTGTGTGTGTGTGTGTGTATTCCTAGGTCTCTAAATAAATTATTCACTCCTTAAATAAGGGATGGAAATAAAGGGCCATCAAAAGGGAGAAGAAGCTCTCTACACCACCGTGTTCTGTCAGTTCACATTAAATAAATCCGCAGCACAGCGAGCAGCAAAAACCCTCCTACTCTCTTCTTTCTCCTCACACCCACGAGCCCATTGCTGCCATCTTGTTTCCATTTTACTTCATATTAATCTTTTTAAAAAATGTTTACACAGACTTCTTACCTCCAATCTATTTTACTTTAATCATTTAGAAAATATTTTATCCCAAAACAAAGTTATATATGGTATGCAGCGTGCCTCACCTCGCCCCAGATGCCGACGGTGTCCCGTATGTCGTTCTTGCAATAGGACAGTTGTCGGATGCAGTTGTTGACGGCTACACTGCTCTTCCCAGGGGCCAGGTCCTCCTCGGCCATCTCCACCCAACCCAAAGAGCGCACTGCAAAACACTGGAAACAAAAACAAAAACAGAACGTGAGTGAGTTACACAATCAGCTTTCAGAGATGCACAATGATGAAACGCGTACTTTTGTTTCATCAACAGTTGTGGTTTTAAAACTTTCTATGCCGCTGTTTACTCCAAAGTAAACTGAGAAGGCGCAGTGCAAATCATGGAGGCGACTCACAAAGAGAGGGTGAGAGTCAAGTTACAGAGATTAAAGATACTTTTAGAATAATCAAAGCAGATGTGGAGTTGATTAGCTTGACTTTGAAGCAGCTACAAAATACTGCAGTGAGCTTTAATTTCTGATTGCTACTACATTACACTAAATTAGCTTAATACCACCAGGCTAAACAACCGTTTCAATCTGCAATAAATCTATCCAGTAATCCAGCCAAATATTGAGTTCACATTTGCCTCACTGAATTGGACTGCAGATGAGTCAGCATACTAATAATCCAGTTGCAAAATAAATCAACTGGACGATGAAACTGTTTTTCAATTAACCTTAAGGCCTAAAGGCTTTCTCGTCTGGATCCTGGATTTAAATGTTTTTAAGAGGAAATCCAGGAAATCCACAGATGTTCAACAAGAACTCATCCACTAGGGGGCAATATTGTCCAGCTAGACTACTGCAGAATAGAGAACGACATCAAATACCTTCTGTACTCAAACATGCTGCAAACATTATTTACATTTTTCTTAAAACTTATTTTTAACTGCTCATATTTTTACTTTTTTTTGCACCTTCAGGTATTTTTTATGTCCAAGTAGAAATAAAAATCTACTTCAGAAGTATCTGGAATCCTGAAATATTAAAAGAAAAAAAAAAACAAAAAAAAAAACCAGAATCCTTTCATGGCACGACGTCATAATATTTTGAGAACTACCTCTGTATGGGTGAGTGGTCACGACGAAAACAAAACAAGAATCCAAAGCCAGCAAACAATTACAATTTTTCATAACATGGATGTAAATTGATAATAAACACACATGAAGTCACATGAATTCCTAACCTTAGCTTCTGGGTCACTGTTTACTCTGCTGGACTCATTTTCCTCTGTGGTTGGACGATTCCTGAGAAGAAAAAACTGCCAGTTAAAATAAAAACCTGCATGAGATGAAGGACAGAGGAGCGCACATCAACAAAAGTTCTTAAATTTATGAGATTTATTTATTTATTTATTAATTTATTCCTCCGAAGAGGTTTTTGCAGCGCTAGTGGCTCGTATTTTTTACAGTAGGCAGACAGGAAAGAGGGCGAGGAGAGGGGGGAAGACATGCGGCAAAGATCGCCGGGACCGGGAGTCGAACCCGTGACGTCCGTGTCAAGGACTGAGGCCTCCAAACGTGGGGCGTGCTTAACCCCTGCGCCACCACAGCACGCCCCATAAGGTTTATTTTTAACACTTGAGGCCAAGGAAGTCTTTGGACAAAATACTTACTGTAATATAGCAATATAGTCTATATATAACAATAAAAAAGAGGATAGCAATGACATGATTCTAACATTTCCTATAAACAGTCGTTTAAAGGAAATTTGCTACAGGTTACAATCTTTTCACCTGAGCTTGAGAGAAGCGTAGCGAAGCGTAGCACCCTCAAACTCTTTCAGACTGGGGTCAGGGTTCACCGTGGCCGCCTGCAGGTCCTGATGCACAGAAGTAAAAACATCAAACTGATTAAAACAGTCCAAACAAACATCACTGACCTAATTTACATCTTACAGACTACCACAGAACTAACATTTAAAACATACTGTTTTGCTAAGCTTTGAATAATGAATGACAAAGTCATGACACCTGTTGACTGAGTAGATGATGAAATGCTTTATATGAAGCCAAGGTTTAAAAATTTGAAAAAATGATATTGAGGCTGTTAATAGATGGCCAGATCTTTAGGAGGTGGCATAAATGCTGTGTTCAGTAGCTTCAAAACCTTCTGGGAAACTCTCAAAATGTTCATCTTATCACGATCTGATACGTAAAGCCCTAGACTTTAGAGAGGGTGTGCTTTCTTTCCTCTTTAAGCATTTCCTTTTTAATAGTTCATTAAATGGATGACCTAAATCCCTGTGGATGTTGGACCGAAGAGATACAAACATTTTAAAAACCAAAATGCAAACATCTTGAAGTCGCTCAGCATGTAACAGCATGCATCCGTAGGCTTTCATAAATGAGAGAAGTGGTTGCACAGTATTGCATGACATGCTGCATTGAGAAACAAATGTTAAGCATTGGATACACACATATACGCACATTTTCTATGTGCAAACACATTTATATCTGTGCAATTAGAATGAAAAGATGAGCATTTTTTAATCACGAGTAAAAAAAATAAAAATAAAAAACAGCTAAAAGTGTTACTGCAGCCAGATAACATATTCTTAAATGAGGTGACACGCATGCTGCTGCCCAAGCAGTGACTTTTAGAGCGTTAAATTCAAACATGGGAGGGGGAGGACAGATGAGGAGCAGAAGTCACCAGCGTTGGGTGCGCCATACTTGCCTTCCACACTTCACTATCAATTTTTCCTCCAAATTCACTCCACACCTGCTTCTACACAAAGCATTAAGACACAAACACAGACAGCGTTGGGTCGACACATGGAAGTCAAAGGAGGAGGAGGGAGCATGAGAGGAATAAATTCAGTTGAAAGTCGTCATGTGACAAACTTACTCCAAACTCACTGATACGAGGGAACTAATTAGAAAGTTCTGCACTTTTATAATTTTGGAACAATTAGATACTTTTAAATGAAATTGCCCTACAAATATGTCATAATAATAATTTTAAAATTTTTTATATGTTTCATATATGAACAGTTTACATTAAACATAAATGTAATATTCATGTTGAAATATATGCATATATATTTTTAAAGTGAATTTTATGTACAATGCTGTGATTTGTTCCCTTGCAGATTTTCTGTTTTTTTTTTTTTCTTTTTTTACACTTAAATGTTTCAGATCACACAAATTTTAGCAACCTGGGGAAATTCACAAACAGTAGTTTTCAAAGGA
The DNA here is from genome assembly GCA_911649635.1 of Poeciliopsis gracilis. NCBI lineage: Eukaryota > Metazoa > Chordata > Actinopteri > Cyprinodontiformes > Poeciliidae > Poeciliopsis > Poeciliopsis gracilis. Next base: position 173,020 of record CAJVRI010000128.1, read on the forward strand.
TGATTTCATTTATTAAGGGAAAACGTTACACCCACCAGGCCATATGTGAAATAATAATTGACAATACTTCTTAAATGATAACTTATTAGGGGGGAAGGTATTTTTCACAGAGGTCTGGCGTGATTTGGAAAACGTTTTTCCTTAATAAATGAAACCATCTTTTGAAACTAGCTTTCTGTAATTAATCTGGTATATTTACCTGATGTTCAAATCTGATTGAAATTTGATCGAGAACATTTAAGGGTGACATACAAAACAAAAATAAATTAGCTTTGTAATCATTTTCCACTGCAATGAACGTTCACATCTAAAGAAGTCATAAATATAGCGCTGCTTTATGTTTGTATTTACTTAAAGTGAAGGTGCTTACCACTATCATCCACCAGTGGGCATAAAACCAGTATAGAACTAGATTCAGTAGATGGTGAAGAGATGGAGGTCTCCGACATATGCTAAATGGGGTCAATATTCCTCAATTATTGTTCTCCTTAAATAATAAACTATTGTCTAATATAATATACACAGTTACAGAATACACCTGTGATCATTTAGGAAGGTTATAAAACATTGTTAATCTTCAAAAAACATTTGAGATTTGTGAAAGTCTCCTTTTGTTATTTTGAAGGCAATTACTTCAGAATGTATACAGAACTACTTCATGTTTAAATTAGAATAATGTGCACTTCAAATAAAGTCTGTTATGAGTTTTTTATGCTGTCTAGAGCAAAATCACACACTTGCAAAAGGAATCAATTGCCTAATTTTTGCCACAAACATATTGGACAAGGAGACAGGATAGGCTGAGGAACGATTCTCCTACCTTGTCTTCATCTTCATGATATTGAGAAAGATTTTCTTGATCGGGGGTCTCCTGCAAGGACGTGGAACGAGGCTAAAAAAGGAAAGAAAAGGAGAAATTAAAATCTAGAATACAGTGAACAGGACTGCAGTTTTCATCGAGAAGTGACAAAGACTCCAGCGGCGTGTCGGTCGCTCTCAACAGACTGACGTGCCAGAATCTCATTTGAGCACTTCCATCCGTCAACATCACTCCATTCTCCCTGGATCAATATTTTATCTAGATGTTGCTGCTCTCCATCAGCCTCCTTTCCTCTCTTCACTTTATTCCATCATTCAGCATGATAGGCAAACTGACTGCCGCAGCACGACTGCGTTCGACACTTGAAACGTCAGCCGCAGGCCGTACAACAGTTTTGACAAAGAATGGAAAACTGTAATAAATTTATTTCTTTAAAGGAATCCAAACTGCTTGTCATTTCTAACATTTTGTTAAATTACAACCACAAACTTCCACGTTACAGACAGAAAATGATACATGCGTTTTTAGAAAAAAATCTAGAAAGTTTACTCTGATGCCACTAAATAAAGTCTTTCAATGATTAATTCTTCAGCATTTGCAAACAAGCAGGCTTGATTTTCTATTCTATGTCATCAACCTTCTAAGAACAGCAGTCAATTTAAATAAACTATTAAGAGAAAGCCAGAAGAAGTCGCATTTTCAGTTTTTCACAAGAAATGTAAAGGACACAGAAAACACGGAAGACGGTGATTGGGTCAGATGAGACTAGGCTTCAACTCTGAACCAAACTTTGACTAAACCATCCCCACCTTACCGGTTAATTAGTGCTGGGAGCATAATGGTACGGGGGAGGTTTTTCCCCCAAACACAAAACCTGTGGCAAGACATGATAATCAATGTTCTCCATCTAATAAGACTGACTTCGAGTTGTTTTATAAATATATGTATTTACAAAATACATGAAAATTACAGTGAGAATATTCTCAATCATTAAGAGGCCTTGATCGTTTGTCCAAATACAAGTTTATAGATGGTCTAATACTTACAAAGTAGCAGCTGTTAACAAATCCACATGTAGGGAGAGTGGACTCGTGACTGGATAGCGGCTCCACTGAGCTGTCAGAGGTCGTACTTCCTGAACGAGTCGACGCTCTGAAAAAGATCTCCGCCTGGCATGACTTTATAAAAGAAAGCAGTTGTTTAAAAGAAGGTTGTATCTGTCACAAAGCTTCTGGTGACCTCTGTGACTGTCTCTTAGCATAACAATGCCTTATTTTGTGTCTTAAAAGAAAATAATTTCTCAAACTAAGAAAAGCAGCAATTATAACATGCATGTTGTTTATCAGGACCTTTTCAGAAAACGTCATAAACTCATCTAATCATCCAAGTATAAAATACCACATGGAAAAATATTTTTTCCTACAATGTAGATTTGGATTTAAAAATCAGAAACTGTATTAACAAATGTAGTCAGATCAGCAGACTCATAAAATAATAAAACAACCAATTTCAGCTCATTTCCTCTCACCTCGTGGTCAGGAGTGGTCAGGGGGCTCAGGGAGCCCTGGGAGTGTTTACGCGGCACAGGGGCCGTGGGGTCAGCCAGGGCCGGGGTCTCATTCTGCCCAGGTGGAGGTGGACGAGTGGAGGGCCGCTCCCACTGGGTGGTGCCTGTAGGAATGTGCCAGTAGTAGATACCAGCCATGTCTGTGATTTTCTTCCATCCTGGAGGCAAGTCGGGATCGGTCTGGAACGATTGCTCACTCCAGATATCTGCAGAGATTAAAACGTTAAAATAAGATTTGCAGACCCTTCGCATGCTTTTCAGACAGTATTCACAAACCCTTATATCCATTTTAAAACTAAATTCTGAAATTAATTTCCACAATGTATAGAAAAATAATTTATTGCTTAACTGAAATAAACAAACATCCAAAAAATAAGGCAAATTCACAAACAGTTTTAATAAGTCAACCACACTGGTATGACTGCACAGAAAGTTACTCTTCTGAATGATCCAGCTGCTCTCTGAGATGAAGGAACAGCTGTGCAGGATTACAAAACCACTCTGCAGCTGTCTTTTAAATAAGCCATGTCTCCATGTTCTCAAGCAATAGAGACAAATATTGTTGATACAATTATGCAACATACATACAAACACACTCACAATAGTCCAGACTTATTTAGAAACGTGATCATACACGCAGAAACAGTAAATTATACATTTCTTTCCAAATGTTTTGCAGATGAAAATCAGCAAAAGTGTGGTATGACTTTGTATTTATGCCCCCTCTAAAACTCTGAAACCCTGAAATCAAACCCAAAGCCTGCTTGTCTTTCAACATTACCCACATCTAGCCTTTGCACGACTCAGGTGGGAACATGATGTTTAAAATCATTTATCCTCCATTGTGCGCTTGGTTGAAGCTTGGACAAAACAATGAAGGTGGGAATCTAAATCATCGCACGCAGAAGTCCAATGAGGCCGAGAAGTGTTTGTTTTAAAACGGCACCGTCTGTCTAAAACCATGTCAGTTCGCTCGTCCTCTGTGAGCAACTAAAACAAACATCCTCTAGAGCTGCATTTCCACTTGGGCTTCCTGAAGGATTTCACTGCAGAACTTAACTTCCTAAAATCGTTTTGTCCCTTTGCCGAGTGTTCATTTTATTCCGTAATGCAATTACATCATTAAGCTTGCAGGAAAGAGGAGGAGAAAGGGCAACTTTGATCGAGATTACAATCAGATATCAAATTACAATTTATGACAATTTTGTTTTGATTAAGCTCTGAATCAGAAGAAAACTCCATTAATTCAGAGGAAATTTATGTTAAATAAGCAAACCCTGAGATGATTCATGACTAAACATTAACCACTCACAGACATGCAGCAGCTGTTGTGCCATTCAAATTTAAAATTGATGTATAATCAACAGAATTTAGCAGTTGTTGCTGTAATCTGGATCTCAGAGCATAAACGCTGCAAAATATTCTAATTTCTACCCTTTAAAATCTCGTAAAGGCTTTGATGAAAGCACAACCCTTTCTATATTCATCGCTATTGGTGAATTCGATCAGCATATTTAAATACAAACTCTGTAAAACACAGTAACATTCAGCATCTGCGACTGGATTTAAAGGTATTTGTTTGCAAATAAAAATACTTATTAAAACTGTTTGCGGTATTTCTTGAAGCTGAAGCCCTTCTCAGCTAGCAGAATGCAACATCTGCTCACAGAGCAGTTGACTGTGGCCGTAATTTACGGGGCAGTAAGACGTTTAGAGGAAGAGCAAGCCGCGTAGTTACCAAAAACACACTTGCACACACTTTACCAGAGAAGCACACACATTCACAGAACCACTGATGGCATGTTTGTGTGCAGAAAGTGGAGTTTGAAGATAAAGTAGTAAAAAGAAAAGGATGCCAGGCTGCAACCCAGGTTCTAGCAACTCATAAAAGTGATATAAGCTCTGAAGGACTAGCCAGCTGGAACAAGTGTGTGTGCATGTGTGTGTGTGTGTGTGTGTGACTGTTGTGATTGGAAAGTAATCTTAAAGTGCTGATGATGGTGATGAAACATGTTGTCATGACAGCAGGCCATATGTTATCATTATGACTCGGTCTGTCCTGATTGAGATGAAACTGTAAAACATGTGCTAACAGACACACACACACCCACACACACTCCAAACATAGTTAAAAAGACATCCGATTATAATATCCCCGGAAATAGAATTCATTTAAAAGAAAATGCAAACATTTAATGTCCTCAAAAATGTTTTTATACGCCACGTTTTATTCTGTTAATGATAAACTTTAACATTTTATTTTTCCATAAACCCACAGACACAATGGAGAAGTGAAGTGGAAGATAAATGACACATACAGTGTGGTAGATTTTGTGGTTAGCTCATAGTATAATTTCACAAGATGTTCAATATTTCTCATTTTAATTTTCTGTTATTTTTTCTAAAAAGATTTCTACTTCATTTGCCTGATATTAGGACTTTATTCTGGTAATATTAAAACTTTCTTCTCGCGTGACTGTATTCTTGCAATAATATGACTTTATTTTCATAATAAAAATAAAAAATCTTAACCTGGCCCTCATATTCCATCATAGAGTTGACCTGAATACAAAGTCCACATAAACAGAAGCTGTAAAACCCACCTGTCAAACAAATGGTAGGCACTGGGCTCATTGATGCCAATAAATCCAGATTTTACAAAAATTACATTTTCAAATTCGATTGATCAATAATAGTGATTTATCGCCGTGCCCCATAAAAACATTCACCGGCTATGAATAGTTTTGCAGGAAACAGAACGTTGACGACACAAGGTGCCGTCCTGGACTCCAGCCTCTTTCAGAGCAAGGAACTGTGAAGCAATTTCTGCTGGGAGATGGAGTTCTATAAGCCGAGGAAAAAATAGGTCAAAGCAAATAAGGCTGCAACGGAGAGAGGCTGACTGTCTGGTGTGATCAGGAGGAAGGACTGTGACAGAACTCAGGCCAGCGTGAAATGAGTGGAAATAGATTACACCGTGAAGACACAGAAAGGAGGAAACGCTGTTAGAGAAAATGTGAGGAGAGCTGAGACTGTTTTGAATGTTTGGAGGCTTCGTCGTGGATCAGCACCGTCAGCGGCGGTCTCTGCAAACACTGTGGGAGCCAAGGAACAACTTAGCAGCCATGCAATGATGCACGCTGCTGTTGTAGTGCACTTAGGATGTTGATTAAAAAAAATCCCACACATGAGCAACAGAGGCACTAGCCTGTGACAGCCCCAGTGAGCACGCAGTTCCATGCAAGAATACAGTACTGCAGAGCAGAGGGGGAAGGGAGCAAAACACCTGAACACATACACTTGTTCCCTCTGGCAAAAACTGTCATGCATCCCCTCTGTCAGTCTCTTATCACTGGAATGATGCAGCATGCACAGAGCAGACAACAACATGAACTTCGTGTTAGAGGCAACACGGACGTCACATGCACACTTACAGAGACACACTCAGACAGCGCTCAAACTCTAAGCCCACAGTGAAGCCTCCAGCAGATCCCGACAAATCCACCTACCCTCGTAATTGACAATCACAATGGCCAGCATATAGTCTTTCCCCAGCATCATAGTTAGCTAGCTGCCTCTCTCACAGCCAAGAACCTGCTGCTGTAATCAAAGCAAAAACCCCAGACAGACAGAAAAAGAGAGAGAGAAAGAGAAAAAGAGAGAGAGAAAGAGAGAGAGGGGAGACACAGCAGAGAGAAGGTTGAGGGGAATGAAGGAGAAAAGAGCCGTGGGTGGTCGTATTCAGATACGAAGCAGATTTTCTGTGAAAACAAAATCTAAAAAAAAAAAAGAACAGATTAAAGCAGCACTGAGATAAGTGCAAGCAAGACAGAGAGAGAAAGAGGCTGAGACAGAGGAGAAGGGAGAGAGGTTGTGCATCCCTGCAGTTGAACGAGGTTTGCTGCTGTTGTCATCTTTTAAATGGAGCATCAAACAAAACCTGTTTCCTTTTTCTACACCCAAACGAGCACATCCAAGCACACAACGATTAATTAACAATGTAGTGCAAGAAAGCCTTAATGAAATGCTGGTCACTTTTTTCTCCACCTTCCCTTTGGTGTGTGTTTGTCGTATCAGCTGTAGCAGGAATGCAATGAAGAGGTGGAGGAGCACAGATGAACAGGATGCTAAAGAAAAGCTGATGTTTTTAGAAAGATATTTTGTAACTGACTGTAAAACACACGGCAAAAGGTTGCTCTCCAGTGGGTGTTTGTTTTTGCCTCCATTTCAAGCAGTGATGTCCTGATTTGAACCCTGGTGGCTCAGGGTCCAACTCAGAATCAAAGTTCATTTACTGGTGAGGCCAATTTTGTTAGCTGCACTTAAAGCAAGACGTGGCGTAGTTTTGCTAAGCAAATTTTTTGACAACACTTGCCATATCACGATTTAAGTGTTTCATATCAATCAATATCAATAATTATTGATAGGTTAAATATCTGAACTTTTACCAAACTGACAGAACCATTTTTGTTTCATTCACAGTTTTAACTTCATACCATTATTTATGATGCTTAAGCTGTTATGAAGCATGGTGGCAGAACCTTAAACTGCTGGTGAGCAAGTTACTCTGCAGGTTGTTGCTAGGTAACCAAAGAGTGAGCGAGTTAGTTGATGTCACCAACCATGGTTAGTTGGTGAAATCAACATCATTTAAGAAAATACGCGCCAGTGATTTTCAAAAACATTAAAATTTAGAAATGATTTTGCTGGGGCTATTTTCTGGCTGAGGGCATTAGGGGCAATAAAACAACTCAGACCAGACCATCTATAATTTGTCATACAATATGTGGAAGCTGATATTCTTAGTCATGCAGGTTGTGGTAGCCATGGATGCTTCATTATAGGTCAGCTCGACTTTCTCTCTTATTTCTAGGAGATGTCATATCTTCAAATGTAAATAACCCTCCAGCTTCGGTCCATCCTCTTGAAACTCAGCATCAATTATTAAAACTGAAGGTTTTCAAATAAGAGCAGCAATGCCTTTAAGAAACGAGGAAGACCAGTTGCTTTCTGTTCAAGTACCAAAGAAATTGGTGAATGAATGAGAAATGTGAAGGAAATATCTTAAATAGGACACAAGTGACTCTCTTTAGTTCTACATGCCTCTATTTTTCCATCTGTATGAGGGCAAAGTCTTCAACTGTGTCTGCAATGTCCAAAGCGAGAGATCTACGAAACTTAAAGGCAGTATTTAAACAATGAAGTACATTGAAAGCACAAAGAACAGGATCTGCAAGCTTTTCTGTGTAAAATTAGTTTGTGTTGGTCTTCTAATAAAAGTCACAGCTTCACTAATAAAAAGACAAACTCCAGTGCATGAGCATCAGTACCATAACATAGGAATATTCAATGACAAAGTCTTTCACATTTAATGCAGTGTTGGGTAGGACTATGTTTAAATGAAAAAGACAAACAGTGGTCTTTATGTTTCCATGAACCTTATGAGCATTGCTGTTTAACAATATTAAAATATCCAAAGCTAAAAATACTGCTGTGGTACTTATTATTACTATTTACTTAGTGTTATTTATCAGCAAGCTGTTTAGGAGAAATCTGATTCTACTTAGTGCAGAAAACTGTGCTTGTTTAGTCACAGTGATAAAATCTGATTAATCTCAGTGAGATGACATATGAGTGAAGGTTAGTATTTTAATTCCTATAATAATAATTATGCCAATGTCTGATAGGTCATTGACAGGAGGCTGCACAGTAATAGGTAGCACTGTTGCCCTGCAACAAGAAGGTCCTGGGTTCGATTCCCAGACTGGGCTTGAATTAACTTCCCATTTTAACCCTTGTGTTTATCGTTTCCTGCAGGTCAAGACATGTTTTGTAATTCTGGGGCAAGAAAATGTTGTAGAAGAAAATTGTTTTTGGATGTAAGAGAGTTGGCTCAGTTCACCGTTACAAAAGGTTCTTTGCTATATTGAAGGATGGATGCTTCCTCCATCCTTCAATATACACAGCTGTATGATAATAATGCATATTTCCATCAGAAAAGTCTTAGGATATAAATTATGCTATCACTTTACATAAAGTAATGCAGGTTCTGTTTCCCACCGGCCTGCTTTCAAAGGCTCTAATTTTGTACGTATATCTTTTTCATGAGAAAATTGAAAGAACTTGAAGGCAATTTTGATTTAGTTGTGTTATGCTGTCAAGATTTGTTTTCTGACACCAAAACATAAAGGACCTTTAACCATCTATTTTTCTCCTTTTCATTAGTCAGCACAGAAAGCAATGCAACTATCACTGTCAATGTATACAATCACAACCCAATATTTAAAATAGAAACAAGAATACCGAGGTTAAGCCTCAGAGATCAGACAAATGAACTGTGTTGCTCAATAGATAGAATGACAATTCAGAAAGACCTGCTGCTGGCAATGAAACTTGCAAAGAAATGAAACACAGACGCTCTGAGTCTTCAACTTGGCAGAGCAGTGAGTCATTGGAAAAGCAAAAGGGGAGAAAAAAAAGCCCGATATCTGCAGGACACACACTGATTTTCAGCAGAGATCATGGCTGAAGAAGATGAAAGTATTTCATTTGTCTGATGGGCCCGAATGAAAACTTTAGCGTCTTATTTTAACACAATGCTGACAAGATACAATGCGCATATCAATAGATACTGCTCAGGACATTAGCGGTAAGTGCTTTGAATGAGGGCAGGATGACAAAAGAGCCCATTCTACATAAAATCCAGGAAAAGAGAGAAACTGCCAGACAGAATGTGACCACAGATGAACTTGAAAAGACGCCTTAAATTACAAAACATATAGCAGATTTCCTAATTTCAAGCTGTCTGGGACTCTACTGAATGTCTCCTCTGAAGTAAAGTATCTTGGTCATGTGCTGACAGACACTCTGTCCGATGATGCGGACATTTACCGACAGGTTCGAATGTTGTATGCTCATGCAAATATACTTGTCCGCAACTTTGGCTTCTGTACTGATCAAGTAAAACTGCATTTGTTTCGATCATATTGCACATCACTGTATACCGCACATTTGTGGTGCAATTTAAAAAAAAACAGTCTTCAAAGATTGAAGGTGGCTTTTAATGATGCTTTAAGACTTTTGTTAAATAAGCCCAGATGGACCAGTGCCAGTGAACTGTTTGTATCTGCTCGCGTCAGCACTTTGATGGCTGTTTTAAGGAAGCTTATGTATAAATTTATTTGTCGTTTAAATGAGTCTAATAATAGAATTATTCTATTGTTGACAAATGTTACATTTAGTGCTGTAAAATACTCATCTACACTCTGGAGACATTGGTACGATTGCCTCCTGATTGGTTAGTGCCAGCTTATAACACACTTCTTATTCTTTTATGGTTTTTCTTCTGTTTTTGGTTTTGTTTTTCCTTTAGTGTATATTTGGACCTTGAGTCTGTGCAATAAAATCATTCATTCATTCATTCATTCATTCATTCATTCAAAACACTGATTTTCAAATGACAACAAATGGATCCTTGCATGCTTATTCTTCCTCCATAGAGTTAAAAACAAAGTTGCATTTCCTAAGAGGTTGATCAATTAATCAAAAAAGCAAAGTGAAACGTTACTATAAAGCAAAACAGAAGTCCTTTGATTTCTCATTCTCAAACAGAAAATCTGAAGGACACAAAATATAAAAGGGTAAAGGTCACAAGAGTCAGACTTTTCAGCAACATGCAAATGAATTGGTTCTTAGAGGTGCTTGGATTATGGGCCAAAGTAAAAAGCTTTACTGACTCAGCCATTGTTAATGAGTGCACAAGTGCTGTAGTTGAAACCCTAATGGAGGGAAAGCAAGAACAGGACCTGCACAAAAAACAAAGTGAGTTTAAATATTGACCCAAGATCAGCTAAAACATCTGGATGGTGCCATTTATGAGGAAATGTATATGCAGATGACTAAGCTGCTGTATCTGACAATGCACAGCTGTTAGCACATTAAAGTATGTTGCCTGCACTCATAAAATTGTCTGTCTGCCAAAGCCAAACAGCTTCGGGTAGAGGGAGTGTCATAGTGTGGGGCAGCATCTACCTCACTGGAAAAAAAGACTTAGAAAGCAAACTCATCGCAGAAGAATAAGGTAAGATTCTGCAGCCAGAGGCAAACCCACAACTCCAGTCGTAGAGCTAAGCTATGTCCTCACAGAACGGGATTCATCAGAGATAACCTCCGGAGTTTGGGAGTGGAGCGAATGGAAAGCCCTAAGTGGAGTCCGTAACTTAGCAAACACTTGTTCAATCAGAGCTTGAGTGTGTTCTTCTTCTCAGAGTGACCAACACAAACACACACAGTGACTATAAATTCTGGCTGAAAAATGAGATGCCGTCCCACAGCAGTGTGAGACCACGCTGGTGACAGACATTAGGAGGAGGTGACAGGCTGCTATGGTTAAGTTCTCTATCAGACTACTGAGGCCTCTGTTCCATGAATATGCAGTCAATGTGTATTGAATATAAGAAGGTCTTGGGAAAAAAAAAAAGACTTCCATAACATTCAGCAGAAAAATAAAGTCAGGCAGAGATTTTGTGTAAATTCATTGCAGGTGGATAGAGTTGACCAACTAACCACACACGAGGTTACAAGGCCAGTACCAGGACAGCTCAGTGTTTGTTATTCTGTAAATGCAGAACTGTTTCCATGCACCGACACAAACAGAGTTACCATAAATGGAAACATATCATCAGTGAGAGCATGGTTGCAACCACTGCAGAGCACACAAACATGCACACAAAAAGTCCAAGTCTGTGGCACTCAGCCTCACAGACAATCTGCCAGCAAACAACAGAAGCTATAAAGTTTAATGCAATAAAGTCTTTACAGCAGGAGTTTGATTTTGTGTGAGTACCTGTCTCCTCAGGGGAGTTGCTGTCCTGGGACAGGGTAGTCCAGCTCAACTCTTCATCACTGGGGTTTAGATTCTGGATGCGGTTCAACGCACAGTCTGTCTTTGCTCCAGTCCTCCGGTCCTTCTTTGTCTCTGGAGAGGAGGAGGAAGAGGAGGGGCAGGAGGCAGCAGAGAGCAGGTGGGTGTCTTCTGGACTGCCTTGCCTTGGCGGGGAGAGCGGAGGAGGAACCACAGAGTTCTTTTCTGATTGGAGGAGCGCAAGGTTGGACTGGAGTTCGGAGATGATTTCAGAACCTGAAGAAACTTTGCCCTCCTTCATGGGAGAGTCTGGGTTCAGCATCAGCAAAGGCTTCTTCTCCTCATCCTCCTCCTCCTCCTCCAGCTCCTCCACCACCTCATCTTCCTCCATCTTCATCTTTGATGGGATTTCCTTTTCAGACAGAATGCTTATGTCGTCGGGCTCCTCCGCCTCAACGTTCAAGACAAAGTCTAAATCTGCCAAACTGCCGTTCAGCTTGGTCTCACCCGTCCAGTTAATGTTACAATCTTCATCCGATTCCGTTTTCTGCTCCGACTCGCCGTCGCTGGTGGACCCTGGCCGCTGCTCAGCATCCAACTCAAACACATCCTCCTCTCGGTCGTTGTTTGTCAGAGAGTGACTGTCTTGCTCTTCTACCGTGTTAACATTGGGATCATCAGCTATCGGTTCTGGATTACTCTCGGGGTCTGTCGGGTCAGGGTCGGTTGTGTTTTTATTGTGGTCCTGACCGGCTTTGCGCAGCTGGTTGGCCCCGTTCTTGGCTAGCTTGGGATTGTTGGGGGCTGCAGGCTGCGACGGGGACAAAGACGGCGATGTTGGAGATGGCACATTTTCTCCAAGCCCCATGGCGGCCTGGATGCTCGTGAGTGCATACTTTTTGCGACACTTGGGTGGCGTTGCCGAGCCTTGCTTGATGACGTCGCTGCTGAGTAGCTGATTGTGTGAAGAGCGGAGGCTGAGAGAGGTGGGAGGGGTGGCAGCAGGGCCATTGCGATTGGTCACATCCACTGACATCATTGTAACACGTGACAGAGGACCTACAATCGAAAACGAATTGCAGATTAATACATTTGACAGCATACACTGATGTAAAAAAAAAAAAAAAGCATGATTAGCGAGAGTATCCTGAGTGCTTAACCTTCCTGAGTGAGCAGTGAAGGTTGCTGTGATTATAACCAAATGCCAAGTTCTACCAAGCTACTCCGCTGCAATCAGAAGGACAATTTGACTGAGACGAGTTTAGTTAAGATATTGTGAAGTAAAATGCTTAAATTGACACAGAAACAAAAAGAGAGAGCCCTAAATATCTTATTTAGATAGTTTATCAGAAAAAAAAATGTTGATTTGGGGATTAGTTACACTGCTGATCCTAGTGATTCAATACACTGAAATAATATTTTTAGCTGATATCTAGTTTTAAAGCTTATTTTCAAAAATTATATTCAATTATATTCAAAAATCTGCTTTCCATTGCCATAGTTTACCTAGAAAAAGATATTTTACGTTCTTTAATTCTCACCAACAATTACTCAATACTTTTTAAATTAAAGTTAAGCATTTCTGTTCAAGCTTCCTTAATGAAGATCTAAGCTAAAGCATTATGGATCTTAATGCTTCATTTATTTTAAATACAGAAAATATATCATTTATATTTACTAACTAGATTAAAAGATCAGCTTCACATGAATGTTTTTCTGCCATTTTTCAATTTTACAACTACTTCACAGCTAATTTCACAACGTTTCAAAGGTGCTTTAAATGATAATAATGTGAATGATAAAGAATGTCAGGCCATCTCTGGCAATTCCGTGTTCAGTAATATCTTTTTTTGAAAACATGCTGATTGTTCAAACATACAAAAAGCAATGCTGATCATATTTCAGCACATTATACTTGTGCATAAATGTTAAAAACGTGGTTTGTTTTGAGTGGTAATGAACACCAAGAAAAATAAGACAAATCAAAGAATTTTTGTATACATATTTGGCTCTTATTTTATTTTTATTTCCTGCATGAAAGTTTAGGCACTGAGCAGGTTAAAGTAAAAACTGGACACTGAGATTCGATGTGAATTTCTTACCTGTTGGGTATGAAGTCACTGACCGGCACTGCTCACCACTTAGCTCTGAAGACTCAGCCGCAGATCTGAGCAGCAAAGAGAGAAAAAGACAAAGCAAAAGGATGATCACTGAAGAATGAAAGGAATCCTGAGTACTTCTTGGATGGTCCTCAGAGACGCCATTCACGCATGTGGAACCCGACTGCCACGGGTTTCTGTGGAAACATACAGCTCTGTCAGGCTGCGAGGATTCTTGAGATGTCACAGAAACCAAAAAGAGAAAAAAAAAAGTGAATGTACCTCAGTAACGTTCATGCACGGTGCCTGAACTTTATAGATTATGAGCAACACAAGCAGCTTGTAAAGAACGAATTCAGAACCAGACTTTTACTTGGACTCTTATCAAGAATGCATGCTTCACAGAACATGTTAAAAACAGATTTGTTAGGAAACAAAACGTAATACTTACCAGAAAATTATAAATTTTGAGAAACACCAGGATGCTGCAGGTCCATGTTGGTAGTCCGCAGCGCCTTCTTCAGCCAATCACTAAAGCAGCAGTGCACTGAAGGAACAAAACAGGATTAATAACAGAGTGGGAAGCAGAGAGAAGAGGGGGTACACATAAGGAGGACAAATAAAAAGGTATTAATTATTCACAAACACAGTCAAACATTAATACTCAGGATGGCTGTGTGTTTGCATATATACACCTTATGAATGTGGGAACACAAAGCTCATTTTGTGCAGGGCTCATATTTCATGAAGTCTTGCCAACAATGTGCTGCCTGGAAATATCATAAACTTAATGCCACATGAGACCAGTGAACTCCTCTTCTTCTGCTTTCAAACACCACCATAAACGGACGAGCACACACTGATTTGTGCTACAAAAGCACTTATTAGGAGTCCAGACCAAAACTCAGACAGGGGCAGAGAAACATGCCTGTTGGCCGAGCGAAATAGGAAGTCTCTAATCAATCAAAACCTCCCACCGTTTTGGCAAACAGGAGCTTATATGAGAATTTCAGTATCTTCAAAAGATGCACAACTAGGTTATACAGCAAACTAGCATCACAATAAAGTATTTTAGAGATTGATCAATGAGTTTTACAGTTGCATGTTTTCTAGTCCAGAGATTCATTCTTCACTAATTATGTGCATGTAAACATATAAAACAATAAATATCAAAATTTATTTTTTTATTCAACCAAGAAATTTGTTTCTGAAAGGAAATGAAAGAAAGATAATAGAATCAATTGACAAAATAATGTTTTTTTTATGTTTTTTTTTTCTTTACACATTTTACTTTGAACATAAATATGGCAGGAGTATGAATAATTTTGTACTTTATTGCAGCACAAGATGTTGTCGCTGCCGTTACAACAACACATCTGAGCTACTGGTCTGGTCCTTCTGTGTAAATAAAACTGTATTAGCTCTGCAATAAATGCTGCTTTTTTCAGTTTTAAATGGCTGCATGTTTTGAATAGATATGCCAGAGTTTCCCTCTCACAGCTGGATTAGACAGCAGGAACTGGGGATCTTCTGGAAACAGCACATCAAAGACGGTGAGAGAAGATTCAAGACAGTAACTGCATATTTGGACAACCAAGTATACCCAATACTTTTTAAACAGCTGAGTTTGATAAACAGTATGAGGCAACACATATTCAATTATTTCACACTTAAAGCTGTGTACATAGCAGATTTATTAAACAAAGACAGACCCTGGGATTGTACAACTGTTACTTGACACCCATACTTATTTAGGCTGTGCTGTCCTCTTACTACACAACCAACAAGCATCTGGTTCGATTGGCAAACCACCAACTCCAGTGAGAGGGTGCGACATGTAAGGGGCAGCTGTGTAATTTGGACAACCTGTACAAACCTTAATGCTTTTTTTCCTCCAAATAGTTTGAATTGGGACAGGTGAGATCATGCTGGACCAGCTGTTGGATGAGGAGCAACATAGCAGGTGTAAGTGTTTAAGAACCTGGGCTGGCATTGAAGCTTGAGGAGCCACTGCTGTTATTGAACGGCAGAGAAGCGGAAAAAATGGTATGCAAATAAATGCCTGATGTTACAGGCATAATAAAAACCCATCTATGACTAAGACAAACATACAGAGTGAGGAGAGAAAGTTTCTGTGTTAGAATTACAAGGCATGCTCGATTTCTTGAATCTTGCACCAACAAGCCTGCATACCGAAGAATATATTTAAGTGAGAGAGTGAAAACATGTTTGTTCAAAAGGGGCGGATGTACACTAAAACTGGATAAAACTAGTGAGTCATTTCTCCTGAAACAGTCAGTGACTGGTTTTTGAAGACCGGATGCAACACCTGTAAAGGATATGCGTCTTTTTCTAAAATAGGAACCACATATCAAAAGTAGTAAGATTTAAACAATAAATCTGCTAATGATTTAAAACTATTTGCATGGAGCAAAAAACCAACATTTGATGACGCCGTTGCTGTGAGGCCAGTAATGTCTACCGGCTGCTGATGGTTTGTAAGCTGTTGGATCTCCTCTTGAGGATCTAACTGCTAGCAGGAACAGGCTGGTATATCCAAGCCTGGTCCAATTTCCAACATAGCAAAAAAAAAAAAGAAAAAAGTTGAGCCTTCAGACGACAAGGACCACTGGTTGAACAAGTTCTTGCAAAATCAAATCAACTGTAATTAGCCTATAATTTTCCGATTACCCTCTGTTATTTCTTGACCACTAAGATCCATATTAGGTATGGGCAAAAACTTTAAAACATTTATTTTATTTTTTTTTACATGTGTCATGCCTCACTTGAAATCATTTATGGGAACTTCACAGAACTCCCTCTGGAACCAGAAGGGGCCTTTGTATAAGCAGCAGTTCTCCCTGAAACATGTAAACACACTTTGATGTGAAAAAAATGTAAAAAAAAAAAAAAAACAGTGGAGTTTCCCCTCAGCGTTGCTGCTTCAACCTCAGTGATTATTTCAATGCAAACCAAATACTTCAGAAGCAAAAAAAACTGAAAGCAGCTAAGTAGAGACTACATGTGGGGTGCTGTGTCATTTTCTGCCCCAAACACAGATGTCTGAGCTACAGATCTGGAGCAAAGCAGAAGAACTAATAAACATTAAAACTACAACTTTCAACCCCAGAAATCCATCTGGTTGGGGGTTCCAACTGGACGGGATGAGTCTGTGAATGCAACGCCTTTTACGAGCCGCAGCACACTGAGAGGCCTTCTGCTGTAGATAGGAGCAGCTTGGGGGGGTAATTACAGAGCTCCTATGTGGGAGGAGCAACTGTGACACTGACACACACACAGTACACACAGATAGTAAGTGCGAGGTCAAGTCATCCACATGGACTCGCTTGTGAACAGTTTATTACCGTGTCAGAAAACAAAAACACCTTCAAAAACAAAACTGCAGAGAAATACTTTATCAGCAGAATGGGAGATGGACGGAAATTAGATCTCCATTGTTACATGGAGTAGGACAGTGACCTTTGACTGTTCTTGTGTGTTAGTGTCAGACAAATTTGGCAGTCTGGATAAAACAACAATAAAGGCAGCAGCTGCTAACACCCCACCTCTTCTGTCAGCCTGTCTG
Source organism: Poeciliopsis gracilis (assembly GCA_911649635.1). Classification (NCBI taxonomy): domain Eukaryota; kingdom Metazoa; phylum Chordata; class Actinopteri; order Cyprinodontiformes; family Poeciliidae; genus Poeciliopsis; species Poeciliopsis gracilis. The sequence continues at coordinate 189,955 of CAJVRI010000128.1, forward strand.
CATGTTTCTGTTTCCTGCATCACTGAAATCTTTTCCAAAACTCTGGAATGAGAGAATCCGCTTCAGCTCCAAAAGCCAAATGGATGTCAGCCAGAAGTTTGATTGGCCTCTTGTCTGTTCTGTTTATCCCTCACAGGTTTTTCAGCATAACTCTTCATAATACCTTTTTTGTCTTTATTCATTCACCTTAAAAAACTATTCATACCCCTTAAACATTTCCACACTGCAACAAATATGATGCATTTTCCATAGTTTTAATACCCAGGAATCAAATATCTCACAGAATACTGATCGATCGACTGATTATCTCGAGGCTGCAAATCCACTTTATACCTAGTTCACATGGTGGGATTTTAGTTCAGATTTTCCCATTACAATAATCTTAAGGAACCCAATTATTATTGCGACAGCTCCTAAGATCATCTTAATAGATATTCCTGCAGTGAGTAATCTGAGCTGCTTGGAAGGACGTCAGGACATTTCAATCTAAAATCGGAGATGTTCAGCAGGTTAGATTGTCTTGGCTTGACGTGTTCCCCAAGGACAAACGAGATCACAGCCTGCTAAATTTGACATTTAGCCAAACAGAAAGTGAAGCGATGAAACAACTATGCCACAAACTTAACCCTAATACAAGGGAGTCAGGAAAGAAATTTGACGTTTGTAGCAAGCCATGCAGGTTCATAGCAAACATGGAAGTAGGTCACATTTTTTGTCAGATTAAATCCAAGATATCATCCATCATTTTTTCCTCATGCAATCCTTTGTGAAAAGCTTGAGGAATACATTGACATTATAATGAGACAAAATCTAAAAGTTCAAGGGGTATAAATACCTTTTAAGACAGCATGTGTAATCTGGCTTGCAGATCCTCTGCCTTTCCTTTGTTTTAGAAGAGATTTGCTGTCTTTTCTCATAAGTAAAAAGTCTGTAAACACTCATAAAACCAGCCTTTTCTCTCCACTACCCTGATTTACAGCCATCTTCCTGCTCCTCCTCCTCCTCTTCTCTCCCCCCATGCTCATGAGAAAAGCCCATCTGTTTCAAAAGCGACACACAAGAAACGCAAACTGCAGCACAGAGATGCTAGACTGTAACGAATAAATAAATTGATGCATGATAATATAATGGCAAATAACAAAATAGAGCATCCAAATTGGTGCGTGTTCAACTTCTTGATCAGGATAAAGTGTACGCCAGTAGCACAATGTGTGTAATTTATTTTTAGAACCTTTGACAAGGACGGTTATTGATGTCATTCTTCAATTACGATGCCATATGATGACTACAGAAAAATACAGTTGTGTTCAGCTGAGCTGTGAAAACATCTCACTGCTTAACTCTTTACCAAAGCTGAAATTCAGCTAATTCAGCTACTTGACAAAACTTTCGCATTAATAGGAATTGATTTCAAGTCCTTTGGTTTTAATGTAAAGCAGTAAATGGCTTGGAGTCTGCATCGCAGATTTATTTTATGAGCCTTTCTGTTAATTTAAATCTACATGTGCAGATCTTTAAGTAACCACACGCACAAAACTCTGTTTAACACTTAAACACCAGAGATGTTCAGAAGGATTTGGAAATACATTGGTCAAGAGGATTTTTTTTTATTTTTGCAGTTCACACCTAACTGGTGTGAACAGCAGGAGGTTTTATAAGAGAAAACATTCTCACAGATGGAAATACCAGGAAGGCCGGGAAAGAGAACGTCTGTCTACAGCACACAGGAAGCGAGACATGATGGAGAAAGTACGCTGAGAACTGACTGTTTTCTTAACCACACGTTGAGAACAGCTGAGGAGTCCTCTTGTAGTGTTGACAGAACGGATCTGAGCAGATCTACAATATCCAGGATCAAGGAAGAAATGGCAGAAAGTCAGCAGATGCTCTAAAAGATTTGTTGCAACATTTGCACATTGAATCATCCACTAATGTTTCAGCCTATTTGCGTTGAGGTTGGATGGAACATTTTTCCACAAGAAACCCAAAGCTAAACTTGCTGGCTTCTTCAGTTTCCTCATCCCCGTTCCTCCTCAACACTACCAGGCTGTGTGGCTTGACAACAACTAATCCAACTAAGAACATTCATCCTAAAGCAAGATGTAAAATCGGCAGAAAGCAAAACAATTCAAGGTAAAGTTCAAAATATTTTCCATCACAAATTTCGAGGGTTTAAATATTTAAGCAAAAAGTACTTGGGCGGCACAATATCAGGCCAGGAATGCAAAGGTAAAATCAATGATTAACTCACAAATCACATAAGTATGAACGGATGGAGAGAAGTGGTGAATGCATTAATACATGGAAGGACAAAATGACTGATGGAAGGTTTGGACAGCTTTTCTGTTAATTATGACGACTTTCCACTCACAGTGAATGAAAACATGACATCTAAAATTAAAATATTACATCAGACCAATAAAAAAATTAAGGAAATGTATGCTCAACACCTGATTAGAGCTTGTTATTGTCAAAATGTGATTTTAATCCAACAGTCCTCAGAACACATATAATTTATTGAATATGGTGGACTCCATATGAATCACTACAAACTAAGCTGCTAATATGGGTTTAGCCTCACAAAAAGACTGGCGTAGAGCTCAGGACAACCTTCTACATTTTTTTTTCTGCGTTTCTTATATACTGGACAAATGAACGGACAAAGACTTTAGAATCTTAACTGTGGAACAGGAAATAAAATCTAAAAATGCATTTTTTTCCCATATCCTACTGGGTCCTTTAATCACATGAATGCAAACATATTTTACCTAAATGTTTCATATGTCAGCAAACTGTTAACAATTGTGAGTTGGTGCTTGTAATGAATGGATGAAAACAAGGAAGAAGCTTAGGAAAAAAACAGCCATCATGGTCTTGCTTTCACAGCTTAAGGCGGAAGCTTTAGGGGGAATGGAGGGAGTTTGGTCAATAGCGGGAAATAACAGAGACAAAGCAACTCTCTGCTTGAGACGTCAGTCTAAACAAACCAGCCTGTGTACAGACAAACACGCACTGAGGCCTTATTTTCAAAGACAAACCCACAGTTTGAACCTACTTCTCAGCAGGCTACAGCGATGGCGAAGGCAGGGCAGAAATAGCTGCACTGTAATTGTACTTGTGGAGCTATAAGGAGACTTCAAGACTTCAAGCATTTTGTGTTTTGAGTGAATGAGTGCCTCAATGTGCTGTAGTCGCACAGCTAAAGATATCATTTACTGCTGTTTTGGTTTTTATGGTTGGGGGAGTTAAAGAAGAAAAAAAATAACCACAAAAAAACAAGAAAGGCGTGAGGAATTTTTAGGGTGTGCCAAAGAATCCCAGGCATGTCTGAGTGGATGAGGGTAACTGGGGGCAAAAGAAGTGCAGAAAGCACACATGAATGCACACATGCCCTTTTGAAACACCTTCAAGTGCTGATCAATCGTGACCACATGTGTCTACAGACACAGTAACCTTTGACCAAATGCAAACTGTGAGCTGAAACAATGACAAGGCAAATAAAATATGAAGGAAGGAATGAGAGGCTTATTTGACCAATTTTAACTAATCAGTTGGACAAAAAACAAGGAGTTTCTTTACATTTACTTCTTTACATCAGACAACAACGTTTTATGTGGCAAGATTAACAGAACAAAAGGCTGTTAACACACTTAACAAGTCAATCCCTTAAAATCCTCTGATAAAGAGGGGGCAGTATTTGCAACAAAAGCGTCAAATATTATTCTGCATTGGGCAAACTGATGACTGCGTGTAACGCAACCCTCCAACATTCTCATTTATCTTTTGCCTTCTAGAGGTTTGATAAATGGAAGGTACCAGGCCATTCCAAGTCCATGTTGCTTAATGAGGAAACTCTTTCCCAAACCCACAGCTGAAAGCACTAATTAACAGCAGGAGTACACCTGCTGGTAATTATTTTATATATAATAGATGTTTTTTTTTTTTCCTATCTTTACACCCTGCAATAAATTTTTTTTATTGTTTTGCTTTTTTTTGCATAACATCACCTGGCAGAAAATGTTAAATATCATTTGGATCTCTATCTACTTATTAATGCACCATATCTAACCACTTACCAAAACCTGTATTTTTTATTTATTTTTTACTTTTTTTTAACCGTTACCCAAAGTCCCCGTTACTCTCCATAATCTTCTCTATCTCTGCAATTTTAGATCAGATCCTAACTAAAAACCAAGTTTTGGTTTGTGAGAAATTAAAATCTAATTGGCACAAATATATAATCATTATACTGAATGTAGATGCATGAGTCTTGAGTTGTAGTGTTCAAATATTGTGTCCAAGCAGTTATTGCAAGATTCATTCAGTCAATTCACTGATATTGTAATTGTGCCTGCAATAATTGAATAAAGTTACTAGTAACTCCAATTATTAGTAACAGTGACATATTTACAAATAAGTCATGGAAGCATAAAAGCTGTATGAAGATATTTTAAACTGAAACATGTTTTTTATGTTGTCTATTTTGCTTCAACATAATGGTAGATTATATTCAAGCTCAAAGAGCTACAGACAACAATTGCTAGCAGTGCTTAAATCAAATTAAATCTAAATAAAATTTTTTAAAAAAAGTGACTTGCCTGAAGTTTATCGGATATCGTATGTGTATCCTGATAATACCCCATTGAAAACATCATTTTGCCACTCAGACTGTTCCACTCGCAGCAGACAGTGCTCTCAGCAGAAACCTTGCTGCCAGAAACAGGCATAAAAACATCTACACTATTAAAATCAAAGACAGCTTGGCCCATTTTGCTTAAGAAACAGCAACTGAGGCAAAAGAGAGCAGGATGTTATTCAGGCAAGCTCATTACTGTGTTTCTATTGCATTTTAAATAAACTGCTGTCCAAGTGTTTATATCTGCTTAAGGTTGTAGTTTTACTTCGATAAGGCAAGTTTATGTTTTTTTCTTCTTATTAGACAAAGCTCTTGAAGCAAAATTCCCTGAGGTTGTACTTTTCTCATTTTACAATGAACACGACAAGAAGTCATATTAAAAAGTCTTCCACTTGAAGCAAAAGCACACAGACAGGCAGACAGACATGCACAAAAGGGTTGTCAGATTCAAGGCGAGCCCAGAGGGAGCCCAGAGACCCATCCTATATATAGCTGTGATGTGGCAGGACATCGGAGAGGAGAGGGAGGTCTAGACATGAACGACACAGCACTTAGTCTATGAGTGTCAGTGATTTCAACTTGGTCTTTTTTTCCCCTCACATTACATTAAAAAAATCCAACCTGTACCTCAAAAGATTGGCTTGACATCACAGCCGAGGCTAAGATTGCAGATTTTCTGGATTTTAGTCTTAAAGGAAATAAGATTTTACATAAAAGTGTACCAGCATGTGAGAAAAAGATACCAAGGCAGAGTTAGTGGATCAGAAAGAATGACTCAAGGGAGAAAGAATGTCCCTTGTCTGCCAATGAAACCAACAAGGCTACTAAAACAGTCACTGTGTTTCTAATGCTTTTAATCCATCCTCTTGCTCATGTCGTCTCCTCCTCCTCTTTTTCTGACCATCCTTTTTAATGTAGTTAACAAAAATTAGCAAAATGCATTTCTGACTGAACTCAGATTTGAAGAAAAACTGTCATGCTAAGACCATGGAGAGTTAAAACTTTCAGATATAATTTCTTAAAAGGTAAACGTTAAACTACAGAATTTCTAAATATAGCTTTACGTTGTAGCAAACTTTCTGTAATGTTAAGAATTTTGTCAACTTAAAACTATTTCAAGATTGTTCATCAAGAATGAATGGCCAAATAAATTATTTCCAGATTGTTAATGCATGTCCCGTTACATATGGAAACCTAACAGGTCCTGCAAACAGTGCTTATTGTGATTATGAACACACTGACAATGTAACAACTCTATGATATCTGTAGCAGCATTACTATTTAATAAATTCCATTTAAGATTTTGTGAAGAGGCTGGAACGTCATCACATGCTTCTCCGGTGACTCAGTAGAGTCTAAATGCAAAAAGTGACTCGAGTCAGAAACCTAAATGACCACAACGACTGGAGCTGTGGTTCAAGGTTTCTGTGACCCAACATCCTGAGCATTCACAGAGCAGGAATGTGTTTCATTCAAGTCAGGCTCCAGCCTTCAGGATGAGGGTTAATTGTTCCAGCAGAAGGAAGAGCAGGAAGCTGCAAGCCCTTAAGACATTTAGTAAAGAGAGGGGGTTCACACAGGCGGTGGGCAACATCATCAACTTTAACATTAAGACATGATAATAAGAAAAGCCTGTGGAGAAAAAGCAGCAGTGCAGCAAACCTTGTAATGAATCCATCAAGTAGATGGTAAAACTGTTTATTTTAGTGCACTAAATATGGTAAGATTAAGCTGTGACAAGATCTATAAAAATGGACCTGTGAAACCATTATCTTCGAGTTTGACTCGTGCAAAAAACTGAAGTGTGTTTAAAACAAACCTTAATTTATGTGCCCAATAAAAAAGACCAATTCTGCCAAAAGGAACAAGACAAAAGCTGCACCAACAAAACCTGTGGAAATATTTTAAAACCTCATATAGTTGTACACAAGATCACAGCAACCACAAATTTACATGTAGAATAGACACCGAGTCTATTAGTGATTTATCATATTTGAGCTTTCTGTCGACGTCTGACAGGAATTTGATTAAGGCAGACCTGGCAACACGTAGGCCTGTCACAATGACAAATTTTTCTGGACGATAAATTGTTCCAGACGATATTACGATAAAGGATAATATTGTTTGTTTTTTTTTTATACCATTTTAAAGTAACATAATGGTAAAATAATAATGCAAGGGCACATTCTTAAAGATCACTTTAAATTCTGATGAACATTTAACACTGTAACTGGAAGACATTTTAAATGTCCAAAAATAAATAAACTTCTTTGCAAAAACAAAATTGTCCTTCCAAACAGGGATAAAGAGACCAAAGCACCAAACTGAAGACATTTTTCATCCAGTGTTTGGTAGCAAGAGAGGAGGAAATGATAAATCATGCCAAGGGAAGTAAATTAGTTTGTTTTAATTTTTCATGCAAGTAATTGATTTATTGATTATTTTGACAGGCCTGGCAACACACATAAAACATCCATGTGCAGACATCAGATCAGCCGCTTAATTATTGCTCTTATCAAGTCACATTACTAAATGCATAAAAATGCAGCTCAAGCAGTTAACATTAGTTAATGTTGGCACTGGCTTTCTAATATCTATTTGTTACATTATTGAGGAAACAAAAAACATTGAGTTGCAGATGAAATTCTGCAGTTTACCGCATTTTAGTACTTGTAATTATTGCTTATGAAAATAATGCAATATATTAGCATTGTATGGAAAAATGATAGGCTATGTTTGCTTTTTCAGTGGTTGGTGGTGTATTGTACCTGACAAACAGCATAGACTGTGCAGAGCTACAGAGACCATCTCTGTGCAAGTTACAGATTATATTTAATTAATGCAATCAAACATTGAACAGTAGGACTGTATATAGGTTTGTGTAAGAACACAATTCAAATCTGATGCATTTAGATTCACTATTACTGTTAAACAAAACCACTGCATGCAAGCATCAGGTGGCATAAAGTGAAGGGATACTTTATGCGGTAAGTCTGTGGGTTTAAGCTACAATATGCAAAGCACTGGGCTATTTCCTGTACAATAAAAATAAATATTGCAGATTAGCCATGGTTTCTCCAAGGTGAGGACGAACGATGTTGGGCTAACAGACTAATAAATCCCCAACTGGTATGCATACAGTGCTGTAATAGAAAATATGCCAGAAAGCAATCACTCTAAGCGTACTGATACCTTTCCCTTACTACGTTTGAGCCTGGACATAATCACGTTTAGTTTTAAATTCCTCTTTTAATGTTTCTTCTGACTGAAAGTAATATTGGTGTTTTCAAATGATCCAGCCAGAGACCCAACTTCAATCTCTAAGAAAATGTTTTGAGGGAGGATTAGGGTGACAGCAAAGGCACCGTCCAACACCAAAACAGACGTGGAGACAAAGATGAAAATAATAGTAGAAACATAAACAAAGCTCAGTAATTAAAACTATTTGATTGCTATAATGTCAAAACAGATTCTTCTTTTCATTGCCAGGAAGGATGCAATTTTTGACATGTCATTTTTTAAATACTTAAATTAAAACACATGTTTGTCTAAATTCAATCTCCTTTACTACAGATATGGAAAGCCATGAAGATCTTTTCCTGAAAAGAGGGGAAAGCAAACTGACTTGGAGAAGGCTTCAGCAGATAACAGGAAGGCTAAATGTACAGGAACAATGTTGCTGCTCTGCTTTATCCTTTCGATCCTTCAACCTCTGTGGTGAAAGATCTCAGAACAATGACACAAAAATGCACCCAGATACTGCTATTTAGGAAGGCCAGATACACTAAACATTTTCTCTTTGCTTTAAGTTAGTAAACCCATCATTTGTAAGAACAGCCTGAAAAGAAATTGTGACTTGCCAAGCATGAGATTGAATGTGAATATCCTGCTGTCATAGTTCATTTGTCAGATATGAATGAAATATATTTCATTCATTTGTAAAAGAGCAGTACTAACACCTCTCCAGCAGAATTTAACTGGTCTACAGCAAAACACACAATAAAACCTGAGGTACTGACAGTTAGCTGCCAGTGTTGCATTTTGTTGGTGGATAATTCATACGTATGCGCCTTCAGAGAACACAAGTTAGCTTGAGCTCGAGCCTTGGCTTCAAGTGAACTTGAAGCTCGCCAGGAAGGTTTTTTTCTTGATTGCAGGAATCTGGCTGCCTTGCGCCTCTGCAGACATCTGTGGCCACACAAAAGCTGTTGCCATGCTGACTGCACACCAGCAGTGCACATGTTGGAAAATGAAATTCTGGACTCCGAGAGTGGCAGTATTTTCAGAGACCTGCAGACATTTTCTGGGAATAATCCAATCCAAATGGCTTTTGTGAGTAATATTGAGGGGAAGCAGACTCTGACAGCAATCTTTTTTTGTAGCACTTGGCACTGGAGATAAGCCTTGATACTAGGCTATGCTATGCTTAAGTTAAAAACAGTGCAGTCACATCTAGATGGAGAAATATATTCTCCATCTAGGAGAAAAAGTCACAACAATCACTTCAGTCTGAGGGCAAGTAAGACTGGACCAAAACACACATAAAATGTGACATAAAAAGAAGAAATAGCTTGCTTACTGCAGGGGAGAAAGCTCTTTGCTTTTTTTATTGCACCAGCGTGACATTTGAAGCAAAACATCTTTATCTGTGAGATCCCGTTTGGGTGCTCTTTCTCACAACTTTTAAAGCCAGCATGAGGAGAATTCAGAGCAATTTTAATGCATTGTTGTGAATGCCACTGGAATATACTCTTCATCCAGGAAAGAAATAATTGTTGAGGATAATATTTTCTACAGAGAGCTTATACTGCTAAATATATTTGTCGTTTCTCCTCACTGTCTTGATATCAAGTCAGACTAAAGTCAATGTTTTAGGTCACTGGAATTACTAAAATGCTTTCTATTTCAATACAGAAATAATTTCTGGTTTTTTAAAGTCATAGGTTTACATAAACTAAGCAAACCCACATGATGATGTCATAGCTTTGAAAGCTTCTGATAGGTTGACTGATCATTGAAGTTAATGTGTCACAATTAAATAAATAGAAACTTGGGAATGTCCATCTCATAATCATAATGTCATAATCTTCAGCAAGAGGACACAATGATTAATGTGTTTTGGTGTGAAGTGTTTGTCTTAACGAACTGAAATGTCCCCGCCCATAGTTTATGCGATTGCCTTTCAGATGGTCTTGCATTGCAGCAGTTCAAACATGAATTAACAACTTTGCCATGCACAGTCGTTAATTACAACTAGATATCACAACAGAGAAATACTGTCCCCAAAATTGTCTTTTGTGGTTAAGAAAAGTACCAGCAATTAAATTTAACAGCAACACCTTTTTGTTCTGTGGTTGATTACGTACATTGATAAATCCTTGCAGGCCTACATAGTATTTCTTTGAGATCTTAAACTCAAATTAGTCAGTCAACTTTTGAAAGGTCGACATCAGAGTTCTTCCGAGTCTTTTGTTGTTTTGCTTTCTGTTGTTGTGTCTTGCAGCTGCAGCTGAGGAGGGAGGGGGAGAGTTACTTTCCCACATGTAAAAGATTATAGTAGAATTCATAATTGTATACAGATGGCATACATTTTGACACGGTGAGCTAAGACCCTTGCTATTTGAAGCTTTAAACATCTCCAAAATTAGCTGCAACAATCAGACAATCTTCTCTTAACAAGATGCAACCCAAATAAAAAAATAAAAAAAAAACATTTGAAAAATGTTTCCAAATGCACTCATCTGAATTTTATGGCTTATTTCAAGTCTCAGTTCAGTTTTTTTTTTGTGTGTGAAGCAATTAAAAAAGTTTTTGAATTGCGTATTGAAGATAGTATGACCTGCAGCAAGACAAAACAAATATCTCTGACTCTGTCTTAAAACATGCAAACCCCTCGTTTGCCTCAGACATTTCCACTGAAAATTTCACAATCTAACATTTGTCATGACAAACAGAGGCTGAGAGCTCATGCGGTGTGAAGCTGAGCAATGCTTTAGCCTTTTTGTTATCTGCTTCTGGCCTTGCTCTCTCACACAACCTAAATGAAGCAAAAACATATCAGAATCAATCATAGAAGGTAGCTTTCTTTCCACTCTCTGCGCCTGCGTTGTAAGTATCAAGGATTGCTGTACATTTAACTACTAGATGCCACCATGTGTTTACTGTTGCTACATTCTGGTTCAATAGATGTTGCTGCAAAGTCAGTGACTCAAAGCAATGTGATGCGTTTTCTGTGATAGAAAACGTCATCAGTTACCATAATAAACTGATTTTGATTGCTGAGTTTTATTTCCTAGGATTAAATTAGAACGTCTGCAACTGTGTACGACTCGACTGACTATATATTTTCTGGATATAAACTGGATAGTCTGTCTTGTAAAAATCCTTTTGAGGCCGTGCTTGTTGCACATCTGATATCTGATATACATAAACTAAATTGAATTGAATTAAATACCTTTCTACCTCAACAGTGCTTAAGTGCTCTGGATTCATTTATTGGCAAAAGATTAGATTTCATTACTTTGGAGAACACTCAAGTATTTCAAAGAGACACCACGGCAATCATCAAACTGGCTGCAGCTGGCCAGCTTATAGAGGCACCAAGTGGCTTTGGCCTTTACTTTCTTTCATCACATTTGAGCCTCCACTTCTCACTTATAATAATATGTTTGTGTTCATGAAGTCAAGAGTCAGAACACGAGAGGAAGGTCAAAAAAGCCTTACGCAGCTGAACCGCTGACAATGGGGCTACACATGTGAAAGTGCAGCGATGCGGAAAAGACAACATCAGAAACAGAAACATGTAAACAGAGAGTGGATGAGAAAGTGTGAGCATGTGTGCACCGGGTGGGAACGTAAATCTGCCTCTGCTGGGAGTCGAAGGGGGGGGGGGGCTGCCTTCATATGCAGAAGTTCATCCTGGTCTGCCTGCACAGGTAATTTGCAGGCAGAGTAACATGCATACTCATGAGTCATTTTCAATGCAGATTTGACAGCAAGAAGACAGTTGCTCAGTGAGAGTTTCCAGGGGCTGTCATAACACACACACACACACACAAACGCACGCACACACACGAAGACAGAAAACAAAGATGCAATGTAGAATAGAAAATGAAGTGGGTGAAAATCTGTCAAAGCAGACAGACAGAGGGACAGACTTGGTGGGGGGACTATGGGGGCCCTATCATTCATTTTCACAGCCTGCAGGATGAACAGGGCCTCTGTGCTCCTTCTCTGTTCAAACACACCTCACGGTTGTCTGCTCCCTGCAACAACAATGCTTACACACACACGTACACACACATATACACCAGCCTGCCTGACAGTGAGCACAATAACCCTATTGAGAAACATCGATAAGGGGTAGAAAGACAAAGCGAAGAGAAGGATTGACAACACACGTTACAGTCTCCCAGACCACAGCAGCTTATGAATCTGCAGAAACTGCAGTGCAGCAATCTCTGTCAACTTGACAGCCTGGGATGCATTTACTCTCTGTTGTTCTTAATCCAATATTTATGTAAAAATATCCACACAAAGATCGACGTTGTACATAGTTTAGTCATGGTAAATTGGTAGTATTGTTTCTCAGGGGAAAAAGGGAGGCGATTGTTGATCTCTGCCCTCTTTATCTGATTACTCTCACACACACCCACAGAGAAGCAAGCATGCACCCACATGCAAACCTCCGAGCGTTTTCACTAGGTGTTGTCCATGACCTCGGCCACACACAGACTCACAGGCTGGGGCCGCAAGGCTCGGAAATCTCTACTCCAAACACAAACGCATTCCAAGCCCTTCAACCTTCAAATTTCATCACGAAATTCAAATGTATTTTGTTGGGATTTTATTTGCCCGACTAACACAAAGTGGCCTACTGCTGGGAATTTAAATAAAAACTTGACATAGTTTCCTCAATTTTTTTGATTACAATCCAAAAACTAAAACATTTACTAACCCCCCCCCTCCATGCCCTCGTTGACAATAATTTTTAGAACCACATGTTAAAGTTTAAACCACATGTTTTTTAGAGGTAAAAAAAACAGCTGTGTCAGCTTTTCACATCTAGAAACGTAAACGATTGCCCATTCTTCTTTGCAAAATAGCTTTATAATCAGTCAGACGAGATAGTGAGAGTCTTAACATTCATTTTCAACATTTACCACTGACTCTAAAATAGATTCAGGTCAGAATTTTGAATGATCTTCAAATGAAAGAACAAGTTACTCCTGGAACGCGATTCTTCACCTCAGCCTTAAACTGTCAGCATCTCCTGACAGGTTTTCTTCCAATGTTGTCCGTATAGAGCTACATCATCTTCCCAACAGGTCTGATCAGCTTTCCCACAGCATAATACTGCCATTACTATGTTCCACTGTGGTGATCTTGGGTTTGCAGCACAACTGCACAATATCAGGGTATAATGCTGATAATACTGCTGAACGTTGAGATAAAATCGCAACTAATTTCTCTTTTCTGTCTTTTATTATCAATTCTTTGGGAGTATTTGGATCTGACATACACCAAGTATGGACATTTAGGGCAGTGAAAGCCAAACCAAAAGTGTGAAAATATTACACACATCCTACCCACCATCCCTGAAAAGTAGTCTTAAGATTGTCATGTTGCGAAAAGGATTGTGATTTGACATACTTTGCAATTTTTCCTCTGTATGCTGCTCCCTACATGACTTGATAGAGGCCAACCTAAAATCCTGTCTTATCACCAGATTCTCCCACTTGAGCTGTGGATGTCTGGGTTTCCTAAACTACCAGGGGCCTCTGAGCTGCTTCTGTGATTAACTCTCTTCTCACCAAGCCTTTCCATAACCATGATTCAATTAACCTTTTTTATGTGCTTTTTGAGACATTGTATTAGAAAAGCTCGACAGAAAAAATCTAAGTCTGAACCTTTGAGGTGAAGACTTTCTCCATTTTCCTGAGATGTGTTGTCCATGCTGGTTTGCAGATATTATTTATTACAACCAAAGCGCTGCAAAATGCTCACAGTTTGAAATATTTTTTAAGAACATAATTGCTGCGTTGCTTTGACTTCACGATGCAGATTTTCTGTCAAACATCTGGGGCCTTCACAGAAAAATGTTATGTAAACTGAGACTAAATTACACACTGGAGGACCAAGTTTACTTTGGAGGGGAATTGGTTGCACTGAATTTTTTGGGGGGCTATCAAAGTAAATGGGGCAACTGTAATATTTTTCATATGGGGACAAAAATTAAAACCACATTTCTTTCCATATCATGTGCTACATTGTGCTGCTCTAGCTCATAAAACCTTTATATAATACAAATGAATATTTGGTTGTAAAGTGAGAGAAAGTAGAGAAAGTTATAACAGTATAGCTTTGTTTTGAACAAATACATTCAATCTGCAAAGAGTAGTAGAGGATGGATTTACATTTTACAAGCCAACGAATTTAATCAACACAGATGTGTTTTGTGCTCGCTGTGCCTGGGTGCTTTTTTTTCGTTTTGCACATAAGAGAGGTGACAGAAACTATTTATGCACAGGAGGGGCCGCTTTACAAACTGAGGCACTTTCATAAGCGCAGGGCTAAACAAACAGGCACACGGGGAACAGAATGCCGTGCTTGGCCTAAAACTCGGCCCATAAATGTCCAAGTCACTTTTTCCACACTCAGCAACTCCTGATGTCGTACAGAAAAATGCTGGAGGGGGAGGGAAGAGGGAAAGAGGGATGAAGTCAGGAGAGAGAGGGAGGAAGATGGGGGCAGGAAATAGAAACGAGGGGCCGAGTATAAACCAACTTAACAACCCAGGAGTCTTGAGCAACCAGCAATGACATCATGCAGACTAAAGCCAGATTCTGAATGAAGAGCAGAAGGCTGAAGAGGAGGCTGATAGGACAGAAAGGGAGGCGAGACAGGCGGTGCAGGAAGAGGATGACAGTGCTGCATTTCCACTATGGTGGTGCAGCAGCCACTGACACGTTCAATTTTGTGGTTTGCACAACTTCACCAAGCCAACCAAAAGCCACAGCATAAACACATCAAGAATGCAGAAAGATCACCACCACAGCCTGATATGCAGATCATCATCTCTGCATAAAACAGGGGGGAAATGTTTTAAAATCTCAGTGTATCATATTCTGCTTCTTTCACAGTGCTTTTAGACTGTCGTGTTTTATGAACTCCTGAATGTACCTGCAGGGAGGAGACATGTGAGTGGAAATGTGATGCAAAAACAAATGCGTCAGCACCACGGTAACCAGGAGAGAGAGGCAAGACGGGAGAGAAATCCCAGTGGGATTCCTTGGTAGATAGTGTTTTTGACAACTTTAGTCAAAAACACACAACAGACTCAACATGAACTACAACTACAAACCCTGACCATGTGAAAGCCAATCAGGGCTCCTGCAAGTTTTCAGAGAGGGGTAAGGAACAAAAAATATGATCCCCGTTCAGCCCCTCCCTGCCACCAAGAAAACAAAAACAGGAAGGTTTTCTACAACATTCAAATGAAAATACATAAACAACCAGATAAGCGACTCCACTTTTGCAAAAAACAAACAAGTGTATTATCTGAAAGACCTGGCAGAAAGAAGCAGAGGAAGTGTGGAAGCGATTAAGCAAGCCAGGTCCAGTCAGCACCAAGCACCAATGCAAAGCTTTGGCCTCGCTCTCAGGGGCTGCGCTGCCCATACAGCAACAAACTACTCCAGTATTATGCGCACGTCAAGAGAAACACTGTTATGTATTCCCTATTCATTTCACAATAAGCCATTTATGTTGCTAAAGTTGCAGCCCTACAGAGAAAACTACAGAGGAGAAGACACAAGGCTCAGTCATTTGTGGAGAGCTGGTGAAATTGAAATGCATTACAAATGAATAACAACAATTTAAACTGCAGAAGAGCTTTGGTAAATTACTTTAAGAAACACCAAGACACCTTTTTGCTTTCAAACTAAATATTTTGAATCAGGTTCTTGGGCAGGAGCTTTTTACTTACCCCCAGTAATAGCCGTTTTAGCAGTTTTCCCTGCCGTTTAACAGTGGAAGGAAAAGTGCACTTTTTCCTACCACTCAACTTTCTATGATTATATTTTTAATGGAAAAATCTGTGAACAGCCATTTTCTAAGAAAGCAGGTTATAAGCTGAATAATAGAGTGCTATCAAAACAAAGAGGATGTGAGCTATTGTTTGACCTCCACTTGAGCAAACTCCTTATTAAACCGATATGAATCAAAGGTAAGATGCAGGTTTGTGGAATACAGTACTCTGTAGCCGTATGTGTCAATGTATGCTGCATGCATCTTGGGTGAATGCTGTTACAACAAAAACAAGTAGGAGCAGACATCTGAGCGTCACTGGTGAGTGAATCCAAGAAACAATCATTATTGTTTATTTTAAAAACAAATATTCTTTAAAAACTAAGAGGCGTGTTTTTAAACTAAGCTTTGGAGGACAGATCATTTCAGACACGTTGAAAGATTTTTGTTGGATTTTCATTAAAAGTGTTATTTCTGGGATTGTTAGCCATTAAATTCTTGGCGATTACTCTACTGGCTGCCTAATCGCTTGTTTCAAACCAGAGTCTTCTCTGTCACTACTTTAAATGGTGAAAACATTCCATATCTAGATGAACAGGCCAGTAATAAAAGCAGCCGTTTATTCTAGCTGCTAAAAAGAAAGATCATCCATCAGAGACATTTACTGAAAACATCTGAACAAAATATTGGAGTGATTCTGGGTCAGAGCTTTTCACGTGTTTCAATATTAATTGAGGAAAGTAAAAAATTACCACAAATTTCCCATTTTAAAAAAACTGAATTTTTGATGTACATGATTTGGGTAGCAATCGCAAGTCATAAATTAATTCTAATCATTTTTTTTTTTTAGATTTTAGTAATTTTTTTAAATTACTAAATTTACAAAATTTAGTAATTTACTAAATTACTAAATTAAAAAAAAAAATGTAGTGATTTTTATTGTCCACTTTGCTTCTGGGAGGGCAGACTGACCAGCTGCAGCCTGTGGCGAGCCAGCAGCAGAACCTGGTAAAATCACAACAAATGATCGTCAAAACAAATAAAATCAATTTTCTTGATGAATTTCTTCTGAAATACGTAATCCACCAGCCCCAGGAGTTCATCATCATAAACACTACTTAAGTTAAAACAGATTAAAACCACGATTATCTTTTTATGAAAAGAAATCAACAACCAAAGTTAACCTATGGATACAAACACAGGCTATAGACAAGCAGGGATTCGTTTTGCTGCAATAAAAAAGGATTGAATGACAGAAAACTGTGCCGCTGTCGCCCAGTTTTCTGGTGGTGTTTTGTTTTAGACGATTTGGACCACAGCAGCTCAAGGAGCGTGGAGCTCTCAGAAACGGGATCTTTCCCACGCACGCTGCTGTGTGCGTGTCCTGCGTGGAACAGAGGTGCGGACGGCTGGTGTTAAAGCTCAGCCGTCATTTAGACCGTCTCGTTCTCCGGTTCTGAACCAACTGAATAAGCAGCTGGGAGAAGCAGACGCAGTGAGCGGAGCTGCAGCGGGGTCATGTAAACACCCCGTCATCTGCCGCTGCAGCCTCCCAGTCCTCCCCTCTCCCTCCACCTTGTTTGCAGCACAGCGGGGGCCCTCAGATTCCTCCGCTTTCTGTGTCGTACATAAGAAATAAAGTTGTCCGCTGTTCTCGTGCCTTCCTTTGTTGCGTTCAGAGTGAAACAACTTTTCGGCATTCGTGCGAAAATGACCCTCATCCCACATGACTCACCGCCTGTGCTGCTCCGGTGCGTTCACGTACTCCTCGGCGGGCTCTGCTGCTGTTGCTGCTGCCGCTGCTGCCTTTTCCTTTCTCCTCCCCTCCGCTTCTTCCTCCTCTTGGCTTCTTTCCGTTTCTCCTCCCTCCCAGATGCAGCTGATCTCCGGTGGGAGGAACCGAGGGACGCTGCTCCGGAAGTAAACAATCCCACTTTTTCCTTTTTAATTATTGACCCTTCACTGACGGAGACGAGCAAATGAATGCCTCTGCTGGAGATTATTACAGTGCGGGGCCGCTTTGATTTCAGCAGCGACCTTTTGAAGAAGCTTTAATGAGGAAAACATCAATAAGACATGTTCACAATGGAGCAGAGCACATGCAAAACTGCATAGAAAGATTGTCCTTACATTAGTCGCACGTATAAAAGCTTTGCGCTGTTAATAATGGGCACGTTTTTTTTATTAGTTTGGATATGAAGTTAATTTAAAAAAATGATCCTATTGTCAGTACAGTCAGAGGACATCTTTCCGCGTCCAAATTTTATTAATGAGAAGAAATTAAAGACTGACTTGATTGTCTTTGTGTCAGATATTGATATAATTTTCAAGTGTATGAGGGTAAAATGACATTTTTTTAACCATACTGGCTGATAAAAACACTTTGTCTCAAGAGAGTTAGTCCAACATGACGAGATGGAGGTGAGCACGTGATCTCAGGAAAACAACGGTCCTGTTTTTGTCTGGTGTCTTTTTGGCAGAGGAGATTTTTTGCTTTTATCAGAGTCCTAAAATGAAGAAAACTGAGTTCTCTTACTTCATGCACCTTGGAGAAGTAAAATGGCCAATATGGCTATTTTTGAAATAATGGGAATGTAACAGTGATGTAAAAACTCTAAATACGTCCCTTTTTGCTTACACTGATTCACCAAGAAACTTTATCAAACCAATAATTGTGGCTCAATTTTGCACAGGATTGAGTTGTATTCTATAGCACACCACAAATTCTGTGCCATTTAAAGGGAAATAAACCGATTTCATAAACTGTATTGTCAAGAAACATCATCAACCTTTGGTTGGTTATGTTCCTTTCTTTGCTAAGTATTGGACAGAGTCTGGGAATATTGAATGAAGCTCCAAAGGTTGCAGAGGCTTCTCTTTTCCTAATAACACGCACATAGGATGTAGTAAAAGAAGGGGAAGCAACAAATCCTTCCATAACAACAAGGCAAAGAACAAATCTGTTAATGTGACAATAAATGTAGTGAAAAACAGGAAATATAAATGCTGTGGAAAAGGATACAGGTGTGTTTCCTTTTTAACATGTTAAAGCCTGGTGCGATCTATTACTTATCTAAGAATAACTTGTTGAAACAATCTCTGTCGTGACACAGATGCTTGTTATCTTAAGCTTAATTAATTTTTTCTCAGAAGTAAACACCTTATCTGAGCTTAGGGTTTCACTGAAAAATTGTAATCATTGTGATGCTTCAAGCAATGAAGTTACATTGAAGTCCTTCTTGGTTTCCCTTACAGTTACAGACTGAAAAAAAAACCTTTAAAATATTAGGAAATGTTTTTATCCTCGCTTTCTTTTTGTTTGCTTTTTAAGTATAAATCTTAAATAAAATCCATTCATGACGCTAAAAACATTCTTTGTGATTCTTCTTCACGTCAATGAAAGATTTCTGCTGAACATTTGGGTTTGAAAATGCAGACAGGCATAGTATGGTAGTGTGAGGACCCCTGGTGGTTACTTAACTTTATTCGACAGACTCATGGTCCACAAGATACACAACAACACAACATACAAAGCAAATACAATAAGATAAAATACAATAAGTAGTCATAAAAAATATAAACCTTATAGAAGGCTTGTATACCAATGTTTCCACAGAGCCGACTGGTATCTTAGCGCACTAACAGAGGGATGTGAAAACATTACAATAAGATTGTTCGGTGAATTACCCAAACGACACATAAACTTGTATATCAGATTTCTCAAAGTGCCTGAAATGTTCTGACATGTGCGTTACAGAACATTTGACTTGCACTGCTGAACCTGGGTTTCTTGGTCAAAATTCTCAGAGAGTCATTATAAGCAACCTTAAGCTTCTGCATACTAGTTTTTTTAAATTTGCACCACAAAGGAGCTGTATACAAGGATGTACAGTAAGCTTTAAACAGGCTTATTTTTACCTCATCAGAGCACATATGAAATTTCCTCCCCAGAATGTTTGCTTGGGCGTATAACATGCGACACTGCCTATAGATGTCATCATCATCAGAGAGCTGATCTGTGATGTAGTGACCCAGATATTTAGTTTTGGAACAAACATCTAACTTTTGCCCTGACAGAAAAAAATCAGGGAAACATAGTTGTTTGTCAGCTTTAGTTCTACAAACTAGTACAACAGTTTTCTTAGCATTATACTGCACATCAAATCTCAACCCATAATCAGAGCAGATATTCAATAACTGTTGAAAACCAGCACTACTGGGTGAGAGAACAGCCAGGTCATCAGCATACATAAAGTGATTGACCAAAGTATCACCAATCACACACCCAGTTTTACAGAGGTTCATTTTTTTTGATAGGTCATCCATATACAAGTTAAACAAGGCAGGTGAAAGAAGCCCACCCTGCCGCACACCATTACTAACACCAAAGGGAGCAGAGATGTTATTTCCCCATTTTACATGCATTTTCTGGTTAGAGTACCAGTAAACTAAAAATTCGTATAATAATATCTGGAACACCTCTCTGTTTTAATTTGTCAAATAACTTATTGTGATTAACACGATCAAAGGCCTTAGAGGCATCAATAAACCCAATTAACACAGATGAATTTTTTCTTAAGTATGTTCTTACAGCTTCTTTCAGGCCGTAAATACAGAAATCAGTTCCCAGCTTGGCTTTAAAACCAAATTGATTATCTGTTGTACCAAGAAACTGATTAATCCGACCAAGCAAAATTTTCTCTAATACTTTAGATAACACACTAGCCAAAGCTATGGGTCTATAGTTATCAAGGCTACCAACTTTCTTAGTTTTGTCCTTAATTACTGGCACAAGGGTAACAGATAGTAAGGAATCAGGCAACTGCCCATGGGTCATAAACCCAGAGAAACACATTGCAAGCAGCACAGACACTTTTTGGCTAGCATATTTCAAATGTTCTGCTGCAATGCCATCAGAACCTGTTGCCTTATTCTCACACAAATTCACTATAGCCTGCTGGATTTCACTAGGGGTTATTATAACCACATCATTCTTAGCAATGTTTCCCAGTCCATAGGGTTCATTTTTTACACAGTTAAATAAGGCAGAGTTAAATCAAATTATTGCACACATTGTCAGGTTGGATTCAAATGTAATCACTGACCAAGAGCAATCTTTTTTAAACAAGTTATTTAGTAAATATAGGGTTCATTGCTCTGAGTAAAAAAAAAAAAAGAAAAAGAAAAAAGATGTGTTTTTCCTCTATAAAGTGAGAAAAATCGTTTATTGGATGGAAGGAAGGGCAGAAAGATTTCATTATATTTTTTAAATATATTTATATTACAATTTTATAGAAGGTTATTAATTAGATAAAAATATAATTAAGTTTTTATTCTAATATTTCTATGTAATATTTACATTTGCTGTATTTTGGTCCACATGTTGTAATTACTCCGATCCATTCGGTGGCGCTGCAGTGACACTTACACGGGTTTTCGACCAATCACCGTTGTTACGGGAATTTGAACAAGAAGCGGCTGTTGGATGTCTCGACGGAGAAAGAATTCATCCCACAGAAAAACACGTAAGACATGCTTTTCCTCTTACTTGAATAAATCATTCTGCTAGAATTTGCTTAAAAAGTGCGCAGGTGTGTTGATATTTTAATCAGCTCTCAAGAGAAACTTCTTTCTTGACGCGTAGCAACGTTGGGTGATTTCACGTCGTTTCTGTTGTGTTTTGATAACTTTAGATCCTAAACACGGCTCAGGCTGAATTTATGTGAAACATGAAGCCATTTGAGCCAATGTTTCTGAAAACCTACGGTAAGCTGAGGCGGAAGGTTTCGGCTTGGATTTCTCCCGAAGACCGAAGGAAGGCTTTCGACAGCACGCCGTCCTCTGATGACATGTCTGTGTTCGAGGCCGCCAAACCCCGCAGGGCACGGTGCGTTCAAGGCCTCATCCTGGCTCCAAAATTCTTACTGCTCATATTTGTACGACAGACTGGGTCAAATATCCCGTGCAAAATTAAATGTCTGGACTCAACTCGTGTAATTATGAAGGGTTTACTCAGCAGAAACTCTGCCTTTCACGGTGGTAATTATTTTATTCAGTGGGTATATATTTGAATGCATATTATGACTTAATTCTGCATAATTCATGCACTCAGAAAAAGTCCGGAAAACTATGGACTTTCTTTTAAGGTAATGTGTTTTCAGGTTTCACAAAGTGTCACTTTAATTTGTCTTTTTTTCAAGTCAACTTCTTAACGTGGAATAAAATTGTCAAAATTTATGCCAAAAAGTATAGTCATATTAAATCCATTTTATAACATAGTCTCCCCCTTTGTTTTTGTTCAGGGCAATTTTTAAGAATTTCTTGCAAGATTCATTTAAAAAAATAAAAAAAAAACAATCATGAAGCCAATAGCTCTAAAATAATTTTTTTGTATGAGTTTAATCCAGAATCTCACCTAGAGATTGGAAGCTCACTGATCATCCAGTGAGATCGGACCATAACAGTCTGACAGGACCTGGGAATGTTTGTTTCTGTTTCCACACCTCTGCATTTGACGCTCTCTCTGCTTGTGTTTGTAATGTTACAGGGGAAAGTACACAAGAGACGGTGGTCAAAGAGCAGACCGTCCCGCCAAGAAAAAAGCCATGAGGCTTTTGAAAGAGAAGAGCTTCAATGATGAAAACATGAGTGATGAGGAGAACACTGCCCCTTCTCCTCCTAATCCGGCACCAACCAAGAAAATACGGTGTGTGAGAAAAATAATCTCAATTTCATTCTCTTTTCATTGGATATTATATCCAGTGCCTCAGAAAAGTATTAACACCTGTTAAATTAAATCACTTTCTGTCACTTTACAACTGTAAATGTCAGTGTAATTTGTTAGGATTTCATGTGATAGAATACAAAGTTGGGGCTCTCTGAGTCAAAACCTTTGCTGGAATCACAGATGTATGTTGTGATATGTCTGCCAGCTTTACCCATTCTGTTCTGCAAATTTGCTCTTGTTGGTCTGTTAACATCAATTTTCAAGTGTTACAACTTGAAAATCGGACATTAACTGGAGCTCACCTGCAGTAATCCATTGTAGATCTGACCTTGTGTTAATTTTTGTTGTCTCACTTCCCCCTCAGTCTCAAGTCTTTTACTGCATCCATTAGGTTTTCCTTTGAGACTTCGCTTTGTCTATCTTCCTGTCAGCTCTGGCCAGTTCTGTCATAAAGCTTTCCAGGTCTTAATTTGTCTGAAACTATAACAAGCCATTTCTTTTTCTTTATTCTTCAAAACATTTTTGAACTTTTTGTTTCTATGAACCTTTTTTTTTTTTTTTTTTTGTGAATTTCCCCTCTGCGGATTAATAAAGTGTATTTATTCATTCTCTGTCACATAAGATCCCATTAGACCACATTCAAGTTTGTGATTGAAAAGTTGAAAGTGTGTAGAAACCTTTTTCAGGGGAATGTGTGTTTGATTTTTATAGAACTTTGCAGTGAAACTTTCAACATTACGACATGTTTTTCAAACGTTTTTGATCTAATAATCACCATATTTGCTGACGTAATGTATCTTTACCTCTTACTACATAGAGGGAAGAACAGAGGTGTTTCCAATAATAAGCAGAAGGCCGTTCTGTGTCAATCGGAGACCAGCAACTATGGGGAGAGCATCGTGAAGTCGCCTTTACCCACAAAACGTAGAAAAACAACCAGGTCTGTGTTTGGTTCATGTAAATATTTTCTGCTTGCATGGTTTTAAGTTAGAGTGATTTCAACTCTTTGTACCTTGCCTTAAAAATGTCCCTAGCCATGTGAGGTGTTCTGAATTCTGCTTTCCCTGCTGTCTTTCTGACATGATTTGTACTTTATTAGGTCAAAACAGGTTGGATCTATACCTGTGTTCACAAGACGGAGAGGTCGGGCAGTTTTCACCACCAGTGAGAGTGAGAGCGAAACATCTGTACCGAAAAAGCAAAAAGTCCAAGCTGAAACAAAGGTGAACTCCAGGTATGTGGTCAATTGGTGTCCAGTATTATGAAATGTAAGTTCAACTTTATGTTTTAAAAATGGGACAATACTTATTAATGAATAGTTGTGTGTAAAAACACAAGATTACAGCCAGTTTGACTAAGTTGCATCTCATTGGCATGGTGATGATATTGAGCACATTATAAATACAAAGCTAAAACCAACAAAGTAACACTTCAGAATAAGAATTGCATAAAAAGCATAGAGCAAACACTCTTTTTCTCCTTTTCTTATTCTAGTGTTTGCCTTCCGTCTGCTGGCCGCTTCGTAACCCGTCGCAGATGTGCTGGTTCCACCAAACTTCCTGAAGCTATAGTCAGTTCACTCAACTCGTCAGATGACTTCACTTCCAGACCATTTGGTTCCAGCGTGAATCAACATCCCTCCAGGACACGTAGGGCCCCTCCAGTGTTTGTCCTGTCAAGCGCAGAGAACTCGGTGAATGCTCCAAGGTCCGCCGAGCCTTTCAGAGAGATCTCCCTTAACGAGTTAGCAGAGAACAGCCTGGGATCCGTTCCAAGCAAACCCATCTTCTGCTCCACGCCCTCGATGCCCAACTTCAACAAGCAAAGACACCCAAAGTTCCCCAGTCAGGTTGCCTCTCCTCCGTCTGCTCTGGGCAGCTCTACAGACGTGTTGAACACTTTCCAAGAAGACCCGGATTCACTGCGACTTCCTGCATCACTTTCCTTACAGAAAGAACTAAATCTGCATCACAGTGAGGAACAGTCTCTTGATTTATTTTCTGAGTCAGGAGGAAGGGTTTGCAGCAACGATGGCAAATGCAACCGTGGAGACTTGGACAGCAGGAAGTCAGATATTGAAAGCAGCAGTGTGTTCATATCGGCAGCAGGAAGGTTGGAATGGCTGATCGAGGCACTGAAAGAGAGATGTCTGAGCCAGCCCTGCAAGGTTCAGCTGCAGAGATTAAACTTCATCCCCATGACTCCGCTTTCCAGTCAGACCTCCTACTCATCCTGCTTGGAGCTACTGAGCCCAGAATCAAAAGTAGTACTTTCTTCCCCAGAGTGGAGTCAAACTTTCGGTCTTTGTTCAAAAGAATCGGCTTGTCGCAGTGTCTCCGTAACAACCAATAAAACCAGCAATTATGGGCCACCAGTTTCTAATCTGGACATTGCAGATTCATCCAATGATGACCATATTGTGAATGTTTTGAAATCTCCTGAACTCTTTAGCGGAGAAGCAAACGGGGAGAACTTGGAGCCTCTGATTTGTGTTGATGACGTTCAAAACAGCTATGAGGAAATAATGGAGACACAATCACCAGCTGCCAGATCAGCAGCAACACGGTTAACCAATGCAGAAGCCAAATCGGCAAAGAGCACAATATGTACAAAGGAATGTGTGGTTCAGATTAAGAATCTTTCACTGTCTCAGCTGCATCTCCAAGGATTGGCATATGAACACAATCCAGAAGCTAAGGCAGAGTTGTCAGACATTTCAGAGCTGAATGAGGCTTCGCTGACGTCCAAAGTTGTTGTGAAAGTCAAGAAACTCTCTCTTTCAGAGATGTCGGACATTTTGCAGCCTAAACACAGTATGCTTAAATCTTTAACCCGGTTCTCAGACTCATCCAGTGATGACAAGGCCGGTCATTTCTCTGACAATGAGTGCAGTGAAGACGCCGCCTCCCAGATAGCTGCTTCAAAAAGCGTCAGCTCTAATAAAGAAGTCAAAAAATCCGTCAAATGTTTTCCCAACAGAGAGAAAGGGAATCGGGCCACTAAACAAAGGAGCCCGTCATCAGACAGGAACGGGACAGCGAGGAAGGCGTGTGTGAGCGGAATGAGCGTGAGCCGCTGGAAGAAGCAGGGCGCTGCTGGAGCGCAGGCGTTCAGGAAGAAGCAGGGCACCAGCACAGCTGTGGACTGCAGCATCAGCGAGCTGATTTCAACACACACCGATGTGAGAGTCTCGCACACACAAACACATCCGAGTCAGATCTGATCTGATGACAGCTATAGTGCAAATATTCACACATGCCTTTTCACATTTTGTCACATTCCAGTAACTGAGGTTAATTTCACTGAGATTTTATGCAACAGACCAAACTGAGGTTGAGCTACAAGAAAAAAAAATTTACTGTTTTCTACTTCGTAGAGAAATATTTTGAATTTCCAAGTCAAAAATTCTCCATTTGATTTGGGACTGGGCTTTGACTGGGGTGTTCTGTCACTTGAACATGCTTTGAGCTAATCGGTTCTCTTTTCTCTCGCTGTGTGTTTTGGGTTCTCCTGCTGGAAGTCTGCAGCAACTACCCAGAGATTTTCTTTCAGGGTTTTCATGTATTAAGTTTTATCCATCTTCCAGTCATTTTTGAGCAAACTGTTTCTCCTGATGCATCTTCACAGCATGATCTATTCTTTTTTTGTTGTTGTTCTCTAGTCCTGTTTGTTGAAAGGGCTTGTCATGATCACAAACCAAGGCACCAATTGTATCTTTATGAAGTTAACACACTTTATTATTCATAGGAGGTTCTGGCGGCGGCTGTCAATTTCTCCACTCCGCTGAGGACGAATCCGCTCAACCTGTCATCTCTGCTGACTGATTTCACACACAGCAGACACACCTGGAGCCGCCTCAAAGCTGCACTCTCTGTTCATCGCAAAAGCAGGGGTAATAATATCTCACAGCATTTCTAAGTGGTGCGACGCCGAATATTCAGATGCGTTTGTGATTGACTGCCCCCCTTCTCTTCTTCTCATCAGTGCAACTCACTCCAAGGAGTGAGGATGGGTCAGTGTCGTGCACTCCCCTGAAGATGAGGCTACCAGACATGAGCCAGGATCTCCTTACCTCTCCGCTACGCACTCCACTGCCCAAAAGCCTGCAGAAGCAGCTGTTCCACCAGCACTCCCTGGTAAAACATTCACCACACACACACCTACTGACTTGTTATGCAATAATGTTATAGTTTTTATTTATTTTGTGTGTGTGTTAAGGTTGTGTGTGAAGATGCAGATTTGACGGACGCTGAAAAAGTGTATGCTGAGTGCGGCCAGCAGTGTCCTCTGTCCTGGGAAGAGTGTATTCTCCCTCACCGTATGAAGCAGTGTGTGAAGATTGGTGAAGGAACATTTGGGGAGGTCTTCTCTACCACCAATGCTGTGGGAGAGACAGTGGCCCTCAAAGTATGTGCCTTATCATGTACCCGAACATGCTTCAATTAGATCAAAGAGATTTCACTTAAAAAATGTGATCTGCAGGATTTCATTGAAATATTTTTGGAGCTTTGCATAATTATTGAAAAGTAAAATAGAATAGAAGAATCGCAGCATCTCCAGACTTTATTCAACTATGGTGTCTGTCAACATAGTTCAGCGATTCTTCTATCTGTTTTTATTTTCATAATTCATTGTTTTGTTTTAATCCATTCATACATTGGTCTATATTTGTTTGAACATTCATCCAAATGACCATTGTCCTGTCATCTGTAATGAAGAACATCAGCTGTTTAAAGCATTACAGTATTTCCCTATCAGGATACGCTCACTGAATATCAATCCCTGAGTGAGAAATCGATGCTAAAATAATTTTTTACAAAATTCCGGTTAGTCACAAATGAAATATCTGTGTACTTTATCTGTAAACTCGCTCTTGTTTTCAGGTTATTCCGTTAGAGGGCAGCAAGAAGGTGAATGGCGAGGACCAGAAGACGTTTGGAGAAATCCTTCCTGAGATCATTATCTCCAAGTGAGTGGTATTCTTGCTACATTCCCAGAATAGCCAGACTGTGATGTCTACATGTAGCCATTGAGAATGAGGAGAATTTGAAACCACTTCAGAATCGTCCAGCTGAGCTGCAATAATGATGAGCATTGGTGGGATGTTTTGTTTTTCACCAGGGAGCTGAGCCACCTGAAGGAGAAGCAGCAGAATCAGACTCATGGCTTTATTGGACTCAATGAGTGAGTTTATTTCTTTGTTTCAGTTGAGAAGGTCTCATCTGTGATGGGTTAACTCGATGCGTGTCGTTTCCTCCCAGCCTTCATTGCGTTCAAGGCTGCTACCCACCAGAGTTCCTGAAAGCATGGGATGCGTTTGACCAACGCAAAGGATCTGAGAATGACCGGCCAGGTTTGTTTAAAGTGATAATAGCTATTATGTTGTTGAAATCGGAAGATTTCAGATCTTGTTGTTATTGACTAATGAACAGCAAAGTTTAACTTCAAAGTACATTTCTCCATTTAAAAGTGCTGAAAAATCATCTGACGACCAGCATTTGCTCTTTTTGTGAATTTTTGCACAGATTTCTTTGAGAAAGATCAGCTGTTCATAATTCTTGAGTTTGAGTTTGGAGGCGTTGACTTGGAGAACAGCAATGGAACGGTAAGTTCAAAACCCTTTAGCTCTGGGGTGTCCATGCGATGTGAAAACAAAACATCACATGTGAGACGGTTTTCATCTTGTTTGTCATGTGTTAATTCAAGCCATTATTGTGTTAAGCTGGCATCATTTGTGGTGGCAAAGAGCGTCCTTCATCAGGTCACCGTGGCGTTGGCTGTTGCTGAGCAGGAGCTGCATTTCGAACACAGGTGGAGTAAAAGTTGCTGCATCTGTGATTTCAAATTTGTCTAGAACCCGAATCAGTGCCTACTGCAGAAATGCAACGAGGTTTTTCCTGGCAAATACCGGCTCCTATCTTGACTTGTTTATTAAATTTTTTTTTTTATTAACGAATAAAACATAAAAATGTCACATCATTGTATAGGGAAACAGTTTTGAATTTAAGAGAAGAATTGGTAATTACACGATCATTCCGGTTTATGAATCAAAATATGGGTCAGGACTTTATGGCTTTAATTTTAATTAATCACATTGATTTTAGGACATAGTACTTTAAATGCAATCCTTTTTATTCTTTTAATGTATGCAAAGGTTTCTGTAAGAACCTTTCCGGTACTCGCATAAGCATGAAATTACAGCCACTTGTCTTGGACCACTGGGAGTTATTGTTTGCTTCACAGAACAATCAGATGGGATGCTGGGAATGAAACTATTGTGTAAACAGAAGTCACAGTCAAAATTTCTAAAGTGTTATTTTCAAAGAAATTCAATGAATGATCAGGAGTTCTTGAAGGACATGAAAGCTGAATGGGTATCAGCATCAATTTGATGAATAACGGTTAAACGTTCTTTATTGCTGAGCTCATATGTCTGTCTATTCAATAATTTAGCAGCAAAAAGGGGCTTTTGAACTCAAAATGCTGATATTTTAACAATACTGAGCACTTTCACTGTGTAAAACAGGGACCTCCACTGGGGGAATGTGCTTGTGAAAGCCACCAGAGAGAAGACGGGAACCTTCCTCCTCAACGGAGAAGCTCACAGTGTGGAAACCAAAGGCGTGCTGGTCCGCATCATCGACTATTCCCTCTCCAGGCTAGAAATTGGTCAGTTGCTGTTCTATCATGTGAATCTCGTGCTGCATGGTTTGGCTTAAAACTGTCCAACACTAGAACATGTTGTTCCCTCCAGATGAACTGACTGTTTCCTGTGACATCTCAAACGACGAGGAGCTCTTCATGGGCCAGGGAGACTACCAGTTTGAAATCTACAGACTGATGAGACGGGAAAACGGGTCAGTGGTACTCGAGTAGCTCATGTTGCGAAACTGTTCTGCTTAGCAGAGATGTTTGTTTGGGTGTTGCTGGCGTCTGCATGATGGACGCTTCATGAATCATGTTAGATGTGGGTGCATGGTAAATGAGCCTCCAGGGCTTCAGTTACAGGAGTAGCAGAATAATGATGCTTTTTGAGGTTGCTATCATAATACATTTATCTCTTGAAAGCTTTTCACTGTCCCACACGTTGTAAATTTAAACTCTGAAGACATTAATGATAAAGTGATTCCTCTGTTTGACCACAATGACTGTATAAGTCGAAATGATTCATCCAAACATATTAACATCCAATTAGAAGGATACTAAATGCTTTTCTGCAACATCACCTGGAGACATTTAGCCAAATATTGGGAAATGTGTGTTTGTTTGGGGCTGTGTAGTTTTGAGCCTGTGAATTGGAGAAAATCCACAGTTCATTCAAAGTTATTGTTGCTTTAAATTTAAAATAAGTCTTTTTCTAAAGATGCAACCTGTAGTGTGTGATGGTTCCTGGGTGAACAACAGGCACAGAAAACTCCAGGGAATTATCTGGAGTTCTGATTTCTTTTTTTCTGTTTCATCTCCATAAAGAAACAACTGGAGCAGCTACCACCCTCGCACCAACGTGTTGTGGCTCCACTACCTGTGCTCCAAGCTGCTTTCAATGAAGTACAAGAATTCAAGGGGGAGGGGCACCAAGAATGCGCGAGAGGAACTCACTCGTTTCTATGACAACGTCCTCCAGTACAGCTCCGCCACAGACGCTCTGCAGAACTGCCCGATGTTTGGGTAGTAGTAAAGGCACAGACAACATAACTGTATGAAGATTCACACAAAGAAAACCATGTGACTCTGTAATAAGCACATGTAGCACATTAAAATCATTTTTAAATGAGCAGGACTGCACATCTCTTTATTTCCTGTTATTGATCATTAGTGATCAGCTTTTTTATTTTTTAGGACTTTTTATAGTCGTTCCTCTCCGTTGTTGTTGTTGACCTTTAATTGCATGCTGATTCTGCACGATTCACTTTTGTGATTATTTTGTAATCTTGAAATGTTATTGCTTTGAATTGTACTGCAAGTAAAGGAACTGCAACCTGAGTCTGATTTGGTATTTGGATGGGTTGGGTTACTTAGCTTTTTATTAGAAATTAATGGCATTTTCTTTATTTTACCCCATGATGTGGGATTAGATCTACTCATAAATCTGTACTTAAAGATGGAGCGCAATATAAATTGATACAGGCTTATTTGTACATTGCCTAGCCAACAAAAGAAAAATCACTTATTTTGTTGGATAACCTTTAACTTTTATTAAACATTGCCCGTGTTGTGGCATAATTTCAATAAACTGCAATTTAACAAGATTACGCTGTTGCATTAAATGTTCTCGTATTGATAGGATAGTTCAACCACCGTGGAAAGGCTCCTTCATGACTTCACAAAGATTATTTTGTGAATTATTTTATTACATTTATTGTTTTACTAACTACATCGACAAATATAGTAACACCCACTGATTTGGATGAATACATTTAATCTGATTTCAGGATTAGAAATAGTAAAATGTTAATTCATATTTACTGAACAAAAGTTAGAGAGTTACTATGTAATGCATTACTGACATCACTGTTTATGTACATATCTACAAAGACATATACATAGCTAATTTATACAAGATGTTAAACCAGGTCAGTTGTGACTTTGTGCTTTAAGGCTTGATTAATTTCCTGTTGCTTGGCAACACCTGCTCTTTTTGAGTGTTTTGTTTGGTCCCTCTTTATTTGGACATCTTTATGGGCTTCAGCAAAAAGTCTCCTCCTCATCTCCTCAGGCTCTGAACTGGTGATTATTTTCACACATTTAATGGAGTAGCTCAGATGATTCATGTATGAATCATTGTATAATTACTTGGTGACGGAAAGTAATCAAGAACCAAGTCACTAACACTCAGGCTGTATTTGGAGGAAAGGCAGGGGGGACGGCTGGTGTAATGGAGACGATCTGTACCAGGTCTTAAGTCAACACCGGGAAACCGTTTGAAATGGCATTTAATTATAAAAATACGGGTCTTTTAAGTTAATGATTGGAAAAACTTGACTCCACACACACAAAGAAAGCTTTTTGCTTTTTTGTGTGTGGGACTAAACTGTAGGGTGGAAATTTGATACACCACCAAATTTTCAAGTTGCTCCATTTACAAAGAATGGAGAGAGCTGTACATTTTATCTTTTAATCTTTTCAAAAAATATCGAGGGATAATAAAATGGTCTGGTCCATGTCTAAGAGGAGGGCAAGACTACAGATACCGGAAACCAAAGAGTGGCCCTGCACAGGCCTAGAATGGGTTTCTGAACAATGGGAACGCAGCTTACAATGCTGCAATTATAAGAAATGGCCTATACTAGTCTAGAGCTTCATCTAATAATAGACTTTACACTACATTCATGCATTCACATGCCAAATTGCAGCCAAAACTGCAGGCAGTTTGACAGAATCATTTGAAACATTAAAGCTGAAAATATCTGTAATCTATAATCTTGACAAGAATGCGTTCACTTTTCAAATCCACTGTAAATAGGCGAAAGTTTAAATTAGCACAAAGCTAATTGGCAGATTCCATAAAATCTACTCATCTTCACCATAGGAGATTTTACCGAACTCGTTTAGTCTCAACATGTGGTCTCTCTTGGACAGAAACCTTGAAACTGAAAACTAGTCATTTATTCAGCTTAGTCAAAGTCACATGTTTTTTTTAACTTATTACTTTATTTTTCTCTATTAAACTATGGACTGATGTGATCTATCGGGTTGATTCTGAAAATGGTGATACAACGTTTCAAAAATATTTCATGGAAATCATACAGTGTGTTAAGATGTGTTGTTTTCTAGGAAACACCAATGATTACCTTAAGCAAAAGTATTCTCTTTAAGGCTTTCTAACAGTTTGGTCCATCTGTGAACTCATAAAAGCAGGTACAAGAAAGAGGCACTTACAAAAACAAAATATGTTTATTCAGTTTTCATTAAGGAGTATCATACATTTTTGCATCGAAACAAACATGATATCGTGGGTCTCGTGGGTCCGTCTTTATGTTGGCTCTGGACTGAATATGTTAGCCGCTTCCACACTCGATGAAACACTTGGTTGTTGTTGTTGGTTAGGAAGAAAAAAAAATGCTCACTTGCCTGAAGTAACTCTGTGATGGGTCAAGAAAAACAGCTGCGTTAAAAAAAGGAAGACTGCCTTTAAAAAAAACTGATTATAGAAAGTTTTTTCTGGCAGGCTTATGTACTGAGAAGAGGTCAGGCATGTGTTGAGAAGCACTTTTTGGTTGAGCTTTGAGGCAATGTCTGAGATGGCCTTGCTGGTGATGAGCCCATAAATATGTCTGTGGGTGACTGTGTGAACTGCTGTGCTTTAAAGGTTTTGTCTGTTTGCGTGTGTGTTTGTTTTTATCAGTCTTTCTCTTTAAAAGAAGCAATGATCCTTGTATGAGATGTTTTTGCAGCTTCTGTGTGTGTATTTGTGCTTAGAAGGAGAAGTATTTGGTGAACCACTCCTGCTTCAGCCCTTCTGTCCCCCTCTGCTCCAGGTACGGGCCTCTAAAAACACATGCAAAAAAAAACAAAACATATATTATCTTTTCAAGAAAAAAAACAAATGTACTCATGAAGTACCTTGCATAAGAAATCTTACCCTTTGAACATTTGTCACGCTACAACCTCAAACCTCAATGTTTTCAAAACGGATTTTAAGTGATTATCCCACATAATGTTACGCATGATTGTAAAGTAGAAGGGAAAACATTCATGGCTTTCAAAGTATTTACTCAGAAAATGGGAAAAGTTTGTTGCTCATCTGCTGTGAGCAGCTTTTATGCTTTTATCCCCAAATAATTCATTTCTTTAAGAAGCCACTGAATTAAAATCTGCCTGTTAGATTTAATCCAACTGATTTGAGAAAACCACAAAGATTTAGACACGATTAGTAAACAAACAGCTTCCCATAGGCTAAGAAAATGTTGAAAAAAACTGGGTTACTCCAGATGAGCTACAGATGAAAAAATTAAGAAACAGAAAAAAATCTTTTTAGCAGCACCGTTTTTATGTATATTTTATGTATATGTATGTATTAGCTACAGTTTTACGTAGCTAATATCAACGTTACGCTGAACTCTTTACTCTCACCTGATTAATTGTGACATTAAGAGACTCAGTGAGAGGCTCTAGTTACAGAGCAGGTAATTACGCTATAATGCATAGAAAACCTAAGCCTATTAATAGTATAAGTATTTTTCTGAGGTGTTCAGATGAATTGATTTCTATTGTTCACTTAGTGGAGCTGTCAATTCAACACAGCTCAGTCACAAAGGAGGCATTTCCACATCTGAAGCCCTGAGGTTAAGCGAGGAAACAGGAGCGCCACCTCAGGGAACCAGGAAGAACAAGAACAGAACCTCTCAGAACCTCTCTTCTTATCATCTCGTCCTACTGCGTTGATTAATAGGGAATCAAGAGGACAAATAGGGGGGAAATAAACCTTATTTCTCAAAGGTGTCAAACAAAGTTTCAAATACAAAGTTCAGCAGCGAATTCTGACTTTTATTGGCCACTTTGAGTTCATGAGTGCTGAGTTGAAGCATCGTGGAAAAGGTGCCAAAGAAGTTTCTTCCTGACTTGCAGATCTGTGATCCTGTTTTTCTCTCTGACATTTCCAGAGACTCTGATCTGCCAGCAAGACGGGAAATCACAAGCGCCTGCAGCTCAGAGTGAAGAGTGCACCCGGTGGCGAACGCAGACGCTTGAGGTGACTAAAAGGTAGTTAATCAGAATTCCAAAGAGTTTCTGTTTTGATCTTTTTTCTTTTCTTTTTTTTCTTTTTTTATTTTTGGCTGTCTTTGATTACGGAGACACATTGAGGTTATGTTTCGTTTCAAACGTGAAAGCGCAAACATCAGAAAATTCATACCTGATTGACTGGGCCTGCATGTACGAGTGTGGCTCCAGGCAGGAGGGGGACACGTATCGGATGCCCGTCTGAGATGAGGGGCAGACGGGCAGAGGAGCGGTTGGCGCCGGGGTTGGGGGGATGCAGGACGTCCGGGACCTGGGGGAGCGAGGGAGGGACGGGGAGGAATGCTGGCTCAGGGAGAGGGAGGTGTGCTTGTGTGGAAGAGAGGAGGTGGAGTAGTGGGGAGAGATGTGGGGATGGGAGCTGGACTGGTGTGGAAGTGTTGAGGAGTGTGGGTGCACGGAGGAGGAAGACGACGAAGAGGAATGGGAAAGGAAGATGCTCCTGTCGTAGGCAGCGGTGCTGGGGGTGCTGGTGACGCGTGGAGGAGACTCTCCGTCCTTTCTCTGCTCGACAAAGAGAATCACAATCAGATTTATTGCTTCCTGTTGTCAGTTGTCAGAGCTTTGACTGGCTGGTGCCTAGAAAAACCACCAATGCCACAAAACAAAGAGCTGGCTTTAATCTGCCTTTCAGCATTTACTCACTTCATTCTTTTTCAGTTATTTGACATGTTGTGACGTTCAACCACAAGTCTCAATGTTCCTGGGAGGCTTCATGTGATACAGCAACTCAAACTAATTCATAGTTATTATATTAGACTTTTTTTTTTTTGGGCAAAACAGTTCAAGTTCAGTCAGATTATAAACAGTGTGTGAGGATCACTTTTAACTTCATTTAGATCTGGACTTTGACTAGGCCATTGTAACGTACACTTTGAACTAAAGCATTGAACTGTAGCTCTGCATGTGGGTTAAGAATCACCCTGCTGGATTGCAGTTTAAAGATTTTTGTCCTTAAGGCATGATGCTAGTTTTCTGCCAGGTTTGCAGCCGAGTCATACTCTATACATTTTCAGCTGACGGGTCGAGCAGAGCTCTGTGAGATGATGCTTAAATCTTGGGATATTGATCTATAAGTTCACTCTGCTTTAAACTTCTGCACAACTTCTTCTCTGACCTGCCTGCTGTGTTCGTTGGTCTTTATGATGCTGTCTGTTCCCCAGAAAACTTATGTGGCCTTCAGAGAACGGTTGGGTTTATACAGAGATTACATTACACACAGCAACACTCTTTTTATTAATCAGGGGACTTCTGAAGGCATCTCTTCGCATTTGATTTTATTTAGGAGCATCAGAGTGAAAGTGAGAGAATACAAATAAATATCAAGCTTTTTTACACAAATAAAACATAAAATGTGGAGAAGCATGTTTTTTTTTTTTTCTCCTGTTTCAAAATGATTACTTTATGTTGGCATATAACATAAATCCCACTGGAATACATTGCGCTTTGTGGTTATGTCAAAACAACTAGAAGAAAGCTCAAGCAGTTTCTACTTTTTCAAAGCTGTTTAGTATTTCCATGTAAGCTTTCTCACTGACAAACAGCCACACATCATAGAGAAAAGCTCATGCATACATCCAAGTTTTTATTGTTTTCAAGTGATGTAAATAAAATGAGCCACATGGAGTCCTCAGACTGCAGCACCAAGCCTGCACAACAGAGAAGTGAGCTGTCAAGTTGACGATCCCCCGCATCAAAAACACAATCTGGCCTCAGCTCAGAAAACCCTTCGGTGAGGAAGGGAGGCCGTGTTTGATGACTTTGTGGACATGCGTCAAACTGCCAAACTCACCCTCATGGTTGGCGTGACGCTGCCGGGGCGGGACTTGCTGTCACGGAGCCTGAGGGTGCTGTTGTCCCCGGCGACGGGAGGGTGGAGCTGCAGCTGATGCCTCTCTTCCTGTGGGGAAGGAGGATGAGGAAGGACTTTGACTGGCCTGGTTGTTCTTGTATTTGTGCTCTGTGAGCAACTAGGCTAATGTGCCTTATGCCACACAGATGGCCCACACAGCACAGTGTCAGAGGACACTTTATTAAAACACCGCCTCTTCCTTTACAAATGACCACAGATCATTTACTCTGAGAAGGTTTTAAAGAGGGGGCATTTTGTAAAATCAACTGTGTATTATAAAGTTATTCCCTCATTAAAAACATACCTGGAGTGTTGCTTTGATTCTTTATTGCATGTTTTAGAAATCATCCATGGCAACAATCATGCTTGGTCTCACAAAACGTCACTTATTTACCCAAATCTGCTCCTTGGAGCTGGAACTGACGGAAAAATCATCCAAACATCGGAAATGATGATTCGTAAAATAAGTTTGTGTAAAAAAATTTAACTCAAAACATTATGGATATTCAAATTGTCTCCATTCAATGTAACTCTAAATTATTCATGGAAATAATTTAGAGTTATTTCCATGCAAAAAATCTATTTGCAGATTTTTTAAATTTATTTTTATGTTTTTGTTGTTGAGCTATTTGAAACAAAATGCAGCTTGGAAAGATAAAATACATAGATGAAATAAATGCTACCTGACTCGCTATTGGCTGAGTTTCCAAAGCAGTTGATCCACCTCCAGCGATGTGGCAACCAGAATTACTTGACAACTGTCTTTATTTAAGAAAACTTTATTGCAATTGGCTTTGGGTTTAACTAAATCACAAAATAAAATAAAAAAAATTCAAATAAAGATGGAAGGAACTGATCCAGATGGTCACTCGTGAGCGATTTAAGTTGCATGCAATGCTGTTGAAACGCATCGTGTTATTTTACTGCACATTAAAGCTCCTGGGATTTTTAAAGCATGAACACGTCATTGATTTTATTAGAAAGTTGGGCTCTGCTAAATGACTCATCAGGCCATCTCTAACCCATAGTGGTTTGTTTAACTTAAGGATAAAACATATTTAACAATCACAACATCTCTTAGAAATAGACTCCTTTGTGAATTAGAGGTTTGTGGATATTTTTCAGGCTCGGTCAAACCAAACACTCCAAAAGGCCAGCGATGAATGTCTACAGCTTTAAAGAACAGATGACCTAATTTAAATAAATGAAAACAGGCTTGCAGTCTGCAGGACTCCATTCGTGGCTCATTTATAGCACCGTTCACAGTATAAAGGTCACATTTCAAGCATGCAAGACACTCATTAGATTTTTTTTCTTTTTGACTGTTATTGCTCCCAAAGTCAAGCTGATCCTCTTCCTTCCTGACACCATGAAGAGTCTGGTGTTTCATGTTCAGTTATTTCAATCTGTCATTGAAATCTGTCAGATAATGTTCCTTTTTTAGCATCTTGTCAGTTCTGTAAGTTTGGATAACACCTGGATTTTAGACTAAAACTCAAATCCATTTAATGATTTTCTACATCAAGATTTGCTCTATTTGAGTGTTCTATAGACTTCTATTGCATTAAAAAAATCTAGGTTAAACTTGTGTTCATGTGTGTATTCTCACCACTAGGCGTTTAATGAGCTGATCTCGCTCCATGAGCCGCTCCTGGAGTCTCCCCAGAGACATGTCGTCACATCGAGGCTCCCTCCTCCTGCAGCGTTCCTCTCGCTCCCTCAACCTGCAGGTAAATCAAACAAACACAAAACGTTTCTCGTGTTCCTAATCTGGAGCGTTCTCGTTTTCTCCTCCTCCTCTTCCTCTCTACTCACTCGTTTTCCAAAGCCACGATGCGAGCTTGCAAGTGGTTCTGCGCACTGCTGTACTCCGAAACCAAACTCTGCATCTCCTTCTTGTGCTCCCTTCTGATCTCCTCGACCTCCTCTTTCCTTTTTTCCTCCTCTCGCTCTTTCTTCTTCTCCTCGTCCACCTCCTCCTCTTTCAGGTCATCCTCTTTCTTATCCTCCCAGTGTTTCTGGGACTCCTCGAGTTTCTCCATTTCCACCCGCAGCTTCTCCACCTCCTCCTTCAGATGTTGAGCTTCCTCCTCCAGCTGATCGTCTCTGTTCTTCATCATGTCTATACTCTCCTCCTCTTTCTCCTCGACCTCTGAATTCTTCTTCACGGACCTACGAAGAGGAGAAACATCCAAAAGAATAAGCACTGTGATGATCTTGACTTCAGCAGAAAATGCTAAGATGCACAACCAAATAAACATTCTTTAACAGATCAAGGAAAGTTGTCAAGTCAGTCTACATCTAGATTCACATCCTGGTCCAGCACAGGGAGAGTTTTCAATCTTCTGTTCATTTTCAATTTATATAGTAAATCCTGCTGATCTCATTCTTCTTATTGAACTGTTTAGTGTAGCTTGAACTTTTTTGGCTTGCCACCTATCTGCTTTTTTTAATGAAAGCTTATATTTTTACAGTTTCTGATTAGTGGAGTCCCTGCACAGTTTAATATGTGAGCCTACTGTAGGTCCAAATATTAAACAACCAGATCAAAATGTCATGCTGTGAGAATAATCACTTTTACACCAAATGCAACATTTTTGCAATATTTATGTGAATTGAACTTTTTCAATTTTGTCATGTTACAACCACAAACTTCACTGAGTCTCACCAGGATTTTATGTGACAGAAACTTTCATTCGCAAAGTAGTAAATAGCTGTAAAGTGGAGGAAAAAGAGATCAGTCTGGCATTTCATGAGCACATCATGAAACACAGCAGACAGATAAGAGGAAGATGTGGATAATTTTGAAGCAAGGAAGTTTGGAGAAGCTGCAAAGATCCAAAGCTCAGGTGGGAGATTCTGTTGACAGAAAGGTTACTAGAGGTTCACTTTAAAAAGCTGGCCTTTATGGAAGACCACCACTAAGGAAACCTTTGTTGAAAGAAAGTCTAGAAATTCAATTTTTCAATATTTAGTTGGAAATAAAAGCAAGACATACGAATTTCCTTCCACTTTACAATTGTGTTTCTCCATACCATTCAACCCCCTCTACTCCCACAAGCCTCAAATTTTGCTGATTTAATGTGGCAAAATGAAGTAGTTTAAGGAGGAATTAACACCCTACAAAGCACTGTGGCTGCTGAAGGGTGAAAGATGTCTAAAGGCGAAATAAATCTTTTTCTCTGTACCGTTCCTGCAGTTGCTTTTTCAGTGCTGTGTTTTCTCTCTGGAGCTCCAGCATGGCACAGCGGCTCTCGTCCAGCTGTCGCTCGAACACTTGGTACTGGTTCTGCTGCTTCAGGTCCTTCACCCATACAAAGGCACAACAGATAAAGAGCAGTTAGAGGAAACTTCCAGAGCTCGTCTCTCCGTTCAGAGTCAGATTTCTGTTTTTCGTGCAGTTAGTTCTGCTGTGCGGAGCACCACGCTGTGCTGACTCAATCCCACAGCCCTGGAGGATTTTATTGATATCAAAGATAATGATATCAGGTGTGAGCTGCTGTGATTTGCTTCCGCGCA
Organism: Poeciliopsis gracilis; assembly: GCA_911649635.1. Lineage (NCBI taxonomy): Eukaryota > Metazoa > Chordata > Actinopteri > Cyprinodontiformes > Poeciliidae > Poeciliopsis > Poeciliopsis gracilis. Next base: position 229,456 of record CAJVRI010000128.1, read on the forward strand.
CACGCAGAGGGAGATTAAATCAGGCACTGCGAAAATCACAAACAGCGAGCACGGAGTGAGTGCGTGTCTGCGCACGCGGTGGGATTAATATGCGGCGCTGCGTGTGTCACCTGTTGCAGGGCCATCATCTGCGTGTGTGCTTGTAGTTGGGCCTGCAGGTCTTCTATCTGCTGCATGTGTCTCTGGGTCATCTGTCGGCTCCACTCGGTGTGCTGCTGGGTCAGCTCGGCACGCTGCTTGTCTGATTTCATGCGCGTAAAAAAAAAAAAAAAAAAAATTTATCATCTGGGCGGGACTGCGTGCTGTTTGCTCCTCTCGTTAGTGGATGTACTCGTGAGAATGTGTTTTTTTTTTCTTGTTGAGACATTTGTGTACAAATATGTGTTTTTTGTTTTCATATATTTTCTCTTTAGGAGGAAAATAAATTCTGCGGCGTTACCCAGCTCCAGGTGGTGCATTGTCTGAAGTCGGTTGATCTCAGATAGAAGATCTTCCTTGGCCTGCCTCTCCAAAGCCTGCAGCGCCATGGCGTGACTGTGTCTCTCCTCTGCCAAGGACTGGCTCTGAGGCTCCTTTGACACAATGACACACATGTTTATCTATTTTACAACGGCTGCATTCTTCCAGTCTACAACATCGGCTTGCTCCATTCACAGAAAAAAAAAAAGTCTCTCTCTGCTGCAACACTTGCATCCAGGCTTCTAAATTATTCATACAGAGAAAATCTATGAAGAAATGCATGTTCAGTAGGACTTTTCAGCGTGCATGTGCATCCTGCTTTAGTGCGTGTGTGTGTGTGTGTGTGTGTGTGTGTGTGTGTGTGTGTGTGTGTGTGTGTGTGTGTGTGGTGTGTGCGTACCTGCAGCAGTTCCCTCAGTTTCTTGTTTATCTCCTTGGTGTCCTGGACTTCCTTCCTCAGCTTGTCAATTTCAGGGTTAGCATGGCTGTCATCTTCCTGTCCCGCCGTCTTTTTCTCAGCCTGCATCTGTGACAGATCACAAGGCTTTTAAGTATTTTAAGGCTCTCCGCACCGCCAGGGATGAGCTTGCAGAAATAATTTGACCTGTTGTTCTGCAATATGCAGACTCTTACAGATTAGCCAAAAAGGAAACGCATAATTCAGTGTAAAAAAAAAAAAAAAAAAAAAAGGCGAGATTTATGGGAATAATTAAGATAACTCAGCTTTTTAAAAAAATATTTATTTATGCTTCTTAAATTTCCTGACTTTGTAAATGTTGTGCCTTGAAAATGCTAATAATTATGGGATGAAACAGACTGGAGAAATAGGTCTGGCATTAGAGAGTGTAGTTAGTGATGCAGACTCACCTGTGCTTGCAGCTCAGTCAGCTGATCCTGCAGCTCTGATACCTGGGCCTGCAGCTCCTGCTCTTTGCCCTGCCACCTCTGCTCACTCTCAGCGACTGCAGCGTTCATCTCTATCCTGAACTCTGCTCTGAGACGATCCTCGCACTCTGCCCTGCAGGGAGGAATCAGACCAAGGCGAATGTACAGTACCGTGCAAAATGTCAAGCTACAACCACAGGCTTCCTCGTATTTTCGTTTGTTTTCCTCAAAACCTTTAAGCATCCAATCCAGTACTGTGTGCAGTTTGCCCTCTTACTGATTCTTCTGTTGGGTTATTTTGTGACCTAACTGAAAGAAATCTGGGTATTTGAACGGGTGTGCGTAAGATTGTCATTACACAGTCATGAACAAGAAGGCGTCTTCCTGAATGTTTACAACTGTTGCCATTAAGTGTGTTTCGGTAAATAATAACACTTTTAATGCAAACTTGATTATTTTACTTGATTTTTAATGAAAGTTTTAAAGCAGCTTTGCATAAAATGTGATTATTTACGAAATAATGCTAAATAATGCACTTTTAATGCAACTTTTAATGCAAGTTTGCATTAAAGCACTTCAAGACAACAGTCATAGACCTTTATGTTATGTCATGTTTATGACAGTCTTATGCAAACCCCTTCAAATAAAGTGTTACCAAAATGTGTGGCCCCAAGTGTTAACTCAACAAGTACTAATCCATTAAAATGGGGCTGTAATGAAAACAAAAACAGCATCAGAAGCTAATATGTGACTTCTATCTGTTTCCATTGTTGTTTTTATCTCCTGTAACACCAAATATGCTTCACTATAATCAGTTTTGTTATTTCATTTCTGAACTGGATCTTAAGACCCCGCACCTTGAAAACTACTGAGACAGACGGAGGTACTGTGTGCTACATCCGCTACTCCCAAAATGACTTCACATTTCTTCATTCATCTAATCACTGAGTTGCATCCTGGTTTCTTGTCATTTGCCTCCTTTAGAAAGTGCCACCATTGTTTTCAACATGCACGATTGTCGAGAGGCTCATTTGTTTTAATGAATTGCTTGTGTAGATAACATTATCACGCGCCTTTTGTGCTCAAGTGAGAGATTTATGTCATGTGGACCCTTACCTCCCCAGAATGTCTGACATGGGGTGAAGCAGATGTTATAGTGCAGTTAAGCAAATTCCAGGAAAAGTTAATTGCTGCTTTTTTTCACACTTAACCACTAAGCAGTGATAAATAAGATGCTAAAGATGCAAAATCCATCTGTGTCACGGCTCAGGCAATATTCATTTGAATTATAATATTGATTTATTCTTCACTTATGTAACAACAGCACTTATTGATTGACTGATATTTATTACTGCAGAATTTCTGCTATCTGCAGAAACCACAACATTACTCATTTAAATGAGGCAGTAAATTGAGATTAACAGCAGGGTGAGGGCTCTGAGATGGAACCGGGTTTGGCAGGTCCACTTTGGGTTGCTACCTGATGCGGTCCTCCATGTGCCGCTGGCTCTGCTCCAGAAGGTTCCTCTCTGTGCTCATTCGGCTCTGTTCCAAGGCCTTCTCCTCCAGCCGATGCTTGTCCGCCCTCAGGGAGGCTATCTCTCTCTGCTGCCTGTCACGTTGCCTCTCGGCCTCCTCTTGAGCTCGAGCCAGCCGACTCCGGGCCTGACTGAGCTCCTCCTCCAGGCCGGAGCACCGAGGACCGCACGACAGTGCAGCTTCGCCAGCCACCTTCTCCTTCACGCTGTTCTGCTGGATCACAGCCTCCAACCTGGAGATCTGTGGCGCAAACAGAAATCCATGGCAGACAGTAAAATATGATATATTTCACTTCCTACCTGCAGTTACTCCTCACCTCAGCGTTGGTATCCTTCAGTTTTGCCCTCAGCTCATCCTTTTCTCTTTCTAGACTTTTGCGCAGCTCTTCAGCAGACCGTCTCTCCTCTTCCATACGCACGCACACCTTCAAGAATATTTGCCCACCATTATGACTATTGTTACAACAACTAGTACATTTTACATTCATGCTGAAACTGCAAACGGTACTCCATTTCACTGAATTTATGTGTCTGATTCAACAAGAAATTGTGCAGGAACATGAAGTGGAAGGAAAACTGTAGCAGTTTTTAACATTTTAAAAATCTGAAAAGTGTTGCCTAACATTTGCAGCCAGTCCCTTTTACTTTGATACCCATAAATAAAGTCCAGTGGGGCAAAGAGCCTTCAGCAGTCGCTGTGTTAGTAAAAAGTCTTGTTGGTATGTTGAGGAACATTAGTGAGCAAACAGCAGCAGACACTGTGTCAGTGGAGGTGGTGGAAGCATCATGACCTTTTTGCTTTCCCCAGCAGTAAAGCAAAAGCTGTTGTTTAATTGTGTGGAAACATTTGAAAGCTAATTTTTGCAGGCCCTCTCCATCCATCCAGCCATAAAAAAAAAAGCACTGCATGTGTCATATGAAAACCCGGTAGAGATTTACAGCAGACCCCCTGCTGTTTGTGGATTCAGTGTTTCTGGATTCCCCTATTGACTTATTCAACTTCTGTGGAACAAATCTCCATATGCTTTGTGGAAATTTCACCAATATTATTCGTAAAGCAAAAAAAGAAAAATAACTAAAGAAAAGGTAGTGTTTTTGAACAATGCAATCTCCTAGTATATTTATTATCAGAGTAAGAAATTTCTCTAAATCAGGCTCTCAGCCACCTCTTCCCCATCTGTGAGCCAGCTGTTCATCAGAGAGCAGACAGCTGTGGCATGGGATGAAAGGAGACATTATTGCTTGTGGCATTTTGCTCCTTCATCCAAAATGATTACGTACAAAATCTGACTCAGACTGCAACTGAAATAATCGTCCTTGATTATTCAGCTGAGCAGCAAACTATTTTTAAAGTTTGTATCAAGCGGCTTGCTACAGAGAAGTCATGTTCCCGTTTGCAGCATCGTCTGACGGCTGTCAAAAACATTAACATTCAGGATTACTAGAGGGTTCTGGTGTCATTTTGAGATTGCTGAAATGCTTTATCCTGCAGTACCAGCTGTGAGAGGTTGGAGGAATATTCATTTATGTTGCTTTCTCTCACAAAAATCAAGTGCAAAAGTTTGAAGTTCGCAGAAGAAAAAATGTGAGAAAATTGAAGGGACATGAGTTTGTGGCTCTATGATGGTACTAATAAGCTCTATGAAGTGTGTGCAGACAGGTGCTGACCTCTTGGTTGGTCTTCCTCTCTGAGCTCAGCGCTTCTTGGACATTGTTCAGTTCTGCTGCGTGCCTCCTCATCACCTCCTCTATTGCCTTCCGCACCTGCTCCTTCAGCCGCTTTCTGTCCTCCTCAGCCTTCTCCGCCAGTCTCTTCTTCTCCTCCTCCAGCTTCTGCTGCACATTGGCCCTCTCCGCATCAACCTGCTCCATGCTCTTGTCCAGTTGGGACCGAATGCGAACCCGCTCCACTTCCAGTTCTTTGCGCAGTCGGTCCACCTCTTCCTCTTTCTCCCCTCTGAGACGTCCTGTGATCTCCTCCACTTGTTTCTGGAGCGCTTCCTTTTCCTCGTCTCTTTCTCTGCGGATTTTGCTTCTTTCCTTCTCAAACTGGTCCTTTTCTTGCTGCCGTTCCTTCTGCAAGCTTTCCCTCTCCTTTTCCATCTCCTTCAGCAGTTTGTCCCTATCGTCGTCGGCATGCTTCTGGATGCGACGCAACTCCTCGGTCTGGGCTCTCACCATCTCTGAGCGCAAACTGGACAGGGCTTCAGCATGCTGCAAAAATGTTATTTTATTCAGCACATTATGTGTTACATCTAAAGGAAAGTATCTGGTAAATTACTTGACAAGTAATAGTTAAGTTCTGTGAAATTTCTTGGTGAGTGAGCAGAAGATTCAGGGACAGTAACTAGTAAGTAGTAGAAAAGTCCTATAGGTTCAGGAGAATACCTGGTAAATTCTGAAAAGCACTGAAAATTTCCAAAAAACCTTTAAAAAAATTTTTCTTATTCCAGACAGGAAACTTTTAAGTTCCATGTAAGCAAAGAGCTATCAATCTGTCAGTTTTGTGTGTGTGTGTGTGGGTGTGTGTCACCTGGCGTATTTGTCGGGCGTGGTCGCTGTTTCTGCCGCTGCTCTGTAGCTCCAGCTCTCTGTTCCTGCTCTGCAGGCGGTTCACCTGGCTCTTCAGCTCCTCCAGCTCAGCACACACACACACCTCACAGCGCCCACGGTTCAGCAGCTCCTCTAACACACACACACACACACACCCCCACACACACACACACACACACACACACACACACACACACACACACACACACAATACCAAAGTGAGGGCAATCATGCCAGGAAAAACAAACTTCCTTCAAAGCAGGAAGATGAGCTGTTCAGCTTCCAGGCAGATTGTAAGAGTTTAAACCTCTATATTACAATCCACTGGCTATAATGAGCAGCAGGGCAAATTACACCTCATGAATGAATTATGATATTATAGCAAAGTAGATTTCAGATATGAGAGGCTTCAGACCTTCGAGAACGCATGGTAATTCATCATTTGATGAGTAATGGATTGCCACATACCTTATTGGAAATGTTATTAATGGAATCATGCAAAACTGGTCTGAAGTGTTAATTTGTCTTACTTTAGGTTAGAAAATATTATGGGGAAAAAAAATAGGTTTCAAAAATGTTTCGTAGATTTTTTTCAAGAACCTGCTGGAAAAACTAATGTAGATTAATCTAAACCTGAAAAGGTACTTGCTTTGATAGAAACGCTGGAATATGTGATCTTTTTTTATTTTTTTCAGCACTGGTCACTTTTTTATGCTTTGTGCCATGAAACCTTCATGAAGCTGTTTTTGTTTTTTGCATGGTGTGTGAGAGCAGCAAGGATTTTAATCATCTGTTTATGTTGTGGGAGCCCGAGGTAAGAAAACCTCAATATTGCAGCGAACAATAGAAACTTACTGAGCTCAGAATAAGTTGCATTTTCTTCTAAACAAACCTCGAACGTCCTCTTTAAGATCCCAAAACGTTTTCCACTTCTAAATATATTCCACTTCCTTAAAAGGAAATCATTATTAGTTACCTATGTACAAGAGATTTATGACCAGTCCAATACAAAATATTGATATTTCTGTATTTTTGGACTGAGAATGAACCAGAATTTGACTAAAGACCTTTTCAATATCAGTAAGTTGCTTTTTGTTTTAAAAAAGAACATAAATGTGAAATAGAAAATATATTATTATTTGCTGAACTATGTCTGCTGCTCAGCTTGACACTAACAGTCTGACGTTTCCCTTTACCTAACCTTTCATTTGCAGCCATGTACAAATAAGCAAAAACTTCAAAATTTCATTGTTATGATCAGGAGGTAGCAATATGTTAGATGAGTCCAGATTTTGTGAAGCGAAGTTTTTCGAAGCAAAAGCTCTTGTAAGTGGATCAAATCCTCAGAGAGAGAAGATGTAAAATAAAGGGTGATTTTAGCGATTTACAGCAGCTCAAACTGGAAATGTTCCTACACCAGGAATAAAACGCTACATTAGCAAATTTGAGCTAGTCTGCACTTTTAGCAAAGACAGCTGTAAAGTTGTCTCTGACTAACAGCTTCGGTGTTAGTATGCTAAATTTACGTTAGTGGGGGTTGCAGCTGTATCGGTCTGCCTGATCAGCAGAATCAGCTGATCATGTGTCCATCTGGATGCCTTTGCAACACAGGAAGCTTTGCAAAAGTGCAAAGATTTTCCCCACTCGGAGCACACTGAGTGCAGAGCTGATTAAGGCAGCGTAACGGTTGGCTAAGAAAGCAAGCTAAAGGTGGAGACATTTAATATCAACTAACCATAGAGTTATATCATGCTGAAATGAACAATTTTGATTTAATTTAAATTGTTAATATGTAACAATTTCAAATAAATTGAATTTGCTGTGTTGTTAGTCTTCCACCATTCTGAGATTTTATTCATTTCTCTACACACTAGAAAATCTCAATTTTGTGTCTGAATATTATGTTAAAAAATTAAAACTACCCTTTTCTGTAGCTAAAATTGAACTTTTCAGACATTTTCAATTTACTGAATGTTTCTGTTGACAATATCTAGATTATATGTTTGTAGATTTCAATGATATAGACAGAGTGTTTTTGTTTGCTTTTGAGAATACGTTTTAAGAAAATATGAAACGTGTTATGATGAACACAGTTACAATTTTAATTGGAAGCAAATTTTTTTTTTACATTTTTAATGTGTTCAAGTTGTTGATCCAAAATTGGTAATTTTATTGAAATCTGAATCACTCAAGAAAACTGTACTTGGTGAATCTCCATTTGATACCATTTATTAAATTCAGAATTTGTTTAACTTTTTTTGAGGTTACAACTTACCAACATGTTGATGCAAGTTATAAAAGGCACTTTCTAAACGCTGCTTATGTTTGCTTTAGTACATTTTGCAGTGGCTCCCTTCAGTGAGGGTCTGGATCCCTCAGTGAGGGTCTGGATCCCTCAGTGAGGGTCTGGATCCCTCAGTGAGGGTCTGGATCCCTCAGTGAGGGTCTGGATCCCTCAGTGAGGGTCTGGATCCCGCTTGGGTGGTCTGGATCCCTCAGTGAGGGTCTGATCCCTCAGTGAGGGTCTGGATCCCGCTTGGGTCATAAGTCAGCAAAGGTCCAGAGATCTTGAGATCCTCAACAAAAAACAAAGTTTAATATATTAAAAGTAACATTTCCTGTTGGTTAAAAGTAAGACATTTTTGGGTTTTTTTTGCACTGTTTGTGTTGGGATACTTTGACCAACATAATTAGTGATAGTTAGTAACTCAAAGATCAGAAGCAGCCGGTGTTTCTTTGAGAAAACACTGAAAATAAATATTTTTCCCTTTGTTTTTCAGATTAGTGGAAGGTTAGGAATGCTCTTTTAAATCAATTTCCTGTTGTGTTAAAATCTGCTGCTTCCATAAAACAACCTACAATGCATTTTTTCTCTTCAATGTTTTGTAGTCTATAAAAAAAAGAAATGCCATCTTCAAGGCCAGATTTTACAGAAAGCTACAAATTGGTATCAGTCAGAAAAAAAACCTGACCGGTGCATGTCTATTTGTCTACAATACTGGGGTTAAGCCGTCACAAACATCCTATTGTAGTTTTGTGAAAAGGGCAGACTAAACAACTACCTGCTCTGCTTTGCAGCTCGTCTTCCTGCAGCAGCAGCCTCTCCTTGGCGACAGCCAGCTCCTCCTCCGCCCGTTTAACCACGGCCTCCGCCTCTGACACCCGCTTCCGATCCAGCTCCAGCTCCTCCTCCAGGTCCTGGAGGGAGGGATGGTGAAAGACCGGAAGGGCAAGTGGAGATGGGGGGTAAGGGGCGCACAGGACCAGGTTGGCAGAAAAACAAAAAAACAGGAGAAAAGAAGAGAAAGAAAGAATGACTTGGGGGAAGCGGGGTTCAACTGCAAATATGACACAGTTGCAGAGCGCGTATTGGAGGAGGATGGATGAAATGTGGTGAGTCAGGGAACTCTCCTGCCCGGCACTGAGGCTTTAATGGTCTGCTGCGAGGGCTTATGTCAGCTCCGTGCCAGCTCTCTCAGGGCTTCTTAATGCTCGTGCGGGAGGTGGTAATGGTGGTGCTGCAGTGCATCTATCCTGCTCAAACTACTCATTAGGAGACAGTTGGCACAGGGAGCAGCACTGAGGCAGCCCCACCCCCCCACCGCCTAACGTTTTACTTTGATATCACTTTTTCCCTTCACACGCTCTGGTTCATGATGACGGACAGCATGTCCGTGTTTCTTTGTGCATCTGTGAGGCCTGAAAGGATCAATCGATCCATTGTGATGAATCGATTATTGAAATAATCGTCGTCAAATTTAGTAATCAACTAATTGACAGCTTGAGTACACAGACTGAAAACAAATATCCAATTGCTGAAAAACCATATTCAGAGCAGTAAATAAACCAAAGACTGTACAAAGTACATACAGTACACATTTGAGATAAAAACATCTTTTTCTGTCAATGCATTTTACCCAAAACTCATCAAGTGACCTAGATTTAGCTTCATCCGGTTCACATTCACTGTGGGAAAGCTGTATTGTTGCATCTTCTGTAATAAAAGGTTTATCTTGTTTTTTGAAGAAGGAATTGAATTATTTATTTGTTTATGTATTTCTAGTATCACAAAAATCTTAAGTGTTCAAACTAAAATTTATAGAAAGTACCATTTCTTAAAGGACAGTACCTGTATTCTCTCCTGAAGCTTCACTGTGTTCCTTTTGCTCTCAGAAAGTCTCTCCAGGTGACCTTCGACCTCCGCCTCAGCCCGCTTCACTCTTTCCCGCAGTGCGCTGTGCATCCCCTTCTTCTCCTCCTCCTCCCTCTCCTCCCACCTCTGCCTCTCCTCTCTCCACTCCGCCTCCGTCTTCTTCCTCATCTGCTCGTTCTCCTCTGGAGGTCGTTCACTCTTTGCTCCCACTGCTCCCGCTCTTCTCTGACCGCTCGCCTCTTCTCCTCCTCCGCTCGCTCCCTCTCCTCCTTCAGGACCCGCAGCTCCTCCTGGAGGGCTTTCACTCTTTCCAAGTCCTCCCGCTTCTCCTTCTCCTCGTCCTCTCTTTCCCTGTCCTCTTCCTTCCTGGTTTTGTCCTCGTCAGCCAGTTTCTGGAGCTCCTCGCATTTGGCGTACAGTTCCTGGATCTGCTCGCCGGCGGTCTTCAGGTCTTTGCTCAGTCTCAGGCTCTCGTCCTGCGTGGCGCTCAGGTCGGCCTTGGCCTCCAGGAGTCCTTCCTCTGCAGCCCGGAGTTTCTCCTGAAACTCTTTCCTCAGCTCCGCCTCGGTTTCGCGCTCCCTCTCCTCCGCCTGGATGCGGAAGAACTCAAAGTCTGCCTGAACCTGGAGGGGCAGAGGATGAAAGAGTCAGCTGCACTTTGCACACACACCTTTTACTGCAGCAGCATAATCTCACCCTGAAACGTTTTCAACAAGCCAACCTTTGATTTGAGTGAATAGACAGTGGGAAGAAAAATAACCACATTAAGATAACAAAACTAAAATCTCCAACACCCACTGTTAGAGAACTGCAGCAAATAGAGGAGTTAGCAAGTCTCCATGACAACCATTACATGTTATTTACATGGCAAAGATTGCTTGGAAAAGAGGCATCTTCTGTGTCACCACCACAAATGCAAATAGTCTGTGAAACTATTACTGTTTGATCTGGTCAAACGAGACTAAGGTGGAGATTTTCAGCAACAAACACGTCAAACGGATTTGATGTGAAACTAATGAATTTGGGGAGAAAAACCTCAATCCCACAGTTAAGTAAGGTGGAGGCCTTTGGCACCTTGTCAGGGTCAACCGCTTAGGAAACCAGATTATATCCAGCTTATATCCTCAGCCAGTGAAATCAATAGAGGTTTGCTCTTCAAATGGAGATAATGATCCAAATGAGATAATGATGTAGGTCCAAAATCAACATTCAATGCCCATCTACCATCTCTGTCCCCCAGATAAAGACCCTGTAGAGAACCTGTGAGGAGCAGACCCAAGCTAACTTTAGATGAACAGCTTTACATTTCTTTACTTCTGAAAATCAAACTTGAATGACTTGTTCTCTTGTTTTTCCTATTTGGAAGACTATCTGAGAGAAATGTTCCTGTGTGATATTTATTTGTTTACACAATTCGTATTTGTCTTTAATTTTTTTTGTATTATTTCACATGTTGGATATTTACTCTCTTTTTTTTTTTGGTACAGGATTATAGTGTTGAAAAACAGAAGCTTAATTCAAGTCCTTTTTAACACAGGAGCGCCATTTGCAATGTCTGCTACGGAAACATTAAAGAGCTTTTCTCTACATCTCTACGTGAATGTTGTGATTACAACATACAACGGCGGTAAAGCTTAATCATAGATGTTTATAATGTAAGAACTATGGAGACCGTGGAGCACCAGCATGGGGACACTTTGAAAAAAGCCAGGCTGCTGCCATAAAGGCCAGCTGGGAGCAATGTAGCGACATTCACACAGTACTGATTATGTGGCAAAAGATCATTATCAGGGAGCACCACTGAGACCAGGCAGGTTGGAGCCTCATTTATTTCCCTTCCTTGGAAATCTAACTGTACTGAAAATAGTTTTTGCCAGATAGTTGCTGTGGAAATGTAATGATATGCACGATGAGATCATTTTTAATCCAAAAAGATTAACTAATTATATGTAAGCTCTTAACATCAATTTTGCTTTGAATGTGCAAAATTACTTTCTTGCTGGATGCTGACAAAATATGAGTGAGGCAGACAAAAGCCTGGCAATAACTGTGATGAAGATGCAGACATTTCTGGTTGTCTTCAGTTTTATCTCGTGTGTGTTAATGAAGGAGTGGGGCTGTAAACCAAAAGCCTTTCTCTTGGCTAAAATTCCCCACTCTTGAGGCAAAATTTGGTCTGATGGAACCAAAGTTGTAAGAGATGCATTTGGCACAACAACAACACAGGATGAAAATCACCCTGGAAATACTATTGCCCCAGAGAAGCACGGTGATGGCTCTTTACTTTTCTTAAGGAGGAATTGTGCTGAGGTTAGGCTACTGAAATTGAGTCAAAAGGCGGTTAAGCAAATAGTAGTTCAAGGTTGGAAAACACTGATTCAACCAGGTTATTGTATCTTTTATGTTTTTTTCCATTGTTGATTTGAAGAAAAAACTGTTTGTTTCCATAACTACTTCTCTCCATGGAGAATTCATTGAAGTCTACAATTTGCTGGCACAAGTTGAGATTGTTCAACTCACTGCACAAACACACTGCGCACAATATCCTAAAGAAGGAATTCATCGTGCCATAATGTATACATGTTTAGTACAGCGGACGATGTGAAAGATAATTGAGATAGTTGGTTTATCATTTGGGGAATCTCGCTCTCCATTGAGATTTAACCTCTCTGTCTCTGCGCAGTGTTAACCTTGATCCCTTCTGCTGCTCTCTGTGTGAAATCAGACAGATTGTTGATGCTCTCAAAGCCTGTGGCCCTTCGGCTGACCGCTGAAGCAAGCACCTCCACCTCGCGGTCTGTGTCAAAGTATTGTCTGGCTTAATGCAACTCGCTGCTGTTTCGACCTCTGAAGTATCCAAACTCTCCGTAAAAAGACTTTCTATAATTCACCGTAACACTCCAACAGATTTTCTTCAGTAGGATATTTGTGTTGCATTATAGTTTGGAAATTAATGACTGAGCTCAACCATCTTGAACTGATTCATTAAAATACCATTTAAGGAAATTTAGCTGTTAGTTTTCGGTCGGGCAAATTTAGTTGTTAGTGAAAAAAACTGAGATTCTAAACCTTCATAAGAATGATTAGCCTTTTCCCAATTAGTACCCACAAAAATCCTTGCGTTTTTTTACTGTAAAATGTTTAATTTGTGATTTCAAAGCAGTTGCATCACTAGAACAAGTTTTGCTTGATCTTGATTTACCCTTCTTCTGATTTAACAAAAGAAGAGAAATTCCAAATATAAAAACAAAGATGACACTCAAAATATTGCAGATCTAAGACATTTTCATTTGAACAGGGTAATAAGAGGTTTTATGATCATTTTTAACTTGAATTTTCCTAAAGACACCCTCAATATTTCATGATATTTATGGTTTACAGGAGATTTCACTGGACAATCTGCTGCATGTCTCTAACAATGAGGTTCAAATATGTTTTCTGAAGAAATGTGACAATATTAATCAGATGAAAATATTTAGTTATGTAGACATTGCTGACCGATGGCATAGTGTAAGAGTGGTGGGACCCCTTATGCCAAAGTTGGAGGACATACCTGAGCCCCAACTCGCTGCTGCTCATCCAGAGACTCCTGTAGCTCAAGGAGGCGTGTCCGTAAGACCGACCCCTCTCCTTCGTGGCATGTCTCCATCAGGATGCGGTGCAGCTCGTCATGGTGGGCGTGGCTTAAGGCCTGCAGGGCTGCTTCCTGCTCCTCGTTCCTCATGTTCAGCGAGTAAATCACCTGGAAAGTGTTAGGAGAAAACAAAAGAACAACAACTTTAATTCACAATATACTTTGTGTCTTGGCTTCATTTACAAAAGAAGAAATCAGGACTCATAGCAATTACAGTCAACTATGCAGGAAAGCAAAACCAGATGACCTAAAATGTGTCATGATCTTGTGCACAGATATATTCATGGAAAATGATAACAAAGAGTTTATTAAAACACATGTGATAGCTTCTTTTTTTAAGGGGTAACAATGTTGGGTCTGGTGGGTGTTTTTTCAACCAACATGTGTTTTCCAAAAGCACATCATCAAATTCAATGCTCTGAACTGTTTTAACATAACTTTCATATAAACATTTGTGTTAATGTGTTTCCCAGCATATGAAATGTAAGGAAAAAGGTCAAACTTATATAGAAGAGTTCTGTTTACGCGATTGTGTTGCATGTTTAGTAGCACACAGATTTGCCAAAAATTGTCAGACAACAAAGCTCCAGTATTCTGCTAAACTTGGGGTGAACAAATGTTGACAGTAGCCTTGACAAAAGAGTAAAAACTTTGTCAGCATTTAAGTTTTATGTTTGGTCAGTTACTTTTAAAAATATATATGTAATTTTTTTTAGCCTATTTCTGTCAAGTGCTCTGAAATTGAGTTTGTAGACAGTTGGTGGGGATAAGAACTGGTCTGACTTTGATCAATCCTCCAGAAGAGGAGCCAAGCAGCAGCAGGGAGGAGAATAATGGGGAAAAGGATCCTGTTCCACAGCCCACAGCTCAAAAGATGACTCTGAAGAAAACACACCTTCAAGAACAACCGTCTGATACGTAGAACGGGCCAGTACTTTCAGAAAGTACTGGAAGTCCAGTCAACAAACTGAACTTCAGTGAACATGTCACGGTCACACTAAATCAAACACAACAGAGGCGTTATGCTATAGGTAAATTGAGCCTCATCACCAGCATAAGCCCATTCTTCTCTTCTGCTCCCCGGGTTTCTTCAATAAAATGTCACCAGCTCATTAAAATCTCACACATACCATCCAGGAAAGTACACCTTCCCACTCCCAGCCTGACTGACACAGCCTGAATCACGCAGCCACCAAACGCCTTGCACACACCGCAGCATATAGTCCTGACCATCCTCTGGACTGGTTCTTCACTTTTCTCCCATCTGGCTGCAGAACTCCAGACAGGAAAAAGGCCCAGTTTAAGAAAAGTTTTTTTCCCTCTAAAACAAACCCGTGATGATCATCCGTTCCCCTGTATTCTAATGCATCATGTTGTCTCTGCCCTCCTGTCTCTTGTGATGTGCATAAGAGGATGGATAACAGGAGAAAGAGAAAGAAAAACTACTTTATGCAGTGCCTCTGAGAATAGAATGATTCTTGTACTCATAAGGTATGAGTACAGGTGTGAGCATTTTTAATTTCATTGCTGCTAATTTCAGCTCAAACCTTAATCAGATTGTGTAACACTCCTCTCCTACAGCACTAGGTAACTGAATAAGGCAACACTTTGGGTGATGAAATGCATAAATTGTTTGGCATAAAACAAAAATAACCCAGAACTAAAATCAAATGTTTTTGAATGTGCCGCAAGCTTTTTTTTTTTCTTTGTTGCTTTTTTTCCCCATATCCATGTTCAGTTACATGAGCAACAAAAACAAATGTTGAAGACAAAGTTCAACATAAGTTGTACTAAATTACCCAGTGATGTTCCGACTGTGTCCTGAGAAAACTCCAATGTCCATAAAGGTGGGCATATTTTTTTTAATCTTATTTATTTATCAGAGCTCCATTTCCTCAGTGGCCACTTCTTAAACTGACTCTAAAGAAGGAGCTCAATATTAAAACAAAACAACTCTCAACCGTTTAAGCAGTTTCATTGACAAACTGTAACTCTGACCTTGTCAGCCAGTATAGTCCAGGTTTACAGACATCTGAGTCTGCATGCATGTGTCTGTCATTTCTCTTCCCTAAATAGAGGATTATCATCCACCGTGCATAAAATATGGCCTACTTCTCGCCACGATTCATTTTAACCTCTAAGCAATGTCGCCAGTGTCATCATGATCTCCTGGTGACCCTTACGTCTCACTTACCCACTCACAGAGATGTGTGTGTGTTTGTGTGTGGACGCATGAGTGTACGCAGGAGACACATGGGCTCATATTTTATCCAGACGCCTCTCTGTCTGCAGCACTGCGCTTGCACAGCACTGCCGGACATTCTCCTGCCTCTGTGTGGAAGGGTGGCATGTCGCCATGCTCCATTGCAAACACATTCCCACTGCTTTCACACAAACATGAGCAATACAAATAATAATGTGCAAATGTTCTTTTCCTGACATCTGACAGTTTTGTCAAACAGACATTGGTGGGGTATGTGAGCTGGTCTTTCTCTTACTTCTCTGTGCCAAAAATGTCAGCTTTTTAAATTGTGACTTGTGCCATTCGGAAATGAAATCCTTTTCTGAAGGGGTTGTGCATGGTTGTCCTCACAAAGACGACTATTATGGTAAAGAAATGGAAAAGCAAAGAGGAAAGATTGGCAAAGATTTTTCTCAAACCCATTCATTAACTCTGTCTTCATTAATATGCTGGTTAAATAGCCTGAAGTCTTCTGGGAAGGTTCAGTTTTCAAAATATTTGGAGGACTGCTGCAGGGATCCATTCTCATTCAGCTGCAGAGGCTTCGGCGAGGTCAGTCACTGACGTCAGCTGATGCAGGCTGGCCCATGGTGTGCACTGGAATCTGCCCCGGGGGGCCAGAGGGGTGAATAATGTTGAGGTCATGGATTTGAAGACCACTCAAGTTATTCAGTGCCAAACATGGATGATCATTTGTTTTATACTATCTTATAAAAATACGTCTTTCTCACTGTTACTTTACTAGTAACTAGTAACGCACTGTTACTTGTTACTATTTCTTGCACAAGTATAAATATATTTATCCATCCTGAGCACCCATCAAAGCCAAGCTGTAGTGTAGCTCTAAGCCATCACTTCATTACCAAATTTAAGTGGAAGTGGTAAATAGCAGATCTCACTTACACACTCCTGCTAAAATATCAGGTTTTTAGAAAATAAACAAATCTGTTACAGGATTCTACGTAAAAAAGTTAAAAAGCTGCAATTACAAGGTTGCATTAATGTGCACAATCTCAAGCTGCTGCCTTTTTAAAGATATTTTCAGCAATCAGTCTTACTGGGTAACTCTTGCCATCAATTATATTAAACCTGATAATTAAAAAAGGCATCCATCCCAGTGGAGTCTTCCTGACATTTGGCCATAACTCTAATAAGTTAGGCTACGACAAAAGTAACTCTGTACATCATCAAACAGACACCATCGTTTGATGATGTACAGAGAAGCATGGTGGTGGAAGTATCATGATCTGGGGTCACCTTTCTTCAGGCAGAAGTTTTGTTTTTGTTGGTGAAGACGACGATATAAACATTTCCAATGATAATCAGTACTTAATCCGATTCCTATTGGTCATGTTTCTATGAAACAATTGGCGATAGAGATGAGTTTCATTTTTCAGCGTCACAGTCCAAGTCCAAGCACAAATCCTAATCAACATAAGGATGATAGGATGAGAGAAATATTTTGAAAAAGAGAAAAAAAATGTTTATATTGGTCTAGAAAATCTGTGAGGTCATCTGCAGACATGCACAGAAGGTAAGAATTTAATAAATTAAATCATAATATCATTATATCAAAATTTGTTTAATGTCCTGAAACATTTAACCTTGACAAAAAAGCAAAGACAGAGAAGAAAACATGTAAGGCACCTACTTTACAGAACTCTAGGCAAGAATAAGATCGGTCTTATAGGATCATCTGCAAATTACAATTATTAAGAAATTAAACCACTGTTACCATCTTGTGCTAGGAGAAAAATTAACACATTTATGCAGAAGTGATTACCTCTAAAACATAAATTCAATATTCTGTTTTAGTACTAAAGATGAAATTGCCTGTGGATATTTTGTCTTTTACTCTCATATCTAAATATCATGTATTGGATGGACCTTTTCTTATTGCAATGCTGATGCTTGTACCGATTGTTCCAAATGCAAAATCTGGTACTTTTGAAACAGCGTTTTCAGTTTAAATCCGGAAACACTGGGCATGGCAGCCTGGTGAGAGCGCGGCCTCCTCCTACTGTAAGCCCACTCTCCGGATCCTCGTATTGATCCTGCCAGTCGATAGTGTTATTCATGTAGCCTCACAAGCCAGTGCCCTTGCTTATTCACAATAACTTCACAGTCAGCAAGGCGTGGAAAACAAATCTGTCTCCAGTGTGCAGGAGAGCTGAGACACTACAGATGAAGAAGAGATGATCTGACTGGTTGGTGCACAGAGGAGAGGTTAGTAAAAGAGATAGGCGAGCGCCCATACACACACCTCCACACATATCGCACAGGGTACTGAGTGTGCTGGATTACAAAGCAGTGAGCACTGTGACAGTAAGCTCAGGAAATCCAAAGACAGATTTAAAGCTGCCAATCAAATAAGGGCCTTATATGTGTACAAAAGCCGATGCTTTAAAAAAAGCTGCTGTTGATCTCTGTGTGTTGTGCCAAATGCTGAACCTTTCCACATTTTCTCATGTTACATATCACAAACTTCAGTGAACCAAAGGGCTTTTTATAGCTGAAAATCTAAACAGTCAGGCATGCATTTTTATTCTGAAACCCCTAAATAAAATGAAGTCCAACCAAAAGTTACCTAATCAATAAATATGACAGCCCAGACGAGGAAATGATTATTAAGCAGACAACACACCCCTGGTAACAATGAAGCAGCTGCAGAGTTCTGCAATAAACTGAAATGTACAGGGAAAAAAATAGAAAGCCACAAGAAGTTATGTTTGCAGTTCTCCATCAACGACGCATGGGACACAGCAGACATGTTCAAGATTTGACAAAATCTAATTTTCTGGTGGAAAATTATCATTGCATATCACTCTGAACCAGCAAACGGTGATGCTGGGTGGTGGCACTATTATGCTGTGGGGAGAAATTTCTTCAGCAAGAAGACAGTAACTGGTCAGAGATGATGGGGTTGAATAGAGCAGGATCTCCCATCTACAGTCCTGAAGGCACACTCCTTACATGTTTTAGGTAGTTCTCTACTTCAGCACGCATTATTTAACTGATGGCTGATTAACAGGCATTTGAATCAGGTGTGTCAAAGCAGGGAAACATTTGAAACGTATTAAAACACAGAAATAGAGGGTAATCCAGGAGGAAAACTTAGTAGAGGCTGTGAAAAGCTTGAGACTTTTCTCAAGCTTTTGAGAAATATAGCAGCGCTCAATATAGTAGCGCTACATTCCAGTAGCGCTACTACCCTAAATACACATTCAAAGCTATAACCGAAGAGTGTAAATTAAAGCATATCCATGTGTTAGAATGGTCCAGTCAAAATTTTCTCTTCTTATATAATCTTTGCACAAAGTTTGAAAATGATCCACATTTTCACTTGCATCTGTGTTGATCTATCAGATAAAGTCCTAAAGAAATATTTTGAAGTTTGCAGTTGTTGCATGACAACACATAAAAAATTTATGAGGTGCTTGTTTGTGTGTGTGTGTCTGTTTAAAGTTGTGTGAACATTCGCAACAGCTGGCTTGAAATGATCAGCTGGCACTGTCTTCCCACTGGCTTGCTCCGCCATGTAAACACACTCCAACTGGTTTATCTTTAGCAGCACCCATTCAGGCGGGACGGAGAGAGAAGGAGGGGAGGTCAGAGATGGAGGTAAGGAGAGAGGGAGCGGGTTGGGGGGGGGGCGGTATTATGAAAGTAAAGCATAAAGGAGGGAGATGGAAAACACAAGCAGACAGTGTGTGTACCTTCATACTCCTACACATGTAGTTTATTAAATATATAAAATGACCAAGGCTGCCCCATTTCCTCCTTCCTCTCCACTCGATACCCTGCCCTAAAACACACAAATAAACCATGTGTCACGTTGCAGGCATCCCAACACTCTCTTGCACCAAATATCAGATTTGGTGATTCTTATATTTCAGCAGCCACAGGCTTCAAGTTTATTCACCGGGGTCATCTGAGCTAAATCGGCTCAGGCATGGTATGGTGTGCACAAAGTTTCAAAACAGAGACACAGGTCCGCCCTGAAGAGGAGAGAAGAAGAGAGCTGAAGGACAGAGCTGGACAAGCGCAGACACAAGTGCTGACCTTTCATCTGTGCCATCTTTGCTTGTGTGCGTGTTTGCGTGAGTGTGTGAGAGAACCCTTGTAAAATAATATACATGTCACCCCGTGGACACACACTCACATGCACTTTAAAGACAGAGGTGCACTCATGAGGGAAGTGCACAGTCATCAATAATTGCCGTCGTTCAACAAGCAGCGGGTCGTGCCCTGCTTCTGTAAGCACTTGTGTGGAGAACAGAGCGGGAGAATCCCCCTCACATAACAAGGATTAGTGTTTGAGGAACTGAGCAGATACAGATGCTGCTCCACTTGTACCAGCTCACTGACACATGGAGAAAGACACACAGTGCTAAAGCTACCGGCAGGTTATTTTTTTTGTAATTGAGAATTTATTCACAATAAATCCAACGCTCTCAATCAAAAACAAGTTCACATGCCTCTGGTGACTTCACACGAGGCACACGACATCTGACCATCAACGTTTTCAGCATATTTCTTGTTTTCTTTCCGTCTTTCTTCACATTTTTAAATCTATTTCTACCCTCAAAGACATTTATTTCTATTTTGTATGGCTCAAAAGTATGAGTCAAATGCAAGGAGACTGGATATATTGGATGGCGAGACTTTGTTATCAAACATTTATAATCATTATGAGTACAGCCACTGATGCGATGGGAGTGTTCAGTTGACCCGGGCCCAAGGTGGGAACATCCTAGAACAAAATGTGCTTTATTTTTCTCCATAAGTAAAAAGCAGTTATATTGTTTCGGTGTATGTGGATGAGAGTACTTCTTGCCATTTTTAGTATATAGTGCTTTTAATATTTGTCCTGGCACTGTTGCAATTACACTAAATTTATATTTGCATGAAAGAAATATACTTATTTACACAATGCTTATAAGAATGGCATAAACCTAAAAAAAATATTCTGCAAAGGTCCATTAAGAACTTTTGAAAAATCTGTGATAAAATGTAAATTAATCATGAGTTAGTTTTGGACATCAAGCGATTATTTGAGATTAAATATTTCAGTCTATTGACAGGCTTAATGTGTATATATACATATACATTTATATCTAAATATATGATATAAATATCACATATTTATATCATATAAACGTATTTATAAACTTTATATTTTTTAGGCTCTATGTCGCTGTTAGTTTTCTGCTGTGGGACAGACAGGAGCTGCTGTCCTGCAACATTTTGATGCGTCCCTTCTCCTGCACACCTGACTCAGATGAATGTCTCATTGACAGCCCTCTGCAGTTGTGGAGGACTGAATGCTGATAAGGGAATTCACAGATGAGATTTAGGTGTTGGAGAGAGGATGCATCTAAAAGTTACGGGACGGAGGACTGGAGTTGGGCAATTTTGATGCAGAAAAGGTGGAAAATTTTAAAAAAAATGCTAAAGTATGGAGCAAATAGGAACACGAATCATGTCTTTAAATGGTAAATATCAAAACTGTCAGCTGTCCTGATTACTAGACAACTTGTAATAATATCCATCTTGTCAGGTTGATGTTCTCCATTTAAATAGCTTTGAACTGTTAACAATTGCTTCCTACAGAACTATTGTATTATCTTCAGCAAAAATAATTGTCATGCTAAAAACAAGTCCAATCCCGACAGTTAGACCCGCCGTAATTGAGCTGACAATGCAGCCTATAGCATTGCCAGCATCACAATTAACTTCAGAGGGGAGAATAAAAAGAAGTTCTTTCACTCAGAGTCAGACAGAGAGCAGTTTTTCAATAGCTTAAGTAGCAGTTATAGTAAAAAGTAGTGCCACGGTGGTAGTTTAGACCCTGTGCAATGCCACTGGGTTGCCAATGCTGCCAAATTCTTCACTGTTTCAGGTGATTTAAGCTTAATGTGGCATTTACTCATTTTATGTGCACAGAAACCAGTCCGACGGAAAATTTTAAACGAATACTAGATCTGTACCTAACAAATTTGTGACAATTATTGTTGTCATTTATTGCTTCAGCTTTACCATCCAAACTGGTTTAAAACATCTAAATATGAACATCTGAAGCACGTGTCAATGAAACTGCTGATGACTGGGATGTTGACACACACGTCACCAGGTTTACAGGTGAACATCTCAGAAAGAGAAAATATTAGTAACAGCTGTTTAGATGTAAATGGAAAACCGGTTCCAGATGACTGAAAAGCACCAGTAACAGAGATAACTACTTGTTAAGCTACGCAGAATAAGATCTCTGAAAGCACAACATGTTCTACATTGAAGACGGTGGGCTACAACAGCAGAAGGTAAGTATACTTTTGTAAGCTACAAACAGGAAAAATTAGGCTAAAATTCCCAGACATTCACCAAAATAGGACAACAAAGGATTGGGAATAAGTTGTCTCCTCTGATTATAGTCTGCAACATTCAGATGGCGAACTCAGAACTTGGCATTTATAAACATTATGAAAGCATGAATCCATCCTGTTTCTTGAACATTGTAATAGGTTCACTTTACTCCAGTGTCCTGCATGGTCCTGATGTCTGAATTTAAAAGAGCACCTTTTGGGAAGTGGTGCAATGAGAGATTTGCATCATAGGCAAATCTGCAGCAATTATGTGATATTATCTCAACATGGACTAAAATCAATTTCTCTTAGATTCCTGACATTCCATTTGAAGTTAAAAATGCCACACAAAAAAATAAAGCAGCTCTGGGGTTTAGATGATAAAGTAACTACAGTGTGTGCCAAAATCTATCAGAAATTGCTCTTCCACCATAAGGACAACTGATCATCTGTGTTCTTGTTCTCTTGCGTTGTAAATGACCCATAAAACACAAAGCAGAACTAACAGTTGCCCCCTTTCTTTTTACAAACATTGTAATTTGTGAAACCTAGGGGAGGAAATCCATATTCATTACCTGCTGTTTTTATTATTATTTGTGAACACAGTATTTTTTTTTTAGCAAGGGAAAAAAATACTACTTGATAGTATCTTACCAGATAAAAAAATGTATGAGCAGTTTGTTTGTTGGAGTCTATTGCAGGGAACTGCCTTATTCCCTTTTTTTATTTTTGGTAATTGATTTCTTGAGATGTGTGCTTCTTTTGTCTGTTCTGGATTTTTGTATCAATACTACAGTGACATGAAGCCTTTAGGGCAAGGCAAGTTTATTGAACAAGACAATCCAATGTGCTTTAGTTGATGAAAGTCTAAATCACACAGCCAGGGGTACAGAGATAATACACAGAATCACATTGTTACCGCTGCTTCCAGCTCGATGGAGATCTGCAGCCTCCACCTAAAGCTCTCGGTGATCTATGTCAGATTACCGTCAGTCACGAAGCCGCTCCAACCCGATCCAAGTTTCCCTGAGATGATGTGGCTGAACATCTCCATCACCTTTCGCATTGCAAGCCTACTGGCACAGCATTTGATAATGTTTTTTTGTTTTTTTTTTCTGACTGCATGTATGTTTTGCAGTGCAACATCTGAAGGTGTAATACTGAGTCAGCCGTCGGATCACGCTGACAGCCCGACGGATGGGCATCAGGCGGCGCGCCTCTCTCTCTCTCTCTCTCACGCTGTCAGCAGAGGCTCTTACCTTGGTGAGCTGAGCGATCTTCTTGCACATCTTGCTGTGCATCTGGTTGTCATAGAGCTCCTGCTCGATGGTGGCCAACTCTGCCGCAGTCCCGTTCACGGTGGAGCCCGGCCCGGGGGACTGTGCAGCCTTACCGGCGCCTGAAGCCATAATGGAACCCCACCACCTCTCTCTCTCTCTAGCTCTCTCTCTCTCTCTCTAGCTCTCCCTCTCTCTCCCAGGGGAACTTCCCAAGACCGGAGGATTGTCAGAAATGATCCTTCCGCCTCGCGGATGAAAAATCCCACGGAAATCGTGTCAGCTCCCTACTCGTGCATCTCATCCCTCCGCGCGCAGATCCTCTCTCGGCATCTCCAGGAATCCGGCGGTGGATCGTCGGGGCTCTCCTGGCGCGTTCCGGTTGCTGCCCCGCTCTCCTCCTGCTGGCCGCCCGGTGATCACGGAGGTCACACGCTGGAAGTCCATCGGGGACGCGCTTGCGCCAACCGAGCCTGTCCTGTTGCCAGAAGATGTATATATTTTTTCCTTATTCTAACAGGGAGGATGAGAGCGTACAGTCCGACCACCTGTCTGGGGGCCGGGGCGGAGAGGGGCGTGTGTATCTGTGGAACATTACCGGAGACAGCTGCTGGAGAGGCTCACTGCTGCAGTGCTGCCCCGCCCCTGATCGCTGTACGGAGGGGAGGAGGAGGGTCTCCCGGGTCCGTGTGATCAGTTGGATAAACATCCACAGAGGCTATAGGAACACCGAGACAAATGTATGCATTGCAATAGCATTTAACAGAAAACACCCCAGAGGAGATTTATGGTGGCCCAGATGGGAGAGAGCAATGAAACATATGAACAAAACACTGCACATCCAGAAAACATGAGGAAATGGATCATTTCTCAGTTTTTTTGAACCGCATTGTTACTCTAGGGATAGCCTTTAGTGAAATATAGGACATGCACAGGGGCGGCTGCAGATAACAAAATGAAGGGGGGGGGGTCCATGGCCTATTCTTGGGTGGCAAACCCAAACCAGAAGCCAGAATTTCCTGTGTTTTTTTTTTTTTTTTACTATTAAATGAATCAAAATACACTCATTGACAGAGCAGAAAACAACATAATTCAGCTCTCCAGTTAGGGAAATACTAGTTTTAACAGCTGGAGGGTTATCTGCTAGTGACCACTCTTTTTGTTTCACTGGCACATAAAATGTGACTGATCAACTCCTGCGCTCTGCTGCACCTCCACCGTTGATCAGCACCACCAACCCTTGTAAGTTGCAGGTGCGAAAGTGAGCTTTGATCAACACTATGCATCTATCTATGCTCAAAACAAACACACACTACAGGCTTAATCCAGTTGTTCAACCCCTTGAACAAGAACTCCCCTTATCCCTTGGTCTTTATTTAAGGAAGCTTCTCAAAGATTTTATTGAGAAATGGGATTCATTTGTTCTCCCTGTTTCTCAATACTTCAGTGTATGTAATATAAGTCTTGAGTAAAGCTATAAAAACTGTGGCAGATATTTTCTCTCAAATCATCATTAAGTCCTTTTAGTGAAATGGCAAAAGCATACGTTTCTGTCTGAAGCATAGAGTAATGCAGAGCTGCTACACCCCCAAATCTTACCGTAAACTGCCGATCAGCTGGCTATGAAAAAGGGACAGCTTTGGTGTATATGTCAAAGGTATGTCAATCATCAAATTGATCAAACTAACACTTATTTTTATTTTTAGATTTACAGTTGAAAGCTTTGAATGATGTGTTTATCAAGTGGAGCTTGCATGTTAATTTGCGATTACTCGGCACAGACCAGTATGTTCCAAATTGTTGCAGATGTCTAACTAATAAAAACAACAAAACCACCACAATAGGCTAGATCAATGTAAATAGAATAATAATGTATTATCTTTGCTGCAGCATGAATACATACTGTAGTGTATTATACATTTAACAATTAACTAAACCAAGGTACTAACACAAGAAATACTATCAAAACAGGGTTTTATTTATAAAATGTGCTTCTCTGGGTGCAGCTCAAGCAGCAATAAGACAGAGGAAGCTGAGGGGTCAGAGGTGTCTCCACCATCTGTTCAGGAGCTGAGTGAGACGTGCTGCAGGAGCAGAGCTTATAGGACGCTGTCAGGCACTCCTCATTCTCTCTCTAGGAACATTTTGAACTACTATCATCAGACAAGCATCCAACAGCAGTGAAAATAGAACCACCAGACTATAACACAGCTTTCTCCCTCAAATTGTTAAAATGCTGAACTCCTCTTATGACAGTTTACATGACTTACAGCAACATTTCATTATATAGTGCAGTGATTTATAAGTACATGTGTTTTTGACTACTTGCGTTTTCTATGAGCTACGTGATGATATTTTACTGTTATGTGGAATTGATCCAGGAAAAAACATCTGCTTGTTTTATTGTGGACTTACAATAAAATTTGGATTTTAATTTGTCATTACCTGAATAATGGATGGAATTACACAAAATCCCCAGAGTGGCAGACCTCCAAAGTCTTAACAAATTCATGATGATTTATAAGAACATTGGAAATCAGTGATGCAGAGGCACAGCTTTGCAGCATTACTATTACAACATAAAACGGGAGAAAGTTCAGGAATAACTAGTAGGTGCAAACTCACAGTTAGCGCTTTCCCTCCCGTCCAGTAGGTGGCGGTAAAGCCCTCACGGCGTCACAGAAAAAGGAAACTCATCTATTACGGTTGAATTTGAAAACAGGCGGCAGTTTTACGACTAGGAAGCTCACTGCAAGGTAAACGTATAACCCTTTTTAAATTGATACACGAACCATGATCATGTAACATTAAAATCATGTTGCATTAAACAAAGTTCGGCTTTTTGGCTCTTGTTTACGCGTAAAGCGTGTTGGTCGTCGAAACAAACACACCGCTGCTGTGTCAGTGCTGGAAAAGAAACGTCGCTCTCGACTTGGCGAAACGCCTGCTGTTGTTTAAATGTGCCTTTAATCGCATTTGTGGTGTTTTTGGTGATAGATGACTGCGGACAGTGAGATAGAGCTAAAGGAGGCGTTTCAACGGGCTCAGAAAGGACACAACAACAAGGCGAAGCTGGTGGCGAGCCTGAAGAGTCGCTACCACAAGGTTTCAAATAAATGTCGCCTTGCTTGAAGCTTTATAACCACAAACTTCAACAGGGTTTGTTGACAACCAAAATGCCTGGTTTTCACATTTTTGCAAATAAAAGTCAGAAGTCGCGTAATTTGGTTGCAATTTAATTTCGGACTTGAGGCCTTTAGTTTGAGAACATTAGTGAAGAAACAATAACACGAAGACAAAAACAAAGCAGAGGTCAGGGACAAGGTTGTGGAGATGTTTGAAGTATGTTAAACCAGTGGTCCCCAACCCTAACCTGCATGTTTCAGATGTTCCTGCTAAACCCTTTCATTTAAGCCAGATGTCAAATAGCAAGAAGAAACATAAAGCATGCAGGACTTTGGGCCCTGAGCACCAGGGTTGGAGAACTCTGTTAAACAAAATCCTGGATTTTGGAGATCACATAGAGTTTTGTTCAATCCATGGTGTGAACAGCATGACATGAAGTTTGTGGTTGATACTTCAGCAAGACACTGTTATTTTATTATTATTATTATTATCTCAATTCAAAATGCTTTTTTGATTTTATTTGTTTTAGAGTTGAATGTTTGTCACATGTTTCATTTCCTCCTCCAGCTTGAAGACAAGACTTTGTTCCATGAAGAGTTTGTCCACTACCTGAAGTATGCAATGATTGTGTACAAACGAGAGCCTGCTGTTGAAAATGTGATCGAGTTTGTGGCCAAGTTTGCCGCAAGTTTCCAGCCTCTGCCCAGTGAGGAAGATGAGCAGCAGGAAGAAGAGGAGGAGGAAGATGAAGATGATCATCCATTTCTGACTTTCATCTTCAACTTTCTGTTAGAGGTATTAAGCCTATGTGTCTACATATTCTTTTTGACTTTTATTAGACAATCAAAAGTGTAAAAAATGAGTGATTATAGTTTACAGATTAGACCTTTTTTGAGGACATGCACGGTACTTGGATGTCTAAATGACCCTTCACAGTTAGAATACCTGCACTGCCAACCTGATTAGACATGTGAAACTTGTCCTTTATTTGATAGAAGCTGTTTGACGTTTTTCCCTCCATTTCTCCCTTCAGTCTCACAAAGCCAACAGTCACGCAGTGCGTTTCAGAGCGTGCCAGTTAATCAACAAGTTGCTGGGCAGTATGGCGGAGAACGCCCAGATCGACGACGACCTCTTCGATCGGATCCACCAAGCCATGCTGGTCCGTGTCACAGACAAGTTCCCCAACGTGAGGATTCAGGCTGCTTTAGCGATGACCCGCCTCCAACAGCCAAAGGATCCCGACTGTCCCACCATCAACGGTTTGTTTTTTCATTTTATTGTTTTACTTGTTCATTTTAAATCTTGTAAGTATTACACTTCAGAAAGTTGTTAAGCACCCAGTTCTGTGGCTAATTTATTATTTGTTATATTTGATCTGGTTTTTCTGCTATTGTACTCATGGCTTGATAACTGTCAATCTTTGTTTAATCTAAGTTTCCTCTATTTGTATTGGCCCATCAGCTGTCTCATTCGTAGTTTTTTCTGTATTTTCAGCTTACATGTTAATTCTAGAAAATGACAGTAACGCGGAAGTGAGACGTGCCGTTCTTTCCTGCATTGCAATGTCGCCACGGACTCTACCTAAAGTTCTCAAACGCACTCGAGACATTAAAGAGAACGTCCGCAAGCTGGCCTACCAGGTACACATGCAATCAGTCAACTAAAAGATGTGTGTTAGTAAAATACTGGGAATTCTGGTTTCTTCTGTAATTTCAGCTTTATTTTTCTGTCTTTGGCGAAAGGTTCTCTCTGAAAAGGTTCACATTAAAGCTCTTACCATCGCACAGAGAGTCGGTCTACTGCAGCAAGGTCTCCATGACACCTCAGGTAATGTTTTGTTTTTTCATGGTTAATAAAAATGTCCATAGCAACAGAATGGCTGTTGCGAACAGCTAAAGTATCGCTTAACATTTTCAGTCCAGCCAGTTGGTACAATGTAAAAATATCATCAGTACATATTAAAAATATCATCAGGTTTAACTATAAAAAATATTTTTAGCCTTCTCAAATCTATTAAAAGTCTAGCAGGTTGATTATTAATTTAGCTTAAATAGCACCTTTCAATATTTAAACTATTAGAGTATCGAAACCAGTTTGACCTTCTGGTGTAGTTTCTGTTTCTAAACAGTTTGAAGTTACAAGACAACAATAAATAAAAACATGGAAGACATCTTTTATTGATTTTATATGTACATATTTAAAATATTTTGAGCACCCTGTGGCTCTTAAATAAACTTAAAGGCTAGTTTCATATGAGTGTGTTTGTGTTAAATCAGTCTTTTTGACTGGCTGTGTGTGTTACAGAGTCGGTGAGAGACATTGTTTGCAGTCGTCTGCTGCCGGCTTGGCTGCTTCGACTGGATGGAAACGTCATCGAGTTGCTCCATAGGCTGGACGTGGAGAATTGTGCAGAATTGGCTATGGAAACCCTTAAGGCCATCTTCAAAACAATGCCTGCCGAAGAGCTACTGCAGAACAGAGCGCAGCTCGACGACAGGTAGGCTCTCAGATTTCCTTCTTTCACGTGTGCCAATTTAAACATCTGGTGTCTGACATAAACAAATAAAGTTTTGATTTAACAGAAAGGTGATCCCTGAGGACTCTATGACCTGTGAAAATGTGCTTTACTGGAGATCACTGTGCGAGTTCCTGAAGGATAAAGGAGATGATGGGGAGGAAATGCTTGAACAAGTGCTGCCAGATGCTGCAACCTATGGCGACTACCTCTTTGGGTAAGCTACTAGATAAGAAATTCACAAAATATGTATTGTGCAGTCAGTATTTTGTATTTTCAAAGTCTTATTTATTCTAAATGAGTTTGATAAAGTCAGTGGATTTAAAAAAAAAAAAAAAAGCTTTCTGATTTGGTTGGATCTTGTAAAATATGAAGAGATGGTCACGGGGAAGTCCAGCCAGTTAATAACTTGGAACCCCCCAAAAAAAAAACAAAAAAAAAAAACAAACAATATTTTTCCATCAAGTGAATGCACCATGGATCAAAAGCAGCTGAAGTCACGCTATTGGTGGAGGTGCAAACAGTAGAATACATAGCAAAGAAAGTTGTATAAAATGGTGACAGAGGACTGAATGAACAGTCACATGTAATTTTTTTTATGTGTTTTTTAAAAAATATTTTTTTTTTCTTTTAAACGTACAAAACTCATGGATTGAATACAAATCTTGTTCTTCCTTCTGTTTGCTTTGTGTAAATTTGACAGCCTTTGAAATTAAAACACATTTTTCAGATAAAACAAAGAGATATTACCCACCAATAACTGCAGAAAATAAATTAACACTTGAGTTTTATTTATTTCTAAGGGCTGTAATTGATTTTTAAATAGTTGCTTTTGATTTCCATTTGTCTGGAGTCCCAGTCTCCCCCTCTATTGGTCCTGCAAGTGCGATCTTGTGCCTCTTTGTATCAGATAAAAAAAAAAAATATGTTCCTTTGTGTTTTTCTTGTGTAGTTAATGATATTGTAGCTACTTTGTGACACAATAAATCTGAAAATCAAAATTTCTATGACAATGTTGCAACTGCAGGTATCTGAAGGAACTGTTTTCTGAAGAGTACTTTATGTATGTAACTGTGTGGATAACTGAAGCCCTGCTATTTCATTTATTTAAAGCTTGCCTAACCATTTGTGTGTGTTTTACTCACTTTTTATTTTTAAGTGTGATTTTTATTTTTAATAAAAATATGTTTTGCCAGGCTTGCCAAAGATACTTGAACTTGCAGAAAGCGACTTGCTTCGTATAGCCTTGCTGGTGTGTGTGTGTGTGTGTGTTTGTAGAGAGTTAAGGGTGGAGGGTGATGCTACTGCTGGAGTTGAACTGTCTTTGTCTGCTGTAGCTATCTGAAGGCGGTGCCTGTGCTGACGGAGGAGGAGAGGGCTGACTTCAACCAGCTGGAGCTCGTCATGACCAAAGAGTTCATCTCCCAGCAGCTCATCCATCTCATCGGATGCCTCGATACCAATGAGGAAGGCGGCAGGTAAATCTAGAGCAAAAATATCCGGATGTCATGCCAAACTCAATCTTTGTCTGTGAATAAATTGATGAATGGGTTCAAGGATGGTAAAGCATGCAGACTGGGTGTAGATGTACAAACTAAAACTCAGTTTCAGTTTAACTATATTAATCTGTTCATCCATTTTTCTTTTTAATTTTTGCAAAAAAATGTAAAAGAAACAAGAGCAATCAATAAATTCCAATTAAGGATGAAAGATATAAAAAACTTGAGCTGATATTAAAGCTGTTGACCAATAATCGATATTTACTGATGAATATATTATCCTAGACTTTCACCATCACACCACCTATGTTGCTTCTCTGCCTCAATTAAACACTCATGCACTGCATCACTGTCACATGATCCACATGTCCAACCTCCTCCACTGGGAAATAAACATACACTGTTAATATTGACCCGGTTTTACTTATCGGTTTATTGATCTTTGAGAGCGTGTACTTGTATTATTATACTTTTATATTACTTGAAAATGGTCTAAAATAGACGTCGTTTATCACAGGAACTTCTGGAACAATTTATCTTCCTCTGTCTCGTCCATCCATCTGTCAGTTTGTCCTTCCATTGTTTCCAAAAGGAACGAGAAATTTTAACAAAAAAATCTATGGAAACTCTGAATCAGCTATTTTTACAGTTTTCTTGCAAATATATTGTCTTAAATTACTTGCATACTTGGATGCACACATACTGTGTCATAACCTTCTGTATGATATGCTGGGCTAACTGAGTTGTGTTTGTAGGAAGCGTGTTCTGGCGGTCCTGCAGGAGATGCTGGCTCTCACACAGACCCCGTCCTCTCTGGTGTCTCTCCTCACTGAGAAGCTCCTCGCTCTCATCCCAGACGACCAAAGACGCATCCAGACCGTAAGCCAGACTTTGACTTTAGACGACAAACATTTTCATCAAGTCAGACTTCTTATCAAGTAAAGTAGATTCTTAACAACATAATTTGAAGAGCCAGTTAGACGGAAACGAAAAACAATGCAATACTAACTCCGCTGTCTCAGTGAAGCTGTTGAATCATCAGCTCTCTGACTCATGGTTAAAGGAGCTGGCTTTTTTTTAACAGGTGGCGGAGATCATTTCAGATGTGAGAGAACCCATCATGGAGGCCAGTCAGCCGGTGGATGAGAACAGGAGCCGCCGGCAGCAGGTCCAGGTGGGCTAGCCTTAGAGAAACATTGCCCAGATTGCATAACTGCTGAAGATTATACAGCCGTTTTTGCACAGGTGAAACCGTCACCTGACGTAACATCGTAACAGATTTGGACTATTGATTATTTTGACACTCTGATTAAAAAAATGATTTAACACTTAAGCTTATTTTATGCAATATTAGATATACATTTAAAATAAAGATAAACAAATGAGTTCCCTTTTTAAATAAGAAAGGAAAACATGTTCTTGATAACAGAGCATCATTTTCATGTAATCAAGCGCAGCTAAAACAATGCCACTTGCAGTTCTGAGTAGAACATGTTTACAAACTTAAGAAGATATATTTAATCTTAAATGCCAAATATGAATTAACTTTTGGCTTAATTGCTGCTCTGAAGGAGGTAATTTTTCAGCAAATGGCCTTTATTTAGTCTGTATTCTCTAGTTATAATTTAAAAATAACAATTAATTGGCTATTAAATTAGTTGACAATTATCTCAAGAGCAATCAATTAATCACGATTAATTCTTTAATCTCTACTGTTTATTGGTTAATCCCTTGAGTTTACCTTCTAGATGAGTGGAGGGGGGAGATTCTGTCCACTCAAAATGACTCAACTCATCCTCCTCTTCCTCTCTTGTGGTTCCCTCCAGCTTGCAGAGGTGAAGGTTCGCCTCATGGAGGCCAAACAGGATCTGGAGGACTGCATCGCTGCGCAGGACTTCAGTCGAGCAGCAGAGCTGAAGGACACCATCGCGGGTCTGGAGGATCAAAGAAACCAGGTCCTGCAGGAAATCTCAGAGAGCAGCCAGCCAATCGACAAGGAGGTTCGCGCTGAGAAGGTGCGCAAGGACACGAGAAGATTCACAGCAGTTATGAGAGATGGATAAAAATGTAACATAATATTCTGTGACAGAACGACCCAGAGACTCTTCTGAGGTGTCTGACGATGTGTGCTGAACTGCTAAAGCAGATGAACATCAAGACTCGGATTGGTCCCACTATAAGCGCCTTGATGTCATCATTGGTAATCAGTCTGCATTTGATTCATTCTGGTATTTATTTGACCTACCTTCCTTCCAGTATTTTTTTAATTTTTTGCTCTTATTTTCTTTAATTTTTTTTCTTCTTTCCTTCCTTTCAGAATCATTTGCTTGTTCTTCCTTCTGAACTTGCTCCTCCTACAATGTCTTTCCCTTCTTTCTTGTCCTTCCTTCCAAGTCCTGCTCAATGTAACATTAATAATTGATTAGAAATATGGGATAATTTCACAGTAAACTTTTGTATTTCCAGAATGACTGAGATGCGTTGAAACTGGAGTCTGGAAAAGTTTTTCCTCAAGGACTGCCAATCAAGCGATTAATGATCACAGAAACCAAGTCGCAGAAAATTTGTGTTACTGTAGTTGATTCAAATTCCATTCAGATCTTCGCTCAGCGTTGTTGAAGCTACGGTCTCACCAGACCGTAGCTCTTGATGACTGGACTGATGCATCCCTGACTTAGCATCTCCTGCAGCACTGCTTAGTTGTTACTGGAGTGAAACGTTCAGGAACAACTGCTAAATATTCCTCAAAGGTGCCATCATTTAACAAACTCGCTCCTCGCTGTGGTTCCTCCAAGCTGCACAGAGTCTGACTCGGATTCCTTCAAAGCGGCAGAGGGGCTAAAAAAAGAAATCAAAGCAATTCAAGCTTCCCTGCTAGAAATGGCTTTTTGGGGGAATAGAAGCCAATGCATAAGAAAAATGTCGACTTTCTGAACTTACTGCAGGTCTTCAGAGAAGTTGGCAAAAACACGAGAAAGCAGAAGGAAGGTGCAGTTAAGAGTTAACTACAATTGTGAACAGATCTTAAAAATAGCATCTTTGTTAGACAGTTTTAAAAATACTTCCTCTTCAAAAAGGAGAGAACCCAAAATATCTTAATCAAGAATAGAGATAGAAGAAAAATATTTCTTTTGAATCAATCTGTCAAAACTGTTGACTTGTTCTTAAGAAAATAGCTGAATATTTATACAGCCTCATTTTATCAATAATCTGCTGTTGAGATTGCAGAATTGGAAAAAGCTGAGCTGTGGTTCATGTCTCATTTCCTTTGCTTGTCCTCTTAGGTCCTTCCCTCCATAGCAAACGCTCACCCTGCTGTTCGCAATATGGCCGTGGTGTGTTTGGGAACCTGCACCCTGCACAGCAAGGAGCTGGCCAAAACCCACATGGTCCTCCTGCTGCAGGTGAACTCATTTCTGAACAGATTCGTACAAAGTGTGCAGATTGTTTTTGTTTTTTATTTGCAGCTTCTGACACTTGTGTGGATTCACAGCAACTGCTGCTTCATTTTCTAGCAACAAATCCTTCAGCGCGGCTCAAACATATTAAGTTAATTTAAACTGAAATGAAGAGATATTCGGGCTGCACAGTGGCGCAGTGGGTAGCGCTGTTGCCTTGCAGCAAGAAGGTCCTGGGTTCGATTCCCGGCCCGGGGTCTTTCTGCACGGAGTTTGCATGTTCTCCCTGTGCATGCGTGGGTTCTCTCCGGGTTCTCCGGCTTCCTCCCACAGTCCAAAAACATGACTGTCAGGTTAATTGGCCTTCCCAAATTCTCCCTAGGTGTGAGTGTGTGTGTGCGTGGTTGTTTGTCCTGTTTGTCTTTGTGTTGCCCTGCGACAGACTGGCGACCTGTCCAGGGTGTACCCCGCCTCTCGCCCGGAACGCAGCTGGAGATAGGCACCAGCAACTCCCGACCCCGTTAGGGAGAAGGGTGACAGAAAATGGATGGATGGATGGATGAAGAGATATTCGTACCTCTTTGCTTTTTCACAATACAACCATTAGCATTAGGTCACAACACAGAGAAGCACATAGTCAAGGTGTCTGCCCATCCTTAACAAGTCTGAAATTTACATGTCTAAAATTAAGACTTTAAAACGTCTTAAATTAATTCTAAGAAAATCATTTTGTAGTTAGGTTTATTTTTTCTTGCAGAATTTTTCTGTCAGGCAAAAATATGAGTTGTATTCAAATGGTCTGAGGTGGTTGAAGCTACCAGTGGCTGGCTGCTTATATACCCTGGGTGGCTAGCTGGTTAGCATTTCTGCGTCAATTATGGGCGATGAATAACAAAGGCAGATGAAAACCATTGCCAAACTGTGGATGAAGCCAAACGAACGCGACGCATTGATGACGACAGCATCAAACGTTGACGTCCACAAACAACCCCAGAAATCTCAGGTTTTGCAATGAATAATTGTAATGCAGCAAGTTCTCCCAAACACCTCCTAATATTTTTTATTTTCAATTTAAGATTTCATTGCAGGTTGTGTTAAAAATGCCTTAAATTTGACTTTTCGAAACCTACAGATCAAATCAAATCATGTTATTTGTAAAGCTAAAACAATTTCAGCCGCAAAGCATTTCAAGTGCTTTGCATCATAACACAAAAACACAGTCATGCAACATAGAATCAACAATCAAAACATTACATTAAGTCAAATGGCATCGTTAAATTTGTAATTATGTTTCCAATGCAACTCTAAACAGGTGGGATTTTAGTTGAGATTTAAAGGAAGTCAGTGTTTCAGCTGTTTTACAGTTTTCTGGAAGTTTGTTCCAGATTTGTGGTGCATAGAAGCTGAATGCATAGAAGCTGGTTCTGGTTCTGGGAATGCAGATACCCTGATAATTATTATGTGAGGAAATGAAGCAAATATTTTCTCAACTTACATTAAATATAGTCAGGTTTGAGAAATTTTGCAAGACTTTTTGCAAGTAATGTAGTTCTTAAAGTTAAGAGCCACCACAGGCCTGAAAACATTAATGAGAACAAAACTAGAATCTGTGTTTTCTTTCTTTCTCCAGATCGCCCAGCTGGATGAGGTGAAGATCCGCATCAGCGCTCTGCGGGCGATCATTGACCTGCTGCTGCTGTTCGGCTTCCAGCTGCTCTCTGAAACGCCGTCCGCTCAGACCGTCCAGCCCCCACTGTCACCCGACAGACAGGAGGGCGACGCAGCATCGGCTGAGGACAAGGGGAACATTCCAGAAGACACCGCACAGAGCATACTGGTCATGCTGTCAGAGTTCCTGGACAGTGAGGTGAGCTTGATTAATTCATACACCGCTGACAAATAAGTGTTTGTGTCTCGGGTTGAAACAATCAGTTGGATTCATCGTGATGAATCGATTACTGAAATAATTAAATTAGTAATCGGTTAATTGTTAGGTGGAACACATGGAGTAGAAAAAAGCCATTTGTTGAAAGAAAGATTCACTCAGCAGTAATTAACCCAAAAAATATATACATTTGGTCAAACAGCAGATGGTTTTTTAGATCAGTCTTACACTGTATTGATGAGTCGAGAAGAGGGATGAGGTTTTCATGCTGATAGGAGAATTGTTTTAGTTGCAGATGAATCCTTTGGTACTGATGATGAAGCATACTCATAAAGAATGATGGTATTACAGTTTAGCAATACAATATTTTTTATGTAAATAAGGACTTAAATTATTTTTGTATTTTTTTAAATATATTTCCAACATTTTATGAAATATGGTTAGATTAATAAAAAAAAGAAGCACAATAAGCCAATCCATTAATCCAGTTTTCTAGTAATCATCACAATAATCCATAAAATCATTGCATCCTTATTTGTGTCTGACTCTCGGAGGGAATTTGAATGTTTTTTCTGTTGAACCCAGATGTCTGACCTGCGGACGGAGACAGCAGAGGGTCTGGCCAAGCTGATGTACACGGGTCGCATCTCGAGTGCAAAGATGCTCTCACGCCTGGTGCTGCTGTGGTACAACCCTGTCACTGAGGACGATGTCCGCTTGCGCCACTGCCTGGGAGTTTTCTTCCAGCTCTACGCCCGCGAGAGCAGGTCCCCTAGTAATAACACCCCCAGGTTTAGTCAGAGGACTTCCTCTCTTTGCGACGTGATTAAAGTGTAGGTGGTGTTTGTGTGACAGAGCCCACCAGGAGGTTGTGGAGGAGACGTTCCTGCCAACAGTTCGGACTCTGCTCAACGCGCCGGCCACTTCTCCGCTGGCTGAGGTGGACATTAACAACGTGGTTGAACTACTAGTTGAGCTGACCCGCCCTAGTGGAC
Source organism: Poeciliopsis gracilis (assembly GCA_911649635.1). Classification (NCBI taxonomy): domain Eukaryota; kingdom Metazoa; phylum Chordata; class Actinopteri; order Cyprinodontiformes; family Poeciliidae; genus Poeciliopsis; species Poeciliopsis gracilis. The sequence goes on from CAJVRI010000128.1 coordinate 265,980, forward strand.
TCATCAAACCTTCAGCTAACACAGAGGTAAGACGGAATAACATCCAAGAACTTCAGCAAGCCTCTGGCAGAAGATCTCTGCACTTTAAAAACATCTTGAAAACCAAACATTCCTTTCCTTCCACTTCACAATCATGAGCTGTTTAATGTTGGCTTATTACATTTGATAACATCTGAAAAAGCTCTAAACATGTGAATACTTGTGCAAGGCACTTCACACATGACAGCCACGATCACTGAATTTCAGTTGTCTGTATATGCCTGACCATTTGTCTTGATGTGTTTTTGTTCTGTTTTTTGTTTTTTTCAGGAGGTGTGTGTCCATGACTACTTGGCAGTGCGTATGTGTGGAGAGATGCTCAAAGATCCCACAGTGCCTGAAGTCCGCCTCTACGCCAAGACTCTGAGCAACCTGGAGCTCAGCAGAGAGGAGACAGTGAGGGACGACCTGATGACACTGCTGCAGCAGCTCGTACAGGTACACATGAGAACAAGTCCAAGCACTTTGGTGCCATTTGGAAGCATTTTGAAACAAAACGACTTGGATCTACGCTGCAGTTCCTCCTGTCTGAAATCTCCTCTTTGGGTCCTGGTAGGTGGTAAAGGATCGCGTTTGCCTCCGTGCTCTGGAGAAGATGCTGGATCAGCTGGTGAAGTCTAAAGAACAGGCAGAGATCGTCAACGCTAGTGCTCTCCAACCACTGGACGTCAACACAGACGGTACACACCTTTAGATATTCTGTGGTTGAGCGAACTGATGTGTAAATCCAGTTGGACCTGCTGTGAAGGCGTGGTCTTGTCACCTGAGAGATGCTGAGTGCATTTTTGAAAAGCTTTAATTTCTATAAATACGCCTTGTGTCTCTGTAGAAGCAGCAACAGAAGATCCATCAAAATCCGCTAAGAGGCCTAAGAGAGGTAACTCAGACTCTGTGCATGTACATTGTTATTCACAGCAGTTTTATTTATAGAGCTCCTGACAGGAGGAGGTGACTCAGCTCCAGGAGGTAACCTGAGTGTCTGTCTGCACAGGTCAAAGGAAAGCCAGCACTGCCAAAGGGGGCAGAAGGCCGAGCAGAAAGGCTGAGTCATCAGAGGAGAGGTGAGTTCAGATCTATCTTAGCAGGACAGAAACATGGCAGTTTTCTTTCAGAGCCATACCTTTACAGTCTGTGTGCATCTGTTTGGCTGCAGTGATGGAGAAAATGTCCCAGAGTCTGTTCCTGTGGTGCGTTCGTCACGGAGGGCAAAGACTGCAGCTCTGGAGAAAACCAAACTGGATCTGAACCCTCTCATCAATCAAGAGGCCAACGTGTCGTGAATGTTCACTCTTCAACAGTTTACGTTTTTGTACTCAGCAGAAACAGAAATGCTTGTCTTTTATTTGTCTCCTATTCCTGTTGTTGCATTCAATGTCTATATAGTGATAATTATTCATTACCTACTGAGTCTCAGTAAGTATAACTAAGCTCTAAGCATTCATGGCTAATACCTATTGCTGTTAATCTTAAGCTTTCACTGAATTTATTTGTCATTTTTTCTGTCTTTAACGTTTATATTAAAAACAAAGAAATAGAAAAATAAGTTGTCTCCCTTACTACATGTATTAGTCATAAGTAAATTTATTTCATCGGGTTTGTTTATTCAATTCTGATGGTATCACAGATTAGAGTAACAGCCGTTAAACTCTTCATGTTAAGATGTATATGGTTCCTGTGCAGCCTGGAATTGTATTTGCTTATTCAAGGTGGATAAAAGTAGGACAATGAAAGAATGGAAGTACATTTATATTTTGACTTTCATTTGTCCTGTTAACTAAATGCACTCCACCTTTGTTTCTTGATCATGGTTTTTTAAAGCTTTTATTTTCTACTGTTTCCAGTCCTTGTGGAATTCTTCCTCGTCTCTCTCCGTCCTCTTGTGTCCAAAAGGTCTAACTAGGGCATATATTCTAAAGTTTTCTAATTTTGACACCGAATTTTATCATTAGAATGATTTAAAAAAAGAAAAAAAAAAAGCTTGTTTTCCTCTACATAATACATTTCTATGATACCCTGAGTTTTACTTTTTGAAATGAGGCAAAAATTATTACATCACAATATTCTATATATCTACCTGCATGTTATTCTCAAGTGGATAAAAAAAATCTGTGCTATCAGCCTGTTTTAAACATGGATTAAACTTATATTTTAAAACTAAGCCTACAACCCTTTGGTTAACTCTCAATTGAAGGCTTGTTAAAGATATGTTCCGCCTTGGCCCATTCATACAGTATATTTTAACAATAATCACTCGGGATTTACTGGAAAAAAAAACTTTATTGATCCAGTTACAGACACCTCTGATGCATCTGTAACACACTGTATAAAAACACTTAAAAAAACACATACAACAGAGCACCAGGGTTATTCACCACAAGACCGAGCCTTACAAACCTCCCTTATGATAAAAATGCAACCAGTGACAAATCTATGCAAATGTGTAGTCAGTCATAATACTCTCTGTATGGTTAAGTTTTGACCTATGTGCTCTTAGATGGCAGGAAAAGCAAACTGATCCCAGATTAGTGTTGGTCAATCAATTCTCCGGCCTAATCTATGACTAGTAAGCTAAACAGCAGTAGGCTTAGCACAGCCCCAGTGGAGGTAGGCATCTTAAGGAAAAAAAAACAACAAAACGCTAGAGAAGCAGTAACATCTCCCATCTGTTCATATACTGTAAATAATGCTAGAAGTAGAATATGATTTAATGCTATGGTGGAAAGAAAATAGTTTATGTTACTTTCCTGCTACTTTGAAGAGAGAAAACCAGAGCGATCTGTTTTAACCCATTAAGTTGACGTGCGAGGATATCAGTGACTGCAAGAGTTCTGACATGTTTTAATGGATTAAAATCTCATTTCATGTCAATGGACAAAGGTGAATAACATCCCAGGCCAATGGTAAGTGGGTACATCCATTTGTCTGTCAGCAATAAAATAATTTCTAAATAATGATAAATCATCTGGCTTTGTATTGCACCAAAGAAAGTTTCTAAGTTTACAGTAGGACCTGGGGGTGGGACATGGGCTGTGCAAAACAAGGGAGGAGGAGCCTGTGTAGTGGGATTAATAATCTCACGTGGAATAGTGCAAGAAGTACATCTGGCAGAAACTAATTGAATGCTGGAGGTGACAACGAGACAGATTACTAGATTACGACTAACCACGAATGAACAGAGAAAGCAAAGCGAATGTCCTACAACTGTTTGGTGGGACACAACAAAGAGCATGTAATCACTGCAAGCTTGCAGATGTAAAAACCAAAAAATTAAATGCTTTTAGTTGGGGTGGCAAATTACTAGCTTACCTAAAAGGGACATAAAGTGTCAATTCAGTTACAATTCAGCAAAGACCATTCCTTCATTAAAAGTATTTTTGTGGTCTGCTAAGTCAAAAATAAACAAAGGGCTTGGATTAGACAAACATTGTTAAAGTATTTCAATGATTTATCTTCGATGTGATAAAAATTTATAAGAGCTGTTATAAATATAAAAAGTATATACTTAACAGAATTTAGAACAGGAGTGATTTTTAAATAGCAAAATTACAAACTGAAAGAACAGAAGTGGTGTTGACCTTCATGTGGGGTGGAGCTGACGGTGCTGTGTTGATGCAGTCGAGCTCCGTCTTTCCTTACAATAAGGTTTCACTTTATAAATATTCAACCTATTAAAACTCTTGAAAGTAATGAGTAATGCTCTAATATACACGATCAGAGAAAAGAAGCACATACATGTCCATGGATAACAATAGTGCAACATCAAGCTTTTTCTTAAGTTAGACTGCTACATAGCTGCTGAGTGTAAGACTGAACCATAGTGAGGCAGTCAGTCCACGTGGTCAGCTCAACATCCGAAGGCACCAGGTTAAACTGCAATCTCATCCCAGAAAGAGGAGGAGCCCTTGCTTCATTTAGGTTCCTGGCAGAAAAACAGATCATTTTAATTTGACAGGCTTCATTGTAATTATAAAATTTTAAAGCCTTCAAATTGAAGAAATAGGAAAAGGGTAGTTACCAATAACATAGTCGCACCATCGTGGCCCGGTCAGACCCCTCATTCGCGATTGTCTCAACACTTTCGCTGGTGGTGGTTGTGGTATTTCAGGGGATGCTACCTCAGATTGATTGTGTTTACCCCTCTGTTTCCCATTTGGGACCATTTTGGGTGCACAATCGGACCGCTTTCTTGAGCAAGTAGTCTTGTTCAAGCTCCTTTTTCTTCCATTTCTCACAGCTTTAGCAATTCCTTCCAGGTCCTTCTCATTTCCTTCAAAGAAATCAGTAGAAGGCGAGCCATTATCCAGTGTCACAGTGCAAGAGTCCCCCTCCTCCTCGGTTGACTCATTGTCTGGAGAGTTGATCTTCCTCAGAAACACACGACATTCTTTCAGCTTCTCGGGACTCCAGGCTTTTGAAGAGAGCTTCTGCTCTTTGTGGATATCAGCATGTTTCAGAGTTTGATCGACAGAGCAGGTGGGAGAACTTTCCTGAAGAGAGTCAGATAGCTGTTTTCCTGATCTGCGTAACGCTTTATGATGATTCAGTTGAAGAACATTAGCTATTGGCCTGTTTGAGGAGACCATTTTTCTTTTGCTTTCCTTTTTACTTTTCCACAATTGCCACCTCTGCCTTTCTCTCAAAGTAAAAAACCTTCTCCTCACTCTAAACAAAGTGGCCCGAAACTGAGCAGACAAGCTAAATCTCCACCACATAACACCTCGATTGTGTTTGCCCACTGCAAGTCTGGAAGCAAAGAGTTGTCGACGTATTTGATTAGCCTTCTTCTTCTTCCTCAGTTGTAGCATAGCCAGCTGATGCTGTAGAGGACTTTTTGGCACAGTCTTTGGAAACTTTTTGATATGCTTGCGGAGTCGCTCCGCCTGCGGACTGTGGCGAACACTTTTATTATTGGTAGAACGAGGGAAGTGCATGATTTCAAATGGATTACGAGAGCTTGCCTTCTTGACAATAGCCAAAGACTGGGTCTCGGTGGTCTGCATAAACCAGGAGCAGATCTGCTGCATGCTACAGGACCTTGGTTTGTTGGGTGAACAATCAAACAGTGCTCGGACCGCAGAGGACTTTTTCGACTTTCTGGTTACTGGACTGTTTCCCATTGTGTCTAGATTAGAATTATGGACCACTTCTTTGTCTTGGTCATCAGGAGAATCAGTGACCCACGTGTCAGAGATGACTCTTATCCGTCTGGCAAGCTCCTGGCTCATTGTCTTCTCCTTAGCTGATGTCGCCCACCACCGTACCGTCTCTCTTGGGCTAAAGATTGATTCTAGTGAAACCTTCGACACTTTGCTCAGATTTTGAGTGATGCTTTCTCGCTCTTTTCTAGAAGGCTGTCGTTTTAGTGTCTGAGTTTCTGCACTCACTTGTTGATTCTCCTGTCTCCTTTCACTGCTTGCCTTGTTTATAAGAAGATTCCTGGAGCGTCTCAACAGAGCATGACTGCAGTTGTATGTCCTAAAGGTAGAGGTAGCAACAGCATGCACGAGGTGTATTGAGGGTTTCCTTTCTCTTTTTGAGTGCCTTAATGGTACAGTCAGATTTGGCAGTTCACATTTATTTCTATTCTTTGCTTCCATCACCTCCGTTGAAATACTTTTAATTGGTAATGGACTGCTGCCTATGCAAGGCTCTTTTTCAGATTCTAGTAGGAGTGCTTTCTTTGGAGGTTTCACTTTAGGTGATATCCGGGTCTCTCTATTTATCTGAATTTGGCGACGCCGAGGTGACGCAGAAGTAACAGTGACTGAAATTCCAGAGATCTTAATTTTTGCAGGTCTGCCTGGTTTTCTCAAGGGCGCAGATTCAAGAGGCACCTGACTTTTAATGCTACTGATAGACTGAGTTGGGGGCTCTTTTGCCGTTCTAATAAAACTAAATTCTTCTGGAGAAGATTTAATAATACATGAGCTCCTTGTTGAGCAGTGTAATGAAAAGCCTAACTCACTTTTAAGATCCACTGCATGGCAAGTATTGTTGAAATCGGTTTGGAGCTGGTCAAAACTCTCAGACACCACTCGTTTGTTTCTTCTCGAACGACCATACACAACTGTTATTTTAAGGTTCTTGGTGACATCGTCTTCAGCATCAGTTCTGGAACCTTTTCCATTTAGTGACTTAGATTCAGATACAGCATCTAAATCTTTCTGTTTTCGTGGACGGCCAATGGGCCTCTTCACTTTTTGCTCGAGTTGGGGTCCTAGCTTTCTTGGTCGGCCTGGACGTCGTTTTGGAGGAGTGGTTTCAGCGAGGGACACTGACTCACGCAGTGATCGCTGGTTCTCAGTTTCAGACAAACGCTTGGATGGAGTACCGTCACTTGTTCTTGCACTGCTTTTAGGTGAAGAGGCAACTGACCTAGGTGAAGACTGACATGTTGCTGATTTGGCTGGTGACGATGTAGGTGATTCATGTGAGGTAACTGCTTTTGCTGGTGAAGGACTCTTCTTTGCGGGCGATACTGCATTCTCCTTACTTTGGCTTTTGTGCTTCTGAGGTGTCCCTGCCCATGAAGACTCTACATATGGGTCAAATGCCTCCTCTGCTTGTAAACTAGAACCGGAACCTGCCGACTTAAGACTATACTTAACTCCTTCATTATCCTTCACTTGGGATACATACATGAGCTTTATTGGACTGATGTACTGAATTTTGGGGCTAGGTGGGCTACTAACATTTATTGTATTTTGGAGCATCTTCAAAGCTTTTAGTCTTCTTGTAGATGGCCGGAGCCTTCCATATGCAGAACTATCACTGCTCTCCATTTCTTTTTCAGGGCTTTCTTTTTGAGAACTCCCCTTTTCAATGGACACAGTTTTCGGCAAGATCTGACATTTATCCTCTGACTGTTTGCACACTGGTTCATAAGGTTCCTTAGGTGTTGGCTCAAAGGTAAGGATCCCTTTGTGTTCCTGTGGGTACGGAGGGGTTTTACTGTCTAATTTTGCCAGGGTGATGTCAGTTTCTACAGATGAGGCATGAGAAATAGGAGTATGCCATGTGATGTAGGAAGAAAGCCGCTGTGGAGGGACTATATTCCTTACAGACTTTCTTATTCCCCTGGACTGATGTGACTTACATTTCTGCCCCTCATTCATTGGACTATGAGTACCTTTATCTGGTGCGCAGTCTGTATCAGAGTTTTGAACTAATATGGCTTCTTCTTGGCTCCACCCACACCCTTCATTACAGTCAGTAGAAATGGGAGTCACCGATACTGTCTGTGCTTGCACTGCATAGTCACCTTTTGGAACTGGTTTTCCACATATGTTCAGCAGCTCAGAGGCATGTCTAATATTAGAAATGGTTAGCTCACCTTTGCCAAAACATGTTATTCCTTCTCTCTTTACCTGTTCAGTCTCAAGTTCATCTGTTACCATCACTGCCTTCACATCTTCCTTAGCTTTGTCCCTGTCACTTTCAACAGAAATTTTGCATGATGTTCCCTCATTAACTCCTAGATCTTGATTCTTTCCAAGTTCTACCCTTGCTTCGGTCTCTCTTTCACAAGCTTCTTTAATTAGATCTGAGTCTGGGGAAGTGACAGAAGTAGGTACAGGCATGTTTTTTGCTTTCGTTCTTACTTTTTTAGCTTGCGCCCCCATTCTCTGACTGTATGACAGATCAAGCATGGCCAACTCCCTTTTTATTGCTAAGGCATTCCTTCTGGCACATGCATCGTCAGCAGGTGTTGCAGTAGCAACCTGAATTTCCTGCCGCCGACGGGAACGGGTGTTAGGTGACTTTGGCTCTTTGTTATGATGCTGGTTAAACAGCTCACTAAGATTGTAGTCACTAGCACTGCCTGTGTGGAGCACTGTGGTGATGATTTCAGTCAGCTGGGCATCAGCATGGAATGGCTGGCTGGTTGAAGCATCTGGGGACTGGTCCTCAGAAACATAAAGAGCTGTTGTAGAGACCAGAGTAGGGTCTGCTGTGATGGTGTCCAGATTACGAGTGACACGTCTTACAATATCCTGCAGCGAACTTCCCCCCAGATTCTGTTCTGCCTGATTATGTCCTACAGTCTTGTACTGCAGCTCAGTGTCTGTGGATGCATCTACAGCTGCCATGTGGCAAGCACTCCTCTGACTGTTTTTACCTGTAAGGTCAGTTTCCTTCCCCTGAGTGTGATAGGAAAGTGATGGTGGCTTTTCATCCATTTTCTTACTGATATCTTGGGGAATAGGAGAAAGACGAGGAGGAGAAGGGCTACGCTCTCTGTTCAGCACAGTACAAGCGCTATCCCCATCTCCAAAACTAGTTTCTTCTCTGGTTCTGACAGGTGTTGGACAGATATGGGGTTGACAACAAGAACAGGAACAAGTCAGATGTTTCTTATGAAATACAGACCTGCATAATCTAGAGGAGGAAGTACACAGCGGGGACTGTGTAGACGAGACATTTGACAACAGCATGTTTACACAGCCTGCTGCATGGCTCTGGCTGGAATTACAGTGTAACGTCTCAGAGCATGGAGCTGGACACTTTTCTGTCCTGCACCTCTGCACACAGTCGGAGCTTGAGCCCTGCTGACTTTCACTGTTACAGTCTTTGAAAGAGTGGTGATGGAGGCTGCCATAAGATTCAGAGTCCCCCAGATGGTATGGGAAACTGCAACGATTTTGATTACAATCACCTGAAGGGCAGTAGAACCTGTAGTGACGGGTGTTACATTCATTTAAAAAGACTGAATGGGGTTTTATATCAACTTGTGGGCTTACGCCACAGTGACAGCAGTGAAACTCAGCCTGACTAACTGATCTTTGAAATGAAAGCAGTTTTTCCTGATGAGCTAGTTTAAGGATTTGGTAGAGTAAGGACTGGTGTGGTGGGCAGAGAGAATGTAGAACAGCATCCAAAGCAGAACGATGGTGTAACGAAGTCCCTCGTTGTCCCACAACTCCCCCTTCTTCTGTAACAGATGGCAGCCAGGAACTAAAGATAAAAATGCAAAATCTTCATTTAGAGGGACATACCGAAACAAACACAAGTCAGCAAATAATTGTTCACAAAGAACTTCAGCACAGCTGTCACTGACTATAAATTGAGATAGAAACTGTAAGATTTACCATGACAAACTGACTTTGACTTAGGATTGAATTTGAATCTGTCTTTATGATAAATCTAAGGATTTCTATACAGAGCTGTTTATCTAGACTTGAAATTACATTTATTGTGAACTGATACTATTGCTGCGTATGTATGGTATACATAACGTGCGAATGTTTACTTGGAGAGATGTTTCAATAATGTCATATAGTATGTGGCAAGTTGATGGTTAACTGCTGTTAAGATCATGTATGCTGCAGTACTAAATGTGTAGGAAGACAACCTGGGAGCGACCTGTGGCATAATGCTTCCTTTTAAAACAAGAAACCTCTAGGGTGAAATATAAGTATAAAACAGAGAGTGAAATTATATTGCTTTGTTTTTGCTGATTTTCAACTTTATATATATTTTTTCTTACATTGTGAAGATTAGTATTTATTTATATTGCACATTTAATTTATGGAGAGCGTGTTCGATACCAGAGAAAATTACTTGTGTCATGTAATTATCCCTCCCCCCCAGATTCTCTCATTTTTGGAGTTATACGGATTATAATTTTATAAAAACTATTTATTTAAGAACAATTACTTTTAAAATTAGATGAGCTGGAAATTTTATGAAGTTGTTCTACATGTCTAGATATGAAACTATGGTCCTCGTGGGGGTCTAAGTGAAGCCAGGCTGAAATGACAAACTGGTATTTTCAATTATTCCATATTTTGCCAATTGGTGGCTAACAACTATATAATTAAATCATGGGAATTATATTTCTGTATTTTTATTATAAAATTCATAATTTGGCTTTTCAAGCACAATCTTGTTTAAAAAAAAATCTCATTTTTTGCCGGTAAGTTGGTTTTTTTTTTTAATTAGTAAAAAATTGAATTGCTAAGATTAAAACATTTTAGGTAAGCGCCATGTAAAGATGGCCATTTTATTGCACCACATAGGCAGTTTCTCACAAAGAGTACAAACAGCTGTCCATGTCAAAATATAGTGTGCCACAAACATTTTTGGAATAAAGCCAGTACAAGTTACTGATTGATGTGGAGCACTGTTTTATTTGTCAGCTGCTGAAGGCGACCGAGATGTTCTGCTGAAAGCAGGAGGAACGATTGTAGAAGCACTCAAAGGCATTTTCACATTGTATGGCAACAGTATGTTTGTATTAACATTTCTGCCAACAAAGTAATTTCAAAATGTCACCTATTGTTCAAAACAGCCAACAGTTACAGATGTTTTCCAGTAAAAATCAAATATTCAGCAACATTAACTTTAATAGTGTTAAAGAATACATTTTTTCTACCTGATAGTTAAGTACTTTCTGGGTCTATACCTTGTCAAGGACAAACTTTACAAAATATAAAATTACATTCTGTAGTGTTCTTGTTAAGTTATAATAATCAAGGTAATTTCTAAATATCACTTAAATTATTTTATAGAAACATAAACACAAAAACACAACAATGAGGAAATTCTGTCAGTTCTGGACTGAAATGATATAAGTTCAAAAGCGTTCATGCACTTGTAGCATTACACATCACACTGGATGAAAGTGCCCTGTCAAAAATAAAAACATCTACAGTGAAGCCTAAAAGCACAGTTACGCATCACAATTCATAAATAGTAATGTATACCACAACAAAATAGGATTCTACAAAAGAATAAATAAATTATAGTGCAATAGTTGATTAATGCATAAATATAAGATTAATGTGAAGTTGCTTTACTGATTTGCAAACAGTTAAAACAAAACTAACACTTCACCTAAGAACCCTAATGTCTATACACAACGCATGGCAATTAGTCTTTTGCATTAAAACATTACTGTGTTCTCTTTTGTTTGTGGGAAATTTGGCTTGGTTATAATTTGATCAGTCAGCCCTTTTCACACATGCAGTTTTATTTAATCTGCAGGCTTCATTTAGCTGAAAAGGTGTTCTGAAAATGACCTAAAATCTACCTTTGTAAAACCTTCATCCCACAGGTACAGTCCTACTGAAATACAGGTATATACCTGTATTTTACCAGGTCTGTAAAATACAGAACAGTGAAAATTGAGAACAGTGAGAAGAATTATGGAGGATGGCTGCTGCCAAAAAAATATAAAAATAAATAGTACAATGAAATATTGATGTCCCAAATATACAAAAAAAAGAAAAAATAATTTAAGAAAAGTTTTCCAGCCAGTGTGACATGAATCATTATTTGTCATTTTAATAGTATTAACATTAGTACTGTTATTTAATTTAAAAAATTCAAACTAATAATTTATAATAGTTCATTTTAACATTAACATGGGCCTAATGAGGATAGATTCAGTCAGTTTCTCTGTCCTTCAAAATTGACTATCTAATTGGTTATTTAAAGAAATATAGTCATATCTCTTGAATAAATAAAGTAATAAATGCGTTATCTAATTTTTCCTGCCTTCTCCTACAGCACTTGTGTATCTGTGTGCCAAAAGAGCAGAAAAACTAGATTGAGAAGAATTTGAATAAAAGTCCTTTACAATAGTTCCATAAATTTTAAACTGGCAATAAGTAAAATGTTCAGCAGCATTCACTTAAAAACCTCATCAACACATTCACCAGCAGGCTACAGAGGAATAAGGACAAGCAACATTTCCATGGGCATTAGACGCCTAGGAAATTCCCAAGTTGAACCACTACCCTGCGCCTGAAACCGTGTTTGAGTTCTTGAGCTGAAACACTCAACAATTTTTACATGTGGATATTTAAGTACCTGTACATACATTTTCTAGATTTTATTTTCATTTTACCTGATTTAAATATACAACATGTGTGAAAAGAGCCTTTTATACAATCAGCAGCCATCGCTGGCAACATGGATATTCTCTTCGCATGAACCCATTGTATTTTCACTCCAGGTTATCATACTGTGAGTACCTAAAGTAACACTGTGTAGCCTGAGACACAGTGAACAAAAACGTTGTAGAGATCATCACACAAAAAATATTCATATACAACAAAAGAAAATTGGGGGACAGGGAGCTTTTGAAGGAACATGGCAAATATCCTTATAGATTTGAATTTCTCCATTAAATGGCTTTCTATACATATAGGAATTAAAGTATTGGTAATGACTTTAAACTTAGGCTCTCTTCCATCAGAAACAAACGGCTCAAAAATGTTTCTAAACATATAAGAGCTCCATCACAAGTAACGCCAAACTGGACATTGGACGTATGAGTTTCAGAGGTACTGTATAATAGGATGAGGTCAGATCGTGTAAGAGCACAGGAAACAGACAGGCTAGCATAGCAGCAAAGTAAATCACAGCAGCTTTGTGTGGGTAACCCTGAAATGCTGCTTTGGTAATAGCGCTATTCATGAAAATAGACCCATTTGAGAGGCAAACATTAAAAGTACCAACATCTACAATTTTCACGAACAGAAGAAGAAGCAGCTTTTAAGCCTTGCATTAAATAGTTACAATCAGAAAGACATTTCACACACAAAAAAAAACCTATAGTAGTCTCCAGTAACCAACAAGTAGTTATCAATGACAATGCGCCCTGTACATGCAACAAACGCTAATCTGTCTTTCAGCTTCATGCTCTTCTCTGCATCTTTTGAGTCTTAGTTTCAGATAAGTGTTCAACAAAGCTACACACCTATGTGCGGGGAGAACAGTCGAGTGAAGTTAAGCAGCAGTCATGTATGAGGTTAGCAGTAATACAGCTACTGTAGCAGAGTTAAGTAAATATTTGATAAGAAAAGAACATTGTTTACAAGCAGTACATGTATAAAGAACAGACGTGTCCCCAAGCTTCTCAGTGCACACTGTAAAACATGCAGCACATTAGCATTCCAACAAATGTTCCAGACAAGTCTGCACAAAAAAAAATAAATAAAAGCACACAAAAGTTATTTTTAAACTAATCTCTTGAACATAAATCTCTTTATGTCATGTACAATCTCCCTGTTATCAGAGGTGTTTAACAATGTTAGCAAACACCTCAATAGTTGTAATGGCTCTAAGTCACTTGAGAAGCTCAGGTAAAACCCAGAGAGATAAAAAGTTGAAAATCACAATCATCAATACTCCACTACCATGGAGTTCCAAGAACTGATATAAACCTGAATAGCCTAATAGTCTAACAGCTAAGAAACAAACATGAGAGTCACACTTTATTTCAGAGCTCAAGAGGTTCAAAGCTGTGTTTTTCAGAACTGATCCTTAGCAGAGTTAACACTAACAATAAGGGCCAGTTTTCCCACTGAAAAACACAACAATAATTTGCCATGTCACAACTTCCTACATGCCATACACATCAATAAATTAAAACTAAATTATTATAGTTTTGTAGTTTCATAACTCTTAATTATAACTTTGTGTATTATTCTCACAGTGAATAATACTGAGAGAAGTACAGTGCTGTACTTCTTATTTTCAGATCCCCATTTGGACCATTAAATGGTTCAAATGGTCCACTAAAGGGTCCATATGGGGTCACATAAGATTTATTTATAGTAGACCAAATAGATTAAAGAGAATTATTTAGAATCATTAGTTCTCTAAATGGGTACAAAATGTCACCCTTTGCATGGTTTGTACGAAACGTCGTTACAGACTGCTTCATTTCACAGTAATTTGAAATGGCATTGTGGGGAAAAAAATTATCGGCACCCAATTTAAGAGTGCATAAGATTGTTATTGCACCTTCACTAAACTAGAATTTGTGAAAAAAAAAATTGAATGCAATTAAAATTCCCAAAGCTCAGTGGTTTTGGGAAATGGGTATAGTAGTCCATGTACTCTAAAGATGCAGTGAGCACCACAGTTACCTGAAAACTGTGCAATTGTTAAAAAATCTGGTAAAAAAAAAAAAAAAACAGCTAAGGACCATGTCAGAAAAATACAACCTCAAGTGTGACTATCACTTCACAGACACACAAAAGACCTGAATATTAATATCAATGTGTTTCTTAAAGGCAAGAGTTAAATTTCTGAAAGTCTCCAGAGAACTTCTATCTTGTAAGAGTTGGTTTGTTCAAGTGTTGAGGACTTTGAGGCGTTCTGTGGTCTAAAAACTCTTCGTGTCGGCAACTAATGCAAGACTTCCTGAGTTACTGGAGTTGGTCTTCGTACCGGATCCAGACAAGTTGGAACTAGATGAAGAAAAGGTAGCAGATTTTTTTTTGGGAGGGTTCTTCAGAGTTCCAGTGCGTTCTTTGACTTTGTATTCCAGTGTGCTGTGTGGCACTCCATAAACTCCTTGAGCTTTAGAGACACTCATCCGGCCAGCCATCACCATGGTAATGGCTTCCTCCATCAGCTCATGGTTGTATTGGCGATACCTTCCCCGTTTCTTCCTGGGTTGTTTGTCTTTATCCCGGCAACCGTCTTCTGGCTCATCCACAGAGGATCTGCGAGGTCCCAGACGATGAGGTATTTGGCTGGCGCTGTCTGAACAGCCTTGTGCCAGCAAAGGCGATCTGAGTTTGAAGAAAGATAAAGGTCTGGTAGATACCGAAGACAGACTGACAGTACTCTCTGTTAGCGAGGTACTTTGATGGAGATCTTCAGTCGTGCTGCAGTTCTCTGCTGACACCGACACGGAACGAACCTGAGGAATCCGCAGGGATGTGGGAGATCCCAAACTGAGGGGTGGACTTGTTGGTCGCTGAAGAGCATTCCTGAGCTGGGACAAACAGTAGGGGAGGGTCTTTTGTTGCCCACTTGGCTGATAGAAAACCAGAGTAGACAATGGGAAAGTAAACTCTGAATTCTCCTCTGCCCCTCCCCCAATTTCCGCCTGTTCCGCGCAAGCTGCCACCTTCTGCAGGACAAGGCGGGCTTCTCCTCCTAGTGTTGAGGACATTGCATGTGAGGTTGCCTCATCCTTATAGTCCTTGCCACCTTGCTTAAGCTGATGCAGCACACCCAGCTTCCCGTCAGTCCAGCTCTCCAAACCTTGCTGCAAGGTTTGCCGGGGAATCCCATAGAGCAAGGCAGCTCGCTGCTCCTGCAGCCTCCCTGAGCGGATATCCTTCAAAGCCTTGGACAGCAACCCCTCAGACAGCTCCCAGCTCCTCTCAATGTACTCGTTCGGCTTGTGCTGCCTCCTAGGGATGGGAGGACCAAACAGCAGGGTCAGGATGGAGGTGATGATGGGGGTTGGCTTAGGGGACAGGGTGGGGTGAAGACTCAGGGGTCCACTCCTTTATGCCTTGTGTTGGTAACATCACTGCAACTGTTTCGTATCTGTATGTTTTCAGTCTGTTTCACACACTGTTGCCTGTCTGTCACACACACTCTGTGTGCAGCAAAGCCTCTTCACGTCCAGGTGGGACAGTCTGTGAATGGCATGCAACCCCTGTAGCTTTGAGATATCCAGGGACTTTTACATGTTGGTCATAAATAGTTCAATAAAAGAGGAAGTAAATGCGTTGTGGAGTACTGCAATGATGTCCTTATTGTCTCATTGTACAATCCTGGGGTGTTGGTAATGGTGAAGCCTTTATTGTGACGTTACCGCTCAAGAGATAAAAGAGTCAACCCCATGGAATCAAAGTACCAATATCAAATACAAGCTACCTTTTACAATGTCGTGCAGTAGTCATAACCTTTGAACGCTTGTACATTTTCCAGGAATTACATCCCCAAACTTCACTGTAGTTTGATTTCATTTAATGTGATACACCAACACACAACAGTACATAATTGTAGAACAATAGGAAGACAAGGCAAGATTTTAAAATTTCTTTGCTAATAAAACTCTGGACGTGCATTTCTATGGAGCACCTCTGACTTTGTGGAACCATCTCTCTTTGAAACTAAATGCAAGTTTTTTGTTGTGTGTCTTACCTGCTTGCTGCATCTACAGACTGAAATAGCTCAAGATAAATCAGAAGCGATTGTGACTGTATGTTGACATAAATTGTAGAGTCTTAACAAAATTTCTCAATTCAGCTGTGGATTTCTACTAGATTTTTACTAACTGCTTTGTGTGTTCCTTGGTCTTCATGATGCAGTTTGCTCACTGATGTTCCTTGACTATCTACTGAAGCCTTCACAGAACAGATTTATACAAAATGGCTGAAAAATGCATTTTGTCTGCACTGATATGAAATACAAATTTCATATCAGTCAATGTTAAAAATTATTTATTATTAAATATCTATTATTAATATTTATTATTTAAATATCGCATATTAGGCCTGGATGATCGATCAGTCGATATCAAGAATTATTGATTAGTTTTTTTGATGCTGTTGCACTCATTTTCTTCCTTCACAATGTTTATTTTTAAGTAATTATGAGGCACAGAGGAGAAACACGCAACTCCTGCTCCACAAATTACTCAATAGGTTGTTGCTAGGCACCCAAAAAGTACTCACTTTTTTTCATGCCATTCATCTTGCTTAGATGTATGAGAAAGGTTGAGGGGCTAAAGACTTTCCTCTGCCTACATCCCCCAGAATGCTTTGTGGTTCCCCAGCCCTAAGACACATTTATTTTTAATTAAAATATATAATATTATTAATTTTTCCCCCCAAGGAGACACTATTTAATAATTAGGCATCTAATTATAAAATAGATGCATAAGGTAACTTTAGAATCCCGTTTAAGTGTAAGACAGAAATTAAGCACAAATGGATGCTACTGCACTTTAACCACAATTTCACCAGTTTTATTGATTAGCTCACATTTTTTAAATCTGTGTACACCTTTTCTTCCACTTTATGACTTTACACTACTCCAAGTTGGTTTATCACATAAAGACACTGAAATACAATAAAGCTTGTGGTTGTACCGTTGCAAAAATGTGAAATGATTCAAGGGATGTGAATACTTTTTTAAGAATGTATGATTATAGACCCATACAACAACAGAATTGAATTATTTGGGTTGAAGAGCTGCCCATTTAATAATTTACAAGAAAGAGCTATTGCAAAACTATAAGCCAGTCAACAGTGTTTAGGCTGAAGCACCCATCTTAATATTGACTTCCGAGAAGATGAAAAGATCAGCAGCACCAATTTGGTAATATTTTACTGCCCGGGCATTCTTTGATAAAAAAAGTTACTCTTATTCCCTCATAACTTTTTCTCTCTTAGAATATCCCAAAAACTTTAAACTAAATAAATCCATGCAAAATAAAACTCTTACCCTGAGGTGTTGGAATTGGATGATGTTGTTGCAGAGCTGGTAGAGTTCCGGTTTGAGAGATCTAAAACTCCATCTGTTAAAAAGCAGTAATATTTCATAAATATAAAACTGTATGGAGTCAAGTTTATTTTGATTCGAAGTATTTTAACCTCCAACAGCTTTTCACACCTGTTCGGTTCACTGTGAGATCCAAAGGAGCATCTGATGTCTCTGGCACCGGAGATGAGGGTCTTGTAACTCCATTTGTTGTGGTACGGAGCAGGCACTTGGATGCATACTCCTCAGCAAACTTATGTATCATCTTCTTCATCAGTTCATGAGCAACTAAAGGTATTTTGGGATCACAATCCAGGGTCACATCTGAAATGCAAAGAGAAGCGATCAAGATGAAAGCTAAAATCAACTCAACTTTCAGCTGACAATTTTTATGATGGAGCAAAGATGAGCTCGTAAACGCAACTTGAAGCTCATACAAACAGGAATTTGCCTGTGTTTGTATGTACATTGATATTCAAATAATAAAACTTAGAAAGAAAAAAAGAACACCACTTTTAAAAAATTGGTTTAGTGTATTGAAAATGTTCTCTTATTTTCTTATGAACACAAAAGGCAAATAGTAGTATAACTAAAGATTAACTTGTTAAAGTACTGCCCTTTTATGTTCTCTACTGGACACATAAAATTCAGTTATAAACACAACCTTTTTCTTGCTAGATCCAAAGTACAAGAGCATTAACTTTTTTTTTTTTTTTTTACAACTTTTGAATTGCTGACATCAGCACGTAAACTAAAATTTTTTCTCAACTTATTCCTCAGATTTTGATGAAGACTAGGTGAAGCATCAGCATCTGTTGGTCTTAGTTAGGCAAAGATGAACTACTTTCAGGACAACATGCATACACTGGGACATGTTTGACACAAACATCATTTTGCATCTTTTGTTGGGGCTAGAGATTTGCAGACAAGAAAGGTGGGCTGACTTCACTTCAAATATCAAACATGAAACAGTCCAAACTATTGATGTCCCATGTGAAAGGAATTTGTGCCCAATCAGGTAGTTTCAGACTCAATCAGAAGTAGGCCTTCCATCCTGATCAGGCTGGTATCTACTCTAAACACATTAATAACAGTAGTATCAACTGCTGTCTGGGGGTGTAGCAATACTATAATCTCACGATATGATATACAATATTCTGAAGCTATAATCTGTATCACGATATTTGGCAAACAATACAATTCGATACGATTCGATGCACTTTTATGATTTTCTGAAAGATTTTAGAAGGACAAAGTGATTTTAGTGACATTTTGTGTTCCATAGACTTGGATCTAATTAACTGAAAACTGATTGATAGCACCAACTACACAACACCTGACTTTGATTGGACAGTCTAACAATCTACAGCTGGACAAAATGAATCAAAGATGCAGTGAAAAAATTAGTTTCTGCCATTTAATTCATGTGGATTTGACATAAGACTCAAAGTTTCAACAGTGATATGGGACCTGCTGCTCGTCCGTTCGCGCCGCTACTCCGTTCTGCTTCTCACTTTACTTTGTTTCTTAGCAACAAAATACAGCCCATCATTATTTATTGAATATTTGAGATGTCCAAAAACAAAGGAATCTAATGTTGCATTTCGTTTTTTATGTTTGGAAGCTCATTCCCTTTCACATAACTGGAAAAGCTAGTTTTTGGTATTTCTCTGACATTAGGAAAAATATGGTTGACTTATTTTAGCATAATTCTGGTTTTATTTGGTCTGTTAACACAATTTAAAAACCAAAATGTAGTTTACAATGTGCACTTTAAGCACAAGTGGAAAGTGAGACAGGGGGAGGCAGAGTCTTGCTGATATGCCATTACAAACCAGACATGTTAAAAAGAAGGAATAAGACTATGGACCCCTAAGGTTTAAAGTATCGATACTCTGGGATGAAAAATTTATACCTTCCGAAGGTGGAGACAAAAAAATCTATCAATATTGTAGAATCGATGTAATTATACAGCTCTACTGCTGTGGTATGTCTAGAGTCAGAGTGTCATGTGAAACTGTAAAGTGACAAAGAACACTTCAGTTTGAAGTGGGAGCATTGTTTCCAACTTAGCAACATTGACACTGCATTTATCAATTTTTAAGACACCACCAGTGACATGTTTTTAAAAGAGCGACTTGCAACTTTCTCTGGTTTATTAGAGACTTTGGTGACAAAAATAGAAAGAACTGATAGTACTGCAGGCACAGCAAGCAGTGAAAGTTGCAGCTACAACCTCTGAAATTTGAGGTGGACCTTGGGCGAAGAGGCTGCTATTGCACTACTTATATAAATACAAACCAATGATCCATACATGTTCTTTGTGGGGGTTTTTTAAGACCAAAACAGGGAACAATCAATAATAGACTGACCTTTCTTGTGAAACACAGCTTGAAGGAACTTGTGTGCTGATTGGCTGCTCTCAGAGATGGTTGAGGGCTGACAAGGAGAGTAATCAGAGGGGGAGGAGAGAGGCGACACAGCTGTGGGTACTTGGTCCTACATGGCGGAAAAATGATCAGTTATCTTATTCATTCAGATCTTATATTATACTGCGTGAGAAATTGTGCGTTTGACAATGTCATCAAAAATCCTTACATTGAGTTTGTCCAGTGGCAGATTGCAGAACGAACATGTTGAGAGGCTTGCCTCTGCTGACCAGTCATCCAACTCATCAGGTTCACAGTCTGTAAAACATAACAAAAACTCTACATTATAGCTTGACCCATTCTGGGAAACACGTGATAGGTCTATTTCTTTGGCATCATGTTTCCAACCTTTTCACCTTTCAGAAATCAACATGCAATTTTTTTGCTATTGAGAAATGAAATTGTGGATTTAACGTGAGACCCAACAAAGGTGGTGGGTGCAAAATTCAGACGACTGGGAACAAGCAAACTTCATATTCACTGAAAGATTCAACATAACTTGCAGATCATAATTTTACAGCAGCTGTGTAACTCCCAGTAAAATCTCCCTTTAACTGCTGGCAGGCCACACTGCTATCCTAATTCAAAAGTACATGGTGTTTCAGTTGCTATGACATAATGCTATAAATAATCACTGTTACAGAGAAAGATTAAATAAAACCTACTCAGTAACATAACAACAACTTGGTATGGAATGATAGAAACCACCACTAGATTATTTCAAAATCTAATGTAGATCTCTAGTTTGATTTCTTAAAACCTTGTCCACCACAGTCACTTAAATTGATTAAAAATGGCTGATCAATAATTTCACTTTTCTGGGCCGTGGTGCTGTTTTATAGATTAAATGGATTGCTTTTTGCATACAAAAAGTTAATCCCATTAAATATGTTTACTACCATATTTCCAGTGTCTCAAAATTATTTTCTGTCCAACAATAACTCTGACAATGGTGGATGTTGTACATTTAATTATGTTTTCTGACTTGCACCCTACTAATCTGTCTTCAATCTGTAGCATCTGTGTGTTTTTGCAGCAATAGCCTTTTAGTATAAACTCAAAAATATTTCATATGTGCCAGTACAGCAAAAAAAAAAAAAAAAATAATGCTTGACTTCCCAATTCCAACTGCTACCGATTGTTCTTATAATTGTTCGAATCCCAGTAAAGAGGTGTGAAACAAAACAAACTCGTTTTAACTGCAGAAGGTTGTCATATAAAATAAAAATGTTTAGAGCACTGATGTCCAAACTACTAAATTAACTAAACAAAATAATCTGATTCCTTTTCATTTCAAATTTAATTTGTCTTCTTTTTCAGTTCTCTCTCATGACAGAACAAAAGGAGAGAATGGCTGATTTTCAAACCTTGAGACCGATGGTTTAAATCTGATTCAGATTCAAAATATCAGCAGAAAGACTAGCACACTCCTAGATCTATGGCATTAACCTCATGAAAAAAGTTCTAAAAATATGTTAAATGTTGACACATTAATATATTTACAGTCAGACTCATGACTTCAATCATGCTTTAAAAAGCTATATATTTAATAAGGCCTGCTGTTTTGGAATAACTATATAACAAATAGTGTATTGTGTTAGGTTATGGATTAAATTTAAATACATTAGGTATATATATTTTTGTCTACAGAGGACTAATTTTATGTTCACTAATAAGCATCTAAAACTAAAATTTCTTAAAAGAATTGATGACTATTTTCATAAAGCACACAGGTTTTAAGTTGCATGTCTTGTTTCAGTGAATATTAGCAAAAACTGAATATGCGTAAGTTTTTGAAAGCAGTCCTATTTCCCTGTGCAACATATTAATCGTTAGCTCAACTAAAATGGTTAAATGACAGAGGAATGTGGACATGTCAGAGATAGGAATAAATCCAGGATCTAGCATAAATGTTGAGTTAAAATGTTGAAACAAAACAATATCCCAGTGACTATGACCTATTGGACATATGTTATCTGCATACAAGTGTAATTGAGTGAAAATATGTCAATGCAGGAAATGCATAGGTGAAATGCAAAGGTGTTGGTGTTCAAACATAGGACAAGGTCCTGCTGTTGTAGGAGCCATATTGTGAAATAAACAAGTAATATTACATTTGCGCTTTAATTGCTGCAACACATAAAACAGGTAATCTAGTTCATGACTGAGTCAAAGATCGTTTGTTTAAAACCTGAGTGAATCATCATCCAGAAAAAATAAAAAAAATCAACAGCTGGCAGCTCAAAATAGTTCTAAGTAGGAATATTTTTAAGTCAAGTTTCAAATGTCAAAAGGTACCTTTGTTCTCAACAAGGTTCCAGGGCGTTTAAAAACAGGCACACTCATTAGTTTGACAGTCTGCTTGCAATAATGCAATGACCAAAACACTTCCAGTATAAAGGATTAATAACCTACCCACAAATAAATTAAGGTCTCTCAGCAGCATTGGGCCATAAATTCCCACCAGAATACTTTCAAATCCTGCAAGACAAAAAGTAACAAACTGTCATATAAATGTTATATTCTGGCGTTTAATCACGGTCCTAATCGCGTTATTTTTTTTAACGTAAATCCATGCAAGGCCTAGGAAAAAAACTTCTAATCGTTCCGATGCGGTTTGTTCAAAACTCAATTGCAACAATAAATATGTTCAAAGGTTAGTAAGATTTTGATATTATCGTATAGATAAAGTGTCAGATATTGGGTTATGTCCTTATTTTCATGTTAGACAATAAACCTTATCTACCGTTGGCTGGACTAAGCTAGCATAATCTTGACACAACCGGATTTCTGAGGCAGTAACAAGGCGCTAAATAAAAGTCGCTAAATTGATCAAAGTCGTTAACTGGAGCCATCTAAAAGGTTTTATCCTTATGATGTGACATTAGCTTTCTCTGCGTATCAACAAAACCCCTCCCATAAAGGTTAGCTGAAATCTACACCTAGCATCACGTTAGCATAGCCGATATATGTGAATGTGTCAGTAAACAAAGACGGCAAATGTCATTACTACATTACAAATATGTTATTATACCACGCCGTGATATATGTGTGAAGCTGTCCGACTGACACTGAAGTGCCTAAAAAAACAAACACCGGCTAACAGCTAGCTGGCAAAGCTTGGACAAAGGAGCTAACACGCAAGCTAATTGCTACAGTTATAAACTACCTACAGTACCGACAGCAACCAGCAAGCAAGCTACCAGTTAGCAAGGTAGCTTAGGTCGGAGCAGCGCTCTTTATTGGCGGCTAACGCTAGCCAAAACAACTTAGTTGTTTTTGAAAAACTAAAACATGATAGGATTTCATACCAACGAAGTGTATCAGTCTATGTCGCCAGGAATCAAGTTCCCGCCGAAACCCTTTCCTTTCTACCATGCATCTGGTGCATTGCACGGCCGCCATTCTCTCAATCCCTACCCCCTCTCTCCCTCTCTCTCTCTGCTGAGAAGAGACGGGATGAGACTGCCACACAAATGTTCTACCAGCAGTTTACCACTAGAGGGAGCTGAGATTATGATAAACAGCCACACAATTTCACATAGCTTTGCAAAATAAATTGATGTTACTTTTATCCATCGACCAATTCATTGACTTGACCCGCTAATGCTTGCAGGGTCACAGGAGGCTGGTGAATATCCACAGCGGCCAAAGTGTTTAGACATCTTGATTTTTTTCTATATTACGTCATATTGCAACTGAATTCCTCAGTGTATTTTGTTGGAAAACATAACATAGTGCGTAAATATGCAGCGGAGGGGAAAACCTAACAGGTCATCTTGTTTTTTACAAATAGAAATCTGAAAGCTTTTGTTTAAATATTCAGCCCATTTAATCTAATGCTTTTAAATCAGGGGTGTCAAACTCCAGTCCTCAAGGGCCAATGAACAGCTGCTTTTAGATGCTGCAGGACATTCCAAAACACTGGAATGAAGTGGCTTAATTACTTCTTTCTTGTGTAGATAAGTTCCCCAGAGCCTTGCTAATGACCTAATTATTCTATTCAGGTGTGGTGCAGCAGAGGCACGTCTAAAAGTTGCAGGGCAGTGGCTCTCCAGGACTGGAGTTTGACACCTGTGCTTTGAACAGTCCAGAGCAAACAACACATTTTAGCCACAAAGTAAAAATTATACCAAATTGCATAGAGCCTCTACAGTTGTCCAAATTAATTCTCCTGCATTAATTTCCCAACACTGGACACAATCACATTGATAAAATCAAACAGGATACAATATATTTTTAAATGAGGCCTTCCTTATTTAAAGAGAAACTCACTCCAACGACTTTTCTGGGCCATAAAGGCTAAATAATCCATCTTGTTTATGGCTAATATCGCTCGCCATTTTTGCGGAGACTTCTCAGACTATGCAAAACCACGCCCACACACACTCGAGCTCGAGGAAAGTCCATCCTGATTGGATGAATCCTGTGGCTGGCCCTGGGCCAATCAAACAGAGGGGGCGTGGCTAGACGCTTGTCAATAATTCTGAGCTGGGACAGACAGTAACGCTGCCAGAAATCAGCTCTTCGGAAAGACCCAGGGATTTTCCCTTGGCGGCTTGACTCCAGGTTTATTGAAAATTTAACAAAATGTTATACAATATCTATATAATGTATTTATTTGTAGGTAGTTATTAATATTAACAAATTTATTGCAAATGTCAGGCATGGCTTATCCCTACTAGCCCACTAATACCAGCCGTTCCTGTGTATATGTATATTTATACATATTTGTATCTATGAAAAAAATTAGCTCCTCTGCCTTTTCATAATGCTCACGATGCTAACTAGAAATAACCAATCAGAGCCAGGAGGCGGGTCCTGGCGCTTGTCTGCGTGGCATTGCTCGTTCCCTCTCTCCTGCTACCAACACTGTAGCTTTTTCCTATCAGCTGATCTTCTGAATGCTGGGCTAGTTAGCAAGATCAATAATGACGGCGGATAAATGGTTTTCCTGTAACGATAAGTCATTTCTCCCATTAGCACATTTAGCAGCAAACTATCATATTAAGATGTTTTATCTTTCATCAGAGTGGCAGAAATTGGCTTTCCTAGCCACCCCTGTACTTCCTGATGGTGTTTTCAAGATTGCAAACTCCCCATGTCCTTCAAGCAATGGTCATTACAGTCAAACACATTTTTTACTTTGATCAGACCACAGGACCTACATTCAGAATATGAGACCTTTTTTTTTCTTTTTTCTCATGCCACATTAATAAAGGAACTCAGATAATAACACACTTATTTGATTTAGCCAGTGTCTTCACTTTTTAGGGGATTGTTCTGCATATTTTGAACAAAACTTGTTCCTGTGTGGGACAGAGACTGAATAATATGACAGTTGAATTCATGCTTATGCTGAAATCTTAGGAAGTATTTGAATACATGAACATGGGACCTTCAAGCACCAGGAAGTTGTACCCAAGAGTATACCAAACATGTGAAGGTCCACAGCTCTTATTCTGTTATTTGGATAACATGTGGCTTCTTTAAAGAAAAACGTAAAGCAGTATTAGGAAAAAAGTATGTGATGAATTTTTGACCATACAATTTGATAAAGAAATGGTAAGCCTTGTATAGGTAGAGCCACACGATGGCAGTAGGGTACTTTCTGAGCATATTGACTAAATGTGGGACCTTGTACATATTAAAATGTGGGGGATTACCATTGGGCTGTGGACATTCGCTCAATTAATACATACCCCAACATCATTAATGTTAATGTAATCCAGCACTTTATTAAGATTATATTTATTTTCATACATTCATGGTTGGGTTGCCAACAGGAAAATACACCCCAACACCCAAATGGGTCTAGAAGGCCTGGCTTGAGTTGTGTTTGTTTGTCTAAATAAGTTGTAATTGCTTGGGAATCTCATAGGATTAAATAACACCAAAACACTTTATGCACTTAAATCATGGGTTTAAATGTATGCTTAATGGTCCAAAGGGAAATGGAAAACATGCAAAATTACAATTGCTGATAGGTTTCTGTTATTTGCACCATTAAATGATCTACTTAGAGAGATATTTTTTGAATGAAAACACTTTTTCAGTGTAGATCTCCAGTCTCCTGATGCAAATTGCCTGAGCTTTGCATTTATTCAAAGAGAATCCATGAAAAGTGTGTGAATTTACAACTGTGACTTTCAAGGTGGGTGTGGAAGTGATTAACTGGGGGACAGGGGCCAGGATGCTGATTAGAGAGCTCACATATATAAGGTGCTTTGGAGGGCAGTTAGACACATGTGATTGAATGTAGAGCATGGTGAAGGCAGCAAGTGTCACAGGCCCAGGTGGTATTCATTGTCACGGTGACTTAAGGCGCTGTCGCTGTGGAGATGATGATGAAAGACTGCAGTCTGGAGGACGGAGCGTGACCAACAGCATTCAGCTCACTATGCCCTGAGGAGAACAATGATTATGTCCAGACTGGGTCACAATAATAACGCAAAGACTTGAAGATGGCAGCCAAGATTGCTGAGCAGTTTTAGAGCGCCGCCTACCACTCCCATCTGACATTCTTATAAACTCTCGATCTCTCAGGAGTAAAAATGACGAGATCCAAGCACAAGTAAAGTTCTCATCAGACTGTAAGAATATTTGTATGATTGCCCTGACGGAGACTTGGTTGACAGCTGATGATCGGAGCCAGGATTGTGAGACTGATAGATATGGCCAACCAATTTGGCTTAATTGAGATGGACAGCTTACTGTTAAATAGCAAGGAGTGGGTGTGGGGTTGTCTGGCAACTCACAATAATATACCCATGTCAGCTCAAGGAAGTCTTGCAGCTCCCCTGACGATGAACTCTGTTGTGTTTCTGTTGGTCTCTTTTTTCCCTTGAAAGAAATTCCACAGATATTCAAAACCGTGGTGTGCATTCATCCCCGGGTAAATATGGTAACACAACAGCTGCTCTTACAGATCTTGTACAGAACTTGTAAAGCATTCTTTCATATTTTTAATAGGACATTTTATTTTTTATTTCTTGTTGCCCAAAGAAGTCCCCTCCTCTTTTATCAGTATGTTAAACAAAACATGGACAAATGCTATGGCACTATTAGAGAATCACATAAAATGGATCTCTTTGGAACATAAATGTGTTCTTCTTGCTCCAGATTACCAGAGAAAAAATAATATAAAGCCAAAGTGGAAATAAATTCTGCATTCAACGAAAACAGTGCAGATTATGAAGTCTGTATACTACATTGCCCTTCAGTAATCATTAGATTTAAATAGAGAAGATGGGTACATCCGACTACTTGATGCAATAGTTCAAACTACACCATTTTTTTTTTACCCTGATTTTACGACAATCTTAGGACATTGGGCGTTTTAAGATTGTTGCTTGCAATTTGGTAACCGATCATCCTGTAGTGTGTGGTGTGTTACCGTATATCAGTAGACCTAGGATTTCTGTTGGCTTTGAAGAAACCAGCACACAAATGTACCAAATCTGGCACAGTGGAAGAGAATATTAGCCATGATAAGTTCTGGACAATAAACTAACTTTTGAGGTTAGAAGGCGCATCATCATCAGGGTGAAGTCAAGTTGATATGTGCTTTCGTGACATTCGTTTTTGCACACACCCTTCAAGGTCCACAAAACACATCAAGCTGACGTCAGCAGACATCATGGTTTACAACAGTATAATAAACACAGCTGAACTCATGGGAGAAAGTTTGAAGGAGGAGGAAATAATGATTAATGATCTGTCATGTCAACCAGTATTGACGATGCTACATGCTGTCTATAGACGTAGAAGAAGAAATGCTATTCTAGTGCACACTGACAGAATAAACAGCCACATGTCAAATCATTTCTAATGCTTAATGCCAATGCTAAATACTTCAAGATTTGTTTAGGAAATGTTGATAGAAAGAAAAAATATTTATTTTTCTATATTTCCTTTAGTCAACCTTAGCATTGTAAATGGAGCTTCATTAAGGTACGTTAAAAGATCACTGGTGCTGCTTCAGGTCTTCAGAACGAGTCACTAAGAGGGCATCACAGATCCTTAAAGAGCCTTGGTGTCTTCTGCATACTGAGTTCAGAGGACTCAGTATGCAGAAAGGATTTCAGAAAGGAAATCCTTTCTGATTTCCTTTCAGTAAATCAGAAAGGAGATTTACTGACGTGCAAGAGGCAAGAATAAACCAAAACTTGATGTAGCTTTTGGGTTTTAAATTATTTTAGAGAAATTGTACCTTGCCTGAAGTTAGTAATTTTGTAAATGTTTATTGTGGGGGTAGAACAGTTCTCGTGAGTGTTGGTTCTTGTGTTTAGATTTTGTGGTCTCTGTTATATGAAGTACCACCAAAGGACAATAAAGTACTTCAATTTAATTAAATTTAACATGAGTTTTTAGCACTTAAAGCACACGTGTCTAGAAATAATGCATGCAAGTATGTGACTGGCATTACAATTATGTCTGCCTTCAATTCTGACTGGGTGGGTACTGAGCAGTCAGGAAACCAGCAGCAGCAGCTTAGCACTGACGTGGTGGTCCCACCGCTCCTTCTGCAGCAGCCCAGAGGAACTTTTAACACTTTGGTCGCACTCAGTCCAAACAGCCTTTATAAAGGCTACTCAGAGGTGTCTGTGTGTGCCTAAATGTGCAAGAGCACATCTGGATCCTGTTATGTATTTCAGGAGAGCACCACAGTAGCTACACTTCTTTAATTTTCCTTCGTTTTACAGTATTGGCAAGTCCAAACACACCATCCAGTTTGTTGAAGTTTGTCAGCACAAACTTGCTGAATAAATAACAGAAACATTTGCTTAAAATTGCTGAGATGAGAAATAGATAAACCATGTTATTATTTCTTACCTCTATTCCTGCCGCAGTACATTGTAAAAGCATTCATAGCCCTTGAACATTTTCACATTTTCTCACATTACAAATACATTTTATGTGATAGACCACTACAAAGTTGTGTATAACTGTAAGCAGAATTAAAATGATACTTTTAGAAAAGGTTTGCCAAATGAAAAGCTGTAGAGTGGGGTGCATTTGCATTCTGACCCTCTACTCTGGTAAAGGGACATTTGTCTCCAGAAGAAATCTAATTCCTAACGAGTTACTTTTGTGGAATTTAATCTTGTGTGATGAACTCAGACGTTTGTTAGAGAACATTAGTGAACAAACAGCAGCATGAAGACCAAAGAACATATCACAGGCTGATGTCAGGACTAAAGGTGTAGAGCCAATTCAAACCACTGCTAAGTTCTAGAATAATATCCCAAATTTAGAACATCTCACATAATTGTGATCAGTCCACCATCTGAAAATGGAAAGCATATGGAATAACTGCAAACCTACCATGACATGGCCATCTAACTCTTGATATGGAGATCGCAAATCTTCATGTCAAGCAGCCAGGAGGCCAGAGGGAGCCACAAAGATTCAGATGAGCGAATAAGTCAATAGGACAATTATGTGCCCAACTCTGACCTTTATTAAAAATGACCAAAATAAAGCCATTGTTGAAAGAAATAAGAAGTATAATTTTCTTGCAGCATCATGCTTTGGAGACTACGGTGCTCCAACAGCACCATAGAGGCTACTCAGAAAATGAATAGAGCTAAATATAATTA
Source organism: Poeciliopsis gracilis (assembly GCA_911649635.1). Taxonomy (NCBI): domain Eukaryota; kingdom Metazoa; phylum Chordata; class Actinopteri; order Cyprinodontiformes; family Poeciliidae; genus Poeciliopsis; species Poeciliopsis gracilis. The sequence continues at coordinate 295,294 of CAJVRI010000128.1, forward strand.
TAGAAGAAAAGATGTTAGAGGCCATGGAAGCTGAACCTTGAGATGGAGGTTCTGCTTCCAGACAGAACTACTAATGGTTGTAGATGGAAGCATGTTCATGCTTTTCAATGACCCAAACAAAGTTCTGTCTTAATCTGTGGCAGGTTTCAATAAGTGGATGTCTATAGATGGTTATTACCGGTCTGACAGACCTTGAATAAAGAAGAATGGGAAAAAAATCTTCCACTTTATAGCTATGTACTACTTTGTGTTACATAAAATCCTAAAAATACATTTAAATTTGTGGTTTATGTGTCAAAACATAAAAAAAAACTGTGGGTATGAATACTTTAGTTTCATTGCTTAAACTTTTCCAAGTTTGATGGAAATGGCAAATGAAGTTTCTTTAAAATCAATCATCATATGAGGTTCACTCCATGACACCATGCTTGTGTGCTGGTGTCTGAGTGTGTTTTTGAGGATTAGACCCAGTTCTCCATATGCAATAAAAAAAACCACCTCACATATTTAATATAAACTGGATTAGCTGGTATTAGTTGGGTTTTATTGTTCACACTGGCAATTAAATTGGCTCAGTGTGCTAACTTGGCATGCCTACACAATGTTCACTCAACTGACTGTGACACATGTTTCCTATTGCATTTTCCTATTTTGAATCTAATTTTAAACACAAGGCATCATACTGCATTGGTTGTTTCATGTCACATTTCTCCTTGGACTTAGAAATGGTTGCAATTTAACTGTCCTGTAATGTGTACAAATAAGTAGGCATCCTGTTTAACAGAGCAAGACAGAATGCTCTGTTAAACAGAAGGAATGCAGGAATGTATGTCTGAAAAATAAAACTGAGTCAGTTAACAAATGGAGAATGTTTTTTTTTAAGTTAATACATCAGACAGGTGAAATTATTTCTACAGTTAATGGCTCAAAATATGGCAATGACTAAAAATATTCATATCTCCTCAGCTTTTTGATTTTTTGCCATGTTACAGTCACAAACTTTGATATAATTAATCTGGATTTTATGAGGCAGACTGACAGAGTGCATTGCTTGCTTGTGAAGAGGAAGGAAATTGCATGATTTTCACAAAGTTCACAAAGACATTGGAAAGGGGTGACTTACATTAATATTCAGCCTACAACTCAATACTTTGTGAAATAGTCTTATGAATAGTCTTATGGTTTGAATTTATATTTAGCTCTGACCTAAAGATGAAGAAACGCATGTTTGTCACTTATGATATTGTTCGGACTTAATGCTAAGAATAATTTTGCTTTTTCTTCTTTGTAAAATAGTTGTAGCTCAGTCAGATTGAATGAACGATGTGTGCAAACAGTAATTTCTCTAATTGGTTCAAGGTTGTAGATGGAAGCATCTACAACCTAAAAGAACTTCTAATGGCGTTTTTTTAGCAAAGTTTCCTTCTTCCCACTCTACAATTAAGCCCAGACTAGTCAGTTTAGTCTGGCCATCTTGCATCCAGCTATACTGCTTTTTTCTAATGTTATATATTATACATAAATTTGGTCTGACTTACCACAATAAAGTTAATGTAGTAACTTGTAATAAGAAAAAGTTCAATAATACTGTCACAGCACAGTGTAGGATTCAGAATCTACCAGATTTTTACACTGCTGTTTATACAGTTACTTTCCTCTTTAAATTATGAAACAGGCTTCCTTTAACTCCACTCTAGTGTGCACAAACCAGTGGGAGTCTGTTTAATTGGAGGAGGTAGGACAAATTAGAACAACATTTAGAGCTGACGTCTAAAACTCAAAGTTTGTGCCAGCTTGCTGATTCGGAAGGCTTCTCGTGCCAGTAGATGTTATTTGTTAAATCATTTGGGCATTTAATGAGTCAAAACATGCCATGAATGCCATTTATGAATGGAGAACACACACAGTTACCTTCACAACATAACAGCTTTCCACATGTTTCAATTTGTGACATGGCGCAGATGTTGGTCACACTTAGTGGGGGCCCTTTCAAACAGGATTTCAGAAAATTATTTTTTAGGACCCATTCCAAAGGCTTTGCCATTATTTTTCATGAAAACATTCTAAGCAGAGATGCATGCAAATGCAAAGTAGACATAAAAATGTAGAAAATTATTACAGGAATGTTGTGTCTGTGTTTTTCTGTGTGTAAATATTGCAGGTGGAGCATGCTCTCTGCTGAGCATCTAAACGCATGAACAATTTTAGACTAATTAGTTTTAAGTAGGAATTGGAAATGACCATAGATTAGTTATGGTGTTTATTTGGGATTCGCTCTGAATCATCTTAAGAGGTGATTAGAAACAATAAACTTCAGCATGTTGAAGTACTGAAATGGGAAAAGAGAAAGGAAGGTCAAAAAGTGAGAAAAGAGGTGTTTAATTCGAGCTGGATGTTTGCAAAGACACACGCAGAGAGTGCGAGAGTTGCACTGCTGTGCTGGGAGACACTGACCCGCTGCCTATTTAAAGAAGCCTTTTCATAACTTCTGCTCTGTCCAACTGGTTTAACGTCTCTCTATCATTCTCTCTCTGTGTCTGAGCTGTCTGTCTTTCTCGCATTTCCATAGGCCCGTTAGGTAAGGTGAGGCTCTGGGGGATGTGTGTTGCTCTGGAGGTAAAAGGTAAAAAGCAGCTGGAGGGGCTTATGTAGCACAGGAGCACTAGGAAGGATTATCATTAATTCCACACTTAATAAGACGCTTGACTTTGAAGACTAATACTCATGCGCACACATATACAGCAGGGTGAAGGTGCACTGTGAAGGGGGCCAGAGGCTCATTTTAAGTGGGGATGTCGAGGGCCAGACCTCGCCCCGGGGATAAAGGTTGGAGCAAGGGGTGAAAGGAAATGGTCCAAGCAAAAACATATGCAAGATTCACTGTCCTCTTTTATTTTGCAAATAATTGAAGGATTAAGGGGGAAAAAAACCCGCTACTGTCAAGCTTACTTGTCTGGATTTTTCTGTCTGCTTTTTCACCTGCTTGAAATGCATGACCACAAGTTTATCTGTCAACCTGCCTGTCTGATTTGAATTTATATTCAGCTAAAGGTGAAGAAGCGCATGTTTGTCACTTATGATATTTTTAGGACTTAATGCTAGACAAAGTAAATAGTTTTGTTTGCTGATGTTTATTTTACTCCTTTGTTATTTTAACTGAGGAGGAGTTCAGTTTAGGGATGCACAAACAAATCTTCTGGTGATCAGGATCCATAGATTTTCACTTTAATTGGAGCTGACTGGTGATCAGCTAGCTGGAAATCCAATCCATTCCAAACAGTCAGTTCCAGATTGAATTTCCTCATTGACCAGATTACAGTACAATCACTCAGAACTCATCAAGTAAATGTTGTGTAGGAGTCAGTTGATGGAATTAGCAACCTTGTTTTTCAGAGTATAGGCACATAAGATAATGTACATGGCTCAGTTAGGCCATGCCAACGTTTATTTACATTCTATTAACAATTTGGATGTTTTCTTGGACTTTCTATGGTAAAAAAATGTAACTTTTCATGATATTTATCTATTTATTTATTCATTCATTCATTTAATTGTCTTAACCAGGAGATTAAGAGTCTCTTTTCAAGGGAGATCTGATAGGATCCTTAACATCGCTGATGTTTCAAAGCATTAAACCTGACCCCCTCTTAACTCAGTCGTACAAAAGCACTAAGCTCTCCAGTGTCACTGGCTTTGTACAGATTGCACTATTGTGGAAAGACGTTAAGACTAAGACACCACCTCCGCTCTGAAATTCCAATATTTTCTGACAGCTGTAATATTTAAATCCACAGGAAAATTTAATTTTCATCTGATATTGCCAGTGCTCGCAGACTTCTCATAAATCCAGACAGCTGTCTTTTGATTTAACAGCATGTGTCTGGGGTTTGTAATGTATTTACAGGCCTTCAGTGGGGCTTACAGCAAACAAGCGAATAGCAGTGAAATTCTGTCTCTCTTTATCAACCAGCTTGTAAGCATGCCATCGTGCTTTTTATTTGTTAGAGCAGGTCAAGCCCATTTGGAAACCACCACAAATCATCCCTCTTGTTGTGTCAACATAAAGGAGACCTGACCTTTTAAGTATGAACTTGGAAAATAGATCAAATTGTTATAAAAACAAAAAAAAAAATACATTATGCTATTTATCACTGATATGCTGAAAAATACAAATGCAGTCAGTAGCTTCAGTTTATTATTTCATGGATTAATTTAATGTTGGTCCAAATGAAGCTTCGGTGAAAACATTTTCGTTTAGCTCAATTTAAGCCACAGTACATGAGACCATTGTCTATGAGACATGCTGGGGATAAAGCTTTAGAAGTCAGATCAGAGATAAAGTTGTGGAGAAGTTTAAAGCAAGATTAGTTTATAAGACAATATCACAACATCCCACATTTTTTACATCTCATGGAGAACTGTTCAGTCAGTCATTTGAATATGGAATGAGTGGGACAGCTGCAACGACAGTCTGAGCAAGGAGAGCATTAATTAGAAGCAACCTGGAAGTTACCCAGGGTAACTTTGAAGGAGTTGCGTAGAACCACAGCTCACGTGGGACAATGTGCTGATACAACTATTGCAAGAAAGATGTGAAAGAAAATGCTCTAGTCAGATGAGAGCCAAATTGTGCCAGAAAACTGACACTGCACTCGAACACACCATCCCCTTATAGTTATACAAAATGCTTATACAAAATGCACGCCGCTCTATTTGTGATTTGTTTTGTTGCTACTTCAAAATTGTTGTTAATCCATCACACAGTGTTTGAATGTACGGTATGCCTAAAAAATTCTGAAGTCCAGTGAGTGCAAATAATTTTTTGAAACTGCCTAAATGTGAGAAAAATGATTATATTAAAATATCTTTTCTCTAAGAGTGCAAATTGACCTGAATTACAAAGTGTCCATTTATATCTCCAGTAGTTTTTTTTTTTAAGGCATTATCGTTTGGGAAAGGATCTTCACATTTACACACCATTTATTTTTCGGCACTGTAATTCAATCTCTCTACCCAATCATTCTACTTTCTACCACATATTAGTATGGACCTTGAGTCTACTTACTTTCTGTTTCTCTCTGTCTCTGGAAGAGAACAAAGTTTATAGGGCCAGGCAGGCCTAATCTAACCCACATGTCAATAGTGCAGTGCCATTCTTTCCTCTGCAGTAATGACTCTTAAACTCTTAGGAGTGTGCATGTGTGTGTACGTTTCTGTGGGAACACCAGGCCTGGCAGAAGAAACTCCATCTCAGTATGGGCCAACAATGAGACACAGCAGGGAGGAAACGGAGGAAAGCACAGTTTCTTGCTTAAAATCAGTGATGATTTGCACACACCCACTTTGATACAGACGTACAAACCAAAGCCCATCCATGCACAGATGTTTCAGCTAATTGATTGCAATCGGTTGCACTGCAGACTCTTTGCTCGAGATTGACTCTAAGTGTGTGGTGTGTTTTCTGGCTGCCTTTAACAGACCACACAGCAGTGCCTCCCCCAGTTCCTCAACAATGCAAATAACATTTCATCAAGAATTCAGCCGCATGGAACCGCAGTGAGCTGTTTCAAGAGGTCACAGATTTGTTTTTTAGTGCAATGCTTTTTGTCGTCTGCCAAACAATGCAGAGAACATGCACGAGACTTGGAGAAAAACATTGCACACTACGAATGGGGAATGTCTGTCAATGAGAGTGAATGACAGTTTCGACTGATGGCCTACATGTGTAGGGGAGGAGCTAACACTCCATGTCTATTCACTCATTCACGTTTCTCTGTTTACCAGCAAAAGATCAAGGAAAGAGCACAGGAGGCTAAGACGGGGTATCTTTTTGTACTTGTGATTTATTGAGGTTTTTCTTTTAGTTTGAGCAGAGGAAGTGAGTAAAAGGAGGGGATGTCTGGAGAGATTAGTCTTGCCCTTTATGGGTCACACACATATATATATATGTATGGATTGCATGTGTGTGTGTGTGTGTGTGTGTGTGTGTGTGTGTGTGTGTGTGTGTGTGTGTGTGTGTGTGTGTGTGTGTGTAACAAGTGCTTTACATGTTCATACAGCTGTTGAGGAGACATCCTTTGTAGAGCTTGGCAACTCAGCAAGGGTCCACATTCCCTCTTGACTCTGAGATGTATTTGCAGTGAATATAAATGTTTAAAAGAGTGTGCATGAGTTTCTGCTGACAAGTTTTAATATTCGTCAGTCCATCCTGTCACCACCTCATAACTCTTGGGCGGGCTGTCGTGAAAAGGAGAACAGTTGAAGTTCAGGATTTACATACAGCATTTAAAAAGACCCTTCCCTTTTTCATACACTGAGATTAAATCAGATCAAACCTTTCCAGTTTTAGGCCATTAGGATCTCCAAAATTATCTACATTTACTAAATGACATTACTGTTTTATAAAACAGAAGTTTACATACACTAAGATGAACACACCTTTAAACAGTTTAGGGCAGCGTCTGAAATACATTGCTTGCTTAAGTGATATAATAAAAAAAAAAAAAAAAAAATATGACTCCATGTCTGGTTCATTAATCTTTTCAAACAATTTGACTAACTGATAGAATTACTTTAAACAATCTTAGTTTTTTTTACAATTTCTTGCTGAAAAAATTTCATTTCTTGGCGTCAAAAACAACAATGACATTAATGGACGATCAATTCACATTTTAGAGGAAATAGTTGTTTTAGGTTGATAAATATTATAATTCATAGGAGTCAGTGCAGGAAATGGTTTCCAGAGACAAATCAGGCTCCTATACAAGTTTAGTCAAGTTGTTTGTATGGATAAACAGAGGGAGCGAGAAAGTCCATGTTTTTAAGATATAAAATGTTAAATTTACATATCCTGCATGAAAAAGGTTAAGATTTCAGCTATTCAAACATTTTTTTCACTTCTCACCACCTACAGTGTAACCTACATTTATCAGCTGCATAAAGCAGAGGAGGGACATTTGTTTGTGTTTGTTTGTCTGCGTGTGTGTGCATAAATTCGTGAGCATGCAGACCTCGCTGATTGGAGTGACTTTCCTGTGTCCTTTACTGTCTTTTTATGGAGTGATGAATGAGTGAGAGGAGAATCAGGATCTGCTTGTGAAAGACATACAGACTGAATCAGATGCGACCAAAGCTGTGGTTGGTCGATTCTTCTTACTTGGAATTTAAATTCTGGAAGCAGTTTAGCTTAAACTATATTTGATTCTCTTAATTTAAACAATCGAAAACACATAAATGTAAGTTTATGTTATTTGAGCTACAACAAATCACATAAAACGTGAAGCTACAGCACCCTGCTTAAATAGAAAGGAACAGGTGATACCTCTTAACTTTTTAAATATTTTGGCATTTCAAACACACACATCAGGGTTTTCACATGGGATTTTATGTGACAGACCAACACAAAGCAGTGTATTTAAAATCCCATTCATTGACTCCATGTGCTTATCCGCTTAGGGATGCAGGATGGGGCTGACGATCTTCAGTAGTCATTGGATGAATGCTGGACAGATCACCCGTCTATCATGGGACATTTGAAATTGTGGATGTACTTTATACTTTTTTTCTCCTTCAAATAAAAATCGGTAAATGTGGTGTGTATTTGTATCCAGCCCTCCTGTGTCAATGCATAAAATACCTTTGGCTGTATGTGTGGCTACGATCCTTTAGGGTAATTTCCTACCAGTTTCGAACATTTAGAGACTGAATGTTTTTGCCCATTCTTTCTTTGCAATATAGGACAAAGTCAGTCAGCTTGGATGGAGAGTTTATGTGAATATCAAATTTCAAGTACTGCCTCAGATTCCCAATTGAATTCAGGCCTGGAATTTGATTAGACCATTTTAACACATTATTATCCTTTGATCTGAACTACTGTATTGCAGTTCTGACTTTATCTTGAGGATCACTATCCTGCTGGAAGGTGAACCTACCTACTGATGAATTAACGTCCGTCAGTTTGAGGGGGCTTCAATGAGGACCCATCTGAACAAGAGTGAAGAGAGTACAAAGTACATATAATTAGGAAAGATAAACGCAGTCACAGTTTTTAATTTTTAACCAAATCTTCAACCTTTTGAAAATCCTCCACCATTAGAATAATATTGACTATTAATAAAAACAAGTGGGTAAAAGGACAAAATTTATTCCCATGGTCCATGAAGAGTTGTCCAGATTAAGAGTTCAGTAGTTCAGTGTTATCAGATGCAGATTTATCCTGTACTGATGGTAGCAAAATAAATAATTTCTGTCTGTTTACACTTATTCCTTTACGTAGATTTGAGAGTCACTTGTGTACAAGTGGTTCTCATTTGTACACAAGTAAAACCAAATCTGTTTTAGAAGTGAAAAAAACAATAGTTATGTTGAGAATAGAATATATCTTTGAATGTAAGTTTTGGCTTATGTAGCCCAATTCAATAAATTGGAATATTACTGAAAAACCCATTTAAGCCCGTTTAATTAAGGAATTTTATTAAAGTGAAACACATTACAGAGATCAAATTTACAGTGATATATGTTTGAAAACCTTTATTTTTGTGAATTATTATGATTTTCCACTAACAACTAATGAAAGAATTGCATTAGAATAATATATCAGACTTATAAGAAATACTTTTTGTAATACCTAATGTTTAATAGCTTATTAAACACCGTTATTTTCAAAATGAAATTTCAATCTAACAAACAAACCTCTTCAGAATGTATTATCCAACTTATTTAATATGGACATTTTAACTGATCTGACATAAAATATTATGTATTGATGGGAGGACGGAATTGTCATTCATGGCTTTTAGTTCACAGAGTCTCTGGTTTGAAAATGTGTAAATATGGCTCTCAGTGATTTAAATCACAGAAAGATGACAGTTTGAAAAGTGGGTCACAAGCAAAAAACCCCCCTCAAAATCTGCTGCTCCAGTTGGCTTTCATTTGACACCTGAGGATTACTGTTACCTGGATGAGTGAGAATTTTCACCAAAATGCTGATGTCTGCCAGCATATACCACTTTGTACTGCTATCAGGATCAGTTAATCCCACTCAGGCTGATAGGTTGCTATGGAGCATGAAAAGGGAGTAGAGAACGGTCTGCAAGACACAAAATAGCCAGTAGCGCCAATTTTCTTATTATGAAAGCACTAAATTTCCAAATATAATTTTTCCCAAGATAACTCAACTTCATCGTCCAACCTTCTCTTTTAAATTCTCCTGATTTCCTCTCAGCCCAACTCTGAGTCAAAGTTAAAAGAAGTTGAGATGAAGCATCTCAGTTAAACAAGAAGCAATCACAGAGGAAGCTCAAAATGTTCTGATTGTGGGATTGATAGTGTTTGGATGGCTGATTCAAACACATGTTTCCACTAATGTCCATCTGGAACTCCTCCTAAAATTATCTGCATACTTTGGACACAAGATAGGAAATAGGAGAGGTTTGGTTACCAAAAGAATGAAAGGTAAGGTAACTCCAAGTTCTTCTTTGAACTATGTAATGATATTTGGTCTACAACCTGGAGTATTTACGTGGAATATTCCCTGTTGAAATCCTAGTCTGTGCATGCGTGTATATATGTTTATGCGACTGACCGTAATGCGCACACTTTTGCGTAGTTCAGCGTGTAAGGGCGGTGAGGTTATTGATTTGGAAGCGGGAATGCGTGTTGAAATTCAAGGTGGGCTTCCCGTCTTCTCCGTTACCCTTGGCTGACTGATCTCCCCGTAGACTTGCATGCACTCTACACACCCTGTGTTCTCTAATTCATTAGTTTCACTCTCACACAGCTATCAAACACCATCATCTGGCATGGATGTAACTCTTGAAGCAAGTTTACCGTTTCAACTTCAGTAGAGGAAACGCGCAAAGCAGCATACCAAATGCTGTACAGATGACAAAAGTGTAACTTTCCTACACTTATTTTCTTGCTTTAGCAGCAATCTCTTCCTCATTCATGGACTGCTTCACTTTGAAACATACCAGGAATACTATATTCTTTAATGCAAAGATTCATGACCTAACCTGCATCGACAACATGGCAGTGACTCTGTCTGCATCTTCTTCCTACTTCTTTATCCTGCCCTTGAAATATATGTGCGACTGACACAAATGTAGTTTTGTGTGAAGGGCTCCTTCTGATACTAATGCTGAATGCATCACGTGTGAAAATTTTGTTTTGTAGCAGCAGATTTGCCCAGAATTACTAAAACAAGTGAAATCTAATTAATTTGAATGTTAATGTTAATGTTAATGTTCTTATTTATTGTTATTTTTTTTTCTCCTGCTGAAAGCTATTGACCAACTCAGAATACAAAAGTCTGTTATTAGTTGGACCCAAAAGTTTGATGAAATGAAAGTATAAAAGAACAGCAAGAGACAAATGCTGTTTTTTTTTTTACATTTTGCCCAAATGTAACATCGTTTTAAATGATATTTAGGTTCAGGGACAGAGATAAAGTAAAATGTTGATGTTCTCTCCCATTATTCATTTTCAGGTTGATTTGGACGTATGTTTTAAATAATTGTCCAGCTGAAAAATCACATGAATCCTCAGTTTCCTTATACATAAATCATTTAAACATGCCCACAGCAAACATTCCTCTGCTTTGGTAAAATCCTTAATTCAGATATCATCTTACCAAAGCCCATGGATACAGTGAAATTCACAGAAGCTACCTCAACAATTTTAGATATAACTCTTTATCTCTCCCTCCAATTTAGTGTTTATTTTGTCTGCGGTTTATTGTTCAGAGTTACTGAATTAAGTCAATTATGCAACATAGGGGATGTCCCATTATCCCTCCTTTTGCAGAACAAATCTGCCCCGCAGAGTAAAGTCAACCAGACCTTCCACACCGACTGTCTGAGCTATGAGGACAGGAAACATGCAGCAAAAAGTACTAGAGGTGTTTAAGAAACTTCACATGTTTTGTGATGGCATGGTTTTATTTTCTGGCTAGCCTCCAAAATGACTAGTTGGCTGGTTGGCATGGAGATATTATCTAATGGTTCCCTTGGAGACTCAGTATCACAAAGATCTTTTTGCAGCAGTTCTTTTATCAGCAAGCCCTGGAAATTCCTTAAAGACCTTATCTTACCCTTAATCACAATGTTCAAGATTTTCTGTATTTTGAAAATAATAATATATTTTGACAGTAGTTAAAAAGTTAGTAAATTAGTTTGAAGAAAAAATATATCACATTGAGTTGGAAGTATCTAAATGTTTGCTGAAGGTCACCGACTCAGGGCAGAACAGCAAAAGGAGGATAACTGAGCTGCACCCACAGCGTCATAAGGGATTTCCTCTAAAAAAAAAAACGAAGCACTAAAGTGAACTGCAACCAGGACACACCAAGGATTTTTTTTGTCAGACTGTAAATAGCAACTATGGTTGTTATGTGAGATCAAATGTGTTTTTTGTAAATGCTAATTTTATTGTGATGCTTCTGTGGTGTATTTGTTTAACTAATCTTCAGTGTTCCCACAACACAATGGTTTTCCATATTATCAACAAAACAAACAAGCACACAAATTAAAAATAGAATATTTTATGCAAGGGGTAATGTAAAAATCCCAGTGCCTCCATGCATCTAAGACACCTAGATTTTGTTCCCCTACAATATAATGTGATAAATATGAGCATTTTCAACATTCTGCTTGTAATAATTAATAATAATTGTCTTGACGTACTTACATTTGATCAAGTTCATCACAATTTTAATGTTCATTTCATTTGGCAGGATGAACTTGGGGGTTTGTCCCCAAGTTTGTTTGTTCCTGATTGTCTTTGTTGTTGTCTGTTTTGCTTTTTAGATATTGCTCCAAATCTAAATGTATACAATTTTAAATAAATAGTTATTTTCTTGTATCTATTTCAGGACCATAAAAGAGAAAACACATATGGAATCAGCAATTAATGAGTTACAAAGTAAAGAACACTTTAGATTATAAGCATTTTTTTTCAAAGGTTAAGTATTGCACCATGATATGTTTATCAGTAATTCTTTCTAAATGTAAGACTTATTCTCTATTTTATAAATTAGCTCAAACAAAAAGTAAATTTGAATTATGAAGAATGTTGCTGCAATAAAAAAAAAAATCACTTTGCTGTTTTTTTTAAATTTTTAAATTTTTTTTTTTTACTGAGTACTTATATCTGTGGAGGTGCATTATGACTTGCAGTATTTAAATAAAAAGTTTTGAACTTAACAGTCTAGACAGCAGAGTTTGACTTCTCAAGCTCCAGGAAACAGGTTGAAATCCTAGTTCAGCTTTTAGCACAATTTGTATGCATACATATGTGACATACACTGAAACACAAGAACTGCAACTTTTTCAGATGGTCAAAGGTTTCAGATTGCTCATAAAACTCACTTTTCCTGATTACACTGATTACACTACTTTTTATTGAATGTTTGTGTCAATAAAAAAAAGGTTTTCAATATGAATACTCAAATCAAAAATTAGGTTTAGCGTATGTCTCAGCATCACAACTTGTAGAAGTAAAAATTCAGATAATTGCAGATAATAATCTACCGGAGCTGTTTTGACAAGTTTTCTTTTTCCTCTTGCAACACTTGAAATTGAATGTGTTTCCCGACACCTCTTCATGCTTTAATAACCTCAATTCTAAATAAAAAGGTGGAAATGAGGAGAAAGCTATTTTTGCTTACAATAAGAAGAAATCCACATCTTTTATTGTTCTGGAAGGAAGCAGTGTTTCCTTCACAGGGGCAGGAAGTGAACATATAGTGGAGTGGTGAATCATTTCTGTGCCTTGAATCAACAAAGAGTAGCTCATAACTGTAAAGTAGAATAAACATAAAAAAAAAAGGCTATTTGTTTTAAACATGTTTTATACATAAAAATCTGAAAAGTGTGGCCTACATTTGTATTCCATTCCCCATAAACCAGAGCATTTTGCTGAAATTACACCTTCAGGGGTCTGTCTCTGCCAGCAAATATAGGTTTGGACCAAAATATTCTAACACATTAATGTGCTTTGATTTCATTTCCTCAGCAGTAGCTCTGGTTGTTGTTCTGGTGGATGGTTTTGGCAGCTTTTAAAGGTTTTCTGCCAGAATTGCCATACATTTTGCTCAGTCTATCTTCCCATCAACTCTAAACATCTTCCAAATCCCTGCCAAAGAAAACACTCCCTAAAGCATCATGCTGCCACCTCCATTTCAATTTTTATTTTTTTTTTATTTGCAGAGTTTTAATGCAATGTTGGTGTATTCATAATTATATCAAGTCTTTTTTTTTTCAGGCACATTGGCTGGTATTTTCTTATTTTGTTTTTTATTTTGGTCAAACCAAATGACCTTATTCCACATGGTTGTGTCCTGACTTGTGCTTGGATGCAATTTCTTAGAACTCTCTTTCAAGAATTACTTTTTGCTTCTCTTCTATAATAAAGGTGATGTCTGGAGATTCATGCACCTGAGCTACAGGTCTCTGCAACATTTCTAGAGTCACTTCTTGGCTGCCTTCTGTGTTTATCAGAGAGGCATTTATCATGTTCTCTGATAAATGCCTCTTTGCCCATTCTTTCAGTTCAGATGGTATCAGACTAGTGAGCTGAATACAGATGCAATACTTTTTTTTCTAAAGTTAAAACCCTGAATATTTTGTCTTCAACATTTCATGTGTGTGTTACTTTGTTTTGATGTGTTTGATAAAACCCAAGTAAATGGGTCTGTAACATTAGAAACTGAAAAAAGCTCCACAGCATATAAATACTTTGGTCGACCAACGTAAACTTCCCTTATACCTTTTGCTCTTTGGAATAAACTAACCCTGCTATATGAGTTATTTAATTTGCAAAGACGTGTCCTCAAAAAGTCAAAACAGAGATTTGACTTTTGCTCCCTGTAAACTCCTCTTTTGTTTGGTAACCAAATGAGTATGAGTACCCCCGCCCATCAAGCCATTTGAAGTGACCTTATGAATGTTGGCCTCCTCTTTAACAGTAGCCTTTAAACAGGTTCAACAATCACCACAGCAAAGCACTTCAGCAGACCAGTCGACCCAGTGGTTCACCATGGTGAACCTCTGCCCTACAAACATGTGTGTGTGTATGTGTTTGTCTGGAGCAAAAAAGACAAACAGTCTGAGACCTAGCTTGTTTACAATGTATGAGATTTTATGAAACAGGCAACCATTCTATGTGTGACCCACATAAAGAGGTTTGAATGGGCTTCAAGACTCCCCTGCCCCCTTCCTCTTACACACACATATGCACGCCTGCACGGACACACACTATAGTGCTCGGCTCCCATGGTGACTGTGTTCCAGTGTATGGGATTTTCCAGGCGGAGTCCGGAACAGAGGACACTTCACAGATTGTCCTAAAAGTTTGCTTTGATGTAAGTGGGTAGATCATCCCAGAGGGAGAACAATTCCTGCTACACACACACTGCGTTTAGATAATACATCTTGAAATTCATATAAAAATATAATTATCACAAACATCTTAATGTTTGTGATGACGTGCAATGGGTCTTTTTGGACACATTTTTAACAACAACATTGACAAATTTTGACCTTGTTGTCTGGTCAAGCATTAAGTAGATACAAGTCAGATGATCAGAAATCTCCCAGGGGACACTGTTGTTATACACATTGCATATGATATTCCCATAAGACAATATCTAAACACTAGTGTATTTTTCTTAACTTGTGTGCACATTTAGAATGGCCACTGCTTTTCTATACAATTCGGCTCAATTCTCATCTACCTTCATTGCTCCTTCTGGGATTTCTTCCATTGAGCTGAATTTCTCAAGATGAATTTCAACTAGACCAGACAGTGAACAGGAGGAGGGTTTGTGAAAGGTGGTGTTGATTTTCTATTCTGTTTTAGAATTGCAGCCTGCCTGTAGTGTTAGCAATGGCAGCGGAGGAAGTGAACGAAGCCATCTCGTTCAGTTCTTTGCAGCGGATGATGGTTGTTTACAGCACAGTCTATTTGTGGTAAATTTCATAATCAATACATAAATATTAAATACAATATTTAATATTGTATTTAAAACAACTTCAGCTTATTTAAACAATATTATTTAGACTTCATTCTTGTCACAACTATAAAGTATCAAACTTGTATTTAAAAGTCTACCATAAGAGCAGATTAATTATTTAAACATCTTCAGCTTTTAGATTCTTAGAAGGATTGCATATTCCAACCACTCTCGGGGTCCACTTGCCTAGATAAATCAACAAACATGACATATAAATTCAATAAGACTTTTTAAAAATCATGTTGTTATTCCAGCCTGTAGAATAACACATGACTGAAATACATGACAGAACCAGGAAACGTGCTTTTAAGAGCCAACAACTAGTGGGATTTCTCATTATAATAACACAATTGCAGGAAGATACACACTGATACACTCATTCATGCCCTCAGGTTAAATACCTGACAGGCAAGACCTCTGTTTTCTTCTTATAAACCCAAAGGCACACATGCACACAAACAGACAAAAACTCTCACATACCTGTGAGTAAAGTAAGCAGAACCAAACACTTGGAGGCCCCCACAATCTGACCAAATCTAATCTGCTGCAAAGCTGCCATTTCATTATGCTGCAGATGCATAAATATGCTTCAAACACACACACACACACACACACACACACACACACACACACACACACACACACACACACACACACACACACACACACACACACAAACATGTTTGAGTGGGGGAGGCTGAGGTGGAGAATTTCTCTGCTACAGTCTTGTGTAAACACGTGCCAGCAGTCTACCTGCTGAGATGAATCCAGATGAATCGAGGCTTGTTCTTACAGCTCTTCTTACAGTCTGTTTTTCTCTGCTTCACATCACAGTGTGAACTCTGCCATGCCACCCGTGAGCCAGGCGTGCGCTGATAGAAGCCTGGCAGCTCGGGTGCGCTCCTGCATAGGAATGTAAGCCTCCATCATCCGATGGGATTGTTACATGTGCTGACCCTCAGAAGAATCTGCGTTGTGGATCCAGCAGCAGTAACTCATCAGTTGTGTGGTAAGGATTCTTGGCAGAGAGCGCAGTAAAAGACAGGAGGCTTTGATTGGGATGAAACCTCTTTTTCATGCTGTCCACAGACTGATTTAGGGTTTCTGGCATAAAGTTGTCTTAAGGATCAAAGGGGGCAAAGTAAGGTCAACAAACACAGGTGGGTAAATCATAAATTGAAAAGACATCATTTAAAGTTGATGAACATCCACTGGAAAACACACCTGCATGTAGTTACTTGTATGTGAAGCTAGCTCATCGATAAGTAAAGTAGCTATTGGTTGAGCTAAAAATTGGTAGATGTAATTTATGATGTCATTACCTAATTTACAAAGTTGACAATATGTTTGTAATTCTTAACGATATTGTTGGAGGAAGGAGGAATGTTGTGGAAGGAGCAGGAAGTAAATGAAAAACAGTGTAACTATGTTTAAAACAATAAAAGATACTGTGAGTGCTTTGGAATAGGGGAGTGGCTCACATCAGCATGATGACACTGGTCAACAGCCAAAAAGATGTCTGGGGTATTTCCACTGTGTCAGGGTTACTTTGATGTGCTGAATCCAAAAATCAGCGGGTCAGCTTTCTGAACTATGGATGCAACATGAGCATCAAAATGCATTACTTGTTCTCACATATGGATTAGTTTCCTGGGAATCTGGGATCAATGAGTCATGAGCAGGAGGACAGGAGAGAATCCATCAGGACATAAAGCAAATGGAGAATTTTGCACAATGAAGATGTAATGTTCAATTTACATCTACCTACCATTGTAAGTGTTTATTATAACCACTTATAATGGTGTTTATTGTAATGTTGAATTAACACATTCTGTTAGAAAACCTTTTTTTTTTCTCCAAACCTTATTTGGATGGTAAATATGAATGGAATGAACTAATAATGTCATTAAAATTTATGAATTTAGTCAGAAGATCTTTTTTAGATCAAATAAAAACCTGACCTAATTGAGAAAAATGGATGTCATATTTGTATTCACTGGTTCAAAATATTCCTGAATCATTTGAAAAAATATACACAACTTCAAAAAAATATTTATTTTGTAACCCAGTGTAGTGATCATTGGGAAAAGATTTGAACTTTCATGTTAATGTTTCCAAAACTCAATTCAGGAGAAGACAACATTTCTTTTCCTGTACACTTGCTAAATATATCAACAATATGGTGGTAAAGATGCTAAATTGACAGATTCTCCTTCTGTGCAAGAAAACAAACATCACTTGCAGTGCCTGAGAGTTTAATTTCACATATTGCCACAATAGAATAGAATGGAATAGAAATATCTTTCTCTGACCCATCATGGGGAAATTGATCTTACAACATAGGAGAAATAATCGTGTGCAAGTTTTCAAAAGAGTACATTCATTGCAACTGAGTGGGACCATTTAATTTTCTTTGTTTTACAACATATGTATATATGTGGATAAAAAGTACAGTTTAGAAAAGACTGTTTACAAGAAATAATTTAAAAGAAAATCAGCTCAGAGGAACAACAAAAAAAAGAGACTTTGTTTGAAATGAGAAAAACTGCAAGTACCAACATGGATGTAAAAATTTAATGGATGAGTTCAGGTTTGTTGGGAGCAGTGATGGTTATAGAGCCGAGCAGCTGCTGGAAGCAGAAAGTCTGTCACTGAAAGAGCTCTGCTTTTCTGGGGTGGAATAGACTGTCCAATTTTAGCCAGAGTCTTTCTGACTCCCACCACCTGCAGTGTGACGAGGGGGCATCCCAGGACAGAGCGGGCCTTCCCGAGGACCTTATCTTACCGCTTCCTCTCAGCTGTTGATAAGCTGCTGCTCCAACATAATGATGTCACTACAGAGTGAAAAAAAGTCTTGAGGAGGTGTAAATTTGCTTTACACAACCACTATCTGATAACAGATCTCCCCAGTGACACTGAACATCTCTCTTTTGAGAGATTAAAGCACCTCTGAAAGTGGTGCTAAAATTTAGGACACTGAAATGTCTTAAATTGTAATGTTTTAAATTTATTGTATGCATTTGAGACATTAAAACTAACTAGGCCGCATACTTGGGTATATGAAACGTCTGAGCATCCTGCTGGAGTTATTGCATCTGCAATTGCCTGATGAAACACTTCCTGCAAATCAGGAAAAGGGTAATTCTGATTTTTCCACTGATTGTGCAATCTTTGGACGCAATTTCTTTGCAGGATAGCAAAGACACCACTTCCACACCATTTGTGGAAGTGGTGTCTTTAAGCTCCACATCCTGAAACAAAATGTACATTTTTCTATATCCGCTGAAAGAACGCTTGTAGAGTCTTTCCACTGGAAGGAGGACAGCAGGTGAAGGTGCAATGAGGAGAAGTCTAGTGTAATGACAGTATCAGGGCATAATAATGATAGATGCAGGTTTCAAGCCTATGTCACATGGATGCCTTACGATGGCTGATGAGACGTTTGATTGACAGCCCGGTGTGAACTTCCCAAGAGAGGTCAGGTTGCTCAGGATGACATTCATTTACCTTCACTTACACATTGCTCTATTGAGTTGCAGACAAAACTCGTGTAATGGATTTGTCATGTAATTGCTAGTCACCTTCCCCAAGTATTGGTATTACACACCTTCCACATGAAGAATGTTAATTCCAGCAGTCAATGAGAGTCTGAGTGTGTGTATGAGAGGGAGACAGAAGGATAGGACATCTTCCTCCTAACAGATATGATGTTTGACATTTCATTTGCAGCTCTTGTGCAGCGAGGTTAATAATGCTTCCGAAAGCAATCAGGGATAACCAGACAAATCCATTCACCACTTGCATGCATCCGCAAATACATATGCCCACTCTAATGTATTCAAATCATGTCATCATAGTTAAATGGTGAATAGTAAAATGTCATTTTAAACCAGAAATTTTAAAAATAAATTTCCAGATCTACTCAATTGGGGGGAGCTTTTCACAACCTGCTGACAGCAAATCCGAGGCAATTTATTGGGCAAACCACAGGTTTGTTTTTAATTGGGTCTGGTGTTCTTTTTCTGCCATGCATAGCATTTTGCATGTCGGTCAAAAAGTCCATTTTGGCCTAATTTGACCAGAGCACCTTATTTTATGTTTGCTGCGTCCCCTGATTCTGGTAAATGCAACCTGGACTTCTTGTGGTTTCCACTAAACGTTGCAGTTTTTCTTGACACTTTTTCTTACATGGCAGCTTGGAGGAACACGTAAACCTCATAAACAGATTATCTAAACTGACCTGCGAATCTCTGTGGCTCCTATAGAGACACCACTGACCTTTGTGGTGGTCTTCTGATTCATTTTCTTTATGCCCAGTGTGTCAAAGAGGTTGGTAATATTTAGTTTATCCCTGATCTGTCAAATATTTTCTTTGTTTTCTTGGTGATGTTTTTAGTCACTAATGTTCTCTAACAAATTTCTGCTGTAATTAGAGAACAGCGCTTTTAATGCTGAAATAAACTACGCACAAATGGACAGTAGTAACAAATTAAGTCTGTTTTGAAGGTAATTGGTTGCATTGGGATTAATTTATGTTTATTAGAGGAAATGAACTGAATACAATTAGATTTTACATAAAGTTTTTATTACTTATTTTTATTTGACTACCCTGTGGTAGTCTATTACACAAAATCAAGATTAACACATTGAAGTTGTGGTTGAAGTAACAAAATATATCTGGGCCTATCAAACAAAATGGTTGTAAAAAGCATGTCCAGATATTCAAGTAAAGAAAAAAGGTCTTTTTGATATATATTTTTTTAAAACTATAAATAAATGAGAATGTGTTCACTGAATGTGAAAAATGTTGAGAAAAGGCTAAGAGAGACCACACAGAGAAGTTATTAAAAGTGTTGATTATAGGTTACACTTTGAATGTAAATGAACAAAATTAAAATTTGTAATTTATGCTTATTTTTAAACTGCCAATATTAATGTCTAACAGTAAAACAATCAACCTTTTATTGATCTTTTGCTTTTAATCACAAATTGAATTGGAATGCAAGAGCATCCTCACTCACAAAATGTACAACAGCTCTTTTCAATAAAATATATGCATAGTTATTACTAATTACTTTTGACATAGCTGCAGCCCTTCAGTTTGACTTGACATGTTTTTCATTTATTTTGCTTCAAAGAGTACATTTACAATGAGTACAATGTTTTATCTGTGGGCTGTGCCTGGAGCACATGACCACATGGTGTGAGATCAAAAATTTCTGACTGAATCAGCTCCCGGTACTGGTAGAATATCCCCATTAATACGGTAGAGCTCAAACTTCTGAAGAGAGCAAAGATCACCTTTTTTGTTGGACTGATTAAGGCTTTGTGCTGGGAAAAACATTTGTCCCTGCTGACAAATGTTGGGTCTCGAGCTGTAAGTAAAAGCAGCTGTAAGTGAAAGATCTCTCAGTCTCCATGACCAGATTAGGTTTTTCAGGTTTCAACAGGGCAGCAGTCATTTTAGTCAACTGTGACAGGCTTCGCTGGTGGAGTTTTATCCAACATTATTAGACCGTCAATGCAGTTTCACAGAAACAAATTATGTGTTAGGAACCTGAACCAAAGATAAAGCTCAGATAAGATGAGTTCTGTTATGATAACAGATTTGCTCTTTTGGTTGTACCAAGACCACTGCTCCCCTCCAGCCACCAGAACATTTTTATTTTATTTTTCTCTCTTTTTGTGGGTATGGTTAAACATAACACAATCTCTCATCAATGTTTCACATTAATGTAAAGCAGAAGTGTAAGACAAACTTCCCTGCTGTCTTATGGGAGAGCCCTCTCAGCTCTCTCAATCTCTGTTTAATTTCCAGACAGTTTATTAATAGAGTTAATTTTAGCAAATTTAATGTGCACAATAAATTTGGTGGTTTTGTGCTCAACAAAATAAAAGTACAGTAAATCTGAATGAGCAAAAGTACGATATTTTGGGATGAGAGTATTCAAAGTATTAACATTAACTAATCGGTTTCATTTAAATAAGCATTTCATAGCATCAAAATTAGCATTAGAAAGAAATATTATATTGAAAATCAACAAGCCAGAAGAAAATTTACTCATGATGCATAATTAAAGTTTTTGGATTAAATCTCATTTAAAAATTAAGTTCTTAAAATTGAACGTTCCTTTGGTAGAATGAGATGTTTCTTTGAGTGCTGTGGGGCATATTGACTTCTTTTGTTGATGTATTTTTGTTTTATTCACCAAGGCAGAGTAACAGATATCCATGTAATCAAATTGGCTATGCTGGGGGCTGTATGTGAGAACCAAGCGCCCTACAAGCCAAATCTAAACAAATGGGCCTCTTTCTTTCAGAGGATACAATACAGCTGCTCAATTTGCGGCTGTTTGACGAACGAACGCAGAAGAACAAACGCACCAGGGCTTAAGTAATCAGCCGCACACAACAACAACAACAAACACAGTGTGCCAATGTGCTTTTTTTGATTTCCGATATCTCCTTTGCTTTTTTTATTACTCATACACAGACACACTAAGGGCAAATTTGATTTAACTTGCGCTGATCAAACCTGAGGGTATAAGTGGAGATAGTGAGGATGGAGGAGCTAAATCAATGACTGAGCAGAGAGCCTGTTTTTCCTATTAAAGAAAAGGCTGACAGATGCATTGAGCTTCGCCTGGAAACTGACAGCTGTAAAGATGAACAATGAGTCTATCTAGCTTCATAACCTGGAAGGAGTGACCTTTTTTTAAACCTACTACATGGTCTATGTCCCAATCTGTTTTACTGGATAAATGTCTTCACAAGTGTCTAAAAGCTTAATAGCGGCCAATACGTTTTATTAGGTCGGTGAAAAGATGACATTTTGGTTGAGACTGAAGGGACAGATGTGTCCCCAGCACCAGAAAAAAGGATTACGGGACCATGTGCAAATAAACACAGACCAAACTCAGACGATGCATATAAATCTGGGGCAAAGGTTTACTGCCTCTGCTGATATCAGTGAGAGAGTGGACCAACACTCAATTTTACACCAAAGAGCTAATTCAAGGCGCATAAAGTTTCCATTTTCTACACAAATAGATTTACAGAGACTCTTGCTAAAAGCACTTTTTAAAGCCATGAAGTAAGCCTCACAGCTGCTATCTGCAAGTGGTCCAGCCTTTCCTTCCTTCGCCTCTCCCTCTCCTTGTCACTAGTTATCATGTCAAAGTACAGCTGCACTGCCTTTGCTGGGAGCTGTCGCAGAAATGTGTCACCGCAATGTGATGCTTCACACGCTTGGTGACAAAACCGCTAGCCATTATTCACACATGTGGCACAAAAAGGTCTTTTAAATTTTTTTTTTGCACCGACACCAATTTGAACTGGACCATATGGGCTTGTCATCCACTACCTGTGGAGACGGTATTTCTCCTGCAGGTTAGGTTTTATTTAAACCTAAGAGTCCTGAATTTACCTCATGTGCCTCTTTTTCTTTCTTCCTTTTGTTCTGGAGACAGTCATCCAAGGTTAAAACTGACAAGTTGTTTTTTTCACCACATTGCTTCTGTCTGCTTAGAGTTTGTGAAGTTTCCTGTTTGCTAATGACTCTTTGGCAGTCTCACTTGTGCTCTTAGGTTTGTCATAAACTGTCCCCCTTGGACATTTTCATAATCTCATGTGCTAATTCTAGCAGCAGTGGAGAGCCTGAATATGATCAGAAAAGACAGATTAGACAGCATTTATGACATCTGGCATTAAGGCCAGTGTTACAGTCCATATGTTTTTATTATGAGGTTTGGTTTATTGCTAGTTGAGAACAGATATGACACACTGTCACATTTCCCCCCTTATCATAATATCTTTATTTTTCTTAGGAGCACACTCAGAACCAATCATTTCAATCTATTTGTATGAAAAGGTTTAGAAAGTTATCTCTGTGGCTTTAGGGCTGCAGCAAACCACAGCGAGAGCCATTAGCCACACAGGGAGAAAACATGGAACAGAGGTGAACCTTCCCTGGAGCACTTAAAGAGCACTTCCATGACTCCTGAAGGAGGTAATAAAAAAAAAACCAAATCAACATCAAAACCACTGTAGGCCTCACTTCCCCCAGTTTGGTCTGTGTTATGAGAACGATACCGAGCAAGAATGCTGTCCATTAGAGAGTTACAAAGTGAAAACCATTGCTAGCGGGGAAAAAAGTAATACAAAAACCATCCCACATCTGCCAAGAAACAGCAATATTTTGGAAGGTGTGTGTCTCATATATGTGGTGTAAAACTAACAGCATTTCAGAAAAAGAGCATCAGAGTTACAGTCAAACATTGAGGTGGTTGGTGGTTGTGTGGTAGTCTTTGGCTTCTTTGCTGTAAAACAACAATGGAACCATGAATTCTGCTTTCAACTAGACAATCTATAAGGAGAATGTTTGTTATGAAGCAAAACAACTGAGTTCAAGTCAATTTAGTCAATTTAGATAGTGCCAGCTCAGAACACACATCATCTGAAGTCACTTCAATCCAGTCAAGAACACACTTTCCAGTTCATCCCAGTTGCCAAACATTGCATTCAAGTTCAGTTTATTATTCATCCATCCATTTTCTTACACCCTTGTCCCTAGTGGGGTCAGGAGGTGCTGGTGCCTATCTCCAAAGTTTAGTTTGCAATCTAAAGGATTGCATTGAGTCTTTAACTTGCAGCATTTACCCATGGGCAACCACATAGCAGCAGTGGAGAACTGCTTGTGTTGTGTCTTTACCACATTATCAGCATGTATCCAGTGACAGTGGAGAGGGAAAAAAACCCCTTGAACAGGAAGATGTCTCTAGCAGAACCTGGCTAAAGAAATGATCTAATCTGATCCAAACCAACAGGTCCACATTTGAATTGTTGTTCATTATTAAATCTTGAACATGAACTGTTGTCAGCGCACAAAGTATAGATAATATCACACAGACAGATGCTGCAGCAGTCAATAGACTCTTCTTTGCTGTGAACATAGTTTTAAACAGAGAATTTAGTCAACCTTTCACTTCAACGCAAAGAACAAAAATTTGAAAAACTAAGTGTGAACAACTTAACCTCGTGCCTCGAGGCAAACCGCATACGAAGCACCAAGAGCAGGGAATGAAAATTCAGCTGACGCTCAAGTGTTGACTGCAAAGTGATATCTTGGATATTGGATACATCATTCCTACGGCAGAGTGATGATAAAAAGTAATGTCTTAGACCGCATTTGCTTACACTTCAAAATCTGGTTTGTCTCCTCTATTGTCTGTGGTAAGCTCAAGGATGAAGATGTTTTTGAGCTGAGAAACCCTGCAATACTTCACGGCATATCTTGTTAATCATACTTGTAGTAATATTTGTTTTACTGAAAGCATGAACAACTGTTACGTTTTGGTTTGTGATTATTATTATAATTTATAGAAGACCTCCGTTTACTTATACAGTTACTAACATATTTCCAAGTAAAGTAAACTTGTGTGAACCCAAACACAGACCAAGACAAACATCAACACTCACTGACTGAGCTTATGTTAAATTTATTTGAGCGAAAAGTCAGTTACTAAGTACAAAAATGCTATAATGACCAAATTTGGAAAAAAAAATCACAAAGATGGGCAACAGTAAAAAAAAAGTAAGGTGTTATTAAAAACCATATAATATGCACACCAGATTTCTATTTAAAGGAAACGTGGAACATCAAGATTTTATTGTGTTTTAGTCACAGAACTTCTGTGGGTTTGTGTGTGATGTATGAGTGATTATAAGATGCCTGAACTCTGGAGTCATGTTTGCTTTCCAACAATCTGACTCACTAATGAAACATAAAAAATTGTTTTTGTGTGTGTGCTCACTTGGTTATTTTGCCACTATTTTTAGTTGCAGACTGATGTTTCTGAACTTGATGGGTGTTCTCTGCATGTTTGCAAAAATTTTCATCTGTTTTTGGTTTTGCATGCCCTTATTCATATCACTGCAAGGTTAAAGTGTGTGATTATGTGGCTATATACATTACAAGTATGTGGCTCTGTGCCCACAGCTGCTCAACATGGGAAAAAGCTGTTACTTCCCAGCTTGAAGATCTGCAACTAACTTGAGTTCAGAGAAATAAACTGACCTTCGTCTAAATGAAGACAACATATCCGGCAGAAGCGCACGTCATCTCCAGTGCATGCAGATGTTTGCAAAACTGATAATACTGCACAAACCCTCTCGCATGGCGAAACCCCAAACTTCAGTTGTTGAAAGTTTAATGTGACAGACGAACACAAAGTTAAGTGGAAGAAACTTCAAAACCATTTTCAAAATATATTAGAAAAAATCAGTGTACAGTGAGAATACTTTTACCATATCTGTGAATATGTTCCACAGTGGAACATATTAATTCTACTGGGGAGCTAATATGTTTCTTTAAAGAAATACGTTGTTAAAATGTTGCATCAGAAATCATACCCAGTGCCACTTTGAAATGAAACGAGGAGTTTGAAAGCACTTGTGAGAGAGAATCTTCTTCCTATTTGGACTTCAGATGTCACGTTGCCCTTCTTTTAAAAATAAAATAAAATATAAAAGGTAGTTTTAATGATAGAGATTTTCTAACTTTTTCACACATGTAAGGATGGCAGCGCATCAACAGACACTTTGGTTCAAATGTGTTAGAACATTTTCGCATGTCCAACAGAAACGAGATTCAACAATATTATGTGGTCATCTTGGTTCCCATCGGTAAACTGGCTGTGGATTGTATCATTGACATGTCATCTTTAATAAGGCAATTCTTGGTTTGGTCCATCATATCTACACGCCTACATCACAAAAACACACTGGAAAGGAATCATTTTTTAAAGTCTTGTACTGAGAAAACAGTGTTGGTGTACGCTGCCTCTTCTACTTAAAATGGACAACAAAACTCTCAAGTTCTTTGCAGGCTGGTTGTCTTAGACATCTATCCATTGTCTTGCTAAACTGTGTAGGATTATCCACAAAAGATTGTCATCCCATCAAAGTTTTTCTTTTTTTTTTTCATGTATACTGCCTTAATTTGAATACGTTCTGTGTTTTACGCCTACCATTGTGTTTTATGCTGTCTGTCTAGACTAGGACAATCTCATAAAGGGGATGCTGGACCTCAATGAGTTCTTTCCAGACTAAGGAATATAGCAGCATTTACTTTAATGGCTCAAAGTGGGGAACTTTGGTTGTACCAGCAGTAAGTAAATGGAAGCATGCATATCCAAACTAAGCTAGAAGTATATGAAACCAGAAAAAAAATAGTAAACCAGACTACAATAAGGACATATTTACAACAATAAATATAACTCTGTTTAGTTATTAAAAAGAGAAAACTCAGATAAAAAAAAATGTCAGATTCAAAATCAATTTAATGCGCTACTTAATTTAAAAAAAATGCTTAAGATGTGTATATTTGTGCATAGAAAGCAGCAACAAACTATAAAAAAGATTTAATTGAAAAGAACAATAGAAAAGTTCGTTACATATTAAATAGACTTAAAGTCTGTTTTAGTTTTCATCTGGAGTTTCTAATCAATAGCACATTTGTAACACAAAGAGTCGGTGGAAAAAAGCTTGCAATAGCTTTTTAGTGGTTCAGCACTATTTATTGATGATGTGACAGAAGATAGATACAGCTCCATGAATCTTCGAAGGTTCAGACAAGTTTTTTTGGACTGAGCTGCCAAGCTCACTGTGCCTCACAGCTGAAAAAGAAAGCTGAACTTTTCAATGTGGAAGAAAAAGTTTCTGTGAAGATCACTCACAACTCACCGATTCAATCATTGAGGCTATACACTCTGATTTAAAATGTGACTCAAAGTCTGAACTTAAATCATGTTTTTGTTTCGTGTAAAATTTGAAACGAACACAACTGGAAGGTGCTTTAATAGATTATATATTTGGAACAAACTAACTTTAAGCAAAGCACCAGATTGTCAAGGGGATGTAAAAAGAATGACATAAAAGCAACTTCTTCAGTAAAGTGACTCGTTTCTGCTGTAGAAATAAAATGAGTATCTATGTATCTGTATTCCAGGTGTTCCTCCAATCAACTCAAGTATGTCATTGAAACTATCTGAAGTTTCCAAACCCATGACGTCCTTACCTGGGGTTTTTCTCAAAAGATAGTAATCATTCTCTATGGAGACTTCTGGATTCAAAGAAAGTTAGAGTGAAAAATAATATTCTCACTCAGATTTCTAGCAGTTAGCAAATGGATATATTAACTTTGAATTAGCTTCAATATTTTCAAGTTTGACTTTGTGTTGGATGAGAATATGAAAATTTGAAAAGATTCTGAAATCTATTTTAAGTTCTGATTTTGCTTTTCTTGTCAGTGGGAACGGCCGACAAAGTAGACTCTGGGCCTGACCCAGAACCTCCTGTAGGGATTATACATCCACTGAACGTCAGTGGGAGAGAAAAATGTCAGTGTTTCTGTCCTGGACCTGTTACCCTCCCTCCTGATCTCAGATACACAGCAGACGATGGAAGGAGGGAAATACAGAAAGAAAATAATACAAATATACTATGAGTTTTGTATCTGAGTATGTTTTCTTTAAATCTGGACAGAGTTGCAAACACAACTTCACTAAAAGTACAAAATCACAGTTCTTGAGACACAGGGTGGGCTTTTTCATACGTCGACTCAGACATGTGATTCCAATGGCGTTTATAATGGAGGAAGCAAGGGTGTAGTCGGTTGTAAACTTTTCAAACACAAAACACCCCTTTAAAGGATACTCCTGTGACCAATCAAATAAATATCTGATATCACTTCCTTACCTAATTAAAATTTGATTCGTTGCAATTGTCTTTACATGGTGCATTTATAGTTCTGGAATACCCCTGCTCCGACTTCCCAGACGAGCTGTTGGAAAGCAGTTTGTCAAAAACCGGCCCATCGGTGAGTCATGAGCAGGGCAGACTCCCATCACTTGAGCCAGCTTACAGTCACTGAAATCCCCAAAAGCATAAGAGGAGAATCGAGTCTTATGTTCTTTATTCTGTTAATTATGGACCCTTTGTTCTGGCATCTGCTGTAGATAGTTTAATTATGAATGAAGCAATGCAATCATCTTCAACACAAACACGCCCTCTCCTGGCAGACGGTTCACAGGATTTCCTTTTAATCTTCCATCGTGAGCCGTCAGCAGTTTGACTTATGACCCGGGGGGTGGTCTGCGCATGGGTGCCAGGTGACCGGTTTTCATTTAACAACCAGTGTCTACAGGTCAGTTATGAGTGTGGGTGTGAAAATTGATCCATATTCACTCCTCCCATCACGGGTTTCAGTTCAGTTCCTCCATCACTACCTCATGTTCCTCCCAGCATCCTCAACTTGCCTCTTTGGTGTTCAATGACTCACTGAGTGGGATGGGGGTTATGGGTGTTTCCTCTCTTATTTTTATGGCTGCATGTGTTTGTTTAACATTCACTGGAAGGTTTTGCCAGTAAGCATGCATTAAGCTCTTCCAACCAAACATAAAGGTACAATCTGGTCTGATTATACCTGTCGGAGGATCGCGAGTAGATCTTATTTACCGTTAAGTTAACTATAACCAAATAACTTACAACTGTCATCTTATAATGTTTAAGCCGCTGTCAATAATTTGATGTGGCTAAAATGAAGCCTAGGTGTAAATTCAAACCGGAAGAGTCTTTTGCCGCCACCTGCATCATCCAATCGCCATGTCCTGCTCCTCACCGATGACCAATCAACGCTGGACCAAGCCATGTCACAGCCAATCACCGACCAAGCCCCAGTTGGCGTCTTCCGCTTTGCAGGTGCGCTCAATCCATTCATCCGCACGCCTCCGCTTCTCAGCCAGCTATCGCACCACATCCTTTTCTTCGCGATTCCTTTTCCTTACACCTCTTAACTTCTGTCATAAAAGCCTCTTAGCCGCGTCCTTGACCTCTTTCTTTTCCCCTCAGACGATCCCGAGTTGCAAGAGTTCACTTCCTTCACCGACCTTCACCATCAGTGTCGGGCCCCAGGGGATGACATTCCTATCAGCATCGGGAATGCTGATCCAAGCTTATCGCAAATCACAGTTCGATGTCCTCAGCTGGGGCCCGAGCACCAAAGACTTTCATTCATGCATGTCAATAAACTTTTCTAATCGCTTTCTTTCTCAGACGTCTGAGCCTCTCCAGATTGAAATGCATTTACCAAAGAATACCACACATGAAAAACAGCACACAGCAACAGGAAGAGATATCCGCAGAAAACAATTAGTTGCAGAAACTTATAACTGTTAAGCTCTAATTGTAAAATTTAGAAGGACCAGTATGATTAACCTTAAATGTCAGCCTCAATTCTGCCTGGAGCATTGCAGTACGTTTTATGGGTCTATAACACCCCGGCTAACATTTTTCTTGGCCAGAACGTGCAGGACACGAAAACCCTACTCTACTTTTTTTTTTTTTTAATTCATTGCTTTCAGTCATGTTTTGACTTACATTTTTTTCTATAGGTATTTCGGCAAACTTCATTAAACATTTGTTTTTCTGCTAATGCCAATGATTTATGGCAGTTAGTGCGACTGTGGGAAAAGGGAGCCGAGTGATGCAGTTGTCATCTGGTTTTATTTACGTGCTACATTCATGTCACCAGGACTTACACTGCTTCTCAAAGGATGTTCACACTACAGGAGAGAAAAATCTAAGCCAGAGAAAAGTGAAGGCTTCAACAGGCTCGTATTTTAACCCTTTCATGCATGAAATATGATCCTTTATGTTAGGATTTTTTTCCAAATTTTGGGGGGATTTTCTTAAGGCATAAAAAAAGGTAGGAAAAAAAACTTTTTTTCATCTAAAAAAAGTATTTTTTTACTTAAAAAAAGTATTTTTTTTTAGATGATCAGTTGTAATTTTCTCCAAATACAAGGCTGATATTTGAAAAATACATCAGTAGTATTGTTCTTTACGGGCTATTTGATGTAACAACATTTTTTTTTACCTGCAAGAGTCGCCTACAGTAGAAGGAGGGTCAGGGTCGGTTCGCAGTCTTTTTTGTCTGTCGGCCATATTGGATTTAACAAAAATAATTTCTTGCATTTGCAGCTGATGGCCAGTAGTTGGTAGTGTATTTTATGATGCATTAGTGCCCTCTTTAGTGGTTTGGGAGGGTTTATAACATAAAAATCCACAAGAAGCACAAGAAATTGACAGTCCACTGTACTGACCATGAAAGGGTCAAGGTGCTTTGACTCCCAAGAATCAAGAGAATTATGACAAGGAAACTTTCATTTGATTGGTTGCATCAAAAAAAAAAGTTGGTTACAGGTGGGCATTGATCATAGTGTGGGATAAAACCATCATCATGCCAGAGTTAGGACATTTTTAACTAGATTTGATGTTGGGTGGATCATTACAAAAGTATTTTCTATACTTGTAATATCTTTCACTGATCAATCACCTATTTTCCCAAGCAATTTGGGTAACAAATTATGAGTGAATTTTGAGTCATTTGTTTGTTGCAAACAAATGACTCATAAATGTGAAAGATAAAGACTGGTCCACAACTGTACAGTCATTGATTTTACTACTGAAAATTTATTTCACTACTACTGTATATGTAGATTAAAAAATAAAGAATTTTATTTCTGATCTAAATAGGTAAGCTCTGATCAAAAGTTCAACGATTTGATTGTTTTATGATATTTACATTAAAATAAATGCAAATAGGGCAAACTCTATAAGATGTTTTTATATGAGGCAACACACATTTCTTCAGCTTCTAAAATATAACACGTTGTTTATTGCAGTTATAGCATTGTTTTCCATAACATTTTGTAAGGTTATATGATTCTTATACATAGAGCTGACAAAAAAAAATCTAATCTCATTTTAATAGCTAAAGAAACAGGGGGGCAGAAGGTATGGAAAATCCACACTCACCAGTAAAAAGGTGCATCTGACTTCATGCAGGAAAATGGGAAAGCACTTACCATATGAATGGTTTCTGTTAGCAAACAGCCATGAGGGAAACAAACACGCACCGACTTTTAAAAAGGCTCTTTGGGGTACATTAAATTCTCCACAGCAGGGGAACTGAAAAAAAAAAAAAACAACAAAAAACCAAATGAAACCATATTCAGTCAAAGAGCTGTAACATAAAACACAGCATAGGAAATTGTTATTATTTATTCAGCTGTATGCAATTTCCTCAGAAACATGCCCTCACAGGTTTGAATCATTCAACAAACTAATTTTTCCACCCACAGTTGTCAGATTTCAACATTTTCTTTGTTTTTCACTCAAAGTCAGAGATACAGCAGATGTGAATTTAGTCAGTGTTTCACAAGACATTTTGAATAGAAAATAATGATTTATTGAGTAACCTGTAAGATTTCCGCCAATGAAGGCCAGCACTTGACGATAAACAAGGTTACATATATATTCATGTATAAATATATAGATTGCTTTCTCTGTTGAATAAAAATAAAACAAGTTAAAACCAAAACAAAGGAATGAATAACTCCACAGTAAAAGGAGACATTCCTGCACAGTAAACAATGACAACCTGCAGCACAGAATTTTCTGTCATGTGTAGACTTTTCCTCTGACATGTTTGACTATTTAGCTTCAGGACAAATAGGCCCCGCATCCATTTTTTTTATGTGTGTCAGACGAGTAGTAAGTAGTGACAGGGCCACAAAGTGGAAACCAGTCCACTAATGGCATGTGACAAGGTTGTACGACTCTGACCTAGTCTCAAACTTTTTTACCCTTTTTTGTTCTTTTTCAAACCATTTTCTGCATCTGTTTTTGAGCCTTGTTGACAGCAGCTGTGTCGAGGCGAAACCCTGCAGGATTGTTTTCATGTCACAGTGCCGCACTGTCACCCAGCCGCGCCCCCTCCTGCCAATAGTTATCAGTCGTGATTCCCTTTACTGTGCTTTGTGTTACACCGGAGATCGTGCGCATTTTTTCAACAATGTGAACGCACAAAGCAACCGGTGTGACAGCTTATGGAGTGAGCTCTGTAAATCTCCCTCTGATTTGAAATGAGCTAATTAGTGCTTTATTTGAAGCAAAGGAATGCAGGGTTTTGCACAAAAGGCCAGGAGAGGTGTTTAATTGTGAGTGTGTGTGCGCGCGTGAGTGAGCGTGGGTGAGTGTGGGTGTGTGCGCGTGTGTAAGGAGCAGAGTGGGTTAAAATCAGGAGAAAGAATGAGGATATGAACTGAACACTCAGGGTCAAACAAAGTGTGAGAGGGTGTTCGTGCATGTCTTGGTGAGTGAAAAAGGAAATGATAATGAAGTTGTTAATCACCTGGTTTGAATCGCTGAAGGAATCCCACAAGCCTTGAGGTTGAATATGTCGATGTGTGTTTGAGTGTCAGCCAGGTATGCAGTGGACGACTGGTTGCCTAGTAAAGCTCTGCCTGCAGGAAAACAGTTTTTCGCTGCTTTAGCTTCAGCTCTCCACCAACTCTCCCAGAGCTTCTGACGCGGCGCTGCTCTGCTTTCCAGCAGCAGAAAGGGGATTCGTGTCAGCTCAAACCCCACAAAACAACGACCTGCAAGCTCCATAAAACGCGTCCCAGAGGGCTCCTCAACGAGCGGGACGACTGTCACAAGAGAGTTTTAATTTCACCATCATTTCAGCAGCAGTTGGAGTGCAGTTTCACCTTGCAGCTTGCTTCTGAAAGAGCTCAGATATCAAGTTGCAATACCTTTAAAAGAGAACACCATCATAACTGTCAGGCGCAGCAGCGTCTGATGTCTGACAGCATCTGTCACTTAGCTTTTACTGAATGGAACATTTTGACTAAGCAGAAATGTGTAAACCCAGTCTGATTTCTTGCGGTGCTTTGCAAACCTATGCAACTTTTTGTAATGTTACCGACACAAACTTTAAATGCTGTCGAGTGGGGGGAAAAAAACAATGCATAAATTTCAAATCTTTTACAAATAAATATTATTAATAATAGATACATAAACAGTGAAAGAAACTTAAATGCATTTGCATTCAACACTGCTGTTTCCACACTGCTTTTGTTTTGTGTCTCTACCAGCTTTGTACATCTAGACCAGGGGTGGCCAATCCTGGTCCTCCAGGGCCAGTGTCCTGCAACTCTTGGCTGTCTTCCTGGTCCAACACAGCTGAATCAAATAGCTGAATCACCTCCGAAGTGCAGTCAAGTTCTCCAGAGTTCTGCTAATGACCTCATTATTTGACTCAGTTGTTTTGAATTAGAGACACATCTAAAAGTTGCAGAAGTCCGACCCTCGAGGCCTGGAGCTGCCCACCCCTGATCGAGACTTTTGAATTTTCCCAATCCTTCCTTGTAAAATAGTTCATACTCGGTCAGACTGGGTGAAGATTATCTATAAACACCAGTTTTCAAGATTCTCAGTTGAATTTAAGTTTGGACTTTGACTTGGCCATTCTAAAATAAATATGCATTGCTTGAGTGTCTGTTTTTAACAATGTGGAAGTAGAATCACAGCTTCATTCTTCTTCCTGTCTAACTAAATGAAGCTGTCTCTGCTGAGGAAAAACATTCCACTGCTCAACGTTGCTACCATCATGTGTCACTGTGAGTATTGTGTTCAAGTTGATGTGCAGTGTTAGTGTTTCATCTCAGTTTTTTGGATGTAGGTCTGAAAGCTCAACTTTGGCATCATCTGATCAGAGCACCTTGTTCCAGATGTTTGCAGCGTCACCTAAAGGGATTATGGTAAACTTCAAATTTCACTTCATGAGGCTTTCTTGTGCAAGTGGAAAATCTGTTTTCCACTTGCCACTTCCAGTTTTAGAGATTGAAGAAGTTTTGTTGAGGTTTTGTTCGTTGGTTTTTCTGATGCTAGTCACCAATGTTCTCAAACAAACATCTACGCATATGTGTTTGCAACGCACTGTATGTCTATGTTTACACTCTTTGTGGAAGGGGTGCCTTTTTATGTTGAGTTTGTTCTCCAGATAATGTCCAGAAAAGGATTGTTTGGATTTCTGAAATTGTTGCATCTGACTGTGTCTGAAAAATGGAGACCAAGTCATTTCACAGATTTTCATCAATGTAACATTTATCAATTGCATCAATGACACCTACTGGAGAGAAAGCTTTTTCTTGTTTCTTCAACTTGTCTGATCATTATTTATGTTTTCTTTGCATTTCAAGAGGTATGGTGTTATTGGCTGTTAATATGAGGAAAAAAATCTTCCTTCTGTAGCACTGACAACAGCAGAGCTCTGAACATTAAACATACCTGCCTTTCACATCGTGTCAGATGGTATTTGCAAGATCTTTCATGTTTGTGTGCGGCTGAGTCAGTCTGATGACAGGTGTGTGTATCAGTACTTCCTTTAAATTGTTGTGCGTCATTATAGTCAGAGTTGCCCACCCACAGTCGCACTGCTCAGGGTATCTAGAGGTCAACTGCAGTGCTTTCCTGGCTCTGCATGGTGATCAAAATGGGAGGATGAGACAAGGAGGAATGTTGATGCAGGTCTCAAATGGGAGGAAGGCTGATAGAAAGATGTGGAATGAGGTGGGGAGCAATGATATCGATGGAAAGGGAGGGGGTGCATTAAGCAAAATGTTTGATGGGAGATATATAAAGGAGTAATGAGGGTGAGTTTGTCTGAGCCAAATTAAAGCTACTGCACCGATCCAGGCAATACAGCCAAATTTACTATACATATATATAAAAAAACATGCTTGCATTGAGTTTTTTTCTCAAAAATATTACAAAGCATGATGATCTTTCTATACATCTACTTCTGATTTAAAAATATGACAATAAATTGTTATGATTGTCAAAAAGACTCTCTGTCACATTACTCTGTCATTTAAATAAGTTTTGAAATCCGAACTGATATAAAAAAAAAAAAATTGTGGACAGAAATGGTAATCTTAGTATGGGATAGAATTGAAATGAACTGTATAAAAAAAAGATTAAAAATTCAACTATATGACTGAAGTGGGATAGACTGGATATACTTTTGCAATCATATAAATAACATTTTGTTACTCAGGGGCTTTTACAGCTTATGAGTGAAAGTTTAGTTTGTTATCTTTATTTCTAAGATTTTAAGGTTTCTTTCCATCGACTTACTGTTTTGTAACATGTTCTTTTGGTAAGCAATGTTTGTTTAACTAAAGAGACTTTTATTCAATACTGAGCAGCCAAATAAAATAGTTTTAGGTGTCTTATTACAATGTTATTACAGTGCTACACTTAAATCATGTTTCCTTTTTCAAAGTTTCACTCTAACTTCTGTGAAATATTTATGGTAACATTTGCACGAGGAAAAAAAAAACATTTTAAGCTTTAATTTAAGTAACATTACTTAAATATATTATGCCATTATTGAGACTTTTCTTTTCAAATAAAGCTCTCGAAAGCGTTTTTCTTAAAAACCCATGAACAAAGATATCTGTTATTATTTAAGTGTTTGAACATGTTTGAAATCTGACAAAGACACACACACATTACCTAAGGGCAAGTGGAGTCAACATCTAACCTGACATGCATGTTTTCAGACTGGAGGAGGAAACTGGTGTAACTGGAGAACAGCCTGCTTTGAACATGAAAAGCAGACAAATGAAGACCCAAACTGAAAATCAAACCGGTGACCTTCCAGCTGTGAGGCGACGTTGGAAAACACTCCAACACTGCGCAGAAAGGGTTTATGAACCTTCTGAAAATAATAACCTGGCACACCTCAACATGGAAACAACCTTGGACAAATGGTCAGCTCATCAATCACACTCACACCACAAAGCATCAGCGTGTCAGACTCAAGGCAGAGTTAAAACATATTTCACATCATTTGTTTAACATTTATCTTACAGCCACATATTAATGTAATTAGCACTTGGACTTCGGCATTGCTGTTCAGCTACTGGATTATTCCTTGCAGCCAAAAAATACAGGATAAGTATGATTGTCTTTGTTTATTCAAACCAGAACCTTTCAAATGCAGCTTGGTCTGGGTTGCTTCTCTCCTTTCCGGGTCTGTTTTCTCCATCACACACCCTGTCCTGTAGGAATCTGACAAGGATATTATTAATGTGATAAAGATTTCTCATGCTTCCTCCCACTCTGGCCTGAAAGGGGGGGAAAAAAAATATGTAAACACAGCAGACTGGTCCAGATCAGACACTGTGCAGATCCCTGTCATGTTATCTGATTAACATCTCTGGCTGGTACAGTGAGGTGGAAACCTAAAGCCAGTGTTGCCATTAATAAGAAATGCTCAAATGAACAAGTGGATGTCTGGTTGTTTATATGACCACATGCATGTTCTTATTCAAAGACATACACACACAGTGTTTTTTTTTTTTTAAATATATATATCTTTACAAGGTCTTTGCATTGACTTTCATCACCCTGAACCTGAACCTAATTCTACATTTAACCTGAACTCATCTCACTTCAGACCTTAGTCCTAAACCTGACCCAAAAACAGCACTTCTCACTGCCTCAAGATACTTAACTGACTGGTCTCTCTACAGAGGACAAGTCCTTGTCCTGTCCTAACTGGAGGTTTGTCAATTCATAAATACACAATCTGTATTTATGATCATACTTCTTTTTGCCATTGAATGACTAAAGTAGAGACAGGTACTTCATTCTGCTAATAGTCATTTCCAACACAACCTTTTGTAAACTCCTCTTGTTGTCCAAGTAGAACATGGTGTGTTCAGGTGTAACCCCACTCCTCGATCCACAATCTAACTTCAGAAACAAACTGAATGCACCATATGTGCCTTGAGTCTAAATTTCTTAGGCTTGGGGCCACTTACAATCTTAACTACAAAAACTTTTGGCAGAAGTGAAAATGCTCTGAAACTCTCTAAGGCTCAATTTACCTTCATCTCTCAAAGACTGCCTCAGATTCCACAAACCTCATAATAATGTTGAAAATGACCACGGTTAGGGCTTGTGCCCCAGTCTGGCAGATAAAGTTTTGCCTTCAGAGCTCAGATATCAGGACTGTTATTACTGAGTTTCTGGAATGTGACCAATATTTGCATGTGGGTAATATCTCACAAGAATGGGTCTTCTGGAGATTAAGAGCCAATCCTCAAGCGTTGTGTAGGTTTTGCATTGTGAAGTGAAGTTCAATGGCTTTCTCAAAGATCCCCAAGGTTAACCTAAACAGCACACGGTCATATCCTCTTTGGTTTTCTCTGGACAACTCTCCTTCTCTGTGAACTGGTGCAGACATGTAAGCGTAGAACTTAAAACAATAATGACTTCTTAGTTGGACAAAGAGACCTTTGAGGCAACCACAGTTTGTTCTTTCCACCTGAAATTTAAAGAAGGAAATGTTTCGTTCATGTCAGCTTCAGAAGGCCAAGGTTTTAATTTCAGATTTATGACTTCTCAATTTGGAAACAATTCCAGAGAGCACCTGAACATGTGCAGGGCTGCAGGTCAGGGACAGAGTTCTCCATTTAAGTTATTCTAAAGAGAACTGAAGGTATGTTTTTAGAGTAAAAGTAGTTTGAAGATCCCTAAATTCAGTTTTTAATCTCTAATTTAAGACTATATTCAAATTAGGTATTTTAATTTATTTGGTGGCTACTGTCATAGAGTAATTTAAGAAACCCATAAAAAGTACTGTGTCTGACATCTAAAAAGTTCCACAATGACATAACATCAAATATCATATTATGGCATGGCCTGCTTCTTCTTTAAAAAGTTTATATAGTCATAAAGATCTAACCATATTTTTAACAAAATATAAAGAAGAATTTCTGATAATGTCATACAAAAATTGTCTTGTCATTTTTCATTTTCTGACCCACATGCAGAATTAGTCACAATACACAAGTGATAAAAAAGCACAGCAGATTTATTCACAATATTTACAGCATTTGGACAGTGAGACTGAAGATGTTCTCTCTGGATCTGGTTGCAGTGGCGTAGTTTTGCGATGGAGACACAGATTAAAAAGCGGTAAGTCAAGCCTGTGAGGTTGGTGGGAGTCAAATCTTGGAACTGAGCGGTGTTTCAGTAGAGAGGGCAGGCGGTAAGATGTGAGATGCACACTCTCACAGAAAATACAGAAACACACTAGAGTCATGACAGCCTGTCAAACGGTACCTGTTTTATCATGTAAAAAACATAGTAATGATTGATTCTTTGACATAATTACTGAACTCACAACTTGTTTAGTTTACACAGTGAGGATTTTGCTCTTGATCTGCCATGATCACTGAAACAACTTGAAAAACATGACTTAGAATAAAATCTTTATGTTTTTGTTACAGAGCAGGTAATTACTACACTTCAGTTTTATTTGTTCTCATTGATTACAATAAATTATTTCAAATATACTTGGTTTAGTTGGTCAACCACTGTGTCTGTAAATATCAATTGTCAATTTCTGCAACTGATTAGGTTTGGACTTTAGAGCCAATCCAGCAAAAAAAAAATTAGGTTTGATCTAAGCCAGGGTGGTCAAACATACAGCCCGCGGGCCGGAACCGGCCCGCCGAACGATTTAGTCCGGCCCGGGGTCCAAATGCCCCCGGCCGGACCATTATCATTAAAAAAAACAAAACATACACTTTGTTTAATTGAACATCTGCAGTTCCTATATTGTCCACGAGGGGCGCCGTTTTATTCACAGCAGACAACACAGCATCGGAACTAACAGCAGGTGACAGCACTGAGCTTCAGGTTCTGTAAACAGCTTATATCGCTTTATCAGCGCTTTATTTTGGCCCCGGCAGCCTCATCAACGACATGTCTTTGTCAAAAAAGAGAAAGGTAAACACAGAGTGTCGGATTTTTCAAGAAAAATGGACTTCTTATTTGTTCACGGAGGTGAATGGAAAACCCGTGTGCCTTGTGTGCCTGCAGCAGGTTTCGGTGCGTAAGGAATACAATATTCGGCGCCACTATGAAACTCAGCATGGTAAAAAAAAAAAAAAATACAAGCATTTGCAAGGAGAACTGAGAGATCAGAAGATAAAAGAAAAGTTGACGGGTCTGAGGAAACAGCCATCTGTTTTCACAAGGAGTCGAGAAGCCAGTGATGCTGCGGTGAAAGCCAGCTATCTAATTGCTAGCCAAAGCGTTAGCATCAAAGCCTTTCTGTTCGTCAAGAACTGTAGGCTGAAGGCTGCCGAAGTTGTGTGTCCTGAGAAGCGACAAGCTTTTGCCAATATTAGCTTGACTAGAAATACCGTCGCAGACAGGATCTCCGAACTATCGGCAGATTTGGACAACCAGCTCAAAACGCAAAACGGAGTCATTTCTGGCATTTTCTGTTGCAATTGATGAGAGTACTGATGTTGCGGATGTCGCTCAACTGGCCATATTTATTCGTGGAGTTGATGAGACGTTGACTGTCACAGAGGAGTTTCTAGAGCTGGTGCCCATGACCGACACCACGACATCTGAAGACATTTTCCGCTCCTTTGTTGGAGCGCTGGACCGAGTCGGGGTGGACTGGTCCCGAGTCGGGGTGGACTGGTCCCGAGCCGGGGTGGACTGGTCCCGAGTCGGGGGGACTGGTCCCGGCCCGAGTCGGGGTGGACTGGTCCCGAGCCGTAAGCCTGGCAACTGATGGTGCGCCGTCAATGATTGGGGAAAAAGACAGGTGTTGTGACAAAGTTCAGAGAGAAAGTACAAGCTGCAAATAAAGGGGGTGAGTTTTGGACATTTCATTGTATTTTGCACCAGGAAGCATTATGCTGCAAGTCGCTAAAATGCACCATGTCATGGCCAGAGCTCTCAGTCATGTCAGTTTGACAGCCTTCTCAGTGAATGCAACATTACCCATGGTCTACCATACCACTCTGAAGTTAGATGGTTAAGCAGAGGCGCTGTGCTGAAGCGCTTCTTTGATCTACGAGGGGAAATTGGGACAGTTCATGGAGAAAAAAAAAGTAAACCTGTTAAGGAATTACAATGCCCGATGTGGCTGCAGGACTTGCATTTCTGGTTGATATCACAGGGCACTTGAATGATCTGAACAAAATGTTGCCAGGACGCAAAAAAAAAAATTGTAACACAGTATTATGACAGCATATGTGCATAAATGGCAAACGGAGACCCTGCTCATTTTCCCTGTCTCAGTGATGTGAAACGGTACAAAGACACAATTTCAAGGTTGTTGAGTGAGTTTGAGAAACGATTTCAGGTATTTAACGAACTGGAGACAGAATTCTCAGTTTTTCGCTCACCATTCACAGTCAGAGTTTGTGATGTGCCCGTTGATATGCAAGTTGAAATCATTGATTTGCAGTGTGATGTGGAATTGAAGGACAAATTTGCATCAGTTGACTTGGACACATTTGACAAGTGTCTCCTACCAGGCTATCCTAAATTGACAGCACTGGCTACAAAAATGTTGTCCATGTTTGGGACTACCTACCATTGTGAGCAAATTTTCTCACTAATGGAACATGAATAAAACAAAGCTGCGCTTAAAGCTCACACATAAGCACTTAAATGAGACTCTGAAATTGGCTGCTGCTCAGGACATGATGCCTGATATTGATGTACTTGTCCAGGCTAAAAGATGCCAAGTTTCAGGGGCAAATACTGAGTGAAACCAAAATTGCAACTTTGAATGTCTGCTGAATTGATTCTGTTAAAGTTAGTGTTATTCAGTAACAGATTCACAACAAAATAGTTTTGCTGAGAGAAATATTTCTCATGCATGCAATACATGTTATGTGTGGAAGTTTTTCTATATGTATATATTTTATGCATCAAAAAGAAAAGTGACAAATTTACTTAATCAAATGTCTGATTAAAACACCTGACACGTAAAATTTCAAATGTGTGAAGCTAGCTAATTTGTTTAAATCAATTAGAAAATTGATTTTAAATCGTTTCTTAATTTTTATCTGTTTGATGTATTTTGTCATGCAGGACAGTGTTTGAAGTTCCAAAAACCATGAATAAATGTTTTGCAACTTTGTATAATCACTGTGATCAGTTCTTACTATTCATTTGTATCTAACTATTTGTTTATCCCAAGATTTCTCTGTATTGATGATCATACTGGTAGATCTATTTTTCTGGTAGATCTGAACAGTTTGAAAAGGAAACATAGTGGAAAGGCAGAAAGTTTTCAAAGTGACAGAAGCCAATTTCAATTTGTCAAATTTTCGGTTATGTTTAATATACAGCATTTTTGTAACAACTGGGGGTAACGTTGTTACTTGATCGTGCTACACGATTGCACTATGTGCCTAAAAAAATACATTGTACTGCCCTTTAAACAAAGAAAACACACGCTTAAGAGGAACCACAATTACTGGAGTAAGGAAATTAAAAACTGCTGAGAGGAAACCCTGACAGGAGAAGTTAGTTAGTCAGGGTTAAAATGCCCAAAAGACCTGGAATGAAAACACAGTAAAAGAAAAATACGATTCATCCGAATACCTAAGAAATAAACAGAAATATAATAATATTCAAAAACTGAAACCAAAAATGACTAAAACAACTCAAAGTCTAAAGGACTGTGAAAGTTAGCCAAAGTACACTTTAATTCAGCCAGCTGAGTAAATAAGCTATTCTCACCATTACCTGAGAAAACTTTTATTTTTATTGCACACATTCAAGCGTATCATTACAAATGTGGTCCAGGCATTGACATGGCAGTGATTGTTCAAGATTAATTTAATAGCCACTAGTCATTTCTTTAGCACACTGCTACAGGAATGTTACTGCTCTCCCTTTACATTTATCATTCATATAAAATTCCTCAAGTTACAAAAAGGGCCTTTTTCTTTTCACATACAGTTATTCTCAACAATTTTTCATTTAGTTTATGTAATCTTGAACCTCTTACAGCAGTGTGCCGTGAATCTATTTGATTTCATCTCATAGGGAACAACAGCATTAAAGGATCACGTTACATTACAACAAACCCTGCAATGCCTCAAAAATGCAGGTCCTGACTGTGTGGTTCAAGCAGATATAAGCCAAACATGTAATTTTAGAAATGCATTTCTATGCAGGCAGCAGAGTGAAAACAGGGTCCACACTGATACTTTTAAAGCTTTGCCAAAGTTAATTTACAGCAATGTTTAACTTGTTTTCCCTATATTCAGGCCATATTGCAGTTTGACTCTTTTCTTCTAAGAAAATAATACTTTTTGCTTCTCAGAATAAATTTTTGCCATTTCCTCACTTTATTGTAAAGACAGCTGGTCTTGTGAGTGTGTGTGTTGGATGTGCGTGCGTGTATATGTGTGTGTTACAGTGGCAGAGGATGATAGCTTTGTGTAACGATACCCTTGTGTATGATACCCTTCTCTCTCACACACTCTCATGCATATTTTTTCCAGCCTATGTAACTGTCCAAGCGGTTGAAGGTGCCAATAGCCTTAAAACCACAGGAAAATTGCATCTTGGATACATAAATTCAATGGTAATACGAATAACAGTCGATTGGAGGCAGGCAACCAACTGTTTTCCCAGTGACAGCAGCAGCTAAACTGAATGTAAAGATAATGACTTTTTCCACAGTCTAAGTTCACCTCAAATTGCATCTCAACTTACCGGGCAAACAGGCAGTTAAAATAAAGTTGCACTTGAACCTTGACGGTCACTTCATTTTTAATGGGCTGCTCCCAAGAGCGTCTTCAAATTATTTAGCGGTTAGCGGATGTGAGTGCCGGGGAAGTATGAGCATAGCAGGCTGTAGTGGCCGAAGTGCTGCAGTCCATTTTGAAGCTGAACAGAGTCTTTGCACATGCAGTCTCAGTTCCTTATATTTGTTTGAGTATATGTGCTTGAATGCTAATTTTTCCTGCTCGCACACATGCATTTCCAGGCAAAGAGGCCCGTTGTCTGAGGAGGGTGGC
Organism: Poeciliopsis gracilis; assembly: GCA_911649635.1. Taxonomy (NCBI): domain Eukaryota; kingdom Metazoa; phylum Chordata; class Actinopteri; order Cyprinodontiformes; family Poeciliidae; genus Poeciliopsis; species Poeciliopsis gracilis. The sequence goes on from CAJVRI010000128.1 coordinate 338,074, forward strand.
GAGTTACACTGGCAGTGGTGGTTGTTCTCATAACATCCTTTCATTGCTGGGATTTTTCTGTGATTCTAAATCTGGGACTATGTTTGTTGATGCAGAGGGTGAAATGAAGCTCTACATGTGTGTTTCTGTGGCTGTGTGATGAATGGGACTCATCATAGGCCAGTTTTAGTCATCTCAAATTATGTGTTGTGTATTTATTTAAACGTGCTAATGCCTTGTTTGACAGAAACTTTGTAACTTCACATGCTTATTGTATTTCCACATCTTTGTCTTTCTTCATAGGCTCACCACTTCAATAGCATTTTTCTGTTTTTTAAGAACCACTATGTTGGGAAAGCGATAATGAAAGTTATTTGCAATGTTCAGTCTTAATTGTTACTAAGCTACAGGAAACCCTTTGTTAAGCCTGTTTCTTGATAGATATGTTGTATAAATGTTGAGAGTTTGTTAAAACAGACTGTTAAAGCTTTAGCAAAAAAGTTGACAAAGACTAAAATGAGTGAAGTCTTATATGCTATTTTGACATTTCCACCAGGGATTTTGTCCAAAATACATAAATGACACAATTTTATATATCCAGTGACATCCTCTTGCTTGAGGAACCTTGACAATATATGAAATGTAAGGCAGCTTGTTTGGATAAGAATTTGAATAATGAAAAACAGGAGGAAAGTAGCTGAGATGTAAGCCTCTCTCTTGCAAGAGAGATTTTTAAACTCAATGGGATTATCCTTGTGAAATGAAAGTGAATAATAATAATTAGCCAGACACTGCTGGCTAATTAGAACCAAATCCACCACTGGTGTATCATGACTGGACACATAACTTACAAAGATGTGGAGTTCTGTTCATGTTTTGGGTTTTGACTTTTAGCATAGCATTGGTTTTTAACAGATACTAAAATACTTTTTGATAAAGTGGTGGCTGCACTGTAAAATTTATATTTGGATGCAGTTGTTAATATGTGAGTTGAAATCAAAAGAAGTAATGGACGAAGCGAAGACAACCACCATCCATCACTGAGCGTGGTGTTTGGTTGCCATGGTAACTGAAGAGAGGTTGGTGAACAGACATTGCTGACTAAGAAGTCATTCAGATTTCTTGGAGAGTCCCACCGCTGTCCGGCATAAGGAATGGTGCCATATGCTGTGTGGTTTCCTACATCTGATGGAGAGCTCTAGTTCACCAATTTTATCTCACTGTCTACATTCTTCTAAAAGTAGAATGACAAAATGTTACTTGTTATCCAACCTAAGGCAAATTATCTTACACAATCCACATAAGAAAGCTGAATGTTTCCGATTTCAATTCAAAACATTTAAAAATGGCTTCATGTTACCTATAGGCCCGTCTCCCTGTCTTAAATACAAAGGAGTGACTGTTTACCACAAACCACATAGAAACTAACAGAAAGAGAAATACTTTGGTGTTCAGTTGAGTTAGAGATGCAGCTTGATATGTTTTGCAGATCAAGCTGCAAAACACCGTTCTGGTGCTCCTCACTGATTTGTAGTTTTTTGGGGGTTTGCCACATTAAAACAAAACATTTTTGGTCTAATCTGTTAGTTTAGACCAAAAAAAAAGTGTTTTTTCTTTCTGATGGAAGATCACAACCTTTTGCTGTACTGCAATAATAAAAAACCTAAACTAAAATATTTTAAGCCAAATATATGTCATTTTTCTTTGAGCATATGTTTCTGTATATAAGTAAGGTCTGCTATGTTTTTTGTAAAGTGCCTGGGGACACACTTTGTTGTGAATAAGAGCCATATAAATAAATTGAAGTGAATTGAATTAAATATTATTTATTGGTGGGTGCGGAACATCTGGAGGAGTCAATGAAATACTGGGATCATAGTCTGATTAAGAGTATGATCAGACTATAGATCAGAGAAAACAAAATTTGGCTCATTTACTGAAATAGCACACACAGTGTGAAAGGCGCTATATAAATAAACTCTACTTACTCGCCTGCCAGCCTATTTGTAACTGTATATGGCCTCAAAAACACCAGGCTAACAGTGATGTCTGGAGATAAAAACATCACGATGTTGTTCAGTATATATCACTGGAAGATTATTGTTTATATTTTAAAGCTGCGGATCTGTGGGGGAAAAGATTTGTTTTGAAATCAGAAAGTTATGGATTTAATTCCTTCCACATGATGATGTGGACAAGGCACTTAACCTCAGGCATATGAGTGTTGAAACTTTGTTAGTATAGTTGGGTTGATATCAACATACAAGTTCAGTGGATTTACCATTTAAACACCACAAAACTCTGCTGTTTTTAGTGGAAAAAGAAATGAAGTTATGGTATTACACATTGGCTCAAGCAGTAGCACGGCTGCCTTACAGCAAGAAGGTCCTGGGTTTGAATGGCGGCCTGGGGTCCTTCAGCACCTCAGCGACCCTGCAAGGAATAATGGATATAGACAAAGAAAAAAAAAATGAAGATGCTAGAATGATTCAGCCAGTCACTCCACCTGAATTCATTTATAGGAAAAACATTCACAGACAGTTTCGAATAGAAAAATGTTAAAAGTAACATATACCACTGGTTTCTCCAAACAGACCACATGTTGTGAAAAAACAACCTTTCTATATAGCACTTAAGGAATTTCAGTAACAATGAGCAATACTTACGCCGTTCTCTGTTCAATTCCTCTTTGTTACTTTAAACTGAAAGCTAAGTTGTTTTGAATTATTTTCAAATTTCTGGAGTGAATTTCACATCATTGAGCTCAGAGGAAAAAAATTATTCAAAACTTTTTTTCAGCTTTGTATGTTTACATAAAAAATATATTTAAACTTGAAAGACAAGTAATATACTTCAACATTTTAAATGAGCATGAAGCCTAATAGGCACCATACCTCTTACTCTACAAGTTAAAGGAATGACAGTTTGTACACATTTTTTTATTTTATTTATTTTTTTTGGTTGAATATTGGTTCCCATGCATGATAACACACACAAGCACATCCAAGCACAAGATTTCCCTAATTTCATGTGCCAGTCCCTACATCTAATCCACGGCTTTTAGAGAGACAAAGCACTCTGTTCTCGCTACAGCCGCCATGTTAATCGGCCTTGCAAACTACAAAAGCCCTCCAGCCGACTGCTCCTGCAGGGATTATCATTCACTTATTGGCCTGGGTCTTATGGGTCAGGAACATTTGGAGAGGGAAAGAGGGAGTGAAGGGGGAGATGTAGTGTACAGTTTGGAGGAGCAAAAGGCAAAAGCACACTTATTTTTCTCCTGTGATCTAAGAGCATGATTGAAATGGTAATGCAGGCAAGCTGCACATTCTCCACTCAGATAAATTTCTCCATCTGATTCTGAAAGGAGGAAGGACAAAAGGGGTTCATGAAAGAATGCAAAGAGCTAGGAAGAAAGTGTAACAAAAAAGTGAGAAGGAGAGAGTGGAATGTGGGAACAGCTAGTAAAAGCAATGTATGTAATGGCCAGTGTAATCCTTGTAAAATAACCCAACAGAGGTGGTATGTGTGCAATTGTGTCTGTGAAACTCTAGATCTTTTCTTGCTTATTTATTTATCAAGCTAGTCTGCCTATCGAAGAGTTATTTGAGCTTCAAGCTGGTTAATCAGCCATTCCAATGTGTAATTAGTTTACTTTGTGCTTCCACAAGACGCCAGACTCGATGCATTCTCTCCCACATCTCCGTCTTTGAATGCTGGATTTAATTCCAGTCATGACTTCTTTCACGTTCACAGCATGCTTAAACTGATCATTTACATGGTGCCTCTCAGGAGGACAGTCAAGGGTGAAATATCACATTAACAGGATGAGCGGGAGCCAGAAACTCGGCTGTATTAACAGACAATTCTTGCACAAAACAGACAATTCATGACATCCACTGCATCGGATTATGTTTTTCTTTACAACCATAATCCACTTGCTTCCTGTGTTTCTTGGTGACCTTTAAACAGAACAAGACCAGCAACATTGTGTGCATCAAATGCACTCATAAACTCCTGAACACACACTGATACATCACAAAGACCATGCAAGCAGGCATATCTGACCCTGACACATAATACACTCACATCCTGACTGGGTTGTTGTTCATGCATGAGTACACTCATATATATAAACACCACTGCCATGGTTGCTGGAAAAGAAAAATATTTTGTTGTCGGCTGCAACACAGAGCATATGTCCATGCATTTTTTCTCAGTCACGAAGAACAGAGTTGCGTGGCTTCATTTGAGTTTTGCTTGCAACGTCCCTACGATATTGCCAAAGAAAGCTGTAGTTTATGCAAACCAGTTTAGGAAGGACTCTGAAAACTACAAAACAGTTCAAGGCAGGATTTACCAAAATACTTGGACTGCAGGAAGGTTTTCTGTTCCTATTGTCACAATTCTGCAAATGGTGGCAAGGTAAGTACATAATGACACGTCATGTGTTTTGTATTGTTGTTCAGCATAAACATGATTGTCAGTTAGCATAAGCTTACTGTGATAAATAAGGCCTCTGCTATTTCCTGTCTCACCTTAGCTTACCCACAAAATCTGTGCTGCAACAAACCGGAAATGCTCTCTACATAGTGTCTGTGGAAACATGTAAAACACCTGGACATTATAGTCAGGTGTTACAGTTTGTTGTTTAGTTCTCCTCTAACTTTGTTTTTTTTAAGGAAGTATTTTAAAGTATTTTTGCGGAAAAAAATGGTTGTGCTGAATTGTTGTGCTTTTGGGTCTGCTTCGGGGTCAAATTTATAAGGTTGTTCCACGGTGCAACGGCCTGTAGCCACTGTCACCTGTCGAGGATCTAAACACTGAGTTGGGAGGTTTTGGGCAGCAGCAGCTTGTTGGCATCATCGTCATGTAGCCCTAAAACGGTGCATTCCTTAATGAGCTCAAAACAGGCAGAATTGTTCAGGTGAAACCTCAATATCTGAGAGTGATTTTGTGTATTAAATGAAATGAACAGGTTTTGTATAGCCCACAGTCCTAGCCTATATCCTGTTCAAAGCAGCACCTTTAATGAACCACTGATGTGTTTGGAAATCAGACATTCTTATATTCTTATACTAAATGATCAGTAACTAAATAACAGTAACCAATAAATGTAGTTGTCAGAGATCTAGCACCTCTTAGTATTGTATGATGACTGACAAGGAAAAAAAAAATTTTTTTTAATATATAGTTTCAGGATGGATAGTTAAAGGTTAGACCTGGTCAAGCTGAAAATTAATTCTGGTCAACAGAGATTAGCATGACTCATAAATTTAATTTGGAACAGCTGGTTTATTTGCTTTAAGACAAGAAGAATACATCTCATAAGACGCATGAAGATGTCAGATTCAATCTAAAATTTCGCAGCTTTTCCGAAATGAAATACAGCCACTCCCACCTCCTAGAGTTCTTAGATTATGTTAAAAATACATCACATCATTTTTTTTCATGTGTAGAGCTGAGAATAAATCCAGGAATGCATTCTGGGAATATCGAAGCTGCCGGAACAAAGCCTGGGTGGAGCTCATACCTTTATCTTCTTGTTCCTGCCACTGCTATGTCCTCTTTCTGACCTTTCTGTAACCTCACTCTCTTTCACACACAAGCACAATGAACTCTACGTAATCGCAGTCGTGTTCACGTTTAACATCGCCCTTTTGGCAAGTGTCTGGTCTAATGACTCTGAAACTTTTTTCTTGCATGCAGAACACAGTCATGCAAAGATTACAAATCCATTATAGCACAAGCGTAGCACAGTCATTTCCAGCAATATGTTTTGACTAATCATCCATGATGATTTCAAACTTTAGTTCAAGTATTCTTTTAAAGTTTATAAGCTTTTTGGCTGAAGAACAATTATTTTATACATTTTTTTTGTTGTTTTCCTCCATAATTATATTTTCCTGGAAAGAAATGAGCATGATATCTTTAAAAAGCATTTGTGAACTATTTGGCTCGTGGAGAGTGTGTGTATAGGGGCAGTGGGGCTTTCATGTGGGTGGTTCCTGTTTCACAGATGTGTGTCTTTCATTGGTCTGAGAGTGTAGACAGTTCTGGCAGAACCTACCTGTTTTTGTGTAGATTGAATTTATTGTTCATCCTGGTTGTGTGCGCACGAGCGCTTATATTGATGCTTTGTGTGCATCTGCAGAGCATTATTGCCCCTTTGCGTGTGTGTGTGTGTGTGTGTGTGTGCGTGTGTCAGAGATGTCCGGCTGATATGTGGTTTACGTTAGTTCTGTTTGATGTCTTCATCAGAGGCCTCTCTCCTCCTACTTCAGCGCAACTGTTTGATCTGCATCAATCTGATTCTGATCACTCTGCCTTTGTTTACTTTCAAAGACACTTTTCTTTCTGTTTCTCCGCTCACCCACTCGCGCTGTCACTCTCACTCTGTGAGCGCTTACGTGTACATGTGCAGGTTGAAAGTCTTTTGTTCTTTCAACACTATGTGTGTCAGAATAAAGCACTGTTTTGGGTGTTCTTAGCTTTTTTTTCTCTCTCTCTTTACATCTGTTCAGCGTTCTTGTATCGTGGGTTTTATGTCTATGAGGAATTTGCTCTTTATTAAAAGAGAACAAAAGCAGAGTTTTCTCTAGACATGTTCGTGAGATGGCGGTTAAAGATTGGGATATGCCATTTGAAAGCAACCAGAGCTCTTTTGTAAATGCATGTTTTGAGTCATTTTATTAAAATATTAGATTGCTTGGGTCTGCACATATCTTACTCTCACTGCCTGGGATTTACTCAGTGTATGTATAAGACCACTAACCCATTAAACATGAAGACGTTAGAACTTCAACTTGACTCTTTTTAAACAGTTTAAACTAGCCAATCACATGGCAGCAACTCAATGCGTCTTGGTATCTGGGCAGTGAAAATAACTTGCTGAAGTTCAAACAGGACAAATGGGATTTACAGATGCAGTATTATGCATTTTCCAATGCCATTTTATTGCATAATCAAGTAATTATGTTACCTTATGTTGTTAGAAAAATGGTATATATATATATATATATATATATATATATATATATATATATATATATATATATATATATATATCAAAAAATAGCTTAAAGGAAATTTGACTTTGCAATTTGACTCCTTGAAATTGTGTCTATAAGAGGCTCTTGCTCAACATGTCATCACAAACAATGATTCTCATTATGCCATTTCTTAGTTGTGTTGGACTGAGACGTAGTTCCTATGATGTGATCTTCACAGTTCTATCAGGTGTTTGCAAATTGCTACTGCCACATTATCAAGGACCGGTGTGGGGAGGATAGTGGGGAGGGGTGCTCTGTGAGGCAGAAACTCAGCTGTAGACTGTAGCTCCAAAATAAAGTTAAGTGGAAATAGGCAACAATTTGTGAGAGCAAGTGTTTGAATGGATTTCTGAAATATGTATGAAAAATCATAGCAAAACTGTACGTTTTTGATGAGGGAATAACATTATAATGTTAAACAAAATTCAAAAATTAGATTTTATAAAATACTTCCCCTTTAAATAATCTTGAACCTTTCTTTCATGGTTGTTGGTGTACGGATTAGCTGGTCTGAGTGTTTTAGAAACTACTGATCCACTTGTATTTTTACACACAACATTTCTCAGGTTTACAAAGAATGGCCCAAAAAACAAAATATTCAGTGAGCTGCAGCTTTGTGGATGAAAATGCCTTGTTGATGTCAGAAGACAGAAAAGAATGAACTGACTGGTTCAAGATGATAGAAGAGCAATAGCAGCTCAACCAATCACCTGTCACAACCAAAGCATGATAAATATTATGTTGTTGAACCTAGAAGCAGACGAGCTCCAGCAACAAAAGCAGAGGTCCGCTCCTGTCCAGTAAAAATATAAAACTGAGGTTACAGCTCACAGGGCCAAAATCACAATGAGTTCACTGCACTTCAGTGGCCTCCACATTCATCAAGTCTCAACTTGACCTTTGGGATGTAGTGGAACAGTAGAATTACATCAACAACATGCAGCTGACAAATCTGAGGTAATGATTATGGGCTAAAATCTGAGGAATGTTTTCACACCTTGCTGAATGGATGCCATAAAGAATTAATACAGTTTTGAAGACAAAACAGGGTCAAAGCTGGCACAAGCAAGGTGTAGTGCAACCGAGTTTATATTTGGTAATGATAACATGTGTTGCAATTGCTTCACACTAGTATTGACAAAACTGCTGTTTTTATTTTTCTTAACAGATGTTTTATCCTAATCAGACCCTAAAATAATGACCTATGTAATTTTTAGGTAAATTTTTTTTTTACCTAAATCTTTTTTTAGGCAAAAAATATTGATTTTTGTTACATTTTCTTTCCTCCGAATATGACTTTAGGCAAAAAATGATGAAGGCAGTTATTTTAGGAAGGTGACAATATAGATTTTTTTCCTGACCTACCATGTTTCTTAAGCTTTGCTAATTTTAGCTAATTTTAAGGAAGCCTAAATTCCTTTTATTATAAAAACAATCTACATGTCCTATAGGAAGTTTTGCACAAACTGCACACAATATCGGAAGAAATAGAATAAGAAACTAGTTATTCAGAAATGTTTGGACATGTTTCCCAAATCTAACTCAGGATGTAGATCAAACTGTAAACAATTTGATTTATTTGTAAGCCATTAAGCTGTCATATAACATTACGAAAAACCATGAGTGAAAACAAGAGAAAAGATTTGTTTAGCTCTGATACTTCCGTGGAAAATTCCCAAGAACTGCTCATCTCGTTAGCCAAATCTCCATATTGCCCTTATCTGTAGTGCAGTCATGGGCAGTTAATAGTGATTCTGCTTTCAGACTGTGCCTATTCATGGGTCATGGATTGAACTTGCTCATGTTGATTAAACACTCTGTTGAAAAGTGGTTGGCAGACATTAATGTGATTTTGTTAATTAGAGCTGGAGTATTGCCCTAAAATGAAAGTCTTTTGGGCTTGGGGGTTGAGTTAACAGTGGGTTCTGTAATTGTGGAGCTTACAACAGAGGAGTGTGTGTGATGAGCCTGTGTATTGGTACTGAGCCGAATTGGACATTTTGCAATTTGACAAAAGCGGAGGACTGGGTTAGTCACTTCAAATTAATATATTATGTGCTCAGAAAAAAATTAGGTATTTTCTGAAGGTTATTTTATCTGATCCATGTCCAAATTGTACACTGAAAAAATGTTTTTTTTTAAAACTGTGTGCTGCTGCCAGACTTGACCAGGATTTTCTTATGAAGGAAATTTTTAATCTCATTGGGATTTTCCTGGTGAGTCAAAGGTAACAAAAACAATTACATTCTATTAATTTTCCTTTTTAAAAAACTCTTTCAAACTACAGTAGGTGACTTGAATGACAATGTGTGTCTTTTTACATATTTGTTGAAGTTGTTACTATATTGTGATAGTATAACTTCAGACAGGTAATCTGTGAAAAGAATCTCGCTCCTCCCTGTGGTCCTACTGCCATCTGCAGAAATAACCAATCAGATTCAGGAAGGTCAGAGCTTAAGCTTAATCTACTTTCACAGATTTTACCACAGATTCTCAAATAAAATTAGATCTAGACTTGTACGGGACCTTTTCAACATATGCATATGCTGTATATAATACGCTACATATGAGCCATTCCATTGTAGCTCTGGCTGCATGTTTAGTGTGGTTGACTCAGAGGTTGAGGCAAGTTGAATCTTTGCCTCAAGTGTTTTGCAGATCTCAGCATGGTTTTTTTTTCCACCATTATCCTGTTTTTAGATCCAGTTAATGGTAAAAATTGTCTGTGTCCACATGCATGCCACAGAATTCAGCTGTGTTACAATTTGAATCACTTTCCATTCATTTTACAATTATTTGCTGCTTAGCACTACCTTATCCTATCAGAGAGTTAACTGCTCAGCTGGTGGGTCATTGTGTAATTTCGCTTGCGAAACCAAAATATGAAATAAACAGAGCAACTGTGACAGCATTTGTGGTCATAGCTCCAGACCTCGTTTGTTGCACTTTGAGAGTCAGAAAGATGTCAACAGAAATATCATTTACAGAAACGTATTCTTTATGATGGTTCCTCTTTCTTTCTTTTATTATCACGACACAAGACAAAACAAGATAAAACAAAGTTTAAAATCTGAGGATAATTTGCAAGCATGTGTTACAACTTATAATTCAGTTACAGACTACATACATCAAATATGATATTGTACTAAAGTTTAATGGGTACGGCCTGCTCTGAACTTAATAGATTGCTGAAATCTCAAAGGCTGCCGGCTTTAAGACCCATGAAGTCTTAAAGCCCATTAAGACCCATTAATACTAAAATCTGTGCACATATGACGAAACTCCTTTTCCCAACACACAATAATTCAACTTGAAGAGCATTTATCTTGTTTTTACTCCACCCAGCTCTGGAAGACTAGCACTGACAAACAGACACTAAACATGACAAAGAGTCAGACTGGGAGAATTATAGTTGCAGCAGAAGGAACATATTTAAAGGGGGTGAGGGAGTGAAAACAACCTGCAGACGCAATGCCAGTGGAGAGCTTGAGCGAGAAAACTGTGTTTGCACAGTTTTAATCATGCAGCCATGTTTAAAAGCTCATACATGAAACAGCCAATGGCACGATCACGCACACAGCACTGATCCTCCAGTGTTTGTCCTGATTACATGTGTCAACGTCACGGCAACCACAATGCATAGCTATTGTTTGCCGCGGTGGGAGGGTTCTGTCATGCACTCGGTTTTGAGTCGCTATCAGATACGTTGCCACAGTGACGCCCATGCATCGGCATACATTTTTAGATTTACTCTAATTATCCAAAGTTCAAACTGCTCGACTCTCACATGATGAAAATATTCATTTAGGGGATAAATTCTTTCCATGTGTCGCAGGATCTATGTGTTGCAAATGAAGCAATCACTTCATGATTAAGTAATTTGTTTGAGTCAGGCCTTGAACTCGTCTGTGTTTAAATCATCCCTGTCAGTCACCTTACCACGTCTCAGTAATGAAAACCACACCGCGGAGGACTGAGTGCTGATTAGACTGGATATAATTAGGTCATAGGATTTTGAGATAATGAAAGTCAGCATTGCTCCGCTGTCGCTCTGAGTGTTCGGTGGACCTTTGGGACTGAAGCAGACCTGTTAAACTTTATCAGAGTGAACAGGCTCCCTGAATCCACAGAGTGCCGGGCCTGGGAGAGAGACTCACCAACAGGGACCGTAAACACAACAACAGCCTATTGTCTCTGGGAGCGGACAAATGAATGGAGGACAAGGCCGGCCGATGAATGAATGATTTGTTTTGACTTATTGGTTGAGCAGCAATAATGTCCTCAGGAAAGAGGATAGAGTCTGACATCTTTGCCCATTAAGAATTTCTTTACAGGCATCCGGTCACTGTGGCTAAGAAATGAATGAAAATACAATACATAAACAGCTCAGATAGCATTGGTTCATTTAGCAGTAGAGATGGATACAACATGGTTCTCTGGATGGGATTTGAGAGAGACTTTCACATGGTTATGTTGGACAGTGACAATATTCTCCTTTTATTTGGCTACACAACTAAACGTATCCAATCTCTGACTGGAGCTGTGCTGCTGATTCAGGGTTCAGTAATGGTCTCCATTTGTTTGCTTTAAATTGAGAAAGATCAATTTTGAAAATAAGGCAGATGTACAAACTGATATATTACTGGAATCCTGACAAGCGGATGAGCCTGAAATGGACGATAAAGAACCACAGCTGAGTTAATGATGCTGTGAAGAACTTTACACGTATTTGAAGTGATTCTTTCAACTAGAAACTTTATCCACTTTAACTTGTGTTTTTTTTTCTCTCTCTGGCCAGACAAAAGCAAAGGGCTAACATAAGCAAGACCACAAAACAAGCCTGTTTGTGCTGCTCTTTATAATTTGACACTGAGCCCATATAACAGCAGACAGCTGCGACACGTCTGTGTAACACTCATTCTTTGCCACACCACCCGTCTTCCGAGGCTTTAAGGGGTTTATTTCTGTGTTAAAAGCCAAAAATGTCTGCTTCTTCCCTCTTTACATTTTCAATATTGTGCTGGGAGAAGATTTCATTCAGAAAGGAAGGCCCTGAATGCAGAATTTCCCACAAGCTTTTGTGGCAACAAAATTTACCAGAATGGAACCTTGTTTATTTAAAAAATGTCGCTTGCTTGCATGACTATGCACGAACATGACCCTATTATCCATAGCTTTTTTGAGTTCATGGTGTTTTTCTTGGTTTATTTTGTACTGCTTCCACCACCAGCTGCAACTGAGTCATGTAAATCAGTGAATTCATTTTGTGGCAGCAGTTTTTGTTTTCTTCGACTCCCTTTTTTGCAGCCACAGAATGAAAGGAAAGAAAAATAAAAAGAAAATGTATTACAAATGGCCCCAAAACATTTCTTGTAAGAACTGCTCCTAAACGGCATTTCCTGGATGGGCCTATCCAAAATATTTATCTGAGTGAAGTCAGGAGTGTTGTTAATCATACAAACTGCCAGATGGATAGTCAGTTTGAAACTGTGCCCATCTTTCCTTTCTTTTCACAAAATGAGAAAAAAAATAAAAAAAAACATGACCTGACTTTTTACCTCTACAGATTAATAGACAGCACTGACTGAAATAAAACTTTCTGAGATTTAATATCTACATTCTATGTTTGTGTTAATCAAGGAACATCTAGTCCATACTGTAAGTGTACAGTGAGACAAAATTGTGCTCTGGGTACAAATGATTCATCAAAACAAGCTGTACTGGTGTTGTGAACCTCCCAATGGGACCCGGACAGTCGTTTATGAGCTGATGTGAATCGTAGCAACATCATCTTGTGATCAGTGTCCTGATTACAGGAGACATCTATCTTTTAACTGTTTAGACAAGAAGGACAGCTCCTCTGATGGACACGAGCTCGCCCCTCTGCGCAGACATCGAAGGGGCCAGGAATATCAACATCACATGAAAATCGTGGTAAATTAGCACTGAATAGATACAGATTCACAAGGTTACAATCAGAGAAATGTTTATTTGACAAGTTAACAGATTATGACAGAGGAATAAAGCAAACTTCAGCTTTTTAGTTGGTGGAGTTTGAGTTGCTGCAGGTGTTCTCTCATCAGTCAGTGCACCTCTTTGTGCCCTAGACGCATTTCTTTTACTTGGCTTGTTTTGTTCAAACGTCACACCCACACTCTGATTTTCCTTTTTATAAAACTTCTATGAATATGGAGATGTGAAGAGGAATTAAGACACTGTAGCAGTGTTTTGATGCATTTTGTTTGTTTGGCAGAATTTATTAACAGTCTCAAGTGGCTGAAATTAAGTAAAGATCGTTTTAGTGGGCTTTTCTGAAATAATTCAAAATTTTAGAATAATACAATAGCACAGTATTTTCTCCAAATATTGAAGAAAATAGTTTCTGTTTTAACAGATGACACAAACCTCACTATTCCTTGACTTGTCTTTACTCTGCCACAGCATTGACAGAGTGAAAGTCAATGCTCTGTCAATTTCTAGCTATGCATTTCTAGCTTTTGTTTGGGAAAGCTAGAAATGCTTAGATAAGGCGATTTCACTCATCAGAAAAAATTGTGTTTCCAACCAGAGCTGAAAATCAACTGATTTTTAGTGAATCTCTTCATTAGGTTATTGTTTTATTTGTTGCACTTTAAGCACATTTGATTGCATGTCCAGCTGGAACTCATATCAAACTAAGTCCATGTCTGGTGAAGCACCAGGTAGCTCCTCATCTTCAGTGCATGGAGGAAGTCGGGGCCACGCAACAAAAACTAACTCGCCTGGAGACCATTCATGCAGGAACTGCCGCTGTTCTGAGAGATGGTAGTCGCATGTGGCTTTCAAACCAAAAAAGGAAAGCTTGTCAGAAAATACAAGGTTTATTTTCCAGTATTTACATGGCTCAATGTTCTACATAGTCACAAATGTTTCTAGTTTCAGGTTGTGTTCGGAGAAGCAAAAGAGAGCCATTAGGACCATTTGGATAAGGGCAAGTATGTTGCTGGTTAATGTTATTAGGGCGGGTAATGGCTTATTGTTCTCAGAATAGCAAGTCAGCATGGAGGGGGATCCAGATGGTACCAGACGTGAGCAGTTTGGGTGTGGCGCTGGAGATGGGTGGAGCAGCTTGTAATTTCCTATAGAGCACGTTTTTTTCAGACTTGTCAATAAAGGAAGGTGTTTGACTGAGAGCGAAATAGCTGCAAGGAAAACCATGGAAGCAATTTGAAAAAGTGAAGAAATGTTTTTCTGGAATAGATTTTTCCTGTATATAGAAATGGATTCCCTTTTCATACCTAAAATCCTGGACAAAATATGCAGAACAGGAACAGCAAAATCAGTCAGCGCAGACTGAACATGTTGTTCCCTCACTGGACACTTGCATTTTACTAGTGTACAAAGAAATACTTCTAAATAAATAATGCTCAAGAATGGTTTTTGTATAATATCATTCAAACTCCCACAAATAAAGGGTACCACAAAAATGTGTGACTTGTTGGACTTCCCACCAGAATTTCTGAAGCAGTATAAGCTATTTAAATGGCAGTTCAATCATCCAACAACAACCCTGCTTAATATCATGTTATGTTCTGCAACTGCTCTTTTTGCATGGAGCATAAATTAAAATCACTCACCTTTAATAGCTGGGTTCAGCTATTAATTGAACTTGCACACTGTATTTATAGCATTAAACTTTCAGCCTGAAATATTGAAGTGATTATAAGATATTGATGTGTGTGAGGACACTGCAAGCAGCAGGAGATTAAATATTACAATATTACAATGTTTGACTAAAACTAAAACACACACATTTTTCAAGTCGCTTTTAATGAAAAGTGTCTTGAAGGACTTAAAGTTTCATAAATTGTCTTTGAAAATCTATATGTTAAATGCACAGAAAGCATCTTTTTAAGACGCACCAGGATATCTGGAAACATGAGAAATATAAGGAACATGCTCTTTAAGATGAGCCAACTGAGATGTTTCAAAGCCATGGAATGAAGCACTTCTGACACCTTTGGAAGTCTGTCAGTCGTTCCCAGCTTGGTGAAAACCCTGAGGCTGAGCCGGGTCTCGCAGCAAGGATTATGTCCCCCATTTGCCCTCAAGCGCTATGAGATTTAAAGGCCAAAGTGAACCGAGGAAACGAAGAAGGATGGTTATTTTTACCCTGTTTTGCTGCTGCAAGATTGAAATAGATCAGGACTATTATCATCTCAGGAGACTTGGGCACTCTCTCAGTGTATGTGAGTCGGGGCTTATATTAATGTTCATTGTGAACTCAGCTGCAGCAGGTGGAAATCAATGTGTTTGCAGCCATTTGGAGTTGATGAGTCCCTAAAGCTTCAGCCTAATGGCTCCACTTTTCCCTCTCTGTTCTGGGAATTACAATTTCCTGTGATTTGGAATTGCTGTGTTATCAGCATTAATCTTGCATCTACCCTGACTAATTAATTACAGACTGTGTGCAGCGTTTCTGGTGTTTTTTTTTTCACAATTTGGTCTTGTGAAAGAAGTCTGATAAATAGCTAGGGTAATTGTTTTCTGTATAACCTGCAAGTAAAGCTGTTTTGTTTTATCTCTTCTTTCATTCCCACTTTTTCTGGTTTCAGAACTTCTGTCTCAGTGATTCTTGCACTTAATTGTAACCAGAATGTTTGTTTGGAAATGTGTTGAGTTCTCCATCACACGCAAACAGGATCACAGCCAAGGCATCTCTCTCTGCAGGCTCACAAACTTGGACAAAAAATATGACATGGAGTTTTTTTTGGTCTCAGGATGCCATTGGACAGTGAATCAGTGTTGTGGGTCTGTATGTGCGCATCTGTTGCATATGCCAGCCTCTTTTTAAAAATGTTCATAGTCTTTGGATTTTTGAAGAGTTTTGAAGGAAGATGTTTTACTAATTAAATTTGCATTTCATGTCTAATTTTTACAAATGAAAATAGGTTGTGACTTTGGATAGTCATCTGCACTTTGACTGGACCATTCTAACGCATTGAAATTCTCTGATGTTTCATTACATCCATCCATCCATTTTCCGTCACCCTTCTCCCTATCGGGGTCGGGAGTTGCTGGTGCCTATCTCCAGCTGCGTTCCGGGCGAGAGGCGGGGTACACCCTGGACAGGTCGCCAGTCTGTCGCAGGGCAACACAGAGAGACAAACAGGACAAACAACCACGCACGCACACACTCACACCTAGGGAGAATTTGGGAAGGCCAATCAACCTGACAGTCATGTTTTTGGACTGTGGGAGGAAGCCGGAGAACCCGGAGAGAACCCACTCATGCACAGGGAGAACATGCAAACTCCGTGCAGAAAGACCCCGGGCTGGGAATCGAACCCAGGACCTTCTTGCTGCAAGGCAACAGCGCTACCCACTGCGCCACTGTGCAGCCCTGTTTCATTACATCTGTGGCTATATGTTTGGGTTTGTTTTCCCTCTGTAAGGTGAGCATTCAGAAGTCTGCAATCTCTTGCAGCCTCTGGCAGGTGTTTTTTTTTTTAACCTACTTCCATCCACCTTCCCATCTACTTGAACAGCTTTCCCTTCCCTGCTACAGAAAAGCATCCCATTGCATCATGCTGCCACCACAGCTTTTCGCTTTGGGAATTGCTTTTAGTTTATTATTCAGAGATTTTCGCACCTGCTTTGTGGATCTCTGCAGCTCCTCCAACGTTACCATGGACCGCTTTGCTGTGTCTCTGACAAATGATCTCATTGTTCAACTTTTCAGTTTAGTTGGGAGGCCCATGTGTTGATAGATTTATTCTTTCCATTTTCAGATGATGGGTAAACAGTACTCTTTGGTGCTCTTGAGAAATTGTTTTATGACCTGCTTAAAGCTTCCTCATAACTTCGTCTCTAACCCCTTCAGTGTGTTCTGTGGTCTTCATGATGATGTTTGTTCACCAATAAACCCCTGAGGCCTTCACAGAACAGTTGGATTTATTCTGTTTTATTCCAAACTGCTAGATTGTCATCTTTTGAGCTTGCATTAAATTTTATTTAGAGAATAAAAGAAAATGGAGTTGAACACGGACACACATAACACTTTCCAGATTTCTATTTAATGTTAGAACTTGTCAAAATAGCCGTGTGTCTCATAATAACGGCAAAAAAAAAAAAAAAAGAATTAAAAAGCTCCGTACAAACTGTTGCACTAACAAGATTTAGTTTATTATATCTGTTAAGGATAGTCCGTAATTTAATCAGAAGGAATGCATCAACCGAAACGAGGCTTGGTTTCACCTCAGTCTTGAATTCATGGATAGTTGTTAATAGAAACCTTTTAGATTTTGAGACTGGAGTGTGACCGCGTGAAACAAATTTGTGTCCCAACAAGTTGTGTTAACTTAAACCCACATGTTTGTGTCTGTGTTGTCATGGAGATGCCACTTACTCTTTGTATCTCAGCACAGCAGAGAAAAAGGTGAGAGCACCACCCTTTCCCTTCCTTTTTTCATTTTCCGCTCGGCTTTGTTTCTCTTTGTTATTCCATCCCTCCCTCGGCCCGCTCCTTCCTTCTTCTGTTTTCGTCACAGTCCTGAAAGGTTTTCTCTCCATCTCTTTGACTCTCAGCATCATCCCACAAGTGTTGAGGAGGTTCCTAATTACATATTTACCCATGGACAAATATAATTTTTTATGATTCATATTTCATCCTGGCTTTTTTCTTCTTTTTCTTTTTTTTTTTAACCAAGGCAGTAGGTCACATAATATAATCTTAACATGTACCCACTCTCCAATAATCCATTTCACACTGAGCTAACCCTCTCCTGCTGCTGTTTTGGGCTTCTCCTCTAACGCAGTGTAGAAATGAGATGTGACACATGAGAGAGGAGACAGAGTTGTGCTGACTGAGACAAATGGTCTGGATGTGGCGAGAGATGTCGGCAGCGGGACAGAGACGGAAGAAGGTGGAGGAAGAGGGACGGCGCTGTGTGGCGGTGCTTGGAAGGCAGCGGCAGGCAGAAAGGGGCTGCAAGGTGCTTTCCCAGTTCTGGTCTTAAAGTCATTGCTAGAAAAACATGTGGTCTGAATTTGTTTGGAAGCAACAGAGAGACAAGATCACACACAGTAGGGCTTTGCACACAGGTCTCTAACACACATGCATCCATTCCACTTATTGTGATCTATGAAGTCATGTCCTGCTGCTAGTGGGAAAAGACAAAGTGCTGTAGATAATCAAAGAAAAGGATGTAAATAAAAGGAGTCATTTTTATTGAGTCTGCATGTGTTATTCTTTGTGGCTGTTGCACACCACAGATTTACAGTATTTGACACTTTTAACACAGCTTTTGCCCTTTTTCAGTTGAGTTCCTGTGGTGAAATATATATATTTTTTATATATATAAATACAAATGACCCAGTCAACCAACTCCTCCACTGAGTTTTTAGGCAAAAGATGGAGACGTGCTTGTTTTGGAAATTTAATTTGCAAATGGTTCTTTCCCAGATCTTTCATCACCTCTCTCTCCTCATCTGTTTTCAATCATTAAAGGAACCGCTGCTTCAAGTTTTCACTCATTTTCCTCTGTGTCCTTTTCCTTTTCACCTTTCACGTTTGTTTTGTTCTTCAGCCCTTTCTTCTAGTTGTCGACTTTTCACTCACTAGTGAGAGACTAAAAGGGAAAACCCAAATGTTTTGGCATTCTTTATGAGCAAGCTGTCCACTGGATGAGATGAAACGACTAAAAAAAAGAAATAAATGTTGTCTCCCGTGATCAGTCATAATAAGATGGAGTCCAGTGTCAACCTGAGAAAGTGTCTGTCTGCATCCCATGCCGTGAGATTGTTGCTGCGGTAATGGATCAGTGCTGTCACAAAGCCACACAGCAACATTTACACTGGGGAGAAACATCAAAGTGAGATGTGGGAGAATGCCGGTTAAAATGTCATTATGTAGTGAAAGAAAATATGTAAATATGCAAAACAAAATAAATTTCATTCTGATTCATTGAGGGGGATGGACAAAAGAAGGAATGAGAGGGACAAGAAATAGCGCCTCAGTGCCTTGCAAAAATAGTTCATCTTTACAAAACCTTTAGAAACAGAAATAGAAAGGCTCTAATGTCCTGCAAAGGAGAAATTCAGGTGTAATAGCATCATCAGGTACAAAATCTCAGACAAAATAAGTGCTAAAAACAATATTTAAATAGATTTTATTTCCAAAAGGCGAAGGCAAGATGGAGGTAAAACAAGGGCAACACTGGAAGACAACCTTCTTGTGGCTGCACAAAACCTGCAACTAGTTCAGACTGGTTCTCCTTACAGTAGAGCCAGAGATGTGCTGAGTTTCATGACTTTTGGAGTCAAATGTACAAATATATAAACAAAAAATTGAAGGTTTTATTTCAATTTCAACTTTAGCAGAAACATTTAGTTACTTTGAAAGCTTTTAACGATGTCTTCTGAATCTGCCCGCCTCTGCCCTGCATGTTTCCTTTCTGCCACACACCTGGCCTGAATAAATGGGTGATTAACATGTTTCTGATTGGATGGCAGAGCTTTGCTCATTCGAATGAGGTGTGCTGGAGCAGAGACGCATCAAAACTATGCAGGGCAGCAGTCTCTGAGAACCAGGATAGAAACACAGATTTAAAGAAGAGTACTAAGAACATGGCACCATAATGCATTTCAACCATGTTCTAAGAGGTTGTTTAGGTTATGGATTGTTTTATGGGACTTTACAGTCATCACATAGTCCACAATCTAAGGCTTTTGAATGGTGTTGATAACGTTTAAGTTATCTGTAAAACCTTCATGGATTAGTTAGCTTATATAAATTCATGTCAGTCTCAACTCTGTAGTCACTACAAAACCCTCAGGACAGCTTGAATATTGCCAGTCAGGTGATATAAGGAAGTTGGAGAGAGCTTAAGCCTGAAACGAGCGTCAGTGAGTGATAAACGACTCGCAACTCTAAATCCTTTGAGAAGCAATAACCAACTACTCTCATGGGTATAAAATATGATTTTCATGAAGGCTCCATATGGTCTACAACACACACCCTTACAACAGACACATATTTCAACTGTTATCAGCGTTATTTGTATCGCATTGGAACAGAGTCTTGGAAAGTAATTTCCTTTACAGACAAAAAAACATTAGCAGCGGAAATTTGGCCACAAATTATTTGCCACAGTTCTAATTACTTTTAATGCATCATGTTAAACAAAACATTGTCTGAAGGCTAAAGAGGTACAAAATACATAATATATAAAACAGAGAAAGGACCATTGTCGACATGTGTGGTTGTCTAGACTGATAGCTGAATGCTGTATGTGGTGGATTCTCCAGGCTGTGAATATTCATAGGCAGCTCTAAGTGGTTATGAATGTGTTGAAAGTGATTTTCAATTGTCACGTTATGAATCATTCCCAGCAAAGCAGCTCATTCAGAAGCATCTGCTCCATGATGGCGTTGCTGCCAAAATGCATGCATGTGTGTGGGGAAGTTGTTTTGAGTGTTTGCTCTGTATATTGTGCTAATTGTGCCAAAGCATGGGGAGTGCCCTGTGGAGGTAATGAGTGCCAACAGGGGCCCAAAAAACTGCAGGAGTTGCTCATTTGTTTGTGTGTGTGTGGATGCGTGTGCATGCGTGTGCATGTGTGTGCTTGTGTGGGCACATGTGTGCGTGTGCGTGGGTGTGCGTGCGAGTGCGTGCATGTGTGTGGTTTGAAGACTCTAAGAAGACCCTGAACCAATGTCACGTTTTGATTTGGTTAAACTGTCAATTCTCAGGAAGGATGTGTGTGTGAGTGTGTTACCCTGCATCAAAAGGGAGGAAATATAAAAGGTGAATGTCAGACTTTGATGTAAAGCTTCCCACTGTTAAACTTCAGCTTCAATAAGCATTTTAACTGTTGCACAAAGACAGCAGCATGGCAACTGTTTGGCAACACTTCCCAGTGAGAATTTAAAAAGAGATGAGACAGAGCTTTCAAAGAGGAGAGGGGTGATCATCCTCTTCACCTGATTGTGTCATTGCATCCTGGTTCTTTCGTTTGTGTTTATTCCACTGCTTATTGCTGTTTAGGTCCCAGTCTGTAGCTGCTGAGGTGTTTGTGTTGTTCTATTGTGATTATTTACGGGATCAAGCGGTGAATTTGGCAAAAGAACACCGACCTACCATCTGCTGCTCACAGAGAATGCAGAAATAGTGTTTAGCCATGCTTGAGGATACAACCACACGTGAAAAGTGTTTTAAAATGCCACCCTTACATGTTGGGCTAATTACTTCAGTGTGTCTCTGGATTTTAGGAAAGATTGCCATGTCTAAATAGTGGAAAGCATCATTAAATCTGACTTCACTCCACAAACACACATACCAAAACAGACACAGGGTTTCTCTCAAACACATTCAGAAAATGGCAGGCCAGCATCAGACCATGTTTGGCACATATTTACTTTAAAAGTGAGTGCTTTTTCCATGCCTCGAATTACTTTAAAACATTTATTAGTCTAAATGCGAACCTATTTTAGCCATGAGTAAGTTGGCTCTCAAACTTTGGACACCTTGGTTATTATACAAGCACTGTTTCCAGTTATGTTAAAGATTTTCATATCCTCAACTGCCCATTAGATTAAAATGTCTGCTGCTTCCATCTGTTAGTGCAGTGAAATAAATATTTTTAAATATGAGGTGCTGACTTCGTCTTCAAAATCCTCAGATCTCTTTCCAGACAAGTGAATTGCTGGGCAAGCAGGGCCATGAAGATAACCTCACGATTTGCAGAAATTAAAACTCTGCTAAAACCACTTTGATGCAATACACCACAGCACACCTTTAAGGGTATAGTGGAGTCCATGCCATGACAAGTCATAGCTGTTTAAGCAGTGAAAGGGGAGGAAACACTCTGAGGCACACTGTTTTGCCAGATTGGTATATATTAAGCTGTGTATTGCAGGTTTGTGAATGTGTCCTCTTTAGAAAGGTGTCATAACACATCCCTGTCTCCCCCCCTGCTGTTCAGACCTCAATTAACCCCCTGCAACTGCACAGCAGAGAGAGACGAAGAGAGGAGGGGGGTGAAGGGAAGAAGTGATCAGATGATGGTGCAGAGAATTAAACAAGAGATGTTCTATGATTGGTAAACTTCTTCCTCCCAGAGAAGTTGCATTCTTTCCTGTCTGGACTTTCATCTATGCATCTACACCCACACCCCCTGATGGTCTGAGAGGCCCCCGGGGGCAGATGGAGAAGCTGAATTCAGGAGGGAAACGGACAATGGAGGGCCGAGGCAGCTATACAAACCCCAAACGTCGAGTGGATGGCCTGTGAAAGCTGCTGGCCTCGAGGCCTGCAGAAACCCTAACCATTCAAACGCACATACATACACAAGGAGGGAGGGAAGAAAAAGGAGCCCTTTCTTCTTTCTATTGATAATAGCTATCAAAGCAAAACCATTTCACCGAATGTTGCTGGCCCACCGCCCATGGCATGTGTGTGTAGGTGACTCCGTTGATGGCATTAAGCCAGATGGAGTTGCAGGGAAAAGTGACTGTTGGTGACCGTCAGCTAAATGCAGCTCTTGCGCCGCCACTTAAAGCCTCTACAGTGTCCATTCGCAACACAACGGCCCCTTTCTGTTTCAACTCCGCCTTGAGTCCGTGTTCGATCGACGCTCGCATAAAGTTGATAGAGGGAAAGTAATGAAGTTTTATCCCATTAGCATCACTGGCACCATCCCTCTCTTGTCCTCAGTAGTTGTGCCAATAAAGCATATCTGAGCTGAGGACAGCAAATGCAGGACGAGACAAACAAAGGCACAAAAACTGCCCACGCCGAGTCGGGCATATCGGACTATTAATCTGCATAAATTCAAAAGTCAATTTATGGCTCGGTTGCTTACAAATGCATACAGGCATTTCTGAATTAAAGACACGCACAAAAAGCGTGCATATACAAAAAGACAAACACACACACAGTGACACCAAGGGGAGACGGGGGTCAGACAGGACTGATTGTCTCTTCCAGTTGCTCCAGAGAGCATATTGATTTTTCCCACACTCCTCTTTCTACACACCTCCCTCTCATGCTCGCGCCTCCACTTTCTGCCTCTGCTTATATTTTTCTTTCCCTCCCTCTTCCTCCTTATTCTTGCTCTTTTTTTTCCAAAAACTGTTTTTCCCCTCAGATTTCTCTCACATCTTTTAAACTTTTTACTTTGTGATCTGATTTGACCTGTTGTACCTCATACAAAATACTCAGTTTGACTCTGAGCATGCATGATATAACAACCCAAACAGTCAAAATAAAATGCTCAGGTTACAGACAGCAACATTCTGAAGTATTCATATGAACTCTGACCTGGAAGAATGGCAAAATTACACACTTCTTTAAAAATGTAGTACAAAGTCTGGTTTAAAACACATGGCCAATATAAGAAGGAGTTCGGGTTAGATGAGGCCGAAATGAATCGTTTTGATTTGTTAGAAAATGAATACATGACGATAAAGAAAACATAATAATGTGGGGATGGTTTCATTCAGCAGTGTCAGGGGAGCCGTTCAGGACTGATAGAAGAAGTCAGAGTGAAAAATGAAGGTCAATCTGCAGCAAAATCTGGCTGGAGATCAAAAAATACTTGAAAGTGAGGCAGAGATTCATTCATGTTACAAAAATACAACAAATAAAAACACAACCAGAGCTACAATAGAATAGAACAGCTGAGCATATTCAGAACGGTCCAGTCAAAGTCCAGACACAAATCAAATTCTTGTTTGTTGGAAGATATGTATTCACATTAATTTTAATTTAGATTAACATTTTAATTTAAATTAAAATTTTAATTTTGTATAATTGTTTTTACTTATATCTTGAACATAATTTTGATTAATGAGTTATTTATGTACTTAATGGTGCAAATAAAGTCACACAAAGTAAATGAAGTTATATTTCCACATGTTTGATACTGATGTCAGAACTGCAAATTGGCACATCACTCAAACTATTACATTAATACAGCTGCATTTATTTAGCAGATTTGAGTTTCATCTACTTATCTGAACCAAAACTACGTTGTCTTCTCTACGAATGATACATTTTATTGAAACCATTTTGTTAAATCTAATTGTTAGAATTTATTAGGTATGACATTCAACATTTAAATGATTTAGTTCAGTTGGAAATTTTGATATAGCAAGGTAAAGTGAATTGTTTCAAACCTTTTTTTTTTCAAATTAGGAATCTGCACATTTTCCTTACAAACAACAATAAGCTTTATCTATACATCCTCATTTGGAACAAATGGGATCAAGGTTTCTTGTGATATTGATAATCTTTTCTGGACTCTACAGCAAATTTTGCAAAGTTTTTCTGAAAAAAACAACAATTACCCCCCCGACCCCAAAAAACCATAATAAATTCCAATTAAATAATTGTAACTCTTGAAGTGGTTATAACTACTCAATCTCTTGTCGAAATAACTAACTGAGAGTTGAATTAATACCAATTCTGAAAAGGATCAAAGAGACTCAGCACAATGTTAATTTAACTCTGCAAAATGTGCTGTAGAAAAACATCGACAAGAACAAATCTAACAAATTCAAGGAATGTTTGCACAGATGACATAACTACAGCATGAAACATGTTGCCAGAATGCCTGTTTGTGCTTATGTGTGAATGCAAGTGTGTCAGGCAGCAGTGTTTCATGGCAATGCTTAACTCCATGTGCTCTGATTCAGCTTGCTGGAAAAACAATGAAGGAAGACACATAATGAAGAGAAATAATCTTCACTGCTCATTGTTTGAACAGGAAAGATTTGGACCTTCTTTGTTTCCTGTTGGCTTCCACCCGCTTCCTACCACTTCGACTGCATCATCCCCCAGTTTGGCGAGACGAGGGATGAATTTGGGATACATTCAATTTCCCACTTAATCTCTCTTCAGGTTTAGGAATGGCTTCAGACATACTCTTAATCTGTTGTCACAACAATGCTATTCCTCAAGGCCAGCTGGCACAATTAGTGTCACACACGTGTTTACCTTGCACTTACTGGGAATTTTAAGATAATGGCAGCTGAGTTGTTTTGGTACACATTTGTGGAAAACCACAGGCAGAGTAGCTGTGCTTAAACACACAAACAGAGGGCGATAATTGTGTTAAGGGATCAGAACGGCTGAGACTTTGCTGTTGTACCACAAGGCAATCTATGTACGATTATCAAGTCTGGTTGGATTGCTTCCTCTGTCATTACGAAACAGACGTACTTACCTGCGTTAGTGTGCACAGTTGCACCTTACTGTTCATTTGCCAGTTTCATAGGAGAACATAGGGAATTTTCAAAAGCAAAACACCATAAGATGCACAAAGTCAGAGAGGGTAATCAGGATTAATAGTGCATATCATCCTGGCCGGATATGGGAGGATAGTGGGTCCCTGCGCTTAGAGACATTTCATTCTCATACCCATATAGAATTATTTTCCTTATTAAAATTATATTTTGTTGATTGACATAAATGTTTATGGATGCAGTTTTACACCTATCAGATAACTCTGTGTTTTTCCTTTTTTGAAATTGCTTCATAAATGTAAAAAGGAAAGAAAGAATCAAAATGAATCAAATTCTTTTTGTTACTATCACTGGCCTGTTTTTGTCGATACAATACAATCACTGAAATCTACCTTAAATAATGTTAAACAGCATTACTTTAATTGATTAGTTAATTAATTATGCAACAGGATTGTAAAATAGATATAAAACAACATGTAACAATCTGTGAACAACTTCTTTGAAAGAAATGCAAAAATAAACCAAGAATGGTTTCAGAATGTTTATCCTAATCCCACTCATGCAATGTTTCAAAAACAATGATAAAACACGTGCTACTGTTAAGTAAAAACATGTTGCTTGGAAACAATCCTTTGTCATATCTAAAGGTGATTCTCTGTGGAGATTTGTCTAAAAATACAAACAGGCAGCTACTCACCATGAAAGTCAGTGCAGCCAGAAATTGTAACAGAAGCTATTTTACCCGTTTTTTGCAGCCTTAACATCTCCAAGTTGTTATCAAGACAAGCTTCATTTGACAACGCTGATGTCTGCAACAATGTCCAGCTGAGATCAGTAACCTGGTAATGACTACGAGTGACATTAAACAACTCATTCTTATTCTCAAGGCATCACAGCAGCTCTGGAAAGATCCCTGGTGGCTTAGAGACACACACACTCGCAGATGACCTTTGTCATCAGTTACTGACACAGTCTGTAACTTCAATGCGGCACATTTAAATTGAGTGCATTATCTTATGAAAAGGCAGCAAGAATCTTTTAAGATAAGTGGACAAGGCGGAAAAGACCTATGAAATGTCACCAAAATTCAAAATTACCTTGAAAAAGCATTATATTTTTTAGTTATTCATCTTCAGCCTGCAAAATGTCTTAAACATTCTTCCTAATCCAATTTCAGTAGCTCAACATTGAGAAATGTGGCCAACGTGTACTGAATGGCTTCTTTCACTTCCTTTGCCAAACTACAAGCATTAGCAGATTGCAATTCTAAAGCAGCGCAAAAAACTGGTGCCATCATTCATAACTTCTCCTTCTCTTCGCTCAGGTTACGATCATGCAGAAAGATTCGGCTCAATGGAAGAAATCCCAGTCAGGGACTGATGGGAGGTGAGAATCAAGCTGAATTGCATAGGAAGGCAAAGGATTATCAGATTATTTCATGTTAATAACTTGTTAAGTGTTATTTCCGTATGTTTATGTCCATATATATTGACTACCATGTTGCAGGAGTTTAAATTTGAAGCCTGGACCCAAACTGAAATGGCTCAGTTTCAGTTTTAGAGTGTTGCCCAGTTATAATAATCTCTGGCACAGTTTAAGGATACTGGCCTGATAACTAATCAGACTGGAAGGTTGCTGCTTTAGGATTCCTGATATTATCTTTTCCCTGTGGCACTACAGTAATATTCATTTAGATGCTTAGAATAGAAAATGACAGGCAATTCTACTTTTATGCTCATTACTTCTTGCCAATACATAGAGATATAGAACTTTAGTCTGTTAACATTTTATAAATCGCAAAAGGTTGCATCTTGACATTTTCACAAAGTTACAAAATGCCATTTTAGCAGCACAAACTGTGCTCAAAGAAGTATTTTCCTCTTTACAATTTTCTTTAATTTTGGTTCAGGCTCCCAAAAAAATTGTATCAGAAGAAAATAACCAGAGCAAGCACAAAATCCAATTTCAAAATATGAAAATTTATCAGAGGAAGAAGCTGTGAAAAGATAATTGTCTTCCTTGTTGAGATGTAAAGTACCTGAGATTCATCACATTTTTTTTGGAAAGGAACTGCCTGGTGAGAAATTTCAAGAAATCCTTCCAATTTATTGTAATTCAAGGACAGATGAGAAATAAAGTTATTGTCTTTTATCAGTATGGAAACTGTTACAAATGTATTTCCCCGTTATCCATACATGAAGACAATGTGAACCAGTGGTAAACCTTCCTGGCACAGGCTGGCTTACTAAACTTACTGCAAAGATGCATCAGCAACGCATGCAGGAAACAAACAACAGCAAGTTAAAATGCTGACAGATGAAGATGGACAAAGGAGTGAAG
Source organism: Poeciliopsis gracilis (assembly GCA_911649635.1). Taxonomy (NCBI): domain Eukaryota; kingdom Metazoa; phylum Chordata; class Actinopteri; order Cyprinodontiformes; family Poeciliidae; genus Poeciliopsis; species Poeciliopsis gracilis. Next base: position 365,670 of record CAJVRI010000128.1, read on the forward strand.
TGGAGGTTCCCTGTGTGTGTTTTGCTCTGGGACAAAAGTTTGACAAAATCTGCTTCTGCATAAAAACTTTGATCAATGTTATACCATGCCACAGACATTGAGCACTCATTCCCTCTGTGTTCTCTATTTGTTTTCCTGTTGAAATGCAATGAATAATTATTTCCACCCATAAAAACCCAACAGCTAATGCAGATACATTCACCTGATAGGTGAAACTCGACACGCCTTTTTCCAAGGGCAGGAGAATAGAGAGTTTCCAACACGCCAGTCATTTCTGAGATCTATTAATCTCCTCAGCATCTCTGTGAGGCCTCAGCAGTGAGGTGTGTATAGACACAACAGCCTGCTAGTCCCATCGCAACAAAGGTAACTGCGCATATCCACACCTAAGAGCCTAACTTTCAGTACACATATGGAAGGATCTCGTCAAGATGAAACTGGGAACCCAGGGGAAATGGTTTTGTTTTGTTAATGCTGTCTTGTATGTTTTGGCGTGGCGCAGTGTGTGTGTTTCAGTGTTTGAGAGCACCCATGCCTCACTGGAGCTGTGCAGCCATCTACTAAGCAAAACACATTTGGTTTTTAAGGATGTAACTATAAAGCAAAAACATACAAACACAACACAAATCCTCAAAAGCTTTGATGTAAAACTGCTGTCATTAACACATGGAAGTAAACATGCTGTTTGAATTTCATCCTGCATTGTTGTGTAAACTTGTGGCTATGCACAAATAAAAATGTGTGTCTGTTCGCAATAAAGGCCACTCTGAGCAGGATGTGTTTCAGTAGCAGCTGTCCACCAGTCCAGGTGGTTCAAGTGACCTCTTCACTCACACAGGCACACTTCCCCCACACCTTCAGTTTACTGCCCAGCCATAAACCAAAGATAACACAAACTGCTCCTAAATCAACAGGCTGTAATTAGCAGAGCCAGAATCACAGTCGACTGATAGATTCCCTTCAGATTCACAGATTTCTGTGCTTATAAACACTATGGCTTAAACTTGCTAATCTGTTAACATTGTGGCATGCATAATTTGATCGCCCAATAAGCCAGACTTAAACACATTTTTAAAAAATATTTAGAAACATTCTGTAACATGACCACTCAAAGCCTCATTGTATGCCAGATATGTGCACCAGTGCAATATTGTTTACACAAGTGTGATTCAAGTATCACAGCAATAACACTTAATCACAAGCAACACAATGCAAATGAAGTGTTAATGCTAATGAATGAGGTCAAACTGATATCAATATATTATTTATTGATAATATATTGATTTATCTTTTTTTCTAAATAATATAGTAATATGACTACATACATATGTTCTTTATTTATTTAATTAGAAAAGGCCTACTGCACAAACGGCTTTGAAAACAAAACAAGAAAACTTGAGGAAAATCTTAAAAGGAAACAACAAAGCAACTTCAGCACAGTGAAGCCAGGGAGAACAGAACAGCAGAGTCTTGCAGGGGGGTTAGGGAACGGACAGGCTTTCGACTGCTGGGAGAGTCGATGAGTGTTACTGGAACCAGGTGTGACCAATGAAGGCTAAAATTAATCCAGAGGGAGCCAAACGAGAACACAACAGGATCAACTGATCAAGAACTAAGAAACTCGACACAGAGAAATGAACTGTTTTCAATCCCCTAAACGAGAGTAACAGATGCTGTCACTTAGACAACACAAAAACACAGAAGGATATTTTTTCTTTATGCAAAGATACACTGGTTTTCTAATTCACTAGACGTGTCATTAACGTGGCATTGTTGCCGCAAACATCAAATGAGCCAATGATGTGTTAGCAGCTCAACACATTTTACCATCAAGACTTTAGGAAAATGATTTACTGAGGTTCAAAACATGTAGCAGAAAAAAGAAATTAAGTGACTTTAGCCAAGATGCTGGTGCCAAACAGACTGGTCATAGCATTTCAGAAACTATATGATCCATGGGGCTCTTAATGCACAACGATCTCTTGGGTTTATCTGGACTGGTTCAAAAAGGAGAAAATGCCCAGGGAGTGACAACTGTGACTACAGAAAAGTCTTGTTTGTGTCAAAGATCAGAGGAGAAGGAACCTTTTCTGAAAACCAATAGCACAATATGTTGAACTTTGGATCGGATTGGCTACAGCAGCATAAGACTACACTGGATGCCACTAGTGATAGTACAACAGGTCCAACTTGGTACAAAAAAAGGTATACTTTATATAATGGCTGGTGAAGATATATGGGAAGACAGGAGACAATATGTTTCTGGTTAATTTCTTTTCAACTGACACATTAGCAGAAGGTTTTGACGGAACCTAATCTATGAAGGTGCTGGGAGTTTAAAGTTTTCAGATTTTCTACAAAGGTGTCCTCTAATTAACTTATTTGTTTTCTTCATATTTCAAAATATTGCATCGTCTTTGTGCTGGGCGCTAAAAATGGAACATTGTGGTTGAAGATCTCTCCTTGTCTCAGAAATGTAAATCAAGTTTGTCAAGTTGCACCTGTCTTCATTGACAATGCTGGCGTTGTCCAACTGTCTCACTTCAGGGAATAACAGATCTTTGTTCTTGCAGGGTTCATGACATTTTAATATCCTGACACGAGCAACAACAAAGCAGCAGGTAAAAAAAAAAAAAGAAAACATTTAAAATTCCTCCACCTCACTGAGTAATTAGACATCAACTATTTTCAGTTAGATGATTCTGAGTGAGTTGTCAGCAGTCCAGTTGGAAAAGCTGGACCAGCCTTATTCCCTCTTGCAAAATACAAGGTACTGCATTATTGTAACATAAAATCTTTGGCAAAAATCTTGAAAAACAAGTTCACCGAAGCCACTCAGATGGATCGGATGAGTTCTAGCTCTAGACCAATTTATTTAAAATTTCTCTACATATTGAATTTCAAAAGCAAAACATATTAATTTAGCCTTAATATGACCAAAAACTGACTTTGCATTCACATAAGACTGCTACCAGTTGCTCCTGGAGAGTCACTTTGTTGTTATTGTGCTCTTACTCTGTGAATATACTTTTACTTCCCAGATATCTCATGGTTTTTAGATGTCAATTTGACTTTCACGTCTTCTCTGGAGGCACATGGCATTTACTGCAGTTCTTATTCTGAACGGTGGACGTCTCTGCAGATTAAAACCTGCCTGTATTTAACATTTGGTTGAATAGGAAGAATCTATAGAGAAAGTGTGTTCCTAATACAATTCTAACCATGACGTTTTCCATCATAAGCGCATTGACTTGTCAAAACAAATATGCGTCAAACCACTCTGCTACCTTTCCTGTTCGATGATGGGCTGCTTCAAAAATCACGATGTGGAAGCTCAGTGGAAATGCCAAAATACACTCCCGACAGAAACACGCGTGCCTCTGTCAGGAAACGTCACCCCAGAGGACTGAAACAGCAACCATATATAAGGTGTTACAGTCCCTTGCAAAAGTATTCAAACTCAAATTATCAGCCACAATTTGTCACAGGGCCCACAACTGCAAACATCAATGGCTGTGCTGCTGAAGACAATCATCTCCACGGAATGATGTTGGCATTTTAAAGTTTGTCATGAATGTTTGAATTTAAAGTAAATACTGAGCTCAAAACAAATATAAAAAAGGAAAAAAAAGAACAATTTGTGTTAAAATGTGGTTCAGAGTTATGTCTAACACCACAGGAACTCAGTGATTGATGTTGCATCCCTTGAGGATATGGAAACATCACGATGTGTGTGTCGGTGGGAGTAGGCATGTCAGATTAGGCCATGTCCTAACACATCTTGTGCCCTGAAGCCTGGTTTGTTTTGTGGGAGATAAAGGTCACACTTTGACTCCTCTGTGATCCTCTCTCTTCCTTCAGCTGTGACACACCGTCATCAATGACCTTCTCTATCTTTTCTATTTCAGATGCATAACAGCTTCAGCAGAGGGGAAGGCTTCAGGAAAGACTAACAAGCAGGGTTTTTTTTCATCAAGGTAATGCAATTTAACTCTGATATGCAATATTTCTTTAAAACTGATTTAAAAAAAAACAACTTTAAAAAGTCATGAGGACATCCTAATAATCAGGAGGTCAACCTTTGACCACTGGGAGCAAGCAGCCGATAACTTTATAAACCTAACAGCTTGAGGGCTGTTTGCTGCTGTGCCAGTGAAAAGTTTTCCGATTTGGCACACCTGCACTCTGAATGTTTTTCCCATTTTTCTTGGCACAAACCTTTAAGCTCAGCCAACTTGGATCAAGACAATCAATGTCAGTACATTCTCAGGTTTTCTCAGGTTCAGACTTGAGCTGGGTCACAGTTTCCCTGAGCAGTTTTGTCATTCTGTCATATGCTTTAAGTTTGTCTCTTGTTAAAATCTCAGCCTGCTTTTGGTAGATGGGTTTACTTCTGTTTGGCATAGGAAAGCCATTGCACAAGAACATCCCAGGTCAGGAGAATATTCACAAATCAGTTCAGCCATTGATGGAGAATTGGCTGCGATCACTTTGGGTGCACTCTTGATATTACGAATAAATGTTTTTTTAGATTACTTTGCAAATAAAAATCTGAAAGAGAATGAAACGTTGTAAAATCAACTTTTTGTGCAACTCCAGCTGCACATCTTAGGGGTGATTCTCCATCAGCATTTTTATTAATGGACAGAAGGTTTTGTTGATTATGTTTTGGAAAATAGCCTATATTCAGTTAGGCTGGATGCAATGGTAGATATAATTGAATCATCATTATAAATCTGTTCTCATCACAGATGTATCATTGGATTCTGTTATGCATTTTGATTGAACCAGTCTAACATTTTTAATTATTTTCTCATTTCCCTGCTAAAAAGTGAACCTCTGACTCTCAAGTATTTTCCACCCTGTTTTCTTGCTATTTTCATCCATCATTCTGGTCGCACCTGAATTTAAAGCATGCTGCTGTCACCGCCATTTTTTTATTGCGGTTATGGTGTGTTCAATATTATGTGCAACTTTTCAATAATTCAGAAAATTAAGAAGTTAATTCATTTCCGTAACACAGCTCACTAAGTACAGACTAATTACAATCCGGTTGATGTTTTAAATCCTTTATATCTGTTGGTTAAAAATCCTTTTCAACCAACAGCTCATTAAAAACACAACATTTAAAATTAGAATATGACATCAGATCAGCTGAAACCAACTTGTTTGTTAGAGACTACATGCCATTCCTCCTTCAGGCCAGGCCACCTTCTTCCACAAATAGGATCTGTCACAGCCAACAATGGCTTTCTTCCTATCACTCCTCAGTAAAAGTAATTTTTGCAGAGGACACAACTAACAGTTGTCTTGTCAACAGATTCTATCACCTGCAGCTCCTGCAGAGCAACCTAGAGCCGCTAGTCTTATTCTCTGATTGACGCTCTAGTTGTCCGGTTTGTCAGTTTACGTGGATCACCGTACTCTTTCCATCTTCAGATGATGTTCATTGCCTGGGACATTTTTTATAACTCATCTCTGATTAAACCTTTCCACAACTTTCCTCTTGATCAGTCTGTTGTAATCTTTGGTCTTCGTGACGCTGTTTGGTCTCATGTGAAACCCCCACAGGACAGCTGCATTTATACTGAGATTAAATCACACACCCTCTTAGATTTTATTTAAGAGGATCATAAATATGGGGTCTGAGTATAATTGCACACCACACTTTTCAGATTTTATTTGTTTAACATTTAGAACATGATTTCCTCTTTCTTAATATGCACTGCTTTGTGTTGGTCAGTTTCACAAAGTACCAATGAAATTCTTCAAAGTTAATCATCGGAAGGGGAAAATCTGGGAAAAAGTTCAAGGGGAAGAAATACTTTCATAAGGGCATTGTAAATAGTGCAATCTTGGTTTTATTAGTTCAATGAATTTAACTTTTCGTACTTTAAAAGTCAGGTACCATTTGGGGAACTTCAAAGGTAACATGAATGACTTTTAGGCTTTACTTAGTAACAGCCTTTGTCTGGCCAGTACGGCATGAAATTCTGATTGATAGAGTGCTGTGCTGACTTTGGTAGTTCTGCAATGTTCTTCCATCTCTATAAAGAAACACTGAATCCAGGATGTTGGTAATTTATCTTTGGCTGCTGATGACTTGGAGCTAAAACACTGAAACCAACTTGCACAGAGTAATCTTGCCCAAAATAAATAAGGAGTCTGTCTTGGAGTGAGTACTGGTTCTGGACATTTGCTTTCCTTTTTTAACTGAGAAGTTAGGATAAAGTGCTAAGTCACTGGTCACTAGTTACTAGTGACCAGTGACTCTTTGTTCTAATATACTGGTTTATCTCATTAATTATAATAACATCAATAATTGAATTAAGTGACTAAATTCACATAAGGGAGCTCAATCTACCACTGTTTTTAAAAATAAAAAATTAGACATCTCCCAGAAAATAGTTTTAAGAAAATGAAAAATTTGAAGAATTTTGGTCTCAACTTCAGTCAGTCAAGGCTGAAGCCCTCAGTTAATCAGTGAAGCTAACTTCTACCCTTATAGTCTTATAAATACAGTATCAATTACATCCTAAGAATTTGTGTGCATGCTATTTTATGAACATTTAGCTCACAGGTATTAAATACACTTTTCAGTTTTTCCACATTTCTGTATTTTTCTTCTGAGTCTGATATAATATTCCAATCTTAAATGTCATGTTTTTATTAACGTTAAGCAGAAAATATTCATAATGAACAGAAATAATGGCTTCAAAACATCAATCTATATGTGAACTGAGTTACTGAAATAAATCACTTTTTCAATAACATTCTAATTTATACAATCTGCATGTTGCTTTTTTTAAATAACTTTTTAAGATATCAGTTGCTTTTGCTTTCCCTCTGAGAGTTTTATCCACAGAATCTGTTCTTCTTTGCTTAGATTTAATAAAGTCTATTTTTAAAGCTATGATTCTTTTTCAAGTTCACCTCATTTTGCTGAAAATACAAACAATAAATCAAAACAGAATATTTAATCAAATAAATACATGTTTTTTTAAAAACAAAAAGAGACTAATTCTTTATCTGTAACAACTAAACTGCCCTGTGTTACGGTCAGCCTCACACACTGTAACAACCAACTGTATTGCTCTATGAAAGTGTCCAACGAAGGGTTACAAAGACCAGTATCCTACATGTTTGATGTCAACCTGATTCAATTTAAATGAAGGGTTCATTTCCAGGCCTCTAGATGACCTAAAAACATGTTGAAAAGGTCATTTGAGCATTTACCACAGCTATGTTGGAACAAAGCAACCTGCAGGACACACCTGGAAACTCCGGCAACCACCATCCGACCCTGTGACAACCAACCACATCACCCTGACATGGTGGTCAAACTCTGGCCTCCAGCACCAGCATCTTGCAACTTTCACATGACTCTCTACTTCAGCTCACCTGAATGAAATAATTATGTAATCTTCAGTACAACTTTGGTGCAACTTCTCTGAATGTTAAAGATGCAATTCTGTCATATAATTCATTTGTATTGGTCCAGGGATGAATTGAAAAGTTGCTGGACACTGTTTGACACACCTGCAATCTGCAATGTTCTTCCATTTCTATAAAGATGGAAGAACATGGATGGGATTCCCACTATCCATCCAGCCCTGGATGGATAGTGGCATCCCATCCAGGGATGACAACCAGCCCCATTTTGTGTAACAACCAATCATACATCATAATGTATACCTGTGATAATTAATCCAGGACCACTTAACAGGCAGCTTCTTATGCTGTGACACCATGTCAATGGCCTTTGACCATTGACATGTTGGCTGTCTGTGATGATTTACATTTTTTTTTGTTACAAGTTGCATATCTATGAACCCCTTTTGAGCCATGCATAAATTAAGTTTAAATTAAATTAATGACTTCTTATTTGACAATGTTTCCATGGTTAACAATCGCAGTAGACTAAAACGTATGACAGTCAACCACTACTCTAAATCAATGAATCGTGGACATTCACAGTTCCGGGGGTGTTTTGTTTGTTTATTCCAAGTTAAATTTCAGAAAAAAGCTTCCTTCTAAGCAACTAAAATGGTATCAGGTGATCAAGACACTGCAGTGAGAATTAGTCCCCCTCCGAGGTCAAACTGTTGCTGTTTGACCAGCAGCCTGTTTAAAACCTCCTGCTACCTTGAGGGAATACGCAGTGAGTGTGTGTATGTGTATGTGAGCGAGGCGGTGAGCGAAAGAGAGAAGAGAGAGAGAGAGAGAGAGAGAGAGAGATGCCTAAACAGACGCAGTAGCAGACGTGCCCGCTCCCGTCTGCCTGCCTTTCTCCTTCTCACACACTACAGAGAGCAGCGCTTTGACGCACCACGCATAGTTGGATTATAGTATTGCGCGCTGGTCTCTCGCCGGGTTTCTGGCACTCATTTTACTTCCAATTGACATCCCATCCCATCGGAATCATCTCCACCACTGCAGAGTTTTGAGAACGAACTTGGCGCAACCGCTGCTCTAGCGCCGGACGCGTGCTGTGAATTAATAACCAAAGACATCCTCACCTGGAGCGTGCGTTAACGGGCAAAGTGTAATTGCTCGAAAGCACCTGGATCACATTAAGGATCAAGACATTTTCCTTGTTAGGAGACACCAACACAGACCTCGCCGCCGGAGGATTCTGGCCACCGCATGCCGGGCATATGTGTAAGTTTGCGCCGCTGTAGCGCAGCCACAGACCCGGTCCATCTCTATAACTCAGAGGGATCAAACTCCTACTTCACACGCTTTACGCACTCAGAGGACCCAAATGTAAAAAAAATAACATTGTTTTTCCTTTAGAAAACCCAACTTGTAAAGGAAGGAGTAGAACAAACATAAAAGAAAACAGTGCGTTGCGTGCGGAGTTTGGTGAGCTCCTTCGGAAATTTTGAGGCTTTTCTCCGTATTCTGCGGGTTTCGTATCGGCCACCCACTTCTGCCGCAGTCATGGTGGGAGCTGTGCGCTCCTTTGGCCTTGGCCGCTCCTTGGAGACTGCACCGAGGCTTCTGCTCCTGGGGACCGTCCTCGTCCTGGTCCTGGTAAGCAGAGCAGACAGTCAGCCGTGCCCGCCTCAGTGTTCCTGCACCGGGACCACGGTGGACTGTCACGGCCAAGGACTGCGCAGCGTGCCCAGGAACATACCCCGAAACACGGAAAGACTGTAAGTTTCAGGAATAGCCTACTCCCTGAGTAATTTACATTTTCTCAAAGCATTATGATTTTTTAAAAATGAACTTATAAAGTAGCAAACATGTAACGTGATTATCTTCCTTCCTTACAGCTAGATTTAAGATGTGGGTTCTGTTCCAACAATGTTCATATAATGGTTCCATTAAGAAACGGATGGATAATTAACGCAAATGATCCCAAAACATTACCAAAACCACTCAGCGCACTAAGCACGAAGGACCACATCTGAAAACCGCAGGGCTTTAAATATGTTAACTGTCGAGTCAAAGTACATTTAAAATCACAAGATGTGGCGGCTGATAACACATTTTTTTCTAAAAACAGTCAGATTTATTACTTCGTGTGTTGAATGTCAGGGTAAAGTCAGATCGCGGATCTGCAGTTGGGGGTGGAGGGGCCGCCGCTGTGGTCTTGCTGGTGGTTTCGCACTGTTGCACTACCAGAGCCTCCGTCGACCACGTCGGTTTGTGTGGAGACCAGCGAGTTAATCAAAAACGGATTTGGACAAGTGGGCTTTGACTTAAACGGGCCTCGTTTTACCAGGCGGAGTCCCCTGATGAAACTTGTTTGAACAGTTTCAGTGCAGCTCCACAATATTTCTGGGGAGGGGGGGGGAGTTCTCTCTGAGATTCAAATCCCAATTAAGATCATAGTTTGCAACAGAAAATGTATTTATATATTTATGTTTTTATGTATTTTATTATAACTCCTTTTCTCGTTTTTTTTGTTTTTTTTTTGTTTTTTGTTTTTATAGGGATCTGAATGCAAACAACCTCACTAAAATCACCAAAGGGGATTTTGCAGGTCTGAGGCATCTGAGAGTCCTGTAAGTTGATTTTGTTTTAAGCGTTAATGTTGTTTCTTCTCTGCACAAATGTGAATATGTTCTTTTACATGTCCTGCCCTGACTGCTTAGGCAAAGGCTATAGTGGGTCTGGTTGCCCTGCAGTCTGATATCAGAAGTGCTGCGTAAAGGGAGATAATGTGATGTTCCCCATTTTGTAAAGTGAAGTTAAACTGAATCTGTTCCAGTCAACAAAGTGGAAAGACCTAAAAATCTAGAGAAAGGAAAGAACGAGAGAAAACGATGAGGAAACTGGGGAAAAGACCATATAGTCACAACAATGATCAAGAAATAAAACGCAAGGGGGAAAAAAGAAAAAGAAACTTGGAATAGAAATTTATATCAGATGTAAGTAACAACCCAAGTAATCCACACACAAAAAAAAATCAACACAAATCAATTGAAGTTAGTCAATGAATTGAGTTCTGGGTAATATTGAAACATGAAGTGAGTACTGAAATGCTTTCTGAAATTTAATACGTAGTAAAGTATTTTATATTTTTACTAGATATGTTAAAAACAAGAAGTCTTCTGTAACTGGAAACTAGTTGCATTCAATATGAAAGGACCTGAGGTGACTCTTCCATGCACTCTGATCTTTACTCTAGCAGTTTTACAAAATCTGTTCTTGGGACTTTTGACTTGGAGAAAAATCCTCCTATGTTTCATCTTCAGCTTTTTATAGAGAGGATCTCTGTAAATTTCTTTATTCTGCCTTCCTTCAATTATGTGAAATCAACCAGCACAAAATACAGAGAAACAGCCCCACATCATGAAACTGACATCTGACAACTTTAAAGTTTGTTTGTTGGGATGCTGTTCCACTTCTTTGCCAAACACAATTTGCGGCTTCACTATTCTGTCCAAATGTTCTGCTGTAAACTTTAAATGAGTGGATGAGTGAAGTCTTGTGCAATGAGTGAACATATATGCCTTGTTTCCATTGAGTGGCACAGCGGGGGTCAATGTAGTTCAGGACGCTATTTTGTCTGTTTCCATTGTAAAAGCTGCTCAAAAACAATTCCTGGGCCCCCTTCAGATGAAGGTCCAAACAACAGCGGTGTGTTTAGGGTGACGCTACAACAAATCACCCAACGCAGTCCATTGATTGGGGACGGAAAAATGTTGCGAGACATACTAGTGGATCACGTTTGTTGTCGCTATAATATTATGCAAAGTAAGGCATTTTATTTTAATCCTGCCTGCCCAGCGAGAGTCCAGTTGGCCATGGAAATGCTCTGGTGAACAAGCCGGAACATAAACTATAAAATATCATACCAAACTGCATTGGCTCGTGCCACACTGCTCAGTGGAAATGAGGCTGTAGAGTACACTAAGATTTAGTGAGTTACTTGTTGTCTTCTCTCAGCTTTTTTAATTCCAGGTCCTTCTGTGGTACCTGGCTCTTACAGAACAGCACTGATTATATTTTTGACTCCTCTGTGGAAAAAATATTTTGAAGACCTCCAGGCTCTTTTGAAATTTAGCTTCGATGGTGACCAAGAGAACCTTTAAAAATAGGCCAAAACCAATTCAAATTTTATGAATATCTTGGAAGAGTTTGCTGTTATGTTTCAGGAGATGCTTATTTTATGACACTTTGCTAATAAAAAAAAAACCTTTGAATGGGTCATGAGTTAACACTAAGCCTGCTGATATTGCTTTGTACTGACAGGGGGCAGGATTGTTCACAAAATACTCAGATTTCATTTATTTCATTTATTTTATTGGTTTTTTGTATTTTTGAGTCTTATTTTCTCTGTGAGTTAAGCACTTATTTCACATGCCAGGTTTATAACTGATAAAGTAATGACCAATTTGCTTTGATTTGGTCAATATTTTATCAGTTGTGTGGTTCTCGCACATGGTGTGCATTTAATATGTACAGCTCCAGTAGAAATATATTTTCTGAGAGAAACGTTGACATGTTCAGCTCTTGTTTCTGTCACTGCGTGGCTTTTTTTTTCAGAGCCGTAAAAGTCTCAGTTGTAATTATAAATTTTTCAGCTGCTATGTTTTTTTTTTTTTTTTTTATATTTGGATGGCATTGTGTAGATGTCAGTGCATCAATATTCGTTGTGTGTGTGAGCAGGTCTTTATTTGCTTGTGTTCTTTGTATATATGCGCAAAAGTGGAGGTTGAGGTTAAAGTGCGGAGGTGGTTGCAAAGACAGAAGTAAATGATATTCACACTCACAGCTCTGATGTGCTCTCTTTTGCTCCAAACTGCAACGCAGATTAAACAGTTTCCTATCCCGTCCTGCATTTTGAAGCCCTGCCGCATGCAGCACTGCATCCAGTTGTACCGGTCGCTCCGCTGAGCACACAGCCTACGCGACCAACAAAGAGCAGCTCTCTGGCACCTGTTAATGCCGTCGTGTTAATCTGCCAGTTGGAAGTGTCAGGAGGGGTTTATTTTAACCACTGGGCCCCGGGGTCCATGTGCTGGAGTGATTAACACACTGGTGAGGAAATGATGGAGGGCAAGAATGGAAAGAGATAGCGGTCATTAGGTGTAACCGCGGAGAGAGGAATGCAGCTGCTGGAAGGGAAGGCTGGAGGGGAAGGAAAAGGGAGAGAGAGAGAGTCAAGTAAGAACAAGTTTCCAAACCTAAGATCAGACCGGGTTCAGAGATCCCGGGCTCTGATTTGCTGCTGGGAAAGCCTGATCACCACTGAGCGGCAATGTGAATGGTTTTAAAGCACATTACTGGAATTCCATTGGGATTATATCCTTAATTACCAACATTTCATCTGCGTTCACCTTAAGTGCAACATTATAATAATTATTGATTATACGTCTTTTTAAATTATCATCATGTCCAAGATTTTACAAATGTATAAACAATCAACGGCAATAGCACTTGCTGAATTCTTTTGCACTTTTCCTTTGCACTCATATTTAAATTAAACATATAAATTACATGGTTTCACAAATTTTCATAAATGTATAAAAATTGTGTCCCTCAGTTTTATTCAGCCCCCATTGAAGCATCTTTTGATGCTGTGGCAGCAGAGAGTATTTTGGGGGTATTCCTCTACTGGATTTGCACATCTACAACCTAAATTTTTGGTTTGTTCTTGTTCCCAAAATAATTCAAGCTCAGACAGAGCTTGAAAACGGATACTTGAATATTCGTTTTCAAGTATTACTAAAGCTTCTCCAATGCAGAAGAAAAGATACTTGATCAGACTGGAGGTATCCAACTTTAGCTCTTAGTGGCTGGCGTCCTGTTGTTTTTGACGTGTCTCTACTAAAGCAAAAGTTCTGGGTTTGTGTCCCAGCCTGCGCATGTGTGGGTTCTCTGCAGACGGAGGTGACCTGCATAGGGCTTTCCCAGCCCCGTTACAGCTCGAGATAGACAATCATTCCCAAAACCCCAACCCCCACTCTGCAAGAACAAGCGTGTATAGATAACGGATGGTTGGATGAGAGAAAATGGAAACAACCAGAATTTTGAATCAAACGAACCTAAAAGTCAATCTTCAAAATGACAAGTTGCTTACAAAGTTTTAAATAGATTTGACTGGCAATGTGAGTCACCGACCAAACAGTCATAAACTTGTGTGATAAAACCGCAGAAACTCAAAGCCAGATTCCAGACAAAAGTAAATCTAAGCTGGAGTGAAAACAACCACAAAGATTTGTAAAATGATATGAAAAGAGAAGTTATGACTGGAAAATTGTAGTAGATAGATACAAAATAACCACAGAGAGATGTAAAAATTGTGCAGATCTTTACGATCCTAGAGCCAAACATGACCACAAATTGCATTAGCATAATTAGTGGTTGTTTTGAATCTCTCAGTGTAAAATTCTCTAATAAGGGTCACGTTTATTCTCCCGTCCTGTAATCATCTTGTGCTTACAGCACATTAAACATTTGTGTCTTGTTGGTCTTGGTCAGCGACACAATCCTGCTGGAGTTGTGATTGTGTAAGGGAATGAGTGGTCACAGCGATGTGGTTGGACAGCAAGTAAATTGGATGATGGATGAGTTTCTGCCTAACTGATGGGTCACTTTTAAAGTCGATTCTGAGGGCTTATCGACCTGTCGCTGATTGTCTTTTCTCCCTCTCTTTTCCTGCTTCAACATTCTCTGACTTTCCATCCCCTCCACACTGCCGTCTTTTTTCACACCAAATGCAACCGATCATTTCTTTCTCTTCTTCCATTCCCTCTCTTCTCTCTTGTCAATCTCATTCCATCTTTTTGTCAGTTTCTGCTCTGCCTTTTTTTGTCTCTTAACTGCAGGTCAATATCGCCATGCCTCTCTTCTGTTTGGTCTCTCATGCATCCATCAGCTCTGACACTCTGTGTGTCTCTTTATCAACCCATCTCTTCCCTTTTTTTATATCCAGCTCTCACAGCCTCACCCCTTTGGATGTTTCTTTCACAGGCAGTTGATGGAGAACAAAATCACCACAATTGAGAGAGGAGCGTTCCAGGACCTGAAGGAGCTGGAGAGACTGTGAGTGAAGCTGTTCTCCACTTTAACCTCACTGTTTGTCATGTTACCGAATATTTCTGGGTCGTTTTCTTTACAAACTTGACCCTAGAAGTGGATGCACATGCAAAAATAAGTACTTTATGCTACACATATTTTCCTTTGAGCAATGCATGGCCTCCAATTGATTTGTTGATGTGTAGCACAGAAAAAAAATGTCCTATTTATTTTGCCTGAAGCCACATATATTTAGTGCCAATCAAAGCTTCTGTATGTCACTGCAATAAGTTGCTTAAACATGGTGATAAAATGGCAAAAAAAAATCCTATTTTACTCTCATAATCTTGTCAGAACATTTGAGCTGCAATCCTAATGCTAACGCTAAGAAAAACGCTAATATTTTTACTCTGCTTTGATTCCACTCATTAATAGTTTGGTCCATTTAGAGCAATGCTACAAAATGTGCAGAAAAATCTGAAAGAAAAAGTTGTTTACCTGCTTTACAAAATTAGTACCTTGATTTTAACATCTTAACCCTTACTGACCAGTGTTTCAGCTGCTCTCTGTTACTCTACCAGCAAGCTGGGAATATCTGATTCTCAAGATCTGAGCAAAGCATTATGGGAAGGTTTTGTGACACAGCCAGACGAGGTGCTGCCACCATCAATGCTTAGATATCTGGAAAACCACATATCTCTCAGAGAAGAAAATAATGTTGATTATCCGTTATACAGCTTTGCAGGTCATGGACATGGAGACATACTAAAGAGTGAAAAATTAATTGCTGCCGAGTCGCTATGTGAACCCACCAGTTACATTTTACAATATCTGGACAGTGAAAAGAACAATGAAACTCTGTAACAATAAATAAAAAAATGCTTACATAGGTTGCAGATGAAAATGTTGCTAATGGTGTACCACAACTATTTTCTCACAGAGATTGATATTAATAATTTGCACCCTAAGCTCATGTCTGGGATCAGAGCCACCCTAATGTGAAACACTTTCTTTTTTTCTTCCTTTGTTTTGCTCAGTTTTAAATGCCGTTGTACTTATTAATTACAGATGGAGTGAGACGCATAGCTCAGCAAAATGTGTTGAGTTTAAAAATGTGTTTTACTAACTGTTCTCTTGTGTCTACAATCTAAACTTTTTATTAAAAAAGCATACATGCATTCCCCTATACACATACACCCAAGTAATATGCATTAAGTACTAATCAAAAGAAAATATTTTATCTTTTTGATTGCTGTTTTGGTTAAATTCTTTGCAGGTTGTGGGGATGAAACTGATGGTCTGTTATGATTTCCTGACTGATTTTGTCTCATGCCTTTCTTTTCTCTGCTCTGTTGCTGCTCTTCGTTGAAAGAGTCGGGAGCTTTATGGACCATTAGAGAGAATGTGCTAGTTTTTCACTTGCAGGGAATGCACAGCGCTGCCTGGCAAAGCAGTTCTAGGAATTTCTGCACAGAGTAGTGGACAAGAAGGAAGCATTTTAACTGTGTATGGCCTGGATTCAACAGAGAAATCTGACTGAAAAGCCATGATATAAAGCGATGGTACAAGCTGGTAAATGTCCTCTGTCATGCATCCATGTACAATAGAAGCTTAAAGCACATATTCATTCAAATAGCAATGCTACGTCTCCCCAGTGACATGTTGTATGACAACATGGCTGTCCTGTCATAGTGCTGCAATGCAATGCTTCGAGATTGGCATGTTCACAAACACAAAGATGGAGTCAGTCATCAATACCCCCCCACAGATGCTAGACAAAGGCACGTCTCTGGAGTCTGGAGTCCGGGGGTCAATTCAAAGGCCTCTGTCGTCTTGGGGGCTGTAGGGGGCTAGAGGGGGCCTGCTGGGCACCGCTACCCAGAGTAGAAGACCCTAAGCTGGGCTGATGGATCCACACTGACTGCCCCCCACAGGGGTGGAAAACAGTTCCCATTCTCATCCTTTTCTGCAACTGGCTCTGGAGGGCCAAGCAGTGCAGGGCTGGGTCAGGTGTGGGCCTGTTGTCTCGGGGGATGAGAGTTAGACTGGGGTTGGGGGAGAGGCAGGCATGTCACAACACACTCATACACACATATAAACACATGCATGTGTGTATGCATTCACTCACATAGAGGCACTTGCTTACGCAAGGCTGCTCTGTCAGTACTGGTTTTATCTTGGTTTTTGGGGGGCCCCAAAAACCCTCTAACGCTTCCGTTCGCCTGTCATTCATTCTTTAACCTCCTCTCATGTTTTTGCACCGTTGTCAACCATCTGGGTTTCTCCTTCTATTGTTCTGTTTATGTAGGAATGTCACAAATTCCCATCTCAAACCCTGAGGTTATAAAATAGGAAAGAGAGGAGTTCCTGATCCTGACATCTTTCATTTGCATGTTAAAGGATTAAAGCATCACTTCTGTTTAAATTTGGAGAGATTAAAGATGCTAAGAGTCCAAGTGGTCTGAAAAGAGTACATCAATTAAAGGTAGTGAGAAGATGAGAATAGCAGCCAAGAAAAAAAACTTTTTTACATAACTTGTAATTGACAAATATTATTAAAGAAAGATTTTAGAGTAGGTTCAAGAAGAGGAATGTTGGGAGCAGGAATTAGAGAGTGGTAAACCTCGTGCTTGTTTTGTACAAGCCTGAAAAGAACAGAATTGCAACTTGATGGTGGATTTCAGAGAAAGTGCCTGGATTACTGCTAAATGATTAGCTGTAAAGTTGTTTGAATAACTACATCCTTTTCACTGTCTGTTTTTTTAATGAGCAGGGAACATTGAGCTCTTCCACACAATAAGGACTGTGAGGTGTGAAACACTCAAAAAGGCAGCCTCAGGTTACACAGACATAGTTTAATGTTAACATTTCCATCTCACTGTTTTTATTCTTTAAAGAGCTTCTAATGAGAACCCATAAAAATTGTCAAGGAGCCTGAATGAAGTCTAGCGTGTACACTGTAATGCCCCTGCCCTACCTGTTGCTGCAGAACACTATCCAGGTGTCAGAAATAACATACAGTAGTCTCTCTGAAATAAAGACTCCTGACCAATTAATCAGCTAGTGTCAGCTAATAGCACATAAAAAAGCGGAGCAGCTAAAGGCTTTAATATTCTGTTCAGTGAGTATGTTTACTTAAAAACTCATTTCAGTGGCTATTTCATCAACATTTTTCTAAAGTCTATGTTTGAAAATTACAATAGTGTTACAAGAGTAGATAGTTTACATCTGTGGTTATTTTTTGCACATTTTGCGCATGTAGCTATACACACACCAATTATAGGGAGAGCCCTGCAGTGATGTTGGATTTTTGCCTGATAGCAAAGGAATTTGACGGTCAGGTGATAAGATGAGATTTCAGCATATCTGTGTTTTCAGGCAAAGATTTTATCTTACCTGAACTTTAAATTAGGAGATTGTGAGATAGGATAGTGTAAGTGTTTGTCAGATAATGGATCTTTGTTCATTTTAGATAGTGCAGCTGTGAACCAACAGGACGTAGATGTAAAACCAGATCAGATGGTTAGTTTAAAGTGATGTTGGGTGAAGTCATTGAACTATGCACAAAAGTTTGCACAAGTCTGTGTGTATTAAATATTCTTTACGAGCTTTAAAGCTTCAGCAGCACTTTCAGTGTCATGATGGTTGAGGTAGTTTGTTTTTTTTTTTCCTCCACCCAGAATTGTGAGTTGTGCTGTTGAGCTACTCAATTTTCATGTGTCTTTGTATTTTATGGCTTCATTTGCATCTCCGTGCTTCAGCACACCGTTGTGGCGCCCCTATACATGCCTGAGAGAGAATGAGTGTGTTTACTGTGCGGTTACTGGCCTCCTAGCATCTGTTTATGACTGTGAGGATTATCGCCACGCTGCAGTGTGACATTAACTCATTGGAGTCACTCTCACACCTCAGACCACTGGCCACTCAGTCTTCATTCACTTTCAGCCAGACTTTGACAAGTGACAAATGAGTATGGAAGTGGCTGTTTACTGCATCTGCATGCACACGCCCAGAAAAGACAAAGATACATTCTTTCAGGTTGAGAAACAAAGAGGCTCAGCTCGGCACAGGCAGCGCAAAACAACACAGAATGAAAATCCCGAGGTATCCGGTGTTGGCTGAGCTTTGTGCGAACTAGTAAACATTAAGTGACTAAAACTGAAAGCATTTCTTAAATGAATGCATCTACTTAGCTCTGAACAAGGAAAAGGAAGTGATTCAACTGAGCAAATAGTTCTGACTTAGCATCTGTTGCATATCTTTCTCAAAAAATATGTTGAAATATAAGTGAAATTTAAGTGTCAACATTATTTTGGACACATTAATTGTCATAGAAAAATAATTTTACAGATATGTAATTCAGTGGAAGTTCACTAAATTAAATATCCTAGCTAGATTTATGCTTCCAACATGAAGTAGTTCTTCTTTAGTTATCTTTTTTTGATCATATAGGTTCTAAAAATGCATATATCAAAATTTACATGCATAGATAATCCCAGTTATGTGAACCTGTTCTTTTAGAGCCATGAATAACAAATATTTAAATTATCTGTACAATGCTTTGCTTCTTAATTTTGCCATCTTTAGTAAAGAAGGATAATATTTGTCCAGGCCAGTTTTATTGTGAAATTGAGTTTTATTTTGAAAATCTTACTTTGTGTTGAGCTTTATATTATATTAGAAAAACCACTGACGGCAGCAGGATTGCATAGACATGGAGCAATACGGTTTTTCACTCTATGCCGTGCTTTTTTTTTTTTGGAGCAAAAGGAAATGTATGGTTGAATTTATATCTTCATTTTTGCATATGCATTTTGTTATAGATAAAGAATTTTTTGTTAAATTCACGGGTTTGTACGCTTCAATACATTTACACCTCAGCGTCACGAGGATGGTTGCAGTGAAAGGCATGCATAATTACTAACAGATTCCCATTTCCACTCATGACTATTTGGAAGAGTTTAGACAGAGGTTTGTTTGAATGAACGTTCATTCTGAAGTCAAGAAATGTTGAAAACACGTCTCATATCTGATGTTGTATTTTTAGTGTTTAGTATTGTATTTTGTGGTCAGGACAGAGGAAACCTATGATCCAGATTATGCAAAAAGAAACACTGGATGTTTCTCATCCATGACGGCGGCACAAACAAATGCTTCACTTAATACAACATCTGTTTATCATTGGTTATATAAACACGCCTATAACAAAATTATCAGAAAGTAAAGCAATGGTCTGAAGGTACATTCCAGGCTTTATAAATCCAATATGTGAATGAGGAAATGCAACATGATTTCTGCTCTCCAGCTGCTGCTGGCAAACTATTTGCTCACTTCTGTCTTTGTGACACAGCAAAATCAAACAAAAACACTTTCTAGGCAAGTTATAGAAATACGCTGGTTGTCGGTTCCCTTAGAGGTAATTAAAATTCTGCTTCATTTTACTGAAAACGTATTGAATGCATTTCCACAAGACCTCTACGGCATGAGAGATAAACCGTGAAAGAAATTATTTGTATGTAGGGGCTGAACAATGTATTACAACACATTACATAGAAATAACAATAGAACTGACATCAACTGCAATAATAAATAAGTGTAAAAGAATCAGCACTGAAAAACCTTTAGTGGAGTTACTTGATGTGAATGTATCATTTCATTTCTGTTCCATTCTGCATTGGGAGGTTTTTGATACTTTGCATTATTGAATACTGAGTCAGATAAAAGGCAGCTTACTAAAGAGGAAACTATCAATAATTAAATTTAAGAATTCATGACCTCAGGAAAGTTTTTGTGAGGAGGAGAAAGCCAATTTGTAAAGTTCAAAAATCAATTTGTTTGGTAAATCTAATATTTTCTTTTACTATATACTGTAAAAAAAAAAAAAAAAAAAAGCAAGATATCAGATCAATACTTCATCAGATCAATAAACTCATTGAGCCCCCCCGAGATTCAGGGAATAAGACAAGATTTGATTTCTGTGTTTTTACTTCATTATCTGGTTCTCCAAGTCTGACAGCACAGTGAGACTATTTTAAGAGGATGAGCTCATACCACCTTTCTGGCATCGCCACTCCAGCACACACCCTCCCAGGGGGATGTCTAGCCCACTAACGGGCTCTGATGGCCGTGCAGGAGCTGCAGAGGGGAGTGGGCCTCTCTCTGGGACCATGTGGAGCTCTTAGCTGAGAGAGTGGGCGTTAACGGAAGATTGGTGAATAATTTAGAAACATCATTTCTGCTGGCCGTTAATTATTTAAGCAGCCTCTGATGTAACTGTGGAACAAGAATGTCGGTGCGTGTGCGCCGGCGTCTTTGCACGTCTGTGCGCTCTGGGGTGGAAGACGGATGCAGGGAGGGCGATGTTATTTAAGGAGAGTCCAGGTTGGCTTATTTGGAAGTAAAAAGAGGTGAAACACAAAGGTTGGAAAAGGAAAAAGTCAATGAGAGGAGAAATAACAGATCTTAACATTCTTCAATGGAGTCAGTGTTTTGTTGTATCAACCTGGAGAAGTTTTTTTGTTTGTTTGTATTTTTAAATACAGGGAGGGTTTGAACTTGTTTGTATGTTTATAATTCTTACAAATCTGAAAAGTGTGGCATGCATTTGTACTCCCACCACAGAATTAATGTGTAGTTATAGTTGAAGTTTTCTGCGGTATATCAGCTGTACCCATATAAACTCTCATTTAATTTAAATATGAGCTGCACTTTGATTAGGCCATTTTAACACATGAATATTGATGCTCTGATCTAAATAATTCCAGCTTAGCTCTTGCTGTTGAATGATGTCGTTTTCAGCCTCTAACAGGTTTTCTTTCAAATTTAACTCATTCTTGTTTTTCTCGTATTTACTTTCCCCCTTTTATTTGTGTCCAGTAGCAGTCCAAAGAGCATCCATTACTGGCCCTGTCACGTGTTTGCGTGTAAGTGTGTGTGTCAGGGTTAAACTGTTTCAGCAGGCCGTCTCTCATTGTGTCACTCTGTTGCCTTACTCTGCTCTGACTCACTTTAAGAATCGGCCACACACACCAACATGAACTGACACACAAACCTCTTCACTCCTCTCAACCGGGGTTAAATGATCGCACCCAGATTATTAAACTCGCCTGAGTTCTCTCAACTCTTCTGTGTGTGTATGAGTGTGATGATGAGTTGTTGTGGGTTCTTCCCCTGTGAGGGCCTTGTTTACTCAGTGGGGTCTTTTTCACACATTCGGTAGCCCGGCCAGACTGCCTGTTTGTTTTTCCCACATCGTCTCCTCTCCCTCGTCTTTGTGGAAATAACGTTCCCCATCACCCCCTTCAGCTGAACCCCTTCCCTTCGTGTTGCTCCCCCCTCTCCTCCCTTCATCTTTTGCAGGTTAGAGTTTGTTTGTCGGCTATGTTCAACCCATTAAATCATGGATAACTTTATTTTTTTCATATGTACACTTCCATGAACACATGCATTTATGAAATAGCACCCATTAGTTTTGTATTTGTTATTTTTTGCAAACCCAGCCAGTAGAAGTTGTTTTAAAGAAACTGTTCAATCATTGTGACTTTGTAATTTCTCAGCATGGGAAACTGCATAAATGTACAGGTAATCCCAAAATTATTCATATCTACAGTGACCCTAATCGGAGAGGTTATATGCAAAGACTGTGGAAGGAATTGTTACTTCGACATCCCCAGTCAACACTAAGTGCTAAACAACTAGTAGCTCAGTGTTCCAACATCCGCAAACGGCAACTGCTGTCACAACTTGAGATTGACGAGGTACAACACAAATGCTACGGTAAAGAGGAGGAACCTGGATGTCAGGACAGGGGGGACTTAACTACAAGCCCCCACCCAGAGAGGGGATATGCAGATATGCAGCCACAATGAATATATATATATATGTGTGTGTGCATTGTTTTGCTATTTTTTGAGGAATTTCCGTCTCACTTCCAATCTAATCTAAATCTAAATAATAATAAATTGCAAAAAGATCGGCTCATGTCTGTATTACAACTACTATAACTACAACCAGAGTATGCCTTAAAGTTGATAAACTTGAACAAAATGCTTAACATTAACATTTTTAAAAATAGCAGTTCTCCACATCTATATTTTAAGTCCACTGTTGAAGCAGGTACCTAATTGTATTTTGTGTTTTTACAGCCGCCTGAATCGGAATAATCTGGCCGTGTTTCCTGAGCTACTTTTCCTGGGAACGACAAAGCTTCACAGACTGTAAGTCATGCTGCTGTTTTTCTTCTTTTGTCTGTCGCTCATTTGATTTCTACTGAAAGTCTGTAGCTTTTTGATGTGACAAAGCTCAAAAGATTGATAATGGTTTAAATAAGTTTCTGTCTTACTAACGCCAACAAATTCAAGTCCAGTGAGTTTGATGTTTCTACAATACTTTGTAAAATGCTTAAGAAAAAAGTTCTTTGTGACATTGTGCTTGGAGTTCTCGGTTGGATGAAGGTGTTAGGAGAGTGAGAAACTAAATTTGTATGGCACTGTCCATAGCAGCCAGTTCAGTAGCTAAAGGAGATTATCACCCCAACAGCTGCTGCCCACTGGGAGAGAGGTGTGTGTTTTAGTCTGTGAGCACAGAAAGTGAGAAGGTCTAATCAGATATTTCAAAACTGGTTTTTCCTCTTGGGTTACCTTTTTGCCACAAAATAGTTTCAGTTGCACACATGAATGCTCTGGTTTGCACTCAACCTGGCAAAACGCTGTTTGTTTTCGTTGAGCACCTTCTCCAGTCTGTCCCAGTCTTCTCCGTGAACCGAGTTTTGGATTCCCAGTACTGTTGGGCTGGGCCTGCAACACTGCTGAAACTGTGGGAACCGACTTCCCGTCACGGTCATTTGCGGGTCTCGGGGAGTAATTATGGTTGCATATATTTATATGTGCGGCTGAATATATTTATCTAAAGCTATGCTGAAATGCTGAGCTGATTCACACAGTGTGTGAAAGTTGTTTATGTTCTGCGGCTGCTGCCGTGGTCGGCTGGGCTTGACCTGCTGTGTTTAAGGGTGTGTGTCTGCATGCGCGTCTGTGATTCTGCAAGTGTGTGTGCTTCTCAAGGCCAAGAGCTGGCACTTTGCTCAGCGTGTGGGCTGAGGTAAAAATACAACGCGGATAAATTGCGCTACTCAACATGTCACTTACAAGCGTTTTTATGTTAGCTGTCTCAGCATCGATGATGTATAGATATTTAATTTCAGCTAAGATTCACTGACAAAAAATTTAATCGGCGCCGAAAAAAGGAATTTAAAAACTAATCAAACTGCTGAAAAATGACATTTGCACAACATTCGGCAAAAGCTAAAACACATTTTTATTGTCTAACAAAAAACTTCTTGTCTGCTATTGTTTAGACTTTGCAGTCTTCTTTTCACTTTTAGAAAACAAAAGAAGTCCCTGAGAACCTCTGAAATACAATCTTGTTGGGTTTCATATTGAGGGCTTAAGGTATGTGCTAGCTTGACTGGCTTTCAGTTTTGCAACAGTGCAGCTATAAATGAACACTTGCTGAACCTGCTATTATGAAAATGTTTTCATTTTTTGTGGCTTTGAAATGTGTGTGTTTGTGAGTACGTACTGTATGGGTCTAACCTTTGCACAACTCAGTGGTTTAGCCTTCTGAGAGCTGAGTCGTACTACGAATGAGGTCAGGTGTGATTTTTGTGCGTTTGTTTGCTTAGACAAACACATGACTGAGATTGATTATGTGCAGTTGTGAAGGTATGTGATTTTGCTGTCAACTGAACTGAATAAAAAAAATATTCCCATAATAAGTCTGATAGATTAGTTTTCCAAACCATCACACTGTGAATTCATATTGAATTATTTATTGAAATTGGGTTGCTCCTGTAAGTGAACTCCCATTGGTGTTACCTTTGAATTAAAGCTATTAAATTGTAGATTAAAAATTCATTCTTAAAATAATTTAAGAATATATTTAGCTTCCCTGGACTTCTCGCTGCACTATATAAAAAAAACCCTGTAAATCAGAGATTGCAATGATATATTTGTCCATGTTTCAGTCCTGATCAACATATTTAAAAAGGTTTAAACTGAAGTACCTTGTTTTTGTTAATCCAACAAATCTGGGTTTCCTTGACAACGGATGTCGAGATGTCAGATATACGTTTGGGGAAAACCAAATTAAACTATGTATGTTTTATTTGACGCACCAACATAATGTTATATTAGCTTTCTTAACTTTTTAAATACCATGTTGGGCCAGAATATGAAGACAACAGAGACAAGGACAAATGATCTGTTGCTGGGAGGAAAACAGAGACAGCAATATTTGTTGGTGAGTTAAATACTGTTAACATTACTACTGTTGACCACTAGTGAATTTCATATAAATTGATAAATGTATCTGAGTCAGAAAGTGGTTTCAATAGCCTGCTACTAAAATGTATTAGGTGTTTAACCTATATCATCAAGTTCCACAGATAGTCAAAGTCAATGGTTTACATGTCCAAGGGTCGATGGATGCCATAAAAAACATCAATATTGGTTTGTCACAAAGCGTCTATAAAACCTTTTTTCACTTAATGTTGTTGGTCCCTTTGAAGTTGTTTGGTTTGATGCCTTTTTTAAGTAAATTAAATTAAAATGAACAAATATGATCTGAAATTAAATATGTAAAAAATGTCCTTGTTGGTAATATTGTTGCAAATTCCTACAAACAGAAGAAATTTAGAATGAGATCTGAATCCTCTTCATGGTACCCCTTTCAAACACCTGTGTCCATACCGCACCTTTTACCTCCGTCATTAGATGCTCACATCATCGTTCGCAGCACTCCAGGGTCCTGACTCCATTACAAAGACTCATCTGGAGACAAATTGTTCTGGAAGTACCAAAATGTCCTCCGTGTTTCTGTCTGAATGTGACACAGAGAGAGCCCTCCTGTTCAGCAGCAGTACTGAGGACCACAGCTGGGACTGTTTGCTCTGAGGGGAAAAGAAGAGAGCAATAAGACACTTTTAGTGGGAGATCAAACTGTGCCAGTTCATTAGAGGGACTCTGTAAAATAAGATGGACTGGCAATAACTTAAAGTTTTGGACTTTAACCAAAAATTGTGCCAGCTTATTTATATCGCACATATTCAGGACAAGGGAATTTAAAATGCTTTACAAAACCAAAAGAAAGAGAGAATGGTAAAAGTATAAAACTACATTTTGGTCCTCCATGTTTAATACGAATAAGTAATCCATAATTTATAAACTAGTAGGGATTTCTCTCGATCCATCTTCTGATAAAAGCAGATGTTGGTTCTCCATGTTAAGATGAACTAAAGTATAAAACAATTTCACCACAGATTTAGAGAAAAATCTGTGGTTAAATAGAAATTAAACCAAGTAAATAAAACATGAGAGTATGATAAACTTCTACATTTTCTCAAAAAACCCAAAGGAAATAAATACAAAGACAATCAATTACTTAATTATTATTTGTCGCTAACTTATCCATTTTACATTATGGGAGGATTCATTTTATGTTTCTAAAAATGTGAAATATTTTTTTCTTATTTTCTCAAAAAAATAATAAATTATATATATAATTTATGGATGTATGGATTTACATTTACTGAGCAATGTAAATCCATAAAATGAAAAGACAAAACTTAGAAAACTGGTTCTTGAAAGCACTGCTTTGTGATTTCCTGTTGCTTTTCTGATCTAAATGTATTAACGGTGACTTTCAGTTAATATTTGTTGCAGAGTAACCAAGTCAATTTGTTGGAAATGGTTCTCATACAAGAATTTCTGTTGTTGTTTGAGCTGTTTTGTGACCTTTGGTTGATCCTGAGCAGGCAAGTGCAGCAGAGCAAGGAAAGTTCAACCTCAAGCTGACCTCATGACCCAAAGTCGGTCAACAGCTGTAAATTATTTTTGATTCAGAGGCAAAATTATTACTTTAGTCTCAGTAGCACATCTTCTTCCAATATTTTAAAGGTATAATAGACCTTTAAAACCACTGAGAGATTGTTTTATAGTTAAAAATGAATCAGAAGCTTTAAAAAAATAATAAATGTTAGAACAGGTGTGAATATTTGGCACTACCTTGTATTCGAAACCTATCCCACATTTCTTGACTTCATTGTCACTCTCAAATGGTTTAGGGATAAAACTGTAATAGAGTGATTGCTGTTACTAGCAAATTCCCTGAAGTAGAAAATTTAACATTATTGGAAATGACATTTTCTGTCATTTTCCAACAACATCTGTAATGAGTTTGCTTGTTCTAAGGGACAGATTGAAGCCAGTTGAATCACCACACAACTGAAGAATAAACTGGAAAAATAGGCCCTGACACTTTGATTAATAAAATATGACCTGTTGAGTTTTTGTCTGGCCAGTTTAAATGAAGGAAATTATTGGTAAGAGAAAACAAGAATAAGTCACAGCTTTCAATTTATAATGAGTGCATATGAACGATTATGAAATCAGAAATATTGCGTGTGTTTAAATATGGACTATATTTGTGTTGTGCGGTGGGAGATTATGGTCACTTTTCATTACCAATACCGTTGCAATTGTTAATTAAGTCTGGATTAATTACATTTTTGTGTATTCTGCCTTTGCTGTGCTAATTTAAGAGTGTGAAGCTGCATGAAGCATAAATTGGTTAAGTAGATTTTGTTCTTGGTATTTTATGAGAATTTCCTTCAAGAAGGAAAGAAAGGCAAACTTTTGAGAAAAAATGTGTTAAAAGGACTATTTTAAGTAGATGTGTTATAAGCAAAGATATTTGAGGTGTAACAAAGCTCTAATTTGAAGCAGTCACTTAGAGAAAAACAAAACTTTGACAAATACTTCTGAATTCTTTACAAGTTTCTGAGCAAAAGAAAACAATTACAAGTGGGACTGAGTGAAATAGAGAGGCGTCAACTCTAATGCTTTCCAACGTAACATCCAAATGAACCACAGTTCAGCAGCAGAACATCTCCCAGTACACAGCACTCCCTCCATCATCTTTACAAATTCCTCACAGTGCACAGAACACGTTTACATGCATAATTAAACTTTTCCATTGTTTGTGCTGTAGTGGTTTGGTGGTATACATCAATATGCTTTCATCAGCATCTACATGTATGTTTAATGTTTAAAAGACTGTTTGGGTCGCATAACCAGATTTTTTTTTCTTTGTTTTTAAGAGTGTCCATTTCTGAAATTTATAATTTATTGCCTTCACTAACACATCACAAACACCTGATGCAATTACATTAGTCACTGTAACATAACCTTTTGTATTTTTAATGTTGTGGCTGACTGGGACATTTTTATGGCAAGTGAAGTATCATGATGGGAAAGTTGTTCATCTGTCTCCAGTCGACATAACCATGTAATCACATTAACTATTTCTATTTCAACTCCATTTCAACTTTAATATGCTCCTCAATCTTTGCTGTATAACTGTTGACTTTTATTGTTTTGTTTGAAGCAAGGATCCCACCACTTTGCACCTTCTCCCAGTACGTTGAGTATTTTGTGGAATATGGTTTGGAAACTTAATGAATCGTTAGCACACTGGTTTGTGGATTATTAAACTTAAATTCTCTAGATGAGGGGTGTCATACTCCAGTCCTCAAGGGCCGGTGTCCTTTTAGATGTGCCTCTGCTGCACCACACCTGAATAGAATAATTAGGTCATTAGCAAGGCTATGGAGATCTGATCTACACAAGAAGGAGGTAATTAAGCTATTTCATTCCAGTATTTTGTACCTGTGGCACATCTAAACACTGCAGGACACCGGCCCTTGAGGACAGCAGTTTGACACCTTTGATGGATCATCAGCAGCAGCAAGTATACACCCACTATACCAAGAGTGAACATCATTTTTGACCAGCTATGTGTCCCTGTAATCAAACTGAACGTGCGATTGCTGCCGGTAGCTAACATCCTTCCTTTGAGGCAAAAAAAAACAATAAGACCACCAAATCACTGTTTTGATAGGAGCTCATAAAACACTATTTTAAAGCTCTCAGTGTCTAACCTTGTGCTTGCAGAAGATTCAGCAGTCTGCTTCATGGCTTTGCAACATTATGCTACTTTCCATGTATGCCAGTTGTGAGAACTCAGCTGAGGAATGCAGAAGATGACAAGAAGTAAATATCTAACCTTGTTCAACTCATCAGAATTTTAGATACGTGTTTACTTTTTGTTCTTTTGTTCATTTTAATATGTTTTGTTGCAAGACAGAACATTATTTCATTTGTTGCTGTTCTGATAGACAATCTGCAACAAAGCAGAAAAGGTGCTTAATGCATATCTGAATCTTTCAGTTTCTTCAGTTTTTATTCCCTTTTTTGTGAGTATTAACTTTATTAGCATTTAATTCACAGATACAAAACTAAATAAAATGGCAAAAAACAGCTTTCATTTACTTAATTTCTGGTTTTCCATTTTTAATTATGTCCAATTTCATTGTTATTTCATTTGGATAAATAATATCTTATCCTGTTTTGAGTTTAATTTCATTTTTAAAGAAGGGATGTTGAAAGAATCACAAAGAAAAGTTGTATTTGGTACACTAGCATTTTACTTATGAAACGTAAACATATTTAAAGGTTAATTGACACACATTACATTAGCATTAAATAAAAGTTTGAATGAGTTAAAGTGCACTTTTACTGTTTGTTGATGTGTATATAGCACGTCTCTAATCCTCTACTAAACGCTTTCCTGATGACGCTTTGCCACAAAGCACTGAGTCTTAACATTGTAGCTTTGTCTTGTGTGAAAGGTTAACCCCACTCCACACGCGCACACACACACACACACACACACACATGCACACTTTCTCACAGAAACACTCACATGCAGACTCTGCCAAGTACTACAGCCTGGGCACTGGTGTGACACGAAAGTGCAGGAAAACTTCAGAGGATGTGGGCCTTCCTATGGTGTCAATAGTTTGTTGGTTGCATGGAGAGGGGGGAAAGGGAAAGGAAGAGAGAGGTCAAAGGTAGGGAGAATGAAATTTTCTCTGAGTAAATAATGTTTTTTAATTAAGATAGAGGTGCTCCAAGTGTTTTCGTTGCCACAGTGACGATGACCTCTGGGTTTGAGACAGGTCAAAGGTGAAGAATGTTCCAGACGTGAGATCTAAGGAGGAGGTGATTTATACAAGCAAAGAACTGGGCTGTCGCCTCCCTCTTACCACCAAAAACAGCAAAGAAGTAAATTTTTATCGTATAATCTGATGTAATTAAAATAGTTTATGGATCAGCTAGTGAATAATGTACAAACATATTTCCAATTATTGTAAGACTTGTTCATATAGTTTAAAAACCTTAAACATTTAAGGTATTTCTTTTAGCCTTGACTCTAATGGCTTGTGCATTTTTAATAAAATGTATCCACATTTTCCATTTGCTTACTCTCATAGAGAA
This sequence comes from Poeciliopsis gracilis, assembly GCA_911649635.1. NCBI lineage: Eukaryota > Metazoa > Chordata > Actinopteri > Cyprinodontiformes > Poeciliidae > Poeciliopsis > Poeciliopsis gracilis. The sequence goes on from CAJVRI010000128.1 coordinate 395,540, forward strand.
AATTGAAGAGGATTAAACAAATAAGCATGAACTGCATAAAAAGAAAAATAACCTTAATAACAAATAATAATAAAAAAATACTAACAAGCTAACAAACTTTGTTTAATTTAATCAAAGTTTGGTGATATAATTTATTAGCTCAAAACTTGAAAATATAGTTTGAGGTAGCTTACAACCAATGGCCATAAAATTTAATACATTTCCACCCTGCCTCTTTTTTTGCTTCACTTCAGATATTTTTTTTCTTTCTTCATTGAAGAAACAAGTATAGCTGCAGGCACATTGCGTTACAATTCAGCAATGTTTCCTGCACCCCTTGGTTCCTGTTTCTAGCAGATATAAAAACTCACAAACATGCACACTAATTAGAGAACAGCTCTTTAACACACACACACACACACACACACACCCCCCCACACACACACACACACACACACACACACACAGGTTTTTTCTAGAAATGTTTTCATTAGCACTCTTGGATCAGACACATTGTATTTAGTCAAAACAGTGGGAAAGATAATTGTATGTTTCTTTCCTTGCTGTTTAATGTCTTGGTCATGTTATGCTTACACAGATTATGAATTAGCTTGAGTGTGAGCTAATAGTTACAACAGTTTCGAGGTGTTGGTGACTCACCATCGTCTGAATCACATGACCGCCTATCTGAAACGCTCAAGGCGGCTCATTCCTATGAAGTGATTTGGTCGTTCTCATCCGAACACAATGCTTGATTCACTCCTGAGTTATTTTACTAAGAGTTTTCCAGCTCAATGACCCGGTGATGTTGTTTAGGGGGCAACAGAACAACAAATTATTTTACACAGCAACATTGTAAAGGATGTGTGTACAGCTCTTTTTGTGGTCTTTACTGCTGTGTGCAGTTTTGTTTCGATTTTTTGCTAAGCTGCATTACATCCTCAGCTTTAACTGTGCGCCATAAAACATGACGTGAGTTTTGGCCTGAACTCTACTGGATTTAATAACTTTGGCTTGCTAAATTTAACTCAGTTTACCATGAGAGCACTGCACTAAGGTAACTTTATTAGAATAATGGAGAGTTTTGTTAAGTTTGAATGTAGCATTAAATGTAAAAGCTAGAATTTGATGTACTGCTGAATAGAAAAGTGATATATGAGAATGCCTCTAATGTGTAGTCTGTCTAAAGTGCATTCACATGAGAAAAGATGTAGTTGAGTCCCTGTTGGAACGTCATTTGTAAACTCGAGTCAAAAGACGCTGTAAAGAAACTTGGTTGATTGATATATAAAAAAATAATCTACCTAAAAGAGGTCAATCAGAGGTATTTTGGCTTTATAAGTGGGCTTGAGCTCTTATTTTATTTTATTTTATTTCATTTTGGTCTTTGACCAAAATGAAAAACAGCACCAGAGCAAATGTGAATTTACAATAGTATGATAAAAAATTTACTTATAATAACATACAATTAAATTCTAGTTCATATATGAGGATATTTGTGAATATTTAATTTATCTCTGTATTTAAAAAAAATGTTACCCCTCAAATGGAAACAAAACTAAAGCCTGCAGACTTTAGTGGAAGATCAAAATGATCAAATGGAATCAAGACTTCCTTCCTCAGTAACAGCTTCCACAAGAAGGTTGTTTTACTAGCACAAGAGTTTGATTGTGTTGCCGGCTAATTGAGCAATTCAGGAAGCAGAGGTGAAGAAAAGAGCTAACTTTGATGTTCAGAGTTTTGCTTTGCAAAGCAAAACTCAATATTCATGTAATATGTAATTCAGCAGATGATGTTGAAACATGAAGCTGTCTATCTAAAGCTCGGCTGGGTGCATGCTGCTTCATTAATCACTTGTCACCCGGGCTGTACGAGTGTCAGAGTTCAGAGCAGTGGGGCAAAGGGTCACAGAGCATCAGTGTCAACCGATGAGATATCCAGGATAATGGAGCTGCCAGCAGTGATGCTGTTGTTTGCCCATCATGTCACACCGGGAGTGAAATCTGCGCCTGGAATAACTTACAGCGAAGGAGGACGGGTGTATACAGATTGAATGAATGAAGGGAATTTGAAGGAAAGATTAGAGACATATTTGCTCTCTTAAATGGTGTGGAAAAAAAGTGCTGTGAGGAATTTTTACAGAGATGAAGAAAGAGGGGTCTTCGCCATTGTGAGGTAGATGTGTGTGAAAATGGCAAAAAGTGCACCGTCTAGAGGGAGACTGATGGACAAGCGAAGTAAAGAAAGGAGGGGAACAAGGAGGAGAGTCATGGAAATGATAGGAGAAAGGTATGTCAGTCCTTAATGTCTGTGGCAGGTAGCCTAAAGCATGGAGCCTGCGAGTCTGTTAGAGAAGTGCCCAGGTGTTTTATGTGTGTGAGTGTGAGTAACTTGAGTCTGGATTACTGGCAGAGGGTTACATACCAATCCAAAGCCAGGAAGAGCTTATCTGGAAGCAGGTAGTTACAGTGCGAAATACGTGTCTGTGAGAATCTGTGTGTCTGTGAGGTCTTCTTGATCATCAAAGTATATCTTAACCTTATGTGTGATTAGGGGTCACCGTGTGTGGTAAAACCACCCAACTTTCCCGCTCTTAATCTTGGGTCTCCTTACTTGACTTCCACTCACATTTTCTGTTTTGTATAAATGACGACCCCCGAAGTGAACTCAGGTTTTGCACCGCTGAGAAGAAACAAGACGGTGGAACCTTCCTTTCTAAAAACAGAAATCTTCAGGGACTTTGCAGGTTGTGTATTGACAGATTAGCTTGCCTGGTCGATGAATTATGGGACAAATTACAGAGCAATCAGGACGATTCATCATGCGACGCTTCTCTTTTCACCCCAATCAAACAAGCAGCTACTCAGCAGTATTGACCCATACTTGCTATGGGCAATCATGACATGATGAGTCAGTAACTTATCTTAATTTATTGTGAGACTTAAAGGAATGGCTATTTAAGTTCCAGTAAAACATAATAAACATTTAATTTCTTAGCTGCAGTACCTAAATCCTCTCCTGTCCTCTATTTATCCTAAATAGAGGATAAATTTAGGATAAATATTGTGTCCTAAATAGAGGACAGGAGTCCCTGTTGGAATGTTTTTTCCTGTATAAATATTCATCGGCTTCAATAACAGCTCAATAGATGTATAATTGAAATTGAGGACACTGGCAGAGTTATCATTTGCGTTTGTTTTAAAAATCCTGAACTGTACCTTTAATGAGCAAAGGAGTGTAGCACCACATTTATAAAATTATCATTCAATCAATCAATCAAATTTTATTTGTATAGCACATTTCAGCTACAAGGCATTTCAAAGTGCTTTACATCATAAACACAAAATACAAGGTCATGCAACATAGAATAAAATAAAATACCAAAATAAAATATAAAAATAAAAAATAAAATACCACGGAATTTAAGCGCCTGTTACCGCCGGACTCCGCCGTCCATTTAACCACGGGTATTCGTCTGGCCCCGTACCTTCTCATTATATGACCTTATTCACCTGTCCACAGAGATAGGAGCAATAAAAAAGCACAAGGAAAAACAAGTCTTTAGATATTATTCACTGAGCTTCACAAGTCAAATAAGAGAGGAAGAGTTCAGTTTATGTCAATCACCCAGCAGACCTAACATGGCCGCCTTTCTTTGCCTCCCTTCTAACCCTCCACCTCCAGCCCCAATGCTCCATCTTGGCTCAGTGTCAAGCTGCCTTGTCCAGTTGCACAATAACCTCTCTCTGAGGCAGGCAACTGCATCCCCTCTCTGGCTCCATTAGTGCCACTCTGTTGGCATAGTCTGCATTCTCCAGTGGGACCGTCATCGCTGGCCACTCCATTGGCACCCCTGTCACTCTGCAGCAACCACAAAAGAAGAGCTCACTGCCCTCCCTCTATCGCCTCTCATGCTCACTTGGTCTTTTTTTGTGCACCCCCAACTACCACCATTTTCTTCCTCTGCTTGTACGTGTCTCGCCCTCCTGCTATTATCTTCCTGTTCTCTTTACAGTACCTTCTCCTAATTCTTTTTCGTCGCCTACTCTCCCTCTTCAGCCCCCTCCCTGGCTCTCTGTCCTCAAAGCCCCACACATTGGTTTGGAGAGGCTTATGCAAGACCCTCATCCATGGTAATGAAGCAGAAGAAACCAGAAGAGGAAACTGGGAGCTGACCAGTGATTGCTCCCAGAGATGTTGCTCACAAGTTTAGAGCCTCTCGCATTATTTCACTAAAAGCTGAGTGTGTTTGAAGTGACCACGGCGACCCAGGCTCATTAAAACGCACTATGTTTGCAGAATGTGAGGACTGGGGCCAGAAACAAACCCACAACAAAGCCAGTCCCTTTGAAATGGTTAAAAACATATAATTATTTTTAAAAAGTGAAGAGAATTGGTCAATATATCTTTTGCTTTGAGGTGTGATGCAGTACCATACAATAGAGGTCGTACCCATCAACCTCTTTCACATCTTTGTGAAGGAAAATATGAAACATGTTCATGTTACAATGTGAAATATTACAATATTTCACATTGTAACATGTTGCAACCACAAATTACAATGTATGTTATTGGGACTTTATGTGATAGTCCAGCTCAAAGTAGTGCATACTTGTAAAAACAAATAACAATGATACGCCTTTTTTCATGTAATGTGGTGTGTGTGTGATTTATTCAACCACTTAATACAATACTTTGTAAAATCATGTTTGACTGCAGTTACAAAGTAGGTTTGCACCTTCCCATCAGCTGGGTTCATTTTGCATGTCAACATCATCCCCAACGCCTGATGATGCCACAACCTTGTGTCACTAGGTAGCTTCCAGGATGAATGTGCTTTAGCAGCTTTCATCCTTAAAAAATGTTTTAGATGTTTGCTAAAAAATTCCAATTTTAACAAATTTTAAGCCCCAGCGTGGCTCACAGCAAACTTTGTGCTGGATCGCTACTATTTTCATGAGATGGAGTGTTATTCTGGAACATAATTCTGGTTTAAACTCCTCCACTAACTTGTGCTTCTCGATTTTCATCATTCCCTCACTAAATCCAGCAAAATAATACTGATAATTTTAAAGCACTTGCACTTTCCAGACTTCTTTTTATTTGTCAAACTGCATAATGTCCTTCCATCTCAGGTTGAGAGTTGGTTGGTTTTTTCCTAGTACAAGGGTTGACTCTTAGAAAAACAACTACAACAATAAAAAGAATGTTGGAACTGCTATAGTTTGATTATCATCATCAATCACTATATCACTAAGATCCTATTTATCTTGCTTACACTGCAATTTTCCATATTTTCCACAGTACATCATTAATCTGCGATTGGAAGTAAAATTGACTTACCGTTTGTTCATTAATGTTCTTTAACAAATGTCTTCTTCCACAATCATACGCTACTTTCTAGATTGGTCTATCAAACTTTAAAATACTTTAGAGTTTGAACTTGATGTGAACATGCTGAAGTGGTGGAGACTCTTTTCCAAGGGGCAGTAAATGAATCAACAATTATGTGCGAATCAGACAGAAAGGATAAGTGAAAGTTCAGCACCGTGGCTGTGTATAGCTCAGGGCTGGTGATGGATCAGCAGGTTTGTAATCACAGGTTGTTACCCGACCTGTGTGTGTCCCTGCGTGAGCTTGCCGGTCTGTGTGTGTGAGTGTGTCTAATGACAGGTTCCAACCCCGATGTGTCATTATCCAATTACAGTTTTCTCTCATCTCTACGGCAACACTGTGCTCCCCGTAATTGGACGGCTGCTCAAGAGAGCCCTGACCTCTCAGCAAGTGTCAGGCAAAGGGAAGCACACACCAATACACGCACACACACCCTCACACACACACACCCACACACACACACACACACCCACACAGGATGCCGGGAAGGTTGGGTAATCCAGGATAAAACAGATACTATCTGAAGGAGTGATCAGATAAACTACTCAAAGACAAGTTTGGACTTTATATTACATATTCCTGTTAGCACTTTCTCTCTTTTCTTCATCAGTTTCTCTAGTTTTGCTGTCAATCTTTTTCTTGTCATGTGACAGTGATGCGTCTAAATGGGTTTTAATGGGCCAAGTCAAAGCAGGGCTTTTGCGGTCTGCGGTTCTTCTTGAAGCTTTTTTCTCTTCTGTCTCTTCACATTTTCATGAAAACAAAACACAGTGGATTTCCCCTTCTGGCCCTCCTAAATATTTCACATGGTTAGCAGGCTTCCCACCCTGCCTCCTCCTTGTTTGTATAAGCGAACACATAGATTGCAAAACTCTATGGGGTTAAATTTGATGCCAAGACAAAGACAGATTCTTATCGTTCGGGGAAATTCAATTATTGACTATTGGCACAGGGGGGGGGGAAACTTGAAGGAGATTATTAGGGTGGAACAAGAGAATGACTGTTTGCTGGCAGGTTTCTCCTCCCACTTTCTTGCATCAGAGGTTCATCGTTAGACATCAGAGTGAGCTGAATTATGAATGCCGATTGGAAGAGAAGTTTTAATTCAAGGAGGAAGATTTAAAAGCCGTATTGGGGAACATTCAAGCTCTTCTTTCACCTGGGCACAGACTCTTTCTGGAACGGTGAAATTCAAACCACAGAAACTCTTTGAGAGTAACTTTTGTGTCATTGCATTTTTCTGTTACATCATTTGATATTCGTCCTCATTATCTCCACATTTCTGGCCAATAAAGCAGCTGAGAAACTGATAACATTAAGTTTTGAGAACGTCATGAAATTTTCTTCATCCTGTGTTTCACTTTTATCATCTTGCTCGCTCCAGCAGAAGCAGCCAGATGAGTTCACTGTTTAGTTATTTAGCAAATTTCTGCACATTGGGACATTGTGTGTGTTGATCTGGGGTATTTTTCGGTTCGGTTTTGAGAAGACATAACAATTAGTTTATCATTTTGGGAGGCACCTCCTGTAATGTGCCGCTACAAACAGAGAACAGCTGCAAAGAAACTCATGAGTAAAGTAATGTACACACAGAGAGGCCACAAGGGCCTGATGTTATGATGTCAGCCCGTTTTACAGCTGCCATAATTACAAACAAGACTCTGGGGAGGTGGGATGCTGTTAGCAAAGGTGTGTTTAGTGCACACAAGACTTCTGCCAGAGATGATGCCAGAAGGTCCTGCGAGGTAGTTGGTGTTTTCCTAGACGTCTCATCAGCTGTACTATGAGAGATTAGTGTTTCTTTGTAGTTGGGTTTACTTAAAAAGCACCATTTACGAAACAAATGTAACCTCAAGGCACGGCATGAGTCAGCAGGTCCATTTTATAGGCAGTTAATAGAATATAATTTGGTCCAAATTAAAATCAAATCTATTTAATCACAGATCTACCAAATGCATACAGTCCAGTTCAATCCAAGTTCTAATCCAGTGTAGCTAGATTAGGTTGATCATAAAACCAAATGGTAAAATGTTAACCTAACAAAGCCCAGCTGATTGCATCAGGTTATAGACTTTGCACAGAGTGCACCGACTTATTGGCTCCTTCAGGGGCTGCATCCAGGAAAGAGACATAAAAACCTTGAAGTACTGGATCAGGAGTACTTTCTACGGATGAGAAAAACAGAGGACACTCAATGAAAATATGTAATGGCCCCATTAAGTCGAGGGAAAAGATACAACTAAAAACAGAATAGTTCAACCAGGTATACTCTCTGTTGGAAAGAGAGAAAAGTAAAACCTCGAACAAGAATAAAATACTGCATTTTGTTCATTATGGTGTTTAGATTAATTACAAGACTCTTCTATCTGACACAGGAATCCATACTTAATAACAAATGTCCAATAAATGTTTAGCCACCATTTAAAACTGTCATGTATTATTTATCTCTTTTCCCACTTCACAATAATTAAGCATAGAGTTACGCTCCTCTTATTAGTTTATTCATTGGAATGCAGTCACTCAGCTAGAATATGTGTTCCCATCAAGCTCATTTTTCAGATTAAACAAATCTTCTGAAAGTAACCTTTAAACAGATATTACACATACTTTTTCAGTAAGCCAGCTAGCTTTGTGGAAACAACTTGGGAAAATACAGATAATTTGTGATGTTTAATTTTCCAAAGGTCTATTTAAAGTTGTTTAGAACTCAATTGGGTGTTCAACTGAGATTAGTTGAGACTCATATATGAGCAGCAGCAACTGTCATTCAGCACCTGGAAAATGGAAAATGGAGGAAAAAACAAAAAAGTAAGGTGATGAGATAGAAGGTAAGGAAATGAGGATGGGAAAGGAAAGGGCTATTACTCACAACAAATCACAACCTGGCAACCTGCATGTTCTGACAAAACCTCAGAGTGATGATACTGACACTCTATCTGTCTGTGTGTGTGTTCTGCATGCTAGTCCCATGCAGGTTTGCGGGGATGGGGTTGTAAATTCAGTGTTTTAAGCTCAGCACGCCTCATTTGAGCTGAATTTCCATGCTCATATGTGTACATGTTACTCACCAGGTGTGTCATCCTCCAACTGCTAGGAGACGAAGAGAAGAATACTGTGAATCTGCATTTTTTTTTTTTTTTTTTTTTTAATGATGGCACCGCTCCCATCTCCTGGTTCATTTCATTTAATCAGCTCCCTCTGGTGATAAAAACCATTGGGCTGGCTTGGCTGGCTTTTATGGAGTTTTTACTGAACTTCAGTGACTCCTTCTACCTTCAAACTCTTTTTTTTTACTTGCAAAAGGCTTTTTACAGTGGAGAAAAATTTTCAAATCCTACAGAAAATGACTCATAGAGATTATGGATCCTGCACATTATGTCTGCTACAATTACAACATATAAAAGCAAATGAAATTTTAAGTAGCATAACTTATACTTGAGAATGAAATGAAGAAGATTTTGCTTCCAGACATATTCATGAAATTGTTTTACATTACATCCCATCACACTAATGTGGATCTGTCTTGAGCTTTAGTATTGTAGGAATTTATATTACCTTAGGAAAAACACTCTTTAGATCACCTTTGAAAGCCCACACCATTGTGCCACCCACTATGCTAAATTGTTTTATAGACATTGACAAATTGTACAGCATTAGCATCTAATGGCTTGTATACCACAGATATGTTCCACTGGTAAAACATTTACACAACTTCTACTCAAATATCTCAGAAATAAATTAAAAAATTACATAATCCACTCTCATGAAACATTTTGCAAGTGCTTTGTCTGCACCGATGAAGATGTATTCATCATTGGGACATTTAAAATTATAGGTATCATTATGATTATACTAAATATAATAATAATAATCATACTTTCATATTTTGCTTATGCAGTCACAGAACATTGACATAATTTGGCATATCCTTAACTATGCCAAATTACGTAAGAGTGACATCTATAGCAATCATTTACTATATTCTGACATTGTTGAATGCTGTGATTGTCCAGGTGAAGCACCTGGACAGTTCACAGTAAGAGTGTATGACAGTAAAAATGCATACTTCAAAGATATGAGAAGACTCTGTTTCCCACAAAGGTGCTTCCAGATACTCATTTTAATATCAAATGTCAGAATAGGAAACAGCTCGACAGCAGCTTAAGTGAAGCGTTTTTTCATTATTTTTTTGTTCTGAATTTTCACTCTCCACTTTATCTATCCTTTGATTGTTCTTTTTTTCTGCTTTTTTTTTCAAACTCTTTTGGAGTTGATGGGGCAGAAACAGACAGAGACAGCTGATGCCTGAAGGTGATGAGTGTTGCTGGTGAAGCAGAATGGATGGTCCTAATTGAACAGTGCAGGCGTGTGTGTGTGTGTGTGGGGGGGGGGCTGTGTGTGTGTGTGTGCGCGTGTGTAACAGTTCTGCATATGGTAGTCATTTCCACAGTAGTAATTATGTTATGCGAGGTTTCAGGTCAAGGTTAAATAGCATGTAAAGATAAAAGAGATCACGGGAAGAGAGTTTTGGGCTTTTTTATTGCTGTTTGTTTTTCACAGCCACTCATATTTTTCTGTTCATGTGTTTTATGCAGGACTCCTGTTAAGAGTCCTGCATAAAATGATATGATGAAGATATGTTCATCATGCACAATTCTGTGTTTTAGTGCATATAGTTATTGAATTACATCAATAGTTAACTATATTAGTTATCCCCCTGAAAACCTTCGGCTCCAGATACTAACATAAAAATGGACTAGATTAATTGCTCCACCACTTTTTCCTTTATAATTATAAATTTAAGTGTCTCAGCTGTTAACTATTAAATTAAGTTTTATATAATATAACTTAAGCCTTTTTTTTTTTTCAAAGTTCAAATGACACTGAGGTTCCTTTTCTCTGTTCAAAATGAGAGAAACAAGAGAACAGCCCTTTCAAGGAAGACAGATTGGTGTTGATTTTTATAAGTCAGAAAATGACTTAAAGCGTTATTAAATGAAATTTACCCACAACTGGCAGTCAAACAATAAACAAACAGTTTGAAGCAACTTCAGAAATGACAATTAAGGCTGGATAGGAACCTAACTCTACCTTACCAGATGGACGGATGGGTGGATGGTATATTTTCTGGTGTATTTGAGTATAATAGACGTTAATATAGTGATGACAGCATATTTACATCACAGTAGTGCTCCAATTTGCAATTTAAAAATGTGCATTTACTTGCGTTTTCCTGATTTTGTGCTTGTTGGATTTTTAATCACCTGTTTTGAGGATGTGACTCCTCTCCTCCATCACTTTCCCCACTAAACCTTTAGCACCTGAATGCCTATTGCCGAAGGTTTCAAGTCTCTTATTCACAGCTCACTAAGACAAATGTTGCAGTACAAGCAATCTAAATGTGTGTGGGTGTGTGTTTATGGTGATTGATATGCATTAATGATGTGAGGCGAATGGCCATTAAAAGCTTGGAAATTGTACGCAGCCCTGCCTGGAGCAGTGACTATTATTCAGAAAGTTTCCGGTACTCGCAAAACACAAGGGACTGCAGTGGCAGATGTGAGAGAAAGATATGTGTGTGTGAGCTATCAGTAGCAGGTGGCAAGTTTATTTCACCATTACCACCGCACACACACACACACACACACACACACACACACACACACACACACACACACACACACACACACACACACACACACACACACACACACACCTTCTATGTGGAAGCTTCACTGACTGTGTTTACAGGAATACTGAAAAGCTTCTGGAGGCAATGTCCAGTATAGCTTCATATAAGAAGCGTTTTGGTTCAGTAATGAAATAAAAACAAAAACACATCTAAGTGGCTGTTTTTATTCATGCTATGTAAACAGGGAACTGATCTACTGTTGGCAGGTAGCTCATAATAACTTCTCATTTCTTGAAATCAAATCAGAATAACATAATTTTTTCCTCTTCATTTTGATGTGAAACTAATAAAAGCTAATCTGTTTTGGAGCAATCAGTTCGTAACGAGGAGTCTTGATAAAGTTTAAGTAGCCGGGGTGTCAGGTTTCTAGTAGAGTGCTCCAGATGGGCAGATGTGCTCATCTTGACACTAACTGGGGTCTGGCAGTTCACAGAGGACAAGATATTTGTTACTGGAGAGGCTGTTTGCAAAAAAAGGATGAGGGTGTTGAAGGAGGAGAAAGAAGAGATCATTATTAAATTCCGTCTTCCTGAGGTCAGTGATGGTGAGGCTTTTAGTGACTGCTGGAAACATTCAGCTCCAACACCCAGGCTAATTGGTTAATGACATCTGATGTCATAACATGCCCTGTTCTCTTAGTGCCAACATCATTCTTCATCTCTGGCACAATGCTCTTTTTATTGTCTCTTTAAAGTGATGCATTCTTTCCCTTTTTTTATAACCCACTTCTTACAACTGTTGTAAATTACAGAATGCATTAGAATAACACAATCATTTCTGCTTTCCTCCAATGTTTTTGGCTGTGCAAACCAAACTACTTTTGTTTTTTGTACTTGGATCATCCTGGTCAGAGCTTTATACTTCTTCATGTATAAGAACACTACCTTTATTTCTTAGAATAGGTATTTATTAGGTATTCTTTTCTTTATTTCTTTAATTAATGGTTTCTCTTTTGCATTGTTCAATGATCGAGTCCATTAGCCAAGTTGCGCAGAAACGCACAGGTTCTGCTTTTATGAGAAATATCCAGGATTGGCGTTGGCTTAATATTTGGCATTTGAACCTAGTACAAAGTATGGTGCTCATTTAACATTATTGTATCTGCAAGAACAGAATACTTTGTTCTTTTACCTAAAGGGGAAAAACTAGAACAAACTTACTTCTTGCCAGGAGTTGTGTTCTATTCCAGCTTGGGTGCAGAGGTAGTTGGGGTGTTGGAGACCCCTTTTCCTGCCAAAAGTAGAGTCCCCCCGTAAGCCCCATGTGTCTGTAATGGATAAAAATGGAGGTGCAGAAACTTCAGCTTGCTTGGCTTTATTCCAGTCCTTTACAATTTATACGAGGTATGTACCTAAATGAAATCCATGAATATGTGTTTCTAACTTCTTTATATGTTTCAAACATTAGTACCACCACTACTTGTTCATAAGAAGTAGAAGGCGTTGGAATGCTTCGTCCAAGTATTTTAGTTTGTGGAGGTATTTAAAAAAATATTACTAGAGCCTTTTTACTTTTCAGAATTAATTTTCGGCTTTAAGAACAATTACAGCAGCGTTTTCTTATTCTCCCTGCCTCACATGAAAATGTTCAAAATGAAGAAGACACTTAAAGTTGAGGTCTGTCATTAAATATTAACAGGAAGTTGAATCTTTAGTTTTGTATAACTATATATTTAGTATACATTTAAATTAAAAAAAATTATAAAGAGCTGAAAAATAATGGATCCATTATTAGTGAATCCATGGAGTTCTGTGCTGTACAGTAAAGTGTTGGTGGGTTGTAATTAAAACCTCTCCTCGTCTTATATCTTAAGAGACCACCATGTCTGACAACCTGACCCTCTGTCTGGCTGCATCAAGTTACCGAAGAACCCCGGACCAAAAATAACAACATGTTGTCTGACCTCTCGTTGCTGCTTTCTCACATTGCCCATAAACTTCACAGCTCTCCGTTGGGGCTGATACAGTAACACAATTTCATAGCGGAAACCAGGTTGGGAGTGTTCAGCAAGAGTCTTCTAAATCTATCATTTGCTCATCATAACCACCAGAAACTCACAAGAGAGTGAACTCGGCTCTTCCAGAGCTTTGTTCTTGCAAGCGAATGCCTCGTTAATCAAAAGTCCAGTGAACCTTGTTCAAAATATTGATGCAAGGCTCCCTACGCTGGCGATCTTCCCCCACCCAAATACCCTAATTCCTAACCCTGCCTGACACCCCAGGGGGACAACAGCAGTGACCCATATGTGGTATCAGACATACATCTGAACCCCTAAAAAGAAAACTCCCCCCCGCCCCCGAACACACACACATAAACCCATATTTTCCACCCAAGGGGAAAAGCGCTACACGTATTCATCCTGTGGAGCTCATTTGTTCAGTTGCACACAAACGCACACAAAAGGCAGAGAACAGAGTAATGGACTTAGAGCAGCAGAGCTTCATGTGTGTTATAATCTTGTCATGATACTGTCCTAATCCTTCCATAATCCACTTCTCCACTGGAAAAATTAAAATGGGATTACTCTTCTCTCTGTCTTCATGACACAAGCATCTTTTTTTGCCGTGTGTGTGCATATATGTGTGTTGCCCTATGAGGTATTGCAGCATTCCCAGGAATGTCAGCTATCGTCATGCTCAGAGTTTTTTTCCGCTGATCCCAGGGCTCTGGTTTTTCTTCGGCTGGTATGACTGTGTGAGCCTCTGTAAGCTTCTATTAAACGTCTTGCAGGCTCAAAAAAAGCAAATCCCTCAAATAAAATAAAAAAGAAAATGCATAATCAGATTTGACTATGAAGGGTAAATGGAAGTTCAGGTTGTAGCATGGAATCATTTTCATAAAGATTGGGGTTAATAGTCTCCAAATTAACAGAGGTCAGTGAAGTGACAGACACGTGGTCCTGTTTATGAGTCTCAGTTTGTCTTTATTGACTGTGTTTGTATACAAATACTTTCACGCAGTGAAAATAATGTATATTCGTTCCCGTGGCTCTACTAGGAGAGCAATAATGGAGAAATCCGTCCAAACACACACGTCAGGATGGAGCAGATGGCCGCTGTGTGTGTTTGTTTGCGCTCAAATGATCATTTATATGCATAGTGAAAATTAACATACTAACAAGCTGGCTGTGCATATGTGTGTGAGTGTGTCAATCCCTGATTACCACTGTGGTCACACTCAGTGTGTGTGTTCCTTTGTGTGTGAATGTGGAATTGTGTGTGTGTGTGGTGGGGGGCATTCGGTTTTAAGAAGACGTCTGCCGTCACACAAAATACAGTGGCATCTTTATCAGTGCGTCTGGAGAAAAATGCCAGGAAGCAAAGGGAAGATTTTAGTGGAGTCATAATTTAGAAACATGAAGAGAAGAAGTAGAAATGTTCCAGTTATGTTTAGTTTGACTGAAGACACAACAAGGCTCAGACTAAAAGAAAACCCATGATATATGATGTCTTTAACCAAAATGATGAGTTTATGCTGCTGTGACAGAGGTTGGGGAGCTTTAAACAAACGTTGGGCTAAAATTATGACCCCATTTGATGGGTTAGGAAGACAAAAAGTAGCCATTTTGATTGTTGCAGTAACTTGATAAAATTTCACTGCTCTTTACAGAAACAAGAATTTGTGAAATGTTACACTGACATTACTATGAAATTGGTAATGTCAGTAATTTGTGTTTATTATTTTAACAGGATGACTCTATTCACTAAGTGAATCTGGGTGAATTGATGGACCCAGACCTGAGCCGTCAGTCACACAAAGAAAACTCTGGGATTAAAGGATTAATGTTATAACCTTGAGAAACTCATCCATGTGTTAATTGCTTTGCTTAAAGCAACTGCGTCTTTATAGGTAAGCCTAAAAAAATCAGTTAAACGGCTGCAATGATCCATAGAGCTACTGACCTATAAATCAAGGCTAAAACCACCTGTGTGAAGTTTCCTCTGATCAGTAATAACAAATGATATTTGACAAAATATATTTATGTCTTGTTTCATAATTGATGACTGTATGATGTCTTTATGATCTTTTTTAACTGCCTTCTTGCTGAAATGTGCCATACAAATAAACTATAAATAAAATTTGCCTTTAACTTGCAAGCTTGTAACACTAACCTAACAGTTCATGTGGACCGGGCAAATTAACCCGGTCCACATGAACTGGATTGATTTACCACAACAAGTCCTTATTTTACATTGGGTTGTTTTAAATTTAGCACATTTTAGAGTATGTGCTATCACAGATTTTATTGTTTTTCCTGCTTTTGCACATCTGCTGTTGCTTTGTGTGGTGGAACGTACAAAAACAAAGGCTTTATATTTTGTCCTGAGTAAATTTTTTCCAGATCTTGTTGCAATTAATCTTCAGCCATGTGTCCTTGACAAAAGTTAAACAATCATTTTGCAAATGTCCTCCTTCTTCTAAGTATTTTTGATTTTTTTGCCACCAATCGGCAGGATTCCAACAATTTGTTTGTTCAAATTCCTTTTTGTAATCATGGTAAATTTTTTTCAAATGAGGAAAGTAATATCAGTTTAAATTAATATAATATGCGCTGGCTTGCTGAAAAAAGAAGCAAGAAAGTAAAAATTGGAGTTGAAGACGTTGAGAAATGAAAATAAGAAAAACCCGTTTTAGTGCCTGCACACTGATGGAGATGGATGAGAGAGACAGGAATGAAAAACATGAGGAAACCGTAGCACATCGCTCTGGCAGCTTAAAAAGGCTCCTGTGACTTTTATATTTTCACATTAAAGATGGTCTTAAAAGACACTGAAATGAGCAAAGCTTTGTGTGTTATTTTTTTTTACCTTGTTAGACCATTTTGCAAAAAAAAATACTGCATTGTGAGAACCCACTGTTCCTCAAGCGGCCCAAAGCTCAGCCTCCATAATATAAGAAGTGCTCTTTTAGGGTTTAGGACTAAGATGTGAATTGAGGTTTGCTGAAGTTTAGAGTGAGACATGACCTGGCAGTGGTTAGATTTAATGTCAGAGTAAGGAAACAGAAATGAAAAGATTAATTGGAGTCAGTGCAAAGTCCTTGTGAAGATAGAAAGACATAATCTGTGTGTGTACGTGTGTGTGCATGTGTGTGTGCGTCTCTTTGCCCTCAAGCTTCTGGCCACTAATGGACAGTAAAAGTCTTTATTCCTGTGTAACATGGTTTTCTAGTAGCAATGCACACTCTGAGGATGACATGCATATTATTCATCATTTGTGAATGATGTCCTGTCTGTACGGCTGGACGCTGCAGATTTTTCCAGCTTCTCTTCTGGTGTGTGTGTGTGTGTGTGTGTGTGTGTGTGTGTGTGTGTGTGTGTGTGTGTGTGTGTGTGTGTGTGTGTGTGTGTGTGTGTGGGTGTGTGTGTGTGTGTGTGTGTGTGTCTGAGCGTATATTTGTGTGAAAAAGGTTGCATTTTTGTGCATTTTCTTCTGGTGGGAAACTGCAACCGCTCCAAGTCAGATCCTTGTAGGTCATTGGCTAACTGTTGCCCCGGGAGACGACTCAGCCAGTCGTGATTGGCAGCAGATCCTAACTCACTTTGACAGCGTGTTAGTGCAATCTGATTGGTCAATTAGTAATATCACTTACTCTGAAATCCCTGGAGAGAAATTGGGAGGAAAAGTCCTGTGGTATCAGTTTATTTGCTGTAAAGTGTCTCGAAAAGGCTGATACTGTTTTTCCTGAGTGGAGACAGTTACCCATCTCTTGTTTGGAAGGAAATCAGCAGAACCTCTTCTGGTGGCGAGAGGGTCAGGATGTGGATGCTGTAGAGAAATCCAATCTCTCAATAAATTATGAATGTGTTCTGGAGGAAAGTATTTATTAAATGTCATGATATTGAGCAGAGAAATTACATTGTGTTTGTTTCCAGTGAGGAAAAAAAATTCAAGCAATGTATGGAAAACAGTTGATCTATAAACTCTTCAAAAGTAAAAATAATTTCATTTTGCAATTATTCAAACTCCTTGAACTTTATTTTTGTGCTGTCATAACCTCAAAGACGTATTTTTCTAGCCATTTTTCTTCACAAAATATGTTAAGCTTCATCACATTGGATGGAGAGTGTCTGCACGGATCAGTTTCCAAATGTTGCAATGATTCTGAAATGGATTTAGATATGAACTTTGGACCATTCTAACACATGGACAAAGTTTGATTGAAATCTTTCCATCAAAACTGGCTGCATGTTTAGAGTTGCTGTCCTGCTGGAACATGAATCTCTGTCCTCGTTTAAAATCTTTTGCATCCTCTAGATTTTTTTCATCCTGGTTTTACTCTCTATGTAGCTCCATATATTCTCCCACCAACTTTGAGAAATGTCTTCATCCCTGCTGATGTAAAGGATCCCCAAAGCCTGATGCTGCCAGGACAATATTTCACCGTGGGGAATGTGCCATTTCTGTTTTTACACAACATAGTGCCCACACGAAGGCCCAAAAGTTCAATCTTGGGTTCATCTCACTCATCTGAGATGAGACCAATTTTATATAAGCTTGTTAGTTTCACAGCTTATATAAAATTGCCAACAGGACACATATTTGGAAGATGCTTTCCTTTTTTTTCTTTCTCTGAAGAGTTTTTGCAGCGTTAGTGGCTCGTAATTTCAACAGTAGGCAGACAGGAAACGGGGGGAAGACATGTGGCAAAGGGGAGCGAACCCGCGACGTCCGCTCAAGGACTGAGGTCTCCTAACGTGGGGCGTGCTAACCCCCTGCGCCACCAGAGCACCTTTTGTGTGCATGCGAAGACGCTTTCCTTTATTCTCTTTTTCCCTGACAAGAAAATATTAAACTCAGCAGAAAAAATGCAACTCAAACCATAAGTACAATAATTCAGAAATTTTCCCACAAATGATTATTGAAATGCTATGATAGTTTCGTAGATAAAGTTGTATCCTTTATTTTGTTCCTTCTTTTTTCCTTGTATCCATTATGGATATTTTCTCAACCTGAGGGTAGCTGTAACGGCCAAACGTCTGGTCTGAGCTTTAAATAAATTGAGCATGATCAAATTCATCTGCTGATCTTGGCACTGTTTTTAAACGGAAGGTTTTAAAATGAAGCAAAGATTACATAAAAACAATTCTTCCCTTCATCTTCTGCTTGTGTTTGTTGTTTGTCTCCATCTCGTCTTGCCTTTTTTTTTCCTGGCAACAGAGAGGAAGTGAACTGCTGTGTTCATGTTGTGCAGAGCAGCTTATAATAAACTTTTGTTTATGCGAAGGCCAACCATGAACAACTTAATGAACTTGTTTAGCTCACAAGACGGCTGGGTAAGACTATGTCAACACTCTGATTACTAAAGTTATGTTATCACAGCAGCAGGACGCCTGCACAGCCTGTTGCTGTTAGAGGCAACTCATGCTGTGTGTGAGTTAATAAACTTATGTGTCCTTTGACTGAATGCAATGCAGCTGCCAGAGATGTGTGATGTTGGCATTACAGGAGGCGTTTTGATTTGTTGGGGCAATGGGCTTGAACCAAATGCCTCTCAGTGTGATCAGGAAAGCCATAGCAAACGGGGAACGATTCCCCTCCGCTGAGGCTGCGTCTTGATTTATTTTGTCTGTCCAGTTTTGCATGAAGGAGAAATAGAGAAACTGCAAACAGGAAGGTGTTAACAGAGGTAACACAGGCCCCTACAAATACATGCAAACTGGAATGAAGATGTTTGGTATGTAGCTTCTGTGTCAGGTGAAGCCACGAAGATTTGACACCTCGTCAGAAAGTCTGGGAAAAGTAGGCAGGAGATCTCACTATGTGACACCGGGCTTTTTTTAGAGGCCGGGGAAGGGGAGAGGGGTCCAAATGGATCATCTGTGTTCCTCTGGGCCCCCTTTACCACTGTGTTAGGGTCTACATAGCATGTGATTTATAGGCACTTTTGAATTGAGGTTAAGACACGAGGATGACCAAAGTGAATTCTTATTCATCAGTTTACTGATTGATATATAAAGATTGGAAGATTGATATATTGTGCCCTAAACACCTTGAATATTTTGTTTAAATACATTTTATTTGTAAAAAAATAAATAAATAAATGCAGCAATAGATGTTAAAATAGTTTGAAACTGCCATCAATGAGAAAAACACCAAGTATCTGAGCATGTTATTCTCTTAAAAAGGAAGAGCTGCTAAATGTCAAGGCCACAAAAATGGTCTTTTTCATAACATGGAGAAGTGGTCATTTTTCAAACAGTGGACATTTGTGTTTGTCTTTATTCGAAATAGATCTAAAAATTTAGGTTTTTGGTCCTGCCAACATCTAATCTAAAAGAAATATTGAAAGATAGGATTTGACAGATGCCTGGCCAACCTCAACCACCTTTATACCAGATTAAAGGTGTTTTCACACCTGATGAATTCAGTTTGACTGAAGACTAAAATTGCAATGTTTGTCCGCTGATGCGGTTCGCTTTCACACTGCACTGCGTCAAAACAAATCAAACCCTTTGAAAACCTGTTCTCCTGCTTGCCTGTGATGGTGCTGCATCGAGAGCAACTGAGGGAAAGGACACAAAAATCTATGGAGACATTAGTGCAGCTTCCTGTTTCATGAATTGTAAACAAATATGAAGTGGTGTAAATTTTTAGCAGTTATAGGATTTCTTTTTTTTTTTATTCAGAAAAAAGAGCTGCAGAAAACAAACCTGATTAAATAAAAACTGATATGTATTAATAATCTTGGGCTTAACTGTACCTACATACAGCTGAATTTTAATTATGGCAATAAATTATCTTGTCTCTGCATGATAAATGGGGTTAAGAAAATAAAAATGTCACACAGCGTTAGGCACAACAGTTTTTTATGTGTTTCATAGCGCTTGTTGCCATGTGTGGTTGTGTATGCAGCGGCCGTGCACACTCTGCTCAGCAAGAGCGTGTGAATAGGGCTGAATGGGGCTCTACAGGAATGCCGGCCCATCTAAAGAAGATGAATGCGCTGATATGACAGTGATACATGGAGATGTTTACAGTAAAACCAGGAGAGGAAGAAAGAAATCTGACCTCAACAGTATCAAAAGAAAGAAGGGAAAAGAAAGACGGAGCCAGCCAATAGGATGTTTCTGCTCAACTCTGAGGAGGCTGGAAAGAACTGGCAGAGTTTACAAAAAAATGAAAAAGGACAGTTCATCCATCTCTCTGTCTTCAGAGAGACGCTGCTCCCTGTCTGCACTGTGTGATATCAGTGGAGGGATCGTCATGTGAACTGACACGGTTGGCTCACGTTTGCTGCTTGTTCAAACAGCCAACACGCACCCACCCCCAAGCGCACACACACTCAGATGTATGGGCACATTAAGCCGGCTCGTCCCATCCCATTACTGCAAACAGTTCCTACAATGTCTGTGAATTACACCAGGCCAATGTTGCCCAATACAGAGAAAAGCTCAGTCTATTCACTCTGCGCACACACACACACACACACACACACACACACACACACACATACAGGGAAGGCGTGAAACTGGAGTAAACATAGACTGAAGAGAAATAAGGTAATTTCCTTTCAGTGGCATTATGGCCTCTTTTAGATTTCCTTGTTTTATAACTAGGCTACTGTGAGGCCATACCAGTAATTTTAGATTTGTGGAATTAATCTTACAGCAGAAAACCACTGTGAGCAGCTTTTTATCCCCCAAAAAGAAAATGGCATATAATGTGATACTGCCTGGCTTTATAAGACTTAGCTCTTGATTCGTTGCAACTTTGTGGGAAAGTTGACTGTGAGTGGGATAAACCCTTATTGCCTGCGCCTGAGAGTGTGTGTGTGTGTGTATGTGTGTGTTAAAGTGTATGTGTGTGAGCTGATGGATGAACTTGCAGTCTGGTAAGCAGGGACATTCCCCTCTCTGTTCTCGCTCTGTGCCATGGAAACCAGACAGGAGGGCTATGGTGGCCCACAGGAGCCAAATGAGGCGGCAATAATGCAGCGCTTAACCCCGCATTGAAAAATGACTTTATTCTCTCGTCAATAGAGCAGTTCCTAACGCCCCGCCACGCTTATGCATGCATGTACACAGGCACAAACACGGACGCATACACACACTCGTGCATAAGTAATTGAAATGTGCTGTGGGAGTTTCCCCATGGCTAAGGTGTGATACAGTTGACGATTATGCATTTCTGACGCACATTGCCACACACAGAAGCTCTGTCTGGCCCACTTACAGCAGGTTTCTGGTTTGTTTTGCTTAATTTGTTAAAATTAAAATGTGTGTACTTCTGTGCTTTTTGCAGCCAGTTTGGGTGACTTGTTTGAAATGTGAGAAACCTTTGTTTTTTTTTTAAATGCACCGTCTCCACCTTGATATCTATTAATAGACTTGAAACCAGACATTTATATACAATGCACAAAAAAATATAATCTAACTTTGTCACTGTCTGACCTTACAGTAGATGAAACTTTGATTATTTTAGGTCAGTCAAGGTTACTAAGATTATTTCTTATTTCAGAAATGCCAACAACATGAAAGAGATACAATTTGGTAGAGTTTGTATAATGATGTCATTGCTTTTTGAGTGCCTGATAGGTTAATTAACAACAATTAAGTAAATGGAGGCACACCTGGGTTTCTGTTTTTAAAACCCTTCAAACAAACTAGTGTGTCATTCTAAGAAAAATCAAAAGAAATGAACAAAACTATAAGATTGTTATTACAGTGTATTTTTCACACAGTTGAAAACAGACACTTTCCTACACAATTTACTCCCCCAAGTCTGTTTTTACCCTTGAATAAAATGTTATAGTTATATAAAGGCTAAAAAGTACTGGAGCAATAATTATGTTTTCCAGGAGGGAGACAGCTTCTGTGTCACAAAGATAAACTTGTTTTGGAGTAAAATGTTTTCATCATTTGGCTGAAGCCAAGAGGAGAGTATTTTTATCAGCATGGACTAAAAGGCCCTTTGGAGAAAAACAGGTTAGGCTTGTTTTTCTCCAATGGTATGCCATAACCATGCCATCCCATTGGGAATATGGTATGGCATGGCAGTATGCTGTGTTGATGTTCTAACGCAGAAGAGACCAGTGCACCACAGTATCAAGTGAAAGAACATTATGGTTAAATATTTAAGCAACACTTCAAGGCATCAGTGAAGAAGCTTAACCTTGGATGCAAGCGGTTCTTTCAAAAGACGATGGCCCTCAACATAAATCACCACATTAGCTACAAAGTGGCTTAAGGACAAAAAGATGTTTTGGATAGGCCATCACAAAGTCCTGGGAAATCCCATAGACAGTTTGTGGTCAGAGATGAAAAGCTGCTTTGAACAAGGCGACCCATAAACTTGATTCGGTTACAAAAGTTCTACCTGAAGAAATGTGACAAAATTTCAACAAAGTGTTGTGAGAAGCTTATGAAAGGAAACCCAAATTTGATGCAAGCCACAGAGTTTTAAAGAAACTCTACCACATATGAACTTCTGAACTTGATTAAAGTTGATACATATATTATCTAAGAATTTTTTTTGCCTATTATTCTGATGTCTTGCAAGTAGAAATTAATTTATGAAAGCAAATTGTCTTAAAACTGAAAAGATTTTGTCTAATTTAATGTTAAACAGTAAAAAATAACTTTTAATTGTGTGGGAAAGTATCTGTTTTCAACTGTGTGAAAAATACACTGTAGGAATAATCTGATTACATTTTTTTGAAGTGATATGGAATTAAATTTAAAGCAAATACCAGCGTCATATTTCATAAGTTTATCTTTTAAGAAAAATCTTTGAGTCATGGCTTTGTTTGATTCACATGACTGCACACTGCTCAATTGTGACTATGTGGGACAGATAGATGATAACTATCTGCATCACACTTAGAATAAGAAAAACAGCCTTGCCAAAGATCGAGTAAATGTTGATCCAAACCCTTGCATTGGTAATTCCAGCAACTAAATCCTTATAATGAATCCCAGATTAAGTCTATTTAAACTTTAAATGGGTGTTAATTTTGTTTTTTCTCATAACCGTGGATGCAAACGGTTCTTTCAAAAGATGATGACCCTCAGCATAAATCACCACGTTGTTTTTTTACTTTCCATGCGATAAGCTAAAAATAACAATGTACGGAATATCACTGAGAGCAAACGTAGATCAGAAAACATCCCATATCTTGTGACTATAGATTCTATCAACTATGAGAATGTACAGAAATTCACAGAACAAATTCTTGACCCTTTGAAAATGTAGTCAACCTTCATGCTGCTACGTTAAATTTTACTACATGTATATAGATAGACTGGCATCCGTAATGTGATATCAGCAAAGAATAAAAACTGCTTCACATTTTCAGATTTTTACTTGTATTAAGTTCCTTCCAATGAATAACTATGCACAACTTTACGTTGGTCTACTAAAAGCAATCCCACTAAAATAATATCATGTTTTTGGTTCTTGAACGACAAAAAGTGAGTAAGTCAAAATTTTATAAATACTATTCTGAGGCTTTATGAGTTTTTAAAGATACTAATCTGATGCATCTGTTTGTGTGACAAACATCTCCAGGGCTTTTCCAAATGCTCCCTTGCTCTGTTTCCAGAGGCTCTGTGTTCACTTAGCACACATCTTGTATGCCACTATCCATTAGCGTGTCTGTGTGTGTGTGACGAGATAAAAAGGCAGAGCGAGAGACATTTAAGGTGTACTGTAATGTCATCATAAGTTGAGCCCTGAGGGAAGCTAAGAGCTTTTAGAGAGAGACAGCAAAAGACACTGACGACAGAATGGTAGCCAGGCATGACTGACAGACAGACAGGCAAGAAAATGAAGTGAAGGGAAGACGAGAGAAAGAGGCTGCAGACAGATAAAAAAAAATGTTTATAAGGAAGAAAATACTCTTTCATTTCTAAGGAGTCAACACGGTGTAGCAAACTCAATAATTAGGGATTTCCCTCCTTCATTGCTGTGTTTATGTGTAATTACTAGTGTCTGAAAGACACCACTAGTATCTCTAAATTAACTTTAAAAAATTTTAAAAAGAAAACCTCACAATAATATTTGTGTCAAGCTTGCATTTGGGCTTGTAGGTTAAGGCTTTGGGCTTTAAGTGTCCATTGGTGTTTTGTGACTGCGTAAACTTGCCTCAGGATACATTTCTTTACACTCTCCTCTAAAGGCTCGAAGTAAAAGCCTGCTGAAATTATAGCCTACAGATATAAATGTTTGTATACACCAGAGATGGAGGGAAAGACGTGAAAGATGTACAAAGAAAAATAGAAGGGCTTAGTGAGTAAAAAGAAGTCTGACAAAAGCTGCTGCTGTCAAATCTGACATTTTTGGGTTGAAAAGAAATTGGAAAATAGTTTAAAAATTTGTTGCATCCAGCATCCAAATCTTTCAGTAACAGTATAATGAAAAAAGTTTTGTTTTTGTTTTTTTTGCATTAAATGCTTATTGACTATAAGGTACCAGAGATTTCATTACACTGAGCACAAGAGATTGAAAGAAGTAGAGCCAAATAGATTGAAAGAAAAGTTAATTTCACATAATAATTTCATATAATATGGTATATATACATATATATATATATATATATATATATATATATATATATATATATATATATATATATACCATATTATGGTATATATATTACGAGTTGGCAGCATTAGTGCATCTGGCACTACTATGCAGACTCTGTGTGTATGTTGCAAGTTGCTAAAATGTCCCTATAAATGGCATTTTTGCAACTTGTTGGAAGACCTTTCACCACAGTCTTCCAACAAGTTCCCAAAATGTAAAACTCATCATGCATAATCGATGACAGACCATAATTGAATACTCAAAAGGGGTATATGATGCAATGTTATAGTAAATTAAGCTTTCCTGCTACTGCAGATGCTCCTTGTCTCCACCAACAACAGAGATTAGCTTTACAGTTAGCAATGCTAACAAAATGATCAGCACCGATCACTAACAACTGAATAGTAATCAAAACTGTTAAAGATTTACTTTAATAATTGTTATGCTCTTAATAGATATTATATAAAACTGTTGTTAAACTGTTTCCTGATCAAACATAATATACTGAAAAACGTGTAACGAAGATCTATAACAGAAAATAAGGTGATTTTGTACAAAACAAAATTCTGTCACATCTATGAAATATGTGAACCACTGAAGCGTTATTGTTCTGAATAGTGGATGTTTATTGGGATCGAGGTTGCAGAATTCATTACCTGCAGCATCATGATGAGCTTTGTCACTCGGTCAGATTTCCCTAATCGATGTGGTGACCAAATTAAGCATAATATAGGGGTTAATGTTTTTTTCTTGCATAATTTTGCAACAAATAGATCGCATGTCAGACTTTCTGGCACAATGATATTTATGCCTCAGACATATAATTCAGTTTCATGTGTCCATTTGTTTACTGACTATATAAGCTGTCTTGTCTGAGGGCACAAACTATAATATATAGCCTAAAGTGGTAAATGTTTGCATGCAGTAGAGACAAGTGGAAAATAAAAAGACAAAAAGAAATGGGCTCAGCAGACAGAAGAACTAAAAGGTTTAGAAACAGACTGTTCTGTGTCAAGAGAAATATAGTTTGTCAGCAGGAGAAAAGTCATTATTGGAGATGAGTGATTATTATCTTCCTTCAATGTGAATTATTGTAACTTTCTTATCTAATGTTTTGCTATTTCTCCTTTAGCTATATAAGATGTTTGAAGGGAGAAGGCTGGGAATAAACAGAAACGCTAAAGTATGTTAATAAAAGATTTTGTGGAAGGATGTGTCTGAGTGCATGCGTGAGAGCGAGTCTGAACACACAGGGTGGAGTAAAAGATAGAAGTTAAAGACTGATGCTGTGTCTTGTTAACCTGCATACCTGGTAACAATAGCTCAGTAGGACTCCTTCAATCCCCAGCCTGTCTCAAGTGCTGCCTGTCAGTGTTTAGAGTGCTCTCTTTCTACTCAGGCAGCCTGCTCTAGCGCCTTCTGTATGGCCTCACCAGGGCCTCCTTAGATCCCTGTGGTTAAAAAAAAACTAAAAGGATTTCCCAACACCAACATCTCCGGCTCTCTACTCCCAGGATAACTGTGACTGGAAAAATGAGTAAAACCGGTGTGGTTAGAGTTGCAGCATTTTCTTTGAAAGTACTCAATGCTGGATGGAAGCATGTAATTCTGGTAAATCTTTGCATAAGAGGTAATTAGGTACTTTTTTTAAATGCACTGTTCTGCACTTCCTGTAGACTACCTGCCAATCAAACACTGAAGTAGTGTCCATGAATTATTTGCATTGTTTGGTCCAAAGTCAGTCCTGAGTGGCCAATGTCCTGTCAGTTTGAATATGTCTCTGGTCCAACACAGTTGATTCAAATGGTTCAGCTTCCTCTTCATCATCATTTAATCCAGGTGTGTTGAACCAGGGAAAGCACGAAAATACACACGATATTGGTCTTTGAGGACTGACTTTGGACAGCCCAGGTCTAGATCATCCAAACCTTACTAAAGTTAAACTGTCTTTTAAAGTAATAAAACACTTCTGTGTGTTATATTTCCTCAGGGTTATTCTGTCTTTATTCATCTTTGGTGGTAAGACATTAAAGCTATGTCTTCAACAAACCACAACTGGTGAAGTGAAACGTGTTACTGCTGTTCATAAACAGTTACCAAGCAATCAACTACTTTTATTGTTTTATCAGCAAATATGTGAGATTAAATAAAAACAGACATTTCAATGGCTTTCTAGAGTTTTTTTTAGGACTGATATACCAGCACCACCAGTATGTTTGGAAGTAATCGGCTGGCTACCTTAAAGATACCTGGTAAGAGGAGCATCGATATTATTTTCCAGTAGCCTAACATGTAATTTATTCTACTTTTTAATTTCTAGTGACAATGTCTGCACTTTTTATGCTGCAGTAAGAGACTGTATATTCACATTCATGTGGAGATTATTTGATTCTACAAATATCTTCCTCCTGTTGCTAATGGATACTGCACAAAGCGCCTCCAGAATATGGAACCATTGACGTTTTTAGCATTTTTGTTGAATTGTCATTAATATTTGTGATGCCTAGTTATTATATTAGTTACTTTTATTTGAATAAAACTGTAACTGTATTAAACTGAAGCAAAAGAGGCATCTGAATTTTGCACTTGACCATTTACTGTAAGAAGACTGGTAACTATAGTGAAAGCCATTCATTTTTCTTTACACTTTTAAGGGTCACATTTTATTATGACTCTTCAAGATAAATAATTAATTCAATACAACTTTTTCTCCTTTTCTGTATTTTGTGAACAGTGAAAAGAGTTACAATTACAATTTTATTTTAGTAAAGGTAAAGTATAAATATCACCAATTCCTATGCATCCTTCAAACAGCAAATCCAAACACGGTAAATTCAACACGTTCAGTGGCCAAGTAACATTTTCCGCTCAAACAACTATGTTGTAGTTTAGCTTTGTTCATATTTACATATATAAAACCGCCTTCGACATACGACGTGTTTTGGCAATTGTGGATGGAAATATAAATCCAGCTTATAAAAAAAGAGCTTAGCAGAGGCCACAGTTGTTCTTTTAAGCTAGATCATGTTTGTGTGTGTACCTTTTGTGCTATTTCACTGCTGCTGCTAATGTGGTGGACTTAAAAATCGCATGCATGCTCTTTTTGGTATTCAGTGTGACCACATGCAGGAGTCACAGAGGCATAGAGAGGGAACGAGAACTTATTTTTACAAAGAAGGCCCAAACCAATTCAAGCAAGCAAAAATAACAAACAAAAAAAAAACAGACTTAAAAATTCACATCAAAATGGGTTGTTTTCTTGCATGTGGGCTTTTTTATGTAACTTTTAAAGTGCAACTACAAATGTTGTCAATGTCCAAGTCATAACATTACTTTCCATTTTTGGAAAGAAATATTGAAGATTTAATTTCCATATACATTCAGCTTAATTTTATATTTTAGCCTGTTTGAAAATCAGTATTTTTTTCTTTCTTATGGCCATCTGATGCCATGTGACAATGAAATGAGATAAAGATTTCAATCTCTGCAGAAAACAAAAAGGAAAGCAAAGCAGAAAGAACAATAACACATATTACCTATAGAAAAAGAAAATATAAGTTGGGGGACAGGATGAAAAAAGGCAGGAAGCAGAGAGAAAAAAAAGAGTTGAGTTAAGGTTCAAGTGAAGATGGAGAAAAAGAAAATATGTGCAGAAAGGTGGGAAGACATATGGAAAAAGAGCGAATAAGGGAATATGATCAGAAAATTGTGTTCAGATGATTAAAGGAAGTGAGAGGTGGGCAGAGAGGAATACAATTGGAGGGGCTGCAAGGAAAGAATAGGCAATGTTTGATAAAAAAAAAAACAATAGGAAGGAAAGGGGAGAGAAAAGGGATTTACGAGAAAAAAATAAGTCTAAACTGAGTATATGTGTTCATATACAGACTTGTGTGTTGGCAGGGGTGAGAGGTCTATGTCTGTCTTCAGCAGGATTAAGCTTCGCCCTTATAACAGCCTCATTACATCAGTCTACTTCTTCCATTACAAACACACAAGCTGAATGCGGTTGCTGCTGCTGCACACTTGTATTCTCACTCACTAGTGAATGCACACACACATACTTACGCATTTAAAAACAGTCGTTGTGTCAGTTGGTCTCTAAGAGGTCAGGGCCAGAGTTTAGTGCTCAGAAATGTTAATCAGTTTATGTGTATGCAAGTGTATATATATATTTATATACATACTTGTGTGTGTTTGTGGGGATGCGTGGGTGGACGTGTGTCACAGCTGTTCAATGCATCACCAACTAATATAACACTCCTGTTGCACCCGCAAACACCAACACTCACACACACACGGACTCAGAGAGAGCCTGGGAATCTAATTTAGTTAACAGCGGTAGCTTTCAAAAGGTGTACCGACGTGTCCAGTTGTTTCTTATAGAGCACTCCACGCATTCAGAACCACGATCACTCTGTTTTCCTCAAGCCCTCGCTAACATGTGTCCTCTATATACGGGACAGAACCCTCATCCTGGCTGTTGTAGCACGGCGGGTCGTATTTCAAACCAAACTGCTCATGTTGTGCTGTGGTCAGTAAGTGGAACAGTGGCATCAGTCAGGTCTGACTCCAGCCGCAGCCTGTGGACTGAAGTGTCTAAACTTGTTCTGTGGAAATTTGATGTGCAGATCCAAACTAGCCCCAGCTGGCCCAAATGTGCCTGATCAGAATCTCCATGAGGGCCAAGTGTCCCTATAGCGAGGTGCTCAAAAAGACTTCGTTTTTTTCTTTTTCATGAAGCACTTTTAGAAGATAAGAGCCATTTAAAATAACTATCTGAAGTAAGAGAAATACTACACTGCTACAAACAAGTCATGACATGTTGCACATTTCTCTTCAAAACCATTCTGAATTGGGAAAGACAAGTGAAATTCAAGATGTGTGAAGAAGAAATTAGCTCCTTACTATGACTTGTCTATATCTTCAATGAGAGCAATAATTAAAGTCTAAATAAACATAAGGCTGGAAAAGTAGCCAAAAGGGCAAACAAGTACAATAATGTTGACAAAGGAGGCAAAAAAAAAAGGATGCAATAAATTTATTATTAACACAGAGCAACAAAAAGTGGCACCTTGGGGTCAACACACATCCATTGCAGCCATTTTTTAATACTTTTTTAACTGTTTCTTTTAAGGTGCCCCATCCTCTTATTATCTGGGAAACACCAGTGTCATCAAAAACAATATTCTTGGTGAAATGCTAAATATATTATATATATGCAGTCGAGACCAACTTCGTGAGTAAGCTGAGGTTAGGAATATTTTTTTGTCTTCTAATTTTTATCTAACAGAATAGCACAAAAAATTACTGAACCAAAGGAACTCAGCAAAAAAGGTTTATGAAATTATTAAATCAAACTGTTTAAAGTATACAACTTATGAATGGTAAAATAATAATCTTTATTTATTTGAAAACTTGGCTCTGAAACTAACAAAAACTGTCAAACAGACATGATAATATGCCTCAGATGTTATAGAAATTGGAAGTGCAGAAGCAAAATCGTTCTAAGTTGTTCCTAATCACCCAATTTAAATGAAACTACTTCCACTGAGCACCACAGATTATGCCATCACATTTATCACATTGCAGACAAAGTATTTTTATCTTTATTTTAACAGAACCAATAGGTTTCTGGCAGACAAGTGGTGTGTAATTATGACTGACTAGTGTATTAAATCCACCGTGTCAAACTTTAAAAAACACAAAGCTTTTTAATGCCATGTAACTAGTCAGTGTTTTTCCAATAAAGAAGTTCAGAATCTGTTCCTAAAGCTGTCCAGGCGTTGAATTATTCTGATGGTTTGTGACATTTCTTTATGGAAGCATTCGTATTTTTATACGTACATGCATGTGTGTTGCCTGGCTGCTGTCCAGGCGACTTAATTGCCAACACTGTTTGCTTTCATGGCCAGTCTTTCCATCCCACTGTTCAAAGGAATGCACGCACACCGCAGTGTTGCCTGCTCCAACGCATACACTGTTTAGGTTGAAATCATTCTCAAAAATTTAAAAAGCTCCATATTCTGTGTTTTTTTTTCTTCTTCTTCTGCAAAGTAATCATACCCTTATTCTTTCTTCTCTTGATCATTATCCATTTCTCCCTACATCTTATTTTTGATCATCCCAGCAGTATTTATTTTGACAAAGAGAATAAGCATAAATTGTTTTTGGCTGCAGGATCTTTGCCAGTAACCGCCACATTTTAGCAACAGGGTGTGTGCATATGTGCGTAAATGGGGCGTGTGTGCTGAGCGGACAGTGGACAGATGGTGCATGACAGCTGGTCCAGAGTGACAAGTGTGTGTGACCCAAGCCTCGGCCGTGGTGAAAGAAAGAAAGACAACATTGACGGAGAGAAACTATTTGAAGAGGAATATCTCAGCGAGCCAGCAATTGCCGGGAGCTGGCAAATAGGAAGTTTGGGGGGAAATGAAGTGGGGAGGTGGGAGGTTCTGGAGGCATCTTGAATAGATTTGGATCTAAGCAGAAAAAAAGGAGGTGGAGTTGTGATAGAAGAAAAGGACTATGTTGTTCTGCCAGCTTGTTCTTTTTTAAAAATTGAAAAAGCCCTTGGATTTTCTTTCTGATTGCCACAAATGTTGTTCTTGCATCTTTTTTGTCCTTGCTCTCTGGCATCCTCCCCTTCTGGTCTAAAAGCATTGTGCAGGTGTTGGATCAGACGCTGCAAACGGCAGCAGGCTTGTCGCCCTCATACAGCCGAGCGTCTGACGGATGAATCCCTCATTTCCCTAAACAGCCTAGAATAGACGATTGACGAGAGGTTCATTTTCACACAGTGAGAGGCCTCGGGGGGGGAAACACTTTCCGTTTCTAACGTACACACGGTGCACAAAGATAGTGACACACATGGTGATAGTGCCTGAAGGGAGAAACAGGATATACTTCGGCTCCGACTTGACCGTTGAGCCGCACACTTATTTCATGCGCTTGTACAAACTAAAATTGTAGTGATTGACATCGACCAAATGCTATTTTCAATAGTTTTGGGGGAACGAAATCTACTGATGTTATTTTCCTCAATCAAATCAAGAGAAATGTGTCGGATGAGAAAATTACACAGCAGAGATTTGATTGGAAAAATGTTTGTTACTCTGAAGGACTGAAACATCATAAAAAAACAAGGAGACATAAAGCAGAAACATGAGTGGTTTGGATGTTGCCTTTATGAGCTGCTTTACTGCAGAAACTGAGGCCTGACTGCGGTGGTATGTGACAAACCAACACAAGCAGTGCATAATTGTGACGTGGAAGGACGGGGCACTTTCCCATTTGTTTTGCTAATAAAAATCTAAAGCTTATAAGGTGCATTTGCATTTACCCCCCTCTGTTCTGATACCACTAAATAACATGAACTACCTGCCTGCCGTGGCCACTTAGTACAGAATCCATCGGTTTGTGTTTGCTACACGAAGGACCTGCAAAGTTATTTAGAAATATGTTTGACAGATGAGATTTGTTATTTTACTTTTAACAGCACTGAATGACAAGTTACTTTTCATGTCATTGTTGTTCAAATCTAACTAGAAGCTGAAAGAAAAGGATCCTGTAGGTTACCGTCATCGGTTGAACTCTTACCTCGGGTCAAACTTGTTGTGTTGTCGGATCCACTTCCTGACCAGTATCGGGATAAAATTCCACCTGGTTTCTTGCTGGAAGGACCAGTGACTTGTTTGATTTCAAGGACATCTTTACTGGTGATGCTGGAAATTACAGAGCAGCTAAAAAGCTCAAAGCAATGCTAACATTTTTAACCCATAATTTTTAAGACTTTGTTTTTCTTTAAACTTTCCCTTCATTGTCCTCATGGTTACTTCTCACCATTACTAAGACTAAAAATGATTCACGCTTCTTTAATTGGGTTTTAATTTCTCTTGGTTCAGGCTTCAAATTATGGCCAACAAGCAGCAGGTGTGCCTCCTTTGAGGGTCAAAGCTGCTGCTTGTTGCTTCCCATAACAATGTACAGCTGAAGGACACAGACACGGACATCCGACCCTTGTTCTGCAGCTCCATTCTCAGTAAGCCCTCCAGCTTTGTATCTAACTTCAGCCTTGCTGATGTTTCCACTTTTGCCCAAAATGAGGAATTCACGCTCTGCTCTGACCCAGACACACATGTTTGGCTTCTCTTAAAAAAGTATCATCTCTGATGCTGTTGGCTGGTGGAGTTATCTGTTGTACCTTTTAGGGATTCCCACTGATACCGGACATCTGATACAGCCTCCATAGGCATGGTACTGCCTTGGGGGGCTTTCACCAGGACAATAACTCCAAGCATACATTCAGAGCTACAGTTATTCTATTTTAAACTGAAGCATGTGTTAGAATGGTCTAGTCAAAGTCCAGACCTGGACAAAAAGTCCAGAATATTTGTGGCAATGCTGGAAAATATAAATCAAAGTATACAACCTAGTGTGCTGAATGTAACAATATTTATTTAATCTTCGACATAAGCCCATGTTCATGTAAAATGCGGATTAACAATACGGTTCAACATGTAGAATATTGTTAAATATCATTCTACACATCTGCAGTTGTACCCATAGCAGGGCTCAAAGTAATGGTAAAATATGTTGCTGTGTAAACAAGAGAGACGAAAGACTAAACCGCACAAAGTGCTGAATTAGGTGTGTGTGCGTGTGTGTGTGTGTGTGTGTGTGCGTGTGTGTGTGAGGAACGGCCTCTCTACTGTTCTGGTTTGTAAACTGTGAATCGTGAAACCAGGGTGAGTAACACATCGCCCTCATCTTTTCTCTGCTCTTTTTCACACTCCAGTACACACACACAAAAAAAGAAATATTTAATGCCAGATAAACCGCAGCTCTTTTTAGATGAAATATGTGACATTAACAGTTTCAACAAACTGGCATTTAGTCATTTATCTATTCCTCACAGCTGCAGGCATTTCAGTCAGTCTATATGTAGTGAGATTTAACACCAAAGTCTTCATAGACTGAAATACACACATTTCAAATTGCGCTGATCCAGTGCAATTTAGATGTACCATTGCTTAGAACATACTGTGGAAATAAGTTATAATGGTTATTATTGTGCCATGTATGTTGGCATATTTTAAATATGTTTTAAATTAGTCTAAATAGAGACATTAAGTGCATTAAAAACATTACATCTTTAGTCATTTACTGGAATTACGAAGAAGACCGACCACTTATGGTACATCAAAAGTGAATTTCAACTGCTGCAAACATTAGATCTGCAGTGCTCAGCATGAAATGAAGTCAATTTGTTACAACAACGCTGTAGCATTTAATCTACTTATTTCAGTAACTCCATGATGTCTTCAGTTACTTCTGTTATTTATGATGATTTTCTGCTTTCACATTCATACATCCAGGTATTACACCAGTTTTTTCCCCTACTCTTCCCATCTAACAGATTATTTTTCATTGGAATCGTTCAGGATACATGTCACATTTAAGGTGGGAAAGTTTGAAATGATTTACCACTGTTCAGATTTTTTTTTACATCTCAATAAAACACAATCAGAAAACTGACAAATTTAAAGTCCATCCCAAACAATGACATAATGCTTTGCTTTTGCTCATTCCTTTTGCTCCGAACTGCTCAGCATTTTGGGAAGCGCTGCAATTTACTGATTTATTATCATGGGCTCACTCCAAAACAGTAAATAAAATATCACTTTAAGACTTGTTGCTGCTGTGCCTGCCAGCTGTTAATGTGACTGCAGCAGCTCAGACTTGTTTAAAGTGATGCAGAAATGTCATCAGTACAATTGAGGAACAATGGTGTTGAGAATTTTTACAGAGAAAGGCTCGTTCATAGGCATTCAGCAGCTGTTAGATTAATGGCTTGCAGTGCATGTCTAAAATGGGCTTACTTTGCTCCTTGGTGCTGATTTCTCCCCTGACCACAGACCATCACCTCAGCTCTCAATCATACGATAAATATGCATTAAGAAAATTGTTTTAACAGCACGTATTAAAGTCAAGCAATCTGTGGAAGGAATGGGGATTCACATGCACATTTCTTGCATGTTTATCTCTTTAAATTTACGCGCTTAAGGTCGGCCAACCAGACAGCAGTGCAAGAAGACAGATAGCAAGAAATTACTGATGCATTCAGAAAAGTGATGAAGCGATTCTCAGAACAGTGGAGCAGTTGATTTAAGGAGCAAATTATATGAGAAAAAGACCGGGGGAGGCTATGGTTGGAAATCACAAAGGACAGTCAGACGCCAGATTGACATATTATCTAGTGGTTTGATTTTTTTTTATTATTTATTTTAAATGTTTTTGGGCCTAAAATGGGATTGAGACAGAGAAGAAGGGAGGGAGACTGCTTTTCATTTTAGACTATTGGGTCACAGGGTTTGTGGTAGATCGGGTCAAAGATGTGGCTAAAATAAAAAAAAATCTCTTTTGGCGAAAAATATCCAGGCTGACACGCTCGAACACACGCAAATACATTAATCCACACAAATTGCCCCAGTCACACATAAGCCCTGTCATTTTCTATTAATCTTTTCTATTTGTTATTACTTTGCAACATGAGAAGCAAACAGGAAAAGGATATGATGTCAGCCTCCGAGAGTTTGTGGTGATGGAGTGGTCTGGCACCATGTCCAGCGGTGGTCATTTTAGCTGCGGTGTGTGTCTACATTTTGTGTGTGTTTTGGACGTTCTTCTAGACAAAGACTGCAATAAATTTGGTTGTAGTGCTGAGCTGGTTTAAAAATTTGCACACAGACATCTGCGCATGGAAACACACAACCTAAATGTCATAGTCAGTGTGTAGGTGTTAGAGCGGGGGTTATTGACTCGTAGAGACGGAGACAGCAGAGAGCCGCAAGTGAACACACGGCTATCGGAATACGATTAATACTGTCTGGCTGATGGATTAGACTCATTACCCAGGGAGCAGGGCAAAAAGAGGGCGGCAGAGGGAGGAGAGGATATAGAAAAGAAGGAGCAAAAATAGGTAAGACATAAAAAAGCAGTAGTGAGAATGAAAGAGAAGAGCTCTGAGGGAAAGCAGGAAAGAGGTTAAATATTCTTGAGACGAGTCAGTGGTGGGTAAGAGGTAATCTGAGATGAAATTCTTCCAGTCATTTGCTTTATGCTGCAAAACAAATTTTGCCTTAGCACCACATTGAATCTGCAAGCTGAGGTCCACCCAATGCCCCAGAAATGGTAGAATCTCAATGAACAAGAAGCCTGCTGTCAACAGTGTAGATACCATTTCTAGATATGACTTTATGTAAGACTGTGCAGAACATGTTATGGCTTACCTTAGCCACTATATAAGCATTTCATAACAGTCTATAACAATAATTATTGATTAGTTTTCTGTTTTAAACACTACCAAACAGCAACACGACCTTTCACCTTTTATCCACAACTTTCTCTCCATACTAGTTTTTTTTTTATCTTTTAAGCATTTATGAAGTGCGGTGGCAAAATTTTAAACTGCTACTGTGCAAGTTACTGTTACTGGGTAAACAAAAAGTGATTTAACTTGCTTAGCTGCCTAAAGCCAATGCCCTGCCTACATCACCCAGAATGCTGTTCGGTTCTGGATCAGAGAATGTTTTATATACTGAATCTTGAATATTTTATCAGACGTATTATCAAGTGATATTGATTACATGTTTATCGCAATAAATGCTGACTTTGATTTATTGTCCAGGCTTAGCTTAGCTCTTAAAGATTGTGCTCAGTCAGCTGAATGAATCCTGAAAAGCACAATAACTTGACAGATGTTTGTGTGTCTTTTGTTGCTTTAAAAAACTGGGATGTTTCCATTACTTAAACCATATTAGAGAGTAAGCACTTTGTATTTCTTTGTTTCTGAAAATGTGCAATTTAAATAAAATTACCTTTTAACTTTTACCTTTTCCCAGTGTGACACAGACATAACATGCATGTACCAAACCTGTGCAGATCAGCACTGTTTTACCCTTAAATTGTATTTAGTCATTTTAGAAAGCCGGTATTGTTAGTTGTGACTGGTTGCATACAATTTTATATATGGTTTGCTATTTTTTTTTTTAAAGAGCAACCATTCATATTTAGATAATCATTATAATGGCGTTACTAAACATCACAGGTGCACAGTTTAACTGAATTTTCTGTTGAGGCAGCGTTAAATCTAAGGACCATCATTAGATGGTCCCAATTACCAAGTGCTGCTTAAATGTCCTCATATGCAATTACTGTATTACTGAAAACCCCTGTCAGTTTTCCCTCTGTGTGGTGTGTATGCCTATGTGTATGTGGCTTTTTACAGCACATGTATTTCTCACTTATATATAATTATGTGTGTAAACATTTCAGATGATGTCATAGCCTCAGGTCACTGACTAATCTGTTCCTGGGCTGGAGAGCCATGCAGCCAGCACATGCACACACACAGAAAAAGTGTCGAATTTGTTTCATTTCAGCTGTGTTATGTTACCAGGGAGGCACAGGCCAGTTAACGTTATCAAGGTTTTAATAATTACAGCTTTAAAACCACAACATTTTTCTTTCAAACAGCTTGATTTTAAAATGCCATACAAGTTCCTGGAGTGACTAAGGTTTTCTTTGGCTGTCTGGAGCACAGAACAACTCAGTGCACATGTAGCTGTGGACTGCCAGTTAGCTGACTGTTTGAAGGCAACTGTTTTTTTTCTTATTTGTACAGAAAAGACCAGTTCTTCCACAAAAAACACAGAAAATGCCAGGCAAGATAGGGAAGTAAAAGAGTGCTTATATCACTTTCCAGATTTAGTAAAGTTACAATTGGCACACATGAACTAAATTGAAATATTTTTGATGAGTGTGTCTCCAACAAAATGTTCTTTTATGTTTACATTCTTCAGGTTAAATGACCAAAATCAAAATTTTGGACTCTACCCTACTCAACACATTCGCTGCTACTTGTCTTTGCCAAAATATAAAAAATCAATAATAAAATTGCAAACAATCATACGGATTTTCAAGCTTTGTATTATTTAAGTTTTAACCTGTTGCTTTTCTAACATCTTACAGCAACAGGCTGTGCTGCATAATGCTAGCATTTATACTGTATAAGCAACAGCAAGTCAACATTTAAGTTTATTTTCTGTTTCTTGTAAATGATAAGTTTGTGTTTTTCTAAACATCAACTATGATAGTTATTTTCATCAACTATGATAGTTATTTTCTGTCAGCTATGATAGTTATTTTCTTGTATAAAAATAACTTGTTGCTGTGAGTTTGCAGAAAAGTGGAGAAATTATCAAACGTAGTTTATTCCAACTGTACTCAGGAACGGTGTCTCCTTACAGAAACACTGGCACACAATCGGTTAGGAGGATGTTTGAAGCACATCTCTGTTTTTCTACTTTCACTCACAAGGCATGATTGGTCCTTACCACACAGGAGGAATCACAGCGTAATCTAAAGCTGTTTCATTTCTACAAACATGATTGAAATTAAGAAAGAGAATATTTACAAAAATCAACCTTTATAAGTCCAACCGTAGCGGTAAAGCCGTCTTAATGCACCGCTTTTATAGATGCTCCTTCTGCTACCATCTGCAGATTAAACAGATAACTGCAGTGATTGTTGTGCACCTCATGCACAGATATTTGAAAGGGATACTTTCCTTACATCACAATTGTCTCAAGACATCAGTCACACAACGGAGCGATGTGATGTTATGAAATGCTAAAGTCTAGACTGTCACAAGATCCGGTGTGCTGCTTATTACTCAAGCACACAGCTGCCATGTTATCAGTCAAAGTCACAAAGACAACTGAATAAAAACAACTAGTGTTTAGAAATGATGGTCATGGTGACCTGTTGAGGTAACTGTGTTTTATCAGTAATAACCATTTTAAATGCAGGTGACAGATGTCATGTTGCTGTGAGGTTGTGGAAAAGTGTTTAAAACCTCAGATACTGGAAGGGTAACATCTAGTCAGATTACACATATCACAGCACCAACTTCAGCTGAAAGTGTCCATATCCATGGAAACCTGCCCATTATCACTGGATTTTTAAATATTCACAAATAATGGTGAAGTCTGTTTCTCTTTTCTAAGCTGAATAACAGCCTTATGAAAAGTTGAAAAACACTGGAAGGCAATTTAAATTTACTTTCATCTTTTTAATCATAGATAAATAAAAAAAAAAAATCCTCAAATGCAAACTTCACAGAAAATTACTAAACTTTGCAACGTGACAAACTCAAAAAGACAAATCTCTCTGCCCCCCCCCACCCACCCACACACACACACACACACGCCACCACACACACACACACAATTACCTTTCATGTTGCCTTTGGCCACCAGACGCTCAAACGCTCGGGGGACATCCACTCTGTCAAGTCAAAATGTCCCCCATGTGTCCACCCTGGTCGGGTTGCCATAGCAACTATGTTACCTGGCATTTAAAGTATGTGTGTGAGGCGTGATGTTGAATGCGGGAAACAGACAATGAGATGGGGGCGAGAGGCAGAGGGAGACTGCAGATCTGTCATTCACAAGCAAAGTCAATATTAGTTTAGAGGAGAGCGGCCGAAGGAAACGCTTGAGAAGAGGAGCCTGGAGGGAGCAAAGTCAGGATAACAAAAATACAAAAACAGTCGAGTTGTATTTTTATCATGACGGTGAATCCTGAAGGCTATAACCTCCCAGGACCCGAGTGCACTTACGGTTAATCCGTCGAAGTCGTGGTTTGCCATCACACAATTACACAGCTTGTATATTCCCTGACGTTCCCAGGTGCCGGTCCCAGCCCTGTGTGTTTAATTCTCTGCATTGTCTTCAGGAAGCTGCTTTTCCGCTCTCCTCTTTCTTTGGGAGTCTTTCTGCTTCTAATTGCTCACAGAAGTGTGATCTTTGGGGGTCCACTAATGGCACTGCAGCCTGAATTAGCTGCAGGATTCACACACAAACAAGCTCACTGCCGCGCAATCATCCTCTCCTCGTCCTGTCACTCTCACTGCTCACTCCAACATCCGCCTCATCTTGTACCTTCATTTTTCCTCACTCTGACCACCTGTTCCTCACTCTCCGTGCCTTTTTCCCCATTTTCCCTTTCCGCTTCTTCCAGCTTTATCTTCGCCCATTCACACATTTGTATACTTAATAGGATTAAGTTCTCCGAAAGGGATTTAAACAAGATGATTAATTTACTGCTCTGCCAGCTCATGCACTTCCACTTCCACAGGAGCCCGCAGTTTGGCGGACCTGGGAAGAATCTCGTGGCAGTAATTCCCATACAAAAGAGATTCAGAAACTGTACAACAGTGAGCAACAGTGTGTGTGCATGTTTGTGTGTGTGTGTGTGTGTGTGTGTGTGTCCAGGGTGAGAGTGGAAGAACAGGGTGGAGGGATGAGGGGTCCATGTGTGAGAATTGAGTGCAGCTCTTTCATGGCCAGGTCTTCTTAGACACGAAGGGTGTCAAAAGCCCCTCTCACTCTAAAAAGGACTCTTTAGAAAATCAGCACTAAGCTCTTAACACTGGAGACCTGACTCTATCAGGCACACACATACACACACGCACATCTTTGGCCACCAGAGGTGAGAAAAACACAGAGAGAGGAGGGAGGGTATGGAAAACTTAACCACACGAGTTTAAAATCCCAAAATAGCGTTTTGTTGATTATTCTGAAGACACATTTCTTTCTGAAAATCCCTAAATAAAAGCCAACTCCATTTAGCGGTGCAGCAACACCTGGTCAGAGTGGACACGAAGAGTGTGTGTGTAATCGCTTTAACCTCAGTCTGAGTTTTCCTTTGATCGACTGTTCCTCTTTTCACCTCTGCCGAGTAAACTCTGGCTTTCAGTAATGCTTTGTGTCAGGCAAGAGAAAGTGAAACCTGCTGTTATTCTGGATCAGGTCACTTTAATCCAAAGTGATTTTTACTCTTCTGCGAGGGATTCTAAAAGTATTCGCAGTCTTCGAACTTGCAAACATGTATTTCTATACATTTGTGTTTGAAAATGTATAGATGCATAATGTGCATGTGTATAAATACATGCAGATATTAAATTAATATACTGTATATCACAGACTAGATCATAATTTTAAATGGGAAAGGAAAGAATCTGCTTTTTAGAAACTTTTGGCGCACATTTCTATTTGGCCCCCTTTCCTCCAATGCCCCTTAGTAAAATCCAGTTGGTTTCTCATGTCTTTACTCTGAAGGGTTTTTTCCATTGCTTTATAAGGTCTCAAATTAAATACATCTGGTAACACTTGAGAGAACTGTTTTATATTTAGGCTTGCTAAGGGTGTAAGTTGAGACAAAGGATTTGTCCAAAACTGGGTAGAATTGTAATCACTGACATTGAATGGTGTGCATAATCAGAGTGTGGCTAAGCAGTCTGCAGCTATAAAAATGTTTTCTCACCTCCCATGGTGAGCATAGGTTGTCAGCTGCCACTGGATTTAATTTAACGTTGTTTCTGAATGAGGACGTGTGTGCATCTCCACTCTGAGAGAGTTTTTAACTTAGTAGGCTGATATAGTTCCTGTGTGGCCTTAATACATTTGCCCCCTTTCAAACACACACTCATGCATTCTGGGGCTCGGCTGGAGCCTCTTTTAATAAAGCCAGTCGCCCAGCGAAGGCACAGAAGCAGAGGTGAGGGGTTAAATCTTGGGGAAGTCCAAAAACAAACCTATTTTGGGAGAAAAGAAGAGGGGTGTTGATGAAAAGGAAGAGGTTAAAGGAGAGGAAGCTGAAGAAGAAAAGAGGAAGACAGCAGTGGGTTGAACATTTAACACGGTAAAACAGAATCAGGTGTCTTGGAGATAGAAAATCCTCCCTTAAGTCCATGAGAAGTCAATTTCCTAGTTGGGGTGAAACCTGGTATTCACTCTCCAACTGTGGTGGTCTCAGTGATGAAAGGGGCTTAGAGTGGCCTTCTGCACCTCCTCAGGAAGTGAACACACTGCCACTCTGAAGATTGGCTTTATGCATGAGGACCTGTGTGTTGGCATGTGGCTGTGCTGTTCCTCCGATTTCAGACATCATAGGAACAGGAGAAATCTGTGTTTGTGATCAGAGGACATTGTCTTCTGGTTTATGATTCGCCATTAAGAGGAGGGAGACAAATCAAGTCCGTATGGCCTGAAGGACATCTACTGCAAGAACACATTGTTATGTATTGCATCACATATTGACAGTGTCAGTAAATATTGGTATAGTCATATATATTTATTTGTACTTGGAAAAAAACAAAGATTTAGAAAATACATAACAGTGTCTACTGTTTTTGATTATAAAACAAAAGATTCAAACCAGTTAAAATGGCCTGAAATGATTCTAAGTTCTAATGAATTAGTTATTACTTATAGTAAATTACATTCACATCTTAAACAACAAAAAAGTGGCTTGAATTACTGCTCAGACTTTTCATTTAGGAACACCAACATTGTGATTCAGCTTGTCAGAGGTTAATTGTATTTATCGTTCCTATATTTCAACACTCCACAGCAATGAACCTGTGTTTTTAAAGAGAAGTGTGCTTGTAAACAAAGTTTCTGTGGCTTAGTATGGTAATACTTTCATGCAACCCTCCTGTTAAACTGAAACCTGTTTTTGCTAATATATCAGAGAGGAAGCTGAATGGACAAGTTGTATACATGTAGTGTCATGTGTGGTGAGCTTGTGGTTTGTGTTTGTTTAGTTTTGGGTTGATGGTTGTAAATGGAGTGTGTCTATTTTTCATTCATGAATCTTAAGAGTGGAAAGGACTGTGTTGAGTGAGCTGTGACATTTATTCAAAAGAAATTAATGTTGTAGAGCAGACTAGTCAAAGCCTGGATTTCAATAAAGATGATGTGCCATTACCTTAATGGTGGCTGAATTAAAACAATTATTCAAACAGCAAAGGGCCAAAAAAAAACCAACATGACTCATTACCAGTTAATGCTTGAAGGCACCACCAGTTATTATTAGGGAGCTAATTATATTTTTACATAAGGCCAGATTTGGAAAGATTTTTTTACCTTGATGACAAGAACATATGGTTGAAAACTGTTTATTAATTTACTTAACTTGCATTTGTCTGGGAAGAAAATCAGGAACATTCAGAACATTTAGGAATGACAAAAAGGAAAAGAAGTCAAGGGGGAAATCTCTAAAATAATAGAGCCCAATATGAAGATTTATGTTGAGATTCTGTAAGTTTAACCAAAAGTAACAGCTGTCCTGATCTACTCCCTTTTGAAAAACTCTTTGAAAGCACCTCTGGGTTCAGTCTGCAACTTATGAATCTTTTTATGATTGCTTTAATTTTGTGTGTAAGCAATCTCTACTCCACAACATTTAGAAGGGATTTCAGTGCATGTTTTTTTTAATCCATGCAATAGACTTGAGAGTTCCAGATTACAATGGCTGATATGAGAGAAACAAAAAATGCTGTGCTGAAATGCACAAATTTTAAAATCTTCACACTGATTCATTTCATGGATATGGTTCAGTATTCAGGTGAAGCATTCGTATTTAGCTTTCTCTGAGTTCACTTCCTTTCAGTCCCCAGTTGCACCAAGACTGTAAGACTGCCTCAAAGGTTTTCAGAGATTTCTATTTTTTTTTTTTTTTTACATTTCATTTTTGTTCCAGATGTCTCCACTTTAAGTCGAACCTTCTGCCCTCTTAGAGCCCATGAAAGTATTCAGTTCTCTCTAAAATCCACCTTCTTCTCTGCCTCAGAGAAGAAGGCAGCCACTATTTATGAAGAATTTTTTATTCTAACATTTTCTTGCCTTTATTCTTCACACAAAATTGCCACTTATAATAACGTTTGTAGCAGCAGGTGGAGAGTGGAGCAGGCAGGGGGGCCGATACCTGCAGTGCTGATTAACTGACCGCAAAGTTTGGAATCTGAGGAATGTGAACGGGCATTAGCTGGTAGCCGATTACCATTGTTGGAGGTCACAGACGAGGTCAAGAGCCGGAAGGTCAATGGTGAAAGGTCAGGTAGTCTG
Source organism: Poeciliopsis gracilis (assembly GCA_911649635.1). NCBI lineage: Eukaryota > Metazoa > Chordata > Actinopteri > Cyprinodontiformes > Poeciliidae > Poeciliopsis > Poeciliopsis gracilis. The sequence goes on from CAJVRI010000128.1 coordinate 439,102, forward strand.
TCAGCAGATGACTGAATAATATCAGAGACACACAATCAAGATCTCTCCTTCGACATGTTTAAATGTAATCTTAGCAGAACTTGATTTGTTTTGTACTTTGAAGTGACATTCTGTAATACATTGCTGTTCTCTGGATCTCAGCCCGATCGTCCTGTTTTCCCTCAGTGATAAATAACATCTCTAGTTCTGGCAGTATCATGCTACGTTTATCCCCAAAAGGAACAATGACGCTAGAGAGTGTTTGTGGGAAACTGGATGAGGCAGCACATTTTCTGAAAGGAAACCTGGTAGAGGCTGAAAAAGACTCAAGAATGAGTCCAAGGTTGATCTTCCAGTTGGACAGCAACCCCAAACATAAGCTGTTACAATGGCTCAGTCAAAGTTCAGACCTCAGTCCAAATGAGAATTTGTAGCAGCTCTTAAAATTTGGTTTTGAAACACTTACTGGATTCAGTCAAACTGATTCTGAGCTATTTTGTATTTAAGAATTGGAACACATTTCTAAAATGATCCAGGCCACTGAATGCAGTGCAGTTGCTTCAGTCTTAAAGACACCTGCTTCTGGGTGTAAATGTATGTTCTGAGTCATGCAGGCTGCAACTTAGTTAAAGTGGCTGAAAATTAAATCTGTGTGAATCCTAACGCTCCTGGTCACACACGCTCACATTCATCACTCGCTCCTTAAAAGCAGGGGAGGGAAACAGTGGCGAAGATAAGTGATCGGAGAAGAAGCAGGAACCTGTGAGGGATACAGAGGTCAGCAGTGCCCCCTACAGGCTGACTTTAAAGCCTCCTCTACCTGCCTCTCACTGTTAAAAGTGCACAGTTGAGTAGCAGCTGGCTGTAGAGACATGGACACTGTGAGATAAACAGAGACAGATGACTGTAGTTTGTGGAGTGAGGGGTCTCTGCGGAACGACCTCAATTTTGCCAATGATCTGTCTGGCTCTGAAGTTCCCCTGCTGCATTTTGGTGATTACATCAAGTGCTTGTGCTTCAAAGCAAGTGGCTCTGTGACAGCTTGACTTAGCTCCCTGCCAAATCATTTCACCCCCCTCAACTCCCGTTCCTCTCCTCTCTTTGTCTTTGTCCAGTGACCTGAGCGAAAACCAGATCCAGGGAATTCCAAGAAAAGCATTCAGAGGAGCTGTGGAAATCAAGAACCTGTAAGTGTTACTCCACCAACATCACGCTGCCTGTGCATGCATCTGTGCACATCTGCACCTTCCTGCTCACCATGTCTGCTAATGTGCACAGCGCTCGCTCGGCCGTGCATCAATATTTCATTGTGTTAAATGTCATATGCCTCCTGCTTGCCGTATTGACTGGCACCTGCTGCGTGTCAGCAGCTGCGTCGGTGTGTGTGTGTGTGTGTGTGTGTGTGTGTGTGTGTGTGTGTGTGTGTGTGTGTGTGGTGTGTGTGTGTGTGTGTGTGTGTGTGGGTGTGCGCGCCTGTGTTGCCTCGCTGGCATTTTCTATTTTGTGTCTTTGTTTTGCGTTCACTCATAGACATGATCATTATTTTTTTTCACTCATTGCACAGCAGTACTTCTATAAATATTGATTCATCCACCAATTCACTACTTCCTGGGTTTTTTAATCACCCGATCAGATTATTTTTTTTTTAAATGCCGTGCAATTATTGTAAAAGGACAGAGAATTATGTATGTGCGTCAGAATACCGGTGACAGCCCATGATTTACAGTCCCTGTGTCTTAATTAAATTGTTTCAGTAAAGCTTTTGTGAGCGGAGAGAGAGAGAGGCAGAAACTCAGCTACCTACAAGCTAAATGTCATATTAAAAAGAGCAGGAAACACGAATGTGGGCAAAGACAATGACATTAGAATGATATAGGCTCGACAGCAAGAGCTCAGAAAGAAGAGGACGAGAGAAAAAGTCTATTTTTGTTCATACTTGTAGACATCGCAGATGCTAAAACATCTCTAGCTGTTCAGCTCTTTTCTGGACTTTTTGTCTGATCTTTCTGTGTTTTTGCAGACAGTTGGACTACAACCACATTAGCTGCATTGAAGATGGAGCCTTCAGAGCGTTACGTGACCTGGAAGTGCTGTGAGTACCTGCTTGTTGAGTCAGCTTACTTTTTTACTATTTGTCTCAATTTCTATTTATTTCTTGCAGAAAACAGCAGCGGTTGTATTGATGAATAAGCAGCAAAGACACAGAGATACGGACCATCTAATGTTCTCGTTGACCTTTTAAACACTGCAGAGCCTCTGCAGCCTCTAGACAGAAACAATGTCCTATTGTTTCAGCTGTGGCATTAATGTGCCGCCACATTTAAAGAAGTTAGCCTTTTCTTGTGAATGTCAAGACCAAGATTGCAATATTTAGAAGAGCCAGATTTAGTTTGTCAAATATTTTCTATTTCTTCTGTCATAATGATTACAACATAGTGACTGTCTGCTGCTCATCAACAACCTTTTTTCTGGATTTTTTTTCTCTTATTCTTAATTGTCCACTTCTGGAGTTTTATTATCTGTGACACAGAGGGTGAAATTGAGTGAGAAAGCAGTCGTTTAAAGAAAAACTTTGGCAGACATTCAGAAAGCCTGGAGAGCTACAAGGTTTTGAATGACTGCATTAAATTCCAGTTGTTTAAAAGCAGTAGATGAAGAAATAAGACCCGAGTTAATAAATAGTGTCCACCCATCTATGTTTGACTTTATTACTTAATGTTTGCAAATTAAATTCATAAAATTAAATTACTGTTTTGCTGAGGTGGAAATGATATAGGCTCTGAAGAGTTCCTGAACTACCTCTTAAACAACGGGTTTGGAAAAAAAAATTCGTATGAAAATGTGTTTTCTTGTGAAGATTTTGCCATTTCACTGCGTTCTAGATTGCATTTGCATGACTATGTTTTGTTTTCTCCTCTTGTCTCTTTAGCACTCTGAACAATAACAACATCAGCCGGCTGTCTGTGGCCAGTTTCAACCACATGCCGAAGCTCAGGACTTTGTAAGTACCCAGTTTACGATTTGAAGGAAGAGATTCCTCTTATCTGTGCACATTTATAATTTTTTATTTAGTTTTTTGTGCCCTGTCACACCTTTTATTTCTCTCCATCCTGTGATCATCTGTTCCCTCCCCTTCTTCCCAGCCGCCTTCACTCCAACAACTTGCAGTGCGACTGTCATGTGGCCTGGTTGTCCGAGTGGCTACGACAGCGCCCCCGCCTGGGCTTGTACACACAGTGCATGGCCCCTCCTCACTTGCGGGGGCACAACGTGGCTGAGGTGCAAAAGAAGGAGTTTGTGTGCACAGGTAGGTTGACCTTACCGTTTCGGTGTCCGCCTCTTTGACTGCTTCCTCGTTTTGCTCTTTTACACTGGAAAACCTTTCGCTCCTTCTTGTTTGCTTCGTTTTACTTTTTCTTCTTTTTTTTTTTTTTGCTCATGCTTGTCAAGATGCAGAAGAAGGTAAGTCTTCCTCCTGCTTTGCATGGCTTTGCTTGAAAGCTGTGATTAAAAATGACATCACAGAAAGACAAGGTCACATTTCGTTTTGTTTACTTTTTTGGGAATTGCGGCAGTTTTTCCTCGTCTGCATCTCTTTTCCCTTTTGGGACTTACATGAAACATAATAACCTTGTATCCACGGATAATGGTGCCTCCTTGTCTCTGTGTAGGTCATCAGTCGTCATCATCTTCCTCCTGCAGTGTGTTACAGTGCCCAGAGTCCTGCACCTGCAGTAACAACATTGTGGACTGCAGAGGAAAGGGTCTGACAGAAATACCCACCAACCTGCCTGAAACCATTACCGAGATGTAAGACATGCAGATAAAAGTGCACACACATCTGCTGCACTCCACACACACTGCGCTCATTCAGACACACGAGGTGCAGTGATATTTCTCCTGCTCTTTCATTGTGCGTCCCTCAATATCCCTTCTTTTCTTTGTGTTCTATCACCTTTTTGTTTCACTGCCGCTGTTTGTCTTTGTGGGGGGAATAAAAGCACACATCTGTGAAATGAGAAAGCCTGGTCATGCAGTGCGTTCCTGCTTAAGGAAACAGCAAGAGGGAAGAAAGAAGCAGGAAAAAGATTAATCTGAGCTCCAAGGCAAGCTATATTACTGCCTTGTCTTAGAATAAGAGGGCGAACATCTTAACTAAGTAGCAAAAAGAAATTTAGTTTTAAAGTTCACTCTTGTAATTGTCTAGCTAGGTTGAAGTAATTAAAGTAGTTCTGAAAGTGACGTGAATTGTCAGAGTGAAATCATAAGCTATACTTATGAACAAAATTGTTAAGATATGCAAATTTAGAGAAAGAGAGTGTAACAGATATTAAGTAATTATTCTCCACAGAAATCTATGTTGGCTTCAGGGTAGAGAGTCACAGTCAAATGCCCTCTGTTTTTTTAGTTTCATTCTGCTTCTGTTCTTTCGTTCACACTTTGGCTTGTTTAGAACCGACTGATGGACAGTCCGACTGGCACTTGATAAAACACAGACCAGATAGTCAAATGTGTGCGTCCGCTTGTGTGTTTGGACGCCCGTCTCACTGCGAATATGTTAAAAAGGGCAAAAGATCAGAGACATGTGACAGACCGCGACTCTGCAGTCATCAAAGCGCCTTATCTGGAAAAGTTCCCCTCAAGCAGAGCCCCTGGGAGTGAGCAGCGGCCTGCAATATGGCATAGATAAGTGTGTGATAGGGGAATGTTGATGTCTCTCCTCAATGGTCTGTGTGTGTTTGGTTCCAGACGACTGGAGCAGAACGCCATCAAGGTGATCCCAGCTGGGGCCTTTTCTCCTTATAAGAAGCTACGCAGAATGTGAGTAGATCAAAAGAGCTGCTTGTGCTGCACCTCGTCCAGAATAAACCAAAAACTTTATGCCGCTGCCACAACTTTGATCTTTTCTCATTGTATGCTTTTACTGATTATGGTTTTAAGTTTCTTGTTTATGTTTTTATTCATTCATCTTTTTTTTCTTTTTTTTTTTTTTTGCAGAGATTTGAGCAACAACCAGATCTCAGAATTAGCTTCAGATGCCTTCCAGGGTCTGCGGTCCCTTAACTCTTTGTAAGTACTCTAAAACTATGAGTAAAAAAAACGGTAGAGAAAAGTTAAGTCTCAAAGGCAAGTTAACATGACATTGATCACCATAAAATAAGGAAGAAAAATTATATTTGAACAAAAAAATAATAAATAAATGAAATCCAAAAGAATATATGCTCTTATTTCTTTGTTATTTTTTCATAAGATAGATACAATCAGAGAGTTTAAAGAGTCTCAGTTACATACATTACTTTTAATAGTTGTTCTAGTTTTTCAGTTTTTTTATTGTATTGTTGTAATAAAGTATCCAAGTATCAATATGCATATGTGTTGCATATGCATATTGCAACACATATGCAATATTCATTATCAAGTACACATGTGTTACTGTGTACTTGATAATTACACAGTAATTATCAAGTAATTATTCTTGATAATTACTGTTACATTGTTGTTGAATCTTTCTGTAATGTGAGTCTGCATGAACATGAGTAAGTCTTCATGAATATTTATGACTGTTGTCATAAAGTGTCATTCGGTAAATCTTGATGCTTTACATTTCATTTCAGTCATAAATGTTCAAGAAGACTTATCATGTTCATGACAGGTGTTATGTGATTTTCATCATGGTGTCATGACAGTCTTATTCACAACATGTCAAATTAAAATGAAAAGTAGAATTACATTAAAATTAAAACTGACCAAAGTCAATAACTCATAAGTGCTTCACACCTGGATTAAACTTCTACTGACTCATCACACATTCACAAGAGTCAGACTGGGACACACCTATTCACTCTGACATAATACATTTTAAAGCTCTGCGCATTTGTTGTGTATTAGTGGGTGGGTGGAGAGGATGCGAATGATTCATAAATTGTGTCTGTGTGTGTGTGTGAACAGAAACTACACACTAATGTGTCTGTGAGACATTACTGAAGCAGGCCTCTCAGGAAAATCCACTTAGCTCAATGAAACATGGCTCACCTGTAGCACGTGTGACTGGTAGCTTACGGGTTATTGTTGGGGAAAGCTGAGGCAGGAGCAGCCCTGACCTGTTGGAGGTTCCACTGTCATGGTTTTAAACTAATCTGGTTTAATATCTTTCATTGTCCCTGAAGCCAAACTGGAAGTTATGATTATTCACGCAGTCGTACACAGGAAGTGAGATGATAGAGCGTGATTCATTTGAGGTGTGTTAGCACAAGACCAGTGTTTTCTCACACTGCTTGATCAATTTTACTAATTTATTGCTGTTAAACTGCAAAACTGTTTGTAGGTATTTGTAGATAGATAGATAGATAGATAGATAGATAGATAGATAGATAGATAGATAGATAGATAGATAGATAGATAGATAGATAGATAGATAGATAGATAGATAGATAGATAGATAGATAGATAGATAGATAGATAGATAGATAGATAGATAGATAGATAGATAGATAGATAGTGATTTTGAATGTTTTTGCTCAGGACGTGTTTATTAATCATGAGGAAAATAAAGCCCTGCTTTGGCTTTCTCTAGCGTTTAATCTTAAGGATATTATATTCTAATATAAATGGCATGTTTGTTTTCTGCAGGGTCCTCTATGGGAACAAAATCACTGAGATTTCCAAGGGACTCTTCGAAGGGCTGTTCTCACTGCAGCTATTGTGAGTACTCGCACAAACGCACACACACCCACGCACTGTTCGGTTGATCTTTATGGTCACATCTGCATCTCATTGATATTCAGCTAAAAAGTGCTTACCTCAAGCATTGCCACCTGAGAAGAGACATCTTGACTAAAAGCCGTCATTAGTGACCTGCAGGATCTGAAAGATTTGTGCTGGAATGATTGCAAGATTCTTTTCTACTGTTTTTTTTTCTCCATCATTTTGTCCCTTCTTTGTTTCAGGTTGCTAAATGCTAACAAGATAGCATGTCTGCGGGTTGACGCATTTCAGGACCTTCACAACCTCAATCTGCTCTCTCTGTATGACAACAAGCTCCAGACCATTGCAAAGGGGACGTTCTCCTCACTCAGAGCAATACAAACACTGTATGTACTCTCACAAAGCACATACATCCAGTGTTATGAAAGCATATTTGTCCCCATAAAGATTTCTCTGTTCTTAATTTTGTGACACATAAAGGTTTCAGATCATATTTTCTTTTATGTCAAAGAATAAAAACCTGAGTTAATTCACGATGTAGTTTTCTAAATGAGGAGCAGTAAACGAAGCTATCCGAACTAATCGTTGATAGGTTCACTGTCCATGGTGCTGAAGTAGCAGACAGTTTATGGTTGTAGTCTTTGTCACTCTCTTGTATCTGTCGCTTTGCCCTGTGTCATTTACTTATCTATGTAAGCTACACATGGTAGGTTTTATTGTAAAAGTTTGAAATGTAACGGCGAGCCGCATGTTGTTAGGATAAAAACTTTTAAAACTCATCAGCCACATTGGTTAAACAAAACCTTTTCTGGGATAACACTATGCATAAATTTACATTAAAAATAGTATAAACTGATTTTATCATTTTGTATTGCAAACACAAAATAAAAGATGTAAATGTATTTTGTCTGAGTTAGGGCTACACGGAGCTTCTTTCATTCCTTCTGCTCTACCCTTTTTCAAACAGTCCCTTCTTCCTTCTTTGTATCCTGGTTCAATTCCTTTATTGTGTCCATTTTTCTCTTCCTTCCCTCCTTTTTGTTGTTTTCTACTTACATTCATTCTTCATGTCCTACCTTCCAGTCTACAGTGAGCCCACTGTTCACATATCTGCAATAAATTCATAGTGAGTGTTTCATGCTTTAAAAGGCTGCGAAAGACTCAAAGGTTGAGTCAAAACTTTAAGATTTGTGCGATTTCTGAGTGCCTCGTTCTCTCAGTACCTATCTTTAGTTAGTTGTACAATAATTAGTTGTAGCTACTTCACACCACCCCCACCTGAAAGTACCAGAAGTCTTTCTTTATCTTTCTTTTGTTGCTCTTCGCTCAGTAAATCATTAAAGAAAATGTGGACTGCATGCATATATGTTTGTACATTGCTTCGACATCTTATTTCTGTATTTCTGTATGTTTTGTGTTTCCATGTCTGTCTGTGTGGTGAATCAGTCATTTAGCTCAAAACCCATTTATCTGTGACTGCCATCTGAAGTGGCTGGCTGACTACCTGCAGGACAATCCCATTGAGACGAGTGGCGCGCGCTGCACCAGCCCTCGGCGGCTCGCCAACAAGCGCATCGGCCAAATCAAGAGCAAGAAGTTCCGCTGCTCAGGTACAAATCACAGCCCAATGCTAACGCTCATAAAAGCAATGTGCACCCTGACGTGTGTCCTGAGGCTATTTCTTTGTGACAAACCAGAGATGGTCGCCAAGACACCCACACATTAAAAAAATAAATAAAAGAGAGCCAGCAGTCCTCCCCTCTGTTTTCATTCTGTGTATTCCTGCTGGGTTGTTCCCTCAGCCTCTCTCAACTAACCAGAAATTCCCTGACCTGAGCATTTTCTGGGCTCTTCTCAGTACTTCCACATTCACAGAGACAACTGTACACTGTGAGCTTTCTATTCCATTCTGACTTTTTACTCTTTTGCTGATTTTTATCTCCCCGCTCTCTGTCTCTCCATTAGCTAGAGAGCAGTATTTCATCCCAGGTATTGTACATTGAGCATGTGTGCGTGAGGTTTGCACTTTTTTCATGACACATTCACCCAGTGCAGTTTGCCTTGATTGACACCATTATGAGATTTACCTATAAAGCACCGTGTCTAACCACACACAGGATAGTCACACTCTGATACTTGCACCGGCTTTCTGTTTGTACCCATAACCTGGACAGAGGGGCAAACTGTTCGATGGTCTGTTAAAGTTTACATTTTTGAAGTTTCTTTGTACTTTGAGCATATACAGTTTTTGGCAAACATATTTTCGCCCCTAAACCTTTTCATATCTTGTCATATTACAACCACAAACTTGCGAAAGGTAAAGTACATGAAAAGGGTGGCATCCATTTTCAGTCATTTTTTAATACGATACCCCTAAATAAAGTCCAGTCAAACCAACTACCTTCAGACACTCCTCTAATTAATAAGCACAGTTAGTCCCTGTGTACACAGCTAGGCAATTAAAACAACTGTTTAAATTTACAGTTTGCCATGAACCATTTAGGGGACACAGTAAAAATGTGGCAGAAGTTACTTTGGTCCATAAATTAAATGTTTGGGGAAACAAAACATAAGATGGGTAATGCCAGATATATGATAAAAGAAGGCCTTTAGAGTCAGCAAAAGCCTTGAGATGGTGGTGAAAGTTCCCCTTGTGCTCAGGACAAAAATAAAGTGAGAACAAAAATAAAGCGATTTAAATCAGGGCATGTTTCAGTACAGAAATGGCCAAGTCAAAGTACAAAACTCATTCAACTCAACTGTTTCTCCAGTAATAATAATAATAATAATAATAATAATAATAATAATAATAAAATCTCTAGATGTGCAAAACTGTTCGAGATTTACCCCAGGAGACTAACTGCATACATGGTCATAGTTCTGAAGACAAAAAACGCACCACACTTTTCAGGGTCTCGTGTGAAAGATTACATTTCCTTTCCACTTTTCAGTTACGTGTTATTTTATGTTTCTCTGTCGCAGAAAGTCCTGATAAAATACTTTGAAGGTTGTGTTTGTAACATGACAAAATGTTAAAAAAAAAGAAAGAAAAGAAAAGCTAACGGAGTGATCAATACTATTAAAAAGGGCGGTAAACTTTCTCTGTTTTGTTTTTTGCAAGTCTAACGACAGCCGATGTATTTGAGTGTGTCTGTGAGCATGTGTATATGTGTCTCTCACTGCAGAACATCAAAAGGTCACGCAGTCACCATGCTCAGAGGGGTGTTGGGAAATATGCAAATTTGACTTGCATATGAGATCAGTAGCAGGGCTAAAGGCGGTCATTACCACAGCCGCACACTGAAGCATCAGGGTGTGTGTGGCGTAAAACAGTCTGTGTGCGTGTGTGCGCGCATGTTTTTACTGCAGTCATTAACGCCAAAGCTCACCAGGAGGACAGAGGTTTCAAAGCGCAGATACCACATAGGGGGCAACACTGAATAATTTAACAACATGTGAGAGTGTAAAATTGCATAAACATGCTCTGTTCTCTGGTGTAACCTTGATATTGCAGCTCAGATCAATGCATCTAATATCCCAGAGTTTAATTTGCAATATGTTCACGACTTACAGGTGCTCTGCACTCAGAACGGTGGAAGTTTAATGTTCGCACAGTTGGCTCCTTCTTGAGGTTATGTGTACTTTCAATGTCACTTTCTCACAGGAAAAAGGCTTAAACCTGTTTGGCTTCGAGAAAATCAGGAGAGATGTGTGCAGCCTGCATGACTGTCACCACTCACAGCTCATTGCTTTAAATGAACGTCTGCCTGAGAGACAGAACCAGCACAAAACCCAGAAGTTATTTTCCCTCTACACCGTTTTCCATCACTTCTCTTACTTCTCCGATATAACAAATGAGTCAAACCCCTTCTTCTTTTTCCTACTGCCTTTCTAACACACTCAGGAGTACACCATGTCAGCTGTAAGTAAGAAACACACACAAAAATACACAGGGCTCTCCAAATCCCTCACCTCTTCTCCCAGAGCTACCCTGCAACCTTTGACCTTTCTGTGACTCCTCCTGTCTGAGTACCAGGGATGAAAATGAGATTATATTTCCATGTCTACATGTTGACACATTCATGTATTTTTCTTGTGTCTGTTTTGTGAGACAGTATCAGTGAGTGTGTGTTGTACCCAGAAGTCAGGGTTCTCTTGTACTGCTGCTGTAACTCTCCTCCCACTCTTTAATCGCTGCTTTGCTCCTGTTCCTATTGTTCTTGAAATGTAGACGCCTGTAGATGTTTTATTCTAACACCCTCTCTGCTTTTCTTTTAAGATCACTTTCCTCTGTTTTTAATAGTCTCTCTTCCTCTGTTTTAGTTTTTCATTTTGAAATTTTCTGCTACAAATTAATATACTAACTTAATGTTTCTCCCATTATTTTGTCCTTTCTAGTGCATTTTGTTATAAAGACTTCTACTCTTCTGTCTTTTTTGCTTCTTTTTCTTTTGTTCTTGTTTCCTCCTTCAGTGCTATCGTCTTGCATAACTGTCCTTATTTTACTCTTTTCCATTTTCTTTACTTTATCCCTCACTCTGCTGCCCTTTACTCTGGTCTCTCTCCCAAGTACAGTGCCTTGCAAAAGCATGAATAATCAGGAAATGTTTTCATATTTCGTAGTTTATAAAATAAAATACATGAATGTTGTGCAAACAAACTTTCATACATTTTGTTGGAATCCAGAGAGAAAAGTGCATGAGTGTGAAGTGGTGAAGAAAAAAAGAGCAATGGCTCGCATTTGTTGGTTTTGTTTTTACAGAAGATACTTTGAAAAGTGGAGCATGAATATGAATCCAGACCCCCAAGATCAAAACTTCGTAGAACCACTTTGCACAATCACAGCTCCAAGAAGCTTCATTCATTTTTTTTTTTTCATCAAAATAGATTAAGTTTAGATTAAGATGAACAGCATCTGCAAACATTATTTTTTAGGTTTTGTTACAGATTTTTTGTTGTTGTTGGATTTAGGTGTGGATGTTGACTGAGCCTTTCTAGAACATGGATGTTCATTAAACTAAATCTGGGCACCCAGCTCTCAAGTGTCCTGGTCATCAGTACTTCTAGAAGGCGAACCTTTGCCCCAGTCACAAAACCTTTGCAGCCTATAATTGTTTTGTTTTTCTTATCCAGCAGTGCTGTGTATTTAGCTCCATCCATCTTTTCACTAACTCTAAAAAATGTCCCTGTTCCTGCTGAGGAAACTATTCCCAGAGCATAACGATGTCACTATGTGTCACCATAGTGTTCACGATAAAAATCTAATTCATCTCCAATCCATTGGATTTTGCACACAGACCAATCAGTAAAACTTTGTTCGCATCAATTCAATGTTTGTGTTGCCTTGTACATGATGCAAACCACTAGCAGGACTTCCAGTGGCTTTCTGTGGGCAAAGTTCTTTCTTGTTGCCACTCTAAAGTCCAGATTTCTGCAGCGCTCCTCCAGAGTTTGTGTGCCTAACATGGCTGCTTCTCTGATTAATGCTCTTCTCTCCTGCCCTGTCAGTTGATGTAGACGGACATGTCTTGGTAGATTTGTGGTCTTTCCTATCTCTGGTGATGGACGGAGCAGTGCTATGTGAAATCTTGGAAAATTTCTTTATCATCTTATTCTATGTAAAGCTTCATAGCTTTCTCCTTTACCTATCTTCTTTGTTTCTTGGTCCTCATGATGCAGCTTGTTCTCTAACAAACAGCTTCATTAACTGATGTTAAGTCACACAGTGCAGACCAGATCCCCCCTCAGTTTACTGTTTTGGTTGCTTTTGAATGTAGTTGGCTGGATTGAATTTAATATCAGATTAAAAGGGGATGAATGCAAATGTAATTCACATGCTTTTTAGATTTCTTATTGTAAAATCACAACAATGTGTAACAACAGGTATTAAAACTTTTGCAAGGCTCTGTCCACTTTTTCAAGTCCTACCTCATCCATCTCCGTTCCTCCTCCCTGTACTGGAAAGTTTTGGGAATCCGTTTAGAAAATCCCCTGTCTGACCCTCTTTCCTGCTAATCTGCTCCTTCCTCTGCCTCTGTCCCTCCAACCCCTGTGTTCCAGTGGAGGAGCAGTCAGTCGGCAGGTTGTTCCTTTGTGCTTGATCTAACCATGTGGCTGCCAGGTTCCAAAAGGGGAACATGGTTCTGTCAAGCACCATGGAACGGCGCTGCAAATCCCTGCAGCATGGCCGAGACGCAAGAGAAACCAAACTCCTGTCTCTGCCCGCCTGTGTGTTTGTGCATGTGGTGTTTTTTTGTGGGGAAGGGGGAACTACGTTCTGGATTATGTATGAACATCCTTCCTCTGTGATCTCATTTTTGATGATGTTTGGTCTGGACTGTGGTTTCTTACCCTTAATAGTCAGATTTTGGCCTGACAGAACAGAAAAGCTCCAAACTCTTTGTTCTGTTGTGGGGTGCATGTGTGTCTCTGTCCTTATTTTCATAGACTGAGTATCCGTATTTGTGCAACATGGCTCCATTATTTTAGGTAATATACATACATTTTCAGCATCTACAGATGCAAGACGTTGCATGTGGTCACATTTTCTCTCGTGTTTTGACATATTTAGTTTACAACAAAAGCTGCTCTTTCTGTAACGTTTCAAAATTCTTCCTTTTGAACCACACCCTGAACCTTGGATATGCACAGAGTTCTTTGACGGGAACCATGTCAGGGTTTGCTTCCCACACAGTAATGGTGTTCTTTAACATCTTGGCTGTGATTGTGATCAGGTAATGAGGATTACCGCAGCAAGCTTGGAGGTGACTGCTTCGCCGACCTGGCCTGCCCTGAGAAGTGCCGCTGTGAGGGCACAACGGTCGACTGCTCCAACCAGAAACTGACCAAAATCCCCGATCACATTCCTCAGTACACCACCGAGCTGTGAGTCACCCTTTGTTTCTCGACTGCAGTGTGATTAATAAAAAGAAACCTCATGTCAGCTTCCATCCCCTCTTACTTGCCTTTTACTCATTATTTTGGATTCTCCTTTCACCTCATGTGTTTCCAGGCGTCTGAACAACAATGAGTTCACGGTGCTCGAGGCAACGGGGATCTTCAAGAAGTTGCCTCAGCTAAGGAAGATGTGAGTCAGAAATTGATGTCATAAAGTCATGTTCCAGTCAAACAGAACAAAAAAACTATAACTATAAAAACATCGTAATTTCTTCCCACCACATTCATGTTGCTTCACCATAATTTCTAATTTCTACTGGCCCTGCAGTAATCTGAGTAATAATCGTATCAGCGACATTGAGGAGGGGACTTTTGAAGGAGCTTTAGGGGTCAACGAGCTGATTCTGACCTCCAACAGACTGGAGAACATACACCACCACATGCTGAAGGGACTCGGTGGCCTCCGCACACTGTGAGCAAACACACACACACACACACACACACACACACACACACTAATATATTGTCAAAGAAGACAACAACAACAAACTATGTGGTGTTTTACTGGATTTTTCTTGATAGGCCGATGCAAAAATACTGCTCAGTTTTGAAGTAGAAGAAAAATCATGAATGGTTTGCTCTTAAATTCATCCTCCTTAACTCAAATACCCCAAAATAAAATCCAGTCCCTTTAATTGTATTTCAAAGTTCCCTAATTATTAAACAGCATCCTGCTGTGTGTGATGTAACCTCAACATTAGTCTTAATTGTTCTGTGATGGTTTGTTAGTGAACATTAGTGATAATGGAAACCAAAGGACGCAGCAGACAGAACAGGAGAAGCTCAAAGCAGTGATAAAACTACATCACTGAGCCCAATGCAATCATTCATCCAGAAATGGAAAAAGTATGGCATAGCTGCAAACCTACCAAAAATGACCTTTAATCAGAGGAACAGCCAGTGGACCCATTGTAACTCTTAGAGTAGCTGCAGCTAAGGCAGCAGACTAACAGGACTTTTACTTGTAAAGTTTCAGCAATCTGGACAAAATGGGTGAGTGGCAGGAAGTAACCCACTTTTAAAAGAAGACCATAAGAAGCACTGTTTGCTGTTAGCAACAAGCGAAAACAGCAGAAATGGAAGAAAGAAAAAAAAAAGTGTGCTGGTCAACTAATTAAGTTAAACTTTTTTGTGTACCAGCAAAACATTATATGTATATGAAAATGTATATTGCACATCAGCCTAAGCAAGTCGCTGCTTTAGTAAGACGTGGCAGAAGCAGCATCATAATAGGGGTCTACAACATTCACAGCCTAAAGAGCCACTTTTACGCTCAGGCCAGCCACATAAAACTCGTTTAAGGCCTCAAAAGTTACAGTTTTTTGAAAAAAGATAACTTATAATTATAGATAAATATCTTCTAATAGGAAATTTGTTTTAATTTTTAACATTGACATTAAATATCAATCATTAAGCACATTGCTATCATTTTTAGTGTTATTCTTTGTGAAAATTCAACATAAATATTGTAAGAATAACAAACTGAAAACTTGAGTTTGTTGTTATACCCATACAATAGTTGCAGATCCTTGATATCTCCCATAAAATGTAAATAAAGTACATTGAAGTTTGTTGTTGTTTCAGTATGGACAAAAAAATATCCGAACATTCATGGGTTGTTTATACTTTCACACACTGATATTCTCTGCGCTAAATGTATTAATATGAATGTGTTTGTGTGAACAGTATGCTGAGAAGCAACAGGATCAGCTGTGTGAGTAACAGCAGCTTCGTGGGGTTGAGTTCTGTCAGACTCCTTTCTCTCTACGACAACCAGATCACCTCCATGAACCCCGGCGCCTTCGACACACTGCACTCTCTCTCCACGCTGTGCGTATACATGGCAGCGTGACTCTCCCAGCCTTCTGCTCCGTGGCATCTGTTCATATGGTACTAACTTTCTTTATTTTCCAGGAACCTTTTGGCCAATCCCTTCAACTGTAATTGCCACCTGGCCTGGCTCGGCGATTGGCTGAGAAGGAAACGCATCGTGACTGGGAATCCTCGCTGCCAAAACCCTTATTTCCTGAAAGAGATTCCCATCCAGGATGTGGCTGTTCAGGACTTTGCCTGTGAAGAAGGTGAGGTGGAGCGACTTGTTCTTCATTATCGCTGTTTCTGCCATCTCTTTTATAATGTTCCTCATTGAATACAACAGGAAACAATGAGAACAGCTGCTCTCCTGTTCTGAGGTGTCCAGCCGAGTGTTCCTGTCTGGACACTGTGGTGCGCTGCAGCAACAAAGGTCTCACCACGCTGCCCAAAGGCCTCCCAAAAGAGACCACAGAACTGTGAGTTACAAAAAGTTGCACCATAAAAATAGTAATAGCAATACAATTACTGGAAAATATCCATCAATCGACTGTCTGTATTCGCTCACGGGGGGGTTGTTGTTAATCTCTAGGTGTCTGGAAATATGAGAATGTTAAATGTTGAAACCTATATAAAAAATCTATACTCATTTTCATTTTTGTCTAAAATTCATCCAAAACGTTCGGACCCAGAAAACAAGGTGCAAGAAAATACTTAACAAGTAATAGATTATTTACCACAATCAATGTGAAAGTGAATACAGTGAAAAAGAGAAAAATATCAATTAATTCTTATCCAGTGTTATATTTTAATGACTATTACCCATTCAATGAACAAACATTATCCATTTGATCATATTAGATAAAAGACTAGACCAAAGTAGCTCCTCGCTTGAGTTTTTTTTTTCTTTTTCTTTTTCAATCTTTTGTGATCCTTACTGAATCCTATACTAATGTTTTCATAGTTTTCTTCCAAGGGAGCAACTGATTGAAGCTCCACATGAAACGATAAACAGACTGAATTGCAGAGGAGCAACCAAACATGCAGTCATGATTGCCAGTGTAGCCATAGGGAAATCATGACTTAATACTTTGTAGAAGTTTTTGTTTTCTGCATGACCTTATCAGTCTCTCATTGTGACGAACATTTGACCCTCCCTTCTTTAGATCATTGCTTCATATCAGTTTATCAGGTTGACTGAAACCTGAGTGAAACCAGACTTTGACGGAGGCATTGCATCACCCTGATTCTTTTCTACCCCCTGTTTTAAAGCTGTGGCTCCTGAGTTTGAGGTCATCGTCATGTCA
This sequence comes from Poeciliopsis gracilis, assembly GCA_911649635.1. Classification (NCBI taxonomy): domain Eukaryota; kingdom Metazoa; phylum Chordata; class Actinopteri; order Cyprinodontiformes; family Poeciliidae; genus Poeciliopsis; species Poeciliopsis gracilis. The sequence goes on from CAJVRI010000128.1 coordinate 455,862, forward strand.
ACGACTCAGTTTTGGATGAGATTTTTCTGTTGGAGAGACGCCCGCTCTTCTGACTGCAGAGAACTTTAATTTATAAAGTTCATGGTCGACTGCATTACTAAAAAGTGCTCAGGGACTGCAGCAGCACAGCAAGCCGTACCTTTACACTTCCCCCGCCATGTTTGACAGGTAGTGAAAGGTGTTTGGACTGTTATGCAGTACATCATTGCCAAACATCTCAACTTTACTCAGTCATACAAAGGGCATTGCTTCACAAGTTTCTGAGCAATGCACAATTCAGTCCTTCTCGAACTTTCATTTTTGGAAACACTGGAAGATGAACCTCAAATGTTTTTCACTTGGGAATAATATTTCTCACTGAAGACTGATGGCTGTCAGATTATTTGGAATTAAACTTATAACCTTTATAGTTACCATCAATTGTTTCTTTAAGATGATTGCTGATGTCTTTAATTATTAACATAATACACTTTTGCATGTGCGATGCTAATAAACTACAAAAGCTCTTGCTTTTAGAGAGGAGAATGCTCTGATGATGATCAGTTTATCAAAGACACTGGATTTGTAAAACCAGACTGAAACTGAAATAGACTCCAAAATTATTTTGTTAGTTTACAAAAAAAAATACATTAGAGATCTGCTGTTGTTGTCGTTGTTGTGTCGACCTTCTAGACCTCTCAGGACCAAACATGGAGAAGCAGCGTTCAGCTTCTATGCACCACAGCTCTGGAACAAACTTCCAGAAAACGGCAAAACAGCTGAAACACTGAGTTCCTTTAAATCAAGGCTTAAAACACAGTTTCCTTTGACGAGCAATAACTGCAACATTGATCAACATATTTGATGTGTTGAGGATTTTGATGATGACATTTGATGGAATGTAATGTTAATTTATTGTTTCATAATTGGTTATGGTATGATGCTTAAACCCAACATGGTAATTGCCTTGTTGCTGAAACAAATAACCTCGATTTGAGTTTTAAAACCTGTTCAAGCTGCATGTGATTTTTCCCTTGACTTTAGAGGAGTTTATCTGTGAACCTCAAGTAAATCCACTTATTTACTCCAGAAAAAAAGTCTGTAGTAGCTCAAAAAAGAAAAAAATAGGAACAAGAGTTAGCAATATTTTTTAATATTTCACATTTCTTTGTGGGAAACAATGCTCTCCAAATATTGACCAATATTTTAATATTACAGCTGGATCTGTAGCCATACAGTGACAGATATAAAACCTCACTTATGTTTCATTATGTGTCTGCAATATAAAAAAAAAAAAAAGGTGTGAGGCTGCAGTGGGAATATTACTTTTCAGTGTTTATTATGGCTATAACTGTAATGACTGTTCACACTGTTGAAAGTAAGGAATTTCCCTTGTGGCTGTCCTGCAATTTTATCTTTGTTTGGTTTTTCACTTTCAACCTTCCTTTTTAATTTTCCATTTATCTTTATCTACTCTAAGTTTGTATGAGAATCCCCTTCATGTGTTTTTTTTTCTTCCTTTCTTTGTGTGCACAGGTATTTGGACGGAAACCACTTCACTCAGGTTCCAGTGGAGCTCTCCAATTACAAACACTTAACGCTCATGTAAGTTTGACTAACATTAACTCGGCAAACAAAAAGTCATTAATCCACAAAACTATCTATCACAAACATAGATGGGGGACTGTGATTTGGCTGATGTTTCCTGCACTTTTAAAGACCAACACTAACAGACTGATGCTGTGTGAGATTTCTGTGCTGAATCTCATTGGTTTGGCCCCCAACGAGGGTGTAGCTGTCAGAACAAATAAAAGCAAACAGAGATTATCTGCTGTTTACAATCTGTGCTGTGTGGATTCCTTTTCGCACGTGTGCCTCTGTGTGTGTGTGTGTGTGTGTTTTATGCATCTGTTGTTTCCTTTTCAGTGATTTGAGTAACAACCAGATCAGCACGTTGTCCAACCACAGCCTCAGTAACATGTCCGAACTGCTTACACTGTGAGTCTGGCTTCACATCTGTCCCTTTGCAATTTGAGAGCAAGTGTGTGCAGATTCAGCATGAAAGTGTGTGTGTCTTTGTTGTTCTTAAATGCTTAGGAAATTTTGAGCAGAGATGCAGTAAAATGCACTTCTTGTTAACTTTTGCTTGGATGCGACATATCAGAGCCTCACATAAAACTGATATAAGTATATTTATTAAAAATCTGCCTGAAGAAGTCGGTTTACTGATGGATCAGAACCAAAAAGGAAACCAACAAGCTCTTTCTGCATAAACATTGAAAGTCTTGCTGCAATTTAGCATATCCTGAAGCATATCTTTACTTTTATGTGTAAAGAATCCTGAGCTACAACCGTCTGCGGTGCATACCAGTCAGGGCGTTCGATGGGCTCAAGTCTTTGCGTTTGCTGTGAGTATCTGCATGTAAAATGCTGTTGAACCAGGCAAGTGGTAAATATGTATTAAAGGCTTTCAACATCTGGGTGTCTACATTTCTGTGACGTTTTTCCTCTCTGAACTTAAATCACTCGCTGTCTTAGATCTCTTCATGGTAACGACATATCCCTGATTCCAGAGGGAGCCTTTAAAGACCTGTCTTCACTTTCTCATCTGTAAGTTTCATACGCACACGCAAACTGTTCTGTGAGGTCAAGTTTAGATGTAAAGTAGTTCAGCAACAAATTAATTCATTCCTGTTTTGTTAATCTAGAAAAGTCTAATTCCAGTAATGACAAATAAGCATATCACCCTTTAAAACCCAAACAGTAATTTACTGTCACTTGTTCAGTGACTCGGAAAAAAGTGATACTGACATTTTGCTCTCAATTGCTGAAGATTAAAAATTAAAGTTTAAGTGAAGTTATACTAACCCTTTTTTTTTTTTTTCTTTTTAACAGTTTTAGATCTAAGATAAATTGAAATACTTTCCAGTTCTGTCAGCCCATTTTCATGGCTTCTTTTTGAGGATTACAATAGTGGCAGTTGGTTTAAAAAATTACAACAATCTTGAATATGTAGTGTTTTCAGTTTTGTTTGAGGAAAAAAATTACAATTTCAGAATCTGTGTGCAGCTCTTGTGCAACCTTGTAACTAATTGCACATTAAACGTGATGAATATTGCTCTCAATCTTGCTTGCACTCATGCCGCAGGGCTCTGGGTGCCAACCCTTTGTACTGTGACTGCCACTTGCAGTGGCTGTCCGACTGGGTCAAGAGCGGCTACAAGGAGCCCGGCATCGCCCGCTGTGCTGGGCCCGGCGACATGACCGACAAACTGCTTCTCACCACACCTTCCAAGAAGTTCACCTGCACAGGTAAATGCTCATCCTCTCACTACCATGATGCAGGAATTAACTCAAACCTACCACTAAACACGTTTCAAATACTGTGGCTTTCCTTGTAGAAAACAAATAACAAACAGAAACATATGATAAATCTTGAAACAGCCGCTGCCTGATTGTATCTCTGGATAAAAGGTTTTGTTCAATGTAACAATATGTATTTATGTCAAATAAATATTTGTTTTTCTATAAAACATAGATTTGCTGAAAATAACTGAAGCTATACTTGTGCTATGTTCAAATTACTATCAGATCAATCAATATTAATCAATATCTAGACTGTTTTTGAGTCAGGTTTTATTTAGCATTAATCACTGAAATATCCACATTTTAGAAACCAATAATTGTAATATTATCCATCCATCCATTCATCCATTTTCTTCCACTTATCCCGGGGATAAGTGACAGCAGCTTAAGAAATAATATTTGTGTGAAGCTTGAATGCTTAAAATAGCTTATAAGGTTTATGCTTGATTGTTGGCTAAGTTTATTTATTTATTTATTTATTTATTTATTTATTTATTTATTTATTTATTTTTACTCAAAAGTAACCTTTCAACCCAAAGATTTCACATTAACTTTGAATACATAACTGAAACCTATTTTTGACCTAATCTGACCGGCGCACTGTAGAAGTCCCTGGGCCTTGTGGTTTTCTAGTGCCAGGTAAAGTAGCCAATCCCCAGTATTTTCCCTCCAAGCCCCGGTTCCTGAGTTTGAGATTGCCCAAGCCCCGTTTTCCTCAATCTTACAACCCGACCCAAACTGAACCACTTTGTTTCCCTCCTAACCCTGATGTTGTTCCAACCACTGTAACCTCTAGGTGTTAAATGTTGATGTTCTGCCGTTAGAGTTCAGGATATGTGTCGCCTGTTTCAGAAATGGTCCTGCACAGAACATACCAACTTCTTTTGTTTTACTCTTCATTGTGAAAAGGATTCGCTCACCTCTTCAAATCATGAATTCAGAAGTGTATTAAACCCATCAAGTTTTTCTTTTACAATGTTGGGTTTAAAGGCATTTTTCTTTTCACTTTAATTGATTAACATATGCTTTATTTGCTAAACGATTCATTAAGCAGCATCTGTTGCACCACGTTTATTACTGAAATCATAAATGCATTAAAAATCCATAGAAGGAAGAATGACAAACCTTCATTTTGTCTGTGCAAGGCCATAAAAATGTCCAGCGACAAAATGTGTGTGTAAATCTCGACATTCCCACCTACTCCATATGCCTGAGTCTGAAATGTTTTGTTTTGTTGTGTGTGTTGTTTGTGTGTTGTTTGTGTGGATTGGTGGCTCACGCAGGCCCGGTGGATTTGAGTATCCAGGCCAAGTGTGACCCCTGTCTGTCCAGCCCCTGTAAAAATGACGGCACATGCTCCGTTGATCCTGTGCACTACTACCGCTGCACTTGCCCCTATGGATTTAAGGTACTCACATTCTGGAAGTTATAATGTATGTTACACAGAAGTAGAACATGCAATACATGCACAAATAGTTTTTGGAAAAGAGAAGATAATAAAATTGTATTCTTAACACTTTACATTCAATTCCTGTTTACTTGAAGGTCTGATGTTGATTGGAGCCACCAATTTAATCATTGTGCATGTCTGTAGGGACAAAACTGTGAGGAGCCTATTCATGCCTGCATCAGTAATCCCTGCCAGAACAGCGGGACTTGCCATCTGAAGGAAGGCGATGGAAACCACTACTGGTGAGATACTTCCAAAATACGTTTTTCCACATTTAGCATTTTTTTGATGGAGCTACTTGATTTTAAAGTTGAGCTGAGTTGGCAGCACTGTTGCCTTGAGGCAAGAAGACCTGTCGGGATTTTTATCCCGACAGGCGCCTATATCTGCATAACTCACATGTTCTCTCCATGCTAACATGGGTCTTCCAGTTTCTTCCCTCCAACCACCCAAAGACATTTTATGTTAGTGTAATTATTCTCTCTAAATTGGCCTCAGGTCTGACTGTGTGTGTGCATGGTTGTGTGTTCCTGTGATTGCCTGGTGACTGATCCAGGTGTACCTGCCTCTCGCCCACTGAGTGCTGGAAACAGGCATTAGCGTGACCCTGTAAGGATTAAGATGGGACATAACATGGAGGATTATGGAGTAACTGCTCATGCAACAAACATGAAATCACCACTAAGTCAGTGCTTGCAGTAGCAGAGCATTAGGAGGCTTTATATGAATATTAACTGCAAGATGCATTTTTAAAACATTACAAGTAATGAAAGAAAAATGTAAATCCTTCACCAAGTTAATGCAAAGGCTACATATGATTGCTTTGGAGCTAAACGTCTGTAGAAATATTGGAAATCAAAATGTGACACCCCTTTTTTTATCAGGTGGAATTACAGACAGATCAAATCAAAAATCTGTTTCATCACTTTATTCATATGTCTACTGGTACAGAACTAACTGATCCTCACTAAACAATGTAACAATGTTACCAGCAGTAAACTGACAGGCAATTCAAAGCATGTACATCAACACAAAATGACAAAAACTGCTATAATAGTTTTGTGTCTGAACAAAAATGTGAAAATTCATTGGATATAAAACACAACGATATCCTCAGTCAATGTCTCATTCTGTTATTTCTTAGTACCTTTAAAATTCAAGCTCACTAAGGCCCAATGAAGAAATCTGATTATCAAGTGATAAAGTGCCATCAGGAGGCAAGTTAACAAAATAGATATTAACTAAGATAATTAGACAAACCATAAAATCACTTCTCTTATTGTCTCCTCTTTGTCTTTTCTTCTTGTCAATTCCTCTTAAACATTTATATCTTTGTTTGATTTTCTTCTAATAGCAATTTGAATATATATACGTTCTGAAGCGCTATCGCTGGCTATAATGAGATATCATCCAACAGAGCATGTAATCCCTAAAGAGCTCTTGATTAAGGCCATAATATAGCACTTTGTGTGTGTGTGTGTGTGTGTGTGTGTGTGTGTGTGTGTGTGTGTGTGTGTGTGTGTGTGTGTGTGTGTGTGTGTGTGTGTGTGTGTGTGTGTGTGTGTGTGTGTGTGTGTGTGTGTGGGCATGTGTTTCGTGTCTAAACTGAGACGGAGTTACTTAGCTGAGAGACATTACCATTTGTGACACAGATATCTGGAGTAAATGTTACTGTATTACATTAAATCATGTGTGATAAGTAAGCGTGGTTCTCTTGACACATGAAACCAAAATGAAACTTTCTGACATGAGCACATATCCTGTTGCTGTATAGTCGAACACATCTCAGTGGAGAAACATGGTAGTGGTGGTGTCATGCTGTAGGGACGTGTTGCCTCAGTTTTGACAGGGGAGCTGGTCAGAGTTGATGGGACTGAATACAGATGCGTGCCACATTTTCATTTTGTGAAAAAAGTTTCATAGTTAAGTTCTACTTTGTGTTTGTCTTTACTATAAAAGTCCAGTAAAGTGCATCAGATCTCATGGTAAAAATGAGTTGTTTGAATCGTTTAGTCACTTTGAAAACTCATGGAAAATAATTCAACTGGTACATAATGTGAATCACAAATGTATTATTATCTGTGTGTTGTTGTGTGTGTAAGTATCTTTTTACTCATGATCGATTGTACGACTTCACGTGTAACTTCAGGTGTGTGTGTCCGGAGGGCTTCGAAGGCGACGCGTGTGAGATCAACATTGACGACTGTGAGGATAACGACTGCGAGAACAACTCCACCTGCGTGGACGGAGTCAACAACTACACCTGCATGTGCTCACCAGAATACACAGGTAACACGTTGCTTTCAAAGAGCTTCCTCCCTCAATGGATCTCCATTTATTTATTTTTTTAAGTGCATCTAATTAGTTATTGATTTCAAACAAAAATACACTGGAGATATTTTCAGATTGTGCAACAGTCTCATAAAACTGATAGATTCTACTTTCCAAATTATAAAAGCTTTTGTTTTTTTAAATAGATTATCTGCTTCATGAGATAATCAACTGCTTATTAACTAACTTCAATGAGTTAGTTAATAACAAACTCATAGAGTTAATGAGTTAGTTAACTAACTCATTAACTCATCTTATAGTCATAGTTAACTAACTCATTAACTATGAGTTAGTTAACATCTAACTCATAGAAGTAGGTATTGTTTTGCCAGTGCATGACTAAGTGGATGGGATGATTAAGAAGGAGAACCAGACTGACTTTCTTCATGTTCACCTCAAAACAGCAGCCAGATGATTGAAAAACGCAGATTCTGCTTTTAGACAGTTCAAGTCATTCATTTTGCACAGAAGCATTCAGACAAATATTTGCGAGGAAATATTTTATCCTTGATGTTTTATCTAAAGGGATTAGACAAAGTTTACAACAATCCAAACTTCTTTGCCCAGTTAATGCATTTTAAAATCTGTGAAATTGTATATTCTGCCCCCCTCAATAAAGGATATTCTGAAAAAAGTGCCAAAATATTCTGAAACTTTTGCAAATGATGAGGTAATAAAAACCTCTGGTGAGAACTTATGTAACTGTCTTGATTTTATTTGTGGTCTGTTGCAACATGTTCGTCTGCTTTTGCAATGTGCTGATCATCTCTGACTGCTAACCTTTGTGGCGCTGTTCTCTCTCTGTCTTTGGATGTTTGTTTGCTGTCTTCTCTCTCCTGTCTTGCTTTTCTTTTTTTCATCTGTCATCTTTCTTTGTGGTTGCAGCTGCTACCAATGAGGTGGAGAGAGGTCAGTCTGTTCTTCTCTGTGTCCTTCTTGTTCCCTCTCTTCTTCTTTACTTCCTCGATACCTTCCCTAACTTCAACTGTCCCCTTTGCTTTATGTCCACAACCCACAGAAATGTCACCCACAGCAGAACAGATTGCTCGATGTGTGCAAAGTTGGCAGCAGTAAAGCAGTGCATTTTTGTGCTTTGGAGATCTTTTTCTCTTTTTTTTAAGGTGGAACAGTAGAGACGTGTGTCACAATTGGTTTCTGGTTTTGGTTTGTTCTGTCTTTTTTATTTATGTATCTGAAGGAAAGACAAGCTCCATAAAAACTCAGATTTTTTTTGTCTTCTAGTCAGACTTACAGGCATAAGAGAAATAAACCTGAAAGGATTTCTACATTTATTTCCTCACTTTACTCTACTATAGCCACAGTCAAATTTTAAAGTTTTAAAACTTGACATACAGAGCATAATTATAAATTAGCGAAACAATAAATATTCGGTTTTCCAATTATTTTTAAATAAAAATCTCCACCCTGGTGTTCAGATTCTGCAACCTGTTTTACATCAGCATTGCTATTCTTGCTGCTCCAGTCATCGTTCCATCAATGATCCAGCTTCCTGTCCTTGATAAAATAAAATAATCCCTACGCTAAGATGCTGCCACCACATTTTATGATGGTGCTGCTTGTGTTTGTGGTGATTTGCAGTATTTCTTTTCTACCAGAAATAGTGGTTTTGGGGGGTTTTTTCATAGGCCAATTTGTGCATTAAATAAATATTGTTGTTCCTCCCATGTTTACTGTGTTTCCTACATGCCTTGTTGGCTTTTTCTTGACTTTAGGTAACAATGGCTTTTCTATTTTTTAGTCCATAAATGGCAGTTATGTAAATTGCACAGTTAACATTTGTTCCGTCGACAAATTCCCCCTCCTGAGGTTTTAATTTCTGCATCTTCCTTGAAGTTAATATTGGAAGAGTAATGCTCTTCTTGACCCACCAGTCAACTTAGACATTTCTTTGAGGGTGCACAATACTAATTATATCTTAAGTGATATTAAACTCTAGGCTGTTGTTTTATAACCCTATAACTTCTCCAAAACTTTCGTCCTGACATTCTTTCTGCTTTGCAATTATGTGGCTCTTTGTGTTTGTCTTTCACATAAAGTCTTAATAAAAACACATTAAAGTTTGTGGTTGTGACATGAGAAAATGTGAAAAACTTCTCGGGATATTTTTGGGAGACGCTGCACTCTGATTGTCTTCTACAACAAATCAAACTGATGACAACTGAACCAAAGAGCTCTGATTATTACCATACACATATTGAGTTCTGGGATTTGAGTGGATGTTGCTCTGATGGAGACGAGTAGGAAAATATCCAAGTTGTTGATGTAACATCCTGACATGCAGATCAAAGCCTGATCAAACATCTTCAGAAAAGAATTGTTTCACATTTCCCTACTATCTCAGTGGACCCGAGGGGATCTTGTCAATGCCTCTCCCAAATTAAAACATGTTCTGAATGAGCCATGCATATTGAAAAGGAAAGAAAACACAGTCGACATTCATGCAGTGTACCTAGTATTTACCTCACAGTTATGTGGTCATTTTTCTTAGAAATAATAGTAACTTTCCAATTGTTACTTTTTCTAAATACTCTGCGGTATTTTCTGAACACTTAAGAAGCATAAATACACATACACATGATTAGTCTCACAGTTCCCCACAGAGGTGGGTAATTATTCCCTCAGTGGACCCTCTGCTGCCAGGAGTATTGGATTATTCCTCAGTGCCTCATCAGGGATTCACTTGACTTCTAATGATCAGGACACACTCTGGAATATCATCTGTAATATGACATTTTACACAATGAGATCATTTATCAGACCACTGTGTTGGTCCTGGCTACAAGAGAGCCATCCATCATTAAAGCGAACACCCATATGACACACAAACACAAACACACACACACACAAGACATGCCTTGCTGTATGTAACGCTGTTTCAGAGAATGTAATAAACACCATAGAATGTAAAATAAGAATGTCTTTCATGTTATAGTTTGATTTTTCTCTGAAAAATGAAGGTTGCTGATGTCGTTTGTGAATGTGTGTGTTTCTAGGGGAGTTGTGTGAGGAGAAACTGAACTTCTGCACCCCAGAGCTTAACCCATGTCAGCACGACTCAAAGTGCATTTTGACCCCTCGGGGATACAAGTGAGTGGATCGTGCAGCCATTCATGCACATATGCAGAGCTGGTGTTCTGTTCTGCAGCTTTTGAAATGCACAGACATAAAGGGACTGAATGATGCTTTCATGCAGGAAGCTAGAATATAGTTTGAACATTGCTTGTTGTTCAAGCTGTAAAATAATTTAACAGAAATCTTCTCACGCGTTTTAGGTGTGAGTGCACTCCAGGGTATGTAGGTGAGCAGTGTGAGCTGGACTATGACGACTGTGAAGAGAACAAGTGTCAGAACGGAGGCCATTGCATTGATGCCGTGAACGGATACACCTGCATCTGTCCAGAGGGATATAGGTAAAGAATACATCTCAACAAGGACTAACAATGCAAATTACCTTCACCGCTATTAACCGTACTATACTCTGCGGCTATGTTCACACTGCAAGCTTTTATGCTCAAATCTGAGTTTTTGGGTAAATCAGACTTTTTTTTTTTTTTTTTAAGTCGTTCACATTTCTGTGGTCACATTTGAAAAGATCCGATGCATTTCCGATTTTTAGCCGCATATCCAGTGTCCTGGGTGGTATTTGTAAAAATCTGATCTGTGTTGTTCAGACTGTCATAAAAAGATCAGATACAAGCTGAATAAAAATCTGGTTTGGGTCACTTCAAACTGCAGTGTGAATGTAGCTTATGATGCATATTGGTTTTTGTCAACTCTTTACTGGGATGCTTCTAAAGTTTTTCCCAACATTGTGTTGATTTTTGTTCTGTTTTGTTTAGTTGTTTTTCACCTGCTAAATCTAAATCTCTTGCATTTTTGGCACTCTGGGCATGTTCTTTTTTTTGTTGTTTGTTTTTTCCTTCCACCTATACCCAATTCCACTTTTTAGGCTTTTTAAAAAAATAATAAGAACAATAAAGGATCCGATATTCACTAGCCTTGTAAGCCGATACAGGCCTATGATCACCTTGCTGGATGAGTTAGGAGTGTAACAGAGGACAAGGATAAATTATTTTTTTACACAAAAACTGAGCACATTTTCAAGCTGTGGTCCTATGTATAATTTATGCTTCAACATGCATGTTGCAGTGGGCTGTTCTGCGAGTTCACTCCCCCAATGGTCCTCCCTCGAACCAGTCCCTGTGACAACCACGACTGCCTAAACGGAGCTCAGTGCGTTGTTGTGGGAACAGACCCACGCTGCCAGTGTCTCCATGGATACGAGGGCGAGCATTGTGAAACGCTCGTGAGTGTGAACTTTGTCAACCGGGAGTCCTACCTGCAGCTTTCCTCCAATCTCCTCTCACCACAAACCAACATCAGCTTACAGGTAGACTCCGTTCTTTTCATTTCTTGAATATTTTTTGTTTCATTTACAGATTTTAAATGTTGCTCCAAATATCCATGGACATTTTTTCTTCAGGAGAAAGATGCAGCTAAAATGTTTTAAAGGATCCTACATGGAAAATGAACCAAATTATTAGTTTAACCTAAAAACAATTTCTGAACACTGCTAGTGTTTAAGCCACCTTGTAAAAGTATTAATACTCCTTAACATATTTAGATTTTGTCACATTACAACTGAAAACTTTCAAATATTTTATAATACAAAGTAGTTTGTGAAGCCTAAAAGGATTACATAGATTTCATGGTTTTAACAGAAAATCCTCAAGTTTGATGCGCATTTACAAAACAAATTAAATGCAGCTAATTTCTTCACTATAGGGACAAAGTTATAGACATATTTTAACCATGATGATATGAGACAGCATCCCAAGCTTTGAACATTTAGCAGAACACAGTTGAATCCATGGAGAGGGTTTGGCATAGCTGCAAAACTTCCAAAAAGTGGTAATAAACCTGCAAGGTACTTACTTCAATTACATGCTAAATATGAAGAAGCTGCAGACATCCAAATCAGCAGATAAGTCGCTTTGGTCTTTATGCTAAGCTAACACTGAACATCCTCCTGAATACACTGACCACACAGTGAGAAAGGGCGGCATTAGCATCATGCTATGTGGATTGTTTTCTTCAGCAGCAGTTGGGAATTTGGTTAAAGATGACAGATAGAAACGTTCAATAAAATAAACCTACATTTGTAGTTGTGAATTGACTTAACATGGAAAACTTTAAGAAGTGTGGATATCTTTGCAATGTGCTGCAACTAATAATAAATGTGAAATTTCCAAAATAATATAAACACAAGCTTTATGTTTTACTCCTGCAAGAAATGTCATTGACAGCTACCTCCACCTGTGCTTACAGATTGCCACCGATGAGGACAGCGGCGTCTTGTTGTACAAGGGTGACAATGATCACATCGCAATGGAGCTGTACAGGGGGCGTCTCAGGGTCAGCTACGACACTGGATCCTACCCGCCTTCTGCTATATACAGGTTTTTGCTCAAAAGCATGTCTAACATCCAGAAACTGTAATACGAGAGATGTTGCCTTAATTTCTCTCTCTCTCTTTCTCAGCGTGGAGACGGTGAATGACGGTAGTTTCCATTCTGTGGAGTTAGTAGCAGCTGATCAGACGTTGTCACTGTCCATTGATGGCGGACCACCCAAATCCATTAGCTCCATTAGCAAACAGTCCACGCTCAACCTAGACTCCCCACTTTACCTGGGAGGTAGGAACTCACACTGTCTATGTCTGTGAATGTGTCAGGAAGAGTCACTGAGCTTACTGCATGAATAACATCACAAAATAAAGAACAGTAACTACTGATAATAACAAGACAGTTTGTCAAAACCAAGATACAGTTGATTTTAAAATTAAAAACAACAAAAGATGTCTCTAAACTAAAGTTTGGTTGAATTATCAATGGGCCACTGAGAGGCTTTGCTCTCCTAAGCAGAGGACTAACCCCAAACTAAGAACTTCATGTTATTTTATTTACATCCACTGTTTTGGGATCCTGCTTATTTTACAGATGCTCTGGAGATGTTTAGATTATCCCCAGTTCTGTAATCTGGATTGTCCCATATTTATAACATTGGGTGACACATGGCTCGATACTTGGACGTCTTATATTGCTTTTGTATCTAGTACCCCTTGATTTAACTCTTATTTAGTAAAAATTGCTTTACATTTAATGCGGATTGTAGTCAGATTTTAGATCCACCTGTGGCAATTCTCTGTACAGGAATGCCAGAGCAGGCATCAGCTTCTGGCGGCCTTTCTGCACTGCAGCTCAGCTCCGGAGGCCGTAACGGCACCAGCTTCCACGGATGCCTCCGTAACCTCTACATCAACGGAAAGCTCCAGAACTTGGGAGCCGGGCATGACCAAAGCTCTCCAGGTCCAGGGACCTTGCGGAGCTACAGACAGTGGCTGGGAAACGGGGTGGAACCAGGCTGCCAGCCGTGCCAGAGAGGTGCCTGCGTCCAAGGCGACTGCCACCCAACGGGTCACCAAGGTTTCACCTGTACCTGCCATCCTGGGTGGACAGGGGCACTGTGTGACCAGCAAGTTAGCAATCCATGTGATGGAAACAAGTGAGTGCGATTCAGGTTCTGCAGCATTTTGAAAATAAACTGGCAAAGTTTAATCCATTCTCACATTCTCAATTTTATTCCCTGTACTGTCTCCCTCCTCCAACATACAGGTGTATTCATGGTACCTGCCTTCCAATAAACTCCTACTCCTACTCCTGCGTTTGCCAGCCTGGTTTTGCTGGTGTTCTCTGTGATGCACAGGACCTGGATACAGCCAACCCCTGCAGCCTGTCTCGCTGCAAACACGGCAAATGTCGAGTGTCAGGCCTGGGTAAAGCATACTGCGAGTGTAACAGCGGATACACAGGGGAGGCATGCGACAGAGGTCAGTGAAGTGACCCTAATGACCCCTTTTTTATTGAAGGCATTTCTTTTAACTAAACTTCTTCTAATCCAATCTTATCTAAATGTCTTAAATTGTCTCTAACATTGTTTCTTGCTTCTGTACTAACTCTGCTAACATTTCCACTTTTTAACTCAGCATCTCCCGAGTTTCCTCTTAACCCCACGCGGGGGGCTACTCAGGTGAGATGACGTATAATTATATTGTCATCTTGAATTAGTTTGTTCTAGATTCACCTGTATAATATTTAGTTTAGTTTATTCAAAAACTAAAGACTAAGCGTAATGTTTAAAGAACATTCATGATAGAAAATGTTTAATTCACCAGTATTATAAATAGTGCTTAAAGATTCTAAAGCATCACTTATACAGTTTATGGAGCTCTGCAAATTTCAGGATTGTAATGAAAGGATGGCACCAGAGCAAATCGTACAATTTTCTTGCTACCAAACATTCATTGTTTGCGTTCACTCCATTTAACAAATGTCATCGTTAATTCACATTCTGTTATTAACAGCACGTTTTAAACGGGTGAAAATGGAGCATTAAGAAGAAAAAATCTTGTACCAACTTGCCCTTTTCTCAGTTGTTACAGAATAATTTTTTATGGTCGTCTTTTACTTCTTTTTTTTTTAAGACTTAATGATTTGTTTTGTTTGAACTTATTTCTTGTAGAGCATTTTCTTAACTCCCTTTCCAAACTTTGCCGTAGTTTTATTCCATGCACTGAAATTGAAATTATACTTCATTTTTGATATTTATATCACTTCATTTTAAGACAAAGAACCTTTCTAGCTTTAAACATAATTAATAGCATTTTAAAAATTAGCCAATTCGCTTAAGTTTCAAGATATTTGTTGAATATAAAATTCTCATAGCTTTCTTTTGTGTCACATTGCAGAATAGTGTTGGTTTAACTCTATTCCTGCAAGAGTAGAAAAGATAGGTATGCATCCTTAAAAAACTCTGGGTACTTAATGACGTATTTTGTTGCAGAGGTGGCCTGCCGAGGGGAACGGGTCAGAGATGTCTACCAGAGACAGCAAGGCTACGCGGCGTGCCAAACCCAGGAGAAGGTCTCCCGTCTAGAGTGTCGAGGCAGCTGCCCGGGGGGAGCAGAGGGACAGGGCACCTGCTGCACCCCCCTCCGTAGCAAACGCAGGAAATACACCTTCCAGTGTACTGATGGGTCTTCTTTTGTCCAGGAAGTGGAAAAGGTTGTCAAGTGTGGCTGTACAAAGTGTTCTTCGTAAAACAAAAGAGAAGCTGTTTTATTTTGTTTTTTGACAGAGCTCCTGCCATCCTTACCTGATCGCTCATCTGTTCGTCTTCCCTGTGAGGAAACTCTCCACACCCCAGGAGTATTATTCCCCAGCACCCTGATTTTTTTATTTTTTTTTTTAAACCTCCCAAAAAAGTAAAAGAAAAAAAAAAGCAAAAGAAAAACACAAGAGAAACAAATAAAAAAAAAATAGCTACCTTTCCTGTCAGTGCTGGACTGATGACCGATGCTTCCTCTGGGGGGATTTTGAATTGTATTGTAAAATACAAAAGCAGACTTATTTTTATTATGAAGTGGGGAAAAAGACAAAAAAAGAAAGACTTTGTTCTTCATCTACTTCTATTTGTTGGTTGTGATAACTCCGGTGGTGCCACAATGTTTTTATTTCCTGGAGAAGCGGCGGCTCACCACTTTACAGTAGACGTCCTGCGTCCCGTCTCTGAGTTGTGCATCTTTTGGAGTAACTGTAAATGGTAGCACTACAGACTCACCACTAGGAGGCGCTGCCTTAAAGCATGGCACAGTGTGGGCAGCGATTACCCCCTCACCCCTACCCCCCCACATCACAAACGCAACTCAGAAACCACCACAGGCTCCATCAGCAGACTTGCTGAATCCTCTGTGACTGTGTGCATGATCGTACACACAGCTGCGTTCAATCTCCTGGCTCTTTTTGCGGCTACTGAACAACACACACACACACACGCACACAGACACACACATGCACCTGCAGAAAAAACTGGTTAACTACACAGCTCTCTGTTTGTGTACCCCCACCCCCGAGTCATGAATGACAAGTATTTATTGTATCATAAATACCTGTACTTATTCATTAGATCCCCCATGTATCAGCCTGAGTCTTTTAATATATATTAATTTATATTTGTCCTTATTTTTGTATTAAAAAGACATACTCTGTCAAGATAGCTGACTAACAAAAATGGTGTCCTTTATTTTTGGTGTAAGAAAAGTTTTGTTTTGTTTTTGATCACTGAAACTTTTGTGCTTGCCAGAGACCTTAGTTACATTTTAATCTGCAAATGTGACGTGAAGACATTGTATATTTTTGTCGCGTTTCCTGAGAGTTTGTACTGTGCCATTACCAGAAGGTTCTTTATATTAGAGTATAAATGTATAGATTTCCCTACCTATGTACTCCACACAGACTTTGTGAGTAGCATTGACCCTAGCGGATGCATAGAGAACTCTTTTTACCTTTTTAACAAATTTAAAACATACTGTGACTTTTTTCTAAATGAAACTACTTTGTTAGCCCCTTTGGTCTCAGATGTTAACATGTTGCTGCTAAGTTTTTTGTACCGTAGACTTGGATCCTGATCTGTATGTTATATAGAGCTTCCTGCTCCTTCCTGTTTGGGGCTGCCTTGTGTAACAGATGAATATGACCCCTCACTCCTCCATCAACTCCTCTCCACATGTACATTGTGCTTTATATTCTCCCTCTCTCTTCATCCCTAGACTAATGTCAGTTTCCTGACTGATGTTTGTTCATTAAACACAATATTTACCTCACATTTCCATCTTTTCCCTTCTTGTTGCCAAGCTCTGCATGAGAGATCATCCCTGCAACTCATCGAAGACGATTATTACAAATTGGAACCCTGGTAGGATTTGTTATGTTTGGTTTTATTCTCACTGTACTTCTTTTTCATCACCTGTTAAATATTTTCTTTTGTAACATTAAAACATTTTACCCTGTTTGCCTGTTCTTAGTATTGAAAAACTCTTGACTGCATTTTACAAAATTACGACCACAACCATATTCAACTATTTTTAATATATTTTATTAGACTATGTGATGGATAAACACAAGTTCAATATATTTTATTAGAATATGTGACGGATAAACACCAGTAGTTTATCCGTCATTTGGAAAGTCTTTTTGGTTTTGTCTGTCAAGTCCATTATTCTATGCAAATGAGCTCAATGACTAGACGGACAGCATTTGTGAACAGCAGTTTTCTGTATTTGTTAAAGTTTCTCAATTGAATTATTTGACTTTTTAATACTTGAATATGCTTTGACTCTCACACCATAATAATGCAGGTAAGATTTGTACAAGAGTTTGCATGTTCAGGATGATGGGGAGTAAGTTGAGTTCTTGAGTTACATTATTTGTAATGTGACATTAGACACACGGCAGCAATCATCCAGAATATCAGTAAAGATGTGTGAAAAAAAAAGAGTGAGAGAGAGAAACTTCAGCTTATGCAGACATTTGTTGCAGTAGCATAACCTGACACAGAAGCTTTGTTTAATTCTTATCCGCACCAGTGCAGATAAGAAAATTAAGCTCTGTGCGTATGCTTAATTAACACTTTATTTCAATTTCTCAGGGGTCAGTCTTTAATTGGAACATTATATTCTTATTTTCATCTATAAGTCTCTAATACTTTGTTTTCTCTTTAACTTTCTCCCTGCTACCTGTTTAAATTGGCCCAAACTTCCAGCTATACCTTTTTAAATACTCTGTAGTGCAGTGCCATCTACTGGTGAGCTGCTTAAGTACAGCTCACCAGTTGATGGATCTCCTCAGCGGTAAAACAGAAGGACTGCAGACTCAACCATCTCGTTGGAAGCACTCCAGCCCTGTTCTCTTCCCAGCCTGTCCCAGTCAAAAGATGGAAAGTCTCCACACTGATCTGGGTGGAAATATCCTCCTCCTCCGATGCAGTACTGGACATACAAAAACACAGGATTGTTACATCGTGCATCATCTGAACAGCAGCAGACTCGGACAGAAAGCCGTTGAGACTCACATGTTCGGAGTTGCACCCTTTGGGTTTGACCCCAGAGCAGATAGCCATGGCTGCACGTTCATTGTTTATAGCTCTGAATGTGATGAAGCCTGCATCAAACTCATCTTTTTTGTGGAACAGAAATTAAAACACAATTTAAAGTTTTAAGTGTTCAGTTACATTGAATCAAAAAAGTTTTTTTTTTGTTCTATTTACTTCTTGGATTTGGTCCATATAAATTCCTGGTGGTCACGATGTTTCCATGGTCATACACAATGGGAATTGCTGGTCCTTTGTTGACGCATGCGCCAGCGTTGTACCTTACTGGAAATCGCTGCAAGAATGTGATAACTTTGTCAGTAATGCACATTGACTGGTAGGTCTGTGAACATCAGAAACAACTTCAGTTTCAGCTTTTGTGCCTTACCTTAAACAGGGTGAAGAGGTTTCCCCCATAAAGACGAAAGAAGTTGTTTTCAGTGTGATAGCGGAGAATGGCTGCTTGCTTCCAGTGCTCCGTCGGGAAGTTATTGGGAACGTGCCAGACAGACACATCTTTAGCAGCAATGTCATAGTAACCTGGATTCTGGAATCATTATGGCATAATGAGGAGGATTTTATGGGATGTACAAAGACAAAATACTGTATACTTGTCAAGCAACAATTAAGGAATATATGTTTTCAAATAAGACTCTAAATAGTGTGGCACGTGTTGATCCCCCTTTACTCTAATAACTAATAAAAACTGCATAAAATACCAATACATATTTCACAATTCAAATATGACTATGAAGCACAGCTCTATAATTTTTGACTAAATCAACCCCAGTCAGTGCTTTCAAAACCAGTTTAATGTTAACAAAGTTTCCAATAAGTGCAGAGGAGTCCAAGTCACATGTCAGCTGAAAAAACTACTTATTGCTACATTCCTACACAAGCAACGGGGCTGAAGGGAATGTTGAAAATATCCAGTCTGCTTTCTGAAGTACTGTTCTTCCTCAAGAATAACCTGTGTACCTTGTAATCATCAGCTGTGGCACTTTCTGGCAAACCAAAGGTGTTTCTGTTGGACCAGTTTCCATCTCCATCTGGTAGATTTGGATTGTTACCCTGCTGACTGGACCAGCGATCCCCCACAGTGCATCTCCCATAAATGCTGTTTTCATGGACACTGGCCACCAGAGTCCAGCCGCCGCCAGCAGTGTTCATGTCGCAGAAAGTCTGATACTTCATCCCATTAGCTGTGGTCAGGTAGTATATCCCGTCTGGAAACATGACACCAAATTACATCCTGTGACTCATAATTTGATTTTCTTATTGCTGGCTGTTTGTTCTAAGCATTATTCTGCATGTTATTACATTTTAAATTGAAAAGCAATATACCTCAACAAGCCAAACATTCCTACCTTCTCGTACATTGTTATTATCCAGAATTTCTTTACAGCTCCGTGCAGCATATTTGATTCTGTCGCTCATTCTCTGCAGCTGTTCAGAATTTGTTGTGGTGATGTTCCCTGTGTCTTCCATAATTGATCCAGTTCCTGAAAATGAAGTCAGATTTTAAAAGATATAAATAAATGTTTGAGGAAAAGTTTATTCTCATGAGCCACACTTTACCTTCTTGTGGAAAGGCATCTATAGGCGATCCATGCTCCAAGATCAGAAAAATCCCCAAAACTAAGAGTGTATGGCTAAACATGTCTGCAAAATGGAATGATTTAAAGTTTGTGAAACAACCATCATTTAATTTGAACCATTAAAATGAAAACAATGCGTAACTTTTTCTGCAAGACAACAAGGCTTACATAGAGTAAAAAAGATATAAAGATTTACACCTGATTCCTTTGGCGCATGAGCTAGAAAACAACTGAAACAACAATTGTGATGGCAATCATCCAGTGTTGGTGACGCAACTAGAATGTCGTCAACATATTGAAGCAAAGATAACTCGTCCATGGCAAGCAGAAAAGAACTTCATCACACTTTCTAGCACTTCAGACAGCCAGCAGACAGGAAACCATTCTGTATTTAACAAGTAAAAGAGATTTAAAAAAAAATCTTACCTCTTTTCTGAGTGGGCCCAAACAGCCTCCCGTCCGCAGTCAGCCCGAAGCGTCACTTTCCGTCCCCTTTGACTCTGAATCGGCTCAATCGGCACGTCAGGCGTCACGATTTGAAAGAGAGGGAAAAGTGCTAAACTCTTAAATATATAGGTAAACAAATAACAGAGACGTGAATCTTTTACTGCCAGCTACGACGGCTTCGGGAGATTTATTAACACTTCTACCACAGATTCGTCTTACAGCTTCATCAGTACAAAATCAAAAGTCCCCAAAATCTCCCCAAATTCTTAAGATCAACCTTTTTTATACAATCTCATCTTCACTGATGTGTGTTGGAAAGTTTTGACCAATCACTTATTGCTCTTGATTTTACGTCAGGATCCTGGCAGCCCCTAAACTGAGTGTGTGTTGAACGTTCTTAGGAATATTTGGAAACTCCAGATCTTAACATCTGTTCCGTTTCAGAATTGTCAAATAAGCCAATAAATCACAAATTGTTCTTATCTGTCCAAACAGTCTATTTCACAAGTCATATTTTGGTCCAATTTTGTGCTACGCACGCATGAAAAAGAGATCAATTTGTGCCAAAAAGTTTCCAAAATCCTTTCGCAAAAACAACTCCATAAAAAGTATTCCCACTCTTACAGTGCTGGGTGTGACCTCTGCTTCCAGTGAGTGGGTGTGCCTGAGGCAACTGTTTTCTCTAATGCACAAGAGCGATCTACAATGCAATGTCATAAAAATCTGAGCGCTGATCCCTGATGGTGCCATCAATTATACTTAACACCAATCCCCTTTCTGCGCCACCTCTCCTTAACTTGGTAAACCAGCTCCACTCATTCTCAGAACATCACCTTCATTTTTTACTCAAATTAATAAACCTTAATTTGGTCTCCAAGAGTTTTCTTGAAATGGGTCCAAAAACTAACCCCAAACATGACAATGACAAGCTTTGCTGATCTCGAAACATTGTTTAGTCCATTGTGTAATAAAAGTGAAGTCCATGAGCTGCAAGAACACCAAGACAGGGCTTTCCTCACAGGCTGCGTAAGAAGAGCATCAATTAGAGCAGCAATCAAAAGTTTCCATAGCTGGGGAGGTTCGGAGAAAATGCTTCAGTTGCTCTCCATAATGAGTACAAGCAAACCCCAAAAAAGACTTGCAGATGTAATCTCATTAAAAGGTGGTTTTACAAAATATCCACTCTGAAAACAATACTGGGGAGGGGGTGCATTAGCTTACTCATAAAATAGAAGTATGCATTTTTCTTAACACTTCATAGAATCTGATATTTCAATTTTCCAATGTTCATAACAATGTTATTGTTTCTGATGGTGAAAAAAACAGAAAATCAAAATCACACCCTGTTTCTAGAACATTCATCTTTCCGAGAATCATCATTTATAAACTTGTGTTCTGGACATTTTAGAAAGGCACCCATTCCTGGCTTTAGTTCAATACAAAGCACATTAAAATGTTAAGTCTTTCAAGCTGTGTTGATGTTCATCAGATCAGAGGAAGTTTTGAGCCACCAGCAGAGGTCAACAAACACCAGGAGGTTTAACTAAAGACAGACAAATTCAATTTGTAAGTGAAACATATGCTTGTATGAAGGTGTTTTAGGAACTGAACTCCCAAAGGCTCTAAAAATGTATTTGAAGCAAGTTTTTCTTTGTGTATTTATCTTTTGAAAAACTTTCTGAGTATTACGTAAGATCATTACTTTAATTAGTGCAGCAGTTGCCAAGAATTCACATCTTCAAAGTTACCCAAATAGTGTTGTTAAATAAGCAACAAATTGCAAAAATGAGACAGAAACAGCCTCAAAAGAATGTCAGCTTAACTAGTTTAAAAGAAATCACTGAAGACATGAGAATATTTAAAATAGATAAGTCATATATGGCAGACGAAGACAAGACACAAAATAACCACCCACTTAGAACAGCTATACAAAGATGCAGAATTATCAACATGCAGAGTAAGTTAACCATAATGATGAGAAAAAGAAATTAAATAAAATGAAAAGGATAACAAATAACAAAAAACAGCTGCTAAATCAAAACAAAAACAAAAAAAAAGAAAAAAGAAAACCACAGAAAAAGCCAGTTTGTCCTCAAGTCAGATGAAATAATCATAAGCTTGTTTCTTGCCTCCAAATGGCTAACAGTGACATTGCTTCCCTAATCCCTCGTTACAACGTGCGGTGTGGTCCTCACTTGTCTGCAAGCTTTCTGTATAATCCCTCAATAAGTACAAGTTGGGACTCACCACCCAGGCCTTCTTGTGACTTGTCTTTGAAGTAAGCAGGAGTGTAGAAGTCGGACACCCTGCTGCTGCAGAGGTGTTTCTGTGGGACCGGCGGCCAAATCCACACATCTACAAAGCAGTACTGGCACCCTGCTGACCTGAACCCAAGCGCCTTCATCACTGATCACTTTAGATAAAGTGTCGTGGTCTGTTAGTGAAGCTTATTGATACACAGGTCGTCTGATTAATAATATCAGTTTTAATTTTCCCTGCTGTGTCACTGTCCATTGTGGGTTTTTTACTGTTCAGTGAATATAAACCCAATATTTATATATGATCATAGTCTTATGATCACGCTTTAAGAAAAACATAATAGTTCTGAGCTTTTCATAATGCCTTCCTCCAAATATAAAGGGTCATATCACAAACAACTGCAATCAGTTTTTAAAATTATACAGATATATACGTACAACCTTTACAATATGTGGCTAATTGACCCTTAAAACCTTGATTATTCTGGCTAAATATTTCTAAACTCTACTCACCAGAAATTGTTCAGATAATTTAAACTTGTTGGTTTTCTGGTATCAGTCTGGCTTTTACGAACGCTTCACTTATTCTAAAGGTAGGTTTCAGTTTGGGGTCATTTCAGAAACCTAATGCAAGCCTACTAGCATTAAGTTTTAGTTTATTATATGATGATTCCACAAATAAATAATTGTATTTTTTTTTTAAATAGTTAATTAAAAGTCCAATAATAATAACTTTTATGACCATGTCAAGTTGATGTATATTTGTGTAAAGTTGATTTGACATCAGAAACAGTCAGAACCAAAATATTTGGTGTGACATATCTCAGTGGAAACAATGGAAATTATTAGGCCACCTGTTCAGATGACAGACCTGCCATTGGTCATTAATCAACAAACAGGAATCAATTTTTTCTAACTGAGAGAATATTATTGTCTAAATGCCAGCATCAGTGACTGTGATGGTAAATTTTATACATTTATTCGTGTTGTGTGTTCTGTATTGCTTCATTAATATTATGCCATACACTTTTTCTGAAGTGTTTTTGCTCATAATTCTGGTACTTAATATCAGCCAGAATTGTTTTGTTCAACTTGAGTGAATGAAAGTCTGACAGCCGCTGCCACTTCCCACTTGAATGTACTATCCATGGTTCACAAACTCTGCTCTTTCCCTCCGAGTGTGTTCCTGTGTCGGCTATTTTTAGTAAGGTAGAAGGACACTGTTAGAGTGGGATGGCAGGCTTTCTGATGCCTCGCACTAATAATTCAGCTTCCTCAGGCAGTAGTAGAAATGAGAGCCGACAGCCAGCGGCACCCAGCTGGACCATGTAGAAACCCTAATCTTAAAACCAATAAAGTGTTGTAAGCCCCTCCTGATCCTTTTATATTTTTCCAGCTCTCTGGAGATAGAAAAAAATCCTATGGAAGTAATTTTGGCTGCATCCTTTATTCAGTGAATCACAAAACTTAACAGAGGTTTTCTTATTATATAGTCACAATGAAGTCATGATAACTTCACTGACGCTGCTTGTATCATGCTCAGAATGAGGGACTGGTGCAAAGTCAATGTCATACAAACAGTAGAAATTGTAATGTGATTGACTTTGAATTTGTATGGTTGGGATGAATGGACTAAATATGTATTAATTTGTTTACACAAATAAGTTGACCATTTCCTCTCTGTGCCGTGACTGAAACACACGAGAGCTTTAATAAATCTCAGATCACCTACATAACAACTTCCAGGAGCTTCTTAGAAAGATTTTTTTATGAAGAAATGAATTGACATAACTTCTGTCTTTAACTAGTTTGTAACAATAGAAATATGCTTTTGTTTTAAGCCATTACTCATCATTATTTCCATCTTTACTTGCACAGTACTAGCTTGATAGTAGATGCTTCCTTTCTGTAAGGACGTTGCCTCTAGGTAACCTACATGCAACATCTGCACACTTTTAAATTGCATTTGACCCTTTTTTTAAAACTAATCCTCTTTGGTATGGTGACCATTCTTACACACAATGCATGCCTGCAGCTGAAGGATGTAGGTTACAGGCCCATTACACAGTGAAAGCCATGTGAGTAGATGTGCTCAACATTAGTGCACAGTTTTTTCTCACTCCTCTATTACACAGAACAAAAAGTCATAATCCCCAGTGCCTGGCAGAAATAACTGTCTTTATAAAAAAAAAATAGACTTCAAATCTCCTAACTAATTGTTGCTGCAACAGTTGAAATAGGAAGAAAGTTAAACAGAAATCCTAATGAAATTGTGATGGTGGTTGCCACATAGTGCCGTCATTTCCATTGCTCCATTTAGTCATTGTATTCTCAATACTAACACCAGGGTTTCCCTCAGTATATAATTAATTTGTTTGAGGGTTGTTTTGTTTTTTTTAAATAATTGCCCTTTTTAAAGACTTTATGTTTGTTGTTTAGGATTAATCTTTCAGTCTTCCAATAACCCATAGCTATCAAGTGATTTTTTTTTTATTTTCTGTCAACTGTGAACATGTTTTACCTCAAAAACATGTCAGGCAGCTGGATGACTGCCCTAGCAACACGAGCATTGAGCTTATCAAGTTTTCTGGGGGAAACCTTGAACACTTTTCAGAAAAATAAAACCTGCCCAACTGTAACTAGTCAATTTTTATTTCAGGATCATAGCACTGAACAATGTCTATGAGAAATTTAGAATCTGCCTTCTTAACAATAAAACCTGTAAAAATCAATCTCTGTGAACTTTGGTTTGAAAAATCAAAGGAGTTGCTGTTTCTCAATGCGTAAGCAGGAGCAAGCATTTTTTGGCTTGGTCAGGAAATTCACTTTTTTGACTGCATTTGCAGTTGCACAAGATAAAATCTTGTCATGTTTGGGTAACATCCCTACGATCAGAAAAACCATAAAGATTTTTTCTTTATGTAAAAATAACTTTTATTCTTTAGCTTGTGTGGTAAATTTATGAGTTTAATAATTTATTTTTGGCTATTTTGAGTTGAAACAAAAGCATTTAGCAAAAGGGAATGTGATTTTTGTCTGTCCTAATAGTAACATAATAAGTAAGTAGAAATACCAGAAAATCAAGAAACATTACATTTTAAATTTCTGTTCTATTTCAACTATAGAACCATCTTTCATATTTTACCAGAACAAAAAGGTCAAACAAAGAAAAAATGAACCTCTGTTAATTAGTAGAAAGTTGATCTGTGGGCAGCCTGAGAGTGCCGCCCTCCTGCGCTCCACTTTCTAGCAGAAGCCTCTTAGTGGCATCACTTCTTGTGTTTTTGAGTGTTGTCAGCGTAAAAGCTTCTATGTTCTCACTGGTCAGGACAGCTTCCACAGGAACAACCTTAAGGTACAAATTATTCATGCCGTTTTCTCTCAGGGTATAGGAGGAGGGTAAACAGAGTGCACCGTGCAGCTACCAAATGGCTCAACAGATGGGTGCGCATGTGAGTCACTTATATAATCCCATTTCTACAAATTCAGAAAAAGAAATTACCTGCAATGCGTCCTGCTGCATGAGTGGGACGAGAATGCAAAGGTAAGCTTTAATTCACCGGTGAACACAAGCTACTAAAAAGCTCATGAGTAGATGGCATGAAAAGGTTTCAATGTTCTGCTGGGAAAGCTAAATGAGCTGATTTTTTTTTTTAACACTGTTCTGGTCACACTGATTGCTCAAAACTGTTTATAATGACACCCCATTCAGCCGTTCCCACTCACAAACATTCATGCTCCAGTATGAGGAACAGTAGAGGTTGAGTTGCCCTGGTACCAGTTATAAGCATGGACTTAAACCCACGTTTGTCCATTTTCAAAACAACCACTCCACCCACTGAGCCACAGTCATCTCTGAGTTCTCAGCATAAAAGTGTTTTATAGTTAAAAACTCAAATTAACAATAACACTCAAGTGCATCCAAATACCTGAACTTGCACAGAATTGTAATACATAACAAATTTTTCAATCAATATCTTTCCAAATAATAGCCTACTTTGATGCTCAATCATTATAATCAGTGGTCTATGCTTCTCTTTCAACCTTATTTTATTTTGAAAGGACTTTACAATGTTTTCTCACTTATTTAATCATATATCCAGCAACTTTTACAACACGCATCACACTCCACAGGAATTTACTTATTCCTCTCTGAATGTTGTGCCTTGCAAATTCAAAAATCTTCATACAACTTGAACATTTTTGCATTTAGTGAACAAACATCTTTTCAGTTTATTGAAATGCTTCACAACAGAGCAACAAAAAGTAATGCAGGACCATGAAGTGGACAGAAGTTTACTAGGGCTGAAACAATTAATTCAACAATTTATCTTGCTTAACTGATTACTGAAAAAAAAATTGAACTAATTTAGTAATCAAGTAATTGTTAGCTGGAGTATTCAGAGGCCATTTACTTAAAAAAAAAAAAAAAACTAGACATTTGAAGCAATAATTACGCCAAACTGTACCAAAAATATATACATTTGAATTTAAGGCGAAGTCACCTTTGTCTGTAAATATGTTTTAGCTAAAAACCCTCAAGTGTTTTAGCTTCAGATTTACTTAAGAAATGTTTTGTTGTTACATTTTAGCCAATCAAATGTATATTTTCTTATTTTGTAAAACCTATTGGGTTCTTTGTTTAGTTATATTTTGAATATTTCTACTATTGTATAAAAAGGCTTCAGTGGTTAAATGAAAAATCTGCAGAGTGGACCCTCTCTTTTATCATATTAATCAATTGGCCACCAGAACAATCAATAGAATTATTGATTACTAAATAATAAAAATAATAATAAATGATTGCAGATCTCAAATATTAATCTTAATAAGTGTCTGAGCACTGTGGCGTGCGCTGTGCTAGGCCTAAATACAATACAGAAACTTGAGAGGTCAGACAAACATTGAAATAGATTCCTCAGAGCAGAGACAGGAGAAGTGGTCAGAGTTGATTGGTGCAGTCCTGGAGGAAAACCTGCTAAAGGCTGCAAAAGACTTGAGACTGGCACACAGCACTATGTCTTGTTCACATAAAGTCACAACAAAATACATTTAACCTTGAAATGTCCCAAATTTGATGTTCAAGATATATCAATGCTTTTTCACAGAACTGTTTCAGGAACAGTGTGGGGTTTTAAGAGATGGGATCAAACAGCCAGATAATCACTTCACTCACTAATCCACCTACACCAATGTGATGAGAGAGGATGCGGACAAAATCAACTGGAACCTTAAATTAGTATTCACACTATTATAAGATTGTTTTAGGACCTGCTGGAAGAACTGAAGGGATTTCAGTCCACCTGTATTAAACACCTGAAGCATTTCTATGGCATTAAAGCAGGAGCTGACAAAAGCTATCGCTTTCATTTGTGTGTTCAAGCAATCAAATACCTGAACACATGAATGATGTTGACCCAAAAGGACCAGAATTACCAACCCCCATCTTAAAGGAAAAGAACTTAAATAATAAAGTAGCTTAGAAAACTGCTAATTCATACATTGTACTGTTAAAAATCCATAAAAATACCTGGAGAAAAAAATGCACATATTACCTACAAATGAAAGTCCAAAATATATTAAAATGTCAAGATTCCATATACAGTGTGACTGTGTCCAGAATTAAAAATGTTGTCAGTTTTAAAACAAACTTTAAGATGTCCGATTTTCAGACTAAGCAAAGGAGCTTAAATTTTTTCCTTCAAAGTTTTATTCTTAGATTTAATCAAATGAATGTGACACTTGATGGATTAAACTGCTGGAAATATAACAAGTCCTTAATGTGTGAGTTAAGCTTATTATCTCTGTCTTTCTGTACCATTACTCTTCATTGCTGAACAAAAAGTTTAAAGTGGACGGTACTTTGCAGTTTTCTGAGCAGTGATACTAGATAAAGTCAGGGATAAGAAGAGCATGAACTTTAGGACAATGATCCAGTATGAGCAACTGGTCCTGCTTGGCCCCCAAATGTCACTTAAATTAATGCTTTTGAAAACCCCAGTCCAAACATGAAGATCACAGAACGGAAATACCTTGGCCTATTTATGAAATTACATCATGGTCAAAAGTGTGGTGATGCAATAAAAGATTAACTGATTAGGTGAATATTTATGTTATAAGGTAAATAAAAACTAAAATGAATGCAGTTTGGGGAATAAAATAATTTGTAGTTACTTCAATGTATTATGTATTGAATGGCTAATGAAATAATGTGAAATCCATTATTCATAATCTGAAGTAATTATCTATTAAAATAACATGTCATTATTCATCTATTATTCCTTTAATTGCTTCATGGTTACATGAACGCTCAGAGAAACCTTTAGAATGTGGCCCACCTATCTGACTGGTTTCACCTGCACAGCAAATGATGTTAGCCTCTTCTCACATTGTTGTTTCATTATAAACGACAAGCCACAAACGCCCCACAGGTCACTTCGCCCTTTCACATCATAACACTCGGATCACAGGCCATGTGAGCATTCAGATCATGCAGCTGGGACTGTGGAGACAAGAGAGGGCGGCTTTTGACGAACCGCTTAAAGGTCTTCTTTTACACGGCTTCACCAGGGCTGAACTCTATGTCACCAATGTGATGCATGCTGTCAAAATATGTTTACTGCTTTGAATAAAACTAAATTTGTTGCGTACCAGCCTCAGCCTGTTGTTATCTGCATCAGACCCTGCTGGTCAATTTATTTCTCAGATTAAACAGGCCTTGGAGGATGATGCAGTGTCTGAGTTCTGTGCAAACTCACGATGTTTCCTTTGCAGCCTCATGTTATCCCTAACAACTCATAATAGTTATAGGTTTATTACAACCTCCTCCTCAGGTGGATTAGAGGTGGAATAATGGTGGGTCAACTTCAATGCTCCATTTTGTAGATTTGTCCACAGAACAATAGGAGAATTTTAAAGGGGTCATTGATTGGAGCACTGTTGGTCTTTGATGGTAAAAGCGAACAAATAAAATAAATTACTGCTGGGCACGACGATAAAATAATAAAGGTATCATCGTAAAACTAATATTAAGAGCTTTTTTGAACAGCTTTTTGTAAATATATTTTTATTGCTGACACATTGTAATAACTAATCGTCTTGTGAATGTAGGTCACAGTTATCCAAATCTTCTTTTTTTACTTGTTGGATGATATACGTTTTGTTTTGTTCTGGTGTCTGTAAATTCTGCCACCTGCTGGCCGACCGAAGAAACCCGGTTGGCAGTCAAGCTATTAAGTTCATATGTCCATTAATTTGGACACAATGAATCTCTTATTATATTTAGCCTAAAAGTTTGACAATTGCTGCGTATATTCTGTTATTTGGAAAAAGTCAAACCAGTAACTAATTCAGCAATTCTAAAAATAATGTTTTTATTGTATTGCTACAAGAAGATTTTCATCCTGGAAGCTCAAAAATAAGTTATACCACTGTAGGGGCTTTGTTTTAATGTTCCTTTTTCTGTATATTGACATATTTTTGCTCGGGTCTGCATTTCACTGAGTTCATAGATGGCTCTCATTGGTTTATGTTTAGTTTCACTGTATTTTTCTGAAGGAGTCATCAGCAAAGAGCTGAAGGATGGATAAATATAGGCTGTAGGGAAACATGAAGGCTAAGGTTAGTTTCTTTTTCTCATAAAAGTGAACAATGTGAGAAAATGTAAGTGTAGATTGAAAACAAAAATTTTCTGCTTTTTTTTTTTGTTTTTTTGTTGTTTTTTTGCATGATTATCACAGCTCATGCATAAAAGTGATAGTGAATAGTTATTCACGTGTTTGTTTCCAGTTTTATTTATTTTATATTATGACTACTTGTTTTTGGCTATTCGAATTGTAACACTTTTAGTTCCCCAAACTTCTAGGCTAAGTGAAAATAAGTGATTTTCATTTCCTTAAAGAACTTGTTTGATGGTCAAAATGATTTCATGTCAACTAAAAATAGACTAAAGGGAGAATTTAAAATTATCTGGGTATCTGTGTCAGTCGGTCTTTGTCATATCTGTCCTCCGTGTCCGTCCCTTGTTCCAACGTGGCCCCTCCGTGATAAAACACGGCCACCGTGGTGTTCCGCTGTCCTGACTCCCCCGCGTGTTCGTGGACACGCTCAACTTTGCCTTCGGGTGCGTCCCCCTCCCCGGCTCGTTGTTCGCCAGCATGGTCTCCACCGCTGTACTCACCGCCGACAGAAAGCCTCCTCCGCGGCAGCGCAACAGGCGAAGGAAGGCGTCTCTGAAGTCCGCGTTGA
Source organism: Poeciliopsis gracilis (assembly GCA_911649635.1). Lineage (NCBI taxonomy): Eukaryota > Metazoa > Chordata > Actinopteri > Cyprinodontiformes > Poeciliidae > Poeciliopsis > Poeciliopsis gracilis. The sequence goes on from CAJVRI010000128.1 coordinate 486,545, forward strand.
ACGCATAAATAACCGGGTTTAGGGAAGAGTTACTCCACCCGATCCACACGAACACATCGAAGGTTTTCTCGCTGACACAGCAGGGGCCGCGGTGGGCACCAGGGGCCCCTGGACCGGGGCAGAAGGGCAGAGCGCAGTTCAGGATGAAGAAGGGCAGCCAGCAGCAAACGAAAACTCCCATTATGATGCTCAGAGTCTTCAGCACTTTGGTCTCTTTCCTGATGGAGACTCTGAGCTCCCGGTGTGACTGATTGGGGCACTGGGAATCAGGGTGGATGCTGATGCGGGACTGGTAGGAGCTGGCGCCGATGTCCGTGCACATGTGCGGGAACAGCTCGGGCACGTGCGACCGGCAGCTCTGGGCGTGCTCCGCCGCGCGCTCCAAGGAAGATATTACCCGGATCTGCGTCTGGGCAATCCGGTAGATCCGGGTGTAGGTGACGATCATGATCACAACCGGGATGTAGAAGCTGATAAGGGAGGAAGAGATTGCGTAAGTGCGGCTCAGACTCGAGTCACAGCTCCCCTCGGTGCTCTCCACGCGTGGAATCACGCGCCCGCCGGGGTCACTGATTTCCGCCCGGTGCCAGTCCAGCTGCACGGGAACAAAGGAGATCACAACGGACACTGTCCACGTCACCCCGATCATCACGAAGGCCACCCTCTTGTTCATGCTCCGCTCGTAGCAAAACGGGCTGGAGATCGCCCAGTATCGGTCCAGGCTGATCACGCACAGGTTGAGGATGGAGGCCGTGGAGCACATGATGTCGCAGGCCAGCCATGTCTTGCAGAAGCCGCCGAACGGCCAGAAGCCGGCCACTTCAGCCGCGGCTTTCCACGGCATCACCAGCACCGCGACCAGGAGATCCGACAGAGCCAGGGACACGATGAAGATGTTGGTCACCTTGGCGCGCAGGTGGCGGTAGCGATACACGGCCGCGCACACGGTCATGTTGCCCACAAGCGTCCAAATGATGAGCAGCACCAGGACGCATCCAGTGAGAGCTCTGTGCGCCGGCGGGTCTTCCCGGCTGCCCGATCCAACCAGCGCCAAGCCGGTGGTGTTATTCATCGTCCAGAGCCAAAAAGGACCGCATGGCAAACTGCAAGACCTATAGTGATAGGTTAAAAGCTGCACGCAGTTACAAGGGAATGGCGCAGCATGCTGAGTCCAGACTAATCTGTGCTGCTGCTGCTGCTGCTGTTGTGAGCGCACGGCAGATCTACAGGGGACAGCCAGGCACTACCAGCTGACTGCCCAAGCGGCTCCGAGAAAGGTGGTCACATGAGACAGAAAACCAGTGAGCTATTTTAGCAATGAAATATTCAGGCTGTCCCCTGTATATTTTCCCACTCATTCTCAAATCAGAACTTCTCCTTTTGCTGCTGATTTGTGAAATGATGGCAAAGAATAAAAAACACTTCACAACAGTTTATTTATTCCTCGGATAGTTCAGGCTGTTATACCGTGCAAATCAGAAAACTGGATGAAACTAAATATTAGAGATTCCAGCCATTTGTTTTGGATTATTTGGGTATTTACCTGAAGTGAATAGTTCAAGACAGAACAATTAGTAACAAACGCATTTATTTGAGCGGTTTATATAACCACAAAAGATATTGTTTGCAAAAAGCAATAAAGACTGGTATTTACAAATAACAATCTTTAAGCAAGTCATCTTTAGACACAATTCCTGTTCTAAAGATGATATTTTATAGGTCTGATTAAATATTCTAATATGTTGTGTTTTCATTAGTTACAAGGGACATTTATCATTAGTAAAAACATGATTATGTGTGTAATCAATCTATATAGTGTCTTTCACAGAGATTTTGAAATAAATTAACTTTTCAATAATATCTTAATTTATTGAAAAAGACTGTGTATTTCTATATAGCTGATGTTTTATTAGTCTGTAATCTGAAATTTAAATTTATATGATTATAAATTGTAAATGCTTCAGGTTGAAGAATATATATATCAAATTATATGATAAACAGTTTATTTTAGCGATAGACATTGAAGATGACCAAATGTAAGTACATTTGATTTGGCAGTTATCAGTGTGCTCATCTTGTCTCCAAAGCGCAATGATGGAGTAAATTACAAAATTGGGAAATATTGTTTAAAAAAAATTAGGTAAGAAAAATTAGAGTTTTCGTGGAACAACTGCTGCAAGGAAAACCATCAAAATGTGCAACGTTTTCTTTATTTTCTTGTTTGATGCGCTGCACAGAGGAAAAACCCACACAGGCTCTATGTGTTTTATTACTTGAGGGAATATGGCACACTGTCTGAGTATCACACTTCCACCCTGTACCCACAGGATCAGCAAATCAAGTCTGAGCCAGATCAATTCTGGCCCAGACTTCAGGTCGAATACTGATCTCCATCCAGTGTTTCTGGCCTTGTGTACACAAACACATTTTCAGACATGAAAACATATCTGGGGATGCTGTGCAGATTAAAGCTGATTTTATTGTTCCTAAAATAAACAGGCAGCAATGCCTACAATTTGTTTAAAAAAGATAAAACAAAAAACATTATCAGCCCTGGGGAGATGCGTGTTCTTTAAATAATAGCAACAGGGTTTGGTTTGAGTACAGATTTAAATGATGGACACAGGGAGTCCCATCATAATCAGATTATCTCCATCATTTCTGAGCGTTTGTGCATTTGCTGATTTAGGACGCGCACAGGAATCACATCCATTTGTTGGAATGAAATTACTCTCACGTGGGTAGTCACCTTCCTGACTCTGGGTGATTGGTTCTGTCAAACACAGGAAGTTAGCTGAGTCTTGAAAAGTATTCATATGCCTAAAGCTTTTTGTGCTTCATCTTTTTTCTCGTTTACACTTTGATGTATTTCATTAGAGCGTTTGTGGGAGACCAAGAAAAAATGGGGCTGCATTTGTACTGTGCCCCCTTCATTCTTACACCTCAAAATAAAATTAAACTTAAACAAAACTCACGACGTGTGGTGGAAGAGTGCAGATCACACTCGGCTCACCGTCCCTATGGTGAGTCATGGTGGTGGAACCATCATGCTAAGGGGTCTCTTTTGTCTTGCAGAGACAAGGAAGTCAGAGTTTATGCGAAAAAAATGTGGGACAATTTTAACATGTTCAAGGCCACAATGGTTTGGTTTAGGTCACAGTGTGGGCATGTTAGAAGAGCCTAGTCAAAGTCAAGAACCAAATCTGAGGATATTTAGCAACAAAGACTGATGATCACACTTCAGAAATCATCCAATCTGAAGGAGTTTGAGTCATTTTCTTTAATCAGCCTCTTGATCTGCAAAATGACTGGCAGCTGATTTTTCACAGCCTGTACATTTTACCATCAGAGCAAACAGCACATGCAATTATTTACATTAACATAGCTGTAAGCTGTTATTGAATGCAGCACGGAGTTCCGACCTTCTCCAGAGCTGCGTTCAAACCCAGCAGTCCCATTTCCTTCACGTATCCGACCAGACCGGGCGCTCTGTGAGGGTTCTCTTCAAAACTCTTCTCCAGCATCTCGCTACACTTTTGGCCACACAGCTTCTTCAGCGAGGAAATTTCCTTGTTGCATTTTTCCCTTTCCTTCAGCAGGTTCTCATCCAGGAGTTTTTTCAAGCGTTCTTCACACTCTTTCTGCTGCTCGATCTTGATCTTCAGGAACTTCAGCTCCCGTTTAAAGGCCTCGGTTCGGCGTTTCTCCACCCTCAGCTGCTCCATCTGCAGGTCCAGTTCCCTCTGACTCTCCTGCCTCTCTTGTCTGAGAAGATCTTGCATCTGCCTCTTCCTCTCCTCCTCCTTCCTGGTCAGCTCCTCCAGCCTCTGGCAGAGGTTGTCCAGCTCTCCCTCCAGGGCGTCTCTGGTCATCTCCTCTCGCTGTCTGAGCGCCTGCTCCATCTGGATGTGCTGAAGCTCTCTCTCCCTCTCTTTCCTTTCATGTTCTGCTCTGTCCTTCTGGATCTTCTCCTCCATGGATCGTCTCATCTTCTTCTCCCTCTCAATTTGCTCCTCCAACATTTTGGTTACTTGATCGAGCCTCTCCTGAATATTTTCCCCCTCTTCCTCTCCAGGTCTGTCAGTCTTGTGATCTCTTGCAACTTCTTCTTCTCAATCTCCTCCCTGAGGGCCTTCTCCCGTTCTCTCGCCTGCTTCTCGTCCTTCTCTTTCTCCAGCTCCAGTTTTGTCCTCAGCTCTTCCAACTCCTTTTGGTTTTCTGTTGAACCATCTCCAGCTCTTTCTCATACCACTCCTGCAGGGCGTTGTCCTGCTTCTGTTTCTGCAGCTCATTCTTTTCAGTGAGCACCTTCCTATCCTCTTCCAGCTGATAAGCCAGCTCTTCTTCTGCTTTCTGAAGCATTCTGCTGGTGTAGTAACTCTCTCCGTTATACAGCATCATGCTGTCCACCAACATCATCAGCTCGCTGACCTGCTCCTTGTTGCTAAGGTTCTGGTTATTGAAGACACAGTACCTGCCACCGCATGCATCCACCAGCTCAGCCAGGTCACTGGACTGGTCTATCAGGTAATGCTTCACCGACATCCCCTCCTCCAGACGGTCTCCGTGGGTGAAAACCACCACAGAGAAGTTCAAAGCATGGGAGCCCATTGCCTCCCTGATGTGTCGCACTGCCTCTTTCTCCTCCTGAGTGAATCTTCCGATCTGAATGACAATCAGGAAAACATGAGGTCCGGGGAAGAGGAGGCTGACGCTCCTCCTCAGCTCCCGCTGGACTTCCAGCTGAGTCTGATGAGTGTCCAGCACACCAGGAGTGTCTAGAATCAGCAGCTGTCGCCCACGAAACTCTCCATTGGCCCTGTGGCAGCGCTGGCCGATCGAGGGACTGCTGAGCTTAAAGTCCAAGACCTTCCGACCGATGATGGAGTTAGCGGTGGAGCTTTTGCCACTTCCTGTCCTCCCCAGTAAAACCATTCTGATGGTTGTGGAAGAAGGAGTTGACTTCTTGCCTTGAAAGATAAAAAGAATAGAGTTCAACAGAGTTTTCAGATTAAGAAAAAGAGAAAGAAAAATAGATCTTACCAGCACCGCTTATGGAAAACTGCTTCGTGAAAGACATCATGTTGTGCCTGATCATTTCCAACCACAAACTGAGGACAGAAAAATTTTCCGCAGGCATTTAGGTGCTGCCACTGTGGGTGTATCTTAATCTTATGTATTGTGAAAGTCACTGTGAACTATGCCCATCATCATCAGCAGATTTTTTTGGAATCAATCTAGAGAACATGTGACTCAATAGTCTGTCTCCAAAACAGCCAACACAGCAAATTTCTGAGAACTCACAAAACAGCAAGAAGTCACAGTCCAGCAAAAGTCTCATCGATACATACAGGGTTTGGCTTTGTTATCCTTTGATTTTTTTGTAAGTGTTTGCTGAGGGTGATCAAAGTCCTATTGATTCTAGCGGGTGTGATCGATAGATTGCTTTATCAAAAAGGTAAACTGATTGGTCAACTGAGAAGGAAACACTGAAATCAATGCGCAGATAGATTTTCAAGGATCAGACACCCAGAATCAGCACACATTCCTCTGTTGTGCAATGCCTGGACATAAATTAAACTGGTTGTTGTATATGTTAGAAACATAAATGTTAATGGAACTTCCTACCACAAAATAGCAATGACAAAAGAAAGAACAAGCAATTTTTAATCTTAAAATGTTTTAAAGGACTAAAAAAATTATTAAAATACCTGAAACCAGAAAAACAGAAAAAAAAAAAAAAAGTAACAACAGGAAGTGCAGGATTGGCAATTAATTAAAGTACTGGATCATAACTTTCAACTCATGATATTAGGTGGCGACTGCTGACAAGATGTTTTTCACAATGAGAGTTTTGTAAATGAAAAGAAAGCAGTGAAACCAGGTGGTGCTACTTACCAATTACATGACTTCAGGAGTAAATTTTTTGGCTAAATCAAAGTAAAAGTGGTCTGAATATCCACAAATGTCTTGTTTCTGAACCTTTTTTAACTTGTAAAGTAACAATGAATACTATTTATAATTTTCTTTCCCCTGCACTATTTTGTGCTACTTTGTGTATGTCTGTCACAGAAAAAGTTAATAAAATCTGCTAACATTTGTAGACGCATCCTGCTTTAAAAAGCATGGCTACCAAAGCCAGATTTGTCTCCACTAGATGGAGACAAAGTTTTCAATATAGTGATTACTGACACTTGTTCTTATGATGCTTGGTGGTTAGACAAGCTGTTATTAAAGAAGTCATTCAATTATTAACCAGATAAGAGAATTTTGTGGTTTTCATCTTTAATAATTTATATTCTCATACATTCTGAGACTTATAGTAGAGTATTTGATCTTTTAAAACATGACATAGAAAGAGACCTTCACTGGTTGCAGGAAGACTCATGTTCATTCAGTCTGAAACGAGGACGCCTATTTATAGGCCTAATAATGAGCTCCAGCTTGGGCCTAAAATATTAAGTTTGTATTCCTCTGATATTAGAGATGATTGTGTTTTCTGGCTGCAATTTGCTTTTCATTACGTAAGATGATTCTGTCTGATGTTGAATTATTATTCTCTTTTATTATGTTCTGTTTTTGTTCCTCTCATTTATTGTTGGAGTTCATTTTAAGACATACAAATTATAACGGTTAGGTTGTAGTTCAGGTTTACAACTCAGTCAGAGGTGTTCTGGGCACGTCCCACCGGGAGGAGGCCCCGGGGAAGACCCAGGACACGCTGGGTCTATGTCTCTCGGGACTATGTCTCTCGGCTGCCCTAGGAAAGCCTTGGGGATTCTCCCAGAAGAGCTGGAACAAGTGGCTGGGCAGAGGAAAGTCTGGGCCTCCCTTCTGAAGCTGCTACCCCCACGACCCGACCCCGGATGATCGGAAGAAAATGGATGAATGGACGGATGGAACTCAGTCAGATTGGATGGGAGGTGTCTGTGATCATCAGTCTTCCTTTGCAACAAGTATTTGCACATATATTCATTCCTTTATTTCACAATAAAATCTACATGGGATTTTGGGATTTTATTTCGGTCCAAGAAGTTTTCCTCCCTCAACAGACCAGTAAATTCATGTATGACCTTTGACACAGTTCGGTTTCTTGTAAAATCCTGTTTAAATAAATGTGCCTCCTTGTTAGTGTGTATATTCTGTAACAATGTAACTGAATCCTTTATTATAATTGTAGCATGCCTGCCCTTTACAAACTCTCAAGGGAATTAGTCAACCCAACTCCATAAAATACAGCAAACAGGAATCTTTTTTATTTTATTGAGTTTGTAAACTTTTATTGTTTCCAAATTTTAGGCCTCTTTATAGGCTTCCAAGTGAATGCTCCTTACAGGCTGCTAAAATCCTTTTCAGATGGAAATTATGCCCTTGAGGTTTTCAGCCTAGTTTTTAGGTTCTTCATAGTGATGTCATCCTGGCTATGGATTCAGTCTATTTCTTTCTATTTCTTCTAGATTCAGCAGCTGCATCCAAAATTGGATTATGATACCCTAATCTCCTGTTTGTCCTTGTGGTGGTTTGGGCATTGCACTGGAGTAAGAGCTCTTTTGTATTTTCAGGTCATGCAGTGTCCCTGCAGTGGACATTGCATGTCTTCTTTTGAAAACCACTGCAGCTGGCCCTCAGATATTACCTTTCCATCTGCTGCTTGATTTCCAAGAAGAAAAAAGCAACATCACTATGCATCTCTATGCAAGTGATACTCAGCTACATGTACCCCTAAACTTGAAAGATGAATGTCTCATAAATGTGTTTCAGTCTGGAAAATATCACAGTTTTGGAAACAGTTCAATTTTAAGGAATAGACAGCAGAGAGAATTGTTTTAATGTCACTAGTATTTTTGTATCCTGTGCATTTGAATCGCAAGACGAGTAAAACAACACTTCATAGAACAATATCATACACTTTTATTTTTGACTGAACCCTTTAAAAGAGTTTATCCAAACATAAAAAGTGCACTGGGAGGTAGATTTGAATTTAAAGTAATAACTCAGATGGAACTTGGTGAAAATCTATTATTTCTTTCTGAGTACCACCTTTAAATATCAAAAGCTAGACTGAATTTTCAAATTCATAACAAACAATAAATATGAATACTTCTGCTTTGTTCAGTGTTTCACTAAAAACAGATTGCCTCAGTGACCTTGCCACCATTTTTTATCATGCACACAGCTAATCCAGTGTTTGTTGAGTTGACAGTAAATAAAATATTTATTTTATTGAATAGTACAGTCATATTCAATAAAATAATTATTAAAATGCATTCAGAAGGGGCTTGTTTTACCTTTTGAAAATATCAACCTTAAACATACTTTCCATTCAGCTCACATTTCTGTATTAAAAATATGTTTTTTTATTGGTCTGATGCAATAGTTTAATCTTAAATATTGTGTTTTCATTAGTTGCAAGTAGAAAATAAAGGCTTGAAAAATATCAATCTTTTATTTACCCAAAATAATATTTCACTAAGTGAATATAATTAACTGAAATAAATGGACTTTTCAATAATCTTCTAATTTATTGGATATGACTGTACATGGATCAAAGTTGGAAACAGCATCTGATTGCTTAATGTCAGAAACTCAATGCCTACAGCTGGATGTCTGACTGTTACCTCGTCAATAATGTAGAGTCCATGCATGTTCGAGGGAAGAGCAAGGATTGTCTTACCGCTCCAGTGCGTTGTGACACATGCGAGCACACCTGACTTTAACTATCCAAGAGGACTGGAGGAGGCTTCAGGTCAAGTAAGTGGTTAAATCTGTGTGCAGCAACGTGATGAGAGGGAAAAATTCATCTTTACAACCACACTCATTGTCTTTTTGAGAACAATACAGTTCTATAAGATGCTGACTTTGTTGACAGTAGTAACACTGATGGCCAGTAATGCTGGAGGACTTTGTCAGGATGCCTTGGCAATGATGAGGATGCTCATGAGAAAGACCATGACGAAGAAGATCCACATAAAAAATCTATCCATCACCTTGGCAACTTTCTTCCACTCTGCTACCTTTGCACAGGTGGCTCTCTGCTCTCGGAAGCAGTTGGCAATGTACTGGATGTTTTTTACCACCTTGAAGAAAAACACAGTGGAGTTAAAGCAAACCCCCAATACAGAATGTTGATATCCTTTAAAAAGAAATCGTCACCTGTTTGTGTTGGTAGCAGGGACAGCAGCAGGGGCAAGATGGGAGCCGAATTTTCTCTGAAGTGTAGAGATTTTGCTCCTTAACCCCCCCATTCAGGTGCTGAAGGTTTCGGAGGTGCAGAGGAGCCTGATAGTCCAGTTGGTCCCGTCTGATGTGGTGGTAGTGTTGACTGAGCTCTTGTTTCATTTCACCTCGCTCCAATGTGGAAGCACGGTTGTTGGGGTTGTTGTGATAGTGATGTCTACCGTTGGCGTTGCCATTCGCATGGCTTTTGTAATGCTTGTTGTGATGTTGCACAGCTTGGCCGTTGCTGTACCTGTACAGCAACGGCTCGCCGTCGTGATGGTAGAGGCCGTTGTGGCAGATGTCATCATAGAAACAACCCTTATCACCCATTGGTTCCTCCGGGTACAGCGGGGTCCTCTCGCTCTCCGGTGTCGTGCAGTTTTCCCCCACTTCATAGACGAAAAAGATTTTCGACATGTAGTCGATGATTAGCACTTTCGCCCACTGAGGAACCGGTTTGGCTTCTGCACCACAGAAATGGATGTTCATGATGAAGATGGTGAGAGACGTGGAGGCTGTGATCATAGTCATGGTGGCAATGTAATACTTCCCTTCAGAACAGGACGGAGAAAATGACACATTCAGGGAGCGTAATACTCCACAATATCCAGAAGTTAAAGACAATAATTGCTAATCTACTGTGAATCTCATTTAGATCAATATTTTTGTCAAATATAGAGGATTTAAAAAAAAACTCTCGAAGTAAAATTACTACATTAGTTTCAGCAGTTTCAACTAAATTTTAGCATTACTATCGATACTAGAAAGAATAACAAAACAGAAAGTTCCAAAGTACACAGTAGAAAACTTCAGCAAAGATGTCAAATGTCTCTAAAACAATCAACAGAATCTAATGGGGTCTTTGGGAACCTGCTGAGAAAAACTATTTTCTGCCATAACAAACACTGTGGAGTTTTGGCAACAGTTCATGAAGTACAGCAAAGAATTTGTCCTGTTCCTCTTCAAAAAGCCTTGGGAATCTCAACAGAGTGCAAGCATATACATTTACATATCTACAGTCATATTAAAAGAAATCAGAATATAGTTTTAAACATTAGCAGTATTGAGTCTTGTTAGATTAAAATTACCCTTTGAAAATAACAACCTTTAAGCAGGTAATAAACACATTTGTGTTTTTAATTATAGTGCTTTTATTGATTTGATGTGATTCTCTAATTTTCAATGTCATGTTTTCTTTAACTGCATGTGGAAAATGATCAACATAAAAAGGCTTTCAGATATTTGTGTGTAACTAATGTGTTTCACTTTGTGATACGTTTCTTAATATGTACATATGTATAAGCACATGTGTGTGTCAGATTTTTCTTTTTTCTAACTTTTCCTTAGTTTAATTTAATAATCCATATCTAAAATGCACCAGTTAAACCTAATGGTGTCGGGTTTAATTGGCGTTAAATCCAATGGCCTGAGGAAAAAAAGCAGAATCTTTAAAGAGAAGCACTCAACAAAAATTAATCACAAACAACTGAAAAATTCTTTGGAAACTTTTTTTCTTCGGTTTTCACCTAATTACCTTTTTACCTAATTTTACAATTTCATATAACTACATATGGCAGTTCTACATATTGCTAACTCCCAAATGAGCAGCATGTCGACCTCAAGGCAGGAAAAAATGGACAAAAACTGGTTCAGACCTATGTAGGGCATGCTTTCAGCAGGAGGCATGCTCTCAGCCACCAGCAGCTGGAACACGGTGAGCGCCAGCAGCACCGTGACCCCCAGGGACACCTTCTCTCCCGAGTCGGCTGGCAAGTAGAATCCCAGCGGAGCCAGGAACGAGATGAGGAAGCAGGGCAGGAGCAGGTTGAAGATGTAGAAGGAGGAGCGGCGCTTCAGGAGCAAAGTGTAGGTGATTTCTGTGTACGGGTCCGAGCAGCAGCCATACATCATGACATTCCTGACTGCAGGCATGCCGTGACACTCCCACTCCACGTTCTCCACAAAGTCAGACAGGTCGCCGCTGTCCATGCCCAAACTGATGTCCACCTGCATGGAAAATTATTCCATTTCTTAGTGTGCTCCCAGAATGGACAGAGATCATTTAATGGTAATAATATGGCTACATTTCTAATATCTGATCTCCAAAAACTTTTTTTTAATGTCCTCCACTTTTTCAGAGTCCTGTTTCCACATACCTGGTTGCCATTGTAGGTCCAGGAGCCAAAGGTGAGATTGCATGACTGCCAGTCAAAAGGGAAGTAGGAGACGTCCACCACACATGTGCTCTTTGTGATGGCCGGAGAGTCCCACACGATCTCTCCGTTATAACGAAGCTTCACATTAGTGCTGGGCGACTCTGAGGACTCCTCATCTGCTCTGCATTCATAGAATGAAAACAAAGGACACATTTATGGATGAGCATTTTCTGATTTCAGTCACTATTTCACCTTTTTTGCTTCAAATTACGGACTTGTTGTAGAGAACAATGTCAGGTTTCCAAACCAAATCGCTGGGGATGTTAATCATCTCTAAGTCGTCGTAGTCCTCTTTGTCCCACTTCAAGTAGGCATCGTGCCAGACCTGCCTTATCCACAGGTAGGTGGTGAGCACCTGGTTCCTTTCATCCTATAACACAGACTTTTCCATTAAAAAACAGACAATTTAAGACATCTAAATCTAGAAAGTAAACACAACTCAGACAGTAAACCACAACCTAAACTGATTGACTAAATGCTTACAGTAAATATATATGTTTCAGCTACAATCTGCTATGCTGCAGACAAAACAAGTTTTATGTTTCGTACATTCCAGTCTCTGCATTATTCAAAAACGTAAATGTAAGAAACTTTTGATGCACCCACATCATCAAAGAAAAGTATTTCCTTTCCTTTGAGAGATGTTACATTTATTTATTCTCCTCAGTCTTTTTTGTTATTCATATAAAAACATTTAATTATATTTTGATCACTCTTAGTGACTTTATCCATCCATCCATCCATCCATCCATCCATCCATCCATCCATCCATCCATCCATCCATCCATCCATCCATCCATCCATCCATCCATCCATCCATCCATCCATCCATCCATCCATCCATTCGCCATCCATCCATCCATCCATCCCAGTTTATCCCTGTATGGTCGATGATGCCCATTTCCAGCAGTCACTAGTCAAGACGCTTGGTACACCTTGTATCTTCGAAAATAAAAATGAAAACAAAAAAATAAAAAAATCTTTCTTCTAAACACACTCTTATGTTTATCAGTAAAACAACAAACAGATGTGAAACGTCATCAATAGAGTTTACTTGCAGAAGAAATGAAATATATTCGTCCAGCTGCAACAATAACCTACAGGAAAAATTGATCCACGACACCCAAATTAATTATTTGTATTATTAGACATAGCTATTTCTAATGATGTAAAGTGAAAATTGCAATATCACAAGGTGATGCCACTTTTCTCTCTCTTTTTGTTATGTTTATATAAACTTTTGCACATTTATAATCAAACTGAGGTTCAGTGACTTGCCTGAGGCCATGCAGCAGACAGAAACTGTAATCAAACTTGCGATCTTCCAGTTCCTAGAATCTGCAACAACTCGTTTTACTATTTACAGTTTTGTCTCAAAATTTGAGAAAATCCTGAAGTGCTATATAATCCAGTTCAAATTCTCCCATTTTTGGGCTCATACCTGTGGTTTTCTGTTTTTCGGATGACGTCTTCTTGAGTTTTCTCTGTACTCACCATGTCTTTGATCTGTGACAGCGTGATTTGAAGGGAGACGTTGAGGGCCTCGTCTGTGTCCTCCACAGGTCTCAGAGCGTTGGAATAGTCCTCCATCAGGTCATTCAGAAGCTTGCGGGCATAATGACCCTGAGCACCATGGGACACTGAGCACACATGAAGAGGTAAAACATAGAGAATAAAATATTTAGAGAGGCCTTTTCATTTCTGAATCTAGAACAACAATCTAGAGGAAAAACAAGGCAATCAATAATAAGATCAATCCTGCAGCAAAACTAACCTTGCACCAAAAGACTTATCCAAACCATCACTGCTGTCCTCCTCATTTTTTTTTGCTCCTCTCTCGAAATGTGATCAATTATTTAGCACAGCGGTCACCAAGACCTGCCGGGTCCAGACCCAGAGCGTCACTCAGTTTGGATCTCGGTTCTGCACCGGTGAGACAGAACCCTACGAGACCGCAGAACGTTCCTGAAGTCTGACATCCTGTCAGAGGCTCTGAATGCTTGGCTGGTTGTTAGTCGCAGATCGCATCTGTCTCTCTATATGTAATTGCTGCTGCGGAACAGGACCTGGGACATCACACACACACACACACACACACACACACACACACACACACACACACACACCCACACACACACACACACACACACACATGCTTTGATATCACATTGCACAACGTCTCCAGGTGAAATGCGATGCCCAACGTCTTCTTCCACTTGTGTACATGACCACAAGCTGTACGACACACACACACGCAGCCAGACTGCGTTACACAGATAGCAACAGTATGTCCTGTCATTCAAAATGAACACACACACACACACACACACACACACACACACACACACACACACACACACACATGCACATGCATGTTCACGCAAATATCTCTGAGGATATTTTCTCAATTAATGATCAGTTGTTCCAGTGTAATCAGTCTGTTTGCAATTTGTTGAGTAATTACAAGAATATTTTTAATTTCCTTCTGTCAGCAGATTATATAAAAAGGAAAAGCTTACTGATCCTATTAGACATCTGGCAAAAACAGAATATCTAAGAATCATTCAAAATAATAGTTTTGCTTGTGTTCTTTGTCTTCAGATTAAGACTTTATTCATTTGTTTTTTTTTAAAAAATAAATAAAAGGGTTTAAGTAATATTTGATGGCTTAATTTTACTATATGATGAAATTTTAATTATTTTCCAGAATAAAATGGAAATGATTACAAATGATCAATTTCTAAATGTGGCCTTTTAGAATTTGACCAAATTTGAGCAGCAAGATAAACGTGTAAGCTGAACAACGAGTAAAACCAAGAGAGGAAACGGATGAGGCTTTGTACATTCTTAGGAGGGCCAACTAGTGGTCCTCCTACAATCCATTCTGCCAGCTTAGTTTTAAACTAATTTTGCATGTATAGACCTGTTTGTACTGCTGCTGTTTTAAGTTATATTTAGATAACTTAAAAGGTTATCTTCAGACAATATGCAGTAAAATGAGTGTGGTTTGAGGGAGTCTTTGAGCTTCTAATGTGTTTCGTTGTTTCTTTAACTAAATGAAATTCTGTGATCTGAAGCTTTTGTTTGAAATTTCAGAAACTAAAGTAAAAACAACATTTTCTGTATGAAGTCTGTCTTTTTTGTTGTTGTTTTTTTTTTTCAAATTTAACAATAAAAAGAAAACAGTTAACTATTTGTTCTAGTTTTGTTTTTCTCCAATTTGACACGCAAGCAGTAGAAAATACGTACATTTTCTACAAGCTCCAGGACACAACTGTCCCAGAGCTGACTTTACATGTCCTCTATAATTAATATGTTACCACTGTAGCCTCAGCACTTGTTTAAAACCTGAAGTCAGTTTATTTAAGAAAAAAAGAAGAGAAATCTGCAGCATTACAAAATACTGGCAAATGTTACTGACATTGAGCTCCAATTCCGCAGAGAAACTGCACATTGAGATGTTACTGTGTCACTCAGTTTCTGTGGTACTGAGCTCACACAGGACAGGTGTTTCCTGTGTGCATCTTAGAGAGTGTGTGCATGAGTGTGTATGTGTTTGTAAGGGAAAATAAGCCATAGTGTAAGTCAGTGGCAAAAATTAATTTCTGCAAACCATAACCTGTTTTATCTTGTTTGTTTGTTTGTTTGTTTTATGATCAGAGAAGGCTTTTTGCAGATTTTTTGCATGTTTTTGTGTCTGAAACAAGATGATCTATCAAGAAAAAAGTGTTAAGTGATCGTTGGAACATAAGCCTGTGTGCTGATCGATGAGAAGCATGATACAACAAACACAACAAGACGAAGCGCTTCGAGTTTTTGCACAACAGAAAAGGAGCCAGAACTTGTCTGGGTGCTGGTAGCCTTGTGAGTGTGCACACACAAGTCCTGTGAAAAGAAGAATGTATTAGGTAAAGATCACTTTTAGCGAGTTGAAAGATTCATGAAAGATTTGTTACTAATTTGTTCAGTTAATTGAAAATCTTGTTTTTTAATGCATTGTAAGACATTCAGCCCTATTTTAAGGCAGGCTACAAGTTGCTTCAACAGAGTGATTCATGAAAACGTCGCTCTTTTCAAGCTCCATGTAAACAGAAATTTAGTCTGGGCAAATAAGTGGGAGCAAATTGAACTTTAAATCTCACTAATGCTACTAGCATTTACTGACAATATTATGCATTAAAGTTGAAATGAAAGTGGCTGCGAAGCCTTTATTAACGCTCATTAAAGCTGTGTCTCTGAATGTTGTACCTTTTGAAGAATGAAGGTCTCACATTTTCATCTCCATTGTTTTTAAACAAGAACAGACAAACTAATCCAACAGCAACATGAATATGGCCAGTTTTTTATTTTGTGTTTCCGGTAATAAATGCTAACAAAGTAGCAAAATGAGAACTAAATATTGAGATTCAATTAGGCCTTACTGGCAGATAACATCAGTGGTTATATACAGTGTGTTAAGGATATTATGCCTTCTCATCTAGACAACTTTGTTTAATCTGCTGAGATTGTTTCTTTTTCGGTGTTTAACAGCAGGCCATGCATTCCTTAAAGCGAAGCTCTATAGTCACTGGTCATCTTACCGGTCAGAGTTTGACAGGATTGTTTTATATCACACATATCTACGAGAAACCAAAAGTTTTCCCTACTACGGAAACAGTTGCAAACATGTGACGTAAATGTCTTCATCTGAGGATGTGCAAAGCACTTCTCCACAGATGACTGTGTGCTCAGCAATTTCTTGTGATAACCAGAGTTGTTTTCTTCTGTTTTATTTCAGGCTATCCTCTTCCTAAAGGTTGCATGATTCTGTAAGGGCTGAAGTCGCCTACACAGGAAAAACTGCTGAGTTTTTTCTCGATCCCCAATAGGGGGTGTTTTAATAACACATTATATCACAAAATGTGAAAGAGGCTAGAAGGGGCTTTGCATAGAAACCCAGACTATGCTCAACCTCTTCCCCAGGTGGAAAAAAGAAACGGATGGTAAAATTATGCTGTGTACTAATGTTAATATCAGTGGATTAGGTTTAGTTTGCGTCAGGAAACAAGTGTGGTCACTCAAGCTAGCATAAGCTTTTTACCTAAGTCTCTGACACAACTAGTGCTATTAATTTTTTAACATTTATCTTTTGATCAAAGCCAATAAAGACATAAAATATATTATACAATGCATTATTTTTAGTCTGAACTTTGTTAACCATTTTCAAGTGTTTGGCACCAAATCTTAATTAACATAATCAAGATGGTTAAGTTATTTAATCTGAGTGAAGTTTTTAGCAGAATAGAAAAGAAAAAAACCTTTCTTTTCCCACAGTGGGGAAATTCATATGTCAGGCTACTTGTTGTTCAGGGCATTTCCACAACAAACCGAGACATCAGTTTGTTGAATAGTCAGTGTGCAATCACTCAGTAAACAAACTCCACCAATGTTTTACTCTAGACAAGACTTCACTTGTTTGGCTTGAATCATAGTTCAGCAGAGCTTTCACACCTGCCCCAACAAAGTGGACTGTCTGATTAAAAGTACTTTCTGAAAATTGACAAACCTTAAGCAAGTATTAAACATACTTTTCATTATTGAGTAAGAAAATGAAAGTAAATATTCTCATTTTAAATGCCAGGTTTTCATTAATTGTAAGTGAAAAATCATCATAATTAAGAGAAGCAAAATATTTTAAAAAGTCATTTTTGTGCAATTAATCTATATAATGTGTTTCATTTGGTGAGAAGCTTCCAAAAATAAATGACTTTTCAATAATATTTTCATTTATTTAATCAGTGTGTAGTATTGCAGATACATTTCAGAAAATCTTGGTTAGGTGTTCAATAAAATGCTAGTTTTATGGGGGTTTTTATGAAGTTCATATGTTCTCTTTTAACATTTGGATGTACTCAAATTATAAAGTTCAAGAAAAATTAGAAAGCCTAGAAACTGTAATTTATGCTGTTTCGCAAGTCCAGTCACCACATCTAGACATGAAACAAGAAAATGTGTTAAAAAAAAATCTTTTTTTTATTTTACAATTTGTTAAGAGTTTAATTGTTAAAACACTGTCAACGTATTGACTGTGGGTAAAGTACCAATCAAGACAACCCACAGAGCTAACTGACTGAGCCTCATCACCATGGTAACGTGAGGTCTCAAACAGGTCTGGTTGGCTTTCTCTAAATTGACGGCTCACTGAGATCTTGAAGTCCTGCAGCAGCAAATGAAAGGAAAATATTGTCAAAGTTATTTGCTGCATCTGTGTTGTGGCTGCTGCTGTTCTGTCAAAATGTCGGATCTGATGAAGAAAAGACCGACTCACCAGCCCCTTGCATAGATCCCCTGAGGCCCTTCAGATGTCAGCACAGGAACTACCGCTAACCGTAAAGTGGCTCGACACCCACAGTTCAGTACAATGCCTGTGAGAGTGTGTACATGTGTGTATGTGTGTGAGAAAAAGACACTCAGACAAGAGATAAAGGGATGATGCATTGTGGTAGCTGTGGCAGAGAGAATAATGAGACATAAAAGATGTGACCACAGCAGTGAGCCAAACGCACTGAACTTTAAAGTCGGGCTCTTCTTTTTTCTGATTCAGAAAGAGATGAAGCAGAAATAATTGTGGAGCCATAATTAATAATATTGTAGGTTGTAAATGAAACATTAAAGTTGTCATTACAGCATTGAGATCTGTTAGTTTTAAACGTCTCTGTTCAGATGATCCAGGTTTTGTGAATGTTGTGGGACTGTACTGAAGCACTTGTAAGCGGCCCTGCACAAACAACTAAGAGAAGAAATTTGTGAGAAATAAAAATTAAGCTAAGGGTTGTTATATCTTTTTTTCTGTGTAATGTTTGCACGTGAGAGTTCATGTGTGGACTGGGATGTGGTTAGGTGTTTTTAAGCGTATCCTTGATGGTGCCTCTCATCCTCAGCAGCTCTGAACACCACATGAAGACGCAGAGGCACGCAGAGAACGAGCGGGAGAAGACATGAGGGGGAAGGAATGGTTTCTCTGAGCCCTTTTCCTGGTCGACTCCATTTTTTTATGAGTCTGTTTTGTTCTGAAAATGACACTTTTAGCAGTAATTGACTTTCATAAATTTTACATAAGAACATTGCAACATTTGCATGCATTTTTACACATGACATACCTGAACATACATTATATCTTATCGACAGAACCCCAGGACTTGATCTGAGCTGCGCAGCTAAATCTAAAAAGATAAAACTTATCTCTAATCTAAACCTCCCTGCTTTACTTCTCCTGACTCTATTTGTGTCTAAGGAAATTAAAATGTCTTAATGCTGAGATGCAGTTTAATCATGTTTATGATGGCATGAATATTTTATGATATAGAGAAAAAAGAGCAATAGTTTCATTTCTTTACCATTGAGCTGCTAACTATGTAAACATATCAGAAAATATGATGTTAGCAACATATTTCAATACCCTTTTTTGTAATATTTCACTGAACTATTATTAATTTTATTGGGAGAGGATAGTTTTTTCAAAAGCAAGAAAATACAGAATAGGATTTTCTATTTAATAGCCTGAGAAGCCAGAGACATAAAAATGCAAAATTTGTAACCCTAATTCAGAACAACACAAGTTTTATTTAAAAATTATAAAACCGTTTAAAATCTCACAACGCATGTTATATTCCAATGTTAAAGACTTGCAGCACAAATAAATTCATATCATTAAAAATTGTTGGCGCAAGAAAATACTGAACCAAGTGTTTACAATAACAATTTAAATCTTACAGTGTTTGGTTCCTACATGTTGAAATTCAATCCAAGAACATCCAAAAAAACCAAGCAAGACACAGAGACTTCAGAGAAAACCCACAAATTATTTTCTTTTCATTGTTATACATTGGAATTATTCCAATGTATAGCAGGAATATCAGTTCAGGCATTTACTCAAACCTTAGACAGTCCACAAACAAAGACTTAAAATTGTGCTCATTGACGCTAAGCTTCAGCTTGTCACTTGTTTCATGAAGAGATGAATATTATAAAGAAAATTGAATATGTCACAAATCTTATGCTTGTGTTTTTTTCATGTTGTTTTCAAAAATAACTGAATAAATAAATATTTCTAAAAAGAAATTTTTAGAAATTTCTTTTTAGAAATTTCTAAATTTCTGCTGGTTCAGAACTTATATAAAATTATTTTTAAGAACATAACATTTTTTGATTTACAGCTAAAAACTATTAGCACCTCCAGCATGTTTAGATTTAAAATAATTTTTCTTCAACCGAGAAGTTTGTCAATGATCGGAAATGAGACGGACATTTCTCGACGGAAAACAAAACAATGGAAAAGGAGTATCAATACAAAAAATTGTTCACCCATTTCAATATTTTATTTAAAAATGGTGTCCTGTAAATTATGTATATTATTTTCAATTGAAAAAAAATACTTTTATTAAGTGAAATATCCTTTTTATAATTGCTGACCAGCTCTTTGCATGTCTCCTCTGGTATTTTGATGAATTATCTCTAGTTTTAAGCTGCTGATCTCTGAGGTCGGTGGGCCTCTTTGCCATCACCCTAATCTTTAGCTCCCCCTTAGATTCTGAGGACAAGTCAGAACTCTGACTAGGCCCCTCCAAAACGATACAATTGCTTCGATTCAGACGAAACGTGTTCGAAAAAACAAAACATTACTTTAAACCCGAGCTTGCCAGGGTATGAATAATTTTGGGTTTTACGATGTATTTATGAAAAACATTTTATTTTTAGGCCACCTGACAAAACATTTCTCTAGAAACAAAATTACAAAATGTACTCCACAAAGGGTTCATTTAGATTTCTTAGCTGAAATGTATTTCCAACGTAATTAAAATCATTTCACACTCTGTTGCTCACGCAATCACAAAGTAATGGTAAGGGACCTTAAATTTCATTAAACCTGGTTTAGAAACATCTGGAATGACATTGCTCCGGCTTCATGAAACCATGCTCAAAAAATGCTGCATTAATGTATTTGTGGTAGTAGAGAAGCATATTTCCTTAAAATTTCAACAAAAAAGTTCACTTTCTAAAGTAAATCCTAGACTGAGACAAAAACAACCTTTTCTCTTTAAATACAAAAAACAATGTTCTGTTTGACATACTACAAGAACAAACATTTATGATCCATGAAGAAAAGTGTCCGCCCCACAGTGACGTAATTTTTTTTCAGTGTTCTCAGTTGAAATATGTTTGAGTTTTGGGGGGGTATTAGTGAAGTACAGCCTCGTATGTCAGGAAGTCATGTTTGAGTCCTTACATGTCGCCGTGGCTGACTGAGTTTGAACAGCATATCTGGAAAATAAAACGGCAGCAAGATCAAAGTCAAAGGTCAAAACACTTTGCACTGGTTCATGCCGAACATGCGTCTCCTTTCCCGTTTCTTGTGCTTGTTAAAAACTGTCCTCACAGCGTACTCAAACACCTGCTGCACGCCGCGGTTACTCAAGGAAGAGCACTCCAGGTAGCCCTTAGCGTGCACCTCCTGGGCCATACGTTTCCCCTCCGCCGGCGAGATGCAGGTGCTCCGATGAACTCCCACCTCCCTCAGGTCCGTCTGAGTGGCCACCACCAGCACCGGCACCCTGGGCAGGTTCTCTCGGACCTCTGCGATCCACTTGCGCTGGATGTTGGCCAGGGAATTGGGGTTGGCCACTGAGTAGCACAGAAGGACGACATCAGCCTGCTGGTACGATCTCGGCCGGATCTGCTTGAAGTTGTCGTTGCCCGCCGTGTCCCACAGCCCGAGGCTGATCTGGACCCCATCCATGTACACCTCAACACCCGTGTTTTCAAACACGGTGGGCTTGTATGAATCTGGGAACGTCTCAGAGGTGAAGCGGACCAGCAGAGCCGTCTTGCCAACCGCGCAGTCCCCGACCAGGACACACTTCACGGACAGTTCAGTCAGGCCGTTCATGGCTGCCGTTGATTAACAAACCTTTCAGGTTATCTTGGGTCTTCAAAGAAAAAGTCAATGTTTTTCTGTCTGGTTAGCAGGATGTAAGGTCCTCAAGTGTGGGCTGTGCTTTCGTACACTGCTGGCAGTTTTCATCACAGACTATGCTCAGACATTCACTGATGAAACAAGTAGAGTTGCTCTCAGTGAACTGAACTGATCGATGTTGTCTCAAAGGTCTCGTGTGCAGCCCGCACCTCTCCAGCGGATGATTTACGCAACCTCTTGGTTCTTTAGGCCATCTTGGCTCATCTCACTTCCTTTCTCTTGCTCTCAGCAGCAGCATGGTCAGCTCAGGGTATTTCTCTTCAGTCCTCTCATTGACCATCAATCTGCCGGTCCTGATGTTTATCAATTGGGACAGTCTTCTGGGAACAGGAGAGATATGTTAGAAACCTGACGAATTGCAAGACATTCACAACAGTTTGTTTTAGAGACCACTTGGTGGTTTTTTGGAGTTTCTCGAACGTAAAAACATTTACAAACACCCAATCTACCATGAATGTGTGAGCAGCACCTCTTCCACATTAGATAATCTGTGACAACATATACGGATTTTTATACGGAAGTAAAGACATGTTTGTTTGGGTGTGACCCAGAATCAACAGTTTGAACCCAAAACTGTACACAGGTGCTTTTCTTCTGAACCTCCTCATCAAGATCACATGTGTTTCACTGTCTGCACCTATTTTGTTGTGTCTCTTTTACACAAAAACCTCCCATTGTTCATTCTGCTGCCTATGCCACATCCACATGCCAGGCTGTTGCAATCTGACATAAGGACAGAAATCATTGGCCTACAGGTAGATCATTTATGCTATTTCAGAAATGTGCATTTCTTCTGATCACTTATGATTTCTCAGCTGACTTTACCATATTGGTGCACTTTTGTGAAGCAGGAAAAAAAAAAACCTCAAAACCACCATCCATGTCATCGAGATGGAAAGATTTGCCTTCGCGCAGATGGGACACATTAATCAGTGGATTTTCCACATTTCTGCTCAATGATCTCATTTGAGAACCTTTGTTTGATCAGATTAGTATTAGAACAAACAATTTACATTTTTAGTATAAAATCCTTTTTTGTTTCGTAAAAGAAACAAAAAACGAAAAAGTTTAATTTCTGATTAAAAAAAAAAAAAAAAACACATCAAACTTGTTGCGTTAAAGGAAACATATTGCTCCATTGAGACCAAATGTAAAAGACGGTAATCAAAAAAAGGCAACAAAAGAACGGTGGATGTTTGGGCCTACCTTGTCAGCCACCCCAATCTTTAGCGGGCGGATGTCGGCTGCTGCCTGTGAGACGTTACCGTGTTGAAAAGAACGACTTTAAACTCCAACAAAAGCATTTGTTATAACTGAGCTACAACAAGTTGAACCTCACAGCAACACGGGAAAGAAAAGAGGCTGATGATTAGGCCATCACAGGTGTAAAATACAAAAGCAACCGCTGAAAGACAATCGGTCATAGGTAGAGGAGGGAAGTCAGAAAGTGCGAGAAAAGGCAAAGTAAAACACATCCGCTTGTTGGAGTGTGGAGGTGTGACAGATCTGCTGCTCGCCTCCCCCACAGCAGCTGTGTTTCATACAATACGGCTGCGTTTTTAATCTCTCTTCACAGTTTGGATCTTTTTGGTTGTGCTTCTGACAGCTGGTGCACACTAAGATGTTTAGACACAAAAACACCAGTGCAAGTGAAGCAAACATCCCACCACTGACTACCAGAGCTGATATTTTTATAAATATCTCATATGAAAGAATCCTTTCTGTCTGCATCTTGCCAAAAACCCTCAAAGACATAAGTAAAACTGATTTCTTATCATTTCATTTCAGGAGTTTACTTTTTGTTCAAGCGGATAGATCGCCACTGACTTCTCTGAACTGAGATCACTGTAGAAATACAGTAAAGTCTTACATTTATTGCTGCATTATTATATTTGCAAAGGCTTAAAAAAAAAAAAATTTTAGAGCTTTCTTGGCATGAGTTCAGTTTGAAAAGAGCTACATACAGATAAGACTGAAATCATTCATACACCTGGCAGATGAAACTTTTGTTCAACATAATCTTTTCATACTTTTACTGACATATTACTAAAGACAAATAATAGAAATATCAATAAAGACATGCAAAATATCTCCTGCCAATAATAAGGTCTGAATTGCTGTAATGTCAACAATGATTATTTTTTTTCATTGATTATTGAGAAACGTTTCAGTAACTTTTGACATTTTAATTTCACTAAAATGTAAATAAAACAGAAATATAGTTTCAAACTTGATTTAAATTTGTATTTGATCATATTCTGAGAGACACCCATTTACTTTGCTTTCAGATTTAAGCTTCTTGGTTGAAAGTATTGAAATCTAAAAGACAAGAATATGAATCATTTTGGGCTGAATTGTATCATCAAGTCAAACCAAGACTGAGTTACTCTCCAGCAAATTTTAATATTTATTTTAGAAATTTCTCTTCAAATAAGGGCTTTCTAAGTCTTCTAAAAAAAAACAGGCCATTCATTCATATTCATCCATTAGTTGAGATCAATGGTTCTGTGGTAAGTGAGTAGCCTTTTGTTGAACTCAAAAGAAACTTTGGTAGTATTTACAAGATAAATAATGACAAATGTGCTGTATTGTAAAGCTACTAATCACTGCCAGTATGAAGTGAAGCAGATTACAGTGAACCCACAACAACCAGCTATGCTACATTTATCTCCATGATTGGCACCTTAAACTGGAACTGACCTCTAACCCAGACCAGAAAGATTTGTTAATTGATGTTCTCAGTGACCAGACGAACTACTATTAGCAATACAGTGTGTTTGTGTCTGACATGCTTCACTATCAGACACAGTAGCAACACGTTTCCTGACGATGGCTGCACTATTTTGTGTCTAAAAAAGACTGAACACAAATCATCACAATTTCAAGGAAATCTGTTTTTACTGCCGCTGTCACTAAGCTGGCAGCCATATTGAATTTTGACTCCGTGTTGGTTTGAAACCTTTCACTTTTCCAACAAGAACGCACAAATTGTCCTGCTGATGTTTTTAAACAAAAACTTACAAATCAAATTTTCTGACACTACCTGGTTGATTGAACTGCGTCTTTCAGTGCAATCAGACTGATTTTGTTTCACTTTTTTGATACAACAAAACAAACTGAAAAGGTCAAGTCAAGCTGCAAATAGAATATCTGTCATAATGGTGAAATACTTGAAAAACATGACAGACACTAAATACATGTTTTAAAAAATTTAAGAGGAGATAATTAGACATTAGATTACATTTTGACAATTCAGTAGTTTTAGTTTTTAGTGTTTTTACCAAGTCACACACTGGAAAAGGTTTGTTGCAGGATGAGCTTTGTTGGGGGCTGGGTGTGTTTTTGGTTGTGTGTGGGGCGGTAAAAGGATCAACTCAAACAGAAACATGTGTTCCTACCTGTGTTCTCATCTCATTGATTTTATTTGCCAGAGATTTCCACCTCTCTATGAAACTTTAAAAAAAGAAAAATATCCTCTTTTTTGACCTGGTTGTTTATTTGCAACCCTGGAGAAAACTTTGATAAGAAAGAAATAGAAAATAACTTATTTTATCTAAAAATATATAAATAAATAAATAAATAAAAGTATGATGCTGTTGAAATGTTAAAGGTGGAAACTTGTCATAGGTATGTGGCACCTAAACATAATATAATTTGAAGCTGATAATTGAATGTGCTGCTATGCTTTAAAAACTTAAGTGCCTTTAAAATTGCAACAGTAATTTTGTAAAGATGAACTCAAAATATATATATATGAATAAGATGATTCCCATAATATAATAAAAATAATAAGAGAGGAAATCTGAACTTCTTCCATGTTCTTCAGGTACATTATTAATTCAGACAATTTGGGGTTTGGTAGTGAATTTTTTCCATGTTGTCCTAAATTCTGTTGTGTAAATGTCATAACCTTTGATAAGTGGATATTTGAATTCCTAAAATTAAATCCAATCCATGACATGTGGACTAAAAAAATAAATAAATAAAAAACATCAAACTTCTGTTCTTATTTATCTAAAGGATATATAAGGAGGAATACGCAGGAATAAAAGCAATTTTCACGAACACCTAGTTTTGAAAGGAACAGCATTTCTTCTGTTTCTCTAGGGGTTTAATGTGTTGCGGCCAAGACTCCAATAAAATGTCATAATTATTCCAGCATGCAAGCATATAATAAATATCAGAAACTTGAGGTCTTGAGTCTAAAATAAAACCACTTTGTTTTCCATTTTAGATGGGGATCTTCAATGAGTCACACTTTACAGGTGTTAGAAAGTCTACTTTAAAAACATCTGGTTAACCAGAGGAAAAAGTGAGTGGAGAAAAATAGATGTTCGAGTTACTGATGTCAGGCCAGTTCTCTGTTTCCATCTTAGCGTCAGTGGTCAAACTGGGTCTGTTAATGCCAGCGGTAAATTTTGACAGTGAAAGAAGCTGTAAACTAAGAGGGAAAAAAGCCCTGTCATATCAAATTATGTAGTATAAATGGTATGCAACCCTTTAACGCTACATAATATATAGTTTGTTGTTCCAGTAAGACAGTGCTGCGCTGTGTGTAAAAGGTCCAGTAAATAATCAAAATAGGACTGAAAATGCATTTCCGGGTGGCAATTTTCCTCACTTTAATAATTCTCGTCTCAGTTACATGTTTCAAAGTGGGAGACAAGTTGTATTACAATTAGACTGTGAAATTGTCATTGAAGTAAAAGAAAACTGATTTACAAAATTTCTGTATTTGTTACTTTACTGTGTTGGATTTGTAAAGGGGAATTACTGCCATCTGCTGGATTATTGAGGCATTTCACAAAGAGTGCTGTATTTATATTAAAGTCCGCATATCAAGTCCTAAAGTTAATTAACACTTTTACTTAAAGTGTGTACGAAAAGCATCAGTGAAAATTACACGTACAAGTTAAAATCACAAGAAAGTGTCATTTTCCTGTGAGTTCATGCAGTAGTCGCTATACACAACTTGTGAAAGTCCTTTCAAACATTTCTGTCAGAAATGTTGGTATGACATTAAAATGAAACAATAAAGTCAATATTTTTCTAATGTGCTGCATTCCTAAATGAGGTGATGCGTCTTTGCTATCCTCAGTTTTGCTCTCTCACATTTAAATTATGTACCTCAATGTAGAACTTCAAGAATGCAAAACAATTTACTACATGTAGTTTAAGTGATTTGGTAGCACCACCAACAGCTATGGGACTAATAATTTTGCTGAGAAAAAAAAAATTTTAAAGGCTAGATTTTTCATCAACTTCTTTGTATAACGAATTGCAGTAAAAGATCACACGTCTTTACAAGGGGTACCAATAATACCAATAAAGGCCCGGTTGTTTAACAGAATTCCTCTGAAAAAAGACTACAATCAAACACATCCTGAAATGACAACACATACAAGTACATGTAAACAAATAGATTTATTTCACAAACATCATGCTCTGTAAAATTGTATAGACACATTGGCTAAAAAATACATTCGTCTTTTGATTTAGTGTGCTTACAATAATATATACAAACACCAAAGTGAACTGCTTTTAGAAAAATAAGAAGGCAATTTAACTTTTTAAAACTAAAAATAGCATCCTCTGGAAGACAGCTGGCATGACATTTGGCAAGAGACATTTTAAAAGCTAGAAGGAATGAGCTGAAAACGGCCGACACACCGGATCACCTGAGTTTGAGTGTTAGCAGCTAACCTTTCTCACAAATACAATGGGTTAGAAAAAAAACGTTCTGTTAAGGAGGCAGCTGCCTTCAGAAGCAACAGCAGAGATTGCTCAATCTATTTTCATAGAGCCAAATCTGTGAAGCTTAAAACTTAGCATGTGGTGTCTGTAAAACTATAATCAAGAAGAAAAGCTGCATCTTCTTTAAACCCTTTGACTTTATAAAAAACATGTAAAAAAAAACAAAGTTTAAGGCATTAACTTTGTCTCAAATAACGTCTTACATCAACACTGCAAGGGAAGCCTCCATTATGCACAAAGCATCATAACTGATTTAAAGATAGGCAAAACATGAACAGTAGAGCTCAAACACGACTCTGCAGAGTCTGAAAACTTCAAAACCCGATTATCTAAAACATAGGAGATAAAAATACACCATAGAAAATCTATAATAAAATATAAATTTCGATCATTTTACTGGCAGAGAGTAACTTATTTCTGTTTAATACCAATGGAATCCCTTCACATAAGGTAACATGGATTAAACTTATTTTCAGTAAATATGTGATGTTTTGTATTTTTAGTAGGTGCAGGACTGATGAAGAGGGGTATTTAAATCAAAGGAATACAAATATTTACTGAGCTTCTACCCTTTTATATTAAACTGCAGCACTGAAAAACGAGAGCGAGAGATGAAGAGAGTTCTGGTTCATTCGCAGCAGTAGAAACCGGGTCTTTTCACTTCAAAGAGACCAACACGAGGCCTGGCTTTGGCTCACTGAACCTGACAGAAACACACACGGGAGAAGCTATGGGTGAAGACAAACGTCTCTCTTCCTTTTGCGTGATTTTGTGTGTGTGTTGTGTGAGTGTATCCGTACCTGTAGTGCTTGTTGGTGAGGTAGTCTATGACAGCGGGCCGGATGCGGGCCACTCCCCCCTGGCTGTGGTTCCCTCTTCCTGTGATGACAGAGAGCTGAGGTTGACACAGACCCTGCTCGCACTCTGTTCACAAAGAGGCCAAAGAGAAACAAAACACACAAAATACAGTTAAGAGGAGCATGCTCGCACCACAACGTAGTCGTAACTGTAGAAAAAAAAATTTTTAAACAGTATTTTATGCAAATACAATAAATCATTCAAATTCTCTCAGTACCTTTTTGTACAGATTGCTACTCCTGCAATCTTTGTGCTATTTCAAAGCTAAACCGTACATGACACATTTTCCTAAATTTACTTTTCTAAAATGGTTTTTCCTAAAGAAAAAAGAATGCAATATTTCAGATCATTCACACTCTACTATATATTTCTACTGTCAGCTGAAAATCCCATCAAACTTTCAAAACACTGGTCTAACCTGCAGTTTTATCCTCCAGGACTTGAGCCAGATGCTCTAAGGCCTCGTTCACATGCAGTCCATGAAGGTCCAGGATGTTTCTGGGCAGCAGTGATGAGTTGACTCTTTCAAATATCTGCACCGCTGCTCTGTGATTGGCCTCACGCATCCGCTGGCCGTGCAAGTGTCCCTAAGGCAAGAGCAGATAAAAAACAGGAAGTAAATAAAAATGTTACTCTAAGGTGGATAGTTCATTGAAACCAACATTTTCATTTGTGTTGTGACATAATAAAAAAAAATCCCACAAAAGTACATTTTAAAATAAAATAAATAAATAAATACAAAATGTATAAAAACTGTTGCAAGGTATTGTTCATGAATCCGTTTTTGGCCTCCTGTTTTTACCTGCTGTGCGTAAAACGAAGCCACTTCTTTGCGACCTTGCCTGAAAGCTTCTGCAGCCTTTGCAAAGTTCTCAAGCTGTCGCCTCCTCTGAAGGTTGGCCTCTGCCCTGAAGTCTTCGTACTCCGGATCATCTGTGTCCTGATAGTTGGGGACAGCAGACTCCAACGACTTCTGCTTCTGTATGGAAGCACATTATGTTGTTTTCCATCAATAATGAAGCTTTTTATGGGATAATTCAAAGAATGAATAGATGTAAAGTAGCTTATAATGAAATTCTATAAATTAAAACAAGACAAATTACTATAAATATATATTTTGGTCTTCAGGGGGTTTGCTTGTTTTCTGACAAACCTCTAAAGAGCCAAATCAAAATTTAAAAAAAGCGAAAGATGCTCATAAAAGCTTTTAAACAGAAGGACTTTGCACCTTTTCCCTTTCCTTGCTGGCTGCTCTGTGCTGGTCCGACCGAGGAGCTTCCAGTGCGACAACCGTCTTCACAGGTTCCTCCTCGTTGAGAAGAGAGCGTAGAAACAACTCAGTCTGGGTGAGACTGTAACTGTGCAAAGGAACAAAAAAAATAAAAACACAAAACATACATGACTTCACAGCAGTCATGGAGCAGTAGCTTGGTGGAATACCGGAAATGCTGTTTGTCCTCTACGGTTGTAAAAAGGATCAGGGATTTTAGCTTTCATTTTCCTTGAAATGATTAATGTTAATGGATGGATTATTGAAATAATTGCCAACTAATCTAATAAGTGATAATTCATTAACTGAAGTACCAAAGGGCATTTGCTGAAAGAACAACACACTCAGAGCAGTAATTAGGATTTTTCACATGTCAGCTACTGATGCTACAAATAACCAAGTGTATTAAATAAATGTTAGGTTACTGCACTTTATGCAATAAAACTTTCAGGTTCTTATTTTTAAAAATTATTTAATTATTTTGTCATTTTCATTTTTATTTTATGCCTAATATTCTACAAAAAAGGCTTAAATGGTTAAATAAAAAATCTGTAGAATGTGCCAATTTATTTTGTCCAATTAATCAATTATCAGGATAACTGATAGAAAAATTGGTTAGTAAAATAATTATCAGTTGCAGACCTACATAAGAATAAATGGCAAAGAAAATAAAGCAGCTGTCTTTTAAAGCGAAAGAGACAACTGTTTACATGATGTAAACAGAATGAACATATGCTTTTCATACTTGTGATCTCTGAAGATGTCCTGCAGAAAATGCTTGTCGATTGTGGGGAAAAGTTGGTAAAGTTGCTTCTCTTTCAACAACGTTGCTCCATCCCGGCGGTGAAGGTCAACGCGACTCTGTCTGGTCTGAAAGAAAGGCGGCCAGACAGAGTTCATGGAAATGAGAAGGAACAACCATAGGGTCACGTGTTATAAACACCGTTGTGGTGTTGTGATACCTTCTGCATGTTTGCCTGCAGAACTTGCTCCTCTTTGATGATGTCTCTAAGAGAGACGTGCGGACGGGACACATTCCAGTGATCCATAAACGGGATCCGAGCGCTGGAGTCTGGCTGGCCGGCCAGTGACATGTCGCCATTTTTGTTTGTCACGGAGCTACCTGGACGTGTTTGCCCTTTTGGAACAATTAAAAATCCACATTCAAGAGCAATAAAAAAATATACACTAAGACTGCAAAATACCAGCAGGTACATTTTTTGTGTTTGGAATTTCAAAATATCAGCTACTTACTTTCCTCGAGCAGCTGGAAAGATAGAGCTGCTTGTCTTTGTCTTTCCTGAAAAATAAAGAACATTTATTAAAAGAGAAACAGATGCACAATGGTAGAACTCGACAGAAGTGCTGGTGGGGGGGTTTTTCTGCAAGATTTAATCTAACCTGAATAGTTTCTTTCCACTTTTGGTGTAGAAGTTTAGCCAGATTCAGGTCCATCAGCACAGCAAAGTCATCCGCTGAACATGTGCCTAACGGACAACCAATAAGATGCAATGGGGTTTAATGTGGCAGATACACAGAATACTGCACATAGTTGTAGTATACATGGTTTTTATAATTATGCAATTCAAAATATGACAAAACTGTGCTTTTGCTTTCATCTCCCCTTGAGTTGAAACTTTAACTGACCACCTTTCACTCCAATGACCACAATAAATTTACAGCTTTCATTGATATTTTTGAGATTCATCTTTGCAAAATAGGTCATGCTCAGTCAGACTGAATGTAGTCTCTGAAAATCACATTCTCAACAGTATGTAGATCTGGGTGTTGACTGGGCTATTCTAAAACATGAATATAGTTTAACTAAGCCATTTAATTGTAACTGTTTGTTATGGTAGGTGGAACTGATAGGAAGCTAATTTCCAATATTTTGCAGCAACTAAGTTTCCTTGTCTGTAGCTACATCTATATTTCCATCAGCACTGACCGGCATTTGCACAGAATGATGCTGCCGCCACCATGTTTCACTTTAGGCATGCTGTTTACAAAGTCGAGCAGAATGATATCAGGAAAGCATTTGGGATTATATCAACTAGATATCTACAACTAGATGTCTTGTTTTAGAAAAATAAGAAAGCGTTCAATCCATTTTTTTAAGTTTATCTCGGCAACGGTAATTACGCAGCTGGTCGCTCAGTCATAAGAAACTGATAATAATGGATTACATTTCCATTGATACGACAATGACAACTGAAATTTGAAATATTGTGCAGCTCTAGTTGCAGATGCTGCACTGTGTCAGTTTCACACAGTGAAACTGACACAGTTTCACTGTGTCTTTGGTTCAGTCTGACCAAAGACTGAACTTTGGTCAGATGAGACCAAAGTTCAGTCTTGGTCTCATCTGACCAGAGAAAGTTCTTCCACATGTTTAACTAATCACTTTCTTCTTGCCACTCTTCAATGGGGGACAAATTTGTTGTCCTGCCAACAGATTCTATTACCTGAGCTGTGGATCTCTGCAGCTCCTACAGAGTTAATGTAAGCTTCTTGAATGTTTACCAGAGTACAAATACACACCACATTTTTCATAGTTTTATTATCAACATAATTCAAGGGATATGAATTCTTTCGCATGCCACTGCATGAAGCAGGTACTCTGATCCTGCGCTTTAAAAGGTTATTTCAGTTTCAAGTAAGCACAGTGAGCTCCCTGCATGTAAATTACCTGGGTCTATTCCGACAGGACCGAACAGCTCCGTTAGCTGCAGAGCCAGCTCTGTGGACAGCTTCAGCTCCACGGTTTGGATGTTCAGATGTTGGCTTTGCCTTTCTGCTTTCCTCTGACTTTGTTCTCTTTCCATCTCTTCCAGCTCAGCCTGCAGAAGCCGGTTGATCTCATCCATGCTCGCGATATCGTCGGAGGTTTCAGTTTCAAAGTCTAAGATGTCTATGCTCCTGCCCCAAGCTCCGTCTTCGACAACAGCATCTGCGACCAAGAGGTCGGTGTCGGAGCTGCGCTCCAGTTCGACTGCTTCAGGAGGGGGAGGTTCTGTTTGAGGAACTGGTCCTTGGTCAGAAGTTGGTTCTGATTGCTCATCATCTATAACTGAAACTGATTCCCCTCCAAATGGCATGTCAGCGTTTTTGTTACCTTCGTTTGACGGCCTTTCTGCCCCATGAGTCAACTCCTGTGCTGCTTCTTTAGCCCCAGTTTGTTCTCCTTTAGACTCACACTCCCTCACTGGTTCCAGATATTCATCAGTGCCTGAAACCTCACTGAAAGCTCCAGCTCGGCTAGATGTTTGGATGTCATCACAATCTTCATCCCGGAAGAACCTCTCTCCGGAGTCCAGCAGGAGGTTGGTGGTCCATTCCAAGTCCTGACTGCACTTGTCATACAGATCCTCTAATGTATCGAAACTAACGAGCTTAAAATGGCGGCTGAGAATGCGTAAGCTCTCCAGCCGGTTCTGAGTCACCCCAAGCTCCTTCTCCTCCAGCTGGGTGCCCTTCTCGTGCACCATCCGGTATGGCACCTCCAGGAGGCTGGATGAGTTCACAGAAGACGCTGTGGAGGATAGCCACGGCACAAAACGAGAAGAGTTTCCTTCCAACACCTGGACATTGTCGGAGTGTCCGCTGGCAGCCATGACAGCGCCATCAGAGCCATGGCGACGGTTGAGACGCCAGAGAAGAGCAAAGTCCTGCGGTTCTGTCTGACAGAACAGCTTGTTTCTACTGATGCAAAGGCGGTTGATAGCTCAGGGCGGGACGGGCAGAGCAGGTCCAAATCCGGTTTCAGATCAGAACTGATTGCTTTGGCATCAGAATTTGAGATTTTTTTGGTGTCCGTATTTTCAGCTGCAGTGTTTCGAGCAGTCTGAATCATTCATGGAAGAGTTGTGAGAAAAGGTGAGGGCCAACTTGCACTGCTTCCCAGATCTCCGACCCTGTCGCTGCTTTTTCTCCTGACTGCTGCCACAACTTTCTGCTTCTGCAAATGACTCAGACGCCGGACTTTCAGGACCCTCACTAACGTATTTCACATTCGACTCAGCTCCCTGGGCTCTGCGATTTTCTTTCAGGTCTGTGTTTTTGTTTCCAACTTGATTCACTGTTGACTCCAGTAGTTCTTTTCCAGTTTCTGAAGAATCAGAGATCCTTTCGGTGTTGGTATTCACTTTGTTTTCATTCTCGACTCCTTCACAACAACCTGGGTCGTTATGTGACTCGTTTGCCTTCCAGTCCTGGACGCAGTCAGGTAAGCCAGCTTTGCTCCGGTTTTGCTGCCTCTCTTTGGTTTTGTTAACTTCTTCCACCTTGCCACCTTCATCCTGTTTATCAAACTCTTCCCCGGAGCTGGGAGAGAGTGAGCAGGATGAACTCAGCTGATCTGCGACTACACCGGTCTGAATAAGGTCAAGAAGCTTCTGCAACTCGGTTATATCCGGGCCTGATGTTACAATCTTTGATTTTTCATCATCACTTTTTTTCTTTCCTTGTGTCGCTGTGTGCCTCTCTCCTGTCTTCACTGGTCGCTGCTGAAGAGACTCTGAAGGCCAGTCTCCAACAAAATGAAGTATTTCAGAGTTCCTCTTCTCTTCTCCTTTCCCCACCGACTCCTCCTCTGCTTGCTCATCTGTTGAAGTGTCCTTGTCTGATGAGTTGGTATCTTTAACAAGGTCCGCAGCTTCTGCCTGGTCCAAACCAGACCTTTTTGATCTTTCCCTCTTCACTCTTTGTGCAATAGATTCAGAGAAGGCCACAGGAGCTTCATCAGAGTGGTCTTCGTTCATCACAGATTCCACAATGCAATCTGGGATTCTCCCTTCTCTCTCAATAAATACATCTCTTTTAGTGGGATTCAGTTCAGAATCCACTTGACCTGAATAAATATCCTCTGCATCAAAAGCGTCTGGCCTACTGGCTTGTTTTCCTAGCAGCTGGAGGTCGAGCGACTCGGTGGATTCACAAGAAGCGTCGTCAGGCATTCCAGCGTCTTCGGAGCCACTGATGGACGACACGTCAGGGAGAGAGGAGTAAAGCTGAGGGTGGGAACTTTTACATTCCTCGTTCAGTCTGGACCGATCTACCAGGTCTGGACAGGCCGTGTCCGCAGAAACAGGCCTACAAAAAAAGATAGCATGGGATGTTGTTGATGTATGAACACAAATGTACAGTAATATGCTGCAAGTTTTAAAAAGACAAAATGAAATTTGCAAATTTATCTGCTAAAAAAAGAAAATGTCTTTAGTCTTCTTACTCCTTAAAGCTGTGGTGTCTAACTTTTATTAACTTAGATATTGTTTTTTTTTACATATTTATTAAAATCATAATGTCGTGACAGTATGAGAAAAATAATCAGTTAAAAAATAAATACATCAAGCTTCTCCACCTTTTTCCAGCTCTACCATCATCTGTGCTGTCTGCAGAAAGCAACCAATCAAAGCCAAGAGGCGGGTCTTAGCGCTGTCACGCACACTCGTCTATCTGCTGCTCAGTTTGCTAAATATGTGCTAAATATGGCGCAAAAACAACTTAACGTTCCAGGAAAACTGTTTATCTGCTGTTATCGATGGCCATATTAATGATCCTGAGCATTTGTGGCAGGCTCTGCTATCAGAAAGAAGTTGTAACGTGGCAAAGAGCAAGAGGGAGGATGTGAGCATACATCTCACATGATGCGATGATGATATGCATACATGTATGTATGCATACATACATGTCCTCCTCCTGGCTCTGATTGGTTATTTCTGACCAAGCTGTGTATTTCGGCAGATGTAATAGGACCAGAGGGGGAGGCAGAGGAGCTTGGTTTTTTTTGTTGTTTTTTTTTTCAGAAAAATATGTGTCTTATGCTGTACTGCTTTGACACGATGATAGTTTTAACAAATATGTAAAAAAAAAACAAAAAAAAACAACATTGTTCATAATATACCTAGTACAGCTTTAAGCTTTTTCACATTTGTTTTCAATCTATTTTATTGGAAGTTTATGTAATGAACTATTTCACAATGATTTGTGAGAAAAGTTGGGCATTTATATTGCATTGTTTTTACTCTAGTCATCCCAGATAAATGTGTGATCAATTATCCTTATAAATCTTAGTCATTAAATAAAGTCCATATGTGTGTAATTTAATCTCCGAATAAATCCAGTTGATCAATTAAGGCCTTGGGGTGTTTTAGAGAACATTAGTGAACAAACAGCATCATAAAGACTGAGGAACATGGCACACAGGTCAGAGAACAGATGTGGAGAAGTTCAAAGCCGGATTTGGTTCTGAAAATTACCCAAAACTTTAAAGTCTCATAGGGCTCAGTTCCTATCTGAAAATGAAGAGGGGATGGCCCAACTAAAAGCCTGGCAAGACATGACTGTCCTAAACTGACAGCATGGACTCTGGAGATCCATAGCTCCCGGCAGGAGAATTTGCCAACAGGGAAAATATTTGCCATGCATATGAGTTTGGAGTTAATGGAAGAGCTTAAAGAAAGCAATAAGAAAGCCTGTCTGCAGTTTGGCTAAAAGCTATTTATTGGGACAAACCGAAATGTCATATCAGTCCTACATGCAAAGCATCGTTTGCTTTGCATGTAATTTCATACTTCCAATTCCACACTGGAGGTTCATCTTCCAAATAGGCATAAAACCAGAACTAAAGAGGAAGAATTGGTTTCAATTAAATCATTTTTAAAACTGTCAATTCCAATGCTACATTAACTAGGCTTGTCACATAGAATGTCTTGGAAATGTGTAGATCTTACATCAAAATACTTGTTCCTTATTATTCTGAGGGAGCAATAACTAACAAGTTATCAACTCACGTTCCAATGCACAATGAAAGAATGTAACTTCAATGTAACATTACTTTCAAGCCAAACAGTGAAACGTTTTGAATAATCACTCACAGTGAGAGGCAGTTCTCCTGCAGAAGAGTCGGTTTAAACTCAGGCATGTGTGAGCTCATAATGGACTGAACCGTGACAAAGCGATCATATCCATTCAGCATCCGGCGAATTGTTTCAACAGGTACGTTATGGGCGGTACGCCTGCAAATTAAGACACACAGATAGTAAAATTACAGAACATTCAGTGTTTCCCCCAGAAAACTTGCTAAGCCCAGAGCTCAGGGTGCTAGGTCAGTCATCCAGCCTCCCGCCATGTTTTTGAGTTAAAAAATGTTTAAAGTTGACAAGAAATTTGAAAAAAACATTTGATGGTTATGCATTTTAGGAAGACTTGAGGAGTAATACCTAAACATCGACTAAAAAGTTTAAAAAAAGGCAATCATTATAAAAGAAAAAACTAATAAATTAACAATGCTAAGCCTGGTGGGGGCACAAGTAAAGCCTGGTGGGGGCACAAGCAAAGCCTGGTGGCCCACCAGGCTTATAATACAGTGAAACAAACCTGACATTGTTCAAAATAAACTAAATGACAAACGACCTGCTGTCTCTTACCTCTCCAGCTCTCTGGGCTTGGACTTCCACCAAGTGTCCGGCTCTTTGAACAACACTTTATAGCCATGTTTCAGCGCCTAAAGCAAACGACACACTGCTGCTTATCTGCAGTTTACAACACAGTTGGAGGTAATCCATTATTTACAAGCTTTTCTTTCAATAATCAACTCTCCCACCTTCTGTAACCTCTTTGTCACAGTGCAGTGACTGTTTGTGATTAAAAGAACTGTTTTATTAACTTCTGTGCGAGCTAACTGACCTGAACCACGTAGGGTTTCATCTCCCATCCCTGCATGTTGGTGTTATCTATGATGATAGGGTGGATGCCACGCTCAAAACTCTCCCTGGCTGTGAAACAATTTCCATTTGCAAAACAGAAAAAACAGAAACTAGGGTAAAAAAACAAAACACTCACATTCAGTCAAAAGACGTACAAACTGTTGTACTTTATATTAACGTGCATGTGAATGTTGACCTCGTTTATGGTTCCACTCGTGGGCCTCCCCCAGGACCATGGGGTCAAATTGGTACCTTCCACCGCGGCTGAAATAATCATCAGTGCTAAGCACGACTCCGCCTGGGTTATGCTCCAACAAGGATCTGCAAAGATGTACATAGCCATGGCTGATGCAGCATTCAAGTGACAACTGCAGCAGAAATTCACCAATTCATCTGTCCAATTAAGCAGCTAAACTGGTGTGTGTTTTGCTGAAAACATCAATTTTAGTCACATCTGACTAAGGCTGGGTTCAGACATCGGTTCAGCAAAAGCCAAAATTGTGCAAAAAAAAATTATACATTTAAAGTTTAAAATGCTAAACCTTTGTCTACAAATATCCGCTACCCAGAAAGTCATAGTTTCAGCACTACCTGCTTTAAATTGTCTGAAAAAATCTCCTGTTAAGCACTTTTTAATGCCCAATTATTAATCAGTTAATCCAAAAATTAAAGAGATTAGCTCTACACTGCATTGATGTTAATGCTA
The DNA here is from genome assembly GCA_911649635.1 of Poeciliopsis gracilis. Classification (NCBI taxonomy): domain Eukaryota; kingdom Metazoa; phylum Chordata; class Actinopteri; order Cyprinodontiformes; family Poeciliidae; genus Poeciliopsis; species Poeciliopsis gracilis. Next base: position 524,286 of record CAJVRI010000128.1, read on the forward strand.
ATATAGCCTTAAATACTCAAGAAGGTAAACAAGGTGAGGTCATCAAACGCTTGAGTAAGTAAATTCCTGGATTGTCTCACAGCATTGTTCTACCTGTAGATTACGTCTGGCTGAATAAACGTCTCTTCTTGAACCCTGATGGTTCTAGAAGATAATTTCTTCTTGTCATCAATATTTCCACTGAGTTTTCTGAAGAATAGGTTTTGTTCCAGAAAGCCAGAACAGAGGTGAAGATAATCAGCTTTATGTTTGCTGATAGCAAGGGAACTCGTAGGTTAAAATAAATAAATCTATCATTTTTATCCCTCATCTGAGGTGCCAAAAAAGCAAGAACTCTACGTTTAACTGCAGTTACAATGTGAGACAATACACCGACATAGTTTTAGTTAACAGCTCTGATATCTGAGTCACGAGTCAATAGTAGTAATTAAAAAAAATACAAACACGTACAACTATGGTGAGAGCAGTCAGAATATCACAGCATGTTTACCTTGCCAGGGTTGACTTGCCAGAGCCTGGAGCACCACGAAGCAGCACAAGCACCTTTCCTTGCAACTGCAGTCTGCTGTGAAGAGCAGGGGCCTGTGGGGTCGCTGGAAGGGCCCAAGGTTTGGGGACCGCAGAAGGTTTGAGAGTTGACTGATTGATAGGGCCCGTGTTCAGCCAGGGAGAGGCAAGCCTGGAAGGACTGAGCCAACAAGAGGGTCCCTGAGCCACGGGGGTGATAAAGGCCGGCCTCTGGCTTCCTTGGACCTGACGGCAGAACTCTGGTGCACCCAAGTTCCAGGATGATGACCCATAGCCATGTGGGTTGCTATTTAGTAGACTAGCTTTGGATCTGGCTCCGGTGGTAAATGAATCCGAGTATGTGGGCGCGGTCCGTTCTGGAGCAGTCTTAGATGTTTCCTGCTTTTTATACACCTGGAAAGCAGAGGGACGTCCCGACGCTGCTAGGTCCAATGGAGGCTTAGACGTGTCTGTAGAGTTTTCTGTTGTCAGGTGTGTAAAATCCAGCACATCCTTCTGTGTCTCTAGGACTTCATCTCCCCATGTGCTGAGCTGGTTCAGGGGCGAGGAAACTCCTAGCCGATCCTCCAGCTGTCTGCCCGACAGGGACAGCTGGGTGGGAAAGCGCTCCTTGGACGCAGCTTCCATGCTGCTCTGAAGCAGCTCTGGGAGTGCCTGCTGAGGAACAGGAGGAGGGAATAAAGGGATAGACGATGATGCGCTGCCAGGCACCTCGTCCTTGACATCTCGCTGATTGGTTAGCGTCTCAAGCTCTCGATCGATGAGCAGATCCAGGTCCTCTGTCAGCAGGTTTGTAGACGGAGGAGAGGAGGAGCGATATGCTGTACCAAAGGGATGTCCCTCGGGATTCGGTTGGGAAAAATGATGCGGGCTGAGCAACGCTGCAGCAGTGCGCTCGAAGCCAGAGACAGGAGGAAGTTGTGGGGTCACGCCCTCAGCTGCACCAGACAGCTCCAGCAGAGAGTCCATTGCATTTTCAACTAAGACATGGATACAAATATTAGTGAAGGAGTAAATGTTGACGATAGTTGCTAAATAACATAAACAATAAAACTTGTGCTCTTATTCCCAACTCTATCAAATTTATTTTAAAACACGATACACCTGCCACCAAGTTAGTGTGTTAGAAAATAACCTTATTGCTGCAATTTATTTCAACCAATTGCCTTCCTAAATCTTACATCCTGAGTGCTACTGATTAAATAAAACTGCAACATGCAGTCAGCCACTTTGCAGTGACAAAAAAAATTACATTTTATTCTACATAGAATATAAGGATTTCCTGTTGCTTTTAACAATACAAGAAGTTGTGTTAAATGCAGAAACCCAGAGGTTAGAAATGTAGGGAGATTTGCAGGTGAACTTTGCCCTGATTATTGACTTGCTGGTCAGAAATTACCTGCTCCTCCAATCAGTTAATTAACCTTCAGCACAACAACTCTCTTTGCTTTACAGGTTTTTACTATGACAAAAAGAGTCAGTGTCCTGTTTGTAGTATTGATAATGTGTTATGATTGCTATGTCACAAAATATTGTGTAAAAACGTTCAAGTCCATATTGTCTTTACCCGGAATACCTATGTCACTTTTTCTCCAAATATACAAGAAAAGAAAAATACATTTTAAATGGCTCAGATCAGTATCAAAGTGTTTACATTTTATAGAAAACAGAAATCTGCCACAAAATTCTGATGTTTGTCTCTAGTTAAATGTACAATCCACAACGATCAAGAACAGGCAATGTTAAACTGAGTTCTGTGTTGTTGTAATCAACAACAACAATGATCTGAAGATCCCAATTATGACCAAGCCCCCATAAAACCTTGGACATAATAGTTATAAATAAATTCTACTTAACAAACACTAAATATTGTTTTTGGCGGACTGTCATTGAAACAAACAAGATGCGTCATTCATACTCTAGTGACGCGTTAGTATTTATGTAGCTTCTAGTGGCAACAGGTGGAAGAGGGAGCATGGGTTTATTGAACTTTCTGCAGCTGAAGTTTCGGCTGTAATTTATTACATTACTGACCCGGTACTGTCATGAGAAAGGTTCAGTTAATAATGTTGTGTTTGTACGCTTTAACCCATCTTAGCTTGCTGACTAAGACAGGTCGTAGTCAGCAAGCTAACTGGTTAGCCTAGTTACAACCTGACCCAGCAGGTCAGACAGCGAAGGTTTCGTGTGTTTTTGGTACCTTTAAAGTCACACTCTGATAGCACGATGTGTATGACCTCTGGGTCCAGATGTGAAAACATCTCCTGCATTCTTTTAAGGATATTCTCCTTTTCGGCGCTGCTCTGATGGAAGTCATATCTCTGAGGTGCAGGGTAGCCCGCGGGTCGTCCTCCCTCGGGTGGCCCGTGGGGCTGCCTGGCTGGGCTCTGGCCGTTTTTCTTTTTCCGAGGCATCCCTTAGCCGAGCTACTGCTGCCGACTGCTATCATTAGCTGCTAGCACAGCTAACGAGAGAGTCACAAGAGAGTGGCTCGAAGCTAAAAACATGCTACTATCATATCCACTGGAGTGCAGAAATTCAAGGTTTCGGTCCCCAACAGCACTCCAAGTGGTGGAAGTAGCTACGTCGGAAATGACAACTTCTTGGCTACTGCCTGGAAGGACTGGCTGGAAATACTGACTTCAAAATAAAAGCTGGATTTCTCGCTTTTCTTTTCTTTCCGTCGCTCAAAAGACCACGAAGCCTCTAAAACGCTCCCTAAAAACTACATTGACAAATGTATCCATCAGTGGAAATGGGAAAAAATAGTCAGTGAACAATTCAGGAACCCATTTAAGAGCCACATTATGTTTTTTTAAAAAAAGGTTATTACCACAAAAGCAAATTATGCATTCCATAACTGTAAAAGCAGTATATAGCAGTTGCAAGTACATGACAAATCACGTCACTGGGTCCATTCAATAACAGTCAGCCGGGGAGTAAACCGGGGGCGTTTCATTCTTTTTACCCTGGAAATAAGATTTAAGAGCTAATCCTTCTTTAAAATATTTTACCAAACAAAATAGTTTACAGCTTATTCATTATAATGAATACAGAAATACATACATACGTTTTTATGAGTAGTGTTTTATTTTGATTTGCAAATTTAGTAAATAGGTGTCTATTATTGTTAACGTTTGGCAAATATTAAAAAGATTAATCAAAATTAGTTGTATATTTGCTTGACACCAACTTTCTACTTAAAACATGGTTTCAACATAGTGATAATATGAGACAGAATTTCTTTTTTCTTTTAGTTTCTAGACAACTTCTTTTACGCTTCACACCGCCGATCTCGAGGGTGGATATAAATAGGGCATCCGGGGTGCGAAAATGATGCGCACCCCATCGTATTAATAATGGCTGTCACCAGTGGATGCCGCTGTTTTCACAAAACATAATTTTAATGCCACTTGACTTAATAGTTTTAGTAGTAGCAACACTGGCGTGAAGAAATTACCAGAAACGCATCTTAGTTGTGACTGGAATACGTTAATTTTGACATTATAATCTTATGTAAACAGAAAGACACACATCAAAAAAGAGTCCAGACCCGCGATTATGGCGCCTGTTATTTGTTTCCGACTCCCGCCATCGGAGTTGCAGTACTGCTTTGGGACCGTGAGGGGGCGCTGGGCACCCAGTCTTCGCACATTGAACACGGACGGAGAGCTTTGTGCCGAAAACTAAACCTCTGAGTCAGACTAATGAATTAAAACGGCCCGATTGGAAGGTAAATGCTGAAGAGAGGCGCTGGAGGCGTATTCCGGGTTTTGGGTCTTAGCTTCTTATCTAAAAATAGATACATTCTGCAATAGTTGGGCTTTTCAGAGCCATCCGTTGGGGCAAGTTGTTGATGATAGAGGAGGCTCAGGGGCGACGGTAGCACCAGCGGCAGCAGCCCTGTCTGTAAACTAGCGGCTGTACGGACCGATGCTTGGAAGTTGAAAAAGATTGTAACAAGTAAAATTGCTGTATTTTTAAACTTCTCAAAGTAGTTGCAGTAGTTTTAAATCCCAGGACCAACCACAAATGTTTGTGTTTTGAAGAAAGACATAGAGATACTTGACTTCCTCTGTGATTGTCTGTGGACGTAGATGTGATGGGTACCTGGATAGTTTGAGGCCTATGCTAGTGGAGTAGGCTAACCAGTTAGCGCGGCTAATATCACTTCCTTCCCGCAAAATGCTAACGACTGTTGTATGGCAGTGGCTATACACCGACTGTCTTTTTCGTAAACGACTTTTGCAACATGGCTCTTCAGATACATTCAATGTTCTTCAAATAGCAGTCAAACGAGTTTCCATGTCTCTGTGGCGCTGTATAAAACATTAAGGTAAAATATTCAGCTGATGTTTAGCTGTGCTATCTTAGCATTCAAGCTAATAATATGCCCAATGCCGGTTCAGTGATAGCTTTTAATCAATTAAATGTGCTAGATTGAAAAGCTCTGTGGGGTACAAGTGCGGATGTATCCGGCGTAGCAAGGAAAAGTGGTGATTATCGCAGGGCATTTGTGCGAAAAGCGAAGTTTTGTTGGGTGCACTAGCATGGTTGTGCTGAACTTAAGTTTTCTGACCCATAGAGGCCAGTAGAAGACCGTGTGGACCGAACATCAACAAGCATGGAGTTCCCGCAACAGCAGAAGCCTGCGGGGGACGGAAAGATCGTCTATCCTCCTGGAGTGAAGGAGATTACGGACAAAATAAGCAACGATGAGGTGGTCAAACGGTTGAAGGTATGTTGATAAGGTTTCATACTGTTCAAAAGCTACTTCAAATTCCCAGTATAAAGCATCCAGCCTCTGGCACAATACCAACACTTCCCTAACTTTGTAAACCTTAGTTATTACTCACTCTTCTTTTGAGATTTTCAGTTGTTTTTGTTAGTGATGAATATGCAGACTGAGCAATAATCAAGTTGCATGCTAGTCAAAAATATTTGACCTGATACAAAGTGGTGATGTTCTGCATCATGAGAAGGAATTTCCAGTTCTTTATTTTACCATCGGCATTTCTAACCAGAAATATACATACACAGAACAACAAGACACTTTTCCCCCCTCACCAGCCAAAGTTAAATCAGACCAAACTTCTCATTTTAGATCAGTTAAAACTACCAAGAATATTTCTGTTTGCTGAATGCCACAGTGATGATGTCAGAGATTTATGTATGAATTTATTTTAAATCAGAAGCTAGTGATACAGAATAATTACGAACTGTGGTATACAAGGTAGTATAACCTTACTGATATGAATCAATAAGGGAAAACCCACATCATGATGTCATAATAGGTTAATAGACACTTTAAGTTCATTGGAGACACCCGTGTGCCGTATTTTAAACCCACACCTTGAACAAACTGCTTTCTTGTTTGACATGATGGGAAGGTCTAAACAAATCAAACAATATATAGTTATTTGGCTGCACAAGTCTGGTTCATGCTTTGCATTTACCAAAGCTTGAAGGTGTCAGGTTCATCTGTTCAAACAATTACACGCAAGTATGGACATGATGGGAATCTCCAACCATCATACTGCTGTGTGTCCCAGTGATGAACGTATTTTGGTCCAAAACATGCAAATTGTCCCTAGAACATGAAGCCATTCTGAAGCTGCTGCTGAAGCTGATATTACAGTGTTATCATCCGCAGTGGAATGTGTTCTGTATCAACATGACCTGGAAGTTCAGTGAGTGAGGAGGAAGCCATTACTCCAAAAGAAAAAGCACGCAGAGGAACTAGAAACATGTCTGATTAAATGATAGTTTGGCCATAATGACATTCGTTACATTTGAATGAAAAAGGCTTTCTCTTGTAAGCCTGGGAACACCATTCCAGCTGTAACCTATATGGTGACAGCATCATGTTGTGGGGCTTCAGAACAATAAAGTCAATGTCTTGGCGTGGCCATCGCATAGCACTGATCTCAGTTTGATAGAGAAGTTGTGGTCGGATGAGAAAAGGTGTGTGGAAGTGAGGCAGCCTGGAAACCTGACTCAGTTGCAGCAGTTCGGTCAAGAGGAATGGACATGAACTCCATCAAACTATTGTGAGAAGCTTGTGGAAGGAAACACAAAACATTTGACCAAAGTCATGCTGTAAAAAGGGCAATAGCACCAAATACTAAGGAAGTGTATGTAAATGTCTGATTTTGAACATATAAAACTGGTATTCTTTCTCTTTCTTTAGTCACTAATCAGTATATGTTAGTTTTCTACTAAAAATATATATATCAGTATATTAATGTATTTTTTTATTTCCAACATTCCTTTAGAAAATAAATGCTGTTCTGAAGTAGGCAACAAATGATTTTAGCCTGAAAAAATGCAAGTTGACTACACTTGGAATATGTTAGCCAGCCAACAATTATTGTGGTTCAAACAGTCCTGCAGTATGAATATTGTGCACACTGATAGCGCGATGTTGTCCAGGCTTAATGCATAGAATCATATTGTGCCTGCAAATTATTTAGTGAATAGCTTCTTCTTGTTTATTTTAATTATTAAACTGACATTACATTTTATGGCTGGAAAGCTCATAATAAAACAGAACTACTTTGCTGTAGTACGATTAGCCTTATTGTTATCTGATTCAAGTCTTGCCCTCTCTCACGGGGAACTATGAATTTGCTGGAGGTAATTACAGCATTTGTTATTTATAGAAGTGCTGTCCATCCACGTTCTGTATTTGGTAGTTGTTGATTGTATAGCAGAACATGTTCTATATATTAAATCATCTTATTGGGGTTAACATAATTTGCTCAAGTTTTCAACGAACTATATTGCTTTATAGCCAAGTTGTTTTATTGCAAACACAGCAGCTGTAGGGAAAGCAAACAGCTGAAATGGAAAAAGTTGGTTTAATTTCAGGCATATCTAGCGACAGCTTCATAGCTGATGTTTGCAATGGGAATCCATTGCAAACATCCATCACCACTGTACACTAAAGTACATTCCACAGCATTGTCTCATTTCTTTCCTGATTATGTTCAACACAAGCTTTTAGAAAACTACAATGGCAAGAGCAGAAAATGTTCTGTGTTTGGGTGTTTAAGTTGTTGATTTGTCAATTTGTGAGCTAAAAGTACTAAAGTAGATGATTGTCTAGCTTAGGCATGCAAATTGGGAGTATTCACGTTTTCACGTCTCAGGGTGTTTTAGCCAGTCAGCATTCAATCTACTCAAAGCATCATTCCACAATTGACTTCAAATTTGCAAAGAGCAGGATGGGAAGTTAGCTGTGGAGGAAATATGCAAAGTGGGAATGTTGATGCTCTGGGGTTGTGGCTGACTGAGCCTCTTTGAAGGAAAGTTCATCAGTTCAGATGGGTCATTACTGCAATTTTGATAAACAAAATCTGATCAGATTCTGACCATTGACCAATTTTGTTCCCAGTGGGAAACAAAAGAACTCAGACCCTTTTCCTGTCGCTGAACATACATGATGTGTCCAGTTGTTACTGAATGAAGGCGATGCATAGATGAATTTTCCAAGTTCCCACTCAGAAATACAAGAATGTAGCATAAAGTTGGAAATTCAACCGGGAAAGGCAGAGATCGCCAAGCAGTTTGGATTTTCAAATCCGGTATGGCTGCAGTCAGTGTGTTAAATACACAGTTAATATTCAAACTAGAAACTTTCTTTTCTTTTTTGGATGCTTACACCTCATTAAACCAGTGACAGAAATTGTGCTGTGAAATATCCACTTATCCATATGTTAACATTGTGTTTAAATGCATTAAATACAAAGACAAACATCATTTGTCATAGTAGTGGTAGTTGGAACCAAAATAAATTAGCTGTCCTCTACTTGGGTGTTACAACGTCCTCAGCCCAGAGCTCCAACTGCACAGACTAATTCAATGTAACATAGCGAGAAGGCTAACCAGAGTAAAGCTAAGCAGTCTGTTGTTGAACATGATGGATTTGAAAATATTGGAAGATTTTTCTTTTTAACTTTGCACATTGCTAATTCTTGATTGGAGCACCTTACCTTCAGAAAAGCCTTAATGGATGAATGAAAGTGTCCGAATTATTCCACAGAAACTTTGTACCGAATTGAGAAGTTTGGATCAAAGACTTGCTGTACCTAGAATATAAGTCAGACTCTCCACCACCTCAGGGAGGTCTCTACTGGATTGACATCTGGCAACTGTGAAAGTCTGTGTTGATGAAGCAGTTGTATCAACCACACCACATTCACACTCGTTCAGTTTAGACTTTAGCAAGTCACCATGTCTACATGTCTAAATCCACTCAGTGTGCCTAATAAAGTGGCTAGCGAAGGTACAGTTTCAGAGGAATACACACAAGCTGTTGTTTTAGTAATTCTGCTAGCTCTAATTGCAAATTTCAGATGGTTAAAAACTCTATTATCATTTTGTCTGCTTGTAATAAACACCCAACTCTGCCCCACGCACAATAGGGAACGTTATGAACACTGTGTTTTCTTCTATCGCAGCTCTTAAAGAGAAATGCTGGCAGGTCAAAGATGCAGAGATTGGAAAGTTCGTAGAAGTAACGCATCTCTTTCTCCTGAAGAAATATCAGGAAAACTGTGTGCACACTTGTAGCCTAATAGTCATTAGTTGCACAAAAAACAGTGAGCACTAAGGGTTTACACACTGCTTTTTTTCTATAAGCTGGCTGTTGTCGAGGTTGTCAAAAAGTCCTCAAATCAAAAGTCTGATCCTGCTCACTTTGAGGGGAAAGTCTCTGCACTGGACACCTAAAGAGAAACATGACCGTCTCGTAATTTCATGTGAAAATTGCATCGATTCTATTTGTAAGGTTCAAATGGACCAAATGGTACCTGCTGAGAGATAAAAGGGATGCCGTGTTACACTTTAACCTATTTCTTTCACAGGAACTGTTGTTACAGTTCCTCTGATGTTATCAGAGCTGCTTGCATGAAGTGCTTTGTGGTTTGAGTATGGACAAACGTTTGCTGATCAGTTCACTGAAATGTTGATTTGCTCCTGAAACAGAGCAATGGCTTTAGACTACAGTCGGATAAAGTCTCCAGCTCAAAAGGTCCACAGGAGAGTTTCTGTTCTGGAGCTTTACTGAGAGGTTAGGAGTGTGTGTGGATATAATGCCTGTGTGTAGGAGTGAGTGTGCTGCTCTGCAGTCTGTTGGAGCTGCTGGGCCCATCCCCCACCAACAGGCAGTTGGGAGCTTCACAGCCATGTTTCAGCTCACTCACAGAGGAAGTTGCAGCTTGAAGCATTTCTTTCTAACGATTGTATTTCAGTGGACTGGTGTGAATGAAACCTCTGTGGGCAGCGATGGGACAAACCCAAACTTAGTTTGTCTATTTTTGTCATATCAGTCAGATTTTGTTTTTTTTTTTTTTTTTTTTAATGAAAAAAGTCAGTTTGAAAAAGTTGCTAAATAGCTCTTAATTACCAACACAATGTGTCTGGTGTTTCCCTCCTTTCCTTTTCACTTTTTAATGTACTACAACCCACTTAAAAATGGATTATATGAATGAAGTGTCGGCTGCGGCCTGACGACAAGAAATAAAATAAACCCCTTATTTGTACATTCACAAACGAAAAAAAAACCCATTTTATTCAGAAAATCAAATATGAGATTAAATGTCTGTTTAATCAGTGCGGCTCCAAAGAGGGGAAAAAAAAAAACGTTTGTTTTACAGGTTTTAGTTGAATTGAAATAGACCAACTTTAAAATGGATAGCATTATTCAACAGTGTTCAACAGTTATATTTTCCCTTGTGACGGCCCTGCTGTGCAGTCCTGTGTGTGTGTGTTAATTGATGATTAAAACAATTAAGGTCCTCAATGTGGGAGGCGCTTCCATTACAGACACCTGGATGGTGTATAGGGAGCGCCGTTCCATTCATGGATGTGACTGTCAGAAGCCAGCACTGCAGACAACCCAGAGATCCAGGCCAGGATGAGTCCAGGGCTTCCTGGTGTGAAGGGACCCGGGTCGACCACCCCTTGGGCCGTCTATTGATGTCTCCTAGACAACTTAACTTTTTTTTTTTTTTAAATGAATGCCTCACGGGCTTAACACTAACTGGTTGCCGTGTCCTCCTAATTTTGTTGCGGCCTTCCGAGCCGGGCCGTAACATCCCTCTATATGCACAACTAAATGTGATTAAAATTGAAGTAAACTACTTGTTCTTCTGCACGTAAAACACAGCCAGGCAGATTTAGTCAAACATGCAGGAAAGACCACAGAGAGCTGCTTTAAAAGTTAAGGTGAATAATTCATTTATGTTATTTTTCCCTCTCTCCTTGCTGGAAAGCACCCACACATTTGTTTTTCATTTAGAAATGCCTCCATAGTTGAGATCATTTTGAAAATGAAAAAAATATTCAAACTTTAATGTATAAAGTCGTAAGGCAATTTTGAGGCGACTTGTCGGCCATGTTTGTTTTTAGAACGGCAGCGCAGACGGAGAGCCAGGCGACTGAAGCTGAAATAGGCTGAGTTAAGTCACATCTGCATGGGCACACATTCGCTCAGCTGCAGACAGCAGAGAGGGGACGTGTTACCATGTACTGCAAACCTTTGGAATTTTGAAAATAATAAAATTAACGTTGACTAAAATTATTAACTTGGATGTCACTGAAGTTGATGATCCACAGCAGCCAGACAAAAAAAACAAAAAAAAAACAGTTTTTTTGTGTCAAATCATTTTGTTTGGTTTTGGTCACTGAGTTTATATGATTTTGAACTAGAGAAGATCAGATCGAACCAAATGTTGTTCAGTACTGTAAAAATGGGCCTTAACCAAAGCACCAACAGGAAACTGAGCTGCTAACTAACAATGAGCTGGTCACAGGATTCCTAAAGTGCTTGTAAATCTTAAATATCTCACCTGTCACTCTGGGGTTTTTATATAAAGCACCCAATAAATCAGCTAACAAATACCTTAAAAATGTTATTAATAATTTGACAGTTACTGATTGAGTTTCTACTTTACAGTTGAAAAGTTACTCATCAGTGGCATTCTTACCTTTTGTGTTTCAGTTGTTTTGGCACAAATCAAATATTTCACAAATACTCTTAAAGAGCCTTGGCTAGACGGACTCTCATATGGCCGCCCTTGTCAATGTGCTTAACAGATGGTGGTAAAGACCTACATGGACATGGATCAAGACTCTGAAGAGGAGAAGCAGCAGTATCTGGGTCTGGCGCTCCATCTTGCCTCTGAGTTCTTCCTAAGGAACCCTAATAAAGATGTTCGGCTGCTGGTGGCCTGTTGTCTGGCTGATATCTTCAGGATATACGCTCCTGAAGCTCCCTACACCTCCCACGACAAGCTGAAGGTTCGAATTGTCTTCTAGAATCATTCATTCGTGTAAATCAATCCAAGTCTGCTTGTTGCAATGACGGCTGTTTACGCGTGGCGGGGTATAATTAAAACCTTCATGCATTGTTTACTAGATAATTGAGCACATTTGCCAGATGGCCCAAGGAAAGTTCAGGTTTTACTGTCCTGTAGCACATCTGTGTACCCTCTTTTAACCACGTTGTAAATCCTTCCTGCTCCTTATAAAACCACAGGATTTAATGAGAAGCTAAAAATGTTTTTTCCTCCAGGACATTTTTCTGTTCATCACCAGACAGCTAAAAGGACTAGAAGACACCAAGAGCCCTCAGTTCAACCGATACTTTTACCTGCTGGAGGTAAATCTCTCACCTTGGCTGCACTTATCTGTTTCAGCATTCCAGTGATTCTTTGCCACAGATTGTGTAAAAGTGAATATGTTTCATTTGGATTTTGAAAGTTATTACTTCTTAACGTATTTGTTTGTGTTGTGCAACAGAATCTTGCGTGGGTAAAATCATACAATATCTGCTTTGAACTGGAGGACTGCAACGAGATTTTCATCCAGCTCTTCAAAACGCTCTTCTCTGTCATAAAGTAAGTTGGTTGTATCTGTCAACTTGAAGACAAGATAGTGTACACTACTGGGTACCGGAGTGTGAGATTTTTTTTTTGTTTGTTTGTTTGTTTGTTTGTTTGTTTGTCTTCATGTCACCCAAAATCATCAAACTAGAAATACACACTGCACAATAATGTACTTTTTTTTTTTTTTAAACTGAAGTATTTTTTTAATACATATAATTTCATGTTTTTCCCAGGATGATTTCAAAGCTATAATAGCAGCTGGTTTGCACCAATTTGACCAAAAGCAGCTGCTTTGGCAGCACAAAAAAGATTTTCTATTTGATGAAAGAGGTTGTTTTGAACATTTTGGCTTATCGGTGTGTGCTCTAAACTTCATATTATGACATTATTAACTGATAAACTGGACAGGTGTGAGGTAGCGTGCCTTGTTGTGATATTGATGACACTGACGCGTCAGACCTGGTGTCTTCCTCTGCTTATCAGCAACAGCCACAACCAGAAGGTGCAGATGCATATGATGGATCTGATGAGTTCTATCATCATGGAGGGAGACGGAGTCACACAGGAGCTGCTGGATACAATCCTAATAAACCTCATACCTGCACACAAGGTGAGTCTGCGGTCACACCACTGCATGCTGTGACATATTTATTGCATACTTTTCTGCATTAAATTGGAAAGAATTACTTGTATGTCAGAATTCAAATAACATTAAATATATTGAATAGAACATGAACTATGTTATATAGGTAAATCAGAAGCACTGGTATATTTTTAGTTTATTTCTTTAATATTTTTTGTAATAGTTTTGTTTTCCATTCTAACCATAAAAAATGTTTTTACCAGCTCTCTGTGGTTTTTCTCTGAAACGTCTCTTTATTTTATTCTTTTTATGATAGAAATCTTGTAATGAAAACAAAATGCAGTGCTAACATGCAGACAAAAAGCTAGAAAATCTGGTTACAAATTTAAGCAAACACACTTCTTGCTATAGTTATGCCAATTATTTATTCATCTTTTTGCTGACTCAGAATCTGAACAAGCAAGCGTACGACCTCGCCAAGACTCTCCTGAAGAGAACGGTCCAAACCATTGAGGCGTGCATCGCAAACGTGAGAAGTTGCTTATTTTGGGTTTTTTTCTTGATATTCTTCTGTAATTCTCTTTTTCAAATGACGTTGTAGAGTGCCTTACCAAAGTATTCATCCGATTCTCTCGCTCTGTGCTTTCATGTCCTCCCACAGTTCTTCAATCAGGTTTTAGTGATGGGAAAGTCCTCGGTCAGTGACCTGTCAGAGCACGTCTTTGACCTCATCCAGGAGCTGTTTGCCATCGACCCCATGCTGCTGACCTCCGTCATGCCTCAGCTGGAGTTCAAGCTAAAGGTGAAAACTGTGCAGCACTCCAAAAAAAACAACAATCCCTCACCTCTGACCAACATGAACCTTACAGATGTATAATTTAAAAATATTTAAGGACGGCGCGCGATTCTGTTACAGAGCAACGACGGAGAGGAGCGTCTGGCTGTGGTACGTTTGCTAGCGAAGTTATTTGGGGCCAAAGACTCAGAGCTAGCATCACAGAACAGACCGCTTTGGCAGTGCTTCTTAGGACGGTGAGTAACCTCAGCTTTGGCCGTTTGTTAAAGAGATTTATATATATGAAGTTAGATTCACAAACATATCATTGTAAGAGAGTTTATAGAGGAATGGAGGAACTTAACTGACATGCAAAACTTTCCTGTTATATTCCTTCCTAACAGAATAAATAAGTAATTTTTATGTTTGTGCAGATTTCTTTATTTTTTTTACCCTCTTCTCTTTTAACTGAATCTTCCTTAGTTATTTTAATTATATGAGATTAATTTTTTGTGTAGGTTCAACGACATCCACGTACCGGTCAGATTAGAGTGTGTGAAATTTGCAAGCCACTGCCTTATGAATCACCCTGACCTGGCGAAAGACCTCACAGGTGCGTATTAACTATGATTCATTGGGGTTGTTGTTGGCTCCATCATCTTCCTGCTTACGGATTCAAATGAAAGTAATGACCTACCTCACTTATTTATGGGTTTTTTTGTCCAGAATATTTGAAAGTGCGTTCTCACGACCCAGAGGAAGCCATCAGACATGATGTCATTGTCACCATCATCAATGCTGGGAAGAAAGACCTGAACTTGGTCAATGACCAGCTGTTGGGCTTCGTGCGGGAAAGGACGCTGGACAAGAGGGTAGGAAATTTAAACCACTTAATGATTCATTTATTGTAGAAGTAACACAGCTGTTACTCATTTTTGATTGATTTGTTTATATCAACAATAATAATCTACATAAAATGCAGCAGTTTATCCTGTACGAATCATTCGCGTTCTGACATCACAACATCATCAATGTGTGATGATATTAATCAAATATTTTGTTGATTACAAACACAAGATCATCTCCTTTCCTGTGATTTTCATATCCTACTTTGACCATTTTTCTTGTCAATATGTTAACTTTTCCCTTCCTCCTGCAGTGGCGTGTGCGTAAAGAGGCCATGATGGGCCTGGCTCAGCTTTATAAGAAATACTGTCTGCATCACGAGGCTGGAAAGGAGTCGGCCCAAAAGATCAGCTGGATCAAAGACAAACTGTTGCACATCTACTATCAGAACAGCATTGATGACAAGTGAGAACAAACACAGTGTACATGAAATCATTTAATACTGAACAAATGAACTAGAATTAATGTATTTATAACTAGTTTGGCATATGTGTTAATATGTATAAAAAAAGACATTTTAAATCACAAATTTTAAATCAATAACCTGACATCTCTGCAGCTACAGCCCGTCTCTGTTAAAAGCTTTAAAACTAGTTCCTCTAATTTTACAGTATCATAGCTTAATTAATAATAAAAACAAATTAACTTGTAATCTCAGTGCATTTTACTTTGATGATCAACCCATCATGTTATATATATATGACAAGTACAAATGTATATATAAATGTAAACATAATTTATATTTATATAAATGCCTTGTATAAATATTACAAATACAAGGCATTTAAATAAGGCTCTGTGTGGATCTCAATTAATTTAAGACTACTAGATTTGTTCTTAAATTTACAGACAGAGGAATATTTAGAAAATCTAATAATCATATAAATATGACAAACAATAACCCATATTTATCACTCCACTAAGAAGCACCGAGAGGGAGGCTAGATGTCAAAATGTACGGCGGCACAAAGACAATTCAGCTGTTCTTTGGCTATCTCAGTCCCCAAAGTTAAATGTTATGGAAAAACCTGTTTGAGCTTAAGAGAGCAAAAGAGAGAACTAGAGATATCGGTCAGCGGTCGAAGATCATTTTGTATCATTGTGTGTTTCAGCCTTGTGAAATGGAACAGTATTATTGTCCCATTGGCTGTACAAAGTAAAGCAGGCGATTCATTAAAGTGGAATTTCCTCCTATAAATAAAAGATTTGCCTCTGTGAGGAAAATCAAAGTTTTTAATGCGTCCTTGTCGCACATTTAGAGATTAAATTCCTCCTCCCAAATTAGTTCCTGTTTTATTTTCAGTGTTTAAAGAATGAATTGAAACTTTCCTCTTCCAGGTTGTTGGTGGAGAAGATTTTTGCCCAGTACATGGTGCCTCACAGTCTTGACACAGAGGAGAAGATGAAATGCCTCTACTACCTTTATTCCTGTCTGGACACTAACGCTGTGAAGTGAGTAAATATGCTGCATTTTCTCTATCCATCTGGAAAGTACACAAACATTTGACACATTCATATGTGCAAATATTGCATGTTAATATTGGTCTAAAATTACAAGTAAACTGTCTGGAAAATACCTCTCTGATAGTGCAGCCAGTCCGTATGAGATTTGATTTTCTGCTGTCATTTCTCTGTCTCACTGGCCTTTTCTTTCAGGGCTCTAAACGAAATGTGGAAGTGTCAGAATATGCTGAGAAGTCTCGTAAAAGAGCTGCTCGACCTTCACAAGTTGCCAGTGGTGGGTACATGCTTCCTTTGTATTTCTCTTTTTGTTTTCAGGATGCATAAAATTAAGTAGGATAATGTTTTCTTCTCCCCTCGGTAGTCGGAGGCCAATAACACCGCGATGCTCGGGAAGCTCATGAGTATCGCAAGTAAGTTGGATGTAAACTTACACAAATACACACTGTGCCTTACAAAACCTCCTTTTGACATTACAACCTCACACTTCAATGTATTTTAGACAATTGACCAATATACAGTCATGCATAATGTGTTGTGTGATAATAATATTAGGGTTTTTTTAATTTTTACAAATACAATTTCTGACAAGTTGGGTGTGTGTTTGTTTTCAGCTCGTTTCTAGTTTAGGAATACTTTTGCAAAACACTGGATGTTATTATGTCACAGTTTTTCATCATTTTAAATAAGGCATAATCCATACCAAAGTTATTTAAAAAGGAAAATAAATTGTAAAAATATATATAATCAGGTCTGACATTTTGAACATAATTCAACCATTTTGACCAGTGGTTTTCAAACAGTACTCCTTGTGACCTCAGTCAAAAGGTTTTTCTTGCAAATCAAAATACTGTATATAAAATCAGTCCACTCATTTATCATAGGTGTTCTTTTCTTCTTTTTTTGTTTCAATTTCTGGATATGACCTTTTGTCATCATAATTTCAATGTGTTGCTGTTTGCAGAGAATCTGCCGGATGCTGGAAAGGCTCAGGACTTCATGAAGAAATTTAATCAGGTTCTGAGTGAGGATGAGAAGCTCAGAATCCAGCTGGAGATGCTCATCAGTCCAACCTGCTCCTGCAAGCAGGCGGAGATCTGTGTGGTGAGCGAGCACGAGGCATACTTAAATATACACACAAATTACATTTTTAACAGAACTCAGTCGTTACGTCAACAGGTGGGGTGCAAATCAAGTGTTAGGACTATGAATTTGTGTTTGGGGTCCAGCTTAGTAACCAAAAGGCTGACTTGTTTCATGACTGATGAACTTTATAACACATTAATATCTGAAAACGATAGTTTGAAGCTTATACGTGAGATGTTTTGTGCAGAGGGAGATCACTCGGAAGCTGACGTTCCCCAAACAGCCGACCAACCCATTCCTAGAGATGGTCAAGTTCCTGCTGGAGCGGATCGCCCCGGTTCACATCGACTCTGAAGCCATAAGGTCAGAAACTTTCCTTAGAATGAGAATATTTTGTATATTTTGAAACCTAGAACAAATTTAAGCTTTTAAACATTAATAGAACAGGTGATTATAAGTAGTTTCTAATTGAAGATGTTGCATAATTGGAATGAGTTGGTAAATTGTGCCTGAAAACATTAAAATGTGTTAATTTTTTATAGAGAGAACTAAAATAGATGGCTTCTGTTTACCTGGTAACCAAGTGCTTCGTAATGCTGTCTGTATTTGGTATTGTGTAACACTGGTCCATTATCAGATCGCTCTCATTTACTGAGCCACCTAGTGGTGGTGATGAAAGACTGCAGGTTCCACTCTGTATTTTTTTCCCCCATTTATTTTATGGAAAAATACTATGAGAGGCCACACACTGACGACACAAACCATGCTGTTTTAGTCTTAACCTGAGACATGTTAACATAATTTTAAGTTTTATTTTGTTGATTTTCCTACAGTGCTTTGGTAAAGCTGCTAAATAAGTCCATTGAGGGGACAGCTGATGATGAGGAGGAAGGCGTCACCCCGGATACTGCGATCCGCTCTGGTCTTGAGCTGCTTAAGGTATAAATACTACAATTAACTTTCAAAGTTTTCTTAAACTGCAAAAAAAAAAAAAAAAAAAAACCTTTAGCAAAGTTTTATTAATCAAAAAATGTTGAAATGTTTTTTATCCTTGCAGGTCCTGTCATTCACACACCCCACAGCATTCCATTCAGCCGAGACCTACGAGTCTCTGCTCCAGTGTTTAAAGATGGAGGACGACAAAGTGGCAGAAGCAGCCATTCAGATTTTCCGTAACACTGGCCAGAAGATCGAGACGGAGTTGCAGCAGATCAGATCGTAAGAGATGCACAAGAGGCACAGACTGATGTTTTGATGTTCATCTGGTAAAAGAAGTACTGAACATGTCAACGTTATTCTTTGTGACTGCTCACTTTCTTCTGTTCTTCCTTCTCTTCTTTTCATCCTTGTCTTTTCTTTTCTCTTTCCTCCCATACTTCTGTTGGACCTTCATCCATTTTCCTTCTTTCCTGACTTTTTGTCCTCCCCTTTTTTCTTTCTTTTCTTCTAGCTCCATTCTTTACTATGCTGTCTCTCCTTCCTTGTGTCCTCATTTTCTATCCTTCTCTTAGATCCTATCCTTCCTTCTGAATTTCTTTCTTTTTTTCTCAGTTAGTTTTGTCCTCGTTCTTTTTCTTTCACACTTTCTTTCCTTCTCTTTCTTAAACTTTTTTCTCGATCTTTATTTTTCAGGTTTTTTTCCTTCTTGCTTTTTCTTTCTTCTCCCTTCCTTATCTTTCCTTTCTCCCACTGTTTTAGCCTCCCCACTGTAGAGAAAAATATGTGCTCTGAATTTCCAGTGAATTTCTAGTTTTATATATTTAAAGTTGAGTCTGAAATCTTTGCATCGCAAACACAGCAGGCAAAATGAAGGTTTTTGTGTTTACTGTAAAGGGCTGAGTATTTTTTCAGTGCTTTTGCCACTTGTAATTTTTTTGTAATGTTTTCTTCAGAACCCTGATTCCCATCCTGCATCAGAAAGCCAAGCGGGGCACGCCTCACCAGGCCAAGCAGGCTGTCCACTGCATTCATGCCATCTTCAACAACAAGGAAGTGCAGCTGGCCCAGATTTTTGAGGTAGTCTAACACTTCTCGATGATTAATTACAATCTCCAGTGTTTTATTTACTCCTGCCCTCTTATTTCTTAACTAACGGCTTCCTCTTCGACCCACAGCCACTGTCTCGCAGTCTCAACGCAGACGTTCCCGAGCAGCTCATCACTCCACTTGTGTCTCTGGGTCATATATCCATGCTGGCTCCAGATCAGTTCGCCTCACCAATGAAATCCATCGTGGCTAACTTCATCGTCAAGGATTTGCTGATGAACGACAGGGTTTGTGGAGCTGACATTTGAACTTTTAACATCCAGAAATTACACATTTTTTATACTCAGATTCTTTCCACCACAAAAAAACACAACTTATTAGCAAGGTTGTGTAAACACCCAAGAGCCACAGTTTGAACAAAGAAAACTTTCAATGAGATTTTTGTGACCATCTCTGTGTGTTCAGTCGGTAGGGAATAAGAACGGGAAGCTGTGGTCCACAGATGAGGAAGTCTCACCCGAAGTTTTAGCAAAGGTAAGAGGAGCAAAATGTATGTTCTGTTCTTGATATTAATATTCTAAGACCACCAAAGTTCAAAATTCATGTACTGTTATTTTTGTATTAAATAGCTGTCAGTTTGTTGTGTAACTCTTTACTTCACACAGCTGAAGAAACTGATTTTGTGTCAGGTCATTAAAACATTTTGGAACTATAGAAACGGCGAGAAAAAAACATGTTAGTGGTTTAGTAGGTTTTTTTGTTGTTGTTTTCTGAAACATGTTGGTGGCCTGAAATGATGATCGATGTTCTCCCTGTTCCTGAAGGTTCAGGCCATCAAGCTCCTGGTTCGCTGGTTACTAGGAATGAAGAACAACCAATCCAAATCGGCCAACTCCACCCTCCGCCTGCTGTCGGCCATGTTGGTTAGCGAGGGCGACCTCACGGAGCAGAAGAAGATCAGGTACCTCTGAATTATCTGTTACAGATTCGCTTTTACTCGTATGTGTGTGTGTGTGTGTAAGGGAGAGACTGTTTATTCCCTCATCGCTTCCTGTGTTGCAGTAAATCGGACATGTCCCGCCTGAGGCTGGCTGCCGGCTCGGCCATCATGAAGTTGGCTCAGGAGCCGTGTTACCATGAAATCATCACACCTGAGCAGTTTCAGCTCTGTGGCCTTGTCATCAATGTCAGTCTCACCCACAGGACATTTATTGATTTCAAATATCATCTGGTTTATCTGGAATTTATTAGTGCAAGTCATCTTTTGAGTTGCGAGGTTCACGCCTGCTGTTCATCTCGTTTGTTCTGCCAGGATGAGTGCTACCAGGTCCGCCAGATCTTTGCTCAGAAGTTGCACTTAGCTCTCGTCAAACTGCTGCTGCCCTTGGAGTACCTGGCCGTTTTCGCTCTGTGTGCCAAGGACCCGGTGAAGGAGCGCCGTGCCCACGCCCGACAGTGCCTGCTCAAAAACATCTCCGTCCGCAGGGAATACATCAAACAGAACCCCCTCGCTCAGGGTGAGTGTTCATGCAGGAACATGGCGGCTTCTTGGAGCAGCGTCGGGTGCATTGAAGATCTAAGAATAAAATCCTTTTTAATTGCTTTAAGTACAGTAGATGTGATTACACTATCTCATGTCTAGAAATCACACTAGAGCTTTCTAATAAATTACAAACATATTTGCTCTAAGATAAATGATTCTCTCTCGTCAGAAAAACTGGTCTCTCTTCTTCCTGAGTACGTGGTTCCATTTATGATCCACTTGTTGGCCCACGACCCCGATTTCACAAAACCACATGAATATGAACAACTCAAAGACATCAAAGAGTGAGGCTGCCCTTCTAATTGAGTACATCTAAAAGTTTTTTTTTTGTTTCTATGGGGTTTTTTTTTAGCAATAACCAACATTTTTCCTTCGTTAGGTGTCTGTGGTTCATGCTGGAAGTCCTGATGACCAAGAATGAGAACAACAGTCACGCGTTTCTTAGGAAGATGGTTGAGAACATCAAACAAACGAAAGACGCTCAGTGTCCCGAAGACGCAAAGGCCAATGAGGTAAGCAGCGCTGTGCAGAAGAAGTCACTTCACTTTGTGTCGGCCTATTACATAAAATCCTAATGAAATGCATTTACAACCGTGACCACATGACACAGTGTAGAGAGCGGTGAACACAGAAAGGATGGTGTCGTATTTTTGAAGTGAATCAGTGATTGTCGTCGTTCTGGTTGCAGAAGCTTTATATCGTGTGCGACGTGGCTCTCTTCGTCATCGCCAACAAGAGCACCGCTTGTCACCTGGACTGTCAGAAAGAGCCTGTCCTCCCCTCAAAGTTCTTCCTCGTACAAGACAAGGCAATACATACATCCGCACACACGTTCAGCAAATGTGGCCAGCTACATTTCCTCACTTTTTCTCACTCACTTTTTCAGGCCTTTGTTCAAATTTTTGAAGTAAAAAAGTTGTCTCGGAATTTATCTCCGATTTTTCTAAAGTAGAACGGTTTTACATATGAAACTTGAAAAACTGAGTGGGTTGATGGATGGATGGGTAATCAGATGAATAATACCCAAACTTTTAAAGTACTTAAAATCAAATTCCTCACTCTAACAGGTTCCCTGGCCTGTGTGGGAACCCTATATGCAGAAAAGTATTTCAAACTGTTTGTTTTCGTTAGTTTCATTAGACTTTAATTCTTCTTCTGATGTTAAAATCTGTCATTTTGAAATCTGAAACAAAATGTCATCGTCTGGGGTCTTATTGAGCATAACCATTTGTTCTGTTTTTTCTAATAGCAGGAGTTTAAAAACGACAAAGAGTACCTGACAGGAGAGATGAGACAAATGCTGCTGACTGGAAAGGTAAACTCACAACATGAGTACCGTGACTGTTCCAGTACAATGACAGTTAAAAACATACAGACGAGTCTGTTTGCAATAAATATCAAGAATAAAAATAACCACATGAATTGAAACCTGATCCTGTAATATATATTGACTTATTTTCTCACTCAGCCCAAACCAGCTCCAGTTTTGGCGACTGTCAACAAAACTCTGACCGTTCCGGGTCGGAGGATCATCCAGAAGACCACTACAGCTCCAGACACGACCAGTAACACCAGCACCAACTCGTCTCCACTGGTCTCAGCTAACAACAAAAACAGGTACACACACACACACACACACTGCATCTTTTTGCTCTCCCTGCACAGCAAAGAGTAACATGGTATTTTATCTGCTTGGTTTTAACGCAACAACAGCACCGACTCGTCAGAAAGTCGAGCGCAGGAGAACAACGAGAACCCGGTCATCAAGAAAGAAGAGTCGAAGGTAAACTCGCACAGAAAAAAACCTCCTCTCACCTCTCCACCAGCAGCCATGTTCTCTTTCAACTTCACATCTGTTTCAGGATGAGCCGAGTCAGAAGCTAGCGGCCGACCCTGGGATAGAGGCGTCGCCTGTGAGACGGCGCGGCCGTCCTACCAAAGCCGCAGCAGCCGCTGCTGCAGCAGCGCTGAAGGAAGCCGGAGCGCTACCAGCAGGAGGCGGAGGAGGCAAAGGCCGGAAGAGAGCGTCCGACACCACCACAGACTCCATCAACGTCAAAATGTCAAAGCAGTCGCAGCAGCAGAGTGACGAGGGGACAAAGAGACAGATCGACTTGCAGAGGTAAGAGAAGAACTCAAATTTTTATCCTGCGATTAAAGGAAAATAAAAACGCACCCCATTTTTTTCTGGTAGATAACATGTCCTGTAGTTGGTCTTTTTTTATCGTTTCAAAATGGATGAAGTAGTTTGCATTTTTGAGTATGAAAATGCAAACTTCCAGTAATGTCATCACTGGAAGAGAAGCCAGTAATGATACTGGCTATTCTGGTTGAGAAAGCGGGAATGCTATGCTAATGTCTTGAAGTTAACAGATTTGCATTGGGAAAATATCAATAAGTATAATAAATTTTTCTGTAGTTTACTGTATATATACAGCATGTTTTCCAAGATTAACTATGCCACCTGCTGGCACAAATTTAAATCACCTCCGCCTTGTTTCAGGTAAAAAGGCGAAGATGAAATCCAGACTGCAGAGGACGGGCCTGAATCGTCACACCTTCAACTCTACACACAAGCTCCTTTGACTCTTCCAGCTTTCTTGGAGATATTATGGACCTTTGACATAAACACAAGATACAAACACACACACACACACATACACACCATCATACTAGGAGATTTTAAACACCCTGTAGTCATTGATTTGAAGCTCTGTATGTAGGTCTTACATTTTTTCCCCCTTTTGTTTGTTGCTCTTTGCTTTTCTTTTTGGAGCCATTTTTAAGAAGAAAAAAAATAAAAACCAACCGGGGTGGACATTTTACAAGCGTTTTAATCTGATAATGATTCTTGCTTATTAAATTCCCTGGGAAAACAAAACAAAAAAAAACATCTTCTGCTGTTTGAGTCTTGATGTCTTCCTCCTTCGTGTCTGGACTGCAGGGTTTCTTTCCAGCTCACCAGTTGAGTTTGTAAATACACACAAAAGTAAAAAAAAAAAAAAAAAAAAAATCTTTGTAAATGTGAGTTACTTTGCAGGAATTTAAGGTGACATTGAATGCGTGGGACAGATTTTATAAACTGTTTAGGTGATTGGCATCAGAAGGGCGGATTAAAAAGTTCTAGTTGCTTTTTGACGGCCTTCCTGTGGGGCAAGTTCGGTTTGCTGCCACAATACTTCAGTCCATCAGGGATTTTGGTCTTTTTTTAAAAACAAAAATCCACTTTTTGAATGCATAAATCAATATTAGACACATTTAGAGTTTTTTTTATGGCTTTCCCAACAAATTACATTTTTTGAACTCTGTCTCTTACGTTGGGCAAGTCCGACTTTTAAGCATCAAGTAAACGGGAGCCTTTTGTGTTGACTTATTTTGGATGTAGTTAAAAAAATAAAAAAATGCATTTCATTATATTCAACCTTTTTTTCACAAAAAAATAAATGCTTTTAGATGTTTGGGTGCAGTAGATTTTGTCTTGGATCCCTGTTTTCAAGGTGCAATTTCAAAAACACAAACAAACTTCTTTTTTTTTTCCCCACTTTTTTTTTTAATCAATAAAAACATGACACTGTCACAATAAATAACCATGCTTTTTATGCTGCTGATGCTTGCTTCCAATAAAAAAACAAAAGTCTATTTAAATGGAGAAACTGAGATGCAACAGCCCCCCTTCTTTTTAACGCTTCGTCATCGTGCAACATCGTACATGGTGAGAACAGCAGGAAGACGGGTGGATGAAGGAGGCGGCCGCTCGTCTTGTTTCTGCGCCTTTCTGACAAAAATGGAGCTCCAGCAGACACTGGTGCGCTTTATAAGTCCATCTATTTACAGATAAAGCAGACTGTACCTTCTGCCTGCCTCTGAACTTGTCTCAGCGTCAGCAGCAGAGTTTTTGCACAATAACTCAAATTTTAATACCCTGCTCCTCTGGAGGTCAATTGAAAAGAAACCTTTAAATAAGTGGCCTTGATAAAATGCAAACACTTTTTTTGCCAAGCTTGTCAGTGTCCCTAAAAAGAACAAAGAGTTTTACATTTATAAAATAAAAGGATTTTTTTTTCTTTGTATATAACCTATATTTAGCTCTGCTAAAGCGTTCATACCACTTTTGATATTTCAAACACTTCTGAAATGGAAGGGAAACAATTGTTTTTAGTCTTTGTCCAGACAAATCTATGAATCTAGTGCATACTTTTAATGCTCCTGCCTGGAGGCACACATCTGGAGGTGCTATAGCTCAGGTGGAACAAGTTATTCATAGGACAACTATTAAGTTACTGAGTTAAACCACACAGAGAAAACGGCAGATATGCGCACACTGCGCCTCACCTGGAAGAAAATGGCAAACTAATGGGGCTGATTATTTAGACTAGAAGATGGATGCAGCTCAGTGCAGGACAGTCCTGTGAAAGACTTGACTGAAAAGGACAATAGACCTAAACACACAGTCCAGATCTAAATTAAATTAAAATTGTGAAAAAAAGCCAAATTATGGTCAGATTCTACAAACAAGATTTCTGCAAAGAGTAAAGGAGGAAGTAAATGCTATAGCAGGACTGCTCAAGTATTCGAGTCTTCCTTTTCGCTGCTGTAGTTATAAATATTGATTCCCCAAAGTATTGACTGTGACTAAACAGAAATGCAAAAGCCAAACTTATCTGACTAAATCAAGTTTTTCTTCCACTTCAGTCGTGCTCTACTTGTTCGTTAAATAAAACATATCGAGTTTGTTGCTTTAAATTACAAATCGGATATTAACACTTTTTTTGTTACATATGGCCAACATGAGGTTTGAGTGGCTCAGAAATAAATCAATCAAAAAATCAACGATTCATTTTTAATCTGGTTGCAACAGGCCACCACTGCAGCTTTACAAATGCAAATCAACCTCCACATTCATGGCCAACAGTCGCTCGCCTGCTCTGGAGAAAACAAAAAAAAACGGTTCAAAGAGCAGGAAGAACGGAGCTCAAATTGGCTTTACTTTGTGGTTTTTGTGACTTTTTTTTTAAAGGAACTGTTCAACTGAACAAACTCACTAAACAATTTGGCCAACTGTAGTAAAAGGCAAAAGAACATGCAAGAATAAAAGACACTAGAAAAATATTTGATTGTGGCATAGCAGAGGAGCTGGCGTGTTATGACTTGCACAGATCGAGATTTTGGAGGGTACGACCTCTTTTAAAATAAAACTTAAAAAAAAAAAAACATTTTGTGGGACTTCTCATGGATCATAAATGCATGAAAAGTCCAACCAGAAAGTAGGCATAGTTCATATTTAGAATAACTACTTTTACAATGTAAGAAAAAGAATATCCCCAATATAGATTTAAATTTACACACATTATTTACAGCTAACTCTTGTTTCTTGTGCATGTGTGCAAATGGTGGAGGATATGGATGTGCTGGGCTTTTCCTAGTCGAATGTACAAAATGCATCGACCAAACTCCTGCAGTGGATCGGAACATCAAACAGTTCAGGAAAAACCCGGCACACCGCCCAATGCTCAGCACTATCCAAGTCAAGTATTTTATATCCAGCTTTTACAGCATTGAGAGTCTGTAGGAGAGAATATGATGCAAAGTCCAACTCCCTACTAAATGAACATGTGGTAGGTAGAAAACAGCGTGTGTGGCTCCTTGTGTTTTACCCTGCAGAAATTTGACAAACGTTTGAGCAAAATAAAAGTGCAAATGGTGAAAATGGGCAAAGTAAATGTTTCTTTTGGGGGAGAAATGGAAACAAAATGAGGGGCTGAGTTTGTTGGGGCTTATAAACACATTTAAGAGGAAATAAAAGGGAAATCCTGGATGTGATGGACAGGCAACAGAGCGGTGAATATATTGGCAACTGTGGGGCTACTGGTGTTTGTAGCAAACCTCTAATAAAACAAGCTTCAGCCTGCTGTGCTGAACATGACAGGGTTCGTGTCTGCTTAGCGAAACGTGACGTTGTCATGGCGCCCGGAGGAGGTGAGGTGCTCTGATGATGGGAGTTTTTATTTCTATTATTAATTTTTTTATTTTGCGGATCCTCACACCTGGATGGGTCCTAGTTGCTGAGGAGAAGTTCTGTTGCCGTTTCCACGTCCCAGGATTTTGAAGACAAGGCCGCTATTACTGCATTCTGAAAACAAGAGGGGGCGAGGGTGAAGGTGCAAGTCTGTGTGCTCCACATATAAAATTATACTACTGTCAAACTTTTATGAATGTTGTTTTCAATTAACAGAAGTTTCTAGTTAATTCATTTTAGCTAATACATCAATCTTTTAAAACCCAACAAAACAAGGTATGCCTGTTAACGGAATGTAAATTACCGTAATGCATGTACTAAAAGATCAGGATTGTTCATGATTTCTGCTGCATTAAAGATAATTTATTTTAAGGCTTATTACTAGACCTGGACATATCAATCTAAATATTGTTACCCTTAATATCAAGGTGAGTACTGTTACTGAATTGATTCTAGTGTGATGTCATTGACTCTTGTTTATAGTTTCTCTTCACTGTGCCCAATAAATCATTCAAATTTCCTCACCGAGTTTCTGCCAGCACAAAAGCAGGAATTAAAATGTCAAATATCAAGAGCTCATGTTTTTAATTTGAGAGCAGTATGTCATACCTTTGTAATATTTGCACTCCAAACATCTCTTTCAAATATAAGTATTTAATTGTCCCTTAAGTACAGTTTAATTATCATCTATTCAGGCAGCTGAAAAAAAATCTTGCTGAAATTCAAAAATATACATTTGTAAAGATATATAGATTAAGCCTGAAATGAAAATGGCTGAACATTAGAAAAACAAACAAATGTGTGTAGTGGAGTGCTATGAGGGAATTATGTTATTTCTATATTGTTTTCTGCTGTAGGTAGCTAATGAAAAACTATTTGCTTTCATGTGAGGATATGTTTAAACACAGTGCTCAGAACCAGAGAAGCGTCTCTAACCTTATCGAAGCCCATGGCACAGAGTTTGTCTATTTTTCGCGTGTAGTCCTGACTGGAGACCGGAGCGCCGGCGTACACGTGTGACCACAGCCTTGCTGTCTGTTTGAACATTTCTGGGTTCTGCTTGTACTGAGGATTCAAGACAGAAAATTCAGAAATCAATTTAAAAGAAAGATCCAAATTTTCAGTTTTGTGAGTTGTTCTCAATGTAAATAAAGTTAAACTAAAGAGCAACTTGACTTTTGCCAAAAGGAAAAGGAAACGGGAAGTAATTCTCACCTGGTTTGCAACTACTGCATCTTGTGGATCATCTGGTTCTGCCGCAGCAAGAAGAGCCTGTAGGGACAACAGCACGGTCCGCAGGGTCATAGCAGCTGCCCTGAGTCAGACAGATTCAGCACGTGAACGCGAGTTGATTTCTGAACGCCGCAGATCACAGTGTTTAGCTCTTCACACTCACCACTGGTCTTTTAAAATGTCCAGACATATTGCTCCGGTCACTGAGCTGATGTTAGGATGCCAGATCTTTGTGATGAAGCGCACCTGAAGAACGGATGAGTCATTATAAATGGTGACAGTGTATCTAGTTTCATTCCTATGGATTATTTTTGAGAATAAGTTCTAAAATAAGAAAATATTATTTTTGATTTATATTGCTTTAATAGCTTCATCTACAATATGAGAAATTATGTGTTATTCAAAGTTTCTCTAACAAGCAAAGAAGCATGAAAATCTACAAACATCCGAGACTCATCGTGTATCAACACAACCGGTCTCTCACGGCAACGGGTCGTGCAGGGGACATTTGTGTCCGAAGGAATTATTCTGTCCAGCCCCAGATCACAACAGAAGAGTAATGCAGAGTAATCACATTTTAAAGAGTGAGAATTAAATGCTTTTTACAATTAAAATGGTTGCTTTTACTTCCTCTGCTTTCTCTCAATCTCAAAGTAATCAGAGCCACACAGCCGACAACTTCTTCTCAAAAGCAGATTTGGCCAGAACCAATCACTAAGCTAGGCTACAAAAGTATGGACATATTTCATTCTTGCTGATGAGAACAGACGAAAAAAAGAACATCATCAACACCCAGCCATGCCTAGTTCTTAATAGAGGCTGTTCAAAAGGTGAGGACCATAATAACAACACACTTAGAATAAAATGATTCCAAAAAAACTAAAATTAGAAATGACTTCATTTAATTTCTCTTCAAAACTTCAATCTCTTTTCTAACTGTTGGAGGTAAATCATTTGTCATAGATGAAGGACTTTTTGACTCAAAATAAGAAAAGTTGTCAATATCCGATTAAACTTTGTCATAAACAAAATTGATAATAATTTTCTTTTCTTTTTTTTATGTATGTATTCATGGCTACTGTCCTTTTGGATGGGCTTTTTATTGTTGTATTGCAGTTTTGCCCCTGCTTCCAAGATAAATTTCTCCTACGGGAGACTAATAAATTCTATTATCTTATCTGACCAATGTATGCCAGTCACAGTTTCAACACTCCAAATTTCTTCCATCGTGGCGTTTCTGTGGTTTTAAGTCGTTTAAATGAGATGACAGAGAAAGTGCCGGAGTGACCAGAAATGTCTCCCGCTGTGTGACCCGGAAAGGATGGCAACACTGACCCCATCTGTACCTGGGCACTAGCTGAAACTGAAACTGGACTACTGCTCTCTTTAACTTAACACCAACCACCCCTATGAAGGCAACACAGTTTTAATACTACAGCTGACAAGTTGCAAACAGCGTCAACGTTAAACCAAGCAGGCAGTCTGACTAATTAACCGGTTCGATTTTAAAGAGCAGAGCAACTGAGAGGAATAATATTCTGGTCTAGATGATTCAACAGATTTGGTTTTGAAATGCTGAGTTTATATTCTGATACAGCAGCACTTGTATTCAAGACACGCATACTAGTAGAGTCTCATGACAGTCCATACCATGCTAGAATAGCTATGAATGGTATTTAAATGCTTGCTGGTGATACCCAGCGACTCCAGCACGTACAAATCGAAAACCTGTTGAACCGGGTAGCCACGATGAAGCAAGAAAAACAATCTCTTGAATCTTAAATCCCCAAAAAGACCAACTGCTCAGCTTTTCCCTGACGATATTTAAAAATCAACTCAACAAGCAGTAAAGGCCTTACAGTTTGTTCAAATCAGAACATTCATCTACTCACCTTTGGGGGGTTAAATGGGTAGGTTTCTGGGATTTTTATTTCAAGCTGATATCTGCCACCTTAAAAGAGAAAATAAACGAGAGAAACAACATTGTTAATCAGGACATATTGAGCCAAGTGTGGGGGTTTTTTCCCCCAAAAAACAAATCAGTGTTTCAGGTGTGTACCTTCATAAGGTGTATCTGGTGGTCCTGCTATTTCACCTCTCAGTTCTGTGAAGTTCTCGTCTACCAGATCAACTTTGATCTGGTTTTTACTTGTCTAGACATTGGGAGAGATATCAGAAAGAGGGTGTTTAACGGGAAACGTTGTTTTGACACAAACACGACGTTTTGACACAAACACCACGTCCAAAAAGTGAGGCCTCTGACAGACCCGACCCAGGTGATTTTTAGAGAAATTTAAAGTTCTACAGGATGTCTTGGTTAAACCTATCGTTTGCTAGTGGAACAAAGCAACTTCAAGTTTTAAAAAAAGAGGAAACAAAAACTTCGCTGGAAGGGAAATACTCAACGTTCACCCCATAAACCTCCCACGGTGACCACAACCAGCTGATTACAACGCTGGTAAAGGGGCTGAAAGCACAACATGAGATGCTAATGCTAACAGTGGATGGGGCACCACAACATCGCTGGCTTTAAGTAGCTCACAGCAGCTAAACTGGGATGACATCGGTTTATTTGTTGAGTCGTGGTAATCCGTTGGACGCGGGTTGCAGTTGGTGTAAAATAGCTTTAATTAATTGTGAGCCAGCTGATAACAGAAGGCCCGTCGCTCTGTGAATCCCCGGTGTTTCCTGAACACACCCACCTGACACGCTCCTGGCATTTTTTTTTTTGTGAAGCTAACGCTAGCTTAAGTTCTGATGTTCGGGCCTGACCTGATGCAACACAGAACCAACACCTCGTCGAGCGGTTCCCCGTCCTCCACAAGCACCGTGCAGTCACTTCACATGTCAGCAGAGTCGAAATAAAAAAGCAAAGAAGGAGCTGTGAGGAAGTGAAAGCGGGTCGGCGATGTAAACAAACCTCCTCGCTTTTGAGAACTTCTTTGAACTCTCTCTTGATCCTCTGGACCGCGATGTTAGCCATGGCTGTGTGTCTGTCTGCCTGCTGAGCCGCCTCAGAGCTGCACCCGGGGCTTCTCCCGGTGTCGTCTGTGTGGGGGTCGCCTTGCCTTCTGCTAGTCACGTCTAAGGAACTCCTTCACTTGCACCATTTAGCACTTCATTGCAGCCCGGGCGAAGAGAGCTCACGGTTGCCGTCGCCTGCCTGCCTGCCTGCCTGCCTGCCAGCGCAGAGTCAGCGTCTGTCAGTCATTGAGTCCAGAACATGCTCACAGAGAGCAGCTGCAGCTTGGAGCACAAGCTGGAACTTTCATTAATGAGCCTCGGTGACACACGGACAGCACGGTCTCCTTTCAAACCCGCAATCAGGACATTTCTCTCTCCAGCGCTGGGAGAAGGCAGTCCTTTATATCTGACTGATTTTCCTTTGTGCGTCCGCACATTTATTGTTCTTTTTTTTTTCTTCACCTACGTTCAAAGTGATTATTTTTGATTACACCTATTAATTTCAAAATGATAAGAAGGCCTAACTGCTTATATAATATATATATATATATATATATTTATATATATATATATATATATATATCATATATATATATATATATATATATATATATATATATATATAGGCAATAGAGGCCCAGATCTACCACACCAGACAAGACCCAAGGTGTAGGTTGTGCAAGGAGGCCCCTGAGACAGTCCAGCACATAACAGCAGGGTGCAAGATACTGGCAGGAAAAGCGTACATGGAACGACATAACCAAGTGGCAGGCATAGTGTACAGAAAACATCTGTGCAGAATATGGACTGGAAACCCCGAGATCAAAGTGGGAAACACCCCCAAAGGTGGTGGAGAATGCCAGAGCTAAGATCCTGTGGGACTTCCAGATCCAGACAGACAGAATGGTAATGGCGAACCAACCAGACATTGTCGTAGTGGATAAACAACAGAGGAAAGCCGTTGTGGTAGATGTAGCAATACCAAGTGATTGCAACATCAGGAAAAAGGAGCATGAGAAACTGGAGAAATACCAGGGCCTTAGGGAGGAACTGGAGAAGGCCTGGAAGGTGAAGACCACAGTGGTGCCTGTGGTCATCGGGGCCCTCGGGGCAGTCACCCCCAAACTGGAGCAGTGGCTACAACAGATCCCAGGAACAACATCAGACATCTCAGTCCAGAAATGTGCAGTCCTTGGCACAGCCAAGATACTGCGCAGGACCCTCAAGCTCCCAGGCCTCTGGTAGAGGACCCGAGCTCAGAGGATAACAACCACCCGCGGTGGGTGAGAAGGGAATTTTTATATATATATATATATATATATATATATATATATATATATATATATATATATATATATATATATATATATAATTTTTTTTCCAGTTGTTCTAAATATGCCACATATATCAAACATAACCTAAAAGAAATTTACATTTATAATTTAACTCTTTGAAATTGGGGCTCTGTCTCTTTAAGAAGCTCCTGCTCTTTCTTACCCTCTGCCTTCAGCACGTCATCACAATGTTTCTCAATTATGCATTTAACAACTGTTCCCACAGGGTTTCACTGAGAAGTAGTTTGTATGTTGAGCTCAGCAAATGTACAATTTCATCATGTGTTTGCTAATTGCTGTTGGCTAGTCTGGAGGACCTCTGTGAGGCAGAAACTGCAGCTCCAAGGAGGAGATGTATGGAAAAGGAGGCTCTCTGTAAGACTAACCTCAAATAGTTGTCATAGGTGATTAAAAGATTTCTCAAAAATGCACAAAAGAATCCAAGCAAGACTCCAGGTATATTTCTGATGAGGGAATAACATTATAACATGACAAAAAGGTAAAAAAAATATATATATATAAATTTTATATGACACCACCCCTGGAACACACCATGTTCCAAATTATTATGCAAGTGATATTTTTTCAGATTTTCTTAAATGGTCAATGCAAATGATGGTCAGTATAATTTTCAAGTCATGAACTATTACAGTATAAATCAAATTTTATTGAATAATGCTCCCCATGAGAACAGTATTATCCATCTATCCATTTTCCTACACCTTTCCAAAATTCATCCATTTTACACCTTTCCAAAATAAAAAACTCAAAATGCACTGCTCCAAATTATTGTGCACAGCAGATTTTCTAAATATTTTATGGATTATAAAGAACTGCAAATGGCCATTCTTTGAATGTGCAGCATTAAGTGATCACGTGTACTAAAATTAAAAGCTATTTCAATCAAAGACATCTTAACAGACAGAGTTACATGTTCACATAGGACCCTTTCTTTGATATCACCTGCACAATTCTTGCATCCATTGAACTTGTGAGTTTATGGATATTTTCTACTTGAATTTCTTTGCAGGATATCAGAATACCTTCCCAGAGCCATCTGATGATTTTCTCTTTCCCACATTGCTTCAAACTTGTGGCCTGCTTAATAATGTGGAACATCCTTCTTAAGTAGAGTTCCTTTAATTGAGCTCACCAGACAAAGTAATCAACCCAGTTCTCTGAAATTAATTATTCAAAGAGCCCTGACACACAATACCATCTAGAAATTTAATAGCACAACAAAAAATGTAATCTTTATAACACTTAAATCCAATTTGCATAATAATTTGGAACACGGTGTATTTGCAGTTTTTGCCAAAAATTAAGAAAGAGCCCACTAAAGAAGTCATTAGTTTGAGATCTTCATCAGCAGTGGCAGCATCATGTTCTGTTATTTTGTAACAAGAGCGAACATCCTGTAAAGTTTGGGGACAAATTGCTCTTTAATTTGGACCTTCACTAAACTGCCACATGTATCAAGGCTATGGAGTGTCAAAACCTGACTTATTGCATGGTCTTCATATCTGCTGCTATTTGCAGGGGTTTTTTTTATTTTTAAATAACATTCCTGTTGTTATTTTTACATTTACTATTGTAAATCATTTTACAATAGTAAAATGATTTACTATTTTTTCTTGTAAATCATTTGTTATTTAGAATATACATGCATATTTTTTTTAAAAAGCACATCTTTGGGTCAAAGAATGCTATTTTTAATACAGGCACAGTACTTTATGTTTTAAATGTGCCTGTAGTGCACTGTACAGTATCCATTGTGTTTTTTTATTGTAATTTTTGTGCAAAATCTTCATGCTTCGATTGCCTGACACTTTGCTGCTGCTACATCTGAATTTTCCCTCTGCCGGATAATAGTAGATATTTCTATTCTGTCCTGTCCATTGCAAGGCATTTACACTCTGTTGCACAGAAACTTTGTGGAGGTTTTAACAGTTGTCTCATATGTTCCCAAAAGAGCACTTTGCTCACAGACAGCAGAAGTTTAAATGGAGAGGTTCCAGACAATCCTGTCTACAAACTATAAGGACAACTCCTCATAGGACTGCTTTAAAGCAACTGTCTTCAGTCAGAGACTTCTTCGGATAGATAGTAATACAGGCAGCAACAGGAGATTTATCAGCATCTACAACATCTACAACAACTCTTCTATGAACCTTGAATTAAAATTAACATTTCATTTCCCTTTGCGATTATTACATTATTTTGAATTTGATATTAAGCAGAAGATAGATAGATAGATAGATAGATAGATAGATAGATAGATAGATAGATAGATAGATAGATAGATAGATAGATAGATAGATAGATAGATAGATAGATAGATAGATAGATAGATAGATAGATAGATAGATAGATAGATAGATAGATAGATAGATAGATAGATAGATAGAAACAGCTGGACTGTTTGTTTACGGTCGAGGCTGGATCATTTCGATTGGCTTACAGTCCTGCCCGTCAAATATTTGGACCAATCACTGCGGCGCATTTCTCCACGCGCATGTATGGCCCGGAAGGTTCCGAGCGTTAAAGTAAACAGGGAGAGATGGCTGACATGTCGGCGGCGGTTTGACGGTGAACATCGGCATCAGCGGCGCTGCAGCAGAGCAGCACAGGCCCGATAAACGCACTCAGTCGTTGCTGAGTACATTCAAGCTCAGGTAAGACGTTTTGGTTTTGTTCACTAGTTGAGAGTATTCAATAGTAAAAAGAACGGAAAATTGAACGAGACAGGGTGTTTTCTCCTCCTCATCTGGCTACACTCGGAAGAAGCTAGTTTGCTAAATGTTTTCCGAGAGCACAGACGGTAAAAACAGAAAGGTTTTGAGTGGAAAGTGGAAGCTGTGGTTTGAAAAGCTCTGGTTCTAGTTGTGCTAAGATGAAGTGACTAGTTGCTCTGCTTCTAAGTTGCTCTAAGCGAGCACAGTTAGCCACCTGCGGAACTGCGCTGTTTAAATCGTAAAAGCTAAAAACTTACAAAGAAATCCTGGTTTCAGAGCAGCTATCTCATTTCAAGACGGGTTGTGAATTTTCAGACAGAGTTTGGCCAAATCTCCATACATTTTCAACCACTGTGTCCAAAGATTACATTGGAAAAGCAAGCGCAGGTTTATTTAACTTCCTTGCTCGTCATGTTTCTTTTTTAATCCCGCTGAAGTTCTTTGTCACTACATGCATATGTTCGAGACATCGAGATTTCAGCTGTAGCACAGAGCTTTAAGAACCTTTTCATACCTCTTACACTTTCATCTGAAAAGTGATGAAAGCTTTTCACAACTAGGTTGGAACATGGCGGTGGCAGCATTATGCTGTGGGGATATTTTTTTTCCAGCAATGTCAGGGAGGCAGGTCAGAGTTGATGAGAAGATGAATGAAGCTAAAAGCGAGTAATCCTGAAAGAGAACAAGTTAAAGGCCGTAAAAGATTTCAGACTGGCGACGGGGTTCACCTCCTGTCCGGACAACGACGCTAAACATGCAGCCAGATAAAAGCATGTTCTGAATGACGGAGTCAAAGTGTAGACCTGAAAGCTTTTGAGAATCTGTGGTAAGACTTGCAAATTAATTTTCATAGACAGTCTCCATAAATAGTGCCTGAGGTTGAAATTTCAGTTTGTAGATGTGCAGAGCTGACAGAGCCATTTCCCAAAGGATTTCAGGCTATAATGGCATCGTGGGGGGATTCTGAAAAGTATGGACACTGCATGGAAGAACACAAATTCACCCCACACTGTTCAGATTTCTTGTTTGTTTCTTTTTTTGTTTTTTTTTTGTTTTTTAAAGACACCATGGATCATTTTCCTTCCACTGTACTTTTTGTTGGTTTTAAGAAAAGTTTCAGTTTATGTTTATAATGACATAAAATGTGAAAGATTTAAGCATGGATCCTTTAGTAAGGTATTAATGCAACTGAAACTAAATGACTCCGTTGGTCATTTCAGCGCTGGATTACTAAAACACTTCCATCTGGTGTGACTCTTAAAACATCTCCTAAAATTTCACAGTCATCCAAAAACGAGGGAAAAAACATATAAAGCTGATTATAATGCATCTTCTGAACACCTTGGCTTGTTTTACTTTGCAGCATCTGACCTCTGGCCTCTCGGGCTGCTTTGTGTCCCCTGGGTTTTAATACTGCTTTACTTGATGATGGTCTGGACCTCAGGTCAGGATTAAGTATTTTAAATCATAGTCACTGATGGTAGCTGTTCTACTAATTTCTGTAGAATAAATGTAACTTTACCTTTATACTTATGTAAAGTGTGTCATATCCTAGAAACCTCTTATTTCTGTCTTTTTAACTAAGCTACTTTTCAATATGAGAAAGGTTAGAGAATGTGGCAATCAATTTTATATATATGCTGATGTGGGAAAGAGAAAATGTTCAATTCCTTAAATGCCACCAGCATTTAAGATGAAAGATCATAGGAAACAGAAAAGTGCAGATAAAATCTCCCATCTGGCTTGAGTATAAAACAAAATGATAACGCACCGCTGCTGACTCTCCTTAGCAGAAGAGTCTCCTCCCCCTTCTGTGTGTGTGTGTGTGTCTATCGACCAACAAAACAGCACTGACAAGAGGCAGCATTGAATTTCTACCACTTGTTCATGTATGCCCTACTTACTTGAAGTGCCTCTGCTTCAAGGTGGATTCTTGCTGGTGAGAAATGGCTGAAGGAGGCTTCGACCCCTGTGAGTGCATCTGCACTCAGGAGTATGCTATGAGGCGCCTCATCAACCTGGTAAGCAGGACAACTGACAGGATTTCTCTCTTGATTTATACATTGTGGCAGGTTGACCTGTAGGGCTGAGGCAGATTGACAGTAAAACCTTTTTTTGTCCGGTGAAAATGTCAAAGTATGTGAGTTTCTACAGCTGGTTCATAAATGAAAGTATTCTCAGAGGGAGAAATCGGCACACAATACGTCACTGAGTGACCGGGACGACACATCCTGGTTCCTGTTGTGTGTTTGTCTTTTGCTCTTCAGTGATGTTTATAAAGTCAAATTGATTTCATGTTTGTTA
Organism: Poeciliopsis gracilis; assembly: GCA_911649635.1. NCBI lineage: Eukaryota > Metazoa > Chordata > Actinopteri > Cyprinodontiformes > Poeciliidae > Poeciliopsis > Poeciliopsis gracilis. The sequence continues at coordinate 561,631 of CAJVRI010000128.1, forward strand.
ATTTAATATCTCAAACTAGTGAAGCATGCATTGCCAAAGATTAGATTAGCATTTGTAATAAAAGTTATGGTTGTCATGGTTTCAGTTTCCATGTGACCTTATTTTGCTTTTGTGCTCAGCTGTAACTTGCATGGCAGGTTGCAGTTGGCTGAGAGTTTAAAGCCACTCTCAGCTTTCTGATTTGCTTACCACAATAAGGGGTGTTGCCTTATTGACGAAAATATCTCAACTAGCGTTTACTAGTCTGGACTTGGAGAAATCATGAGTTGCTATTTTGTATAACAGAAGCTATTGTAACATTGTTATATTTAGAGTTTATAAAATGTTTCCTCTTTATTTTCAGCTCAGGCAATCCCAGTCGTACTGTACTGACATCGAGTGTCCTCAGGAGTGTATGTATCCCCTCCACCCACAGCGCTCCGTGTCAGACTGGAAAGCACTACAGTGAAGACGTGGCCGTTGACGCTTGCTGTTCTGTTTCTGCACAGTGCCCGGACCCAGCGGGTCAATGGGTGGAGGAGGTGACCTGACCCTGCCCATGGTCTTGATGGGGTGGGTGGTGGTGGCTCTGGTCTTGTTTTTGCTGCGCCCATCCAGCCTCAGAGGATCCCGTGCTTCTGGCAAGCCCTCTGGACCTCACAATGTTAGTATTGATCAGTTTTGACTTTTTGAGTTTTCTCATTTCCACAGCATGAAAAGCACAAGCGTTTATTCCACATTTTGTCACTTTACAACTTTACAAGCACAATGTGTTTCATAAGGATTGTATGCAATAGACCAACACAAATTACTGCATAAAGTGGAAGGAAAATGATACATGGTCTTCAAGTTATTGATTTCTGTTTATGAACTCTGAATCAATATTTTATGTAAAAGTATTATATCTTTGAGTCTTTATTTTCAAAATAGTTCAAGCTCGGTCAGATTGGATGGAAGGTATCTGTGAGCACATACTCAACTGAGTTTGGTTTGAATTTTGACTGGACCGTTCTAACACTGTCATATGGCCAATCAATGGGGATGTGGCGCCTCCTGCTGGCTGCTATATATATGGAGTTTTTTATTTCTATTTTTTACATCCTTTATTTATAGTAGCTTTCGGTTTCTGTTGCTGATGGTAGCCTGATTACTGAACCTATCAATTAGCAAATCCCACTGGTTTTCAAACTTGGAACTGATAAACTTACTGACATTCTTGAAAAAAATAAAAATCTTAAACTTCTTCTGATCATCAGTAAAAGCAGTCCAAATACCACCAGCTGCACTTGTTTCTGTAATTTGCAAAATGCCTCACCCTCATCATGAGTAAATCACTAACAAGGATTAGGACTGACCCAGGATGACTGTCCTCTGTGGCGATCATCTCCATTGAAGCAGCTAGACTTTTAAATGTATGGAATTAATTAAAGCATAATAGTAAACTTTTGAAACGATTAAATGTTTCAGCTCGTGCCAAAATTGAAATGAAAGCTTCTAGTTTGGTTTCGTATATTTGTTTATCTGACTCCAGAAAAGTCAGTGACTCACCAGGCATGAAATTTACTGAGTTTGAGAACCATGACTAAACCTTTCCATTCTAGTTCTGGATTTTTGTCTGGGGTTGTTGTCGTGCTGGAAGATGAAGCGTTGCCTCAGTCTCAAACCTTTTGCTGCTCTTAACAGGTCTTCTTTCAGGATTGCCTATTATTTGACTCTGTCCATATTAATGGAGGCTCAATAATTACATTCCACATTGATACCTTATTTGTAAAATCTATGTATTATTTTCTTTCCTCTTTGCAATTGTCTACTTTGGTGTAGGTCTCACATGAAATCTTATGAAAATATATTGCCGTTTGAGGTTGTGAAATGGCGAGAAATGTGAAAAACAAAGTTGAAGGGGTATAAATATTAATTTCAAATGGTTCAGCATGCGCTCTCTTATCTTCTTCAGAAAGTTAATTGGTAACTGTCTTGGTTTGCAGAGTGAAAGAAGGGAGCCCCCAGCACCACCAGTGGATTAACAGTGAGTCAGACCACCAGGAAATCATCCATCTGCTCAGACTGAGCATGCTCAATTGGCTACTACTGTGAGCAGGACAACATCATCTTCCTGTCGGCCTTAAATCACACCAATGTCTTTGACCAATGTCACTAAAATCACCCTGACACTGAATCAGTAAATTGTTGATGTGATCATGTTCTATAGAGGCTAAAAATAATTTTTGCACAAATATATTAGAAAAATATAAACAGTATAATTGGTTATTCTAATCCTTCTTTGGCTTTCCTCTTTTTTTATATAGATATATATTTTGTTATGATTGAAATCTACGTTCACCATTGATTCAAGTGCATAATCAGCAGTCTGTCACTAACTGTAAGTAATCCAGAAAACTGACCCTTTAAGGATATTCCAGTTTAAGAACCACTTATATTCTTTTACAACTCAGGATCCTAATTATCAGTGTATTGCTTATTCACAAAGTCTTAAATCTGGATGTGTGTTTGAGGTTGAAGTTGGTCCCAGGTCTCAGCCGTTGTGCTAACACACCATTAGAGCTGGGACATTAACTCTGAATGAAGGAATGTGCTGCCTGATAAGGGTGGAGATGCTGGAAATTCCCCATTAGGTGGTTTTCATTACCGTTTCCAGTCCTGCTCAGTCAGGAGGACTGGGGGGTTTTCTTGATCGCTCTCAGATATTCCACTCAGTAGGGTTTAAAATTGTTACATTAAGCTGTGGCAGTAAAGACGCCTCAGATGCTTGTCTTTCATACAATCAAAGACTTTCCTAAATAAATTGAATAGCTCAAATCTTAAATCAGGATTTTCTTTTTGGAGTGTTTCCTAAGTTGTGAATTGATCTTGTTTTTGTTTACAGCAAATTACTTTAGATCAGGTTCTTAAACTGTACCAACAAATCAGTCGGGGTATACTTCTTTTTCAGAAGTGCGATAATCCAAAGGCTGACTAAATATGTATGGTTAAGTGGTGCCAATGGAAATTTGTAGTTCTGATTTTAAGCACTTTTTACAAACTATTTTCCAATACAAAGCTATTTGAATAAATGGATGCCATGAACTGTCTGCATGCTTTTTCTTTTTGGTTGACATTTGAGTTATTGGGAACGATATTTAGTGAATAAGTAGTCTACTTTCTTGAATATTTCTTTTCCTGTTTTACATAACGACACATTCAAATGCAAACAGCCCACAACCACTACCTAAACCAAAACATCCTGCTGCTTTTTTCTTAAGCTTTATCAGAGTTTGTGAACATCTTTCTTGTCTGGGCTGTAGTAGGATTGAAGGGTGTTCAGCTGGAATGAAAGGTGTTCAACGTGGGCTCCCTTATTTCAATACCAGCAAATTTCTTTGTTTGTTATGATGTAGCTGTCAGGATGGCCAGGAAGAGCTTTATGGATCATATTAACATTATTGTGTATGACAACTCTAATGATAATGTTTAATAATAAATATACTATAAGGGCTTGAACTATGCACTTTTCTTACAATAAACAATCAAGACTTAAATCTGAACTACTTGTCTTGTTTTTTTTATAAGATACATTTCTATGTAACTTTTAAGGGCTTGTATCTCCTTTATAGGACTTATTTAAATGTAACAAGCTAGTGTAAATGGAAAGAAATTTTTAAGGCAGCAAATACTTTTTTGTATGCTGCAGGTACAATCAAGGCAATTCAATATATTAGGCCCACTGAATTAAAAAGAAAAAAAATCAGACGTTTTGATTCTCTTCTGTAATTTGATTGCTGTGATACAAACATGTTTTTCAATTAATCGCTCAAAAGTGTATACATATTTATAATAAAAACAGAAATCACTTTCTCCAAAAATGTGTCATATTTTTTTCTCTCTCCTGAGAGATCCCAGTCTCTGAATGTTAGGCAACAAATGTTTTCAACACTTCCAGCAAAAAGTCATCTGTTCAAAATCCTGACCTGCTTTCCCATGCAGAACAAAAGCATGTATGATTGGTTAATTGTTCACCATTGATGTCCAGATATTCATGTCAATGTGGGCAAAACGTTATTTAAAGTTTCAAACACAGAATAAGCTACAGCTATGGTCCTATAAATTAATAATTTTTTTTTTTCCCAAATTAACTAGTTAATCTTTCGAGCATGCGCAGTGTTGACCTGCACCTCTCGTCTCCCTGGGTTACCGTCAACAACTGGGTTAGCTCGAGCAGCGATGCTAGTTTGGCTTTACTTGGAGCCTTGTGATATAGTTACGTGTTATTTGTAACAACGTACGCTAATTGTCCATAGAGCGTTACTTCATCGTCAAATGTTGGGTACTGCCGCACAGGAAGTAGCTTAGAGGCTAACTAGCATCAGCAAAACCTTTGTTGATAGCATGCTAATGCGGACGAGAGCGCGTTGTTCTCCACAGTTTGGTTCACGCGATGACAGATCAGGAGGTAAGGACACTCGCGTATGCAAAAAGTCCGAAAACATCGAAGAGGACTACATTCCAGGTGAGAGCTTTAATGCGTGTTTGGGTTTTGAACCAGTAAAGCATCAGCCCTGTAAAACTCCTATTGCAACAATTCTGTTGTAGGACGAACTTCAGGCTGCTGTGTCTTCCAGGGCAAGCAAAGCAAATGCACAACAACAGTTTTATTTTGATGACATTAACGACGATGAAGATGGTAAGCCTACAGCTGGAAACAGTGTGGCTGGTTTTGCACAAGTTTACCATTAAGAATCTCCAGCAATCACACCAGTGGAAACAATAATAAATAAGCTACTGATTGGTATATGTAAGATAAAATTAATTTGTCTCATGACTGAATGTGCCTTTTTCTTGTTGTTTTTCAGATTTTTTGGATAAACTTCTTAAATCAAGAAAAAAGAGGAGTGATGCCTTCAAAGCAGGAAGGAGTAAAGCGACATTTAATACCTTCGAGCTTTCAGACGAAGAAGACAAACCCACCAAGCCAAAGAAAGTATCATTCCTGAAATCCCACAGAAGCAGCTCTAACTCAAAAGACACGTCAGCGTCGGAGCAACATGAGTCCTCTAATGATGGAAATGTCCATGATGATGGAAATGTCCATAATGAAGCCTCTCAGAACTCCACAAATGTTAGTGCTGACAACTCGCAAATTAATCCAACTAGTGAAAAACCAACAAATGGTCCTCTCACAAAACAGACGTCCAGTCTGTCATGTAAAACATCAGATGATTCCCTTTCTTTGCCGTTACCGTCTGACGGCAGTGTGGTGGATACGCCTGGTCCAGAAGAAGATAAGACAAATCCTGGCGTGGAAGGAACCTCTGGGACGCCACCACTGTCTGGACCTCACCTCTGCAACGCTGTTTCAACTGGTCCGTTGCCATTAGCTATTTTATTCAAAGCTGTAAAGAGTTATCCTTATATTTACACTTTGTTTGACTGTTCAGACAGCGTTCCAGAGATGGAGCCACCGAAACCCAAACCTCGGCAAAGGACGCTTGGGCGGAAGTCACACATTTCACAGAAGAAAACGGAGGAGGAAAGTGAATTTCAGGATTTCAGCAGACCCCAAACGTCTTCTATGTCCATTCCCTTCTCAACTGATGCATCCAGCAACATAGCAGTAAGAACCCAAATAACATAATTTATAGTTTTCCCTCTTTTGTTTTCACTTGATGCTCATTTGCCTAATTCATAAATATTTGTAGGATGATCATCGTTTGATCATTTTCTTCCACCCAGGGTTGCAAAAGCGGAATTATATATTTACAAAGTACATTTAAAAAAGCCAGTGTTGACCAATGTCTTTTTTTAAATACAGAAGTAATTTCTAGGAAACGGCAGTTAATTCTTGTGTTGTTAATTGCAGTGGACAGATGGAGACCAGACAGCTTCATGTAGCCCCAGCAAGTCATTTTCAAATAAGAGTGAACAGTCACATCTCGTCACCAGGTCTACGTTTGATTCTAGTTCCAGAGGTAAGTGCTGACACGCTCTGCAGTGTCAAATCAGTGATACAACTCACTCTTCCAGCTGACATTTGATTTATTGTTTTAGAAGGCTTTATATCCGACGACAGCAAAGAGCAAGGGAGACCCTATTCTTCATCATTTGAAGAATTTAATGTAAGTCAGTCTGTGCTTTATCCAACATGGCTGTGATGGATCATTTTTTGTTTCACTTATATTTGATTTCATTCAATTTTCCTCTTAGGGACATGCGGGAGATTCCTTAGATCAAAGCTCTCATGCCCCTGAAAAGTCCTTTGACACCAAGTGAGTGAAGCAGGCTTTACTAATGTTGCTGCATAAAGGAAACTGAAAAAGTAATTGACCTTTTTTTTCTTTTTTCTTTTTTTCTGGCATTAGGACTTCCAGTTCTCACTCTAAGACCACTGAGAGGTCTCAGAGTGCATGCTCCAGAAAGGTGGAGTCAAAATATTTGGGAACGCTCAAAGTTCTGGACCGGAGACTGTCCTTACAGGAGTCTTCTCCTCAAGCAGCAGAATCTATCAGAGCTGCAGTTTACCAGGTCAGAGTGAGTCTCTGCAGCAAATATAAGTCAACTTAGGGTCTGATGTGTTTTTTTTTTTTGGTAATGTGGTGAAGGAGAATGTCAAGTCAGAGGTTCCCCCGAGACTGCAACGTGGTAAATCATTTTCAAAATGATTAGGTCAAAATGGAAGGAGGGTTGGAAGGAGCGTTGGAGTATATATTTGATTTATTAAAACCCTCTGTGCTCATGACAGGAATGGCTCAAAAAGAAAAGAGAAGAGTCAAGAGAGATCATGCAGCTGAAGAAGAAAGAAGAGCTTATGAAGGAACAACAGAAAAAGGTCAATCTCAGTTTATTGCTACCATCTCTGAAGTAAATATGAACGCATAGTTATTGACATTACATGAGTGGCCATATGTCTGTCCATAAACAGGACAGGGAGTCTAAAAAGGAAGATGCCATCGCCTCTTATGAAGCCTGGAAAGAAAAGAAAGCAGAAAGCCTGAAAGCCAAAGCAAAAGAAAGACAAATTATGATTAGAAAACAGCAAAGGGAGAGTGAAGAAAAGGAAGAAAAAAGACAATCTGCCAAACAGGTGAAAATACAAATTATTTTGAATGTATTTTGAAAGTGTGTAAGCTTGATACTGATCAGTGTTTCGATAACAAAGGTGTTTGAGAACTGGAAGCGTGAGCATGATCAGCTGCTCAGAGACAGAAACAGAAAGCAGAAAGTGGCTGAAAGTAAACAGAAGCTGAAGAAGCAGGAGAAAGAAGAAGAAAGGCAGAGAGAAAGCAAATCTGCTTTTTCTGACTGGTGAGTATAAATTACACTATGTCTGTCTCTGTTCTTAAAATAATGTTCCTGAAATGATTGCTGGAAGTGCATTGCCACTCCGTCCCAGCAGATTCAGTTCATCCTCACATCTGCTGAAAACATTCTTCTGGCCGGCCTCATTCTCGTCATGTGGTTGTGAAAAGTCACCAACCACAAGGTGGCGCACTCAACCAGATGTTCCTGTTTTAACCCCTTCTAAACCAAACACCTTCGGCAATGAGGTCAATATTAACCCAATCTGTTTTACCTGTTTTTCTTCACCTGGATAAGGTGTAACAAAAAGAAAGATGTTCTTCACGAAAAGCTCAAGAGGGAACGTGACAAGATTAAAACAAAGGCAGAAGAAGAGCTGTACCTGAAGGAAGAAAAAGACAGGATGGCCATAGAGACCTATGAAAACTGGTTGGTAAGTGCAACGCGGAAGAAAATGTAATCCGGATGAGTACGGAAATATCCGCTATTGTTTGCTTTTCAAACAGATCAAAAAGGATCGAGAGCAGAGGAGGAGAAAAGACGAAAGAGTGATAAAGGAAATACTATGGGACAGTCCTCCTCCACCGTGGAGCCCTCCAAATAAAACCATCCCATTTGGAAAGTGACAATCTACTGTCTATCATCTTTTATATTTATTTTCTAATAAAAGACACTTGGATACGGGCATAAGCATTTTATGACTTTTTTTTTCATTCACTAAATTAAGTATTTTTGAATAAATTTGTTCTTTGCGTTACTTTTGACACATTTTACCACATTACAATATTTAGTACTAAAATTTTGCTGCTGTGGTAAAATCCAGGAACATGCTCTTTCATTCTATGACAGTAATTTATGGAGATTTATTTATCTCCCTCATTTGTTTATTGTTTATTGTTAACAGCTTTTTAACTCTTTGGTACTCTGACTTGAGATAACCCTGCTGTAAGTTTTCCAACAATCTTTTCCCTGAAAATATTGGTGTGTGTGTTGCTGTCTAACAAAGCTCTGAAACCTTGATAAAACAGCTTTAAAATCCCCCTCCGGAAGGCTTTTCCAGGAGCTGTGCTTTTACTTTGAAAATCCCCCATCAGGAAGGGTTTTCCAGGAGCTGTGCTTTTACTTTGAAAATCCCCCTCCGGAAGCCTTTTCCAGGAGGGGAGGGGAGGGGTGAGTGAGGGAGTCGCAGACACTCCCTCCGCTCAGTCGAACTTCAGGCTGTGGCTCTGAAAGTTATCACAGAAACTCCGCTTCACTGATTGCGCCTGCATCCCGCTGCTGGAGTCCAGATTTACGAACCTTCGTCGAATCAAATAGAACCGGAGAACCGGAACTCGCAGCTGTCTGGACCCAGAGAACCGAGCCGAACCTCCGCAGTGCTGAAGTTAGCAGATTACCGAGCTGGCAGAGGTAAGGATGTGTTAGCTGGTTCCGCTAGCTTGCCCTACTGGTTCATTCATTCACGGCTGCTGGGGGGTTTAAATCGCTCACCCTGCGTATCTGGAGAACAAGTGAACTAGTTTATTCCTGTCCTCTGCAGACTGTGAGCTTTCACAGAAACACGTCGAAATGAGTCTCTGAGGTGTGTCTGATGAAGGAGTCTCTTTTTTCCCCCTCCAGTGGCAGACGTGGCTTCGCTGCGATGATAAAAGCTTCTTTCTTTCCTCCCAGGCTGTGATGGTCCGGCTGGTAACTCTCTGCAGGGCTGCCCAGCGACTTCTGATTCAAGGGGTTTTAAAGCAGACTCCATTAACAGACCTGGACTGTTTATTTGCACTTTTCAGTGCAAAATGCAGTTTCACGCTGGAACTAATGATTTTAAATTGATTCAGAAAAATAGGTTGCTCATATTTAAAACATCCACCATTTGCAGGAAAATTAGAAGCTGTCCACTCTGACATTTACTTGCACTGTTATGACTAGTAGAGATGCACCAATCACTCTTACCAATTCCACATTTTCTACAATATACACCAAAAAGATTAAATGGGATTCAAGACATTTAACAGATAATTTTAAGTTTAAAAGAAAATGCAATTCTAAGATTTTACAAATGAATGAATGAGTCGGCATGTGTTAACTTTTTACGAGTTTTGTCTGTTTGTTTTCATTGTAAAACTCAACATGTACATCACGTTGCATGCTTTTTTGTTGATGCATTTATTTTTTTAAATGTTCTGTTTTAGTTTTTTTTTTTTTTTAAGTATTATTTCCTTTATTCAACCAGGTAAACTTGAGATCTAGATCTCATTTTCAAGAGGGATCTGGGCAGAAGGTCCCTCTTGGCAATCTGCAATTCACTGCAATCTGAGTATTGCAGGTTAGAATACCTTTTTATCATTACATTTATAAAGATACCGCAAAACATGAAACATTTCCCAACAAACATAAGATCTACAATGAGAATTTACCCACATTGGCTTTGAAATATATGAAACGCTATTCATTAAAGATGCTCCAATCCATTTTTGTTTTATTTCTTAAAATGGTGGAAGCTCTCAGTTTTGATTCATTTAATGAATGGAGATTTGTTTTATGTCAAAGGACTATATCACATTAAAGGCAAAACATATTCAGCAGCTTCTTTTAGATGTTATGGTTTCTAGTTTAACAGAAAATAAAATGTAAAAAATCCCATTTATTGGCAGTTATGAGTCTAACTTCTGTTACTAATAATAATGGAGGGAAGATTGTTCTATTTCAATCTTCAACCAATTGATTGGTGGATCTCAGTTACTATCAGTTTTCTGCATTTGATACTGATTTACTGTATTCTGCTTCATAGTTTAAAAGTGTTTAATCCCACATTTAAGATGGTATCTGGTTCCAGCTTGTCAGAAATCTCTTTGATGTTGATATCACTCTGCTCGTGTCTGTAATCACATTGGTTGTTCTTCTTTCCTGCAGAACAAAACATTTCTTTAAATAGTCACAGCTCAGACATACAGCCTTGATTTATTACGCTGTGAGTTTGCAGAGGAAAGTAAATGTTTCTCATGCACTTCCAATATGGTTCCTTTGTGGGTGTGTCTTTAACAGATGTTTGAGATCAAACGGATCTGTTGCATCGGAGCCGGGTACGTAGGAGGCCCAACATGCAGCGTAATCGCTCAGATGTGCCCGGAGATCACGGTGACCGTCGTGGACGTCAACGAGACGCGCATTAAAGCCTGGAACTCAGACACTCTGCCCATTTACGAGGTAGGAAGATATCAGCGGTTTCAGAGCACAGAGACGAGGATTAATTGAGTTTCATGGTTGAACTTGGACAGAAAGCAGCTTATTAACACTTTTTCACTTTTGACATGCTTTGCAATAAGGTGTGGCTGATACAGTGTTGACATAAAAGTTCAGCTTCACTTTTTTCATTATTATTTGAAGCCACACCTCGTCTCTGAAGAGCGTTGACTTAGTAAGATTTGGTTGTTGCTGCAGTCCGTGTTTCAGTAAAACTATGGCTCCGTCTCTTTGTGAGCCGTTAATTAGTTCCAGACTGTTTCGCAATTCCCCTGCGTCAACTCTGACCACACACTGTTACATCATCATGACTAGTGGTGGTCAGCATGAGTTTCTTGTGCGTTTTGTGAAACATCGCCCTTGCCCCCCTCCTTGCACTTGCACTAACTGAACCCTCCGCTTCCTCTCGTTTCAGCCGGGACTGAAAGAAGTGGTTGAATCATGCAGAGGGAAAAACTTGTTCTTCTCCACAGACATTCCCTCAGCCATCAAGGACGCCGACCTCGTCTTCATCTCCGTGAGTCACGCAGTCGCAGCGCGCATAAGATTTCCTTCTGTTCAATCGGCTTGCATCATAACTGCATTGTCTCCGCAGGTCAACACCCCAACCAAAACCTATGGAATGGGGAAGGGTCGCGCCGCCGACCTGAAGTTCATCGAGTCATGTGCTCGGCAGATCGTAGAGGTCTCCGATGGCTACAAGATCGTCACGGAGAAGAGCACCGTCCCCGTGCGAGCCGCCGAGAGCATCAGGCGGATATTTGACGCCAACACCAAACCCAGCCTGAACCTGCAGGTGTGTAGCTTCACACCTGCAGGTTCTATGGTGTCCAGGTTTCTTCTTGTGTCTTAGTCCTGAGAGTGAGCGCGTCGTTTTAGGTGCTGTCCAACCCGGAGTTCCTCGCAGAGGGAACGGCGGTGCGGGATCTCAAGGAGCCCGACCGCGTCCTGATTGGTGGGGACGAGACGCCGGAGGGTCAGAGGGCGATCAAAGCGCTTTGTGCTGTGTATGAACACTGGGTGCCCAAATCCAGAATCATCACTACCAACACCTGGTCGTCTGAGCTCTCCAAACTGGTGAGTGGACCATATAGAGAATACATGGATACTGGTGTTCAATGGAGTTGATGTTTATAGCGCTACGTTACCTCAAATCTCAATGCACTTTACAACAGAAGCTGGTCTAATTCAGTTCATTCAAACCAATTCCAGTCCTAAATCAGAATTTAGTATAGATGTTCTACAAATACAAACCTATTTGTAGTGCAACAAAAATACTTTCTGCTTATGATTTACAGTACATTAATAACTTTTTGTAATCATAAAAGCTCTAGTAATTTCTTAAATGTTATTTTATTAAACGTTCAGTCTAAGTCAGAAAACTTAGTATTCATGAATTTGTTGTTATTTATTTTAAACTCCTTCATATTTGACAGCAATAAACAAAAACCTATTTTTCATGGTAACTTGGTCACCAAAATGTTTTCAAATTCTGTTTTTAGCCAAAATCAACACTTCCATGTCAGAGGGGAAAAAAATTCTCATTTGATTATGTGAAGCTCAAAAAACCCTTAGTTACTTAAGTCTGTTAGTAAAATACTGAATTGCGACATTATCGTTGAATATTGCGAGATTAATATGAGTTGCAATAAACCTACTCATCCTTCACACTTCAGCATCTCTGAATCTAAGATCCACGTCAGTGAAAATTCATTCATGAGGTCTTACATTTTATTGGCATGCAGAACATAAATCCATGACTCTTCAAATATTGAAAACACTCCATTGAAATTGTGACCTTGCACACATTGATATTACCATACCGACTAGACTTTGACATACTGCACTGCTCTACATATCAAAAGCCAAATAATTTTGATAAATGAATAATAAAGGACATCCAAAGTTGCAATTCCTACTTTTTTTTTTATGACAAGGAATGAAATATTTTATTTTGGTTTTATTTCTTGGCAGAATGTTGAAAAAACATCTGGTTGTGTTTTGGATTTGCAGGCAGCCAATGCTTTCCTGGCCCAGAGAATCAGCAGCATCAACAGCATCAGCGCTCTGTGTGAGGCCACAGGAGCCGACGTGGAGGAAGTGGCCAAGGCCATCGGAATGGACCAGAGGATTGGCAGCAAGTTCCTCAAAGCCAGCGTTGGTAAGAATCACAGCAAAACCTTTTAAGGTGCAATGTGTGTATGTGTGTGTGAAGCAGCACAATCCTGAGGTTGAGTAGCAGGAAGGCAATGTTCAGACTGCAAAAACAAAATCTTATCAAGTACTTTTGTGTGGTTTTTGGTGCAAGTATCTTTGTACACTTGAAATAAAACAAAACTAATTTGCATGTAGATTTTCAGCGAGATATAGGAGCTTGTTTTAACTAGTTCCCAGGGAACTAGCAATTTTTCATCAAAATTAAATAATTATGGACTTAAAAATGTTACTTGTAAGTTAGTTTTGGTAAGTCAAGTACTGAGATATTTGCATCAGAAATTAGACCAAAAGAACTTGGTAAGATTGTGTCCTTTTGCAGTGCAGGTCAACAGAGCTCAACTTTCCTTATGGAGGGAATGCTCTGGAGTATTTTGTATATCGTCTCTTATCCTGATCTGGAGATTTGTCTTTGCTGGTTTGGGTGGAAAATCCCTTCCCAACATGTTTGGAACAAAACGTTGCTGGAGGATTATCCCAAACAATGAATAGTGCAGCTTTAGAAGTTGGTGTTTATTTTTAAACCACAAGCATTCGTTGATGCCCTGTTCAGGTTTCGGTGGGAGCTGCTTCCAGAAAGATGTGCTCAACTTGGTGTATCTGTGCGAGGCCCTCAATCTGCCCGAGGTGGCGTCCTACTGGCAGCAGGTGGGAACTGCACCTCTATAAACGGAGGGTCTAGTTCTCTGGATTTGTTTTCGTCTTTATTACTCTGAACACAATTCCTCTCAGGTGATAGACATGAATGAGTACCAAAGACGACGGTTTGCTTGTCGGATCATCGACTGCCTCTTCAACACCGTCACGGGCAAAAAGATCGCTCTGCTGGGGTTCTCCTTCAAAAAAGACACCGGTGACACCAGGTCAGTCTCTTCTCGTTTTCTTGAGTTTATCGACTGGTTTGACTTGTTTTGCAAGTGTGAACTTGACTCAGGCACAGCAGAGAAAGCCTAAAGGTTTCTTTCATTGCTATTAACATGTCCAGTCAGTGCTGATCCTTTTCCTCCACTTGGAAACTTGCCAAAGCTCACTGCAGTGAACTTCACCCATAACCACTGTTGATGTGTATGCGTTTGTGTGTGTGTTACAACTCCAGAGAGTCATCCAGCATCTATATATCAAAGTATCTGATGGATGAGGGGGCCAAGCTGTTTATCTATGACCCAAAGGTTCTTAAGCAGCAAATCATTTATGACCTGTCCCAGCCCAGCATCTCAGAGGACAACCCAGAAAGAGGTGAGCGAGCGAGAGAGAGAGAGAGTGAGAGTTCATTGTTTTGTCGGACCTGCAGCTCTGTGTGATTTACTGTTAGTGATTAATAAACACTCAACTCGAGTAGCCTTGTTGAGAACTCGTGTTTTTAAACTTTTCTTTATGTGTTCAGGGTTTGTTTGGGTGCTTGAAATCCTTGAAAATGCTTGAATTTCAAAAGGTGCTTTCTAGGTTTGGAAAGTGCTTGAAAGTGTTTGATATTCAAACTGGTGTTTTGTAACAAAGTTGTAATAAACTTTTAGGAGAAAAATGTGATAGAAAGTGATTTATATTGCATTTAAGCAAGTAGGTCATTTACCTTAAGACAATTTGTGTAATTGCCTTATGAATATTTATTATTACTAATGAGTTATCGATCTGTTCTCCAGAAATAAAAGTAGTTTTGATTTTAAATGTTAGTTATTGAAACTGGGGGATGTTTTTAATTTTTGTTTTTTTTTTTCAATCAGGTCTTTAGAGTATGTGAGAACATTTTAAAAACATCAAATTGTGTTTGTGTTTTTTACTTTGACCCTAATATGTAGAAGATTATCACAATAAATGATCAACAATACAAATATTTGTTTTTATTGTGAAAGTCTGGTGCTGGAAAAGTTTGAAAACTTAACTTTGAAATCAAAAAGTGTATGATGAATAACAAATCATGTTATTTAAGATATTTACAGTGAAAACTGAAACGTTGTGGCTCTACTGGTTAATATTGATTTAATAAGGATAAATATTTCTGTTTTCTGAAGTTGTGGTTTAGTTCGGTGATAGTGAAACATGATAAATCCCTCTCGTTTTGTTTCTTTTCTCAGTGTCTGAGCTGGTGACTGTAACGTCAAATCCCTATGAGGCCTGCCAGAGCGCTCATGCATTGGTCATCTGCACGGAGTGGGACATGTTTCGGGTCACAATCATACTTCCTCTTCGTACACATTTCTTCTTCCTTAGCAACCGTGCACTTGGGATTTCATGATGTCGTTTCGACGCCTCTACAGGAACTGGATTACGAGAAAATTTACAAGAAGATGCTGAAGCCGGCGTTCATATTCGACGGTCGCAGAGTCCTGGACCATCTTCACGCCGAGCTGCAGAGCATCGGCTTTCAGGTGAGCAGACAGACAGCTACGTATTTTTTCATGTTATTTTCATTGGGCTCTACTTGACAAACCTTGAAAATGTTGAACCTATTTTTGAAGTAAAATTAAAATTGATCGGTGGTTTTATTCCTTATTTTTTAAAAGTCAGAAGTGTATGGTTTTGCAGTTTTCGGTCTTTGACTGGGCGACACGGCTATGTCGATAATTGTTGATTAGTTTTTGTTTTAAATCTCTGAAAAACTGCCGAACTTGTGATGCGACCCTTCCTGCTTTCTCCAGTCTCCTTTGAGCTGATGTACTTTTTTGTTTTTGCGATAATTTTTTCTTTATTTTTAAAACTGCTCCTGCAAGTTATTCGGCAGGCTGTTGCTAGGTAACCAAAGCATGAGTGAGTTGCTTGGTAACCAAAGAATAAGTCAGTCGATCCCATCCACCTTGCTTAGCTGGCTGTGAGAGGTTGAGCGGCTACAGTCTTTTCTCTGCCTACATCCCCCAGAATGCCGTGTGGTTCTGAATCAGAGTTGGTTGAAATGATTGAATATTCTCAGACGTATTTTGTATTGATATTGATTATGTGCCTATCACAATATTGGAGACATACCCTAAAATTTTTACCCAAACAAACTAGAAACCTCCTGGTCTCTGTTGTTCTTGGTTCTAATGAGTGAATTTCCTGCTGAAAACAATTGATCATTGCGATGCGATACAGACTGTTAGTGCAATTAGGAGACTCTAAGGTACGGTAGTTCTGCAGACAAATGGCTAACTTCACCCCTCTGGTTGCAGATTGAGACCATTGGAAAGAAAGTGACTTCTGCTCGAATCCCTTATACCCCTGCAATCGTTGGTTCTCGCGTCGCTTCTACTGAGCCTCCAACCAAGAAGGCAAAAGCCTAAAGCCGGATTCTCCCCGCAGCAAAAGGCGACTTTCCTCCTGCTTCCTTTTCATTTCAACAGCAGAGAGGCCTGAGTAGCGTGCTGCCCCCTGCAGGCCACACAGCAGGCCTGCAGCTTCTCTGCTACCTGGACGGACGACTGAAAGTGGCTACAGATCAAATATTTTTTATATTAAATCATTCCATATGCAACAATAACTTTACATCACACCCAGAACAGTATGTCACAAAGACACACATCAGATGACCTGCTTTTTATATAAACACTATAAACACAAGTTCTTTCTTATGTAATTTACTATATAATGAAGTACTGTCCTTAAAGGCAAAGTTTTATATAATTTTTAAAAAATACCAACTATTTTTATAAATCATGTTGCTGTATGTTAATCTTCCATGTCAGGATGTTCGCCTGAAGGGCCAATGCAATAAAATGTGAGTCTACAATTTGTACTGAAGACTTGTAATGCAAGTCTTTACATACAGATATACTTTTCTCCAATAAATCTGTCTTTTTAAGCTTAAATCACAGTTGTGAGCTTCCTCTGATACCAATGTATGAAGTAGACATGCAGACAGAATATTTCAGAAAAGATGTTTGTTTCACACATCACTTGATTTCAGTGTTTTAAAGAAAACAGAAAACATGACTTCCTGTTTAAGAGCTTTAACTCCCTATGCTGCTCATGGAGGCGAGAGAAGGTGATTGAAAAGTGCAGCTTCTGCTCCCAGCTGGCCATGAGTTTCATCTGATTCTCTGTGATCGTTTTAACAAAAGGCAGCCCTGGAGACGGAAAAAAATAGTATCCTGACCAAAAAAAACAAAAACTCTTTGTTGCAAGTTTTAGTTCACAAGTCAGCTAAAGTTGTACGCCTCCTGGTCTCTGTTTTTCTTGGTTCTAATGAGTGAATTTCCTGCTGAAAACAATGGATCATTGTGATGCGTTACAGACTGTTAGTGGGATTAGGAGGAGAAAAACAGCATGAACTGCTTCAAGAAGCTTCTTGTTCTGTTGTGATTTCTGCTTTTCTCTTCTTCAGCAGATTCTTCAAGAAGAATTCACCTGTAGGAGGAAAAATAGTTTTTAATTTTCTGATTTATTACTTGGAACTGTTGAGATATGGAGACTCATTTCTCCCAAACCTCCTCTGAGCTGCTAATGACTAAAGGTTAACCAAGGAGATTAACTTGGTTCTTAATCTTCACGCTAAGGCAGGGGAATGTAACCTGCAGCTCCAGAGCCACATGTGGCTCTTATAAAACCACACACTGTAAGAAGTATTGTGTAATTATAAAGGGAATAAGTGGTGGTTCTAGCAGGTTTTCTGTAGGGGTTTTATGCAATAAAGGGGAGGAAATGCCTAGATTAGGAACCCACTAGTGCAACCAGGCTTTTAAAAATACAAGTTACTGGAATAATTTTTAGTTTGCTACCTATGTTTTTTATTTTTCTTATTTATGGAAGGGACTTGCAATACTCTACAAAATACTTTTTCCCTCTGTAAACTTTTGATTTATTTTGTTCTAAAATCAGAAAATAGAAATGCATTTCTTAATGAAATTGTCTTTTCAAAATAAAAGTATTTCAGTCCATGTTCATAGGATATTTTGAAGCTCTAGACAAACTTTAGTTTTGTAGCAGTGAAGCAGAAATGGCTCCTTTAAAGCAAAAGGTCGATGTGCAGTGTTCGTTTTTCTACCACTGAATATAATTTCGATGCATCAGAGTTAAAGAAACTAAATATAAATGATGGCCAACATTTTCTAAATGTTCTTTTCCTTTCACTTTGAAATTATTCACTTCTTTGTGTTTTTCAAATAAAATTTCAACACAGCATGCTAATTTAAAGTTTGGTACAATAGTGAGACAAACTGTAAAAAGTCCAAGTGGTGCAAACACTTTACAACACAAAGTATATCGTATTATTAGTCGTAAAACAACTGTTGATAAGCTGTTTTGTTGCACAACCAGACCTAATCTCCATTTTTAGGGTTACTCCAGGTCATCTGAAGATACCCTGAAAGGTGCTGAGCTTGCAGCTCTCTGGGAACAAAAACAAGCTGGTCTGATATAACATCTCAGCGAAACTGAATTTCCAGACAATTAAATCTCAAATTACAGCACACACACAAAGGACAACATGCACAAAAAAAAAAAAACAGACCTCACCTGTTTTTTTAAATGATGTTACAAGCAGGCAGAGCCATGCATCTACCACTTCCAATTTTATTCTCAAATAAATCTACTCTGAACAATTCATTTTCCTTCATATTTTTGGAGCATTAATAATTCAGCTCACCTGCTTTGTAGGAGGATCGAACCAGTGGCCCGCTGGCTGTGTACACAAATCCCATCTCGTTCCCGACTTTCTCCCAGTAAGCAAACTTTTCAGGGGGGATGTATTCCTCCACCTAAACCCGATCACACGTCCTCATAATTATGCCTCCATCTGCAAACACTAAATCTGACTTGACTGCTTCTGCAGTGTGGAGGACTCACCTTTAGGTGGCGCTTTGTGGGCTGCATGTACTGACCGAGGGTTAGACAGTCCACTCCTGCCTCTCTCAGCTCTGCAACGTCACCACAGCAGCAGTCAGACAAGAGCTTGCACAGACCTGTGTGTGTTTATCTGCAGCTGCCACAGACCGGTCAGAGTGTTGACTATCTGCTGGTCGCTCTCGCCCAGTCCCAGCATGACGGAGGTCTTCGTGAGGACGCCGGGTTTGACCTGCTTGGCGTGTTTCAGGACAGTCAGGGATTGGTCGAAGTTCGCTCTGGGGTCCCGAACGTACCTGGAGGAGACGGTGGAGAAACACTTCAGGCTGAGGAATGCCTCTGGCGCAACCTGGTGGTCAGGCTGTGTTAGCTAGAGATCTGAATTTAACACAATCAAGATGTTTCTGCGGCCTTCCATTTCATTGTAATCATATTATCGACTCATACGAAAGGCAAAAGGACAGTAAGGCTGCCATATTGCATAAAATGAGCTTGATCAACTTATAACAGGCCGAATGATTGACTGTAATGTTGGTGTTTCAGATTGATATTAAAAAATTCATGTAGCTCATATTAAATCTCAACAAACTGATTATCCTCCAATCAACTATTTCTTTTTGGGATAATATTCATACTAATATTATGTAATAGTAAATTACAGAGGTGTAGAGTGTGCATACCGTTGCAGCTCTCGCACCGTCTCCACATTGTGAGCGTAAACGTCCAGCCCTGACAGGGCAATCTTCTCTACCGCTGACAGGTCGCCACGGAAATCAGGGGTCAGGCATTCGACCAGGATGTGAGGGTTTCTGCATGAAAAAGACAAAAGCACTTACTTGTCAGCTTTGCACTCATGAAGTGAAATAAATTTAAAAAGATCTAATGGCAGATCCATATGATACAAATCTAAAAAAAAGAAAAAAAATCTACCTCTCCTTCAGGCTAATAACTGTTTTAGCAAAGTGTTCTGCTCCTCCATCAGCGATATCTGTGAAAAACAGCGGAAATAAAACTGATTGATCATTCAAAAGCACATTGTAAGTATGTTTAGCAAATTTGTAAACATTTAAATTGTATTGAATATGAAATGTATGTATTTTTATGGTCTGTAGAAGTATAGGGGAAAAATATTACTAATTAAAGTCTAAAATCCCATCCATCCATCAATTTGGGTTTTTTTCAGGTTCTGTACTCAAAGCCCAATTACTGCAGAAAATTCTGCTAGAACTTTCTAGAAACCTTTTCCAAATATCCTCTACAAATGGGCTTAAAAGAACTGAGAACACGGGACGTTTAAGGCAGAAAACGTAAGGAGTTTCTAGGTGTGATGACCAGTAAAGGTTCAGCACCGGGAGTGAGGGAAGAAACTTTACCATCTCTGTCAACAGATGTCAGAACCACGTAGTCCAGCCCCCAGGCTGCGATGGCCTTGGCTGTGTTGTAGGGCTCATCTGGGTCCAGAGGAGGCGGCTGACGGGCCGTCTTCACCGAGCAGAACCTGCACCCCCGGGTGCATGTGTCTCCCATCAGCTACCAGCAGAAAGACGGAAAGAAAAGTAATCTATGTGTCACTGAAAAAAACCCAATAGACACCTGAATTGGAGGATCGATAACAGATTCTCCATCAATGTAAGAAAAGTAAACTTAGCTGAATTCAGCTGTTTTTAATTGCTCAAGAGTTCTGAGCTTCAAACGACTAACATATGAAGAAAAGTCTTTGTGGGGGAAACTATATTGAGCTCATAAATTACTATACAGGTAATTTATGATCAAACACTCTGGAACTGTTAAAGTCTTCAAAAGAGCAGCCTCCTCCATTTTAAAGTATCTGAGAGGTTCCTTCATGTATGTAACACATTCATGATGACAAGTATGTTCAGACATTAAAAAGAAAAGTTAACGCCCTTCATTTTAACATGACGGCAGAGGCTCACCATGATGGTGGCAGTAGCGGTGGCATATTCTCCTCCGCCCCAACATTCTCCAATGTTTGGACACCTGGCCTCCTCACACACCTGAGAAAACACACAGAGACACTGTTGCAAAAAGAAGAACGTAAAAGGATGAATAAAAATATTGCACACAGTTTCCTATCCTGGCGGAATTTGAACTGTGGCCATAATCAGGTGCATCCTTGTGAAGACATTTTCAACAAGTTTCCCTGCTACTTTTCATGCTTTGGTTTGATTCTAAAGTCAAAGCTTGAGGTCAGTCTGTTCCTGACCGTGTGCAGGTTGAGGTCTCTCAGTGTGTTCTTCAGCCTGTTGTAGTTCTTTCCAATAGGGATCTCCGTCTTCAGCCATGGAGGAAGCCTCAGCCTAACAACAGCAGAGAACGGACATAAAGATCCTTTCACTTACATGTGTCTGATAAACTTTAATAAGTTGAAATGATCAGTTTCATGCAAATCTATTTAATCAATTTAACTGTCTCCTCTAAAGTCATCTGTTGATAAAATATGATGAACATACTTTCTCTGTAAATTACAAAAAATTCCACATTTTGCCACGTTGCGCCTGCAACAAACTTTAACTGCAGAGATTTTGTGACAGCAAAAAATAACTAAAAAAGGATACATGCTATAAATTCTTTTCAAGTGTCAGGAATCTGAGGATTGTGATATATATTTATATCCATCTCCTCTGCTCTGATCTGTTTCAATAAAATCCAGTTCAAACAACTACATGTGCAAAAACAGTGCGTCATTTTCCTCCTGCTTTTCATGAATGAACCAGTTGCTTCTGTCTATCGCGTAAAACCCACCGAACGTGGGAAAGGAGCCAGGTTGTTTGGAGACACTGTACCTCTCCCCCTTCTGTCTCTTCAGGTTGCCTCTGTACTCGGCCCACTTGCTTTTCTCAGAGAGTTCCCCGGATATAAAGTCCTGCAGCCCGGGGCCGTCCTGGCTCTGAAGCTCCTTCTTCATGTCCTCTCTGTCTGCAGAAGACTTGGGTGAAGTGTTCAGACACTTTGTGTACACCTGTAATCAAAAGTCATTCCGGTCACCTCTCAATTAGTCAAACATCAATTATTCTCCATATAGGAAGCTTAAGGATCCACAGACAGAGTTTGTTTTGTTGAATAAGCTGCCAGCAGCACAGCAGAGCAGCGGAGTTACAAAATAAGGACTGCTAGCTAATGTTAGCTCCAGACCCACTGACCCCGATTCTGGATGTCAACCTTGCGGACAGAAAGCGGTTTAAATCATTTCCCCATATTCAGGTTTCCTCAGACACTCACATGTAAGATCGAGCTGGGTCTTAACCTTAAGTGGTTTGTGGAAAAGCGACCCGTCATACAGCAGCTCTGTTTTAACAACGCCATGACAGCAAAATCCCTAGAAACGATCTGACCTCGACAAGCAGCTGCTTTTGTCTAATGCTGCATTCATGAAACGAAAACTGACTGGGCAAATATGAGACATCTCTGGTTTCAAAGTTTTTCACAAGAGCGGCACCATAAATTATAAAAGATCATGCATTTTAATTATGAATTTTTTTTTGTCTTTTATCAATTTAAGTGATTTTGCTGGCTATACAATTACGTATTTAGTTTTAGTATGTCTGAGTTGGATCTGAATTATTTAACTAAAAACATTAACCAAATGGGATTTTAGCTATTTTTGGATAGCATTCCCATTTCCAGTTTACAGCTCAAGTATTGTATATAATTGTGCTCACTTTTTCGTTGTTGTTGTTTTTTATCGAAGTATCCAAATACAGAAAACACTTTAACTTTGGTTCAACCTGGATTTAGGTAAGTATGGCTATCATTATTTTAACGTTTGTAAATAAAGCCAGTAGATGTTCGTAAAAGACACTCGCAAATTTATATTCCAAAAATACGCTCTGTTGTTTCTACTTCATCCCAAAATATACTTTTCTGTCACATTTTGAGTCTTCAGAAGCCAAATTGTAGAGAGTTCGATGATCGATTATAACGGCTGCTTATGGGCTCCTACAATTGCGTCATGACGCCCTTCCGTCCTCCTTTCCTCTGCTACCGGCGAGGTAAGGATAGCTGTGAAATTGTCACGGAGTTTTCATCTAACTCCATCTGAGTCTATTAACACACGTTTCCATTTATTTTTTACATCAAGACACC
Source organism: Poeciliopsis gracilis (assembly GCA_911649635.1). Lineage (NCBI taxonomy): Eukaryota > Metazoa > Chordata > Actinopteri > Cyprinodontiformes > Poeciliidae > Poeciliopsis > Poeciliopsis gracilis. Next base: position 584,206 of record CAJVRI010000128.1, read on the forward strand.
GAGGATGTTAAATGTCACAATATGAGCTATATTTTTGTTCTGTTTTTAGTTTCTGTGGAGAAATAATAGTTTGTCCACAGTTTATCCGTCTGCGGCCTGACGGGTCTGCTTGTTTCAATGGCGACGGCTGATTAAACTGTTTCAGTTACAAGAGTGGGGTGTGAACAACTCCTGGTAGTTTGTGCGACTGTTCTGGAGTAGAAAATGTTGTATTTTTTGTTAAACGGGAATGTGGAACAGCGCAGCTCTGTGTTAGCATTAGCTCAGTCAGAGTGGCTAAATCCAGACTGGCTTGATTCTAGCTTAAATCACATGCTAACATTACAGCTATCAGGACATTTACATACATCCCGTGCTTTAGAGTGGCCTCACTTATTGAGTGTTAAGTTAAAGTGCTTAAACAAGATTCACATATATCACTTGTTTTGTGCGTGTGTGTAGAATGAAGACCATTCTCAGCAGCCAGACTGTCGACCTGCCTGACAATGGTAAGATGCTGCTGCTGCTGCTGCACAGGTGAACATGAATAAATGTGTTGCAATGTTCTTAAACTGACTTTTGTTTTGTTTGCCAGTGGAAGTCAGGTTAAAGGGGCGGACAGTGATTGTCAAAGGGCCCCGTGGTAAACTCACCAGGGAGTTCAACCACATCAACCTGGAGCTCAGCCTGCTGGGCAAGAAACAGAAGAAGGTAGCTATGACTGACTGTCTGTTAGTGAAATGGTGTTGCATGAGTATATTCAAAGAAAGTTTAACCACTAGCAATGGAGCTAGTGCCGGGATGCATCCCTGCTTCAATTACAAGATAAAAAGTAACGCTGAGCACGATGTCAGTTTGACTTTGTTTTTGTGTGGTTGTACCCCCTTATTGTCAAGTTATCAACCATTTGAGCATTTCTAACTGTAAGTTAACGTGTGAGGCTGTATAAAACTGATCTCTGTGCTGTGTTGTTCAGCTTCGTGTGGAGAAATGGTGGGGAAACAGGAAGGAGCTGGCCACGGTGCGCACCATCTGCAGCCACGTCCAGAACATGATCAAGGGTGTCACTCTGGTGAGGTTCACCTTCTGGGAAACACTGCAGTCAAATGAATCTTGGCCGCCTGGGCTGCTTTTCTTCTAAATTAACAACATCAGCCTGTTTGCTTGATTGTTGACTTTGCTCCTGTTGTCTGCTGCAGGGTTTCCGGTATAAAATGCGCTCTGTGTACGCCCATTTCCCCATCAACGTGGTCATTCAGGAGAGTGGGAGTCTGGTGGAAATCAGGAACTTTCTGGGAGAGAAGTACATCCGCCGTGTCAGGATGAGGCCTGGTAAGTTGGCTTCACACTGTGGAGACTGGAGTATGAGATGTTCACTTCCTGTCAGCTTGGAAAAGTCACAGTTTGATTTGGTGGAAATGGTGTTTGGCCAGATTTTTATGTAAGTTCAAAATGATCACATTCAGTGGGTTAAATAGACTGGCAGTAAAATGTAAACTAACAAAACAGTGGTGGGCAGTTTTGGTTGTTATTGTCCTTTTTTTTTGTTTTTGAGGAAAGAAAAGTGTTACTGCTTATTGAGTTTACTTCTACACAGCTTTAAAATCCAAACATGGTTATAATAAATTGACAGATTTTTATCAAGTTTTCTGGTTTTGAAGCTTTAATTGTTGGAAAAATCAGATTTATTTTAGCCCACAAATTTGCCGTTTGGGTTTCCATAGTGACGTTAGCTCAACCACAAATTTCCAAGCTTTTATTTGTTTTGAGTTATTGAAATAAATGCTATTTATTACATATTTTATGTATCTTTTTTTGTTGTTCAAGAAAAATGTGAGTGGGAAATATTGATTTAAAATTGGAAATTGAATTTGGCATAAAAAACTGAGATTTTATTCTTAATCCGTATCGCCCAACCCCAGATTACCAAATGTTTTGGTCATATTAACCAAACATTTGTGCTTTTATTTGCAGAAAATGCTAAAGATTGTTTAAACTTTAATGTTAATCTTTGATCAGGAAATTGTTAAATTTTTACAGCACTAAAGCTCTTGTACTTTCATAAGTCTGTTGCTTTTCATCTATATTTTTTACAAAATCCAGTAATGTATTAATGTAGCAATATATTCTAAACTCTCAAACAAGGTCTTTGACATCTTAGCGCTTTCTAAATTGTGATTTTTTTTTTGCATCATTTTGTGTAAAAGCCTCATTCTGATAGAATAACTGTATATAAATATTAAATTATTAATTTTTGTATATTTGCTTTTTAAACCACAATATCCACAGAGCCAATTGTTCAATCAAAACTAATATGAAATGAGAGTAAATATTATTTCTTCAGTACTGATTCTCTCACCCACCTTTAGAATTTTTATTGGATAATAATTCAGTGGAAATAAATATCTGGTCCCATGGTAGCATATTAAAAATGATCTTCTCTTTTGCCTCCAGGAGTTAACTGTGCGTTGTCAGCAGCCCAGAAGGACGAGCTGGTCCTGGAGGGAAACGACATCGAGCTGGTGTCAAACTCAGGTGTGTCTCTTTGACGTCATCAAACTGCAGAGCCGTTCTGTCCATCAAGATGCAATGAACTGTAATAAGAGGTTCTGTTGATAGTTGTGACGTGTCGGTTTAGTTTCTTTGTGCAGATGTTCAAAATGCATCTGAAGTGTTTGGGTGTCGGTGACGGTGTTGTGATGTGATCCTCGTCCTCCTCTGTTGCAGCTGCTCTGATCCAGCAGGCCACCACAGTCAAAAACAAGGATATCAGAAAGTTCTTGGACGGCATTTACGTGTCTGAGAAGGGAACAGTAGTGGATGCAGACCAGTAGAGAAAACATCTGCTGGTGTAGAGGTTAGATGATGCCGTCGGTCTGCCCTGCATGGGAACGTCTCGCTTTTTCTACCCGTCCTGTTTGTTTTCCTGGGACTTTTCTTTCTGTTGCAGATCTGTCTGTTGCATGCTACCTACCTTAAACTCGTCAAGTGTCAGTAATCATGAAATTCAGGAGTCTATCCAGTTACGTTGCCTATTTGAAGTCATTCTCCTCATATGTGACATGTTGACAAAACTCAGTATAAAACTCCAGGTGAACTTAGGGCAGAATTTTTTCATAAAGTAAAGATTTTAGCGAAATGCTCCTGCTACATAAAAGCCATTTAATGGATACATTTGACTCTAATTCTAATCATAAGCTTGCACTTAAAACTTATCTTTATTTTTCAGTTTTAAAGCCACTTTTCTCTTTTCAAACTATTAAACGGGATGTTTACCTTGTTCTTTATTACCCTCCTGCGCATGCTTTTCATCATTGGACGCTTGACTCTAAATCTTCCCATCTTTGTGCGTCACTTTTCCTTTTCATGATTAAACCTTTGCTTTCATTCTTCAGACCAGGCCCTGAGAAATAAGCATGTACGGGTTTTTTTCCCCATTGTGTTTTAAAGTAAGTTTCAGCTCTGATTTGTGGCTCTCCTGTTTCACTGCAGCGGCGTTGATCCAGCAGGCCACCACCGTCAGAAAGAAGGACATCAGAAAGTTCCTGGACGGCATTTATGTCAGCGAGAAAACCACCGTGGTGGAGCAAGATGATGAATAAATATTCTCTTCCTGTTATGACCAATAAAGCAAACATCTTTATATATTTGTTTTCTGTTTTTTGTTCAGCTACAACGAGGATAAACGTGAATAAAAGGGTGTGTAGACAAGAAATAATCATTCATGTTGGCTCTAATATGTTTTTCAGATCTGTTTTTACAATATTTCAAATTTTACGAAAGGAAAAACATTTTGTTTTAAATCAAGTTTTTGTGGCCTAGTGGAGCTTTCCAATCTTTTTGCAAAAAAAAAAACAAAACGTATTTGGACACAACTATTTTAAAAGGCTGTCAAGTGGACCAGGTGATGGTGATTTAAATTGTCTATAAGAGATGATCTAGTAAATCAACAGATGAAGTTCATCACCTATTTGCAGCCCAATATTTCGAATATGTTACTATGTTACATATTTGAGGGAAAGCTAATGTTTTGCATTGGATTTGTTTTGAACCTGATGGTTTTTATTGACGCTGATCAGCTTCCTCACATCTTAAGCTCCACATAATCTGCTGTCATGGTCAATTAAAAATATTTTATTGACGTCAAATGGAAATTAAATGTTACTCAAATGATTCAAGATTCTTCATGTAAACCGGTCAGAAACACATGGAAGAATTTTGATCAATACGGATAAAAAGTCTTTAGAAAAAGTGGCAAAGAGAAATTGATGCGTTTATTGTATTGCAATGTGGCAGACAGGAGAAGAGCCCTGGAGCGGATGGTGAGGGGAGCCAAGATGATTCAGGGTCTGCGAGGAACTAGTTTGTTTTCATTCATTCATTTTTTTCTCTGCTGAAGTTTTGAACTGGGAAGATGATGCTCGTTACAACATGGTTGTCATTTTAAAGCGCATCTTTTGAGTGAAAAATCTGTCAAACCGCAGCAGCAATATCACTTTATGTGATTTAAATTTAAACCATAGCTGTTTTGTTTTTTTAAATTATTATTATTACGATCTCACAGTTTGTTTTGTCTGTGAATTCCTAAATAAACTCGGCACGTCTGATGACGTAGTGACGCACGCCAATCCTGAATCGGCGCGTCACCTCCTGGCGACCACGGTGCTTCGCGCCAACAGCTGAAAGGTTTTGGGACATTTCTGCACCAAAGCGGCGACCAGGCGGCGAGAGCGGCGAGTTCAGGATGGTAGGTGTCAGTGTTAGTCTGTTCGCTCAGGCCTGGAGCGAACAAAACCCCGGAAGTTTTTCAATCAGGCGACAACAAAATCCCTGCGAAGTCATGTGGATGAAGCTGCTCTCCGCTTTAGCTGCAGCTAAACCGCTTCGATTTATTTCACACTACAAATAAGCATCAAGCTGTTTAAATGTTGGCATGTTTGTTCTTTTTTGTTGTTGTTGTTGTTTAGGAAAAATGATGCGTTTACGTGCAGGATCCTAGTCAGAAAGTGAAGGCGCCTGAAATCGAGCGCCTGAGCGCATCCATTAATCCTCCAGCCTCTTGTCTCTGCGTCAGAGACTCGTGTTTACAACCACAGTTTGCAACTGTGGTCCAGTCCGCATCTCTGCATCTCTGTGTTTGTGTGCAGGACATCAGGCGGTTCTTTGGACCGGTGTCAGGGAAGCCTGCCCCAAATCTTCTCGTCCGAAAAGCAGACGAGAAGAAGAAGAAGAAGAGTTTCTCAGAAGAAGATGTGACAAAGAAGAAGAAGAAGGAGGAGAGCACTAAGGCAAGAGGATGTTGTCCTCCACCATGCAGAAAAACTGTTTTTCCACTTCACTACACAATATTTGTATTTTTGTCATCCAGGTCAAAAGCTCCAAAAATGAAGAGCAACACAAAAGCAGCGAAAAGAAACGAAAGAAACGCCACGTTATAGAATCAGGTGTGCAAAATATTTTAATCTTTTATGTCATAAATGAACATGTAGGCTGATCCTCTAGAGATGCACCGATTAGGCTACTTCCTGCCAGAACCAGTTTCAGGTTTTTCTTTGTCTGACCAGATTTTGACCAATTCCACTGTAACTTTTGTCTTATCTTTAAACTCTGCATCACCTAAGATCCAGCGAACATCCATCCAAACAGCCCAAATATCTAAATGGCTGGTGGAGTCTGAATGCAAGAGTAAAATTAAACTCTGCATCCAAAAACATTTTTGTTTTTTGCTATTTCGATATTAAACATTCTAAAGCTACAATAATTCTGATTTGGTATTTTGTGAGGCTCAAGTTGGAAACCAGCAAAATAGGAAATTAATCACACAAGTCCCCAGCCTTTATCATTATCAAAAATGCATGAAACAAAATGTTGTTAGTTGATTTATATTTGGTGCGTCGTTATAACTCTCTGTAATTGTACCTGATGGCAGGAGGCGTACGCTGGAACATTTTAGCCATTTTAAAACAGTAACTTGTTAAAATCTCAGTGTAACGTTTTCCTGGTATCCCATTTCTGCCTTTATAATTACACTTCATTTTTGTTTCTGCCCAGATTCAGACGAGGAAGAGCCGGTGATGAAGGCTAAGAAATCCTCCAAAGGGAAAGCTGCGACCAGCAAAGCAGATCCGCCTCCTAAGAAGGATCCAGTGCAGTACGTCTCTGAAACAGGTCAGACGCCATCAAATGAAAATATTCCCAGCTGCACTTAATGTATTTGGCCTTTAAAGAAAAGCTCTGCTTGCCTCTCAAACCTGCAGATTCGGACAGTGACAACTTTCAGAGTCTGAAGAAGGCCTCTAAGTCCAAACAGAACGGCTCTAATAAAAAGTCAGAAGAAGACAGTGGCAGTCCTAAAGCCAAAGAGCGAGTCAAGTCTCCTGCCAAGCCTCCTTTGAGTCGAGGGAAAACTGAGATAAAGAGTCCCAAAGTTCCTACAACCCCTAAACTAGCCCCGCCCCCTCAGCCTAAGCAGACTCCCACCTCTGTACTCGACTACTTCGGCAGCGGAGAGATTCACCGCTCAGACAAGAAGCTGGTAGCCAGCACCAAACGAAAGGCTGTGAGCAAACTTTCCTTTCCTCGGATTCTCCATGACGTCTTTCCCAATGATTTTCTCACTCTGCAGGAAACTAAATTTGTGAAACTCCTGTCTTCCTTCAGCCGACTCAAGAGCTGGATGACCTGATAAGCGACGAGGAATTGGCCCGACAGCTGCAGATGGAGGAGGACATGGAGGTAAGAGGTCAAATCAACTACAGGGTATTTTCACACGAAGCGGAAACTGAATCAGGGTCTTGAATTCTCAGTTTGGAGATCATTGGAATACGTTTTCATTCAGTGGAATAGTGTGTATGTGTGTGTGTGTGGGGGAGGGGGGGGGTCGTGTTGACGTCAGAAAAGCTGTTTCCTTCCTAGGTTCTCCTGACATAGTTTTAATTAAAGAGCAGCTCTTTGCAGCTGCGTGCACATGTTGGTGTCATGAACCAGAGTTTGCAGGTTCCTGTTTAGGATGCGACGCCTTTAAGCGCCTCCTGAAGCAGCTCTGAGCCCAGCGACCTCCATCAGTACTTACATGCTACAGTGCAGGGATTTTTCTGGCAACAGAAATATATTCCAACAAATGTACAATTTCTGGCTTGATGCGTTTTGTTGATCTGTAGCGATTTGCAAACCCTCTTGAATTTTCTCATTACCTTCACTAAATTTAATACATTTCATATTGAAGATTAAAACTCAGTAGTACATAATTGTACTACTGTGTAATGGAGCAGTACAATGCTGAATTGGTCCTCTTCAATCCTAAAAATGTTCTTCAGGTGATGGAAGGCCAACTTTGTAATTGTCTTTATGCGTCTTTGAAAGTCCGGGTTTGACGTTACATGACAGGTTACCTATTGATACAATGAAATTTCTTCTTTGGGTAAGACTCGAGCCAGAACTGAGCCAGAGAGTCCAACCAAACTTTCTGGTTGTTTCAATGTTTCATGGTCAGCAGGGTCAAATTCTGCACTGAGGTCCGACAGAGTCTTCATGTGATTTTGCTATTTTTCTTTCAAGCAGGTGGAAAAACAAGTCCATGAGGATGAGGAGTTTGCCAGAACGTTGGCCATGCTGGACACCGAGCCACAGCCCAAAAAGGTAATGCACTGCAATGGTCACTAAAAGGCATGTTGGCTTCTTATAGAGGAGATGTAAATATGTTTTTGTCCCTTTTCAAGGCTCGTAAAAACTCTGAGGAGAAACCAAGTCCAAGCACGACGCCCAAGAAGAGCAGCGCGAGTCGGACTCCTCCGGAGGACGTTGTCAGTCCGTCGCCCAAGAAGAGCCCCGCTGCTGTCAGAGCCAGCTCCAAGCTGGCCATGATGAAGAAACGGGACGAGGCGAAGGACGAAGGCGCGAAAAGCAAAACGCCCGCTTCACCGAGGAAAAACAAAATCTCTCCGAAAAAAGAGCCGCGAGCTTCACCGATTTCGGACATGAAATTCACACCCAAAGCAGGAACGACACCAACGGCGCTGAAAACGTCTCCTAAGAAGCCCGAGGTAACGCAAGACACAAGAGGCTGAACTCTGACCCATTCATTTGAGCCGCTTTCAGGTTTTATTCTGTTTCCCAACCAGAGCACAAGTACAAGTCCTGACGACGCGGAGAAGAAGAAGATGCACACTCTGGCTTTCAGGAATTACCTCAACAGAGACGGACCACGAGCGCTGGGGTCCAAGGAAATCCCGGAGGTAAAGTGGAACCGGCTGCTTCTCAGTCATTCTTTATTTCAAAACAAATTTACTCTATTTTAAAAAAAAAAAACAAACTCTTTCTAGGGAGCAGAGAACTGTTTGGAGGGCTGTGTGTTTGTGCTGACTGGAGTCCTGGAGTCGATGGAGAGAGACGACGCCAAAGCTCTGATTGAGCGCTACGGAGGCAAAGTGACGGGAAACGTCAGCAAGAAGACCAACTACCTGGTGCAGGGCAGAGACAGTGGAGTGTCCAAACTGGACAAGGTCAGCCAGCCACTTTCTGCTTTTATCAAACAGAGGGGAAATAAATTGGTGAGATCATTTTAAGTTGTTTTTGTACTCGAAAGCAACAGGATGCTGTGGTTTATTTAAAAAAAAAATAGCCTCCGATTTATCAAACAACATGAAGCACAAATTACAGAAATATTCTAGTTTCATTTGTGTTAAGGTTCTGAGTTTTCCTCTCTGTGTTTTGCTCTCCAGGCTGAGAGTTTAGGCACCACCATCCTGGATGAGGACGGCTTGTTGGAGCTGATCAGAACCAAACCAGGAAAGAAGTCCAAGTATGAGATCGCTGCAGAAGCCGAGGTCAGAACTAATATATATTAGTAACACTATAAAGGCTTTTACTTTGGCACATTAGCAGTAATAAATACCAGCGTGGCTTTTATTACCATATGGCCTAAAGAGGCAGGATTATGTGTTTTCCAGTTTCCCATTTTATAACACAATCATGTAACTAAAAGAATAGCATTATAACATGATGAGAAGCTCAAAGTCAACTTTACATGAACTGCCCTTTAAAGAATAGCAGCTAAGCTAATGTGAAAATTTACCAAAATATTACCAAAAGCTGCAAATAGTTCACAAAATGTGTTTTCCTTCATAAAAGTGATTTTTTGTAAATGATTAGTACTGAGAATAAAACATAATAATAAATGTGACCTCCTGCTCTGTTTGAACCGAGTCTGCAGATACCAGCTTTAACCTTTAACCTTTAAATGGTTCTAATGAAGTCGATCTCTCTCCATTTCTTTGGTTGTTTGGCTGCATCTTTTAGTGCAAAGCCTCAAAAAGCAGAACAAGTGAAACCTCAAAGCTCACCCCCAAGGCTCAGAAGATCTCCCCTTCCAAGGGGAACTCCAGGTCCCCCCAGACCCCGAGCCCCTCAAAGACGGGCCAGGCACAAAGAGCCAGAGCCAGGGGCAGCAGCACTCCAACTGGGCGGGGCGCCGGACAGACGGCCCGGCGGGAGCTGGGCCTTCCCTCCACATCCTCCTCTTCCTCAGCTCCCGGACCCTCCCCGCCTTCCCCGCAGGGGGACGCCGCCGGTCTCCTGTGGGTGGACAAGTACCGTCCACGTTCTCTGAAGGCTGTGATCGGCCAGCAGGGGGAGCAGAGCTGCGCCAACAAGCTGCTCCGCTGGCTGCAGAACTGGCACAGACACCACAGCGGAGGACCGGACAAACCCGCAGGTAGCAGGAGAACCGGCCGACCTCACGCCGGCTCGCCTGGCAGAAACGTGTCGGTTCTAGATGTGCTTTCTGTTCACCAGCATCGAGGTTTGGTAAATTTGGAGGAGGGAAGGATGACGGATCAGGATACAAAGCTGCTCTGCTCTCTGGGCCTCCAGGGGTGGGGAAGACCACCACAGCTGCCCTGGTCTGTGAGGTCAGTCGGAGGGCAAACACTGGCGTCCAACCAGCAGACTGCGGTCACACTTCCTGTTTGAAACTGTGGGTTTGCTTGTTGTTGAAGGAGCTGGGCTTCAGCTACGTGGAGATGAACGCCAGCTGCACTCGCAGCAAAAACAACCTGAAGGAAGTCGTGGCCGAGTCGCTCAACAACACCAGCATCGAGAACTTCTACAAAGGTCAATGTGTGTTTATTAAACAGCTGCTGATTTGGAAAAGATTGAACGTTTTCTTCCAAATGTTTCCTAATAATTTGCTAGTACGGATATCAGAAAGTGGCATCGTTGCCCTTTCACAGGAGCAGCTTCACAACCTGGAAAAGTCTGGAATGTTTTCCAGGTTTGAAGGAGTTTGGAAATAGAGCTGGAAAAATATGAAGACTTTTATTTTCTGTCCCCATGTCTAAATAGAGCTGGGTGATGTGTATTCAAAATAAAATGATAATAATAATAAAAAACCGTCTGCAGGAACGTCTCAGACGGTGAGCAGGAAGCACGTCCTCATCATGGACGAAGTGGACGGCATGGCTGGAAATGAAGACCGAGGAGGAATCCAGGTACTGGAGCTCGTTTCTCACGATCTGGTCGGATTTTAGAGTTTATGAAAGGGTTGAAAATAAGGAATGTTTTGAAAATGACAGAAATCCAACCAGTTGGGATATTTACTTATATTTACTTGTTTTTCTCTGACCAGTGACTTTGTGCCTCTTGTAGGAAATGATCGGCCTGATCAAAAGCTCAAAGATTCCCATCATCTGCATGTGCAACGACCGCAACCACCAGAAGATCAGATCGTTGGCCAATTACTGCTTCGACCTGCGCTTCCAGAGGCCGCGGGTGGAGCAGATCAAGGTTCCCTCCGCCATCGCACTGCAACGTGTCCATTAATGTTAAAATAAATGCACACAAATGACCTTAATTATAGAAATGTGCGTTTTCATAATTGGATTTCCTTTCCTATTCCATGATTTTATAGATTTTATTTATATTTTCTCCAGGGAGCCATGATGTCTCTTGCTTACAAAGAGGGAATCAAGATTCCTCCTCCGGCTCTCAACGAAATCATCTTGGCCTCCAACCAGGACGTGCGACAGGTAAGAAGCTCCAAGCGTTTCACTCTGAGGTCTGGGATGTTTCCGTCTCGTCACTTTGTCCGTGTCTCCAGGTGATTCACAACCTGAGCATGTGGTCGGCCAAAGACAAGGTGATGACGTACGACCGGTGCAAGGCCGACGCGGCCGGCGCCCGCAAGGACATGAAGCTGGGGCCGTTCGACGTCTGCAGGAAGGTGTTCGCCTCGGGCGAAGAGACGGCCCACATGAGCCTCATCGACAAGTCCGACCTCTTCTTCCACGACTACTCTCTGGCGCCGCTCTTCGTCCAGGAGAACTACCCGCACGTCCGTCCGGCTGCGGCCCGGTGAGCGAGGCGCGCCACGCTGCGTCGGTCCGCAGAGACTCCCGTTCAGCTGTCCAGCTGACGTCCCTGCTTTCGTCTTTCCTCACAGCGGAGACATGAAGTCCCACCTGGTGCTGCTCAGTAAGACCGCCGACTCCATCGCCGACGGCGACCTGGTGGACAGACGGATCCGATCGAGTCAAAACTGGTCCCTGCTTCCCACTCAGGTAACAACGGTCTATGAATCATCTCAGTTGTTATGTTGTAAACTATAAGGGACTGCCTTATTAAATAATATTCTGATAGTTACTGATAAGCTAATTAATTATATTTAGGAATCAAAGTTATCAGTCTGATCTCTGGAGGAGTTTGTTATCTAGAGACAGAATATCTCTGGGTGGAGCTGCAGAAATCAGTCTGAGACAGTTGCTGAGAAACTAATTTTAAAAAAGCAGCATGAAAAGAAAAAAATATTCTCTGGAGAGGAAACTGTGGATCAAACATGAGGAATCGCCACCAGTTTCAGTATTTCAGATTTTTAAAACTAACAAATTACATCGACTGATATGAAACGCTTGAATCGTGATGCACTTTTCAGCCGCGTTGTGCAGCTTGAGCTACTTCCATCAGTTTAGTGCACCAGTGTTTATTCTTCTGAGCCTGCTTGTGTTTTCAGGCCATCTTTGCCAGCGTGTTGCCAGGCGAGCTCATGAGAGGCTACATGTCTCAGTTCCCCGTCTTCCCCAGCTGGCTGGGCAAGCACTCCTCGACCAGCAAACATTCCCGCATCGTGCAGGAGCTGACCGCACACATGAGCTTAAAGTAAGCTCCGTTTGTCGGTCCATCGCGCTCCCCGGGCGGAGCGTTTCATGCTCTCTGTTCCTGCAGGACCCTGAGCAGCAGACAGGCGGTGAACCTGGACTACATGCATTACCTGCGCCAGGTGCTGCTGCACCCGCTGCAGAGGCACGGAGCGGAGGGAGCGGCGCAGGCCGTGCAGCTGCTGGATGAATACCAGCTCGTTAAGGAGGACGTAGACAGCATCATGGAGATCAGTGTGTGGGGCGGGCAGCCTGACCCCTACTCCAAACTGGACTCCAAGGTGAGCTGAGGACGACTGAAGTGGCTCTAATTTGTTAAAAACGGTTTCTGAATGCTTTTCCATCCTGATCGTTATTTTTCTGCTTTTAGGTAGGGATACAAATAATTGATCTACTTCTATTGTTAGATCACCATCAATACCTGCTTAGACCTTTTTTATAGTCTTGTAGTTTGGCCGCCATCCAGCAGAGGGCGCTGTCAGTCATTCTTAATGAAGCCATGAAAATTATTTTAGACCTTTATGTTATAGACATTGTTATATACATTAGTTAACATGGATCTGTACTTCCAGGTGAAGGCAGCTTTCACGCGGGCGTACAACAAGGAGGTCCACCTGATGCCGTATTCCCTCCAAGTTGTGAAGAAGAGCCGCCGAGGAGGAGGAGGAGGAGGAGTGGATCTGGACTTAGGAGACGAAGGTCCAGATGACCAGGAGTCTGGGGACGAAGCCGAGGGCCTCAAAGCAGACGCCATGATCAAAGTAAGTGTGTTCAGACCTGAAGAAGATTTTAATCTCTTCTGCTTTCTGGTTCTTCACCTGGTCGGTTTCTCTCTGCAGCAGAAGAAGACCAAAACAACTAAAGAGTCGACGAAGGAGAAGAAGCAAGAGTCTGGGAAGGGCAAAGGCAAGGGGAAAGGCAAAGCAAAGAAATGAAGACAGAACTTGATTTCTTTGCTGGACTCCGCTGACTGACCGCCACTCTGCACTTAAATCAACACGTTAACAAGCATCAGGACGAGGAGGAACTTGGCTGGGATTCTGTTGTTTTGCTCCAACAAAGTGACTGCTGCTTTTTTAACTTCCAGTGTCTCCATGTAGGACAGATGTTGCACGTAATGAGCCTGTCTGTCCACATCTGCAGCAGGTGCGTCTCATCAGGTGCAGAGTGCATTCCCTCAGTTGCTGCAGATGTAAATAATGTGACCATGACGAGAAAGATTCGTATCGTTTGCTACGACTGCAACGCAGAAATGTCTTTGTTACTCCTGGATATCATTTTGTAAATTCCTGTTTTCTAATAGAGGAATATGTTGCTAAGAATGCTGGGAGTTTTATTTCTAGATACAAAGAGGGCAGCTGAGGTCCAGGTGAAAAGCTGGACCTGCAGAAACATTTTATAGCTTTAAAATCAGATGCAGAGACTTTTACACTCAAACTGTCACATCTGCAGTTCACAGGGAAATGAGCCTTTCTGCTTTAAATCTGAACATAAACCGTCAACTACTCAATATTTAGAAAAAAACTTTATTCATATTTAAATTAGAAGCAAATAGTTGTTTTTTCTTTACAAATATGTTCCATTGGGTCACACTGAGGTATTATTATTATTTTTTTTTTTTTAGATGAACCTTTCAGTCTTTTCAGTATCATCCATATTTCCACTCAGGAACATGTTTTACACGCCTGCTGCAAAATTACAAAAAAATTAACTACAAAAGGAAAACAATAAAACAAAAACGTCTCAAAAGCAACAGGATCAATTTCTTTCAAATAAATTCTCACCGTGACCCTTTGGAGGCAACATTAATTCATGTCATTTTCGCTAAAACAGACACCTACATATCTATGTGTATATATCTTTTCTGATGTGGAGGTCAGCTGCACGCGCGCTCATTGATCCAGGTCGTCGCTGTGCAGATATTTGGAGCAATCTGAGATCTTCTTCACCTGTTTGGCGCTCAGATTCCCAGAGCACATGGGACACACAGACTCTGTCTCCAGCAGCCTGTCACAGATACACATTAATTATGATCAGAGCCGCCTTAGAGGCAGAGAAGTGGAACAAAATACTTTATCTGATCTACAGTGAAGGTAAGAAATGTACATAATTTGCAAAAACTTCAGATTTATCTTTGTGCTTTCAAGGCTCTGTTACTTACAGAATGAACTGGGAATAGAGAGCAGGGAACTCGCAGTTGGGACAGATGGACCAGTCTTCTTTCAGCATGTGACGACCCTGATACAGAGATCATTTGGAGTAATTAGATGGATTCGTCAAACTTTAAGGAAATGCAGATGAGTGGTCAGGTTTCCGTTACCGTGGCGATGCAGTAGGGGATGTTGTTCTTGCAGGAGATGCACATCAGGTCGTTCTGCGGCAGCTGGAAGCCACAGAAAGGACAGGGAGTCGTTTCCTCCTCCACCTCTGACGTGTCAGGATGACTGAGAGCATAAAAAAACGAGGATAAAACATTTAAAAACTAGAGCCAAATAGTGCAGAGGTTAAACACCACGAGTGAAAGATAAAAAAAAAAAATCACAGGAAAACACATCTTTAACAATACATGATGACTCACCGAACCAAAGCCTCAATCTTCTTCCTGTACTTGAGGTCGATCTGGTTTCGGTACTCCGGTCTCATCAGCATGGCTGCGAAGCCGAAGGCTGAGTTCTTCAGTCCGGCACGTTGACATTCAATAACTGCTGATGTTAGAATGGGGACGACGTCTGCACACACACACACACACACACACACACACACAGAACAATGTTTTAAAATCCAGACAGAAGAGACGATGGATGGATGGAGAAACTAAATTCAAGACACTTTTTCAAATTTCAAAGACAAACATGGAGGTTTGATTATTGAACTATACTAGTCAAAGATCATGAGTAAATATGTTTCCTCACATGAAAATTGTTAAAATTCCTACAGAATAATAGTGACAAAGTGTGGATCAAGTATAAAGCTACATCGTTATTCTTATATGTTAATTATAATAATAAACACTAAGCTTTCTCTTTTTATCATTCCATCTAAAACAGCATTTTTGGAATATTTGTCCAGTAGATCAACCATCATAATAAAAATAATCAGTGCTGAACCTGTAATCAGAATATGAAAATGGAAAGACTTCAAAACATCCTGGCTAACGTAGGACTAATTAAGATGTTGAGGTGAGAACATGAACTCACGAGCAGGAAACTTGCTGATGTTGTTGCTGATGCGAATCAGCATCCGCGCCCCTTTCAGATGATCTCCTTTCTTTACGTGGATCTGCAGAAAAACAGATGCTGACTGGACAACGCTACAGCAAAAAGATATCTGAGCTGCTCTTCTACGACCAGCAGCTGGAGGACGATGATCGTCACCTTGACCAGCAGATATGAGTGGAGGATCATCAGGTTGGTCGCCATCTCTGCCGGGATCTTGATCTTCTGAGCCTGCAGCTCTGTGTACATGCTGAACAGAACATCATGGGCATTTCTGTAGTTCCCTGTGGTTTTAATGCACAAAAAGCAATCACACACACAAAAAAAACACAACGCTCTGTTGCTACGGGAAGGTCAGCATTAGTGAGATCTGTACCCGCCGACTGCTCCTCTCTGGCGATGATGGTGGCGGTGTGAGCCGCCTCGCCGTATCGCTGCAGGGCCATGTAGAGGCGGAACAGGTACTTTGCCTCCTGGGAAAGAGGAGACATTTCAGACGAGCCCCCAACATGACAGTCTTGACATTAAAGTAGGATTACCAAAATGATTATTTCCTAAAAGCCAGAAAATAACAAAAAGGAGAAATGTTTACATACACCAAGACCCCTACATGTTTAGATAGTTTGGGGAAAGAGCGACTGATGATGTCATAACTGTAATATTCAAAACGGTTTCGGACACAATTCAATCTGCCAAGACGTCATAAAGATAATAACAGACCAAAACAAGTAAAGCTTGTTGAAAACCTAGAATGTTTGACATGAGCAGACATATCATTATTCAATGCATCTTTATGCTTTATGCTTTATTACCATGGGCATCCCGTCACTTTCTCCCAGTAGATATTCTATCAGCTGATTGGTCAAAAAGTTGTCTTTGGCTTGTCCCACCTGATTTGGAAACAAACACCCAGAAGCAGCCAGTCAGCTGAACGGATAATAATTCTTATTTTTGCTTAAAAACTCAGTTAAAGGCAAGCGGCTCTCACCGTCTCAATGGCCAGCTCAATCGCCTGGTTGTCTTCGGTTTTTGGACACTTGAGGAAATGACTTAGAGCCTAAAAGGAGGACATAAACATTGCCTTTACCGTTATGAAAGTGATCATGAGTGAACAAATAAGTCACAGTCTCTTACTTTGTTGTACTGCCCACACTTGTGGAAAAACTTGCCGGCCAGAAGGTGTTTCCTCTCTCCCTCAAAGTACAGAGCGACGCTCTGATAGTCCTCCTGCGTCGCTGCAGAGCCTGGCCATCACAAAAACAATTCAGCAAGTGCAAAATGACAGAGGCCCAAGTTAGAAGAACGACTGCAAACAGCAGAAAAAAAACACTCAACAGTTAAGCTATAAGATCTGGACACAGGTTTACGGCGTAACTGACCAATGATGTCTGCGTAGACCTCCATCTGTCCGTGCTGCTGAGCCAGCTGGAAAGCTTCATCGTTACACTGAGACAGAACCAGGAAGTGGATGGCGGAGCCGTAGTCATTCAGCCGCAGGAAGAACCTGGAGCACAAACGAACGACGGGAACCCAGGCATCAAAGAAACAAAATGACTGTGAGCTGAAATGATCAACTGTGATTTTGAAAATCACAAATGACTTTTGGAGTCCACCAATAAAAACACAAGCACTAACATCAAAGGTATCAATGTTCCAGTGTAGTCTGTCAGAGAGAGTTAATGCTGCTATAACGAATGGTTGTCTGCGCCTCAAGGAACTAAACTGACTGCTGTTGAAATTCTGGATGAATATGTTGATGCAAATCAAGTGTAGAATCATTAAATCAATGAAAACAAATGCAGCAGTTCTTGGTTGTGCGTCCACCATTAGACCTGTTCATCCCACCTGGCAACCATTTTTGCTCCATCGATGCTCTGCGTCTCCCTGACAACCCGGACTGCAGCCTCCGGATTGTTCAGGTGGTCCAGCAGGACGCGGATCATGTTATCCCAGTCTTTCGCGCTCTCATAGGCCTGAGCTGCCTCTTTATATCTGATGTACACAGGAAGTTTGGCATCAGATTTGTTTGAACCTTTTCAGCTTCATCAGAGGAATAAAATAGAGGAGCTGAGAACCCACTTGCCGTCCGCCTCCTTGGCCTTTGCGTACTGGAGATGAATCTTTAAAGAGGAAACATTTGGGAGCAGCTCTCCCACCTTCACCCTGGAGAAACGGATGGAAAGAGTTGGAGGACATTGAAGTGAAAACAAATCAATACTGAGTGCTGAAGGTGGAACTCACCAGTTCTTACAGCGAATGTAAACCAACGCAGCTTTATCGTAATATAAGCCCTTTTCATACAACTGAGCAGCTTCAGAGTATTGCTGTAATGAGAAAGACAAACAAAGATGAGAGGAATCAAGACATCAGAAACATTAAAAGTTCAATTAAGCATCTCAGCAGAGATGAAATATTCGTAATGATAATCAGAGGAAACAGATTCACACAGTCTGGACTAGTGAATCCAACCTCTAAGCAAAATCAATGCTGCATTTTTTAGAAATAATCTTATCTTAATTAGAGATAAGATTATCAAGTTCTATCCTGGCGAGGATCGCCTTAAAACCTTGAGGGCAAAATCTGCCTCACACAATAACAATCAATCACATTATCTGATTCGATCAGAGGTAAAAAGGATGTTACAGGTTCTAAAATTATTATAGTTTGTTTATGCACATTTATTACACAAACTTCTGATCATTCCAGGAGTTTAAAAACTTATTTTAGACTAATATCTGCAAAAATATTAGTTTCAGATGAGAATTGCAGCAGGTTACTTTCCTCCCTCTTTTCGTCTGCCGTGCAAAATGACTGTCTTCTTTCAGTGAACGGTAATTTTTTGTGTTACCCAAACAGCTCTAGTCTTAACAGAAAATTTAGTTTTTAGCTTTGGTTGTATTTCACAAAAAAAGAAGAGGACCATCTTCCCTAAATGTATTCACAATATCTAAATATTTAAATGAAGGGAAACTGAGCATGCGCTCAGGGAGCTGCTGCTTGTATAGCTTCTGCTAACTCCAGAGAGGAAGTTAGCAACAAGTGGAGTCTTCCCTCTAAGTGTTTCAGATAAATACCTTCATGCTCTCCAGTATGGCGCCACATTCCTTCTTGAGGATTCTGCTTGGGTGCTGAATGGCCTGAGCTGCTCCTCTCCGGATGTCGCCCATTCTGATGGACATCCTGGCTATTCCTGCCTGGCACGCCTCGTCATGCTCCTGGAACTGCACACAAAGAGGAGGAGGAAAATGTGGACAGAGCAGAAAGCATTTGCTTTTATTATGCACCCGTATCTTGGACCTTGTGATTTACACACAGCAAGGCTTTGTAGATTTGAACCCTGACATCAAATGTTGGGCAGGAGATTTGCTTCATGTTTCGTTCTGCTTCAAAAAGATAAAATTCATTGAATTTCTTTTTCTGCGTCTGAACTTTACTAATTAATGAATGCAGTGTTTTTCTGAGCCACTGATTTGATGCTGTGGTCAAGGCTTTTTGTGAAAAACAAAATTCTGAAAACTAAGAAAGATTTAGGAAGACAACTTGAATTGGAACAAAGCAGATAATTTCTTTTATAACAAGATAATTTCCTCTTTAAAGTGAAATAATTTGCCACTAAAACTATTAAGTTTTTGTCAAGAATTAAAACTTGCTCTTATGTCACTGAAAGGTTACCTGTAAGTTAGTTAAGTTTTAGATATTTTCACCAGAAACTAGACTAAAAGTAC
Source organism: Poeciliopsis gracilis (assembly GCA_911649635.1). Taxonomy (NCBI): domain Eukaryota; kingdom Metazoa; phylum Chordata; class Actinopteri; order Cyprinodontiformes; family Poeciliidae; genus Poeciliopsis; species Poeciliopsis gracilis. Next base: position 603,274 of record CAJVRI010000128.1, read on the forward strand.
TTGGTAAGAGTGCGTGTTTTTACAGTGTACGTTTTCAAAAAGTTCATCATCTGTAGGTTTTAAGTTTCATATAAAGTTTCTGAAAATGATAACTCTCTGTGCTCCTTTTAGCTTCAATGAACCAAAACATTGTTAAGAAGAAACTAATTACTGTGAGCTTTTCTTTATTCAAATCTTAGCCTCAAGGCTAAGAGGTTGAGGTTGTGATTGTGACTGAACTTACTTTATTCTGGTGCGTCAAACCTTTCTCATAGTGTGCTAAAGCGTTCACATAATCACCACTGGAAAGAGAGGGATGTAAAATCAGTTCGGATTCAGTCGTTTAAACGGTGTGTGAGATGTGTGTGTCTGCACCTACATGAACTCCAGGTGGACGGCGTACTCTTTGGAAATGAAGGGAATCTGTTCTTCTGCGAGCCTCTTGGCCAACATCAGAGCGCTGTCCCAGTGCAGCAGATCTCTTCTCATCTGAAACACACACAACACATCATCATGTGATCTTTACTGTTTATGACACGTCTATTACACAGGGGGTTTTCACCACATACCAAAACCGAAACCTATTGATCATAAAACTGAATGTGAGCAAACCTCCAGAGCAGCTGCTGGGCAGCTGGAGGACAAATAAAGGTCCTGGGCCAGGTTGTATTCATCCAAGAACATGGCCAGATGTCCTGCCAGTAGGTTTTTATCCTCTATACCCTGAAAAGATTTCAATTCACAGTAAGGGAGACGTGTTGCGTTGTTGGCGGAGATGTCTGACAGGAGGAGTGCGTCACACCTTGATACTCTGTAAGGACAGGACCATTCCCACGTTGCCGCTCATCCGGTAGATCTGGATGGCCAGCTCCACCTCCATGTGGATCAGACAGGCTCTGCCTATTTCAGCCCAGTCAGCTTCACTGCCTCCAGCCTTGCACAGAGTCCAAGCCTCCTTGAACCTGGAAACACACATCCAACCATTTTGTTGGGCATTTGTTAGTTTAAGACACATAAGGTTACAGTGCACAGGTGGGAGACACGTCCTTTCATATGGACTCTGGGAAATCAGTGTTGTCTTCCATCATTCACAGAGGTACGAACCGTCCCTTTTATTATAAAAGTGTGATTCAACTCTATTTAAATTCTGCCATAAAATCAGAGAAGAAAACAGAAAACCAGGACATAAGTAGAAAAAAACTGCCTTAAAGCAAAAGGAAAATTACAGGACATTCACCAAGAACATCAGTATTCCAGGCCTGAATGAAGGAAACAGTCAGACAATTAAAAATGCTTTCAGGAAATATTATTTTAGATCAGCAGGGCTTAATAATTGTCTGTCCATCTGTCTGTTATTCACCTGGATCATTTAACATGAACATTTTCCCACAGTTATGCTTAAAAAGCGAATAAAAGTGAAGAATTTTCTACTTTTTTTAGCGCGATATTATACAGCTGCAACCAAAAAGATGAAATTATTTTAGTTTTTGTTTAAACATCTTTCCTTTTCAACATCTTCACCAGAATTTGCAGGTTTCTGTCGATTCCTGAGTCAAACCCGCTCCAAAGATCTCGGGATGTGCAAGTGTCTGTGTTGACATTTCTTCCTTCCTCGTAATTTTTTTATTCTGTTTTTGCTTCCATCTTCTAACTTTCTGCTGCACCAGTCAGTTCACCTCCATTGGGCTCGACTGATGACTCAAAACCAACCGTTTTGCATTCGTTACTTAAAAAGCAACGACAGACAAGTTCACCTTAGATGATCTCTTTTCACATAGGAAGTAATTCCACCCGTGCAGCATTTAATCAAATGAATCATTGTCACATCTAAACATAGTTGAAACAGGAAAGTGTTTCCAGTGACTAACCTTTTGAGCTGGAGCGCCTGACTGATCTGCTTGCTGAGCTCTGCAGGGGAGTCTTTCAGTTTGTCAGGCGAGGCTTTGAGAAACGAGTGTGTGTGCAGAACTATGTCACTTGTCTTCCCGCTGGTCGTCTGACAGGTCAGCTCGCCGTTGTAGAAGAGCAAAGGCTTCTGGGAGTAGAGCAGAGCAGTGCTCCCCACCAGCACCACTTGCGGACCTGAACACGATGACAGCAGCGGTGAACGAGCGTCTCGCCATAACTGACCGTGTGTCTGATCATGAGACGTGGCATCGCCCTACCATGTATTGTCCTTTTATGCAAAGCGTAGGTGTAGGCCTTGTCATCGTCAAAGGCCACAAATACACCTTTGTCTGCGTGCCAGTTGTCCCACAGTACTCCTGTTATGGTGGGAGAAAAGTTGGGAATCTCGAAACAGGACAATGTTGCCTGTGAACCAATAAACACACAAAAAGCATCTTTAAAAGTCCTCCAAATATCGGCGCTCCTGAACATCTCCATTTCAAAATGTCACACTTTTTAGACTTTCATTTAATTACATACATGAATACATATGGACAGAAAATCAGCTAGCAAGTGTCAGAGATGATCCTGTCCTCAGCTTGGTTCAAGAAGAGTCAGCGTGTTGAATTCATCAATCCCATTTATTAAAACCAAATTGCAGCGTTGGTCCGTCGCCATGTTTCCTTATGGGAAAACACAGCAGAATGGCATCTAACCACAGATTCCTTTTCTAGGCCTCTATCTCAGCTCCGCCCTAAAAAGGGTGTTCCCTAATGTGTTATTTCCTTTATCCTTAAGTATTTATACGTACATGCGTGTGCATGTACGCGTGTGTATATACCAGCATGCAAGCCACTATAAGAAATAGAGAAAAAAATAATAATTATTTATTCCTAACACTAACTAGCTTGAAGAAAAATAAAAATCTTTCTACACTTTATTTTTATTTTTCAGACTTTGAACTAATTTTGGATCAATTGTTTTTTTTGTGTGTGTGTCAAATAATGCAAAACGATAAACAATGCCCATTAAAAACAGAAATGGGCATTGAAAATAAAAAGTTATTATTCCAACAACTGTTCAAACATTTGATGTCTACATGTTCAAAATGAGGAAATAAATACTGAACAAGTGGCATATAGTTAAAATTATGCAAGTGTACATTTAGTTTAAGACGTGAACATATACTGACGTTTGCAGGTGAGTACAAGAAGCCTCCATTCTTGTCATCGATAAACACCAACCAGGTGCCGTTTGGGTCAGGGAACACCTTCCTCACGCCGACTGAATGGCTGTAGTTGTTCACGGTTTCCCAGTCCTCCAACAGCACACACACCACATTACCCAGCTGAGGGAAAACAGCTCAGCATGACTAACTGGAGGAGAGGCTCATCTTTTTCCTTTTATAGATTTAATGAGAACCACATTGAGAAAGCCTAGTTGATAAGAACCATGTAATCCTTACATCAGTGCCATAATAAAGAAATTCAGCAGTGAGAGCGTGGCAAAGGATGCGGCCTTTACTGTCATCGTCTGGGAAAAGTTTCATCTGCTTCCTGTCCTCTGCGTCTTTGCCTTCGATCTGAAACAGACATGTGAATGTTTATGTTGGAGCTTGTTTTATAGGAGAGGCTCAGCCCAAACAGCAGATGTCTCACCATGTGCAGCTGTACTTTTCCTTCAAACAGAGCTGCTGCGAAATCAGCATTGAGGCACATGCCGACTATGGTCCCCAAATACTCAACGTCCTTTATCTTTGACAAACCTACGTAACGCACAAAAGATTTGAAGGGAAGTTAAAAGCAAAAAGAAAGATGACACAGACCCACTCTTATAATGTGATTTTACCGTAGAACCAGGCTTTGTTGTTCATCCCCACAGCCACGTGGTACGGTCCCACGGCAACGAACGTGGGCTCTACCTCCACCTGGATGGACACAGGACTCTCCTGCAACCAGAGTTGGGTAGTAACTGGTTACAATTACTCAGTTACATTTACTTGAGCAACTTTTTTTGAAAAACAAAAAAAACTTTTTGGAGTATTTTTACTACACTGTATGTTTGAGTACAGTAATTTTATTACTAAAAGAGTGCTACATTTGTTTGAGTACAATTTTTAGATACTCTAACCACTTCTGCTTGTAACCAACTTTTATAAACTGGTCGATTATTCCTATTTTAGATCGATGTCTTTTCAGTGATTACTGCATGTGTGTGTGTGTGTGTGTGTGTATGAGTGTGTTCTCACCCTCTCCACCTGGTTGGAGACAGTGACCTCCAGTAGGGAGGTGAGGAAGGCCAGCCGGGTGCCAAAACTGTCTCCCAGCATCGGTAGCTTGGTCAAAAAGACGTGAATCGTTCCTCTCTGAGTGGACAAAGCCAGCAGCTGGCCGTCATCTGTCCAGTTCAGCTGGTCCAGACCTGCAGGAGGACAGACAGAGGTTTGGGTGACACGCTCAGCACAGTCCTACAAAATCTCACTGGATGAACAGAAGGACTGGGCAACCTTTTGTCTCATCTTCCAACTGAATGACACTGCTGATGTCCTTTGAGATCAGACAGCTCATGGATCTTTATGCTGCAAAAGAGGCACAAAATGTTCTCTTTTTCCTTTAACAAAGTAAAGAAAACTTCAATTAGATAAATGCATACCAGTTGTCTCCACAGGAAGCGGCTTTGTTTAGTGAAGTTGAGACGGCCACGCTGTACAGACTATCCTTATGGTTGCGAGCCTGGTAGAGCTCAGACTTTATCTCTCTGATGTGGGTGGAAATAACCAGGAAGTATCCATGGGAAAAGCCAATCAGTATGTACCCATCACCAAACCTGCACAATTGGGAACCAATCAGTGAATTTTAGCACAAACACCTTCACCTTGATGTTAAGGAGAATGGTGAACGGTACCAGCGATGGGACACCAGGTTGCCGTACTGCCGCTCAAAGGCCAGCTCGATTGGGTTGTTGGGGTCATTTATGTTGAACAGCGTCAGTATCTTCTTTGTCCACACACATACTCACCTGGGAGCAGAGCGTAAAATGGAAATAAATGAGGTTTATAAAGATAAAATATTATTTCAGTTGAATAAGTAACTGCAGTTAAATCTTGAATTTGCATATAATTTTTCAGTGGAAAAATGTCTAGTGCTAAGAAATAAATGTTTTTCACAAAATTACCAGCGGCACAATTTTTAGTATACCCAAAAGGAGCCCATCAAATTAACTTTTTACTTTAATTTTTAAGAGTGGGATGATGGTGTAACACAGACTCTCATTTTAAACAAATGAGAAAAAGCACCTTTTTGCGCTACCAACAAAAAATGTGTAGTTTGCTAAACTTTACTAAGTGTTAACTGGAAATGTGATGAAAAAAATCTCTGACTGAAAACTGAAACAAGATCATCAGAGGGTTTTTCAGCAACAAAGTATTGGCAGCAGGGAAACCAGTAATTATGCAGTCAGATCATTAATATGAAATTATAAAGTTTCAGGAAGTGTAGTCTGCGTTATTTTCTCATGTTGCATGTTTTCCTTTGACCTGATTGTGAATTTATTTGTATATGAATTTAATCGAATTGAAAAACCCAATAGAAGTCAGTTCATCTTAGAGAACAAAAGAAACAGCCACAAACTGGGTTCAGCTGCAGAAAACAAAAATATACCACAAGATAAAGAAGTGATGAATTTGTTCTTTATACTTGAATTGATCAGAGTTAAGGACAATTAGTGCAAAATACTGTATAAAAATATCAAAGATGCATATAATAACTTACAGTATTGTCCCCCTGAGGGGACCTTTCATCAGTTTTCATCACTGAGAAAAATATTTCAGCCGGCTCACCTCGAAGCGGCATCTGACAAAAGATCAGAAAAATCAGCAGGATGTTTTCATTCCAACCTTCAAATGCTTCGTATTGCTTCCATAATCTTTAAAAATGACAAACTGTGATCATAAAATCCTCATGCTGTCAGGACGGAGTATGAAACACACAGGTCGTCATTGTGGCTACCTGTCTGACTGTGTCTCCTTCATGATTGCTGATAGTGAGATTGTTGTCTTCACCTCCCAGAGCCAGGAGATTCTGGGAGCTCCAGCACCCGCATGTGATTTTCTTGGTGTGTTTACCTTCAGCAACAAGCAGGAAAAAAAAAGACAATAAATAGAACAGACAAAAAGGTGAACAAAATCTGGTTGTGGTGTGAACCTGTTACCCAGTATGGGTATCTTGCGTGACGTCTGTTGATTATAGATGAGCAGGTTTCCTTTTGCCGTCCCTACAGCGAGCAGGGGGGAAGTTTTTGACCACAGGACGAAACTCATCTGATCTTTGCTGAAACCAACAAGAAAACAAACTCAGAGCATCAGACTATTTGTAACAGATCATGGTCACATGCTCAGAGTTAACTCTCTATGTACCTCATGCCACTGTCTATATGAAATGTTTTATTGACACTGGCATCCCAGAGGAAGATGGAGCTGGACTTTGCAGAGATCACTGCCAGAATGTCTCCATCCTTGTCCCAGTCCATCCCCACACAGCGCCTACCGGGTAACATCAGAAACAGAGGAAGTTAACATTCTGCTTTAGGAGATCAAACTGGGATCCTACAGACGGTCTCTAACTCACCCCGGAAGGTTGAGTTCAGTCCACTTCTGTCCATGTCGATCAAATATTTTCACTGTGCTATCCTGTCTGTATGATGGGAGAAAAATGTCAGACTTTCACCCGTTCTGAGGTTAAAGGTTTTCTTAAAGACACCGTTACTCACCCAGCAACAGCAATGTAATTTCCAAGACTTTTCTGCCACTTGTACAGAACGGAAGATCCTGCCCAGGCTTTGTCAGCAAGAACAAAAAAACTCTGTGGACACAAAGAGGACTTTTTAAAATCATTTCTCATACCTCTGAATAACTATCTTCTTCAGATTTATGATTGTCTTTAATCCAGGAAGGGAAAAAAACACTTTTTTTGAAATGACTTTTTTTTGGAGTGATTTGTTATGTTTAAATGTAAATCATACTTAGATGTAACAGCAAGACATGAACTAGGCCATCCATGCTCTAAAACCTCCAGATGACAGTGAATTAGATCAGTTCCCGCAAGCCTGTAGACAGATTGCTCTACAGCAGTATAAACAACATGGTGTAAAGGGCAATTACATAAACACAATGCCAGTTTGGCCTTTAATAAGTGAGATGATCATTTGAAAAATTGTTACTGTACTTTTTCAAATAATGACATTTTACATATGTACACCCGACCAAAAAAAGAACAAAGCTGATCGAATGTGTAATCTGGGAAAGGGGGAAAATCATGTTTAAAGTACTGTGACCCTTTACTGAGGTGATGAATTGAAATGTACAAATCGGTTCCTTATTTCAGATATGATAATGAAGGGAAAGTATTATTTACTATGACTAAAGGATGAGATGTCTTTAACTTTTCTATTATTGCCTCTATTATTAAAAATGCAATTAAATAACAACAATATGTAATATTTCGTGTTGCTTTTCTTTAACTGAGGGTTTTATAAACAATGTTTAAGACTTCATGCATTGTTATCTCTTCATGAATAAAACCTTATTATCTACCAGAGTAATGCAGCTGCTACATGTTATTTTACTCTCCCAGGACAGGACGTTTAGCTTCAACACTGCCTGATTTGCCTCTGACATTACAATAGAAGTAGAAAAGTGCGACAAAATACAGAAGCGAAAGGCAACGTTTACCTGAGCTAACGCGATAGCTTGAAACTACATGAGTAGCTAGCTCGTTGACGACCGTTTGAGTGCAAAGAAAAATAAACTCCTCCTAAAACCACGAGAAAAGCTTCCGCTGCTCTTCTTTCGTGACTACTGACCTTCATATTGATGAAATATATTCGCACGAATCTTCTTGAAACATCATCCCCAGAAAAAGCGCTGTCTGTTTCCCATAATGCCTCGCTCTGAAGCGTCTAGCACAGCGGTGTCATAGCAACAGAGAGTAGCCAATCAAGTGCCTCCATACAGAGAAACAGGCGAAGCTTCAAAACCGTTTTACTTTAATAAGTATGGACGGCGGCACCAAACTTTGCCTTCATGTTAACTACTTTCCAACTGTCACCAATCTACAGTACAGATCTCTACAAGAAATCCATCTTTCCCACAGCTGTCAACGTGTGCTCAACAGAACATCACTCTAAAACTTGTAACGGATCTTTTAAAGACAAAATGTCCTGTCACTGTTCCCGCTGACCCACAAGGTGGCAGCTTTGCACAGCTGCTGACAAGCTGGTGCCAGACGTCCTGATGCTTTTTCTGCCCCATGTTTTCTTTCTGTCATCCAGTAAGTGTTCATTCATGCTCTTTGAAAGCAAGTGAGTAACAGCACTTGACAAGCTGAGAGGACGATCAGTTTGTTTATGTGAAGCAAAATGAGGTCATCAGATACCCCCCATATTTGTAGTTTCATCCCTGACCTCAACCAGGGAAAATGCTACAAAGATGTTTTCTGCTCTTTCTCACAGCTTGACGGATGGTTGGTATTTCATTTTTCCCCCTGTACAACCTGGGGAGCTGGACTGATGAAAAACCAGCTGGATGAAAAACGGATGTGTGACACAAATATTCCTCTGTGTGTGCTGGCAAGCCAGAGCAGAATACACCCTGCAGACACAGATCCCATTAAGATGCACAGAGGGGAGCAGCGGGACAATTTTCAGGCAAAAAGATAAAAATAGACCAAAGAAATGATAGTAATGAAAAAAGCTCCTTTTCGTGGACATGCCAGCAAGACAATCAGTTCAAAATGAGAGCAGCTTCTGGATTGTGACACATTAAGATTCTTGAAACAAGATGTTAACCACCAAAAAAGTATGATGACCTTTAACTTGCCTTTTCTGCTGTTGGAGAAATCAATTAGTTTTTGTCTGCTTTTAAATCTTCATTGACTTTCCAATCCTACCATACCTACTACATCCGAAATATTGAGTTATTTCAAATGTTTTTATTGACTTTTTGATCAAATATTTGACGTGATCACTCTTACAAGCTACCTATATGTTTAATTAAAAATGTATTTTATCTGGATTAGGGATGCCCGGGTAGGTTTGTTATATATTTAATACGATTGAACAAAAAAATCTTTAAATTTTATTCACAAATGCAAAACTTCAAATGTTTGGAGCTTTTGTTTTTGACTTTGTGGAAACTTGCAGGTTCCCAACAGTGTGCTCTGGGACACACAGAAACGGACTTTTCAAATGAGTCCAGCAACACGTCAAAACAGATGAGTAAACCTGTGGTAAAATATGGAGCTGAATGTCTGAAGTGTCAGAGGAGATGTACATCCAGAGGCTGAACGTACAGACGGAGAGTCCAGAACTTTTTTGTCTCCCTCTTGTTCCTGTCAGGTGTAATGAAATCAGGTGCTTTTAAGGCCGTGAGACAAGGTCAGTGGCATCAATTCTCCGCGCCAGCGGCAGCCTTTTGTCAGACCCACTGATGATTTAAAGCTTCTCCTGCAATAAATAACGGAGCCACTCAGCTGGCTGCCGGTCGCTGCACTGGAGGTTAAAGCATCTATAAATTCTGAGCATTCCTCTTCCTCTCGCAGTTGGGAAACACTTCGACCTGCAGCTGATTTGTCTGAACCTTTTAAGTTAGGCGAGACACTTTTAAGGGTAACGAGGATCTATTAACCAGCAGGCAGAGAAAATTAATGCGGAGTCGCACTCCAACAGCCAGAAAATCAGCGAACTGCAAAGGCCATCAGTGGAGCAGAACCGTCTGCAATCGAGCTAGAGCTGCGAGTATCGTATAAACAAACAGATTTTACAGCTCGGAGACATTTATAGTGATTGTGACAAATACAAACTGCCTGCAGAAACATCTGTGCCATAAACAAGAGTGGTGCTGTGAGGAGTAAACTGACAAACAAGTTTTCAATCACAAGTTGACTTTATTGTAGAAAAACATTGAACAGCAGCTCGTTTACTTTACATCCACAACAAGGGCAACACTCGAGACGAGCTGATGCAAACCAACGCTTTCATACATTCATTCTGATATCATCTTACAATAAGAAACAACACATGGTATATTTAGTTTGATATACAGATCCTTGCAAATGTATTCACATGCCTTAAATATTTTGACATAATAGATTTTGTTGGACACAAAAATTGCTTGGAACCACCATCTGTTCCCCCTTTTACTTTCCCAGCTGTACATTAATTTGTCCTTTGTATTAAAATCTCAATAAAATACATGTGATTTGTGGCTGCAATGTGACAAAATGGCATTCAGGGTTTATGAATACTTTTGCAAAGTGCTGTAAACACAACATAATGCAGTAACACCATTTTATATTTATTTATGTACACAGTATACATTTGTATGTACAGCTTGATTTGGAATGTATGCGTTTTCATGGCTAGCCTCGTTCTGAATTCACACAGCGGAGATGACAAACTTCTTCTGCTGAGAGGTAAAGAGGGCTACTCTGAATAGACAGCAGGCAGGTTTTGCAGGGGAGAGACATGGAATAATGCAGCAGTGTTTTATCAGCCTTGTATCAACATCATGGCAGTCTGCCCATATCAGCCTTTTCAGATGTCATGCTGGCAAATTTGGGCGCTCCGCTTGCAGCTGCAGGCGTGTGTTTGTTCACATTGAGATGTATGAGTGTGAAGTGCATCCTCTGTGGTGCATTAGCTCCAGATCTGAGTTCAGGCAGGATGTCTACGCTAACTCTCACTGCCAATTCCCCACCTTTATACCAGACATGAGACAAAACGAAACATCTAATTACATGCATGCCATGAAGTAGTCGTGGCACACCTTTGTGCTATACAGGGTTTCGTGTTACAAGTGATGTGCGAGGATTTATCTGGAGCAGAACTGCAGCTAATAATTCTTTGAACGCAGCATGAAATAGAAAAAAGAAAAAAAGAAGAAGTCAACGTTATTACATTTTTGGCCTCATTAAGAGGTCTGCTGTTTCCTCCTCCTGCCTGGGTATCCGGGACTGGTGAGAAGCAAAATGGAGCAAGCATCTGTGTGTGTCTGTGCAGCAACGAACTGCAGGGAATTGAGGATGTGGAACGAGAGAGGAGGAAACGGGAAAAGATTCTCATTTAAGATAAAAAAAATAAATAAAATAAAAAAAAAACACTCGCTGTACACATACACCAGCAGACACACACAGACTGCTGATGACAAAAAAACTAAAACAAAAAAAACATCTTGGCTTGTAAAATGAAGAGCTCCATGTACCTTGTTTAAAAACCAAGGCTGCAAATCGCTGGTCTAGTGCTATGGGAGAAGTTAAAAACCAATTTTCCCAGCAGGGATAAAGGCTGCTCAATCAGCATAAAAACTAAAACATGATACTTAAAATAAATGAAAAAGTAAGGACAGGGAAGCTTTTTCAGGCAACTTGCTAAAAGAAAATCCACCAAAAGCATAAAAATCAAAGCTGATGCATCGAGCCAAACATTAAGAAACATCAGATTTAACTCAGTGGATTCCAAATGAAACTAATGAAGTGGCTCACAGTCTCTAACAGAATAGCTGTTTATGGGGTTGTGCTGATTACGTCAAACTCTCGCTTTCATCTGTCAGCGGGGCAAACCGGAGCAGCAGCGTATTTGCCAACCGCAGCATAAAAAGAACAGGTTGCTTATTAAAAATAGCACCAGTGCATACGATCAGATTTTGTAGGGAAAGCTGGGAGGCAGTCTTGACTGTCTCGCTGTCTTTGTAAGCAGAAACAAAAGCAAAGAGCAGCTGTGCAGATTTATATCAAACACGTGAAGAGGGGTGGAGGTGTATTAACCCTCCAGACACTTGCTCTCTATAATTCAGATAGTTATTTGTCTGAAGCCCAACCTGCCCTAATCTATCTCTAAAAATGGACTGATTGGTGAGTTTACGATGACACCGAGTAAAACCTGAAGAGAGATCAGAGAGATCAGAAACTTGTGGCATCTTCTCACTGAAGGGAGCTGCTGCTGCACTCAGAGTCTCTGCAGCGTCAGCAGATCCAGTGAGTTCAGCCTCTCAGCCACATTGTGTGCAGATAGTCTGTCATCTTGTGTTTCTGTTGTCACAGTCGGACGGCCACCACGCAGGCACCTGCCCTGCCCAGGCACAGAGAGGCAACCTGAAAGACGACATGAACCACGACAGTCGTTAGCAACATCAGGAGAAGGGCAAGCATCCAAACCGTTTTAAAATACTGTTTAGGAGCATTAATAAAAGTTCCTCAAAGCATTGGTTTTGTCATCATGACAGTCAATTGACTGCTAATCATATGCATTAACCGGCTTCTACACAGTGATGACTAAAGCTCAGAAACCAGCATAATGTCTCTTTTAAGTCTTTCTTTATTGACAACTAAATAGGACCAATAAATGCAGTGAATAAAATATTCTTCTTCATGTCTTTCAGGATTCTTGAGATGCATTTTAGTCTCAACTTCTTTGGGTGATTAATTAAGTGATTCATTCATCAAGTGCTGCAGGCACACACACTCTACAGTTCATCCATCCGGATGATGCTGGTCGTCTTGAGGCATGCTGCGTTCTGAAGCCGTTTCGTAGACTCAAATGTTTTCATTTTGTAGTCTAAGTTTATTTTTATACAAAGAAATAAATACATACATATTTATTTTGGACTAAATGTCAGAACAAATCACCTGCTTTTCTTGATGAATTTTTTTATAATATTGATATTAAGGGACATGAGTATCAACATAAATATTACATTTACAATTTACTAAATGGTGCATAGTTACGTTTTCATTTTAAAGATTAACTTCTCTTTCTGAGAAAATTAATTTAAATCAGATCTTAGAAAGGATTAATATTCAACCATAGATGTTGAAATAATGAGTCAAGGACAACAGTTTCTATTTTCATACCATATATTTGCATAGAGTGAAGTATTATGACAGGATTGCCAACATTCCCTAGAAAACCCCAAACAAAGTTGAATACCTTCATCTGTGTTTGTCCCATTTCTTATTGTATCCATCATTCCTATGCTGTTTTCTCCTCCATTTGAACATAAACCTATTGTCTGTTACCCAGAGCGACTTCGATTGGCAGATTTGTGCTGAAAAAAAGAGAAGTGATGCTAATGGATCCAGACAGACAACACACCCACTGGTTTGCTCCTCTCTGTTTCTGACAACACATACGGGACACGTTCACTGTTCTCAACATCTTCCCTCAAATCTCACATTATCCCCCTTACTGTCTGCGCGCTTGAACAGTTCTCTGCGTTTTGTTTCCGCCCACCCACACCTCTCATGTTCTCAGTGTGGTGCGTGTCTTGAAAATGTCAGGTTTCCGGAAACTTTCTGCAGGGAATCCTGGGAGGATTTGCAGGAGATTGGGTACAAATTGAAGTGTAATATAGAGCTGCTGGATGAGATCATTTCACTTTGTAAGAGCTCCCCTCCCCGCCTCCTACCGTTTCAGTGCAAATGACAATATTAGCTAGGAGAAAACACACATTTATGTAAGAATGAAAACATGTCAAGATCCATCATAGAGGAGTTTCTAAACAACTTCACTATACAGGGTTAGGAATTTAAAGAACTTTGCTAAAGTATTCCTACCCCTTGAATGTTTTTCTTATGTTACGCCCTGAAACGTTCATGTTTTTTTTATTGGAATTTATAGGCAATACAAAATACTGGATGTTACAGCATTTTGTTAAAATGTTCCACAAGAGACTTTTTTTTTCTGCTCATTATTCTTTGAAAATGTATTTTTATACTGCTTTGTATCCACTGTTAATGTTCTGCCATCAATAGCATTTTATGAAGGCATTTTTGATCTAATCTGATCAGAGCATTTTTGTCCAAATTAACACAAGGAAGGAACGAAGGAAGGACAGAAAGCAGAGATGTAGGACATATAGTAGTAAGGATAACAGAAAGAGTTGCATAACTCCAGAAAGTAATTAAATTTTCTTGCTGGATTTCTTTTTCTGGCTAAAAAATAACAGCATAAATCTGTGCAGTACCTGGGTCCACTCATTCGTCTGAGGGTCATAGGCTTCGACGGTATTGAGGTACACCTGGCCGTCATAACCCCCCACAGCATAGAGGCGGTCGCCAAGGAGACAAACACCAACAGCATCCCTGCTGATGCTCATAGGGGCCACCGTGGTCCAAACATCAGTTTGAGGGTCGTATCTGTAAACAAGCAAGATTTGAGTCTACTACTGTGCCACAGATCCACAGATCCTGGTGAATCCCATCAGCTAGGAAGACTACAGACAAATTTAACACATTAAAACCTACACGACTTTCATTTGATCTTTTAAGAGCAGATAAGATAGAGGCTGTGGTCTATAAAGAACAAACTGCTAAGTCAGCCATTTATTCTGGGCGACATTAATTGGCCTTCAATAAGAAAGGAGAAATTCTTGGCGTGATCTTTGACATGCCATTCAAATCCCGTATTAAACAGAATTTTATTAATATAAATACTCTGTATTCTCAAAAGTATCGCACAGAGGTTTTAAATCACTAGCAGAATATCTGGAAACTTAACCAATAAAGCTTTCAGCTGCAGAGTCTAATTTCACCAACGATTTATTGCTCAGACATTTGTGGTTTAGAGTTTGGTCCATTCTCAACAAAAACGTCTCCATTCCAAGAAATCATAGGCTAAAGACTGCAATAAATACTGAAATATTTATTCATTTACTGTCAGCTATTTAATCATTTCTGATTAAATAACCCTAGAGGAATGTATTAGCTCAAAACGTTATATAGAAAATATAAAGAATGTTATTGACAGAATATTCTTTTTAAATTATGACAACTTAGCTTAAAAAGCTTTTTAAAAAAATCTACAAAAAAAAAATCTACAAATTTTCTGCTGTTACTTTATTTTTTCTTATAATTTCTATTTTATTTTTTGTTTACAAACACTGTAGGTACATTTGTTGATGCTGGTTCAGACCCTGTGTTGTCAACATGATTTCTGCCGTCATGTTTAGCACTATGCCAGTGGGAACGTTGTTTACATGCAGGAGCAGCAGACTGAGTCTTTAAATGCTAATTAAGGCCTGGAAAGCAAGCATGAAAAACCCCTAACAAGGTGAACCGGGAAAATAATCTAATCTGGAGCAGGAGCAAAGTAAGTGTGAAGGAGAAGTTAAAATCCTTCTTCACTTAATGGTGATTGAAAATGAGAGACTAAAAACGAAACGTCGAAGCTGAAAGCAGGAATTTTGGGAAATACTGTCAATCAGAAAATCTCAGTATAAAACAAACCATGTATCCTGGATAGTAGGGCTGAAACTATCAGCAATCAGGTTTATCATGATAAATAGATGACTGAAATAATTATTAACTAATCTAATACTTAATTAATTCTGAGCTGGAGACTCAAAAAAGCCATTTGTTGAAAGAAAAACACAAAAGCACTAATTAAACCAAAATTGTACAAACTGTATTGCATTTAAGAAAAAACTTATCCTTCTGTAAATATATTCTACCCACCTGGTTCAAATTCTTGAAAATAACAAAAATATTAATAGTTTAATAAAAAAAAAAAAATAATGAGCAGATCAGCGATACACTGTATTGAAGCCAAGTAAAGCAGAAACAGCTGAGCTTTTCACATTACTGCTTATTTTATTATTTCAAAAAAGAAATTACAATATAACATTATATAAAAAAACGTGAAAATTCTGCAGAATGTGCCAGTTTCTTTATCTGTTTAATCAATAAAGCATCAGAATAATCAATTACTAATATAATCACTAGCCCCAATGGACACCAAACCTTATATTCCCATAACATTATTTGTCAAACTTTTATAGACAAACAAAAAGACAAAACACACACAAGTTAAAGGCAGCCTCACCTCTCCACACAGTCACTTAATCGAGACGCCAGGGACGAGGCCGGCGCATCGTGACCTCCGATGGCGTACAGGAAGCCGTGCCACGTGGCCACTCCCACACCTCCACGCCTTTTAGCCATTGGAGCACAGCTAGTCCACCTGTAGGTAGATTACGAGAACAACATCACATCCATTAATGGGCCATCAACCATGAAATCTTTGAGATTAAAGGCAATACGTCCTTTAAACAGAGGTTATGTGATAATAGCTAGTTCTAGGATTCATGTTGCTGTACATTTGATATGTAGGTAGATAACCTTAGAGGAAAACCTGCTTCTTGTGTGGAATAAAACAGAAGAGGGCAATTCAAGTCTCCCCGACCTGTTTGTGTGAGGATCGAAGCACTCCACTGATCGCAGGCAGGATGAGCCGTCACGACCTCCAACAGCATACAGCCTGAGGAAAACAGAGAGCAGAGTAAGCCGTTCTGGACATGCACACACAAAATAGTTCTCACTTTTCTCCTCTCCTTTTCAGCTTTTGACAGGAAGACAGATGGCAAAAGGTGTGAAGAGTTTTGGAAAAGTAAAAAAAGAAAGAAAGAAAGAAAGAGTTGAGCAAAAACATTAAGCCATCGCTGTAGGAGCAACACATCCCGAAGCTGTCTGTCATCATAAACCAAAGAGTGTGTGAGAGTGTGCACACGCATGCACACGTCCGCAGCTATCAATGTTGACACTTTGGAGAAGAAGAAAGTGCGACAGAGCCGGTCAACCAAGTAATGAGCTCCATCAGGCAAAAAGCCCAGAGGAAACACAACACATGCATGGCACACTCACCAAAACACACACAGACATCTACACTGGCTGCTCCGGAGCATGGCTGGCACAAACCTGTTGTTTCTGCATTAATTAGCATCTAAAAAGAAAAGCTTCACTGAGGCAGCTAATCATGAAAACAACAGGGGTCATCAGGCTCAGACTGGGGAATAGTGTTATCATGGAAGGCTTTTAGTAAATCTTGCTATTAAAACCTGCATGTTCACTCAGTAGTTTCTGAACCTGTGTCAGCAAAACTCAGAAATCGGAGCAGAAAGCAGAGGTGTTAGCAAACTTGTTCCAAACCAAAAGCAGCAGATGTTGCTACTTAATTAATTCTTAATTAGTGTTTTCCCCACGGTTGTAGCATGAACTACAGGCAAGTAACATATGGGGAGCTGCAGTACTGGACAGAAACACTGAGAAGACGCTCAACTGTAAACAAGTTTGGCAAAACATCTGTTGATGATAATGGCAAAGAAATTGTGTCACAAACCAAACAATTAATTCACATCTGGAATACAACACCAATATAAGATGCTAAGGACAACTTAACATTTAAATATTATTTGTGAATATTTTAAAAATGGCTGCTGTATCACACATAAGGTACGATGTTACCTGAGATCTCAGGCATATAGTACTCCAACATAGATATTTTTCATATGCAGTTAAGCAAAACAACATAATATGTACACAGAGATTTCACTTACTTTCCATTGAGAACAGCCACTCCCACTGTGCTTCTGGGTGTCGCCATGCTAGCAACAAAACTCCACTGGCGAGCTTGAGGGTCCCACCTTGAATGTGGAGTGAAAACAATAAATTAATAAGCGCCACGATATAATTAAAAACATTGCGATAGTTAATTTTAATTACAGCACAATGGGTTATTCTGTAATTGTTAACACTTTTAGGAGTGTGAATAATAGAAGACCTTTCCACTGTACTGAGGTAGCTCCAGCCATCATGGCCTCCCACTGCGTACATAGGTCCCTCTAGAACAGCCACACCTGCAGTAACAAGCAGGTCTGAGATCAAACATCTGGACAAACGTCTCCAACAAGCTCTCCGACTTCATACCTTCAGAAAAAGGGCAGTGAATCCAGATTGTGTGGGGGCAACCAAAACTAGGCCACTAGCTGCAGAGGGGTAGCAGCACGGTGACACGTTCAGCTGGGATTAATCCGGCTGAACATCTGCGCTACCAGATGTGTCTGGATCCCCACCTTCTTAGTAATCAATTATTCTGACAGTTAAACCAAATAAAAAAAGTGGCATTCTGCAGATTTTTCATTCATACACCTCCAACTTTTGTCTATAATATTATAAATACATTAAAAGATGCAAATAAACATGTAATTCAATTACTTCTCCAAGTAAGAACATTTGATTACCTAAAATGCAATAACATGGCATTCCTTTAGTAAATCTGAACCAGGTGAAGCTGAAAATATGCCACTTGAGAGGTTTTAGCTGACATATTTACTCACAGGTGTTTTTATCTTATATGCAAAATGTAAATTTTTTTGTAAATTTTTTTTATTAATTACTGCTATGAATATGTTGAAGGAATTTTCTCAGCAAATGGCCCTTTTTGAGTAATAGATTCCAGTTAATCTATTATGAAATTTGTTGACAATTAATTGTTTCAGCCCTAATATAAAAGCTGCACAGCATTCCTGATGAAATGATTCCCCCAACTAAAGACTCGGGCGGTTTTTGTATTGTTGCAACAGTGAATTGTTTAATAATTTTTACAAAATGTAGATGTGAAGATCTGGTTGGACAGTGACCTTTGACTTCAGTGTTTCACAAAGCAAGAAAAACACTTTTTCAATCAATGCTCAGCGAAATAAAAAGAAATAAATACGAATAAAGACTGACAGAAAGACCCTTTAATCGGCTTCTATGACCTCACCTAGGCCGTGTCTGTGTGTGGACATGGGAGGCATGACGCTCCAGGTTTTGCTATGTGGATTGTAGCACTCCACAGTGTTAAGGGTCTTGAGTCCGTCTCGGCCTCCGACCACGTAGAGACGGCCGTCGAGGACAGCGACACCGAACTGCAGTCTCCGTCCGCTCATGGTGGCGACCTGTCTCCACGTGTCCCGACGCAGACAGTACTGCTCGATACTTGTGGCACCTGAGAAAACAAACACACACAGAAACAAATAAGAGAAATGTTCCTTGAAATGAAGATTTCCACTGTTTTCCACTATTTATTCACATGTGACTAGTAAAATGTGTTTTTATATTCCTTTGAAGGTTGGAGCTTTTCCAGTAGCTTCATGCTGGCCAGCTTTATTCATGTCACAGCAGGTTTTGATGTGTGCTGGGATCATTGCTTTCTTGGAAAACCCAACTGTGTCCAAGTTTTACCAAGTGATTTTAAGTGAAAGTGAAACATTTTCATTTTTCTACATTGTGCATTGCATTATCACCACTGGCAGCAACCACTACGCTTTATAGTTGGCTGAGTGTTTTGAGGTTTGAAAGTATTAACTTCACAACTCCAAACACATTTCAGGTCAATGTGTAACTTCATAAAACTTTTCTCCAGAAGATATTTGGCTGAATATATTTTGCAATTGTAAAATGTAATATTGCTTAATGGTGTAAAATTGCATTAGAGCTTGTATGCAGAGATATTTAACCTAAAATTTAGGTGCTATTTATGTTGATGTCAACTAAATATCAAGTTCTTCAGAGATGTCTATGGAGACCATTGCAATCTGTTAGCTGCACAAGCATCCACCTCAGAAGAGCACATTTCTTTCTTAAATACACCAAGTTTTATCCAGATTTAATTTACAACCAGCTGTGAAGGATACAATTTTTGCTTTTTGTATTTTATGGCGGTTTCGATTTGGTTCAGAGTTGCTTGTTTTGTAGGCTGTAATGCTTCCTTCATGGAAACGGAGCAGAGATTCATCACCTCAGCATTGTGCAACTGGGTATTTGTGAGTGACTGCTCTACCTTTTGAGGCATCCATACCACCCACAGCAAACATGGCCCCGACCGTGGCCTTCCGGGGCCGCGTGCGAGGACTCTGCAGCAGGGGCCGGCGCTGCGGCAGCAGGTGATACTTCATCCCCTCCATCAGGAGACGCTGACACTCCACGCTGTCACGGAGGAGAGGGTTGGACTCCAGGTCAGCCAAGAACTGAACATGTGGGAGGAACAAATGCACACATCAACACACAGTATCATGTAACAGATACCGAAGAAACGTGTGCAAGGGGGGATGTAAGGTCGTGTTGATTTTCATGTTCTCACTGACTGAGGAGGTTTGGGAAGCTAAAGAAAGCTGTCCTCTCATTGATTGGGAGATTAGGAGGAACTATCAGCGGCTGCAGCTCTCTGACAAGCACACAGATCATCTGACACACATGAGCACTAATCTGTTCTCAGCAACTCATCAGTTCTGCAGTCAATACCCTCATCACACACAAACAGCTCCGGGCAGCAGCTTGAACCCTACAATTCACCAGGCGGTTTTACAAAATACATCCAGAGTAAATGACTTCCTGTAGAGGCAGGATGGAGAGATTCAGGTTCTCCCTGAAGGAAACTATTGAATGATTTACATTTAGATAGGTGTGTGATTGTGTGTGTTTGTGTGCTAGGAGATGACAGGGAGTAAAACAGTTTCTTGAATTTATGTTTATTCGTAGTTCTTTGCAAAAATACTCATATTCTGAGAGATTTTTAACCATCAGCTGCTGCAATATATATATATATATATATATATATATATATATATATATATATATATATATATATATATATATATATATATATATATAAATTTTACGTGAGCTACCAACACAAATTACGAACTTGTAATGTAAGATTTTCTTAAATCCTTCAGTGTGACATGGATTTGTTGGAGAAGACAACTTTCATAGAAATTACAGCTGCAGGTAACGTCGCTACCAGCCCAAAACAGAAATGAGACAGAAATGTTTCATTCTGTCATGGAAAATACATTTTTTACATTAAAAAAAAACACTTATTATTATGTGTAAATTTAAAACACATGTTGATTATCATTTTAATCTAGAGTTATCAAGAGCCATAGTGGAGTGTCCAAAAGGCCACTTGAGGTCCTGGAGCCACAAGTTGAAAACCCCTGATATAAACCATTCTGCCTCTCTTGTCACCCCAGCAGGTTTTCCTTTAGTTACCTCCAAACAATTTCTCATTAACAGTAACAAGTTTCTCTGTTCCTGCTAAAGAAAAGCATCCCCTCAGCATGAGGCTGCCACCACTATGTATCACAGTAGGAATAGTGTTTTCCATTTTCTTTAAACTGTGTTTTATATGTAAGCCACAAATTTCAATCTAATTTGATCGATTTTCCATGTTTTTACTCTGCTCTAAACTTCTGGATTTTTTCCCTGATATTTCTGCTGTTTCTTCTTGATGCCGTTTGTTCACTAATGTTTTCTAACAAACCTTCACTGAACAGCTGGAGAATATATATAGATTAAAATACACATAAAAGGACAAATAACTACTAATTAAGTGATTTCTGATGTTAACTGTTAGGTCTGGATTTAATTTAGGGGTATCAGAGTTTAGCAAGGTATAAATACACACCACACTACCCACCATGAGTCATTCTCCTCACAATTCAAAGTTTGTATTCATAATGTGACAAAATGTGGAAAAAGTCCACTGGGTATGAATAATTTTTCCAAGAGGCACTGTATGTGATCAAGATTTTTCCTGCAGCGTGTGCTTTCCCCCTTCATATCTATGCACACAGAAGAACAGGCTCGCCCCACGTAAATAAACTTGGTCACTGAATAGGAAATTTAATTTCACAGCTAGAAGTGTAGAAGCGCAAAACAAGCATGGTAAATGGATAAGCAGCTTACACGGCAGGGTCAAACCATGCTTCAGCTGCACACAATCACAGAGCGACAAATTACAGTCAGCCCTATTTACTCATCCATCTGTGTGTGACTCTGCGTGTGCGTGTGTGGGTGTGTGTGCGCCTCAGAAGGACAGATATAGAAAAACATGTTTGTCCTTCTCTCTGGTCATTTATCCATCATGCTGTGAAGGATTGAATGTGGAGGGCGAGATAAGGCTGAATCCCGCCGGCGTCCCACCTTCTCCTCCAAGGCGTCTCTCTACCTCACAGTGTGCAGAGGGAAAAGCTGCGTTGTCCCCCAAAGCGGCTTCCGCATGTAGGAGGCAGAGTGGGCACCAAACACTCAAAACAAGCGCACTCGAGCACTAATGCGCAGAGAAACACACATCCCGCAGCTGTGTGCATTTTTCATGCTTTAGGAGTCTTCAATTTTCACCCAAGTCTTGCTTTACAGAAAAAATAGAAGTCAAAATTAAATCATCCTCAACTTTTGTAATCAAAAGCTGAACATGTTATTAGGAGGAAGGTGTATTTTTAAATTAGGAGTCCAACATTGCACTTTAGCGGTAGATCAATACTTCCCAGATTTAAGAGATCTGGTCTGAAGCTGCACAATAGATTGCAAATATACTGACAATATATTGACGTCACAATATCAGAACATAAGTGTGTGAAATATTTATGTTGCTATGGACTGTTTAGACTTTAGGATGTAATAATTGTTAATTGATATAACCCAAGTTATGTTAACTTGCATTTTACATCCTAGTGTAATGTTTTAGTTAATTGGACAGATCTCACACCAGTACTGGACACAAAAGATTTTGTTCAAAATGCTGAAGGTCACAGATTGACGGAAGCGCTGATGAGAACAAGAGGAAATAA
Organism: Poeciliopsis gracilis; assembly: GCA_911649635.1. Classification (NCBI taxonomy): domain Eukaryota; kingdom Metazoa; phylum Chordata; class Actinopteri; order Cyprinodontiformes; family Poeciliidae; genus Poeciliopsis; species Poeciliopsis gracilis. The sequence goes on from CAJVRI010000128.1 coordinate 625,580, forward strand.
GAAACAGCTATAATTTTCACGAAATTTTCTAATACACAGCCCACGTCTCCATAGCAACAACGTGAACTGGATGTTTTCTGAGGCATGCATCCTACCATCACAAATGTAAATCAGTGAAGTTTGCTAAACTACTGTAATTTTATCTGATATGCCTTGGTCAGATGAGACCAAAAATAAGATTTTTGCAACAACACTCCAAACGGGTTCAGGATGAAATGATGATAAAATGAAAACACATGATTACTATTAAGCATAGAGGAGGATTTATGATGCCGCCCAGAACATTTGTTGTTGAAGCATCTCTCTGGATAATCCAACCACGTGAAATATATAAACTTGTACAACTTGTAGTGCTGTCAACTGACATGAGGAGGCTAGCGTGAGCATTGACAGAAAGGAGGTGGTTTCTGATTTATGAAATGATGATTTGCTAATAAAAATCAACATATTTCAAGAGATTTTAAACATTCTTACTAGGGCTGACTACAGAAGTGGTACATTTGTCTTGCTTTCCCCAAACATAACGGCTTGTTTTTGTAGCATGTTTTGGAGCAACTGCTCTACTTTGCAGTTTTTGTGAGCAGTCTCACCAAAAAAAAAAAAAAAAGAAAGACAAAAATCACACCAACTGTCACACAACAGTTTGGAGCACCAAGCCACAGATGGTTGCCTGAGAAGATTAGATCTAGAGTGTGTCTCTGCGTGTATGTGACAGAGGTAACGGGGAGCAGAGATCAGAGGTATTAATCCGAGGAATTGACACCGTCTAGATGAGTAATCAAGTGGTAGCCCAGATAGAAAGCTGAATAATTGGTTGATGAGTATCGATCAGGTAGCCTGCGTGAATTTATACGTCATTTTATTGGCATTTCGCAGCTCATGGGGTTGCTGAATGCTAATGCGGTTATTGGTTTGAAATGGCGCTGGGAGAGGGAGGGGCTGTTTGATGTGATGAAGTGCAGAAGGCAGAATGAGCCTGGAGCTCTGTGTCTCTCTTTCTGTCGCTCTTTCTGCTTCTGCTCCAGGACCACTTTGCCACTTTACCCCTTTGCCATCAATCTTCTCCCCTGATAACATGTTACTGCTACTTGTGGGTTTAGTTGAGGGGGGCAAAGTCATCCATCTAATGCACTCGTTCATTATACTTCACAGATGAAAAACAACTGGATGTATGAGAAGAGGCAGCTCTGATGAAAAAAAACAAAAACAAACTACCTAGTATAAAATAAACTGCAGATGACCGTGAGCTTCATCTGCAGTCTACATACCCACCAATGTTTTCCACATTTTGTCACATTACAACTACAAACTCTAATTTAATTTTGAGTTTACGCATTGATCAATACAAGGGTGTACCTAATTGCAAAGTTGAAGGAAAACAATATGTGGTTTTGAGAATTTTTAGAAACTAAAAATGTAAAAAAGTATTTATATTAACATCTTTCTGTGCACAAACAACTGGCTTTAGAACCAAACCAAACATATTGGTAAATAGACCATTATCATTTTTAACACAATCTGTAAATATCTACCTGAGCACACTGAGAAATATAGTGCTGATAGTATCATTCGTGGTGCAACCAGCACCATAAATTATATTTTTTCCTCTTCAGAAACAGGGAAGGCAGTCCGAGAGAATGGAAAAATGGATGCAGCTAAATACAGCGGAAGCCTGAAATTAGAGTTCCCAGACTGTACAAGATTAGCAACAGTTCATCTTCAATTAGGACAATGACCATATATATTGAGGCAGAGCTATGATAGAATAGCTTAGACCAAAACATGTTATTGTGTTTGTTGGCTTCAGGTTTAAACTTTGACTGGGCCATAGTGAAAATCCTTTGACAAACCTGGAAATATTAGTTGAAAGACACCATTTTCCAAAGAATAATTGGCTAAATTTAAATCTCTAGATATGGAAAGTTGTTAAAGAGAAATAACTCAAATGACCTGCAGCTATGGTTACAGCCAGGCATGGACTCTGAGAGGCTAAATAAATGACATTTATGTACTTCTTGTTACTGGTTTGAAAAATCCCAGTAACACTCATTAAAGTTTGCAGTTGTAGGTGAAAATATTTAAGGGCTATGAACACTTGCAAATATTTCTTCACTATGCAGTGAAGAAAAGATTGTTAGAGGAGAGGAAGAGAGATAATTGTTTGGCTGCATGAGTGATATCAGGATTAATTAGGTTTAAAGCAGCTGCAGCCTCAAGCAATGAATGAAGTTCTGCTGAGAATTTCAAGCATCAGTCTCTGCAACAAGAATAAAACAGCAAGGACAGAGTAAAAACTAAATGCATTCTCACCCACTGGACAAACAAATAGAGTCAATCTATAGCAGACATAATTGTTATTGTCCCTCTAACTGCCTGAAGAGGTTAGCGAGATGGGTTGAGAGTGAGGCCATTTGTAAGCAAGAGGAGGTAATGAAAAGGGAGAAGGAAACAAATCTGGTCGCAGAAACATCCTGCAGGTCAAAAGAAAAACGGATTAATTCCCGTTTAATATATACAACCCATAGGGAATAAAATGGCCACAAAACAGGTTCTAGTTTCACAGAAAATTTCCAAATCATAGATTTTTATCCAATAAGGATCTGATGTATTTCAGGTGAAACTGAAAATGTATTCACCTATAGACTTGAAACATCCTGCAAGAACATTTCCAAGGTCATGTAGGAACCCTGGATGAATCAATCATCTCATAAAGCCCCTGATTAAATGCTGACTGTAACCTTTTGAGATGTTTCTTGGTACATGCAGTCGATATGGATTTTGAAACAGGAACTAAGACAAAATAATTTATAGAAAAGTTAAATTAGTGTGCATTTCACTGCAGCTGTTTAAAATAGTTGTACCTTAGATTACCGTATAATATAAGGTGGAATTCTTTGCAGCTCTAACCTGTGGCTGCAACAGCGGCAGTCTGACGTGAGCCAGAAGTGATGGTAGGTGGCGCTGCCGAGTGGCGGGATCGTGACTGACCCAACTCAGCAAAGATGTCACCATGGTTTCTTCATCTGGCACGTTGATGTCGTCAGAGGTCAGCAGCCTTTCCATCTCTTCCACTGGAAGGACAAGAAACTCCTGGGCTCCAATGACCTCCAGAAAGTGCTCCTGATGGACGAAGGTACAGTCAAGAAAGAAGTGAGTGATGAAATACTGAAGGTTGCCACTGTTTATGTGAGTAAACCTCAAAGACAATAAAGAAAAATAAAAACATTTTTAGCTTTAGACCAAACCTTAACTTTTCTCCTAACCAAAACACACACACACAAAAAGTGTGTTTAAAGGCATAAAAGAACAAAAAGAAAAGAAAGAAAATAATCAGGACAGGGAAGGTGATTTTTCACAGTCACCATAGCAACTATGAGCTGAAAAACATCTTTTGTGGCAATAATGGTTTGATGTGTTGTGAAGCAGAAGCTAATTTTTTATCAGGAGCAAATTTTCAGAGGACGGCTGCACAGATGTAAGAGGAACAGCTGTGTGAAACCTAGTGAGCTTCATTATTTTCATTTAAGGTCATCCTTTGTCATTCTGAGAGCAGAATCTTTCCCAGTCAGTCTGTTCATTCATTTCTTGCCATCAATTCACGGACTGTGGAGCTACACACACCATATGCGGCAAGCGGCTCTGCACCCACCATGGTGTAGGCGTGAGCGGCTCTCTGCAGGTCATGGCAGCCCTGGGCGTCGGCGTAGGAACGGATGCCGAGACAATTAGAGGGGTGGAGCTGCTTGACGAGGAAGGAGCAGCAAGCTTGGACCACAGATGACAACTGCAGCAGGCAGGAGGCCGACAGCAAAGACTCGATGGTGTCCTCCTTCAGCTCGAGACGGCCTACGAGACACTTTTACTGATTAAATTCACTGTCAGCTGGGAAGTTTCCTAAGAAGTCCATTTTGTAATGAAAAGTTAAAAATAGGGCACAACCTTTTTGAACCAGATCAAATTTTTAGCATTTTTTTCCTCGCTTTCTTTTCTAAAAAAAAAACAAAAAACAAAAAACAGAAATATTTCCAAATTAAGCCTTTTATTTCAATCACTTCAATGAGTTGCACGCCGGAATATTAGGGCCAGGCTGTTTAACGATGGTAAAATTATCATAATATTAACAGAATTAATGCAATTTTACCAGAAAAAAATTATGGGACAAAAGTCAAGAATAAATTCAAAAATCAAGTGAGTTATCAAGATCTAAAGTGTGGTTCTTCCTTCAAAATAGGCAGTTGTTTTTTATGATGGTTTCAAAGACGTATTAGTGATAAGTGTCATCTGCAAAACGCACATCAAAGTACAACTTCACAAGATGCTCAACAGTTCTCATTTTAATTTTTTTTTAGTTTTTGTGTTGGAGTTCTTATAAAATTACTTCTATTTTCTCCTAACACACTGACTTTATTCTAGCCCTTATTCTTGCTGTAGAGTTGATCTGAATTCAAAGTTCAAATAAATAAGTGATGTGAATCACGTTTGTCAGAGTTGAACATTTTAAAAACAGCAGTCTGTTATGCACCTGTGTATGCATATTGAACCAGGACCCACAATGCCTCAGGGTCCACCCCTTCCATCTTCACTTCGTCCTGCTTGGCCTCTCGCACATCGCTGGTGAACATCGCCGCAAAGTAGTCAGACACAGATGAGAGAACCAATCTGAGGGAGGAGAAAAAGGGCATCAGTCAGAGGAGATAGGCAGCTGTAATTGAGGAACAGACAGATCTGACCTTGATGACAGGATGAATCTGGCGTGAAAGAGAAAAGCTGCAGAACAGAGAGGGAAAGGTCAACCCAGAGACTGTAGCGTGAGGAGACGGGACACAACATGACAAGCCCATAAGCAGAGCTTCTGAAGGCCTTTTGTTTCCAGTATTTTCTCTACTACAGGGTAGGAATATGATGTCTTACCCAAGGACACATACACCTTGAACTTTTTCACTTTTTGTCTTGATACAACAAGACAAAAATGTATCCGATTGGTATTCCATGTATCGAACAGACCAGCAAAAGGTAGTGCATTTATAGTTTTCAAGTCCAGATGCTAGTAACTGAATCTCAGTATTAATGCAACTATGCAGTGAAGGCCTCAGAGGTTTGTTAAAGAACATTGACAAACAAACAGCAACATGAAAACCGAGGAGCAGAGCACAGCAGACAGGTCAGGGATATAGTTAAGCCAGGGGTAGGCTCTAAAACAAATCTCCAAAGCAATAAACATTTCAAAGAGCCCTGTTCAGTCCACCATCTGAAAATAGAGTACGTCATAAACGCAAACCCACCAGAATACGGTCATCCACCTAAATAACGGGTTCGACAAGAATCAAGGGAACTGCCAAGATGCCCATTGTAACTGCAGGAGCTGCACAAATCTGGCTTTCAGGCTCACATTCATTTGTTATAAGCCCCACAAATCTTGTCTTTTATAAAGCCACTGAAAACTACAAGCCTCTCATAGGACAGCAACATGTGGAAGAAGTTGCTCTCTGGTCAGATGAGACTGAAATTTAATTTTTGGCCCTCATGCAAATTGCTATGTATAATGGAAACCAAACCATGCCACCACACTACTCACACCAACCCACCAATGAAACACAGTGATGGCAGCATTAAGCTGTGGGGGATGCTGTGGAGACTTGGCAGTGAAAATGCAGTGTGTATAATTATCCATCCTCTTGACAATTACACAATACTTTGTGTTGGTTTTTCACATAAAATTTCAATGAAATAACAATAAAGTCTGTGGTCGTAATGAAAGAAAATGAAAAAGAGAAAGGGGCGTGAAAACTTTTTCAATGCACTAACTCAGTTTTTCCAGTATGATTTCATGGCTTTAAAAACTTTATAAAACATAAGCAAAGACTTTGATTCCATAAAAATCCAGAGGGACTAGTTAAAGGCTAATTAAGAAATGATGCACTGTTGTGTATTTTACATGTTTGATCTAAAAACGAGTCCAAAGAAACATGTTTTCTTCCACAAGTTCAAAGTCGGAAAGTGTGCACCACAAATGGGGGTGAAGGACAAGTTAAGTAGAACAGGCCTCAGGGGGATAAGTGCTGTACGAATGAAGAAGAGTGCTGTGCAAAAGAGCGGAAAAAAATCACACCTCCACCCTCAAGAGGACTCTCAGGCTTTTCAATCCCTTTCTCCCCCTACATTTGAATATTGATCAGCGCACTCCCATGGATGCGAGCACTTATTAAAAAAAGATTATTTGATAATGAAAACAATCATCACCTGCAGAGTGGCTCTCACAAGACAATTCTGCTCATATTAAAGCAGCTTGCGGTGGCTTTACCGCTCATGCCCGCACGCGTTTTAGACTTCATCTAGAGATGAATGTGTGTGCATGCACTGGGTGTGTGTGTGTGTGTGTGTGTGTGTGTGTGCATACCCTTGCACATGAAAATAATCTCATTACTGAGAGTGACACCGAGACCTTGACAGATAGCCTGAAGCAAGGCGTGTGTGTGTGTGTGTGTGTGTGTGTGTGTGTGTGTGTGTGTGTGTGTGTGGTCTAGGTTTGCGCTGTGCAGACAAAGATGTCAAAATACACATTAGTCAGCAGGTAGTTGCTCAGCCAAAATTTCAGACAGGTGTTTCTGTTCTTCCCTTTCCTGACTCACACACTCACAAATGCACATTTAATCTTTATGTGGGTCTCTGACTTGCTACGAGCGACACAAGCAGAATACACACATCAGCTGGGGATTTGCACACAAACACAAATACGGGGCGCCGCTGACTGCAGACAGGATGGTCAGACTTTGCGACAGTACAATAAAAGAAAAACAGATGAAACAAAATGGCAGAGAGAGGAGAGCAGGAAACAGACGAGCTGACTTCAGGAAAGGAGGGCAAGAACTGAAAACTGACATTTTGTCTGTTTCCCCCCTGCACCAAACCGCACATTCAAACTCAAACAGGGAAAGGAACAAAAAAAACACAACAAGCAAGTCATGAGGGACTGACTTGAATCTTGTGACTTTTCTCACTACATGTACTGAAATATGTACGTTTACAGGAAGGGCAGCAGTTAGTCACGATGACTGGCATGGCTCAAGGTATCGCAATATGTGAGCCTTTCTGGCAGTCCGCTGAACTGCCAATTTGATCCAGATTAAAACTAATCTCCTGCAGAGCCACATTTGAGGGTAATCCTTCAACAGCGATAATCGTAAATCTACAAAATGTACTTCTGCTAAATCAGTCAGCTGTCTTTGTTAAATTAAAGAGCAGCAGTGAACCAAAAAGTTGATCTAATCAAGCAAGGTTTCAAAACCACTCTTTATGTGTTAAATGACAAAATACACAATAATTTTAAAAGAAATGGGGTGAAGGTATTCCTAATGAAAGTGAGGCATGTCCGTTCTGATCCCAGTTATCAACTTGGTGTCTGGATCAAAGCAAAAAAAAGAAAACAAAGGTCGGTGAAACATTAGCCATTAAAGTATATGATGCTCGAAAAAGAAACGAAAAGTTTACTCAACAGAAAAAAGTTTTCAATATGAGCTTCGTCCACACAATTTGTTGAAACTGCTTAAAATATGCTGAAACCAGTTGTTAATGAGTCATATCAAAACAAAGTGGACACATGCTAATGTTAGTCTAGCACTTCTGCAGACAGTTGTGTTATAACATTAAACATCATAACTAAAGAATCCATAATATAAAATGTAATTTTGGTTTTCATTGGTAATTTTAATGAGCACTGAAGGCTCAACACTGAGGTGAACACGCAAAGAAAAATCTCATAACTGCATTTATTTTTCTTTACCTGTGGACAATCTTTGTATTTTTGCATGTCGTGTTGACACAAAATAAGATTTAATGCGCACATACATTGAATTATGACTAAATAAACACCCTTGGAAAAGACATCCAATTCCCATCCTTACTCAGAGACATAATAGAGTGTACATATCTCACCAACATCTTCAGAGACATAAACACACTCTTTCACAAACACCATTAGAGCATGGGTCTTTGTCACCATCTGTGCCTGGAGGACATAATTAAATGAGGCAGAGGCAGAGACAGAGAAAGGTGGTGTTCCTGCTGGTGAAGGAGTTCTTTTGGACTCAGCTGTTACATCAGTGGCCAAAGGCCCTGAGAGCTACAGAGACAGCAGAGGGATACGGACCAGGAGTGTTTGTGTATATATGGTGACTGCTGCATGACTCAGCTGACTTTTATAGACTCGGTGTGGAGCTAAAACAGGAGTCCTTAAGAGCATGACTATTCTCCTCCAGCCGGTCAAAAGCCTTCTTTAGTCTTTTCTGTGATTTCTGAATGTATGTTTGCTTGTGTGTCGATACACTGTTTCTAGATGTTATATACAATACATTCATACCCTATGACAGCACCATTTTGAACTTATCTTTAGACTTCGTCAAGTCACAAACTTCAATATATTTTGATATGAAGTGGAAGGAAAAGGACAAAAAAACATTTGTCATTTTCCTTTTCATTACTTGGTTGAATCCCCTTTTCACTTTTTGTTTCTACCAACTTTGAACTTTCAGAGACTTAATGTTTCCATAAAATCTCAGTAAAATGCACTGAATTTGTAGCTGCAAAGCACAAAAGTTAAAAGGTATAAAAAAAGTTTCGCAAGGTGTCGTGTTAACTACTTTTTTTGTAATAAAGGTTTCCTTGAAAATAGCTAATATTTACTTTGTGTTTTATACCTTTCTGATAAAAAATATAAACCTTAATCTCTCTACTGTGTAAACAAAACTCTTCGAACAAAAATAGATACCTGTGTGCAGGTATCCGTCGGTCTCCAGCCACCAGAATGACATCACACAGCTGCCTCGTCCTCAGGTAGCCCTCCATCTTGCGGAAGGTGACATCAGCATGAGATAAAGCGGTGAACATGGACTCCTCCGGACAGGTGCATGGCTCCATCGACACGCACGAGGAGATGGTTGCGCTGCTGTTAGACGTCCTGCGGGCACACATGCAAGGATAGAAAAAATATTAAAAGTAGAACTAGCACAAAAAGCAACAAATAAAATGAAACAAAATTGGATGAGCTTTTTGCTGATTCTACTTTGTTTGAGAACCAAATAGCAGTGTGGAGGGATCCACGCCAGCTGGTCTGTGGCCTTGAGGTCAACGCATTTTCCTTTGCATCATTTCCTCACATGTAGTCACTCTTCTGCAGGCTTACCATATGTTGCCAGGAGGATACAAAAAGCTCTTTAATGGTCCAATTACCAGCTGTAAATGGCCAGATAAAGTCAGCCCACTTAGAAAGAGAACGTGACAATTAATTCACTGCAGGAGCTGAGCCCATAGGATATGCTGTGATTTACTCTACCCGTTCCTTTGCATCTATTCCAACAAAACGGTTTTCTGCCCGGAGACCTCACTTTCAAATTCTAGGAACGGTTTTATTTTCTGATCAGAAGCTGAGCAGGCATGGGTGTTTGACTGCACAACACCGCAGCAACCCTGTGAAATATCAGCCATGGTGGCTTTTAAGAGCGACACAAGCCAAGCTGTGCTTCAGTTTGAAATTCAACAGGCGAAGAGAAAGGACAGATCCTGAAGCATAAAAATAGCCACCAGAAAAACACGCCGTAACAAGGGGCAAAACAATTTCAGCAGCAGAGTTAGGAGACTAATGACACTCTGGCACATCTGAAGAGTACAAGTGTGAATCTGACTATAGCCCTGGATGTTGGAAATGACTGAGTCACACGCTGCAATTTTCTCCTAGGATAAAATAAAAAAGGGGCTCAGTGGAGAGATACAGAAATCAAGTCTTAAAAAAATCTATCAAACATGTATGTGTACTATATAGCACACTCGTCTACATGGCTACATTTTTTTTTTTATGAAAAACTTTACACATTTGCAATTCTATTGAAAAATATCATATATCTCTACTTAATTATTATTTAAATGTAGTTTCCTTTGTAATGAATAACAGATTTATATGAGCCATTGCTGCTCTGGATCAAATTACCTTCACTTTGAAAGAAAACAAATTGCCTGACGAACCCTTAAATTACCCCCAGCCTCTGTTGATGTTCTCAGCTTGGTAGAAGTGACATGTTGAGTTTCTGCCGCAGCTTTTATACGTTTTGCTTTGGAACCAGCTCTGTCTGTGTTTACGCAAGTTCAAGAACTTACCAAATGGTATGCTGGCTGTTCATCATAGCAACTACCATTTACTTCAAATCATATTAATGTACAAAATTAGACTCATGATAAGTTATACCAGTTCTGTCAAAATTTGAGCACAGTATCGTGTCTAAACATCACACAGTGCAAAAGGCTGTTCCACCAAATAATAACGTCTATATGAACTTTTGACTTTGATTTGATTAATAATCAAAAACAAATCTTAAATAATTGTCTTTTATTTTGGAATTTAGCAACCAGAAATAATTTTGGTAATCCTAACCGAAATAACCTAAAGCAGGAAACATAGACTGATTTCATGTTCGGTTATACAAAAGAGTAAAATCAATAATGCTGCTTTTGAATTATCAGGGCCTCATATTAATGCAATATTTTACATCACCATTAATAATAAAAACTGAGTGCATATGGTGAGTACAGGGGATATTTATTACTTGAGCAGGCTGACGTGCGTTTCGTTCCGACTCTGGCTCTGTCTGCTCTGTGTCCTGTCTCCACTTCTCCAGCTAATCTCATCATTCACTCACTTCATATCTCCATCCATCCATTTCCCCTCTTCCCACATCCACAACAAACCCTTTGAGGATGCATTCTGGCTCGCTCTCCTACCCTCAAGTGTGTGAGTCTGAGTGTGCATGTGTTTTTAAAAGTGTGTATGTAGATGAATGGCGTGGCTAAATACTGCCAGAGGGGGTGGCTTTGAAGTGGGGGAACACTGCCTTCCAGTCCCCTTAGCGGAGTCTGGCAGCCACTCAACATGGACAGAGAGGGAAGGAGGGGGAAAAGGAGAAAACAGAGACCGTCTCACCACACAGCCGGGTTTGTTTTAAACTCCGGCATAAGGAAAGGTTACTCACCTCTGCAGTCACTCAGAGTCTCCCTCCGTTGCCCTGTCCTTATTATAAATGTGCATTTGGATGTCCAACCACATTATAGGAGGGGATAAAGGAGGGCAAATGAATAGCTAATGGTGGGCGGAGATGAACACAGGACAGAAGGAGGGAGGTGATAAGAAAACGAGGCTCACGGACAATAAATGGGGGTGAATGCTTGGTGTGGTGTGAAACACGGAGGAGAAAGATGAGCCATCAAAATACCCTGGGATTCTGTGCATGTCCCTTCCCATGATCCCATTTGGGATTCTGCCACCCGGGTTTCTGGGCTATCACGTCAAACACAGATGCCCTCTGTGGGAAGTGATAAGTTGCATTCACAGGGGCATTAAAAAAATAAATATATATATATATATATATATATATATATATATATATATATATATATATATTCATAAAAACACTCTCATTGTATGAACCAAAAACGAATAGCTTTGTTGGTATGGCAACCATAAATGTGCAGGCATGCAGCTGTATGCATGTGGATGCAACATGGATGCGCCACATCAGATGAAACTGTGTGTGTATAAATGTGTGTTTGTGATGTTTTGATGCATTTTTCTCCTCTGAGCTTTGCTCGACACAGCCGGTGATCCACCAAGATAAAACAATAAACCCTACCTAAAAAAAAAAACTGGAGATCTCTTAACTGACAGAAAGATAGATGAACAGTGACAAGACAGAGACTTAAAATAAAAAGCATCAGACGTTCCCGTTTTTAAAAATGCATCAACGCTCGCTCCCACTGAAAAGCTCTTTGAAACAGTGCATGTCACGTCGTGTGCATGCAAGTATGTGGATGGTGAACCTTTTATATTTTCTGATGAGTGGTAGGAGGTTTGTGAATGTGTAGAAAATTCAATACACCAGCAATGCTTCATTTCTCTTTACCTCAGAATGTTTGTGGCTTCATTTTGGCAAAATTCAAGGACACCAGTTTTAGGTGAAATGAACGGCGTTGTTTTCAAGTGTCCATGGTAACAGTTAATTAAACGTCATTCCACACTAGCACAGCTAGATCTACACACGAGTATTATGTAGAATCATGGCAATAATAATAAAAAAAAAAAGAAGTGTAAAAATGGTGGTATTTTAAGTTTTATTGTATTTACTGAATTGGAAAAGGAGAATAATTGATTTTTCATTATGTGACATATCAATCACCCATGAGCTGATGGAGGCAAAATTCAACCATTCCAATTTCTAAGGAAGTCTGCACAGATATCATCACTGCAGTGTTTCAGCGGAGGCAGCGCAGTTTTTCTTTGCAAAGAACTGGAATGCAATAAATTCGTTGGTTATTATATTCCACATTTTACACCATGCATGCCAACCTAAGAGATGCTTCAAAAGGCATTTTGCTTTTAAATGTTTCTGTCCAAATGTTGCCGTACACCACAGTTGCTGCTAAACTGAAGGGCTGTTTCATTGTGTGGACTACATTAGACATCTTTAGTTGAAAATAATACACATTTAGACCAGTCACACTCTGACTGCAAGTCATATTTTATCAGTCTTTATACCAGGAGTCACCAACATGGTGGCCTAGAGGATCATATGAATACCCCACAGAGCTGTTCCAAAATTAAATAAATCGTTCAGCTTTAAGTGACATAATTAAAAGCAAAAAATGTGCATCAATTTCGCATCCTGTTGTGTCACCTAGTATACATGAAGTAGCTCATAGTTGCAAAATGGTTGACAACTCTTACTTTAGTAAATCTTACTGGGTATATCAGAGGTCTCTGAGCAGCCCTGAGTGAACTATCAAACACAGTCACACAACCAAACAAACATAATTAAAATTGCAAATATTAATTAGATGTTATGAAAGTTTGCATTTTCACTCACTAAAAGCTGAGACTGTGTCTGGTCATCTGTTTGCTTGTCAGATCAATTTTATTTAGTTCTTTATGTTTCTGATGAGTTACATAAAGTTTTCTCTCTTTTTTTGCAAAATAGACAGTCAGGGGAGTGGATGTGTGTTTGGTCTGTGCAGCCCGGGCTGGACATGGAGGACCCTCTCCCATGTCCCAATTTATACAAGAACCGCCAGTGGTCAACAGAATAAGTACATTAGGGGAGAAGATACAATTGTCTGCACTTGTCAAAACCTTTTGCTTAAGTTTTTCTTCTTAAGTCTAACAAAGTTTGTTTTACTTTAAAGTGTTTGGTAACTTCTTTTTGGGGGGGAGACACACCAGCCACCCTCTCATCCCCATCCTACCTGCAGGAGCTGGAGTCAGTTTCCGGGTGGTTGTTCTCCTCGGTCCCCGCCGCTCTCGCCGAAGCCGCCGCCGGCTCCACCTCATTCTCAACCCCGGCAGGAGCCGAAGCCTCAACTACCAGCTGGGGCAACGGGGCCTCGCCGGGGGGCTCCATGTTTGTCACCGGACGAGCGCGGCGACGAGGCGGTGGGGAAATCCAGGAGAGCGCCGCGGCGGAGCTTCTGCACTCAGGCTGGCTGAGGGAGCGGGTACAGGAGTTCCCCGTGGCTCCAGAAGCTCCAGCCGGACCTCCCCGACTCCCCGCTGGATCAGCAAACTTTCTACCGCTGCCGTTACACAGGTTAGACCCGGCGCTCCCACTGGCCACCAGCCCGCTGTGACAGCCCACGCTCGGGTTAACGCCCGCTGAATTTAAGTTGCTGCAGCCGCTAATAGAGGGACCGTCCGCTGCGCTGCCTCCGGTTCTCCTCGCGCTGAAGTAGTCTCCGAGTGGCGGGGAGGGAGGCGGAGGAACCGCGGGATGACCGAACCACCGCCATCGGATCCGGAGGATCTGTTTCACATCGAACTCCTTCCGCGAGGAAGAGCCCGAGCCACTGTTCGACATTCCAGGGCTCGGCTCGAGGAAATGGCGGGGACGATCCCGTGCCACTTTACTGTAAAAGCTGCACGCTGCTCTTCACGCGCGTCTCTCTTGGCAACCGCACGCCCGTTAACCGCGACTGAAGGGCGCGAGCTGAGAGCGGAGCGTAAAGAGCAGACAGAGGAGAGAGAGCGGAGCTCCACTCGGAGGTTCCTCCACATCTCACTGTGACACATTTCCAAAGTTCTCAGTCTGTATTTTTTCTCCACGTCTCAATAGTTTTAGTGAATAACTGACAAAACTTCACCTTGAATTTAAGGCATATATTTATCAATTTTTTTGTGTATTATAGTGAACCAACAAAAGCTAATTCATTAGAGAATGAATTGTTTCATAAATTCTGTAAACACATTTGCCTCCATATTATATTCCTATTTTCAATCATTTCCATACCGGAAGAGCTGGCAACTTGGATGAATGCACAATATTAGAAAATCGTATAGTTAAATATTGCGATGACTTTATCTATTGCAATACAGCCACATTGTGGATCCTTTCTCTTTTTCAACCCTGCTTCTATGAAAATGATCTTTGCATCTTGGGCTCTGCCATCAGTCAGTCAGGCGTGGACATTCAGTTCCACTCAACCAGATACTAAATACCACAGGCAAATTTTGAATTCATGAGTCTTTAAATGCCAGCTAATGTTCTGAAGATGATCGTCACCATCTGTGGCAAAATTCGTCATGGATTTCTGGAGTCAAACTGTGGCTCAAATGTGCAAAGTTGAGCCCCTTCCACTTCAAATGCAGATTTTATATTGAAATCTGTCAAAAGTCTCTGTTTCTGTCAGGCACTTGGCATCCTTTCTGATAATTTTCCATTTTGTCTTTTTTATAAGTAACAGAGAAACATAATTCAAAACGATTTCCAATCAAAGTTGAAGGTCTTAACTGTGACATGGTAAACATACAATGCGGTGGATTGTTTCGTACCCCTTCTCCTTATTGATCCCTTTGTAGAATCAGATCATTTTCAAGTTTGGTAGCTTCTCTGGAAACTATGGGCTTAGGATGAAATAGTAACAAATATATATTCTAGTCAAATTTATTTCAAATTAATTACTTTTGGTAGGTGTTTACCCATTAGGACTGAATGTATTTGAATCAACAGCGTATTTGTACAAAGGGGTTAATTTTGCTAATCTTTTAGTGATCACAAACACAAGATGTATTTCACGTGGAAAAAGTTCTGAAATGATTTATCTTTCTCAGCATAATAGCAATATTATGTTATGTCAATAATTTTATCAAAAATTTGTAAATATAAAGAGCTGAAGGAAGCGTGCGCTTTCATTCCCACCCTTCGTGTCCTCTCCTCTTTACACGTCTTTGTTCCTCCTCTTGTTCCTAAGCAATCTGTTGCAAAAAGCTGCAATTTCAAACTCTGCTTTCACCAGATACTGCAATCAGAGCACAGCCACTTTCATGTCACCGGAGTGTCCTTCAGGATGAAATTTCATTTGAGTTTCAGTCACCATCGAACATGTAATCTCAAAGCTTTTACACCAACTGTCTTTTCTCAGAGTCTTCACAAACCATTACTCTTCACCATCCATTACTACTCCTCCTCACCATTTCTTCCCCTTCCCAGTCTTCATCTGCAATGCAGCAACTATACATAGGAAATAAATGATCAGAGACTAGTGTTTCCTGTGGGAGTCACTACATCCAGGCACCTGAGGGCATCCAGACCAGAATATCGTCTCCCCTTTCCACAGTAACCTCTGGACAAGCAGAAAACGCGCTACAGGCCCAGAGACGGAAGACATTGTGTTCTGGACTGAGTCCTACAAACGGGGCAGCAGAAATGCTTCAGAAACCCCACTCTGGCAACAATCAATAAGTCAAACAGCCGAGGTCAGATTGTGAATTACACAGATGGGAGCTGTGTTTCTCATAAATTGCCCTTGCAGACTCAGGTTTGGCAGACTGAAAGGAGCGGTTGAATAGGGTCAACACAACCGGCCGCTTTTATTTGCCAGAGTCTGAGGAACAGGGCTGTTGCTTGGTCTCAGTATGTTCTTGTTATTTGGACCACCTTGCTATTTTAAGAAATCTATACCACAGACTCAATATACAAACAACAGAATCACAAGCACCAACAAATAAAAAGCTCTGAGGAAGCAAGGAAACAGTCCTTCTGAGGATTCTGGCATACGATTTTAGTTTGACATTTCCAGATGTTGTGGACTTTGGAATTTTTTTTGAAACTCCAAACTACAAAAATATCCTAACACACAAATATCTCATCGGAAAAACAAAGTTTTTAGTCTAACAAAGTTTTTAGTCTAACAACCACTCCAGGTGATTCTTTGTGTTATCATGTCATCTATAACTTAAGTTATGGGAGACTATTTTTCACAGTAGATTAGGAGTAAATACTACTAGTTTAAATGACCAATTATCCAATTGGATACAAAGTGGTGCAAACTGATGCATGGTTGATACAAAATGTTGCGCAGCTGATCTTCATAAACCAAAATATTTGTGTATAAAATGAACACTGCGAGAATTGTATAAATTTTGTCTGTTACATGCACTCATGTGATAAAAGTTAATGTGCTGAATAAGACGATCATTTTGGGTGGAGGGAAGGCAATTTTGTGTTACTGCGCAGCCCTAAGTAGTCGTTTACTGCAGAGTATTTTCATGCAAAATACACTCCCACTGAAATAAACAAGCTACATATACTGCTGGAAAATGTTATTAAATGAACTGAGTGGAAATTCGGCACATCTGTCTTATCTGTTTACAGGCATCAATCACTTGCTGCCATGTAGCAGCCACTGTTCTTCACTGCAAATAATCTTCTTGCACGTCCCTGCAGTGATTTGGTTCCTCTCCTCTTGTGAGAAGATTGGGAAAAGAGGTCTTTGATGTTGCCAAGCTTCCTCTGCATCACTTTGGTCTTTTTTAGCTCCCTCAGATTCTCAAAGGATTTGTCTGCTCTTCGGCTGGATGCTTCTCATCGCTGGTCCTGAACAACTAAATTATTAATTTGTTTACTTGTCATGCACATTGATTTTAATGACTTTATTCTTGTCTGAGTATAAATTTTGCATTGGCCTCGATCCATTCTCATTCCCCGGGATGGGTTCTCGGAAATGAAAATGGATTCTACATTTCATTTATGTGCTGCTGATTGTAAACGCCCCTGTATTAAAGAGTTATCCTGAAAACTTGCTACTGAGCGCTGCAAATTAACCGGAGCATTTTTGCAATACTCATTACTAAAATGTCGTCCCACTGTGGGGAATTTGGGAACATCGCTCCTAGGGGATGGATGAAGCTATGGGCTATTTACCTTCAGCCCACTTCTGTTTGAAACAATCTTTGGTCACTTGGCAGGAGCCCTCATACAGCTGCCCGTGTTATTAGTCTCCTGTCCGGGGTCGATCACTCAAAACGTTTCTGTGCACTTTTATGACTCTAGAGCACAAACAGGCACAAAAACACAATAAGTTATTCTGTTAACTGAAGGCTCCATTTATTCCTCACGCATTTGCTCATTCAAGCATGAACACAATGACACACAAACAAAACAGTTTGTCACAAACCTTTTCACATTTTGTCACATTACCACCATAGACCTCACTGTGTTTTATTGAGCAGTAGCTCAAGAATAGCGGCAAAGCCCCAGTGTAGGACAGGACAGCTATTACAGATGCACTCCAAAATTCTGACTTTCATGGAGGAGTGGGAAGAATACATCCACTGCTGATAAATAAATGTTATAAGAAATCCAATTTAAAGTTTGCCTAAAGCCTAAGTGGCAGCCCAGCAAATCAAAAAAGGTACTCTGGTCAGATGAGAGCAAAATTAAAGTTTTTTTCTTGCCCACGTGTGAAACATTATTGTAGTGTGGCACTTATTTCGCCCATTACCCTGAACACACCATTCCTACAGTGAAACATGGTGGTGGAAGGGATGATTTTCTTTAGCTGACGCAAAGTTCAGATCTGAATTGAGATGCATATCTGCGGTAAGATTTAAAAACATCTGTTTCAGACTTGCTCCATCCAATCTGTCTGGGCGTAAAATTTAGTCTCCAAGTGTAAAAATCTAGTGGAGACGTACACCAACAGATCTATCAATACTTCAACTTGCTGAAGTATTGATAAAGGGGAGATGAGACTGTTTTTATGTTTTTATTTTGTTCATTTATGAAAACCTTCTGTACTCTTTTTTCTCCTACAAAATAACATTCAATTATGAGTTGGTCTAACTTTTAACATCCCAATAAAACACAAGGATTGGGCTTGAAATGTGACAAAATTTGAATCAGTTCCAGTGGTAAGTATTTTTGCAAGGCACTGCAGCTGCCTTCAGTCCTCTTCCTGCACACTTTGCACTCTATAAACATTCACCTACACACTCTGAAACCCACATAATCACCAACACTGAGCCAAATAAAAACAAAATGCCCGTCACCCAGGAAAAGCTGCCATAAAAAGATTTTATGGGGCCAGCACATGGACTATTTTCTGTCTGGCCCTCTTGTGATGCTCAACCCATCTCTCGTGACCCATTGTCATCCTAAGCTGTCCTTCATCCAATGCCTCTCTATTTTACTTCTCTTTTCTCTCCTTTTCTCTTCCATGAATTGCTTTCTCATTTTAAAGCCTCCCTTTTCTCACCACCTTTCTCTTTGCTTTTGTCCTCAGTCTCCTTCCTAACCTCAATTTCCTGCTATTATACTGTGACACAAAAGGAACAAGTGCATTTATGCGAATGTGTCGAACTTGCTGCTCATTTTCTGAAGGCTCAACCCCACAAAAACCCGCAGTTCTATAATGATGAATCGATCTGACCAAATGGGTGAGCTGTGCCTTTAACATACATTCACTGTGTGCATGCACAGAACAAAAAAAGCACTTTAACAGTCAAGTCACAAAGCCTGCAGCTCATTCAGACCACATACGCACCTACATTTTGTTTGTGTAGCCGTCGGGTAGTCCATCCTTGAGATTTAAAGCAGGCTCAGACTGGCCAAGCAAATAATTACCTCTCAACATTGAGCCACATTATTATAGCCCCCACATGACACATGATGGAGCAACAGAGAAAACAGACAGAGTAAGTGAGATTACAGATAAATCAATCAAATATTTATCTATTTAATTTCAGTACCAACTACCCAAAAGATTAAATTTTTTTTCTTGTCAGAATAACGGCAGAGATAATACTTTGTAGTATTTTTTAAATTAGACTATTTAGTCTCTGATAGGATTGCCTTTCAAACTGATTTTTTAATTGA
Organism: Poeciliopsis gracilis; assembly: GCA_911649635.1. Lineage (NCBI taxonomy): Eukaryota > Metazoa > Chordata > Actinopteri > Cyprinodontiformes > Poeciliidae > Poeciliopsis > Poeciliopsis gracilis. Next base: position 644,761 of record CAJVRI010000128.1, read on the forward strand.
CAGATGTAGAAAAGATAGCTAGTTAATTAACAGCTGAGCTAGCTTCACTGGTTGACTGTGTTCTATGACTTTGTATTTTTGTGTTTTAATGATGCAAAGCACCTTGAACCACCTTGTTGCTGAAATGTGCCACACAAATAAACTTGTCAGACATGGGTCAAATATTTTCTGTAACCTTCCTCAACATTTTCACAACAGTTAGCAAAATTTCTGGGCCATTTCTCCAATCAAAACTGGAATAACTCCCTGCTACTCTAATAATTGACTTTGTTGTATAATATCCTAAATTTCTGGCTGATATCTTGAGTTGTGTCGTCACATAATGTAATTTCATTTGGTGAAGTAGCACCAGTCCCTCCTGTAACAAAACAACTTCACAATATAATGCTGTGAAGTTTGGAACTTCAGTCAGGATGGAGTTATCAGGCTTATGAACTTCCCTCTTTCTTCTTTAAATGTAATAATTTTATCTTAATCAGGCAACAAGATATGTCTTCAAAAAATTAAGGTTTTTGTCCCAAATGCATGAAAAATGACTTTATGTTGTTTTCAGAGTAATGGCTTCTTCTTCTCTGAATGGCATTTCAACCCATTTTGGTACAGTACTTGCTTGTGGATAATGACATTCACTCTCTTAGCTTCAGCCAGCCATTTTATAAAAAAACCCCCCAAAAAACCTTCATCTCTGAACACAGAACCTGCCTGCTTCCTGAACTGACACAGAGAACATTTTGGTGATAACCTGATCCAAAACAGGAAAACACTGGCTTGATTTAATGTCAGCTGACCGAGCAAAGATTACACATCTTTTTATGCAGTGTATTCAAATATCTTTTTTTCAACTGTGTGTTACTGGATTCTCTTCACGTCAACCAAACAGCCATCAAAACAAAACATCACTGAAAACCCAATTAATGAAGTATCATTAATTATCATCTTTTTCTTGCCACACCAACAAACCAACCTTAGCATGTTTTTACCTTAGCATGGTGAACATTTATTTGATATTCATTCATTCATTCATTAGCTTTATTGAGGACACAAATAGGTTCACAAAAAGATCATGTGAGAAAATTTTAAAAAGAAACAATTACATAAAAAGATAATCGTATATACAAGTCACTGATCACCAGTTATTTCACATTCTGGACTTAGACCTGACTGAGCTTAGTGAGTTATCTGTTAGTATCTGGACTATGTTGTTTATAGAGACACGTAACCTCCACATAAACCTGTACATAATGTTTCGTAAGACAGCATAAAAAGATATGATTAATCTTTCTGCCTTTGTCTAGAACATCTTTCCCTCACAAAACTGAGCACAGTTTTTTATCTTCAAATTGGCATCGAGGTCAAAAACCAACTGCTTTCAACAAGAAAGTTATGAGGACAGAAAAAAAATGGTCCTCTTGGGCATATGTGCATTTCCTCAGGGAATGCAGAGTCAGATTTGATTACAAGCCAGACCACCTTCAGCTGCTAATTTCTCTCTTATCCCTCCATCACATCAGTCAATAGTGAAACCGCACAGATCAAAGAAAGCCTTCGATGAGATCCGTGTGCGAGTGTGTATTTGTCTTCATCTGCATTCAGGCAGAGTGGGTTTAAGCTCCAAACGGATTGTGAAGTCTCCTTTCCCCCAAGAGTAACTAATAGTAGAGATGAAAAAAATAAGAATGGATTTTTTAATTGAATCTTCTCCACCTTTTGTCTCCTGTCTGTCATCAAACACAGTGCAAGCAGAAGCCAATCCAAAAAGCAGGATTAATTAAATCCTGCCTTTCCTGTCGCTCATCCCTTTCTGTTCTGTTTACATCCCATTTTGTTACATCCCATCCATTTGACTTTTTCTCCCCTTTTTTTTATCATCTTATCTCATTTTGAACAGTTGATGTCTAATAAAAGATAGTGAATGAAGATCACTTTAAAAAAAAATAAGTGGCAGCACAAGAAAAAGACTGAAGGAGTAGAGACATGGAGACCGTATATATTTCACTCTTATTGTGACTTTCTATTGACTTCCATTCATTTTAGTAAATGTTTTTATTATTACCCCAACCAGAACATTAACAGTATATCTCTAACTCTAATTTTAAGCAACAATTAATCCACACCATACCTTCACCTCTCATCCTAAAAGATAGGGGTTTGTTACATGAGGACCAGGCTTTGGTTCCTATAAGAACTATTTAGGAGGTTAGTGAATTTACCAGAAAAGGTCCTAAATGGCTGACATAAATGAGTACACTTATGCAGGTGGGCACTCACACAAACAGTCTTTATTTGATCTCGTATCAGAGCTGAGGCCTCCCTCTGCACCCAACCACAGCTTGATACACCTTTACTGCCATGTTTTATTAACACAAATGCAAAGCAGAAAAGTCTCAGGGTGCATGTCTTTAAATGGAGACACACACCCGCACACACACTACACTCTTTGTGCTGCCCGAGTGTGAGCCAAACTGCCCAATTACATTGATCCATGCTTTCTTTTCTGTGTGCAGAGAAAAATAGCTTCTTTCTTCTTTCCTTTAAGCACATCACCTGGGTATATACCCACACTCATACACACGCATTCCCGCATACACGGACACACAATAATGACTCGGGTCTGGCTTGCCCGCTCTGGTTCCCCTCTAATTGCCTGAGAGGATGGAGAGAGCTGACAGCAGGCAGGGAAAATAAAAATGGCCAAATGTAACCACATTTGTAAGGGAGCAGTTCTAAAGCAAGAGAAGATGAGGGATGATAATGATGATGAGGTGATGATGAGGACGAAGCTAGCAGTAGTGAAAAACAGACATTTGAATCCCTAATTTAGAAAAATAAAACTCTGCTCCATGCAACTCCTCTGTGAAGCTCTGGGCCTCAGTAGATTTTGCTATTTTTAAATTGTTTAAAAATGTGTTTTTCTTCCTCTGCAGGCACCTGCTAAGGTACAGCATTTATCGCAAAAATAAATTTGTCACAATTCAATCCCATGTGTAACTAGTCCTGACTTTTGATTTTTCTTTTTAATATTTTGTCAAATTACAACAGCCACAACATTTCTGCGTATCGTTGGAGGATTTTGTGCGACACACGAACAGATCCTGATTGTGAAACAGAAAGAAACTGATACTTTTTTTTTTTTTTGCAAAAGAAAAATTGGAAATTGTGTGTATTTTTAGAACCAGGCCTTTTGAATGTTCCATCTGCTAATGTTTTGTACTGTCTGATAGTTTGCATTTCTACACACTGAACAGCACATTCCTCCAGCTCCAACTGTGTGATGGAAATACAGTATGACTACACAACAGATTTATTTTCTAGAAACTGAATTACATACATTTGGGTTCTATTATTTAAAGCACTGTTACACTGGATTTTATTCAGAGGGTTTCAAAATAAGGGGGCTGAAAATATACACACAAATATTTAGACTTAAAAATGTAAAAAACACAAAAATCACATACTATTTGCCAATAATGTTTCCAATATAATATGCATATTCAGATTGTCATCTATGAATACTTAATTCAATTCAGCTCTGAATTTGCCATTAGCATCACTTGAATGTAAGAATAAGTATGTAAATTCTATGCCCTGTCCATACAAACTAATAAATTGATTTAAATTTTTTGCTCTGTGGGAAATACTGCAGAGATGAATGGAGAAGCTGCATCCTGTTCAACCTTTATTTTAGACAATTGCACAGACAAGTCTAGCTGAAACAGCAGCACAGATGCTGCCTTAGCTTACATGACTGAACACTTTTTCAGCTAACGTGATTTAACAAAATCAAGATTTTATTCAATATGAGTTGAACTTTTTCACTGCCAAATGCATTTCTCCCTTTTTTCTTCCAATACAATTTTAGCTTTTGGTGTCTATTTAGTTTTTCTGAGATATTGACTGTGCAAAAAGAGTCCAAAGGCAAAAAAACTTTTGCTTAATCCTGCCAGGAAGGACTGGAACTGCAAAGATTGAAACTCAATGCAAGCTTAGACTAAATGGGCCACTTCTCAGTCAGAGCTTTGCTTTTCTGTGTCATGATGACGAAGGCATAATAATATGTCAATGAAAACAGATTCTTTGGGAACCCAGCCATTATAAAAATACACTTCATGTGAGCAAAGACTACAGGAGAGTGTTGAACAGTTTTAAAGTAGGTTATAAATGCTTTTGAATGACAATCAATGTGCTGACTGGTGAATCACATCACAACCTGCATATTGTCAGGACTTTGTGGTGATAATTGGACCCAAAATGTATAAAATTTAGACGGAGTGGAGAGTTGATTAAAAATATTTAATGAAAAATAATTAAATAAGGACGTACAAAACACAAGAAGTCAGAAATAGGAACAAAATGGGGAGCGGGTTGCATGAAGGTAACAGAGGAATCCAGTGAGTGAAGAAGAGGTGATTAAATACTAGAGTTGGTTTCTACAAAACAGACCGGTACCAATTAGAAAACAGGGTGCAGCTGTGAGGAGAGAGAGACTGAGCAGAGGAACAAGGAATAGTAAACAAACTCTGGAACAGACAAGAAACTAAATCTTGTCTGGAATAGCTGAACACACTGAATAAAGAATAAGCATGACCTAACTAAAATAACTAAGATCACACTGATGTAGTAAAAACAAGGAAAAAGGAAATAAAGAATACTGTGGTCAAACACATGCAATAAAAGATCAAAAACATAAAACCAGAAAAACCCCCAAACCAAAATAACCCACATATATTTTTTTAAAACTTAATTATAATAAAAATAGTGGTAAATGAACCAGAACTAGCTCATGTTTAGCCTTGAACAGAATGTTTAGTTGGTGAACTATGAATGAATTATTTTTAACAATGGCTGAACTGATTTTAGAAACTAGGTTAACTGGTGCAAGTCTCCTATAATTTGTCTTGACAAAAACAAAACACAGCTGGATTTAAGATTTTATAGAAGTCAAGGGATATTGTACCTATATTTTGAGGACTGTCAACACTCAAGACTGAGTGTCTAATGTATCTTTTTGCATTGATTTCTGCAGCCTAACTTGATGAACATCAACCATTTGTAACTGGGAGTGATTGAGAGCTGAACAGGAAGAGGAAGCTGCTTCTGACACAAGAGGAGCACAGCTGAGCCGTGTGAATTGGACGTCTACTTGCAAACTAGAACACCATAATGTCTAAAATCGCTGACAAAACAGTCTTCCCAGCTTTGTTGTAAAATGTAGATAAAAACAAAACAGTTGAACAAGATTATGAGGATCACCATATCACCAGTAGGTTTTGCTAACAACGCACCGCAAAATAATAAAGCAGATGATGACATATTGTAAAGAATGAAAACTCTAAAATGAGTTGGATTTCTTGTTAAATTCAGGTTAGTAGCTTTAAAATATGAAGCCATAAAACCAACATAACTGCACAGTTTCATGACATAAATGCAGAATCTTTAAACTTTGTTGTGTAGTCCAAGTCATTTTTAGCACTTTTAGATCATAACAAGGTTAATATAATACAAACAGGAGAGAACAATTACACTCCTGATATGCTTAACAATAGAAAGGGCCAGATGATGAAGATTTTGGATCAAATGAAAAATCAAGTGCTGCCTGTAGAATTCAAGGAACATCAGCGACTAAATAAAGCGTTATAATAAACAAAACACATCTTTTCTATTGCCAGACTTCCTCAGGGAATAATCCTACATTTACATAAGTTATATTTGTGTTTGCAGACAAACACAAACAGTTCCTAATCCTCGGGTTATTGTTCGCTTGGGTGTGTGGGAACACAGGCATGTGTGGGCTTGTCAGACGTTGTTAAAAATTGCTGAGGCATGAAGTTTGCCTCCGTGCACAACAGGGGATGATACATATCCTGAATTATTGATGGAAATGAAAACAACACTCTGTTTTCTTTCAGCTCTCTGTGTCTCCTCCCTTCAGTCTTCTCTCCTCCCCGAGACACTTGGCAGTTTAACAGCTCTTTAATGACGGAAGCCTCTCCCATTCAGTTTGCGAGCAGATGCTTACAGAGCACATGGAGTCCAGTCAGCGGTTGCTGTAAAGCCAGTGCCTGTTTTCCTGTGGCACACATGGGTGTCAAAACACAGCAGCCTGCAGGTGTGGCGGATTAAAAAGAGCCAGAGAGGGGGATTCATTTCCAAACTCCCCCTCTGTCAATTCTGCACCTCTGTCTGCAAAGCTCCTTTTTTTTCCAATGTCCCAAATGTAATTTTTTTTTCTTCCTTCCTGTCCACCACAGCCTTCACTTTTCTTTTTGGTATTTTCCAATCCTCTGTTGTTTTCCTCACACTCTGGAGGAAAACAGTGCCTTCTTTTCCTATTCTGTCTTTCCCTAAACGGGCAGAGTGTTGAGTGAGGACAGGAAGATTAAAACATGTGGGACTTGGAGATGGAAAGGCAGAGGGAGGCAACATTTATGGACAAATAAAGAGCAGGCCTTAATAATTTACTCTGCCCCGCAGCCATGAGCCAACGAGAACTAATCGCTCCCACAGAAATGAGAGCAGCAAAAGAGACAGAGAAACTCTTTCACACTGCAGCAGACAATCCCTTGATCCTGTGCTGAATTCTTTGAGGTGATGCTCAAACAATTCAAAAAGTATTCAGACATTTTCTGTCATAGGGTTGGGAAAGCTGAGAACAGTGTGATTAAATCCCTGACATTTTTCCTGACAGCATGTAAGGCTTGTAGGCTTTCAGAGGATAAAGTGAAATATTAATGAGCGAAGTGATAGACGATGTCATTGAGGTCAGAAAGAACACTGGGCCAGTTGGTTTTGTCAAAAGAGTCCTGAACCCTGTGGAGTTTATTGCACTAAAAATCACATTTCTGGGCACTTGAGAGCCATAAGCCAAGCTGAAAAAAACATCATCAATGTTTCAATTTCTTACTGTGCAAACTGGCTTTCATCGTAAGAAAATAGCGGAATAAACTCTGGAGGAACATTTTGTGAAATTGTTTGATTGTGGATCTTTACAAACTCTCTGTACACAATACTGAAAATCTCTTAAAACTTTGAGCAGAATGTGACCTTGTTCATCTTTCAAGGTAAGAATATTTCAGAGCACTCCTAGTACCTCAGACAGTGTTCATTTTTTATATCTTACAGACTGTAAAAAAAATGTAGATGCTATTTTTTCTGACAGTTTTCTAGTTCAGATGTGACAAAAACCGTTTTTTTCTGTGTAGTTCTGATAACTAAGTCAGTAAAGTGAGGAAGAAGCGTTTGCACTGAGAGCCAGAGGTTCAGACACAATGATGAACCTCTCACCAGCAGAGACCCAACAAAAACTTTGATTTGTGTCCTTGAGTCTGTCATGGTCCACTTTGTTAACATTCTTTGAGCTTTCAGGAAGATAGTTTTCAGATTGTTTACATTTCTGAATTACAGCGTTCCAGTATTCTCACCAGCTGCTGCTGGTGATCCTTTACAACCAAAGAGGTCAAGGCCGAGACACCTGCTGCACCTGGAGCAAGAAGCCCCACTGCCGTTCTCAAAAACTGCATCTGTCCCAAAACAGCAGTAACACTGCAACGTGTTGCGACCATTTGAGCCTTTTCTCAAACTCCTGACAGTCAGTCAGTGAGAGAGAGAGAAACCATTTCATCATGTCAGTTAGATTTTTGCCAGCTAAATAAAACTTGAAAGTGCTTTCTCCAACAGTTAAAATCCAGTCAGTATGAGTCCATGTTTCTTTGGTTGTTTGTTTATGGCTTCTTAGATAATTTCTTTCACTGAGACTATTAACAGCTTAAACATAGATTATTTTAGAGACTTGATCCAATATGATGTATCAGGTTTATAAGTGTTAATAAATCTGATACATCCATGATATCTTCCTCTCAAAATGTTTGTAATTTAGGCTCTCTGGCGTTTACTGTTCAGATAGGAAGATATTTAAAGACTTGAGACTGATAATATTTTGTTAAATGAGGCGGATATGAGTTTTAATTACTGCATCCCAAGCATCATGTGTAAGTTTCAGCAGCGAGAGATTTATCCAACCATATCTCATTCCACTACAGAAACCATTCATACAAATCAGTGCTTAATAGTGCATAAAATGTAATTAAAGGACATGCTAAAAAGATTTCCAGGCATGGATGATAAACACTATTTTTTCTCTTACTATGGTTTACTTTGCACCTTCTGTCTAAGCTAACCAAAACTACAGATGGCAAAAAACTGGTGTGAAAAAAGTTGGAGTGTCTTCTGTGAGAGACCATCTGTACATGAGGGAAAAATTTCAAACAGCATTCATGAAATATACTTCCTCTGGTGTAGAATTATACATAAAGATCCATTGAAAACTGAATCCGTTGGTCAATATCCAGGAAAGTGCCTGGTATAAAAGCTCCAGAAATAACAAGTGAGTGAGAACAAAGTTCCAGGAATGTAACCAACAACAATAACAAAAGTAAACAGTGGTAAATATCCAAGAAGTGGGAAATTATAGGAAAGTGCCCACTGGGTTCTAGGATGCTTCAGAGTTGTGAATGTACTTAATAAGTTTTCAGAAAGTAAAAAAAAAAAAAAATAATAATAATAATAAATTTATAATTGCAGAAACTTTTTTCCTGCAAAAAAAGTGCAGGAACTTTTTTGAAAAGATATCCAGTGAATATTTTTAAAAAAGTAAATCCCAGAAAAACAGCCATAAAGTTGAAGTTCCAGGAAAAAAATTCCAGGAGCTTTTGGGAAAGTTCCAGAAAGGTGATCAGGATTGTTCAGGAGGGTATTGAATATGATCCGGGAAAGTATCCAGCAAGTTCCAGAAGAGATTTTAATAATAATTTCTTGAAAAATAATCAGAAAGTTCCAAGAAAGTGTCCACTGAGTTCTGTGAAAGTACCAGGTTAATGTTCACTATGTCCCACAGAATAGCCAGAAAGATCTGGCTATAAGACCAATTATATTGGGACATTTCCAATTATATTGGTACATTTCCAGTACCAGATGTACCCATGTACATTGGTACATTTCCAACTTACATTTCCCCAAAGTTTAAGGGCAGTCCAGTTCCAGAGAACTACTTTGCAGCTTCAAAGGAAGTAAGAGTAACCTCCAAGAGATGCTAATTTAAGAAGCAGTGCTATGGTACGTAAGGCTAATATCATCATTAGTTTGTCATGTTGAACTGAGCTTCATGATTTGTAAATGCTTCTCAGTTTCAAAAGTTTTTAAGCATTTCAAACTATTTGTCTGTAATGTAAATATTTTGTTAAAGGAATCATAAAATCCTTTACTGATTGTCAAATTTTCTTCTCTGGATACTTTTCCTTCTGGAACAACAAAACCGCCTTTGATAGTGTGAACACTTTGGCCCTTGTATTAGGATGTGCATTACCAAACAGATTATTTCATCAATCAGAGAAAGAAAGGTCACAACTTCCACTAACGACGATCCAAAAGCTTGTTATTAGAGCAGGTGGATGGACAGACAGACAAACTGAATATGAAGAATAAAACAAAATCAATTCATATTCTAACTGTGCTTGAACACATAGCAAAATGTTGGGCCTGAATCTTAATTAAAAAGCAGACTCTGCCCACAAAACCCCTATTCAAGCGTCTAATGAGCCAGTAGACAAGTGATCAATTCCAGATCAATTCTCAACCTTTTCTGTGTTTCAGAGTGATGTATTTCTGCTTTGCTCTCATCATTGTACACTAGAGAAACGGAAATAAATCTGACAGTGATTAACGGGAAAAGGAAGAGGGGGCATGAAGAGAAACTAGGCGGTTTTTTCTTCATGAGTATTACAGAAATGAAGAATATTATCACTTGCAGGACAAAATTCATGATCCATATTCCACTTCAGATGAAGACGACAGCTTTCCAAAGCATTATTTGACAAAAAGAGACAACTTCTTTCCACCCGCTGAATCAGTAAACAGGATAAATTCAACCCACAATGTAAAGATGCGAGCCGAGCAACAACAGTATTAATCTTGGTAATACACAACACACTATATATTCAAGCCTACAGCTGACAAGAAAATATGTAAATGAGAGATGCGTTATGGGGAACCCACCTGAATGCAAATGCGGCCGCATGACTAATACACTTCTAAGTGTGAGATTAAAATTAGCAGCATTTAACCTTAAGCTACTTTTTATCAGGAGTGGTCAGGAAATAAAACACATCAAAGATATTCAATGAGTCGATCAATGAGGACTGCAGATTCTCCCTTTACAGATTTTACAAGATTTAGCTTTTTTGGTCACATTACTGTTTCAGATCAAAGATAACCTGACTACTGGCATTGCTGTTTCAAAGTTATAATTTCATTTATTACAGGGAAGCTATAAAAAACTATAATGTATAATGTATTGCTCTTTTACGTAAGATTGATTGAGATATCTTTTTTTCCTAAATGAATAAAATAATTTGAAAACCGCTTTTTTGTTTTTACTCTGCTGATCTTTGTCTGATATAAAATTTTGTTTGACGATCTAAAACTTATGGATGTTGCAAAAAACCAAAAACTGCATTTCTATTTTTTTTTTTTCAGCAAAGTGTGTAGACGTTTTGTCAACATGGCCTTTGTATTTCAATATCTTAGAGTATAACCTTGGTTTAGGTTTTGGATGAAAAGGAAATGGAGTGGAAGACAAACTCAGAATGAAAACATGAAAATGAGGAGTAATGATCCGGGTGAGACGAGGTCTTGTTGGAGACGTAGACGAAGCATTAATCAGCAGTAGGTGGGATAATTACAGGAGGGGGAGCGTTTGGAGGAGGCTGATGCTGCAGCTCATCAGTGCATAAATGGCCATCAGATCCCACTATTCAAACACAAAGGAGCTTTTAGCATGCATCTGCTGAATGGACTGCGGGAAAGACAAATTAACTTGCCCAGAGACTATAAAGCATTGAACAAGTGGCAAAAGAAAGACTGAAGACAAACCTGTGGTTAAGATCTTTTGGGCGAAATTGTCTCATCAAGCACACAATTAAATTCATGCCTCCTACTAACAGGAGACGATGCAAAGAAAAAAAAAAAACCCTGTCTGCCTCTGAAATTTTAAACCACGAAGCAATTCTGCTAAAACAAATGATTCACATCTTATTTTCTCAGACGTGTATTCAATGTTGATGTCTGACAGAATCTTGACTGTCATTGCTTGAATAGTAAATAATTTGGGTGATTTGAAACTTGATAAAGCTAAAATTGTGATGGTAAAATGGTTAATCATATATTTATAAAACTGCAGATGGAATGGTACAGTAAGATGGACACATTTGTGACTCAAAGAAGAAAAATCTGCTGCTAGGAAGCTGGCAACAGACATGGGTCACTGGTGTTTATGGGGAACAAAATACTCAAAATTATTGTCATCCAGCAGCCAAAATAAGGAGAGGAACTCCATGATCTAACAGTCTATGCTGGATTAGAACCACAATCCAGGTCTGGACATCAGCTCAAGATGCTTCTCTTTGGAAATTTGCATCCCATTGGGAGTAAAATGTTGCAAATGTTCCTGGAAGTTACAACAGACGTCACTTCTGGTTATGAAATCTCTCATGGAGCCTCTAACAGCTGCTGAAAAAAACAGAAAACTCAAATGGTATGCAAACACAAACATCCAAAGATCATAACAATCATCCACAGCAGAAGAATTAGGGTAGTTTTCTTTATTCTATTCATTGTCTATTGTATAAAATGCACTTAAATAATTTAAAATAAGTACTCTACCAGCAGGAGGTCACTGACTATGATAATTTTATGCTGACTACTGCTGGTAGTGGTCAGTGGGAGTGACTTCCTGCTATTTTGGCTTGATTAAAGAAAATTACATCAAAGCCAGAATAAAAGAGAATGTAATGTTATATAAAGTTTTCAGAAATGTAAACTACTGAGTTGAATTCAGTGGATATTTAAATATTTGGTAATATAATCAACATAAGAGTTGGTTTTATTGAGTCACAAAAACCACAGTAAACCGAACTTTGAAAACATCTGTGGTATATCTAAAAAAAAAAACCAAACAACAAATCTGTGACTGCTCTACAGATAATTATAGGATGAAAAACAAATGCGTTTTTCAACTATTTGTAAATCTATGCAAGATTTTTCATATATTTTCCAATACATGCTTCATCATAAGTACAGATGGTGGATACTTTCATACTGAACATGCCATGATGTGTTTGTTGGTCGACCCAAATGTGGCAGAGTGAGATGACAAGCAGTCTAGAAATTTTAATTAAAAAATGATGACCCAAAAAAACCTTACAAAAATCATAGAGAACCAAGGCAGCCAGAGCAGAACAAAAATCATAAATCCAGAAAAAAAGGACGACAGGGTACTGATGAGAATGTAATGGGAGGAACCAGCAATGAGGAACTGAGAATGAGTTGTAAATATATTGGGGTGGGTGATTATTAAAAAAGGAAAAGATGGCTGATCAGAAAATGGTTTGGAAAGGAGAGAGCAGAAGGCAGGATGAAAAGAGAAAGAAAGAGACAGAGAGAGGAAATGTCAGGGGTAAAGGAGAGCACACAAAAGACTAGGAAATAAATCTAACGCTAAAATTTAGTGTAAGAAACTAAAATAACAACGAATAACTAGAGACAAGAGATAAACATAATAAACTAGAAACACTAAGGACTGAACTAAACAAAAGCAAGATTGATCTAATAAAAGACAGGAATCAATAAATGAAACAACTCAACTCAGGATCTTAAAAATAAAAACAAAACTATTTATTAATATGAAAAACTGGCATTAAATTGGGATGTTTTGAAACTGAAAAGCAGCATCTGTTTTATCTCGTCATTAAAGAGAGAAAATATCCATCGTTCAAACATAAAACTTCCTGATTGGCAAATTAAAAAAAGTTTTTGTTTTATGATCTGCCAAGCCAACCCAGATCCAGAGCCTGATGTGCCATCTTTGTTTTTTACTGAGCCTTTTTTTTATATAAATGGATTGACTGTGTTTGTATTGTTTTTATGGTGGGATCTTTATTGGTCATTTTATTGCAACACAACCTGGAAGCCTTGATTTCCACTCGGTACCATAAAAACTGATGGTCTGTATTAGAATAGAATAGAATAGAATTCAACTTTATTGTCATTGCAATGTCACATGTACAAGCAACGAAATGTGACCAATAAACCTTTTTAAACTGTGAAATTTTTCAAATTAACATATATTACCGTACTCAGAACTTTAACTCATTCTGAGTTTTAATGTCAGTGTAAAGTATGCAAAATTGCAGATAGTGTGATTTAGGTTTTTTGACCTGACTCTTCCATAGCAAACAGCTTGATCGCTGAAGCAGAAGCACTCAGCTCAAGAGGAAAAAAGGTGCAGCAGGGGCACATTGATTTTTATTTTCTTGTGTTAAAAAGCTTTTATTGACATGGCATTTTCTCACTGGAAAGGTTAGAGGAGAGGAGAGAAACACAGAGGGATGCAGGGCTGGTGCTGCCTGGGAATTCACCTCATATTAGTCCAATTTAGTGCTGATGTCATTCTTTGACAATGAAAATAATGTTCGTGGTGCTGTGGTGGAGCAGGGGCAAAGCACAACCCACGTATTGAGGCCTTAGTCCTCGTGGTGATGGTCGCAGGTTCGATTCCCGGCCTGATGTCATTTGCTGCATGTCACCCTCCTCTCTGATTACGCTGTTTTCTGTCAAACTACTTTCAAATAATGGCCACTAGAGCCAAAAAAGCCTTAAAAAAATAAGAAAACGATGTGTTCAGCTTAAAGCACAGGCTGAAAGATGAGGATCCTCTCTTCAGGCCAGGATCTAGACTGCACGTGAATTCACTCATTGGTTGATGGGGAAAACAAGGAAAGAGCAGAATGAGAACAATGAAGCTCCGTGGTACAGACAGACACATGGATTAGAGCAGTCTGGAACGCTTCATCACCTCTAAACTATTGCTCATAATGATAATCCTGTCATGAAAGATCATAATTTCTCCATAAAAAGTCATAAAGCTTCGCAGCGGCTTCGTCTCCGGAGAGCCAGACGACGCCTTGTTGCTGACACAGCTCTAAATCACCTCATTCTCATCCCTCCTCTTCCACATCCTTCTCCGCCCTCCCTGTATTGAAAAGATAAATATACTCACTCTATTTCCCAAAATTTATACTTTTAATTCTGTAATTTAACCTATTTATCATTATTGCGGCTGATTAATGAACAAAACACGAAGTATCTTTAACACTTGCAGAAAAAAGATCCTGGTTCACCTACATGTGATCATCAAATGCTTTCTGCACAACCTTCAACTAGTGTCTCACTTAAAGCATAAATAAGCATTATAGGGGACAAGTAATTTAATTGCAGTTTTGGCAGTCGAAATGTCCCAAGGTATGTATCTGAATATTTAATGTCTCTTCTAAATTAAATGACAGACCATGACATCAATTTATTTACGAGTGGATTTCACTCTCACATGCCGATTTAAATAGCAGGTCGAGTCAAATAGACCCGGGTCACCTTCATCGATGTATAACCTAATGGGAAGACAGGGATCAATAAAAAGAAAACATGTGTCAGTTAAGTCAATGGACGTTTCAACCTGGACCAAAGCAGGACTCTGACTCTGACTAGACCAAAGAATAGATTAGAATTAATTTATTTTATCCTGTGACGGTACATATGAAATTAAGAGTTTGTACAAAACAATATGAATATTTGGGCATGGAGTGGTTTCTTAGGTTCATAGCTTAGTTTTATTTATATGTAACCTTTAAACTTAGGAAGACATGCATCAAAATAATTCTATGATTCATCTTTCTAAAAACAATACAGCTGTCAACTAAAGTCCAACTGGGTATCTGTTCAAACTGTGTTCACTGAGACGGTCTAACCTGCATTCATAGCATAATCAGCAGATGTGATGATTAATTTTAACATCACATTGACAACATGATGTAAAGAACAAAAGTAATTCTTCATACAATGTCGTGCACAGTCTATTGAACCTCAATTTAAGATCATCTGCCGAATCCCTGAAATGAACAGGTCGTTTCATTCCGTCTGTTGGATTTCTGTGCTGGATTTCTGCTGGGATGCAGAGCTCCAGAAACATCCTGGAGCACCATGTCCGAAACGACACCATCAACACATCCAACAGGGTTTGTGATTAATCTTCACCAGTGAGAAAACACTCTGGCCTCAGAGGACGGTTTAGCTCTTATTATTCCACCAAAACTCCGACACACACACACATTTTTATCCTGCAGGCATTTGCACAGCTGTGTTGTGTTCCTCATTACACCCTCTGACAGCAGAGTTGGAAATGATAGATGTTTGCTGTCCACTGATCATGACAGGTGCTTCAAACTGTGCAGCAAGACAGATTAAGGTGGAACAAAGCAAAGCACCTGTTTGGTTCAATGAATAATTGAAACAGCCTTCAAGTGAGAGTAATCTCTACTGCAGATATTTCCTATAAATGCCTTGCAATGTTGCAAAAAAAGTATTTGCCCCCTTACATGTTTATACTGTAATAGAGTAAATGAGGCCTGCAGGGGTTTATTTGTTCTGGCTCCTTTGATGAACTCCAGGATGAAATATTGCAGTGCTCTTGGAGTAATTTAGATCAAGGTTCTGTGGAGTAATTTAGATCGACTAGCAACTCCTGAGTTTCTGTGGATCGCAGGTATTTGTGCGTGTTGGGGACCAAAGATGATGAAAAATACTTGAGAACCCTTCAAAAAAACACTTAGAACTGCCTATTTTAATAGTTCAAACACCAACTATATTAACATCCTTAGAGTGAAAACTCTGCATTACCACAAAAGCTAAAGTCTGTTCCTTATTCTTGGCCAAACAACACAGGCAAAATAAATGATCCTTGTGGATACCAGCCAGTAGCGTCTCACGTAACATTGCACCAAACTACTTTAGCTTCTCAAGCTGCTTTTTCCTTTGAATATTTTGAAAAAATCTGCAAGCTGACTGTAAAGTGACTGAAATTTCCCTTATCTTGACCAAATAAGGTGATAAAGCCTGACTTTCAACATTTTTGCTGAAATGATCCCACAATGCCAACCTGTAATGTTTTATGAGAGGTTTAGAAGGAGGAGTTGGGTTCTCCAAATATAAGTAAGCTTTCCTGGGGATATTTATGGATATTCATAAATGAAAAGCTAATTCATTAATTCACTGTCTGCTAGCTTGAACCTTCGATGTCCTCTAAAGCAGTTATGACTAATGAGATTTCTGGCACTCTGGGCGGCTGAGCAGCATCTTTTCCTGAGCCAGTGCTGCTATCGATGCTGTTAGTTTTCAAGTAAATGTAAGTTTTTGCCACCGACAAAATATGCTAATCAGTGATGTGCTATTCACTGTCAACAAAAGCATGTATTTTAGCCGTAGGCTCTTCATATTTAGAAAGTACAGCAGCACTAAACAAAAAAAGCACCAAATTCTGTTTTTATTTAATTTAGAAGCTTCCATCCTCTTTCATACACGGCTTACTGGGATCCTGAGTCCACCAAGCCTCTGCAGGACAGAGATAAGGCTCCACCTGCCAGCCACACTCGTCATTCGGTTTATGGATTTAAGTGTGTGCGTTTGTTCAATCCGAAGTTCAATAAGAGGTTCTCAAGGTCCAAACCTCAACATCAAACATGCAACAGTACATCAAGTTGGATCGAACAAAGGAAAATATACATTTTAGAGATTCAGAGTATTTTATGGTCAGCAGCAACTATTACACCTAGCAATATGACGTTTGTGATTGAAGAAGTTTATCATTTTCTTTCACACAGATTTCTATCAAACCCCAGGGTTTGTTTGGGTGCCCTGCTCTCCTCATCAGTGTTACATATAAACAAGTCTTAAGCATGCTCTACTTATATTTTTAGAACTGCATGAGCAACAAAATGAGATGAAAACACCTTTTGCAGATGTTTTTCCCAAAGCAAAACAATAGGTGTGATAAGATCCCCCAACAGCCTGATTTGATTATATTTGATCTCCCGTGAAATATAAAAAGACTCCTCGTATACAACACTAGATTGCACAGAGTGATTGTTGCAACCAAAAACTAACTCTTCAAATGGGAGAAAGTAGAAGATGTTATTCTTCTACTTTGAAGAACAACATCTTCACCCTTTGAAGATGTCAATCTTGGCTGTCGATCTCGGCTCCATGACGCCCCCCTGTGCCTCCGCCTCTCTGTTCCTCCGTAGGTCCTGGTTCTAGGCCAGGGTTCTTTCTGCAGTTTGCTGATCACTACAACAAATTGATTCTTTTACTTTTCATTTAAAGTGGCAGTATTATGATAAATTAACTGTGTTACATCATGTTATAATATTATTCCCTCGTTAAAACCATATCTGGACTGTTTCCTTGATTGTTTCATGCATTTTTGAGAAATTCTCTAATCTCCATTGCGACCATTCAGATGTACAAAACACCTGGGTGGACTTAGCCCCGCCTTAAAGACGCAGCTCCACCTCAGAGCTTCAGAGCGTTTGCTTCCTAGGCCTCCCTCCCCCGTAACTCCCACATTCATTCCTGTCAGATTCGCCAGCAGCAATTATCAAACACCTGGTGGAACTGCACACCTGCTGAGCTCATTAAACAAGCTTCTTCTCAGTGCAACGCTGGTGAAAACACTGATAAAGGGTTTATGGAGGAGTGATGTTGTGATGACTTCCTTAAGGGCGAGTTCCCAAAAGAGAAGAAGTTTTTAAAGTGACAAAGCCCCAATTTCAAAATTTACTAAGTAAATTTTCTTTTAAGTCATATATGGTATGCATATAGAGCATTTTTTTTATAACAACTTAAGTTAATATTGCTACTTGATTATGCTGTAAAATGGCACTAGCACCTGGAAACACACAACACTGGCCCTTTAATTGCTGTTCTAAAGATTGTGGCATTAGCCAATTTAGCTAAGTGAGGAATGATTTTGTTTTAAATACTTTAGTTTACAGAGAAGGTCATGGTCACCCAAGTAAGGTGGAAATTGGTGGCTGTCTTTAACTGTTTACAGCCACAAATAATCTTCTTCATTATAGTATAAGTGAGCTTAAACTGCTTGCCAGTAGCTGTAAAATCCATCCTAGATTGATGTGCAGCTATAAAAACACAATCACTTCCCTGAAGCTCTCGGGCATGCTGATGATCTGGTGATCAATGCATATGATTAACAGCACACTAGTGCTTCTTACCTTCTTTATTTCCACAATGAAATGAAAGCAGAGGCACTGAAGCATACTTTATCCAATCAAACTGACTTGTAACCTGGGTTTCAGGAAAAAAAATAACCTACGTCACTATCATGATGTTCTTTTTGAGTTTGCGTTTGTGCTATTTCCTTGGCTGCATGTAAACATCTAATGACAGTAGTATCTCTACCTTGTGCAAACACTAGACCAAAAATCCTAATAAAATGAACATTTCTTGTAAGCAGACTTGCCATCTTTAAGACTCAAATAGAGACATTTGTTTCCAGTACTTACCTTCAGATGGCAGAAAACATCTGAAATCCTGTTTCTCTCTGTTTCTGAGAAGATTACAGGAAGTGCAATAGGAAGTGAAGTTGCTCTGTATAACATACCCGCTCAGTCGCCTTCAACGGCACAATCTATGAACGAAACTATTATTGCTCTTTGAAAACTGCGAGAGAGACACTGATGGGTGCAGATATGATGTGAACACAGGAGATTGCGCGTCTGAACAAGGAAGGAGTTCCTACGAACCACATGGCAGCGAGTGTGAACCAATGTGTGTGACCTGATTGTACAACCATGGCAAGAGCTGCTGTGACTAAACTTCTCCTTCTGGTTTTCCTCGCCTTCATCATCTGCCTGCCAGAGTTATTCAGGATACACTCAGGTGGGTCAACCAGAACAACTTGAACTGAACACTTTTCACTCTGTCCACATGATTCTCTGTACTGGGTCAAGTCAGACCCACTTCTCCATCTGCTCAAAGCTAACATCAAACATTTTTTGTGTTCCTTGGCGTTGCGTGTAGTGTCTCTCCAAAGTTGTCGTTCTCAAACTGTGGTCCAGGCACCACTGGTGATACTAGAGTCATCTTTAGTTGCAGTCATAAAAAATGTTTGTATAAAAAGTTGACAAGTCAAATACAGAGCTAATTAGCGTCCACAAGAGGAGGCGTTCAAGAACACTGAACTCTGCTATAAACTGACTCTGCTCAAAACAGGAATCCTTCTCAAGTGCAAATTGATATGCCTGAAGAACTTCCACCATGAACTAAAACAAGTAGCATTCAACCAGGAGCAAGTGCCAACGACTTCTTATTTAACTTTGAAGTCAGAACATGGATGTGGAAACATCACCAAACGGAGATCCCACTGTGTTCCAGATGCAGATGAGCAACAGCTGTTAGCAACACAAGATACTTCTTTGTTTTTCAGGCATTCAGACACTAACACTTAGGAAGTCATTCAGTGGCTTCTGTGCATATGAGGGAATTAATTAGCAGTGCAAATACAGTTTTAAACACATGGCAGCTATTTTGAACTATGAGGACGAGGCGTGAGAATCCCTCAACTTGTCCTGCATTGTTCCCGTTTGATTTTAGAGTTTAAAACGTGGGAATTTCAAAATCTAAGTGAAAATGGGAAGCAATATTGCAACATGTATTTTAAAAAAAAAAAAAAACATGGTGTCATATGATTTTACTTCACGTTGTTTCAAAAACCTAAAAAAGTCCAAGTACATCTTTAAAAAAAGTTTTTGTCTTTCATTTTGGTTGCACTTTAATGATCAGGGTTTCAAACTTAGTCACAAATGCCACTGCTGGTGCTCGATGTGACTAAAGTTGTTTTCATAATTAATGCTTGTATCAGCCGTTTCCAGGTAGAATGCAGTGTTAGCCAACTTTTAAAGACTGTTGCAGCACATCCATCTGTAGCTTGGTCAGATGCCACTCAAAAGAGAACAGGAGCATCAAACTAAGTACTACATGGTGTCCTTCTCGCCCATGAGCCTGGAGAACATGCAGAACAGAACAATACACCGCTGTTAGACTGATGCAATGTAGATAAGCAAAGCAAAAAAAAAAAGCAAAAATTGCCACAGTTTAACTGTAAACTGTGGCAATCAGAGGTAAGTAGATGAGATAAACAACAGAGGATTTAACTTGTCACACTTCAGCAGGATTCATGTAATAAAGCAGCAGGTTAGCCTCTGCTACTGACATGTTTTCTGAAGGAAGAGCCGTGTCTGTTTGGGTTTTCTTCACCAGAGTTTGGGTTAGATCTTGCTCCAAGCTTACTGATAACACTTTTACAGAACTGGGCTAGCCATCCACTTTTGAAACTGAAACCACTTAATGTCTTATCACATGCACATGAATTTTAAAAAAAATAAATAAAAATGCAGTAGCTGTCGGTTTTCTCAGATGTAGCAGACGGTAAACAGTAACTTTACCCAGAGGGAAGTTGTGTGTGTTCCAGTCTTGATCAGATAAAAACCATTAGCCATGCAAAGAAGTAGTTTATTTGGATTTTGGTGAGAAAAACTTTTCCATTTGAACACTTGGGTATTTCCTTTTTACTTTGCCAGTTTTCATAGAAATGTCATGTATAAATTGTATTAATTCATGTCCTTTTTGACAAATGCAACAGGGTTAAAAAGCCCAGTGCTACAGTTTTGAAATTCCCTTCAGTATTATCTGCTGTGGTTGTTTATTGCAAAAGTTTGAGAACCACTGCTCAAGAGTCAGAAATTAGATCCACCATGACTGGCAGCTGTGTGAGGATGTGTTTTTTTGGGATTGTTGTGTGAAAGCAGTTATTTATACAAGCGCCTTTTTTTAACCTTTGTTCTCATGTTGCTTGCCTTCAGTGGTTTCTCTCCTTGTTCATCGTTCTCGCTCTTCCCTTGAGTGTCTCTCCCTGAAAGATACAAACTGACGGAAACAACTTCCATTTTAAGTTCCTCTTCTGATGTCTGACTTGAGAGCATGTGATGTTTTCCTACTTTGTGCCTACTGCTGCTGCTGCTGCTGCTGCTGGGAGATCGTCGTTTTCACTGTTCCCTTCTCTCCATCTGTTCAGTTTCAAAGGTGAATTTCCACTGCCTTCCCCACCAACCTTATGAACTGATGCATCAGGAACGGAAAGGGGGAAATGTGCAGTCAACAGAGAGTAAAGATAAAAGAAAGGCCATCTGTAATCCGACTTCAAGTCCAGAACTTGAACAGTTGGAGCAGATCTGCGCACAAGAGGCTGAAAGAAACGCAGCAGGTTTATATCCTGAAACGCAGAAAGTCCAAGGAGATCCAAGGTCAGACTTGTTCATGTGTGAAACAGACAAGAACATGGAGGAACTTCACAGCAACCTCTCATCACCAGGTACCACATTTTAATTATGCAGCTGTGCAGTTTCAGTCTTAGTAACATCAAGACTAAAATAGCTCACTACTAATTATATAAAAAATGTTTAAAAATATAGAAAAATACAGAAATACTCATTTAATTTAGAAGCTGCGTCACAAGAGAAAACTTTCTAATTCTTTTATGCACTATAATAGTGCCTACTACCTTCTTCTCTTTAAGTTAAATAAATTCAGCAAGTTTTTGATTTAAAACCTAAACGTGTGAGACTAGGAAAGATAAATTTACAGTAGTAAGTTGTGTTAACTTTTGATTTTTTGGCAAACCTCTAAGAGTTGAATAAACTAGAGATTTTAGGTGAGTACTTATAAAACACTGAAAGAAGAAAAAGACAGAAGTGGGAACTATTTAGTGTCAAACTTTACTATCCTGAGATGGAAGTGCTTTACATTGATCTGACTTTGTGTATTATGAACGAGGACACACTTCTCTATTATTTTCACTCACATTATTAAGTTAAAATAACTATTTATTGTACATTAGAATAATTTAAATTCTTGTTTCAAATTGCATGAACAAAATTTCTGATCTGATTTTATTAAACATCACTATGAATTCTGCTCAAAAACATTTTAGTGTACAGAGGACATTATGCTCAAGCTTTACAATCTAATAGTTGCATTAAATAAACATGTCTTAACTAGGTGAGGGAAGGTTTTCTTGCATATTGTGAAATAACTTTTAGATTCAATTAAGTTAAAAACTCACATTTCAAGATTAATGGATTAAAAAAAAATTTTAGACAACTTGTTTCTTGTTGAGATGTATCAAATAGAAATTATTTTGATGATCCTAGCTACTTAAAACATGGGTATTTAGTTTGACTTATGTGTCCTTCTATGACAGCGCACCATTATCTATTTTTATTTGGATATCTTAAGCTACCACAATCATGACTGCAGACTGAAATTTTAAATTTAAGAGGTTATTTCCGCTCTCATCCACAGCTCTGGTGGTGCTTGTGGAAGTGTCAGTCGTCTTTCAGTTGAACGACACTGAGGCCATGAATCGGACTTTGTTTGGCTACAGCAGTCAGAGGTCCCTGCACCTCCAGCCACCTGAAGAGGAGGAAAACCCAACGGGAGACAAAGCAAACCAGGGACAGGCTTTCTACTGCTGTCTTCCACTCACTCAATCATCCAACTCGGCCAATCAAAGCCGCTGCCTCCTTTGGCTCGCCAATCAAACTGTTTTGACAGGAGCAGAAACAGAAAGGCTGTCATGGAAACAGGCAGATAAAGGTTGGTGTAAGGATAAAGGGGAGTAAGGTTTTTTTTTTTTTCTCGGTTCTCTATGTGGACTCAGTGCATCTGAGGAGAGTCAATAAGAGACAAAGAAACAAATCTATCTGTTTTCATTCCACTCCAAACTGCCCTGACTCTCAGTCCTCTCTGGACTCATTTTTTAAATAGGACAAATTTCCTTCAATTCTCCTTGTGTTGACTTGAATCTCTGCTGTGTCTTTCCCCTCCCTTTCCACTGCTTGATCTTTCCAAGACCACACTACATCCTAATCCTCTGGATCTCTGGTATTGATTTTGGCTATCCTTCATTGTGTTCCGCTCTTCAGTGCTCCCTATACTTAAACCCTGAGCCATGTCATAATTTCCAGTGTGGAAGAGGAAAATTGGATGTCGTCTAAGCTGACATTTTTTCCTTCTCCTTCCATCAAGCTTTTCCATAACCCCAACACGTTTCATTTTTCATTTCTGATCTCTCTATATTTGTGCAATTATTTTCACTCCATGCATGTGTATTAAGTATATTGTGTAAACAAGCCAATCATCTAAAAGCCCCTGTTTGCCCTCCAGGATGGTGCAGCTACAGATGGATCTTTCTGGTTTTGCTGTGTGTGATGTTGCTGATTGTTATTACAACTGTGATTGGAAAAATCTATCTGGGGACACGGTTAAACAGTAAGAGAGAAAAACACACTTTAGCACATGAATTAACTTTACATGTTAATGAAAGCAGACAAAATAAGCTGTGTTCTTCCACAGATAAAACTATTGTGCCTCGTATTGAGTACCAGTCTCCCAATCGACAGTTAAAAGGTAAATAAACCTACCTGCCTAGGTATCTAGCTAGCTAGATTAGCTAGCTAGTAGCTAACTAGCTAGCTAGATAGATAGTATCATATGTAGCTAGGTACTTAGGTACCTAGCTACATATGTACCAAGGTTGCTAGCTACTGCGTTTATGTACCTTAAAACATTCTGTATCCATTGCAGTCTTTCTCAGTTGCTTTGATGCATTTTTTCAGAAAATAGCGGTTATTCTAGACCAGCTAACTAGACTATCTCCCTGCTACTCCCAGCTAGCTAGCCTGGGAGACTAGCTAGCTAGAATGGCTAGCCAGCTAGCAAGTCTAGAATATGTTTTTGATTATCTCTAAGTAATTTAAAAAATACTTATACATCTAGTAACCTTTTATGGTATTAAGCAGTTTGTGGCTTTGCTTTTCAAACAAGTTGTTCTGTAAAAATCAAACTTTCCAAAGTGACATTAATTTGTTTTGATGATGCTTGGTTGGACAGAGGACAGAATATGTTCACACTAAAATGTTTTCCTAACAAATATATCATCCAACAGAAACAGCGTACCATTTAAATCGACATCAGTCTTGGCCTGGTAAGTTCTAACAGAAATGTAGCATCTATTGAAGTTCTTCTGAATTGCTTTGATGCATTTCCAGACAAGAATTTAAATTCTCAAAACTACTTGTTCAATCTTCAACCTGTATTTTATTGCCTCTATTGAGCTCTTCTGACAAATATATTACCCAACAGGAACAACGTACCATTTGAATCGGCTTCAGTCTTGGACCGGTAAGTTCTAACAAAAATGCAGCTTGTATTAAAAGTAATGTGCAAGGTTGTGTAATCGTTTGATGTCTTTTTATGTCAGGACTTTCGCCCATTCTAGAAATTGAAAGCAGAGGTAAGGAAACACTAATGTTGGATCTTCCTAGAGATGCTCATACTTTAAAATTAATCATAATATAGCAGCCTCTCAAAACAAGAACAAAAAATGTAAACGGAGCATTGCTTAAAAACCCTGTTTATATTGAGGTTAGAAGGTCTCACCATAGCCTTTATATCTTTTTAAAGTCAGGATTATGTGTGATTATAATATTATAATATTCATTTCTGAAGGAAAAATATGTTTGTAAAAACAAAGACTACTATAGACATTGTTTTTGCTGTTAAAAAGTCCAAATTTTAACAATTACTTACTAACAGCATCTTAAATGACAGCTAGAGTACAGTTATTGAACTTTTAATTTAAAAAATACATGATTTCTTCTAGAGAACGTCGAAACTTTGCTGAATGGAAATCCCCTTAGCTGCTATCCAGGTAACCTCAATACCATCATTGTTTAAGTCACTATTTCAACATGCATTATTTTATAGTTTGGTTTCATTGATAAGCATCGAAAAAAAAAAAAACACTTTCAAACTGTTTTTGCGATGATAACATGTGCTTAAGCTGCAAATCAATCACATTTTATTGTTTCTTGCCAATGTGATACAAGTTAAATTCAATCTAACATGTCAAGTATTGACTATAAGTTATGTGTTGGTTAAACCTTCAGAAAACCCTTCATCATCGCCGCCTCCCTCCTACCTCCTCCCTCACAGAAGAACAGCTGTGCTGACAGACGGGCAACAAAAGGAGCACAGATATTGTCTTAAGGCACACTAAGCCTTAAGGAGACTCCATCACCTCAACGCCTGCTTTGTTGACACACATGCAGCATG
Organism: Poeciliopsis gracilis; assembly: GCA_911649635.1. NCBI lineage: Eukaryota > Metazoa > Chordata > Actinopteri > Cyprinodontiformes > Poeciliidae > Poeciliopsis > Poeciliopsis gracilis. The sequence continues at coordinate 669,892 of CAJVRI010000128.1, forward strand.
CAAACATCAGCACTGTCTATTATTAAAACCTCCTCAGTGAAGTTTGATGGATTTTACAAGCCATTCTTTGGACGTGTCAATGGATAAGAGACACTTGCAGTACAGATATCGCTGCTTCAGATTCACCATCTGAAGGCGGACCAGCGGGTGATATGCTGCTTCACCAAAAAGACTTCTTAAAGCCCTTCGTCCCACTCAGGCCATTTATGCCTGTTTGGAGCTATCTGCACGTTTTTCAGAAATAATCCTGACTCAAATGTTGAACAACAGAAAAGAGAAAATCTGAATTTGTCTGCTAAATTAGAAGCCATTCTGCTTTAGCATGGTTCCTGTTCTTAGCTGATTCTGAGAAAAGACAGAAATTCACTCTGCAGGTCAGCCTTAACTCTCATATATGAAAGATATATTCTCTACTCTTTTAATTTCTATGTCTCTTTTCAGGTTGTTTTAGTCAGTAAAAGTCCAGGATGAGCCACCATATATTCATAAAACCACTCCAGGATGAAAAGTATAGTTTCATTTGTTTCCCTTCCTCCATCACCAAAAACTAAAATGGACACATTTTGTGTCCATTGTGTCCAAATTAAACTGCTAGTTTAGCTTCCACAATATTTCTCTATTTTTGCTCATCATAGTAGCAGTTTCTCATTTCTTATGACACATTACAAATCCTTGTGGACATTCATTAATTTCTTCCATACAACTCTCTGTATTTTATAACATTACTTGCTTTTGTCTCGTCTATACTTTTGAAAGCTGAATAACAAGTCAGTCCTCATTTCATGGCTTGAGTCAGTAGAAACAAAAATGTCAAAGAAGTTGTCAAAATGCATTTGTTTCTTGCATTTCTTTACTATTCCTTCCTGAAAATGTCTCCAAAACTGAACAGTCTCTCTCAGGTGAACCTCAGCTTTTGAGATTGTTGAAAGTGGTGCACAGCTTTACACAAAGTGTTTGTTGTAAACATCTGTGAGCAAATTTGAACTGCAAAGGGTGAATGCAGTGAAACATACTGTACATCTTGTACTCATTTACCTCACTAAATACAGTAATGTGTAGCTGAACTGTAGGTTTCAAACAGCTGAATACTGTCTGGTGCTTTCTGAGAAGTTTAAGGGAGTGTTGCCAACTTGGGAGTTTTTCTGCATTAGAAAACACTTTAAGAAGTTACTGTAATAATGAAAACCAGTCACAGCTGTTTAACTGTGTTGTCAGGACTTTTCATTTTGATGACACCAACACTTTCCTTGACATAAACACTTGGTCTTGAGGAATGAACTCCATACTTGAACTATCCATTTTGAGTTAAGTGACACATTTTTGCAGATTATTGACATGGTTTGCAGTTTGTACTTATTGTTTTGAGAAATGCAGTAACTTGTTAATGTTAGAGAAATATCAATTGATCTAGTTTTCATTCATTAAAGCGTTAGTCATCCATAAACAGTTTGCTTATTTTTTCATGAGCAGTAGCAGCACTTTTACCACATGAATGAGTCAAAATGACCTGCAGCACCATTACAGATATATAAAATAAATCACGTGGAAAGAGTGGGGAACAAATTGTAGAAATTTGCTGCAGATGTTTATAGCTGTAATCTTGTCTGTACTACAGCATGACTGCAGAAGCTACAGACAAACTTTAGATGCTAAACAATCTATTTATATATGCAACAAACCAATTCCCCAGCAGACATTTTGAGTCAAATCAGAAAACATTTAACAAGGACTGCATACCAGTTCTGCATCTACACATCTATGTACTAAAAATGCATCAGCTTATTTACCTTTATCAATAAGTATTCCAACAATATGCAATATATTCGAAAATGAATCATTAAAAATGCTAAAATCTCACATATGATTTTAATCGATAATGCATTATTCTTTGAGGATTTTATTGCACGCTATATTGTGTTTTGCATCATTTGTATGATTTGTTTGCTTACTTCAGGTGCGTTAGATGTCCCTCTGTTTACTTATGCTAAGCAGGTTCAGCTACATTTTTAATCAGCATTATTGTTTACTTCTGTCAAAAACAGTTCCCAGTGATGTTAACACATTTTTTATTTGCAGCAGCACCAAAACATAATACAATAAACATTTAGAGTCTTTTTTTAAACATTCAGTGGATATAGTATGGGAACTAAGCATAACTGTTAATAAAACTCAAGGTAGTGTTGCTTCACATATAATTTAACAGAGAAACAAAAAGGCAGCATGACAAATATAATGTAAATTTTCAATAATGCTAATCTTTAGTTTCAATCCAGAGGAAAACAGTTAAGGTTTTCTTCTCTATTCATGCCTTTTCAATAAATGTGAGTATTATGAAGAATAATTGATAATAATGGAAATCCCCTTTCTTCAGAATAATTTTCAGCTTTTGCATAAATTCACCGGATTCTTTTTAAAATTATTTTTAAAACTTTTTTTTACCTCAGCAGTGGAAACCCATCTTCCAACAATTCAGTAGACATGGAAACAAAAAGCTAATTCTTTGGTACAATAGTGTTAAGATTAGGAAATGACCACTCCACAATCAAAACATAGTGTTTATGTATTTACCAATTTTCTTTGTGTCTGTTGTTTCGTGTTTTGTTCTTGTTTTAAGAAGAATGAACCTATTCTGTATTCTGTTTACTTACAATCAGCTCAAGCACAAGCTGTTGGACACCATCAGCTCTTAGTTCAAAGTACATTTTATACATGTAGTAAAACTTAAACGATGAGAAAAGTGTGATCTGTGTACAGGGAGAGGCCTTCATCTGTGGTCACACTGCTGGTTGTTCCTCATTAACTGGTCTTCACTGAGCTTAAAAGCATTTTATCAGCATAACAGGTTGCTTTATTAAATAAGAAGCTGATAAAGACATTTGGGTCATTGTTGTGTGCTATTAGTCCATTTATCTGCTTCCTTTAGGAACTTTTATTCTCCCACCAACGTATCTCCTGCTTTATGGCACATAAAAGCACTGTGCTTTACTTTACAACTGTACATTAAGAAGAGCAGGTGCACTGAGGGTGTCAGTGCTGCGGCTGTGCTGCTGGCTCTGCAGCAGCTTGGCGGTGCTGGCTCTGGATGTAGGAGATCTGCAGGACTGGCAGCAGCAGCTGAAATGCATTATGGATGTAGTTGGTGCTGTTGGTCCCCTGCAGAGACAAGACAAGACGCTTTTTATACTTCACCACCACCATCAATCAGAAAGAGCTCTGAATGCAGCAAAACGGGAAAAAGAAAAAGAACACTAGTGCAGGGTTAGGAAGGATGCAAAGTGCAAGTAAAATACATAAAATAGATCCTACGTTCGTTTATTTAGTCGATGACTGTACTAAAAGAAAATCCGATAGGTCCAAATGTTCTTGATCTAATATATTCTGATGTATTTTTGTTCAGTATGAACAGGATTACAGTAGCAAACCCATCTTATTTAAGCCTCTTTAAAGCTATATTCTTAAAAGCAGATTATATTGGCATTAGTAAAAAAATAAAAAAATAACTGACTCTAGTTTCCCCCCTTTTTTCATGAAATTAGGGTGAAATCCCTTTTCACAGCTGGATTTTGTAAATGTCTGTAAGAACATTTTTGGGAATGTTCTTACAGACTCTTGCAGTCAAAGTTCAGTGTTCGGTGTGTAGGTTCATAATAGCAGATGAAAAATGAACTGAGAAGATTAGTATTGAAAAATCCCTGTTTATTTCCCAACAGATAAATAGATAAATGGTGAAGATCCATAAAGTTTCAGCATCATTTTATCATGAGTCATGTGTTTGAAGCAGCACAGACACAAACGTTCAGTAGCTCCATGCCAGCAGCATTCACCTTTGTCTCACATCAGCTCTATAAACCCTCGGCTTTATTATGAGGTGTCATCCCAGATACCGTGCGCCTAAGACTGTGACGGATTTGGTTTTTTATTAAAACTGCTAAGAAAGCAAATCTCACCTCCTGCAGGACGCTGTCTACAAGTGGATTCAACTCTTCTGCTTTCCTTTGTGGCTGGAAGAAAAACAGCAAAACAGATGAGACTGCAAGACCGATAAATCAAGCAATCGCCACGTTATCTCCAGGGTATTTTTTATGTTCTATGTATGGAAGCAAAACACAAGAATAGATACAAAGACAGTAATTCTGATAACTGGGAGAGTCATGAACCTAAATGATAAAATTGAGTGATTCTTTTTTCAATGAAGCCTGATTATGCAACAAATTATTTTTAAAGAGCACACAAGTTTGAATTTACTTTACATTTTTTCTAATCCACATGCTCAAAATTACATACACAGGCACAAAAATAAGCAGGAGTAATTCGGGCAGGATATTGGAAGAACCGGTAGAGCTCATTTGAATTTGTTGGTTTTTTTGACCAGTAAGTCTGATATGGTCTTGTGGTTCAGGCCATATCAGAAGCTTAATGCTTTCCTGCTCAGTCAAAGCAAATTAAAACCAGTTTGGCATCCTTGTTGAGTTGTATTCAAGTTTCAGGAATCTGACGCAAACAGCCACCTCCAGTAAAACGGGGTTGGTCAGAGCACTTAAGAAGCATCCCAGAAACCACTGAGGCTATCATAAACTAATTACTCCTGGAACATCATCAATGCCCTCAGTGAACCATGTTTTTCCTTGGCATGTACTGACAGGATACAGAACAAAAAATGAGCTATTAACACCGTCAAGAATAATATTTTCCATACGGACAAGCCAAACGAATTACAGTAGTGGGACAAAAGTTAGAAGGCGTCATGGTGAGGCTTTTAAAATCTATCAACATTAAACCATCAACAAAGAACAAACTCTTGGCTAATTACTCACCTGGAAGGATGAAAAGTCAAATATAAACATCGCCAGAGGAAAACTGAAGTCCAATGAGAGGACATTTCCCAACAGCTACACTTTGATGGTGCATTCAAGTGCAACAGAAACGAACTGTGATTTTAAAACTGAGGTATGCACAGAGCTGCCATGTTTATGTTTTGCCGCAGCTCTTGTAATGAGGATTGGTTAAACTCCTCAGCAGGCCTGTAAGTAACAATGACAAAAGTCCAATGCAAACACAAACTTCCACCTACCCCGACTAGAAGAAGTGTACCAGAGAACCGCTTGGTCAAGCAATCGACCTCCTTACACATGGCACATGTCAACCTGGATTAGAAAAAAAACCCCATCAGTTGTTATTTAGCACAAATATGTATATATATCCTGATACACCCAGGCAAAAAGCAAAGCAATAAGACAGATTTTAATTCTTTGTAATAATTCCTAAAGTCTAGAAAATCTAAAGACCAAAAGCAAAAATAGTTGCGCTCCCACTCATCCACTCGTACTTGGTGAGGATTTGTGCCTGGTCCCTGGCTGGCTTCTCCTGCTCCTGACCATGAAGGATGAGCTCTGCCACCTTGTGGAGCTGCTCGATACTGCGCGCCGTCACTTCTGCCAGACTGCCCACTGATGACAGGTAGATGGCCTGCATAATGGAAGATAAATAGCACTTATCTTCCTTTCTGAAAGAGCGACTCAAAATAAATCAGGCTGTGGCAGCTGGGAGGGAAGCTTCAGCATTAAAATCTTAATGTTAAGATGACTTCACCTCAACAGATCGAAGGTCAGGCTCCTTTTCCTTCTCTTCCCCATCCGTCTTCTTGTCCTCAAGCTCCTCATCATCTTCCTTCTTCTCTTCTTCTTTGTTATGGCCATCATCCTTCTGATCCTCTGCGCTTTCTCCAGAAAACGTTACTCCTCCTGGCTGCTCCACTTTGTTCACCCATTCATGGGCTCTCAAACGAGCCTGCAGATGCATAATTACCACCCATCAGCTCTGCGCGCCGAGAAATCACTGTAGTGATGGATGCTAATGAGATGCATGAACACGACTGTACGTTAATGCCTGTCTATAAAAGAGAACATGGATTATGCAGAGGATGTTTGAAGGAGGGTACTTTATTTTTCCACTATGCCTGCAGCAGGATGTCATTGAGGTTGTAGATAAATGTGCATTTGCTCTGGTTTGAGAACAACGTTCCTCAAAATGGCTTTAGTTAATATTTAGCAGTCATCCTTGTATTTCCGAGTAACTGTGATGAGGATCACACACTTGTTGCCTTGTGGAATAATGTCTGAAGTGTTTCTAGTGGTGGTTCTTGTTCTTCTGCTAAACCAAACTGAAAAAAGAAAACCCCAAAGAAAACACAGAAAAATCAATTGAGATTTGAAGCAGAATAAAATATGAGTCCTGCACAAAGTATGCATCATAATCTCCCTTTTTTCAGCAGCACTCACTCATGGCCTGTGGGTTTATCTAACATATGTGTTTCATTGTGAAACAAAAATGAGCTGACCGCCTGACCATCTTGGGCTGGAAGAACAAGGAGCTTTAAACAACCTTTGATCGCCACCTGGTGGCCACATAAAAAGGAGCTGAATCAGCAACAGACTCCAAAAAAGCATAATGCTGAGGTGAGTGACTCTTAATCCAAGCAGACATGTTTAACGTCAACAAGTTTAAAGAATCCGAGTCAAACTGGCTGAGCTTGAGATCAAGATGTGTATGCTACACTATCAGGTCAAAAGGTCAGGCAGGGGGGTCATTTACTTAAAACCGTCTTCAAATGAAATATAATGGTGTAATACGGCCGTGCTGATCCTGTGTTTGTGTCTTGAAATCAGGGATTTGAACTTTACTCAAAATCCCCAGACTAATTGATTTACTCATCATTAAAGCCAATAAACTTTCCAACAAATACTGATAGCCCTGCAGAAACACACGGGCGAATATGTCTAGAAGTGAAGACGTGTGCGTGTTTGTGTCACCTTGTTGAGTTTGTCTGGAGTCGCAGCAACATGAAGTTCAAACAGCAGCTCAGTCAGAACGCTAACAAACTCCTCACCGTCAGCAGCTGATAAAACACAGACACTCATTTCAACACGTTTAGATCCACACAGCAAAGCATTTAGGTGATACATGAAACATGCAGCTCCCCAAACTCTGGGATTGGATTTCTTCATGCTGGGATTAACATGTTTTCACCTGAGAGCTGATTCTTGTTTGCATGCTGAATTAATTTCGCTGTCTGTGCTAAAATTACGACGGGATCGGAAGATGCTCAGCGAACATGCACATTCAGAGTCCGGATCTGATTTCTGTCATCTTTCCTTAAGATGATGAATGCGAATGTGTCGCCAGCCCCTGAACACTGACACCGGATCAGGCAGCATGTGGATGTGTCACCCTCCAGGTGCCCACTCTGAACTGTGCACAGCTGTGACACTGCCTGAAGGGGCTCGTCACACATCTCAAACATTGAAAAGACAGCAGGCTGGTGGTAAATGATAAGACTCAAACCTGGCATTGCGTCAACACTCAAGATCCACTCAAGGAGAACTTTAACCTAATCAGGAAAAGAAAACATGCTAACAAGGATTCTAACAGGAAATTGAGATTTTTTAGCTCTTTTGAACATGGAAGATAATTTTGTTGCTTCACAAAAATCCCCTTCTTTTTCAATTGAATATCTATGAGAAAACACTGCAGCGCATTAAACTATTGAAGTTTTAGTAGATATTTGTAATAGATGTGTGTGACTGTATGAGGTCAAACAGAAAAAGTGTAACTTTCACTTTAAACATAAATGTTTGGAGGAAAAAACATGTTACTGAGAGCAACAGATGGCCATATACGGCAGATTGTTTCGTTTACTTAAGAAAAAAGGGGAGAAAAAGTGTAATAGATTAAAAAGTGAAATGTAAATAAATTCATTTGTTATTGCAGTGGCATAAGCTCAACCAAAAAGTTCAACACATATCGTCCTTTAAGAAATAATTACTTTGTATCCAAATCATTGATTAAAATCCCATTGAATATTAACTTACTATCAGGTCTTTTAAGTTATTCATTCTAATTATTATGATGCCATAATGATTAGGGAAATATTGTAAATAACAGTTGTAAATAATATACTTAAATAAATGTACATATATTTTATTATCTAATGTTTTTTGTAAAGGTGTATGAAGACACGCTACATTGCACTGTTTAAATCATTTTAATCTTAAACTAGATTAAAACTGTTTTAATCTAGTGTAGCGTTTCTAAGGAGAACGCAGCTTTTGGGAGTTTTGATGATGATGTTTTATGAAACAAAAATATGCTAAAACTTTCATGTGCTTCTCCTCTGTTCGAGAAGTCTGCAATAAAAAATGAAAGCCTGCCTGATCCTGGGTCAGCGCTCAGAGTCCGTCTCTACCTCCGGCTGCTCTGGATCACTCACGTATGGGGGTGGAACAGTGTATTTGGGAACTTAGATCACCATTATCCTTCGTCTCTCCTCCTGCTTTCTCCTCATCCTCTTCTTCTTCTTGCTTTATGAATATCTCTTTAATAAAAATCAGCTCCTTCTTCACCTCCTCCTGCTGTTCCTCGGTGAGGGAAGAGAGGAATGCTTGGACCTAAAAAGAGATGCGGCACTTTAAGCGTTTAGCGTGAAAAGAGAATGTGTTTGCGACATGACTTTTACTCCTGAAAAGTGGGCTTTACTTTGGCCTCGCTCTCATTGGACAGGATCTCCAGGGCCTCGAGGTGGGACAAGCCCTGGTAGTCATCAAAGAGAATGCCGTAGTGAGCTGTGGGCGCACTCAGCGGCTGGTTGCTGAGACGTGCACGCTCCTTTTCCTTGGCTTCCCTCAACATCTGAAGAATCAAAGTCACGTCAGAACTTCAGCACAAAGGGGTCACCTTGGTGAAACTACAGAAACATCACTGAATCTCCACAGTTTCTCCTCAGGCTAGGAAACTTTTTTTCACTTTTCTATGGGTCCAGATAATTATATGGCTGCAAACCTGACTCAGAGATGCAGTCTTCTCCATCAGAGTCTTGGTCTTTTTAAAACCTGGATCACTCTCAGCCAGAACATTCATGGTCTTCTTCCCGATGAACTCCAAGGCATCCAGTCCCCCACTGATGACCGACTTACCCTTGAAGACAGAGGGAAAAGTTCACTAAAGGGACAGTTTATCTCTTTAAATTACATTTATTATGTTTGGTTATTGTAGTTTCCTAACCAAAGTGAAAACCAACATAGCAGATTTTGAAGTGTGTCTATTCACTCACAGTGTTCTGTACAGCATGTGTGATTGTGGAGAAAACTCCCCTGCTGGGTGCAGCAGCAGGGGCAGCAGGGGCAGCAGGGGCAGCAGGGGCAGTAGGGGCCGACTCCGCTAAGCTGGCCCTGTCAGGATCTGCTCCCTCTTTCTTCTCCCCTGCTCCCTCGTCCTCCTCTTCTAGCGCCTCCTCACCTACCGACGTCCTGTGGAGACGAAGAGCCTCACCTGCCTTCACCTTAACGGAGCTCAGGCTGTGTCCTGTAGCAAGGGACATATGAGGACAGTCTGTCTTTTGTCTCCGGTTTATGATGTTGTTTCTGACAACATATTGCTTCACCAGCTCTGAGAATCAGGCGGAGCAGCAGACAGTCAAACTCAGTAATTGCTTTTGGAAGACTTTTTTAAGAATTACATTTAAAATAAGGCAAATTCCTGTTGCATGATTAAATAATGATCTCAGTGAATTCTAAGTGAAAATGATTTAATCTAGTTTAAAATGTGTGGCATTTCTAAAAAAACACAAATTTCACAAATTGGCTTTTGAAATCGTCACTTTCCTAAGATAATTTTTTTGCCAAAAGTATATATTTATTTTTTTGGCAATATAAAGGGGGAATTTTTATTTCCAGAATCACATTTGGCAAAACAAATCCTTAGAAACAAACAGAAACAAAAAGAAAAAATAAATTTGTGTGGCAGAAGAAGAAACAGAAGAGAAGGAGAAGAAGCTGAGGAGCAGGAAAACGTACCAACGGTGGAGGTGGCACTGCTCAGAAGAGATTTTCCCCAAGTACTCCAACCTCCCCAGCCCTGGTCTTTCTGCTGCACTGACACCTGCACACATGAGGACACACACTTATACACAGCACAGCAGCAGTAAAACACTGTCTAATAATAAGCTTCATTATTAGGTAGTGTTGTGAAAGATTTGGTTTAGAAATGCTGAAAGTGTGAAGAAATAAAGAGCTTTTAACACTTTAATTAAATTAACTTTACAGCGACTGAGACTGAATCCAAAGATCAGTGGCGAGAAGGGAGGTAGAAACTCCAAGTTTTACTGTACAGCAGCTACACTGCTTTCTTTAAAGTGCTATATCTTAAGAGGCTACAGCAGCATGCAGGGAAACCTTCATCACAAACCTTCTCCTCTTCCTCCAAGCCCTCTGGATCTGGCTCCAGGCTCACTGCTTGGTCACATTCAACCACCTGAGTCCCAGCAGGGTGCTCTGACAGACCCTCAGATGTTCCAGGTTTGGTCGAAGTGTCTTCCACGGCAGTCTGCTCAGCTTCATGGTGGAAGTCTGTGCTCTCTGCGTTGAGAGAAGGCGACAGCGGAGCCGCCGGGTGATCTGGAGTGTTGATTCACCCTGATGAGGGCCAGGAACAGTGAGGGGAGCAGGTCCAGACGGAGGGCCGCTGTCTGTGCAGGGTCTGCATCAGAGGGGGCAGCCTGAGACATGGTGACCTGGAAGAGGGAGGATCCTTCTGAAATGAGCAACAGATGCAATCTAATCTATTTATGACTCTTTATGTACGCTGTAAACTCACAATCCAAATATTAAAATGTGAGATTAGCACAGCAGTAGCATTAACCATAGTTTAAAGTGTCACACAGTTGTTGTCAATGATGCTGACAACAATAGAAATAATAGTTTTCTATTGAGTAATTATTAAATAGAGTGCCTGCAAGAATATTAGTACCCCTTAAACTTTTCATAATAGATCAGTAGGAAGAAAATGCTACCATGTCATATGATGTGCATTTATATTCAGTACCATTTACTCCAATGCCCTAAAATAAACTCCAATGCCACCTTCACAAGTCAGTCTATAGTTCTAAAATTTACACAACTACAAAACTACTAACACACGGCCATCCACCAAGACTGACGGATTGGATGAAGAGACAAAAAACATTAATCAGAGAATCAACCAAGTGGTCCATGGTAACTCTAGAGGAGCTACAAACGTCTTCAGTCCAGATGAAGAAATCTATTGACAGCGAATAGTTGTATGCTTCATGCAGTTTACCACAAGCCATGTAGAGGACATTGCGAACATAAGAAAAAGGTTGTCCTGCTTGAACTTTCTTGGAGATGGGTAAGCTGGGCAGAGTTAATGGCTGGAGGTAAATACAAGACAATCGTAGAAGGAAACCTGTTATGCTAACGTCTTGTGACCAACGCAGAGATTCACTTTCCTGCAGGGAAGCGGGTCAAAACGTACATCAGGGCACAATGGAATAGCTTATCATGCTTTAGAATGGACCAGTCAAAGCACAGACCTATATCTAATTAAAAACTTATATAAGGTTATAACAGGGAAGGGCTGAATACAAATGCACCTCACACTTTTCAGATTTATATTTGTAAAACATTTGAAAGACCAGGTATCATTCTACTTCCACTTAGGAGTCAGATAATACCTTGTGGTGGTCTATCACACTGAAACCCCATGAACTGCATGTGAAAAATGTGAAAAGGTTTAAGGGTTTTAAGTAGCCAGTGCAAATACAGAAAACAACGTCGCCATCTTGTGATCAGCAGGAAAAAGTGCACTCGCATTTTTATTATTACCACCCAACAGTTTCAACATAATCTCTATTTGTTTGCAGAATACAAAAAGTTACTAAGCAACTCCGTTCGCTCTAAGCTCTACACACTGACTATAAGACGATAGTTAATTGCATTAATACATAGTTTCATTGCGACTAGAACAATGAAGGGCATGTCAAGCTGTGTAAATAAACACATAATGTTTCCTGAAGCGATCATTATAACGGAGTGGTGTTTAAACATAAGTACAGTAAAACATCTATGCAGCAAGAAGGCGGTGAAATTATCATTGGGGTGTTATGAATAAATGCAAACAGGAAAGAAGATAAAGCTACTTATAACACAGATTACATTACAGCTGCAGCATGACAACTTTAACAGCAAGTCAAGAAAAAAAATTGGAGACAAATATTACTGTTGCAAAGTATTTCTGAGTCATTCAAAAAGTACCTTTCTCTAAACTAGTGACTCTTTTGAGACGTAATCTCAGTGACAACAATCCTAAGTGTTCATTTAATTGTAAGTTAACGTCCTGCGGAAAAAGGCAAACATGTTAAATTCTACAACAAAAAGCACAAACAGTGTTTTGTTTCCCCAGAAAGAGACAACAGCTCCAGCTCACCCGTTTGGTGCCAGCCAGCGGCTCTTCTTCCGCCCCGCCACGTCGGCAGGCCGGAGTCTGTGACAGCGTCAAAGAGTCACGCTGGTCAAGATGGTTCACTGCGGCCACGACACCCCCAAGTTTCTGAGCTAATGCCAAACGCTCGGATAACAGCTACAGCAAAACAAAGGAGCCAATTTCGATGTTATTTAGTATGGGGGGGAGAACAGTTCGCTGTATTAATTACATTTGGCCCAGGAGCCTTAAATAATGTATTAATTACATTATTTTTAGTCTATTACTAAAAATCTGCGTTCAAGAGTGATGCCACAACGTGTGAAACTGCAAGCAGACAGGAGTGAATCATCTCGCCTCCATTTAGCTTAAATGTTTGAAGTAAATGAGAACGTGCTCGACTACGTCAGCACAGTAGAACCAACAAGATAATACATTCCTTTGCTAAAAGGGATTATTTACACACTTATACCATGAGAGACATACAGCGGGTGGTGAAAGCTTACAGTGTAATGTGCCGTCATTGCACACACCGCGGCTCGTTGGTCTAGGGCGGGGGTCGGCAACCCGCGGCTCCGGAGCCGCATGCGGCTCTTTAGCGCCGCCCTGGTGGCTCCCTGGAGCTTTTTCAAAAATGTTTGAAAATGGAAAAAGATGGTGTAGGGAAATATATTTTTTGTTTTAATATGGTTTCTGTAGGAGGACAAACATGACACAAACATTCTTAACGTTTTCCAATGCTGTAAAAATGTGTAGATTAAATATTAAATTTAAAAATTTCTGTCAACGAAGATTTGCGTCATAGCCTGCGACACACGTTTCTAACAGCAGGGCGGGATGCCAGGCAGGTGGCTGGTGTAAACAAATCGGCGGCTGTGTGATGGGCCATGGATCCCAAAGGGAAAAAAGAGAAAAAATAACAGAGGAGAACAGAGGTTTCAACGTTTCTTGGACCGAATCATTTGCATTCATTGCTAATGTGGAAGGATTGCCTGAATGTTTGCTATGTAGCGAGAAGTTGTCAAATAACAAAAAGAGTAATGTGGAAAGACATTTCCAGGGAAGGCATGCTACATTTGCAAAAGGCTGCGGTTTTATTTGTATAAATGCAGGCTGCGTTTTGTTGCACTCTGTTTGTTGCCCACATAAGGGGCACGTTATGCACGTTCCATTTTGTTGTTGTTTTTTTCGAATCCTCACCATTAAAACGACATCAAAAATCTGATTTCTTTATTACATTTCTTTAATTTCATCAAAGCAATGAAACATAATTCATTAATATTGTAATGAAGTTAAACTTGAGGCGGCATCGTACAACAGAGTAGTCACGTGGTGCGTCATTCTCTAGGATGCACTGCGGGAAAAAAACATTTAATTGTGAAGGCTCATTATGTATTTGTAGCCAACTTAGTCATTTTGATAGTAGGCTAATATTGCTAATATAGATACATACAGCATGTGTTTCCTTCATTATAAAGCTTATATAAGGCTTTTAATTTTTTGCGGCTCCAGACATATTTGTTTTTTGTTTTTTTGGTCCAATATGGCTCTTTCAACATTTTGGGTTGCCGACCCCTGGTCTAGGGGTATGATTCTCGCTTAGGGTGCGAGAGGTCCCGGGTTCAAATCCCGGACGAGCCCAATTTTTAATTTTTATTTTATTATTAAACTCGGCAATTGAAAAAGAATGTGATTTTAGAATTTTTATACATATCAGTATATTATTGCTTTATCTGACCTAATGCATAAGTAAACTAAACTACTGCATGTTTTAGTAACTGGACCATCCTAAAACCAGTAGTGAAACAGAGGAAAAGTATGTTCATAAAATCTTTCCTTTAATGTCCGTGTTAAACTTAAGGCTCCTGGGCCAAATCTGGCCCGCTATAACTTTTTATGTGGCTCTCTGTATTCAAGGCTAAACAACAAGTGTGCTTAAATATTATTTTATCAATTAAATCACTGTAGTTTTTAATCTGTTTATTTTTACTTATATCAATCAGTCCCTCCACTTCTTTAAGAATTATTCTGGAAATAATATGTTCTTACTTAAAATAGTAATTTAAAAAATATATGGAAAAGAAAAACAAAAGTATGTTTTTTTTTTATATATATATTTTTTGTGACACAATAATATTGACATGCTTGAAAATATTCAGGAACTGAATTCTCCAAACACTATGAGGTGAATATAGAAGGTGACATTTGTTCTGTACACCTAAAATATATTTATTCTAAATAATTTGACTAGTTAAACAGGTTTTTAAACAGGATGAAATTAAAACATAGCTAATATTTGATTAAGTTTAGATAAACAGAAGTCTATTTTTCTTTGCAAGGTATGTCACTCAAAGGAACTGATGCCTGTCAAAAAAGAAATAAATAAAAAAAAGGAAAGTAGAAAGACAGAACTCCATTCCATTTTCTTTAACCAATATATTTATTGAGTGGTAGGAATATTGAATATTCTTTTTTAAAAAATGCAAAAATTACATATAGACCTGTAATGTACAAATATATGTTCACAGTTTAACACAGTTCCCTTTGAATTGCCACCGCTTAGATTAAAAAGAAATATGGTTTATTAAAGACACAACATGACAGAAATGTATAGTAGAGTATCAAAAATCATGCGTAATAAAAATCATTATAACACAACTGCACTGAGTATCAGGGAGCAAATGCAGATCAGTTGAGCTGCTACATTCGGTATAGTATTTGTGTACATGTGAATAAATGAGGCTTTGCACCACTTAAAAAATGTCAAACCATGATACCTGTAAAAGGTTTCAGATTAAACCAATCAGCAACTCTATAAGCAGAAACAAATGTGTGATTTTAAATTGCTTGGCTTTGGGAATGATATACAAGATACTATTTTTATATACAAATATATTTTTATATATAAAGTGCACATTGGAGATGTACAAAGATGCTTTTTAAACTATTTTGTTCTCCAGGAGGTGTAAAAAATTGTGCTCTAAAATCTTGCTGGCATTTCGTTGCATTAAAACCTGTTACTGTGTATTCCAATGATGATAAATATAGAGGAAAATTTACTTAATTTCCTTTCCAATTACACCTTCTGTAAGTCATGCCTGAATGAAACAGAAGTGTTTCTGAAATGCCAATATTTCAGAGCAAATTTCCATGCTTTGCACTTTTGCATTTTTTGTTAAAATGCCTTGCAAAAGTACCTCTAACCCTTGAACTTTTTCACGTTTAGTCAAATTACAGCCATGAATTTTAATGCATTTTATGTAACAGAGCAACAGAAAAGTAGTGCGTTTAAAGTGGAAGGACTGTAAAACATAATGTGTGGTGGAAAACCAACAATACATTATTCCTAACAATTCATCGCCATGGTGATGCATGGTGGTGGTAGGATGATGCTGTGGGGGTGCTTTCCATCAGCACGGACTGATATAAAACCTTGTTACACGCTGCAGAAGACTAAAAGCTAAGGCGGAGGTTCAACATTTTAGTTTGCTCTATCACATAAAATCCCATTACAAGTCAGGGACGCAGCAGGCTATAACACAACAAAATGTGTAAACGCTCAAGAGGAAGTAATACTTTGAAAGGCACTATAAAAAGTGTCATACTATAAAAAAAAAGGCTACCACGGTGTCACATCAAAAACCAGAAGAGTTTAAACATACATAAAAACATGTCTTAATACATAAAGCATAATAGTTCTTCTACCCTTTAACCATTTTATGGGTGATTTTTTTTCTCACTCACACAATAATGCCCCTGTGCAGCTACGTTCACATTTCTGAATGAAAACTTTGATAAACACTTCATTCCTAAAAATGAATGAGACCTGCAGTCCCACGTTTTAACATGCAAAAGCAGACCAAACCAAGACTGAGCTGCTTTTAGTGTGTGCGTGTGTGTGTGCGTGTGTGTGTGTGTGTGTGTGTGTGTGTGTGTGTGTGTGTGTGTGTGTGTGTGTGCGTGTGTGTGTGTTTCCAAGAGAAAGTAAGCATTTAGCTAACTGTCTTCACTTCATCATGTAAGCTTGTAGAGGCAGATGTGGTGTGTGGCGTAACGTGGTGGCCAATGACGGCGGAATTAGCATTAGCATTAGTCACAGCTAGCTGCGCTCAAGAAGAAGCAAGACGACAAAAAAAGGAAAAATAAGAAGCTTAAGGTGTATGACACAATGGTCAGTGGGTGTGATGTGATACATTCTGGAAGGTTTTCACATTTTATTGTCCTAGCTAGCAAATAACATGTATGAAAGTGTGTGTCCAAGCCCACAAAGTAAATACAAAGATCTGATGTTGCACCAAAGAGTCTGAGCATGCCAAGACTTGGTTGATGAGGCAGGTTGTTTCTGCAGACAGGAGGGCGCTGCTCTCAAGCCAGCTGAGATGCTGCAGCCGCTCAGGACCTTCCACAGCTGATCAGAGGTCTGACACAGCAACCATAAATGTCTAAACGAGAGTAGGAAGGCGTTACCAGCTCTTACGGATGAGGTGAAAGGGTTCAACACATGCACCCTGAGGAATATTTCCCCCAATCCCTTTCAGTCGGCCATTTTAACACCTTCAAGTCAAAGTGGTGAAGTCCCAACAATGAACCTCGGCCTGAAATACGCGTCGCCTGGCCGGCCTGGAGGATTTTACACTAAAAGGTGGCGTTTCTTGTGCAGAGCCAGGTGGTCTGAGCGGGAGAAGCTGCGTTCGCAGTCTGGACACTGGAACGGTTTGACCCCCGTGTGTTTGCGGAAGTGTCTCGTTAGCTCGTCTGAACGGGCGAACTTCCATGTGCAGCCTTCCCACACGCACTTGTAAGGTTTCTCTCCTACACAAAACAGAAGAAGAGAACAAAGGCATGAAAGGAAAGTCACATTGGACTGAACAACTGGTGCTGGCATTGAGATGGGGCTGCAGCTGGGATCAATATAATAGGTTTTGGTCAACGTCAGGAAGTTGTGTACTTCTTTTTAACATCTGAAAGCTTATGTTGTCAAACAGGTTCTGTTTTATTACATAGAGTCTACAGAGCTGTTTTTTTTTTTTTATAAAATTAAGTTAATTTCCGTTAATTAATTGTCAACAGGAAGTTGGTTAGTTTTTCAACCTTTCTCGGTTGCTATTAAATGAAGTTGTCATTTCAAAACTGTTTTTTTTTTTGTAATAAATTATCTCTGATATTTCAAAGCATTTCCCGATCTCAAACATTTAAATTTAACAAAGAGCAAAACAATAATACATTTGAGGTAAAATAATGGTATCTACTTTATTCCCTCCAACATTAAAAGCTCTCCTAGGATACGTGAAAGTTCAGGATGTTCTTGGAGCATTGCGGGCGAGGCCTCTTACCGGTGTGTGTTCTGCGATGCGCTTTGAGGTGAGAGCTCTTGGTGTACACTTTGTTGCAGCCAGAGAAGTCGCAGCAGTGAATTCGGCGCTTTTTCTGCGTGTCAGGCGACTCTGCTGGTAGAGGATGCTTGGAGCTCGTGCGAACTATCACTGATGGATTGTTGCACCTAAGATAGATAAAACAAGAGGGGGACAATTAATATAATGCTTTTTCCTCTCTACCTAAAGTGGCCAGCAGAGGGCACCAGAGTCCTGCTTCAATATGTTGAAATTTACAGCCATTTGATTTTGTTGGACGCTGCTAAATTGAGGAATAGCACATTTTTCCTCATCTATTTCTCTTTGCTTTGTAGTTTTACCATAAGCATATACCATATCTGTCTATCCACAGTTTGATTCTCTCAGAGATTGACCCCATACTTAAGAAAAACAATCATTTCTAAAACCTGTGAAGCAGTAGATCTTTTGGTCTTTACAGCCCTGAAAAGCTGGGTGCATAAAAATCCTGAAAGTGAGACTGAAGCCTACAGAGTAAAAGAGTACAATCCAAAAGATAAGAAGGGATACACGCCAAAAAACAAAACAGACAAAAAACCCCAAAAACTTCAGGCTAATTCTTTGCCTGAAGAACTAGGTGTGCATTTAAGTAAGTGGCAGTTGAGAGCAGGTGTCGAGTGTTAAAATGTGAATCAATTTTTGCATAAAGGAATGCAGAGAATTGCTCTGCAAAAGAAGAGGGCCAAACCCATCATTATTAGTCAGCTCTGACATATTTACAGCTTTGTTATAGTTTATAGTACAGGGTATAGGTGCATGTGTAGAGAGGAGATGTTGACAGATAAAGTCACACCTACTTATGCCTTCTTAAGGGGCCATTTATTTTTCAGTTGGCACGGCTACAAGAACAAGCCTGTAAAGGCAGCCACCCTGATGAATGGGTTGCTCTCAACTTACACACGGAAAAAAAACAGCCAAAAAAAAAAAGGAAAAGTAGATGAGAACCAACTGCCAGTGTACCTTTTTGACTATCACCTGTGCAAGAAAACCTGCAATTATTTCTTTAGGGGGAAAAAACGGCCTCTAGTTAGCGAAAGATAAGACGGTTCTGAAAAACACCAAAGGAAGCGTGGAAGATTTGGAGTGGGAAGGCGAGGGAGGGAAGAAGTTTATGAGAAGTGACATGAACACACATACAGCCTCTCCCGTGTCACTGGCAGCTCCGGTAAAGACGTGTACAAAGGACATATAATAAATTAACTTTGATAATTCCACTTTGCACAATCACGCCGGAACATCCTGGGTCAACTCTTTCATTCGGCTTAATCCAAATTATCTCTGACAAACGGAGATTGTCATAGGGAAGCGGTGGATTTCACGTTTTTGGAAAAGAAAAGTCTTTTCCTAAGCAACTGGATGGAAATATTTCTCTTTAGCCTCCTTTGTCACAACTACAGATGTTTTAAACGTTTTAATCATTGCTCTGGCCGTAGTTGTTGTCAGCTGTTGTTACAATTTTCCAGTTTATGAAGATCAGCAGTAATTTGCCTTCAATAAATCCACTTTAATAAAAGTCATATTTTTGCTTTTGCAAAAAAAGATACATTCATATGTACAGTATTTTAAAACACGGCTTCTGTTATTGTCAATAAAAGTGAAAGGAATATAAATTTTCGTGAGCATTTCCACTGAAAGGTGTGGCTGGTGAGCGGGAAGAGGACGAAAAAGGAAAGAACGATGATCCACGCAGAGGAACAACAGGTTGTTTACACAATACTACTCATAACAGCACATTATGTGTAGGGTTACCAAAATTTGTGAAGCAGCAGATCTTTCATCTTTACAGCCCTGCTTATAAAAATTCCAAAAGAGACACTGAAGCCAAGAGAAGAGCAACAGAATATGATCCAAAAGAAAATGAGGAAGTTTTATTGGTGCGTTTACTGGCAGTAAAAATGAAAAGTGCTCTCATTTGTCAGAGGTACTTTATACTGGAGAGGTGTTGCAAGTGAGAAGAGTGATTATTCAAATAGAGGAAAGACAGATGCACTGTACAATATGCAAAACATTTGATACATGGTGTGAATAGAAAATTATCTTGCAAATACAATCTTTTTGAACAAAGGGACATGCAGTAAGTGCAGGTATTAGAAGGAAAATAGGGAGCACTAAAGTAAACAGTGAGTTCTGCTTTGCTTGCAGAACTTACTATTTATATAGGAAAATGTCATCAAGACGGAAATCTAACTTTTAGCTATTAATCCAAACCACAGTTGTTATTTTTCTGATCATTTGTCATTGCCTTTCTCTCAGCAGAAATCTTTGTTGTAGTATTTGCTGCGAAACCATTACTAATAAAGGAACAAAACTGCTATATCCTGTTTCAGTGTCAAGGACCTTTATTGACTATACTTGTGGGACAGCATCCAGGCTTTGAACACATCTCAACATGGATCATGTTGAAACCGGGTCTATGAACAACACTTCCACATAAAGCTAAAGGGGAAGAACACAAAGCAGCTTGTGCAACTTCTCAGAATCTATGCATTTATCTGGCGTCTGTGTGTGCCACTCACTCGTACTCGTGGGGTATCCTGATGACGGAGGATTTCATCTCATGGCTGCTCAGCGCATCCTGGGAGAGATCAGGTTGAGGCTCGGTTTTGATTGACTTGTGCAGGTCATGGACCTCCCCGTGCTTCGTAGAGTTAACTGGTGAAACATAAGAGATACACAGTTTTGTTAGTTTTCTTTCTGTTTACATGTTGCGAAACTTTTCTTCACACATAAATGGTTCTTCCCTGACGGTAAATCCAAGATTAATACCCAATAATGAAACTTTCACCAGCAGGTAGTTCCAAACTAATGCTCCTTGTAAACTCTTTGTGTGTTTTTGTGTGCTTAGCTCTAATATTTGGTTATTTTCATCTAATGTATGCCTGTCAAATGTGGAAAATTTCGAGAACTGAGTGATTCCTGGTGCCTTCCAGCCGGCCTCAGGCAACAGGACAAAAATAAAACATCTTCCAGAATAAAAAACAGAAAATTTGCTGAAATTGTTTTTCTAAGAGCAGAGTGGAAACAGTGCTTCCTCATTATAAGTAAGAGACAAATATGGACGTTGAAGAAGGAACCAGTTTAGGGCAACAGCAAAACCCAGTTAACTTCGGTTTGAATCCAACTTATTATTAGCAAAATAAACTATTTTCTTCGTGAGACGACGTTTAAAGTAAGCAAGTTAAAGATAAGAGAAATATAGCACCTTTTATCTTTTTTGATCAGAAGCATTTCTGATTGAATTTACCTCCAAATGTCACACTACCCAGCCCTACTTAGTGCTAACTTTATGTATTCAAGATAAATATCAGGTGTTGCGCAAATATATTTCAGACCGAAATAGATGAGAAAAAGAAGAGGACTTCAGGCAGGCAGACGCAGTGTGTCCATTACACTGCAAGAGTATTTTTAGTCTAGTTTTAGCAAATATGTTAATACTCTTGAAACCAAGATTTACAAGTAACTTTTCAGCAAGATCTAGAAGCGAGTTTTAAGTAAATAATTCCTTTAATTGTGACACTAGTTTCACTGGCAGATTATTCATTTGTAACAAGACACTTTCCACTGTTATAAGTTATTTCTCATCAATATTAAGAAATTATTGACTTAAAAAAGCTCCAATATCTTATCAACACGTTACTTGTAAGTTCGTTGTTTGAAGTGGACTTGAATACTCTGTGTGATTTTGCAGTGAATAATGCTTAAGAGGGCTTTGCAAAATGCAAATGTGTGCCACACTTTTAAAATTTTTCCTTGGAAAACACCTTTGACCTTTGCATTACTTTGCTTCCATTTCAAGATTATTAGCCACTTTATTTTGGTCTAATCCCTTTAAAACGTACAGGTGTTTGTGGGTGCAAGGTCAGGTCGAGCAGAATACAGATTAAGCGACAAACAGGCCTCACCATACTTATGTTCTCTGCTGGGAGGATGACCTTCATCGCTCGGGACCGGCGGGCTCACAATCATCGGCGGATGCAAGGAAATTGGTGACGGGTACATGAGGGGCAGCACGAGTGGCGACACCATCACCCCGGGACTCTGGATGACCATGGGTGGGTAAGGCATCATGTGAGTGGGTGGCCGCAGGGCATGGGAGGGCGGCGAGTGGAGCGGAGAGTGCGGGGAGCAGGGAGAGGCGCGGCTCGCCGAGCTGGAGGTGGAGGACGGAGAGCTGGGAGACGAGGCCGGGGAGAACGCTGCAGGCGTGGGCGAGATGGAGGAGGAGCGCCTGCTGACCGACAGATCCACCGGCTCCTGCTGGGTCTGCGTGGGGTTGCATGGGGTGAAGGGCTGCATGGGCAACCGGTAGAAGGCACCGGGATGGTGAAAGATCACCCCGTATGGCTCTGGGAATGACTGCGAGGAGGAGAAGAGAGGATGCAGGAGGGGGAAGTGGCGAAGGGAAACAAAAGAACAGAGAGGTAAACATTTCCGCTTCGCCTTGAATGACATGGAAAACATGTTTCTGCCGCACAAACAACCACAGGCAGCTGAAAAAATTGAAACGCAGCACTCTGCTCACCAGCAGATAACTGTTAAGTACAGTGCATGCGTGTGTGTTCATTAGCCTGGCAGAATGTGCAGGCATTGTATGCAAATCTCTCCTGTAAGCAGCTTGTTTGTCCAGGAAGAGAAGGAATGTGGGAACTGGTTGGTCCAGACACTTAGCAGGAGTGTGTGTAGCTGTTTTTCATGTGTGTGTGCATGCGTGGGTGTGTGGGAGTATGTGGGTTGATGGAAGGGGCATCAGCAGCATGTTCGGGCAAGATGGAAGCACAAAAAAGCATCTAAAAAAGATGTTTGCAAAACACACCAGCCTTACCGTCTCCATGTCGGTCTTTGGAGGGTAATCATACATCAGCATGGCTGCACTGGCCAGGCTCCTACAAAATAAAACACACATGCATTGGTACACTTTATCCTGCTCACACTGTCAGATATCCTCGTCCTTTTGCACTCAAGAAAAAAAGCTTCAGAAAACAGAAACATCTGTGAGCCATAATCCTTGTCTGAAAACCTATAATCCATTAAATTTTTTGTTAAGGCCTAACTGAGTTATTTACGACAACCACAATTGTTTCTGAAAAATAAAAAAGACCAATGAAAAAATAAACGGAAAACCACACCTTGAAAAAGTGTTTCATTAGGCTCTCATTTTTTATTCTTAGTCAGTACGTTACTCTGTGTCGAAACTAATTTAACACAGAGAGAGACGAGTTATTTCACCATGTTAGTCTGAGATCGAAACAAACTATTGCAAAAGGATTTGCTGAAGAAAAAAGACAAAGGATCCAGAACAAAGAGTAAAGAAATACTTCGAAGATGTCATGCTGGAGTTGGGAATGATGACAGATTTTTATGAAATGCCAACCATATCAATCTATATTGAGATCAGGTTTTCAAAAACCAGAGATGAGGAATCCTGTCATCCTGACTGATGAATCTATCAAATGTTTTTGGAAATAGTTGTATTCACTGAGGCTGTACTTCTGATGCAAAGTTTGAAATCGTCTAATGAAATTTAACTTTGACATTTCAAGCATGCACACGCCTTTTATTCTACATATTTCATTTGTGTAATCCTTACTTGCCAACTGGTTCATACACATTAAGTTGCATGACCTCTAAATATTTTTGATATATATTGGGACATGAAACTCAAAAAGTCTAAAGAAAAAATGTTTCTGGGACCACAGAAGACATTTTGCAGGTTTGATGTGCCTGGAAACTTCAGACACCTGATCACACATTAACACTCTTCATGCACTGAGACCCGCCCGGTATTTGGATAAAAGAGTGTGAGGTTTCCACTCTGGCTTCAGTTACCTTGGCTTCAAATGGCCAGGTGCATCTGGGTTGGTTGATTGGGCCTAAATGGGAGGTTTTGAGTGTGATTGTGTGTAAGTGTGTGTTTGTTCACTGGAGCATTAAAGCAACACAAACTGTCAAAGAATGTACCCTGAGGGACTCTGTGTGTGTGTGTGTGTGTGTGTGTGTGTGTGTGTGTGTGTGTGTGTGTGTGTGTGTGTGTGTGTGTGTGTGTGTGACCTGATTAAAGTCCAGAGTGTGGAGACAGGTTAGCCTTTAATTATTAACTAATGGTTAAGAACACCAGCCCGGACAGACGCATACAGGAAGGCAGAGACACACACACCGAGGTTCCAGATGGGGAGAGAGACGGATGCTTGCTCGCTGGGTCAGGAAGGGTGTGAACATGACGAGTGGAGCCTCGCCCTTTGCCCGGCTTCAGGGAAACAAAGAGCTTGGCAGTCAGGTGTGTGTGTGTGTGTGCGTGTGTGTGTGTGTGTCTGCGTGCTGTTGGAGCGTGTTTTCTAATCCAGCTTTGAATTGTGTGGCAGTTCAACCAGAGGTCAAATAATTTTCCTATTGTGGTTTGTGAATCACACGCGGCGCTGACAGTAGAGGCAAGTACAAAGCACAACATGACAACAGGAAACGGACAAAGGAAGGACTTTAGAGGGACTTTTTAACGCGACAACCAGACGCTTTAAATGTGCTAAAGTCTGTCCTTTAATGTGAGTAACACCTTGTTCTACAGTCCAGGTCTAACGTCGGCAAAAAATTACTCACTACATACCAGTGGTTCTATTGGAATTTTATCATAAGATAAAGATTTCAAAGATAGTTATTAATCCTATCTATATTTTTAAAGTAGTGATTAATATACTTTCCAAATCAGTTATGTGAAATAAATGCTGCATTTAAACATTTTTCTCAAGATTTCATCTGTGTATTAAAATTTTTACCTTCATCATCTATCAAACCAATATTATCTTTTCCAACAACACATTTTGGTATGTTTTAGTTTTTCCCCCCATGTTTAGTTTTACCTCATTTAATTTTTTTTAGCATTTGTGAATCATTTTGCGTTTCCATTGTTGTGAATTAGATCGAATGAATTGACTACGATTTGCTCTTCATTCAGTATTGAGCCTAACATGAAATTAGGCCATTCCTTTTTTCGAGGCTCAAACTCTGAGCTTCTACAGATTTCGGTAAATCCTTATACGAAAGAGACTTTAAGTTATTTTTATCCACATGTTTGATAGTTAATTATTTGTGAACTAAACCAAATTAATTGAATTTGGGGACCTGCTCATGTTCTCCATCTACAGTCAAGACAAGAAATGGCTTCTTGAATTTTGAAAATTAGGTCATGCTGTACTTGCCCTGTCTCCACTGCTTTGTGTAGAAATATTTCAACGTTGCCTAACTTTTGAAAATAAGTCAGGCAAAATTGAAAGGTAAAATTTATATACCAACGGTCACACATGCGACGTAGAGAGTACGAACTGTAAATGTCAATTTTCTTTTACAACCGAGCAAGAACAGCCCTGGAGACATTTGCACCTCCAGTATGCATCCCTGCCAGCATTCACTGATCTGTCTGTAAGCTGAAGATGAATGAGGATTGATACTTATACAGATTTGACTTTCAAAAGAAAAAAAAAACAAAACCTAGGACAAATACTTGTGGACTTAAATTCAGGTCCAATTCTTAGAAAAAACTCCACGCAGTTGCAGAAAACTCCTTTTTCCTGAGTAGATCATTTACATAACTGAGAACAATGCGTGTCGCCTTCAAAAAGTTGACAAATAAAAACGAAAGTAAAATAAAGTGATCCCTTTAAGTAGATTTGAGTCAAAGACTTTAATCTCCTTCTCCTGCAGGACAGAAACCAAGCAGAAATCAGACATGATTTCAAAGGTAAAGGAACTAATTTAGCAGTGGGACATAAGAAGCCTAAGTCATGGTGTGAGGGAAATTTTTTTTTTTTCCTGTTGTGCACAAGTGGGTGTGTGTTTGAGCATGTCTGCAAATATTGTCTTTCTAGGTCAGTAAAGCTACTGTGTACTCAACCCCAACCCACTCAGCAAACACTTCCTGCATCTCCTCTCCACACTTGGACTCCAGCTCTTCCCCTACTCCTCCTCTCCATTCGCTCTCCAAGCAATCACTCATGTTGCTACCATATTTATCTAATCCACCCCCCCCACCACCTCCTTGCTCTTCTTCTTCTCCTTCTCTATGAATGATATAAAACAAACATGACTGAAGGGGAAAATATTGTGGCTTGCAGGCCTTGGCTACCGACTCAACCACACACGCACACACACGCGCGCACACACACACACACACACCCGCGCGCATTTTTACATGATCACAGAAGCACACAAAACTTTCTGCAAGCTCAACAAAACACACACACTAAATCACTAAAGGGCTAAATTATTACAGACACGCACACATGCTCTAATGGCAGCAGGCTGGAGATGATGAGATCACCAGAGAGACCAGAAACCTCCAGACAACGTCTTTGTCCAAGAACACACTGCAGCACACACACACACACACACACTGCAGCACACACACACACATGCACACACACACACACACACACACACGCAGACTGAAAGCCATGAGTTCCCTGCTCCTCACTCTGACTTTTCCTTTACTTTAAAGCCTATTTTTTCCTTTCCCCGTCAGCATCACCTCATGTCAGTGCTCCGCTGTTTTAGCTCATGACTGTCACTTTGATGCCAGATTGCCAAACTTCTTCTCCACAGCTTACAGCAACATTGCCTCATCTCCTGCAAACCTGGAACTTGAAGTACACACTGACTCAAACTTTGCTGTTGACATTGCAATTAGCCCTTAGACAGGGTCCTAATTGCCTTACTCATCCAGGTGGTGAGCTAATAATCCAGCGGTCCACTTCTTGTGAGCTTGTAAGTGCACACTTCCTGCCTGTTGGCTTTTGTTGCCTCAGAGTTGCTCTCTGTGTCTCTCAGCACCAATTAGGCGCCTGGCCAGAATGACATTCTCATGGTATGATAACTATGAGGAAAAATATCACAGTTTCCTGGCAGCTCTTGACATAAAGATGAGAACAGTGCCTGAGGCAAAAAAAAAAACTTCTTTACTTTTTCTTCTAAATGGTAAAATTCAGCAGTAATAGATTTTTTCCTAGCAGAGTCGCTTTTAGATAAACTTCCTCTGGCTGAAGTCCAGCCATCTGTCCAGGTGAATTTCAGCATGACTTGTCCAGTGTTTACAGCCAGAAATGATGCGTGGTACTCTGCACCACTGAAGGTCCTAAACGGTTTCCACTGGTCGCTTAGCTTAGCTTTCCAGGTCAGAGGCTCAACAGCAGTGGATTGACTTCATAAGGTGTAGTAGTGCTTAGTTGCTATTTGCTTCAGACATAAAGACAAACCTGGGTCACACAAACATTTTTCTTTAAACGGACTGTAGAGAGTGATTGATTCAACATTTTAATACCTGCACCATTGAAAAACACGAGTACTTTCCAGTCATAACAGTGTAGGTTAACTTTTCATCTCTTTGCTTATTCAAGTTCAGGAAAGTTCCAAATGCAAAGGACCGACTGGATGCAATAACTAGTTAAATGTCATATTTTAAAAGTCATGCATTCGTATCCAAATATTTCAATTATAAACTTGGCCATTCTGAAGGGGACTAACTGCCCCACATATCATATATTCTCACAGCCAGAGACGATAAACCTTACAGAAAGTTAGAGGGATATCATAACAATGGGGACAAAGGAAAACAACAAAATTTGGGTTTATCATAATCGTTATTGTAATCTCAATATTTAGCAGCTGTTTGTGTTGCCCTGCTCTAACCATGACTCTCTGTAGTATTTGTGAGCAGAAATGTTTCTGCAGAAGTTTTTTTTTTTCTTTTAAATGGACTGAATTAATATATATTTTTTATTCAACCAGGTAAACCCAGTTGAGATCTGGATCTCATTTTCAAGAGGTTCCTGGTCAGAAGTCTGCAATACACAGCAACCTGGTTACAAAATACAACTAATGACTACATAAAATATGCTGCTTTTCCACTCAAAGCGCTTTTACACTGAAGCTAAATTCACCAGGCCACACTCTGGAATACCCATGATGCACAGCTCTGCTCAGAGTGAAGAGCCTTGGCTGGGAATACACTGACATGTGGTGCAGGAGGAAACGTTAAATCAAACGTGCTATTTAAAAAAAAAAGTAAGATGACTACTCTTCGCTCAAATGTTGAAACTTTTTGAAACTAGAAGCTGCACCAAACCAAATCATCATTCTCTCACTTCTGGTTCCTTGACTTCACAAATAACATAAACTCTGACTCCTCTCAGTTTGAGGCCCCTCTCTCGTCTTATTTTGGCTTCCAATTCCCTCATTTGAGCTGCCTAGGCCCTACTCCCCAAACACACACACACACACACACACACACACACACACACACACACACACACACACACACACACACACACACACACACACACACACACACACACACACACACACACACACACACACACACAGATCCTCTCTGCTCCTCTCCAGCAGACTGTGAGGCTACAGGCCTGCAGACCTCAGGGGGGAACCCAGAGGGGGCCATCAGCAAGGGAGAGGAAACAGGATCCGTCGTCTTGCACGCACATCCACACACAAAACCGTGAATGCGCGCGCATTTAAAGAAACAACCGGAGCTGTCAAACACCGACAAAGGCAAAACACACGTGCACACACCTCAAGTTGAGCTTGTCAAAGAGAGCGCAGGTTTTGAGGCTTTCCAGACAACTGAGGACAGAGGGGAAGGGGAGAGGAGGAACGGGGAGAGAAGCGGAAGCCCCTCAGAGTTCAGGCCGACTGTTATTATTTCCACACTCTGTGATGGGTCGGGGGGTGTGAAGGAGAGCAAGAGGAGGAGGAGGAGGAGCAGGAGAGCCAAGCCAAATGGGGGGTGCTGCTGCAGGGGGCCTGTGGTTTCCTGTCTGACTCCCTCCCCTCCACCACATACTGCACCTCCCTGCCCCAAGAATGAGAGGGGAACAGGGGGAAACTGAACAAAAAAAAAAGCAAAAAAAAAAAAAAATCAGCCGCTGTAACCAAACTATGTCAAAATGGAAGTGGAAACAACAAGACTGAGACAGAAAATGAGAAGAAAATGAGGTGGGTTTCAACCAAAATATGACAAAACTTCAACAAACCTCAGACATGGGGAGGGGGGCAGGGGGTGGGATAGTCGTATTGGCTCACTCCAGTGGTTGAAACACACCAACATAAGTGTCTGTGTGCGTGTGTGTGCTTCAGCATGACATAAACGTGTGTGTGCGAGTGTGCTGGCACGCATGAGGTTGTGTAACTACTTACAGCTTTTTAAGTTTATGGCTGTCTGAGGAGCACAGTGTCCTTTTCCCGTAAGTTCCCACTGAGAACCACCAACCCTTCAGCATCCAGGAGTTTAATGTTTAGCCTTAATGTTCCCTAGGACATGGCCTTTGAGCAGCTGTGTGTGTGCATGTGTGCGTGTGTGTGTGTGTGTGTGTGTGTGTGTGTGTGGGGGTGTGTGTGTGTGTGTGTGTGTAAACGCAGTCTAGCGCATTTTGTTCCACCAGATAACATCAGCATGTTGATTCAGGAAAGGAGGCGTTGGGATGGGTGGGGTATTCGGGGCGTGTGGGTGTGTGTGCTGCCGATATTTTCAGCAAATAAGAAATCAATAAAAGCGGACAGAAGAGTTTT
Source organism: Poeciliopsis gracilis (assembly GCA_911649635.1). Lineage (NCBI taxonomy): Eukaryota > Metazoa > Chordata > Actinopteri > Cyprinodontiformes > Poeciliidae > Poeciliopsis > Poeciliopsis gracilis. Next base: position 699,120 of record CAJVRI010000128.1, read on the forward strand.
CTCTTTATGCTTCCTGACTCGAATAAGAAGAGATGAAAAGAAGTTGAGAAAAGAGAGGAGAGGTGTTGTCTTCGTTACACCCGTTCTACCCCCAACATCCTTCTCTCTTCCCTCCTTTCTCCCTCCCTTCTTTCTTTCTCTCTCCAGGCTCTAAACAGGATAAGGGCTTCATATGCCAAGTGGAATGTGTGACGCAAGCCCAGGCCTTGAAACAAAGCACAGGAAACAGGGAGAGACAGAGAAACGCACACACACACGTACACACACACACACACACACACACACACCGACAGGGGAGGAGATGCAGATTGTAAAAGATCTAATTAAACTGAAGCACTGAGAGGTTCAGGTGTGACACAGTTACAGTCTTATTCTCTCACCACAGCTCTTCTAATATGTGTCACTCATTCAGTTTACTTTAGGTATTGATGATTAGCCGGCAAATTTAGATGTGAGTAACATTCAGTAAAAATGTCAAATATTAAAAGCAAAAGTAAACTTTGCACTTCCCACCGTTTTCTGTTTCACCTTCTAATCTGACCGCGGCTACATTAATACACTGATCTAATTTATTGTGAATTTTCATTATTTTCAGTCAATTAAGACCAAAGAATGTCAAAGATTTAACAGACATTTGGATTTATTAAACTAATAGCCACGAGGAACACAATACGATCAAAATGGGTGCTTTTTAATCCACTAAAGTAAATTCATTTTACTTTGATATTTAAAAGAAAGGATGGGGGGAAAAAAACAAACAAACTAATTTTCTGCTCAGATTAGCAACAAAATATTTTTTTTATTGGACTCTATTTTAATGTTTCCCATGCAGTTCAATTTCACCCCTGAAATAAAAAGTTTTAAGATCCAAAATCTGGTCATGTAATTAAGGAAAACTTGTCCTGCCTTGATTTGTAACAATGTTTTCATTGTTTCATTTCAGCTAAAAATATATTTTGTATATAGGAGAGCTTCTGTAACATAAAGTATTATGAGTCTTAATCATATTATAGACTGATTTCCAAAAACACTTTTTTTTTTTTTATCTTGGAATTATCTTTTCAGATTATACAGGTAATAAAAAGCATATTGATCCTAATTTTTAAGATAATAGAAAAAAAACTTGAATACAAGAAAGATTTTACTCCAATGTAAGCAAAAAATAAATATTTTGAGTAACATAATTTAGCGTAATTAGTCAATAACCATAACATTACACATTAATAATCAAGTAAATCGCCTGCTGTACATTTCAATCACATTTTCCCCTCGTTTTAAGCAGTTTGTTGCTGCAGCATCAACACTGACAGAGTCGCTGCAGGAACATCAGACTCACTTCAGCCTGTCGGTCTGTTCCCGCTGCAGAGAGACGCTGGTTTCACTGCTGCCTTGCTGAACGGCGAATCGCGGGTCTCTCGGTGAGTGGAGGAACTCAATGAAACAACTCCCGACGCTGGGCGCCCCGCGGTGCCGCTGACATCAGACTCGCAGGAAAACGGATCGGTGGCTCCACAAAACTGGAAGTTACGCAAGTCCTCTTTCTCTGCGCGCAGCTGCGACAACTGAGCCGCTCCGGTTGAGCTGCCGTCATATGATCCTGTCTGCTCGCCTCAAGGGGTCGGGCGTCTGGGCGGGACCGGGGCGGGGTGGCCCGGCCCGGCCCGGCCCGGCCCGACCCGGCCCGGCCGGTGCGTACGGCTGCATGCGGAGTTCAGTTCACACTCAGACTGTGTTCATATTCAGTCATCCTGCGGCGATTTTAAAGCACTTTGAACTTTACAGTTAAGTTCTGTCTTGTTGATGAAACGTGCCATAGAAAAACATTTGATTGATTGATTGATTGATTGATTGATTGATTGATTGATTGATTGATTGATTGATTGATTGATTGATTGATAATAATTGTTCTGAAAAGTTGAGTTTGGTCAATTCTTTGTGATAAAATATGTTTTAAAATTATACAGTATTACCATATTAACACAATATCAACATCATTTTATTATTATTATTATTATTATTATTATTATTATTATTATTATTATTATTACTTGAAGTAAATTCTCCTTCTTTGGGGGAATTTTTCATTTTATAATTTTTTTTCTTTCTGTCTTATATTTGTAATTTAATTTGGCTAGTAGTGTAAAAATAACCATGATCAGTTGAAATGTGTTAAATTTAATTCAATAAAAGAAAATATCTCCATGGTGACAACATGGGACTACATGTTATAACATACATGTTCAAACAATATCTTTGTAGTTGCTCAGCAAAAAAATAAATTGGGCATACATGACAATGAATAAATATAGTTAAGTTATTTCCTTGTCATGTTCCATGTTTACTGTGCTTCTGTAAGTTTTTATTTGATATTGGGAAATGTATATTTTTTAATAAGTGGAAATATTCATTTCAAATATTTGCATAATAAATAGTACAAAAAAGAAAGAAACAAATCACCACTGATATTTTCATCATTAGGACGTTTGTCATTTATCCCTCAGATTAAATGAGGCCAATAGTTTTTGTTTTGACGCAGTCAGGATAACTTGAATTGTTTCTACTTGTTGAAGTATTCAGAGAGAGCGGGCGAACTTTTTACAGATTTCCCCAGCTATGACGTACGAGGGTGGCAGCATTATGCTGCGTTCCCAGCAGCACAATGCTGGAGGGACTGGTGCGCTTCTCAAAATAGATGACTTCATTGTGCTAAAACTGGGCCACTCAGTGATTTTCTAAACGAATAATAACTCTAAGAATAGCACAACACTTGTTCTGAAGAGTCTTAAAGACAACAGAGTGTTTTGGAATAGTCTTCACAAAACCCTAATATCCGTCCAAGTTTGTGGGCAGAGCAGAAATGGTGCGTGAGAGCAAAAATTTAAACAAACCTGAACCAGTTACAGCCGTTTTGTTGGGAGGAATGGGCCGAAATTTCCTTCTTTATGAGACGTTTGTTTGACCCTAGTCACAATTTAAAGACAACTGTACCAAAAACTAAAGAAATGTATCTCATGTTCTGACATTGTAGTTAGTTGTTTGTATTATTTAGAGAACAAAAATAATTTTGGTAATCCTAACTCAAACAGAAAAAGCTTAGTGTGATGTAAGCAGGAAGAGGATGACTGGGAAGTACAACAAGGAAAACGTCTTACATGGAACTATGATGCTGTTTAAAGGCGGGGCAGAGAGAGCTGGCATCAGACAGCAGGTAGGCAGAAACAATGCAGTCTCTGTGATAAGAGAAACACTGACTTGTTTGCAGCCAAAGGGTAGAGGACCTGATTGTAACTGCAGAGCTAAATTAGTTATGAAAATTACATCCTAATAGCTAATTTGTATTTAATTGGGTGAGAGGTGTGATACCATCAGGCTACTTGTAAATTAAATATTTTTAATGGCACAGCAAAAGTTGATGATATAAAGTGAAAGTATTTCCGCGTCTGGTAAAGGAGCTGAACCCAGAGCGATTTGTGCTGGAGGTGCTGAGTCACATATCTGACGAGTTAGCACTTATTCCAGATATTTTTAACTAAAAAGCACAAGCAACCTTAACATCAAAATTCTTCAGAAAAAAAAATCTGAAGAAGTACGGTATGACAAAACATTTAAAGGAAGATGATTTGATAAGATGCATGAGACGACCGAGAGAGTCTTGGTGTGTGATTATTTTGTGAGTTAAGAGTTACAAGTTCAGTGAAGCAAAGACACAAATTCATATGGAACAGATATTAATTGTGTTTGTATTTGGTGAGGGATATTACTGTCTTGATTTTTTTAAAAACTACTTCAGAAATAGATTTTACTGCGTTCAAAGAAGCAATAAAAATGTATACTTTGTAGATGCTTTATGGGGTTCACCAAACTTCAGTCCTGTGGTCCTTCTTGTTTCTACTGTTATTTACACATATTCGAAAACAAATTTCTACAGTCAACAAAGAAATATTTCTTTGTGCAAAGCTACATTTATTACAAACAGTGGAAGAAGATGTAAATAACTTAAATTTAATTCAATTGAACTACAACAACTAAAACAAAAATGCATATTTTGTTCATTTTTAAAATAACTCAACAGCTAAACTTTTACAAATTGATGCTGAAACTGAAAGATTGTTTAAAATAAATCAATAAAAGCTCACAGAATAAGATTAGACAGCAAATTAATTTATGTATGAACTAAATCTCACAGAATCTCACAGATTTAAAATTATTTTATTTTATAAGAAGACATTTGTAAAATAACACAAATAAAATAAAAAGGTATTAATCTAAAGAGGGGAAAACAAATTTTAATGAAACGTATTTAGTAATGAAATCGTTTGTTTTGTAATTGGTCATTAATCTTTGATGCTGAGCTTCAGGTTTCTGAGGTTGGAAAGACTCTTTGCCATCACCTTAATCTTTAACGATACATCCAGCATGAATATATCAAATCTCTCTTTCAACACAAAACCTGAAAAATGTTTCCAATGATTTTCCTTTGTTGTTTTTAGTAAAACAACAAAGATCTTTGTTGGACAGCAGGCAAAAAAAAAAAAAGCAAATTCATACCGTTTGTTCATTTGATTCAACTGTTTTAAGTTTAAAGTCTCAGAAAATGGATCATTCCAGTTTTGTTATTTATCACAAACATAAATGTAAATGTTTCCCTTGTTTTCAGAAATGCTCAGACAGAATCGGATTAGCATTTCTCGTTCAGCGACTTAAAGGCCTTTTACTATGAGCCCCGTGACATCATTACGTGCTCTCACCTGCTCTGTGCGTTGAAGCATGACAGTAAAGGTGGCAGCTGCTGTTCACACGAAGCTCAGTGTTGAAACAGGCTGCTGTTATTTCTGGATGATTTCTTCATCCAGTAGCCGACGTATGTCTTTCAAAAAGACACGTGCACCACCTCGGCCAAACCCTGTGTCGGTGAGGTACTGGGAGGACTGTTTTCTCATTACATGCGTTGAAAATGCTCTAAGATGCAATCAAAATTCTTAGTTGGTTTCTTAAATTTTCTTTGTGAACATAAAAATGTTGCAGTGCACTTCCTTGTTTGACGAAGGAGGACAAGCAAAGCAAAATTGTCACCCAATTATCTTTTCAGTCAGAAACAAAATGTGATGCTAAAAGCTCAATTTCTAATCAAAACTTTCTCCTGAACAGAGCTTCCTGTTCAGAAGCTCTGTTATTTGTATGTGATCAAATATCAAGTAAACAAACATAGAAATTGGACTTCAATTCTTACCACTTTACATTTTGTCACACTGTAACAACATGCGTCAATATAACCAATTGCAATTTGATGTAATAAAAAGTGGGAGAAAAATTATGTATGTTATCTTACAAATAAAAAAGTGTACCTTTTTATTAACCTGCCTTACTCAGATGCCCCTAAATAAAATAAAGACCAGCCTCTTGCCTTCAGAAGCCACCGGATCAGTAAATAGATTGTATCTGTGTATAATTAAACATCAGCTGTACAAACGTCTAAAGCAGGATAAGGATATAAAACAATATTTGAAGCTTTGGAAATCTCACAGAGCTCAGACCATTTTAACATCTGAACATGACAAAATTGTGGCACGATTATTTTGGCTGTTTTGACAGATTATAAGCTACTAATCAGACATGCAGCCAAAGTTGTCAGAGGTAACCTTGAAAGAGCTGAAGCAATCCACAGCTCAGGGGGAAGAATCTGTTGACAAGAAAGAAATTAGTTTTGCATTTCATAAATCTGCCTCATGGAAAAAACCAGAAGAGATTGGAAACATTGTTGGGACCAAAATCTGATTTTTGCTAGAAATCTTCTTGGTCTGCACATGAAATGTCATGTGTGACAGCCACAGCTATCCCAGCTGTGTGGTGGCGATATCATAGTCTGCATGATGTTACTGAACACTCGGCAATATCATGCTGTCTGGACAGAGAAGAAGGTTTGAGGTGATGAAGCCAAATCAAGCTAAATACAGGACAATCCTGGAAGAAACCCTGTTGAAAGACTTGAGACTGGGATGAGCTCCAGTTTTCAGCAGGACAACGACCCCACATCTGGAAGGGCTTAGATCAGAACCTAACCATGTAGTAGAATGGAGCAGACAAAGCCCAGACCCAAGTCTGTTTAAGAATCTGTGTTAGATGACCAGTTATTATATAATGGCAGAAAAATAACTTCAAGAGACAGCTTTGTGTTTGTTAAAAAAACATTTTCTTCTTTATCATAATCTATACTTTAAAAGTGCGTAAGATCCAAGTAATCCTCTGAAAGTTTAAAAAAAAAATAGAAAAAAAACTTTTTCCTCTACATCATCTATACTTAAAAGTCCATAAAATCTGAGTAATGTACTCTGAAAGGTGTGAATAGTTTTGCAGGGCTGCCTTTGTTTAGAAAAATTAGGTACCCAAACTGGTAACACTTTCTTTGATGCGGCGCACCTAAGACTGGCATGACACTCATAAACAGACACGATACCATCATAAACATGAAGGAGTTTTTGTGGATAGTTATGATAGTTGTTACTATGTCTCATTTGGTAAATATTTATAATGCAAAGTTAACCCTTCTAAGGCAAAGTGGGATGAAAAGGTTCATTATTTGCCAAATTACGCTCGCTAACAACAGTTTCTGGAACATTCCTGAAGACTCGGTCATGTCAGTCTTATGCACACCCCTCCATGCAGTGTTACCAAACAACTTATCAATGACAAGAACTGCGTTTTCAGGTTTCTTGTGCCAGCAGAGATGTGGATATGATAGTATAAAATGTAACTTCCAGAGAGATAAATGTGCACTCAAAGCTTCCTGTTATTCAGGTTAAATGTTATGCATGACTAACTCCACATTGTTTTTCGTTGATCCGCAGAAACATCTACATTAGAAATAGAACTGTAAAAATAGTACATAAAAACGCAATATGGCAGTGGAGAGATCCAAGTGTTTTCCTGTGAACTTTCCTTGTCAAGTTTTTTCCTCAACTCTGCAGATACTCACAGAAAACGTGACCTCAGAGACCAAAATGACTAACAAAATCTGCAATCGTCACATCGGCAGCAGCAATCTGCAGCAGTGACAATCAGGATTACTATTGTGACAACTACAACCACATTACCTGCAAATAATACCTTACGGTGAAATAAATGCGACAAAAACGAAACAACTCCAGGTCCTGTAACTCTAGATTAAACATTAAGTGATACTTCACATAATCCTCTCAGTTTATCTGCTCACTAAAGCAGATAATCTCTGTTAAACACACATCCATGTCTGGAAACTCATGTCATGTCTCCGAGCTTAATTTACTCAAGCAAAACATGTTTTCCTTCCAAGAGAAGTCATCTGATACAAAGAGATTTTACAGTAAAAATGCGACTCCGCCAGCCCAGAAAACACTATTATGATGTTGCACACCACAAGTGTAATGCAATACCACTGATGAGGTTTAAGAGTCTTGTCTTTGTGACGACTGCATTCATCACAAAGTATTTGTGTTGAATGCAGTGATTAACATCCAATGCTGCACGTTAATCACTGCCTTCATTAAATCAGAAGTTGAGGTAGAAACCAGCTCAACGCACCAGCCTGAATTATCTCTCAAACAAACCTTAGCTGCACAAATTCACAAAGTTTTACTGCGACAGACACATTTTTGGGGATTTTTCTGGTGCTGAAGGACTCGTGAGCCATCTCCTGCAGAGACTAGCTCTTGTCAGTCTTACATAAGGAAGAAAAAACCCCAGGTGAGTTCCACAGAATGTTATCCATCCATCATCAGCTTGTTTGTTGGTGTCAATTACCTGGTTGGAAATGCAAAGGATTCATTCCTCAGATTTTTTTAAATGAACATTATGCCTGTGCTGGGTGTGTTTGACTTTGCCCTTACTTGATACTTGCCCATTGTTTTCAGGTGAATCCATTGTGTCAGTTTGTTTTCTGTTGACAAAGTAAACATGCTATCAGCAGAATTAATTACGGAGCTATGAGCTCCTTCAAGTGGGATTCTGCAGAACTGTGTTTGTTAGCCAGACTCAGCTGATGATCTTAGTAAGACTTTGTAACTCTAATGCATCAAAAATTTAAAAATACAAACAGTAAATAGTAAAATAATTCAAAATAATATGTCTTATTGGTTATTTAAAACACTTTATTTTCTTTTTAATAAGTAAAAAAACCAAAATACTCAAAATGAAGATGATCAATATTAAAGATAACTGGTTGCAGCTGTCAGAGTTTTTATAATTAACCTGTTAATACAAACAAGAAAAAATGAGAGAAAATAAATGTTGTTTATGAAATGATCATATACAAACCTGCATGATAGTATATTATTTTATGGAAATTTCTGAAATAATATATTTGTTATAAATTATGTATTCACTACTAATAATAACAGTTAAGTACAGAGGCAGGTATAAAATTTTAGAAACGAAATCTAAAAGTTGAAATACTAAAGATAAATTGATAAAAGTCATTATAAATCTACACTTTATCTGGACCTGCATTTACCATCAAATCTGAAATATGAATTAATTTAAATGTACAAAATAAAAACAACAGCCAGGTATTTCCTGATTACCAAAAATTCCTCATGTGTTTTTAAAATTGTTTGACAGACACTTTTTAAGAACGGCGCCTTTGAAGTGGAATCTGTCCACCGACACTTTAGGCCTTTTAACTAATGATGTCATTACTGCATTTCTGAAATTCTGTTACCTAAAGCGTCCGTGTTACCCCTCTCCAAAATCCAGAACAGAAAGCGAAAGACGAGCAGTTTCAGCATTTGTGTTACATTTGCTGGTTAAACAGAGGCAGACATTGGACTGAAAACAGCCGCCCTGTGAGCCTCTGTCTCTGGTGCTCTTAATCATGATGTAAATAAGGACAGATTAGATCACGGAGAAAGAAAATGACATCAAAGATTAAAGCACAAGATGTTTGCTTGCAATCTGGTTTAACGCAGACTCAAGATTTGAGTCTCCAGTAGCAATCTGCATCAATACTTTAAAAACAAAAGCAACATGTTTCTGTTTACTTTCACTTTTTTATGCATGAATCATAATGTGTCCCAATTCATTAAATCTATAATCGGTAGTTTATTATTCAGATATTAGGAAAAAAAGAAAACAAAACACAAAAAAACACATTTTCTCCTTCTTTTACACAACACCAGATTTGTAAGACAAATTTGTAAGACAAATCTGGTGTGTTATCCTATAACTAAATCCAACTAGAAACAGAAATGTGTTGCAAACACTGAAACAAGCTGCATCTGTGTCCTGCATGCAGTGACAGCTGGACTGAGGAAAAGCAAACTTTGCATTTCTTTGCTCCTCAGGTCGGACTGCAGCAGCAGCAGAGAGTTTCTGAGTTTAAGCATAGGAGATTTGGTGTACGTTGTTATCAGATCAATTAGGAATAAACATTTTTTTTCTCCCCACTGTTTAATTGTGAATAAACTTTAAATGACCAAAATCTCTCCAAACTTTCTCAGGGTCCCGTAAAACCTGGGACCAGCCATTAGGAAAGAAAACAGGCCTCACTACAGTTGTAGCCAAGCTAGTATCACATTTATGATTAATACAAACTGTCAATTGAAAAAGCAAAAAGAAAGAGTACTTACAGTGTCATGCTACGCCGTGCACACCCAACTTCTGCTCATTAAAAGCCTGGCCTGCAGCCAATGAAGGCTTGAACTCGGACTTCCAGGGAACATTAAGGTGGATCACCTGCACAAAAAGGAAGATAGATATGTCACAGGAATTTTTACAGTAGATACAAAAGCACTTCTTCCTCATACCACTGAGTTTTCTTAGAAACAAAAGTTGAAATACTTTTGTTAGAAACAAAACTCAGTTGCTTGCTTAAGGTAAGTCCCTCATCTCTGCTTTCAGTCATTGTTGCCTTATGAAATATTAAGATCAATGTAAATATTGAACTATTACATTGAAATGTTGAAAGAACGGTGGCGTAAACGGTTCTTTACTCCACATGCAAGAAGGATCATTTTCAGTCATAAATTTGATTATGTGTTTTGGATCTTTGTCCTGCTGAAAGACCCAATGATGACCCAGTTTCTCTGGTAGATTCCACCAGATTACTTTAAATCCCCTGACATTATGAGAGTTCGTGATGGCATGCAGAAGAAGCAAGGCCTCCAAGTTATTAGGAAGAAAAATAGATCAACAGCATTTAAATAAACCAGGGAGAACCCAGGTTATGAGCTCAGGGCTTCGGAAGCTTCTAATTGGAGATTACAGATTACTTTCTTGTGTGACACACACACACACACACACACACCCCCACACACCCCCACACACACACACACACACACACCCACACACACCCCCACACACGCACACACACACACACACACACACACACACACACACACACACACACACACACACACACACACACACACACACACACATATAGATACATAGCATGCTAATGATAGTGACATCTTAGGTTTGTTAATGTCAAAAAGGTGAAGAAAAATCATGTTTTTAATGAAAATTAATCAAACATTTGAAGAACTGTCATATGTGTGTTTATTTAGATGATATGCTCTCTTGCCTTTCCTGTTTTAAGGAGTGGCCCTTTGTCTCATGTCACATTTAAACTCCAGTGAACCCAGCTGGTCCTTTACTACCAGATAAAGGTTTCTAGACTGAGTGGCCAACTTTAAAAGGTCAAAATAAAATTTAAGACAAAATTGCCCATTTTTTTGTATTTTGTATTTCCTGATGTAGACATAATTTTTATTACCCACCAGTTCATGACCAAACAACTTGAAATTAAAACACACAAATACATTTGCCAGCCATTAAGCAGGCAGATTGACTGATTACAAGCTTGAAGACGCCTTTGATGCTAATTAGAGAACACACCTTGGCTTGACGTTTCCCATCATGTTTCATTAGTTTGTTATTTTTTTTCTCTTTCTGTTGAACCACATTTTAAAAGCAATTCTGATTTTCACTGGTTAATTTTCAGTGAAATTTTTTTATTGTTACTTTCGTCAGTTTCAAGTTCCATTGTGGGCAGTTTGGCCATGAATTGTGCCAATAATTTTGTACAGGTGTGTATTTGGCCGGAGTGTGACACGACAGTGGAGTCAAAATGTACTGACAGGGCAGTTCGGTGCTGCACACGATGTTAGTGAAATTAGTTCTTTTGGCAAGAGCTAATAATTATTAGGTGGAGACTGATTGTGGTTTATAGGTAGAGCTTGACTCCTCACAGGTCGACTTAAATGTGAAGCACTCAGTTTATGAAAGTGCAACTAACATTCAGGCATACCAACATTGGGCTGGGTCAAAGTCAAAGAAAGCTGCAGTCCCCAAGTAAATCACACCCTGTGCTGAAAGAAAAACATGCAATCTTGAAATCAGCTCCAAAGGTGTATCCTGTTACACAGGGATTGTTTTCCTGCAAGAAACGCATCTCTACGTTCTGCTCCTAAATTTAATTAAATAACTCCCAGGTCTTTTTTTGTATCTGGAAGTGAACTTACATTTTAATGTTGACCGCAGAGACGATCAGACAAAGGAATCACATCAGTTCCGGTTATCTTCTGTCTGTGTCATCTGGATCATCCACCACACTGACAACCAGTTGGACCAGCAGAAAAACTCCTGAAGAAACCACAAAATCGAGATGAGAAAAGTTAGTCAGCAAAAACAGCTCAGATATGAAGATGGCACAGGCAGAGGAAGAAATAAAAAAACAGGGAGGGGAGAAAAATCAGTTCTCTGGAAATCATGAAGGTGTGATGAGACATGGTGATAAACTCATTCCAAAACTGCACCCAGCACGACTTCCAGGTGCAGCTGCAAAAATAAATAAGCAAACTATGCTTTTATAGAGGACGATTCTTTATGCTTTTCTTTTCTTTTTGCTACTGTGGAGTTTCTTTTAACCCTTCATATTCCAATCTTAAATAAAAGTTTTGCAGATTTTCTCTACAATCTATTCATTTTGACATTTCTCCCCCATTATCTTGATCAAACAGTAACTGGAAGCTGATGTTTTGTTTTCTTTGGAAGCTGATGTTTTGTATCTTCATAGATCAGCTCCTTCCTGGTGATCATTACACTCTGCATGCTGGTAATGATTGTCTGCCTTTTCTTCTCTACTACCGCTTTTAAATGAAGAGACACAAAAAAATGTCATCTCCTTATTTCTGTTTAGCTGCACTGACACTGCCAGGTGCAGCCAAACACACATATTAGTTTGTTTCTGCAGGAGTTCAGTGCAAAAGATTATCGATTTTATGAGCAGTGCAGTTCCGATCCAGAAAATGATAAAGCAAAAACCTTCAGAAGGTCTTCAAAGTGTTGCTGGAGTGATCATGTGTGATCATCCTTTATTTTAAACACAGTTTTGTTTTTATGTTTGAAGGATTTAACTGAACCCAGAAGGCGACTGAGGGGGTGTCAGGCTACTGTCATAGCTTAAAGGAAATCATCATTCCTATCTCTACCATGTTCAGTGATGAGATAGGAATTCAAGATTTTGCTTTGATTGCTGAAAATTCAAAAATTCAGCGTTTTAACATGACACACATGGAGTTGAACGTTTATAACATTTATGCTTGTCCTTTGCAGCCTTTTGCATGCAGAGTCAAAGTAGAAAAAGCACAAATTTGTGAGTATTTGGGTGATTTTATAACCCAACTGAATCCATTTCAATTCTGCTTTTAGCCCAAATCCCAATAAATAAAGTCTCCAGGCAATGACATGCGTTCCTATTTGATCCTACTTGTCAAACAACGCAGTCAAGTTCAGTTTGTTATTGAAATTGGTAGAACTGTTTTCTGTATAAAGAAACCCAGGAGACTGCATGCAGTCACAGACTTGCAGCAGATGGACTCAATATAACGTAGCAGCAGCTTTCACTGCCATCACAGCTGCCAGAGCTTTGGGGAATGTTCAGCTTAAAAACTGAAGGAACTCAAACTTTCCATTCTTCTTTGCACAATGGTGCAAACACAGTCAGATTGCATAGAAAATATTTGTTCCAATGGACTCTCAGTAAGGTAAACATTTGTACTTTGACTAGGCCATTCTAATGATAAATGTGCTACATGCAAACTACTTGGGAATATTACTGCTTTCCTTTCAACCTTGGCTTTTTTTTCTCTCAGTAGTTTGCATTGAAAGCCAGAATTGGGATCCTCTGGACCTCCAGATTCTTCCACCTGAGCTGTGAACCTCTGCAGCTCATCCAGTGCTGTCTGGTGCTGCTCGACAGCTTTTCTGATCACAACTTTCTTTTTTTGACCTCTCAGATCGAGTGGATGCTCCTGTCTTGGTGGGCATGCAGCTTCCATTGAGCATTGCTCCTTGAGACGCTCAAAACTTGGTATTGTTTCATAATCCAACCCGGATTAAAACGTCTCCACAAGTTTATGCCTGACCTGCCCGCTGTGTACTTTTGTCTTCATGATGTTCTCTAACAAACTTCTCAGACCTTCACAAAATGCCTCGATTCAAACTTAAACACTGAGTGTGAATTGCACACATTTGACTGTATTTACTAATTAGGTGACTTTTAAAAAGAAGAACTAGATTTCATTTAGAGGTGACAGGGTGAAGCAGTAAAAGTGTGTAAAAGTAGGTTCTTTTGCACATTTTTTAGATTTTTATTTTGAAATAAATGTTTGTCATTTTTGTTTCCTTTTGCCACTATGCAAAACTTCATGCTGCTCTTTCAAATAACATGCAAATAAAAGGAACTGATGTTTGTGATTGTAATCTGGCAAAAAAGTTCAGGTGATATGAACATTTGTGCAACTTACAAATAAAATTGTTTGTTTTAGAGAGGGAACATAGGATTCCAGAAACTATTCCAGCCGTGTGTTTTAACTGGACCATGCCATTATTAATCATACCGATGGGACGCATCCATCATTTAGAAAGAGTTGAATGATTTATGTTAATTGGCTTCATGCTTTTTGTTGCCATAAGACAGGTGGATCCCTGCTCTATGATTAGGAAGAGATTTATGAGCTGTCAGACAGTTTAATTAAAGGACAACATGAGGCGTTGCCTGTACACAGGACAGTTCTGTTCAGGCAGAAGCTGGACAGCAAAGATTATCACTTCATTGTGACCTGCAGTCAGAGGCTGGGATTCACACTCTGCCTGCAGACCGTCATGTATGACAGAACTCCTTTTGTAGGAAGTAAAAATTGTGCACTGAGACCAAATAACTGCTGCCTTTTTGAAAAGTCTCTGTTGGAAATGATTCCACCCTTAAAGCAACAAATGAATGTCTCATTGAGGCCAGTCATGTCAAATCTCCCATCTCAGAATAACAACATAAATTGTAACACTCAGACTATAGACACACCTTTCTCTCCGTTTTTTTTTTACTTATATTTGATCTCACACTGATAACAATGATTGAAATGAATTATGAACACTGGTTTGTGTTGATGCAACCTGTTTCCCAGCGACAGATGCATCAGGATGAAAGGCCTGGAGCTCAAGTGAAGAAGCTCTGATGACATACCTGTAGATGCTTGTATAAGCGTCACTGAACAGGCTGCAGGAACCAGAGAACACAATGCCTTTTCTTCTCCGACAGCTGAGGTGCATGTGAAGCCCTGATCTGTGTCTGTTAAAATCTCCACAATCCAAGAGCATGTCACCTAAACAACGAGCACACGTTTGTTGCCGTGGCAGCACGAGATTGTTCCTGTACCCGGTGGAGCTTGCCTTGAGGTGATAATCAAACTAATGCAACGATGAAGGCAGCCTGAAGGAAAGTCATTCAGTCCAGATTGTGTAAAGCAGCTCTGTGTCTGTGAATAAGAATGACTCACGCAGGTGTCTGTTCATACACGATCTGTTTACCTCTGGTTGTCAAATGACAGAAAATGATCAATGTTTCTGTGCAATCTACTGTTTCTGGAGAAATTGTTTCTGAAAGTTGCACGGTGGCGGCAGCATTATGTCCTCAGCATGCATTGTCTGAGAGTAAAGGAATATGGTCGGAGCCAAAAACGAATAAAGACAATATAACCTTTTGAAAAAACTGCTATGCGCTACACTTTGTTAGTTTATAGCATAAAATCTCATAAAATGTAAATTTGAGATTGCAACATGAAGAAGTCCAAGCAGACTGACTGCTTGAACTTGGTGTTGCAACAGAGAGACGTTTTACAAGGAATATTTCCTTCCACTCCAGAAATAGAGTATTTTCATATGATTGTGACAAAACTGTTAGGCTACATTAGAAGTAGCCTTTTGTAAATGTCTTAAAACTTTAGCGTTAAAAACATAAAGCCACATAATTTTTAAAGTTCAGTCAGTAATACTTGCATAACAAATTTATGTCAGATCATGATGTCTTGGTTTTACGCTCTGCCTGCAAAAATAAGCAAGAGCCACAATGTTGTGCCGATTGACACTTTATGACAACGCTCATAAACATTCATGAAGCCTTGCTCATGTCCACGACAGGCGTTGTGTCATGTTCATGACGGTGTCATGACAGTCTAATTGACAACCCGTCAAATGAAGTGCAACCGACATGCAAACATTAGCCTTCACAGCCAAGTTGCACCATAATGTGCACAGTGTGCACAACATTGTGGCTCCTGCTTACGATGTTGGGCTTAATATGCAAATAAGCCCAGAATGTAAATTTGTTTTAAAAGCAACAATTGCTGAGCTGGTTCCCGTATGAGGCGTCACTGAACAGGCTGAACAGGGTTTTTTTAGGGCAGTGAGCCAAAAAAAACCCCAACCAAACAAAACATCATAGAACATGAAAGTTAGAATCAAACTATCTGTAATATTTATTTCATGTCATTTTGATTTTCAAATATAGACTTTAGTAGAAACATACAACAAACTTAGCAGTATGATTGTGCAGCTGATGTCAGCTGGACAAACATTCAAGCTTCCTGCTCAACAAATTATTGTCAACTTTTGCTTTAAAAACAGGCTTATCTTGCAAAACCGTGTTGTTCAAAACCTTAAGTGTGGCTTCATAATGGTGACTGTTCAAGTTTAATTTCTGGCTCTAGACAGCATCAAATTGAGATGAGGCACTTTTGCCAAAGAGATACAGATCGTCAAAAGAATGTTAACATTTTATTATTCCAGTAAATAATATGTCGATACATAAACTTTAAGTAATTATATGTTTTTTTTAGAATGAAATGGTCTTAAAAAGGCTTGTAAAATGTTATTTGTTGCCTTAAGGAATTTTTTGTTTCAGCCCATATGCGTGGCAGACTGCTGCAATTTGGACTCGAATGATTTTGGATCAATGAGATGCTAAAATTAAAATCAGAGAGGCAAGGTCTGCACAGCTGGTCTGCATTAACATTTCTTTGCTGTGTTGATCATCCCATTCAGTGACCAAAGAGATTATCTGGGCTTTATTTTGGACCCCACTCTGATCCAGATCCGTAATAAAAGCGTAAATAAACCTGACTTCTGTGCTGCAAAATTACACCTGACTGAATGCGTATAAAGTCACTCGAGCACATAAACAAACAACAAAGATTTCAACAGCTAAACAGAACATTGAGAAAAGAATCTATTTTTACTGGGCTCTTAAATATTCCTTGGCAAAGTAACAGAGCAGGAATCCAGCCAAGTGGCGTGTGCCCTGAAACCACTCCCAGCTCTTCAGCTTCTATTGTTCAAACAGCTCTCTTGTTTCATTGTATAACCAACAATCCTGCTGTTGTTGCCACAAAATAAAACTCACTTTCCTCTCGCTTCTTTCCATTCCTCCATCCCTCACACACACACACGCAAACATTCGCCTGCTATCACTTCAGCACAAGCTCCACCTCTTCTGCTTTGCATATAAGGAGCGCTATTCTTTTCACCGTACATTCTCTGGCCGTCAGCCATAAATATGTCTGACTGCACTATATAAGCTGAAGCAATGCAACAGAGCAAGTTCCAAACTGAACAAGGCCGGTTCAGACAAGCCCAGAGATTGGGGCCACTTAACGCATTCTGTAAATGATGCACTGATGAGTTTACTTCCTCTGCAAACAAAATTTCATTTTTAGTTTTCTGAACTTTCAGCTTTCTGCTCATGTCTTTCGTAACAAAGCTGCTAAACTAACAAATCGCGTCATGAGCCACTAACTTTATGTTTCACCAAATATCTTTCCTTCTCTCACTTTCAGACCCTTTTAAAATTCAATTACAGATTTGCCAATAATAGGGCAGGATTTCATAAAAAAAAAAAGTACAGCAGTTTGAGCGACAGAATCGCCTCTTCAAGGGTTGACAAGAGTTTTGAAGCATTTATGTGTGAATTTTTTCTGGATTACATACGTCACCAGTCTGTTGATTTCCATCGCATTTCTGGCCTTCCACACATTACTGTTTTAATAAAATGTATTTTTTCAGTTGTCAGTTTTGCGGAGCGTAAAACAATGTCCATTTTGCCAAACGATGAAGCACTGAGACTGTGTTGACTGCATCATGCTGCAACACTTCTGATGGAAATAAGATGTGGTTTCAAAAATCCTGGCTGAAACCGCAGTAAAATTTAGTTGGTTTTAGTTCATTGGCAGTAAAATATCTGCTCTTTGCAACATGCTGGATTTAGAAATGTTGACAAACTTCTGAAAATCTCTCTGTTGAGGTAAAGAAGTTCATTTGTCAGGGATTACACATGAACACTGCTGCTGAAGCAACTCCAACCCGAGTAATCGCTGCTAAAGAAACTCACATGTGATTTATCAGTATAGGCATAACATCGCCTCTACTGAGTTAATTTCTTGCCTTTGTTCACATAATCAGATAGAAAAAGGCACAGAGGGGAAATATGTAACAGTTCTACATATCAATATAAGATATGTACGCCTCTCTTGTAAATCTCAAGAGATCAAGTAAAATTTTACACTTATTTTCATGTTTATGCTAAAAAATGAACACAATCATAAAAATAGATGTTTAATCATTTTGCCTCTGGTTGTGTTTTCTAATGAGTCTAATGAGCCACATTATGCTTAACACCTGGAACCACCAGCCTTAGTACTTGACGTTCTGTGTGCTGACTAGTAACATCAGGGAATAAGAAAATAGAGACAGAACTCTTAAAAATGAAAATAATGACCCAACTTTCTTTGGCTATGTACCAAAACCTACTCACGACTCCTCCACTAGTTCTTGTTTTGGTTGTTCTTTCTGGTTCTTAAATGTTTTAATACCTAGAAATTCCCGCCATGTCTGTTGTGTGAGTTTAGACGACTGAATGATGTTTTTGTGAAGATCCATCCTGAATAGGGCTCATATCTCCCATGCATGCATGCGCTGCACTTCCTGCAGGTTTAGTTTTACCAAGCCCTTCAAAAGTTGAGTGACGCACGCACATCATCCATTTGGCAGCTTTCCAAACTGACTGAAACAGTTCGTTGAAAACTTGCAATGGAGTTTCATGTTTTCTGGTGATGCATCAGCTTAACATGTTTTTTTGAAGGTAGTGAACTCTGGAGACCTGTTTGTTCATGCACAGCTTCAGGAAGTGACTCTTTCGTTGATCTTTTACATACGAAATGCAGGTTTGCCAGGTTTATAGATGTTTTACGCATGCAGTACTCTTCACATTTACCTGCACATTTCACATCTAATAAAGATGTGAAAAAAATCTTTAAGGTGAATCATTCTTTAATGTGAAAAACATATAAAAATAAAGCTTTGTTTTGACTACCTTTAATTGCTGATCATTTTTTAAATCTTCTCCTCTCCTGATTCCTACTAAAGAAATGAGACTGAATGTTTATATTGTATACATTTTCCAAGTTAGAGTAGAAACAGGAAGCTATTTGTTTATAACTGGCATATCTAAATACACCAGAACACTGTATATACCTGGTTTATTCCAGTATATATCCCAGATATATACCAGGAAATCTTTCTTATGTGAACAGATGATTCACTTAAAGTTGGACACTTTGGTGTCTTTAATGTATTGAGCAGCTGCTGGATTTTCTTGAAGACACGATTGTTGACAAGAATATATATATATATATATATATATATATATATATATATATATATATATATATATACGTATATATATATATATATATATCGTATATATATATACGATATATATATATACGATAAAACAGACATTAAATCTATATATTATGTCTTGTATATTACACATTTTGTAAGTGATATTTAGATACTTTATCTGATATTCCTTGATTATCTAGTTCAAGGTGATCATTTGGTTCAAGTAATCGCCTCCCCAACCTGTAATGACTCCCTGGTCCAGTCAGGTTTGACAGGTTTAGCATGTTTCACATTTTCTGGTTATTTAAAACATCTCTTGATCCTTTTGTGTTCCTCGCTGATTTTTATAAATCCATTGTGCTTTTCTTTTCTCCACTTTATTTATAAATCACCTTAAAGAGGAGGTATTCTGAAAACCTCCACTGTCAAAAATGTAGAAAAAAATGATTTTCTACAAACAAAAACCAAAAAGAAGACTTTTTTTTAAGCTTTATATCCTGTTATAATGATTTTCCCTCATTCAAAGTGTACCTGAGGTGTTGCTTTGATTCTTCCATTTGGTGGTGCCTAAAAGCGTCTTTTTAGACAAAGATTATCCTGGAAGCTGCAACCTCCAGCCCAGTTTCCCCCCCTTGCCTGCGCCTCCTCCACTTAGCTCCTTCAGACTAGTGGCAGCAGTCATTAGAAAACACCTGGTAGAACCGCATGTCTGCCGAGTTTATCACCACTTCGCTGTCCAGCGCTCCTAAAAACGCCTGAAAATGGCAGAATGGAGAAATGTTGTGATGAAAGAGGAGCGTCAGAAAGAGCAGGAGCTTCTCAAAGAGATAAAGGTCTATTAACGGCATCAAATTACAAAGTTACATCTTTTGAAGTCATTTGATATGCAGCTCTTGAAGAAATTAAGACAGCACCGAACCCCATTGAAAACCTCCAAGTTATTCCATCACATATTGATTTCTGAACTCTTCCTGAGTTAAAACATTATTAACTCAACATTACAAATATTGTTGTTTCTAAATAAATATGAACTTGTATTCTTTGCATTATGTGAGGTCTGAAAGCGCTGCATCTCTTTCATTATTTTGACCATTTCTCATTTTCTGCAAATAAAAACAATATTTTTGCTTTCAGAAACATGTCAGTAGTTCATTGAGTAAAA
Organism: Poeciliopsis gracilis; assembly: GCA_911649635.1. Classification (NCBI taxonomy): domain Eukaryota; kingdom Metazoa; phylum Chordata; class Actinopteri; order Cyprinodontiformes; family Poeciliidae; genus Poeciliopsis; species Poeciliopsis gracilis. The sequence continues at coordinate 719,269 of CAJVRI010000128.1, forward strand.
GAACATTCTTAATTTTACTCAAAAAAACAAACAAACAAAAAAAAAAAAACAGAGAAACTGATCATTTTAAATGAAGTGGTCTCTAATTTTTTTCCAGGCCTGCTTCTACAACTGAAGGTGACATAGTTTAGTTTGAGTTGTGCTATAAAATGATTCTATGAGCCTGGAAAATACAAAATATCCACTTTGAAATCAGACTCTGTGTTTTCAATGAATCCATCTACACAATGGCTCAAAACTTGACTCTGTGATGATGTAATTAACAACGTTAGTGACTCATAAGACCAGCAGCTACTGGGAAGCGATTTTTTTTGAACATCTCATCTTTGATCAGGGAAAATGAACTAGTTCTTTTTTTTTAAGGAGGTGAAATATGAACGGTTCCGCTGCGATCCACTGAATTAGATGTTGCTCTGTTTATGGGGTGAATTTGCAGACTTCAGGCGAGAACTCTGTCGCTTCTTTGCAAAGCAATATGTGAAATTCGGAGCCGCAAATCCATTCTGGATCAGTCTCTGCGTGTGCACATTATTGAGAGCTTGTATCTTTGTGTGTGTGTGTTTTGGGTGGGGGCCACATGAATCGTCTCCCCACCCTGAAGGGAGTAGTGCTTCCTCTCCACAGTTCAAAAATAACCAACAGCTTTATTGTTCAAGAAAACCTGCCTGCTGCTTGGCCTCACTTTCTCTCCCTCCTCTCTCACTTGTGCACACATACAAACACTCTGCCCCCGTCTCCTTTAACAGATCTGAGAAACTGACAAATAGTCTTGGTTACGCCCTGGCTCTGAGGAAAAGAGGAAGAAAGAAAGAGAGAGAGAGAGAGAGAGAGAGAGAGAGAGAGAGAGAGACAGAGAGAGCAGGGGGGTAAAGGGAGGGGTTATGTGGACACTTGATGTGCTGACAGGACAGCGGTGGTCACACCCAAATTTTGGCGCCTGACCTTCTACAACAAACAGAAACACCCTTCCACACACGCATGTACACACACACAAATAGTGTAACATCATCCTTCCCAAGTTTTCCAGTGCGGATGAGTTTTCTTTGCTCATCCTGCTGGTCCATGGAAGCAGTTAGTGACTCAGCAGGATGACTAAAATCGGCCTCATTCAAACTCTGGCCGGCCTTCTGCTCTGAGCTCAGACTCTGTCGGACTGTTTATACAACTCCAGCTATTGTTTGCCTTACTATTTCCATTTTTGAGCTTCATTCTCAACGGCGCCAGCGGGGAGGAGGAGACGGCGGTGGATGTTGCAAACTCTAGAGTGTCTTTAACATTTCTCACATCCCCCGATCATCTTCACTTTTGATCAAATTCAAATAGCAGCTTTGCATCTCAAGAGACCAAAATGATCTCACTCTCAGTCTGACTGGATGGAGAGTGTCGTTAATTTTCACGTTTTTCTATAGATTCTCAATTCGTTTGGACTTTCACTTGGCCACTCCGAAAATATTCCCACAGCATGACACCTTCACCGTCATGTTTCTTGATAGGAATGTTGTTTTTTAGTTTTTCAGTTCTCCCGCCATAGTGTTTCACTCACTGACCACAGCACGTTTCTTCTTCTATGATTTTTTCCTTCCTGAGCTGTGAATCTCTGCTCCTCCATCAGAGTTACCACGGATGGCTGCATCTCTGATTAATGCTCATATGAACCGCTCTCATAGTTTAGGGGCACAGCCAGTGTTGATAGGTATGCATACTATTTTGATGGTTTGAACAGAGCCCTGTGAGACGTTCAAAGTTCAGGAAATTGTTTTATATGTTGAACTTTTCCACAACTCTCTCTCTCTCTGACCTGTCTGCTGCTTTCCTTGGTTTTCCTGATTCTCTTTGTTCATTAATGTTCTCTAACAAACCTCTGAGACCTTCACAGTAGAGATGCTTGCTAACTTCATCTACTTCCGAAGCCAAATTATTGCACTGGATTTTATCCACAGGTATCACAGTAGAGAGGCTTTAGCAACAAACACACACTGCAGCTTTAAGACCGATAGTAGTTATACAAAATAAAACTATTTTTATGCACTTCAAGATTATGCTTTACTTTTTTGTTCACTTTAAATCCCAATAAAAATGTGGTGGTAGTGTGAGAAAATGTATGTTTAATGAGTTGCAACATGAGTTTCTTTCTTCATTAATGCTTGAGTAATTTATTTGTACTGTTTGACATTCCTGACCCAACCGCCCATGACAGCTTTATGAAAACAACCACCTGAAATGTTTTATTGTTTGTTCGTTTTTGTCTTTTTTTTTTTCCTGGCTTCTGGTTTTTACTGAACTCCTCAGAGATGATCAGTGACCCTCACCTCTAACGTCTCTCTGGATGAAACCGTGTTCGTTCTTTAATGTTATGCTGCATATGAGAATGTTAGAACTTTGACAAAATACTATTTGTTCTGCAGCTGTTTTACCAAACGTTGCAAATGCTGTTTTTAACGTGTCTTTTATTTGATTCAAACTTCTCCATTGAGTAAAAGAAGACTTCTGTAACCAACACTGAGGCAGAAGTTCTGCTCATACTGAGTTCTTTATGGAGGTAATTGATGTTATCCATTAGATAAATACAGCAGAAGCTGACCTGAAGTCTGAACTGCTAACTTATGTTTGTCACATGCAGTAAATGTTTTTGAGGCTGACTGTAAGCTATACATTTTGTAATAAAAAATAATCATTCAATGACCTTGAAAATAACAAAGAAATTAAATCTCAAGTTTAAAATGCAGGTGGGGGGGAAACAAATAGATAAAACATAATAATAGATCAATCAGTTGTGTAATGCAAAATAAACAAGACAGAAGCCTGGAAATTATTTTAGAATATTGGAATATTGGACTTTATGGAGCAGGACCGGATCAAACTGAGGTTTGGATTTGGAAACTGTCAGATCGCGCTGCCCTCAAGACTGTGGCAACATTTAAATTATCGCACAAAACTTAGGCAAATATTAATTTGGATGAAAGGAGAATTGTGTAAGAGGGCATCCATCCATCCATCCATTTTCCGTCACCCTTCTTCCTAACGGGGTCGGGAGTTGCTGGTGCCTATCTCCAGCTGCGTTCCGGGCGAGAGGCGGGGTTCACCCTGGACAGGTCGCCAGTCTGTCGCAGGGCAACACAAAGACAAACAGGACTAACAACCACACACACACACACACACACACACACACACACACACACACACACACACACACTCACACCTAGGGAGAATTAGGGAAGGCTAATTAACCTGACAGTCATGTTTTTGGACTGTGGGAGGAAGCCAGAGAACCCGGAGAGAACCCACCATGCACAGAGAGAACATGCAAACTCAGTGCAGAAAGACCCCGGGCCGGGAATCGAACCCAGGACCTTCTTGCTGCAAGGCAACAGCGCTACCCACTGCGCCACTGTGCAGCCCGTGTAAGAGGGCAACTAGACAAAATGTAATGTGTAAAAAAATAATTTTGTATATCATATTTGTTTGAGCTGTTTAATTAAGCAACATCCTCCTGGAAAGTGCACAGCTGACACATTCTGCTTCTACTAAAATAAGACCCGAAATCACTCAATCTGCTCGTTGCTTATCTTTTACCCTGTATTTAGAGGGAATACAGGGAAAAATGCAACAATTTACACTTAACATCACAGGGAAAGTTTCTGCTAATAATTAAAGAGTGTATATTTTTTTCTGCTTCAAAATAACATTATATTATTATATAATAATAATCAGAGACGCACCAGCAAATCTAGCTCTAAATGACTTAAACCATAATGTTAAAAAGATTCATCTCCACTTTTCATAAACACTTGATATCAGTTGTTTCCGACAAAAGTGGCACCATGTAACAGTTAGCATGCAAATTGTTCATTTTCACATTTATTTCCTTGTCAGGTTTCACATCCAAAATGTCAAAACGACTTAGACAGATTACTTCTGCGGCGACACGTTCACCAGCATCTTGGAGAGCGGAAGAGAGTGTGTGTGGTGTCATGCAACAAGCACACACACACACACACACGGTGATGTTGAAAGACATCAGGGTGGATTATATGCGCAACATCCTCACCCACACTTTGTCTCTTTGTAGGAACAACCTGATCTTCTTCTTTCTAAATAGGTTTTTGGTCGTGACTCGTTGAAACAAAGTCAGTCATCAAACAGCAACACAGATTTCTACCAGAAAATGAAACTGCTTTCCTCGTTACAAGAAGTCTGTAGCAGACAAAGTGATCTCGGTTGGTAAAAACAAAAACAAAATTCAAAGCGCGCCAAATTTATACATGAGGCAACAGCTAAAATTAGGTAAATTTCCTGGGAAAAGGCTGAAAGCTTAATCAGCTCCTGACACATAGGTGCTGATTCAGAGCAGGTTCCAGCAGCTCTGCAACCCGCAGCTCCAAATTCAAATCAAGAAATCGTCCTGTGGAGATATTTTATCCAATTGAGTCACGCAAGCAACGTGTGGTTTAGAAAATAGCAGATATAAACACTTCTATGAATTGGGATGTAGTGATTCTGATAGAAAACTTTCTGTTTTTGTTTTCTGTACAGAGCTGCTTGTTGCATCTGTGTTTTCTTGGTGCAGTTAAGCGTTGTGTGCCACAAGAAACAGAAAATGAACAGAGAAGCTGTCAGAGATCTGAGCTCTTGTGGTTAACATCATGTCAGTCAGAGCTGCTCAGGAGCTGAAGGCAAGTTATCAGGATTTAGTGCCGCGTCAGCACCTCAGGGTTAGGCAGTGAATCTGCCTTATGCTGCTCTTCACCGATGACTGCAACTCATAATAATCTTTCATTAATCAGCTGCAGATCTGAAGACACTTCTTAAGCTACAGTTTAAGATTTGTTCCTTCAAAAATGTGTGAAGACATTAATCATCCCAAGAGGCCTGACCCGACTTTTCCTGAGTTTCATCTTTACTGTTTTCATTCTCTGCCTGGTTTAACGAGACTCAAATAATAGCAGTGAAAAGAAACGCCTTAATCACAGATATGTTTCATTTATTTTAATTTTGTACGCATGGAAGCCACAGTAAATATTTTAATTGGAATTGGGAAAAAAAAAATGTTGCATCTGGTTTTAGGGAGAAATAAACTGAACCTGAAGTCGGGATCTTGAATTCAAAAGTTGGGGGATTTTTACCAACCCAAGCCTTGAAATTCAATATGGCTGCCTACAAACGCAAAACATAGCAAAGACATCCAGTGCAAATAAAAACTTGACACTTTTAAATGATTATTTTTTCACTTCTCCATCGCTTTCAACACCAGTTCGGCAGGTCAAAGGTCACAGTAAAAATGTATTTTCATCGCATAAAAACAAGAGTTTTAGCAGAGGTGTGCAGATGTCTGCACACTTTTCAAGTATCCCCCTTTCAAGTATTGGATGTATGTCTGTGCTTTGACTAGACCATTATACAACTTCACTATGTTTGACTCTAAAATATTCTATTATAGCTCTGACTGGGATATAATAGGCTAATTATCTTGCAGGATGGTCAAAATTAATCTCAGTATTCAATCTTTTGCTGCCTTCAACAGGGTTTTCTCCGAGGTTTGTTTTCTATGTAGCTCCATCAACTCTAACTGGCTTCTGTGTCCCTTCTGAATAAGAGCTTACCCTCAGTATGATGCTGCCTGCACCATGTTTTGTTGTGATGACATCATTATAATTAGCTCTGAACCAAACATTTGCATGCTTTACATGTTGGCTTTCAGTGGGCCAGAGCTTCATGGTGTCTGTTATCTGGTGAGCTGGAAACTGGACCGCTCAAATCGAAGAATCCACTGGTTTGCAGGTAAAACACGATGAAGGCGGACGTGACAGTACCGCCCTGTCCGGGTTCAGACATCCCAGGGTTGGAACTGTGAAATTCCCACTACTGAGTGCAAATGGAAAACAACCCGGAAGCCACACTAAACCAAAAACAGGATATTAAACACAAACAATGCAAAAGATTTAATTACACTGTAACGGACAGGCAAAAGTGCAGTCCTTCTCCTCAGAGTGTTGGTTTCTGGATGGAGTTGTTCGGTGGAGCCGATGCAGCAGAGGGCTGGGCTGAGCGAGTGTGGATGGGTAAACCGAAGCCAAATCAAATACAGCTAAACTTGGAGCACCAGCTCAGGTTCTGGCAGTGTGCAGACACACACACACGCACACGCACACACACACACACACACACACACACACACACACACACACACACACACACACCGTTCAGAGTCAGCGCAGTGTTTACACACAGTTGAGGCGCACTCTGGACAGCAGGCGGTCCTGATCACTCAACCAGAGAACGAAGAGCATCTGCCCGCAGATGCTGAGACTCAAACACACCACCATCCTCCTGTGGCCTTTTCAACTTTTAACAGCAGCGGCCGTGATGCAGCGAGTGTTCAGAAACATGCACACACACACACACACACACACACACTCTGTTTGCTGTTACAGCACAGAGCAAATTGAAGTTAAACCAAGGGATCCCTGCAGATTAGCTGCTTTGTGCATGATGGAGGCTGCCTCTGGTGGGCTGAAGGGTGGGAGCCCAAACGGAGCAGTCATGCTATTCGGTCACACCCTCAGAGGAAGGCGTGCCGGACTTCTGGGTGTTGTGTCAAGAACTCGACTCTTCTTGTTGCAGCTTCGTGGAAAATGCCGCTTGACTCCAATGTTTGGTTTGGATTAAGACACGAGGTGCCTGAAAAATACCTTCTTGAGTTCACTGGCGGTGTCAATTACAGCATCATCTCAATTGTATGAGGCGTCTATCATGTCTGACATAGGAGGTCAAAGGTCAGGAGAAGCGAGGTCTGTCCGGGTCCCAATCCTCATTTTTATGTTGAGCTGCAAATATTGAACACGTCAGTGGAGAATCTGGAAATGTCAGGCAGTAGCAGAAGAAGAAAGTCGGAACTGTAAATCATAAAGCTATAAAAAATGTATGGTGAAAAAGTTCAACATTTTTTGTCACGCCCAACCGTCACTGACTGTGGAAATTTCACAATGAACCTAAAAAAAAAAAGGACACAAACTGTTCCTCCAGACTCTGGGACGTTAATTTCCAAATGAAATTCAAGCCTCACTTTTAAATGAAATGAGTTCAGATCTTTTTCTGCTCATTCCAGGTAAAACACCTGGCTTGATGCTACGCTCCATGTTTAGTGTTGGAGAGAGGCCGACCCCTCCAGGGATTCTGTTTAACAATTTTCTCAAGGCGGTTATAACTTTTCCTTCCACTCTACTTTCTATTAATATGCTTGGCTACAGCCCTCTGAACACAACCAACTTCTGCAGCAATGACCTTTTAGAAATTCACCCTTTTATAAAACATTCTTTTTTTTTGAGACACTAAAGTTTGAGTTTTCATTTATAGGACTTAATAAAAATAAGACAGACTGACTTGAAATATTACATAATAAATAAATCTACATTAGTTTATATATCAGCAAATAAATAAAGTTCAAAAATTTATCAAATGTCAAGAGACGAGAACAGAGTCACTTTTTAAATGTAACAAAATATTTTGAGATTATTTTGTAGCTATTTTTGGGGAGTGAAACAAATTCATTCATCGGCTTTTGTGTGTGTGTGTGTGTGTGTGTGTGTGAGCGTATGTGTGTGAGCGTACAGTCAGCTTTTATAGTATTTTCACAAACAGCAGCTGATTGTGATTGAAGAGCAGAACTGTTTTACAGCAGCAGGACCGTAAAACGATGAGTAAAGAGAGCTGAGCTTTTTCATTTTCTCTTTCAGAATCAGAGATTAAAACCACTGACTCATAATGACACCACCAGCAGTGGGAAGCAACAGGACACCACTAATAAAATGTATTTTTCTGGCAGTAGCCTAATGCCACATTGAAAAATGTTGACAAAAAAACCCCCCCAAAAAAGTCAACCTCTTCTGTGAATTATTTTGGAAAAAGTGAACAAAATCATCTTTTTATGCTCATAGTTCCAGAAAAGGATTTTTACCAAAGTCCAGCATCTCGACCCACGAGCTGTCTACAGAACTTCAGGTTGCAGATAGGCAAAGGGTTGTTTTTTTTTTTTTTTTGGTCTGGTGAATAATTTCTGTTTTGCAATCTGATGATGATCTTTTGTCAGTTTTCTGACAGACTCAACTCATAACTTACCATAAAACTGTGAGTTTTTTTTTAAAAAAGGTCGAAGAGTTCAGCCGGTTCCCAGCAGGAATGGCCCGGAGCCTCATAGATCCTCCACCGTACTCGGCTGTGGTCACGAGACTCCCTCCACCTACACATCTGGTATTTCCCACTACAGACACCTGGAGTGTTTACTAGTTCAACCTCAATGGATCAAAACGCAGCGAACCTCCTTCACCATCAAGTGTGCATGGCGGCAAGATGACCACAGGATAACAGGAAGTTGTCGATTCTAAACCAAAAAATGTTTTGTTAGGTTTACTCGAAACAAAGTATGGAGCATAATTGGATCACTGCTGATTCCATAAAACAAACAAATCTGTTCATATGTGATTATGTCTCACATAAAGTAATTAAAAGGTCAGATTGTTCATCCTGACCAGATGGAAGATGTTGAACTTCAGTGGCATCCAGAGAAAAACATTTTGTTGGAAACGTCTGAGTCGACTTTGAGGACCTCTCGTCCCACCCACAGACAGCGTTCCAGATCACACGAGAACAGATTCTCAGATGACATGACAAACTCAGAGGCTTGTTTTAACTGATCCAAGTTTCGGAGATTGAATTTACAGCAGATGCTAACTAACATGAGCCAACTTGCCTGAGCGTGCTCTCTTTAATGCCTCTGCTGGAGCTCCTGAACTCCAGTGATGTACAAGTGTGTGTGTGTGTGTGTGTGTGTGTGTGTGTGTGTGTGGCATGTTTCCATATGCAAAAAGCTTCAATCAATCAGAGCCACGGCACTGAAAGTGACTGACGTGTTTAGACAGGAGGCAACCTACGACAATTGACGTTACATCTGATACTTTATTGTAAGCACACAACCTCAGGTACAAAAAGAACGCAGACTCCATATGTGCTGAAATAATAATGAATTGTATATTAAAGTACAGACTGACAATAGATCAATAAAACAGAAAATATGTGCAAAAGAGTAAAAGCAAAAAAAAATATCTTCAAAGTGACAAAAGGCTTTTCGTTTTGGATCAGTGAAGTGCACAAGAAACAGTAACATTCAGACGTTCACGTACAGACGCACCAAGCTGCAGCTCGGCTCAGAGGAGTTCAGTGTGTCGGGAGAATACAGTAAAACATTTACACCCTTCAGATTGTCTCAGCGGCACGGGCGTCACACCCGGGCGTCGTTTTGGAAATAACTTAGAGGAGCCGGTTAAGGCTTCCCCCGTCCTGGACGGGGAGCGCTGCCGATTCAAAACCCCCTCCATCCTCCCACACGATTCAAAGTGTAGGCAGAGGTGAAAAACAGGATGTGAAATGGACTGGATATATTGTATCACTCTTCCTGTGAGCTGCTGCCGCTAAATGAAGTTAAAATGCACACGGTCAGGAAGCTAGGAACTACAAGTGCCGAGGAAGAATCAAAAATAGCTGAACCTAGCTCACCTCCCAACCTGAACATTTCAGCAGCACCCGGCGTCGTTTAGATAACGTCACATTCAGCCTTTGTAATAGATAAACTGAAAACAGCGCCATAGGAGGCTAATCACCAGCAGCACGCTTTGTTCTGGTGTTTTCTTTGGGACCAACTTTGTGTAACAGCGATCATGTCTCAGAATACTGAGCAGTGGAGTCTTTGTTCTTCCAAATAAAGCATCACGATGTTCTTTGGCCAGTTTAGGCTGGTCAGATCCAACACAGACAAAGAAAGCCACGTGTGAAACGTGTTCCTTGTGAACAAATAGACAGGTGAGAATCTATCTGACGGATTTCTGTTTGAACAGCAGAGGCTCAGAGCTAACTGGGAGTTTGTTTACATCTGTTAGAGGAAAGGAAAGCCTTCTCCTCCTTTTCTCATTTACTGGAGGCGTGAGAGACCAAGCTGGGAGTCACTTTAACAAATTCTTCCTTGAGGGCTTTACCTCTCGCTCTTCCTGCTTTCTGCCTGTGTATACATGCAGCTATTAACATTGAAACCAGACAGAGTCCACTGTGCTGCCGTTCGGCCGTGAAACTGTGGTCAAACTCTCGTCTTTCAGGAGCTCAGGGGAGCGTCTGCTCATCGAGGTCGGCGTTGATGCCCAGCTCGGTCAGGAGCTTGTGGAGGTGTGCGATGGTGCTGGCCAGCTGCTTCTTTTCCTCCTCGAGAGCAGAAACCTGCTCCTTCAGCTGTCCCTCCGACTGCGCCAGGGCCTCCACCCGACTCTCCAGGTTGCAGACCCGCGCGTGGGACACCTGCGTTAAACGGGATCAGAGAACAGCAGCTTGAATGATCAGCGCACAGGAGAACAAACTCTCTGGCAGAACTGTGCACGCCTCTTGGACATTTCACATTAGGTCATGTTACAAACCCAAACTTCATGGTTTTGTTGGGATTTTATAAGAGATCAGCAGAAAGTAGTGAACAGTGAAGAGGAAGGAACAGTGTGGCCTGGTCTCTGACAGATGCTCTCCTTATCCAGAGGTTGCATTAACAGAATATTCTCTGTATTTAATCGTTATTTCAAATGGTGGTGAAAAAATACAAAGGCTATTTGTCATTTTAATGTTTTTTCATGTAATTTCAGTGTAACAAATTCTATAGAAAGAATATCAGAGTATCATCTCTGGTCACTAAACGCATCACCGGCGGCGCGTTGAGTTATTTGAAGTGTGTCTGGTGCAGAAAAGAGCTCATTGCTCCTGCTTCTCCTTGTTCAATTATTTATTATGATGGAATTTTGTTGACACTTTCTGTCAAAATGAAGGGCAACTAACTAACTCTAATGTGACCTCTGTCGCTTCCTGACCTGTCAGCTCAGCTCAGGGGTCTGCAACCTGTGATCCTTACAAAACCAAATAATTAGGTGGCTTCTGAAAGCAATTTATTTGCACAAGGTTTCATTTAGACATATCAGCGTGAAGGGCTTTGAACACACTTCGCTTTCAACTCTGGATCTTCACATATTCTGCATGTCCGCATACCTGCAGCTCCTCCAACAGGTCCAGGTTCTGCTGCCGGAGGCTCTGATTGGTCCTCTCCAGCTGTGCAGCTCTTTGCTGCTGGTTGAGGGTTGGGGGCGTGTCCAGCAGCTCATCCTGCAGCACATGGTACTCAACCTCGTAGGCCTGCAGCTGCTTGGACACATCCATCTCACAAACCTGATTAAACAAAAACCACGACATAAAACAATACAGCTGCGACAACAATAACAATTTACCAAAGACTCAAACCTTCTAAAACGTTGGACTCGAATGTTTTAGTAATAGCAGGAATTCGATTTTCTACTAAAATATATGGAATTACGAAAGATTATTGACACAGGGTTCATTTATTTACGCAAACTGTCTATCATAAGCTACACTATGCGTTTCTTTTAGTTTCTAATAGCAAAAATGGGTCAAATTGAAATATGGGCAGTGTTCTTTGGACATCTGATGGTAAAACACAAAGCGCCAAGATCTCCACCTGTGACGCCTGAATTAGTGCGACGCCTACTTCAGACGTCACACTGAAATTAGGTCAACACTTCTTTCTGCAGAGAAAAGCAAACAATTATTGGGAGAAAGCTTTCAGCAGGGAGGTAGCTGTCATCTCGTGCTGCTCACATATAATTTAAGGCTTTACTCTTCATTCTCCTCAGGATTTAGGAACTGTTTGGATTATTAAAGTTGACATGCAGATTTATTCTCATTCTGCTTTGCTTTGTTAGTCAACAGGGTTACGTAGAAGGCACAGTTTTAGTGAGAGGTGGGGCATGAGCAGCTCTGGATTATTTTCCTCAGAATAACATTGAACACTTTAGCACCAACATTACCATTCATACAAAGTCCAGGTATCTTATTCAACATTTGAAAAAGAGCATCTAAAATAGCAATAAAAACTGCTGAACATTAAAGTTGACTGGTTATCAAAATATAAAGGAAGCACATCTATCGACTTTGAACCTTTGTATTATTTGATTTATCCTGTCCTGATTTTATGTGATGTCCATCACCCCAATTCAAATGCAAATTATGTGGATGCAAATGGAGACAAACTGTAAAACTTATAAATAACTCTATTTTCTCCAGGACTTTACAATAAGTTTTTGCACTGGTGTGTCTACTTATTTTTCACAAGACTTTTTAAATCACAGGTAATATTGATCTGTTAATGGCTAATAATGAAAATAGTTTCTTTTTTGAAGCAGAATTACATCTCAAGATTCATTACATAAAAGAACATATTAGGAGATGCTCATTTCCTACCTTGTTTAAATCTAGATTTGACAGAAGTACAAATAATCCCAAGTGCAACTTTATTCAGATTTTACTTTATCATATTGTTTAATACGATTCATTTATCTTGTCTATCAGGCTAGAAAAATATTTTCTATCCAGATAGATGAGATAAACTGGTTAAAACGTGCAACATTTATGTGCAACATTGAGAAAGTTGGTCGCATATACGACCGAATTGATCTCATTCCAGAGGCCTGCACAATGATCTGTTTATTACAACATTAAAATGTACTTCTAGCTTTCACAGATTATCACAACTTTAGCCGACGTCCCAAACTAAAAGTTGCATTCATCATAGCTCTTGCAGACAGGCACTTTTTGTGCTGAAGTTGAAACTTGGTTACTTACAACCTTGGCTGCAACGTGAAATAGAGAACCAAGTCTAGATCGAAATATCCTGTGAGAAACCAATTTGTTACATTACGCAAATTATAAAGGTAACCCTGAAGCTAAGTTAAGTTTGCAATACCGAACAGTTTTAAAGTAAAACATCAACTCTGCATCAACTCTGCTGCTCAATGAGTTGTAGATTAATATTCTAAAATACAGAATGGGGTTCTGTTAGTTATTGGAAACATTCAGCAGGTTCACCTGATCTTCTGTATTTCCTAAAGACGGTGGAATGACATTGACACACTTGACACCGAGTGCTGCTGGAAAAGCAGGGCGTGGCTCACACCGAGGTGAGCCTCTGTCACTCAGAGCTGAGGTGAAACTGACGCAAGTTTAAAAGGTTAACTGTATTAAATGACAAAAACAAGCACAATAAGATGCTGCAGGAATTTTAACAGTGACAATGACGTAAGCCAAGATACAAGAACTCACAGATCCATCTAATCCCTTCAAAACTGACGGAGGAGGCAATCAAGAGTGATTCAGCGTCAACACTGAAAGTCAGGTGATATTTACTGTCCTATTGTTCACAAATGCTTGCTTTAAGACTTAAGCAAACTACAGAAAGTCTGAAACTGGCAGCGTTTTTTGCAAATTCTAACAGATAGTTTACTTTTAAAAAAGGTCATAACTGTAAATCTGCTCTGATTTTAAGTGGAAACAAATTTGTGGAGAAGGATAATTGTACAAACTCAACCAATCCTGGTTCTACATCCCACAAATGACTTTATTATGATGACTTTCAGCACAATCAACGTGAGAGAGGGGAATATCTGGTGGATTTTGAGCATCAAAAGGAGTCATCAAAGTAAAGAATAAATGCTTTTCACTGTGTGCTGCTTCAGTTTATTAGTTTATGAACAGAAACCAGACAAATAGTTACACGTATAGATTTGGACAAACTGGTTGCCACCTCAATTAAAGTGGTAAATTAAAAAAAAAAATAAATTTCACGCAAGATTTCCTAAATCTTTATTTTAAAGAGTTTTATTAGGTCCCCTTTGGCCACATTTTTGCATTTTAAGTACAAGAGTATATGATTAATTGTTGAAACTGTTTGGTGATAGATGGAGGTTGAAGGCAAATATTTATGCTTCCAATCTATCTTTTTCAATATTGACATTTCTAGTCCACATAGAGCCTCATTTACTGCAGTTTTATCATTTCACACTGAAAACTACAAAATCTAAACTTTGCTTAGAGTTCATTTACTCAGAGGAGAAAATAAAGTTAAGAATAACTGTTTTAAACAAACACACCAATGTCATGTTTACTGTTTCTGAGCTCCTGCTGTCAAAACTTTGAACAAGAAGAAAGTATTTAGACTCAGCCTATAAAATTTGAGAACATTGCAGCATACAGAGAAGGTAATCCTTCCTCTAGGAACACTCTCTTTAGATCATCTAGAGTCACAATACATCTCTCTTCTCCCCTTTCTTCAGCTATCTCCATTGTCTCATTAGGATTTGGGTCTGAGGACGGTGATGGCCACTGAGAGCTGATTGTGTCTGGTGAAATATTTCTGTGTTGATTTGACTTTGTTTTCTGACTGTACTCACCAACATTTTGGTGTAAAGCCCAGATTTTGCATGACACGTTTAATGGTTGTTATATGAAGGACTTTGTGACCTTGTGTCTGTGTTTTACTTCCATTGACATGTTATTCACTGTGTCGTACAAAAATACAAATGGGTCTTTATGTAATCTAATAGCCAAACGAAATGAGGATCTGTTTCAGGTCATATTTATCTGCCTGGAAAACAGATGATCCATAAGTCATGGATTACTGATTAGATTACATACATTTTGGCTACATTTATTTTTATTTGGGGGCTGATAGAGAAAACGATTGTGCAACCGAAGCCAAAACTGATTTAGCACCGTTCACAGGCACAGCTAAAAAATAGGATTTTTTAGCTCTGATGTATGGTTCGAGCTGTGATGTATATTATATAATAATCAAATTTATTCTATAGATCCATCACACAGGGAGAGAAATATTCACCCTTTATTTCTTGTAATTTTGATGATTATGGATTAGAGATAATGAACACATAAAATTCAGTATCAGAAAATTAGAATATTGTGAAAATTAGTTCAACATTAGTATTTTATTGTGTCAAACTCTAATCAGCTAATTAACTTAAAAAAGTTTCTTTGAACCTCCAAATTTCACGTTATGTTTCTGTCTTTAAGTTGCTTTAACTCACTCAGTCCGACAGCGGCCGTTTCATACAGCTTCTGTAAAAACATCTGAACTTGACAATTTGTCTCATCCCAATCTAACTCAACTGTGATGGTTTCTATCCAGTCACAGCAAACACTCAACATTTGTCTGCTGCAATTTCATGTTGCTGAGGTGTGACGAGTGACTGCATTTCTGCAGGACTGTGTGGGGAACGTCCTGCACACGTGAACATGAACATGCAGATATTAACCTGCCCTGACTTGTTGCTTGCATGATCTTTTCATGGGAGCTGTAGAAATTACTGAAGTAAAATGCTATAATCTTCCGGACTAGTCTAGGCTACTAAGGTGGTGTCCGCATCAGTTTTTATAGGAAGAATGAAAATAATATGAAGTGAAATGTAAACTTTGAAAGTAATTCATGGATGAATGAGGTGCAGTTGTGTTTTAAACTGAAGCAGGTTAATATCTTTATTCCCACCTGGTTGATGGTTTTCTCCATCTGCACCAGGCCAAGGTTGGGTAGTGTAGTCTTTATGAAGTCCACTATGGACTCCAGGCTGTCGTGCTGCAGGATCAGAGGCTTGTGGCTGCCCAGCAGGCTCAAGGCTACTTTGAAGATAACCTCTGAACCCTGGAGGAACAACATATCTGGTAAAGCGAGAGAGAGAGAAAAAAAAAAAGCTGGTCAAATGTTGCTAAACAAGAGAGGAAAAGAAAGACGTACAACACAAAAGAGATGGGGGAAAAAACCAAAGCTCTGACGTGAAAACTTTTTAGGATGCATTTGAATAAATACAAATCATGACATGTGGTGACAGTGAAGCTTACCGTATTTATGCGTGACTTAAAGGCTTGTTTTTAAAAACAGAATAATGATCTGACGTCAATAGAATAAATGCAAAAGCAAACATAAATATATGTTATCGTGAATCTGCAGAGCTAAGCGAGGGTGTGCTTTTGTGTTTTTTGTCTTTCTTTGAATACACCAGGGTGTGGTTTTGGGTTAGGCAGAAGCGCATGAGATCATAGATGAGAATAAGGAATGGGAGGAGAGGTGTGGAGCACAGCATGCGATATCCAACACGTGACGGCTCTCATTCTCAAACACGCACAAACACACACTGATCGTTCTGCTCAGATGAGCTCAAGGAGACAGCAAGTCTGGTTCAGTTGCAGAGCCCGATATAAGAAATTAGGCTTGACGACAATACTAAGGATGGAATGAAAGACAGAAAAGATAAGGCTTGAAAAAGAGATAGAAACTAAGTGTGTGTTAAATATTTAATGATAAAAAGACTCAAAGAGGAACAAAAGTCAAAAAGTGATGCTGAAAATCATCACTGAGTCACCGCTGTGACTCGCTTTGAGGCTAAAATCAAAAGAGAGTGGATTCTTAAAAAGACAATTACTGAAAATATACTCCAACACTTTAGTGTATTATTTCATCAAGCGTTCTTAACATTTTAGGCCCATTTTCTGAGGGTGTAACAAGAGTTGTGCTTTGAGGTGACTCCTACTATCTGGGATGGACTGAGAGTCGAGCCGCTGCTCCTCCACGTCAAGAGGAATTGGGTTAGGATGCCTGCTGGATGCAGGTGAGTTGTTCCAGACATGTCCCACCAGAAAGAGACCCAGAGGAAGACCCAGGACATGCTGGAGGGACTGTGATCATGGAACGCCTTGGGATTCTTCCAGAGCAGCTGGCCCATGTGGCTGGGCGTGAGAAATCTTTGACTCTCTGTTTCAGCTGCTGCCCCGCGACCCGACCCCAGAGATGTGGAAGGAAATGGATGGATGGATCTAACAAGATCTTCTTGCAATATTAATCCCATAAATCAACTGTTAATGTAACATCAGTCTGGAAAAGAATTATCATGTTCTTGTTAGGATGACACTATGTCTGATGATGTAAACTTAACTAAAGAAGCGATTGTCCGAGAGGCAATCTGTTACCATCACAGAGGAACGGGACAAACAACCACACTGCTATTCCCATCCCATTCCCACATATTTATCATAATAAAAATGTATTTATTGTTATTGCATTTTCACAAAACTGCAAATTTTTATATTTTCTCCATTTTTGGATCAACGAGGGCTTCAATAAATACGAATACATTTGGAAATATGATTAAATGGGCCGGTCACACCTAGAAGAAATATAACCTTTTCTTTTATCTGCAGATAAAAACCCAAATAAAAACAAAAGCTGATGGCTACTTTTCCCAACAGTAAAATCACTGTTTTAATGAACCCACTGTGATCTGGATCTATCATTACATCTCTATTATTTACACATCAGGCTCATCTCTGCCATCAAAAACTCTTATCCTGAGAGATAACAGAGGAGAGAAGTTAAACCTAAGTTCTCTGTTCCCTGACATGCTTTCTACTCTTCAGTAAATGCAGTTATCTTAGACACAGCAAGAGGATTACCAGCAGTTAAACCTGAATCTCCAAGTGCATAAGCAGGAAGGTCTCAGATCTTACCGAAGACACGGGCCACAAAGCCGAGGGGGAAGTGTGAAGCGAACAGTGTGAGGAACCAGGGGGTGGCGTATAAGCTGGGGCCGATTTCCTGCTGCTCCAGGTGGCCGTGCAAATCCCTGTGGTAGTCATGAAGCAGCCGAGACAGCTGGTACATCTGAATCTGATGGAGGAAAACCGACAGGCCCACAACACATTAACACTTTCACCTTACATTTAATTAAAACTGAATCAATTACAAGCTAAACATTCAGTTTTTAAACCTTCATCTAGGTCTTCATCTTATATTTAATATAAATTGCAGGAAGAAAACAGTCTCAGAAATCAAGACTGTCTGGATTTAGTTTAATGTAATTACTGTATATCAAATGTTCCACAGGTGTTTTGTTGTTTTATAATCCTGATAGTTTTGTAGCTTTTTACTTGACTTTGCTTAACCAAACTATTATTAGTCAATAAATACATACAGTCACTCTTGTTAATGATTATTAACTGAAGATATTGCAAAAAGATTCAAGTAATCACAAATATATAGAAATCACATGACCAACGTAGAAAATATCTAACAGATTCTGTCACAACTTCACTGGGGGAGGGAACACTTTATTAATAGATCTGGTGCTTTAATAAAGGCCAGTTAATGATGGTGCTTTTTCAGTGCAATTGGAGACTTCACCTCACAAAAACAAAATCTTACAACAAATATTTTACTAATATATATGTGCAAATTACCACCAGGGTGCACAACATTTTCAGGCTTCCTGTCTAAAACTCTGAGCTGCATCAGTTTAATGTTCATCTTTGGTGGTTAACCTCATTCTTACACCACTTTTATTCAAAATCTCTTGATTCCAACAAGTCGGATCAGTTAATATAATGAAATCAGCTGTAATATGTGAGATGACATCTGCATTTAGCTTTGTCCAAGAGAACGATCAAATAAAATGCTAATCAAACAATCTTACCAGTGCAGTCAGAGCGTCATTAACGGATAGACGCTCGAGGACAAGAAAAAACCAGCACACCAATAGATTACTTAAAAGCTCAGCTCTGGTCTTCACAGATGATGAAATTACAGTGTCAAAGAATCGATCCTAATAAATTTCTATTGCGCCAACCATCATAAATCAGAGTGATGTTTTTGTACTATATTAAAGATGTGAAATAATCTGCATCTTACCTGCAGGATGATCATATCAGGCCTGTACTGCTTACGAAGCCCGACATCAAACATCAGAAATTTGAGCATGTTGAATGCGTCCTCCTCCCCCATGTGTAAAAGCAGAACTCCAGCAATGAAGGACAGGCCCTGACAGTAGCCCACCTGCAGCAATTAGATAAATTGTAAGCAAGAGTTTTTATGCCTCCAAGAAAAATGAAACCTGACATTGACTTTTATTCCACAGAGGAACATTAAAAAAAAAAAAAACCTACCTCGGGGTCAAGCAGTGAGTAAGCTTTCAGTATGTTGAATAGCGAGAGCTGCCCTGATCCCAGCTGCGCTTGGAAATAAGGGTGAGTGGGAAAAGTACGACCTGTAGGAGAAAAAAAAAAAAAAAACATTACCAGATTATTTATCATTAAAGGAACCTTTGAGATCTAAAAACTAACTAGAGCTAAAATTAATCACGATGACTTAAAAAGGTTTTAAAAAGCTACCACTTTAAAACCACCAACCTTTTCTCTCAAATTGTTATTAAAAAGATACCAGAGAAACTTCTGGAGAGAGCAGAACTGTTTCCTGCTGTATTGAATAAAGAGCAGTGACTCTGCCTGTCGCTGAGCACTGAAGGCCAGCAGACTGAAATGATTCATTCAATTATTTGTGATTAACTGCTTATTGAAATAATCAAACTAATTTAATTATCGATTAATCATTAACTGAATTATACAGCCTCAAACAAAAAAAACTTTCTTAATCACATTTCACTATCTGATTGCTAATCAAAATGATCAACAGATCAGCTCCACACTGTATTAATAAGTCCAGCAGAAAGGGCTGAACTTGTCGCATGTTGATGTCAGAAGTATTTTTTAGATTCAGATGCATAATTTGCAACAAGCCACCAAGCGTTCACTAAATGAATGCTGTTATTGCAAACTAAACGAGCGGCATCTCACACTATGACCAACTCACCACTGTGTAAAAACTAACTGGGAAACTATGAGAGGGACGACAGGCTCAGTGACAGAGCAGATACATGAAAAAGTATTTGCTCCTTGACAGATTTCCTCTAATTTTTCTGACACATTTAAATGTTTCAGATAATCATTCAAGTTTTAATAAAAAACAAAGAGAACCTGAGGAACTCCCAACAGCATCTTTCAAATAATGATTTCATTAATTAGGGAAAGAAAGCTATTTGAACACGGACTTACTACTACTAAAAGATACTACGAAATCAGAAGGCAGGTCTACTTTATGACTGGAGACATAAACTTGTGATGTGAGAAGAAGAAAATGAGGAATCTGTGAGTTTGTACGTGAGGAATGCGCTCGGAGGGCTTTACGTTTCTGAACATACCGAACACGACACTGCAGCCAAATAAAAGCGTATCTGCATCAGATGTGGAAGCATTCCAATTCACACACTGGAATTATTTCAAAGAAAAATTTGCATTTTAAGTCAAGCGCTTTGACTGATGCATTGCTCTGCTTTCTCAACATCATAAACAATTGGTGTCACGACACATCACACCTCCTCAACGGCCCGTGTCAGTAAAGCATCTCGCTCATTATCACGGTCCTATCTGATGCTCAGCCAGATGATTGACACAAGGTCAAAAACAAAAGCACTGGAGGTTAAATGCAGCAGGGATAGCTGTGTGGGTGGTACCATATAAGTATGTGGGTGTTATATGGGTGGGGTGTAGGTACAACATACGCATGTGTGGGTTTTTGGGTGGTAGGTGTTAGATGTAGTTTTGCTGTTAGATTGAAGTTAAAGAAAAATACTGCCAACACTGTTATACTTTACACATCAAACCTTTTGAAAAGCACCAAACAGAGGAAACACATACACTGTCTTGCAAAAGTGTTTATACGCCTTCTGTTTATCGCTGCACCTGCAAACTGTCGAGAATGTCGTGTTTTGGACCTCATATGATCGTAAGACGAAGACAGAGGTGTCGGTTTATCTTGAAAGTTTTATTATAAATGGTGCTTCATGATGACAAATATCCTTTGTCATTTGCACCCCTAAAATTTATGGAGCAAAACTCTGAAAAACTAATAAAAGACGAGCAGTAAAACTCCTCTTAAAAATGTGAAAGCAGGATTTAAGGCACATTGTAAGACCTGTAAAAATAAATAAATGTAGTATTGAATATATATGGGATTGTAAAAATGTTCTTTTTTTACAATCCTGGTTATGTTACCGAGGTCTATGAGGATGGCGTGCTGCTGTGAGGTGAGTTGCTTCAGCAGCTCTTTGTATGGAGTGTGGTTGGAGGGGGGCCGAGAGGGAACCGTCTGCCGGAGTAAATACTGCTCAGAGAGGAACTTCCAGATCTCACCTCGATGCTGCCTTGGCACACCTGTCAGGAACAGGCAGAAAAGTGATGCTGAGATTAGGGACAAATATGCTTAAAAATGCTAATGAGACCAGGATTTGACGTCAGACTGTAAAATATGGTTTATGGCCTGTACTTGGATAGCATGTAGATAACAACCCCTCCCACCCTCTTTCAGCAGAAAGATTTTCTTCAAAAACTTGCCTTTGTTTTAGTCATTTCTTTTGAGAGTTGACCTGAATTCAAAGTCCAACTAAATAGAAGCTGTAAAACAAGATAGTAGGCCCTTGCTGCGCTGACATCACTCTGAACAATGGAAACCCTTGGAAGTTTTCAAAAAAGCAATCTTCATAAACAGAAAATTTGACTAGTAAAATTTATTTATCACCCAGATATTATTGCATCTAAAGATTTTTAGGAAAAGATGGTCACATTTGCTGAAGTCTTGTGACTTCTTCAAAATCAAATTACTTGTTTGATTTTTATATTTACATTTATTGTATTTCTTCCTAAGGTTTCCATTCTGCAGCTGTCATGCATGAGTTTAAGTCCACCACTGCTTAGATTAATTTTAATGTCCAGAGATAAACTTTCTAATGTTAATAGAAAATAAATAAATAAGAAAGAGATTAAGATTTTACACAATAGACAAAAACATGGTACCTGACCCCCAGACAGCTAAAGGTCGTAAAAACAAAAAATAAAAAGGAAATGTGCAAAATGAATGAAAGGTAATTGTCACATAAGTAATAAATTGTAGCCAATCAAGGCTTTTAAGCAAAACAGAAACAACTTTCCAAAACAAAAAGTGGTCAGAGGAGATCCGTACTTTAGCCAAGTCTCTGACTCCGACTGCACACCTCACCACTGTCTCCCCGTCTTCATTCATATCCTGTACAATCCCACATCACCTAGCAAAATATGCTGTACAAAATATAAATCAATGATATCTGAAATTCAATTTACATAAATACTGTGGGGTTTTTATTTTGCTAATGATGAAACATTTTTTTACCATGTGGGTAGTTTAAAAAAAAAAAAGGTGCTGAAGGTACAAAGAATACAGATGAATAAATATCTTCAACTCTGCTGCGTCCTGGTATGTAGAAAACAGAAACTCTAAATCTAAAGTGACTCAGACGAGTTTCGAGGAGAAAAGAAATTTAATCAGCACGGCCCTTACATAACGTCCACGTCAATATTTGCAAATGTTTGCTAATTTTCGGGCTGAACAAATAGTTCCATGCAGCACTGTATGCATCTATCTGAGAGGCCAAATGAGTACCTTGTGCAACTGCAGCATGTATGGTCTCTGTGTCAAATTTGACTTTTGTTCTGCCAGGTGTACTCATGAGTTTCTCCCACACCACAGTGACCTCCTTCAGACATGGAGTGATTTCTTCATAGTCCAGCTTCAGGCGCTTGTTCTGCAGATCGCTCTCTGAGGCTGTGGAGAAAACACAGAAACAACACAGGTAAAGATCTGAATACACCAAACCAGTCAGAAACAATGCTTTAATTCAGTCTTAGCTATCTGTGTTGTCACAATCACCTGATAGAAAATATTTGCTACCTTTACGTCATTGGAAGAGTTTCTAATTGCCAGCTGGATTAGTGGTGCAAATATATTTTCTATCCATGTTTTTATTGTTATTATTAATAATATGGAGTTCATGATTCACCAATCAGTATGAAAAAACCCCCCACTGCCAAAAAAAGGGTCCAAAACTTATCTTGATAACCACAACATGTAAAAAAGCATAAATATTTTGCATGGTCCAGTTACATCAGGAATAAATTTATACAGTATTTCAGAATCATCATTTAAAACTAAATTTACTCAGGTTATATTAGTCTTATACATCAGTATATCTTGTTTTTCTTTCCAGCCCTGCCACATATTTATTTATTTCTTTTTCTGACCTCATCCCTCTATGGCTTCACACTTAGCATGACAATAACACAATGTTATTTACTAGAAAGCTCTGGGCTTTGTATGGCTGCAAAGCTGATGCATGCCACATCTTCATAATTAGAAGGTTAATTTCATGCATTTCTATGCAGAATCATTATAAAACAATCATACAAATTATATTTTTTGGGGGCAAAAGTTAGATTCAGTAATATTATGCTTCAGATAGCTGTAATCTTCAACAAGCAAAAAAAAAAACCAAAAAAAAAAAACCTCAACAACAAAAAAAAAGAAGAAAAACACACAAAACTGATTTCTGTTACCATTTTCACAACCCTGATCAAAGAAGGTGAGAAAACACCCAACACCCCTCTGCTGTTCCTGTCTTTTTTGACCGCACCCTTCCTCTCTGCCTCCCCAGGCTCTTCACGATTCATCTTTGCTTCGGTTTATTTCTGCTTCGCTCTCCTCACTCAGACAATTCCACATTTGTGTCAATCATGACCTGTCCTCTTCCCCCTTCCTCCTTTTCAATTGTGTGCGGCGTACACCCAGTGACCGCCTGTGACTTGGCCGGGAATCCGGAGGAGTGATATGAGCAATTTGGGACAGAATGGAGACAGTGTAACGTGATGCATTACAATCTGTTCTTTTATATCTTCCAGAAAACGGAAGGCATTATGGCATCATCATTGCATCACAAAATTGTAGCCAAAAACTTCCAGAGAAAACTGAAATTACACCACAACTACTTTGGTAGTCTGCTTTTAACACAAGTAACCAAGAGTATGTAATCAGTATATTACATGCCAAATTCAGAGCATTAGAAAGTTTAAATATTTTTTCTGAAATGCTTTCAAAAGTTCCTCTGAATTTTTCACAAAGACCATAATTTCACAGACTGAAGTAAAAGGTATTTGGCCTTATAAATTCATAACGCTAATGGCCTTCATTGACAATCATCAGAAAGGATTATGTTCAGGAATCAAATCTCAAACACCTGCTACACAAACTAGTAGCCTCAGTATTTTTTCTCCCACTGATTTGTGATGTACAAAAACTAAAAATCAATAAAATACACACTAAAAATGCCATACAGATCTATCTATTGAATGAGTTCAAGCTTAAAATACCTTGAACAAGCCAATAGAACCACAAGGATGTGAGAAAGCTTAAGAAAGGGACAGTAGATGGGAAAGAATAGAGATATGTGACAGACAGATGGATATAACTTTTAAACCAGAAAATAGAAGTAAAGTATGAATACATAGGCATTTTCTGTGCTCTATTTTCTTTTCCCAAACTTATCCAGACTTGTAAAATATCTAAATCAAATTCCATATTTTTCAAAGCTGCAAAGGAATGCTGATTATAAAGTGAAAAGTCAGCAGTCAAAGAGAGATACGTAATGGAGACGACCTGGAAAGAAAGGACAATAAAAAATAAAATAAGAAACTGGAAGGAGCTGGTTGTCGACACACCCAGAGGAAGAATAGAGGCTGTCTGTCTTATCTGCCTGGAGCAAGCAGAATCAAGTCCATCAGGACTCGCTTTGGCAGCAGCCCAGCTGGCATGCAGTGGCTCCACCTTCCAGTCTCTCCTAGCCTTCTACTCTCTGGTTCGTTCCCTTTCTCTGCTGCCGGAACACTCCGCCTTTGATAACACAAAACAAGACAGGATACCCCACCCAGGAGCTGACAAAGATCCACACATAATGAAGGAGAAACGCACACATGCGCTTTCATAGCTGACCCAAAAACAGGGCAGAGAGACAAACTGAGCTGCACACAGACTCACAGGCAGAAATAGGACACAAAGGTGGAGCTCCAAAATAATAAAAAAACAAACAAGCACTCTGCCGGGAAAATTCAACGTGGTAAAAATGCGAACATGGGCGTACGACTGTAGAAAATTTGTTAGCTTAGAGATTCTGCGGGATTTTTTTTTAATAACACGCCAATATCTCTCGACTCCACCCGACTGCGGAGGTGATCATTTCTATTTGCGTGATGGGTGTGTATCACTTAGGGGTTTACAAGTAAGACAGGTAGTTATGGCAATGACAAACAGCTACTTGAAGTGTAGCTCTATGCCAACTCGGTCATCAAAGAGGTGGAGCACCTGGCACACCCTGAAGTCTTACTTCCCAGTAAACACATGCAACGTCACAAACAAAACATAGTGTGCTCTATTAATTTGTGGTTATGGCGGGCTTTACATGCAAAAGGTGTGGTGTCTAATTACAGAATCTTATTTCATGCACATCTTAACAGGCAATGCGTCATGAAGAATAACTTGTTTTGACTGATAGAGTGATAGTTTATAAATTAAATACTGACAACTTTACGACACTGATACTCAAAAGATTTTGTTTAAGTAAGATTTTGGTATTTTAGATAAAATACTATTTTGGCAAGTTTTCAGCTGCTGACCGGAGATGGTTATGTATGATGCATTCACTGATTACAGTTTTGTCATTTCTAGCCAAACAAGTCAGGAAGAACTGAGTAGAAAATCTAGAAAATCTGCTGATTCTGATCACCAGTCCATTTATCTGTGTATCTTCTTAAATGGATGTTGATAAATTCATAATTTTAAATCCATTAACTTTTGCGATGAGTTTATATTGTTAAGTTTGGATATTAAGCTGGTGTTATTTCCAATAAAAAGGCCAGAATTGTCTCAACATATAGATTCCCTCCTCCACACCGTGTGCTGCTGAATTTATGACACAGCCGTCTAGAATATTTTGCAACTCTATGAGCAAATATCAAGTTTGGTTCATTAAGACAAGTTCAGAATAAGCAGGTAACATTTAACATGTCCATGCTTCCATCTCACCTTGCAGTTTCTGGTTCTCACTCTCCATTCGTTGCAGCAAGATCTGCTGTAGGATGGCCTTCCTCCACAACTCCCTCAGCTCCACTTTGCTCCTCTTCGTCCCCTCCTCTGGCACGGCTCTCATGGTTGAGTCTCCATTTCCTATCCCTGACACCTGGCCCACACATATCAGACCCCCGTCTAGGCAGGGATCCACCCGCTCTGAAATGGAAAACAAAATATATGCTTAAAAATTATAGCTTTATTTCTAGAATCAGAAATAATGTGTGATTTTAGTTTGTGATTTGAGCTGCAATCGTTATGTAAAACTCCCAGAAGTCTGGTAACTTCCATAGGGAAACTGTTTGGATTGTGCTGAGAAGTTGTTGCGCTGTCTTTAGATGCCGTGGTGGTATTCAGCAGGATGCATGACTCAGCAGTTTTCACACTAGTGATGTTGGGAGAAATCAAACTTCTTTCTATTGTTTTGGACATTTCAAAACATCTCTAATTTGTGAAACTTTGTGCTCTCGCGCCAGACCTCTGCACTGCTACAGGAATAAAATCTGTAGATTTCATAGCTGAAAAATGGAGCAAACCAGAATGTTTATGTTGCACCATAAATGTAAGTGAATGCAACTTTAGGGAAGTAGAAAACTGCACTGCTGACCATTTAGTAGCTGTCTGTGCTTTAGATCTGTCCTCCGGATAGTGGTGGGGTTGATTTACCTGTGCATTTATTATTTAAAATATATATATATTTTGAGGAAAGAAAAAACTGATTCTGGGGTGAAATGAATCAAAGAATCAAAAAATGAAAAAAAACAAAATAGAGTGATTTACAACTGACAGCACAAGTGAGTAAAATTTGAAGAGGAGGAATTAACACAGCAGAAGGTCACTTAAAAAAAAAATAAATGAATAAAAAATTGTGCAACTTTAAGTGCTGCGTGGACCCCAGCCCTCAAAATAACCTGTGTGGTTTATAGGAGGGACACACTAGTTATCTGGATGGTGCTTCTGTTATAGTTCTTAGGAAAATCATGATCAGTTTGATTACCTTGGCATGCACATGCACAAACAAGTATTCACACACACATATCTCTGTGCTAGACAGGTATGCATATTTGATCCTGATCTTTTTGAAAAGCTCTTCTGAGGAAATTTTAAAAAAATGCAAGATGGCTTTTTGAAAATTAAAAACCTTAGAAAACAGAGAAACCCTGATGCCAAGACATAAATAGACAAACAGGATTACAACTGTGTACTCTGTGCCAGGTTTACGATTTATGTATATTTATCTCTTTATGTCTGAGTCAGAGAGTTTCTCAGACATGCTGAAACCAGCCATCACCATAAAGAATTATAGCTCTGCAGGTAGAAGTAAATGTGCAGACTGATTCAGGGGTGATGCAGACGAACACACACATTTAGATAAAAGCTGTTTAGATCCTTTGAGAGATATAGAGGTATGCATTTGTTAGACAAACTCAGACAGTGATTCTGTTGCAACAGAACCTCTGGGAGGAGTGGGGGGTGAAAAAAACCTTCATAGCTGGAGGGTTGCCTGGATTAAAAAAATAAATAAATAAATTGCATAGCTTTTCTCATCCTAATTTACTCTTTATTGTTAAAGCTCTGTGAATGCCTGAATACAACACAAAAACCCCTCACACCCATTCATTTCTGCAAAGTGGCACGCAGGCCATTTCCTGGGCAAACAACATTGCCAGAACTTTGTTGAACACACACAAAACATACAAAGTGGGTCAACAAGACTGGTGCTTTCCTCTGGCGCTGTCTGTGTGTGGACTGTCAACATGACCTTGAAGTACCACCATCCCATGCCAACACACACTCTCTAGACACACCCAGGTGCTCACAAAAACACACCCAACTCAACCAAAGCGTAGCGCTGCGTTCTGCCAGCACAAAGTCATTTGCATTGACCCGCTAAAAGCTCTGTTTTTCCTACTGCTGACTCAAAACGAAATGTTTGGTTCAGATCTTTTTATTTCTGCAGACAGATGTCTTCTCTGCTCCTTTCCGGATTCATTAAGAGGAGGAAAGCGTAATGAACAGAAAACAGGCACACCCTCCCGACTCCCTAATGAACAGCAGTGGGATGGCAGATAAAAAAGGACACAATAGTCCCACATTCCCCAACGTACTCACTAGATAAAGTTACCACCCCAGAGAAAATCCTGCGTGGGTGTGAATGGTGATGAAGACATGGGGAGGACATTTAAAGTCACGACTAGCTCTGCAGATCTTCATATTGGTATAAATGTTTTTATGGCTGCATTAGAGGAGGTGATTATTTCATAAACCAGAATATTTATAGTTGTGATTAATGTTAAAGTCATCATGTGTACAAATTAAAATTACTGATGTGTCCCAGTGGTAACATAAAGGCACTGCAGAAAGTGGTGGGATTTTTACACAGTGACTCATGCAATAAATAATGTTATTTCCATTAAATAAGACTTAGAAGTGAACATTTTAATTATGTTTCATGGATATTTTCGGTAACAGTGCACGGTAGCCATGTCAGCAAGGTTAGCTGTAGGAAACGGCAGAGATTTACAAATATTTTGCTGGCTGTAAAAATTCTAATTCAAACAGATAATATGAATTGTTTTCCTGTGTTGCCAGTACAAGGCGGAAGAATTGCACAAAATAATACATTCTACTGGAGAATCAATGTTATAAATTAATGTCAATATTCTTACTATACACTCTGTTTAAGTTTTCAGTCTTTCCACTGTAATGGCCTAGTTCAAGCCATTGCATTCTTTTTCAAAAACTACCACTGTATTTTCCGGACTATAAGTCACAGTTTTTTTTCATAGATTGGCCAGAGGTTGCGACATATATATGAAATTATTAACACCTTATCATATCACATGTTATTTTCACATGAATCATCAACACAGGCGCTCTAGGCCTGTGTTGATAATGTGTGTGGTGGAAGCTAAGTTCCAGAGTTAGCGGAGTTGTTTACAAGCGACACAGAAGATGAAGATTTCATTGCGTTTAGTGATTTGGAGTGACACGGATGGTTTGGTAAACTTGTTAGTATGTTATTTATGCTATAGTTATCTAAATAACTCTTAATATGTCATGTTTACATACCAGGCACGTTCTCAGTTTGTTGTTTGTCATGTAACATTAGCATACTGTACAATTACTCAGCCTGTTGTTGCCTCTATTTTATTTTTATTTCCTTTCAAGATGACATGTCTGTTGTTAGTGTTGGATTTTATCAAAAAAATTTCCCCCAAAAATGCAATTTGTACTCTGGAGCAACTTATAGTCCGGAAAATACGATATACCGTCTGATGAGTTAGCGCACAGTATATAACAGCTATCAGATCGCCATGACCACAGTTTTGAAGCAGAAATTGTTAGCTCTGGAGGAATGCTGAAATTGAATTAGTTTCAATCTCTGTGGGGATAGAAAACTGTGATTTGTACACCTCTGACAGGGCTGTGAGAAAGTGAAAGAGAGCAAGACTTAAAGCAGACAACAGGAAGGTTTTATATTTTACAGCATAGTTTCTGTTTTAGCCTGTTGATATTTTTTTTGAAGGGGAACTGCTGTGTTTGGCCATGTTGACAGTGGGATTGGACAATATCAGGAGCGCATGAAACGATTAGACTAATACACTGGAATAACAATATCGATTATAAAACCTTCTTTGGATTATGACAAAGCTCCCAAGTCTCTCTCTGAGCATACGATACAATACTACCAAAAACATCTAGCAAAGAGATTCTCTAATAAATAACTTAAGCAAAACAGAAAAACAAGAATCAGGATAATTTAACCTCGGACAGTCACGGCTCCACCAGAATGTGCATGAAGAAGCAGAATCCCATCCCTTTCTTGTTGTCATAATTACATGGTTGTGACTTACTTGTATTTACTGTGTTTGTTTTGTAAACACACATCTACCGTGAAAAGATCAACAACACGGCCTTTGGACCATAGAAAAAAAGTTCTCAAATGTGCTAGTTTTTTAAAAATATTTATTCAAACAGTTAGAGATGATAAAACCTGTCGCTGTCCAGCTACTTAAAAGGTAAAGGTAATTTTATTTGTATAGCACATTTTCAGCAACAAGGCAATAGAAGGTGCTCAGACCAAACTCAGCTTAAGGACATCAACTCAAGGGCTTGAGCTGCCAGAATCTATTTATTTAAATAAAAACATAGGATTTAATATTTTGCAAGCCAAAGAATAATAGGTTTAGTGTTTCCAAGCATAATTTGCACACATTTCATTGTGAAAAAATTCTGCGACAGGTGATTGATATAGCATGATATTAAATTTTATATTGCTTCAAATTAAGAGAAATACTTTTAACAGAGCAGTGCTGAAGAAGCCTGGGATTTGACAGTGCTGTCAAATTTTCTGCCTGACTGAAAAATACAAGACAGAATTGTTGACTTAACCATTGACAGCTTAGAAACATAAATCACCTGTCAGCATTTGTTTGCAAATAAAACGTATGCAAGTCATCCTTGGAGACACTAAACTTGTGTCATTTGTTGGGTTGTATGTTTGCAACTCTTTGTTTTGATTATTTTAAGTGTAAATTGTGCATTTCGGCACCTCAAGTAGTCAAAAGATTAACGTCCTTGCATGGGAAACTTTGTAGTTTGGAAGAGTGGAGTTTGAGTGTAAGGAAAGAAAAAAAGAAATATCTATGGAAAACTGACAAATTTTATACTTGATTCTTTATTTTATTTTCTGAAAGACAATTTCTTTCATCAAATTTAAATTTTGAATACTTTCAACATATGCTTTCAATTTTAACCCTTGTCAAAAAGAGAGAAAAGAGCAGAAGTTGATGAATGACTTTGACAATCTGGGATTTGAGACTTGAACACATGTGCCCTGCAGGGTATCACGCTAATCCTATAATTCATATAAACCTTTCAGCTATTAAGCGTAAGCTGCTGGTTAGTCTCAACTTTATCCACTCTAAGAAGAGCTTTGTTATTAAATGCGCTGGGTTTATTCAAGAGTATGAGTCTGATTAATGTTTCTTGTAATTTTCCAAATGGAAATGTTAGCTGGTCAAAGAGTATGCAGTCCTTTACACCAGTACTGCAAGACAAAGTACTGTGTTGCTCTAATATCCATTCCATATTAAGACAGGATATTAGAATATCATTAATTTTGATTGAGTAGGTAAAAATAATTAAGACATTGTGTTAAGAATCAGTCTTCAATCATTAGTGTGAAAACTGTCAAATAGATGTCAAATGTTTGCTAACATCAAAGTGACCAGAAACTGGGCCGGATTGTTATTTTTAACTTCTGAATTAATTTGTCCACTTTTTTTATTTAATTTTTTTTTTTTTCTTTTGCTTAAAGAAATATAAAAAATGGGAAACTAAACTCGCAGAAGTTAAAAAGCTTCAGGAAAAGTTGCAGAGATACAATTTGTGCCTATTTCTATAAGTAATGATTTAAAGATATTTTCTATCATTTGCTTATAGTCTATAGGGAACTTTGGTTCTGATACTTCAGCAGGTTATGGCTATGTACGAGAAGATAACTGCTCTCAGTTCTTTTGGTTCCATAAAGTGTCTTAATGTGTTACCTTACTTTACAATAGTGTAAAAAATATCAACTGTGTATTTAATATCTCATGGAGGATTTTGTGTAGTACGAAAAACTCTCCGGTGAAGATGAAGAAAAAAAAAACAACCTTCCTTAATTTGAACAAAAGGGTGACACAGAGTGGAAAAGTCTTGTCACTACAGCCTGATTGTGCTTCTTCTTTCTCACACCATTGTGGATAATATTTTTAGACTGAAAATGAGTTGATTTTACAAATTGTACAATAATAGAAATAAAAAAATACTAAAAATACTGTCTACATCATGAAAATAAACAAATTACATTGGGGGGAAAAAAAAAAAAGAAAAAAAAAAAGAAAAAAAAAAAAAAAAGAGATAAATATTACAATTAAATATTGTGAGTTCCTACCAGTGGGGTCTGTGCCTTTCTGAGGAGTGGCAACCCGCAGGAAGATCTGCTGCCTCCACGAGTGTCTGTGGTTTCGCAGAGGACTTTCACCGGCCACACAAGCTGCTCTTGATGTAGAGAGAGCTGCAACATCCCTGAAAGAACAAACACACAAGTGTTGTTAGAGATGGAAACACAAGCTATCATTATATAAGACAGGACAAAACATTACAGTTTACACATATATGAGTTATACAAGCGAAGAGATTCATGGAGCACTTGGCACACCCACATAGATATGATCATTCTGTGTATATGAATACCTGCTTTTTGGCTCGGGACAATCGTTCTCTTGGACAGGAGCCAGAAATTGAAATTTCAGAAAGTTAGGGACAGAGGAGGAGGAGTGCAGACGGGCACGGAGACCACCCAGAGGACTGAGATGGAGGTGGTGAATCAGGAGGCAAAACACAGATGAGAAAAGGAAAACTTGGACCCACTTCACACAAAGATATGTTGCATGAAATCATTTAAAGAACAGTTAATGAAATGATACTGCAGAGAGATAAACTGAAAACCACACTCTCACCTTCTTTTATTGAAACGGGCTCCAGCAGAAGGTGAGGAAGGATGATGGAGGAGGAGAGGAGAATGGCATGAAGGGAAGGGAGGAAGAGGAGGAAGGGTGGAGTCGGTTGGGAGATTTCTGAAAATTGGTGCAAATAAAGAAGGAATAAAACAGAAGAGAGTCATAGACTTTGGGCCTTTTAACTTATCAGAGAAAAATTGTAGAATTTGGAAAAAGGAAGATGATATGAAGAGTTTCAAACCTACTTTTAATAAACTGTTTGTTTTAATATTTATGCAAGTAAGAATAAGTAATCAAATGTTTAGGGTAATTCCATTTCATAAAATACATAAAGATGATTCCTAACTGTGTTGTGATGCAGACTGGACATCAAATTCAAAGCTTATTAGGAAATAAAAATATGATGGAAAATACTTTAAAAAAAAAATATATATATATATACTACGATTCATTTAAAATATATTTATACTATGCTGTCAATATAGAAACCTGAAACGTATGATAGTTGAAGTATAATGATGATCAACTTTTACAGCAAATATGTTTCAGTTTTAGAAATTAGCTTGTAATTCATAAAATATCAGAATACAATGAAATGCGCATGAAACAGTTTCTTCTGTTATTTTGGTCATTTCTATTAAAAATTAATTTTTTTATGTAAGAACTGAAAACATCTAAATATACCAAATCTGTAATCTAATGACATTCTGATAGTAAAATATTATAAACTGAAAATTTCAGTTTTGCAATTTAGTACACAACATGTTACTAAATTGTAGTGTACCAACTGCAAGCCAGGATTTACACTAATTACTGGCGCAGTAAAGATATGTTAACTGAGAAAATTTCTGCTCTGAAGGACTGGAAAGCCGTGACCCATTGACTCTACACCACAGAAAAAAAAAAGGAAGAGGTGAAATGTTATTTTGTTAGTGTGATATATCTTGAAGCAGGTTTTACAAGTAAAAAAGAAAAGAGGAAATGGGCTTGCAGCAGTTTCAGGGGAAAAAAGGTGCAGCTGATTACTAAAGTCAAGAGGTCATGTTATTCAGATACAGTGGAGAAAATAAATATTTGACACATCCTTTACAAATCATTCAATTTGATTTTCTGATTTTTTTTTTTACTTTTGTATTTCATAGTTGAGGAGTACCGAGAAAGAAAATTACACACGTCTTCATTCTTAGAAAGAGGAAACTTGGAGATGTATTAAACACTTAATTATCCCACTTCCTAATAATATCAAAATCTAATTGTTACTGTTTAACCTAAGCTCATTAAGTTTACTTTGACACAGCTTGCAGATAAACTAAAACAATGCTGAAGAACAAGTCTAGTTGGCTGAACAAATTCCAAACAAGTTTCAATCTCTGCTAAGTGTTCTTCCAAACAGCAGTAAAAAGAAGCTGAACAAAACAAAATGGACAGATTGATGGATACTTAGCCAGCTGGTTTTGCAATGCTTACCTAAGTTGGTCAGGTTTTTCCTGGCTAATACCAATTTATAGTCATTTTTAAAGCTTGGCGCCTTCTTTAAGTTTCCTTTACAAAAATGTATGGTTTTTATATAAAAACATGAACTTCTTACTTGCTTTGGTGAGGATTGTCTGTGCTCACAGAGTAGTGTCGTACGAGCTTGGGCTTCGTAGCTGCACTCGGCTCCTGTGGTGAATGAGTCTGCATGTACAGGGGGGAGTCCTCGAGCATTGAGGACGGGGTGGGGGAATGACTGAAGGTGCTGGCCCGTCGGCGGAAGCCCTGCGGCGCGGCATCACCAGGTAGAGAGGAGGACGACGAAGACAGAGGAATAGATGAGTCAAGAAGCTTCAAGTCTCCAGTGGAGTTGTGGCCTCTGAGGAGATGACAGGGAACGACAGCAGGGACAAGTAGATGGCATGGAAGTGAAAGTTAGCTTTCATATGTTTTAGTAAGCATATAAAGCTAAAAACTGTTTAAGATGATCACCAAGTAGCAAATAGAAGTTAGTTCACACATATGAGCAAAATGCATCAAACTACATGTAATAAACATTGCAATGATCAACCTTTGGCCTTCATGTGGGTTTACCTGAGTGGGCTGGTGGGTCGTAGGTGAGGTGAGGGAGTTAAGGGGTCCTCAAAGCACGGCTGACCTCTGCCACTGTTGACAGCACCAGAAGAAGAGCTGTTCTCACTTCCCTGACTGTTCTCCCTCTGAGATTTGGCCTTGTTGCTTCCCTACAAAAACCATAAATGAGGCGTTCTAGATATTACTTTAACTACGTTCATCAGTTCACACCTGCTATGAATCTCTAAAGGCATATTATGAATTAATGCACTCATTTATAAGAATAACACATATAAGACAGATCATGAGATCAAACATCACCTTAGCATTATTTCAAAACTCTGGATTAAATTCAAAGACTAGAAGAAAAATTATAGATGCACCATTCAGGCATTTCCTGGTCAATGAAGATTTCTATGTTTCTCTGAGGTCGTTTCTAGTTTTCACTAATTTTATTTTAAAGTTTATTAAAATGGTAAAAGAGCATTTATATAGAAATAAAGGGTCATGTTTATAGCTTAAAGTGTATTATCTGATAGAAAAAGAAACATAAGTGCACACTTGTCCAAAACAGCTTTCTAAACGAGGCAGAATATAATCTAGTACCTTCCAGATGCCTTCTAAGGACTCGGTAAGAGAGCGCTTCGCTCTGGACTTGAACTGCTCCAGTCGCTGCCGACCGCTGCTCTGCTGTTGTGTCTCTTGAGGTGCAGGAGCTGCATCTTCAGAGACCTGCACAAACAGCATGGATCAAACAAACATGGACCACAAAAACAAACCAAAGAAACTTGCATCATGGTCAGTTAAAATAGGAAGGTCCAAATTAGGACTGTACCAATACAAACCAAAACAAAATGCTGCTCCCAAGATCAGAGAAATGAATTTGGAGCTGTGCAGGTCATACCTGTTTGCTGTTGTCAAGAGAAGAGTGCTGATGAGTTTTCTGTTTCTCCTCATACATATTCCTTAGGGAGGCCATCACTAGTTCATTTTCTTCCTGATCGCTCTTAGGACGAGCTCGCTGAACACAGAAGAGCAAAATACTGATTTAAAGTTACGTAGAGTAATGTTTTATAAACCATAGGAAGTATTTAGTGTAGACATACAGAGTTTTTTTGATCTGAGTAAAACAGCAGGAATAAAAACCACTGACCATTCAGTGACATTGTTATTGGGAGAATATAAATCAAAACAGGACTCGTTTCCTTTTTTCCTTCAGCTTGGTTTGCAAAAGATGACTAAAGCAATAGTCTGTTTTTCTGTTACATATTTACATGATCACCATGTAACTGATACTAAGATAGAAGCACCATGCTAACCAAGACCATGTGGTTTATTTGGAAATTCTGACTGAAACCATTTCTGCTTGACAAGCAGAAATGCAAGACGGATGAGTGTTTTCTCTAGATATGGTCCCCAGCACAACTGCAATGTTTACAGATATTTAAACCTCACATTATCACATTACAAACACAGATTTCTGTATCCTATTGGAGATTTTATATGGCATGAAGCAAAAAAATCATGCATAACTGTAAAGCACACAGAAAATGATAACACAGTTCCAAAAGGTTAAAGCATTCAGAACCTTTGTTCTCATATCGCAACAAAAAATCCAGGATAAAAACTTGACTTCACAAGTCATTTAACATCAAAATAAATCCAGCTTAGACTGTTGCTAGAGAACATTAGTGAACAAACAGCATCATGAAGAGCAAGAAACACAGAAGACAGGTTAGGGATCAGTTTAAATTGGAGGAGTCTAAGACAGGATTATGTTATAAAATAATATCCTAAGCTTTACATCTCTTAAAAAGCACTTTTCAATCTTCCAATGACAAATGGAAAACCCAACCACAAAAACATTAAGACAAGGTTGCTGGACAAGGCTATCGTCCTGAAGATTTGGGATTTTTCTGTAGAGGCTAAACCAGAACTCAGCTGCCAGACTGGAGACTGGACTTACAATCACCACTTCAGGCAAAGTTTTGAAATCAGGAAATATTCACTAAGTGAAATAATCAGAAGATGGCGAGATTCTTTGAACGAGGGTCTTGATCCCACAAGCACTCGCTTCAGAGGGAGGAAAATCCTGCTGAATGTTCTGGTTGTGAGTTTGTGGTCCAGCTGCGCCGAACTGTGACCCATAACTCTTCAACACGCCGTCAGCTCCTGGATATTGGGACGATTGAGTAAGGTATCCAGTTTGGAGTTTTTGGCCAAATGGGATTGGTTTTTCCTGATTGCTTTAGTTACCTACGCAATGTACAAAGTTGAAAATGTCTAAGTGGTCTGGTTTGTGAATTGTAAATTGTCAAATTGACAAATGACCTTCAGATTTTTTGGTCACCATTTTAAAAATACGATCAAAGACAGAAAATATTCTGTTAATCTCTAGGAGGTTACAAAAGGCTAGAGATGGAGGGCAGTGCTTCACTTTCCAACAGCACACTGACACTAAGCAAACAGCAAGAGCTACAATATAACATTGTACATCAAAGCATATTCACATTTTAAAATGACCAAGTCAATGTCTAGACCTAGATTAGAATGTAAAACATCTTGATTCATTGTGGCTGATAACATATCAGTGAAATATATCACATTTCTTGAAAAACTTCTCTTCCATTTCACAATTATGCACCGCTTTGTGTTGGTCCATAACACTACATTGTGTGGTTTTATTGTGTAAACAGTCAAATTGGTATGAATACTTTTGCTCCCCTATAATGCATCAATCCCATTGAGCAGTTCTTGATGTAGTTCATCCAGATCACCAGCAGATGTCAGCTGTGCCACAGAGAAATGAGGATCCACATTCCTCTACAGTTGAACTCTTATAATCTGTCTTGCTGCTACTATTCAACATGTGACATGATGACAGGAAAGACTAAAAATTGTGTTGAAACGGATGTTATCAAACAATTCCAACGATTTTTTTTTTAGCCAAAAACAGTTAAAAACAAAAATCAACTGAAGCTCGTAAGCACGCAGCACTGGTTGGCTGAAATATTCTATTATTGTATGACGTATGTGCGTATGTGTGTGTGTGTGTGCGTATGTGTGTGTGTGTGTGTAACCCCACAGGAGGAAACACTTAACTGAGTCATGATAAACAACCTGCTGACTGACTGGTTTGTGCTTTCGCTACAACATGTCCTTTAGATTCACAGACATCTTACCATAGTGTTTTCAAAGACTGAAGCCTGCTCATCATTGTCTAAAGTGGCCAAGTGCTTCTGAAGCTCTAGCTTTGTTTTGGAAGGGTGCAAACCTGCAA
This sequence comes from Poeciliopsis gracilis, assembly GCA_911649635.1. Classification (NCBI taxonomy): domain Eukaryota; kingdom Metazoa; phylum Chordata; class Actinopteri; order Cyprinodontiformes; family Poeciliidae; genus Poeciliopsis; species Poeciliopsis gracilis. The sequence goes on from CAJVRI010000128.1 coordinate 756,848, forward strand.
AAGAATAAACAGACAAAAAGAAAAAGCGTCTTCAGATTTGTTGTGCATTTAAAATGTTTGGTTCTTCATGGTTTGTATCTTTCAAATATATTACTTAAATACATATTTGTTACCTTCTATTCTCTCACACAGCCTGTGAAGCTGCTGAATGGGGCAGCTGTCACACTGCTGGCTCTGAGTCTTTGCGTTCTGCTGTAGGGCAGCCACAGAGAATGCCTGCTTCAAAGTCAACATGATCTCATCCACCTACAACAGCAACACAAAGGACCTTTATACCACTCTTTCATATGTTTGACAAAAGATTAATTAAAATATAATTGTGTTCAATCAACTCATTTCTGAAAACAGAAGATCATCTGAGTTTTGCTGATGAGAACAGAAACCCCCCCACCAGAAATTAGCCTGAAAAAGTGAAATTAAAATAAATAACAATATATTTTACAACTATATTTGAAACCCTGCATGATGTGTCACTGCATAACTAACTAAAGAAGATATATTTTTAGAGGTGATTGATTATTTGTGTTAGAAAGCAGAAATGAAGGATGTAAACAAAGACTTCCTTACCAATGATTCATCAGTACATTGGAAGACATAACACACAAAATGGCAGCTTCCACCTTCTGCCATTTCTCTGCAAATGAAGCCAAAGTGATCGACATGACGAATTCCCTGGAAAGAAATGGAAGCAAAACTTGTTTCAAATGAAACACAGACCCAATGTGGCACATTGGGTCTCTCGGCCTGTGCCACATTGAGTAAAAACTCTGTGCTTCTTACCTGAGAGCAAAATGAGATTTCTCGGAAACTCTTTTCGATGGCAACTTTCTTAGTGTCTGGACTGACCAAGAAGATCTGGGACTTTCCCACCTAATAAGAAGAAACAGAAAAAATATTTTAGGGTGAATAAGTGGGGTATTGTGTAAATGCTAAAGAGTTGAAACACATACATATGTACACTTTATACACACATTCTGACATTAAATCTGTCTCTTTTTCTGGTTTTTGGGAAAAGCTTTCCCAAAAACCAAGAATAATCAGAGAAGAAGAAGTGTAAATATATTTGTTTGGGTAACCTTTAGACTTAAACACCTGGGCCAAATGTTTTTTAGTTTCCTTCCATAAACATTTCATAACACCTAGCTGGAATTTTGGTCCATTCCTCTTCACACTCCTGTCGAGTAAACGCCCTCACACTCTCTCACACACACATCTTTCTGTGCTCACACATTTCCAGCTGTGCTGAAATTGTGGCCTTTCCAAAACACTGCCTTTTTTTTTTTTTTTTAACCTTAAGCCACTTTGTAACTATTTGAGCACAAGCTTTATCTATGTGACTCATTTCTGAAACTGTTGCTTCTATATTTTCATACAATGTTCTTTCATCTAGGGTCGGGATTTATTGTAACACTTATGAGAAAAAAAAACATCACCACAATGTTGTTGACCTAATACATCAAAATTTTCAAAGTTCTTTTCACTTTTGTCAGAAACCCATAATTAATTATTTATTATTATTATTTTTTTTTTTACAATTTTTTGATTGAGCATAAAAAAATGTACCAAAACATCCTAAAAAATGCACATACTGTGCTTAGGTTATTTTTGTCTGATGCGAAAAGATATTTGATCATTTGAAACATGCAACATGGAAAAAAAGTGAAAGCATAAGAACAAGCAAATAAGTTTTCACAGCACTATAAAATGATCTTAACAGATATGGAAATTGAGCCTGCAGACTTGTGGAGTTCTGCAGTTCTCTCTCTGGCATCTTGGCTGACTTCATTTAATTTTCCATGATGTCACATAAAAAGGCAATTTGTCACATGATTCATATGAATCTAAAGAGCAGAACCATCCCTACAGATCGTTCTATAGGGACTCTAGAGCCTGACCTAAGTCAGTGACTTTGGGACAAAAAGTAAAAATAAAAAATACATTCCTCCTCCAGTTTCCTTCTCTAGTAAAACCTTATTCCCTTACCAGGACTGTTCCCAAATTTAATTATTAGATCAACTTGTTCAAACCTGGGCCAAAAAAGGAAGCAGTGATGTCACACAATTAGATCAGGCAGTGGCAGCTGCAGGGTGAATAATGAATGTCAAGAAGAAGACGTCCGATATGTGTTGAGCTGGGCAGTACTACGATGATTCCTCTGCCAGTGATGACCATTTCCTGTCTGGAATGCAGTCTGGAAAATCCATGCTAGCATAATACCGGAGGGAGCAAGTAAAGGTCAGGCAGAGGAGTGTTGCTTTGGCAGATTTGAGCACCAGTCAGCATTTGTTCCTGCTGAGTCGATATTATTTTCTATCATGTTTTTGTTCTTTGCCACTTATTTTCTATCAAGACGACGTAAACTGAGTTCACAGAATCCAGACTCTTAAATGTTACAAAAATCCTCTTAGAAAGGTGCTGCAAGCATATGACAGGTATGGAGTCAACTTAGAAAACTAGAAATATGTTTTAATATTTTTCATCAGCAACATTAAAACTGTGAGATAATTAAGGTCTTAAAATTTCACAATCAACAGTTTTGAACCTCAATAATAGCTTTTGTGTTTTCTGTCTATAATCTGACACATTCAAAACAAATAATCCAAATTCAAACATTGATATAATCTATGGGAAGAAAATGCTTCTTTTTCCCTCTTTAATATTAAGTTGATTCACTTCTTCTACCGACGAATGCAAAAAATTCATTTTAGTCAAGAGTTTCTGACTTTTGTGGAGCATACAATAAAAAGCTTCTTCTTAATAATTACAAGCTTTAAAAATAATTTTAATAATCATTTTTCCTCATTTTATTTCACAAGTGGAAAAACAATAATTGATCTGTCGCAGTCCCAAAGCATCCACCATGATCAACAATATTCACTGAGCGTGATTTTATGGGATTATGCATAGAATAAAGTTACCGTAAACAGCATGGTCCGGTTCTCCTGCAGGCTGGTTGGCTGCACTGTCGTCGAGCAGGTCATCGAATCTGTAGGTTAGAAATTTCTGGACAAAGGCCGTTCTCATCGAGTTGCAGGCTTGGGAAGCTGGAGTCTCTCTTAAACAGAGCAGAGCTCGTCCCAGTGGTGGCGCTTCCTGCTGTACCGTTAAGAACAGAACCATTTCCCGGTCCGGAGGATGGGAAGGTAAACGCCCTCCTGAACCCATCCACCAAACCTCCACCTCCCTTATCGGTTGTCCCTGAGCCATGCAGCTGACTGAACTTCTCAATGCACTCATCTATTAAAGCGGGTGGGGCTTTCTTGTGAGCAACACTCACTCTGCCGCAGAAAAGTACCTCAAACTTTTTAGCAAACGTTGATGGAGACACAGCAGAGGTGGGAGCGGCGGAGTTTGATGTAGTAGAGGCTGAGGAGAGGCATGTTTCTGAAGAATCACTGCCTTCTGAACTTGTGGACGTCTTTATGGAGTCAGGGCTGATGTCATTGTTGCGTGCTGAGCTTTTGCCAGCCTGCCTTAATGTACTGATGATCTCAGGGACCTACAACAGAGACACAAACAAAGAAAGCTTAAGTACTTTAATGACGCACTAACTGAATACAATTCAGGTATACTGCATTTGAATGTAGGGACTGTGGAAGAGCAGAACACATTCATTCAGTTGAGGATAAGCAAACGTTTTCTGAGATATCTGCAATAAGCAATGAACTTTAGGCTGAATTATTGATCCTACACAAATTGTGAGTGGAGGTTTTACAAATGCAGCTGACTTTATGATCTGGCTGCTCAAAAATAACAGACAAGTCAAAGTGGGGGGCTTTGCAATTTGAGCACAAAACTGACCTGTAGGGGGCAGTAATCTTGTTGCAGCACCTCTCTGTGCACTAACCTGCCAACCACTGTAAAGGGTTATGATTTCCTGGAATCAATGAGCTTTTGCAAGATTGTCTTGTATTAAGAGAAGCCGAATTAGACCTTTCGTCACAAAGCTGGCTTTGTACTTTGTTGGGAGTGTTTTTGTTCCTCATCTGACAAAAGTTGCCCATGCTCATGTTAGTTTCCCCATGTTCCACATGTGATTTATACAGAATCAGAAATTGTAGAGCAGAATATTTAACACATTATCATCCAGACATATGTGGTTTCAACCACATATGTCTGGACAGTACTAATAGTAGTACTGTTTTTGCATGTGAAGAGGGCAGCAGATTTTGCTCAAAATAGATCCTGCTCTGTCTTTAAGATCTATAAACTTTATGTCACCTTACTACTGACTAACTGCACCACAAAGGAAATTTGAGGATGTAAAACACACACACAGAAAGTGGAACCAACAGGTCGCTCTACATACACTACTAACTGGCACACAGCACAACTTCCAGCTCACATTATCTGCTCATATATAAACATTAGTGTGACATACTGAAACTTTTGGCTTTTATGAACAGCTGATGATTGAACTCTGTCTCCATGATCAGCAGTTCCTTCAGACAGCAATGCTGAATGGATCTCTTTGTTGTGGGCCAAGTCTGAACAATGAAGATAAATCTAGGTCAGATTCTGCAAGATGTGTTATGGCTATAACAGAGAACATCAACATTGGCATGTTGTGTAGTACAGTATGTGCAAATATCTTGCAGGCTGATAACTGTCTGGACAGGCTGATAACCGTCTATTTAGAAACAGATTGTTTTTGTTTTCAATATACTGTTTCTACTCAACACAATCCACAGATATTTTTCTGTTCACACAAATGTCGCTTATATCTCCCTACTTAAAACAAAGCTCATAAAGAAAAATATAAAACAGTATTTCAGTAAATGGTTTGTTGGAGCTGTAAAGAGTGACTCCCATTGATGCAGAAGTAAACAATACTCATTGTAACACAAAGTTAAGGATTATTGGCCTGCTGGCATTTGAATTGGGATAATAAACGATGGACTAACTGTTGAAAAGAAAAAGTCTGCAACAAAGATACTCCAGCAAAAACATAAAAAACAGTATCTAAATTAGTTAGAACAGATGGCTGCCAGTGCCATCAGAAAATAACATCTGGCTGCCATTTCTGCTTCTCCTATTTTGGTCCAATTTAACACCACCACAGTGGCAGTGTACCAAACCAAGGGAGGAAGTAGATGAGCTAAGCAGAAGCAGTGGTTGAGTCATACCAGGAATATCAGTCGGATGAAATGCCTGAGCAACAAGTAAGTTTTACAGACTGAGAGCCAGGTCTTGCTGCATCTTGTCTTGGTATGAGGTGTGCTCAATCCAGTCTGTTTTTTATGTAATCAAACCAACACCTCTCTAACAATGAGACCGCAACATCTGAGAGTGCTTAAAGTTTTTGTAATTGGAAATCCAATACGACGATGGAAGTTATATTAATACTTCAAAATCAAGATGTCAAGGACAATTACCAAAAGGTTTTCAATTCTTTTTACAAATAAAATCCTGACGTCTGTGGCATTTATTTGTTTGTACCTTTGTCAATACCATTTAAAACCACGACTTCAATTACAGCTACAAGTTTGTAGGGATGTCTCTACTAATCACGACGAGCCACTCTGGTCATGACGGAATTTTTGGCTAGCAGTGTCTACACACACACACACTCAAGAAAATCCAGATTCTTTGCATGTATTATTTATTGCGTGGTGGTGAAATGACTGAGCACTGCAAGAGAAGTCTGTCAAGTTTCAAGAAACTCTTAAAGAGCCAGCTCTTCAGACATCTGCAGTCCCAATACCCGTCTCTTTCTGCCCATCACCTCCAACAGAACCTAACTACTGGTCTTCCTTCTTTATGGATGTCTCAAAATAATTTTTTCACTACTTTTTTTATGAACCATGTGGTACACACTAGGCATCACTGTCTCAAGGAATGACAAATTATCAAGCCTGTATATGTTTGTCTTTGTGACAGCCATGTCATTAGCCAAAAGAAAACTGTTGGACAAAGTGTAGAGAAAACATGAGCTAAAATAAAGACCTTTCTGACAAGCAGTCAGCCATTGTTATGAAGATAATAAAACGATCTGTTCTATGTTATTAAAAAGTTAAGAAACTACTGTATCTCAGTTAAACACAGAGAGACCTGAATTAGAAGACATGTTGAACTCAATAACCAATCTTAGCATTAGTTTGACTGAACGTCTCTTCTAATGCTACGTTCTATAAACCAAAGCTTCATCTGCTCATTCTCAAAGATGAACATCCAGACACCCTGTTTGTCAGCTCTTTGCCACAAGTGTCTACTTGAGAGTAGAGTGGTCTGTTTGTCCACTTACACACTTTCTGTTTTGCTTCCCCTCAACCTGCCTATTCCTCTTCCCATAGTTTTCACATTTATTTTCAACAATACCTCGGATCATTTCTCTCTCCTCTTTAAAAATAAAAACATGGAATATCAGCTAAAGTATGCACTGCGAAGCAGCTGTGGTTAGAATTTCATATGTTCTCACAGTTTCATCAACAGCCAACAATGAAAATATTCATTTGTTGCAGCCTAGAGGCAATTCATGTCCTTTCCATTTGATTATGTAATCAATTCCAGTGAGCAGGAGCTCTCAGAATATTCTTTGAGATGGAATTTGCCCTATTAAAGTTTATCTTGTTCCTGTTTTTATTCTCACAAATGTTTCGGATCAGTAAGCTAACTCGGTACAACATAAATACAGTCTAACAAACATGGTTCTGTTGGACATTTGGTTGAAATTAAGGCCATTGATGATCAATTATGACAAGACATACAGGCCCAGAAGCAATCCCAGATAATCAAGTTATTCTGAAATGTTAGTTTTAGAACAGATTTAACAGGGTGCACTTTTGTCTCACCAGTCCAGATTTTATTCCCTAAAATCTTGAAGGATAACCAAGATGGGTTTTTTGTGTGTTGTATTAGTCAGCGGAGGTTTGGCTCTTGAAATTTCTTCCATGATTACATTTTTGCCCAGTATCCCTGCCTTATTGTTGAACAGTGAGCACTGACTTGACTGAGGAAAGCGAGACGATGCTTATTATTAAAAATGTTGTCATTTTCAATAAATTTATAGCTTGCGTTCCAAAGAGATTTATTCAAAAGACTTAAAATACAGTTTAAAAACAAGAGCCTTTAAGCAGGAATCAACCATTTTTATTAAGCTCACATTTCTGGATAAAAATGTGTAATGTAATTCTAATTTTGAATTACATTTTCATTTTATGTAGGTGGAAAATCATCACAGTTATGGCCTGTCATCTGTGTCATTTTATGCTCCTTTTTACAGTTTTAAGGTCATACATTTGATGAGTGAAGGGAAGTGGATGGAAAAAGGGTTTGTCAGATGGCAGCTTCGGCTTCAGTCCACTGTTTTTCTCACAGTGGAACATTTATACCAGGCTGATCTCACACAGGAAGTCATCTGGACTCAAACTCATGCAGTGACCCACTCACAGTGCAGTTATACTGAAAAAAGCTCAAACTCCCTTAGAGAGAATTAAGTGCGACTAGCATAGTGTTAAATTCAAGAGGAAGGAAGTTACACAAGCGCGGCCAAAAATAGAGAAGTTTCTGCTTAATGCAATAAACAAAATGAACTCTTTTGGGTTTACCAAAACAGGCAAGTCAGAGGTGATTGTGATATAGGAGAAGACAGTAATGAGAACAAATGTACAATAATTTTCCAAGTACTACAACAAAACTAACCCACACGATCACCTTTTGGCAGGAGGTCAATTATTCAACAAAATTTGGACAAGAAGCAGTACAAGTAACAGCCTTCGCTTAGCCAGGTCTTCTTAACTTTAGTAGATGTTTATTTCCCTAATTTTATTGTCAATGTTTCTTTTTTCCAGAATGTTTTAGTTGTAACTTTGCCTCTGAATGGCTGCCTCAAAAAGAAAGCTAAATTATTAGCAGTTAGCTTCAAGGGATTTTCAGATGTCGCGTTCAGCTTTAACCAATTACTATCCAGGAAGCAGGGATGTAGACCCAAAGCAGCTGTGCTGTAGCAGCTTCATGTAACAGTCATGATGCTCACTGTGCAGCAGGACTGGCTAAGGTCCAATACTTTTCACACCCGTCATTTGAATCAGACTGTGAATATTTAGCAAAATGGAGTCGACATTTATTGTAAAACTCAAAAGGGAGGTAAATGGTGCCAAATCAAAAAACAGAGAATATTAATCAACATTTAAACAGAGGGTTTTCATATTCGAATCTGATTTTTTGCTGAAATCAGATTCTTTTTTTTTTTTGTCGTTTTTTTTTGCCATGGTCATTCATACTACTAGTTAAATGCAATCACAGTCAGACTGCTGTGTGAACAATTTACGACTCCAACATACTGTAACCAGCCAAGAAAGAACATTGACATTACGCAGCACAGCACTGTTTACAGAAGTAATAATATGACACTGTTTATGGGCCACTTTTACAGTTTACCCAGAAACGGAAGTGAACAGTATTTTCACAGAATCACAACAAGACCAAGGAAGTTAATATAAAAAAGGACAGGTAATAAAACCTGCCTTTTGTGGCGCATTGACTGCAGTTTCTGGAGAGAAGTATGTCTGGATGTGTAGTGAGAGCCAAGAGAGGTGGGATTATGTGATGTGCTTCACTGACTCAGAATTCTTTCATAATCTTCATTTTCAGCAATTGTTCCAGATTTACCATGTTTGTCTTCTTCTGCTGCAGAATTATGATGCCTCTCTCACATCAATGACTGCAGACACATTGAAATCAATCAGATGTGTACCTGATTCAGTACCGCACATGGAAGTGGCACAAATCAGATTTTAGGGGGAAATGAAAAAAAATCAGAACTGGGTTGTTCAGACAGTCATAAAAAAGGTCAGATATGGGTCACATATGGGTAAAAAAAAAAAAAAAGGTGGTGGATTGAGTCGCATTTTCCTGCTACGCCATAGTCACTCTGCTCTTTATAGAGTAACATGTCCAACAAGGTGATGCAAACCGGAAGAAATGTAACCGCTGCATCCCCATTTACATCTATTGATATAGCACAGTCTATGTAAGGGGAGTTACACACAGCATTTCTGAGAAATTACATATTTTTCCCTAGATTTGCACAAGAAGTGGGAATTCCTACGCAGCATTTTTATGATAAGCAGGGGAATCCCACTGGCAAAAAAACAGAAGTGAAAACAATTTTAAACCTAAACGCTTATTGATGTTTCACTAATGCCAACTAATGTTGAGGAGAACTTTAAGAACTGATTTTGTATAAATTAACAAATGAAAAAGATAAAGGGAAGGGAAGCATGACTGATGATTTTATAGCTGGTGTGACTGAGTCTGATGGATAGACATCTGACTGGTGAGGTCAATAGAAAGAAAAAACAGAAAAATCACAGAAAATAAATCCCAACAAGAAATCAGATGGCCTAGAAAATCAGAAAAAAAAACAAAAAAACAATGACGAGATGAAAAAAAGTCCCGTTCTCTTCTTTCCACGATCATGTGGCTGAGTCTTGTGCCTTCTGGAACAAACCCAAGTTCAAAGTTCAATGTATATTTAACAGAAGAGATGGATCACTAACAGAGAGTGAAAGGAAAAGAAGAAAAGGAAAACATTTAAAATGGTGAAGGGTAGGCAAGTGACCCCGTAATAAAACACACAAAAAAATGTGTTGCTGCATGAACATCAGAATAAAGGAAAGCCCCTTAACCCCCATGTGGGGTGAAAGTACGGAGTATCAGATAGCAGGCAGAAATGACAAGCTAATGGGAAACATAAATGGTTTGTCAAATAAGAAACAAGACATATGTTGGTCTTGTACAGTCATATGTCGGTCACATGAGGTGACAAAGTAGGAGTGGGGAAAGGAAAGGAAAAAGGCAGACTAACACTTAACCCATCATTTTCTGGACAATACTTGGGAAACACCATCTTCAATAACCTTTCACAATATTTTTGTCTGAAAGACAAAAGTGTTGTCCATACTGGACTTTGGTCAACTATTTCTTTGTTTTTAAATGAAGTCAATTGTTCCAACTGGAAACGTTTATAGGTGAATCCCTGAGAGAAGTCATTCTGATGAGCAATGAAGTCAGAAAAACCAACCTATTATTCACTCAGTGGCCTACAAACAGTAGAACATGCATCGCAGCTGCATACATTACCGCCTGCGATGTATGGATTACAGGAGGATTCCTGGACCTGCTGGAGAGTAAAGATCTAAAAGTATGTCTTATCAGCACCAACAAACAGCTGAAGTAAGAGCTTTACATAGACTGATTCACATGCTGAAGAAAGACACCTGTCTTCTGCTGCAGGATTAAAGTCCTGGCAGGAGTACAGCTACCATGACTCACTCACACACACACACACACACACCCACACACGCACGCACGCACGCACACACACACACACACACACACACCTACAGTTGACGGGAGAACCCAGGCATACTGGACCTTCATGCCCACAATAAGACAAGGAATTTGGGAACAAGAAAAATCCTGTGTGATTCCTGTGTTTAAGGATCACACCACAAACCACAGGGAACAACACAATGAGGAAACAAGCAACCCATCGCGACCCACCATAATAACCCTTGAAGCATTCATTTCTTCCAGTCACTCTATATTAGTGAAGCACCAATCAGGTTTTTGTCCTGCCAATTCCAATTTTGCCCAATTTCGCTTTTTGTTTTTCTTAAGCCTGCAAGTGCCAAAGTAGAAAAATATGCAGCACGCAACTTCATGAGGGATCTCGTTTGAGCTAGTAGCTACCAAAAACTATCCTCATTCATGCATGAAAACTTCTGGTTTTTGTTGAAAGCTTAGAAAATATGCTGTTTAATGATCCACTTCCTGATGCAAAGTTGTGGTAGTTTTTAGCTTTAATCTACTTAGTTGATAGAAATGAAAAAATAAGATCGGCCTCTCAAGAACTGTTTAGAGCACATTAAAGCTAAACTGGCAGATTTTATATACGGCTATTTCATTGATGCCTTGCAATAATCAAGCCTGGTTTGGGTAATTTTCTCAAAAATGTGGTATGAGGCAGTTTTTGTACTAAACAAGTAAGACAAGTACTTTTTTTTTTTTTTGTTTTTTTTTACACAGGCTGAGGTTGATTTGCAAAGCTTTTCTGATTATAAATCAAACCAGAATTTGTAACGAGCGTGTTGCATTTATTAAGGAATCAAACACTAAAGATGTGACAACACACACACACACACACACACACACACACACACACACACACACACACACACACACACACACACGACAAAAAAAAGGTTAAAACAGAAGAACTGTACTGACAGTTTTCATTGTTAATTTTTCTGTAACTAGTTACATTTTCTCAGTCACATTAAGTAACATTTTGGGAAGAAAAAAAAACAAAAAAACTTTTCCGAGTAGCTGACTTGAATAACATTTCTGGAGACTGTGAGTGACTTCACTTGAATGAAGAACAACGTTTTAGCCAGAAATGCATGAGACATAGATACACGCACCTACAGTTTATGTTGAAGTGAAACTTCTTATTTGTACACAAGCTTCATTGTTTAATGCTGTTTTTTACTTACTCAGCCTCCTGTGCCAGAAGATACAATAGACACTATCCCATCATAACTAGAAGCTTAACCAGTTTTACATATACCACTTACTCTAAATATTGGTTTAATGTTGAAAAGGTTTAGCTTGAAAATATTTTTTCGGAATTAATTTGTTTTGCATTTACGTTGTGCAGTATTTCCATCTTTAATATAACACAACGTATATATAATTGAATATATATCAAAATATAAAATCGGATCTTTTGATCAGCGATTCAGTAATCAAGCAGCTGTTTGTCAAATATCCTTTCCTCTTTAGTTAAGCAATATCCTGGAGGGCTGCTTTGTATTTGAACTTGGGTAAAAATATGTTGAAGTATTTCTACTCTTAATTTAATACAATTTTAGGTATTCTACCCACCTCTGTTCATTTTAGAGAAGCAACAAAAGTTCAGAGAAAAGGTTCAGCAAATCAAAACACTGACAATCAGTCTTTTAGCATTCTGGTTCACACTGAAATGACAAAGTAAAGAATAATATACTCTTGTAAATCCACCCCCACCCCTCCACTGCTGCAGCAGATATCTGTGACAGGCCCTGTGGTCCCTCAAACATATCTGCAGATATCAAGCAGAGAAGGAAAATACCACAGTTCAAACAAAACCTTCTCAGTTAAGAGGACTTCTGAAGCAGACCAGTTTACAGAGTGACCTTTTCAAAACTGCTCCTGACTGTTCCGCTCTCAGTGGTCCAACAAACAACAACAAGCAACAAGTGAAAAGTGAGCCACCCTCAAGTGTCGCAGCCTGACTTGACCCACTTCATCATACACAGACAGGAACAAAGGCATTTCTGTCCTGAAAACTGCCCTGCAAGCCAGGCTGGAGGCTAAATAAACCAAAAATAAAGTGGGTTTGAGCCAGCAGACAATATCAGAGGGCTAATGTAACTGACACCTCATTGTGTCCTTTTTTCCAAGTAGACTGGAGAGACTCTCTGGCTCAAGCAAGCTGACTGAGGCTGGCTAGCAACAAGAGGGCGAGCTCATTAAGCTCCTGTTAATGTTAGCTAACTGTCCACTTAGCACGCAGGCAAACTTTAACAGCGGTAACAACTTGACTCACATCTTTCTGCTCTTGTTTGTTGTTGAACAAGTTGAATCGCTGGAGTCGCGCTTTCATCCCATCCGCCATAAAAGTCCCGAAAACTGGACCTCAGCACTAACACGTCCGTTGCTCGTTTCTCGCCGTATGGGGAGCTTCAATACAAACTCTGTGGAAAGTTCATTTTGCTCTCTGAAAACCGAGGAAGATCATGCGGTTGGTTCTCCAAGCGGCGAATACGATCCAGCGTCCGCATCCGGGTTCAATCCCTCAAAGTAATGGATTCAATAATGAATGTGGCGTGCAAGCTTTTATTTTGACGTTTCACGACGTTAACTTCCGGCGTCCTTCTAGCACAGCCTCGGGTTCTTGACCTGGTTATGCCCTCCGTTGTGTTTTGGGGATGGGCTGGACAGTTCCTGTCCGCTGCACTCAAAACTTTAGGCGGTAGATGTTTTTTTCTGGGCGGTTAACGCTGCTAACGTTACCTCAGGAGGATTATATCAGTTTTCCTCGCCGGTATGCGGGTATATAAACAGTGTTTCCTGCATGCCCGGCAGACCAATCCCAATCTGGCAGGAATGAATGAATGAACTCCTTTCAGGGGTAATTACTGTAAAAGGTCTTGCTAAAGAATGAATGTCAAAGTTGAGCGTCGCAGCATTATGGAGGTCCAAAAGTGCCACAATTTAATGACTGGATAAGTGCTTACTTGAAGTTCAATTAAAAATGGAAGTTTGAACATTCATATAGTTGTTCCTTCATTTATTTTTAAATTATTTGGTCTCATGCGGAATCATTCAGTGAATTTGTCAGCCTTCCATGTTAAAATAGGTGGACTGAGACTGATCTAGTCAAATATTGGTCTGGAGACTTGATGTGCAAGTTTAATACTTTTAATACTTTAATACTTGACGGGTAATGTTACTAATTTTAATAATATTATAATGCACAACAGCATAATTTTTTCCTATGAGTCAAACGATTTCTCTTTACAGCATTTAGTGATGTTTCATACATGACTGAATTAAAATATAATTTTTTGTTTATTATGTTTAATTATTTCAGTTGTTAATCATGACGTATGCAATAAGCATTGTTTTAATGCTTAGCTTAATCCTGAGCTACTATGGCAATTACAACTGGGCACTTCTGGCACACAAAACACACAGCTCAGGTATTATGAAACCATGCACATAAACTACATAAAACAGTATAATTTTGCATTCCCTGATTGCCTTTTGATTCAACAAAACGATTAGAACCTGGTGATGTTTACACAACTTGCAAAATTTCAAACCTTCGCAATTGTCACCACCGCTTTTGATTTTAAATAACTTGGAATATTTAATTATTCACTGCAAACTGCAAATAAATTTGGCAAAATAGAGAAAAACAAATCTATCATTTCTCAGGGCATTTACTCTGAGAGACTTTGCACACTTCAGTGGTGACACCCAGTGGTTGCTTTGGTTTTAACTGCAGCAGAAGGGAAAACACGTCTCCGCTGTGAGGATTGCCATCTCTGGAGGCAGAGGACAAAGTTGAAATTTACAGCTGTACTGCTTAAATTAGTACCTGATCGTGCATTTTTCCACAAATAAAAGCTGCTTATTTACAAGACATGCACAAGATATGTCATGAATGAACGGAAGACAGGGTCTTTAATTTTGAAAAGAAAAAAAAAACAGTTTCAGGAATACCTAAAGGTTTAGGTTTTATGTAGCATTTATTGCTGTTTTGGATCACAACAAGTGTGTCGTGGCCATCGTTAGGAAAACCCACGCTAAGCAAATTCCAAAGCTTTATAAATACTCCTTACATGTTGTCCTTATATGTAGCTGCCCTCTCTAAGCAGTCATGCTGCTCATGGAAAATTAAAGCGGTTAATAGCCACAAGAGTGGGGCAGGCTATAAACAGAAAGCTAAACTTTCTGGTAGCAGCTCGCTCAGTTTGTAATGCAATACAAACTTTCTGGTCATACGTTGCAGTGGTTCTCATGTTCAGTAAGCAAAACATGTTCTCGTCATGGAGGACATTTTCTGCATGTTTGCTAAATACAAAGATAACCTCCAGAGCTTGAAACACAACATTTCAACTAATGCAGTTTAGACAACAAAATCTATATTTAGATAAAACGAAAAACACAAGAAAAGAACATGACTCCAGCTTTTAAACACAAAGACAGAGAGCCGATGATTTGGGCTTCTGTTGCAGTCAGTAACCCAAGGAGTTTTTATCATTTCAAGTGGAAATGGATTAGATTTATGCTGACGTGATCTTTGAGCAAGAATTAGACAATGTCATTGCAAGTACATAGACACTAAAAGAGGATAATGTAGAGAATTGCATCTTTTCAATTCTTGCAGTAAAGGATATAATTCGTATTCCTGGTAGACTGAGTAGAAGTGCCAGATGCATTTTAGTGGCCTACTCTCAGTCCTGATTAGAATATGACGTAATATCTGAGGATGGAGCTAATGATTAGGGTGATGACAAGGAGGGCTTCCATCCAGAAAGACATGTGAAAGTCTTCATGTCTCTCTCAATAGAATGAAATAAGAATAAATAAAGAAAATGCTTTATAAAATGTGATTTATTGTATGATGTGTTTCTAGTTGAACAATCTACCAACAGCCTTGACACCAGTATGACCACTGAACAGAATTATTGGGCAGCTTTGAGATTTATCTTTGTTGATGTAGAGATGCTAATTTAAGACACTTTTATCGAGACTTGATTATGTCCATCTAACCAGGTGCCTGCACCAAGGGCTCATTAAAATGTTGCACATATTCATAATCCTGAGACCAAAAGCAGAAAATGTATCCATCCTTTGTTTTTTGTTCCTTAAGTCTGTAACAACTCCTCATATCTCTCAGATTACTTAAACCCATTAATCCCTCATGTGGTTCTTTTTTCCAAATATCCTAAAATCGGTAGGTGATATTCTGCATTCCAAAGGGATTTCTGGGATGGTGGGATATTTTACTTCTGTGCTTCAGAACTCTGTATGCCAGTAACATATTTTACAATAGATGGGACTTTGACTGGGATTTATACCTACACCAAATTCCAATCTTACTTATCGGAATTATGTGTATGGATCTTACACATACACACACACACACACACACACACACACACACACACACACACACACACACACACACATGTGTGTGTGTTTGTGTATGTATGTGTGTGTTCCATCCAGTGTCGAAAACAGGTGACAAACTGAAAGACAAATTCTACTGAATGACATCGGGATCAAAATGGTGAGAGATTTTATTAAAAAGACTAAAGAAATTATTTTCTGAGAATGCATAAAAATGAAAATCACATTTCACCAAGTATCAAGCTTTGCCAAATGCACAGATTAAAGGACGTTTTCTCTGGATTTATTTTTAAGTTTATGTCTCAAACTCAAAGTAGCAAAAGAAATGATCTAAAACATTTTTATATGGATAGTAATTTATATGGTTCACAGTTCCAGCAGCATCATAGTAAATTTGACATTGTTTCTGTTTTAATAACAGTAATGGGCTCTTGTTATATATTTTTGATTACATTATTTATCAATGCCATTAAACTGTGGTATTTTTTACCATAGGACTTCATATTGTGAGAATCCAACATTACCTACATTATATCTTCACTTGTTAACTGACTGCTGTACTTACAATTCATCAACTGTGTTTGTGTTCTCTGTGGCGTAAACCCACAGTAAATGTTTTAGTCTCATGGCGTCCAAATACCCAGACTAGTTTGATATTTCCTCATCTGTGGGTTAGAAAACCTTTAAAATATGTTTTAATAGTGCTGTTTTATAAAGTGAAACACAAAGCTGTATGACAATCCCACATTGCCTCATAATTACTGCCTTCCTTAAAAGCAGATCTACATGTGTGTGTGTGTGTGTGTGTGTGTGTGTGTGTGCGTGCGTGCGTGCGTGCGTGCGTGCGTGCGTGCGTGTGGGTTAAAGCCCAGCTTGACAGAACCAGATCACAACAGGTGGTCAGTCTGACATCATCGCCACCATCGTCCTCACATTTCTAACAGGACTTAGAGCATAGCTAGAACAACAAGCACTCACGCGCTCATAAACTCCACAACAAACACAGTATGACAGGAAGTGGGTCTCCATGGTAACATGGTTTCATATCCTGGCTGGGCGACACGATACACTCTCCTTTTCTCCCAGACAAGAAACCCCAGAAACATGCTCAGACTTTTAAAGTCTGTGTTTGTTTCTGCTCCGGCGTTCGCTCAGTAGTATTTACAGTACACTCCACAGCACATGGAGGCTGCGCTCACAGCCGAAACCTGCAAGGATTTGTTACATGACCCCCAGTCCCAGAACATGTGCGCATGTATCATGTGAGCAGCAAGGGGGACGTAGGGGTTAAGGTCATACTGACATTTTGCTTTCCATCTTCTTTTAGCTTCGCATCTAATATCCTTCATTGTCTTTGGTATGTTGAGCCGTGGGATGCTATCTGATGTCTCTGACCCGGCGCCCGCAGCAGCTGCAGCTCTGCTGCTCCTACAGAGGCTTTTGGAAACTCACGCCATGTGGAGGAAAGTTGAACGGATCAGAGGTCAGCAAAGTGTGTTAGTATACACACGGTGTTATGTGTGGTGACGAGCGGGATAAAAGCCCAGCGCAGGTGGGCTGCAGAAGGATGTCAGATGAAATACCAGTGCAGTCACTCTGAACCTCCAGCCAGCATTTAGTCATATAAATAAACACAAAGAACAAATATAGTCTCTGCCACACTGACCCTTGCTCTTAATTCCCATCTCCAGCCCGACATGCCATATATCTTTTAAACCGAATCAATATTTACAGCTTGAGCTTGTGTTGATGTGTTTATTACCTATTCTAGGAGTTCTCTCTTTGATTTATGAAAATGCACATGTACTCATTTGAGTCTGGAGAGTAGCTGGAACATCCTCTTAGATTTGGTTTAAAGGTCATAATTCACGTCACCTTTAGAGTTACGCCTTATAATGTCGAATGAGTTCTGTAACGAGACGTCAGCATGGTGCCATGTGGAAACATAACTGGGACTCCAGTCAACCACAGTAAAAACCATTATATCCATAAAAGGAGAAGAGTGTGGAACAGTGGTGAACCTTCCTATCGGTGGCTGGCCTAAGCAGAATGACTCAACTGGGAGGTCACAGAAAATCCAGGAACAAACTCTAGAGCACTGCAGGCCTCACTTGCTTCACTTATCAGAGTTCATGTTGAGAAAACAAAAAAAAAGAGATTGGATGAAAAATGACATCCGGGGGAGAATTACATCACTGCAAAGCAACATCAAA
This sequence comes from Poeciliopsis gracilis, assembly GCA_911649635.1. Lineage (NCBI taxonomy): Eukaryota > Metazoa > Chordata > Actinopteri > Cyprinodontiformes > Poeciliidae > Poeciliopsis > Poeciliopsis gracilis. Next base: position 774,748 of record CAJVRI010000128.1, read on the forward strand.
ACAATAAGGCCACGCTCGTGTTTTCCAACACACATGAGAGAAACCATCGACTCATCATTATGATGCAAAATTGAAAACTGGCACTCCTGCCGGCCACCTTATTGCCAGCTCCCTCAACTACCAATATGGAAAAAGTATTTTTTTAAGGACGGAGGAAACATAACAGTGTCTTAAGTAAACGTGCACCAGGTTTTTTTTCTTTCTTATTTTGTTGTTAAGCTTAGCAAAAGCGTTTAGAGCGAGATTTAATTCAGAAACGATCCCAGAGACGTTCAATTTCAGTGGAAACTGCTCTTTGCAGACATGAAGAGAGTTTGTTCATCAGATCACAAACACCAACAAATAGCAAAATACAAATCTGAGAAAGGACAGCTACCGTTTTACTCAATATGTTCATCTGTCTCCAAGCAGTTATAGGGTTGAAATCTGCTGGATGAGCCGAAACTGGTCTGATCTCAACTTCCAGATGTGCACAATCTGGAGCTGTCATGATCTCTTTGGTATTACGGTGGTCTACATTTACCTTGGTTTGATTGGTCTGTGCTGTTATTGTCATGTTTATCATTTTTCTCAGTATTTTTTACACCAGTTGTTGCCCATGTTTATCTACCAGCCGGCCTCAGTCATGACTGCAGTCATTCAGCTGCTGTTATTTGGCCATTGTCTCCCATCTGTATGTAATCTGCCTGTTTGATGATTGCCATTGTCTCCACCTTGGGACATGATCCTTAATCCATTCTGCTATTTCAGGTCTCTGTCATTTACGGTTTAGTCTTCTTTACTTTCTCCATCGAGACTTTGTGCTTTTAGTTTCAACAAGTCAACAGAGCCGTGTTTGTTTTTCACCTGCTGCTTCCGGCGCCTCAACTTTTCCATCACCTGTTTAACTTCAGTTCAGTCTCACCAAAACTTGCAGCAGATCTAAACCGAATTTCAGTCTTTATCATGTTGACTTAAGGAAACTTGAGAGAAACAAACACTTTGAGGACATTTATTCAAGGGAATAAGAGAAAAGGATCATCTAGTCTTATGGACCAGTTAGTCATGATGCATATATCTAAAGATTCTGGCAGAAATATTCAAACCTCTAACTTTTCCACATTTTGTCATGCAACAACCAAAGCTTCAGCATATTTTATTGGATTGGTGACAGACCAACACAAGGTGCTGTGTTTTTATAAAGTGAAGGGAAAACAATAGTTTTATAGTTGTGTGCAGTTTCAGCTTCTAGTCTTTATGGATATGTCTGCACCAGCATTGCACACTTGGACACTGAACTCTTTGCCCCATCATCTTTTGCAAAATAGTTTAAGATTGGAATTAGATCACCTGTGAAAGTCTATTTTTAGGTCTTGCCACAGATTTTTATCTGCATATAAGGCTAGACTTTAACAGGACCAATCTAATATAGAACCACACTTTCATCTGTGGTATCCCATTGTAGCTCTGATGCTACATTCAGGGTCATAGTCCTGCTGGAAAGTGAACCTTCACCACAGATTTTCTTCCAGGATTGGAAGCATTTAGCAATAAGGTCCCTCTCATGTATTCCAACATGAGATCCCATAGCAAGGATTCTGCTGCCAACATGTTTCACAATGAAGATGCTGCGTTACAGATGAACTCTTTGTGACGATGCTGAATGTGCGCTACTCTGTGTTGGTCAAATGAAGTTCAAACAAAACAAACTAAAGTTTGTAGTTCAGGTGAATAAATATGAACAAGTTAAAGAAATGCTCTACATGCACTTGCAATATATATGTGTTTGTGTTTCCCTGCACACATTTGCACATGTTAAGACACTCTTTATTCCCACAGGTGCCTACCTTGGTGCTGTCCAGGCCCTGGAAGACGTAGCAGGCACACTTCAGCGAGTCTTTCACCAGGCAGGCAAAGATACTGGTCTCCTGGCTGTTGTGAATTAACTTGGTCACTTGATGAGGACGACATTCAAACAGCACCGTGTGTGTCAGAGGGTCCCAGAGACGGCGCTCGGCCAGGACGGACACGCAGCGCACCCAGGACGCAGACACACACAGAAGCACGGTCATATTACTGCATGAAGGAGAACCTCCTGCAGCAGGACGCTGCCCGGCACCCACATCCTTCTTGGAGGACCTGCAGATCTCTGCCACCACCCAGGGCAGCATGGCCATGGTGGTCAGGTTGTGAACTACCCTGAAACCAATCATTGTCAGTTGGTATCTTATCTCTTCCTCCTCCATCTGCCCCCTCCATGGTGCTGCCTTCTCCCAAGCCCCGGCACATTTCTGGGGACTCTGAGCTGCAGCGTTGAGGCGTGAAAGGGAGGGACACGAGTGATGGTTCGGGGTTAGCTTATGCCGAGTTTTCTCAGAGCTTCGTGGTCTCTGGGCTTCACTTCCTTTTGGTTTCACATCAAAGTAAAGTCCATCCATGTTTTTTCAGGGACCAGTGGTCTCCACTCTACCTGTAAAACATCAGTGAAAAGTCACAGCACACCAAATTTAGAGTTAATTTTAGTTATCTTTCCAGATCCTTACTCAATAAAGTTCAATTTATTTTCATTGCTTTGCAAAACCTTCCCATAGACTTTGAGCTTTTGCACATTTTGTGATGGTACAGCTACCAAACTTCAGTGTATTTTATTGAGATCCTGTGTGAGAAACCAACACAAAGCAGTTCCTAATTGTGAAGTGAAATATATTTGCAGGGCACGTGATATAACAAAGATTTACAGCAAATGTCATCTAAACACGCACCTCCCAGTGCAAACAGGTTCAATTCGCATCCAGTTTATGTAAAATCCACAATGCTGCAAAATGAATGCAGATTCATTTCAGCATAAACCTTCTAAATTCATGATTTTCCATGATTATAACACAATGCACGGTCAGCTCGTCCTTTCAGCCCGACTGAGAAAGTTTTAATCTGAACAAGTTGAGTGACTTTTACATCCACAAGCACAAATAAACACATGAACACAGAGAAACTTATATCCGAGCGTCACAAGCAGGCATCCCGAGGTTTGTTTCAGAGAGAATGATGATGAGCTGTCTAATTTTAAATGCAAACACCGGAGCGGAGATCATCAAATTACAGCGTCCACGTAAACAAAACGATCATATGAATAAGAAACACGCACAAAGCGGCTCCTTGCACCACCTCATCACGGTCGACCTTGTTTTATTTTCAAACTTGAGATCAGCTCAGCCTGAAGATCTGTCCGCCACAGAGACACCAAGCGGAAGTAAAAACCTGCACATTTCACATGTCATCTGCCATATAGAAAAAATAATAATAATAAAATAAAATCTGCGTGTGAGCAAGAAGCGGTCCTCAACGCACCGGCCTCTAAACGATCTAGATAAACCTCGTCCACAAAGAGCCCAATCTCATCATGTCTTCCTCCTGCTGGACCAGCCTTACCTGTTATACTGCCTGCTGTCCGGCGTGCCTTCACTGGCAGAAACGCATTGAAAGGAGGTTCTTGTCTGACAGCGAGCAGCCCGCTCATACCCACACCAGAGGAAGGAGAGAGAGACCTTTCCACGTTCGGCTCTCGCTGTTTGCGGCTCGAGTTAAATATAGAAGACAGGGCAGACCCGACCTCCCTCCTCCGCACAAGAGCACGGCGCCTGAAGATGGTGCAAATTAATAAACATCCACGGTATGTCCGACCCAACATTTCATTCCACTCAAGATGTCTGTGTTGTCAGGAACCGTTTTTATTGGTGGGGAAAGTAATGCAACAATAGTGAACAGCGTTGAGGAAAGTACATTTCAACAGAGGTTTCTCTCACTGGAAAGTAACAGGAAGGTGTGAAAAGTCCCCGTCAGTCGCAACACAGGTTCATTTAACGGAATGAGCAGAGTAGAAGAATGAGTGCACAATGTCTCCCCCTAGTGGCCGTCTAGGCACTCATAAAGTTGATTATAAGGCAAGCCGACAGAGTATGGAAAGCCGTGTAGGATATAAATCTTCCAGCTCCACCTAAAGTTTAATAAGTGCAGTAAGTAGCGCCACCTATCAGTGAAAAGCTAGCAGACGTTCCATCAGTACCATTTCGTTTTGAAAGATAGAGCGCCCCCAGCTGGCGGCACACAGATTCTCCTCACAGGGGGGAAGTTACTGATTTAACTCCTCCAAGGTTTTAATTTACACACATCTGGTAGTGTCTAATGAAGGCACTAATGCGATTATCAAATACTGGATGGGGGTTAAATAAATTCAAGGTGGTGCTAGAATGGTCAGAGTTTAAGTACAGAATTGTTTTCTGTATAACATCAAATTATAAAATAACCATTAAAGATTCCAGAGTTTTGTTATGAACCTGGACTGAAAATACAGAAAGTCTCATCGTTTGACAGCTTTTGTCACCTATATTACAATTTATAGCAAATTACTTCTAGAAAAGATTTCATAATCTATCAAAAGATGTAAAAAAAAAATAAAATAAAAACATTACTGACAAGAGAGCTAAAACACAGGCAGTCACATATTTTGATCGCTGTTATGAGAAAATGTGTTCATACTTTAAAACTCAAACCGAAAAGTATATCAGCTTGAGTTTTTCTACTGTCTGCAAATCATTTTTTGCCACAGGTTCAACAAGATGGACCGAACTTTTACCAGAGGGCTATCCACCGAGTTACACTAGGGTCGCATTTTCTGAAGAAAAAAAACAAAACAACAAAAAAAAAGCTGTCAGACTATGAAGCCACCTGAATCCTTGTTCCCCCCTGCAAACACCTGGAGTCACAATATCTCATGGTGACAGAGTTTGTTGTAATGCCAGTAAATCTGCAAACTCTGCAATCAGTTTCCACATGTGCAGTGATGATAAAGATCTAAACATTCAGTGGTAGATATATCATTAACAACATGACATAATTTCAAAGCAGTTCCCAACATTTAGTTGTGTTCCAGGGCATCTTTTCACATCAGCAGCAGAGGAAAACACTGATACAAAAGCAAAGTGTTTTCAGAAGATATCATGTCAAATACAGGCAATGCACAGCATAATACCGTCTAGAAAAAAGGGATGATTAAAAGGGAACACAAGTGATCAAAAGAAATGAGGTATACTTAAGGTTCCAGAGGTATCTCTGTTCTGCTAGCAAATATACACTCAGAATGAAAACAGATGGATAAACATAGGGAATTCAGTTTTTTAGAAACAGCACCAAAGGAAGAAAAAAAAATCCCTGCTTTATTCTGCTAGAGTTGATGGCATCATAAAAATTGAAATCTTTTGACATTAGTAAAAAAAAGATATTGTGGAAAACCTCCTGACAATTTCAAAAATAAATGAATAAACGATTAATCGAGTTGCAAGGGATTCAACTTTACGGATCTTAGTCAGATTTTGACTCCAGCTGTGATTGGCAAAGCAGTGATGACTGCCATCAGAATGTTAGTGTGCACACTTGTTTATATTCTGGTTTGAATGTTTCTAAGTAACTGGTTTCTGTGGACAATCAATACACAGGATAAGTAAATGCCACGAAATACAGATAGACAAAATCAAAACATCTGCTCAGTTCCATTATGCCTTCTGTGATGCAACTAGAGGAATGTGTCCAATTTATTTCAAACAAAAGTAGCAAAACAAATAGAAAAACTTTTATCTCCATAGTGATTAATTTTATAGAAAAGTTTGGTTAGTAACTTTAGGCATAAACATCCAGAGGGACTCATTCTTAATTCTGCTAAAGTGAGGTGAGATTTTTGCTTTCCTGATGCAAATGATTTCAAAATGAACCAAACAATTTGTCATTGCTAGTACAACATCTAAGGGTCTTAGGACAAACTAAAAAAAAACAAAAGTTAATTTATCTGGAAATAAAAATAGCCAATCCCATCAGGGGTAATTACGATGTGAAATGATGGTGAGAGAGACGTTTCTCAGCTTGGTCAGGAAGTTTCCATCAGAACTATTCTGGCTTGGGCTGCAGCTTATTCTTCACAGGCTCAAAGAAGTTCTCAACAATGGCATCAACCAAATCATCCAGTTCCTTCTTCAGATGTGTCACATCACTGAAAAACATCATCACATGATAATTAACTGAAGTCAGGTGTTACACTCTATATATTGTTTTATTGAACAAAATGTTCGATTAATGTTTCACACGCCATCACAAAAATCAATGGCCACTAAAATATTTTAGTTGCCATATTCAGACAATTTGCACTTGAGTGTGGTGTGAATTGCCTTACCTGTTGCCAGGTGCAGCACAGAGCTCAGTGTAGTATTTGATCTTGGGCTCAGTGCCGCTGGTCCTCATGGTGGCGACGCCGCCGTTGGAGAAGGTAAAGGTGATCATCTGACTGGAGCTGGAGGTCGGAAGAATCTGGAAGGAGTGTGAGGGAGATCAAAAATGCAACGTCATGTTAAACACATTTAACATATATTTCAGTGTTTTTAGACCAAGATTTGTGTCACTGTTTACTCTTTGGACATTTAGAGAACCTAGGAAAATATACACAATAGGTAAATCCACTGTTATATGGCTGAGCCATTATGTACTTGTGAAATTCTCTTAAGAAAACTTTCCTTTCTTTCTATAGCTCTATTAAAAAAAGTTACATCCCTGTAAAAAAAACTTTAAGATAAATAGTTTTTTACTGCAGAATAATCTCTAATCTCTAAAGCTTTATCTCTAAAGAAAATGAGTGAAGAACTGCAGCAAAGAGTGGCATCATGGGGTCATCAAGCCTCCTTAACAATTGAGGCTTTTGTGCAAATCTTTGACAGAGGTGCCAATAATTGATTGTTGATGTTGTCTACTTTCTACCTTCACAGTAAGATGTCAGGCTACATTCTGCTGTGAGAGCGTGCTCTAATGTTGTGTTCAGGTTTCTTACAGCCTTCTTGTCGGGCTGGTTGCTGTCATAGCCGGTGGTCAGGTCTCGAACAGCAGAGATGGAGAAGCGGCCACATTCTGATGGGTATGAATCCTTCTTGCCGCTGAAGTTGCGCAGACGTTCAAACAGATTGCGGATTACTTCCTGGTCATGGCAGATGAAGTAGGAGTTCTTGCTGATGTGATAGCCATATCTGACAATTTGGCAGAGAGAAAGTGAGAGTTAGTCAGCAGTGACACCAAATGGCACTTAGTTTAATGTCACATCAGCATAACATAAACATCTTACTCTTCAAAGATGGTGGTGAGTTGTTGGGAGAGGCTTTTGTTTTTGGTGGCCAGGTATGAAGTCATCTCTCCTGCGATAGCTGCAGCGCTGACTCCATCCTTGTCCAATACGGAGTTACAACACATATAACCTGAGACACACACATGCAGGCAGTCGATTTCCAAAAATCTGACCTGGTCTGTTCGTCTCCAATAAAAAAAAAAAGATATGACTATTTAATTAAACAAACTGTGAGTGGTAGATGTCCACATCCACAACATTTTCCATTCTCAGGTGATAGAAAGCACAGAAGACTCCAGTTCTTGATGAAGACGTCAAGAAATGGTCCATAAATATAAATCCTGCCTGTGTCTGTGGATTTCCCCCAACAACTCTTCTGTCTTTTTGTGTTATTTCACAAATCAAACTGCTCTTTTCTAAGACTAATTGAAAAAAAGTCAGATAAGGGTAAGCTAATTAATTTGGGCATAACATAGAATAATTTGATTGAAAGTTAAGACATATTAATGATTCCGAAAAAATTTTTTTCTATTTTCAATACATCTTTACAACAGGCTTTGACCAAAATGTCACTTTGAGGCAGTAGTTTTCTTATGTCCCAACTTGGATAACACAGTTTAATATGACTGCTGTAATGAAGCAGCCAACAAAACACTCAAAGACATCTTCATGACCAGGAAAGAATCCTAACACTTCCTGCCAGGGTAAATAAAACACACGCCTTCAGACATTTTAATCTAAACCACTCTGTGATTTAACAGAGTGATAACATCAGTTTGTGTTTGTACCTACCTATGGCCTCCTCAAAAGCAAACAAAACACTCTTTCCCTGGTCCAAGAGGTCTTTGGCTCTGTTCCCCATCCATTTAAAACCCGTTAGGGTTTCCTGTCCAAACATCATAAGAAAAAAGTCTTTAGAAACAACAAAAATGTGGGCTGACACATATCACAGCATAGAATGCCTATAAAAAAAAGTAATTTAACTAAAACCATGTTTAAATACATTATATGAAAAAAGTTATTTTTTCTCACTGAAATTAAATCAGACTAAACTGTTAAATAAAATTATTTATTTTTCCTAAATGTCAAAATAATAGAGAACTCTGTAGTTTTCTTTTTGTTTAGCAAATTATGATGTCATGGCTTTAATCGTTCTGATAGATTATTTATCACCATCTGTGGTAAACCACAGCACTACAGCAAAATGCATGACCAAAGTAAAACAAATGTAAAGACTAAGAAAATGCATGTAAACTTCTGACTGTGAAGAAAGTTCCCTCTTTACCCTGATATTTAGCAAACAGATATTCTAACTGAACTAAAACTGCAAAAGATCCTCTATGATACAATAATACAGGATGGAAAGTGAATGCAATAAAGTATTTTCATGCAATAGACTCTGGTATGCTTGGAATCAACAAATTTTTTCTAGAGATGTTTTGCAAAAGAGGCCAGAAAAGTTTGCAAGCTTGAATGCATTACCTCAAAGTGGAAGCCCTCCTTCAGAGCGATGGCTCTGAGTATTTTGGATGACACGGTGCTTGCCAGCATGTAGAGGTTTTTCACCGCAGCAGCGTCAGACTTCTGCTCACTCCAGCAGTGGAACATCCACCAGCCGAGCAACGCTCCGAGCTCGTTACCACTGAACACACGCCACTGTCCACTGAGCCACACGAGACAGGAAGGTTAAAGGTAAAGAAGCACTTCAGTCTCCAAGGCAGAATTACATCATCGAATTAAAACTGATCTCATTGTAGTAGCATAACTTCACATAAGAAACTCAGCAAAAACAAAAATACAAAATAAAAAAATCATATAATTATATAGTGAATTTATTCAGTGACAAGAAATATCCGACATGGAGAAATACTCAAACAAACATATTCAGACAAATTCAGCTACACAAGAATTCCTCTAAGATAAAAGTAAAAGCAACATTTTTATTATTTATTCTTCACTTTTTAAGTTAATCTGAGTTTCTGACAACTCCAAATTAGCTCTGGCAGCCTAACATGCAGGAAGGTTGATTTTTAGACCAGTGAGCCAATTCTGTCTTGATTTTTTTTTTTTTACCTCCTTTACCATCCTGGTCAATGTGCAGAATGTTAAGATGTATAGTGGCACTCATCCAGGTTAGTGGGTGAAAAAGAAAACCCCAAAAAATAAACAGGTCTCTATGGCCCCCCCAAAAAACAAGAAGTTATCAATTTGTAATTGGAAGATCTTACAAACGCTGATCAACTTTAGAAATTTAAGTCTACATCTAAAAATGTTTCAGTTGTGTTTATCTAAAGCAGGACGGCCGTAGGTAACAGTAATAGTTGTCCAACTGGAGATTTTATTAAAAACTATTTTTTACTTTTTTTTTCTTCCTGTAAATAAATGCGCTCAAGGTAAAAAGTGGATTTTTTTCAAAAATTTTTTAGAAAGATCGTGCTATTAAAAAAAAAAGGAAACTATTTTAAGCCGTTCTATTTATCTGTACTAGTGACCAACGCGTTTGCATTCATAAAAATGTCATTGCAGAAATGTGTGGTTTGTTTATATTTTTAAGTGGTTTTCTAAAGTCATAAATGAAACACAAACCTTTCCTGCTTCTCTGCGACAGCTAATCGATCAGCATCAGGGTCATTGGCCAAAACCACAGAGGCTCCTTCCCTTTCTGCAAGAGCAAACGACAATGTCTGCGAACCAAACCGAAAAATTACCAAATGAACACAAACACAGCAGTGGCTGAATTATTTCCATGTGGGGAGCGTTGGGTTAGTGTGCACTGCGTACCAGAACTCCCTTCCCCTCCTCAGGATTTGGGTATTTGACTGTGGGAAATTCAGGGTCTGGATCTTTCTGTTCTTCTACGGGATACGGGGGATGAAGATCAAAAGCCTTGAAAGCCGACTGAACAAATGTGTGACCAACACCGTGCACAGACGTGTGCACTATTTTCACCTCTGATTTCTTGTTTATCTCTCTGCAAAGAAACAAGTTAAATCATCTATACACTGTACCACATGAAACACTACATAAGTGTTTTAAATGCTACATGCTGCTGAACACGTGGGAAACATATGGAGTACCTGTGATGACAGTGTTTCTGGATGGCTTGAAAGTATTGTGTGTTAATATCCTGGAAGGGATCTTTCAGCAAGGCGGCCTTCAGGGCCTCCTCTGTGTTCCAGGATGCTGGCCAGGGCTCCAAGTTCTCCTCAATGGCTTTGGAGATTCCAGAATCATGAGGAGACACGATCTGGGCGCCGTTTTCCCAGTAAACCTGGCAGGAAAAAATGTATCCTTTAGATTATTTTTCCATCTGTTTCCCTGTGAGAAAGATCAAAGAATGAACTACAGTGGTCTATGACAGCGTTACGGGTCTGGATAAAAACGTACTGATGCACTTCTGACGAAAACCAAAACGTAAAGTTGACAAAGTCAGCTGTACCTTGTAGCCGTTGTCCTGCTTGGGGTTATGAGAGGCGGTCACCATGATGCCAGCACACAGACCCAGGTGGGAAACTGTGAAAGGCTGCAAAAAGAACAACATGTTAAAGATATGTTACATACAAGAACAGAAAAATGCTAAAAATAAAGTCCAACACGGAGCTTAGAGTTTATAGATAAATATTTAGACTGAAAGGTTGAGGTTTTGACTTCAGGTAAAGAATAATCGGTGCACTATACACTGCAGACGTGTCTGGACAGAAAATACAGAGAACATGACGATACCCTAAACACATCCTGTGAACTCTGTGTGTTATGTAACATGCTGTGCACCAGAACTGAGTGACTTTTTAAATGGAATTTGCCCTGGAGTTTATGTCCTCACAACGTCCGTCCCACTAAAATCCTGTCAGCAGACAAACTTGACTTAAAAATGTGCTTATTATGTGGTAAATCTCTTTTTAACCAGCTAGTGTGTTATTATATCAGACACAATCAATGCCCCCAAAGTAGAGAACACAGATGTTTAAAAGCGTACCACAAACGGTGTTGGGGTGATCTCAGAGAAGAGGTGGACCGGGACTCCTCGGCTGATGAAAACTGCTGCGGCCAGGCTGGCGAAGCGCTTGCTGCTGCCCCCACTGGTAGGGTGGGCGCGTGCGTCGTACCCAATGACCACGCCTCTCTCCTTAAGGTTACTGAAACTCTGCTCCAGGTAGCAACAGAAACCCTGAAACATCAGAACAATTGACTGAATGATTGGGAGAAAGTAAGCTGGTGTGAGTTTATAGATATTCTGATGTTCTAACGCTGATAGAAACTCGTCTTCTGGCCTGGCAAAAGACTTCATATTCAAATAGTTTGAGCCTCTAAATAAAAGTATTTATTTCCACTGGTCCAACAGCAAACTAATAGTGTAATATAAAGGTCTGACTGTTTCAGCTAAATATACAGGAAGAACCTACTGGTGACATACAGAAGCTTGTGAGCTTTAGGCTTTAACATGACACTCATGTGACTTGAATGCTTAATGTCTAGCAGTAGCTTATCAATTAACCAACCTGCGTGGTCTGGATAATTGTGAGGTCATTCATACAGGATATGCCGGGGCCCATGGCGGCTCTCAGTCCAGCCGTCCCAAACTCCATCCTGGAGGAGAAACACTTCTTCAGAGCCTCCATCGATCCGTCCTTCACCATGTCCTGCACCAGGGATATCGTCTTGGGGTTCTAGGAAATATAAACCCAAAATGTTTTTACTGTACTCAGAAATACAAACAGACTTATTTAATGAGAAACTTTGGGTTTGTATCTGGTAATGATGAGGTTTGTGTTACAAAATTTGTTTGTGGCATCTTATATCAAATTTTAGCAATACCCTGTGACTTCCCAAATCTGACAAAAAGAAGTTGTACAATTTTTCTTTGCTTAATACTGTCTAAAAACCCCCCCAAAATTTGAAAGCTTATAACAGATGAAAATAGTATGAAAGTCATAAACGCATGTAATAAAAACGTTTAGTGTAATTTTACCTCAGACGTTCCCAAACAAAATAACAAAATAAAATAGAATAAAAATATTTATTTTTCTCAGTTTTGTATAAACAACTTTCAATCATTTGTGGCACACCAAAAAGGTGATGAAAATGTCTTCTCAGTAAGACTTGTCTTGTTCAGTGAGACCCTCTTAACACAATTATCCTAAGACTAATGGCTCTGAGTCCCCTGAGGATCTAATTGGTGGCACTGCATGTCTCCTTTGGACTGGTCAGATGGTCAGTGTGTGGTTATCCTTCTATAATTACCAACATGACTATAATAATTACATAAACAAATAATTAAAGCTGAGCTATTTTCCTGCAAATGGTTTGTGAACCAGACTGTGTGAAAATAAATAAAAAGCTTGATAGTTAACAGGATGAATACATTTTGATGAAATGCTGTCTGTGTTAACAGCTGGCAGTTTTAGTTTTCTCTGTTCAACATGGTGGCAGTAAATCAACTTCAAAATAAACTTTTCAAAAATTAGTTAATAAGAAGACTGTAATGGAAACACAAACAGCATTAACTACTACTGTATTAGTTGGTTAAAAGTCTACTATAAGTACTTTTAGTTAGTTGTTGGTAACTCTAAATTTAGTGTACAAAACACTGATGAACTTTGTGGTCAGCCAGCATCACAGCGAAAATACACAATTTTCTAAACAGTGGAAATCACAAACTGTTTTTGGTGGAGGAAAGCATAAACACTGACATTAACTGTTCATCAGCTACGTTTGAGCGGTGCAGATTTTCAAGTTGTTCCCCTGAATGCAGCGGTTGGAATCAGCCATGCTGCCTGTCAGGTAAACCCCGGAGTCCCGAGTCAGCTAAGCGGCTAGCCCCGAGCGCTCACCCGGTCATACTGCAGCCACTGCCGGACGGCCTGGTCCAGCTGGGCGTCGCCGGTTGGTTTCAAACCGTCCTCCATCTTTTCTTCCCGCCTCTTGGTCCGTCCTGTCAGGTTCTCGGAGGATAAAGAACCGAGCCCGCAGCTCTCTCTGACAAATGCAGATGCGGATGTCGGCACCTGACTGCGACCAACATGGGGCGGAAACGACGTAACGCGTCACCAGCAATGTCAGTACTGAGGCGTTCAGGAGCCGTTGGGAAAAGCCATTAGCATTTTGAGCGCTTCCAGACTCTCCAGACTGGATCTAAACCTTTTGCATTCTTTCCAAAATGGCTCAAGGTGTGCAGAGATAAAAAAAAAAACACAAGGTTTCCTTATCTACCAATTCCCTCACTTCTGATAAGAATCACGTGTACAAATTTTATTTGGGGGTATCAGAAAAGGGAGTCCAACAGAAATAGACATAACTCATGTTTTACTTTTATTTGTAAAACATGCTAAGCAATCTTTGTTCACAGATTTCTTTAATAATTTGACAAGGTTATAAGCTTAAAACGCAAAGCTATAGTAGAAAATCAACTAATGAACCAGGCATCTCAGTGTCTGCTGGGTTTATTGTTTAGGAGACAGACACTGCTCATCTGTTAAAATATTATCTTTTCAAAAACCATCAGTTAAATCAATCAGAAGAAAAGGGGCACTTCATAAAATATAAAGTTTTATTTTAGGTGTTAAATTGTACACATTATACATAACTTTTCTGCTAAAACTGTGTAAGATAATGTGCTGAAACTAAAAATTGGCAACAAATTAACTATACTACACAACATTCACTTGACCCCAGGAGTTTATTTCCAGTGTTAGAAAAAACATCAATCATTGTGGCAAGCTTCTCTGTGAGGGACAGTGGGCTCTGGCTTAGTCCTCTCCTGCCAACAAGTATATTAAAAACATTAACAGTTGGCTAAGCCATTTTGTCCTTAAAAGTAGAACATGTCATCTTCATACATTCACTGTTAATGTCTTAATAGTGAGAATGTTTTATTTTTCTCATATTCAAAGATGTATGAACACTTTCAAGTGAGATTTGAACAAATGCACATGAACAACAAAAGAACTTTCCACAGCATAGTTTAAAGGGATGTTAGCAATTCGTTTGATCCAAACCCTGTTTTGGGACTGTTTACAGATCAGCATCAGACACACAGCAACAAGAATTGTTCAGCTTTAGACGTTATTATGGTCTGATCATTCATTTTGAATAAACTATTAAACTGACAGTAAAAGGTATGTTCAGAGTTCACAATGAAAGAGCTCGTTTTCAAGTTTGTTGTAAAAAAAACAACAAAACTTTTTCCTTTCGTTTAGAGAAAAACGAGGTTAAATGTTAGAGCTGTGTTTAAAACAGAGGATTTTACTGTACTTCAGTTACAGAGTGTACCAGTAAATTAACTTTACAATGTAGAAACAAGCAGGAATCATGAAAATGCTTCACTGTAACCCAAACCTTAACAACAAACCTAATTATCACTAACAAGTGATCATGTCTGACAAAGAAAACGAAAAACTGTCAAACTGGTCTGATCATACAAAGCAACCATTTTATTAACAGTTTGAATATTTAGCTATATCTGCTGTTTGAGCTCTTTGACTTCAATCATGGTGAAAATTAATTCTTGAAGACATTGTTAAAAACACCAAATAAGTAATTGGATTCAGATAGTTGCATTCCTATTAATGTGAGTTATACATGTATACAGTTACATAATATGAACTGTCACTGCATTTTTTATGTGATCAATGTTACTGTTGCAACGGACATCCTGGATGCAACATTTGGTTATTTAAAATACTTGTGGTTCCCTGTGTTTACAACGAGGTTATTTCAGTAATTTGACTTCTTGCAACTTTTGTTACTGGGATGAAAAACGGTTCTTGTAAAAACGTTCAATAAAGGGTTTTCGAGACATAATTCTGGCTTCAGTTCCAATTATTTAACGCTCAATAACAAAATATTCCTAAAGAAACAACCTTTCACAACCTAACACACACTACTATTATCTGCTGCGTTTCCGCTGTTTAATGAGAAACAGGTTATCTTCTTCTGAATGCGTGGCTCCACGCAGTTGTTTTTTAGCAGTCTTATTGGAACATCCCTTCTGTCTTTTCTTCTGTCCAGCCTGATACTTTTTTGACAATTCTGAGTCCTGACTCCTCTCTCCTCCAGTCCTAAAAACAAGGTCTGTTATAGATGAATTAACTTGTTTTGTTCTACAGCCCTTCTTTTTCTTTGTCATCTTTTCTCCTTGTTTCCTTGAGGTCCTCCTCCTCTGGGAAAGTCATCTGCTTCATCAACAACTAGCTTCCTCAATGGCACTGGGTCTCTTGTGGTGGGAACAGCTCTTTTAGGCTTCCAGGGTTTTGCACTGCCACCACTTTTGGGCAACTTAGCCATCTTTGATTTGGGTGTAGCACCAACAGAGTCATGATCATTGAAGATGATGTGACTTGGACTTGGTCTGTAGCTGTTTGGGATTCGATGAGGCGCATTCGTAGGGCTGGCGTTGTCATTGTTGATTTTTTGTTTCTTTCTTAGTGGTCCAGGGTTTGGAGGGGCTGGAGATGCAGAAGACGGATTGCCATTTCTTCCCATATCTAAGAACAAAAGAATTAATAAAGGATTTAAACATTCAAATAATTTTTATTTTTGTTTGATACGGCACAGAGAAAATACAGGCTCATAGCATCCTCCACACTTACTGGCATGGCAGGTAAAGATGTGTAGAAAGCCTTGAAATAAGTTCAGAATCTCTCACTGAAACTTTTTTAAGAATTCATCCTTTAACAATTTAAAATTATATTTTAATAAAATTACTACTGTCACATTTTCTGGTACTTCTAGCAATCCCTTTGCCATAACGCAACTGAGGCATTACTACTCAGTCCACCATGACTTCCTGTTTGTCTGGTGTATAAATGTGCTGTGATAGATACTCATTCTTCTTAGCCACTCTTCAAAATGGGAAAGACAAGACAGCATGTCATTACGTTCTGAAGTGTGTGAATTGATCCAACTTAAGCAGTAGTTATGCCCACTGTTACGTAAAGTGGAGGATCTGTGATGCTGTGGGAATCACAGATCACAGACCAAGGGAATCTCGCTGGAATGGGAAAGGAGCAGATTTTAAAATAAAGTCTTCTGTCAAGAAAATGAAGATGCTTCCCCTTTAAGTGCTGCAAGAGTATAATGATCTAAAACATCACAAATCACAGAAAGAAATGCCTAATCGACTTTATTTCAAGGCCATCTCAGCCTCCACATCCAAATCCTACATGAAACCTGTGTGGTGAGCTAAAAAGTAGAGAGAATTTGAAAAAACTCAAGACAGACATGTGGTCTGGATTTTTCTTGTATGTTCAATCCTGGTGAAATATGAAACGGTAAAATTGGGGACATTTTTAGAAAAAAATTGATTGGACTGGGGGGAATTTGCCCTTAACCTTAATTTTTTTCTATTACTTTTTCTTTTCAAACTGTCTCTGTGTGACTTACCCTTAGCCTTTATCTTGATCCTGTGTTGTCTGCGGTTTATATCCATCACAGTGTCATAGTGACTGATGAAAGGGTAGCTGGGAAAAACCCCACTGAACATCCTCTGTTTTGTACATTCCTGAGCAAAATGTGCACAAATGTATGTTGATAGAAATTATAGTTGTATACAAGTTTTAGGTGGTTACGTAAAAAAGGGTGTAAATCCAACCAGGAAGGACAAAGACAGATTAAGATACTCACATAACCAAAGTGTCCCTTCTTGGAACAGTTGTAGCAGTAGACAGCAGACTGAGCAACGTCGCCTCCCTGCTGCTTCACAGGAGGACCTTTCTTAGTCTGAGGAAAGAAAAGACAGAAATCAAACCTGCTTGTAATTATAAAACCAACATTTTTTACCGATTCTCCATCTGTCTGTGTTTCGTCTACAAACGGGACAATAAAATGGAGGTTCAGCCCTCCGTTTGTCCCTCGCCTCTGCCATCATTCCCATGCTCTCCATTGTCGAGGACGGCTGAATATGGTCGGTGATATGAACCGCTGATTACCAAGGTATAGTTAGAGGCCTGTAATGACCCTGTATGATAAGTAACTGTGTGTGAATGTGTGTGTGTGTTGGACACAGGGTCCCGTCCCCTATGGGCCAGTGTTCTGAAAGCCTTCCATGCTCCAGCGCCCACAGCAAATATACACTGATAAAGAGAGAGAAAGGAGACACAGGCAGAGTGCATTTACTGCTAATGTCTCTCACACACACACACGCACACGCATACACACAAGCACACACATCTAATGCTATTCTCTGAAACACACAAGCCCAGAGCTGCACACACCATCACGCTATCACCTATGGTCCCCCTCCTCTCTCCCTCACTCTGATTCTGAGATTACAAATGATTTGTGGCCCCCATCATTTCTTAAACATAGCTTAGCTCACCTCCCCTCCCACCTGCACCTCTAACTCCCCCACCTCCTGATCCGTACACACCCCTGCAAACCAACATCTACCCCTCACATTTGTTTTTTTTTTATTCTTGTCCTCCCCTCTCTCCCTCTCTTTTCCGCTTGAGTAGTTTTGCGGTAGAAGGGATGAATGCTATTAGAGCGTCGCGTCATTATCGGGTCGGGCCTGCCGGGTCCATCTCCATCACAAAGGCCAGGAGATCACAGACCTCTCGCAACCACACACACACACATATTAACACAGGCGTGTGCACCCTAAGGAGATCACAGTCCCGGTCTGGAGCCCCCCTCCCCGACCTTCCTGCCCCTCTTCCCATTCATCTCTCATGTAAATTGGCTGCAGGTCTCTTCCTCCCTGACCTTGGGCTTGCGTTATCTCCACGTAGTCTGATCCAGCACACGGACTGAATGAAGCAAAGCACAGCAGAGGAAGAAAGAAGAAATTAAATCCCCTCGTATTCTCCCACCAACCTGTTATAGTTCTGCGAAATGCTGGTAAAAAGCTTTCTTCGAATGTGTATGTGGGTCGCTGTCTGTCTCAACCAATATTAAATCAAGGGAAGAACCATTTATCCCTGAAATATTTCCACATTTCTAGAGCCCATCCTAAGTATTTAACCGAGGGGAACATAAGGAAATCACTCCAGTTTGGTCTCTTTTGCACTGGAAGCATGACGGCTCATGCATGAAATTTGAACCAGATATTTATATACACTGTATCAACACAGTTCTGTCATCATATTGTTTAGGAATCAGGTGAATTTCATATTCCAAAGAGGAATACATTTTGGTCAGAATTTGAGCTGAAATGATTAATTAGCTTAATCGTGAAGAGTCGATTATTTAAATAATCAACTGATTATAGGTTCCTGGAGTATAAGGACTCAAACCCCCCCCCAAAAAAAAAAAAAAAAAAAAAAAACTGGAATAATAATGAAGAAACAATATTGAAGCAACATCTCAAGAAATCACCCAGGAAGTTCAAGCTTGGGCCCAAATGGATCTTATGTATGAAGCCAAATGTGCTAAACACTACCGGGCATTTGTGGACAGAACTAGAGGCGTCAGAGCGAGGCTGTCTACAAACTCAGCTACAACAGTTCTGTTGGGGGAAATTGTGGAAACATCTAAAGCACTCGACATAAACCATAAGGTTTAGAAAATGCCACCTACACTAAGAAAACTCATGTAATCTTGTGAGTTTGAAGGAACTTTAAAAAAATCTCCTGGTACTTTGGCATTTGGAAAATAAAATTATATTTGGTTAATTTCAGCAGACCTAAAACAGAAAAAGTTAAGTCTCATTTATTCTTTAAGACAACCAGACAAAATAGTGCCTACTATTCAAAAAGCCATATTAATTTCCCACCCTATCTCTACATAAGCGATCCTCAGAAATGAGAACTACAAAAAAACAATTAACACCCAATCGCTACAGATACAGAACAAGCGTTTGTGCTTTTGGACCTCATGGATCTTCTTGAACTCTGTTGAAACCGAGACGCCGGTGAATCACAAAGTAGAGGGAATCCCAGAAAGACACTCATGGCTAGTTTAAGGACCTGTGTGTGTGGGTGAGTGAGTGGTCCAAAGGCCACAGCCAGCCAATCATCCCCATGTGAAAACGTACAAACACACCAGCACAGTTACTGACGCGCACACACACACACACACACACACACACACACACACACACACACACACACACACACACACACACACACACACACACACACACACACACACACACACGTATTTTCCCACAGTTGTCCCTCCACATATGTCGCATCTGACTAAGCCCTGCTCTACTCCTGCTCCTTGCCTTGGCTGCTGGTGGCAAAGCTGTGATAATCCTTCGGCCAACACAAAGCTCAGACTGTTACAAACTACAATCTGAAGGAGAACACACACACACACGCACACACACAGTTATCAAAAAAAAAATCCGAGGAGCAAACACGCTTGTGTGTATGAGGAGAGGGGGTGGGATCTGGTGGGAGCACGGGGGCCGGGGCCAGCAGCAGTGTTTTGCATATGTTATTGCAGCAATGGGGAGAGGTTTGCATATGTTACTGGACCCACAGGGGACCAACTCTGCCTGTTTTATCATAGACAGCAGCTCCGCTCCCCAACATCGGACTACTGGGCTCATACCAAAGCAAACACGCAACTGTGCTGTGTGGGAGAGCAGAATGCCAGAATATATATATATATATATATATATATATATATATATATTAGGTAAACAGGAGGATTAATCTCTGAGTGAGAAGAAATGCCTGGAAGGTAAGACACAACATAATAAATGCACCGGATGCATCAATTTAAAACCTCTTTATTCTCATTGGCAAATTGGCAAAGTAACGTAAAGCTTTTTAACTCAGGAAGAGAATAAAATGCAGTTAAGGTGTAGAAGAGGTGAAGAAGAGGTGGAACATCTAAAGCAGAATTTAACTTCCATGCACAACAAATCTGGAACAAACTTCCAGAAAACTGCAAAACAGTTGAAATATTGAGTTCCTTTAAATCAAGGCTAAATACCAATCTGTCTTTAGTTGCCTCTGATTTGTAGTAAATGGAACATTGATCAACATGTTTGATGTGTATTAAACATGATGACATTTGATCAAATGTAATGTTTAATGTTTGTTTCACAATTGGTGACTGTTTGTTTTTAATGATGTCGAGTACTTTGGACTGCCTTGTTGCTGAAATGTGCTATACAAATAAACTTGACTAAATATCACGATCTGATTCCTGCTGTCTCCAAAATAAGATCCTCCTTAAATCCTACTCAAAGATAACACCGATCCCCTAAGAACGAATCTCCTCCAGAATCAGCAACTCTGAAGAAAATCAGATTTTCTGCTCACTGGTATAAAAAATAAAAGAGCGCTTCTGAACTGTGGCGATAATATGATGCAGGAGTGAAGCAGGGTGGGGTGCCACCTCTGGAGAAAAACCTTCTTTTAGGACAGGAGCTTGTGGTAATCTGGTCACACCGTGGAAGGTCGAACAGAGGAAACAAGCTAACCCATTCAAATGTAAGTTGTACGCTTTCTATTCTTAGCGCTCAAAGCTGAGCCCACAAGCCCGACTCTGCTGTCGCCAGCGTGAGTCCATGTTTATATGGAGGTGCCCACTTATTCCCCACCAACTAGACAGAGACGGCATATGTGGGCACTGGAGACGGGGATTTAGATGTGCTACGTACAGATGGACAGAGTTGCGTAGGCACCAGGCGGGTCGTTAAACCCTAAATTTACATCTGAGCCAAGCAAACATACATCAAATCAACACCATCCTGCTAAGCACAAAGCCACAATGATCTGCAAAGCCTGCAAGACCTCTGATAACACTGCACCTGTGTGTGCATGAGTGTGTGAGTGGGCATTGTGGGTGCATTCCTATGGTTCTCTACGTACATGCAACAGCTTATTTAAGAAAATCTGAAAAAAAAAAAAAAAAAAAGAAAGAAGAGCGGGGATGCAGTCTTTCTCCAAAGGGATAGCAATCTGTTCATGTTTATTTATGTTGGTCTTTTTTATTTGAATTTCACTATTTCTGTATTACTAAATTAATAGTTTTAGCTCAATCAAAGCTAATCAAGAAATGAGGGAAATATGCAGCTTGTCCAGGTTCAGGTTTTCTTTTTTAGGATAACACAAAATAGAAACATGAACTTCAGGCTCTTTGATAGATGTTGGTATTTTTGTGTTGAATCAAACACAATAAAACAAAACAAAAAAATTCAAGATTAATCAAAAACATGTGAAAAAATAAACAAATCGTAGCCTGGCTCTACTACTGAAAAGCCAAATAAATAGATGTTGTAAAACACAAGATGGTAATCCGACCAATCAGCTGCTCCTGTCTGAGCCGCTCGGTCTGAACACACCTACTTAAAACTACATCAATATGTGGAAATGTGTTCTGTGATTTTGTATTTGAGTTAACAATATGAAGATCAAGGTGTATTATATTGCTTTATAGCGATAGATTGTGCTAATATTTTCTAGTTGTAAGCTATAACAGCTATGTTAACAGTATAATGCAAAAACCTTCACATATAAACACTAGTTTTACAAAAAGGATATTACTGAAGCTCACCAATAACAGCTTAAACCAGATGTGGTTAAATCCGTCATGGAAATTATTGATCACATTGCTTTGCTTCAGTAATTAGATGAACATGCACAACTTCACCAAAATGCTCCTCCATGTCCGCAGCATCAGAGGAAAACTCAGCAGAAGTTCTCTCTTTCAAGCCTGTTATCAGTTCTGCATGCACTGCTGTTAGTGCCTCAGTCTGAGGCGAATAAAGAGCTGAGAGGCTTTTGACAGGGCAGAGAGGAGCAGACAGGACAGTCTGTACTGTACAATGATGAGGCAGCAAAAACAGCTTTCTGCACAGAAACGGATTTAAGGGATTTCTACAGGAAATCCATTTGAATTGTGCACATTCTTAAGAGAAGAACGAATGAAAGCGGTCAGCCAGAGAAAGAAAGGAGGACGGGTAAAAGTACAACGAAGGTCAAATCGTTGTACCTAGAAGAACAGAGGACCTGAAGCCAGAACGGTTCAGGTCAAGGAAATATGATTAAGCCAGTTGGACACAGAGATGTGATTAGCGTTTTTTTTCATTTGTTTTCACATGGCGTTCGGTTATTTTCTTCAATAATTTATTTTTGCATATATCCAAATAAAAAAAAAAAGATTATGGTAAAATATGAACCAAAAAAAACAAATATTTAGAATTTTACAAAAAATAAAATGTTTTAATGCAGTGAGAGATCTAACAACAATAAGAAAACAGATTTCCTTAAGACTGTGGAAACAGAGTTATTTCCCTGGCTGACCACCGAGTGGCGCTCCATCCCCAGAAAGCAAAATGAACTTCACAAACCCCCGCTGGCGACAGACAGATGAATTCAATGATTCAGACTTACATAGAAGTAGGAGACGAACACTTCTGCTGTTTACATCTGGACGCTCCCCACAGTTTGGTTTGATGAAAACAAACCCTCAGAAAATACAACTGAAGAATTACTGAATCATTTGACATCATCTAAAACTACAGATTACATGTTACATTAAGCATTATAGCTTTGCTTAACTAAAAATGAAGATTAGTAAAATATCTCTAAATAAATTAATTTGTTAAAAAAAAGAATACGTTTAAAGGCATTCATGAATCTAGAGAAACATCTCACGGATTTAAATTAACACCCGCCACAGAGAACAATTTGAAAACTGACAATTTAAAGTAATTTTCTGCAATCAACTCAATCTAATGTTAGAAAATATATTTATATAACTTATAAATAACATTTGCAATCAGAAAGTTAATAGGTATTATTTTGGTTTGATCAAGGGTTATAATCTGTCATGTTTTGTAGGAGTCGTTCAGAAACACTATCAATGAAAACATGGTGCAGTGCAAAATCTTCTGATAATTTTAATCAATCAATTCAAACATGGGATTTTATCAACTTAAAAAAAGTGTCACAAATTCCTCAAAAATACTTAAAAACATGATAATAAACAACTGGCTCATGGATATGAAAGGGCTTTGTGTGTAAAAGGTGACTGAAGCTTTGCTTGATAACAAGTGAATGAAGGTTGACTCAGGGTCAATCTGCCCTTCGTCAATTTACATTGAAAAAAAATAAGTGTGTAACTTTGTGACTTTCTGAAAGTCCTACTGACCCCAATTTATTCTGTTCCACCAAAACCCCACAAAGACGAAGAAATGATCAACCTACCTTTGAATCAAGTGCTTTAATTTAACACTGACAACCTGAAGAGCCTTCTGTGCTACCATGAATTTCACCTTTATTAGAAATTTAACAGCACTTTCTTTGAGAGAATATAAGAGGATTTAAGGGACAAAATGTCCTAACCTTGGCCTAACAATGGGCATGTGTGAGTTGAGCATGTCTACTGAGACAGAAATGCATTAAAAAGGTAAAACGCTGTGAATGATGGGGTGAAGAAGGGCAGTCAGGTGGGAAACAGGAGAGTTCAAACAGCTTTATTTCAAAGTCAGGCAAGAGAGATTTTTTTCCACAGAAGGGCAATATTACACACATCCACACCTGTCCCTCAGGAAAAGATCAATGCACACCCACCCAGATAGGAGCATGATGAGAAAATCCGCTCAATAAACACACAGCACTGTCGGCAAAGCTGCCGATCGATAAACACCAGCGTACAGGTGTCACCACTGCTATCTAAAGAGCGGCCAATCAATGTTCACAAGCAGACATACCTGTACCTATCAGCAGCTGTGTGCTCACAGGCAGTCTCCATGTCTCTGTCCAACAGTTTAATAAACTCCGTCCACCAGCCTCTCACTCAGCGTCCCACCTTCTCTCCTCTCAATACCTTCCTCACGTTCATGCAGCTTATAAAACACCAAACAGATGCAGCTAATATCTGATGAATGTTTGATGAAGCCACAATCAGATTTCCAGAAGTAGGTTGAAAGAGGTTTCAATTCCCACTTCCTCCAGTTACCAGAAGGGGGCGCTTCAGTCTAAACTGTGCAACAGGTTTATGAAAGGACAGAGCTGCTGAAACAGTTAACGTGTTTTGCATGTATGCATGCACGCATCGAATGTACAATCATGAGAGGCTTTCATGCAGTCAGTACGCAAACAGTCGGCCACTAAAATCCACACTCTGGCCTTTTTGTCCATCATCGACATTCATCGTCTTTTGTTGGAAACGATTAACTCGATTGATGCTTTGATTTGTCAGAAACGTAATTTAAAAAAAACCCAGGTGATCATTTCTGATACTTATCTTTTGTTCAAATGGTCATTTAATGGTTTCTGGTGCTAATGATTATTGAAAACTTTTTTTTAACAGTATTGGAAACGTTTTACCGAGTCAAAGCAGAACTGCAGATTTAAAACAGGTTGAAACAGACGCACACACACACAATGCTCCAACAGAATTTTCTTCTGAAAACACAATACAGTTCCAGACTCTCCCTTCTGTTTTTTTTGTTGTTTGCTTGTTTGTTTTATTTAAATATTACGGACCTACAAAGTATTTAGCTGGAAACTATACAGTAATCTGGTTTTAAGATCTGCATGTTCAATATGCAGAATAAAAGTTGGCTTTCAATTCGGCAGCTTGGTAAACGGCCTATTTTACAGCTTTTCTCAGTTTTTTTTGCATCTGGAGCAGCTGAAACCAACTCCGTTTTAAAATCATCAACACTTAGACTCGCCAATTCTGGGCTGTATTATCTTACAATAAATTTAGATTCTTCAAAGCATAGTTTATGAAGTCTGACGCCCTTATTTTTGTTTATAAAAATGTAAGAAATAGTTGAAATACTGCTTTATATGGCATTTCAATATAGAGAAATGTCCTTAGTTTTGAAATTCTGACAAAATCTCCACAGTCATCTTCTCAGTCAGTGTCTCAAAAACAAAATTACTTAAGATTAAAATGTTTAAATCAAGGGGTGATGTTGCAAATTAAAAACAAAGAGTGTCATTTGAATACCAAACCATTTTTAAAAAATACGTTTATACATGTTTATTCATTTCTTAGGGTGAAGGAATCAAGTTTGTAAAAGTAAACATTTTTCTATACGTAGTCTTCTTTTTCCAAAATTATCCACCCTTGGAAAATAAGAAACGTAAACATTTCAACACTGCATAGGAATCACATGGGCATCAAACTTGTACAACGTTACAGTTTCATAAGCACTAAAATGTTGCCATCCAATTCCTATGTTTTACAATTCTTTTAATAAAATGCCAGAGAAGATTCTGGGGCGAGCAGAGTTGCTCCGGCTTTCTGGGGTACAGTGATTCCTTGCTGGGGCTCTGCTGCTCATTCCCACACATTCCTTCTAATTTACAGGGAAGAAAGTTGAATGTTTGGAAAACGATAGCATGGAAAGCTAAAGGAGTGTCACCCATTAAGGTAACAAAAGAACAAATTTAGGAAAAAGTACAGATGTCCTGCTAAGAGGCTAGAGTGGTAGGTATGCAATCAGTTACTGATTGCATACCTACCTACATAGGTACATACCTACAGGTTCACCACATGAACAGATAGCTTGAGTAATTAACCAGAAAACTCAGCAATAATCCTAAATTATAACATTTTTGCACAATAAACAAGTTTACTTAAAAACTGCTAATAGAGTTGCTGTATCTGCATTTTTTATTATTGCGTACATTTGTAAAAACAAAACTAAATCTCTGCATGCAAATGACAACTTAAATTTCTCTCATTACTTGTTACCTAAGCAGAATTTAAGCTTGAATTTTTAAACAAATAAGAACAGAAATCTCTAAATGTCTATAATCAGGATTTCTAGACAATATGGCTATAACTGGAATCCACGTCACTTTAGTGGTAATAAATAATTGATGCTTTTCAGTTTTGAGTTGAAGCAAACTGACCATCCATTTTGGTTAAATATTTTTTAGAATAGCATCAAACTTGAGGAACCACACACCCAATTGAAAGCAAACTTATTAATAAAAGTTTTTTCTTAGTATCATGTTTTTGGATTTACTTAGTTCAAACTAGTAGTTATGTTTAAATAACCTTCAAAAAGCAATTCAATCTGCCATTTATGGCATGAACTTCATTTTTGCTCGTTCTGCATATAACCTGCAAGCCCACTGCAAATGCAGAGGAAGCATAAACCGATTCAGCAACAGGAAATGACAGGCATTGTAGATGCAATCATACAGAAGGACCTGGACAGGTTAACATTTAGCCACTGTTGGCCCAAATGCATCAACTTCAAATCTTTTTGAATTTTGGGACATGAAGGGAAACCCAAAAGGCGACAAGCTCAGTCTGAAGAAAGAAGCAGAGTATTCTGGTGGCCTTTCTATCTGCAGTTAGTGTTTGCAGTATTCAGTGGGAATGAAAAGAGCAAGAGAGAAGGAGTCTGCAGCCGTCACAATGTTGAAGGTGCATGAAAAAGACAGAAGTAAAACCAGGCCATCTGCAGCCGTGTTTCTGTGAGTGGGTTCGTGAAAAAGAGGGACAGCCAAAAAGAGATATTGAAATCAACCTGTTCTTTAATAAGAAAATGTCTTTTTGAATAAGTAAAAGAACAGAAAAAAAGTGTTCAGATCCCTTTTGACAGAGACATGATGAAAATGTTGCGGGTTTTCTTTTTACCCCATTTCCCGCTCTTTATATTTGAACGTGCGCGCATGCTTGTGTGTGTCCATGTGTGTCAGTATCGTAGTTTCTCAGTAAATGCCCCTGGGCTTTGTGGTCTATACTGAGGGGTTTGGAGGAGTTTGTTAGTTGAGGGCCAGGTGCAGGCAGACAACACATACACTCACGGAAGATAAATGGACCGAGCACGCACACACACACACACACACACACACACACCCCCACACACACACACACACACACACACACACACACACACACACGCACATATACATGAACGAAGGACGGATAAATGGACCCGGTAGCAGGGAGGTCTGACAGAATGCCTTTTCACACCTGGCTGAGCCCAGCGGAAGGTGACAGAGCCACATCTCCCAAAGCGAACACACACACTCACACACATCCAGACACACACCTTCTCACATTGGGGAGTTCAGGGTCATAAGCAGCATCATGAATAAAATGAGGCTGTCTTAAACAGAAGGAGCCCTTTGTATGCATGTGTGGAAGTGTGGTTGTGTCTGCGCGGGGCCCCTAACCCCCATGCCAGTTTGGATCTGTAACGACCTTCTGTTCCCAGTGCTTAAATGGCTTAAATACTTCAATTAGACCTGGGTCACAATCCTCCACCCGTTAAAGCACGGCGTCTCTCTCTCACACACACACACACACACACAGAAACACACACAGGAGCGGCACCATCGTCGAGGAAGATGCAGGAGACCTTCGTGGGGCCTGTCCCCTCTGCTCTGTGGTTCTCGGTGAAACTAAAATCGGCTTTTTTCGCCAAAACACGAGCAACAATTAAAGTCGTCCTGTCTGCCAGCATCTCCCCTGGAACGTCTCCGTCCCACTCCCTCCGCCTTCCTCTTTTTCACTCCGTCTCTCCCGCCGAGCCGCCCCGGCGCTAACGATGCTGCCTTTTCATTAGACAGCCCCTGCTAATTAATCTCCATAGAGGAGAGTGACAGACCTCCCCAAACACACACATCCACACAAGTGCACGGCAAGATGTATGCAAACACACACTCTTCTTCCGTCTTCCCGCTCCCCTCGTCCCGCGTGGTGTTGGCAGCCCATTTCATGCTTTATCACGTCTTTTAATTGACAAACAAGCTGCTCTTTTCTCTTAGGCTGAGGTCTATATCACCCCCTCGCTCAGATGCACCCATACGCACACACACTGACAACAAGCCAGGAAAATTAGTTATCTTTTTAAATTTGGGAAACACACACACCAACACACAGAAAAAGGGCTAATAACTTTCTACTGACTTTTGGCCCGTGTGTTTGTCGCACAGTTTTCAACTCTCTCACACACTGCTTCACAACAAACACACACGCATGGTGCAACTGACGTCACATGTTAGTTCTTCTTTTCTCGACACTTTTGCCATCCAGGTCAACCTCTATAATCAGGATTTCTCCAGGTTTCACCAGAGGCAAAGATGAATGTCATCCAGCTGGTGATCATTTACATTTACCAATGATAGATGCAAAAAAGCTAGCTCGCTAGCAAGGGTTTATCAGCAGGCAGTTAGTGTCTATATGCGACTCAAACTTTTGCCCGACAGAAGAGTCCTGGGAGAAAAATAAATTACATAGAATACAAAGGGTTAAATAAACCCCGTGATTATTTTATTTAATGCCAACTTAAACATTTTCTAATGAGTTTAAGACGTTTTGAAGATTTCATTTTTGATACAACAATTTAAGACTTTTTAAAGATGTGTGGACATTTTGATAATATATTGATTTGAATTGATCTTGAGATATTTTCATGCTCACAGAGAATGGAAATTACACATGCATGAAACTACAAATTACTTCATTTTTATAAAATCTTAAATCACCAATACTGCTTGCTTTCAAGCTCTATATAGAGGAAAAGCAAAAAGATTTAAAAGAACTGGTTTGAACATCACGAGAGGTGAAGCCTTTGTTGTTTCCAGCAGGTTGAGGTGTTTAGATGCGACATGTTTCCGGTCTGATTAGACTCGGCGTCGCCGGCTCTATAAAGCTCTGGGTTCAGAAAGCTGCTGGCTTAGTCTGCCCATTCACCATCACCACCCTGTTCTCTGCTTTAATTGGAACCGCTGCAGTAACAACTACCGGGCCTCACAAGAGCATTCATACACCTAAACCTAGTATATCTTGTCACATTACAGCTACAAGTCTCGTTGTACTTTATTGGGATTTTATGTGGCAGACCAAACCCGAAGCAATAAGTAAATGACAAATAGAAGGAAAATGGAATACATTTTCTAAATTTCTGACCAAATGTCTAACAAACATGGTGTGCATTTGTGTTGAGCTATCTCAAGAACCAAGTTTTTTGAGATTGTGTGTTTACCAGATTTTCACATCACTGATTTCTCTTTGCATTCTTCATGGCAAAATGGCTCAAGCTCAGAGAGACAAAATGGAAATGATCTGGGTACAGTGATTTTCAAAATTATAGAATCCCTACAGGCTTTGGGTCTGACTTTGACTAAGCCATGCTAATAAAGAATTAACATTTCCATTACAGATCTGGCTGTATGTTTAGGCTTTGTGTCCTCCTGGAGGGCTGAAACATTGCTTCATTAGCGTTTAGCTTCGTCCATCCTCACTTCAACTCTGACCAGCTACCTATGCTACCGTATGATCTTACAACCACCACGTTTCTCTACGGGGATTAAAAATTGAGGATGATCCAGAGTGAGTTTTCTGCCAAGTGTATCATGTTGCAGGCATGCAAAATTTTTATATTTTACAACTTTAAGTTTTATTCACACACATTTGCTGTGTCAACAAAGTGGCTTGAAGCAAACTGGAAAATAGAAAATGGCTTTCTATTTTCAACTTTACTTCAAAATGTTGTACCAAACATAGTTCTATAGAAGTTCTTCAGAAAACAGCTGGATTGCCAGGTGACATCAGAATGAAGGAGGATAAATTCAGACCTGTTACAGTTTCTTAGTAAAACCTTTAAACGTTGCA
Organism: Poeciliopsis gracilis; assembly: GCA_911649635.1. NCBI lineage: Eukaryota > Metazoa > Chordata > Actinopteri > Cyprinodontiformes > Poeciliidae > Poeciliopsis > Poeciliopsis gracilis. The sequence goes on from CAJVRI010000128.1 coordinate 804,377, forward strand.
CCATTTTTATTCCTCTGAATAATTAAGTCCCACATTTTGTTCATTACTGGCTTAAGTAGTTTCTGAGAAAGGATGTTTGGCCACAGTGATGCACAATCACATTTAATCTAACCGAATGGATATTGCATTGTTTAATATTTGGTGGAGACATTTTGTGTGTTTCCCCCAAGACTTATTTTACTGGTTTTAATTAAGTTTTTTTTTGTTTTGTTCTCTTTTTGGAGACCTTATAAGAAAGTGTTCCTACAATTTAGCCAGTAATTACTGGACTTATGTACAGAACAACAGTTGCTTTTTTTTAAAATACATGCAGTGCTGTCTTATACCTTGTTTCTACCACATTTCTAAATAAAAAACATTTGCTGCAAAGAAGGCCCCTTTTCAATTTGCTATATATTCCAGTGCTGGGAAATGCAGAAATTGTTGGCAGAAAAACTGAGATTTGCAGCTTATAGACTAAACCTGGCAGGTATTCTGGGCTCAAAATGCAACCAGCAAAAGTGGATGAACTTTTGACTTCAGTGTACTGTTCAATGTTTGTGTGGATGGTTGAATTATTTCAGAAAGTGACTCACTGTGATGTGATACTGCCTCCAGATCTCTGGACAATCCTGGAAGGAGATAAAGAAACTTTTTAAAGACTTTTTACACAAAAAACTGTTTGTTGAAGACAATCCTGCTTTTACACTTTCATGTAAAAACAGAAGGCATACAGAAAGAGAAAACAAGAATCTGTTGTTTTAACGGGTTAAAGGTGTGAGAGAGAACTGAAAGATCCTGACTAACAGACATGAAAATATTACCAGGGTTTGTTTTTCAGTTTCCACTCTGAATCTCTCAGTCTCTTCCCACATCTTTCCCTAAACCTACTCAGAGGTGCTCTCTGTATCGGTGTTGGTGTGCCATCAGTCACTCAGAAACAGTCAGTCAGTGAGTCAGTTGGTTGTTTTGCTGCTGGTGTGGATAAAGCATTATCTCTGGGGCTTCTCCACGCTGTTCCCCAAGCACTCCGACATCCTGTACCCGCCACTGCCGCTTCCCGAGGGGAAATTGAAAATGCCGCAGTCGCCGCAGGCAGTGGGATTTATCTACTTGCATACCTACTGAGTGAGGACATAATTCAGACTGAATGTGAAACGGCCCAATCTTAATTTGGTCTTTGCACACTAGAGGTCCTCGATCGATTTTATATGAAATAAAATGCCATTAACAAGGATTTAAATTTATCCTGATGCCTCTTTTGTTGGGGAATTGGATTTGTTTGGACTCAAACACAGAGGAGAACTTCGATGAGTTTCTACAGCTGCATCTTTCTCCACCTTAATCTAGCTTTTTCCTTCAAAAAAACCCCTCTTGTCCCCGCCGCTTGTATCCCCCCCTCCTATTTGTTCCATCCCTCCAAACCGCCGGGGTAGTGTGCTGTTGTCGAGGGCGACAGGCGAGGCGAGCGACACACTCGCGCTCCATCAACCGTCTGTCTTTAATGAGAGACACAGAAAGGCCCAGGGGACTGAGACTTGACTCTTTTTCTCTCACAAACAGACACACACTAATATGTTCAGCGTAATTTGTGAGTGTAAGGGGAGATAAATAACAAAAAAAAGAAAAGTTGTGCATTGCAAGTGAGAGGTAATTATATCAGAGCACATCTTTGGACTTGTGTTGTTTGTGGTGCGATGTGTAGAAGAGGTGAGAAGAGGGAGATACACAGAAGGATCTGATTCAGAAGATGAAAGAGATTGGAGAAGAGTTTGAGAGACAGAAAGAGAGGAAAAAAGAAAGAGAAATTGGCTTGTGTGTGTCCTGGTGTACCCTCTCCCTCTGGTGTTCACCTGGTTACTCATCCATCACACAGAGCACAGTACATGACTGACTGACGAAGAGGCAGAGAGAGCGAGACAGAAAAAAGAAAAAGAGGACAGTGGCAGACTGTTCCTTCCATTCAGTTACTCCTCCTGTAGTATTTGTGTAAAATGGTTCAGCTAGTGATGGAGCACTGTGATAATTGACATTACTGCATCTTTCAGACACACAAACAGCTGGAATACCTAAGTTGTAATTACTTAAGTATCTATTAATGTGAACAGCAATGTCAGCTGACCTGTGGTCACTGAGAAGTGGGGTGATTAGAGAGTCTGAGGGGGTAAATGTGATTGGTAATGAGCTCATCTAGTTTACAACACCTTGAAACATGCTTATAGGGACACCAGACATACTTAGGGAATCACTATATGATACTCCGTATGACAGATAAATTCAACATCTCAAGGCAGCTCAGTCAAAAACATAGCAACACCAGCAGGAACAGACATTTTCCATTGGTTCTGATATTCTGGCCTACTCAATGTCTTTAAATAAGGATATGTTGATTTGCTTAACAACAAATAAGTGTAACATCCCGAGAGAAAAGTGAAAAGACAATAATCATCGCCCTCTACTCACATCGTAGAAGTGTCCCCTCATGCTGCAGCGATGGCACTGTTTGTGCCAATAGGATTTCTCGTTGCAGAACCTGCTGAGGTGTCCAGGCTGCGCACAGTTGTTGCAGTGCTTATTGGGACAGTTAATGGCCTGGTGACCCATTGAGCCGCAAAGAAAGCAAGGCGTGACCTTCTGCAGAAACACAATTAGCATAATAGAGTTAGCGAGTTTGCTTGCATTTTTACGTCCATTATTTACAAGATGGCCATGCTGCAGCACATTAGCACAAACTTACTTTGGGTTGCGGACAGTTCTTTGACAGATGTCCTGTTTTGTTGCAGTTTCTGCAGTGGACGTTCTTCCCAGTGTAGTACCGGTTAGACATACGCTGCGCTACGATCCTGGGACCGTGGCCTTTGTTAAAGATCTGAGCCTCAAATGACAGGAAAAGATTAATTATGAGTTGGACGTTTCATTTTTTACATTAAGACTTAAATGTTTAATTCACACAAGGAAAGGCATTTGGATTTGAAAAATCCAAATATGAATCTTCTCACAGCAAACTATTTTTATTTATCAAAGGAAACTTAAAAATTATCTCCGAAAACCAAAGAGGATTAATGTGACAGTAAACTATGAAAGCGAGCTAATTAATTTAATTTGGTAATCAGCACCAACCTCCTTATCTTTCTCTGAAACAATCCAACTTCCTCCTTCTTTTTCTTTTTCTTCTTCGTCAGCATCTGATAAAAGAAAAAGTGTTAAATTAATTGCAGCACAAACATTTATGCAAAAAAAAAAAAAAACAACAAACATTTTGAAGTGACAGAGGGTTGGATGTTTTTTTCAACAAGTTTGGACTGTATTTAATTATTTTTCATATACATCTGTTTGTTTGAATGGACTCCAGATAAGTAGTCAGGAGGGTCACACTGAATGTCAAAAACAGACCAGTTTTAGTGAACAGAGTAACACAAAGTAATAGCTGGCAGTGAAGCGGAAAGAAAAGAATGCATTGTTTTCAAATAGGTTTTTAAATACTTGGTTCACATGAGTCTACACTTTAAAGAACAACCTTTCACTGAAGAGAAAGTTTAGCTATTTTTCCAAAAGACCTTTCTTAGATATGAATATGTTGTGGCTTAAATTGTTCCATTGTAGCTCTTTGTATATTTTTAGGGTCGCTGAACTGCATGAGAGTGAATCTCTTTCTCAGTCTTAATCAGCCTATCTGTACCTCCATAAACGAGGCATAAAACAAGTTTATTTCCTTTTTCTACTGCTCCATCAAGACCTTTTGTGTGCAGTGTAGGACTAAGACTCTTCAGGCTGATCTGTGGAGCTCTGCAGCTCCTCCAGAGTTAGCACTCTATTGTCTAATGCTCTGATAGACATAGCCTGGTGACCCATTGAGCCGCAAACCGTATGGTTTGGAGAGTTTTGCTGTTGTATCACATACGTTTTAATATTCATTCTCCAACAGACCTCTGAGGGCTTCGCAGAACAGCTGGAAAATGACTTCAGACAATTTATATTCTTAACTAATTCGGTGGCACTCTGTTATGCAGGATTTTATTGAGAGGCATTAAAGTAAAGGGGAGATGCAGAAAAGAACCACAAACTTTTCAGGTTTTAGACTGGTGTATCTGAACGTGTGTCCTTTTCAGTTGTGCTTAATTTTTGTCCATTTTTTCTTGGTGCCAGTAAAAAATTCTTTAAAAAATATCTTATTGCACATTTGAATCAGGATTCAAAACAAGCCACAACTTATAAACTCCACAAAACCAAACAACTCCTGCATCCTGTGGGATGACTTTTGCTTCCTGTGACAGAGGGGACACACGCACGCACGCACGCACGCACGCACGCACGCACGCACGCACGCACGCACGCACGCACACACACACACACACACACACACCCACAATAAACTGACACAATGGCAGCCCGGCACATCTGTATGAGAGTAGCACTAACAGCACCCTGAGGGAGAGCGCCGTATTCTCCTCAGGCCCACAGAACTGTAACCGACATCCAGAAATCCTAACGTTCACACAAGCACAAACACACAGACACGTGTAGCCGGCATAAAATTATGTGCCGATAGCGATGACCCACACATGCTTTCAGGAACACAGACACACCCACACACATCGACCTCTCGCGATTAGCTGGTTGGCAGTCTTTAGCCTTTGGATAAACACACAGCCTTGAGCCATAATCAAATATTACACTCTCCTTTCCACCCTTCTCTCCTCTAGTCCTCTTTCAGATTCTCTCTAACCAGCCCTCTTATCGCTATGCAGCTCAACCCTCCTTCCTTTTGCTTTTGCCTCCTCTCCTTGTTTTCTAACCCCCTCCACCCCTTCCCCGGGTGAGCGGCTGCAGAGGGAGGTTATCACCTCTCTTCCCTGTCAAACAAATTAAAATGGCTGCTGTTTGGATGGGGTTTCTTTCTGCCTCGACCTTCACCTCTAAATACACACACAGACACCATCACAAAAACCAGCAACCCCATGCTGTCACAAACACTCTGTGTGCTTCAAATCCTGAAGTACAATTTTGCTTGATGAATTTGAGATAATGAAGAGCTTCTTTAAAATGAGTGTAAATCTGTGGAGGAGTGATGAACTCAGATCTGGCCCTTCAGTCACATTAAGACAATTAAAAAAAAAAATCAGCTTTTTATCACCTGAAGGACATTTCTAGAATTAAAGGAATAATGTCCCCAATTTCATCTAGAGAAACTCATGTATGTGTTTGGCTTTAATCTCATTGATTATTGTAAGAGTGTCTTCACAAATCTGCCTAAAAAACCCAACCAATCAGCTGCAGGTGATCCAGAACGTTGCTGCTCATGTTCTCACTAAAAGCAGTTGATAAATTACTGAATGACTTTGAACCAAAATATATTAAAGACCTGTTGTTGTATCAATCTTTCAGACCACTCGAGCCTCCTGGATGAATTCCTCACTGCATCCCCAGGACCAAACTTGGAGAAGCATCATTCAGTTTTCATGCTCCACTAATCTGAAACAGACTTCCACAAAACTGCCAAAACACCGATTTCCTTTAAATCTAGGCTAAAATTTAATTTCTGAGAGTTATTGTTCATTAATTATAACTAGAGTATCAACTGCAGTTTGTTTTTAATTGTGTTATTGCTTTGCTTTATTTGTATTTTGGCTGTTGTTTTATTTTTCTTTTAATCATGTGAAGAACTTTGCCTGGTTTCTGAAAATATGCAAAGTATGGTGGTGGCAGCATTATGCTATGGGGGTGCTTTGCTGCAGAAGGACCTGGTCATTAATTCAATAGCTGGAGTCAAAAGGAAAGATTATGTAGAAATATTGAAGAAACAAATAAAAACAGCACACAGGAAGTTGAAGGTTGGGCACAAATGGGATACAAAGTGGCTTCATGACGACAAAGTCAATGTTTCAATGTTCTGGTGTGACCGTCACAGAGTCCTGATGTCCTGAGGAATGAGCCAGACCTGAATTAAACTATTGTGATTAGCTTGAGTAAGAAAACTCAAAAGCTAAGTCATGCAGTTTACCAGTGAAAGTATGTAAACCTCTGATTCTGAAGACATTATATAAAACTCTGGCACATTCTTTCTCTTGCGATTGTGGCATATTACCGTACTCAATAGTTTTGGTAACTGAACTAAAATAAAAGAAATTTGGTCTGTTCTAACTTCACAACCTAACTCCAATAAAAAGCTTTTCTCTGCTTGTATTCTAATTTTCAGTGAAACTGAATTTCGACTCTGTATTAGCTGAAGGCCAACATCTTCAAACTGAACAGACATAAAGGCTTAAAACACATTACTTGATAATAAAGCTTCATGATATAGGAGTTTCATTTTTTCAATTTAATTAATCACAAATAAAAGCTCTGGGTGATGTTCCAATTTATCAATATGCTCCTGTGGCTTTTGTGGTTTGAACTCTATTTAGCATAGAAATGTTCAGAACTCTATTGTTGAACCATTTCAGTTTCAAAAACTGACTTGACTGTTTTACGTCTTTGTAGTTCTCCAATAAAATCCATGAATTTTCAACCAATGGGCTTGACGCAAATTGTACCTCCCAGCATATGCCTGCTCAATAAAGATGCTTATGTGTAATTTCACTTTAGTTTTTTTAATATCTGCAAAGGTGCATCTGTTTTTTACTTTTATTGTCACAGCAAAGTAAGATAGTTTCTTCCTGTTAGTGATTGTGAGTTTACATTGAGGAGAGAGCAAAGAGGCCTCTCAATGCTGGGCTACTGTGAGCAGACTAGGGGGCCTCTGTGGGACATGTGTATGTCTCTTTGCACGCTTAACTGGTGTTACACAACAACCAGTACCCGGTCAATGGGCAGTTGGGAAAAAAAAAAAAAAAAAGAGGGGTGAAATGTGTGTGGGTGTGTGTGCGCACGCGCATGTGCGTGTGTGTGTGTGTGTGTGTGTGTGTGCTGAAGTGCATGGGTGTATGTGTGAATGTAAGTAGGCGTTAGTGACTCAACGAAAGTTGTTCCCAAGGCGTCTCCCAGGGGGACTCCCCAAATAAAGAGCAGGAAGCTTTCCCTTAATCTAAAGGCCACCCCCATCTCACCGAGCCAACACACACACACGTAGATAAAGGGTGAAGCTCTTTGTCACGGCCGAGGAATCAAACACATGGGTGGAGGGGTGAAGGAGAGGAAAGGAAAGGAGAGGGCGGGTGGGTTGGTCTGTTGTCTGTACACAGGGTGAAAATATGCTAATCACCTCGGAGGCCCTGTTCAAAACCCAACCATCACAGCCTCGTTCCATCGTGGCCCGGCGGATATGAAGGAGTCTGGAGCTGAAAAAGCAGATGGCAGCAGCTTCTTCGAGCAGCTGAACAGACTCATGAGAGGCCTCCGCCGTGTCGACTGCAACTGCTCAATTTCAACTTATCTAATGGGGAGGCACTCCTAGCACCCAACTAAGAGGTCTACGCCCAACGATCTTTGATATTAAGATGGCTGCTATCTCCATCTCACATCAGTGTGCCAAACAGCACCTGAGTCACCTGGTAGAAATTTAAGGAAAAAGTCCAATTTACTCCACTTTCTGGGACTTCGGCTGACTCGTTCATTATCTCATCACTCCATCGTCAAGGGTAATGCAGCACAATGGCATGGAAGAGAGGGAGACTGAGAAACGGAGGGAGGGCCGGATCATGGGAGAGAAGGCGACAGATGCTACCTGTCTGTCTCAGAGGTACCCTGATTACTAGAAGACGAGGAGGAGAGGGGAGGAAGCTGCGTGCCTGTTCATCAGAGCCGGCAGAACAAAACAAAACAGAGGAATTGAGTGTGTGTGCGCGGATGTGTGGGTGTGAATCTGTCCCTTTTACCAGCAAGAGCAGAACGGAAGTGTACGTGTGGCTAATGAACCATGAACACCCGGGTCTCCTGGGGTGATGCGCACACACAAATGGGATAAGGTTCAGACAGGATGGTTTAAGTCTGATAAACCAAGGACGAGGCAGAGACCGACCGTACGCTCAGGCTTGTCTATGTTCAGTTTGTTGTTGCCTAAAATCGGCCTTCATTTAAACCAAATCTGAGGCCTGGATTGGATTCCCACTCTCTTGACCCAGCACTTAACCAGGCACAGCAAGCCAATCCGCCCAGGCTCATTAATCCACCAGTCAGTTTGCGTTCACTCACACACACACACACACACACACACACACACACACACACACACACACACACACACACACACACACACACACACACAAGAAGTAAAACAGCGGCCTTTCACCCCAAACATAGGTTATGTTTGATACTGAAGCGACAAGGCAGGATTAGCAATGGCATACATGACAATGGTGAGGGTGTGTGGGAGTGTGTGTCTGTGTGATAGCACAAAAACAGCATTTCTTCTGGGACATCACCTCTTGCCATACAGGCTTCCCCTCAGTGAGATTGAAACACAGTAAAAGAGTTTAAAACAGAGGGAAGAAACTGAGCAAGTGAGATGAAAATGAATAATGAGAAGATGAGGAGGGGCTATGAGGAGATGAAGAACATGAAAGCTGAGCAACAGAGAAAAGGGGGTAGAAGCATCTGAAAACATACAGCAGATTATGGGCAAAGCAGCTACAGTGCAGTAAAAAGAAAGTATGTGAATCCTTTCAGATTTCTTCTGATTTTGATTTATTGTCACTGAAATGTTTAAGATTAAATAAATTTAAATACTAGATAAAAAAAAAATAACATGAGGAAATACAAAATAAAATTTTGTTCATGTGGGAAAACACCATCTGCAATCAACTGGTCGTGTGTGAAAGAGTAAAATCGTCATCCAGCTGTGATGAACCACACTGTTTGGTTAAGCATTTATCACAGCCTGGCCCGATTACTGCAAGACACGTACAATAAAGAAAGCTTTTAAACAGAAACTGTCTGACCACACAAAGTAGGGTAAAGGATGCCAGAAACCTAAACAGAGATAAAAAGAAATTAAAAACATAAGAGTCGTATCTATTAGGATATAGATATGATTTCAAAGCTGTCCTAAGGCTCAAATGGAGAAAACAAGAAACAGTGGTACAGGGAAATTGGTGCTGCAAAGTTTGAAAGGTATTTATTAATACTATCCATTATACAATATAAATTTATATATAAATATTTTGGGTTTAGTGAGTGAAGTCATTATTTGTATGCTCACATAGGTCATCATTTAATATTAACATTAGTTTAACTATGCAAAACAAAGAAAGAAAACAATGCAAGAACAACAAAAATTTGTAAAGTGTCAGTTCTGATGTAGTAATTCTGTTGCAGAATGAAGAAGTCCATTTATTTGGACATTTGTCCTTCTGACTCTTAACTTCTCTGCATGTTTGACACATAATTACAGTGTCTGTATGATGATATGTTTGAGAACATAGCAGAGCCACACAATATCAGGTAAGCATGGACTCATGATATTGTTAAACATTTTATTTACAACATCAATTACAATTCTGCAACATTTCTCTCGTTATCGTATCGTATCAATATCTCTGTGTGTGACAAGTTGCCAGTCTGTCGCAGGGCAACACAGACAGGACAAACAACCACGCACACTCACTCACACCAAGGGAGAATTTGGAGAGACCAATTAACCTGACAGTCATGTTTTTCGGACTGTGGAAGGAAGCCGGAGTACCCGGAGAGAACTCACACATGCACAGGGAGAGCATGCAAACTCAATGCAGAAAGAACCCGGGCCGGGAATCGAACCCAGGACCTTCTTGCTGCAAAATATTTATATCCAAGAGAGTTTGGTAAAAAAAAAAAAACAACTTAAAATTAACATTAGTTTCAAAAAATATATTTTACAGTAGTGTTGTAATGTTTTGCCTGGAGTTTAATGTTGTTTCACATGTATAACGTCTCTTTCAAACAGATTTAAAATTGTAGGATTTGTGCATGAGATTGTCACTGTATGATAACCTGGAGTAAATACACCAACGCCTTCAATGTATCTCAATGTTTTAAAAAAAATCTGAATGTGTCAAGTGATCTAAGCAATTGCATTAAAAACAAAAGTGGTGTACTAATTCCTAAAGTTCCTGAAGTAGATTGTTTCACTTAAATTCTATGACACTTTAGTTTTGCCATTTTGATCTTGATGCGTGATTTACAATTTATTTAAAAATGAACAAACAGCAGTTGTTGTACTAACACTAGTTTCCACACTATACCTGTCCAACTATACTCATAATCAGAAACATCTCCAAAACAGAGGTAAAATACAGAAAAGTTTAGTAACCTACATTCAACAAATTAACCAGCAGTACACAACACTGGGTGGGGTGGATGAAGAAAAACCTGTCAATATGGCACTGTAAGAACAGTTCAAATAACTTTAGCAGTTTTTAAAAATAACTTTTCAAAACCTCTGTTAACTGTAATACTAGTAGCTGGCCTGAAGAAACCAAACAAAAGAATATCAATATTAATGTACATACTTCAGTTTTTAGCTGTCGTTCAACAACATAGAACTCTGTAAATTTAAAACACACAACAAATCAGATTAAATTTATAAATTGACATGTAGTACTTTAAAGGCCACACCACATTCTGAAGTTGTTGTTTTTATTCTTGTTTTGGCCCATAAACACGTGCAATAATTATTATTATTCTTCCCTAGTGATTTAAATAAAGCAAAGTATGCATTTTCAAACCAAGTTGTTACATTTCTTTATATGTTATGGTAACATAAAGTTAAGGTAACCGCTCTGCATTTCTTTCAGCTACCAAAAACATGCTTAATTGACATAATCTAGTCATGTTCATGTCAAATATAATGTTGAAACAGATGCAATTTTTTTTGTTGATAAATTTAAATATTTCAAGAATTTCACTCACTTTTTGTTTTTGGACGACTAATGTAAAGATCAATACCTTCACTCAGGTCAGTGGGTTTTTTGTGTATAGCTTTCCAATCTAATTTCCACCTTGTGTACATCAAACAACATACTTCAGTGCACCTCATCTTTAATGATGTGATATGTAAGCACCCCCACACTCCCACCATGCTTCCCCCTGTGACATGTCAAGCGCTCACCCTCTGCTCACCCGTGCCACCTCCTCCTTTTCCTCTTCACCCCCTTCCGCACCATGTTGGCAGCCAGGGCAGGGCAGGTGGCCAAAGCTGTCAGTCAAACCTCCGCCGCCACGCGGCAACACCACAGACACCAATTACCACACAGCAGGGGCGCGGCCTGGCAACCGCATGGCAACCACACGGTCCAATCAGGGTACACAACAACAGGGACCAAAGAATGCCAAGAAAAGTAAAAGTGGTGTCATGTGTGCACTTGTGTGTGCGCACATGCACCAGATTCAATGTTACCCAGAGCCAGGCCAGCACATATCTGCAGGTCTGATGGAAGACAGGAAGTCACTGTCTCTTTTTAATATCCGCTTACTGTGTGGTTAGCAATGATTATTAATCTGAAACACAAAAATGATCATCAGTCTGTTGATAATCAGTTTCTATTAACCCATTCAGGCCAGATTCAACGATGTGTTCTCTGAAACATGTAAAACACTTCATCATTTCAAGACGTTCTTAATGGCATACTCCCAGGTCTGACGTTAATTAAGACAGGCTTAGAACAAGTAGTTCACAGCTGATCTGACTGACCATATAACTCATTTACATACCTTAAAGATACTCAGATGTTCCCTGAAATATTATGTGACAGTAAAACAATGCATGAAACAGTCAGTAGTTGAACAAAATTAGATCACACTGATCTAATACAACAGGAAGCAGGTTGCTGAAAAGCTCTTTTTAGTCTGAACTAAAAAAGGTACATCTGCTTCAGTGGGTACATCTGAACCAGACGTGCCCCCTGCTTCAGATATTTATCACATTTAGCAAGGCTAACATCTCCAAAACAGATGCCTGTGTATTTCATAGTGAATTGTAGAGCTTTACTAAAATCTTTAGCTTTTAAAAAAATCCACCAAAATCTTTCCTTTTCACCTGTTCACCATTGAGCCTTCTTGTTATCTGAAAAGTTTTGCTCTCTCAAGACATCTCGCTCTTAGAATCACAGAGAAATTGCAATGTTTTTATACTTGCTTTTCACTAACAATCGGGGAAGGTTATATGTTTTACACCTTGTAATAAAACCCAGAAAACTTTACACATGATGCTAAATAGTGTCAAAATACAGCAATTATTCTGATACTTTCTTCTGGATGAAAAAAGAAAACATCATTGGTAAACAGTGGCCTGTAGCAAAATTAAGGATTTTCTGAATCTTTGGGTCAGAAAATGTGTGGTATTGGAGCACTAGTTTAATTTTTTTTTTCTTTTTTGGAGTTATTTTTATTTTTCCAAATGACAAAACAATATAGCACAGGGTTTCACGCCAAGCTCCTATTTGTAAAAGAAGTGTCAGAGTGGAGCTTCATATCATTTGGTGAGCTGGCCAAACAACTAATAATCAACAAGTGTGTACATTTTACGATTCAAGTAATTCTTTTTGTTGACAAAATACCCCCAATAAAAACAATGACCACATTTTTCTTGCTGTCCCTTTTGTCTTTGGCACCAAAACACAAATATGCAGTCTGTTGTCATCTGTGAGGGGGAAATATATTTTAATAAAACCACTGAGTTGCAACCTCAATTTCATTTTGATGAATTTCCTCCTGCGGGAGTGAGCCAGGCAGAGGGCGGGAGGGCAGAGAGGCGAGAGAGGGGAGCGGGCTGATGGGGGCTGGGAGGCAGATAGAATTTTCATGATTGTTATTTTTGTTATTATACAGAGGAGGAGGTGGGGGGGGGGGGGGGATTGCAGGAGGCAAGATAAACGGAGCTGGTTAATCTAAACCATTTTGCAGAGCGCTCCATTATCGGGCAGGTTGGGCACGTCGAGAGGGTTATTTTTCCGAGGGATCTTTGGCCCCGGTAATTAAGCTCCATTCACCAGGCCCTGTTCCCCAAATTAAAAATTTGTCATTAAGTGGAATTTACCATAATGCCTTTTTATCTGGCGGCGCTTCAGCATGTGTGTCTGCATGTTCGTGTGTGCAGGATGGAGGTGAAGGAGGGGGCAATGGGATTGGGCAACCAATAACCAATAACACAGGTTCACACACCCACACACACACACACACACACACACACACACTTTGAGCAGAAAAGGCAAATTGAAAAAGTGAAATAATCCTGGATAGCAGCACATGTTTGCGTGAGCAAATACACACACACAAAGCCACCCTTCAATCCTTCAAATCCACAGCCTTTGGGGTAATTAAATAATGATGCTTTAAAGTTTTAATTTAGATTTACCCATTTCATTCCTCCTTCCCCTCAGACACATACACAACTGCAAAAACACACACCCAAAGTTATTCACAGCATGTTTTTAAGACTTCATCCAGAGAGATAGCCCTCCATGGCCAGGGTACAGGAGAGGGAGAGAATGATTGAAGAGCAGAATCTCTGTCTCAATAGGTTTGAAAAAACAATACAATTATTAGTCTTTAATTAGAGCAGCCCCTCTGTGGGACGGGGGACAGACAACGAACAATAGAGGATTAGAAGAGGGGCACCCAATATGGCTCTTTTATCGCTTCGTTCAAATACAGTTTATGAATCATTCAGCTGTCCTTCGCACTTTGCAGGTACCAGATTGAACTTTGTGCAAATGTAAGAAAATAACCAGGGGCAAACATTTTAAATCACGTCAATGCAAATCTTGCCGCTACTCTACTTTGCTTTCTTTAAAAAAAAAAAAAAAAAAAAACACCTCTAAACTTTAAAGAAACAGAGTTTTGTCACTGATTACTGCTCATCTGAGGCCTTTAAACTTTTGATATTCATTTTAAGTGCCCTTAATTAAAACTAAAACAGATAAGACCAGCAAAACATATATCTTATGTAGCCCTCCTGTTGTGAATGGTCCTGAATTATTTATACTGGGAGCAACGGAGGTGTCTCTTCACATGTGTGAGAAGTCAGTCACTGTAAAACATGATTTTTCCATTTCTAAACAAAATGATTTGAAGTCGACATGTTAAGCTTAATCTTATATTGACACAGTTAACATTGATAACAAGCAGTCTCAGTGATCATGCTCTAATGAGTGCTAATTCATACCTTAACTCTTCTAAACCCAAAAGTAATAAAAACAGCTATGGACAGTCAGGAAAATCACATTGAAATCAGTCTTAAATTTGTAGTAAAAAAAAAAATTAAATGAACCAACCATTATTTAGCTGTAGTTTAGACTTTATACTCAGGATTACAAACATGTGGGCCATGGGCTGCAGTCAGTTTTGGTGCAGTTTTACTAATGTAAATTACAGTACATTAACAGGTAGTCTAATACATCAGCAGGTGTAAATTGAAGCCTGGTTTAATATGTCCCCTCACCGGTAACTCCATGTTGTTCCCAAAGAATTTCAAATACTTAAATATTGTTTATATTAAAAAAATCCTTGGATATTACTACAACCAACATAAACAAAGCCTTTGAGTTTTATATAAAAGTACAATGTCTTCAAAACACAAAATCATAAAACAAAAAATAATCCCTGGAAATCTTTTCTAAAAGTCTTACCTATTAGCCTTCAGCAGCCACTAGCATCTGATGCTAAGTAAGTTGACTTTCAGTTTCTGTTTGCCCTCATAAGGATGTTCCAGTTTGTTTGCTTAGATTGTTACTAGCTTTGGTAATATCATCAAAGATCTGCTTACAAGCAGCAGGACAGAAAAAACATTTTTACCAGGTTGTTAACTTCACGTTAGTTTTTAGCATAAAGTTAAAAGATCTCAGGCAACTTCCTTTCAGACATTTACAATAAAGAGCTTTGAGTGTGTGTGTGTGTGTGTGTGTGTGTGTGTGTGTGTGTGTGTGTGTGTGTGTGTGTGTGTGTGTGTGTGTGTGTGTGTGTGTGTGTGTGTGTGTGTGCATATAAAGTAAATTGCTAACAGCTTCCTGTCACCTTATGAAGCATAAGAGTGTGAATGCTGGGTCCATGTTTGTTTGAGCTGAATACTGTAATTATTATCCATGTGTTAGGATGATGATGAGTGATGAAACGATGATGATGAAGTACTGAGATGATAGCAATGATACATTTGCACACACTAATCATTTTCACATCTTGCTTATTAAAAGTTTGCAAACTTGCACAAACTAATCATTTCAGATATGATCTTTTCTCTATATGTTCTTATGCTTTTTGTTGTTAGGAATTAAGCTTTTACATGAAGAATCATGACTAAAAACTATATTTTTGCTACATCTCCCACCTCTATATTAGATGTGAACAACAGTCCTTCATTATTATTCACCCTCTAATATTGTAGAAAATTATATGAGAAGGAAAGTGGTAATCCATTTTGTATCACCTAGAAATTTTGCCAGCATCCTTCCATTTTGTGTCACAGCAACACAAATCTCTAATAACAAGAGTTAATATTCCACTGAATGCAAGCAAAAAGGCCTTCATAAAAGGTCCTAAATGAACAGAGGGAGGAGGGAGGTGTTGAGATTTCCAAAGGGAGGAGGAGGAAAAGAAGGGGAGATGGAAAACAGGAGGAAGATGGTAAGAGGAGGGAGTGGGCAGATGGCAGAGGTTATGCCTGGCTGAAAGGGGTAGAAAGGGGGAGAGCCTTTGACGGGTGTGGGAGTAATGGGAGGAAACACCAAGGTCTTCCCTCACATCCTCAAATGATGCATAAATCATCTTTAAGAAAATATTAATGCACATTTCCATGCTTTGATTCATTTATAGATGTCAAATCAGCATCCAATTCATCCAATAAAAACCTGAGACCTTTTTTTCCACCCAAGAGCCAGCGCCTGGCTCAGCTGACTCCACGCCGGCTAAAGATGTAACTTGGTGACGAACAAAATAATTGCCGCATCTGACTGACAGATAAACCCCAGTTGAAGGTAGCCCACAGATAGAGCTGAACAACAGCGCGCTGTCAGAGTCTGCGTGTGTCAGCGGCGCTGGGAGGAATGGCATGAGAGCAGAGATAGGGGGTCTCATTTAGTGTCGTTTAATTTGCTCCCCTCTTTTGCATCCATCCACTGTTTTTTTCCCCTTCTGACAGGTAATAAAAACAGCAGCTTTCCTGACAAGCCCATCTGAACTTGGACTGCATAATATAAATGCAGGGTTTTCCCACAGTGCGCTCTGTCCAAGCGTGCAGAAGAGAACCACACTGCAGACGCTGGCAGTCCCATCATGAATGAAGATTTTGAACTGTGTGTTTGTGTGTGTGGGCTATAGGCTTAGGCATCAAAATCAATATGCAACTTTTTACGGTGTTAAAAAGTTGCACATTGTAGTTTCAAAACCTCAAAAAAAACAAAAAAAAAATGGTGACCTAACTCCCACACTTTAAAGCCACCTTTTTTAATGACAGGAGGTGTCAACTTGGTTTTTTTTTAAGTAGAACCAAGACTGGCACACAAATGTTAAGTGAAATAGGTGATACATCCACCTTATTTTACAAATAAAATTCTGAAAAGTTCTGTTTCCCCCCCAAATAAAATTCAGTTCGGCCAACAACCCTCAAAAGTCTCCTAATGAGTTAATAGAGTCCACCTGGATATAATTTATTCTCAGCCTGGAACACACCAGAACGGTGGAGAGAAGCAGAAAACTATTTTGGATATCTTGCAAAGCGTTATTTTTTTTTCCAAATGGGAAAAGTATTTGTCACAGCTCTCAAATGACCAAGACATTCCTGTCCACCTATACCAAAGTAAGGACAAATAAGAAAAAAAAAACTAAATTCTCCAAGTAACTCTGAAATAGCAGCAGAGATTCAAAGCACAACTGAACAATACATACAATGTTGACAAGTCTACTACTAAAATGTACAACTCTGGTATTTATGAAAGAGTGGCAGTATCTATGAATTGTTAAAGAGAAATCCAAACAATTCACCAATCAATGTTTGCAAAGAGTCCTGGACAGTCAGTGGCAAATGTAGAAGAGACTCTGGTTAGATTAGACCAAGAGCGACTTTTTGTCCAAAATGCAAAGCAGTAGCAGAAAACTTACTCTGCACAACTCACTAAAAGCACAATCCCCATAGTGAAAAATGGTTGGTAGCAGCATCATGCTGCAGGGAATGACTCAAAAAATTCTGAGAGAAAATGTGTGAAGAGGCTGCATCCTGGAGAGAGGATCGCCTTCCAGCTAAAATAATTTTTTTATATATATATAGAATTATTTTATAATATGCATGTCACTTTTCCATTCACGTAATAATTATGTTTAAATCCAAATAACATTCTTCTATTATCAAAAGTTAAAAAGTGTTCCAGGGATGTTAATACTTTTTCAAGGCGCTATATGAACACAACCATCCACAGTTGCTTATATTATGACATTCAATGCAACAAAATTATAAACCACAATGCTCCTCGAGTATGCTAATCTCTGCATTGCAGCCCTAACCTCTCTCCCTTTTCTCCCTCCTCCTCGTTTCCCTTTCTCCCCTTTCCTGCTTCTGCACTTCTCCGAGATCCCTTCATACCACATCGACTTGTCTTACCTCACCGCTGCCTCTCTGCCCCTCCTCCCCCTGTTTCTGCTGCTGCTCTCGGAAGCTGCTGAAATCCCATTCCCCGTGGGGCATGCCAAATTGAATTGGTGTGTTTATATGAACAACAGGGCCGTTGCTTTAATATACCTTTGAGTTTATGCCTAATGCCTTCCCGCTAATACCAGAGGAGCTTCAAACCTCGCTCAATACAAGCTGCTTTTGTGGAAGTCATAAAAGAGGCGGAATAAAGAAGGATGGTGCTGGAGAGATACTCTGGGAGTGTTTGTGTTTGTAAACAAGAGGGAGAGAGGAGACAAGCCTGTTAATGCATCATAAAGACTTATAAGGGTACTATCACAACCAATTTAAAAGATCAACTAACAGCATTCCTTCTTTTAGAAACTCACACACACTCTCACACAGAGAGACTCTCCTCTTCCCTCCAATATGACTGAAATAGAAAGAGTGGACACAAAAAGGCAGAAGGATTTTCTTTTTTTTAGATTAGTGAGTAATGCTGAATAAATATCCGGAGTTTTGGCTGAGGGAGTCAGTCATGCTCGTCGACTTGCAAACATCCTCCATTTTCTCCCCATCTCCCCCTTTTCTTTTCCCCCTTGTCCCCTTTCCTCTTCTGGCCCCGCATCAGCCTGCAAAAGGCCCGCGGTTCAAAGGCAAGAAGCCGGTCTGAGACACTCAACCCAATTACTATTGATCAGTCTGCACTCAAAGAGGACAGAAACGCACTCACCTGCACGCCCGCACACAACGACGCAAACGCTAATCTGTTTACACAGAACTAGTCCTGTAAGATTACGGACGGCTGTTTGTTCTCGGGCGATTTTAACAGATTCCTACAAAACTGGAAAACACTCAGTACCGTTTTAGGTTGCACAACCAGGTCGCACAAATTTATTTTTTATAATTCTGTTATATACTGTGCTGCAAAATGCAAAGTATTTAAAAAATGGTTGATTTTTTAAGACTAATCTAGAAAAATACCCTCTCCTAAAAGACCACAAAACTTTAAAAAGTATCATTTCAGTCAAAAGTGGGACTTCCGCACAGCAATTTAGATATATAAATTTTAATAATTATGTTCTCATGTAGTTTCAGTTCATTAGCTTGCCATTTTCTCTGGGATTCGTTTTCATAATTTGGGTTTTTACATGTAAGGTTTAAAATGTATATATTATTTTAAACTAACTTCTTCGGGGGAATATATTAAAATTGTGGCTTTGAAATTAATACAATCTGTGGAATCATAAAAAAACCAAAAAGACTTTAAATGCAGTTTTCATAAGATCAGGGTCACATCAAGCCACTGTGACTGTTGTTGAGGATCGGCTTGTTGGATGAACAAAATTATTTCAAATATGCAGCTCTGAACAAAAAAAAGGTCACGGCAAATTTTGCTCCAAATTCAGCATTTTTACAAATATGTCTCTGAGAGCGACTCAGTCCCAGCCTCTGAGTTCAAATCAAACAGCGCTCTGCTCATCAGGGCTTTGATGAGGCAATCACCTGAACCCAGCAACAATGTGCAGACGCATCACTGATGTGATCGAAAAATTAGGGCTATTCCACCAAAAAGTGATTTCTGAACTCATCTCAGATTTTGCATTTTGTTAAAACGATGAATACAAATGTGTTTTCTTTGTGTTATTTGAGGATTTCAAAGAGCATTTTCTTTAAAATAAATAAATAAATAAAAATGAGCATTTATGACAAAAAAAAAGGCTCATTTGGAATTAGAAAGAAATGTTGTTTATAAATTAAAATTGCTCACTTTACTCAAACATAACTATAAATAGTAAAATATGAAAACTTGATAGTTTTACAGCGGTCTTCTTGTTTTCCAAAGCTGCATACATGAAACTAAATATTTTTAACTTCTTCTGGCAACAGCAGGGATTGTATCTAAGAAATAAAATGTGCAGCACTGACAACCAATTTTTACTGAAACAATTGCCAAACAAGCATGGCCTGTTATTTTCCTGCATATTTAATCCAATCATTAACAAGCCTGTATTTTTTTAAACAACCTTAGCAAACCACTTTCACATTTCTAAGTAATGTTAGCATGAGTTGATGTTTTTATGATAAGTTGCATCCAGCATGGCTGGTTTACAATTACATATTGCTGGGGAACTATATGAGGGTGCTTACATAGGAAACAAAAGGTGTGGCCTTCAAAATAAAAGCAGTTTTTTAAAAATAAGAGCAGCATATTCAGATTCAAGTGGAGAATTATTACTTTATATTTATTTGATTTCAAACTATTATTCTGGCCATTTCAGGGCCAGATGGAGCTGGTAATAAAGGTTTTATATTGTCAGAAACGTAAACACCTTTTTTAAATCTAACTGTAAAAAATTTGACTTATTTCAAGCAGGTTGCAAAAATGTTTGAACTGCTTTAAATCAAGAAAAATCACAAAAGATAAAATATAAGTATATGTAGACAAAAATATCTAATCAATATCGCTAGATGAAAAACTAGATGAGTCCTATGATAAATTTAAACCTGGCATCATGCAAACTGGTTATAATAAGCAGCAGTAAATACATACATCCTAGCATCATTATCTTTAGACGTGATTACGTCGATCCAAATTTTTATTTTTGTAGCTTATTTTAAAAAGCAGTATGTTAAGACTATGCATAAGCCAAATGAAGTCTGAGCTTTCCTTAAAATCTTTTAAAGTTCGAAAGGCTCACAGTGCATGCACACGCTCCAATGCAGACACACAAAATCCGCCTCACATTAAGTGTGTGATGAACTCCGCGTGTTGTCTGGAAGGCTGTGCAGAAATATCAATGACTAAACTCCCCAACGACTCAGTAACTATCTCATTCGTTCTGATTTTATCCCCCAATAATTAAATTTCTTTCCCAACGCTGACTTTGGCTTTATCAGGGCACCTGCCGCCAGAATCTCAGCATTTCATTTAACCATAATCCCCCGGATAAAGGGGCGGCCAGGGTGTGCTAATGCAGAGGCGTGCGCGCACAGAGGATCGCAAGCATGAGCGAAGACTTCGGCTGAATTCGCGAGTTAAACCAGTTAAACAGATCTGCAAGGAGAGTTTGTCTTTCTGATACAGACAAAGGAATTCGGCTGAACCACTTTCATCCCCCGTCTCTTCTCAACTCCAAACTCCATGTTTCTGAAAGACAGTGAAACCCAATCCTGAGCAATCTCTGGGAATATACCAGTTCATATTTTCCTCATTAAGTGCTCTAATAAATTACATTTGATATCACTGTTGATCAGCACAAAGTATACAAAAGCAATATAAACTTGAAATATATTATTCCAACAATGAATAAAATGTGGTTTGGTGCATATAATTAGAATTTGTTGACGTCTTTCTTCTACTTAAGACCAATTGTAACAAGACTAAAATTAGCAAAAACACAGAAATGTCTAGCTTGATATATTTTGATGCTTTTAGCATAATTAATAACATTGGTTAAAAGTATAGCCAATTACATTTTGTCATGGTTAGTCAGTCCTACTTAATCGACATCTGAGCATTGTGTACATCTAAAGGTTATAGTGTTACAGCTTTATCCCACCTATTAGATTTATTGCTAGTGTATAAATGATCACAGATATATAATAAAATATTAAATAAAATAAACTATACATAGTTTTTACAAGGCTACAATGATTATACTATTGTTGTTCCTAAACATGTAAGTACAAGTAGTGCATTTTAAGGGCTGATATCCAGCTTTTTATCAATTTGATGTACTAATACATATTTTGGACAATCCAGATTTCTCTTAGAAAATATAGGAAGACAAAAAAAAAAAAAACAGCAAACTAAACTTTTTTTCCTTCCATTTGAGACCTGGGCATGCGTCACATATTTACATGGCAAGCAGAGGAACATCCCAATATTTATGTGGCAAAGAAAGAGGGAGAAGTCAAAGTAAAACTGGATTTTAACATTTTAAAACAAAGAAAGTAATTACAGGGTTTGCATTTTAAACTGTTTTACACCACCTTATAATGTTAGACACAACAAGTGCTACCGAAACATCTGGATAGTCCCTCGGAGAATGTAGTTCTTTAACTTAACAAAGATTTCCAAATCCACCATGCACTCTGATCGAAAGCTCAAAAGGATAAAACAGAGCAAGTTTACTCATATATGCCCTGCCTTCCTGTTATCAGCTAAAAGTCTCACTCTCTCTCCTTAGCAGCATGAATGAGCTGCAGACATTTTGCATCACTCTGTAAAAAAACTAAATAAAACCATTTCCATTACCCTAGAAAATGGTATTCAGTATTAGAGACGTTAAGCCTCTGTCAAAAGACAAAAAATACAGACAAAAATGGAACAGAAGTTTTTGGCCGAAAATACTTCAAAGGCCACAAAATGGTAATAGAACAGATCCTGATGCTCCCAGCCCAACACAGCAGCAGCAATAAAACCAGAGCCAAGTTTTGGTCAATGGATTATGTTCAGCGATGGAAGTAAGAGATGAGATGGTCTACATCTCATAAAACAGGCTAAAAAATACAGGCTAAAAAAAACCAAATTCAATCGATAAGACAAACAAAGGCAAAACAAATCCCCAACAGAAAAGAACAGGTGAATAGAAAGTAAGCATAAAAAGAAGATGAGGCAAGTACAAGACTGCCTAAAATTATAGTAAGTGCCAGTGAGGCCAGACCTGGCCCAGCTGGTCTCTGTCTGAGGAGTGCCTTAATTAAGAGACGCAGGGAGAAGCCTTGGAATGGCCACATACACACCAGTAAGAGTCTCTGGAGAGAAACAACTGCTACATTTGTGTAAATGTGTGCCAAGAACCTCTCTCACATACACACACATACACACACACGCACGAACAGCCATCCGCTGGGACTTTGTGAAAAACACTGGCCAGCTATTATTAGGCCACCCTTTGCATACCGAGGCAAAGATGAACCCTAGCATGTTTGTGAGCTAGACGTTCTCCCTCTTATCCTGTTGACTGTTAAACTGGTCTCCTTTACGCCCGTGACGGCACCGCCAGAGGAAGACGAGAGCAGAAAAGTGAGAGACCGGAGGAGGAGTGGAAGGACGGACAGAGAGCAGGGGAGATTTTGTGGATCTATTACTGCCTTAGCCCCCCCCGTCTCCCCTCCTCCGCTCACACCTCTTCCTCCTGCTTCTCATCCCAAAAACTTATTAATATTAATACACAACCCCTCTCCCCAACCCCCCAAAATACCACCACCCTAGGCTACCAGTTAATAAAGCCCTCTCGACAACCCCTCCCAGCCCAAAAAAGAAAAGAAAAAAAAAATCAAAGAAAGACAAAAAAGCAAAGTTCTGCAGTCAAAGAAAAGAACAGAAATTAATACAGTCCCAAGGGACCATCCTCTGTCCTACTGTTACCCCCACTATAATTTGATTTCCTATTAAGTGACTGCTTAATTATTATGATTATTATTGGTAATTGTAATTGACATTTTGTCCCCCACCCTCTCTTCTTCTCTTCCTCTCTTCCTCTCTCCCTGCTGTCCCTTCCCTCTCTTAGACCTTCCAAAGGAAATGACTGGTTAGGAAAATCCACCAGGGAGCGAAAAGATGCAGGGACAACTTCAGGTCAAAGACGAGCACAGAAATATAAGACGCAATCATATCAATGAGGGGTTAAAGTGTTGAGGTTGAGAAGTTAGATTTAATCATGTGATGCTTTTATGTGTGTTTTAGGCTCTTGTATCCTGTAGCTTGAGGGCACGATGTCTAGTGTAGGTTTTCGTTCAGAGGAGTAAAAATAAACCCTAGAAATGTTATCCTCATGGGATATTCTGCTTAAATAAAGGTTCAAGAAAAAGACAGGGATTTCATTTTCTTCCCACCAGCCACCCCATCACACACAGACACGTTAAACTACAGTAGAGGCCCAGTGGACCTCCATTTATTACACCTACCTCCAGGCTACTGCGACTAAGAAACACACCGTCATCTGCTGTAGATGTGAAAGGGCCTGTTACGGATTCTGACACTTTTGACTTTGAATTTGACATTTAAAACAAAAAATACAACAGCAACATATTACAAAAAAAAAAAAAAACAATTCAGCCCATATTTCGTTTGGAACGGTGTTCCCGCTCTGTTCAGAGCTAAAGACAGTGAAACGGCGTTCCTCTGGGCCAGGCCACGGTTATTGGGCTCACCTCAGGCGTGGTGAGGCTCACACTGGCTCACACACGTATCCACAGTTTTGTCTTAAGATGCACACACCTTCACACTCCAACACACACAACATATCCAACCTTTAGTTTCGCTAGAAAAATGTCTTCTTATCTCAGAAACACAAAACATTAAACCTAAAAACACAGAAGGGGGAAAAAAGTGATAGATTTAACATTTTATATTTAAAAAATAAAGCAAACATAAAAAAAACTAACCTGCATCTGACTTATATTAAAAATCAATATGACATCCATGCACTGAGCATTAATGCTTTAAAAACTGATATTGATTGCTTGCATCTGTGTGTGCGGTAAGTATTTTCTGCTAGATTATATTTAAATGCGAGCCTTTACTCACGCTGAAGAACAAACAGCCGAGTTAAAACAAATGAGCACCTGCAGCCACAACCACAGATGTCTGTGGGTGTTTTTTAGTCAAAGTTTCCAAGAAAAAAATAAATTGAGAAATTTTCATAGATTATTTTGACAGAAATTACTTTCAGACAGGATGACTTGTCCCATCCAGATGCAGATAAATGTGGTATAAATAAACTATTCATATATCAGCATGAGACACCAGAGACATTCTGCAGCGGGTCACACGCAGCTGCAGCCAAAACATCCGCAACAGTTTGAAGCGGCAATAATTTAAGGATAACTCTGCTTTGAAAAATAGGAATTAGAAAAATAACAATTTTACCCCCTGCACTTTTAATAAACAATTCTTAGTCCATAATAAATATTTTTAATTATTCAAATCCTCAAAATAAATGTTATCAAATCCAGTCAAGTTGAAAATCAGTCAAGTTTCAACTGCTGTGGCTTACAGCTTCACACAAACCACTTGAAATGTTACCGGCGCATTACAAATCTGAAACAGAAAAACACAACAAAGTGTCGTTTCACTGCATCAGAAAACACAACTCCGAATCCAGATCTGTGGCTTTGTAAGGAGCCACATAAGGCATAGATACAAACAGAACCATCAGCCACAAATGCAGAGGAACAACAAACAAAGCTGTGCATCGGTTTGCACATCCCGAAGTACAGGCCTGTTGGAGACACTGAAGGACCTGGAGCCAAACTGTGTCAAAGGTCAAATCTATGGCTTTACTTTAGCTTTTCTGTTCTCAAATCACCTTCAAATAAATTACAACTAAAACTAAGCCACATGATGAGAACAAATTATAGTGTACTTTCTGTTTATTTCTGCATCAATTTCTCATGTTTGTCTGGAACACATTTTTTCCTTTAATCAATAAGGCTTTTCTTCAGTTATTCTTGTCCATTTCTTTAAAGATAAAATCTGAAAAATCAAGAAATGACCAGAACTGAACTGAACTTAACATTACATGCAAATTAAAATTGACAACAAATCTGAGCACAAATAAAATCTAAAATGATCCACTGAAACATCAGTAATTTTTTTTAAATAAATTATTGTCAGATTTTGTTTTACATTGTAAGAAAAATACAGCAAGTAGAGCAGCCTAGACAACGTTTCTATAGAAATTCATTAAAAATCACTAAATTCCTGTTGCCATTACACGTCATGATTGTTCGACCAAAAAATTTATATTTTTTAAATTAAAATCTGAAAGCATCGCATTTTCAATTAAATCTTTACAATTTATTTTAGCTCTAAAATTAGATGTTCACAGTCATCTCGTTGGATTTGCATTTCTTCTGTAAAAACTGGATAACACAAGTCAAACTATGGCACAGTGATTTCAACAGTGTGTGTGTGTGTGTGTGTGCCTGTTCAAACACACTGTGTGGTGCTGTGGGTGTGGCGTTACACCTCGTGTGGCACTGGGCAGCCTAGATAAGAGCTGATCCTATCCATGTCTCCCTTCTGCAGCCTCTGCCCGCCCACCCACGCACCCACACAACACAAACGCACACGCAGGCACACTGACACCTAGCACAGTACCCAGCATGCCACTGTAATCGCATTTTACAATCCCAGTGCCCTGTGCATAGACACGCTCGCTCTCTCTGCACACCCACACACACACATATATATGCACAATCAGAGCCATAAACACAGAGAGGAGCCAGCTAAATCCATATTCACATTCTGTATACTGGCATGTGACCTCAACATGGACACATCCAGCATGGGTCTCACACAGGCCCACTGCTGCAGCAAACAGTGCAATCACGTATATATACGACATGGGAAGAAAAAGAGAAGAGGAAAGGAGAGAGAAGAGATGAAGAAAAGGAGAGAAGAAGAAAGAAGAGAACACAAGAAGAAAGGAAATAAGAGAAAAAGACAGAAGGAAGTAGAAAAAGAGAAAGAACGGCAGAGGAGAGCAGAGAGAACCTACCTTCTTCGTTCTGTTACAAACACTCCTCTCCAAGTTCAGCTAGACTTTCTTCTAAGCACTTACACACTACACACACACACACACACACACACACGTTCAGGAGCAGTCTGATGAGATTGGCCACCCTGATAGTGAGCCATAACTGATTCTCTAAGCCTCAAACAAAGTTTGATGTGCAAAGACCAAGACAGGGGGGACAAAAAAAAGCAAAGAAAACTGTGGGAGGAAAAAAAGTGTGACCAGTGAGTGAAGTTTAACCACTTATGATTCAAGTTGAGCTGCAGCACAGCCCGCCTACACCCCGGATTCTTTCACGGGGACATGAGCGCACACCTTTTCTGGGCGGGAGAGGCACTGAACTGGATTTCGGGAAACCCACTTTCCCATTTTTTTGTTCTGTCCGGTTGCTGCTGGACAGCGAGACGGCCCCAACTCGGCCCCTTTCACTGGATTTTTTTTTTTTCATTTTTAATCAACCATGTTTTCACAGAACCACCTACCAACAGCTGCCCCGCTGACAGATAATCACACGAGTCAGGAGTGCATGTATGTTTGACACAAACAGAACTAGCTTGAAGGAATAAAGGCTTTGACTTTAAAAGTATCTTAAGTGTCACCATGTAGGAGACGGAGAGAGAGAACGAGAAAGAGGATGAACGGATTCAATCTCCGCAGGCGAGAGCGGGAGGCTAAGTGTAGTGAATGCAATTTGATGGTAGCGCTGAGATGGGCTTTAGGCGTACAAACAACATTAGTCACTGTTGTGCAAACTTGTCACCAATACATGTAAGCAAAAGTCAACTCTCAGCATGGCATAAAAAAATAATTATGGGTGCAAAGCCTTATAGTCACACTGTAAATCAAACAAGCCATATCAGAGAAGGAAAACTGTCTCTTCTCTAACATTATTTTTGGACAAAGAAATCTTCAAAAGAAGAATCTAGCAACCTCAAAATCCTGTTCTGAAACAGGACAAAATTCAATAGTTTCAGTCACAAAATGTAGTGTTATTTATTACAATAGCAACAAATGTGACAATACGAATGATCAAAATTAAACCCCATATTTCAGTGATATAAATGTATCACTGAGAACCTTTAATAGGCTACTTTACCACAAAAATTATATGAAGCAAATTTGGTAATAACTGCAAAACTGACAGTTTAGAATCAATTGTACAAAAAACAATAATCAATCATGTTTGGGGTTCATTATTTAGAGTTTAGATGTAATGTCATTATTCATTATTATTTTCTCCCAGTTTGTTTGAATCACCAGTGTGGAAGAAACAATGCAACACATGTCCATGCCTGCTGCTGGATGTTAAAGGTTTTGCAGATAATTCTCATTAATTGGTCTTTCACTAAATTAGAGGCATTTTTTAACATGTAAAATGTTTTGTTGTAAAATATTTCAGACTGTCATAAATTTTTTAGTATTTTGCCAAACTCAAAGGTCTGTTATTATTGGCTTTTACATTCATACATTCAGGACATTTGAATTTAAAATAAACATTGGACCTCCTTTAAAACATAGCCACTGTTGGTACCACACTCCAATCTTACAATTGGAGTGTGGTATAGCAGCATTTCACTGCAGGGATAATAAATTTAATCTGTTCTCTTTGAAAACCTATTATTTTTGGGTTTAACACATTAGGATGGGATTATCCTCAACCAAATGCAGATTCTTTAGAAAATAGTTTGTTAACTTTGGTTCCTTTATTTCATTTGCAAGAACCACAAAAGTATAGCAGTTTTAGTTCTTGGTTTGGTCTTATTCAAGAACCACACATCTGGTTTAAGATCAATTTAAATTCCTTATCATATATGATTATTGAATCCTCACAATAATCTGTGTAAAATCTGTTTAATGAGATTAGCAGAAATATTTCCATTTTCCCAGTCATGATCTCCACTGTACTTCAGTAAATGGGGTTGCATGTAAATGGATCAGAAACTGATCAAATGACTGGAATGTATTGAAATAAAATATGAACTGAATATGAACCAAATTTGATTCCATAATATATCTGGATATGAATTGAACCAGTTTGTCCTGTAAAGACTGAGAATGACAATTTTATCTCAAATGGCAATAAAAAAATAAAACAATAAAAAAAACAGGTGGTTCTGTTGTGCCCCTTCCACTGCCGGTCAGCTGCCTGAAAGATGGTCTCTACACTTTTATCCTGCTTCCAATAAAGAAAAATGTGTTTGTTTGTAAATATTTCTTGTCACAAAAACTAAGACAAATATAATGTAGGCACAAAAATAAGGTCATTCGATACTCCTTTTGGCCCTAAAACGATTATGTTTTTATGCCAATCTTAATTATCTCCATCATATTTGAACAAGCCTAATGATTTCATATTTTGTTTTCAGTTTGTTTATGTATTGCCAATTCATACACATAATTTCAAGGCCTTTTACAAAACCAGGAGATCCAATGAGTATATAACTAAATCAATCCAAGTAAGTCCCACAGATATTTAACCATCAGAAGAAAAAAATGACAGGCACCAGGTGAAAAACTGTGAAATTCATTGTTGGAAAATAATTTCTACTGTTGACAGTAAAAAAAAAAAAGACAAGCAGCTTTTAGCAAATGTCGCTGTATCGTTTCATAAACATCCATAATAATCTTCTTTTAAAGGATCACTGCACACTTTGGACATCAGAGAGGATTTATTACAGCACGACTGGCTGGAAGTAAACAAGAGTGAGTGTGATTATGGTTATGAAAGACTGCAGCTTCCTAGAACACAAATATCATCAAAATCTTTGCCGAAGTAAAATCAGTGTTAACAATAAGAAAACACACATTTTTTAAGGCCGAAGATACAATATACCCCAGACCGACTTTGAATTAGTCAGCAGTGAAGAATTGGGGGCACAGTTCAGGACTACTGAGGCTCGTCCCTTAATTTCCTTCCCTTTATTTCGTTTCTTTTTTTTTTTTTGACAAAGCCCTCCCCCATCCACTCACTTTAAGTCTCCTTCCACACCACACCCATGACCCCCAATGTGCAGACATGAGGTCAAGCTCCAAAGATCACAGAGAGAAGCCAGACGAGAGGCAGAAAGACAGAGACCTAAAATCCTCCTTTCCTTCCAAAATCCAGGCCAAAACCTGCAGCCTTCCCACCAGCTCCAGACCCCCTCCTTCAACCCAGTTGTGTGTCGAGGAGGCAGTGAGCACTCTTGCAGAAACATCAGCCCAGGGAAATTCAAATGAGGACGAAATGGTGAGGGAGACACAGAGAAAAGGGAGAGCAGGAGCACAATAGTGAGAAAATAGGATAAAAGAATGAGATGGGAGAGCGTTAGGTAGGAGGGGGAGAGGGGGGGACGAGGAGGGTGCAGAGGAAGAGCTGGAGAGGCTGCTGAGGCTGCAGGTTAAGATAATGTGTAGATCTGAGGAGATTTGCAGGGGAACATTTTTATTCAGTTTCTGATTACTCCCACCTCTCCTCCCTCCGCTCCCTTTCCTGCGTTGTGTTTTTCCGTTTGTTTGTTTTTGGCATTAGCGTTATGACTGTTGGTATCCACGTGGATGTACACATGCATGCTGATTAAAGCAGGAATATCTTATAAACAAAAATATTTCCACACACACACGCAGACACATATTAACACCAGGCGCGCACAGGCATACTTAAAGATGCATCGGAGAGGCGAGCGACGGCGCAGTCGGTGCCAGGAATGCTAAGAGCTTACAAGTTTGTAAACATGCCGACACAGATGGTGCACATACAAACATGCATTCACACAGATTGTTCACAGACAGGGTTTCTGCTGTGCTCGCTCCTTATCAACGTGCAGCAGGTAGACGAGGTAATTCTAGATTATTTGAGCCATACAAAATTACTCAGTGGTTTCATTTCCCTGGTCAAATATATTCAGGTGCACAGAAATGGATCAAAATGGCCAAACTTTGATCAAGAAACCCACTTTAGACAGTAGATGATTAAAAAAAGGCCCACCTGTGCTGCTGCTGTAAGACCCTCCTTCCACATTGAGTGAGATGGACTGGTCTCCGTCCTGCCTCCCCTGACCCAGGATCATCCAGTTCTCCAGATCGTCCAAATCAGACGAATCCAACGTTTCTGATTCAGACTCGGATTCAAAGGATTCTGAGCTGCTGGACAGAACAGCCACTGGAACAAGGAGACTCTCTTTTCTCTTCTGGGATTTCTAAATAACCAGAAAAATGACAAATAAATGGAATCAGACATCCTTCTGTAATCAGACATTTAATAGAAAATGTCAATTCACCACAGTAATGTTCAAATAGAGTAACACAATGTTAGTGGAAATGAAATACATAAAAATAAAATAAAAAATAAACTTTAACTCCTGGACAAATTTCTTAATTTTCTTTTTTATTTTACTTTATTAAAGTTGCTCATTCCTTTCTACAGCCTCCTACACATTTATTGTTGCCCCTGGATGTGTAAAAAAAAGCCTTAAAATATTTTTTTTTTATTGCAGTAGCATAATTTTATTCTAAAACTGCTTAAACAAAAATGCCTAATGGCTAAGATGAACAAAATGTTAGTTGTCGTTTTGCTGCATTCCCTTTTTTTTAAAACACATTTCACTTGAGCTCCTAAGCTGAACACAATTGCAAAGGAAAACCTCAAAAAATGATGAAATATTCCCTTCTAGTCTTAAATGTAATGTATGGATGCATGTTGCACTGTAGCTTGCTATTTCCTCTACCTGTTGTGCAGGAGTGGAGGTGTGCAGGGTCCGTGAACCTTTAACCTTTAGAGCACAAATACTTGCATCATCCTCATCATCAGTGTCATTGTCAGAGATAGAGATGACGCCCGGGCTGGAGTCAATCACAATAACCTCCTCAAAGCGTGACGACAACAACTTTGGAATTTTTGGCTCAATTTTGGACCTTTTCTTTTTTGCATCCTTCTTTGTCTTTAAATGGTCATCAGTAGAAGATGTGGGGTTGTTCTGTTTTGTGCATCTCAGTTTTGTGGCTTCATCTGTAGTTTTTTCAAGCGCACCACCTTCCTGGCTTTCCTGCCTGTTGTTCTCTTCCTTTGCTCCAGGCTCCGGCTCATCCAGCTCTCCAGCGTTTGAGGAGTAGTGGAGCTGGCTGTAGAGGTGGAACTCCAGCTCACTGTGGGCCTCTGAGCGTCCGAGTCGCCATCCTCTTGATAGAGGTTGTCCTCCAACTCCTCACGGTCCTGATAGGCACTGTACATTACCCCAAAGTCCAATCAAAACAGACACGCACATGAACGCAGCACAGCCCAAGGAGAACAGGCACACCTGGGGAGTCGGAGGCTGGAGCTGCTGTGAAAAGAAAAAACGAAGAAAATATAGATATTAGTAAAGGCATGACAATGACAACATTCCTATTGTTTCAAATGAGTCAGAGAAAATTATTATAGTTAAAATGTCTTCAGATTCCTGTTGTTCAAACATATGATCTACACCATTCCACTGTATCTAGTGATATTTTTATAGTTGTTGGAATGTGAGTCTCTGCTCTAATCTCAAGTCCTGCTGCTTCTTTCCAGGTTTACCCTGGATTTAGCTGCATTCATCTTCCCACCAACTCAAACCTCTTTCAAAATCATTTCTGTCATAAACCCATGAAGAAGAGCTCCCACCAACTGTGCTCTGACCAAGTATAAGTCATAAATACAGATGACATTACAAGATCTCAAGGTTACAAAAAAATATAGCCAATAGTGTTATATTGGCTACATAGCATATTAGCTGCAAAGCCAATAAATTAAAACCAGAGTTTCATAATGGCACAGTTGGTAGCACAATCCCAACCTAGGGTCTTTCTGCATGGAGTTTGCATGTTTTCCCTCCCACAGTCCAAAAACATCACTAATAGGTTAATTGGTCTCTCTAAATTATCCCTAAGTGTGTGTGGGTGTGCATGTGTGTGTGTTTGCGTTGACTTGCAATGTTCCTCACCTCTCTCTCGTTGACCTCACAAGGATAAGCGTGTTAGATAATGGATGGGTTGATGGATGAATTAAAACCAGCTCAATAATTTCCATTTGCATGATTATTTTTCTCCCATCTTTCTCTCTTCCTGCCAGAGAAGAGACAAAAGACTTCAGTCTTGTTGTTTGATCTCAACTAGCTCCTTTTTTGAAGGACAATTTTATTTACAGAATCCATTTTACTTGTTCTTTTAATTCAGATATTTAAATGTCTTTCAATTTCAGTATTAAATGTTTGTCAGATATTTAACTTGATTAATTTCTGTTAATGCTT
This sequence comes from Poeciliopsis gracilis, assembly GCA_911649635.1. Lineage (NCBI taxonomy): Eukaryota > Metazoa > Chordata > Actinopteri > Cyprinodontiformes > Poeciliidae > Poeciliopsis > Poeciliopsis gracilis. The sequence continues at coordinate 836,641 of CAJVRI010000128.1, forward strand.
TATTGTACCATTAGCGGGATATTACTACATCACATCTACATCTCAAATACTACATTATTATTTATTGCAATAACTTCAAGGACAATTTATTGTCCAGCAAAATTTGTGGCCCAACCATGCACACACACCTAAGGAGAATTTAGGGGACACTAACTTCTGGTTCTGAAAGTAGAAGACCTTGTTAGTAAGGCTGAGACAGGGTGGATTAGCTGCACTAAGACTTTAACTTGCCGTCTTCCTCATCAGATCTGTTCTGATAGAAAGCAGTAATGGATCCAAATCCATCGTCAAACTGGTGCTGATTTCAGACACAACTAAGACAAAATCCTCACCTGGTTCTGAATGACTGTGTCAGAAACTTGTAAATCTTCTTCTCAATACACTCTATAAAACACTGTGCTGTTAATTTTTTTTTAAATCTCTGCACTCTCTCTTTCTCACACACACACACACACACACACACACACACACACACACACGCACACACACACACACACACACTACAACATTGTCACACATACACAGAGTGGACAAGGAAAGAGCACCGGCCCATTGCTTTCTCCAGTCCTGCGTGTCTGTGCCATGATGGCTGGAGATGATTGGCCCCCAGGCCGCGCACACTGCATAAACGCCACGGTACATGGTCACAAGCCGGCCACCAGGGATTAGAGGGTCAGAAAGAAGAGTCTTACCGCCTGGTAAGGGGCGACAGTTCTGTGTTCAAAGTTCATAAGCGCACAGGGACTGGAAAGTTACAAACTATCAACGATGTTTTTCAGACAAATGTGGTGTACTCAAAAGCTCTATAGCAGTAAGGGTGAAGCAAAAGTGGCGATTTTACTCAATCTGCCTATTCAAGGCACTTGTCAAGACTGTGCATAAACAACATTAGGCATGGGCCCATTAACAGTATCAGGTTACACTAAAAATAAAGATACAGAATCAAAATTGCTCAAATTTTTGTCAACTTGAACTCACTTTATTGAGATGCTAGAGAAGGTCCCAGAGTAACCAGAGTTTTCTCCGGGTCTATAGCACAAAATAAATCTGGCCTGCCCGTTCCTTCCCTGGTCAATTCAAAACTATCGGGCAACTAAACTTTCCCCTTCCTTACGAAACAGGTAAGTTCTTCCCTTTATAAATATTTTGGGTGGTGATGAAGAAATCTGAGCCAGTTGCCAAAAAAAAATAAAGAGGCGATGAGGGTTTGCAAACTAGTTTGTAAAATACAAGCGGAATCTCTAAACCAGCCTACTGTAGGCTACATGAGCAGATAGCATCACTAAAGCCATGTTCCCAACACATGTATTAATGTTCAACTTAAACTTTTTAGGAGAGATCTGATTTGTACCCTTTTTAATTTTAAACAATTTATTTTTAATGTAACAATCAATGTCATGCCTAGTCTATGAATAGTGATCCATTCACAGGGTGTCGGATGAACAATACTCACAATGTATTTGACAGTGAAAGTTTATTATTTGAACGACAATTTATACTCGATGGTTGCAATATAGCTATTTTAACTAAAGTGAATTGGAAATATTGTGATACATTGAGTATACTTGATACATCGCCTCTCACTATCTAGAATTTGATTTTATAGCAAGGCAATTTAAATCCAATTACTGATTCACATTTTTCACAAGGTCCACTGTGAACTGATGGTCAGAAATTAGCATTAATAATTGATCACAGAAAATAAGCAGAACTTAACAAACTTTGTGAGTGGACATCCAGGAGGTGCTAAATAATCCTTATTGGTCTTATTCTTTTCTCCTTTATCATTTATCTTGTTTCTTCCACTTATTTTCTATTTTATGTAAAATGTTTTTACATTTCTGTTCTCTGTGTAGTTAATCATCAGTTGTGTCCCACAGATATGCATCTTACAGCTCCTGTGAAACTTAAATATGAACAAATTAACATTTATAAACAAATGTATCTTCTAACTTCTCGTATGAAACAAACTTAGCTTCTATAGTTAATGAGTAGGTGGTGCAAAACTTGGAATGTACAGCTCAATGGAACATTAAATGTAAAAATATTGTTACAGTAGGTAAATATTATGAAGAAATTACACCACTTTTTGAGATTACCTCTGATTTCAAATTGCTTTCAAGTATTATAAAACAGAATGTCACATTTTAGAATAATTTAGCCTTCTTATTTTCCAACTCCACACATTGGTATCATTTGAAAGGTCCACTAATGCTTTTAATTAAGTAATTGGTTGTACAAGCCAAATAAACCAAGAGAATGAACTTCAAAAATGACATTTCTTTAGGCAACTGGCTTTCCAGAATGTGAGGGTTAACTAAGTCATAACTTTTCATTAAAACCTAATCAGCAAAGAGAGACACAATGAGCAAAAAGGGCATCTTACAGCTGTTGAGATGAACTGTGACTGTTTTAGCAGCTATGACTGGAGCTAGCTTGAATGTGGCTTCCACTTCGAGTGTTTAACAACATGCTAGCAAGTGAAGCACTGCCAGTTATTCTCACTAAGGAGGAAAAGAACGACTGTTCTTATAAATAACCACATAAAAATATCTCAGTATTTTCAGTTTTGTGCTTATTTCTGACATCTGTTAGCTATTAGCACGTGCCATTGCGCTCTGTGCACGTGTACTCATGTAGCCGGTCGGATGTAAACAAAGGAGCACCTCCACTCAAACACTCAATAAAAGCAAGATAAAAGAAAAAGCTACAGCTTCACAACTCACATCAATCATACAGTATGTTTTATAGCCAGAGTTTTGAATCAGCAGCTCACCTTTACAGACAGACTGGAGTCTTTACAGCAACTCATTTGCTCTCAGCCAGAAGGAGACAGGAACACGACTTCCGGCTTTCCGGACTGAAAATAAGTCGCCTGAAAAACCGTCCGATGAAGAAGCAACACACAAGTTCCGAGCAGGCAGGGGCAGCACGAAAATAGTCAGATTTACAATTTTGACTTCTGAAGCACTCTGGAATAAAACGTAAAATAGAAATCAACTCTCGACCTAAACTTTTGTGAAAACAGTAGTTGATTGAGCTAAGAAAATCAGCTAAATGTCAGAAATTATAATGTTTATTACATTTTAAAAGTTGGGGAGGAAGGGGGGTTGTCTTTTGCAATTTTCCACAGGCTGATGGCTACAACTAACTCCATGAAAACTTTTTGTGATAAATATTTATCTTGAAAGGGTGAAACAAAATTGTTTAGTTATTTAACTGCAATGATGATTATCAAGAGATTAAAAAAAAAATACACATCAACATATGATTTTTTTTTTTTGTTAAGAATTGTAGTGCTCTTGTTTTTTCAGAACCCCACAATTATGTAAGGTGAATTAAGTTGAGGAAAATCACATGACATGATTAGGTGAAATGACACAGAGGTTGCAGTCAGAATGGAACATAAATGACTATTGAAACTCAGTGGTAAGAGAAAGGTTTATAAAATGTGTATGGCTAATGTACCGCAGACATCAGTAATCTAAAACATAGAGTTTATTGGGGGTTTTTTGTATGTTTCCACTGCTAATTTAACGCCCCTTGATGGTGATGAGCTCCAATTCTTTGAGGCTGGAAGACTACCTTTGCCCTCACTCCCATCTCCCTCTACAGATTCTTTATCTTATTCAACTGACCTTTTTTTTCAGAATCTTTAAATGATAACACCAAAAACTTTTTTTCACTATTATCAACTAATTCTTCCTCGGAGTTGCGACAGAGTTTTTGTTGGTCTTCCTGACTGTGACCTGGTTTCAACGAGATCCTTCATTTCCACTTCCTGAGTCGAGTTTGAGCATAGTTGGTTTGCGTTGGTGATCCACTGGATTCCTTTTTCAATATAATTTTACTGTTTTATTCTATTTCCAAGTTGTGATCAGAATCATTTTTAAAAAGAATGAATATCGTTTTTTGAAAATGACTTGTTTCACCATATCTTTATCCACGGTGAGAGAATGATTTTTGTGATCATGCATAGTTCCACACATATAGCCTGAAAATCTAAAACTCTGCCAGGCCAATGTCAACTCATGAGCACAGCTGTGTCCCAGCCTCTATGGTGCCATAATGAAGAGACAATCAGTGTAAGTCATATCACCTTTCATCACAGTATTATGACTAATGATGTGTAATTATTAACATAAAAATTTAAATAGAAGTGAATAGTTGTGCTGGACCTCTTTGCTGTCACAGAATTTTTAAAAAGTATGTATTTAGCTCTATTTTTTGCAAAGCAATTGTCACCAAATTTTGCTCATAGAGTTACAACAAATGACATTATTATACAGATAAAACTGCCAAAAAGGACAGGTTTCACTTTGTGTCACAATTTTCTTCAGACAGAAACTTCCATGCTGTTCCTCATCCTTTCACAAGTAATTCTTCCTCTTTAATGCCCAAACATTAGCCCAGAAACTGTGCATGCATTAGTACTCACATGAACCTCCAGGCTCATTATGTGCTGATGGGATTGTAAATCTATATGTAAATGTAATTCAACAGTGTGCCTACCGCTATCAGTCATATTTATGACACGCACACTACAGCAAAATTATGCAACCCAGGTTCTCGTGCAGACTGTGTAACACTTGCATCCAATCTTTTTGCTCCCTTCTGCATCACGAGAACAAAGGTGAACTCTGTGTTTCCTGCTCCTTCCGCTGCTGCCATAATAACAGGGAGGACATGGCGTTAAGATAAGGAGCCAGAAGCTGAATGCCATCTGAATCTTGTGGTTTTTCCATGCGTGTCATCACAGGAAAGGCCATCACAAAGTTGGATTGTTGCCTTGCAAAGGTTAGCTTGTACCTTGTGAGACAACACTATCACCTATTTTAGCTTATGTATACATCTGACACACACACATAAACTAGTTGCCCTGCATGTGTTTGATCTTGGGGCTCTTCATGCTATATCTCCAAATTGATGCAGGTTCGGGATGCCTCACTGCCTCAGTGAAATTGTGATGTGCCTGCCTGATTTGGGGTCCCATGCATTTGTTGGTATTTACTATTATTATTAAACAACAGGAAAGTGGGGAAGTCTGGCTAGATGGAGGCGTCTGGTTCAGCGGTTCAGCTCCACACCAGTGGTGCCCCAGACCAGTGGTGTGTTGACGATCAGTGGAGTGTCCGGGACGGGGATTTAAAGTCCCCCTATTTCCAATCACACATTCCAGAGGGGATGGTTCTCCCTGATGAACAATTCTTATTGAGTGGAGGGAGTTAAAAGAAGCATGTCATTGCTCTCATTTGACGTTGTTTGTATGTGCCATTGTGGCTCCATCTTCCATCTGGCGCCTGACGCTGTCACAACACTCTACTGGATACATTTGATCAAACAGGATTTTTCTCTCTGCCACTATTATGCATTGGTAATATCACGCAGCTGAAGATCATTTGTGTGCAGACTGAGAATGAATAGCACAATTCTCTTCTATTGCTTGTGAATTTAGTCATTATAATGAAACACCTGAGATGTTACAAAAAACACTTGCAATTCAGTACGACTTTGTAGTTGCTTTTAAAATTTTACATTGCAAAAGGATCGCACAGTATATTTTAGAGATTAAAAAAGCTAAAATAGATATCACAAACTGCAGCCAGACTGATAGTTAGATTAGTATTTGTTCCATATTCTAAGAAAATCTAAGATGTAGGGCAGTAAACTGTAAGACATGAAGCACCTTACAAAAGCATACGTGTTCTTGAACTTTCCCACTTAAGTGAAGTGCAAAGAAAAATGATGCATGATTTAGGTTTTCAGAATGATCTGGATCAAAGCAAGTTCAACAGTCTAGTCAAAGTCCAAACATAAAACCAATAGAGAATCTTTTGCAAGACCTGAAAATTGACCTTCAGATACATTCTCCTTTTAATTTGACTGAGCTTGAGCTATTTGTGTATCGTAAAGTTGGGAGAAACAAATAGAAGTGGTTCTACTGAGCGCTCACTTCGATGGGTAATTAAATATTCCTACTACACTTTTAAGATTTTTATCTTCCACTCCTACTAAGACGCATTATTTTGTATTCTTCCGTCAAATTGTTTCCCAAAAAGAACCACTGAAGTTTGTGGTTGTCATATGATGGGAAATGTTCGTATTATCTTATAAATTTCATTGTATCAGTAAATGCAATTTCACAGATGAAGGTTTGTTTGAATATAGGAAATAAAAGCAAATAGCTTGAAAGATTGGCCAACATCTACAGCTTACTTCAACTATGTTTTGCTCCTTTGTTTTCTGTCACTAGAAACCTTTTTCCACTCTGATGTGCACTTTAATGTAGTATGCTCATAAAAAATTATGTTCCTTATCACAAAGAGAGTTACATAAACAATAAACATCCAAATCACAGAGGCAGAAGCTAATCCATCTAAAAAAAAACTTGCCCTGGATCACTGCTCCTAAACAAAAATGGCTGCCAGGCATTACCCCTATGGAGCCCTCTGAACTGGACTGCATTTTTCTTAAACTCCTGTTTTATTTAACTGTAGCACACACTTTGTCAAATTGTCCTCAATTAAAGTTTTAATTCTTTCAATCCCATTAATATATAGACTGTAGTTGCATTTTCATTAATTCTAATGAAAATCAAAGCATCAAATCGCTTTACAGGATAATAAACTGGAGGTGAATTAAAGAATTTCAGTAGATTCTGGAGTTAATGTAGCATGTAGAGCATGTATTAATCAGGCGCAGGAGGAGGCAAACGACGAAGTTAAATCAGGAATGAGAATTTGTCAAGAAACTGAATTGCTTGTACTTTAATGCCTTTTTAACACTTTTTTTTTGTTTCTCAATTTTTATGTATTTTTTCTCCCCAGATCTTATTCTAGACATGTACTGCATGCATCATCTGATTACCAACTGAGAATAAAATATTAATTAGAACTAGTGGCAACATTACACATCATACTCAGGCATATTGACAGAACTATGATCGTCAGAATTAACTACTAATTAACGTACAGTGCCTCAAACTATACGAAATCAGTAGTATGAATCGTGTTTCTGCTGCATGAGTTCTGCTCGGTGGTGTGTAACATGACTCTCGGTGGCTTGATACACCTACAAACCACACCAGCTGGGTGTGAAAAGATCCAAGGTCTACATGTCAGGAAGACCAAAGAAAATTGTCATAATATTACCAAAACAAGCCTTACAAGCAATTTGTAAGGATGACTATTTTTGCTGTCGGCTTCCATTTACATCATGTCTTTGGGCTTTGAAGCGACAAATCTTCATTGAAAAGAACAAAACCAAAACTTGTATGAAATTCTCACTGTATGATAACCTTCAGTTATACATCTAACGGCATTAACACTTATATTTAAAAATGAAACAATGCAATGAGGTTTAAAAGATGTTAAACCCAACAGGAAGAATTATACCAGCTGTTAACAATTCTATCAAACACATTTTTTGCTGTTTATAATCATATTGCAGTTAAAAGACATTTTATAAATATAAACATAGTTTATGTAGTAGTGCTTCCAGTGTAAAAATGTAGCCTGTGCCATGAGTTTTTAAAACATGGTACCTTTGTGACCACCTTATGCTTCTGAAAGCAATTTGTCTACAAGCCACCATTATACCCAACTGTAAAAGTAACTCAGATCTGTGATCAACAGTTTTTCTAAGGTTTCAGCAGGATAAAAACAAGAGAACAAGCCTGTGGAGGTTTTTTTAGACCAAGCTACTTGTGTCTATGCGGATTACATTTGTGAACAAGAAGCTCTTTACACACAGAAGCACAAAACGTCCACATACACACTTTGTCTCCAGACGATGTTACAGCACCCTCTTTTTTCAGCTGTGAGTAGAAAACCACATTGACAGCAGCCTTGTTCGCTCTTGTCCAGTCGTCACGGTGAAATGTTTACCTTAACATACAAATGAGCCAGGGTCATGTTGTGTCACATAATGTTTCATGGGCAAATAATGTGTCCTATTCCTCAAGCCACCCTGCAGCCCTTAAGCCCCTCGCAGCCTCCGTGGGGGCAACAGCACCCAGGCAGCAAGGCAGCAGCAGAAAGGGAAAAAATGAACAACCTTGTGTCGCCACTGTGAAGTGCCTCTCTGAATCAAATCCTGCGGATATAGAAGTTAAGCCCAACTAGCTCTGAGTGTTTGCGGGAAGGCAAAAGCACAAGCGGAGACAAGTTTTTATCTAAGAGGTTGTTGAAGTTTCTCTAAGCATGAAGAAATCTGATGTGCAATAGGATGAGAGGTGTACTAAAGCCAGTGGAGTATTGTTGAACAATGACATGCTTCATGTTACATATATTAAAACCTTAAGCTAAATCTCAGAGGGAGTAGGTCAGAAATTTAGTTTTTTATTGTTTATCACTTTTTAAGATTGAAGGATTGCTTATTTCAAATGCTCTATAGCACAGAGAATGGGGCGATAAGGATTTTAAGAGTTTCCAATCAGGCAGTAATTAAACTGTAAATCCCTTGAAAACAATCACTAAGCAGTTTCAGGGAACTTTTCATACAATCATGTAGAATCACTATTTGAACAGAAACTCCTTTTTTAAACTTTAATGAATGTACTTTTGCCCTGTTGTTATTTACTAGTAGTGTAATTTAATAAACTGTGGATTAAAGTGATTATTTATTGACTAGACATTAACCATTTGTAAAACAAGCATGTGATGAGGTGGATTTATTTAGAGAATATGCAAAACGCTGCAAATTATATAAACTATTTCCAAAATAGTTTCTGATACAGATTTTCTTTGAAGGCGGAATTGCTGTAAAACCATCACATAAATCCATCTGAAGTTATATGAGTAGGTGACATTAATTTAGGATTAAATTTTAATCTGACCAGAAGACTGTGTTGGAAAGAATTGGACTGATTTTAGCTGAATTTGGGCAGAATTTGGCTTCTATATAATTGCACAGGAAGAGGGTGTGTCTATAGTGTGTCTTCAGGTAATATTTTTGTAATTTGATAAATAGATCAAATCTGAGATCTGAACTGAATTCAAGATTTTAAAAAAAAGTCAAGCATTGGAGAATCACTTTACTGACAAAGTATATCGCCCAGAATATTTGTAGAAATTGTGGTGAACGCAGACACAGGATAATAATTTACTATTAAGATGACTACAAAATAAACATATGAACATTTTTATAATTTTAGTAAAATTCTCAGCAGAAGAAACTGTAATCTAACTTTTGTTAAAGCTTTTCTTTACGATTTTCTGACGCCTTCTTCCTCTTTTTTGACACTCTCTGCAGGGCTTTGCAGATCCATTCTTTACTGTGAATGTTTTCAGAAAAACCTCTACTGCCTTGATTTAATTTGAGCTATAGCACTGAATATTAGAAGCCAACAAATAATTCAAAATACACAATAAAAAATATATATTATTCTGCAAACTGATTAGACAGATTCATCTCTTCAGCCCTGAGTTAAAGTAGTTTAATTATGTGTTAACCTTCAAAAATATAAAATTCACAGTATCATTAAAACCCCTGCAGGCCTGCAGTTTCTTTGTGGTTTACAGTGAACAGTAACGGTCCACTGAAAGCCAGAAGTCCCAGAGAGCCAGGCAACCTTTCCTCCTGTGTTTACGTGTTTACTTATTGTTCTAATCGTCCCCTTCACTTCTTGTGTCTCGCGAGTTAATGCGATTCTTTCCGGTTCCGCTCGGTCAGAGCTCGGGTCACCGATCCAACCGCTCCCTTCTCATATTAATTAGCCTAATTAGCACGGGGAGGTGGGAAACAAACAAGTGGTGATTAATATCTAAACTATGGCGAGTCGTTTCGAGGGGCCGAAATGTGGAGAGGAGCATGAGAGGAGAGAGGAGAGGAGAAAGAAAGAAAGAAAGAAAGAAAGAAAGAAAGAAAGAAAGAAAGAAAGAAAGAAAGAAAGAAAGAAAGAAAGAAAGAAAGAAAGGAAAAAATAAATTACCTTATAATAATAATAATAATAATAATAATAATAATAATAATAATAATAATAATAATAATAATAATAATACATTTTGAATTTGACCAACAATAATAATAACGATTTAACTAATAAATTACATGTCTGTTTCTCAACTACAAGTTAATAATGTGACTATTGATTCTTCTCTGAATAGGCCTTAGTCTCTTACAGTGGGAAATATGTCAAACTAAACATTTCAGCGTGACAACAGGAAAAATACAAAAATTACAGGAAAAAATTCTCTTTTTATTTCACTGCATGTTTAACTCCTTCCCCCCTCACACAAAAATAAAAACACGCAAAATAAAAATAAAAAAACTAATAAAAACAGAACAACATTTAAAAAAAAAAAAACCCGATTATATCAGAACCTCTTCCCAGCATTTCACAACACCTTGATGAACTGAAATAATTTGGATCCATAGGATGCAAATGCCGTTTTGGGTTCCAAAGGAGAACTGCACATTTCTACAGAATGTGAAATCTCTTTACCTGCAGACCAACAAGCTGGATCCTGTATTTGGGCCTAATTCTAACCAGCCAGCAGAGCTGCGATGTCAGGCTGGAAATGCGAACAAATATTTCACCTGCTTGCCTCACGCTGCAGCAGACAGTCTGCTCTACAGTCTGCTCTGCTTCCCTTCCCTTCTACCTTTGTGTCGCGTCTTCTTTCGGAAACCTCGCGTGTTTATGTTTAGATGTTGTTGGCGCGAGCCGAAGGTCAGGGTCGGAGTGTAGCAGCGCGAGGCGACAAGCAGTGCAAAATGGGTCGCTGTCTCGCGCTTTGTTCCGCACTCAATTGTCTCGCGGCTGAGCGTGAACCCTGAGACCCACAGCTGTCTGGTGGACAGGGACGGAGGAGTCACTCAGCGGAGGAAGACAGAAGGAAACTGTTGTGTCAATTCAAAATATTTTTTTTCCACCTTATAATTCCTGGTTCTGCTTTTAGAACCACTTTTAATAATTTAATTATGTTTATTTACTTTAAAGGCATAAGCTCCTGTTAGGCTTAACCTGTGAACTTTCACCTTTCTCATGTTCATATTCTGTTTTTGTTTCCCCTTGCCTTTCTTTTATTTTTATAAATTAGATTCTCCACAACAGAAAAACAAGAGGTATTTGGTTATCTGGCAAATACACTCCGCACTTCCGGCTCAGGCTTCAGGCCATTTGTTTGATATCTGACTTTTCCACATTCATTGCAAACAATTAATATTTTTCTCCCCTAAAGATAAACTAATCTTCAGCTTTGGTCTTCGAAGCATACGCAAAAACCAACATGGGTGTGAGCTTTAATTATTTTGACATGTGTAAATTAATGACTGCGCTTAAATTGAAAATATGGAGGGCTTTTATTATGTTTTGCCTTTTCTTTTTTTTTTCTTTTTTTTTCTTCTTTCAGATCTGTTGGTGCTCACACAAAAAGACTCGTGGGCTGAGGACTAAGCTTATTTTTGCAATTTTGTCTCTTGGTCCAAACAAAACTTGACTCTCATGAAATAATAACCTAAAAAAAAAAAAGAAAAAAAAAGTTACACACGTTCTAGAAATTTTCTTCCTCCGATTGAGACGAAAAACAAAATTTCGCGTACGAGCAGTTGTGGAAATTTTCAGTTGGCAAATGATTTTTGAAATGAAAAGTTGTTGTTATGCGCTCTCAGATGCGTGTCGGCAAACAATCAGAGCTGAGGACCCGCACCGTCCCTTTGGTGACTAATTCTTCACACATGCACCAAGAGAAGACTGCATGCATTTCTGTCTCTGCAGAAGAGGTCGGTGGAGCTCAACGTGGTACATCGCTCCGTGCGTTTCCACTCCAACGTAATGCGTAAAGCGCGCGGTGCGTAACAGGTGTGCGCAGGCACGTGGGGCGGCAGGAGAAATGTGTGTGAGTGCTCAGTCAGAGGGGGTTGAGTGCGCACAAAGCAACATTTCACTCCAGGACTAACTTTCTTTAAATTATATGTGATGGGAAAAGACCGAGTGCTGGTTTTACGCATGTTCCCCTCTATGCCTCCCTTGCTACAAACGGGATGTGCACCAGAGGAAATGAATCTAACATAAAAAAAAAAAAGAAGAGGGAATGGCAGAGAGAGGAGGAGAGCAGGTCGGGGGCGGGAAAGTTTAGTAAAGTGGAACTTGGTAACAGATGCGAAAGAGGGGGGCGCGGCCCTGCTGGGAAGGGTGCGGGCTGCGCGATACTGAGCAAGTTTGCGTGGCCCGGGCGCGCGCGCTGGTTAACACATGCAAGCGCAATTTCATTCGTGTGTGCGTGCTCGGAAAGAGAAATGGGGAAAGGACATGAGCGCACATTGAGAGTGGCTCTTTTTACTCGGCGTGATCATTTCACGCTTCCCCCCGAAGCCTTTTTTCCACCTAAAGCGTTTAGTTGCAGCTGACTGAGCACTTGCTGGGAGTGCAATAGGGAGCGGAAGGGTCGAATTATTTCAGCCTACAAGTCGCCCCCAAAAAAAGTACTGTAGGACGAAAGAAGAAGAAGAAGAAGAAAAAAAGGAAAGAACGGGAGAAAGGAGTATCAGAGAGAAAGAGAGAGAGAGGGAGAAAGAGAGAGAGGGAGGGAGGACGGGAGAGGGAGAGGAAGAAAGGAAAACACTGGAAAAAAGTTTTTGTTCTTTTCCTTTTTTTTTCTTCCTCCATCCCCTTCCCCCTTTTCTAACTGGGTAACATGGACCAGGGGCCCAAGAGTCCTACGCTACGGCTCGGGAGAGCAGGTAGGGTCACACCGACTCAATCTATTCCCCTCTCATATTCTGAAACACGTTATATTATTGCTGATATGATTCTTAATTGCTTGATTTCGTCAACCTCACGCAGAGCATTGAATTGCTGTTTTTTTTAATTATTATTTATTTTTACCAATGTTTAGCTTTAGTTTAAGTTTGTTCGACTTTGTGAGTTGGCGCTCACAAAGTTTGCAGAACTTTTTCCTGCATTTCATCAATATGAAAAACTGCATTTGTCACAAAACTTTTCAGCGCCTCTGCAAATTCTGTCTTTAGTTCGCAAGTTTGGTATAGTTTTGTTTGGATTGTCGTCACGTTTGTTTGGAGCTAAAATGATCATCCAGGGAACTAATTTTCATATGACCTTTTTTTTGTTTTAGAAAAAGCTATAAACAAGTGCAAATATTTTCGACATTTTCGGTTTAGGGGTCCAACTTTAAAATACTTTGTGATGCTGATCACAACTTTTCTATTATTTATTTATTTATCTATTATTTATTTATTTATTTTGAATGAGTGCAGAGAAGTTGATCGGACTGATGCTGAGAGGTTTGTGTTTCAGCTCCACGTGTTAATCGTCTCACAGAAACCAAACCTGCTCTTGTTGGATGACAACTCTCATTTCATGCCACGAACATATCGACTATTTCTGTGCACTCCTGAGAAAGAGAGCTTTTATTTCAGCTTTTAAATGACGGTTCAATTCGCGGACCGGGTTTTTTCTGAATGTGGGCTGCAGCTCTTTTATTCAACAGGTTAATGCGCCATAAAACAGCGGGGTCTGAAACGGCGACGGATGAAGCCATCGACCTCGTTATGGCACCCAATGGATCTCACATCATTTCATATTGCTGCCCGCTGCGTCCACATTGATAAAACGTCATTTGTCATTAAGAAACCGCGGGCAGGTGATTGGCCACTTTAAACGCGGGCTGAGCGTCATGCAGCTTTTTCTTTTTTCCTCCTGCAAAGCAATGAAATCTGACTTAATGATGCGTTCATGTTTGCGTAATAGTGAGCCAAGCACGATGCACGTTTAAGACAGATGCAGTTTATTATGTTACATCTCTGATGTGAGAGTAAGATCCCTAGTCTTCTAGAAATAAATAATTTTCGGCCTTTTAATAGAAAAATGCCCCCAAATGTGCCCAAACCGGGCACCAGCCGCTAATAAACGCTGAAAGCGGAGGGATTTGTGGCAATTGGTTAATAACCTTTTTAACCACTGAGGAAATCAGACTTTAATAGAGGCCCTCCTCTGTTGATGTGTAGAGTATTGAGGGCCCAGGGCCTCTACCTAAAGCCTCTCGATTCACCTCTCACGTTGATACGTGCTTGGATTACAAAGCAGGATCAATGAGACTGAGCGTATGGCCTGTAGGACCCCATCCCACCGTCCAGAAGGGTGGAGCCGCGCGTAAAACCGCTCAGATAGGTTACATTTTCAGTCACTGTGGCGTCCGTTATACTTTAGTTAGATTCCTGACAGAAAAGAGAGTTCATTCGCGTCTCTGTTTTGGTAAAAAATAAATAAAAAATGCTTGATCACAGGAGCGTTTCCGGTTTAGTACGGGGGGCCAAATGGGCACAGCAAACGATCTTTGAGAGGAAGCAAAAGTAAAAGCAACGACTGATTTTCATGTTTTGTCGTGTTTCTCTTCAGAATTTAAAATAAGTCAGTGTTTTGTCCAAATTGTTATGTCAGAAATGAAACTTTCAAGATCCTGCAAAAGTTAGTAACCGCCATTTCAAAATACAGCAACTCTCCCTAATTGTGATCCAATTTTTTAATCCTGAAATTATTTCAAGGCAAGAAAGAGAGAGAGGGGTATATTATATTGGTATTGGCATATTTGAATTTTAATAGATAGGAATTGAAGCTGTTTGTCTTGCAAAGTTCCTTGAGGTGTGGCAGTGTGGCTCATAATTATGTACAACTGGTGTAAATGTGGTCTGTGTGCGTTTAATCGCTCTTGGTGAAGTTTGAGCCCATAGGCCTTCGCAAGGTTTGCCACTTCCTTGAGTCGGCTCTGATTGCGCGTAAATGCGCTGCGAGGATGAGCTCATGTTGGATATCTGGCTTCAGTTTTTACTTTACGCGAATCACAGGACGTCTCGTAGACACGTTGTCTGGCAGATGGAATGCAAAGACTATTAATATTTGCAAAACGTGTGCATGATGGGGCGCACTGCTGGAGCAGTGGGTGTTTTACCTGTATGATGCCTCACTCTCCAGTCCATATACAGTGTTTTTTTTTTTATTATTATTATTTATTAGTGAGGACTTTTATATATTTCATAAGCTAGTGAAAACCTAAGGAGAGATACGGAAGCTTTTCTCATTATGTTTACAGTCAGCAGGCGTGTAATAAACGAGCTGGCGGAGTTAACATGCGCTATTAATTTTTCATTGCTTTTTTTTCCCCTTTCGTGGCTGCGATGGAAGTAAAAAAGCAAAATGCTTTCATGGTGGATGGAAGAAGAAGGAGGAGGAGGAGGGGGTCTGGGGCACAGAGGAGGGTGGGGGGCATTTTAGCAACAACAACAATTGCCTTCGATTTGCATGCACCTGATTATCACAAGTCAACATTCTTACTAATGTCTAAAGAAAGTATCCAAAACAGCTGCAACCCCCCTCTATCCATCCGAACTCCCGTCTGTAGCTCTGCAGAGGTAATGAAATATGGTAATGGCTTTGGATTAAAACCGTCCTACCCTGATGGAAGTTTTTCTCCAAATTTACAACCCTAAAGCAACAACAATTTGTATACATGATTGATTGTGTTTGGATGGGGGTTTTTTTTTGTTGTTGTTGTTTTTTTGTTTTTTTTTAATTGCTTGTATATTTAATTTGCAATTCGGAGAGACAGCAGCGATTGCTGCCGCTTATGCACGTGTGGGGGGACGGGTGCGTCCATTTTTGCAACTAAAATAAACAGAAAGATGGAAACGGCACGTTGTGCTTTTAGAATTTTCTGCTCCAACAGTGCAGTTGCCTCAGCTTTTGATCACTTATGAAAGAATAGAAAAGGGAATCAGTGCAAAATAAAAAAAATAAAAATAAATAAGAATTAAAAACTCTTGTCTGTTGTGAGTAATAGAGGTTTTGTACATTTGCCATTTTTCTTCCTGCTTTGCTACACCGGAGGCCTCCATCTAAACAGTAAGGCTTCGGCATCTCGATTGATTTTGTCTTGTATATGTTAACCAAAATATGTCCATAGAAGCTGGTTTGATGTCTGTCAGGTTTGCAGGGAACCCAGTCCACTGATTGATCCTCAGAGAAGTGATGTAAAAACATGCAAAATGTGAAGGCGGGTCAGTTAAAAGTTGTTGGACATATTCACTCTGCAGAGACGTAAAAATCGATGACGATTCAAAATTCATATTTCCACATCAAGATCCCAATCTAAAAGTAGCGGCGCTGCATGATGAAGTTCGTTGTGATTGCTAATTATGTTTTCACTCCTCTGTCTCAGTCTGGCCTCCAACTGGACACACTGACGGACTTTAAAGCAATACTGAATGGAAATCTTTTCATTTTAATTATTTGTAAATAAATGGCTATGTGCGCGCGCGCCCGTGTGCACGCAGGCCTTTTTGTCCAAGGCTGAACGCCCCCTCGTGGCTGACATTTACATTCTTCTTCAAGAAATATTTTTAAACTCACAAAAAAAAAAAAAAAGGAAAAAAAAATGCAAAGCTCCAGCTTAGCGGCGAGGTTGGAAACAGAATCATTTTATTATATTTTTTTTTCTGCATTTTCCATGATGAACACATCTAAGTACGTGGTGAGCTGTTCGTTTTTGTGAATGAATTAGTTGACTCAGATCGGGTCTTTCATAGAAGCCTGGGAATTCAAAGAAACATTTTAATTATGTGCAACAGAATGTATAAATATCAGATACGAAGAAAGTCACAAATTACCCTTGTGGACATCAGATCAGTTGGAGAATAAACTCCAAAAATGAATTTAAATAAGCTGCATTCTCTTTATTTGGATTCCTTAAAATGCCGCATATGTGATTATGATAAAAATAAGTTTATTGCCACCTTTATGAACAGGGTGGGGGAACTGCGTAATTATGTGTGATGGGCTCCTCTGAAATACACCCTCCTGCTCCGAAATGCAGCCCAAATCATTAAAGAGGAAAGGAATAAACTCTCCTGCTTTAGGCTATTTGTGCATCTTTGACATCACAGATGCTTTGTGTAGGCCGCTGCGAATCTTGTGGGACGAACATCGAACCTGACAGTTTGGAGTGTGTGCTTGCTCTTCATTAAAAGCATACCTACGTCTGGATCAATTAGGTAATGAGACGGGATGTATGTTTCTTATGTTTTTTCATTAGAGCCCACCCCTTGAGATGGAGGAGGACGACGAAAGAAAAGAAGCAAGAGGGATTATTCAGGAGGAATTGTTTGCTCTTGGTCGTTCTCACCCCTGCAGGCCTAAATGTGGCAACAACAACAAAAAAAGATTTTTTTTTGCATACTGCATTTTGTTAAATATACATATAACATTTTTTTTTTAATTCAAGTCTCTCATTCGATTCACTTTGTTTTTATTCCTTCATCCAACACGTCGTGCCTTCATTAAAACGCCTCAGTTTTAATACTCGCTTAATTAGCAGTTACACAACACAGCCAATAAACTGAGAAGCAAACAGCTATAAAGGCATTGCGTTTTTATATAATTCGTTAATTGAAATTAAAAATATCATTTACTGCGTTGCCTCACCGAGCGACTCGACGATTGGTCAAAGGAGAAAGCACGCGGGGTGCCATTGGCGCACGGGATTCGCTTTAGCCAATCACCGAGCCCCACCCCCCTCGCTGCCCACGGCGAGCTGAACCGGGGTTGGTGCTGACGTCAGGGCAGCGCTCGAGCCGTCATTGGCTGGTTTCGCGGTGAGTGACGGGCAGCGCGCAGGTTAGGGTTCCAGGGGGCTGGGAGCGCGGGCGCTGTCCGCGAGAGAGCAGGTCCTGAAACGCGCCGTGCGCCGCCGCCGGATGCTGCGCGCAGGCAGGCTGGTCATTCTGAGATCAACAACAAAGCTCGCTTATGTGCAGTGCGGTGTCCTTTTTGTCTCCTAAGCAGGAGCGCGGAGTAAAACATCTTTTGAATCCCGATTTGACTTGAAGAGGTTCGCCTCTAAAACTCACTCAGTCACCGGGAGCCGGTTTGTGCGGCGCGTCCCGGTCCACTCAGGAGGTGACAGAGAGAAGACACATCTGAAGTCCAAGGCTTTTTACTTGAACCACAAAGTGCTTTTTTTCCCCTTCTTTTTGTTTTGGACTGAATTTGCATATTTATTTTTTTTTTTTAAGATTTTATTCTTACATATTTTTTTTCCCACGTGACATTTTTTGTTGGATATGACACCGCATGATGTGACCGCTTGTCCGCACTCAGACGCTGAACTGAAGGGGGATCTTGACGTGAGAACGGCCGCCGAGGACGATTTATAAAAAGAAGAAGAAGAAATGTGCACCCTGGAAACACTGGATCTGTAAAGAATTGTTCTTCTTTCGCGCCTAATTTTTTTTTTAAATTTGATGTATTTATTGATTATTTTCTAAAAGACTGACGGGAGAGTTGTGCCTCCATCGGTGAAAGTGCGGGGGGGTTTGGGGGTGTTGACGGTCAGCAGACCGACAAGAGAAAAAAAAAAGAGCAAAATAGTCACACTTTCCCTGCTTTACGCATTTTGTTTATTTTTCCCGTTTTGGATTAATAATTATTAAAAACTTAGACTCGTTTTTGCCGACGTGGGACTGGCGCTGCTTGACCCACAGCAGAAGAAAGGAAGACAGAAGCGCCTCTGGTTCAGGAGGCGCCACAACTAACCCGCTGCTGTGATTCCAATTATTCCTTCCTTCTAATTTCTTTACTTATTATTTGTATTTTTTTGATGTTTGAACACCTCATTTTAACTTTTCGTTCAAATGTGTTGCTTTCACCTTTAAACACAGTCTTTTTTTAACAAGAAAAAACAAACAAACAAACAATCTTTTTGAAGGAAAGCCTTTTTTAGTCATTGGAGGTCCCATCTGTCACCACAGCCCGCAAAGTGGAAGACCGAAGCGGGCGTTGTTTTTAAGGTCCTCCCGCTGCTTGAAGGGCCCTGGAGCCCCCCTCTCTGCACCGATGGAGATTCATTGTAAGCACGACCCGTTCGCGGCGATGCACAGTAAGTTCTTCTGGTTATAAATAATTCCCTCCATCTGCATGATCCCAACTGGCCCTCAAAAGCCACTCACACCACCGGCCCTGCATGCGACCACAGAAAACCCAACCGCACTGCTTTATTTGTTTCGTTTTGACTGAAGTTACGAACATGACTGACATGCAACTGCTTCATGATTTATTGCGCACTGAAGAGCTGGACCCGTCTGAAACCAGACAATTTAGCGCTCAAGTCCAAATGGCCAAATTTCGCAGAACATCTTAACCACTGAACGACCTCTTTAATTTTGGAAGGTATCCAATGTTTTGCATATGGGCAACTCAAAATAATTTAAAATAATAATAATAACAGTTGACTGAATACTGTTTCCAGTCCTGCTGCTGGTGTTTTATTGATCAGTCACAGTCCTCTGTGTTGCATTGTTTAAAACATGATGTCCTGCGCTCTGTGAAGACGATGCATGAGAATAATTTGAGTTCTGGAGATGCTGTGAGTAGGGAGATGAAGTGTGGTCTCTGCAGGCCCGCTTTGTGCTGTTTTCGCCACCGTTTCTGCTTTATAGGAGACGGTTTGTTGTGTTTCTATGGTTTGAAGAGAAGCGGAGGTGCAGAGGTCAAAAGGGGAGGGAGCAAAAGAGGGGTGATGGAGGAAAAGTGAGAAAGAATGAGAGAGAGAGAGAGCGACAGAGAGAGAGGAAGAGAGAGAGCAAAGAGAGAGAGAGAGAGCAAAGAGAGAGAGTATCAAAGCATGACTAAAAGCTGAACTTGATCCACAAACAGAACCAGAAGAGTTGAGCTCTGGTTACGTTCTGATGAAACACTCTGTTTCGATTTCACCAAGGGAAGCAGTGCAACAATTTGCATTTGTTTAATTTAGGCAGAAATACTATGATCTGTATTTCTGAGTAAAAACTACACAAATTTAACAGTTAAAATCTGCTTAAAGAAATGTGTGAACCTCTCAGCCTTTCTTTAAATCTGCTACTCCAACTCAATGTGTTCATTTCTATCTGAGAAAGATCTACAAGCAAAAGAAAAAAAAGTCTCATGATTGTGACATATTAAATTACAGAAATAGTGAGAACCTTTGTAAATCTGTTCTTTAAAAGTTGGAATGTGAACATTTTAACTTGGCAATCTTAGTACCTTAGTTTATATGTGCCGTTTGGTGGCGATGATTCCCTTGGGGTTATTAAGAAGCTCCTCTTGTTACAGCAATTTTGACTTCAGCAGCAATGTTGCCAAAGTTAACTTTGCTTAAATTTCATAGGCTTTTTCAGTTCCAACCCGAATGCATTCACTTGTACTGAGTGAATGCATTCGGACCATATGCGACCCATAGAAGTGCCTTAGCCCTACTTTTTGTGCTGGACTTCGAATACCAATATCTTTAACCAATAATGAAATAAAATTATTCATCAATTCACAAACTAATGTGCTTGATTCAAATGTAAATATTCTTAATGGCTAACATTTAATTCTTTCCAAAAGTCCTTTTTCTAGTGCAGTCAGAGCCACAGGTTAAGGCACGTGCAGCTTCTGCTCACAGGTCACAGTCTGGCTCCACAAGACTTGAGGGAAACAGCTGCTGCACGCAGGGGGAACCAAACTCATGTAGTGGGGGGCAACTTAAGCATTCAGTGATGACATGGCGGACACTGCTTTGTGTGTTAGGCTCACTGCTTTCACCCCCCCAAAAGTCTTTCAATCAGATACTCTTAGTAAAAGCACAACATTCATTTTTATTTGCAGAACTTTTATTTTTAAAGGCAAACTTAGAGCTACTATTTAAAAATGTCAGAGATCAAATAGGTTTAAATGCATTTCTTTCTTTTCTTCCCTTTTTGTTCCATCCTCAAGATGCACTACAAAACTGAATTTTGGTGGCTGTTTATTATTAGCCTCAGAAGTTGTTAAATTTCTATTTAAGCATATTGATTTCTAAATATACTGTGTTGAATATTTGTAAAACAAAAATTGTACTAACACGTTTGATTGGAAAGAAACAGTAAATGTTCGCTCAGTCAGAATCCTCTCATTGGTTATGTGACCATTTAATAAAGTAAAAAATAAAGTACTACCACTACACTTATTGCTAAGAAAGTTTCAAAGTTTAAAATTGTGTCTGCCATTAAATTGTTTAGCAACAGTGCTAATGCTAACGTCAGACTGAGATGCTAGTAGCCAATGACTGTTGGCTCCAGGGAAACATTTGCATACAACTTAGAGCAGATTTAAAAATAATTAGGAATGCTTAATGCCTCAATGAGAAACCAGTTGTGTGTTTTTTTTTTCTTTAACATGGATGACAAATCAATTGAAAGTCTTTGTAATTTATCTGGATTAAACTGTTTTGTACTTTTACCTGTAAAATAATTTCTACTGATAAATGTGGATGCGAACTTGCTAAAATATAATATCTGCGTATTGTCAGGCCAGTTCACTGGTTCAATTGAAACGCTGTTTTATCAGTGTTGCTCAGGGGAGAAGGGTTTTATTTCATACTTTTTGTTTGTGTTTAAACTCAAAATAGTTGACATTTTTATGTCATTGTCTTATCGGATAACTGAATTAAAAAAAAAAAACAACAACAATTGTATATATCTTCACTCATAATCAGTGAACAGAAATGGATCCTTTTAATTATTTTTCCACACCAGTACGAATAAATGCACAGTTTCAATTGTGTGTTCATTTTTATTTTTGTAAAATTCAAATGTTTATTTTATTTTATCATTAAATTTTCCATTCTGTCTGTTGTTAGTCCTCTCTAAATTGCACGGGCGCATCCTCCACACCTTTGGCGTCTTATGTTTGGTTGTTGCTCTGTTTTCTGCTGCTGCAGGTTATTTTCGTATAGAATGTGTGACTGATATAGAGGACTTCCCACGGTGTGTTATCCCGCCGGATTAAAAAGAAAGAAGAAGGAAGAAAAAAAAAAAACCTAATACACACACGCACCTCAGAGCTAGAACGAATCATGTTTCCTCTTCCGCGCCATTTCACCAGAAGCCAATGATCCGCAGGGCTGACGGTGAACCAGCGGAGCTAAAGTTATATATGTCAGAGCGCGGAGACGGTTTAAAACGATTACACCTTAAAAAATGTCAAAGGTAGGGAGAGAAAGAGGTCGTGGGGAATCGAGTGTGACGCGTGGAAATGTTGTTGCGCGACTCTGGGTGTGCGCCTCTCTCCCCTCTGTGTGCTGCTGCTGCTGCTGCTGCTGCTGCTTGTGCGTAAAAAGGCCCAAAGTTCAGCTCAGCAGGGAATATGCTGCGCCTTGTTTGTGTCTCTGAGCCAAATAAAAGTTTCCCTTAAACATTCAGCCATGTTCAGACTTTTTTTTTTTTTTTTTAGTAAAAGGTTGCTCTTAATGTTTTGGAGTTTAAAAAAAATATTATAAGGTTTTATGGGGGGGGGGGTTTTGTTGTTTTTTTGGGGGGGGGAGGGGGGGGCGGGGTGCGTAGTTCAGGTGAATGTGCTCCCGATTATAGATTTAGGGGGGGAATTGTCTGCAGCGAGCAACATATATGTAAAGAAAAAATCCATTCCAGGTAATTGTGATGATAATGAGCTGAATTTCATAATCACGTATTGTAATGGTAATGAAGGTATGGTGAATATTAAATGCGCAAGGCCTATACGTTGGTGAGCAGATGTAGACATCTACTTTGCACAAACTCGTAAAAAAAGGATAGATTTTAATCAGGCTGAGTCAAACTTGACAACCTGATGAAAATAATCGAGATCACGCAAACACTAGAAATTTTAAACTGGTATTTGCTGCTGCTTTCTTCCCCCTTTTCCCCATTGTCACATTTATTTATTTATTTATTTATTTATTTATTTATTTATTTATTTATTTATGCCTGTTAATACATGTCAAGTTTTCCACAGTATCACATAGTCTTAAATGGCTTTGGAGTACCACTCTAAGATTATAAGCAGTTCTTTTCTTGTTGATCTTTCTGGAGATGCTCTGTCCTTCTACACCATTTCTATGGCAGTTTATTATCCTGTTTTGGTCTCAGGCATAATTATTTTCCAAAATCAGGTTGGGGAAAAAAAAAAAAAAAGAAAAGAAAACGCAGAATAACATCACAGGCCACCTTTAACACACCAGCCACATCTATCTCGCCACTGTTTGTTCAAGTAAATTTGCTTCATCAGTATTCTTGGAGGCAACTATACCAAGCAGCTTTCAGTCAAAAGTAATTTACAGATCCACCCTTTTTATTTTCTTTCTGGCTTTTTTTTTCTCTCTCTCTCTTTCACGATAGAAAATATTGAGAAAAGGCGAGAATCTGAGGTGTTTTGTTTGCCATTTCTCTGTGGCTGTATTTTTAAGTCGTCAGGCCGTGACGAGGCAGATGAGAGATGAGAGAAGGACACTGAGGAATGTAGCAGGAAGAAAGAGACAGAGAGCCCTAATGGAGCTTATTTTCTGGATGGGGGAGTTCCAATATATTCTGCTTTATCTTAGTAATTTTTTTTCTTCTCCTTTTTCGGAAACAGTGAATCAATCAAACATTTAAGGAGGTGGTGGGCTCCTATAAGTCAGCTCCCATAAAGGGTAAATAAATAAAATACAACAGGGATGCATAATGACCCCGTGGGTCTCTCCTGGCTGGCTCTGCCTCTCTCTGATTCAGACGGATGAAAATGAAGCCGCTTCCTCTGCCAACACCTTCCTCTCTCCAGAGACAGCTTTGGGAGAAACACTCCTGAAAACCCAAACCCCTAATTTGGCAAGATTTTGGTGTCTAATTTGCAACAATACCCACTGAGCAGGACACTGTTGATTGAATTCCTGCAAGAAAGTAATATATTTGTTGGGCTTGGACATAAACTCACTCAAATATAGGAAAACTGTAACTGGACACAGAGTAGAATAGAAATACTATAAAAATCTATAAAGTTGTCTTAGGTGATGGTTTATTTTTGAGCGTTTAGCACCTTTATTTCCAGAAAGCCAATAACTAAACAGAGGATGTTACAGAATGATTTGGTTTGACGTCACTGTATATATTGTGCACCGTTGACAACATAAATAGCAGTAAATACAGCATCTTTCAGGAGGATTCATCTATATTTTTATTTCTACTTTCAATCAAGTTGCAGTCACAAACTTCAAAGGTTTTCTGGGAGCTTTTTAGTGATACCAACTCAAAGATATTCATAATTACAAAGTGATAGGAAACTTATGATTTGTATAATTTATTAGAAATATAAAATAATACTTAGCCTTGTAAAGATAGTATTTAACTCCCTTTACTCTTACTAGGCCTACAACTAAATCACAAATAAATTTAAATGTTAGAGTTTTCCATTAAAAATGCTACTTATGAGAATTTGAAATGTGCTTAAAACAAGTTTTCAAACAAATTTGATGTTTTGGAGATGGGGGATATTATTTGTATTATGTAATTATGATACTGTCAGTTGCTATAAAAATGCTGAATATGCCAAGCGTAACTTAACAGAATTCATTTGACTTTGCAATTTGATGCCTTGAAATTGGTTCTTTCTGAGGCTCTTTCTGATACCGTCCTTCTCATTACGCCGTTTCCAACCTTTCTTATATGAAAGAAGTTGTTTTTCTGATAATCTTAGTAGACACACAGTTCCACTAAGTATTTGCTAATTGCTGCTGCTAGTCTGGAGGAGCTGAGAGGGAGGTTGTTCTGTGAGGCGGAAGCTCGACTTGAGATTGCAGCTCTCCTTTGAGTAAATAGGCAGTGAGAACAAACATTTAGGCATTCCCAACGGTTGCCATGGGAGATTCAAGGATTTCTCAAACATGCATGAAAGAAGGAAAGCAACAATACAATTATGTTTTTGATAAGGGAATAACATTCTGATATGATACGAAGCAGAAAAAAAGTTTATTTTGCATAATATCTCCCTTCCTTTAAGGTCTGTGTTGTATATGAGAAGTGCTCTTGGGCTCCCCCTGTTGGCCTGAGAGCTGTGAGCAGCTTATTAGTTTGCTTATTCCTTAGGCCGGCTGTGATCACACAGCTCCTGATAAACAAATGCCTTTATAGGATGCGAATGCCTCTGCGTTAGCCCCTATCAGTATTTATAGGTTTGGAAAATAAATTTCAAACATATAATCCCCAATACCTTAACCCTCCAAAAAATGTGAGAGTCTGAACGCCTAATACCAACAGTCAATACACAGATAAGTGAATAAATAGGTATCTGGTGGTTTTTGTGGGTCACAAGTCATTCCTCTCCATCTCCTCACAAAGCAAGGCGTATTTTTCATGCCCTGGCCCAGATAGAAGGGGTGAAAGGAACCATTTCATTTACTCTTATCTGAGAAAGAAGGAGAATGGTTGGGTAAGGGGGGTGGAGGGGACTTCAGTGCAGATACCTGTGGTGAGGAGGACTTAGCACAGCAGGCTTCTATAAACGACCTGCAGAAAATCTGCTTTTATTCGCTGAGAGGTTTCGGGAAATAATAATGAGGGCAGGAGGGAAAAGGAATAATGTCCTTATACAGCCATAAAGGATTCACACAGAGTGTTTGAGAGTGTAAAAAGATTTGTCCATGTAGGTCAGCAGACTCTTTACAGCACGCTCTTTATGCTGAATGGGACTGGCAGAGATTTTGTGATCATTTCCTTTAAACTCCCAGAAATCAGTCACAGTAAATAAGTGGATTTCTCCTTTATAATGAAACAGTTGGTCCAGAGGCGCCCTGTTGGCTCAAGGGTCAGAGCATTGGCTGGGGAGCTTTGTTGCATGATGTTTTTACTCCCTCCTAATTATTACCTATTACAGGCATAACATCAGTTGTGGTTTTTGCATGAATATTCCTAAAACCAGGTCTTATGCTTTATAAAATGGACGATGCTTTGTGGAAAAGATTCAAACTACGTCTGTCCACAAACAACTCAGCTAGGCAGGCTCTGTTCTCCATATCACTGCACCTTTCTTGGAAGAAGTAAATGCTCATTTTCATAAAACAGACTCATATCTTTGAACATTATTTGTAAGTTTTTATATAAAAATTCATACTGATAAAACCCCAAAAGGCTTTGGAGAAATGTTCAATCTAAAGACAGAGCATCATTGGATGCTTACTGAAAATGCTATTTATGTATGATGGTGACAATGTCTGCATCCCTAATTAAAATTAAACATCTGATAGTTAAACATTATAGTCTGCTCAGTCTATATGACAACAAGGATATTTAATTAATGCCATATGTGTACAGGCATTATTACCAGTTGCAATGAATATTTTGCAAGAATATTCCAATCAAGGATGTGAGGATTAAGATACATCCTGTCATCTTTGATGCTCAGAAATGCTGTTATTCACTTTGCATTATAATCTTGAACAGTTTCTGTCTGTCATCTATATGTTCATATCAGAATAACAGTCAGAGCAAACTTGATCAAGATTATTTTCTCCGGGTGATAAAAGATCAAGTTCTGAGTCTAGTTCCTCTATTTTGCACCTGTGACTTTAAGAGTGAGTTCATGAAAGATTTTCACTACATGTCTCATCATGTAGTGAAAATCTGAGACCGTAAAATTGTCTCAGAGGATGCAGTTATATTTATTCAAAACAGAAAAGCAACAATTATTTATACTGCTTCTAACATAACATGTAGACTGTTACAAATATTTTTATTGCTAGTTTAATTTTGATTCACTTTTTATTGCTCTGCTCCACATAGATTAAAACAGGCATAACGAGTCAGAAGCTGATTAAATAGTCAGGCTGTCTGCTGTCGTCAGCTGCTTCACAGTTATTCATAAGTCCTTTTTTATCCAGGTAACTAATGTCTCATTGGGTTAAAATCTGTTTTCCAAGAGAGACGTTGCCACAAAAGCGACACGCGAAACAAATAAGAGAAATAACCACAACAAAGTAAACACAGCTGAGCAGTAAACAGACAGACCATGATAATAAGAACAAGAGTGGTTGGAGAGTCCATGACTGTCCATGTTTCTCATGATTGGAAAACATTTCCACATAATGCAGTTTGTAAGGGAAAATATTAGGGCCTTCTTTCAGCCATCTTACTGGCAGTGCATAGCAGTGGGTGCAGGAAGAGCAGCGATGCGTTACTCCATGCTCTGTACAAAGTGAGAAAACTCGGTTCCCTAAAGCACTTTCTCTGAAATCTTCAAGAAGGAGTTTCACTGCAGAGGAAGTAGGGATGGAAATTTCAGCAGTTTTGCAACAAGAACTAGATAAAACTGTGATTAACCATCTCCTGCTCACTATATTTAATTATTATATTTAGCAAACTAGCTATTTTTAATGAGAGAAATTGCTTTCTTTTGCCCATGGTCTCATATTTTCTCGAAAGGTAACATTTGTCGAGAATGATAACATTTCATTACTGGGCCTCAGTTGAGAGCAGCTTAATGGCATAAACATCTCACTTTACTGCCTTTAGTCGAGAGTGATTGCTTTTCAAATTGTGCTGCTGTCTGCTTAATGAGCCCTCTTACATCTAAAAAGACAGAGCGGTGAAGTCAGAGCCAGACCGTCCTTATTAGAAGTGTTTGTAGAGTTCTATTTCATATGTTGACTTGTTTATGTTAGAGCTGGAGAGAAACGATGCATCTCTGCTTTTATTTTTCCTCGTACTGATGATGGGAAGGCGGCTGGTTCACAGGACGGCCTGCTGTTTCAGGCGCTATACCCCTGCTGGGGTTATGTGTTTCAAATCTATTACCCCCACAGCTAAGATTAGTGTCTGTATGTAAAGAAGAGAGTGCGTGTGTGTTTCCCCTAAAGAAGTAATCACTATGGTAATACAAAAGCTAGTGGATTAAACGGTGGGGAAAGTTGATTTTCACTTTGCCTTTGGTGGGATTCATGTATACATACAGTACAAACACAAACTCAGTGGTTGCGGAGAGAGAGAATATTATTTTTCTCCAGGATTGGCAGGACAAAGTTAACGTCTTAGATCACTATTTTTAAATCTAGTCCAGAGTAAAGAGCTTTTATATGTTTGTTGTGAAGTTTGGAAATGTATTCATGGGCAACATGTGCTTTACAGTTCACTCTGATTTATTGCTGACCTGCTTAGAAAGTTGTTTTTTTTTTAACTTGATAAAAAAAAATGTGTAAGTATTATAGAAATTTATCTAATAAGCACGTGATTGTTTTTTGTTTTTATTTTTTTAGCTAATGGCTACAGTATATAAAATAAATCCTGCTTCCAGGAGGTTTTTCAATTACCTTAAGCTGCAGCTCGTCTTTTCTTCCACTCCAGTGTATTTCAGTCTTGCCTTTTGTTTTTATCTATTTCCTGCTTTACTTTCATCTCTGCCTCCCCAGAGGGGAATATTACCAGCATCTTTTACTGTGGGGCCGAGCCGAGGCCTTGGTCAATAATTAATTGAAATCCCTTCACCTAATTGCCATCTTTGCTTAGCTTGCCCCTTGGTGAAATTGGAAAAAGTTGCTTTTGTAGAGCAGTGCCACTGATATTCTTTTGCTTCACAGGATAAATGAGAGACACAGTGCAGATCAGATGCATTAAAAAATGACTCCAGTTTGGAGGCTGTTGCCATCCAGAATTGATTAAGATTTTCTTCGTGGATCAAATTTGGACTATTGCTTTGGGTTTCAATAAACACATGCTAATAAAGTGAAGGTTACAAAAAATATTAGTTGCAAGAAAAAGTTAAGAAAACAAAAAAGACAAACAAAAGGGACCAGGCAGCTGCAGGATAATTTATGACCAATAATCTCAGCATCACAGAAACTGTCTTTTGTTTTTTTGTTTTCTTTTTTTTAAACATGTAAACAGGAATAATAATTTATTTGATGATGCTACAGGTGTAAGAAGGGTGGGTGTAAAAATAAGTTCATACCTCTACCCACTCATTTGAACTTTTAAATATACTTCTGTTCTTTTTTTTTGTTTGTGTACTTTTGTTTAAAATGTATTTTGTTTGTATAGGTTCAGTTATGCTTCCATTATTCTACTTTTAATAAAATCAAACCAAACCAAAGAATTACTTTACAAAAATCAAAATAATTGGTTTCCAATTAACACATGAAACATTGCTGAAACAGTAGCAAACCTTTTAAAGCTGCCCTCATCTTTTATTCAACAACCACAACTACTGCTTGACGTTCATTTCCAAAGTTTATGATGCTCAGTATTGTAACAAGTTTGACTTCAACATTGTCACTGAATTAGATAAAGTATAAAATGTCCCCAAAATAGCAATACGTTTTTCAAATCTGTTCCAGCAAAGGGCTTTTGTAAACCAGTGCTTAAGTTTGGACATAAAGTACTTTATTTTGGTAACAACCTAAACATTTTGACTAGAATTGAACTGAAGCTACTGATTCAGTCAAGTGTTGATCTTGTTTACTTTGTGTGACGCTCAGTGAGCAGTAAGGCTATGTTTGCATGGATTGTATCGTGTTGTTGAGAAAGTTTCAAGAATTAAAGTTTTTATCCATTTCAGCTACGTAAGCAAAGTCGGATCTGCTAGCAATCTGAACTTCTTAATGTTGATGCCTTTGCTGCCATGTAAACTGTGGATGTCAGGAAAAATCTAAAAGTTTACCTTCATTTCAATTACACTTTATGTCTGTTACATGAGAGAACAAATTAGATCAATTAAATGATCATAAAAACAGTTAAAACTTATATAATTTAGTTAAACATTGGCTTGACATGGTTTAGCTCTTAAATGTAATCGATTTCACCTCATACATACAGTACTTGCTTTAAATCTAACCAATTATACAAATTGTTTCAAGGATTTTATTGCTTGAATTAAAAAGGTTGTTTTGTCTGGTTATTAAATGCACTCTACTGGAAATCTTTAAAAAAAAATCACCACTCCATCTTCAATCCACATGCTGTCATTCACATTTGAAAACTTTTCTCTTTTGTAAAAGTCATATCTTTAACAAGTGGCTTGAACCAAAACACTGACTTTCCTCTATCTCTGTCACTCGTCTGCATCCCTGCTGTTAACCCTCTCAGACTCTTGCGGTCTCTTTTCCAGGACATGGCGGCGTGAACCAGCTCGGCGGCGTGTTTGTAAACGGCAGACCCCTTCCAGACGTGGTCCGACAGCGAATAGTGGAGCTCGCCCATCAAGGGGTTCGACCCTGCGACATCTCGAGGCAGCTACGGGTCAGCCACGGATGCGTCAGCAAGATACTGGGCAGGTAAACCACAAACATGCCAGCACAACACTGACGACGTTCACTGCTGCCCTTTTTGTGACTAGAAACTGGGAGAAAACGTGTGCTTTCATGGAAGAGAAACAAAAAGTGTCTGCATTTCAGCATTGTCCCTTTACAGTGCGAAGTGAACATGAACATGGCTTATTTTTTATTCCATTACTGCAAAAGTTCAACAAAATCTGAAACTTGTTAGTGCTCTAAACAATTGTAAATAAATTAAAATGAAACATTTCTACATTACACTTTACTCTAGTAAGTAAAGTGTTGTTAAGCTACCAATAAATGACGAGCGACTCTAAAAAAAATTCTGCAGCTCCAGGGCTTTTAAAGACTTTAGCCACACCATAATATTTGCAAAAGGGACCAGAAATCTTTAACTTGAAATGCTTCCTGTACAAACCCTCCAACATCTAAAGGATCATCTTGGGTGAAACCGTTAGATCTTACACAATTGTAGTTTGTAACTTTACATTTGGGTTGATGTGAGCTTATTGGCGGTCAATTTTCTAAAACTTCTTACTTCTTCAGCACACATAAGACGTATTTTCAGCCATGTTGGCCTTTGGTTTCACTTTCCTCTGCCTTTTCACCTTCCCCCTCTCGCCTCTGTGTCCCGTAAGTCTTCCCTGACGCCTCTCAGTTTTGTGAATCTTCTCACCTCCCTTTTCTCTCCTTCTTCTGTGTGTCTGTCTGGCTTTTCAAAGCTAAATTCAAGAGCAAATCCCTGCTCGTTCCGCCCCCCAGAAGAGAAAAAGAAGGCAGACAATGGGAAAAAGATTCATCACTTTTTACATTTTTTTTTTTTTTTTAAATTAGCATCAAAATGAAAGCGGTACGATATTTCTGAACCGCCACGAACCAAAAAAGTGAGTAAGGTGAAGAATGGAAGAAATGGAAGAACAATCAGAGAGGAAAAAGGCGTGTTAAGAGAGTGGAGTGCTGCAAGAAGAAAAATGAATGAGAGACATAGAGACCATTTGTGGGGACAGAGGGGAAGGATTAGCAACAGCGACCCTCAGCTATATCAAAAAATGTGTTGCTCATTGTTCTCTCATGCCTCCCTTTCCCTTTTTCTGTCTTTCCCTCTCTATCTCTTTCTTTCTCCCCCTCTCCTGGCCATTCAACTCACTGAAGCGTTACTGTGAGGGGGAGGAGAAGGGACCGAGGGATGGATGGAAGGAGGGAGGGCTGTTTTATCCTCTCCTCTCTGTCTCTCTGGTGCCAGCAGAACAAAAACACCAACTCTACCACCCTGTGCGTGTCTTTGAGTCTGTGTGTGTGTGCGTGTGTGTGTGTGAGCGAGCGAGCGAGCGAGTGCGTCGGCTCATCGTCGAGCAGGATATCAATAACCGAGCTCGTTTATTCACCGATGATTCAGCTGTGAATAATTTAAATTGTTTTCCATTTGAAAATAGATTGTTTTTTTCTCCTTTAGCTGTGTTTATGCTCCAGCTGTGAGGAGTCAAAAAGTGCAACACACACACAGGGGGAGAAAGACAAGGAGGCACACATTTACAGCAACTGGCATCTTCACGGAAAGGATTACTCCACCGTACAGTGGAGGGAGAGCAGCAGGTTTAAGACTGACTGACAGCTTGCAGCCACGCAGAGCACCCCTCACCCCCTCCACACACACACACGCAAACACACACAAGCATTTTTTTTTTTCCTGCAAGCTGAGCGGTACTCGAGCTGTGCTTCCGTCTCCTGCCCTCCTGCCCTTTCTGCATGCAAATACTTTCATGAAATAGCCATGGTGGACACTAAACGCTTCAATTTTTTCCCATGCAGGTAAACAGCAGCCGTTCAGTAGATCGAGTCAGGCGTCAGAAGCATTGTGTCACGGCTGTTTGAGAGGGATACAGTCGCGTTAAACAATTTAGCTGACACAGATATCTCAATGTAAATCAGACTGGTGCAGCATTATGTAACAAGCTGAAAGTGTTTGATGTCGTTCACAGAACACAAGAGAAGAACGGCTGTAGGGTTAATAAATATTTGTTAAAACTTTACTCACTGTGCCAAATGAATTTAAAAACTATAAACATGATGATTTGATCATGATAATACTGCAGAGCCTCACAAAAATAACCATGCTTCTTCAACTTTCTCACTTTTCACCTTTTAATTTCAATTTGGACCCCGGTTTACGAACTGGCTGACTCCCACATGTAATCACTTGTGGTGCATAAAGGAGTTGAATACGAATGCATTCCACACTTTTCAGATTTTTATCTCTACAAAATATCTATCCTTCCATTTCACTATTTCCACTTCTTAAAATATGTTGAAGTTTCCTGAAAAATAACTGGAGTCAATGAGTGAATGGAGGAAATGGACGACAGGTGTTTTTTAATAGATCAAATAGTTTTTTTTCTTACAGTTAAAGATAGTTGATTAAAAAGCATTGCTTCTATTTTCATTTTCGACAAGGTCTTCGTAGTATCTGACAATGAAATATTTTGGTCCATTTATCCTGATCTGGTTGTTTCATTCAAAATGTCCAGTTTTAATCACATAGACAGATTCCATTCCATATTCAGACTATTTAGCCAGTTGGTAAAAAGTTTTCTGACTCAGGAAAATCCAACCAACTGGATCGAGTCACTGACTTTGCAAACATTTGGTGACAGTGGAAATGAATAATGACCCTGTAGCATTGTAGCAATGTGTCTGCTTTAATGGGGAAGGTACAGTAGCTAGTAGCAAGATGTAGCATCTCCAGCAGTCATGCCATATTCCATTTTTATTTTATTGTAATGCATAGGGGGGGCAGAAAATCTTTGGGAATCACTGTCCTAAATGATATTGATGATAAATGATATAATTAACCTCGACACTGAAACAGGGTTCAATTAAATATGACTATTTACTATGTAACACCAATGAACTCTGTCTTTGCTACAATGGGTGCTGATTCAGAGCAAGCCGAAAAATATAAGACAAAATTATAATTTTTTTTATTGTTTGGCAACCTGAATGTTGTATGCACCATTAATTGTTGTTCCATCATCAGCTGGTTGTTTGGTAAGTTTGCCCACCAACCAGCTGCTACAGAGTGAACATGCTTAAGACAGAAAACAATCTTAAAAATCAGCTATTTTAAAAAAATATTTCTTAATATTTGTTATGTGTGGTGCCTCGTAGAAGTACATTTACCTCTTCTTTTTGCCACATTTTTACCATAAATCATCCTCAACATAGTCCACATCCTAAAACATGATGGTGGAGCCATGCCTGCTGGGGTGTGTGATAGGAAAGCTGATCAGCACTAAAGAGAAGATGAATAGAGTTAAATGAAGGGAAAACCTTGAAGAAAACCTATTAGAGGCTGCAAAGACTTTTAGTTGTACAACAAAAGGCGGCTCAACAAAGTAATGACTCGAGGGGCTGAATTATAATTTATGTGTAACATCTTCTTCTACTTCACAATCATGCAGCGCTTTCTGTTCATCTGTCATATAAAATGAACTAAGGGGTTTTGCAAAGCAGTGGAGCTCTTCACATCAATTCTGCCAACATGTTTCGTGTTGCTGTCTGTGCTTCAGGCAAACCTGTGCTTTTCCTTACAGGTACTATGAAACGGGCAGCATCCGCCCTGGGGTGATCGGGGGATCCAAACCAAAGGTTGCTACACCCAAAGTGGTCGACAAGATCGCCGATTACAAACGCCAAAATCCCACCATGTTTGCCTGGGAGATCCGGGACAGGCTCCTGGCCGAGAGAGTTTGCGACAACGACAGCGTTCCCAGTGTCAGCTCCATCAACAGGTGCCACCGTCTGTATGATGCGCGGGTTTGGGTATCAAACTGCAACAGCAGATTGTAGACGAAGCACGGAACAACATAAATGTGTGTGTTTTATCTGTATTTCCTTTTCGGTGTGGGAGTGGAAGAGGGGAATTGCAAAGAGCCCCCAGCTTCCATATGTATGAAGTGGCCGCAGCTCAGTGGTTCTACACGATGCTACAATGACAAGCCCTTTCCCCTGAGTGCAGGGAGGGAGCGACAGAGGGAGGGATGGGGAAATAAGAGAAAGAACGAGTGAGCCAAAAAGACAGACAAAGAGAAAAGGAAGGTGAAACAGATACAAAAGGAAAGAAAAAGGAAAATGGAGGAAAGGAAATGAGAGGAGAGGAAAAAGGGAGGAAAGGATGAAAAAGAAAAGAGGAAGAAAAGGCTTGCATGATCAACCAAGCAGGAAGTGTGAGGCCCCTCTGCCATGTCAGCCTGCCTAAGCCACTTCACACACACACACACACACACACACACACACCCACACACACACACACACACACACACACCCCCACACACACACCCCCACACACACACACACACACACACACACACACACACACACACACACAGCTTTGCTCCCACGATGGTCATGTTCTCTCTGTCACTCAGGATCTCTCAAACAAGCCACTTCATACACACTAATATCTCCTCTCTTCTTCTGCAGGATCATACGGACGAAGGTTCAGCAGCAGCCGGGCCAAGCGGGCTCGGTGTCGGCTCACAGCTTAGGTACGTTCCTCCAGCAGATTCTGGTTCCTTTAGCAGTGAGATGTCGGCTGAGATGGTAGAAGGCAGATTGCTCTGCAGACACTCCAAATATATCAGTTTAGCACAATGTCACTATTATTAGGGACTTAAAAAAATGATTTTTTTTTTTAATGACAGTAGGAATTGCTTTAAATTATTTTGGTGTTAAGAGACATCTGAGCAAATCCAGATATTTTCCTCAGCAAAAATGTCAACTCTGAGTTTTACTCGAGGAGTAAAGATGAAAGTTAGTCATGCTATTAACACCTTTGTCTCCTTGTTTACGGTGCCACTATATCACACTCTCAACATAAAATAGAACAGAAATATCCTTTATTGTAAAGGAAAATGTCTGCAAAAACAGTTTGTTGTGTTATTTATAAGAAACAAATGAAATTTCAGACACCTTTTCATGAACTGCACTGGTATTTCCTAATTCTTGGATTTGGTTCAAACTTGCCTATTTTATTGAGATATTTTGTGATAAAGACAAAGCATGATAATTAAGGAACGCAAACCTGAAAATATTGCACACCTTTGTATTCAACTTCCCACAGTTAATACCCTGTGGACTTATTCTTTGACAGAAAGCTCAGACTCACTCAGATTGGATGGATGCCATCCTTGAATATCAATTTGGAAGAAGTGCTGGAGCAGATTCTCAATTGGATTTATTTGCTCTGGCTGCAAGTATGAAGTTGTTGCCCTTCTCAGGCTCAAGTCTCCTGCAGCCTTTTTGTTTATTGTTTATTTTCCCCCAGAGCATTTTGCATGTCGGCCAGTGGATTTAACTGTAACATCTTCTTACACATGTTTGCATGGTGGATGAATATATGTTGGCCGCTTTGTGCTTGTGTATTTCTGGAGGATGAATCGAACAGATCTCAGCGAGACGTTCAAGGTGTCGGAAACATGAACGCTTTAGGTTATCATGAAAGAAAATGTGAAAAAAAAAACTCAAGAGGCACTTACTAGTGCAAGATTCTACATATTTGAATGTGTCACAATAACATACAAGTAACAGGAAGCCAAACAATTAGAATAACTTACATAAACAAGATGATGAAGTTCACTGCTTCTACCCAGAGTCTGTAACATAGAGACTACATTAGAATGAAATGGACTGAAACTGAATTGACTTTATTGTGCCACAATGGGAAAATTTATGTGCAATCAAAGCAGGTAGATTCACACAAAAATTAAATACATAACAACAGAATAGGGAATAAAAATTTCAACATGAATAATGTGCAGTTATTTTCAAAAAAGCCACTCTGGTCCAAAGAAATGAAGAAGTGGGTAGGTTAATTTAAAAAAAAAAGTAAAACATGTGCAGGTCTATTTGAGCATTAAAAGACAATTTTTTAAAACGTTGAAAATGATTAAAAACAGTGCAGATAGCAGCATTTATAGGAACATTAATGAGTTTGTTTTGAGCAGTGATGGCTATAGAGGAAGGATCTACAATAACACTCCTTTGTGCATCAGGGACGCTGCAGTTCTCCATTCAGCAGCAGCTTCATGCATGGGGTGGGAGACGTCGTCCATCAGCGATGCTATTTTAACCAGAGTCTTTCTGTCTCCCACCATCTGTGATGGGTCGACCATGGAGGAAACAATGTCATGAGAAAACAAAAATGTATTCCATAAGTTTCTAATTTGAGGATCCACATTACTTCTTACGTTTGAATAATCTTTTATCTGTGAACCAAAGCTTTTTACGAGTGAAAGAACTCCCTTTTACTCCATGAATATCTCAGAGGACAAATACTGTCCCTCACTTTTCCCTGCAGTGGATTGCGCCTCGCTGTCTTTTTGTATCTTCATGATCGCACATTGTCTAGTAATCTAAATTAATTTTCGCACACTGCTCCCTGACTCCCGCCTTATACTCGCATTTATCAGATCCGCCCTCATACACACACACCTGGATACAACGCAGTGCCGCGCGCTCTTTTCCACACGCACGTTTACAGATTACACAGATAAATGGCTCCCACTCCCAGGCGGAAAATTGAACATTTGGATTTGCAGAATAGGAGCGTTGCGTTCTGATAAAAAAAAAAAAAAAAGAGAAGAGTGAAAAGAAAGAGAAAGGAAAATCAGATAATTGAAGTGCTAAATCAAGTGATGGGAAAAGAGGGGATATGCATTCATTATACTCTCCTTGTCGTTAAAAGAGTAAAGGCTTGAGAGGACTCTGATCCTGTGGTTCGTCTTGTTTTTTTTCCCCCTTACTCTCTTTTTGGCCTCGTCTGTCTGTGATTTGGGGGGTGAAGGAGTCTATTGGGAGAGAGGATTAGGATGTCTGTTGCCACACCTTTCTGTCCCTCCTGGGATACCATACTGTCACTCAGCCCCACATCCGCCAACAGATAAGGGACCAAAGTGTGACTGACTGCATGTTGCAGTTTGGGGATGTGTGTCAGGAGGTTACACAGCTTGTGTGTCACCAAAACGCCGACAACTGTGTCGCCCATCAAGAACCTTGTCTCCTCCAGGGAGAAGCTCAGGAGGAGCAAGACATTGTGTTCAGACATTTTGTTGCACATTTTTCTTCCTGGTGAAGTTTAGTTCATTTGTTTGCATTTGACTGTCCAAAGAGAACAAATCTAACATATGTGTGCGCAAAGTTTGGGCTCAGTGTAACATGCAGTGTTAATGTTGAGACTGTTGAATAAAGTTTAAATCAGTGGAAGAAATTCAGACCAACTTTAGTTTGAGAAGTTTTCTTCTGTGGAGAAAAATGTCCAGAAATGGACATTTTTTCTGATTTATGTTGCGTCCTTTGACCCGCCATGCCATCTGTCTGCAGCGACGTCTGTCGCTGCCACGCAGGTTTCAGCGGTCACCAGCGACTCTGCTGGCTCGTCGTACTCAATCAGTGGCATCCTGGGAATCAGCTCTGCTGCGGATGTGGGCAAGAGGAAGAGGGATGAAGGTACGTAGTCATCCTGCATGTTTCTAAATCTTTGCATTTTTCCAACTGGTTGACATTTCGACTGTACTCATCAGAAATAACAGACAAAGTGATGGTGGAACCTGGAAGATCTCCTCCACTGAAAACCATAAATATCAATGACATATATGCATGTGAGCGTGTGCATATGTGAAGTCTGGGAGCGGTAAACCAAACATCTTGAATGAGAATCCCGTGTTTGTTTACCAACTGCGCTCCACTGGAGGCCCACCTGAGAAGTAATATTAATGCATGCTCTATTGATCATATGTGCTGTCATACTGGATCAATGCTGCATGCTAATGTGAGTGTGAACCTTTGTGTGTGTGCAGCGGATGTGCGTGTGATTATGAGTGTGTATGTGGCAGAATCAGTGGCATTAAAAAGCCATCACACAGGCAGTCTCCTGCGGTAAATGAGACAGCACCAGATGTTGGAGTGAAGTAGGGTGACAGAATGCCACCAGGGGCTATTTCTCTCTCTCTCTCTTACTCGTTTGGTGTCTCTTTCTCCTTACAAGCACACACACACACACACACACACACACACACACACACACACACACACACACACACACACACACACACACACACACATCGTATGGGTGCATTTTCCCACCCCTGATGAATTTTGAAATCGCTTCAGCCGGATCCATGTGAATCCCAGATGAACCATGATGTGCTCGACATTGCTTGCGTACCCATCAGTGGATTACAAAGTCCTAAACTCCAACACACACAGGCTCCACACACACAGCGAGCATCCTGTGTGTGTGGGTTCAGATTTCCCCCAAATCTGAACCTTTTAATCCAAACACAAATCAGGATGAGAATTCAGCAACATTTTTGTTGTGGAGTTTATCCACTTTCTACCAAGTTAACATGTACATGCAAACACCACAACTTCTCACAAACTGGAGCAGATGAATCATGAGAGGACTCATGGTTCTAACGACTGGTTAGCTCAGAATTTTCTGATACATCTTTCAAAAAGATAAAACAACTAAGAATTCTAATCATTATGATACTCAAATTATTGTCCAAATTTATGGATGTCTTTTCTCAGATTTCATTAAACAATTTGGGTGCTTGTCCAGGATGTACCAGAAAAAAAAACAACATTTTGCAGCTGCTCTCACATCATTTTATGGATAAAATACTTTTTTTATCCAAAATTTTTCTAAATAGCATAGCAAGCAACAAATCTTAACCAACTCAAGAACAACCAACTTGCACTGAACCCAATTTGTTTTTAATGTCACCATATTTAATGAATTAAAACAAAACATTGTATTATTTCATCTTTCACCGAGGTGGTCAGAAAGCCTCATGTGGGCCGGATTTTGCCTACTGTCACGTTTTGTGGGTGCTTTTTATCTGCAGCGTTTCTATGGCAGAGGTCTGCGGGGTTGGCTCTGTGGTCTAATTAACAGCATTGCTAATCACAGCTTCCATTAGAGCGGCCCCCGCTGGATAATGACACACACACACAGCGAGGGGCGACAGCAGGAACAGCATGCGCTGACATGGACAGACAAACACGTACACACTGACAAACAATACAGCACGCTTCTCACATACACGCACGCCCATATGTTTGCCGGAGTTGACATTCGCGCACATATACTACAGGTCATGTAGACATGAAGCCAACAATCTCATTGTTCCTTTGTCGACTTTGTTAAAATGACTGTTTAATTAAAAAACGTGAATATTTTACACAGTGCAGTAGGAGTTAATGTGGAGAACAGTTTGTTGAAGTCAGAGGGAAAGGATGATAGAAATATTTGAAGATGGGTAGCACAGTTTCTGAGGAAATATAATTTGTGGATGTGGATGTGTGGAGCTGTTAAGGTCATGAAAATACATTTAAATATAGGATTATATATTTATAATTTATATAAACACAACTAATTTATAACTGTTTACATGTGTTTTTAGACATTGGTTTCTATGGTTTTGCTTAGCTCAATTTAAAAGGCATATCATAAATGTGTACAATACAAATATGTCTAATTTCTTTCCCAAGAATAACATTATTTATTTTATTTCAGTTGTTTCGCTCCATTTGTGTGTTGGTTTTAAGGTTTTTCTTGAAAAGCCATCTTCGCATAAAATATACTTTTTGTACACCTCAAAGTGTAAACCTTTTGTTTCCATGATGATTTTCATCTTTTTTGTACAGAGAAAGAGAGTTTTAAACTTTAAGAGGAAAGTTTTTCTCCAAACCTTGTCTTATTAAAACAATAGATTTGGGGAAACTGATAAAAGAGGTATTAAAAAGCATTCATGTTTTTGTCCATTATCCGAAAGTTTGACAATCCAGTTAGACTTTGAATGTATTTGCGAACAGTTTTCTTGATCTCTCATTTATTTCAATAGTTTTTTTTGGCCAATAATGTCACTTTGACAACTCAAAATGCTGCTAAAGGTAGTGAACCACAGGATCGGATACATATTGCGTGGTTTGGTTTCACCCCTCAGTTCAGATGACATATTTTCATTAAAGAATAACAAATAAAGAAACCAGTTTAGAGGTGAAGAGTAATATAAGCCTGCATTCATTATTATGACACTAATGGGAGGAAGTGACATCATACCGCAGCATAAGGCCTGTTTTTATATCCAGAACAGTAACATTAGCATTCAAACAGCAGCTGTGGAAGTGGTGGGAACACATGAAGGCGGAATCAGCAGCATGTATTTGTGTGTGTGTGTTTGTGTTTTGGTGGGAGGAGTGTGTGGGGGTAAAACCCTGTGGTGACCTGTGCCCTCTTGCCAAAGCGAGGGGAAGTAGAGGGTGACTGAGAGCAGAATGGATTTGAATGGGAGTGAATGGAGGAACTTGACTTGCGGGGCCAAAAGGGGACCATTGTACCTTAACCTATTCTTGTTGCACGTTAAAGCTGCTTGCGTGCGCGCACGCGTGTGAATGTGTGTGAGTGTCTCTGTGGATTCAA
The DNA here is from genome assembly GCA_911649635.1 of Poeciliopsis gracilis. Taxonomy (NCBI): domain Eukaryota; kingdom Metazoa; phylum Chordata; class Actinopteri; order Cyprinodontiformes; family Poeciliidae; genus Poeciliopsis; species Poeciliopsis gracilis. The sequence continues at coordinate 877,183 of CAJVRI010000128.1, forward strand.
CATGGACATGAGCTCCAGAACAGGTGGATCGATTACTGCAGGCTGAATGTTTTATTTTCATTTCAACCTATTTTTGTCCTATTGGAAGGAAAGTCAAACGACGTATAGCAGTAGCTCCAAAGGCTGTCTTTTTTTTTTTTTGTGAAGCAGAACTTGATTCATTGGCACTTACCCAGAATGCCACATTGACCTCTTACCCCCTTGTGCATCCACTGTGACATGCAGCAGCTTACCGAATAAAAGAAACTTGGAGTGAGAAAAAGATATGGAGGATGGCGGAAAGCAGGGAGGGGGGAGATGCGTACCCTTCAACCATGGCTCCGCTCAGCGCCTCCCAAAACTTTGATCTTTTGACACACACACACACACACACGCACACACACACATACACAACCACACACAAATTTAGCTACAAGCTTCAGTTGTGAGGTCAGACACGTCTCCTGCTGAGATAATCTACAGTATGTCAACTTTAATAAGACTCACACAGGTAATATCCCAGCCTCAGTAGGCACACACTGGCACACTGAATAGCTGACAACTTTAATTCTTCCATGTTTTAGGATTTAATCATCCAAACTGCTTGTGGGGTTGCTTTAAAAAAAAGAAAGAGTCAAAGGCAGGCTGAGCCGTCGTCGGAGAGGAAGACAGAAGAGGCGGAGGGGAAAGGGAAAAGGCAGAAAGAAGGGAACAATGAAGGTTCATTGTTTGTTTTGTTCTGCTCTGAAAAAGAGGGAAGAGAAACGCTTCCCTTCTGAGACCGAATCACAGAGATAGAGGCAGCTGTGTGTGTGTGTGTGTGTGTGTATGGGGGTGTGTGTGTGTGTGTGTGCGTGCGTGTGCATGTGTGTGTGTCTGACAGTGAATAGGATTTAACCCGTCACGGCAATGAGTTTCTTTGCCCATCCATGGATACAATGAGGGCCGGATATCAAGCTACCCACCCACAAACACACCTACATCAACGCCAAGAAGCATCCATACACATTCACACACATGAATGGACAATATTGATTATGACAAGTGAAAGCTTTGTTCTTTCTGCTCAACTACAGTAACTCCTCTTCATTCTGTCGTTCTGCAGTCGTTTGAGGGTATGCTACAGTGGCGAGCGTAGGTCCGCTCAGTCTGCGTGTACTTTGTGTGTGTGTGTGTGCGTGTGCGTGCGTGTGTGTGTGTGTGTGTTAGAGAAAAAGCAGAAAGCAATAAGCTGGCTGAAATGGTGCCATCAGAGCTACATGATTGATCAATTGAATTCCATCACAGCGACTGGCCAGTGGGATTAAATGGGTTGCTGTGGGTTACCAGGCTAAAGCATCATACCGCCTTTATCTGCCTCCTGATTGGTCTGCCATCGGAGACCTGGACCATGCACTCGCCGTGCTCCCAGCACCTGTGTATGAGAGCGAGTGTGACGAGACTACAAGAGTAAAAGAGAGATTAGGATCGAGGTGTTTGCTGGTGAGAGAACTGTTGAAAGGGGGTTTGTGTGCTGAAAAAAGTGTTTGTCAACTCTGTGAATGTGACACATAGATGCTGTCTGAAGATATGAGGTGCAGACGGAGTCTTTAAAATAGTGTCAGGATTGCTTCACTATTTTAACAAGGCTGGACGTTAGTCTACAAAGGCGGATTGAACATTTATTAAGATCGCTGTTGCCCTCATGCTGCATTCTGTCTGGTTTTCCAAAGCGGGACTTTTCATGTTATGACTGAGGAATACAACACGTCAGAACTCCAGTGTGGAGAGTTGTTGTTCTCCAAGTTACACCTGTTGAAAAATTACATTTTTCATCATTTTGATTGCAAACTAAACTAGATTGTGAGTATGAATGATAGCAAGGTAGAAAAAATAAATAAATAAATTCTACAGGCTAATTACAGCTTTACCTCCCAATATTAGTATGGAGAGAAAAGTTCTTGATGTAAGAACTTTTCATCAAGAAAAGTTCTTAGGGTCCTAAGAGTTGTACAGCCCTTTGTTAAGGTTTGTTTATACAGAAATAATATGTCATGAAATGTACACAGTTTGACAAATGATGATTTTAACGCATTAATAATTTACTCATAGTTTATCATCAGGAAATGTGGGCTTGTTATTTCAATAAATAATATTCACCTGAGTAACTTCAATCAAGTCACAGATCTGAGGTGAAAGTTGTACTTTTCAAAACTTGGCATGGCTGCGTTTCACACTAAATACAGTGATGGTGACAAAAATAAACCATTTATTTGCTCCCACTTTTCTAGTTCAGTAATTTTGCTGTATGAACAATTCTGGCTCTGACATCCAAATAAGTGCAGAAAATATCATCTTGTGAAAGTCAAAAGGTCAGAAATCATCTGGATTTGAATTTTTAAAACAAAAACTGAAGAGATTATATTCAGTTTATTTGAAAAATATGTTTGCTTTTGATTTTGACCTATTTAGCAAACAGCATTTCAGCATGAGCTCTTTAGCTTTCTTTCTACTTTATTTGTCCATTTTTCTTTCTTTCTTTCTTTGTTTTTTTATCTCTATATCTCTCTTCTTCTTTAAAACCAAAGCCTTTCCCCAAATGAATCTGTATTTTCTGTCCAAATGAAAAAAAAAAAAAAAATAGAAATTTGAAGTCCCGAACCTCTTTTCAACCTGTCTGTCATATCACTACCCAGGACACACATACACACTCTCTGACACACATCAAACACACTGTGACCCCCAGGACTAAAATAGGCTCTCAGGAGCAGTTTGGAGCAATGAATTGGCTCTATAGCAGGGGATTTTCACCGTCATCCCCTTTTTCTCTTTATCTTTTTCTCTCGTTCTCTCTTTTCTAATCATTTGTGGGCTGCGACTCCTCAGAGTTCTTATAATTGTCTCGTTCAGTCCCTCAGCCGAGCAATAACTGCAGGATACAAGAGCTCACAGTCTAATACTGATACCGAAGCCATATATATTTGTGTGTACGTGTGTGTATGGGCGATACGACGAGCGGGAGGGAGGATTGTGTTTATAAGAGAGGAGAGGGTGTACTTCTGAGAGATCAAGAAGGAGAGACGGCGTATGCCAGGTAATGGATTGCATTTGTATGCGATTTTCTCTGAGTCTCCACAATCTATGAAGTCTTTCAATCCTGAATCAGTTCACTGGACTTTCTTTAAGACAGCTAACTTCCCCCCCCATATCCATCTTAGAAACATATCCAGCGAGCCATTGCTTATAGTCACCTTTTTCATTTTACCACTTTCTTTATCACACTTTTATTCTGCATCCTCTTAACATTTTCCTGCTGCAACCTTTCTAATGTCACTCCCACCTGGTGTCCCCTCTGTGCAGTTTTACAGGAGTCACCGCTGGCTAACGGGCATGGCCACAGTGGGCGAGACTTCCTCAGGAAGCAGATGAGAGGGGAGCTGTTCTCGCCGCAGCAGATTGAGGTATTGGACCGCCTGTTTGACAGACAGCCATCTTGTCCAATCCAAACCACCACTGAGCTCTATGTGAGCCCTGACTCTGGCAAGGTAAGGGCAAGGCATTGTGCAGGCTCTGGCTAAGGCCAAAAGGTGCAGGGGTTATATGTCATAGATTAACAGTCCTCACTTACAATACAGAAAGTTTGAAACATTTATGTTTGGTTGATTATTTCTTTGTTGTAACAATGTGTCACGGTAACAAATCTTTTACTGTGGAAAAGGATGTTTATTTGTCCTTAAAAGGTGTCACAACTGTAAGAAAAAAAAAAAACATTTGCGAGTTGAGCAGCAGAGTTAAAAGGGTGAATGACTGATTGCAGTCCTCTGGACTTGAGAAGGCACAAGACATTTACAATCCATTTACCATTTTACACATCACACCTTTTAGAACTTTATTGTAAAAAATGAAATGTGCATAATGTTCCTTCTACTTCACAATTGTGCCCTATTTTGCGTCAATTTTTATAGCCCAAAACATGTTGATGTTTATGGTAATAACTTGACAAAATGTAACAAGGATATGAATCGTCTTGCAAGGAGTTGTTGATGTTAGAGATGTCCATCTTGAATTTCTGACGCTGTCACACTGAAACATGCTGACTGACATTTGAAGCTGCTGATGCAAACCTTGCAAGCTAACAGAGGGATCTCTGCTTACAGCCTGCCTGCTCTGCCTTGCCATGCCATGCCAATGTTGACCAAATTGTTGCCCAGCTAAATTGCTCAATCTCCGCATATGCTTTTAATTTCTCATAGCTCAATCACTGGGTGTTTGGCGAATGTGTAAATGAACTTTTGTTGTCTGTCTCTGTGTGGATTCCTGTGGGCTGATAGACACTGCCGAGACGCAGTGAGGGAAGTTTATCGACATCCAGTTAATCTAGACACACTGCAGGGGTTAATGAGCATATCGACCCAGCTTTCATTATGACCTCACTTCCTGCTGCTTCCAGGACGGTGATGGAAATGGGGCATCCGGCATGCTGATGCACACAGGGGATGAACTGCATACCCGCGTGCAAGGGAGAGACAAGAGACGAGAAAGGGTGTGTCTGTGTCTCTTAATGCTGCATCTAAATTGACCTCCCGCCCTTTTCCGGCAGTGAATTAATGTAAATCTGAGCGAAATAGACAGGTGTAAGTAGTACTTTGCATAACAAAATGTAAACACACTAGCATTTGTATTCCGTCTGCCTTTTTCAGATGTCTTCTAATGTGCAGTCCTGCTCTCAGCATTAGGGAAATGTTTTGGACCTTGTCTCAAAATGACACTTTTCCTCTACAGTTTTTTTTTTTTTTTTTTTTTTCAGGGAAACACTTTTCAAGTTTATTTGTACAGCCAGTGTCAAGTACATGAACCCAGACAGACCCCAGAGAAGTTTTAGTGAAACAGGTTATAGCCTTAGACCTACAGGGCAGAGTTGGACTTTTTAACCCATTCACTTCCATTTGACCAACATGAGGAGGGTGGCGGGTCGGGGCAAGAGGTCGACAGGTATTGGTTGGAGTAGCTCTATAGACTGAGATCTGACATCATAAATACCCATGATTCCCAGGTCAGTGTCCTCTCTGAGCCCAGCAGAGCCACTGAGGTCAGGGTTTGGAATGAGTCCCTTTAAAATCTGTCACACTGGGGTCAAACTGGCTTTAGGCTGCACATCACAAAGAAATCCAGGCGTCTGCTCATGCCCATCCCCCGTTTTTCCTGGAGAGGGTGATTGACAGTCACACCCACTGACACACTGACGGCTACAGCTTAGCCTCTCTGGTATGTGAGCTAAGGTGTGTGTATTAATATATATGTGTGTGTGAGCCAGTGGCGGTGGGGTTTCGGTCAAGTAGGGTCAGACTGCGTTGAGACTGACAGCTTTAAATGCACTTTCCCCCAAACTGTGATGACGTGTGCAGGGGAGTCAGCAGAAGTGCATGTAAGGAAGAAAGGAAACAGAGAACCAATTGGAGAAATAAAAAAAAGGAACCACTTTTCCAACATGGATATTTTGATTTCAGTTCATTTTTTCAATTCATAAGAAGTAATTTGTCCACAGCTGAAGAGCCAAAAAGTATGTCAAATATAATTCAAACCATCAGCCTCAGCTACTCTTCTAACTTGTTTATTTATTTTTCAACTTTTACTCCGTTGTTTTATCTCATCTCCTTGTGCTGCTCTTGCTCCCCGCTGCCTGTAGTCTATTTAGCTGCGCTGATAATTTATGTGTGCGTGTTTGTATGTGTATCTGTCTGCAAGTGCGCCTGTCAGGGAGAGTTCATTTGAATTTCCCTTCAATCACTTCTTATTACTCAGCTGATAAATCAGGGGGGCTGACTGCGCCCTCACCCGTTTTGGAAACCCCGGGTCCAAATGCCCTCCTCTGCACTCACCAGCACAGCTTGATCATTTTCCAGCCTGAAAATCAATGAAAGATAGAAAGGTTTACACCTCTAATCTACGTTTGGAAGTAAACCAAAACCTGCTGCAATGTGAAAGAATAAACCAAGACAGCAAGGAGGAGTGTCACATAAAGTGATCATCTTTTGGTATGCATCTAGTTTGTGAAGTATTTTTATGTTTTTGGCGCATCTTTAAAAATGTACATCCACTTGAAAACAGGATTCCTTGTTTGAAATGTTGAAAGTTGCGTCGTTCACGCTCAGAATTTTGCTCTCAACTCAGAAAACTTCTACTTGCTTCCAAATATGCTACGCTCTCCCTTCAAACTGTGCTTGCGATGCTAACTTTGTTCTTCTGCAATTGTTTCCTCCAAAGGTTGAACCTGCTCAAAATTGCTAAAGCCAAGAAAACGTTTTCATAGAAGTTGAAACTATTTTAACAGGAAAGCGGATCTTTTTTCAGTTTGAACTCTTCATGGCCAGCGAAGCCACCAAAAGGAAGTTCATTCATTTTTCCATCCATTGTTGTTCTCACAACACAAAATGTGACACTAATAATTGTCTAATCAGGTTGTAAATAGCATATCATATTGACAGGTAAGAAAAGTAAGCCAGACGTTGTATTTGAAGCATTATATCTAGACCGCCTCCCCCTGGAGTTAAGGTCTGTGTGGGTTATCTGTCTGAAAATGAATATCCTCCCCACTGCTGCCACGCTCAGTTTGAGTTCAGATAAATTCTTTCCCCGACAATCCCTGTCTCTGTTTGTGGGCCACTCAGGGAATTGTGTTTGTTTATAGCCAAGCCTTTTCCATCAGGGTGCACAAGACAATGTGGCGAGGGAAAAGGGAGCCAGGAGGGAGAGGCGCACGGGGGGAGAGAAATCAGGATCTATTTGGAGAATGGAGAAAAAGAGAAATACTATTATGCAAATGGTTCAGGCCAGCACGGCTGGCGTCTGTGTGTGTTGTATGAGACTGTGTGTGTGTGTGCGTGCGTGTGTGCGTGTGTGTGTGAGTTTCAGAGGGACGATTAGGGCTCATCTGTCACTGATGTGGATTTGGACTCTGAAACTCCACCTTAACACATCTGAGGCAATCTGGTGTATAAAAAGGAAGATGGCGAGAAACTCACTGAGAATTCAGCTGATTTGCTAACAGAGCCTCAGAGTAAAAGTCACCCACATTTTAAAACAAAGATTTGTTTTTAATACATACGCCTTTTATTTTATGTAATCTTAGTTTGTGCTGTAGAAGCAAAATCAGGGAAACTTTGAAAGATACTGTATATACTTTATGTAGAGGTATTATTTGTCTGACTGATAAATTACAGGATAGAAAATAAAGCATATAATGATTAAGGTGTCATCTGACAGAACTAAACCGACAAACCAAGACATGTAGTTTTAAACCTAATAGAAAATTGTATTTCAAGAGGTAGCAAATATATGCATGGGTTTATTTCTAAATATATCCAAATAAATCTTTTGTTGAGATTTAGAAGGACATTTTATTTCAAAACCCATCACACCATTTTGCCTACTTTGCACTTGAATGTCATAGGAAGAGATGCTCGGTTCATTAAAACATGCTTCTGCATCACCTTCCCCTTCATTTGATATTTTTTGTGTTAGTTTATTGGAGTACTTAGCTTACATTCATCACCAGATATTGCCAGATGTCTCATATAAAATATTACTTATTCACTATATTTCTGTTTGTTTCAGTTTCCACGGAGAAACATTTCCAAATTTCTATAAAGTAAAAGAAGCATCAGTCTAATTCAAGGTCTATATGCATACTGCATAGCATTTTAAGATTCAAACTAAAGAATTTATTCAGAGAATGCTGTCTATTGAAAATGAATAAATTAATTATTTAATCACGAATAATTTCAAAAGAGTATAAAGTTTTAAACTAATTGCATAACGTCATTTAAAGAAATGTTTGACACGTGTTCACAGACCTTCAGTCTGATAGTTTTTACAGTTGTAGGAAACTTATGTGGATAATAAAAGATTACTCATTTCCAGTCATGATGACTCCTAATGTCTGCAAAAGGTATGATTTCTGAGGCCCCTCATAGTTACTACATGTGGCATGAACAGACAGATTGACTTTTGAGCAACAGCAAATTTTTTGGTCATGTCAAAAAATCTGGTGTTGCTACAAAATGTACCAAAGTGGTACTTAAATGTAGCAGAAATTAGCTGATAACAATAGAGCTTCATCTCATTCTATACTATGCAAAGGCTCTGTCTGGACTGATGAAAACTAACTTACTTAGGCATGTAGAGCAGCTGAAGCAGCGCCAACAGCAGCTGATCGGACATGGTCTTATATTAATATAGCCTATAATAACTGATCAATTGGATCAGATGTTCCACAAAATGCACTTTATTTTTTCATGTTTAAAGCAATGTAAAACACTTTCTTAAAATCACTATTTTTAGCGCGTTTCACTTTTTCATGTCTTGGTACCGTTCTGTTCAGCATCCATTTCCAAACGCTGCAATTTTGGTAATAAAAAACGAACAAGAATCAAGGGTTACAGATTTCCCTATAAGATTTTATATGTAATCACCTATAATTGTTGAACCAGGTCCAAATTTTCCTGCCATCCTCCCCTTCATCCTGCTGACTTGTCCAATTCCTCCCCATCAGCATTACCAAACCCCCCCCAAAGTTCAGCCCCCTCCTTGGCCCCCGCAGCTGCGTCCCTTTTCCTTTGATGAGAGCTGATGGCGCTGTATGAGCGGTGGAATTGACAACATTTAGGGGTGCGAATGAGAATGATCCATCTTGCTTAGCGGGCCTGTCACCCCACTGGCCAAACTTCATCATGACCAATTACCACAGCAGACCCTTTCTTCTCGGCTGGTGCTGCTGGCTGGCTCTACACATGGCTACATGGACACATTAGATGCTATTATAATGAGACCTAGCAGCCAAGATTTGGTTGTGTTGGTGCGTGGGGGGTACGCAGGGATAGCATCTTTGATTGGTTTAGAAATAAAACTGCAGGACCTCTTTCTGAAAGGGAAAGAAAAGGGGGGCTTAAAATGTGCCGGAAGTGTAAAAAGGACCAGAAAGAGAGAGGTGTGTGTGTGTCAGGGTAAGCTCTTATTTGACAGGTCACAGTCCAGTGGTTGTGTTGTGTGTTGACGAGCACAGGGGTGTTTAAGAGGTCAGTGAGCACAAACAAGCGCCTACACTTACACACAGATGCAAACGTATTAAAAGGGTCAGTGCGACACTCTCACCTTATCACCCCCCGCACCCTCCTTCACACTACCCTTCACACACACACACACACACACACACACACACACACACACACACACACACACACACACACACACACACACACACACACACACACACACACACACACACGGAAAAGAGGAATGGAAGACATTTGATGAGTCAAAGTAAAGTATTTGATAAATAATTGTTTAGTGTGGCGAGTTTTGCTCCGAGCTTAACTCAGGGAACAGCACAGGTAGTGTTAACATTTCTCATTGATGCGCTACATTCTGATGTTGACATAAGAGGAAATCTAGTTAGTCTATAAATAAATATGGATGTTGGTAATAGAGCTGCATCACCTTTTGACTAATTGTTGGAATTGGCTAGAAAACGCAAAGTTTCAGAAATCATATATCAAAATTCCTGCACCCAAATCTAGTCCAGTTTTGAGAAATAACACTGAATACCTCTTAAATTAACGCACATTTTGTGCAAAATTATTGATTGGTGCCCTCATGCATGGAATTTGCAAACCACACATTGCTGAAAAGGATACCTTTCAATAATAACTTCATTTCATATCATATTTTTTGCAGTTCTGCGTTAGATCCAGTCTCTCTCTAAAAGTCCATGTCATTTCATCACACTGCAGAGTATCAAATAAAAGCAAGAATCAAACATAAATGTCAAGGCTGCCTTCAACTTTCTCTGCACATACAACAGTCATCTCTCCTTGAAAAGCAGGATTACACACTGGCCTGTACCCAATTGTTTCCATTGTTTCCCTATGAAAGAGCTCATTATTCAAAATGTAGTTTTAAACTACATGATGACTTCGCTTAGAAGACTAAATTAATTTAATAGCCACTCATAATAAAAAACAACAATACCATCTACTCTCCCAAAAATGTTGAAATTAGTCACTGCTGTCTAAAAATGACCTTCCCATTATCCTGTTGTCTGTCATGTTAGTAGGTTTGCTCATAATTGTATTTTTTCACCTGAAGTCGTTTAAAATGTCGGTGACAAAACTTTACCATTTTCATCCTCTCTTGTTGTAGCAGTGGAAGATAAATCATTCCTTGAACAAAGTGAACATTTCACCTTAAATCTGGAGCTGCAACACATCAGTCAGTGAATTCACAAAAGCCCAATTCATCAATTTTTCAAAAACATTGAAGTTTGACAGATTTTAAGATCTAAGTTGAAAATGCATTTCATTGTTTGAGGGAAGGTCCCAACACCAGTGCATGCATGTCTTTTTTTCTAATGTGTGTGGTGATTCAAGATGGCAGCTCCCAAATTTATGCAGGTATATTAAGTTAAGTTTTGTTCTCCAAAGAAAATAGAAACCAGTGATGAGATGTGAAATCTCAGCAAGTATGCAGATGCAAATTTGAGCATCTGCATCTATTTTGTTTTTTTGTGTCAGTTTTTGAAATTAAAAGGATTAAACAGTAGCCCAAACGCTATGTCATTAATTATTCACAACCTGAAACTGAAGATATTCTCAACCACATTTTGTGATTTAGAGCCTCTAAATGTTTCCAAGTTTCTTAGGTGTAACTGAAACCATTCAAATACCTTGTGGAAAGTAATACAAATCTAAGCCTAAATAGGGTTTCATGGTTTTGGTCCCCTGTTTCACTCGCTGATTCAATTCTGTGACGCAGCTTGAATTTCTTTGCAGTACCGCAGCAACATAAAGCTTTTCATACTGCCTCAGACTTCACAGCATATCTCACATTCAGATTCACAGTGATGGATTCCAAAATGAGAAAAGATGGGAAAATGATCACAAAAGCAACTTTTCACAGCTTGTACTATTGATAACTGAGGACCACTGTCTTCTCCATAGTATGTGAAAATGGATGGTTCTATAAGAAAATATACTCTAGAGTCAAATGTTAATACACTCACACCTAAACCCAATAGGAGACAGGTCATCGGCCTGCCAGGAATGTTCCTGTCCAGACAGTCTCTGGTGTTTAATCTATATATTCTCGGCCATCGGTGTTGCTATCATCTCTCTAAATTACCAGAACCACCCACATATACTCACACACAATGAGAGACCTCTCAGAGAGACGAGGATGGATGGGTCATGGCTAAAAGCCGGGGTCAAACACAGGTGAGTGGACCGGCTGCAGTCTGGCCTTTGGGAGGAGCTGCTATGCTGCTATGCAGGTTTCTCTGGAAAAATACAGAGAATAGCATCATAACTATGTGGCTACAATGATCCATCATCAAAACTTTGACATAAAATTTTGCACTAAGTTTATACTTGTTCCAGAAAATTGACCCCAAACACAGAGCTAGAATTAGAAGGGAATAGTTTAGATCAAAGAATATTAGAATGGCCCAGTCAAAGTCCAACTTAAATCCAACTGAGAACCTGTAATAAGAGTTAAAACTTGAATTCAGACAGATTTTTTAGTATAAAAAATCTTGAAAACTGCTCTTCTTCTTACTTTAACAATACAATCATTCACCACTTTTTTGTGAACTATTACATAAATAATAATAAAATACACTGAAGTTGGTAATCAGAGAAAAACATGAGAAAAGCTCACGAAGCATAAACAGAGATCTAAACGTTTAGATCTTTTTCACCTATTTCTGAAAATAATTGAGAGTTTTGTGCTGGAAATATTTCCACTGCTTCGAAAAGCACATGTTTTTGTCACTTAAATCTTTTCCTGCGTGTGTGGTTTTGGGTTTTGTATCTTCCTGTAATGTTCAGAGCACTGGGAGTGTGTGTGCGTGTGTGTGCGTGTGTGTGTGTGTGTGTGTGTGTGTGTGTGTGTGGGTGTGTGTGTGTGTGTGTGTGTGTGTGTGTGTGTGTGTGTGTGTGAGTATTGAGAAGATCGCCGTTCTTAGGTTGGTATCTGGGGAGACAAGAGGCTTTGTCTTATAGCCACAGCCTGTGTGTGTGTAAATATATGTTTGTTGTGTATGTACCGTGTGAGCGCTGGGATGAGAGGGATGAAGAGAAAGTGCGAGCTGATCCTGCGGTTACAGACTGTTGGACTTGGTTGTACAGTAAATCCCTGCCTTTGTAAACAGATCAATAAACTCTCAGCTGTAGGTGTGTTTCTGTACATCAGTGTGTGTGGGTGTGTGTGCTCATAGGAAAAGCTGCTTTGCTCATCGCTGTGAGGAAGGTGTAACATGCAGGATATACTGTGGACATAATAAACAGATTGCTCACAGCTGTACTCCGCATGGGGCACAATCGTGCCTTGATATTATTTTCAACACAGAATATCATGATTTGGATTTGCTGTCTAATAAATCTATTTTTCCTTTTCCTTTCTGCTTCCTTCCAGACATCGGACTACTCGGCCATGGCGTCTCTAGCTGGAGGACTGGACGAGATGAAGAACAGTTTGGCCAATCCGGGCACAGGGACAGAGTTAGGATCCAACGTGTCCGGCCCACAATCCTACCCGCTAGTTCCAGGTAAAAAAAAAAAAGAACATTTTATATTCCTTCAGCGTTCATAACTCTGAATATCAATAATCAAATTAGTGTCATTACTGATTTATTTTTTTATCTGAAACAGAAACTACACATTTCCATAGATTTAATAACCTCACACATAAAGAAGAAGGTAAAGTAAAGGTAAAGTCTAACTCTGAAGTTTAAAGAGCGCAGAGGAAAACTCCCATCAAACACTCAGTTAATCAACTCATTTACAAGACAAAGTTCTCCTTATAAACTACAAGATGCTTACTGACAGAGCTCGACTGCAACAAGAGCTTTTTCATTTTTACTAGATAAAGCTAGACGTTGTCAAGTATCTACTTAAAATACATCAAAATGGAAAACTGTTTAAAGTTTTAAGTTGATGCTTTGAAGAAATTCAAAGTTTCAGAAGCCAATGGACATCCAATGAATTGGGCCAGAACTTGAAGGATTAGAGAGGAAAATGATGATTGTGTCGTGTGTCGGATAAGCCTGCTCATTTTCGTGTGTCAACCTGCTCTGTGATTTTGTTCCTCTATAAGATGAAGGGTTTGTCACTAAAATAGCCTCTCCTGGTAACAGCTTGTTAGGATATCCAGAAGCTCCTCACAGTGAATTCAGATCCGGTGTCATCCGGTCTTTGCAGAAACCTTGCACAAAACTGGGAAAAACTGACTGTGTAGGGATACTTTAGGATAATGAGTAAACACAGCAACATGCCGCTTTAAGCAGCGCTATGAGCACTTAGTTTAAACTCAAGAAACTAAAAACTAATTTGTGAAAAAATATATTTTCTGAATCGACTGAGAATATTTTAAATATGAATCCTTTTATTGTTATTTGCTTATTAATAAGTGTTTTTTTTTTAAAGCATCTTTTATTCTTGCTCCTCTCATTCTCCAAACTAAGATCATTCTGACCCTTTCCTATTGCATGTGAAACACTGAATAAATTATTTCTTCTAAAGAAAGTAGTGCGTAACCAACCTCTGGCTGCACATTCGTCCAATTCATGGGATAAACCAAAAACTTACCTTAAAACTTTGAAACAGGGTAAAGGCATAATTATAAACAAAAGCCTTTCTTCTTAGCAGTAGTTTATACTGCATAATCTAAGTGCTCAAAGCACTGCTTAAAGAGCTCAGTGCTTTGAATGTCAATTAAGTGGAGGAAAGGGATTTAAGGAAAGGTGGAGGAAAAGTGAACACCTCGCTCCCTGCTCTTGCTCCATTTAGGGGCACAGGGAGATGCGCCTTTAATTAAGAGCAGACCAGGGAGCACTTGGACAAGCCTTTAACACTCCCATCTGTAATGAAGGGAATCATTGATCTGGGAATTTGGGATATCTGGGAATAGGTTCTTTCTTTTACTCTCTCTCTCTCTCAAACCACAGAGGGATATTACCTGCACACACCAGAGCAGGGGCAAAAAGACAGCGTGTGAGAAAAAGAGAGAGAGATGAAAAATTTCCATTTCTGCTTATGCATGCAAACACACACATTCATATTCACATGCGCACACACCTTCTGAATATTATGCATGCATTTCCTGGGCTGTCTTTTCCCTCAGAACAGAGCTCCCTCTAGGGGATCAGACGTCCGTGTGTTTGACGCAGTGTTTTTTTGCATCCTTGAAGTGTTGATACTCTGGACACATGCTGGAGAGCAGCATCTACATGCTCGACCCTTCTTCGCAACCTTGCACCGCACTTTCCTTTCCTCCGAACGTCCGCCAGTACACCGGGGTGTGAAGAAGCAAAGGGGGACACTGTGCATGTCGTCGATCCCCCTGGGCTTGACAGGGTTGTTCTGATGGCTCTTTGATGTGGTGGATGAGACAGGCAGACCAGTAGGACAGAAAACGCGTGCTCATCTGTAGCTGCAAGTGAGCGCGGAGGAGACTTGTACTTGTTTGTTGACCTCTAAAGAAAAGCTGTGGAGAACAGATACATCAATACAACTGCCATACATATGCACAAATACAGTGCATGAGAACACCCACACACACACACACATGCACACACACATGCACACACACATCTCTGAGGATCTGGCCCTGTCTGCCCCCTCTAACTTGGCTGCAGAGAGTCCATCTCTCCCCGCATCCACCCTCTTCTCCCTCTCCTCCATGCCCTGTGCACTGACCCTGAGCGGATGAGCAGCCCGTCTGCGCTAATGCCTCGCTGTCGCGTCAAACACCAAGAAAAACTTTACTACACGAGACAGGAAAGAGGAGGCTTAAAGGGACCTAGGGATGCTGAAAAAGGGAGAAAATCAAAGAAGGAGGGAAAATTGCATTCAGAGAAGGAGCTAAGGAGGCTAATGCAAGTGGACAGAAATTTTGAAGAAAGAAAATTGGATTATTTATATCTCATGATAGTTGTTTTCATTGTGAGAAAATGATTATGCCTGATAAACCGTCACTGAGGACCAGAGGCAAGATTAGGTGAGTGCCTGTTTGAGTGTCCAACAGGTATTGGCTAGCGTTACTTAGCTATTAGGAGATAGAAAAAACATCCATGATTTTTTTTTTTACTAATAAGAACCCAAGTGTGGTGTGAATTCATGTGCAGCCATCCTGAGTCAGTTCTCAGGAGGAGAGTAAGAACCAGCTTTTGCTGCTGCAATTTGGCAGCAGGTCCTTTGAATTTTGTGTGAACTGGGTATGAAGGTTTAGAAGCAGACGTGTCTGCGAACGTCACTTTTTAAGGACTGCCACAAATTTAGGTCTAGATTTGACTGAGCCATTGTAACACATAAACATGTGTTTCCTTTAAATGAAGCTTGAGACTGTGGCCCAGTCTAACAGGTTTCTTCTGGTGTTCAGCTCTGTTCATCATACCATCAGCTCTGACCAGCTTCCCTGTGTCTGCAGAGAAAAATCATCTGCTCAGCATGACGCTGCCACCACCATGTTTTATCTTGAGGGCGAAGTGTTCAGGGTGATGTCCCATATTTGTTTCCTACAATAAGTAGCACTTTATACATAGATCATAGCGATATGTCTTGTTCTCTGCTGAGACCCATCTTGTGTTTGTCCACTGTGTCCCCTTCATGGCTTGTAACAAACTAAAAATGGGTTTTCTGGTTTCTAGGCTTCAGCAACGTCTTGTTTTTCTTGCCACCTAAGTGCTTTCGACAAGTGCTACAGTTAAATGTTACCATCGGAGCTGTGGATTTCTGCAGCTCTTTCAGAGTTAATATGAGCCTGTTGGCAACTTTGATGATTCATGTTTTTTGATGCGACATTTGTTCATTGTCTAAAGTCATCATCTTCTTTGTCTTTCACACAAAATTTCCCAAAAAATACACTAAAGATTGAGGTTGTGAATAGTGTAGATAATGTTTCCTAAACCCTTAATTGTAATAGTTTTTTCTTCATACCATTCTCTCTTAATAAAAGATTTTGCAGCCATTTTTGCTTATTTCTGTCTTCCCTCCTCCTCTTGCTACCTCTCAGTTAGTGCTGGTTAAGTGGAGGGAAAGTGAATGGGATTGATGGTGTTAGTATCTGAGCTGCTTGTGATGATGATAAATGTGTGTGTGCAGACAGCAGGAGGAGGGTGCTGGTGTGTGTGTGTGTGTGTGTGTGTGTGTGTGATGATGATGAATGGAGGGTGCCCTCTCCTCACACTCCCAATGTCTGCGGCACGCAAACACAGAGAAATGATTTGGGGCGACACACTGTCATGTAGTCTAATGCAGTTATATATCCCATCCACCTACTGACAGAAGGGGGAGGCGATGGAGGGAACAATAGAATAGAGAGTCACTAAATTAATAGATGCCAGAGGATGGGAAACAAGGAAGGAAGAAGCAAACGGGAGAGACACATCTAGAATGAGGCGCTGAAAGAGCAACATCCTGATGTCACAGGACATTTTTGGGTCCTGTGAGTTTTAAATTAATAGAAATTTGTAGATCTCTGCACACAATTAACTGCTAGAGAGATAAGAATGTTGACGACGGTATATTGGTGACTGTAATGACACAGAGAGGAGCAGGATACTGATAAGAGGACATTTTTTCTGTGTCTTAATAGGTCGAGATCTGGCCAGCACAACTCTGCCAGGCTACCCTCCTCATGTGCCCCCAACTGGACAGGGCAGCTACTCCACTCCCTCTCTCACTGGCATGGTACCGGGTGGGTATGCACACAAACATGCAAAAAATATAACTTGTTTTACAGAGAGTCCACAAATTCACCCCAAAAGTTACCACATGGCAAAAAAAACAGGTCACAATATCCACTTATGTGGGATCAGGTACATATCCTGTTGCAGTTGATGAGGCAAAATCAACCCATTCAGCCACTTTACACCACGAATGGGCCACCTGTCCAACCAGGAGTACACACACTGACAACAAGGATCATTTAGAGTGATGAGTCAACTTGATGCACAGGACAGAGGAGGCTCTGACCAGGATTTGAATCTGCAGGATTGTTTGCAGAGAAAGCTTCCATGTAATTTAACTCAAGGCACTCAAGACACAGATACTGTTACAGGAATAAAAAAATAATCATTAACTCAAAAACTAATAAAAACATACACAGATCAGTGATGGACTTATTCTGAAGTCCCGATTAAGAAGAGCTCAATCTATTAATCAAGAACTAATAACATCTGGTATGGTGGATTTTGAGGTGGGACCCAACAACAAAGAGTTGTCAAATGTGACTGGTGTTCAGCCTGGAGGCTGGGTGAATTTTTCAGACATTGCTTTTGAGCTAAAATGGACCTGATTTTATTTCTTTGGATGGTCCCCAACATTTAAGGAGAAGGGAAAGCTGGTGCAGACCAAACAAATGCACTCTGGACTCTGAGAAATAATCAGTTTTCTTGAATCTTGCTGCCGTTTGCTTCTTGTTATTAAGCAAACAGCCGATCCAGCAAGAGTGTGATCTGAATATTTCTCTTTTCATCTAAATGGCAACATCAAGATGTCATCCTCTCTCTTTCCCAGCAGTGTTTTTCTGTGCAGTACATAGAGTACCATGCTGGATAGTTTGCTGCCTTTCATGTTGCTCATACTGGGAAGTTTCTTCTGATATTTTGAAGTTGTTGTAATGATATGATGCTTTAAAAAGTGCAAAAAATTTAATAAATGTGCAATATTTTTTGACATTCCCTGCCGAGTTTAACCGAGTCAGTCGCATTATGCCGGTGTGAAAACATTTGGGTTTTGCAGGGCTTGCGGTTCTCCTTAAGCAGAACGAGTTTCTACTGTACAGGAAGTACTGGTGTCATTTTAGGGATGTGCTTCCTTTAAAGTGCTTATTTTATGTTGCAGCATGAAATAACCACAAGTTATCTCATCAACATGAGTTGAGTTTCTACAGTACATATATGCATTGTGTAGGTTGCGTGTGTGTTGGAAGAGCAAACATGGCAGTGCCATTCCTCTTCCTTTTCTGTCTGCCGTGGCTGACAGCGGTCCCGGAGGGTGGCATTTGTGTCCGTATACCTGCGTAAGCTGTGTGTTGGAGGCTCTATATGTGTGTGTTTTTCTCTGTGTATCATTAGAAAGCAGCCACAGTAGCACAGCTGTCCCTCCTCAACATTAGTAATTTGTTTTTAATGAGAATCACCAGTGACCCACGACTAATTCATTCATTCCCTTCCACTCCGCCTTCCACTGCACTTTTGTGTTTCAATCCTGGAACGCCGTTCTTCTTCTCTCTTTTCTTGACACACCGGTCGTGATACTGCTGTGGAAAAATAGAAACGCAAGGTCCAAAACGATGTTGTTTGCGCGCTGGTGTCTCTGTGTATTCCCAGTCATTCACACACACACTCACACTCACACACTCACATGTCCATGAATTGATGTACACACAGAGTCTCGGTGGACATGTAGGAACAGCACGTCTAAAGATGGGTAACCCTGTCGCCCTGTCCCACTGTGCTGTCCTCGGCTTTGACAGGATATTTGAGTGTGTGTTTGGGTTGGTGCGTGCCGTTGTTTGTGTGTTTGTTTTTGACAGTGTCTGTGTGTGCGACCTTGACACCGAGCTACACCAGGGAGACCCCTGAGCTTTCTTCCCTACTCCTCTCTACCCTCCGTCTCGCGTCTGCTAAACAACCTGACACATCGCCGTCACCGCGGTGATGACAAGGGAGAGGATGTTCGCGCCCGGGGGTGCCATGGAGACCACATCCTGAGACCCCCACCTGACAGACGCAACTAAATGTACACTCGCAGAAAGGAAAACTTGCGCGCATGAAAACACACAGCTAACATCGCCGCTGAAGTTTTCTTCAGTGAATTTTCAAAGCCAACTCCATGAGCTGGCTAGAAGTACTGAAAGAGATAATCTAGAAACTTTGACTTGCCAGCTTTGCTTTATCTCAGCACTCCTCTGCCAAATTATCCTCCTTTTTGTTCACTCTGTCTAATATCATACCTTCATTAAGCAAGCAACTCTCTTCTGCTGTTCCCCTTCCCACTCCGTCTCTCTGTCTCCTTCTCACTGCAGCAGGGGTGCTGACACTCGGAGGGGGTGTAGGAAAGCACTGAGGCAGAACCGACAGAACGAGAGGCAGGGAAGAGGAATGGGTTGGTGGGGGTGAGAGGGAGGCAGAACGGAGGGAGGGGGCATCAGGGTCTGTGACTGTCAGCTATGGGAGAGGGATCCCCTGGGAGGAGGGATGGTTCAGGAGAAAAAAAAAATGAAAGAAAGAGCAAAAGACTGAGAAAAGGAGAGTAAGTCAGCAGAGAAATGGGGGGAAGAAGTAGAGGAGAATGTTGTTTTGATGTGAAGGGTGACGGGTAGTCTGTACTCAGGCGGACCAGAGGAGAAAGGAGAAAAATAAAGATAAAAGATTGGAGGGAGGTGAGGGAGTAGAAGACATGAGGAAGAGTAGACCCCAGACAGTGAGTAGTAAATGAGGGAGAAAAGCTAACCTATCATCCACTGGGTGGAAGGACGGCTATAGTCTGACTGAGCTCTCCAACTCAGACCCATTCAACTAGTCTGAGAAACACGGGATAGAGGTTAATGTTCAATGTGTACGGAAATAACTAAACTAAACAAAAATGTATTTAAAAAAAGTCAGGATGAGCTATAAACCATAATAAATCACACTACACTGAAGATAAAAATGATCTAAACATAACAAATATAAAACTAAACTAAAATATTAAACTAAACTAAAACAGACTAAAACCAGTACCAAACCAATACAATATAAGATAAAATAATTAAGCCAGAGTAAGTTAAAGATGTGAAATACCATAGTTATTGTGTTCGGTTCCTTATTGTTTCTCAACATACTACGTTTTCTGTTTTGTGCTTTCTTTCAGGGGGAGATTTTTCTGGAAGTCCATATTCCCACCCACAATATTCCACGTACAATGAATCATGGAGATTTCCAAACCCTAGTCTATTAGGTTGGTACATACCAAATATTTATGTGCAAATATGAATAAATGTGTTACTGTATGTCATTTAATTTTTGCCAAAACCCTTGTTCCAATGGCTATACGTCTTCCCTTTCGTGCCTCTTTCACTAAAGTGGATTGTTAAAATCTTTTGCAATATTTTTCCTATAAAGGATGAAGAGAGGTGACGAACTGAGGACAGCAGGTTATAGAAAGAGGGTTTTATGATAGAATTGTAAACTTTGTAATCAAAAAAGCTGCCAAGAGGCCCTTGGTGATTCAAGAGTATCTGGAGAGATCTGGTCTCAGGTGGTGAAATCTATAAACAATTGTCAAAAGAAATCCAGAAGAAGTCCCCTTTGCAGTTTGCAACAAGTTATGTAGGTGACACAGCAAACATATGGAAGAAGTTGATCTGTTTGGATGAGACCCAACTAGAGCAATGTGTTTCAGAAAACTTAAAATACACATCAGGCTGAGCAAAGCATCCACACGGTTAGGACTATGATGACATGCAGAGTCCTTCCCACCTTCTCCTTTCCTCTCATCAACTCTCGATTTCCCTGCTTCCCTCCATCCCTCTGTCTGCAGTGTTTCAGCAGGATTATGGGTCTCTCCTGGGGACAGAGATCGGCTGCTCGTCCAGTCTCTTCACCAGTCAGGCAGGACAAATGCAAGGTAGGTGGAAAGAGAGGGAGAAAGAGAGGGAGTAAAAGAGAAAAGGTACCTCACAAGGAAAAAGGTGATAAGAAGCAAATTCAGTCGAGTAAACCAACGGAAGAATGTGAGGATGAGATTCAGATTTGGAGACACCAAAGCTGGAGAAAAGAATGAAATGCCAAATGAGCAAACCTCCTGTTTTAAAACCGGGAGAGAGAGTTTCTAAAATCTAGAGTGGGACTAAAGAGTTTGTCAGTTCGACTTAATGCCTCACTTCCCCAAAGAGGCTCCCGAGATTACCTGGACTGCGGACAGACACAACCTGTCGGCGTTCAGCTGCTCTGATTGATGGAAGGGACAGAGACAGGTGTGTGTATTAAGGTGAGAGGGAGAGGGTTTCTGTGTGTGCACTTGGGGTTATGGTATTGAATTGACCTCCTCCCTGGAGAGAGAATAGACTCAAGGGATCAGCGGTGGTAGAGCTGTACTTGCCGTGTCAACTTGGACTGTCACTTGGACAGTGCGAGGAGTATCTCTGTGAGGGGGGGCGGAGGAGGGCGAGCCGCTCAGAGAGAAAGAAAGTCAAGCCCAATCTATTGGTTGTACGTGAAAGAGAGACTATTTTTTCTGCCATTAGCCTCATCAGCTCATGTCATCTCATGCCTGCCTTTCACTGCTCCGCTCCGCGCTGAAATATAATCTTAGCAGAAAATTGAAGCCGCTCATTTCACATTTACACTGCATTTAAAAAGAGAATTCAGATTTATTACAGACCGAGTCATATTTTTGTCATTTTAACCATCATTCCTATCTGTAATAGAAATGACTCTGTCCAACGTAATTACTGAGATTCATGAGCATGATGACATTGTGACCGAAGTCCAGGGTGGGGGGGGGGAGAAATGAGCTGGAGATGGTGAAAAAAGGTTTAAGGTATTATAATATTTATGTTTTCTTGTAAAATTCTTGATTTATGACCGTAATTACCACTTTAAATCAGAATTACTGTAACAAACATCACAAAACTATAAAACAATTCCATTATCTGCACTTAGTTTGGAGACATGTAGCACACCTGTTAATAAAGGAGCTTTATTAACATGCAATGTTAATAAAGCTCCTTTGTTTTTCTGCAGTCACTGTCATTTATGGTAAAAGGAGGTAATGGTTCAGCAATGGCCACAATTAAAATGAAGATGAGTACAATAACTAAAAGTAAATGAATCTTTCTGAAGAATTAGAAATATTATGCCTTTATTCTAAATACATTCATTCAGTTGGAGGAAAAATCCCACTTGAAGAGAAATTATTTTTGAAAATTAAAGAGGACAACATTTCTTCCAAAGGCCCTGGAAAGCTTGGCAAAGTGTATAGCATTGTGAATTATTTGCAATGCATGGATCTATTAATAATAAGAATCTGTCAATAATAATATACTACATCTTTGCACTGAAAAAGAGACCTTTTAGCAAGACAAGTTACTTAAAACACAGAGGCAAATTAAAAACTATTCTGTTTTTACATTTTTAGAGTTTTACATTTTAAGTTGCATGCAGCTTGAGGATTTTGTCAGTAGATGTCACTATATCTCACAAACCAATAACCAAAAGATGAGAAAAAAAGATAAATTATGAAAATAAATCACTCTTTTGCTTTCTGATCAGTATAAATTCATAGCAAAAGAGTGAGTACAGCCCATTGAAATTATATTATTTTGAATAATAAATAATGTCTTCGTAGAATCTGTTGTGAATACCAGATCAATTATTCAAGAAAAATCTTAGTATGACATATAACTGAGGCTGTTTCTTCTTTTTACTACCATTAACTTCTCAAACTGTCAAAGTACGAGCTTATTTTCCCCTTTATTGTATTTGTGAGTTGCTGCTGAGTCAAAAAGGAAACTTGTGCTTTATTTTGAACCCACACTTTGCCACTTCATCACAGCCTCCATTCCTTCTAAATCCAGAAACAACCATTTTGTACCAGTTCAATTCTATCGGTAGTCAAATGTTCTGATGTCTTGAGGAGATACATAACGGCAAAAACTCTTAAATTTCACACTTATTGTTATTTTATTGTGTATGTCTTATATGTTAGTTTCTGAAAAAGTATTGTGGTTCTCATTCCTTTTTATGCAAGACAGATCTTGTGTAAAGTCCATGAAAAATGATCAAATGTGCACAAAAACGTAAACGGCTAAGAAGCCAATTTAGCGGCATTTGTTGCAAATATATACAAATTTAAAAAGAGAAAATTGGTTCATCTGTTTTTGATGTTAAGAAACGACAAACATAACTGTATATTATATCAAACGTTGAATGGAATGTTAGTTTCTTCTTGAATTTCGAGTTATTCGTGTTTCAGACAGTTGATAGAAACGTAACTGTCCGTGTTTCTGTGCAGGATCGCCGTATTATTACAGTGCAACGTCACGGGGAGCAGGCCCTGCTGCCACTGCAACAGCCTCTGCCTACGATCGCCACTGACCCCTCCAGAAAGAAGAGAAGGATGGACAGAAGGAAGACGAGGGAGGAATAAATGGATAGCACCAGCACCGTTCAGTAAAAACCTGCCTGTATGAGCAAGGACTGAGGCAAGAAGGAGTTTTTTCAGATCTTTTGACATCAGTGATGTTTGCTTTTCATTCGATTCCAAACCAACAAACACACCTTGGCTTCAAAACAATACTGCCTGGTTGTACATTACTGTACAAATACAGAAAAAACATTTTATTAAAAGTACCATTACAAATTTGGACCCTCCTACATTATGTTCAGACATTTTTTTGTTTTTTTCATTCATGAAACCCAAGAAGTCAAGCTAGTTGTTTTGCTTAGAGACTGCTATATATTTGAACAAATCAGAGCAAATCCCTTCTTAGACAGTACTTTTTATGACTTGACATCAATCAATTTTCTATGCCATGCTGCAGTGGAGTGAAGACAATCCAATCCTCATAAATCTGAAAGACCAAAATCCTCCATGAATTTATTCTACTTTGTTTTCTGTGGCTTCAACATAACTAATCTAGAAACACAATGTTGAATGACTAACATCTTTTTATGGCAGAAGTTTACCATTCCTCTATCTTTACTTTTTGTTACTTTGACTGAGGCTTTTATACCAGCTGAGCACAAGGAAGTAAGTGTGGAGGAATGGTACGTATACCCTTTTCTGTTACGTTACAACCACAAACCGTGAAGGAAAAGAAAATGACACGTTCTTTTAACTGAGAAGCCTCACGATGCTGCCACTAGTTTTCAGGATGATTCGAAGCGTTTCTCATTTCAGCTGTATACTACATTGTGTAGGTATATTTAATTAAAAAAACATAAATTACATTGAAATTTGTGGTTATAATGCAAAGGAAAAAAACTGAAAAGTTTAAGGGGCATGAATACTTTGCCCTGTAGAGTATTGAAGAGGCCGGAGTTGGTGTCCCAAAGTGGCATTTTTTTAGCTTTCTGGTTGTAAGATTCAGTCAAAACGTATCAAATGTGCAGCCTGATTAGCTCATCATCACTTATAATCACTGTTTAATGATGAGGTTTGGCAAACATCAGCACTATTACCTAATAAAACCTGCATCCTCACAACATGGTTATATTTGGAGAACCGATGCCAAAGATGGCAACCACTCACTTGCTTGGAAATTGTTTGACTGCTAAACCAGAAGCATTTCTTAGCTTCCCCACATCATGGGCAAAATAGCATTTTCATACACTGTACCTGCAGACAGGTTAGAATCAAACTTGCTTGTGAAGGCACTGCAGAGATCTTAATAGATTTGAAACCTAAAGTTTTTCATAACATCTGACTTCTTTGTTTTAACCAGTTTTGATCTGGCCTAAAGGAGAATGCTGAGAGATTTTTTTAGTTGCAATATTTCAAATAACCAGGTGAAAAACAAATCTTGTTTTCTAAGTTTCAGGTTGTCTCAATTTATTCAGGCCTTCAGATCCATGCTTGCATTTAAGTGGCGCAAATGACATCAGACAACTAGAGTATTTACCCTTTACAGATGTCTTCCTCTTCTTTCTTTATGAATGACAAATTTATTTATTGAGGACAAGAAAGCCATCAAAACCAGCTTCACAATTGAATTGTAATTGAATTTAATTTTGCATTTACTTTGATGTAACAAACTGTTTTTGGTCCAGTGTCATCAGCTAAATCTCTGGACCTGTAAAATCAGGAAATCAGGCATTCTCCAATCACACCTCAACGTAAAGCAAAAGTAACAAATAAGAGACAAAGTTTTTGACAACTCTCAGTCTGACCAGAGTCACAAAATAATTTTAAAAGTCTTTGGGACAGTTGACAAATTCAGAAAACATCCGACACTTATGAACTTTGCAGGAGTGGACAGCCTTCTAAAACTACTCACAAATTCAAATTCTGTTTTTTGGGTTTCTCCCAAAAAACAGAACAATTTCTGCAGGCCTGGCTTGCCTCGGTTAGAGTCAGCGGCCACACTGTAATCAAAAAGAACCCAAAGGCCTGTAAGGCATCTTGATTTTTCCTGGGAATTTAAGGAAACATTTTCTGGACTAGTTTGAAGAAAAGTGGAAGCTGTATTTGATGATATGAAACATTAAAGTGTGACACCATAGGAGAAGCACAAGACATCTGCAAAGAGGCAAATACTTTCTCATAGCACTATTCATGCCTTTCGGTAAAGCACAACCTAAAATCTGAGCCCTCCACTATATGAACGGTTCAAAACAAACCAAAATCTTTTTCCACCTATTGTTGTCACTGTACATTAAGGTGCTATCCTACCTCCCCAGCAAAGATTTTGTAGTCCTGTTTAAGAGCTATTTATCATGGAGGAGACACAGAGTAATATATTCAGAGGTTTTTCTGCGCTGCACTCCTGGGTGAGAGTAAACACTTGTTGTGATATATGATAGTGTCATGTGCTAGAATAGTGATAATATGATGTGGATGACGATGCAGTTAATAATGAAATCTGAAAAACCTTCAGTACAATAAGAAATCTTTGTTGATAAATGTGATCAAATTGAGATTTTCCTGTTTATAGTTTGTTGCCTGGTAACCAATCGACAGAGGCGTCTCCTGCAAGTGTTCAGATGAAGAACCAGGAATCAACCCTTGTTTTCTCGATCTCTGGTTCTCCTGTGCTTCTGATTACTTTTTTTTAAAGCTCCCCAAAGATGGCTCCCCCTAGTGGATTGGCTGACAAAAGCACAAAGAGACTCAAATCACTGTTTTTATTGAGTTCTTCTCCCCCCCCCCCTTTCTGACTGCTTGTGTTCTTTGAGATACTGAAAGAATTCCTATAAAGCTTTGTTTTTATGAAAAATCTGTGAAAGGTTTCTCCTTTTCTTCCAAGTTGACTTTGCTTTACTCCCTACATCACTTCTGCGCTGCGACAATTGCTTGACACCCGGGTTGAGGCCTTACCCATCATGTTTAGAATAGGATAGATTCCTCTGGCGTTGATCTGAAATCAATGTGTTGTTCTTCACACGCATCAGAGTGTGAGGGCAACGTCTTCCTTGTTCGCAAGGTTTAAAGAAGTCAGTGAAACAGAAATCAATTTTATTTATTCCCGTTCTAATTTCAGAGTACAAGTTTTATTCGTGCAAAGAGCAAACAGTTTAAAGCCACTTGCTGTGGTTTCAGCAGTTATCTGCAAATGTTTACAAAATCTTTGGTTTTCTTTCTTTATCATGGTTGGCTCGCTATAGTTCATCATTGCTGCTGTGCAGTTTTAGTAAACACCAAATCTGCAGTGGGGAACAAAACAGAGGTTTACAAACCTCTGCTGAGCAAGATCTTTTTAAAACTTTGCTCTTTCTTTTTTATTTTAAATAATAATTGATTTAATCATTTTACATTTGTAAAAGTTCTGCATCTCCATCGCTGAAGAAGATTTCTGTGACAGCTGACCTGCTGACCTGCTGGTCCTCATCTCAGCTCTTGGCTTTCCTTTTTTTCTGTCTTTTTCTCTCAGTTCTTCTGAGGCATTATTGAACCTGAACCACACCAGCTGAAAACAAGGAGAGTGCCTTTGGTTTTATATATGTCGACATCCCCCTGACTGAATGTGAGATGCTAAAACTAAGATTGGCCTCACTGTCTCTTATATCTATTAAAATACTCTGGATATCTGCATTTGTAAATTCAAACAAACAATAATAAAATTAACATAAAGCTTCACCTTCCACACCTACAGCTGATCTACCACAGCCTGATCCCTAGATGAGGGAAATGAATGTGTGCTTTCAATCACAGACCTGATAAACTTCATTCTGTTTTGTCAGCTCCATACATGGCAGCGTGTTGCTCAGAATAATTAAACGACAAATTTGATTGCTTATTTAAAAGTCAGTATTTTAACCGCTTCTGACTTAAAGCTTAGTTAATGTTCCTTTCTCTGTGATAATAAAGTTGCCAAGATGTGCACTTTTGTAAACATCAGGCAGCTCTCTTGATGTAGACCTGAGAGCAGATCAATCAATGAATCAATAGCTGTATCAGCTGCACTCCACTGACTTTTATACCACAACATTCAGAATCTGCCAATGCAGCCCATAAACATAAAGTTATCTCATATTAAATGCCATTTTTATATCTTAACAGCTTAAAGAGATATTTAAGTCGGCCAAAATCAGTACTAGCAAAACTCTAATTGGTGCATCTCTAATTAATTTTATTTGAATGTTGATGCCTTTTGTTGAACTCCCGACAGAAAACACACAAAAGCCAAGTGAAGATGATTAACTAAAGTTTAACTTCAAAGTACTATAGAATGCTAGATAGTTAAAATGTTAGAGTAGCAAGTCAGCGTCAAATCACTTTACAAAAGCCTGTCATTGTAATGATCCTAATGAAAACAAACAATCAGAAACTATGAACAAACCTTTAATATTCAACTCAGACTGTTTCAAATGAAATATTTATGTATTGTATGTAAATTGAGGGCAGGTCACCCCAAATACTGTAGAATACTGTTTTACAAGAGGAGAACAAATACTAATATTGTGCAGATTTGTACATTGGCGCAGCAACACAATGTAAACTTATCAAGAGTTATAATATTTCTATGAATATTTCCTTACAGACAGAGGGTTTGGCTTGGATCTGTGATTGAAATGCTCGTTCAAGAAATGCTGAATAAAACAGTAAAAAGGGATGCCACTCAGGCAAAAACACCCGCTTCTTTTTAGATATAAATCTAACCAACACAAAAGATACAACCCAGCAACCCCGATCATTAAATATGCAAATATTTAATGATCAAAAATATTTACATTCACAATATTTATGGGGTGGCAGCCTCAAACAGGCTAAACTTAGCGCCTGTTACCTTTTGCAGAATCAGCCAGCAATGCATTAACAGGATTATTTGTTAACTCTGCGTCTCATAGAGAAACAGCCTCTCCTGCCACTGCTTTGACCCAACAGGTTCACATGGGGAGAGAAAGGATTGTCTCTGACCAGCAGTGGTTTCGATTTGCAGCTGTGACATTGACTGGGAGACTTGTCATTGCGGGTGGTAGTGACTGTAGAAAGCATGCCGGGCAGAGGCCACACACACACACACACACACACACACACACCCCCACACACACACACACACACACACACCCCCACACACACACACACACACTCACTCTTATAGAAATATTGGCATAGACGCACTCCCTCCCTCCCTTTGTCCTCTGCAAAGTGGTGATCGCCCCTCCTCTTGTACCCCTGTGTTCCCCAGGGGAGCCCAAACCTGCTGTGCCATCACAAGCTCGTCCCGTTTCTCCTCTCCCCCCCAATTCCTCGGCCCTAATCTCATCATATCTCATGCACTCATCTTCCTCACTTCACTTCTCTGCTGTCCTCCTGTCGGACTGCCACACACCCAGGATAAGGTGTAGCAGAACTGTGTGTTGATTTCAAGCATGTGACCTTTCTTAAAAAGTTCTCCATTTCGTCAGACAGCTCTGTTAAAAATCGGAGCAATCTTTTAGATCAGATCTTCTCCCTTGCAGTGCTAAAAAAAAGTAATTTCCTCCTTTACAGATTTCCTGTTTCTGCTTTTTTCTCTCTTTTTTATGTACTTATATTTCTGATCTAAAAAAGATGGCATTATAGTACAATAAAGTTAAAAGAAAGAAGTAGTTTCAAATGATGACTTTAATTATTAATGGAAAAAAGCAATTCAAAACGGCAAAACCTCAGAACTGATCTCGCCATACCTTCAAGTGTTTGGGAAATCTGCCAGAGTTTTTTACATCTCTTGTTCTAATTCAGCCTCAGTTAGGATGAAGTATGCACCACTTAATACTAACTGGATAGTATCTAGACTCTTTGATAAGTAAAATTTGTTTGGACGGAAGTTTGCTTTTGAGATTCTTTTAGTCTACTTCCTGTTGGCTTTCAGGTTCTGTTTAAGCATCTGAGCTTGGCCTAGTGAAAGGACAAAAAAATGTGGCTAAAACAACTAACTTGTGATTTAACAACAACTTCTTGTTTTATTCAAATTATGTTTGTATGATGTGAGAAATTCTTGAAGTATTTAAGCGGGCCAAAAAAGCAAAAACAGTCTAAGTCTGAAAGGAGTCTAATACTTTTTACATCTCTGTAAGAAGGTAAAAATGAACAAACAAAAAAACATGCAGAACCTGCTCCTCATCAAACAAAAATACTTCTCCACCCCTGAATTCAATCTTCTCTAAAATAGATAACATCCATTATTTTGAATCCAGCTCCAAGTCAAATCAGGCAGAAATAAATGCAAATCAGGTTGTTGGTTTTTCTTTTTTTTTCATTTATGATTTTCCACCAAGTGTGCACTGCTAGACTGTATCTCAATATGAATCCCAAACCAGAGGGGAATTCAGCATCACATCTTGACAGCAATTAGTGGCACAATCTGTTCCATGCTTGCTGATATAACTAGGCTTCAGACAGATCTCACACTGAAGCGTTACAGTGTTCCCTACATCTTTATATTATTCAACTGTGGAAGAGAACTAATGCGCACGAATCAGCCTACAAAAACCTGACTTAAGCAGCTGTTTCAATCAAAAAAACGAAAGATACATGAGTTCTCACCTTACTGTGGCCTTTTGTGTAACAATCTGGAGTTGTTTTAATATTATGTTGATTTTGTGTGTATGCGTGCGTATGTGTGTGTGTGTGTGTGTGTGTGTGTGTGTGTCCATGGCTTCCTATTTAGGCTGTTGAGGAGATATTTCTATCTGTGTTTTGGCTAAAAATAATAATAAAAAAAATATGAACAAAAAACAACAACACAGGAATACAGAAATACATTGTGATGCAAAGACATACAAGGAATAAATTTGGTTTCAATATTTTCATTTCTTCAAAATACAAACACAACTAAAAGAAAACATATCCGTTAACATTCACCAAAGCCTGTGATGCCTGTTTTAAATATTCGATTCTTGTACAAAAACATATAAAAGGGCAGAAAAGACTTACAGATACATAAAATGAAGCATTGCCTTTGAATATTCTGGAGGGGATGGTTTGAAAAAAAAGTGAAATGCTTCTTTATGAAAATGTGTATGTTTTTTATTCAATTTTCTAGTAGTTGCAAACAAATCTTGGTGTTTTTTCTCTCTGTGTGTCGTGTGTTGTCTTAATATTTGAATGTATTTTACTGCAGTGCGACTTTGCCAAAGATATCATATCACTTGATTTCTCTTCAACAACCCTCGTTTTATTTTATGCTCCTGACTGGTAATTGGTTTTATCCCGAAAGCCGGAAATAAATGGTGAATTTGTTATAAGGCTTATGTTTTCTATTTTTATGGTTATATTATGGTTATTTAATTTCCTGGCTTTGATTTTTACTGTGAAATTTTGAATTACAGTTTGCTTGATGCATCTCTTCATACTCAGTCTGTGTACCTGTCCATCTGTCCACCAGAGTGACTGTTTGTTGGTGAATTATTCCATTTATGTATCAGTAATGTGAAACTGAGAAGTAACTATTTGTAAATATTTGCCATAATTTTATTGGTCCTTCAGAATAAAAATAATTTTTTGGAAGTTAAATGCTCTGAGAGAGTTCTTTGATCAACATTTAAGGATTTACTTAAATGACGGTTCTTTTCTTTGCAGCACACAACAGCGTACAGTTGATCTCTTTCCCTGCATTTTGTCACCTCACAAATCAGAATGAGTTTAGCCTCCCAGTGCTGCAGTCTTGGCTGTTGGCCGAGTCTTTGAGAGGCGGTGTGTGTGTGTTTTTGTGTGTGTCTGTGCTTAGGAGAGAAGGAAGTGGGAGAGGGGTGATAATAGGACACAAGCCACGACATGGCAACAACACGCCGCACACACTGAAAACAGCACATCCCCAGCTTGAGACATCGGCTCTGCTGTCCGCAGATTGGGTGTCTGCCCAGATCACTGAAACAGAAACAACTCCTGTGTGTGTATGTGACTTTATTTTGGTTCTTTGCCAACAAACGGATGCCCTGTAAGAGTGTGGAAGAATGCATCAGAGGGTGGAGGATTAACACTGAATACGACCTTTTAACTTTATCCATATTTCAACCTTCCAAGGTTACACCAACCAGGAGAAGAAAAAAAAGAAGCTTAGGACTCGTTGTTGTCTGTGGCATATCTGTGGTCCGTTTTTGTTCTTTTACAACAGCAATCAGGACTTGTGAAGCTCCAAACAAATAAAATGTTCTTAAGCTCATCTTAAGTTGTTAAGTCATGAT
The DNA here is from genome assembly GCA_911649635.1 of Poeciliopsis gracilis. Taxonomy (NCBI): domain Eukaryota; kingdom Metazoa; phylum Chordata; class Actinopteri; order Cyprinodontiformes; family Poeciliidae; genus Poeciliopsis; species Poeciliopsis gracilis. Next base: position 908,507 of record CAJVRI010000128.1, read on the forward strand.
TTCATTTTGAATTTGTTTTTATGTTGTTTTTCATCAGGACAAAAAAAGCAACAGCGTGGGAGGTTGTTTTGTTTCTTTTATTATTATATTTGGACAAACAGAAATGTCATAGCAATATTGACAATATTACAGAATTTAACTATCGCAATTGAACAATACAAACTGAAGAAACCATCTTCTTGACTTTCATATAAAACTACATAAATAAATCCAATTCATGCTGAAGATCAAGTACAACCTTCAACTTGTCGGTAGCTAAAATAGCTAATCATACACACAGGCCAGATCAGGATTCCAACATCTTCATTTCAAAGAAAGTTTAGTCTGTTTAAACTCCCCACATTTATCTCAGTGAAGAGGTGAAGAGTGTCGGCTCCTCTTATCCTCCTGCCGGAACAGGAACAACTTCAGGCTCTGGCCTCTGAAGCATCAGTTGCTGCTCCAGATCGCCGGCTTGCCCCCTAGTGGAGACCAGCAGCTCCTAAACAGAGACAAGAATAACCACACCTCAACAATGCAGATTCCTGACGAAAGAAAGACAGAGACTACAGAGACAGGTAGATGGCTACAAGAAGACTCTCAGTGAAATTATTTAAATCTAGCTACCAGTGGACAAGGTTTCATAATTTTACTCTATCTGGAACATGATTTTATTTTTATGAATATGCTTTGAGTAGAACAAAGATTAGAAATGTAAAACTCAGATTCAAAAGAACTGTAATAAAAAAAAAGAACTGCAATAAAAAAAGAATGCTTTCTCTTTGTTAGTTGGTTGTGTTTAGCAGCAAGAATCTAAAGTTGTCATTGTCTGAACGACTTGATCTCTTACAGTGGAAGAATGTGATACTATTCTTATCGATTCCATTGCTTCAGTTCATGAATGTTTTCCGGCATTTGTTTATGTACAGCTCTCCATATTTTCCACAGAAACAATACAGTCAAACTGCAATCAGAGGCACGACGTGATTTTGTTTTTCAACCTTTCTGTTGCAGATGTGCCCTTATTTTTAGAGAGAGGATTGTCCTCAATGGTTTGTCCAAATATTCACAATGTCAGTGCGAACTGGTGTATCATTTGTCATATAAATCGTCTCACTAATTTGGAACTTGTTTAAAGCAGTGGGACACCCTCTGCTCTCTGTGCGTTCCTGTCGTAGGTTCAGATTATGTAACCTCTAACACCTTTTACCTCTTCTCCTCCTTTCATCTCCCCCCTCATATGGCTTCCTATGAAACAGCCAAAGACAGACAACAGCGGTACTTATGGAGGCCAAGAAGTCATGCAAATTAACGTCAGTCAGCGTCTGTATATTTTGGCCCTCCTGAGCCCCTGTAGGGAGGAGGTGCGGGTCCAACTCAATATAATTGGGCTGGAGATGATTAGCGAAGAGGACTTCATGCAGGAGAGAAAATGGGAAGAGATGCTGAAGATGTATTAGGAGCGAAAGAAAGAGAGATATAAATTAAGCAGGAGGCAAAGCAGAGAGGATCCGACAAATAACTGAGAGGAAAAGGAAGAAAGAGTGAAATGAGACGACATATTCATGACTTTCTTTGCATTTGCAGCTCTGCAAAATCTTTGCTTTCTTTTTCTTCTTAACACTTTGGATGTTAACCCAAACTAAATGAATTAAAGGAGTTTGGTAATCAGTTTTATGATGGGTATAATTTTTATGTGTTTTCTTTATTCTATAATCACGGTGCTCATGATGGTTTTTTTTATTTTAATTATTTGCAGATCTGTGAATACAACAAAAACTCGTAGAAACTGTTTTAAAACACACAGGAAGACCAACATCCTGAGCAGACAATGAACACAGCAAATTGAACTGTAATGTAAATAAGTTGGTCTTTAAAATAATAATTGCACATGAATATCTTCTTCTTCCAATAGTGCGTTTTATGACTCTACAAGTGATGCAGATATTTTGAAAATCCATTCACAATGGCAAGCACACACACAGTCCAGCTGCCAGTAGATCTAATAAAGTGAAAAATACAGCAAAATAAATCTGGTTTGACCTTTTCACAGCAGGACTTTGAACCTCCCACAATGAACCTCTACATGCTTCTCATTGTCCTTTCCATCACAATCCGTGTTCATGATCACTCCGCCTTACACGATTCACAGAGATGCAAAACAGTTGTACTAATGAGCAGGACATGATCAAAGTGCTTGTGTTGAGGTTCTCTGAGCAGTCTGAAGTGACAACACAGGTCTCCATGTTTTTGATGCTCGGCCAATCACTCAAAGCCTTGCCTTCTCAGATATTGCATGTTACAAATGACAGATCTTGGTTTGTGTGTATGTATGTGTGTGAATGGATGTCGGACCATAGACAGGCATGGAAGCAGCTTGTTGAACTAATAGCCTAACTAATGTGTCGACATTCCCCCTCCTCCTCCACCCTCAACAAAAAACTGACATCTTTGCTGTACACTGAAAGACGAGGGAGGGCGGAGAGGGATGAAACGGGAGAAAAAAGAGGATGGAAGTGGCTTGACAAGCGGCAGACCCCATCGCCCTCTGGTCTGACTCTGTCTATCTCCCCTTTGCTCCCAACGGGTTTGTCTCTAAGGATAGTGCTATGATGAATAGGCCTGTCTAGGCTAACACAGAGGAGACCAATTAGAGAAAGAAAGAAGAAAAAGAGGAAGAAAAAAAAACACAAGGAGAGAAACTGAAGCAAGGCCAGGATACTGAACAGGAAAAAAGAGGAAGTGGAGAACAGGAGCAGACACATGGAGGAGATGGGATTCAGGAGAGCTTAACATACTGTATGCTAGGAGAATTGCTGTCCATGTGTCCGTGGGCCTCGGTGGGAGAGCTGTCAGAGCTGAGGGAGTAGATGGGTGAGAGAGTCTGGTCTCCTAAGTCTTAACCTTCTTTGTCTCTGCAAGAGAGTCTCTGACAGCACAGATGCACAAGAAGGACCATTCACCAATGTTCTGAGTGTCTTCTCCCTCCCTCCTTCATTTCACCTTTTACTTAAACACTTGGAGAACAACTTCTATATTCCACAATTAACTGAGACTCCGAGCTCAACAAATAACTTTGTTTTCTTACTTTCATTGTGAAGAGGAAAAGAAGAAATGGTAAGAAACCTTCTGGAAAAGCAGACAAAATAGTGGCTGAAATCTCCTTATTTGTTTGGAAGGACAGTGTTTGAATCGTTCTTGGTTGACCCCAGTCCTGAAGACATTTTTGCCATCAGAGACAAGTAGATCTCTAATGGCAAAATTTCAAATACAACAAAAATCAGGATTACTGGAGTACTCAAACCCCTCCACCACGTTAAGGTGACGATTCCCCGGAGGGGTCCTCGGCAAACCCCATCAAATTGATAATGAAATCAATTTGATGACGTCTCCCATCCTGAGCAAGCACATGGCGACAGTGGAGAGGAAATCTCAGTTTGAGCTAAGAGAAACCTCCAGCAGAACCAGACTCAGGACGGGCAGCCATCTGCCTCGACTGGCCGAAGAAAAAGATGATAGAAAAGAGACACGATCACACTGCCTGTGACCTGCGGAAACAATGAACACAAAATTAGCAACAATATTGATACATGGTGAGTGTGAAAGTGACAAGATTCAAAATTAAAGATAAACTCAACTGTGCATGACAAGGATGGGAAGAAATCCCAGAGCATCACACTGTAAAGGCCAGGAGGCGTGGAAAGAGGGATGGCAAGGAAGAAACAGCCAGCTGTAGATCCATAGCACCATAATCTGTACATAGACAATGCAAAAAAAAAAAACACAAACACAGGACAACAAACAATAACCCAGGCAACACCCTCCATGATCCAGAACTATTAGTAACCAGAGTAGACAAACAACCAGGCCAAATACCCCAAATAAGACGACCAGCCATAACAGCTCACACAACCATAGACAGTGCTCAATGGAAGCAAAGAGCATATCCACACCCCAACAAAATAAATAAATTGCCCGGTACCTCACCACCACACCTATCACCACTGAAGGAAAGGATACAGACACAAAGAGCACAACTGAAAATTACAGGCAAACAAACCATTCCCTAAACATGTACCTCTTACACCCATTGTTCTCTAAAACTAACCCTTGTTTTGTCAAAAACCAGATCATCTGGAGAAAACATTGAATCCAAAACAATCCAATTATATAAGAATTTTAACATTCTGTTATGAATGTTCAATTTAGTTGTATACATCCATCCATCAATCCATTTGTTTTGCTAATCCGGGATTGATCACCGGGGCAGCAGCCCAAGTAGAGAGGTGCAGACTTCCCTCTCCCAGCCACTTGGGTGAGCTCATCCAGGGAACCCCAAAGCATTCCAAGACCAGCCAAGCAATCTGGTCTCTCCAATGTGTCCTGAGCCTTTCTCCGGGGCTTGGATTTGCCCACAACAGTTCACTGGGGAGGCCTGTAGGAAGCCTGACCAAATGCCCACACCACCTCTACTGGCTCCTCTAGACATGGAGGAGTAACAGCTCTATTCTTAGCCCCTCCCAGACGACCAACCTTCTTGCCCTATGTATCACGCACAGACCAGACAACCAGCGGAAAAACTCATTTCGGCTGCTTGACCGAAACCTCATGAATATAGCTGGGAGAATGAACACAAATCAACTGGTGAATCTAGAGCTCTACACTGCCTGCTTTACTGCAGAGACTGCACCAATCTACCTATTGATCACCTACTCCACTTTTCCCTCAGATATGAACAAAGAGTCCCACAACACTTAAACTTCTCTGACACCGGTCCTACAGCAACCAACAGCTAACCAATCCTCATCCTAGCTGCTTCACGCTCGGCTGCGAACTGCTCCAGTGAAGGTTGTAGGTCACGCTCTGATGAACACAATAGGACCACATCGTCTGCTAGAAGCAGAGACATGATCCTAAGGCCACCAAAACGGATACCTTAAACTCCGCAGAAGGACATCCAGACTCTGTCCATAAAAGCTATAAACAGAATCTGGGCAACCTTTGCGGAGACCAACTCTCACCAGACACAAGCCCGACTTACTGCCGGCGATGAAGACCAAGATCTGACACCCACTGGGAGGGCCTTGCATACCTCCCACAGGGTTCCCAGAGGGACACAGTCGACCGCCTTTTCCAAGTCCGCAAAGCGATGTAGACTGGTTGGGCGAACATCCATGCACCCTCCAAGAACCTGTGTGGATGTAGTGCTGGTTCCACAACCAGGACGAAGATCTGAACTATCCTAAGGACCCTTGTTCTCCATGAAACCTTCAAACTCCTCCATGCCCGAGTTTCTGCCCCGGCGACCACATTAGCTGCATGGCTACATAACTACAATTTAGTTGTATGTATGTATGTATGTATGAATGAAATGGCTGTTTACGTCTTTGAAATATTTGAGTGTGGAACTTACCTCTGTCCACACTTACCTTAAATCCATCCTCTTTGTTCCCCTCTCCATTATGCCATCTCTCCATGGACTCTGAAATTGTAGAGGCAGGTGTACTCTCCATGGCCCCAGTTGCTCCTTATCTCCAGCTTGACGGAGCTAATGGCCATTTTTTTGTGGCTCTGTAATGATAAAATGATGTTGTTACGAGTGTTGACTTCGCGATTGGTAAGCATTGATCGATATCTTTATTCAGTTTTACAAATGTGTGATTTGTTTGCAATGTGGACACAGAGTGAGATGGGTCTTTCTGTTAGCATGTTTTTCTGATCAAATCCCAGTAGAATACGATGATGTTTATATTTTTAACATGAAAACACCAAAAAGTTCAATGGCGATAAATATGTTGCAAAGCAATTAATCAAAGTAGCTAAAAACAACAACTGGGATAAACATACCGGTAGCTCAAAGGTTTGAACCGGCTCTCCATTCGCCTCATAGACAAAGGTCCCCAGGTGAATCCACTCCTGCTCCCTCATTCCCTGCAAAAAACAAATGAGACAAATATCCTTATAAATATGTCTGAAAGTCAGTCTGAGTGTTGCTGTTTAATCTTCAGGTACTTGTGACTTACATAGACAGAAAACTCCTTGGGAGCGCTCCGGTTGTTACCAGTCGGGGACACCATTTTAGGCAGGTGTCCCAAGGTGACATGACTGACAACAGCTCTGTGGGACAGGGCGATGGATAAATGTCCCTGGGAACCTTCAAAGGCCCAACACTCTCCTGGATTTAGGCGAGTGTTCCCCTGAAGAGAAAAAGAGTTCAAAGTTTCAGTAGGATGTTAAAATAATAAACAAAAAGCCTTCTAACTATTGCATCATATAGAAATACCATTATTCTTTGTATTCATGTTACATTTTGATCTTAGTTCAGTTCATACCTGAATGACGATGTCTGGGTGGACAGATGGCCGGTCCAGTGCAAAGCCAAATCTATTGCACGTCTCCATTTGGCTGGGATGTGCAGCTGATGGCATCCAGTTTACAACCTTTGCTCCTGTTTTCAAACACACACAGAAAGTGAATTAAAACCATCCAAGCTTAAAACATTCAGTGAGATCTATCATGGTAATGAGTTACCTTGTGATTTCAGAGCAAAGTTTGGCAGCATATCTGCCAATGGAAGAAGGTAGTCCATCTTGTTCTGCATGACTACCATCACATTCTCCACTTCCTGTATTTGCCCTTCCTCATCTTTAGATCCTGGGACACACACCTAAAAACAATTGAAGTTAGATTTTTGGTCATAAAGAGGACATTCATATATGGGTTATGATCAACACAAAGCTTACTGCATTTAAGGTGGAGGATGAAGAAATCTCAGGTTCCGTGGTGAGAGGAACAACGCAGGTAAGTCCTGACAAAATGAGGAGAAATGAAAAGAAGGTGGCAGGATTATTGACACTGCTTTCAAACTAAAATTCTCTACAAAACTTAGAAATATTGGTGCAGTAGAAGAAAATCATTTACCATAACACAAGGTGAGAAATATGACGCTGATAAAACATTGTTTCAGCGTGTAGATCATGAGGTCCCCCTTTCTGCTGCTGCAGCCGCAGCTGATGTTGTCTGCAGAAGAGGCCTCTGTTTTTCCTTTGTGGATATACCGACGGTAATTCCACTTCCTGTTAAGCCAAAGTAGAACAAATACAAATATATAAACAATTATGATTGAGTTAAATATGCAAAGTTTTTTTTTTCTTGCAAAAGTATTCACTTCCCTTGAAATTCTTCACATTTTGTTTTTAATTACCCTTTCTTACCCAGGAAGTCACCATTGAGAATAAGAATGTATTATTCAAACTTTGTAAAATGTTTTGAAACCATACTTAGTTCTACACCTTTTTTTTATCTGAGTTTGCCATTTTAATTTATTCAGTGTTATTTTCCTATGCTGTAAATTAACCCTTCCTGCATAGCCTCTTATTTTTATTTTTCCCATTATATATTTTGAAGTTAGTTTGAATTTGCTTTCAAACTAATGTCCTTCATGTCATTTTACAGGTTTTTCATCAAAAGTGGGCATTTTTGACCTCAATATATACTAAAGAGCTCATCATGTCAAAGTGAAAACTAACCTATTTAAAAATAATAACAAACAAAATATATTTTACCTAAATAAGTGGCTGCATAAATATTCATGCCTTTTAATTTCATCTGAATTTCTCTTCTGTGTCTATTCCCAACTGATTCAAACTTAGTGACATCAGAAGGCCGTTGTGATGCATGTTTGGAATTTACATCACAATCATAATTTAGAATAGTTCAAAGGCTGAAAAAAAATGTTTTTTTGCTACATAAATTTGTCAAAAAATAAACATTTCTTTCTTTTTTTGCTAAATATGTTTGTGGTTTATATATGAAAAGAAATTAAGAGTTCAAAGGGGAAGAAATATTTTTGCCATATCTTTAATTTGATGCTTCTGTTGATTTGGCTTACCTGGTCTTGGTCTCATGATAAGAGACCGTCGGTTTTCCATCAGATCCATAGTATCCATTCAACACCAGTCGAACACTTCTTCTCAAAATTTCTAAACCAAAACAGAGGCATAAAAAGTTGGTCAGTGACTTTATCACAAAGCATATCAAACATATGACAAAATCACATAACTTTTGACCAGTTTCTGCATCTTAAAACATTCATAAAATTAAAAACTGTCATGCAAGTCTCATTTATTGTTTAGAGCCGAACCAATCACAGTGTTATTTCTGACAATTGTCAGAGTCAGTGGTCTTCACATTTTCACATGAAATCACTTTCAACCAAAAAGCTTTAAGTCAACTGTTGGGGCCATTTTTTTTACAGATCTCACCATTATGAAACATGCAAAAATAAATAAATAAATAAAAAAAACCCAGAAAACAACAGTCCTGATATCTTGAATCATTACATGAAAGAAGCAAAACTATTCCAATTTAAACTAAAAAAACATCTTTCTAACTGTCAATCTTCATTAACAAATCACTAATAATTCTGTCTAACCAATAATAATAGCTTTCCAAAATTGTGATGAGTTATTCTTGATAAATATTCAAATACTTACTTTTCATTCTTGTCTTTTCACTGTATCTCCGTTGAAATAAAGTAAAACTCTCTTGAACTCTTGGACGTGTTTCTTCTCCGAAATCCGCAAGCACAAATGAGAAAATTCTGTTAAACATTCCTCCTTGTGATGTATGTGTCATGCATACATCACGAAGTCCATAGTTGTGATGTCAGCTTCAGCAAATACAATGAAATTTCTGTGTTGATTTTAACATAATGCAGCTTTAAAAACTTAAAATGACTAAAATCCTGCTTCGTTAATAAGTTTATAAAAAATGTTTCCTAAAAAGAAAAGGATTCAAGATTTCAAGAGTAAATAAAGTGTTGACCAAGTGTTGTCCAAGTGTTGACGTGTTCATGTTCCGACTAAAAAAAATAAAAATAAGATGTCACCTTCTTCTGGTTCATTCTCAACCTTAAAGACTTCATTCCTGACCTCTCTCACACTGATTATTAATGAATGCCAGTCAGCGTTTTTAAAGGAAAGAAATATCCATCATCATACTGGACTGTTTTTTTGATATGATTGATTATCGTAGTTTTATTGACAGTGACCGTTTTATTTTATTCATGGATTTCTTTAAGGGTTTTGACTCACTGGAACACTGCTTTATTATGAAAACCAAGTTATTTTATACCGATATAAGTAGCTCAGCTTTTCTGGGAACGAGATGACCCCTCGTTTCTCTATGTCAAGAGGAATTGGGGAGGGCTGCCCAATTTCAACTAAGTTATTTATATATAACAACTCAAATGATTACATTACTAATTATAAAAAAAAATCTAATTTGCAAGGTATTAAAATGTTTGAAAAAAAATTCAAGATAAGTCAATTTGCTTATGACACAACAATTTTTCGAAGAGATGAAACTATGGTAGACATCGCACTAAAATCTATTTTAATGTTTTCCGGAGCATCTGGTCTGACTCTTTCAATATTGATATATGTGAACTTCTGCCAATCCGTTCCAGCTCTGAGGCGTCTGTTGCCTCCATTACAGTTAAGTCCCAAGTTAAATATCTGGGAATATTGATTTAAAAAAATACTATTAGAAGAGAGGAGGAAAACATAGAAAGATGCTTGGATGGCATGAAGAGATCTTTGAACCATTGGTTAACTAGCGATCTGGTTAACTAGTGATCTCACTGACTCTTCTATACAAAGCTGAAGGAGTGTCCAAATTAATTTATCCATGCCATTCTGCTTTTATCTCTGACAAAATTATTAAGAAAGCCAATTCAATAATCTTTCAAATTATCAGGAGGAACAAAACTCACTATTTACCACGATCTCATCTTATTAAAGATTATGATAAGGGAGGTACAAGAGCATTAGATTTTGAGACTGATTGGTTTAGAATAAATTGGCTGAAGACCTATTTGTCTCATTCCAACTCAATGTAGTTTCATATCCCTAAATCTATATTTAAAAAGCTCAGTGGCTTGGATTTCTTGCTTAAATGTGATTTTGAATTAACCAAGATTTCTATTTCACTGCATCATTTTCATAAACATATTTTGCATTTTTTGGAAAATGCAAAACACTTTTAAGATATTCAAATGTTAGTTCATTGTTATCAAAATTGAAAATTGGTAAATATAGTGTGACTGATAGAAAGAAAGAAAGAAATGCACAAAGTCAGTCAAAGAAAGAAAGAAAGAAAGAAAGAAATGCACAAAGTCAGTCTGTCTGTCTGTCGTATAAAACGGGTGAATGAACAGTAGAAATTTGAAGAATTTTTAACGGTCATTTATACTGCATTCACGCTTTGCATCATGGGAACAAGAACCTTTACGAAGCGGGAAAACTCGTTGTCCCGACATTCAAAGCTCTATCTGCTCCCACTCCGGTAAGTATATGGTGGACTTGGCTTGAATTTAGAAGTTAGAGAAATTATTGTTTGGCACCTCTGGGGTAACGTAAAATAAACCATTTAAAACAATTAAATATGGTTCATAGCAATATTAGTAGTTCGTTCATGACTTTTTGAAGACTGGCGCCCAGCTAGCATATGTAGTATTAGTTTTACTCAAAAATGTCTTTACTTACGATTTGTAAGTGCTGCGCTTGCTTGTGAAATGTAAAAGGAAGATGACCTTATTTTCCAGGTAATGGTGACCGCTTCTCTCTCCTCGCACTCCGCGTGCAGCGCCCATTTATACGTTTATCTCCAGGAACTGGCCCGCTGGATTCATTCCACCATCTTAATGAGAATATCTCACTGAGCTCCAAAAATTATTTATATGTATAAAATTCATCATCTGCTGTGAGTTTACTCGATCTGGCTTTCGGGAGTATCATATGCGATGCATCTTTTTCTTTTTTTTTTTTTTTTTTATAAAATTCGAACTGCTGATGAAGGGCGCGTGAACGCTAGCAGTTCATGACGTCACGCTGCTAGTTTCAGTTGTGCTTATTCGTGAATGTCAGGATGTAGTTTTCTTAATTGTTAAACATGGTTTAATGTCCCGGATGTTAAGTGGGGTTAGTGGCATCTATGGACCCAACAGACTCAGAGGGATGGATCCAGCAGCAGTTGGAGTTGGCGCAGAGGGATCTCTACAAGAATGTGGAGATCCTGCCTTCTCCACCGCTGCTGGAGGAAATGAGACTAGAGTTGGACTACTTTAAAATGAAGAACCAGATTCACACCCCTACAATAACCACCCCTACGGCTACAATCAACACTTCCAAGATATTCCTATTTTGAACTAGTTTTTGAGCTTTATGACTCTCTCATTCAGAGAAAACAATCTGTCACCTCCAGTGCCACCTCCACTCCAGGCTCCCAGTAGTCTCCTCCTGACTGTGCTCCCTCCGAGTCACCTCTTCCCAGTGTTTCCTCAAGAGTCTCCGCCTCCCGGTGTTCCCTCTGAGTCTCCTTCTCCCACTATCCCTTCCTAGTCTCCTAGAGCTCCCTCCCAGTGGTCCCAGAGCTCCACTCTTTCCTCCTGTGATCTCCGGTCGTCCGGCGCAGGAAGCAGGCCCATAGGCGGGTGTGGCCACATGCCAGACCTGCCTCCAGGGGTCCGGCTTCTGCGCCGCAGATGCCCGCCAGACCTCACCCGTGGGGCATGCTTCCTGCGCAGGACAGACGACTAGGACCCGACAGAGACACAGATGACATTAAATACACAGTAATCAGGGAACGAGACGCACCTGGGAAATATCGAGACAAAGACACTCAAAATAAACACACAGAAAAACTCAAATCATGCCACTTTCCATCCATCCATCCATTTTCTGTCACCCTCCTCCCTAACGGGGTCGGGAGTTGCTGGTGCCTATCTCCAGCTGCGTTCCGGGCGAGAGGCGGGGTACACCCTGGACAGGTCGCCAGTCTGTCGCAGATCATGCCACTTTGTCAGTGTCATATTCCTTGCCTTGTGTTACGGTAAATGATTTTCTGCTACAAACAGCAAAGTACCATTATTTTTAAGTTTTGTAGAGTTTTAGTCTGAAAGCAGTGTCACTAATCCTGCTACCTTCTCATTTCTCCTCATTTGTCAGGATTTGCCAACATTATTTCTCCTCTGATCAATGAGGAGAAATCTGGTTTCTTGACCCACTGCAATTATGGTGACATATTTGCAGCAAGTTTTGTGCTAATCAAAACACAGTTTAGTTTTCACTTTGATCAGGTCTTTAGTATATTTTGATGTCAAAAATGCCCACTTTTGATGAAAAACCTGTAAAATGACATGAAGGACATTAGTTTGAAAGCAAATTCAAACTAACTTCAAAATATATAATGGGAAAAATAAAAATAAGAGGCTATGCAGGAAGGGTTAATTTACAGCATAGGATAATAACACTGAATAAATTAAAATTGCAAACAGATAAAAAAAAAAAGGTGTAGAACTAAGTATGGTTTCAAAACATTTTACAAAGTTTGTGTTTGATTATATTACAAAATGTCAACGTTATTCGATGTGACAACATTGAATAATAACCCAGGTTTCCCTTGAATAATACATTCTTATTCTCAATGGTGACTTCCTGGGTAAGAAAGGGTAATTAAAAACAAAATGTGAAGAAGTTCAAGGGAAGTGAATACTTTTGCAAGAAAAAAAAAATTGCATATTTAACTCAATCATCTCAGGATTTATGTATCTGTTTATATATTTGTATTTGTTCTACTTTGGCTTAACAGGAAGTGGAATTACCGTCGGTATTGCCACAAAGGAAAAACAGAGGCCTCTTCTGCAGACAACATCAGCTGCGGCTGCAGCAGCAGAAAGGGGGACCTCATGATCTACACGCTGAAACAATGTTTTATCAGCGTCATATTTCTCACCTTGTGTTATGGTAAATGATTTTCTTCTACTGCACCAATATTTCTAAGTTTTGTAGAGAATTTTAGTTTGAAAGCAGTGTCACTAATCCTGCCACCTTCTTTTCATTTCTCCTCATTTTGTCAGGATTTACCTGCGTTGTTCCTCTCACCACAGAACCTGAGATTTCTTCATCCTCCACCTTAAATGCAGTAAGCTTTGTGTTGATCATAACCCATATATGAATGTCCTCTTTATGACCAAAAATCTAACTTCAATTGTTTTTAGGTGTGTGTCCCAGGATGTAATGATGAGGAAGGGCAAATACAGGAAGTGGAGAATGTGATGGTAGTCATGCAGAACAAGATGGACTACCTTCTTCCATTGGCAGATATGCTGCCAAACTTTGCTCTGAAATCACAAGGTAACTCATTACCATGATAGATCTCACTGAATGTTTTAAGCTTGGATGGTTTTAATTCACTTTCTGTGTGTGTTTGAAAACAGGAGCAAAGGTTGTAAACTGGATGCCATCAGCTGCACATCCCAGCCAAATGGAGACGTGCAATAGATTTGGCTTTGCACTGGACCGGCCATCTGTCCACCCAGACATCGTCATTCAGGTATGAACTGAACTACGATCAAAATGTAACATGAATACAAAGAATAATGGTATTTCTATATGATGCAGTAGTTAGAAGGCTTTTTGTTTATTATTTTAACATCCCACTGAAACTTTGAACTCTTTTTCTCTTCAGGGGAACACTCGCCTAAATCCAGGAGAGTGTTGGGCCTTTGAAGGTTCCCAGGGACATTTATCCATCGCCCTGTCCCACAGAGCTGTTGTCAGTCATTCACCTTGGGTCACCTGCCTAAAATGGTGTCCCCGACTGGTAACAACCGGAGCGCTCCCAAGGAGTTTTCTGTCTATGTAAGTCACAAGTACCTGAAGATTAAACAACAACACTCAGACTGACTTTCAGACATATTTATAAGGATATTTGTCTCATTTGTTTTTTGCAGGGAATGAGGGAGCCGGAGCAGGAGTGGATTCACCTGGGGACCTTTGTCTATGAGGCGAATGGAGAGCCGGTTCAGACCTTTGAGCTACCGGTATGTTTATCCCAGTTGTTGTTTTTAGCTACTTTGATTAATTGTAACTTACTGCTTGACCCCTGGCAAATTTTGACAAATAGCATCAAAGTGGGCGGGGCCAAGAGACACGGTTGGTAGAGTGTGGGGATGAGTGCTGAGCAGAGGGAGTGAGTGGGGCTGTAATCTGACGAAAGAAGTGCTGTGGTGAATGTATCCACTCTGTCGCTATATTAATGGATTTTGTCAGGCTGGTCTAGGGATGTTTTTTCAAAACAATTAGTGGTAAATCTAGAGTCTTTCTGTGTTGTTGGAGACTTTAATGGCAATAACTCTGTGGCTCGGGAGAGGAGACCCATCTCACTCTGTGTCCACATTGCAAACATTTGTAAAACAACACTCAGTCCGACTTTCAGACATATTTATAAGGATATTTGTCGAATTTTGTCTTGCAGGAAATGAGGGAGCTGGAACATAATACTATCCATCAATGCTTACCAATCACCATAGCAATGGTCGTAACAACTCTGAGTACCGCTGGTACTCAGAGTTAATTGACATTAATTTTCTCAATTAATGACAAAATTGTACCAAGCCCTACTGCTGCAACCAACAAAAAAAATTAAATTGCCTAAGAACCGATTCACCTATGATGATGGGACTGGTAGTGAGATAAATTTTAGGCAAAATAATGCCAGTTATTTACATGAACATTTGTGGTTGTGTGACAAGAGGGGAACACGTTGATGCAATGGTGATGCTCTTGCAAGGCTTTGCAGTCTGAAAATATTTTGCCTCTAATAAATTTCCCATTAGCTCTACTGTATATGTTACAGCTGTTCCTACTGACACACAGAGACCTGAATATGGATCGTTTTCTATTTATCCTTAAAGTTAGTTTACATATTGATGAGTGAATAGTTTAGATTTTTATCTTTAAAATTATTTTCATTAGCCTAACTCTTTAGGGAACTATTTGCAGTGCACTCATTTAGTTAACTTTGTCAGTTCTTTATATTGTTTATTAAATGCAACAAATTCATTTCTTCTTCTTTTGAGTTGTTTCCTTTGCTGGAATCACACAGAAGAGCTCCAGCTAATCGCTGTCCTGATGTCTGGCAAACCTATTCAGTGGCTCATTCCATTTGTTTGCCATGGGAAGGGAAAATTTGGTCTTTAGTTTTATTTTACCATTTCTTTAATGTTTCTTCTTTTTGGAAGTTGGTTTAGTTCTAATATTTATTTTAAGATTTAGTAATGTGTTGACCAGTATTTGTTTAAAGTTCTTGTGTGTTTAATTACCACAAGAACTTAATGACAAGTAGTCATTAAGTATTAAGCAGGTGCATTCCAGAGTACACCTGCCTCTACAACTTCAGAGTCCATGTTAGTAGTTTTCTGATCAGCCACTATTAAACTTCGCCTCATGTCTTGTTTGGTCAGTTTTTTTTTTCTTGAGTTCTTTGTGTCACTATCTGAGTTGTAGTTTGTTTTGTCAACTTCAGTTTTGGGCCCAATTTATCATATTGGAACTATTTTTGGACTTTTTCTAATAAATTAAGAATATATTTTGAAATCCATTTAATGTTTCTCTGGCTGGTCTGTGTGAAACCCTCACAGTATTAAACTAATAGATCATTTTATCATTAGAGCCACGAAAAAGTAGCTTTTAGCGCCATAAAGCTGCAGATAAAGAGCAACTGGGGCCATTGCAGAGTACACCTGCCTCTACAACTTCAGAGTCCATGGAGAGATGGAACAATGAGGAGGTGGAGAAAGAAGATGGATTTAAGGTAAGTTCTCAAGCTTGTATTACATGTTTTGTTTTTCTACCTACAAAACACCTTTGTGAGGAGAAAACAATCATTTGTTAATGTATTCAGATCTTCATCCTGGTCGTGGCGTACTGCAGCAGCTCTGCACCCACAGCAGGCTCTTGGAGGGTGCATGGAAGTTCACTCCATGCTTTGCTTTGTGGACTTGGAAAAGGTGGTCCACTGTGTCCCTCTGGGGATCCTGTGGGAGGTACGCAAGACCCTCCCAGTGGGTGTCAGACCTTGGTCTGCATCGCTGGCAGTAAGTCAGACTTGTGTCTGGTGAGAGTTGGCCTCCGCAAAGGTTGCCCAGATTCCGTTATGACTTTTATGGACAGAATCCCTCCGTTGTTCCATGGATTTCAGAGCCTTAGGATTGTGTCCCTGCTTTTTGCAGACGATGTGGTTCTATTGTCTTCATCAGGGCAGTTGTTGTTTGGCAAGGAATGAGAGCACAAACCCAGACTCACCTGGGAACTGTTCTCGATGAGGAAGATGGAGATCTACACCACACTTTTGCGCTGGCTATGTGTATTTTCAGGCACTTCTTTTTTTTGTTTGTAATAAAAAATGAAAAACAAAATAAGACTAGTTTTTTTTTTGTTGTTTATTAAACCAAAATCGGATAACGGCTCAGCTTGCTATACGATTTCCCATTTAGTGAACAAAATGGAAGTGAAAAACATGGATGAAAAGTGGATCTGTGTGTTTTCAGGCAGTTCGTTTTTTCGTTTGAAATGAAAAAACAGAACTACACATTTTGTTTTTCATTCATGAAACTAAAATCGGAAATTCCAGAAAGTTGAGAATAATAGCTCTTGGTAGTGAGGTGGTGACTTGAGGTGGTGCGATGCGCCTGCTGTATTTTCAAGTCAAGGCTCTCCGGTAGTGTTAGCTGGCTCTCCGGTAGTGTTAGCTGGCTCTCCGGTAGTGTTAGCTGGCTCTCCGGTAGTGTTAGCTGGCTCTCCCGTAGTGTTAGCTCGCTTCTCAATGAGACGCTATTGAGAAGCCAGCATCCCAAACACATGTACATAATGGGCCTCTGTTTTGTAATACTTTAAGCTATTATTGTGTTAAAAGAGAAATCGAGGAATTTCAAACCAGCTGCTGAGAACTTTTTCATTAGACACTGACTGGAAAACGTTCGACTCGTAAAGAAATTCTTCGTCTTCTTTTTGTTTTATGGCGGTTGGCAAACAACTTTCAGGTGCATTACCGCCACCTTCTGGACTGGAGTATGAACTAGATGTCTAATCCCTATAATCTCCCTAATAGACCTGTTTTTCTAAGAAGCCTAAACACGGAATTAAAAACCTCATCTCCAGATGATTTTTGTAGCAGATCTCTAATATTTGATTTAACTTTATTCCTATTTAACTCTTCTACTAATTCCTCTCTTTCTAGATGATATTTATTACATTCCATAAAAATATGTATAACTGTTTCCAACTTTCCACAAAAATTACATAACCCCATACTGTTTATTTATTATTTTCAAAGTACTATTTAACCCTACATGTCCAAATCTTAACCTAGATATATCTTCCTCTTGTTTATTCCTATTTTCTTTTCTACACTCCCCCACTTTTTTTTGAATATTATAATAAAACCTTGCCTTCGTAAAGAAATTGCGCATGTCGTTACCGGAAGTACCACCTGCAGGATGTGACGTCATACGTATGCTAACGAACAGCGACTGCTGTCACCTGGAGTCCCGCCCACTAGATATGATGTCACATGATTTTTATTTTTTTAATTATTTAATTGTAAATTTATTGAAGCTGGAAATAAAAACAGAAATAAATAATCTATTTCTGTGCACCGCATTTTTTTTTTTATATTGAAAATTGTAGGTCATATGAAGCCACTGGTTGTTGACCAGCAAACAGCAGATTTGCAGACAAACAGAGCACCACGGGTGACTTAAAACATACATAGCTACTTACTGAGTAGAAGGGTCATGAATTTTAAACTAGTCAAAACTGTTCTTAGAAACAGTTTTCTTGTTGGAGATTTTAGATTCCACGACTGATAATGGGTGTGTGGTATATTTCTGGGGGATTATAATTTTTGCAAGGAAATAAGACGGACTTAAAAATGATGAAAATTTGTTTTCTTCCTGATGAAAATTCTTGGATATTCACTTTGTTAATTTCAGTTTGGGATGCAAGTGTCTCAAGGTATAAATAGATAGGTTTTAGGTAGCTCGTTATGCTCATTATGGGTGGTCATATGTTTTTTGTTTTACCAATCACTTCAGTCAGTCTATCCAATCAGTCAGTCACTTCAGTCAACCAGTTTATCATCAGTTGTCAGTCAGTCAAAGGACAGGTCCAGGAATAAGAGCAGGACAGGTAGCAGAATCCTATGAAGCCTGTAACTTGTTTAACTTGAACAGTGGAATAAAATAAACAAAGAATTGCATTTTGACTTTTTTGATCCTTTTGGACAGTGTAAGCCAGAATCCACAGTGCATCAGGTGACTATTTGAGTTGAATTTACCTTTAAGTCTCAAGTTTCTTGAATTTGGACAAATAATCTCTACAGACTTACCCATGTTCATGACAGGTGTCCTGACAATCTTACTCACAACCTGTCAAATAAAATGTTGATTGCATCGGAAGAAATGCTTATCGGAAGTACCATGGCCAGCCTTTTTAACATAAATTCGGTTTTGCTGCCCTAACATTCCAGATATCTCAAATTGTTTTATGACTAGATGTTTTAGCGATTAAAGATATTTCTAATTATATTTTGACTAGACAAAATACCCATTTGACATATCTCTAATTACATTATCACAAGTCGAAATGATGTCAGATTTTACCACTGAGTTGTATAGAGACTTTAGTTCAGGATATCTACAATGAATTACTGACTATCAGAAAGATAGATTTTAGATAATTAAATTATGAGTAGTCATAAAGATATCTTGAATTGTAATTTTGACTAGTCAAAATTTCTTGAAGGATATCTCTAAATGAGTTAGAGAAATATCTTGAATTGCACAGCTTTTCTATTTAGGATATCTTAAATTTATATTCTGACAAGTCAGAATGACATTACTGATATCTTGAATGTGTATTCTGTATAGCCAAAACATCCCTGACTTACGTGGCAGTATCAAAGTTTAATAAACCAATGAAATGACCAAACTTATGTTAATAGGGCTTGCCATAGAACTACTGTCTGAGGTCCACATAAAGTTCCGCCCACCGGATGTGACGTCAAGGATCTTTGAACGACATACGCATGCCTTGACCGGAAGTCCCACCCACCGGATACTACGTTACACGTATGGAATGGAAAGGCGTCTGCTGTCACCAGAAGTTCCACCTACCTTATGTGACGTCACACGTATGTTCTTTTTATCATCAATTAAATGTAAATTTATTAAAGCTAGAAATAAAGAATAATCTCTCAATAATGTTTCATTTTGAAAACTAAACATTATTTCTGCGCTGGATCGCATGATTTTTAAAATTATTTCTTTTCTTATTGAAAATTGTCAGACATATGAAAACACTGGGTGCTAACCAGCAAACAGCATATTTGCAGTCAAAGTACTCAATACATACATAGAGATTACTAAGCAGAAGGGATATGAATTTTAAACTTGTCAAGAATATTCTTACAAACAACTTTCTTATTGGGGATTTTGGATGACATGACTGATAACAGGTATGTGGTATATTTCTTTGAGATTATCATTTATGAGGGAAATAAGACTGACTTGCTAAAATTCATTTTCAACCCTGACAAAAATTCTTGGAAACAAGGAACATCTATTTAATTTTCATTGAGAAGAAAAATTGCTGTGTCATGAGTCACTTGTGGTAATTTAAATTCACTTCCCAATGCTCTGATTTACTGGAAATGACCTTTTTTGATATGCCCTAGCATGATCTGAGTGACAAGCAGGAATAAAAACAGGCTTAAAGATAACCTTGTCTAATTCCACGACTGATCTTTATAGTACAGGCCAGTTTAAATGAACTATTACTGCCTTTGAGTAACAATTGCTCTTGTGAAAAACATTCCAAGTCGAAAATGTTTTAAACACAAATTTATGACAAATAGTGTCAACAACTTTATAGAAATCAACAAAAAGTATAAAACTATTGTTGGGAAAATAATCATCGTTTTCGATCACATCTAAAATTGAACCACATATTCCAATTGACATGAAACCAGATTGTTCTTTACAAATAATATTTTTTAGTTGTGCTTTGAATCTTTTAGCAAAGATGAGTCTAAAAATCTTATTATTTGTTAGACTAACAGGTATCCAGTTTTCTACATTAAGTGTATCTTTTCTTTATGGTTTCGGAATTAATCAGGCTTTGGTGAATACTACGGAGAAGCTCTTCCTTTACTGTTGCTTCCTCAAACATTACTTTCATGAATGGGGCAAATGAATCAGTAAAATACTTGCTGAATTCGCTTGTTAAACCATCATTCCCAAGAGATTTACTTTGCTTCATACCACCAATACCTTCTTTGATTTTTTTTTTTTTAGGCTAAAGGAATAAATTCAAGCTTGCATAATTTTCTGCTGAAAACCCCGTATTTATTTGGAAGGTCAGAGTTTGCATCGTTCTTGGTCGACCCCACCCATGAAGCCATCTTTGACATTAGAGACCATTAAGTCTAATTTTTGCCATTAGAGAGCATGAGGTCTCTAATGGCAAAAATTAAAATAAAATAAATTGAAAACAGACAGCCATCAGGATTATTGAAGTCTTAACCTTCTTCGTCTCTGCAAGAGAGTCTCTGACAGCACAGATGCACAAGAAGGACCATTCACCAATGTTCTGAGTGTCTTCTCCCTCCCTCCTTCATTTTACCTTTTACTTAAACACTTGGAGAACAACTTCTATATTCCACAATTAACTGAGACTCCGAGCTCAACAAATAACTTTGTTTTCTTACTTTCATTGTGTAGAGGAAAAGAGGAAATGGTAAGAAACCTTCTGGAAAAGCAGACAAAATAGTGGCTGAAATCTCCTTATTTGTTTGGAAGGACAGTGTTTGAATCGTTCTTGGTTGACCCCAGTCCTGAAGCCATTTTTGCCATCAGAGACAAGTAGATCTCTAATGGCAAAATTTCAAATACAATAAAAATCAGGATTACTGGAGTACTCAAACCCCTCCACCACGTTAAGGTGACGATTCCCCGGAGGGGTCCTCGGCGAACCCCATCAAACTGATAATGAAATCAATTTGATGACGTCCCCCATCCTGAGCAAGCACATGGCGACAGTGGAGAGGAAATCTCAGTTTGAGCTAAGAGAAACCTCCAGCAGAACCAGACTCAGGACGGGCAGCCATCTGCCTCGACTGGCCGAAGAAATAGATGATAGAAAAGAGACACAATCACACTGCCTGTGACCTGCGGAAACAATGAACACAAAATTAGCAACAATATTGATACATGGTGAGTGTGAAAGTGACAAGATTCAAAATTAAAGATAAACTCAACTGTGCATGACAAGGATGGGAAGAAATCCCAGAGCAGCACACTGTAAAGGCCAGGAGGCGTGGAAAGAGGGATGGCAAGGAAGAAACAGCCAGCTGTAGATCCATAGCACCTTAATCTGTACATAGACAATGCAAAAAAACACAAACACAGGACAACAAACAATAACCCAGGCAACACCCTCCATGATCCAGAACTATTAGCAACCAGAGTAGACAAACAACCAGGCCAAATACCCCAAATAAGACGACCAGCCATAACAGCTCACACAACCACAGACAGTGCTCAATGGAAGCAAAGAGCATATCCACACCCCAACAAAATAAATAAATTGCCCGGTACCTCACCACCACCACACCTATCACCACTGAAGGAAAGGATACAGACACAAAGAGCACAACTGAAAATTACAGGCAAACAAACCATTCCCTAAACATGTACCTCTTACACCCATTGTTCTCTAAAACTAACCCTTGTTTTGTCAAAAACCAGATCATCTGGAGAAAACATTGAATCCAAAACAATCCAATTATATAAGAATTTTAACATTCTGTTATGAATGTTCAATTTAGTTGTATACATCCATCCATCAATCCATTTGTTTTGCTAATCCGGGATTGATCGCCGGGGCAGCAGCCCAAGTAGAGAGGTGCAGACTTCCCTCTCCCAGCCACTTGGGCGAGCTCATCCAGGGAACCCCAAAGCATTCCAAGACCAGCCAAGCAATCTGGTCTCTCCAATATATCCTGAGCCTTTCTCCGGGGCTTGGATTTGCCCACAACAGTTCACTGGGGAGGCCTGTAGGAAGCCTGACCAAATGCCCACACCACCTCTACTGGCTCCTCTAGACATGGAGGAGTAACAGCTCTATTCTTAGCCCCTGCCAGACGACCAACCTTCTTGCCCTATGTATCACGCACAGACCAGACAACCAGCGGAAAAACTCATTTCGGCTGCTTGACCGAAACCTCATGAATATAGCTGGGAGAATGAACACAAATCAACTGGTGAATCTAGAGCTCTACAGTGCCTGCTTTACTGCAGAGACTGCACCAATCTACCTATTGATCACCTACTCCACTTTTCCCTCAGATATGAACAAAGAGTCCCACAACACTTAAACTTCTCTGACACAGGTCCTACAGCAACCAACAGCTAACCAATCCTCATCCTAGCTGCTTCACGCTCGGCTGCGAACTGCTCCAGTGAAGGTTGTAGGTCACGCTCTGATGAACACAATAGGACCACATCGTCTGCTAGAAGCAGAGACATGATCCTAAGGCCACCAAAACGGATACCTTAAACTCCGCAGAAGGACATCCAGACTCTGTCCATAAAAGTTATAAACAGAATCTGGGCAACCTTTGCGGAGACCAACTCTCACCAGACACAAGCCCGACTTACTGCCGGCGATGAAGACCAAGCTCTGACACCCACTGGGAGGGCCTTGCGTACCTCCCACAGGGTTACCAGAGGGACACAGTCGACCGCCTTTTCCAAGTCCGCAAAGCGATGTAGACTGGTTGGGCGAACATCCATGCACCCTCCAAGAACCTGTGTGGATGTAGTGCAGGTTCCACAACCAGGACGAAGATCTGAACTATCCTAAGGACCCTTGTTCTCCATGAAACCTTCAAACTCCTCCATGCCCGAGTTTCTGCCCCGGCGACCACATAACTACAATTTAGTTGTCTGTATGTATGTATGAATGAAATGCCTGTTTACATCTTTGAAATATTTGAGTGTGGAACTTACCTCTGTCCACACTTACCTTAAATCCATCCTCTTTGTTCCCCTCTCCATTATGCCATCTCTCCATGGACTCTGAAATTGTAGAGGCAGGTGTACTCTCCATGGCCCCAGTTGCTCCTTATCTCCAGCTTGACGGAGCTAATGGCCATTTTTTTGTGGCTCTGTAATGATAAAATGATGTTGTTACGAGTGTTGACTTCGCGATTGGTAAGCATTGATCGATATCTTTATTCAGTTTTACAAATGTGTGATTTGTTTGCAATGTGGACACAGAGTGAGATGGGTCTTTCTGTTAGCATGTTTTTCTGATCAAATCCCAGTAGAATACGATGATGTTTATATTTTTAACATGATAACACCGAAAAGTTCAATGGCGATAAATATGTTGCAAAGCAATTAATCAAAGTAGCTAAAAACAACAACTGGGATAAACATACCAGTAGCTCAAAGGTCTGAACCGGCTCTCCATTCGCCTCATAGACAAAGGTCCCCAGGTGAATCCACTCCTGCTCCCTCATTCCCTGCAAAAAACAAATGACACAAATATCCTTATAAATATGTCTGAAAGTCAGTCATATTTGAGTGTTGCTGTTTAATCTTCAGGTACTTGTGACTTACATAGACAGAAAACTCCTTGGGAGCGCTCCGGTTGTTACCAGTCGGGGACACCATTTTAGGCAGGTGTCCCAAGGTGACATGACTGACAACAGCTCTGTGGGACAGGGCGATGGATAAATGTCCCTGGGAACCTTCAAAGGCCCAACACTCTCCTGGATTTAGGCGAGTGTTCCCCTGAAGAGAAAAAGAGTTCAAAGTTTCAGTGGGATGTTAAAATAATAAACAAAAAGCCTTCTAACTATTGCATCATATAGAAATACCATTATTCTTTGTATTCATGTTACATTTTGATCGTAGTTCAGTTCATACCTGAATGACGATGTCTGGGTGGACAGATGGCCGGTCCAGTGCAAAGCCAAATCTATTGCACGTCTCCATTTGGCTGGGATGTGCAGCTGATGGCATCCAGTTTACAACCTTTGCTCCTGTTTTCAAACACACACAGAAAGTGAATTAAAACCATCCAAGCTTAAAACATTCAGTGAGATCTATCATGGTAATGAGTTACCTTGTGATTTCAGAGCAAAGTTTGGCAGCATATCTGCCAATGGAAGAAGGTAGTCCATCTTGTTCTGCATGACTACCATCACATTCTCCACTTCCTGTATTTGCCCTTCCTCATCATTACATCCTGGGACACACACCTAAAAACAATTGAAGTTAGATTTTTGGTCATAAAGAGGACATTCATATATGGGTTATGATCAACACAAAGCTTACTGCATTTAAGGTGGAGGATGAAGAAATCTCAGGTTCTGTGGTGAGAGGAACAACGCAGGTAAATCCTGACAAAATGAGGAGAAATGAAAAGAAGGTGGCAGGATTAGTGACACTGCTTTCAAACTAAAATTCTCTACAAAACTTAGAAATATTGGTGCAGTAGAAGAAAATCATTTACCATAACACAAGGTGAGAAATATGACGCTGATAAAACATTGTTTCAGCGTGTAGATCATGAGGTCCCCCTTTCTGCTGCTGCAGCCGCAGCTGATGTTGTCTGCAGAAGAGGCCTCTGTTTTTCCTTTGAGGATATACCGACGGTAATTCCACTTCCTGTTAAGCCAAAGTAGAACAAATACAAATATATAAACAGATACATAAATCCTGAGATGATTGAGTTAAATATGCAATTTTTTTTTTCTTGCAAAAGTATTCACTTCCCTTGAACTTCTTCACATTTTGTTTTTAATTACCCTTTCTTACCCAGGAAGTCACCATTGAGAATAAGAATGTATTATTCAAGGGAAACCTGGGTTATTATTCAATGTTGTCACATTTAATAACGTTGACATTTTGTAATATAATCAAACACAAACTTTGTAAAATGTTTTGAAACCATACTTAGTTCTACACCTTTTTTTATCTGAGTTTGCCATTTTAATTTATTCAGGGTTATTATCCTATGCTGTAAATTAACCCTTCCTGCATAGCCTCTTATTTTTATTTTTCCCATTATATATTTTGAAGTTAGTTTGAATTTGCTTTCAAACTAATGTCCTTCATGTCATTTTACAGGTTTTTCATCAAAAGTGGGCATTTTTGACCTCAATATATACTAAAGACCTCATCATGTCAAAGTGAAAACTAACCTATTTAAAAATAATAACAAACAAAATATATTTTACCTAAATAAGTGGCTGCATAAATATTCATGCCTTTTAATTTCATCTGAATTTCTCTTCTGTGTCTATTCCCAACTGATTCAAACTTAGTGACATCAGAAGGCCGTTGTGATGCATGTTTGGAATTTACATCACAATCATAATTTAGAATAGTTCAAAGGCTGAAAAAAAAAAGTTTTTTGCTACAGAAATTTGTCAAAAAAATAAACATTTCTTTCTTTTTTGCTAAATATGTTTGTGGTTTTTATATGAAAAGATATTAAGAGTTCAAAGGGGAAGAAATATTTTTGCCATATCTTTAATTTGATGCTTCTGTTGATTTGGCTTACCTGGTCTTGGTCTCATGATAAGAGACCGTCGGTTTTCCATCAGATCCATAGTATCCATTCAACACCAGTCGAACACTTCTTCTCAAAATTTCTAAACCAATACAGAAGCATAAAAAGTTGGTCAGTGACTTTATCGCAAAGCATATCAAACATATGACAAAATCACATAACTTTTGACCAGTTTCAGCATCTTAAAACATTCATAAAATTAAAAACTGTCATGCAAGTCTCATTTATTTATTGTTTAGAGCCAAACCAATCACAGTGTTATTTCTGACAATTGTCAGAGTCAGTGGTCTTCACATTTTCACATGAAATCACTTTCAACCAAAAAGCTTTAAGTCAACTGATGGGGCCATTTTTTTTTACAGATCTCACCATCATGAAACATGCAAAAATAAATAAATAAATAAAAAAAACCCAGAAAACAACAGTCCTGATATCTTGAATCATTACATGAAAGAAGCAAAACTATTCCAATTTAAACTAAAAAAACATTTTTCTAACTGTCAATCTTCATTAACAAATCACTAATAATAATAGCTTTCCAAAATTGTGATGAGTTATTCTTGATAAATATTCAAATACTTACTTTTCATTCTTGTCTTTTCACTGTATCTCCGTTGAAATAAAGTAAAACTCTCTTGAACTCTTGGACGTGTTTCTTCTCCGAAATCCGCAAGCACAAATGAGAAAATTCTGTTAAACATTCCTCCTTGTGATGTATGTGTCATGCATACATCACGAAGTCCATAGGTGTGATGTCAGCATCAGCAAATACAGTGAAATTTCTGTGTTGATTTAACATAATGCAGCTTTAAAAACATAAAATAAAATCCTGCTTAGTTAATAAGTTTATTAATTTGTATGTGCCAACATATGTGACAACTAGTAAATATTTAAATTACAGCAGTGCTTTATATTTAGTGGAGTTTAAGTCCAAACTTCTACTTATTGAAACTTAGGTCCAAAGTTACAGTAGCAGTTAATTGCTTTAACCTGGCTGCATCCTTTTCAGCCAGTGGTAAATATGTGTTGAGGTCAGACAGAATTGTGCACAGAACAGAAATATGATGGTTTATAGACTGTTATAGAAGGTAAGAAGCTTCTTACCTCATTCATAAACTAATGACAAATGGATATAGGGACAATTAAGTTGCATCTTTCTGAAATAAAACAAGCAAATGACCATCATTGAGACCCAAAAACTGACATGTATAAAGCATTTTGTTTGGCATTTAATTTTAAGTTTTTGCACCCTCATGCTTTTTTGTTACCTATAGTCCAGCTTATAAATGGTCATACTTTACTGCAACGAAGCCAAGTTGTCAAAGGGATCATTTCACACCTACATGGTTTAAATCAGGGGTCTCAAATCCAGACCTCGAGGGCCGCAGTCCTGCAGTTTATAGATGTGCCACAGGTACAAAACGCTGGACTGCACTGGTTTAATTACCTCCTCCTTGTGTAGGTAAGATCTCCAGAGCCTTGCTAACGACCTAATTATTGTATTCAGATGTGGTGCAGCAGAGCCACATCTAAAAGTTGCAGGACTGAGGACCTCGAGGACTGGAGTTTGAGACCCTGGCCTAAAATGTGATGCACAAACTGAAATGTTTTTTTGGTGTCCTGTTTCTGGCCTTGTTTTATGGTAAATATTTCCTCTACAAACAAACAACATTTCTAAGTTTTGTAGAAAGTTTTTAGTCTGAAAACAGTGTCAATAATCCTGTTATCATCTTCTCATTTCTCTTTGTTAGGATTTACCAGCATTATTATAATCCCCACTACTGTGAATTTTCTGTCTCTGAGATTCTGTTTAGAAAATGAGGCCATTGCATCACCCTGCCGCTTTTTATTATTCAAATGGTAAATTTATGTTTGCCTGGACTTTTATAAACTAATGCCTCTTCCGTGCATAATTTTTTTTGTATTTTGTTGGCACAGATAAAGGGCAAACTCTGGGCTGCACCTGCTAGTCGTTTAATCTCAGCAACATTCTTTTACAAACATTCAGATTTTAACATTTATTTTCTAAGTAGTGAATATTTCAGTTTGCTCTTACTCAGTTACTTCAGTGTTGTTACACCTGAAATATTCTTTTGCAGTTTCTTTGTGATACCATAACTGTTTATATAAAATTTTTCTGGTTTGCATCGCAACACCTCGTGATGCGTTTCTGAGCCTCGATTGAGCCGCTCTATCAATTACCTTTCCCTTGGACCTGCTGACCGGTTCAGTGTCCATCAGTCCATGGCCTACCGGATCATCACAGCACACACCAATTTTTTTATTTACAGTACTCAGTTAATTAGGGTCTGGAAACCAGAGGACCAGATGTGCAAAAATGTACCTCTAGACTTTATTGGTATACCCCGACACTGCAGTCATTCTGGACTGAGCTGAGCTTCCTCTCCTCCAGTGTGACGTGTTTTTATCGCCAGTAAAGACAAACAAGTCTGATGTCTGAGTAACTGCTGTTCGTTTTGTTATCCTGTTTGTACTTACAATAAAACTGATTCTCTTTTGTAATTGTTGAATCTTATTGTTGTTGACTTCCTGTTGTGGGTGGAGATTTACACAGGTGGGCGCGATCTGCTAATCAAAGGCCACTGGTTGCTCTGGTGAGCTCTGCACTCAGGCCAAACGAAACTGAAGGCTGTTTTTCCTTCGTCACTAACCGGCTTTTCCAGCCCTTTAAAGATGTCAGCATCAACAGTAATACTGTACGTTATATCAAGTATTTGCATGTAGATTCAAGTTGGATATTAAAATGTAACACTTAGTAATACCAGCAAAGAAATGTGAATATTAAGTAATATGCAGTTAGTCATATAATTCAATATCCTGAATAAGCCCGGATGATGTGACTTACAAGATATTTTTTCATACCAGATTTTATTTTAATCAATTCCTCTCGTCCTCAATTTCTTTATAAAAAAAGATATTGCCACACAGAAAATACTTTACACGTGCCTTGTTTCAATGATCTCTTCTTTGAGTTGCATAAGGGAGCATTATGGGCAAACTACAAGAATTTTTAATAAGAATGCAGACATCATAACAGAATAAAGATGCAATTTTATAACAATGTGTTAAAATTACAAGAAGTTGTTTTGTAATTAGCTCTGATGTAACCAGCTCATCCCATGTGGTTCTGACACATTTGCAAGTAATCAAGAGGATGTACATTGCCACTTCAATTCACCAGTTAAGCATTAAGGTAAGAGCTGCTAATAAAAATAGAGCAAATATAGAAAATGGAAACAAGAGCTACAGATAGGAATACTTTATATATATATATATAAAGTTAATGACAGGAGACAGAGTTGTTGGCAGCATTAGCTGTTCTTGAGACCTCAGGCTTCTCTGTCTCCTTGCAGTGAAACCTCTGCATTTGTTTTCATGACGTTTTCTCTTCAAGATGCTTTATTTCTGCCCTGGTCTCGAGTTTTATTCTCTTGACTAGATGTTGGGACATGGTTTGTCTTCCATGGACCTGTGGTCATAACATCACTCAACCACTAGGCATTTTTGGTTTTGCACTCCTGAGTTCACAAGTGCATTTTTTTTTTCTCAGAACATTTCAAACAGATCGCACCACCAGGATTCTTACATTTTCTCCCTTTATTCATCGTTTTCACAGCCTAAATCCATACATGTTTTTCATGTTGAGCACCTTTGACCAAATTTGTGTCAACAGCACATTTCTGTGCACAGTCCTGTCTGAATTTGACATAAAGGAACTGGCCACACCTTCTCATGAAATAGCTTTTGGATCAACTGTCAAATAACTTCTGGTCCATTAAAAAGTAGACTGTACAAACATATTTATACCTTTCAAATTAAAGCTACAGGTCTCCACTTAAATCACATTTAAATAAGTAATTGATTGTTTCAGTAAATATGCCAAAGCTTGTGTTTGCCAAACTGCAGAGTGTATGAAAATATCTGGTTTTAGGTGTCTGCAATAAGGGACCTTAGAGGTTTTAATCAACATGTCATGGGGTTTTGGAAAACAGTCCAACTCTTGCACAGCCGGGATCAAAACACAACACCCCGATCCATCTCAAACATTTGATGAATACTCTCCCCTACATCCTCTTCCACTCCTTCTCTTGTTCCTCCAGACAAGCCGCGTTCTCAGTTTCTCATCTGCGAGACAATTACAAACGCCCTGCTCCCCGTTTATCACCAACAATTAAACGGCATGGATGCCCAGAGAGGCAGAAGAGGAGACAACGGCTGGAGTGGGAGGAAACAAATCTGAGTGGAATGAAGTAGAGCCAACAGTGGCAAAGACAGAGGGAGGCTGACAGCACAATTAGGGTTTTTAATTCTCTGCTTGAGTAGGCCAGGCCAGTCTTTATGCTAATTAGGACGCCACAGCCATGTAATAAATCTCTATGATCCAGCCTCATTTCGCCCCTGTCTTTCTGTCTCACTCAAACCTCAACACACAAACTTCCTTTTACTTTCGGTGCCTAGATGTTTACCAGCAATGCCGACAGCTTGCATTAAATAGCTGAACTTCCCTTCATTGCTGCCCTGAGAGCCCCAGTTGGTCTGCTGTTTAGTGGTTGGGCAAGCACCCAGTGCCTCAGCTCAGGGCCTCCACCACATGTAGTTTCCCTCCCCGTTAACTCCCTTTATTAGTGTTTTTCAGGACTCTGGTTTGCACGTCCTGGATTGCTGGACTCCACCATGTAAACACGCAAACATTAAAAAGCACTGACACAGTGAATGCTCCAGATGTAGTCGTTTTCCTCCCTCTTCTTCCTTTATCCTCATCTCCATTTGACAGACATGCCTAATGATAACATCTCGGGGGTTTTGGGGGGGCAATAGGCAAACTGCACAACAATCCACAGATAATTGGGAGGCCACATTTAAGGATGTCGAGAGAGAAAATGAGAGGGATAGATAAGTGGACAAGGGGTGGGGGTTTGTTACAGTAGCAACTGGTATAGAAATTTTCACCCTCATTTAGATCACAAGGACTCATTCTAGTTTCCTTTATTTATTTATTTTCCCCTTTATGAAATGTCTCAAAGCCAATTTAACCATAGACAACATGTTAAAAATGTACCGGTTCCCCATTCATTAAGTAAATGAAGGTGAATTGAGGTTCAAAGCAACTGAAGTGTTGTTTTTTTCCTCTCAAATAAATCCACTGCAGCATGACTTTCATCACAGAAATCAGCCCTGCTGAGCAATTCTGCAGCCACTTCTTCTCAGATGACCTTCAAGTCTCTTCTGTTGGATCCATGCCTTTACGTCATTTTCCTTTGACTCATCATTATCGCCTCCGTCAGGCTTTTTGTGGCAATTCAGAGTCAAATAGGCCATTGCACCTACAACCAGTGCCATGTGAAGTAGGTACAGGCCAACATAAAGGCATGTAAGCAGAAAGGAGGTGCAGAGTGTGGCAACACACCAAGGTCCAGCCAGGAGCAGCAGCAGGGAGTGATGCAGAGCGCTCAGCACTAGAGCCGGCAGGGAGACGACGAACCTGAGCAACGTAGAGGCCAGCCAGGAATACAGAGACAGAGGCGATAACAGGAAAGATACCGCCGCCTCGCTCATGGATGCTGCCTGCAAGATAAAAGTACAACAAGCATAAATGTGCTTGTTGTGATGTGATAAAGGGGATTGATCAGAAATTGATATTCACATGTAGAGGAAAAGTAGGATTGTGTCTGCAATTCTTTTAGAGTACAGCCTCAAAGTTTTAGTCTGATTTCAAGACGGATGCTTTTTTTTTTTTTTTTTTTTGAAGGTCTTCCAAAATATTTCTTTGCTCTTCAGATATCCGTTTTCAACTCCAGACGGGATATACCTGAATGTGAATGCAAGTTGTGTGGTATGAGAGCTCATTAAACAAAAAGAAAGTGGAGGAAAAAGCTGGAGGGGTGAGATTAGAGCAGCAAATTACCAACATCTGTGGTTCATAACTTCCTCATTCTGCCACCAGTTGGTGTCGCTACCATCTCCTTTCCTCCCAAACTTGTGACCTCTGGGTCACAAGTTTGACCTCTGGGTCACAAGTATATTGGGATTGGATCTCAAGTAATGTTCAAGGCCTTTGCCACCTTTTTCCATGTTTGCTCAAAGCAATGATCTCTTCGGAGCCTTTTTGAAAACCATTGAGCTACATTTCAAACATGCAATGAAACGTCACCATCTACAGTCGGGTCTCTGATGTTCAATTACAAGAACAGATGCAAGTGATGAAGCTCTTGATTGGCTGAGGCCATTTTTGAAACCTGTGCACTGAAAAAGAAACCAATTTTTAGACTATAGTAGTCACTAAAATTTGGATTTAGTGTCTAGACAGAATAAAATCCTACCAATACTAGTTTTGACTATTTAAAAACTGTTTTTGTGCAACTTGTTTCACCAAAAGAAAAAGTTTAATTTTCCCAGAAACCCCATTTTCCAGGGTGTGTTCTGATAAACACAATACACCTCTGCAGACTAATATGAAAACCATAATGTAACATTTAATTCATTCAACATCAAACTTTACATAAATATGCAGCTACCCTGCATTTAAATGTCAAACACCACCAGGAGATTACAGGGTTATTAAAATAAAAGCTTAATTTTGTGATAAAGTCTCATCCTTCATTCATCTCAAGTCTTTAAAGAGAAACTTCAACCTACCTCACAAACATTTCTGCTGTTGCTGGACTTCTGAGCCGACTGCAGCCCTGCAGAAATCAGCAACGTGAAGAACCACCGTCAGGAAGAAGGAATGGTCAATAAACTGTCTTGCCTTTAATTGAAAATATTCATAAACTTACACAGGAAGAGAATAATGAGAGAAACTCCCAGAAACAGCCTCATTTCGCATACAAGTCCTCAGAGGTGCACACCTGTAAAAGAGCAAACAAAAAGTCATTTTTATTAATCTGCCCCAGCTTTAACACATGTGACAGCATCATGGACTCAAGTTTAAAATGGGATGAAATTTATATTGACTATTCACCCAACACGACTGCAGAAATGTGGATACTTCTGCACTGACTCCCACGACACTGCTCTAGTCTGCAGATTTGTTCAACTAATCCTCTTTCTGAGGGACACAGGTTCTTTTGTTCTGCAAAGTTTGGGATCGTGAGCACCACCTGTTTAAGGGGAGGTACTTGAACGGGACTCGTTTCATTCCCCCCTCACAAGATTTCCAAGAATGAAAGCTTATCACTGCATAAACTAAAACTCAAGTTCAGCCCAGAATTGTAGAAAACCTTCACCTCACACCTGTCAATCTCTCAAGTCTAATTTTTCTGTCCTTATTAGCAACTGAACCCACAATAACCCTTCTGCCCTCTGCTGATACTTCAAGAAGAACCTGCCACAAATGAATCCTGATCACCTGCTTCACTGTCAGGAACTTTCCCTTAACAACCAGGGAGGGAGGTTTACGTTTCCACTGATTCTGGTATTGAACCAGAATCAGTTTCTTTGGAGTCCATTAAACTTCTTAAAGTCTAAATAAAACTGATGCTTTTAACAAAATCAAATACTTTTTGAACACCTAATTTTCTGTATCATTTTGAGTACATAAGATGTTTGTGATTAGGTATTGATTAAACAGGGATGCTCCAGCAGTGAATACATTATAGCTCCTTCTGTTCGACCCCCAAACATCTGACCCAATTACTGTACTCCAGTAATGATGCACCAATGATTTACTGATGCAGCACAGCAAAGTCTTACAAATCTGAATTTGAAAAACTTAAAAGACAAAGGGTTGAGAGGCTAATTTGGGGGGACTTGAACAAAAAATGGAGGAATCAGAGATATTGCTTGTTACACAAAAAATGAATGAGCAGAACGCCAGCGTACAGAAACCACTGCTCCTCTGACTTCTAAACAAATAGAAAAACCCAAGGAGACAGACTAATGATCTCAGTAAAGTGTATTTATTTAGCTTCTTTAACAATAAAAATGACAGACAAACAGAACTAAAACAAGACATTTATAACACTGCGAAACAGAGAGACAACTGTAAACACATGTAAATTAATGATGGTAAATTAATAATGCTTGTTTACTGAAGTGTTGCTCCGTCAAGGATGGAAAAACAAATCAAATATGTTTAAAAACAGCTGAGAGGTATGGAAACCAAAGTTCTGCTGTATTTCATATATCAGAATGATTAAAATAACTTTAATCTTAATTATTAGAGAAAGCGTGGATGAAGATATTCTACATAAACTAATATATTACACAATCCTTACATGGCTGACCTACAGATATTAATGTGCACATCTTTGAATTAAGATATCCAAACACTGATCAATTATTTCTAAATTTTTCAACAGACAAAAAAAAAAAAAAGGGTCTTTTGTGTCACTAATAGACGGCAATACAGCTAAAACGCTGCTCAGATCCTGGATGCAGACAGGATGTCCTCCACCAGATGCTTGTAAACCCACGCGTCTCCCTTCAGCCTCTGCCGCCGCACGCCAACGACCTCCGGCCTCTGCAGTAGGCACACTTCCAGCTCAAACGCCATGGCTACCTTTCCAGAACCATTCCAGGTCTGACACTTCAGGGTATACCTGAAGAACAAGCAGAGAAAACATGAGTGTAGAAACAGAAGAATCAGTTTGAAGAGGAGCAGCAAAAAAAGAAAGGTAGAAAATGCATCTTCTTACCCCTTCTGTGTGAAGTCAACATTTTTCTCTGGCAGGACGGAGAGGATCTGGTTTAACACCTGATCGGGATTGGTCTGACTAGTTAGGGTGACGTTATATTGAGCCTTGAAGAAAATAAAAGTTATGGAAATGTAAATTTTCCATCTGAATATTATAACCATCCGCAAATGTGGCATTTGCAGATGGTTGATGTAAATTTCTAGAGCTTTGCTACTCCTGTATACCTGTACTGTTATTGCTTTGCATACCTTAATCTTCCTTGGCGTGTCTTGCAGAGCTCGTCTTTTGCTTGGGGTGAGCATTGTGATAACCTTGTCTAGGCCCCTTTCCAAAGAGCCAAACATCTTCCCTCCTCGCTTTTTCTTCCCACTGTCTCCTGAAGCAGCCATGTCCAAAGACCTGGACCTGGGCAGCAACCATGGGATCACTTGACACAGACCCTCCACCTGTGAGTCTTTTTTTTAAGCTACAGTTACTGTGTGATGAACTCACCTTCGCTCTGGACTGAAGGCCAACACTTCCAGGTTTGCAGAATCATTCTCAGCGGCCCGATTCTTGTTCTGCTCCCTGGATTCGATCTCGCAACCTGTTGACAGCCAAAGAAAATATGGCAACAGGTAAATAAATTTCAAAGGCAAGCTATCCACCAGCATGGTCAACTCATTTTAGACCATTGCCTATGACTGTAAACCAGAAGCAAAACCTATCTGTAATAAAACCCAGGAAAAAATCTTAAAGATGAATGAACAATGATTGGAAAAACAGTGACATAACCTTACTGAAAAGGATATTCATTCATTTTGAAAAATCTTATTTGGAACAAAAACATTTTTCTTTAATTATTTAAAAAAATAGTTCTTCAGTATTTTAAATTTAGATACTTAAACAGGGAGTTTGGCTAACAGAAACAATTGTACCAGTTCAGCAAATTACAGGACCGCCTGCAGAGTGCATTGGAATCATTGTCCTTTGTTGCTTTGGGGAAAAAAAATTTTTCTCCCCAATTTTTGTGATGTAATGTGAATTTTCCAGAAGCAATTTTCTCAGATCAATGAAGCATGGTTTTAGAAAAGCATTCTCAGCTGTTCTTGAAAGAGCAAACTAAGTGCTACGCTTTGTTTTGGTTATTCATGTTGACAACTGATTATATGTAATACTCAGGAAAAATGACTAAAAATAAAAAGAAATATTCCAGTCAAAACAACAAAAGTAACAAGTCAGTTTTTCAATGCTGTAACTGAAGGTAGCTGCATTTTTCTTACCACTATGGCACCATTTAAGAGGAAATAAACAAGATTTTAAAAATAATTGACCAAACACCTAATTTTCTTCCAAATGAATAATTTGTGGCAGATAATAAAATGAAATTGTGGGTTTAAATGTTTTACTCTTTCACTCAGTGCACACTTTAATAACACTGTAGATAAAATTATGACACATTGTGAAATAATAACACTTAAGTATTGGATCACATGTGAAAATGTTCAGGTGAAAAACTTTCACGCTTGCAGTAAAAACCAAAGTGTCTCTGACTTTGACTTTGAGAACAAAGCTTAAAAATGAGCAACAAGGAGCGCTGGGCTTTAGTGGCAAGAGAACACGTGTCACTACAGCCCATGTGGGACGACAAGCAAAGGGAGGAGACAGCTACACCTGTCACAGCACACGCCTGGGGACAGACATACACAGACCACCGAGCGTGTGTGGACGGGCATGTCCCCCCCGGCATGTCCATACTACGCCAACAAAACAAGAGGCAGCGCAGAGTCGCGGTGGAGCTGAGCAGAGGATTTAACATCAGCTGGGTCAACATGCAGCAAGTTAGCCGACTGAATTTCTGAAGAACTAATGAGGCTGGACGTCTGAGCAGAGAAGACACTGTGACAAATAATTAGGATCCTCCATTCATATTAGTGCCCTTCATTTACAGATAAGTGACAAATAATTAGCTTCCTGATAATAACCTCACCTTTGAGTTGACAGTGATAAGTGGATGTGTGGGTCCGTTTTCCAGTGGCCGTAATGACAGCTAAATTATTGAAATATGAGTGGCTTTTGAATAAAAAAATAGGGCCAATAAATGATTTTATTACCAGAAGACAATTTACTTGCAAATGTGTAGCATGTGGTTGTGGCACTTCCGATTATGAGAGCAGCGAGAGGCCGAGGGAATAGGATAAATGAAAGAGGGGGATGTGGAGAGGGTAGTTCATTAATGTAAATTTAATCTAATGTGGAGTTTACTCCAACCCCCTGTTAGGAGGAACAAACAATTACTGTACAAATACATTTTCTTAGGTTCTGTATTGCCTGTACTCAATTACTTTCAGTGGTTTACCAACAATAAAACTCCACTTGCCTTTAGGTGTGGCCACACTGGCTTTGGTGCCATTGCAGTTTGTGTTCTGATTGGGTGTGTTCAGCACGTTCTTGTTGGGTCGATTCTTCTTACTGGACACAGGGGTTCGAGGGTGAGGCAGAGCAAATACATCGACTCCTTTCTCTTCGGAAATGTTCTCCTTGTTCTCCTGGCTCCTCTGCTTCCTCTCACGGTGTTGAGGCGTCACGGTGCTTCCCGGGGTCGGGGTGAACACGTCTCTCTTTTCCGCTAATGGCGATGTGAGTTTCTTCAGAATCACAAGCAGAATTTTTTTTTTATGACACCATGTTCATGCTAAGGAGTCAATATTTGAACTGTGGTGTTGTCTCATGGTGGCAGAGACGTGACTTTTCCACATTTTGATCACTATAGACAACTTTTTCACGGTTTTAGTACCAATAAAAATTATTTCCACTGGAGACTTTTTCTGTTTTTGCTTTGAAAACATAAATGAATAAAAAAAAACACACACACCTTAAAAGGGTGATTATAATATTTGAAAAAAAGCTCCTGTGGTGACATACAGTCTTTGTGTACATTGTCCAATCACCTTTATGCAACAGAAGTAGCATTGGCCAATAGCGGTGCATGGATTAGCCAGCGAGCCATCGGCTGTTTTACTGCTGTATTTTATGGGCTAACATCTTTACTGTCTGTGTGCTGATGCCACGCTTTCTGAAATTTTGACATATTTTAAACTACTTAATAAAAAGTTTATAGTACCAATAACAAAAATGGTTACTGAAGTAACTGCCAGGTGTGTCATTGTCTTAATTATACATAAAATGTATATTTTCTTGCATTTAAAGGACTGAATGCATTTGGGCAGACTTCATGAGCCAAATACAATAGAAATTCCTCCTACTCATTTTGCTCAGGTAAAGGCTGTGAGTTTCAGGAGCTGACCCGAGCTGCAGGACTGGAAATCGCACAAGACCTGTGATTTCACAAACCTTGGAAAATAGGCATGGGAAACTCATCAATGGAATGGGGTTTGTGGTTGCATCTTCATTGCAGAAGGGTAATCGGAAAGGCTCTCCTGACACCCTTTACTCATCAGGTTTTTTATTGTGTATCTACTCCACTGCACATGTAAAGAAAACTAAAGATATCTCGTACCATATCTTTGTTTTCGTCTTGCCGACTTCTGGCTGCCTGCGTTTTGTGCTGTCGAACTGACACCCGGGGAGAATCATCAATATAGTCTGAGCAAAAGTCCAAAGACCTGATAACAGCGTCTTCGTCTTCACTGAAGTGAAGAGCTTCTCTTTTCTGGGAGAAGGGAAAAAGTCCTTAGATTACATTTTTATTTTGAATAATTTAATAAATAAAATAAGTTTTGTTTTTTTTTAACTGATGTTCTAAAAATAGCATAACTGGTCGGGTCCTGCATGTTACCTGCAGTCCTTGGTGCAGAGGAGAGTCCTCACAGAGGCGCGCCTCAGGGCGAAGGCGAACAGGCTTCCCCTTCTGCTTCTTGGACAGCAGCAGCAAGTAGGTGGCTGTGACCTGATCGTACTTCCACTGTGGGAGGTCAAATCTATTAAGCTGCACATCTAAAGGAGGCTGTGAGTCTGCTTTCATAAACTATATGAGCTGCCAACCCAATCATAAAGCAAACAAACAAGCTGGGAGGCACAAGTATTAGTAAACACACACACACACACACACACACACACACACACCTCCTTCACCAGCGCTGCGGTGCTCTCTCGTGATCGCTTCATGTTTACCGCCATCTCAGTGATACAGTCCTCATCTATGTAGGCAACCTACAGAAAAAGAAAATTAAAATCTTTTTCTGTAGAAAAAAAAAGTGGGTCAGTGGTTGGGTGAGAGACTGAACCAAATTAAGTGTCCCTATTTAAAGTCAGCTTCATGAAAATCCGAGTGACGAGTTTGTAACAGAGATCCGCTGCTCTCTGGCTGCCTGTACCGGCTGTCTGCTGAGCCACTCTACGGGGCTGTTGTAGTCCTTCATCACCCAGGGGTGATTCAAAAGCTGTCTGACCGTCAGGCGATGCTTGGGGTCCACCTAGAGGGCATGCACAGAAACAACAGCTCAGTAGGCAAAAACAAACCCCTGGTCTAAAGGCTGCATGAGGTTTATGTCCATCACTATTTTAAAATCATTTAGTAAATTCATGGTGCCTTTCAAACGTCGTCAAATCTTTCATTTTATTCACATCTTGTCACATTATAGTCATACACCTTAATGAACCATACACCTTAGTGTTATTTTATTGGTATTTTATGCGACAGGAAGAATTTATGCAGAAAATAACTGAAGTGAAAGAAAAAGTATACATGATGTATGATTTTTTTTTTCCCCCAGTAAAAATCTGAAAAGTGTAGCTTGCATCTGTATTCAGCCCCAGTCAGCAAAGCCTTTGTTGAACCACATTTCAGTGCAGTAAGACACTGTCTTGACACCATCATTTCCTCATTACTATGTTCAAAACAGCTGTGGTTCAGTTCAAATTTGATGAGAAGAGTCTGTTAACATCAGTTTACACAAGTAATTGGATTGACTGAGTCATTACATGTTATGTGCACATGTAACCAACTCTAGTCCTCGAGGTCTGGTGCCCTTCAGCTTTTAGATGTTTCTCTGTTTCATAATCAGATCATTGGCAACTCTGAAGACATAATTTAACTATTTTATTCATGCATAGAACCAGCAAAACAACAAAATAAATGTTGATTTTTCTCGCCATAAGTTTCAAAACCACATTTTTTTCCCTTTTCATCACTATTATGTACGTATTTGCATCAGTAATCTGAAAATATACTGAGATTTGTGCTTAAATGCGACAAACTATGAAAAAGTTCAAGGAATCCACTTCTGTATATGACAGACATGAGTTACCTGGTAACTCAACAAAGACAGAGGGCTAAATATATGCAAGTTCTTTGATTTCTTCTACAAATAGTTTAAACACTAGAAAACCGTAGCAAAGAAAAAACAGAAAATTAAAAATAAAAACAAGTGTGAAGTAGCCATAGTGAACACACACCTGCATCATTTGGTTGAGAAGGAGGACACTGCCTGGTGAAAGCCACTGTGGGTTGTCATATTTACCCCTCTGGAAAAAGAAGAATAAAACCATTAAACCATTCAAATTAACCTAATGGTTCTAATTAAAATAATAAGGTTAAATAGAAAATAAATAACCACCATCTAATTTTCAAAGTGCTTTACTTTGAAAATTTAAAAAGTGCTCCTTGATGCATCTATTTACAGATGGTGTAAAAATGACGATAAAAAAATGAGAAAAACAATTCCCAATGCAAATATGTGTATGTTTCTCTATTCTTTCAACAACATAGAAAGTAAGAATAGTGCAACAACTGTACTTCCCTATCTTGTTAAGAGTTCAGCAATGATCTAATAGTTTATCTTGGTCTAACCTCTTTACAGACTGGGTCTCGTCTGGTATAGGTCAGGTGGTCTCAACTGCAACTCTAGTAAATTAGACTGGAACAGAAACTGTGCATCACATACCATAATCTTTCTGTAAAGAATCATGCAGTTGTCATCATCAAAGGGAAGATATCCACAGAGGAGAGCAAACAGCAGCACTCCCATACTCCATACATCAGCCTGGACATTAGACATCACACAGCAGCATGTCAGCACCAAGTGTAACAGACGGGATTTCACAGCTCAGCTGATACGAGTTGTGCACCAGAAAATATGATCAGGACAAACATCAAAGAGCAGAACTGTGAAATCAGTCGTACTGAGAGCAAGTCGAGCTGGGTTAAATGGCTCCTGCAAAAACCAAAGTCTAACGCTTTAAAGTGAGAGCTTTGCAAATGCGTTACCTCTGAACCAATATACGCTTTTCCCTGGATGAGCTCAGGAGCAGCATATGCAGGGCTCCCACAACAAGTCATTAGCTCATAACTTAAACCCCCCTGAAAGAAAGAGAGAAAAAAAACTGTGGCTATTGTTGCAAACTATGAAAAACAAGATACCATAGAATTATTAATAATAATTCCAATTAATTTCTGATTGCCTTCATCACAAAGAATGATTCAGAGGATGCAGCAGCCTATGTACCTTTGGTTTGGCACATAGGCCAAAGTCTATGAGCTTCAGGTTACGATCCTCATCAATCAGCAAATTTTCCTACAGGGAACAGAAACAGCTTGATTTAGCTTTAGTTGCATTACTTCACATTCAGGTATGTAACTGCAGTTCGTACCGGTTTAAGGTCCCTATGAGCGTATCCTTGGCTGTGGACGTAGGCCATTGCTGAGACAATCTGTCTGAAGAACACCCTGGTCTCTTGCTCTGACAGTCGGTCCTTGGCTATGATGTAATCAAAGAGCTCCCCACCAGGGCAGTACTGACCCAAGACCCAGGAAGAGATAATTACATAAAAAACTCATGTGATAATCGCTACCATTTACAGTGAGTGTAAAGTTTGAGGGGCATTACCTCAAGCACCATGAAGATCTGTGTTGAAGTTTCTATGACATGGTAGAGGCTGCAGACATGTTGATGACTGAGGTTCTTCATGGCTTCTATCTCCACCTTTACACGCGGCAAGTCATCCTGAGCGGAACGATGATCATTTAGCTTTTTGGATGTATGACTAGGTATTTCTTTACAGGACAACCAATGATATTTAGTTTTGACTGTTATTTTTGCAAAAAAGCTAAAATCTTGTGTAAAAAGCCATGCTGACATTTGTACAACAAACTTGAAAGAGCAGCACAGCGTCATTACTGTTGGCTCTCATTTTCTTTGTCTCTGGCAGCAAAACTTTAGTATTACTGTTTCCTGTCTTAGTAACTTAAACTCTTAATATTAACATAACAACTAATTGAATGCAAGATCAAACTATAGAATTTGAAGAATGACTTATGTGGAGGATCTCTCCATTTCAAACAAATGACTGGGAAAGCCCATTAAAATAAATTCCTTAAGAATAAACTTACCGTTAATCATCAAAAATATACAGCGCTATATACATAGCCTAGTTTTTGTGTTTTTTTGACTGGAAGTGAGAGGATCTGATTAACAGTTAAGCAGATCTTGACACCAAAAAACATTATTCCCATTTTTTCACGCTTCATTTATATATCTGGACTACAATTCTGCATTTTCTTATTGTTTAAATTCATCACTGTTGACATTATGAATGCTCTTAATGCCCTCGTTTGTTTATTTTTGTTTTCCTATTGGTTTATTGTGAGTCACGTGGCCTAATTTAACGCTCTCGTGCCAAATAAAAGTTGTGTCTTTCAAACAGGAACAACACGGAGCCAAACAGTGTTTGGTTTATGTCACATTTAACGCCCTGCGGCTCTCATTGCATCTCTTCATGCAGGAGGGAGAGCAGCATTAGCCTCGCTAGTGTGTTGTAAAAAAATAATTATGGTGTTTTGTTTTGTTTTTCGTACCAAATCCAAATTCACGTCTGGATAGTTTGAATGAAAAATGTCTCTTTACCCCGAGATCCTTTTTATTCATGATCTTGATGGCGACCTTTTCTCCTGTCAGTAGGTGTCGGCCCAGCTTCACTTTAGCAAAGCCGCCTGCAAAATAAAACACAGTTCAGAACCCCCACATTCGGGACGAGTCGACGCAAACTTTAAAACACTTTAACGCAGCACCTGAGCCGATGGTCTCGTAGACCTCATAGTGTTTGTGGAGCTCTGCGG
Organism: Poeciliopsis gracilis; assembly: GCA_911649635.1. Taxonomy (NCBI): domain Eukaryota; kingdom Metazoa; phylum Chordata; class Actinopteri; order Cyprinodontiformes; family Poeciliidae; genus Poeciliopsis; species Poeciliopsis gracilis. The sequence goes on from CAJVRI010000128.1 coordinate 950,686, forward strand.
CTCCGCGGTGCTCCGTCCTCTCCACGGGCATCCTTTGTTCCAGCGAGCTGAAGATAGTCCTCACTGCGGAGACAGATTCACTCGTCACCTCACCGCCGACATCAGCATACAACACAAACCTTCAAAACACTTTTATTTTGGCTTCAACCTTCTTTTCGGTGCCGTGCAGCTAACGTTTTCTGGCTGCTAACTTACGCCTGCGCAGCCAGAAAACTATCGAAGTTAAAGTGTTACAATGTCATTCGGTTCCGACGATTAACTCCTCTCTATGCCTTAAAATTACCTTATCTTGTTGGAAACAGACGTAAACCATAAAGTTGAATGAATAAACACTTACCTCAAGTATGTTTGGTTACAGAAGTTTGAATTTCGCCCGTCAATTGATGTCATTTCCTGCTTCCGGTTTGTTCGCCCCCCCCCTTGTGGTAAAATGTGGTATTACACTAGAAAACGACCCACAAAAAGCACTCAACTCAGATTTATCCACCAAAACCCCTCATAAATTGTTTTTAAAAATGTTTTGCCTTTGAACTTTGTAGTGCTTTGCAAAGAGAAAACGGTTTTAAAAATGCACTGATACACGGAGACATGATTTTTAGGCTTTCTCTGCAGGATGAGGAAAACTAAGAGTGATCTAAAATGTTTTACTTCCTATAATACCAAATGTATACAAATTTGATTTGAGTCTGTATAAAACTTAAATATTATAAAGTAACTATCAACAGAATAGATTTGTTATCCAATTTGTGCCTGCTTTAACATACATTAATCTACACCATATTGCAAAACAGATCAGGGATAGTGTACATAAATTCAAGCTAGTGGTACAGTTCATTAAACAAGAAAGGGAGCAGAATATCACCAAAAACATCTATTTTAATAACTTCCTTTAAAAAGCGAAGTTTACATTAAAACTACATTGCAGAATAAATTTCATAATTATTATTATTTTTTTTTACATTGTACATTGATAACATGGTTATTATTGCTTAACTAGTTTGGCAGTGTGGGAAGACATCCTGTCCAGTTGGATAATTAAATGACCATGTCTATAAAGCTGGTCAACAGTGAAGTGCAATGAAACATCCTGTTAGATGGCTGCTCTGACTTTAGATTTCATAAAATACCGCAGATCAACACCAGAAGATAATCATAGTCTGCAAATTATCACTGGCTGTAGAAACTGAACTTCAAGAAGCTTTGCATACATTTTGCATACTGCACATTGAACCGCCAACATCTTGAGCAATAACCTTTTGTGGCTGATCATCCTTGTTAAGGAATTCATTGTCTATGCTGCCCAACATGCTGCTTTCAAAGTTATGCTCATTAATCTTAATACATGTACCGTAATTTTCCAAGAATGTAAAAAATGTTGGGTATCCATAAAAATTAACTGAAATAAACACTTGAAATATTTTACCAATTCACTTTGTGAACTGCCTTTATTTGACTGAACTATATCAGTGATATTCTGTTTCACTAAGTACAAGTTTAATGTTAGTTGTAAAACAAATATTTGCCCGAACTGAAGGTTAAAAAATGCCACAATTATCTATAAACAACTTAAAAGTCAGCAGTGAAGTGAAAATATGCTTTAAATGTTCACATCTATTTGGTCAAGTGGATATAACACCAGATCTGCATTCATTCAAGATGGTAAGATCATTGCTTTAATGGGTTGACAGCATGTAAAAGGCCATAATTCAATCACATTAACTTAAAGCACTGAAATGTGAAAAACAAAGACCAGTCCAAATTGCGTTCCATTTTTCCCATATAAAATGAAAAGTAAAAGCACAGGGACCAGCACTCCCCCATACACGTTCTCATGTTAACATGGCTTTACATAAATGTTAGCAATGTTCTCCATGTGCTCTGGGGAACACTTGGGGAATTGCTCTGTGAATGAAAGGCTGTACTGGTAGTGTCCATGCAAGAAGGCTATTGAGAATGCTAAAAAGAAAAATAATAAAATAAAAATAAGGTGAGCCTGGGCCTTTGGCATTAAGGGTTGCAGGGTCCACATTCACAAGAAAGTATCCGTGTACGTTTTGACTATCTTCTGACACCATTACCCCAAAAACATTCAAGGCTCTTTCCATGCTGATTAATTCCTTTTGTACATACAACAGAAATGACAGGTGCTTATTTTTAAGATAGTTTTTTTTTTTTGCTAATTATTCCTCGTGTTAGCGTTTTTTTTTGTTTGTTTTTTTTTTTTGCTTTGTCCTTGGCTTAGGGTATGAGATAACTGGATGGCAACACCATCCTTACTAAAGGGTTCTGTAATAAAACCTGAAAAAAAGAAAAATGAAAGAGTTACAGTCCCCCCACCCCAAAGAAAAGCTGCCCAAAATTGGACAAACACCACTTTTACATGTTAGTTCTGAAAATATGACAAGTTACAATTTTGAACAAAATGCATCTGTCTACAACAAAAAATATACATTTCACTCCCCTTGAGATTTGTTCAGCTTATTATATGTAATAACTGGTCTGTTTTCTTTGTAGCATCGTACCAACATTCACGGACTTTGATATTGAAGAAGTATAAAGACAAATACAGTAGGATAAAATACAGTTAAAAAATACAAAAGGATGTTTTTCTTAAATGATAATTTATCAGATACAAACCCAGAAACTGATCCTTGACATTAAAAAATGAAAAAAAAAAAAAAACAGGAAACGAGAGTTACCCCCTGAGGTCAAAAGATGAAACTATAGCCATGTCTCAAACCAGAGTTTACTACTAAATACTTCACTACTTTTTTTTTTTTTTTTTTTAAGTAGTGTGCTCTAAACTGGACGTCCTTTGTGACACACAATGTGCAGTAAGCAAGTGCACTAGTTTGGGCGTTACAACACACTAGCAAGATATGACACTAAGGAAAACATGAAGGCACCGTTATCTGAGGCACAAAACACCTCAAGAATCAAACAACTACTGTGTCAAGGGAGGAAGATTAAAAAAAAAAAAAAAAGGAGAATTACAAGTTCAAAAGGTGATTTTGTTTTTACGAGTACAGTGCTTTGCTGAAGTACTCAATCTCACTGAACTATATCACATCTTGTACCACAACAGCAACCCACATTGCATTTAATACAATATCATGTGATTGATTCAACACAGTAGTTTATAATTGTGAGATGGAAGAACAATGATACACTGTTTTAAACGCCCTTAGAACCTCCGGTTCTCGGTTAGGTGAGAATCTGCTGACAGACACGACCATCAGTCATTCACAACTCCCTCCAAGTAGCAAGAAGAAAAATATTTTTGAAATTAAATAAAAATTCACACCACAGATTTTCATTTGCACAAACGTTTATAAACCATGTCCCAACTTCACATTATAAAATACTTTGTCTTGGTCTATAACACAAAAATCCCACTAAAATACAAGGCTGTCTGCAGTTGTGATGCGAGAAGAATGTGAAACAGTTCAAGGGGTATAAATACCTTTCCAAGGCTCTGTTTGAGGCAGTGAATCGGATTAAGGCCAAATTACTCAAGAACGTCCAGTCTTAATGCATGTACAGCATATATCAGCAATATGATGTTAGAACCTGACTCAGAGAATTGCCAAAAAAGATGCGTTTAAAAACCAGAACTCTAGTTATTCTCAGTCTGGTTTGCTACATAGACCTTCTCTCTCAAGGTTAAGTCATTTATACTCCGCTAGGCATTGTAAGCTTGTATTTCAGAGGATGTTATTATGCGCAATAAAATATACATGTATGTTAGAGGAATATATGTGGGTTTCAGTCTATAAGATCTCAGGAAGTAGTACATCCAAGCATTCAGGGTGAAGACTTTGGCTTTAAAAAGTTAGTCTAAAATATGCACAAATATGAAGCGCATATAAATCTTATGTCATCAAATAAAAATGGATATGAAATAGTTGAATAAAATGGAAATGAACAAAATGGCTCGCAAATAGTCACAAAATGTCTCAATAAAAACCATTTCTTCTTAAATGAGCAAAAAACAAAACAAACAAACAAAAAAAAAAAAACAACAACAAGAAATGTTTTCAAGTTTCACCTTTTCACACATGTCGCATTTCATCTGTAACCAGACTTGTTTGAAAAGGAACAAGAACTATAAAGGAACTGATACTTGGATTCGGAGGGCTTGAAGGGGTAAAGGTTCAAGTTTATCATTCCTCATGTGCAAGTCAATATAAAAATGCTACAAGTCGTACAACGCTTTGTCATTGTGGCGTGTGTAAGGGCAGGCCAAGCCCCCACCCCTCTGTAGTTTGCTTTATAAAAAAAAGGGGCTTGGATATTGGCAGGCCAGCTTGCTTATCACTGCTGCTGTGCATAGTCTCTAATGCACTGCATTTTCTGCTCCGGCTCTTCAGCTGCATCTTGTGTGAGGGAAGAGCAACGGTTGGAGTCCACCATCGTCTCTCTCTTTTATGGTCAAAGGATCTCCTCCATCCTTTACTAAGAAATGCTGCTCCTCTCATATTTATTCCTAAAACTTCTGTTTATGTTCAACTAACCATCCGTGCAAGTGAGTCTCACTCGCTGTCAGTTTCTAATTCTGAGTCGGACCACTGCACTGGGCTCAGTCTCCCATGTCGCTGGGCGTACTCTATGACGGCAGTGTAGCAAAAATAGTACTGGTCCCAGGTCTGGATGCTGAAAGCCCTCTGTGTGCGCATCCTTCGCACCGTCTCATGAACATTTACTGTGCCTACGTCCTCCAGCTGTGACAGGCAGATGTCGAGTGTGCAGAATGTGCCTTAAGAGAGAGGAAGAAAGGAAGGAAGGAAGAAGAGAAAGATAACTGAGCAACACTCAATATAATACAGAGGCAAAGGCAAACATTTCAAATGTATAATAAATATAGAAAAATAAAATCATATACAGAGTAAATGTATTTTTTACTTAAGCTGAACATCAATCCAACATTTTAAAAAAATAAAGTATGCAGACTTGAATGAAAATAAGGCAGTGTTAAATTTAGCTGCATCACATAACGCATCATCTAAACCAATCATGTCAAATTCATCATGACATGACATCAAATTCAATTTCCTGTTACAAAGCTTACTGTGACTGCAGTTGTTATCAGGCGAAATGACTTGACAATAGTTGTGTTTACCTGTCCGACCGATGCCAGCACTGCAATGCACAACCACCGGAGGGCCCCCTGGAGGGCCCCTCCAGCTGGACCCCAAGCTTTGCACTGCTGCCTTCCTTCTTTCAAGCACATGCTCACGAAAGTCCAACATAGCTGAAGCACTTTTAGGCACCCCAAAGTCTGGCCAGCTGACATAGAGGTAGTGACAAACTTCCCGTTTCTCTCCAGACTACAAACACATGTAAAAAAAAAAAAATGTAAATTTTATAAACAAAAAAAATAACTGGAATTGATATTAAAAAATTGTTTTAATCTCTTATGAATCTTAAACAACTTTAGCTTTAGGCAAGCCTGTGTATGAGCCTACCTGTGTGTTGTATAGCTCAAGATAGGAGAGCTTGAAGTCCTGAAACACCTGGATGTGTGTGTTTTTAACCATAAAGTATCCATGCTGTTCAGTTCTCCCCTCCTCCAGCGGCCAGTACTGACCACATTTGACCCGTCCGCGCTCTACAACCCTAAGAAAACCATGCCACTTAATATTTAGCCAGCAATTCTGAGTTTCAATGCATGTTGCAAAAATGTTTTAATGACAATAAAGACATCAGTCAATAATATTAAATCTCACCTGGTGGTCATGACAATGATAAGTACCATCTGCTCCCACACCATTCGCCAGAAGTCAACAAATGTTTTTGGCAGTGGACCTGAAGGACAGAAAGTCATAGTAATAAGAAGGCTTCATGAGGAACGAGCCCTGAAACCTACAGCTCCAAAGCCGCAAGTTGCTCCTTAATTTTTACACAGTGGCTTTTTAAGGCGGACAAAAAAGAAATGATTTTTTTTATATATGAAACAGAAAAAACTGTAATTTTAGAAGTTTATCTTAAAATGTCCATAAGCACATTGTCACAAAAAAATACAGGTCAATGTTTCATCCTCTGTTGTGCTCAGTTTATGTAGAATATCACAGAACATAATATGACAAGAAAGGAGAGAATTAACCAGACAAGCAGACAAGAGGACCAAAGTAACTCTGGAGGAGCTGCAGAAATCCACAACAGAGATGAAAGACACTGTTGACAGTATTGCCATTAGTAGTTCACTAATGGCAATAATAAAGAAATGATCACTGCCTTCCAAAATTAATGGCCTATTCTTTTTTTTTTTTTTTTGCCAAAAGTGATTTCTGCAGGAGAATCTAAAACAGAGCTTCAAAAACATTGTTTGGATAAAAGCATGTCTTAGCATAAATCACTGAATGTGTCTTTATATGACAAACAGATGTCTACATTTCTCGGAATTCATAAACACTATTTGAAACAATGTTTGTGACCAATATTGATAAGGCCAACAGCATTTCTTATCTCACTTCGCTACAAACAGGAACTGCTCACATTTCTGGAAAGATTTGTTAACTCTAAACTAGCGAGAGGAAAACAACAGAGCAGCTTGTATTCAGATACATGAGACGTAAACAGCAAGACATGCAACTCTATTTGCAGCTCACGAGCATCACACAAAAGGCAGGTGGTGTGTGTTCACCACACACTACCCAACCCTAACCATTATGTGGCAGGTTTTAAAATACATGAAAACTAGGAGAGTTTTCATGTATTTTAAAGTTCCCTCTCCTGATTACTTTAACCAACAATTTATTTCACATTTACTTGAGTGAGTAATATCACTCAAGTGCAGTATAAAAAATTTAAAAAATCATTGTTTATTTGAGCAAAACATGAACCAAGTAAATTCAGAAGCAAGTCATGATGAGGCAAATTGTTCTTCTGTATTGTTTATCTGATACTGAAAACACAGAGTCTTAGTTTCCAACAGTGGTAAGTATTAAAACAGTAGTCAGCAAAACAAGCTTGTGTCACTTAGATGTCAGGACCAACTTATTGGTCTACAGTTTGACCAAACTTGCATAAAGAAAATCAAAAAGAGTTCTGAACCTTGAGTAGCGATGTAGGCATTGCTTCTCTTGTACCCGTCCATGAAACTGGCATTTATGTAATCTGATGTCTGAAAAACAAAAAACAAAAACAAAACAAAAGGCAGGTTCAGGTAACAACCCAACATCCTCTGGCAGGAAAACAGCAAAAATATTATTTATATTTAATATTATTATTTATGAACATCTTATAAATATATGATACAAAGTACAAAAATGGATTCATAGATGATGTGACGAACAGCTATAGCAGATTATGATGAAACGATTAATGTAGTTATAGTGTAGCACTAAACTATAAATACCCCTTCTACTTCTCACATATTGTGTCAAGTTACAAAACCAGGCTTCAATGCATTTCATTGGGATTTTATGTGACCAGACACCACAAAGGAGAATGAAGCAGAAGAAAAATTATATATGGTTGTCAAATATAAAGAGCTTGAAGAAGAGATGCATATTTGTATTTAGCCTAATTCTTGGCAAGCTTTGAACAGAGAACTATTTGAAGAAATTGAATGACTACAAATCAACTTAATATGACAAGAAAGGAGAGAATTAATCAGACAAGAAGGCAAGAGGATCAAAGGAGCTGCAGAAATCCACAGCAGAGATGGAAGAAACTGTTGATGGTATTGCCATTCGTGTTTCACTAATGGCAGTAATAAAGAAATGATCACCACCTTCCTTAAATAATAGCCTATTTTTTAATTTTTTCGGCAAAAGTGATTTCTGCAGGAGAATCTAAAACAGAGCTCCAAAAAACATTGTTTGGATAAAAGAATGTCTATGCATCAGACTAATCTGATCAATGTCAAGGCATAAGCAAAGAAAAAACCTGTGGCAAAAACTGATCTCTGCAAACGCTCCATCCATTTTGACTGAACCTGAAATATTTTGCAATGGTAAACTGGCAAGAATGTCAGTCTATAAAAGAGCAAAACTGGAAGAGATACCCAAAAACATAACGGATATAATTCCAGTCAATATGTGCTTTTCAGAGTATCATATTGTTATAAAAAAAGGGGTAAGATTATTACCTCATCTTTATCATCACACAGTTGACAGAGTCTGACCCGTGATTGGTCCAGGCACAGAACATCACTGTACCGGTTTTTAATCTGATTTGACATTTTCCTGTAAAGACAGTTAGGAGTTCAGTCTGGTTATATGGACTGGTGTGAATCTTCCTGTCTGGGTAGTTTTCCTAAACCAGCACAGCAAGAAACACAGTGAAACAGACTGAGACTTACTTGGAATAGTCAAAGGTGCCGGCTGGAGGTTCCTTGCGAATGTCCTCGTACTCCTGGTAAATCCCTTTCTTCTTCTTCCTCTTGACATACTCCACCAGCTGATGGACCGTCATTCCTCCCTGGTCCGGCATATGAACCGATAACTCTGTGTAACGATTCTCATCATCATCCGGACCCCACGACGAAGACAGGGGTGGGGACTGAGATGCAGGCTGGTTGGGTGGGCGGGGCAGAGCTTTCTGAGGCAGCGGAGGAATCCCTTCTCGTTCTTCGTCCTCATCCTCCTCCTTCACAGCTTCGTTCTGAAACCGGCTGGCGGCGTTTGTTGTGATGCCAGTAGCTGGGTCGTCATCGGCTTTCTGCGATAGCGGTGTGCTGGGGGGAGTGTCTGATTGGGTAGGGGCTCGGCAGCCACGGCCGTTCACATTTGAGTTGGGACCAACGCCTGTGTTGGTTCCACTCAAGGGCGTACCGTTCCAGTGCTGGTGGTTCCCCTGCGACTTGTCTGCACTGGAGTTGGAACCCTGTTGGTACTGGCCTGGGCCTTGAGTCCTGCCCTCCACACCGACAACGTGGTTCTGAGGGTTAGCATTGTTGTCATCGTAGCAGTTGGCGTTAGCCACGGCTCGCTCAGTACCCTGGAGGGTGTGGGAAGGCACTGTACCAATGCTTGCGTTGCTATTGTCCAAGCTGTAGGAGCGCAACAGGCTTCCCACGCAGTCATGTGTGTCATGTTCTTGTGTGTCACCCGTGGCCGTGTTGGACTGCATGTTAACACAGGATTGGATCCAGGCCACGTGGCTGTACTGGGATGTTCCACCAAGATGCTCAGGGAGGGAGGAGACTGGAATATGACCGACCAACTCGTGAGCTCTCACTGTCGATACCTGGGAGGAAGAAAAATACTTTATAAAAGACCTGACTTAATAAATGAGCACCCAGGAAATTTTATGCACACACCCTTTCCCTCAGCTTTTCTCTGACAAAAAGTCGAAGAACTGCGAACGGCGCTCTGAACCAAAGTGGGGAGGACACAATGAAGACGCATTTTAATCGGGCAGGAAATGCCCCCTGAGGAATAGAAGGAGACGCACAAAAAAAAAAAACGGGCTCTTCATTACAGAAATCACACAAATGTATAAATAATTATGTATATTTACCTTGAGCAAATTCAGAATCTTGACACAGAGCTCGTAGTCAAAATTTCCATAACTTGAGTTTGTCATGTCATAAATAAATATGAGTCCGTCTCTTTGAGTTTCCAAACTGCAAATAAATGAACAAGATGGTCACATACAAAAAGAGCAAGATCGAAAAGATCACCTAGACATGACTGAATAAAATGATGTTATTCTATTAAGCTTTTGCTGTTTAGCTTCAAATGAAGTACATGTGTTCATAGCAGCTTGTAACAGTATTCATACCCCAGGATTTTCTTTGAAACTTTCCTCGTTCTACACAAACTTCAATTTATTTTTTTTTTCATTTTGTGAAATGGACCAACACAAAGTATCACATAACTCAAGTACAAGCAAAAAGATATGGCATGCACTTATATCCAGCTCTCATTAGCCTGATACTCCTATATCAAACTATTTGGCAGGATATAGTGGAGCGGTGGAGCAGGCGGTCAATATATTAAGGGAATAACTTTTAGATGTACCTGCAACAAACTGCATTTGGAACTCACTTAATCAGTTAAACAGAGATGCATGTTGTTTAATCTTGGCATATACAAAGATCACCTAAGAAGAGCCTAGGACTGAAGTACGTCATTTCATTTTAAATTTAGGTTCCAAGCAATCATAAAAACAGAATAATCTCTAAAAAAGCAAGAAAAAAAAAATTTTTTTTCTTTAAATTACTGTCTCAGCATATTCTGATTCACGTCTGCACTTTTATTTTATAATACTTAATGACCGATTGTTGCTTCTACCTCCTTTACCACTGTATCAACTTGCTTCATGAGATCATGTTTGGAAAAGTGAAAGATGGCAGAAAAAAGATCGGAAACAGCTTCTTACTGGCATTTATGAACTGACTCCTGGTCGGTGAAAAGTATCCTATAGTCAACAACACAATTTAGCAAAACTGCAATGTTATGAATTAGCAGTGAAATGATCTGTTCACAAAGAGACGGCAGCAAAAAGTCTGTTAAGAGGCCACAAAAGATTTGACAGTAGAGGTTCATCTTCCAGCAGGACAATGACCCTCAACATACAGCCAGAGCTACATAGGTTTACCTCAAAGCATATCCATGTGTTACAAATATACGACAGAAACCCATAAAACCAATCCAGAATCTGAGGCATGACTTGGAAAGTTGATATTCAAACACACTCAGCCTCCCGTTTGACTGAAGTTCAGCTATTTTGCAAAGACAAATTTACAAAAATGTCAGAAAATGCCTGCATTTAGTTTGTCTTATGTGTTATTAGATACTTTTAGTATGTTAAAAACATTTAACAGCACCATGAGCAGAAAATTTTAATACCTTATAAAATAAGTATCTGACAAAAAAAAAAAAAAAAAAAAAAAAGCAGCTCAACAACAACCAAGTTTGATCACAGAACAGAATATCGATGCCTCACCTTTCTATGGCTTTATCCAGCTGATAGATGATGGCCTGCAGAACGGCTTTGTGGGTGGTGATGTCTGGCCGATGGAGGCGAGCAGTGAAGAGTGCTAGGGCAGCACCATTAGCATCTCGGCCAGGCTGGTGTGATCCATCAATGGGTCATTAAAAAAATAACGAAAAATCCAAACAAAAACAATGCACATCAAATAAAACGATGCTATTGCTCTACACATGTTAATCAGTCAGGTCTGCAGAGAACATCATAATAAAAGTCCTCTAAAAGCTTGTTCTTCTCTTTTAGACTGGTGTGGAACTAAAAGACACATATTGTTCCTTTGTATTATGCGCCAACAACTGCATTAATACTAACCAGGACTGTAAATTTGCCACTCAGCAGCTCAGAGCGGAGGGGCTCCTCGTCTGGGTTTATATTGATGATACCCTCTTTGATCCGGGTATTCTAATCAAAAGAAAGGATAGACAGAGGAGATTCATTACCATCCCTGTAGTTTTTTTTTACAGCAGTTTTTTAAAAGCTCTAGAAAACAGGCATAGATGTGTTGAATGACAGAAGATTAAAGCGTGAAAAAAGACATACTCCTGAAAATAATAGAGAAAAATGAGGGATTCCAAAGGGAGATGGTAAATATTTAAAGGCGAGCAAACGCTACTCACAGCACAAACACTACAATGCTATTAATAGGTCTGCTACCACATATCAGACTCAAACTAACAGAGCAGCAGGTGCTCATTTTCTTTTTCATAGGTATGGATTTTTCTGTGGTTGCCAACATTTTGATTGCTTTCTGTAAAAAAAAAGAAAAATAAAGGAACGCAGATGTAGAAAAACTAGATTGTTGTGCAAATGGCACTCTACGCATCAGAGGGATTTATATCAGCTCTGAGACTGGACATTTATGGACTGAATGACATAGCACTTTGATATTTAAAAGACAGCATCTGGATGTAGTTAGGGTTACACAGAAAAGATTAACTAACTTCCTGCAGTGGAAGTTTAAGAAAGTGTGCAGAAACTTTTGGAAGCAGGAGGAAAAGGACTAACTAACAGTCGCCAAATGATTCATGGACCTATTTGGGGCAGAACCACAGATTTAGAGAAAGGGGCCAACTGTTGGTGCATAAGAGGAAAATAAATATTTATATTCATCTGTAGAGAACCTCACTTCTATGTAGTGAAGTGACCTGATCAAAACTAGATTGTTTAGTGCAGTTCATGAGTGCAAGGCCAATCAGTGTCTAAAATAAACTATATTTTGTTGGAGCACAGGCCATTCCTTCCGTAATGGACTATCGCCTCACTATTCAATGTTAGTTGTGGCTGAAATACATCAACAATTTCTCAGTATGTAATCAAAAACAAACTTCCTACAATCTTTAATGTCAAAAAAGTTCTGATCTAATAGCAGTATTTCACCATAACATGCAATCTGTTCCACTGACAAATATTTTGCTGAACTGATTTGAACACTTATTGCACTTAGAAAGACTAGGATTTGTTGTTGTTGTTGAGAAAAGTGGCACCCTGTGAAGGGAGATATTTTTAAAACATAGCTTACTGTAGGATTTTATAAGAGAGTACAATTAAGTAAAAAACAGGGCTTGAAACAAAGCATACCTTATATGCTTGGAATAGATCGATGGCCCTGGAGACGTCAAACTTGCGGGCCATAAGAAACTTAACAGCTGTAGGCTGGGAGACAAGCCCAGCACTGTGGGGGAGCTCCCTGCTCCTCACTTCTCTCAGGAACTCCTCCACAGCCTGACAAACAAAAAGAAATTAACCGTCTGATGGAAGACATCATCAACAGAGGTAACATTATCCATTAGGTTTAGGAATAAATTAAAGATATCAATTGAAGCAAAGCTGGACGAAGCAAACAGAGGAAAAAAAACAGGATGAAATCTAATGGGTGGCAAACAGATAAGCCTTCTGCATCTCGAGCGAGAGTAACGTGAATGATACAGATAGCAGCTAGTCAGAATGAAAACACTCCGTTTGCCATCTATAGAGTAGGATATATTGATCCTTCAGATGTGAACGCGGAGAGTTGCACTGAACACATTTTTTTTCCAAATGCAAAGCAAATAAAGAATGCCTTCTTAAACCCATTGTATATTGATGGTACAGTCTGGCTCAAATGGCAAACGTCAAAATCATCTCACATTCCAGACCTTCTTGTCTTGTCAAGTTTAATTCTAAATTCAGGACGGAAGGATAATTACTCTAGAAGACTATACTGAAAAACCCAAAACTGACACAGAAACAGACATTCAACATTTGGTAAGCTTGTTGGATTACTCAAAGCGAAAAAAAACAACAAACAAAACAAAACAAAAAAAACAGTATCAACGGACCAGCAAACGGCTCAGATTTAGCCCTGACAGCAAGTCAAAATGAACAATTTTCATCTATGCAGTAATACAACAAAATAACATTGAATACAATATGGTGAACTATGCAGTGCTTTAAAAACATTTGTTTTTTAATTCACTGACTTTGTTATTTAATTCAAGACAATATTTAGTTTGACAAAACCACAATGCTTTACCTAAAAACACATTTGAAAAAATGATGTGCACGTTTAATGGTGCAAATTTAATTGCGGAGAAACGCTAACAAAAACCAGACAAGGAAAACCAGCAAGCATGCAAATGGAAATTATTGAAGTCACTTAGACTTCTACATTCCCAATAGGCTGTCAATAAAAAAACCCATTATAAATATATTTATGCTCAACTTTCTGAAAAGTTAAGGCCATTCAAGAGCAAACTATTTAAAGCTAAATAATGTATTTATTATTTCATTAGTTGGACAAAAAGGTAAATATTCCCTGAAAATATAAACCATGTCTTTAGAGTGAGTGAGGACCTGCTCTTAATGTTGTTTGGTAGGAAGATCTCCCTGAGCCATATTGATTTTCGGATGTAAAACATTTTGAAGGTCTATTCTATTTGTCACAGTTTAAGATGCTGTTTGAATACAGAAAGGATTGTGAGCCACACATAAAACCCTCTTTAGGGGCCTCGCTGCTTGTGCCCACTAGCGCAAGCTGCGAAGGTTATAAGATGGTTATAAGAATAACCATCATCAGAGTTGTAAAAGATCTCACTGATTTAACTTCCTACTATGAACATCGGTATTAGAATGCTCTCCAGCACTCACAGGACGATCAAAGAGGCCAACAAGTCATATGCACTCCAGGAATAGCTCGGCTGTCATTAAGCGAATTCATGCCACTGGTAATGAGAGATGATGCTACTCATAAAAACGTTATCTGCAAATCTGGGAAGCTTCGGGAGAGTGAGCGTCAAGTGATACAGAGGACGAGCAAAGCAAGCAATCATAAAAACAACACCGCCGTCTCAAACCCAACGGGACTTCTGATATGTGGCATCAATATCAAAACCAAGAACTTTAATAGAAAGCGACAGCAACAACAACAACTCTAGGAACCAGAGTATCATTTCGGCGAATTCATGATGGTACATCCGACACACAGACCGCCGCTTGTTAAGGTGCATTTGGCTCCATTTCTAGCCTGACTCTGTGTAGAACTAAAGTAAAGCTAGCACTAACGTATAATTCCCAATTGTAGAATTGAGCCCCTGTAAATGTTTAAACTCCACCAAAGCAGCTGTTGAGGTGATTCCAGGCAAGTCAACAATAGCTGTTAGCACTAGCTAAAGGCTAGGTTACATGTGGTAGCTGGATCTCTAACGTTAACCAACAAAAACACCCATACACAAGTTCAGAGATAATGGAACAAGCCTAACTGTCACGTTAGTATACGGATCTCGAACACGTGTATTTGGGCCACGCTAATTTAGGGTTATTAAGCATTATGACACAGTACCGGCTAATTTACTACAAAACGCCATCGGGCTAACACACATGCTAACTCCTGTCAGTCACACGGGAGTCAGTAGTCTAGAAGAAGCGAACGAACGAACGGCCCACGGCTGTTTACCTCGCTGTTATTCCTTGAATCAATTATTTCATACGATATATTCTTGAATGAGGTCAGCCATAGGTGAAACGGGCGATGACATGTATACACAGCGAAAATTAGAAGGGAGCGAAGGGGAAACATCGCGAAGAAACCCTTACCAGCTGCTCCTGAGTTGTCAAGGCTTCCGCCATCTTGAAGCCTCCGCAACGTCGCAGCGGGCGCGCCCACTGGCCGCTCGTTCACGCCCAGAGTCAGACGAACGAGGCTCCGCCTGGACTGTGTGGGTTACTGGCAGCCTGTTTGTTTAATGGACCGCTCCGGTCTGCCCATTTTCCAACAGAGCATTGAGTCGATTAGAAGTTATGAAAAACAGCGAGATACAAATAATATATTGTATTGACTTCTCTGAAGCAACTCGACAGTGTTGCTTCATAGAAGTAACAAAGTGTTCAAATAGTTCCCAGAATCAGAACGTCAGAACATGCCCTCTTACAGGTCATTGCGAAAAATGATATTTTTAAATCCCCAAAAATTCTGAAAATTTCTTACAATTTGAAATTAAATATTGTAGTGCATTCAATGAGTCGTCCATGATAATCATGACTGTGGGAGGGAAGGATCGCCTGACAGTCTTGCAACAAATCAGAAGATATGACAGAAGACTATTGGTGTATTACAGTCTCATGATAATCACTAACAGCTCAATATGCTGTCAGCAGAGATGGTATTCCACAGTGACGTGTCCGAGATAACACCATCAGTTATTAGCAAGAACTGCTAATCCACCTCATTTGCTTTTGCTGCTCTGACTGGCCTTAAGTTTAGAAAGCCAGGCTTAGAGATGGTGGATGATTAAAACTTCCTCCTCTCTCTCTGCATTAGCATGATATGATATGATATGATATGATATGATATGATATGATATATTAATTGTAAAGTATTAATTTCTTTTACTACTGCGGTTTAGTTTGTAACACTTTGTACCTATATTATCTGTATTTATTATATTAACACATATTGTTATTGTTAACATCCATAAAAAGCAGGCTGTAAACGGAACCTTTGCAAAGAGCAGCCAAGATTCAGTCGGACGGGTTTAGAAGAGCACAGGGGTGGGACTCCGGCGGTATTTTTGATTCTATGTTTGTTTAGCTTTGCCCTGCGGAGCGTTTATACTTAGCAACCAAAACAAAAGAGACTTGTTGTCGTCTCTTTCAACAACATGAGATACAGTTTCTAATCCAGTGCAAAGAGCTGCAGAGCTCCTTGGCAGGTCAGTTGTTCTGAAGTTAGATAAACTCCAGGATGACCTCGGGTTCTCTGAAACAGAAAAGTTACCTGGGACAGCACCAGATCAAGAAGAAGACGAGGTACGTGCAGATCGCTGAAATGTGGAGTCCTGATCGTTATTGGTGCCTGAAAACAGCCAGTAGTTTGATGTCTGATGATGTTGTTAAGATGATCTTATTGTGAACACAGCGTCCTAGGCAACAGTGAGCCACAGGACGGAGAAATGCGGTTGCAGACATCAGGGAAAACAAAAAGACCTGTAAGCATGAATAAATATAGCCTCCTGGTAAGTGACGTGGCCTTATTTTTTCTCCCATTCCTTTATGTGTTTATGTCAAACCAGTCGAGGAAGACATATCTCTTTTTATCAGGGTGGAGCAGTTCCTCTTCCATTGGGCGATTCCACTTTAGCTCTAGATGAAGAAATGCTACAGGTTATGGATGCTGTTGATCTTTCTAAGGGTGAAGTTAAAAGGGATGTTAAGGAAAAACAAATTTCAGATCCATTTCCTCCTGTACGACCCACTACACCGAACGCACTCAGCACAATGGAGAGAAACTCTGGAATGATGAAGGAGCGAGAATCCAGTCCTTATCCAAGTGGAGGGGATGAGCCTCAGCAGAGAGGCTGTAGATCTAGAGGGGATTGTAACAGACCAGGATGGAGCGCCAACTGCAAAGACCTGGCTCAGAAGCTTCTTTTCAGTGAGGACTCTGGTGAAGTGGACCATCCTCAGAGAGACCCACACAATAACCATTCAGATAATCTCTCTGCCTCCGTATGCACTCTGCCTTGTATAGAAACAAATAACAGTAGAGAAGCAGACGGCTCTGGCAAGTAAGTCTTAGCTGAGGTGTACCATTCTGCTTTATGTTTATCTTAGATGTCTCACTGATGTTTCCTGCTCTCCTTGTTTAAATATAGGCAGAAACTCAGAAGAAGAAACTCTCCTCCCAGTGATGAGAAAGTTAACTCGAGTGAGAACATCAATCCACCTCTGGATGTATCTACAAAATATATTTTATTCAGTCCTACCCGCCTCGCAGCAGCCAGGCGAAGGGCCAAACTTCAGCAGTCGTTACAGAATCAGTCTGCATCTGTACTCACGGCGCCCAGTGGCCTGGAGCTCAGCGTGCTCAGCGACACGCTTCCTCTGCAAGGTGCAGTGTTGAATTCTATGTTTTACTTAATTCTTGTGCTCATGCATTTCTTTTGATCTTTTTGTATTTACATTGAACAAGGTAATATTAATCATTGACATGAAGAAAATGAATGCGAGACACCGTGCTATAATACAGTGCCTTGAAAAAGTATTCACTTAAATTTTTCCACATTATGTCACATTACATCTTCATATATTTTTATCAGGCAGAGAATGAGACACTGACCAGATCAGAAATGAAAACAGTTGGAGCAAAAATACAGGAGAATAATATAAGAAAACCTGTTGGAGGCTGCATGAAAATGGATCGGATTCACTTTCTGCTAGAATGACAACCATAAGCATATAGCCCGAGATACTTGGTTTAAGCATATATGTGTAAGAATGGCCCAGTCAAAGTCCAGTCTTAATTCCAGTTGAGCCCAAGACTGAAAGTATTCTTCGGTTTATTTTAATTTCTCCCCACTGTTTCTATGACAGCAGTAGTAATCATGAACATCTTTAAAAATATTAATAATTGCAGTTAATGTGTGCTGCGTAGTAATACAATTGAACGATGTAAAGCCTAGAAAACAACTGCAAAGTTTCTTCTGTCAGATGTTTATTGGGTTTTCTTGTTTTTTTTAGAGGGATATTTGTGATTTTTTAAAAACTTTGACAGTGAAGTTCTATCACAGCCAATCTATTAACAAAAATGATCAAATGTCAATTCTTAAATACTTTTTTATCACTTATTTTGTTATCACAATAAATACTTTAAATTTACTGTAGTTGTACTACGACAGTATATGAAAAAGTTCAAAGTATATGAACTCAAGACACTTTATGTTGCCACGTGTTGACCAAAAAGACAAATTAAGACAGTCTTAAAGCAGATTCTGTTGACAGACAAAACAAATTACCTCTGGAACTTTATTTAAATGAACCAAAAAACTGGAAAACTTTGTAAATCAGGAGCTTCTAGAGAAGAGGTCCACTTTACAGATAAAATCTTTAAAACCTCTTTGAAAAGTACATTTCTATCATGCCGTGACAGTTTTGAACTTCAACACAGGCGTGGCCTTGCGTGCTCCTGAGCAGCAGGCTGAAAAGCTGCTGTTATCCAGCTGGGGCTTACCAAAGCCTGTTCTAGAGCGCTACCAGAAACACGGAGTCACTCAGATGTTTGAATGGCAGGCTCAGTGCCTGACTGTTGGACAGGTTTTGCCTGGAGGGAACCTTGTGTACTCTGGTGAGGGCAACAGTATTTATCCACAATACAGCTTCCAGAACAGGGCACTTTTCTCATTTCATCTCACAATGTGCTTTTAATTTAAGCCCCCACTAGTGCTGGTAAAACTCTGGTTTCGGAGCTGCTGATCCTGAAGCGCGTGCTGGAGACCAAAAGAAAAGCGCTTTTCATTTTGCCATTTGTGTCTGTGGCCAAAGAAAAGATGCACCACCTTCAGGTGATAGAGAGGGGAAAAAATTGTGCATATTATTTTTATATTCAGTATGTTTTCAGATCTAACTCTTTTTTTGTTTCTGTTACTCTGCAGAGTGTGTTTGAAGAGGCTGGGATTCGTGTGGAGGGTTACATGGGGAGTACTTCGGCTGCAGGAGGGTTCACCACGTTGGATGTGGCTGTTTGCACCATAGAAAAAGCCAATTCTTTAATTAACAGACTGATTGAGGAAAATAGCATGGGTCTACTAGGTAATATACCTGTCAGAGATAATTTCGAATTGTTAAAAGTCAAGAAAACTGCAGCGTTTGACCTTTCTTGCTTAGATTACTTTCACATGCTGAATTAAACACATTTTTTTCTGTTTTACAATGTATAAAGACATAAAACCTCATATGTTTAATAAAAACAGTTACATGCTGAAATAAAGTACACAACTTTCTTTTTTGCAGGTTTTATTGCATGTATTCATCATCACTGCATCATAAAAATGACATATTGAATGATTTTTATTTTGCAAGGCATGGTGGTGGTTGATGAGTTACATATGGTTGGAGATTCTGGAAGGGGATACCTACTGGAACTGCTCTTAACCAAAATCCGCTACGTCGCACAGAAGCAGAACACATCCGGGTCTGTGTCTCCCATCTTATCTTTTTAGCATTTCTTTCTAAAACTTTAATGCTAACCAGTGCTACAGGTCTCTTTCAGAGGGCGTACAGATCATCGGCATGAGTGCCACTTTACCAAATCTCTCTCTGCTGGCTGGCTGGTTGAGTGCAGATTTATACCAAACGGATTACAGGCCCGTTCCCCTGCAGGAACATCTCAAAGTGGGATGCAACATGTACGACAAGAGCCTTTCCGTGGTTCGACAGTTTGCCCCTGCTCTTAATATTAAGGTAACCTGAGTGGGATGTTCTGAGTCTCTACTGAATGACGTTAGCAACTTTTCCACCTAGTCACATTACATCTTTGTAATCAATCACAATTATCATATAATGTGACTCTTCTGCAAGCATTTAATTATTTAACTATTACAGTTACAAAAATTGTTAAAAAACAGTTTTATTCACATTGAATTTTACGATTGAGTTTCAAATTAACTGACAATATTCTGGAGCACTACTAAGAGTAAGGCTTTATCTACAGTTTGCAGTCAGATCAAAGTTCGAATGAGCTCAATGTCATGAATCATCCCAATTGTTTTAGTAATAGCATTATTTGTTTGTGTTTGACTAGCCATGACATGCCTGTGCACGTATGACTCTGTTAAAGGGTGACGACGATCATATTGTGAGCTTGTGTTATGAAACTGTGAAAGAAGGCCACTCGGTGCTGCTGTTCTGTCCCTCAAAGAACTGGTGTGAAAAGCTGGCTGATACCATCGCCAGAGCATTCTTTAACCTCAAACATGCAGGTATTTAAAAATACAATCACCATCACTCTATATTACCAGTTAGCGTGTTTTAGTTGTTGTTGTTTTTTTATTTTTTTATCTTTATTTGAGTTTGGTATTCTACTTAAAGGACAAGTGTCAATATTTCTGGGTGGCGTTTTATTTCTTCCAGATCTTCAGAGAGAAGCTGTGCCTCAGCCTGTGTGTCTAGATACAGAGGGCTTAGATGACGTTATAGCTCAGCTGAGGAGAACTCCAGCTGGTCTTGATCCCATCCTACAGTGCACTGTCCCATGGGGGGTGGCCTTCCACCACGCCGGTGAACACTCAGTCCTTCATCGTCACTAAAATTCAACCCGTCTAGTTTGTGATTAAGAACGGTTCTCTCTGCAGGGTTGACGTTTGATGAGCGGGATGTGCTGGAGGGAGCGTTTCGTCAGGGATTGATCAGAGTTCTGGCTGCCACCTCCACCCTTTCATCAGGAGTCAATCTTCCGGCTCGCAGGGTCATCATTCGAACTCCAACTTTTAACGGACGCTTGCTGGACCCGCTCACATACAAACAGATGGCTGGACGAGCAGGGAGGAAAGGAGTGGACACCATAGGTATGGCAACAGGGAGAAGTTCACTGTACCTAGTAATTTGATGCTGTGGAGATTTGAAGTATCTTTTATAGTAGTGTTTCTATTCATTTCCTCTAGGTGAAAGTGTGCTTGTGTGTAAGCAGAATGAGCGTCAGAAGGGCATTAGTCTCCTTAAGGGAGACCTTCAGCCAATCAGCAGCTGCCTGGTGAGACGGGAAGGCGAGGGTGTAACCACCAGCATGCTGAGAGCGATCCTGGAGGTAAAATGAATATTAATGAAGAAAACAATGGATGAGCCAAGCATTTTCTCCCTTTTGTGTAATAACACAACAAACTTGTAAAATTAATTTATCTTACATTGCATTTCTCTTATTTTTGTTACGCTATAACCACAACTTTCAGTGCATTTAATTTGAATTTTGATCAAACATATCAAGACAAAGTTATGGATATTGTAAAGTGAAAGGAAAGGGAAGCAGTGAGAAAGATATGTCTCTACCAGCTATGCCCTGTGGGAAATTGTGTCCCATTATTTTAACAAAATTGCTTAAGCTGAGCCAAATTGGAGACAGAACATCCATTTTTGACTCTTGTTGTAGATTCAGTTAGACTTAGGTCTGGACTTTGACTAGACCACTCTCACAGATGAATATTCTTTGATCTAAAATTATAGTTCTGGCTGTATGTTTCATGTTTTTGAACCTCCACCTCAATTTCAAGCATTTCTACACACCTTAACTTTCAGATTTAATAAAAATGTGTTTATTTACACTTCACAATAATTCTCATCTCTTGCATAATTTAAAAAATACACTAAAACTTATGCTTGTAATGTGTAAAAAAAAAAAAAACCACACATTTAAATTTCTTTTTTTTAATTTTATGAAACCACCTTCTTCTTTCAGATTATTGTTGGAGGTGTGGCCAGATCTCCACAGGATGTGAGGTTGTACGCCTCATGCTCCCTTTTAGCTGCCAGCATGAAAAGTGACAACAAGACCGAATCTAATAAGCAGACCAGCAAAGGAGCTATTGAGGCTTGTGTTGAATGGCTGATGGGAAATGAATTTATTAGTATTCAAAAGGATGGGGAAGGTAATGCCATGGTTTACTATTCTTATTAAATTTAGATTTATGCTTTACTTCACAAAATGTGTAGAAAACTTCCAGTAACCTTTAATTTACTCTAAAAAGCTCAAATTTGAGTTGAAAGTATGAAATATATTCACATATTTTATCATCACAGGTTGAGCCTTATTGTTTTAGTTTTCTTATGTTTTCTAATTATTTTCATGGTTTTTCTTCTTCACCTCCAGATGAGCAGTATTGTCCAACCCAACTAGGGGCTGCCACTCTTTCTTCATCCCTCTCTCCTCCAGAGGCTTTGGGAATATTTGCAGATCTCCAACGGGCAATGAAGGGATTCGTACTCGAAAATGATTTGCACATTCTGTATCTGGTATGCATGAAATAACCTAGCAGTGAATAAATCAAATTCTGCTAATTGTGGTAAAATTTTAAACTTATATTCCTCATAAGGCAACAAAAAGCAGTTCTTTGTAAGGTCATAGAAGTCCTGTTTCTAAAATTTCAGATTACGCCACTGTATGCAGAGTGGACTACAATAGATTGGTATCAGTTTTTCTGCCTGTGGGAGCAGATGCCTTCCTCAATGAAGAGAGTGGCGGAGCTGGTTGGTGTCCAGGAAGGCTTTCTTGCACGATCTGTCAGCGGCAAACTTGTTGCCAAGACTGAAAAGCAGCTCAGACAGATGGCCATTCATAAACGGTAAAGCACCTATTTAAAAGTTGTTTTTGTAGAGGAGTAAATGTAAGAATATTTATGATGAAAATAAACTACAGCAAGGTTAATGGGTGATAACTTATAAAATTTCTACTGAAATGAACTTTCTGCTCTTTTCTCAGGTTTTTCACAACACTTGTTCTCCAGGATCTGGTCAGCGAAGTGCCTCTGGGAACTGTTGCTTCTAAGTACAGCTGCAATCGAGGACAGCTGCAGTCTCTCCAACAATCTGCTTCCACATATGCAGGTACATACTTGAGTGTTGTCATGTGCCTTTAGTAGTAAACCTCATGATCACTAATTATATCGCTTTAAACTCTACACAAGTTTAGGGAGCAGTAACATGGATCCAAAACACTTTTCCACATGTGCTACCTTCAGCTACAGCCAAATGTTTTCAGGATTCTTGACATTTATCTCAGTGTGAAACTCTCAGTCCCGCTGTCGTCTTTCAGGAATGGTGACCGTGTTCTGCAAGCGTCTGGGCTGGCATAACATGGAGCTGCTGTTGTCTCAGTACCAGACCAGGCTGAGCTTTGGAGTCCAGAGAGAGCTTGTCGATCTGGTTCGGATTTCCCTTCTGAACGCAACGCGAGCCAGAGCGCTCTACGCCCAGGGGCTCTGCACAGTAGCTGAAGTAGCCCGGGCCACAGTTCCTGACGTGGAGAAAGCGTTAAGGAACGCCGTCCCATTCAAGAGGTAGATGTGAACTGGATTATGTATTTTCTATGAAATTTTAGAATACTGGTATTTTTCCAAGAAGAACAAATGTAATTCTGTTGAGAAACCAATTAAATCTCAACACAAAGTGGTGAGATTTAATTGGTTCACATTGTCCATCTGTGGAATAGAATTTATTTTTACTTGATCCATCCCAAAACTTGAAATGAATCACAGCTCCATCAAGAAGCACCATCATAGATTCAGAAAACATTATTAATCCCAGAGTCATAAAGTAAATCTAAGCACATAATGAAAAAATAAACAAATGTATGTTTAGTCAAACATTAATTAATAGTAAGCTTTAATTTACCAGTTCTAAGCGAGCGGTGGATGAGAGCGAGATGGAGGCGGCAGAGAGGCGGAACCTGCGCTGTGTGTGGGTCACCGGCGGACGGGCTCTGACCGAACAGGAAGCAGCTGCCGAGATCGTCTCTGAAGCCAGGCTCCTCCTTCAAGAGGACCTGGCTCAGCTTGGAGTTCACTGGGATCCATCAATACTTCCTCCACAGTCCTCCTCTGAAAGTAGCTCAGATGATTACACCAGTGGGGATTCAGATGATTCGTCTGCCTCTTACTCCAGCCCGCACCAATCACCAACAGATAGGACTAAAGAGCATCAAGCGAGAAGGTGCAGGGACAAGAGGAAAGACGGTGAGAATTATAGAGAGGTTAGGAGACATGCAGAAATCGACAAAGGAATTACTGGCGGGAAAAACGTGTTAGAAGAAAAATCAATGAAGCAAAATGTGATGAAATCTGAATTCTGTGAAGTTCTAGTAGAAAGATCTGACAAAAGAATGAAAGCAAAACCAAAGACATCAGACCAAAATGATGCTGAACATACAGAGAAAAAACAAGAAAGCAAAGGGGAAATGTTGGAAAAAAACAAAATACAGGAAGAAGAGATGAATAAAGGAAACAAACAAATTGGAGAAGCAAATCTTCCCCATTTAAATTCCCCTGCTCCTGAAAGGAGCCTAACACAAGAGCTGGCTGACATTATTCCCAGCCCTCTCCCTCAGCTGCCCCCTCAGGCTCAACCCCTATCCTCTCCAACCCCGGCCCCTTGGTTCAGACCTCCGATTTCTTGCTTAGAGCCACAACAAAGCAGAGCAAAAGCAGACTTTTCTTCATCCCCTCTGCAGCCAGGGAGTCTAAAACACTCAATCGCATTAAGCAAAATCCTCCAGTCAATCCAAACTGATCGGGCTCTGCAGGATCAGTTGCATCCTGTTGACAGGTTACACTCAAAACCCCCAAACACAACGCCTGTAACCTCTCAGGAAAAGTCAGATGATATTTCTACACCTACGCATGCAGACTTGTCAACATCTTCTCCTGCCTCTGCTCCCCTGTTCACTCCCGAGGCCAAACGAAGAAGAACCGAAGCCGGAGGGGTGGATACATTTTCATCTCCTGAGCTGTACGGAGGCAGTAGGCCTGAGGAAGTGGGGCAGGATGGGGTGGAAGAAGAAAGTTTCAGCAAAAGCTTTGACTTGGACTCTCAGACAGAAAGAATTATAGTTCAACATGAGTTCAGCGGCATAGCTGCAGAAACAGAAGGGGGAGTAGAACCGCTGAGGGTACAACAGGAGGATTCAGTAGAGGGAGCTGAACATGACAGAAGAAATGAAGGCCTTCAGACAGCGTCTCCCAGATTCAATATTTCTGTGACAGAGAGCCAACTGGAGCTCATCCTCAACACAAACCACAAAGTAAGTGATGCCATCATTTCCAGTGACCTCCAGAAGTATTCACATCACTTAAACTGTTTTTTCTTTTATGTTTTATTATGTACTAGAAGTCTAAATGAGCAGCTTTATTACGATACAATATCATTTTGGTTTGTTTGGATGACAATGCAAACAAACCACAAAGTTTTTTGAAATCACAAATTCTGCCATTATATGATTTCGATTCGAATCACAAGTCAGATCAATATGATGCAATATGACACTCCCATCTAATACAATTATTTACAAATAAATGATTTTACAAAAACAATTAAAATATTATCTAACCCCAAGAAATACATTAAAGTTCATGGTCAGTCATGAAACAATGTGGAAAATATGAAGCGGTGTGAATACTTTTGTGTGATATAAATGCCTGGAAGCATTTGGAGCATCATTAAATCTATGAAATTGGTGTCTTTCAGATATCCCCCAGTCCAGCTGGAAGCAGAAACGACCAAGACAAAGACGAAAACACACTCAACAGTCGGCTTCCCAACAATAACAAGGCTGCAGCAGAGAGTCCAAACAGAAGCAGCAGCTTCCTGTTCGACAGCATGTACGACAGTCTTCTCCTGGATGCTCTGCAACCAAACCAGTCACTTGAACCAGCAGGTGAAGAAGAATCTCCTAGCCCACGTCCCGCTCCGTCAGCCCAGCAGAGGCGACGCAGTGAGTTTCTCGCCAATCAGGAGGCGGAGGAGCAGGAGGCGATCCAGTGGGGCGAGTCCTCCTTCATTCTGTCCGAGTGGGGGGACTCGCTCTTGGTGGGTGAACACTTTCTGGAGCGGCAGAGTTTACTGAGACACGCAGAGAGAACTGAAGAAAACCAAGAGCTGCAGCGACCAAACGAAGATGAAGAGCTGATTTTAAAATCCCACAATGAGTCTGACGAGGAGAAACAAGGCGATGATCAGCCTTGCAATCAAAATGATCAACAATTTACTGATAAAAGCTTAGATGAGGGAAAAAATGCACAGCAGGTTGAAGAGAAAACCAACAAAGAAAATAACAGGGAAAATTTAGTTGCCAAACAGCTGCTTGTCCAAAATTCCCTTGACAGTGTTTTTTCTTGCAGTCCTGAGTTACAGGCAATCTTTGACCGCTGGCCTAGTATGTCTGACCAGCCTGATGCTCCTGCTTCAACCACAGCTGATGCTTCTGAGTTACGCCGTCCAGCAACACATCTGGACAGAAAGAGGAAGAAATCCCAACATCCTGACGCTGCTGAAACGGTACAGATCACAGAGAGACCAGGCTCTGCCGGGGACCTCATTCCCCCGACGCAGGCCACGCCCCCTGTCACACCAAGAGTGAAACTCACCACCTCCTCTGTCCACACACCTGTCGTTGCTCAGCCTCTCAAACAGTCGACCCCCTCAAACCGTCTTCAAGAGAAACGCGCCACATCCCACGCTGCGAACAATCACTTGAAGGCAGCTGTTTCGTTTTTTGATAGCAGGCCGCAAAAAAGACTCTGCCTCCCCCCACAGAGCGTCGCCTCTCCACCGTCCCCCCAGCCCAGACCTCCATCTGACACAGAGCCCTCGCTGAGCCCTGAGGGGTTCTCTCTCCAGCTGTCCCAGGAGGCCTCTATCTGCTGCAGCAACTCCGGGAGCTTTTCCATCATAGACGTGGCGAGCGACAGAATCCTTTTTTATACTTTCATTAAAGAGTGGAAAACAAAAGAGCGGTTCTCTATTGCTTTGGCTTGCGAGAAGCGAGAGTGCGGGCAGCACCCGGAGGATGAAATAGGAGGGAAACATAAGAGAGGTGAGGAAAAAGTTCAAGAAAATGTTTGATCTTCTCAGTTTTTGTTTAAGAATTTAATTTAATTTAATTTAATTTTTTTTTGCATTTTCTTTTTGTGCAGCATCAGAAGCTCATCTAAAGCTCGATGGTTTTCCAGTAAGAGGCAGCGAAGGCCTTACTTTGATTGGACTTTCTGTCTGCTGGGGAGCCAGAGATGCATACTATATTTCTCTACAGCAAGAGCAGAGAAAAGGTATTGATGAAAACAGGCACACTGATGCAAAGTTCCCCCCGTTATAAATATGTCTGTAGCTGAAACTGTCTGATCCCCATCAGGTCTGAGCGCCAGTCTGGCTCCTCCTCCACTCGATGATGCTCTGCCAGTGAGGGAAAGGCTGGAGCAGGTGAAGGTCTGTCTGAGCGGACAGCTGACCCATCTCAAGGGCCGTGTGACTGTCGTGTATGACATCATCAAGGTGTACAAGAGGCTGGTACAGAGCTGTGGCATCAGCCTGGAGGGAAATTGTGAGGATCCAAAGGTAGGAGAAGTAAATAGTTAGAATCAACTGTTTTTATTAGGATTGTTTGTGAAACAATTGCAGGCAGCAATTGTAAAGTGAAAGGAAAATGTCACATTTTTATGCAAATGAGACTCTCAGAAGTGTGTCATGCATTTGTATTCAGCCTGCCTATGTCAATACTTGGTTAAACCCAAATATGAACCTTTCCCTTGGTCTTCATGATGGAAGTGTCAAGATGTGGGTTGGTTTCTGAGTGGACAACTACTGCAAACTTTTAACAGGATCTCAGGGAATTTTTTTGGCAAGTGTCTGAAAACTGAAAAGAGGAGAAGAAATCTGGGGGGGGACAAACCCCAGCATCAGAAACTAATTTCAACAAGAATTTACATATCTGTCTATATATGTTTGACATTAGTAGAACATTAGATTCTTGAAATATGAAGACACTGTTTGACAAATAGAAACCAAACTAAACTGATCCTTATTCCGGCCGCTTCACATTAACAGGACGACATTATCTACAAAAAGCAGAGACGCCATCCTAAGGCCACCAAACCACATCTCCTCAACACCTTGGCTGTGTCTATAAATTCCATCCATAGAAACAATGAATAGAATCGGTAGCAAAGGGCAACCTTGGCAGAGACCAGCTCTTACCGGAAACCTTTGAAATGATTATTAGTATTTAAAAATTGGGATCAAACTCAGAGGGAAATTGTAAGGAATGTAAATAGCCATGCATCTGTCCATCCCAGGTTGCCTGCTGGCTGCTGGATCCTGGCAGTGAGGAAAGAACTCTCGCCAACATGGTGACCGTCTATTGTCCCGAAGAATTACCCCTGCTGGATGGTCTCGGGAACGCACTGTCCCACTGTCCTCGAGTCAGAGCCGCAACCAAGAGCGTCCTCATACAGTCTGTGATGAACCATCTCTCCGGTCTGCTAGAGCAAGATGGCACACTGGGTAGAAATGCTGCGTCTATAAAGCCAGTGGTGAAAATGTGGCTTTCGGTGATGGTTTTTAGTAACCCGATATGACTCTGTCAGATGTGTTTAGGAGGATAGAGATGCCTTCCCAGGTTTGTCTGGCTCTGTTAGAACTGAACGGAGTCGGCTTCAGCGCGGAGGAGTGCGAGAGACAAAAACATGTGATGCAGGCCAAACTGTCGGCGCTGGAAGCTGAGGCTTACAGCCTGGCTGGGCACACCTTCTCCCTCACAAGTGTTGACGACATAGCACAGGTCCAACTCTCATCTTCTCCAGCTGATTTAGCACAAAGCAAATAGATCAGCAAAGAAAAAAAAGCCCAAATGATTTAATGACGTATTTTCTTACCTTGCCACGATAGGTGTTGTTTTTGGAGCTTCATCTGCCTCCAAATGGAGACATAAGTGGACCAAGAAATAAGAAGACTCTGGGCTACACCAGGAGAGGCGGCGGCAGAGTGCGACTTGGGAAGCAGTTCAGCACCACCAAGGTGCAGCCAATTAGCTACGAAACTATTTAGTGATCCTCTTTGTCTTTTAAATTAAACTGAAAATGAAATTAGGGTTTACTGTTATGACTGTCTTATGTAGAAATATTAATCTAAAGAGACAAATTGTACCAATGCTGAATCAGACTCAATATTATTTATTATTACTATTTATTAAAATCAAGTTTACATAAATTTCTGAAGTATTTGGTAGCTTTTGAACTGTGAATTGTGTTAAATGTTTTGCGTTTGCTCACACAAACCTCTCACAATAGTTCACTGGAGTGCAAGTCCATTGGGTTTGTGATTTTAACTGATCTAAAACAAGAGAAGTTTGGCCTGATTTAACTTCAGACAGTGAGAAAAAAGAATTATATTTTTATTGAGTGCATGCAAGCGTTTGGTTTTAGCTGTATGTCGGCTACAGATTAGAAACTTGCGTATTTTGTTTCTTTTAAGATGTATAAAATATGTTGTTTGACTCTGAATCTTGTTAGGCAACCTCATTAAATCAAATTCACTGGATTTTACTTGAAGCAAAAAAGTCTTATATCTAAAATCTAGATTTCCTTTTTCAGGATGTTTTAGAAAAACTTCGTCCCCTGCACCCTTTGCCAGCTGTCGTCCTGGAGTGGCGGAGAATCACCAACGCCTTGACTAAAGTGGTGTTTCCCCTGCAGAGGGAGAAGCAGTATCATCCTACACTGGATATGGACAGAATATACCCCATTGCACAAACACACACGGCAACAGGTGCAGCACAGAGCGTCTGTGTTTACAAAGCTTCACTAAAATCAGACTGTTTAACCTGGTTATTATGGATCATTTTTATTCAAGGCAAATCTAACCAATGGATTTAACCAGATTCCTATGTTCAGGCAGAGTGAGCTTCACTGAGCCAAACATCCAGAACGTCCCCAAAGATTTTGAGATTTGCATGCCTACAGTGGTGGGAGAAAGCCCTCCTTCTCAGGGTGGCTTCCAAATGCCCAACAAGCTGGGGTAGGTGCGCTCTTGGTCGAATTTGCATTGGTTTTGATCATTTTTCACATTTTGCCTGCTTGTGTATATGTATACAGCAGTTATGAAACGCTCTCTTGTTGAAGAAAAGTCATGACGTCTCATTTTCATTTTGCCACAAGTTATGCACGGGTTGTGTGAAACAAAGTGCTTTGAACTGTGGTGAAAATCTGGGGAGGGAATCAGTTAAAATGCAGCAGAGTCAGAGCTACAAAAGATTGATTTAGAGCAATGCATAATGGCCTAGTCAAAGCCCAGACCTATATCAGTTTGACACACCCACTTTTGACCCAAGTGCCGCAGTTGCTCATGCAAATAATTAAGAATCGGAATCGGTCTTATTCATGAAGCAAGAAAACTGACTTCAGCTTCACCTTGCTCTCAGTGAAGATATTTAAAATATAGAAAAATAGGAAATAAAAAGTTTTTGTTCTCTTTCTTGCAAATATGTATGCATACAGTGTTTTTATAAATGAGGTTTACAAGACTGAATTAGAGAAATTGTCCCTATGGCAGCTAGTTAGCACTGAGCCAAAGGTAAAATCCTTAAAAGTTTGGATCCAGGATTTTTTCTGTTGTGTAGATTGTAATCTAGGGGGAAATGTGGCTGTTTCACCCCTCAATTCTCTTCCTGGTTTTTTGTTATTTTAACCTTTCACATCATTTTAAATCATGTAAAACTTTCTCTCTTTAGATAAAGAGTCTGTCTCCATTAATTAAAACAACATTGTTATGTTTTTTATGTTCATAATTATGAACAAGAACTTCCTGGTCGTTCCATCTGCTGCCTAAGAAAACGGATTAAACCAGATTCCATGGCTTTTATTTGACATTGACAGGAAGGACTGAAGATGACTGATCTGTTTCTGTTGTTACAGAAAGAGGAGAAACTCTGCTGCACCTTTTCCTGCAGCTGCAGAACAAGGCCCGGCCTTCGCTGTCAGCATGAGACATGCATTTATTCCCTTCTCAGGTTTAAATCAGCATGCTGTATTCTTATGGAATATGTAGAGATTTTCCCAGTGGCTTTGTTCAAACCTAATTGTCCATGTTTTCCTGTGTAAAACTGAAGGAGGAATGATACTGGCAGCTGATTACTCTCAACTGGAACTGAGAGTGCTGGCTCACCTCTCCAAGGATCAGCGCCTCCTGCAGGTCAGCGGTGCAGCAAAACAATGCAATAAACAAAATGAACAGAAACCTGACACGCTGTGTGCTCACAAGGTGCTGAATGGAGGAGCTGACGTGTTTCGTTGCATTGCTGCTGAATGGAAAAGTGTCGATCCAGAGTCTGTGCAGGACAGCCTCAGACAACAGGCGAAACAGGTTGGGATACAGAGAACAGCAGATCTGGGGATGTGATGATTCATTTTATGACCTCTGATGATCGTATGTTCTTCTTTGCTAAAAGATTTGCTACGGCATCATCTATGGAATGGGAGCAAAGTCACTCGGGGAGCAAATGGGAGTAGAGGAGAACGACGCAGCCTGCTACATCGAGAGTTTCAAAGCGAGATACAAAGGTATGCAGACATCTGCAATACTACTGAGCTGCACAGCAGAAATAAACAGGATCCGTTTACTGTACGTTGAAGTTGTCCTGATATTGTGCTGTTTCAAGATTCAACTATACCCCATACAGGTTTTGCATTGAAAAGTGTAATAAGACTGATCTTAGTCATTATTCCATACATGTAACATCCACCAGTACCTTCAGTAGGGAAACAGCCTCACAGAATGAGGAGTTTGTTGTTTTTACCTGAAAGTTTCACCTCAACTCAAGACATATTGAGGTTAAATTGTTCTTTTTGTTGTTTGACCTTTGAAAAACCTGATTTTAAAAATACCTGAAGTTGACTTGATGAATGGCTGATGTATTGGAAAATAATCAAAATGACTGGAAACCTGTTGGTCGCCGATTATAAGAGGAGTTTGACTATAATTTGTTTCTTTTGAGAAATGCCAGCCTCTTTTCATTACAGAAGACTTCTTGGTTGAATGAAAATAAATTCAAATATCTTCAAATCCCTCATACCAGCATTCTGTCTTGTCTTTCAGGGATCAACACTTTTCTTAAACAGACTGTGAAGAAGTGCTTAAAGGACGGCTATGTTCAGACGCTGATGGGCCGCCGGAGATATTTAGCAGGGATCTCCAGCACAAATCCACACGTCAAAGCTCATGTGAGCAAACCTGACAATTAAGGTTTAGTGGTAAAATAACACAAAAAGCTTACTTCTGTTTCCTTGCCTCCCGACTCCTCCGCCACTCATTCAGGCAGAGCGGCAGGCGGTGAACACGACGGTGCAGGGCTCGGCAGCCGACATCGTCAAACTGGCGACCATCAACATCCAGAAACGGTTACGAAAAACATATCCTGCGGCCCCATTGTCTCACCAACACACACACTCAGGTGAACTTCCCACAATTCCTCCTTTTCTCTTTTCGCATTTACACTTTCAGATTGTGACCTTTAACACCATCAATCTCAATTTGTAATTCCCCCTCCAGCTCACAGTCACCGCAGAATTGGGACGTCTCGGCTCAGGGGAGCCTATTTTGTCCTGCAGCTGCATGATGAGCTCATCTACGAAACCACAGAACAGGATCTCATACAGGTATTAGGAGCACTGTTTGGGTTATGACGTTTGAGCAGAATGGTGCTTTTATTTTCTGACATTTTCTCTCCAGGTTGCACAGATAGTCAAAAGGGAGATGGAGTCAGCAGTGAAGCTGTATGTGAAGCTCAAAGCCAAAGTCAAAGTTGGACCCAGTTGGGGAAACCTGCAGGACCTCGATATATAAACCGAGTCTTAAATGATGGCATGAACTGTAATGCTGCGCTGTAGCTTTTGTATATACTTTCATCTGCACAAAGAATTTTTAATCATATTGACGATGAGATTCGACATGAACCAGTCTGGTTTTGTACATGTTTTATAGGCAGACAACAGAGATGCACCAATCATTTGGCTATATATACTGCAAACTATTCTCATTTTCAGTCTATAGTTATTTACACTAAATTGGATTTAAAAGTCAAAAGCTCTAAGACTCATTAAAACTGGTATTTGACCAGGAAAAAAGCTTGATTGGTACATCTTTGACACTAATATGGAGGATGTCTGATGTAATGAATTGGAAATGTTTGCTTTTTGAGTTGGATGATCATAAAGACTCAGCAGGTTTATTCTTGATTTTATTCTGAAGTCACATTTTATTGGACCATAAGTTGAGCCGGCTTTCACAAGAACATACATCTTTGTTCTCAACAAAACAGATTTGTCTTATACTTATAAAGTCCAAAAGACATTTCTTGTTTAAAACAAAAAACATTCAATGGATGAATGAGAATGCAGCCAATCTCCAAACTGTTTTCAGGTCAGTATTTTCATCAAAAAGCAGATAACCTTTGACTTCTTCCTCCTAAGTTTTCAACAAGTTGGAACTCCATTCAGAACTACTAAGATATGCCTTCAATTATAAGCCAATAGATAATTTCAAAGTCCTTTGATGCAGCCTCCAACTGGAACAACACAGGAGTAAATACACTAATGATTCAGCTCATCGCCAACAATTAACCAGTGCACCATGACTCAACAGAGCTCATCAACACGAGGCTCAGTTCGACACAAAAAAATTAGTAACAAGTAAATAAATACATGTCTCATGAAAACATCTGTGAACAACGATAAAGAAAAATGTGTTTTTTTTTAAAACAAAGTATGAAAACATCTGCTCATCCTCTTTACCTAAAGGACTTTACTTTCCAACATGGAGGACACTGTCAGTGCAGTCATTAGAAAAGAAAATGAGATGGGCAAGACCAGCAGCTACATTTGAGTGTTACTGGCTCCTCACATCAGTTGCATCGTTTGATTGAAGTGCAGTGTGGCAAAATTATTCTCTTCCAGTGACGAAGCACATGAGGGTGTAGATGATGGTCATTTTTCTTAAACACTGTTGTGATATCACCATTGTTTTTATGACCCCAAAACCAACAATCATCTGGAGACACATTTATAGTCAGCATCTTTGGTCATTTTGTCGCTGGCCTATTGGACCCCTTTAACTATACAACAGCTTGATCTGTTTCTATGAACACAAGAGTGGCCAAAAGTTGATTTCTAAAGAGTAAGGTGAAGTGACGAGTGCCAAAGGGAAGGATTAACTGAGCCAGGCAGATAAAGAAATTGGTTATCAGAAGGGGGGGAAGAAAAAAAATCATTTAAGGCATCAACACAGGCAGAGCTGTGCATTTCAGAGTAAAAACCAGAATATATGTACAGAGAGGTACAATAATAAGTGCTACTTAACTTCCTGGCTATTTGTGCAGCAAGAACCCCTATCTTTCTTGCTGCATGAAGCTCTGGAGATGGGAGGGGAGATGGCAGTGGGGTTGTGCTGGGGCCAGGAGTTTTGCCGTAGTCAAATCCAAACCTGAAGGGAAAACTCTTGTCCCTTCCAGGCTTCTGTTCTTGATGGAGTGGGGAAAAGGAGGTGGAGTATAACAGAGTGCTTGAAGTAAGAGAAATAAGGACACCATAGGTTTTTGAGGGCGACGTCTCTGGAGCTGTCAGGGTGCCTTGTTCTCCGGGCTGAAGTAGTACCTGACAGGAGGACCAGGGAGATCCTCGTCTCCGTCTGATTCTGGAGCGAATGATACGGTGAGGTCGACATAGCGACGGGCCGCCGATGGCTTGATAAGCTTCTGCATCCTGCAGGAGACGGCGGATAAAAGCTTTAAAGAAAGAATATTTTAAAATGGAAACATTTTAGGAGTGAAGTCTTTACGTCAGCTTGAGTCTCTTTGAATGTCCTGGCATCACAGGAACGTAGAGCATCTTTACACCATGGACTACCATGCTCGGTTCAATCCCGTACTTTTCCTACAAAAACATGAAATCGTCAACTTTAAAATGTTTGAAAATGAGTAAATGCAAAGTATGGAAACACTAAATCAGCCAGAGATCTCAGACAATTTTTCCTATTTTGATTTTCCATCTGCCCTATTCAATAATGCATGAAAACTAAGAAATGCCTCCAGATTTAGTTTAAACGCATCACTTAACAGATATATTTTCTGTGCAACTGAAAATTATCTGAGGTTTCTTTTCTGAATAGGAAACAAAATGAGAATGGGTCAAAATCAAGCTTTGCATCAGCCTGGAGAAGGACGATGGCTGCATGTTGAGTTTGCAAATATTTGTTGGGCTTAAAAAGTAAAGTTGCAACTGAGACAGAGCTGAATTATGCAAAGGAATGTCTCACCCTCACTGCATTCATGAAGTCAGAGAGAGTGAAATCCTCGTGGCCGAAGATAGTCCAGCAGTCCCAAATAGAAAAGTAGATGTTGTTCCTGGAAAAGAGGTCACATTCACTACCTTAATAAAAACTGGTTCGAATGAAGACGTGAGATTCATTAAAGGGTAACATCTTATATTAGCAAAAGTGCTTCTGTTGTAAGTTTATCAGCATGGTGGCAATGTGTGCATGATGGAGGAAATCTACTGATCCTTCTACCTGATGGGCGTCCGTTTAACGGGGGCGGGCTCCGTGAGCACCACCACTGGAATGGCCAAGTTAAAGAAGCAGTTCTTGAAAGAATCAAATCCGTATCCACCGACCACCTTGACCAACTCCAGTGCCACCTAAATCATTAAAAATAACTATAATGTTAGCATTCAGCCATATTTTAATTCATGAAAAGCACTCTATTCATGTCAAATCAAGGCATGAAAGTTAACTGTTTATTAGAGCAAACAAGAACTGAACTCAAATTCAAGTTTGCTCAAATCATGAAATTTCTTCAACAGCTTTAAACACATATACTTTTCAGGTTTACTTTGAATACATTTCAGCTTTCTTCACAGTTTTGCACAACTTTCTGTTTGTCACATGGAACTGAAATAATGTACAATCAAGTCTGTTCTTCTAAATGTTCGATGGCGGTTCTCACCAGTCCCGCCACGGCAGCGGTTGCTGTAGCGATGGCGGGGATGATTTTCCCGGCGATGCGTTTTGTCTTCAGTCTGTCTGCCGGCTCAATAGAGTACATCCGGGCTCGGATGGAGGAGGCCGACGTGACAAAGTCTATGTGACCGTTGTTGTCGTCGTCTTTTTCAAACTGAAGGGGCCTCATCTGTAATCCTTCTGCAAAAAACAAAGAAAAAAACCCAGCACGCCTTATAAAGAACATCTGCTGATTAAAACGGATGTGATCAAAACAACACGCGAGGAAGCATCTTTCTTTTTGCACATCAGTTGAATGAAGTTTGTCTGCACACCTGGTGTGACCTTGTTTGTGACGATGGCGTGTTCAAGCTGTGCGATGGCTTCCCTCTCCTCTTCGCTGCTTAGAGGCATCTTTATCGCGTCAGGCTTCCTAGCACTCTCATCTGTCTCTATACACTAGCAAAAACAGAGCAAAGATAAATTATTGTTTCTTTAACAGACAGAAACGGAGAAGCTAACTGAGAAGCATGACTTACTTTCTCTGAGGGTCTGTACTCAGGAATTTTGACATCAGAAAGAATCCTGGTCACAGTGTCCTCAGAAAGATCCTGGTGACCAAAAAAGTCCAAACAGTCAGCGATTAAATTTAAATATAATTTATTTGACCATACAAGCACAAATGTATGTGACCTACGTTTTCTGAGAAGGCGATATTATAAACCTCAGCATAGAGACGGGCAGTGCTGACGATGAAGGTGAAGTGCCTGATGGAGGAAAAAAAAAAAAAAGAGGGTGAAGCTTTGATGACAGGAATGAAAAATATCAAGAAAACACACAAAAGAGGACTCACAACGGGTCTTTCAAGTCAAAATCAATAGGTGTGGGGGGTCTTTTAGGGGACTGCCAAAACAAACCTGTTAAAGCACAAAGTGTGAGATGTGTTATTCTGTAGATGCATTTAATAATTTATTTTAATAAAGAGAAAAAAGCCACATAAACTCACTTCCATCTTTTAATCTTGTTTCCAGAGGAAATGAGTGCAAGAGTTGCAGGGC
Organism: Poeciliopsis gracilis; assembly: GCA_911649635.1. Classification (NCBI taxonomy): domain Eukaryota; kingdom Metazoa; phylum Chordata; class Actinopteri; order Cyprinodontiformes; family Poeciliidae; genus Poeciliopsis; species Poeciliopsis gracilis. The sequence goes on from CAJVRI010000128.1 coordinate 987,456, forward strand.
CTGGATAGAAAGCAGGACAGAAACAACATTAGGGTTGGAATGTATCTCCATTTTAATCTCTTTATTAATATTCATATTAATCTATAAGTCGAGACCAGATACCTTTCTTTTGAAATACTTTTCAAACTTCAGACGGGCAATGTGGATACACTGCTTCCACTGACCAGGACGTCTGCTCAGCAGCTTAATGACCTGAAAGGATCCCTCCAGACTTTCCCCTGCCTGCATCCTCTACACACACACACACACGCACACAGCACAGAGATTTACCGTGATGCTAAACAAGCATGGAGACAACAGGTGCAGTATTAAATCTCACCTCCAGCACAGCATCAGCTGAAGGGTGTGTCTGCCAGAATGAGTTGTAAATGGAGGGTTTATGGAAAAAGGAGCTCTCAAACTAACCAGGAAATCACAACACAAAGCGTTAGACAATAGTCTCAGAAGCAACATAATGATAAGATTCACTGAGATGAGACCTTGTCTCTGGCCCACTGGATGGTGTGCTCTATAACCGAAGGGAAAGACTTGAGAGTGCAGAATGGGATCTCCTCCTCAGGAGGGTCCCTCTGAGAGGAAAAACAGATGGTTCAGAACACAAAACACAAAAATACAAAACAAATATGACCAGGAAATAATACTCACATGGCTATTGTATGACTCCGTTAAGCTTGGAACAATGATCTCAGTGTGTCCTTTAGTTCCCATGGTGCCTGAGTCCAAGAGAGGTCTCTGATTGGACACACAGCGGCTGGAAATGCAACGTGAAGAAAATATTACATTTAAAATTGAGGAATTTCAACTTTAAAGATTTAAACAGTTTTTCAAGGGCTAACGTCAATGAGCTGCTAAAGCTCAGATGAAAAGAGATCCAACTTAGATAAATACGACCAAGTTCAAAGACAGAGGCTTCATTCGCTCATCAGTAAACATACTGGCTGGTGAAAGGAATCAGCCTGTTTTAGATTTGATATCTAAACATCCTACATATATCAAATATTTAAATGTCATTACATAATATCCCCCAACCCCTCCTAAAGGGATCCAAGATTAGTTGAACATGTTTCCCTAAATATATTGTAATTTTCCTACAAACTAAAAAATTGCTGTTTGTGATATGCCAAAAGGTTCAAAAACATACGTATTTGTTATATTTTTCACCCATGAAGGTTGTCATTTTTTTCACCTCCTGGGTTGATGAGACGTTTTGGTCCATTCTGTACTGTAATCTACAGTGTAAACACAGACAGGCTACCTTTTCCTGAATTGTTGTTTATTACTGGCGTAATTTTAAATACTGACACGTTGCGGTTGGCTGTAATTTAAAAAAAATTATTTGAATATGGATTCCTTCCCTCATGAGAAAAACAGAAGAGCGTAGTGGAAGAGAGCCGGAGCTGAACACAACTTCCAAAGGACCTACATTTGTGTCATCGACATTTCTCTCCAGAAGAGAAATGCTCGTACCATAGTCAATGGTACGAGCATTGACTATGTCGTGCCGACAGTTTTTATCCACAAAGCGCCTAAACCCTGGAAGAAACATCAGACAGACAGGGCAGGAAGCTATTTTAAACGCTAACGGAGATCTGCAGCAGTTGTACTGGCGGCTTTTAGAAGTATTTACCGGCTCACGCTGTCCAACCAGAGATATCCGTCATTCATTGTTTCATTTACCAAGCTGAAGGCAGCTGCAGCAGACACCAGCTCCTACGACCAACTCTGTCCTCTTCCTCAGTTTGTTTCTCCTCATCTTCATCATCTCTTGCGATTCCTACATTCCAATCGATTTCATTGGAAAACTATTCCAGTTCAATTTGAAAAATCTTAATAACGTTACTCACTGCTGTTTGGCTGGATCGAGCTGGCGCACTTGGAGCATTAGACATAATTGACCCAGAATGCATTGCCGTGTAAACAACATGGTGACATTCACGTGACAATATTTTATTAAAATGTATAAAAACTAAACAGTCGTTTCAGATTATTACATCTGAAATAAATATTTCTCAAATAAAGTCTATTATTACAGCTAATCATAGATCCTTTCATGGGAGCAGAAAGAAAAAGTCACATATATATTTTATATATATCTCTTAAATATACATCAAAATGAGCTAAAACCGTGAAACCGTCTTCAAACTGTCTTAGCGGTGTGCGTTTAGTAATACGCAAGAAATAAGCAGACAAAAGTATGGTGGGTATTAGCTGCTATATACAAACCATTTGGATAATTCTAGCTCACACCAACCTGTCCACATATCTCCTCGCCTCCATGTTGTCCAGCGCAGTAACCACTACGTTCATGGAGGAGTAGAAGGAGTCGCTGTAGATGTTTTCAGAACCTGGACACACCTTGTTTAGGTGAGCGTCCACCTGCAGCTCTGGGTTGATGTCAAGAGTGGCGTCTGCTGCTGTGGTACTTTTTGGCTTCTGAGACAGCAAAGGCGGGGCAAGGAGTTAAATTAATTTAGCTTCTGATATTAATTCATGGAAAAACTATAATGGAAACATCCATTAACCTGTATGTGATGGGGTCTGAAGAGGAACTGCCTGTTCAGGTTAGACTTTTCTATAAGGTCTGGGTCTGTGACGCAAACCTTGGATGTGACATAAAAAATATATATATTCAGCAAAGCTGTATTACATAAGCAGATGAAGGCAATGCGTTCAGAAAGAAGAGGAGTGATGTAAAGATGCCCACCTCTCCAGAGTTTTTTGCCAATCCGACGCCAAGGAGGGCAAAGTTTTTCAGCATTTCACAACCTATTGCACCACAGCCAACCTTAGAAAGAGAAACAATTAAGGTTTATTTGGCACAAACATCCTGCAAATAATGCAGTAATACTGATAAACTCCAGTGCCTACCATAAAGACCCTGAGCTTGTGTAGTTCAAGACACAATGATTCACCAATGCAGGCTCGTAATCCATCATAGCGGTCACCTCGAGGGAAAAACTCCTCAACAGCAAGGGACTGAAGAGGCCTGACCAGCTCGATGGTGTCGAGGTAAAACTGAACAATTAGAGATGAACAAGTCAAATTAACAGAGAATTTGAGTAAACCATCAGGCCGAGTTGTCAGTAAGATCCTTTTGGCCTCTGAGATAATCTCCTACCCATTGCTGCAGTGGAGCAAATTTCCCTGTAATGGCCTTGAGAACTTCCTGACTTGCTATTCCTCCCACTGCTGCAGCTAACGGAGGAAGGGTTCCCCTGGCCGTCCGAGACAGACAGCGCACCACCTCAGCATTTACAGGAACCTGCGACAAAGGAGGTTGAAACAACAAGAAAATAGCTGATAAAGAATCAGAATATTTTATTGAGAATCTAAAAAGAGAACTAAAAGCTCACTTTGTTCAAAAGTGTTGTATTCACTTCCTCAGTCAGGTTTAGTAAAACCTCAGCATCCTGTAAGCACCTGATGATGATGAAAGCATAACAATTTATCATCTCTCTTTGTGCATTTTTTACATTCATTTTTTATTATAAACCTGAATCACACAATGAATAGCAGGAAATCACAGTGATGGTAGAAAAATATCAGAGAAAGTTTGTTTACCCAATGTTAGGAAGTCTACAGTGCTTGATCTGGAAGTTATCCAGAGCCAGCATGGCAGCGTGGATTTGTAGAGGAGCCTGATGGATAGAAAACAAGAATGTGAATTAAAACAAAAACACCAGGCTTAACTTAGTTAGGCTAATTTTCCTGGTTTAGTTTGTTTTGCAGGTGGAGGAAAGGATGTTCGATGGACGGGCGGACATTGTTTCCATGGATTGTCAGTAAGGTTTTTAAAAATGTGAATTTAGATTATTGGACAAAACCTGTTTAAGCAGTGTGGATGTATGGCATATCTTTTTCCATCTACAGATCAGAGAAGCATATAGTGTTCATATAGGCATCACTTTTCTTTGACCATTACTGAAGTGATTCTCTTCTGGTTCACCCATAGTTTAGCAGCAAATTTTATATTTTTTCATAAACTGATTTCTTCTGCCATACTTATCCAGATAAATCCAAGTACATACTTTCCAACATTTTTGTAAACCAACTGTGTACAGACTGACTCGTCAGCATATGAATCACAGTCATATTAATTTCTAGCTCATCCAGGTCTGCATCACCTTAGTTACTGTCCAACTTAACATGATTTAATTTACTTTACCACAGAAGTGCACAATGTCTTTAAATGGCATTAAATTCAGTTACATCTGAATTTGCCAATATGAGACAAATGCTTCCCAGCTTCCTTTCCATTCTTACCTCTGGTTTACTAAAGTCTGGAATCAGAACCTGAGGATCACAAAGCTGTCGCTCTAATGTTTCCTGTAATACATGAAAGGCATAGAGTAAATAGGTTGATTTAAATTACTGTTTGCCTTTTTTGTAAAAAGTTAATATTTAGAGAGTGAAACATTTACTCACAAAAGAATATGTCTTGGGGGTTTTCACCATTACAAAGAAACCTCCATGTGCATAGGGCTGAAGTTGTGATGTGTCTCCTATTTCAAAGCTGTGAGGGGAAAGTACTGATACCACACACAACCACAAAAATATGAAACAAACAAAATAAAGCTTTGATTAGTTTACTGTTATACAACATCATCCAATAGACATAGCTTCAGCAATGCCAACACTGATAAATTACAAGTGTGTTCAGTTTTGGGGGGTTTTTTGTGCCCATTTTAAATATTTCAACACCAAAAAACGCCACTCAGGAAAGACGATACCTGTGACCTGCCGAACAGTCCCGTTGAGCGCTACCATCCCATGGACCTCTCTGAAGAGAACACTGTGGCCCGTCTGTAAGCCATGGGGGCGGTTGTCCATGCAGGTTACAATCCCAGGATTGTTCTGAGTTACAATGAGATGTTTTTTTAAGTGGATAAAGTTCAGAATCAGCCAGACTTCCTCTTGTGTGAACATAATGCAACAGCATGAACAGTACCTGAGTGATACTTTGAATGAAAATTTCTTTGGGCTCTTCTCCTGTGGGATCAGACACCTCGAACGTTTCCCCAAAGTCACAAAAAATACGTGCACAGATGCCGTAAGCGTCACAGCCGATGAACTGGTGAAAACAGAAGGTGACAGGGTTCAGTTAAAATGCAGCAGAATACATATAAAGAAAACAAAGTTATATCCATGGGGTTAAAACTTACTCTGATGGGGGGTTGCTGTGAGTGGCAGAATGTATTTATTCTCTTCTGTAGGTTCAAACTGGCCTCTGTCAAAATCACACACTGCAGCAGACAGAGAAAAATTAATTTAATTTAAATGAGTCAAGACAGTTTTTAAACTGAAGGAGAAGGAGACTGACAGTACTAACTAATAATGAGTCGAAATGGATAATTCCCCACATACTTTGATTAAACCTTTATGGTAATATCTTGTAGTGTCAGATTTGACTTAAATTTGACAGTTCCTTTCAAAACTATAGAAACAAACATTTCGTTACCTTACAAATACAAAAGCAATTTATTTGTTTTGTTGTATTCCACAAGAAACTACTGTGAATTTAGAAAGAAAACATATAGCACTTCCCATAAAAAATAAGAAAAAATATAATCTACTGGAGGTGGGTCGAGTATTCCCACACATGCATTTACCAATCAGCTCCTTCATCACAAGCAGGAGTGTTAAACAGCTATTTTCTGAGACTAGAGTTCTGAAACATATTCAAATGGTTCTTTTGTTGAGACAAGATTCTTAAATATTAACTTACTTGATACTTTCTGAGAAAACTTAGATCAGTGTTGTCGTCCACGGGCAAAGAGGACATGTCAACTTGGACATATGGGTTTAAGTCAGCAACCCGAGGACACACAGCCTCCACCCTGAAACAGAAGCATTAATTTTAGTTAACACTTCTAATATTGGACTCTTGCCTCATATTATGATTGAACACATCTTGTTTCCAGTTACTTGGCGAATCAGCCCTGCTTCTGAATAAAACAAATCATGGCAACTACTCAAACAAATATTCTGGTTTGCTTTTCTTTATGGTTAGGTCCTTCTGTGGGTAGTCAAAGCCTTACTACTGAGTTCCAAACAACAAAACAAAATATTATTTAGAAGGCTCATAATACTGACTTAACATTTTCTATAATGTGGTATTTTAAAAATTTATCAATCAATCAAATTTTATTTGTATAGCACATTTCAGCAACAATGCATTTCAAAGTGCTTTACATCATAAACACAAAAACACAAAGTCATGCAACATAGAATTAACAATCAAACAATGACATTATGTCAAGTTCCATCATTTAACTTATAATTGATTACGTTTCAGATACAATTCCAAACAGGTGGGTTTTAAGTCGAATTTGAGTGAGTCAGTGTTTCAGCTGTTTTACAGTTTTCTGGAGGTTAGTTCCAAATTTGTGGTGCATAGTTGCTGAATGCTGCTTCGCCTCATTTGGTTCTGGTTCTGGGGATGCAGAGCAGACCAGAACCAGATGACATGAGAGGTGTGGAAGGTTGATACAACAACAGCAGATCTTTCATGTATTGTGGTGCTAAACCGTTCAGTGATTAAACTAACAACAGTATTTTAAAGTCTATTCTCTGAGTGACAGGGAGCCAGTGTAGGGACTTTAAAATCGGTGTTTTGTGCTCCATCTTTATGGTTTCAGTGAGAACGCGAGCAGCAGCGTTCTGGATCAGCTGCAGCTGTTTGATTGATTTGTTGGACAGACCTGTGAAGACGCTGTTGCAATAATCAATGCAACTGAAGATGAACGCATGGATGAGTTTCTCTAGATCTGGCTGAGACATTAGTCCTCTAATCCTGGAGATGTTCTTCAGGTGATAGAAGACCGACTGTGACTGTCTTTATGTGGCTTTAGGTCAGAGTCCATCCCTACTCCCAGGTTTCGGGCCTGATCACTAGTTTTTAGTTGGTATAACTGAAGCTGTGCATTGACTCTAAATTGTTCCTCTTTAGGTCCAAACATAATAAGTTCAGTTTTGTTTCGGTTCAGTTGGAGAAAGTTTTGTCTCATCCACAGATTTATCTGTTCTAAGCATTTATTCAGTGATTGGATGGGTTCAGAGTCACCTGGTGACATCGAAATGTAGAGCTGAGTATCATCTGCATAGTTATGGTAGCTAATATTATTTCCTGTTATAACCTGAGCTAGTAGGCGCATATAAAAATTGAATAAGAGGGGCTGTAGGATTGAACCTTGTATATGCGACCTTTTGATGAGAAGTTTCCAAATGAAACAAAGAAATCCCTGTTCTTTATGTAAGATTCAAACCAGTGAAGTACTGGACCGGAAAGTCCGACCCAACTCTCCAGTTGATTCAGTAATATGTCATGGTCAACAGTGTCAAAAGCTGCACTGTGGTCCAACAGAACCAGCACTGTGGTTCTCCCACAGTCCGTATTTATATGGATGTAATTGAACACTTTTACGAGGGCAGTCTCCATGCTGTGGTGAGCACAACAATCAGATTGGAAAGAGTCAAAGCGGTTGGTTATTGTTAGGAAGCTATTTAACTGTTTACACACAAGTTTTTCCAATAACTTTGCTGATGAATGTCAGGTTGGAGATCGGCCTGTAGCTCTGCAGTAGTGATTTGTACAGATTGTTCTTTTTTATCAATGGTTTGATAACTGCCGTTTTCAAAGCCTGGGGGAAAACGCCTGATGAGAGTGAAGAGTTTACTATTTGGATCAGATCCAAATAGTAATAACAGGCAGAACTTTCTTAAACAAATGTGTGGGTTGGACATGCAGACAGCAGGAACTTGAGCTTAATTGACTTATAATTTCCTCTAGGGTTTTATAATTAAGTAGTTGAAATCGGGTCCTTTTTCCTGTATTTGTTTTGTTTGGGCACAGCAATGGTACTGGCTTTAGAGTGGATGTGCAGATTAATCCTTGAAATATGTCAAACAATTCTCTTGAAATGCTGCACCAAGTCAAAAAATTAACCAAGAAGATATTTTTAAATGCTAACGTTTTCTAGTCCAAATGAAACTTTATGAATCAAAACCAAGGCAGGCCAATTTTGTTTGTATAGCACATTTCAGCAACAGGGCAATTCAAAGTGTTTTAAATGGCACAAAGAAGATAAAATGACTAAAAAACAAAACAATACATTGAAATAGAAAAATGATGACAGGATGAGAAAACATTAAAACTTATGATGTACCAGTCATTATTAATTGAATTGAAAAAAAAAATTCATAACTGGGTCTCACAATAGGACATTGATACAAAACACTAGATACTAACATTAGACACCTGGTATAAATATCAGTGTTCTCTTTAAATTTAACTTAAGTTGTTGATGTAGAAACTTAAATCCAAAAATGAACAGCTTTAATGTATATTTAAAAAGAAAATATAATATTAAATTCAAGGTAATGATGAGTGGATATAAACTTGTGACTGGAAGTGCGTATCACTGCTGTCCACATTACCTGTTTCTATGGCTCTGAACATCCTCATTGTGGATAAAGAAGTTGCATCCCAGATCCCATGTTTCACAATTCTTGGTGTCATGAAGAGTAACAGACTGAACAAAACACACGTGAACAAAAATTTGAGACTCAGGAAGGTTCAGATCTGATTCTGGTGCTCAATAATAGTAAAATTTTGTTGAGCACTAGACAGTACAATTTCAAGACTACCTACCTTCACACCAGCCAGGACTATGTTTTTTGCTGAGGAAACACAAAAGTAAAATCAAATGCAGTTAGTGATGGTTAGGTTCGTATTTAAAAAGTATCACAAAGGATTAACCAAAAGATAAAATGTTTGCCTGCCCACCTATCTCTACTCCCAGTGCTCCCATTCCACTGAGAAAGACTGAGGACTGGGCCATCTGGTGCATAGCACTGTCTCCAAGCACATACCGCTGCCGGCTGAACAGGAGGAGATCGTGAAGAAGGAGAAAGTGTGAGAAACGGTGAGGATCACGGATTGCTGTGGGGTGAAGCGCGCTGTCATATCCTGACCCGACTGCCACGCCATGTTATCTGTGCTTTCGGGTTAATTAATGAGAGAATCACCACACTGCACTTGCCTGTACAGTGAGTCGTCAATTTCCATCAGGTCTGCAGCCATGCTCAGAGGGGAAGGGGGCGGCGAATCGGTCGTTTCAACAATCTCGATTCTTCCTAAACGGAAAGACACAACGTGACATTTGTGGCATTTTGCGATTCTGTTTTTAAACCAACGCCCAACTGCAGGTTAGCTACGTGGCTAGCTGGTTGTCAGTAGCCGCGGCTCCGAGCCTAGAGTCGGAACAACGTGTTCGGCTCCAGGGCCCTTTAACGGTGAAGCATTAAAACAAAGTAAACCGGTGCTTTATTCAAATACACAGATAACTGCTGATTGAAACTCAACGTTAGCTCCTACATTAGCTCTGAGTGTCACTCCCGGTGAGGTACCGGTGAACAGGACTTATCATAAACTCGTTAAAAGTGGGAACAGAAATACCAGGCAACACAAAACTGTTCAAATTGTTCGACTGTTTAAGAAGACAAAACCTCCGTCATGTAGTGTGCCAAATATGTTGCTAAAATCGTTCTGAGAAGAATTTAAAAGCGTAAGCTTGTACCTGACAGTATGCGCGATGGGTAGCTTCGAATGAATTGCTGTGACTGGTTAAAAACGAGAAGAGCTTCCAGGTTACTCCGATCACGTGACTCAAAATATCCAATGATTTGCTAGCAGATAATTTCTGTTTTTGGAGGGGGAGAAAGTTTCGATTGTTTTGATGTTTCTCAAAATGATTAACACACGAATTTAATAAAACATCATCGTTTTTTGTATAAACGTGTTCACAATTCATGGTTTAAATCCAACTGTAATAAAAATCGCAAACATACATTGTATGTAGACATAGAATTACTAAAATATTACTTAAATCATTTCCTGTTTTCAGCAGTTCAAGTGAACTTTTAACTGTTTCTATGGCGGATCTGGGTTGGCTAAACTGCACATTAACAGGCCAGTCATCTTGTCTGTGTAACACTGACATACAGCTGATAGTGGCTGACAGATCAAACAAATCCATGGTGTGCAGCTTGCATCACAGCAAAGTGTAATGATTACATTAATACCAAAATAACTATATTTACCATACAAATTTTAATTAACTATGTCCTTAATAGAATAATTAATCACAAAAAATAAAATTATTTCAATTAAAATTTATTTAAAATACTTTTAATTTACTTCATTGCAAAATTGTGCCTTTATCTTTCTCATAAAATCCCTATAAAATACAATGGTTTAATAGCAACATATTAACCCTGATATGAAAGCTTTTCCCATATATCCAGTTTATGTTAACACTACTTACATAGCATGAACTATCTGAACTCAAATGAAAATGAACAGCCTGATGTGTTTTTTTTTTATAATGATACACATATGTAGCAAGTTTTATCGATATAACTTTTTTATGTTGCTTTTGTCCCCTCATCTTGATTGTTTCTATTTTTCTTAATGTACTATAATAAAATGTTTTATTTTTATTTCAATAGGTTTGTTTCTATTGTCTAAACAAACTGTAAGTCTTACAGACTACTGTTGGGAGATTAGGGGGACATCACTGACTCACTAGTCATCCATTTCACATCAAGTGCGAACTGGACAGAAAAACAAAATGTGCTTGGGTACTCTCCTGTGTAAAGAAACAAAGGTCAGCAGCCAAGTGAAACATTTACATCTGACTGACTTCAATTTGGACTGTTTTCTGAAAAAAATAAAAAATAAAAATAACAAACCTAAATAATTGTTTGAACGTGTGTAATTGTCGGATCTTTTTGTGTCCAATTTGATTTCCATTCCCATTGCAATGCAAATATATTCTACTTTCACTGAAATGTGGACAAATATTGCGTTCTTTTGGTCTGGGGGAAAAAAAATTTACCCTTCACCTCAAAACCTCTGAGGCATCCTCCCTTTGATCACATTGGTCAAACAAGCATGGGAACCTCCCCCTGAACGGCAGTCAGAAATGAGCACCTCCCTGCAATAAGACTCTAAACTCCAAAAGAAACACCTCGCCTTACAGAGATCTGCAAATCACTGGCAATGTTGAGCAGCCGGATGGCACTACGTCGGCTACAGAGGATTGCCGTTGCTCCTTTGAGTTTTACCAGTGGTGCAACAACTAAAGTACTGAGGGACATGTCAACCCTTAGACGCGTTTATGTTACTAGGCAGATCCCACCTGAAGGCCTGAAGATCCTCCAGGATTCTGGACAGTAAGTCAGGAAAGAGTCCTGTAACAGACTGGAGGACTTCTGGTGGTTACCTTCAGATTAATAAGATAAAGATATGAAATATAAAATAATATTTCCACAAAGCTTTGCTGATAAATGTGTTTCAATGTATTTCATAACTATTTTGCCTCAGTTGCATCTTATTTACATCAAAATAGGAGATTATCAGTAAAAACCAGTAGCTGTTTTTTGACATCTGTCAAAAAATTGCTCTGCTTTGCGTTTTCTTCACACAGGGTGCAGTTCGAGCTGTGGGACTCGGATGATGTCCCTGTGCCGAGGAAAGAGCTGCTTCAGAAAGTGAAAGGTGTGGATGGTCTCCTCTGCGTGCTGACTGAAAAGATTGATGCAGAATTGTTGGATGCTGCAGGTATGCAAAAGCATTCAAATCCATCAAACGTTTTCCCATATTTCGATGTCACAAACTCGATTGGCCTGTCATCAGAGATTGAGAACCATATTTTGGTTGGTTTGGAGTTATGCACTACTCTTTCTATTTTGTGTTGAAAAATTGAACAGTGCTACATAAGTTGCTCAAATTGTTAGATACTGTTTTATAACAGCACTGCTTTAAAGTTCCCCACATCTTTATCTCTGATCAAGGGCTGATTCAATGTCTATGGATCAGTTTGCAAGGCACAACAGAATCCATAAACAGAAACATAGCGGTTATGTGTCAGTGGTGTTTTTCCTATAGGTTCAAACCTGAAGGTCGTCAGTACTATGTCAGTGGGGTTTGATCATCTATCTTTGGAGGAGCTGAAGAAAAGGTGATCTGGTTTTTTCATTATGTAATATATTTAATTGTTAGGTTCTTAAATGTATACATGTCGTGGGATTTATTTTACTGAAATATGCTCATGAAGTTGTTTCTCTCAACAGAGGAATCCGTGTAGGTTACACCCCTGAGGTCCTGACAGATGCAGTTGCAGAGTTGACGGTAGCTCTGCTGCTTGCAACATCCAGGAGACTCATAGAGGCAACTCATGAAGCTAAGACGTAAGCTCATGCACATAGACGCGTCTTTTTTAGAAAATATTCCCAAGTTGATTTCAGTTAAATTTAAACAACCATCTTCAACTGCAACTTGTGTCAGCGGCGGGTGGGGCACATGGAGAACTCTGTGGCTGTGTGGATACGAGCTGGCCAACAGCACTGTGGGAATTCTTGGTCTTGGAAGAATAGGTAACACAAAGAATTTACATAAGATCATCTCACAATCACCATACTCATCATATTGATGTTTTCTTCTGCTTGCTGTCAAGGTGTGGCTATTGCAGAGCGGCTGGCACCTTTCAAAGTGAAAAAGTTCATCTACACAGATGTGGCTCCAAGACCTGAGTTGGCGAAGGCCATCAATGCTGAATATGGTAATATGAGGATCATTGGCACTTTAGAAACTTTTCAAAGTATTTTTCTTGATAATACCTCAAGCCTTTGGAGTGGAGTTTTGCAAAAAGAGGAGGCTAAGCATTACGAAGAATAATAAATTAAGTTTCCAGTTCATATTTTTCCTGTACTTTGAATATGATTGAATTTAATTAGCTTTTTCCTATTTTTGGAGAAAGAGTGCAGTGAAGGTCGAGGTCTGGTTCTGTGCAATGCATTTCAAATTGAATTTATTTGGAGCCGTATCTGGAGTGTTGCCACATAAGCTAATGAATAATGCCTGTGTAAAAGAAACACTGGCTTCTGTTTAAATGCAAAAGTTGCAGCTTTTCAGTTTCATTGGAATCATTTGTTTTGCCTTTTTTTATTCTCCAACATCACTCAACAAGCAATTCCCTAAGTGGAGGTAAAACTATGTGACCTTCGTGTAAATTGCACAAACGGAACCTGCAGTCCACATGCAAACAACAAACAGAACAGGAGAGATCCAGTCCCAGATAATTATGTTCAAGAACAAAATGCAGAAAATCAGTGTGGAGTAAAAACAGGTAGAATTCTCTCCTCATGCTTAGTGGCAAGCTTAGACGCCAACTCTTACTCTTACAAGTACTTTTCCAAACGTTTTCTCTGTCTACATTTACTAGTAGAAAAACTTAGATAGGACTGTATTAATTTGCATTTACATCAGTCAATTGTATGATATACAGCATTGTGAGTTTCATGCTGTTTACTCTTCCAAGTGTCACTGGATGAGCTGGCAAAGCAGTCAGATTTCCTGTCCGTATGCTGTGCTCTAACACCGGAGACCAAAGAGATCTGCAACAAGAGCCTTTTCTCAAAAATGAAAAATACCTCCATCTTCATCAACACCAGCAGGTACCCCAATGTTATTCATCAACACACACCGAGGGACCTCAGAACAAACAGTACACAACAGTCCCTAAATATACTTTATACAATGGTGTTTTAAAGCTTTTAATAATCAAATCAATTGTCCATGTTGGTTTCTGTCAGTAAATACTGCATTTTTGCTACATTAGAGGAGGGGTTGTAAATCAAGAAGACTTGTATGAAGCTCTGTCGACTGGGCAGATAGCCGGAGCTGGATTAGACGTCACCGTTCCTGAGCCCCTGCCCACCAGCCACCCACTCTTTACGCTCAAGAACTGCGGTGAGTTTGTCAAAGCTGTCAGCTTTGATTACTTTCATTGCTCTCATTACTTACTGTCAATCACACGTCTTAACTTTCTTCTGCAGTGATTCTTCCACACATTGCAAGTGCGTCCTACAGCACCCGTAACGCCATGTCTGCCATGGCAGCCAACAACCTCCTGCTTGGCTTGCGGAGCCAGCCAATGATCAAAGAGTTGAAGCTGTGAGGACAGACTTGCTCCAGAGGATCTCATTTTTGGAGGACTTCAATTTTTCCATTGAAATATTTCCGCTGTTTTAAACTCAGTTTGTTTTATTGCATTTTTTTCTTTTGTGTAATACTTAACTCAAATATCATAAATCATGAAACAACACAACCCGGAGTATGGTTTTCCATTCGACTATGCAATTGTCCTGAAAGAATTGCATCTTTGTTCATCTACACCAACTTGGATCAGGTCTCCCTGATTAGCGCTCCCAAAATGGAGATCGGGACCCCATTTAGGGTCATGAATCAATAAGTCTGGAGCCAAAAAAATCATGTCACAAAAAGTCTTGCAGAGAATTGTAAACATAAATTCCCAGTTTTGTGCAAAGCTTAAAAAAATGTGCAGGTTTAAAACCTTGATATCAGAGGGTCTAAATGCCAGAAAAGAAGTGAAATGTCCCTTTTCAAAATGTGAAATGAGTGTGGATTTATCTTTCAGTATATAGAAAATACAAATAATTGCTTAAATTAGACAAATGCTAAAGTTGTGATGTGATTAAGAAAGTGGATGTATAATGTATAAATGTAATAATTTCTGTTTCATAAATTATTTGTTTTTCTTCTGAATCCAAATGACTTTTCCAGGTTTGCTCAGAATTTCTGGAATTAGTTCATATCTGTTGAGTTTAACTATAGAATATTAAATAAGAATTTCACCCAAAAATGTCCAACAGAGCTCCAGTTTTATTCAGTCTGTACAACAACATATTTTACAACCTTCTCACACACCAGAGACAATGATTTGATTTTTTATTTTTATTTTTTACCATTTTATGGAAACAGCATTTGTGAGATAAATAAAAAATAATTGTTTTCACTTTTAGGAAAACAATCAGTCAGCTTTTGAAGCTGGAGCGCGTAAGGCATTTACTATTTAAATTTGTAATATGAAAACTAGAGGAAATACGGAAACTTCTAGGAAAAAAAAAAAAACACCAGTAAGATTAATAAGTAGTTTAGAGGGAGATCTTCACTTCATCACCTCTTTATTTCTTACAAGAACACAGTTTTTTTCCCAAGAATGTGACTGAAGTACATCATACATTTAACCATCACTTGCCACTTTAAACTCACACACCACACAGCAACGTCACCACTGGATTATATCTCAGGAACATTTAATCTGACAATTTGTGTTAACTTCATTTTTTTCAAACAAGGGTTTTCTTCTGTAACAAGGTGCCAATATGTCTCATGAAATTAAATAAAATTGTTTAACTACACAAGCTGACAGTGTAACGACTTTATTATAAGATGCCGACCAGCTTAAAGTCAATGACCAATACCACAATACATCCAGTGATTAAGAATATAGACAGACAGACATGTTTGTTTTTGTTTTTTTAATTCACTAAAACAGAACTGTACAATAAACAGTCTAGTCCAATGACATTGCTCTGATTTAAAACCAACAGAAGCCAAACTCATATAAATCAATCTATGACAGTCAGAGTTCTTCTCAGTAAGTTTGTTTCTTTTAAATTGTTAATGTAAATAACAGTAAATATAAAGTATTAGAGCTGAGCACGTTGGATGTAAATTTAAAAAAAATCTCATTAAGAAATATACTTGTTTAAAAAAAATTAACTATGAAATAGTACTTCACTAATGTAACTTTTGTAGATGAGTTGACAACATGTATAATTGCCTGCCTGCTGGAAAATCACCAAACCCCAAAAAACAACGTAAGGCTGAACGTTTGGTTATGACGCGTCGCATAAACGTAGCGATGGAGCGGTTTCCTGTTAACGAGGTAAACTGAGGCTTTAAACAGTGGCAACGTATCCACAAATCTTTTTTTCTTTATCTTATAGTTTCTATGGTGCAAATTCAGAAAGAAAGTGTCGAAGTGAGCAGAGTTTTCTCTGGCTACTGCTGATCAGCTGGCTGAAAAGAGATGGCAACACTTTGTCCTGGCCCACACAGAAAACATAGTCAGCTGGTATTAAATAATCTAAGTAACTCCAGTTATGACATAAAAACCTAGAAAAACAAAATAGAGAATGCATGAAATCTACATTACTCTGATTGAGATAATGTTTTGCAGCTACAGTTGTACAGAAATAAGCTGGGTGGAGTTAAAACCTCGAAACCGTTTTTCTACTGAAAATATTTATACCATGAGAGCCTCATACCAACCCCTAACTGCCTCACAATAGATTTGGACAAGTTGGATCAATAAATTAAACATATCTTAGCATTCCAGAAAACATACTAGTCACACATAACAAAGACTTGATTGATTTGTCTAAGCGCTTCGATTACATTTCAAGAATTGAAAAAAGAGATGAGTGTTTTTAAAGATGACTTGTAGTACAGTAACAGATATTATGTAAATGACTTGTGCAAACTCTGAGGTGGACGCAAATGAACTGATAATCAGCTGAGTGAGAAATCTACTTCTTTTTCAAAGCATCTATTAAAAGGTGCAGTAAATGCCGATCCAACAAAAAAGACATTTAAATCACTTAACACAGCATGATGTCACAGCATCTTATAAAGATGTTTTTTTTGTTTTCTTTTGGATCTCAGCTCAACTTTTGTACATTAATCCTAAACAACAAAATAAATAAACTGGACATTTTTACACTGAAGTAATATATTTACAGGGGGGTTTCTAGAGAAACTCATAAAAATGGCACCATTAATACTTTATATTAATTAGTACTTGTTTTACAATGTAACTTTACTCTAAAGTAAATCTGTCCAACACAAACTGCTGAGACTTGACAGAGAAATGTAGTTTTTCATTTCTCAAACCAATCAATGATTGGCACTGAACTGCAAATCCTTGTAAAAGCAAAACAATATTTAAATATAAGAGCAAAGTTGGATATTAACTCAGTTTTGGAAATGCATATGACTACATGATCTATTAGCGATTATCAAGAGATAATCAAATGCATAAAAAGCCACTGTTCTTGTAAGTGATTCACTAAAATCCACTCATTTTAGTTGTTGACTGTAGTTTTCTTCTGTTGTTGAAACTTTCAACAAGTAAATTCAGCTGTTTCACATATCCCACTTTTATGTTCACATAAATATCTGGCACACAGAGCGCATGTACTTTCTCCAAAGTGTACAGTGCCTTCAAAAAGTATTCATATCCCTTGAAAATTCCAACATTTAAACCTTAGAACAAACTTCCCCGTATTTATTGGGATTTATGTGACAAATTAACACCAAGCGGTGATAAACTTTGAAGTGTTAGGTGCAGTTTTTATTCGGTACACTTTTTTGATACTCCTAAATACATGCAGTGCAGTTAATTTACCTTCTGAGTCTAATTATTAAATAGAGTTCATCTGGGTGTAATTTAATGACCAGATAAATGCATCTGTTCTATGAAGGCTTCAGAGGTTTTGTTAGAGAACATTCATGAAGAAATACAATCATGACCAAATACAGAAGATCGGTCAGGGAGAAATTTAAAGCAGCTTGGTCATAAAACAATAACCGAAGCTTTGGACATCTTCTGTTCAATCCATCATCTGCAAATGGAAACAATGGAAACTGGAAGTCCATGCTGACTCTATATTAACTGCAGCATTTAACAGTTTAGACAGGCCAAGATTTTGACTGTACAACAATTACTTCTGTAATACGTAAATATCACTATTAAGGAAAAGTGACAAAAGCCTGAACAATACGTAACATGTATTAATGCACGCAATAAAGACTTTCGTTAGTAAAACTTGTTAAAAAGTTATTTAACTTCTGTTCCACAAATATGACTTCTTTGTTTCTGCCATACAAAATCCCAATAAAATAAGGTTGTAGATTTCTAAGATGTAAAAGGTTCAGGAGGCATTAAGTCTGTCTGGAAGGGTACAGACTGCTGTGCATGCGACAAGACTCAGTAAGTCTGGACTTACTGTATGGGAAGAGTTGATCAGAGGTGAAGACTGTAATTGAAAGAACTCCTTAAAATCTTGGAAACATCAGAGCAAATCAACATTTTTTAAACCAAATAGTTATAAGGCGTTTTAAGTTCTGATATCTAAACCTACGAAAAAAGAAATTTTTACCATACTTGCCTGATATTTATACAGGATAACATGTGCCATGTATCAAACCTATTTGTATATATATTTTTTAAAAATAAAGCCTTAAAAACAAGTTGAGAGCCAGAAGAGCAGAAATAATATGTATGATAACAAAATCATCCTTATCTTTGGTCAGAGATCAGGACTGATTTATTAGAAAAAAGCAGATGATATGACAAAAAATTCTGACAAAAAAATAAGTGAGACTATAAGATGTAAAACTCAGACTGTCGCTGATTGCAACGCCTTGTTTTTCCCCACTGAAGTCGTTCTACAGCAGCGCGCTGGACATGTTAGTGTTCTGCCAGCGCAGACACGTGGTCTTGGAATGCTTGTACAGGTGCGAGGATTGGCTGAAACGTTTCCCACACTTCAGACACGCATAGGGCTTCTCTCCTGTGTGGACTCGGATGTGTTTCTTGCAGTCAGTCAGGGTGAGAAAGGTTTTGCAGCAGATCTTGCAAGCATATTTCCGAGCCCCTTCCACCACCAGGACGTTGTGCTCTGACAGCGCCTTCTTGCATTTCGACAGGACGTCGGCCGACGCCCGAGTGAGCTGTGGTGGGAGAGAGGTGGGCCGTCCACTGTTTATCTCATAGCCACCACTTTCATTAAGAAGCAGAGGACCGGCCAGGCTGGAGGAGGAAGAGGCATCCTGAAGAATCCCTGCGACAGCTTCTTCTCCACCCATCCCCGGAGTCATTTTTGGAGCGATGCGCCTGTAACTTGGATAACCCAGATTGTTTGCCGTTGCTCCTCCTGCTCCGGTTGAGGGGCGGCCCAGTGAGTGAAAGCCCAGACTGGACCGCTGGAAGTCCAAGGCAAAGGGATCTACACCTCCCCGACCCCCGCCGGCTCCCCCTCCACTGGCTCTACTATTTCCTAAACTGTCATGCAGTGGTCGGAGGAACAGAGAGTCCGGCTGCAGGTTATCTCCAAAACTGTTTCTGCTCTCAGCGCCGAGTGTTCCAGACTGTAGCGCAGAGGACGAGGCAGAGCCCGAAGGTGTGGCTGTTTCCTGTCTCAGAAGGAAATGATGTGCACCTCCAGTCGTCGTGTTGGGAAGGCCATCTTCTCCAGCAACCAACCCCGACCTGCCACTCCTGAAATCCTTCGGTCCAAGGAAGCTGGGGATGCTAAAACCGGGTTTGCTTTTCAGAGCAGTGCTGCAGCCGTAACCTGCAGAGACGCCGGCTCCTCCAGCCATGCTGCTCTTGAGCAGCAGCTGCGAGCTGGACTGCAGGAGAGGCTCGGAGCTGGGCTGGGGTTCAGAGGTAAAGCTGCGGTCGCTGCTCTCTGGGCTCAGCTCCACCTTTTCCTCTTCCTCCCGGCATCCGGGCTCGGCCGGGTCGCTGCCTTCTGCCTGCGATGTCACGTCGCTGTTTTCATCCACTGGCTCAGGCGAACTTAGCGGCTCACGCTTGACAATCACCTGAATAATAAAAATATATGTAACCTGACTGTATGACTTTCAACTTAAAAATATACATTATACATACAACCTTAATTTTATACATCCCCTCCATGGAAGGCCAGATTGACAAGGATGTGGGCCCCTGGGATGGAGCCAGTTTTAATACCTTAGATTGTAATTACAGTATAGTAATATGTAGTCCTATACATCACTGGGTATGATCTGATCCCTGGCCAATAGCTTCACATTGTTTACAATGAAATTTAATGTTGTTTACATTGATAAAAGTCCCCAAATTTTAATACAACTCATTGGATATTGGCCTATGACTTTTACATGAAGTACAATGTTTCCAAAACGTGCATTTAAAAAAAGAAAGAAAAAAAAAGAAAGAAAACTTGATGGGTTCCTGGGCTGCTGCCCCTAAAGATGTGGCCCATATATAATAGTGGGTCTCCAGACAGAACGTGCTTAAAAGCAGTTTACAGATTTTGAGCAGAGATGAGGTTTCTAGCAAGTTAACATGACTCTGCTTTGATTTTTATGTGTTTAAATTAATGTCCTGTCAGAACACCAACTTATGTCCATAGCCTAAATTAAACAAGAATGATCACACAGAACACACCATGACTTATTGTTGTTTGATATCATCTCTTTACCTTCTGCTCCTCCTCTTCAGCTTCTTCATCCCCTGTTCCTGATTTTATCTTCATCCCAACTCTTTCATCATCCTGATGGTCATGATCACTGATGTCCTCCTCCTTGCCAACCCTTCCCTGCATCCTCTCTTCCTCACAGTGCCCGCTGTCTGACTGACTCGGCATCTGGGGGTCATCCTGAGGCGTTGACACTATCCCTGTGATCGCACCGTCTAACTTGGATTCATCTCCCATCTTGTGGGAGTCAGGTGACAGAAGCACTCCGTCCTCTCTCTCCGCGTTCACCCCGCTCTCTACCAACAGACCCCGGTTAGGGGCCGAGGGCCGCTGCCTCTGTCTGGGTCGTTCCTCTGAAAGCCCCATCCCTAGAGGAGGTTTGCGTTTGTGGAAGCGCCGCGTGGGGAAGGAGGCCCTCTGATCAACCACTCTGCTGCCCACGCCATCTTCCTCCATGCCTCCCAGAGCAGAGCTCACCAAGCTGAGTCCAAGCTGCTGCAGCAAGAAGGAGCGTTGCAGCTTGGAATTCGCAGCTGAAGCTGTGAGGTTAGCATTAGCCCCCAAATCCCCCACCTGCTGCTGCTGCTGCTGCCTGTGTCTCTGCTGCTCCTGCTGAGGGTGGTGATGGGAGGGCCTGTCTGACGAGGGGGACAGGGGCAGCGTCCGTGTGGTCAGGTAGTGTTTGCAGGCCTTCACCACATTGTTCAGGTGCAAGTGCGAAGCAGCAAGAAGAATATCCATGACATTGCTCTCCCCCAGCATCAGTGTCGACGTGTACATCATGTCCACCAGAGCAGCGAAAGCTTCTGCTGTCACCACCTGCAATCAAACGCGGTTTGATTATGACGCAATAATAATCTGCGATGCAGCCACAGATTAAGCTCAAACCTCGCTGTCCAGCTGGATCATGTTCATGCTGGCGTCTCCCTCCGCAACCGTGAACAGCGCTCTGAAGTGGGTGCTGCAGGCCGCCAGCACCGAGCGGTGAGCCTTAAAGTGTCGGCTGCCCACCACAATGACACAATCGCACAGCTGGCCATGGATGCGCTGATAGTTGAGCTGCTGGAAGATCTGCTCAAAGTGGCCGGGAAAATCCATTGCCCTGCAGATATGAAGGGAAACGAGCAGAAGTTGATATCGAGTCAAACGGGGGAATGCCAAAAAACATGTGGAAGAAGATGCACTTGTCATAAATTTGTAAAATTTCATTTAGTTTATTGCACAGAGCTGGTAGAATGCAAAAATACATATACATTGCAAGAAGCCCTAATTGTGACTAAAGTACAAAAAAGCGACCCAGGAGAGTTGAATAGTAATACAAAAGCACATTTCACAGATTTTTATTTATTAAAAAAAATACAGCCATTGTACTTCCAATTAACAATTTTGCACTGCTTTGAGTGGGTCTGTCTTAAAATAGCTTTCTAAGCACTACAGTACAAATCTGGAGTTTGAGACATGAACGACTAATGTTCTTCTGTATCAACCTTAAACATTTAAAACTTTCATTTAACGAGCAACAATATACATGTATGGGTTAATGTGTAAAATAATACAATAATCAGCTACAGAACAGTTAGCAAGTGCAATAACACTTAATTGTAGGAATGTAAATACATGTTTCAGTAAGGGTTTGCTTACATGCAAGCCAGCATTAATCTGACATTAATGACTAATAGATATGCTCTTTTGTATCAACCTTAAACATTTAAGACTTTCATTGAACGAGCGACAATATACGTGTATGTTTTAATAGGTAAAATAATACCATAATCAGAAAATTAGACCAAAGCTGATGTAGTTTACTAGCCGACTAATAACACCGATAACAGATGAGCTACAGAGCAGTTAGCAAGTGCATTACCACTTAATTAACTTAATTAAAGCGATGTAAACGAATATTCTTGATTTTAATAGACAAAAAGGGGATTCTGAGAAATACATTACCGGTTTTTGTCTTTAAAAATGAGGTTTCAATGGGAAGAAAATAGTCCGGTTCAGGAGTTAGAGATGCTAAATTTAGCTAACAGCAAACCAGTCAAGTGGCTGCTAGCCACAGAAGCATTCTGTTCTCCGGGAAGACCCGTTTACTCCGTGCAGAGACCTTTCCCCAACAAAATGTCCCCTCAAATACATCTACAGCCAGCTAACATTTTCACTGCTGCGTGCAACACGCTTCCCTTGCGGTGGTCCACTTCCTACCAGATTTTTATTCCGCATCCGGCTGGTTTGGTTGAGCGGTGTCACGTTGACCGTTGGGTTTCAAACCGAGGGGGACATATTGTTTCACTCGCCGGAGGCCACGGTCCTCATCATAATAGCCATCCGCTCTGTTGGCGGAAGGATGCGTGTACAATGATTTCTAACAATTTCCTCGTTACTCAGACGGTTTTGCCAGCCAGACTCACAAGATGGCGCTGTGCTTCACTTCCGAACCTGCGACCTCGCCAAGGCTGTAATGCTGCGCCTTCACAGTTTTACCACAAGGTGTCGCTGATGCCACGCACTCTTTTCCCAGGGTGGACTAATAACACAATAAATTCAAACCAAAACAAATTAAGTTTGAATTTATTTATCGTTTTCTATTTTCCCAATAGAATAAGGAGGTTTTTATTTATTTCAGTTTGAACATCACAAAAAAAATAAACATTCACTTTTACATATAGTGAAACACATACAATACGTATATTTATTATAAAGAGAGTAAACTATCTCAAGCTGTTATATTATACACTTTTGATGAATATGGCTGAGAGCTTAAAAAACTAATCAAAAATTTGAATATAAAAAGTACAGTTTAAACCGAAATGTCCGCCTTCTGGACAGAACCACTGACACCTTTGGAGTGACAGATGCTCAAATTTAAAAAAAGGTACTTAGAATAAGCTTTTAAAACAGCTCACAAAAACATTTCAATATAAATATAAATTAATTTAATAAAATAAATCAAGAAAATGTATTATGTATTTATTTTACACATGCAAATTCAAATTTATGTCTGCTAAGAGAGATTTTAATCAATTTATGTGTTTAAAACTGGGCTAAATGTACCCATAAATTCCATTATTTGATGTGCGTTTGATGATACCAGACTCCATAGTAACATAACATCATGAGATTCTAGAATTTTGTCTACAAAGGAGGACTTGTTGTCAAAATTCTCTCATTTGTTGTTACAGATCTCAGAGAAGTGACGCAAAAAAAGCAGAAGAGAGATTTACTCATTTTCAGCAAAAACTCAGTGATTATATCGAATATACAGTCAGTGTAAGTATTTTTCTTTTAATATTTATCAAGTAGGAATAACTACAAAAAAGATTTGCAACAATTATTTGGAAAAATTGCTTGAGACATGTTAAGAACAATAGTTAGAAAAAATGTTTTTTTTTTGTTTAAGATGAAATAGTTATGTCTGATTTTATGAAAAGATGAAAAATATTTTTTAAAATAGTTTTTGTGTGTTTTTTTGCATGTTTGATAAGGGTGAGAAACAGCAAATCTGAAAAAATTGTCTCTGGCCGTTGATTTAAAGTTCTGTGTTTAAAGTTAGTTTACATGAAAATATAAAGATTGTTGACTTTGATTATCGTCAGATATAACACCATGACTGGGATTGCTTTAAATATTAAATAAATCAGTTTACATTTCACAAATGATTTGCAGGTGTTGAAACTGACCAAAAACTATGCAGTTATGTTACATATTTGACATGTTTTGTTTTAAAGTCACTGACCAACTTTCCATGTCTCTGTTTTAGTTTAGAGATGTCGAGACGAAGTGTTCGATTGCAATTATCTGGATACTACAATCCTGATGGAACACCGACAGTGTGTTATAAAGAGACCAGAGTCAAGTGAGATCAGTCAATTAATACATTCAATACAAAACATGGCGAAAGTATTCCCATTCTTTTAGTGAATACTTTTGCAAAAAACTTTGCATATTTAACTCGAAAGTCTTCAAATCTATGTATGTTTACATATTTGTATTTGTTCTACCTTGGTTGAACAGAAAGTGGACATACCGCCGTTATGTCCGCACAGCAAGAGAGAAATCTTCAGAAAACCAGACCAGCTGCACCTGCAACAAGAGCAGCAACAGGAATGGGAATCTATTTACATACACGCTGAAACGTTGTTTAGTCAGCGTCATAGTCCTTGCCATTTTTTACGGTAAATGATTTTCTTCAACAAACAGCCAAGCACCAATATTTCTAAGTTTTGTAGAAAGTCTTTTTGTCTGGAAGCAGTGTTACTGACCCTGTCACCTTCCCCCTTCTCTTTTAGGATTCACGACCATGATTACTCCTCCGACCATGATTACTCCTCCGACCGTTATTACTCCTCCGACCACGGACCTTCCAGTTTCTTCACCCCCCACTATAAACTCAGTAAGCTTTCTATTAATCAAAACCCATATATGAATTTCCTCTTTAGTGATATGACCAAACATCTAATTTCAATTGTGTTTAGGTGTATGTCCCAGAATGTAAAGATAAGGGAACACAAACACAGAGCGTGAAAGATGTGATGGTAGTCCTGCAGAACAAAATGGACTACCTTCTTCCATCAGCAGATCTGCTGCCCAACTTTGCATTGAAATCACAAGGTAAGTCATTATTATGATAGATCTGACTGAATATTGTAAAGTTAGATGGTTTTAATTCACTTTTTCTCTGTGTGTGTTTAAAAACAGGAGCAAAGGTTGTAAACTGGTTGCCATCCACCGTACATCCTGGCCAAATACAAGTGGTGAACTGGTTTGGGTTTGTAATACATCGACCCTCAGTCACCCCAGACATTGCAATTCAGGTATGAACTGAACTGCAATCATAATGTAACATGAATACAAAGAATAATGGTATTTCTATATGATGCAATAGTTAGAAGGCTTTTTGTTTATCATTTTAACATCCCACTGAAACTTTGAACTCTTTTTCTCTTTAGGGGAGGACTCGCCTAACTCCAGGAGAGTGCTGGGCCTTTGAAGGCTCCCAGGGACATTTAACCATCGCCCTGTCCCACAGAGCTGTTGTCAGCCACGTCACCTTGGGACACCTGCCTAAAATGGTGTCCCTGACTGGTAACAACTGGAGCGCTCCCAAGGAGTTTTCCGTCTATGTAAGTCACAAGTACCTGAAGATTAAACAGCAACACTCAGACTGACTTTCAGACATATTTATAAGGATATTTGTCTAATTTTGTTTTGCAGGGAAAGAGAGAGTACGGACAGGAGTGGACTACTCTCGGCTCCTTTCTCTATGATAATAACCAAAATCCGCTTCAGACCTTTGAGCTGCCGGTACGTTTATCCCAATTACTTTCTTAGCTACTTTGCTTCATCACTTTGCAACATATTTATAGATATTGAACTTTTCAGTGTTTTAATGTTAAAAATACAAACATGATTGTATTCTATTGGGATTTGATCAGAAAAACATGCTAACAGAAAGTAGCTCATATTTGTGAATCAGATAGAAAATCATACATGAAAAAAATAGGCAAAGCTCCATCAAATTGGATGCAAAGCATCAGTCTTGCCAGATTCTGTTTTGGATTTATGTCTGGACTTTGACTGCACCTATCATATGAGGAGCTTAATCTAAACCTTCCCATTGTATTGCTGGCTGTTTAGGATTGTTAAGGGTGGACTTAAAACTGTCCACCCAGTTTTTAAGCCTTCTGCAGATTTCCTTCAAGGACTGGTCTATATTTACAGCTCTGTCCATCTGCTAATGAAGACCACCCAAACATCATTACCATCCATACCACAATTATGTGCTATGTTCTGTTGTTAAATGACAAAATGAAAAATATTCAAGAAATATTAGAAATCTTGCTGGGCTTTGGAATAGGCTTTTTTGCACACAATGCACTTTTTTGCCTGTAAGCTGCTGGTAACTTTAATTTCCTGAGGGATTCTTCCCAAGGGATCAATAAAGTACAAGTCTAAGTCTAAGTCTAAGTCTAAGTCTATCAAAACAATGAATGAATATAATTAAACTTTCTCTTTTTCTTTACTGATTTGATATTCAGCTAACATATCATTTTGTCATTACAGAGCCACAAAAGAGCTGCTTTCAGCTTCATAAAGTTACACATCAGCAGCAACTGGGGCCATGACGGGTATACCTGTCTCTATGATTTCCGAGTTCACGGAAGGATTGCAGAAGAAGCTCTCAAATAAAGGGTCGTAAGTATGGACAGGTGCAGGTGAATCAGACTGGAAACATCAGAATGAAATTTCAAATTAATTTGATTAAACTATATTCACTATATATATAGAGAGATACAAAACAAAACATATCTCTCTATATATAGTTAAAATTCGACGCAATTTACACAGCATATACACATTTCATTGAATCAACAGCATTCTATATTTAAATATTCTAGCAGGGGAAATTCAGCTGTAAAAACATCAAAATGACGGGGTATCAAGGCATGCAGTTTGTATAAGTTCAGACAAAGATAAAATTATTAAACATATATTAAAAGAAAAATTTAGATTGGGGCTGCATAGAGGCACAGTTGATAGAACTGTTGCCTTGTAGTTTGATTCCCAGCACGGGGTCTTTCTACATGGAGTTTGCATGTTCTCCCTATGCATGCGTGGGTTCTCTCCGGGTGCTCCGGCTTCCTCCCACATTCCAAAAACATGACTGTCAGGTTAATTAGGCTTTCCAAATTCTCCCCAGGTGTGAGTGTGTGTGTGCATGGTTGTTTGTCCTCTGTCTCCGTGTTGCCCTGCGACAGACTGGCGACCTGTCCAGGGTGACCCCACCTCTTGCCTGAAATGTTCACTAGAACATTTCAGCACCCTTCCCGACCCCGCTAGGGAGAAGGGTGTACAGAAAATGGATGGATGGAAAATTAAGAATAGGGCTGCATAGTGGCACAGTTGTTAGCACTGTTGCCTTGTAGTTTGATTCCTGGCGCGGGGTCTTTCTACATGGAGTTTACATGTTCTCCCTATGCATGCGTGGGTTCTCTCCAGGTACTCTGGCTTCCTCCCACAGTCCAAAAACATGACTGTTAGGTTGATTAGTCTTTCTAAATTCTCCCTAGGTTTTAGGTTTTTTTACATTTGAATGTAAAATAGGTGTTTCAATTGGCAACGGGGTAAACTTATATTTTATGTCTGAATTTTATAATTCTGAACTGCATTGCCTTGTAACTGTGATCAAATTGAATATCTGAAATTGAATTTTAATCTTTCTGTCATTGGGTTGTCTTCGATTTGCATTTTTCGCCAGGTGCTCTGGTTTTCATAAAAACAAAAGGACATTTTAGAAAACAATTGATGTCTGTGGGAAAGATTTGTTTAATATGGAAACCCATATTAACTCATAATAATGATGATATAAAGCGCCTAATCTCATCATTACTATGAGATTACTCATAATTATGAGATACAAATTTATAGACGGGAATAGAAAATCATTTTAGCAGGGAAATTTAGCTTTAAAAGTGACAGGACTTTAAAGCATGTAATTTGTGTAGGTTCAGATAAAGATAAAAGTATTAACAATACTTAAAAAGGGAAACTCAGAGTATTGATGCACAGTGCCATAGTCGATGGTACGGTCGCCTTGCAGCAATACGGTCCTGGATTGGGATACCGGTCCAGGGTTTCTACGTGGGTTCTCTCCGGGTGATCCGGCTTCCTCCCACTGTCCTCTAAATTCCAAATTCTCTTTAAATTCCCACATCACAGTGCACCCCTCCTGCCTGTTGACTGCTGAAGAGAGTCACCACCAACCCCACAAAGATATGCTTGTTAGACAATGGATGAAAAACGTAATATGCTGTACAAAATTGCAATATAATAATTTTAACAATTATAATTGTTGCTTAAACAAATGTTCAGTTTGAATCACCTTCACATTCAGAAAAAATATGGTGGTTTAACTTACTTTTATTGTAACAATATTCCTTATTGATGTAATAGACTGACTTTATCAGGTCAGTGCATTTTTTTGTAAGGAGGATGAAATTGTAATTTTATCCTCCATTTTTTTATTGTGTAAAATTTGCATGTTTTGTCTGTGTTTTGTGGATTTTCCATTTTCTCATTATGTACATATGCATCAATATTGCAAATAACTTTGTGGTTTGTGTTTACTCAGCCCGTTTGGATCAAGCTGTATGTTTGTGTCTCTTTCCTGTCCTCTTGTTTTTCGCCAGCCAAGGCAGATGGCTGCTCATCCTGAGTCTGGGTCTGCTAGAGGTTTCTTCCTTTTTAAGGGGAGATTTCCTCTCCACTCTTGCCATGTGCTTGCTCAGGATGGGGGGTCTCATCAAATTACTTTTGATGGGACTTGCTCCCCTCTGAAGAATCGCCACCTTAGCGTGGTAGAGGGGTTTGAGTACCCCAATGATCCTGACATCTTAGTTGCCATGGAGTTCCACTCCCAGTCGGGACTCCGATGGCAAAATGGTCTCAGGATAGGGGTCAGACTAAGAGCGATTCAAAACTTTATGAATTTTACCCTAATGGATTAGGTTCTTCAGGGAGACGGCTGTTTATTTGCCACTGACGCAGATTCAGGACAGAGGAAGTGAAGATTTGATGAAAACCTTTGGGTTTGTTACAAATAACACGTAACTGATTTTGTTGTGAATTCATTATATATCAATAAACTGAGAACTAAACCTACATCCACAGGGCTGGCCCAAGGTTGTGATTTAGGAAACCCACTTCCAGTTAAGAGCCACCACTATCAGGACTGTAACTAGAGATGGAAAAGAGCCAGCTGGCTATAATCAGCCAAATTTAATTGGCTGAACTTAAAAGCAATCACTGATAATTGGTTATTATTCACTAAAAAATATTTGTGAACAAACTGAACTGAAACACAAAGATTACAAAGCATGAGATTGTGGTTATGGTAACACAACAGTCAAACTATGAAGATTATTATTTGCACTTTTATAAAGTAAACTTGACAACTTCTTTTAAGCTCATATTGGAATATTAAAAACATTAAAATGTTTAATTTAGCTGTGCTATAACCATCAAATAAAATTTATTCTGAAACACTTGTTTCTTGAGAATGACAAGAAACATGTCATTCTTGTTAAATTTAAAAAGCATTTAAATTTAACACATTTAAATGCTTAAATTTAAATGTGTTAAATTTAAGCATTTATGAGTTGGAAGACCATAAGCAGTTGCTTTGTTTAATTATGCCTCAGGCCGGCTCTATACAGTCAGGATGTTTTTCACTCTGCTTTTTTTATTGGAGTTGGGCAAAATTTTTTGGACAGTGGTGCTCAGTGGTTTCTGCTGACTAAATTTTGGTCTGGGTTAGATATGCAGAGCCTTTGGTTGACCAAGTGATTTTTCATTTCTATTTTAGAGAAATATCTGAAAAATGGAAACCAGCGTTGTCTTTGTTCAGTAGTCAAAATTAGATTAAGACAATGTCATATTATATTTCAGTCAACAATAGTGTATGCCTATTATGACCTTATTATTAAATTATCTAGATTTAGTTTTATTTTGAGGCAGTAAATTGGTGCTTATGCTTATTTTTTCCAAGACAACTTCAGCTGCCAGGGTTCAGGTCTACTGACGCCAACATTACCCCTTTATAACGGTTTAAAAAGAAAAACACATGCTAAATGTCAAGACAGGAAGGTAACACAGATTTAGTTTCTTTCTTCGCCTCTAGATGGCAGTTACACGTTTAACACCGCCTTATATAAACAACAAAAGAAGAAGAAACCCCCACAACAACTGTCATGGCTGCCTCCTGCTCCTTGGTGTGCTGTGGAGAAGAGACTGAATCCGACAAAGCAGCTATTGGTGAATATATCTCAGTTATTACATACAAAGTCGTTGGACCTGAATTTTAACTACGACATCGTCGCTCAGTGTTGTGTGAGATGTAGAGACCGTGTTTAGGGAATAGTGAGCGCACACGTGGGCAGTTTGACTTGAAACCCATGAATAAACGCACTTTTCTCCTTAAACGTGTTGCACCAGAGGTTGGCAACTAGTCTCTGAATCCTTTTCTCACACAGTCCGCTTTTCCAATGGCTGCGTCACCAATGCGGAGAGCTTCGATTTCAGCATGTACAAGAACAGAGATGAGACCAACCCGAGGAAGAAGAGCAGGCGGATACTGGTGAGGAAGATGTTGGTGCATGATTGGTTTATAGCCTGGGTATATATCTGTACCTCCACGTTGTGCTCTTTGGATTTTTATGCGTATCACGTTTTTCTTCTGCTGAGGTTGCTGAGTCAAACAGACTGAGCTATGTTGGTCAGAATTTTGGAGTGGGATCTCTGAAATGCAACAGCCTCTGCAAGTAAGTGCAATTATATTTGTTCTAAAAGAAATATGTTGGAGGTTTTCCTACTGCAGATGTCGCTTTTAAAGATGCTATCCTGTGGTATATTTTCTCCACCAACAAATGTACAGAGAACAATCATGAACTGGGTAAAGTAGAATAGATTTCCACTTAAGAACAAACTTTGGGTCTATTTATGTTGATGACGTCATAGGAGGCATGCCAATCAAAATGGCAACCTGACATTAATATAGTGGAACAGCAAACGTCAGAGTAAATGGGGCTACAAAGAATTTGCTTTGGAGATTTTAATACAGAATCATTCGACATATTCCAGATTTTTGAAAACTCTTAATCCTTTTCCGTTCAGAAAAGGATTAAGAAAATTATGTTTTTTCTAACCATCATTTGTGGTTAGAAAAATGTCTGATTCATAGTTCTGAGTGATTTTGTAGTTGGGTTAGGAGCTTTAAACATAATGTTTGGTGTTTTCCCAGATATTATGTTGGAGTGCTGAACAAACAGACCATGCAAATGGAGATGCATAACGCTGTGCTGTTCAACATGCAGCCTGTTATCCCAGGTGAAAACAGCAACACACATTGGTACTGATTGTAATATCAGTGCCTCCAATTTCCTTTGAAAATCATTGAGAACTGTTCAAAAAGCTTAACTATTGTGCCTTCAACATCAGGGGAGACATCATCTACCAAACCTCAGGACACTTCTCAATCCTACAGAGACAAGGTACACAGATTTTCTTTTTCTTCTCCCATTAATTAAGCCATAATGACTTAATCGACAGAAGTCATGTTTAAATCTGATTCATTTTGTCTTCAGGTTGACTTGTTGATTGAGGCATTTGGCACCAACAAGCAGAAACGAGCCCTGGCTTCCCGCAGGCTAAACCAGGTGGGTAGCAATGCCCTGCAGACCGCAGTGGCTAAAGCTGCCACCTCTGTTATTGAAAAGAAAGGTCTGGAAGGTGAGGTTCCAACTGCTCCTCTGTCTTAAAAAAAAATCAGTAAAGAGAGAAAAGAACTTCGACCCACATTTTTCATTGTGGCTACGGTACCGGATAAATTTTTTTCATTTTTTTTTTCCTCAGCCCTCCAACAGGAAGTGTTTGAGACAGAGTCCCAGGAGACCCTGGCGTCCCACCTGCCTCCTTGCAATCCAAACGCAGGCAAACGAGAAGACGTCTACCCATTTGATGAGCGTATCTTTTATTTGCTTCCTGTCATTGTGTGTAAATCCTTAGGAGTGTAACCATAGTTTTATGTCTGGGGTAACAGTGGAGGTTTTCTCCACCCTTGACCAGTCTCCTCAGTCCTGAGTCCAGTCGAGCTCGCTGCTTTGGAGCAGCCTGGATCCAAGATGGCAGCACTCACCAAGGAGGAGCTGCAGAAGATGAGAGATGAAGAAGGGTAGGGCAACAAGTTGCTCACAATGCCTGAAATTTCTTTAGCAGAGGGTTTTCCTGCATGATGAATTTTACTTTTACTCTTTGATTGAAGGTCACTGAGTGTTGTGAAGCATTTAGAGAACTTGCCATCTGAAGGTGAAGCCAGAGAGAGAATGGCACGCTGCGCCTTTTACCTCTCTCTGCTCCTCAAACTGGCGAGTAAGAAGAGCATCTCATGCAAGTGTGAGTGTATCTACCTTTACTCTTCTTATGCAATGCACACCTGAAGGTTTTTCTGCTCTTCGTGACGTAGGCATGTATAAAGGAATTTATAAAGGTATATTAGGGATTGTATAGACCTGTCGCAGAGAGACGGATGTTTAAAAAAAACAAATATTTATTTACAAAATGTCAACAATCTGGGCACTCCATTGCCTTCCAAAGAAGCTAATAAAAATGACAGATATTTTAGATTAAAATGACAATCTAAACTGTCCATTTATTAACAAAGTGTAAAATCAATCCAGGAATGTGTAATAAGTAATTAAAAGAGAATTACCAGTCAGCCACTTGTCTGATATGTGGTAGCTGGAACAGCTGATAAGGTACATCTAAAAAAAAAAAATATATAGCTTGAAAACATTTATTTCTTGTCACTCCTTTCAAGAATATTTTTCTAGCAAAGGAAATGTAAAATTCACATTTAAGGTAAAATATGGTATTGGCAGCATTATTTTCTTGGATATTTTTTTTGTAACTGAGCCTGGAACATTTTCAACCAAGTTGAAGGGGAAACAAAAAAAAATAGGAAGTTGCTAAGTAAACATTTACCAAATCACTCAAGATCTTAAGCTGGGGTGAAGATGTTTTGGTAATTTAGCACAAAATCGCTGGAGTACTCTTTGGGAAAACTCAGCTGAAATATTACTGTGACTCAGCCGAGGGATTCTCTAATCCTCCTGCCTGCTTGTGACCAAATGTTCAGACTCTGAGAAATAAAACATGTTCTTTTCCTCCTGAAGTTGAGTCACAAAAACTCTCCAGAAAGTTTTACTTGTATGTGCTGAATCAGCAGAGGGGAAAGTCATTAAAACTTTATTTGCCATAAGTTATGCTCTCTGTTCTTTATGTGTACAGTTGGATATGAAGAAGGCTGCCCTCGTGTCATTCAGAACAAGTTGTTCACAACTTTCACTACGAAGAGTTTCAACAATGGGAGGTATGATGATGGAGTGGCAGTTGGCTTGACTTGTCGTTTTGCACCAATTCTTTGACCAGAAAGTTTCGTCCTGTAAAAAACACTTCAGATTGACTTTATAATTTGTTTTAAATAAATAACATCTTTTATCTTTATTTTTTCCCCTCCCTCTGTTTAGGGTGCAGAACGTAGTTTCAACATCAATGCGTGCCAAATTAGCAGCGTACAGCCTGGCTCTGTTGCTGCACATGGGACACATGACTGCTGATCTCTCATTACTGCATCGTGATCTGGGAATCACCCAAACCAAGTGAGTTGATTTCATTTTCAGCATTGGAAAAAAAGTATTTCCACCCAGATTTAGCTTTTTGTTTAAAAAGTGTTAAACTATGACAGCTTTAGTACAAGATGTTTCTTTTCCCTCAACAAAATCTCTGATCCACATATTATGTACAGGATGATCGAGATCGCAAAGTCAATGGGATTGTCTTTGATTAAACCTGCAAGAGCCAAAAAAGACGAAGCTGCACTGAGTGACGACCACAGGCAGGCCACTGTTGTACTACCACTGGTCAAGTACGATAAGTTTGTTGGGCAACGGAAACGGAAGAAGATGCATTAAAGTATAGGAGAAAATGAAAGGACTGCAGGAAATGGAAACATCACAAAGAAGAGCCATTTATTATGTTTTGTAGACAAAAGAGAAAAGAGGAAACTTTGAGTTGCACATCTTATTTTTTATGATTACTGTTGAGGATGTAAAAACTAATGAGCTGTAAACAACCTCTAGATGACCTAACATCCAGCTTTACTCTATAGGCACATTTGTAGACTTTACATAGGCTATATTCACATAGCAGCTTGATGTGACCTAACAGATTTTTTTGGATCGCTTTCAAAAAATTTAAATCTGTGTTGTTCAGACTGTCATAAAAAGATCAGACATAGGTCACATTAAGGCAAAAAAAAAAAAAAAAAAAAAATTGGGTCACTTCAGGCTGCAGTGAACGTAGCCATATTGCACACTCTCTTTCTGTTTTGTTGTAAGAAAATGAGTGTTGGTCATTGAAGCCAGAAACTCATCTTAAAACAACACTCTGTGCAAGAGGCAGAAGCTTAATTTTGGCTTGTTGCATATTCACTTCATATGATCATCTTTCCAACCCCTCCCCCTGCTACAATTGTAATTTTTTTTTTTTTAAATATCAAAAAAGGCACAGATTTGTACCAGATGAGTTAGTTTCTAAAGCCTTCCCCTGCTGCTGGGATTTATTAAAGCGCACATCCTAAACAGAAACTATGAAAGCAGACTGATAAAAGTCTGTGGTGTAAAAGACCCTAAATAAAGCTTCAGTGAAACATGCAGTTGATATTTGTATGAGTTTTTGTTCAAAACCTTGTGTGCAGGCATTTTATTGTAAAATCTTCTCTAATTTATAAAAAAAACATCACATTTACATAGAGAGCCAAAGGTGATCTCATGAATCCTGGAAGAAAAAGTCAGTACTTCTTTTGGATTATCAGTAGGTAAAAAGTGACCAGTTTGGGACCCCACAGCAACACACTAGAGTTTTTGCATGCTTGGCCGTTACTTCACAGGATGGAGCAGAACATGCTGCCGCTGTGACATCCGCTCTCTACGGCAGCGCCAACTCTGGTTGTCATGGAAATCCCAAGCCGCGAAGGATACTGGGAGGATGAGAGACCTGTAGGGGAGCTGGCCAGAGGGCGAGGAGGCGGGTTTTCTAGAACCCATGGTGGGGAAGATGCACCACTGAAAAGTATAAAGAGAGAAATAAGAAGCATAAATTACAGGGGGCTTATGAAGGAGATTTTAGTTCTTGCTTTTAGACCTTTCCTATTTGGGAAACATCCATCTATTTTAGCTGTTTATCCTATAAACAGCCTTTCACGAAATTATTTATATTTAAAAGAACTTGAGGCCTTTGTTTGAAATGGTTCATTATTACACTGACTAAATATCACCTGAAAATGTCATTTTTCCTTTGTCTCTTTAACTTTACAGTAATATCCTGACATTTTAAGCCAGCTACCATCTCTCAGGAACATAGGAAGAGCTGAGGGTATAAATGACAAGAAAACTCATACTATTGTGTTCAATTTCTAAGAAATTGTACAACTGAAATATCACTGATATAAAAGACCAGCAGGAGCTGCTTATTTTCACACGGGAAGAAAAGAAAAGAAAAAACAAGACAGTTTCTTTTCACTCAGTTGCTTGGTTACCTGTTATTAAACCTTAGAATACTGTTGTTACGCAACACGCAGGTTTCATTTCCAGCGTCTGTGTGTAGGAGTGGTTTCTTGTTTTCTGGATGACCCTGAAACAGGATGTTGTCATGGACGACACCTTTTACTGGGCCAAGAAGAGCAATACCACAACCCTGTGCTGGTTGGACACGATTACGAACCACCTGTAGACGAGAATCATAAAACTCACGTTATATGCACAAAGACAAAGTGTCTCTGAAAAAAGTCTAATAGATTAACTCACCTTAATATCTGTGCTTGCAGAAACCTGGATGCCGTATCCACCGTTACTGACCACATCATTCTCCACTATCTGCCCGCTGCCACTAAACCTGACACCGTGGCCACTGTTTTCATAGATGCCGTTACCGCGGAGCTCCACTCTGCAGTCCTTCTCCACTGTAACGCCACCCCGGCCATTTTCGACAATGCAGTTAGTAACGAGCCGGGTCAGCTGAGTGCTCTGCAGCACAGCAACTCCCGGGCCGCAGTTTCTGTTCATAAGGTTTGCAAAAACATTCAGGGCCTCGCTGCTCTTCACATACAGGCCAACCGCTACAGAAAGGCAGAAACAGGAGAATTATGAAGGGTTCTGTATGAAAGCATTCAGAACCTGAAGTTTTTTTTCAACATTTTGTCACATTACAACAAAGTTAATGAGTTTTTATCTGAATGACCAATGCAAAGTTGTACATAACTGAAGAAAAAAAACAAAAATGATACATGGTTTTAAACCATCTTCCTAAACCCACAGGAGATTAACCTTATGATTAGATTTGGCTTACATGCAAAATACTATGTGGCAGAAAACAACATTATGCATAAACCTAAACACAAGATCCCTATTTTGAAACACGGTGGTGGCATCTTCATATTGTGTGGATGCTTTTCTGTGACAGAGAGTGAAGGTTGTCAGTTATTAGGCTGGAAATAAATAGAGGCCAATCTTGCAAAAAAAACGCCAAAACATCCTGCCTTACACTGCAGGAGTCCAACTGGACCTAGACTCCACATATACTGCCAGAATAGTTTAGATCAACACAGATGTGTTAGAATGACCCTGTCAAAGTCCAAGTTGTATATCAAATTGAGAGTTTGTGCCAAGACTTTAAAATTTGTCTTCACAGACAACCTTGAGCTCTTTTGTGAAAAATAGCTTGAGCTTTGTTTTCATAGTTCTGCTCTATCTTGTGTTGGCTGTTACTTGAAATCCCAATAAAACATATTCAAGGTTGTGTTTGTAACCTGCCAAAACGTGAAAAAGTTTCGATGTCATTTCTACTTTAGCCCTGCACTGTATACATGTTTATGTAACATAGCTTAGTATACCTCCATTGTAGCTCACACAGTTGCCCTCCATCAGCGCCACGCTGATAGAGCGCCGAGCAGAGTGCCGCTCATCCTCGCTGTCCAGATCACTCTCCCAAGCGAACAGTTCCCCCTCTTCATTGAAGTTCTCCTGCCCTTCCCTGGCCTCTCCTTCAACTCCTCTCCTTTCCCCATTGCCAACATCTCCACCCATCCCTTCCTGTGCAGGCCAGTTCCCCTCCCTGGCTTCAATGTTGTCCGGATCTTTCCTGCAGAACACTGCCAGTCCGTACATACAGTTATGAATGATGTAGTTCCCCAAAAGCTGGGGGAGGCTGGATGACATAACCCACACGCCGCAGCCTTTATTACCTAAACAAACAAAAAAAAAAGGCAGGAAAGTGTTTGTAAGCAAACTGGCCTAAAATGATATGATCTCCATATAATGCAACCATTTCCAGGCAGAAAGGACATACAGTATACATGATTTCCTTCAATAAGTCCACGCCCCCTCTCTCCAACCACCACTCCATCGGAGTAGCCATAACAGATGTAGTTGTTTTTCAGTATTGGGTCACCTCCTCTGCGGATGTCCACTCCTCCCCACTGGTTCTCTCTTATCACATTTTCTGGAAAGGAACGACATAATATCTGCATAAAGAGTCCAGTTTTCTTGATGCGAATAAAAAAATGGTGCAAAGCCACCCACACAAACCTGTTATCAGCCCTCTGCCATTCTCATTTACAGCAATTCCAGCTGCCTGGCCTTGGAAGATGCAATTTCCACTACAAGCAGACAGAACAAATAGTCCCTTATGCTGCAGCTTTCCAAATTTTAAAGTAGACTTGATTATCAAGCTACAGTAAAGGTAGAAAGTAATAAGTACATCCCATGATTTAATGTGTTGCAGCAACTTTAGCAACAATAAGTGTGGGTTTCACAATAAACTGGGAGAAGAGCATCCTAACCCCAGTGCAAACAATCACCTTCATTGGGATGTCCCTGAATTCGAACGAGCTTAGAGCTCTGATCTTTATCCAAGAGAATATGAGCAGAGCTTGTGAGCCAGGCCTTCTTGTCCAACATCAGTGTCAGACCTCACAAATGCTCTCCCAAAAGAATGTTAAACATTTCCATAAACAGACTCGTAGATATTGCAGACAAACGTCCAAGATGAGTTGAAGCAGTTATAGCTGCAAACCGTCTTCTTAAAGTTAAAATGGAATTGAAATGGAATTTCAAGTCCATGTGTGTAGAGTCAAATAATCCAATAGTGTTAATAACTCTTTGAAAATCCCACGCCTAAAACAGTGGAAGTATAAATCTTTTTTCATGACTGAAGATGAATGAAAACACTTAGGAAAAAATCCAGAGTTTAGAAATCCTGATCCAACAGAGGGCTAGTAATTACACAACCATATCAAAACATTGGGAATAAGATCCAAACAATTCTGGGTAAGATGGATGTTTAGAGTCTGACATACCTCACCACTGGATTCCCACTAAAGAGAATGTACACGCCAGCTTCTTTGTTGTTATAGATCAGGTTGCTCCGAACTGAACCTTTCCCATTGCCAAGAACAACAACACCAGAACGCAAACCGCTGTGTATCTTATTGCACTGTGGAAGGAAAGACGGAATTTCAGTGTGAAATTCAGAAGCTGTTTTTGCCAGCAATCTCAATTTAATTTAGTGGAGATTCAGTACTTATAAATAAAGGAGGTGACACCAGGGAGACTCTTTTTCAAATGGGAAGTGTTTCTGACAAAAAGTTTAACTTTGATAGAAGGTGGTATCAGATTTACCAGAATAATGGGGTTAGCTCCCTTTCGGATATCTAGCCCAGCCTCCCCATTCGAGTGGATGTTGTTTTCTGCGATGAGGCCCTGAGCAGATA
Organism: Poeciliopsis gracilis; assembly: GCA_911649635.1. Taxonomy (NCBI): domain Eukaryota; kingdom Metazoa; phylum Chordata; class Actinopteri; order Cyprinodontiformes; family Poeciliidae; genus Poeciliopsis; species Poeciliopsis gracilis. The sequence goes on from CAJVRI010000128.1 coordinate 1,026,013, forward strand.
GGCGCAGAAACACACCTGAAGCACGGCACTCGCACACCTCGTTTCTTAGCATCACAATCTAAGGAAAGAGAGAGCAAAGCAGCAGCTCAAGTAACAGCCTGAGAAGGAAACAGACCTAAATTACTAATGGTAGGAGTGCCTTAACTTGATATGTTCCTGGAAATAACTTGTCAAATCTAAATGTGTAAAGAAATATAGTGGCTCTCAAAAGTGTACACATGTTGGTAAAATGCTTTGGTTTTATGAAAAACTATTAATTTCAAAACAATGGTACAATTAGACTGTTTAAAAAAAATAAGCAAAAACATAGTTTTACAAGTGTGACATCCTTTACCTAACACCTTGCTGAACCAAGTTGTGATTTAATTTTCACATCATCAGCTCTCTGGATTTTCATTTAGCAAAATTTGACCACTTTGACATGAAAAAGTTCTCCAGATTTAGAAGTTTGTGAGGAAATTTCTTTTTCTTGCCTTCTTCTGGTGACCGCCACAGATTTCTCTCAGATTTAGTCCTCGACCCAGAGTAGACCAAAGCTTAAATTCTCCATCATGGAAGTCACTTTTATGCAGATTTAGATGCACAAAAGTGCATAAACCCACAGATAAAATATGACTTTAGTTAGAGCAGGTAGATGTCAAGTCAGGAGGAAACTAGGGTAGTTGAACTTTAACTTAGATTAAACAGAATCAATATACATGATGTGAACTTCATAAGACTAAATGAGGAAATTGAATCAGAAAGTATTAAATTAAGGGCCTGAACAGTTATGCAACCAGACTACTGTGCCTGCAAATGGTGGCTGGTACTCACAGATCAGTTTCCAGCTTTATTGTGCAAAAATTATTAAAGGTTATTGCACCTTTTCTACAACCCCACCCAAAACAAATTAGATTTTCCGGTTGGATTGCACAGAATAAACATTTGATGTTATTTTTTAAAATAATTTCTTTACATCAAAAAGACCCTGGCATTGTAATAAGAATGTGTAGGGGGTTTTTTGAGAGCCATTGCATTTTACAGATTTATTGGAGGAAAGAACAAAGTTTTATTTACTGTGGAATGCTGGATGCACCGGACGGCGTAGTTCAGGCTGCGGAATACGTTTTCCTCCAGTCGAGCTTGCCCATAGTTTGACAGATGTACACCCCCCTTCCCGTCCCGAAACAGGCAGCGCCTCAGGATGCAGCCGAGGATCGATGATGCCAGCATCTGAGCCTCTGGGTCCCTGTCTAGCTCCTGCTGCAGGGTGAGAGGTTCAGGGGTCACAGATGGAGGCTCGGGTGAGGAGGCAAGTGGCAGAGAGCCATCCGCCCGAGGCTTCAGTAAATGGGATAGCCCATGGTGGTCATAAAGGATTTTGTAATCCAGTGTAAAGAGCTTCTTTGTGTTAGTTCCTTCCTGGTTCTCCTCCTCCCCATCGCTGTGATCACCGTCACTCCAGGGATCTTCAATAACTGTGCCTCGACACATTGCATCTCCACCGGTCCGTCTCTTCCAGTCCTCCATGCTTATGTTCTCCTTTTTTACATTTCCACCAGGAGGGTCAGGCTTATCACTGGAGCTGCCTTCTTGACCTCTGGGAGTGCTGCTGGACTGAGACGGGAATGACCTGGCCAGAGCAGTCAAGTGCTTGCAAGCCCAGTTCCTTTCTGAAGCCGGAGGACCCTCCACAGTCACAGAAGCCGTGTCACTTCCAGAGAAATCACAGCTGTCCAACAAACTGAGGACAACACCCAGCAAGTGAGCAGAGCTGCCTTGGGAGAAGGAGCAAAATCGAGCCTGGCACGTCCCAGGACCACGGATTTGCAGCTGGGCTCCCTCAAAATTGCAGTTATCGAGTTGGACATGACCCCATGATGTCTAGAGAAGGACAAGGACACAAATTGGCTGGAGTCAGGCACACTCAGCAAGACAGATATAAAAAGCATTGCAATCAATTGTATTCACTCCCAATTGTCAAGTCTTGTTACGTATTCTCAATTGGATTGCTCTGACCTGGGACATTCTAGGACATAAATACACATTGATATAAACTTCCCCATTGCAGTTCTGGCTCTGTATTTAGGGTCACTGCCCTGCTGGAAGATGAACATCTGTCCACATCTCAAGTACTTTTCAGCCTCTAACATACAAGTGTCAAACTCTATTCCTGGAGGAGAGCCACTGCCCTGCAACTTTTAGACGTGCCTCTGCTGCACCAAACCTGAATACAATAATTAGGTCATTAGCAAGGCTCTGGGGAACTTATCTACACAAGGAGGAGGTAATTAAGCCACTTCATTGCAGTGTTTGTACCTGTGTGTGGCACATTTAAAAACTGCGTGATAGTGGCCTTGAGGACTGGAGTTTGACACCCCTGCAGAGGTTTCCCTTCAGAACTGCCCTGTACTGCCCTCTGTTTATCTTCCCACAGGTTCTTTCATGCAATCATGCCACAGCTAAAAAACAGTTTTGGCACAGCTTGTGGTGGAAGCGTGATACTGCCACCACACCATGTCATGTCCTCTTTAGAGCTTGTGTTTTCAGGTTTTGTGCAGGGTAATGTTGCGTTCCAGTTGTTGTCAGAATTGGGTGATTTTGACTTCCCAGTCAGAACTATCAAGTGTAACGTTCTCTAAAGTCAGATTTCCCACTTTGATAGTGGGTGATAAATCTTATTACCCTAAGTTATGTATAATAAGATTATCCTTGCATTTCAATATGGTCGCTTCTCGCATTATTAGTAGAAAAATGTTGTGGAAATATATTTATTTTATAAGATACGCTTGTAACAGTCTATCTACAATAATTGCTACCTGTACACTGAAAATGAGTAGAAAGTAAAGTTTAAAATGTTGTTTGTAAGAGGTTCTGCAAACAATGTTTATTGGCATTGAAATCCCAACTATTAACTCGATCTGAAGCCAAACTCGACTCCGAGGTAGCTTAAGCACAGCATTAATTTGTCACAACATAGAGCATTTTTCATATACATCAAAAAGTGCAAATTTGGTCTCATTTAACCATGTTTGCCTGAATTTCTAGTGGTTTTCTTCTTCCCATTACTTCCATTAAGGCAAAGATCTGCAGAGTAGAACACACTTGTCGTTTCAACGACTTTCCATAAGAAAGTCTGCAACTCCTGCAACTCCTCCACAATGTTCTCAGATAATCTCAGGCTGTCATGGAACAGCAGGATTTCCTCTGAGTTTAAAGTATACACAGGTGGATTATTTACTATTTGATGACTTCTGAAGGCAACAGATTTAACAGAATTTCATTTAATAGCATATGTACGCATCTAAATGGAGTTAATATCTATGAATCAAACAATTATTTTTGAAAAGAAAATAATATAAAGCCACGTATCCTTTTCCTTTCACTTCACAACTTTATGCACAACTTTATGTCAATATATCAGATGGAATCTTAAAACAAAAACAAAGGTTTGTGGCTGCAAAGATATAAACTGTGAAAAATTTCAAGTGGTGTGAATACTTTCTTAAGATGCTGTGTGACAAGCTGTGTGACAACACCTTGTAGACAACGGTGGAGAACCAGGGTGGCATAAACACCAGGTTACACAGCCTGGCAGTCGGGCACTGCTGCTCAATGCAAACCAGGAGGGCCACTTCACCCAGTCGCCCCACACCGACCAGCTCCACGGGCACTTTCAGCGCCACTTCTGCCTGCTCTTCATACACCCCTGGATGGAGGACCACACGGTCATATGGCCCCACCACACCAAGAGCCCCTCGAAGGGTCTCAAACTCACACCCAGGGCCCACATGCCAAACCCTGCGATCCTTTCGTCTCCGGAAAAAGAGCAGGCAGGCGGAAGACTGGAGCTCCTGTCCGTTTCTGGTCCAGGTGCGGGTGGCAAGAGCGTGCTGTTTCAGGGCCTCCCTCCAGGACGGGGGCTCCAGGTGGGGCTGACTGGGCCAGTTGGGATGCCGGCACTCAGGACAGCCCAGGCACAGCTGCCTCCAGCGGGTGTTATCAAGTGAGAAGATGAGTTCCCTCCAGGCACGGCACACCTGGCAACAGCGGCCCAAATCAGGGAGGGGGAGGTAAGCCAAGATAACCCTCCACAGCTCCACGGGGAGACTACCCACCTCCATGGCAGCAGAGACACCTGGAGACAAGGGCACACGCAATTAAAGCAACAGGAAACCACAAAGACAAACAATAATAACAAACACACTTGATTAGTAAGGTCATACCATCACTGTGTTATTTTAGAGAGGAAACAACAGTGCAAGCTCTGCATCTTTATGCTTGCTTGAGAACAAACATCCAGATCCTGTTTTCTTTAAAGTTTGATAATTCTATCAATAAAATAAAAAAAAAAAATAATGATGTGTAGCTAGCATGAAACAGTACCGCTAGTTATTGCGCAACTGCACTTAGCTACAAATAAAGAAACATTGAAAACCTTACCTTTCAACAGTTCGCCATAGTTCGACGAATCAACACATGTCGGCTCGACGCTTCCAGCAGCTGCTCACCGAGCGCGCCATGTCTGCATGCCGGCGGGGGAGAGTCTCCTCACAGCCGCTGCCGCTGCACTTCACTGCAGCCTATCATGACTGCAGATGTGCCACCGAAATATGGAGCTCAGACCAAACAGACTTCCAGTTTACGGCAGCAGGCGAACAGGGATCTCCATCTTCCGCTTCCACAAAGTGGGCGTTTACCTTTACGACCTCCTCCCCTTCCCTTCTCCCACATCCACTCCACGCACGCACGCACACGAGCGCACGCGCAACTTCAAGGCAAGAAGGCTGCAGTCAAAGACGGTTCTTTGCTGAATTGGGCTCTGCCAGTCCATCTGTCTGTCATGTCAGGATGCTTTGATCCATCAGTTGTCCGTTTATCATTGCACTCCTGCAGGGGGAACTGGCTCCTCTCTCCAGCAATCATTGAACAAACGGCAGAATACACAAGAAAAACAACTATGCACGACACACATGAGGTCTATTTAGAAAGACAGGGTTTTTTTCCCCCATCAACACATATAAAAAATAAAGAAAAAAATAAAGAAAAAGCAAGCAAAGTTATTTAATTTTGTTTTAAACTACAAAATATATCAAAACACAAGCCTTAAAAATGTATGAGTTTCAATTTAAAACTGATTTGATTTCAATTTTATGTTAAGAATAATTGCTAGACAAAATATTATTTATTATGCAAAATGGACTTTTTGATCTTGACATCATGTTGGAATGATTTTCCCCCAGCAAAAACATACCTAATTGCTTTGATTCTTTGACTCAAATTTAAGAAATTCTATAATATTCCAGGGCAGCTAACAAACAAACAAAAAAACAAAACAAAACAAAAAAACCCCATAAATAAACATATATGAACATGAACACAGACAATAGACACATATTGTTGGTTAATTAGATGTGACTCTCAAAAAATGTAATCACATTTTGGGTCTATGGTTTTATTTTTTTTGAAAATATTATTTGTTTGAAAGAATTGTGGGAATATTTATGGAAATGGTAAATTCCAGTCCGAGCGAGGGGAGAAAGAGAAAATGACGGACTCGGTTAAATGTGGTGTGACCAGCAGGGGGCAGTGTGGCGCTTTGTTTCTTCTGCTTATGAACCCTTGTTTGACTTCCGCATTCCAAGTGCCCTTCTTCTGCACATGGGTATAATAAAGATTTATTTGCTCTTAATCTGCAGTCATATATCTGCAGTAAACCTGAGCTGAACTGCACTGAAAGGAACAGCTGCATGTTCCTTTATTCTCCTATTTAAACGGAAGTGTCACGAAAATTGTTACAATTATTTATATTTACTAAACAGTAGGTCAGATAGATTTAGAATGTTACTGAATATGTAAGAATGATTTTCTGAATGAATGGCAGACAAACTTTTTTCTCGACTGTTACACCTGTGGTTGATTACATTGTAAGTGTTGTTGGCTACATTTCACATTTAGGAATAAAAACCTTGTTTTTGTTGCAATATTTTATTACCTATTGAGATCGATGGAAAGTTAGTTTAATATAAATGTTTTTGATAAAAATTCACATAAAAACTGGATTTTTTGGGGTGTGTGTAGGGGGGGTTCAGTGTAATATTTGGTGTCTTCTTTGACTTGGAAACTCCATGGGATACCTCATTCGTAGATAGCTGGGGAGCCCAATGTATCTGTCTGGGACAAATGGAAGACAATGAGTGGATTGATTTTATAACACCAACCAGTCCTATGAAAGTAAATTAAAATAAGAAAAGTATACTTTCTTTCCTTTTTAATAAAATGTATTAGTTTCTATTTCAAACCTAAACCTTTAGTTTTTGTAGAAGCATATTACACTTTGGACCGAAAACATGCACTTTGCTTATATTTTCCAGTCTAGAGCAGAGAAACTTATATTATCATTATCATCTACATCTGGGTTTGTCCTCAGGCTCTGAAGAACTGAGGCAGCGTTTTGCTCAAAACGATTCAAACTCCTTGTAGTGCCCACGTCTTGCCACCATTCGGCGTTGTTTGACCAAAAACAAAGTTGCTTCTATCCATTTTCTGTGCACCCTTCTCCGTCGAGAGGGCTGCTGATCCCTATCTCCAGCGAACGTTTTGGGCGAGAGGCAGGGTCACCCTGGACAGGTCGCCAGACTGTTGCTGGGCAACGCAGAGACAGACATCCATCCATCCATCCATCCATCCATCCATCCATCCATCCATCCATCCATCCATCCATCCATCCATCCATCCATCCATCCATCCATCCATCCATCCATCCATCCATCCATCCATCCATCCATCCATCCATCCTCCATCCATCCATCCATCTTCTGCCGCTTATCCGGTGTCGGGTCGCGGGGGCAGCAGAGACAGACAGGACAAACAATAATGCACACACATACTTACACCTGGGGAGAATTTAGAGAGACCAATTAACCTGACAGGCATGTTTTTGGCCTGTGGGAGGAAGACGGTGTACCCAGAGAGAACCCAGCATGCACACGGAGAACATGCAAACTCCAGGCCGGGAGTGGAAGTTTATTTGTGGACCTTCTTGCTGCAAGGCAACAGCGCCACCAACTGCACCACTGTGCAGCCCTTTCCAGCTTCTAGTTATATTTATGTACATATATATTTAAAAAATATTATTGCCCTTTACAGTGTACCTCAACAGAAAAGGGTAATTTCACAATTTATCTTTTTGAAAGAAATATGAGTAAATATTTAGTTGTGAGAAAGTGATTAACTGCTTACAGATAAAATACTATCAACCTTGCATCTAGTTAATGGGGTCACAGAGACCATGTGTAATAACTGAAAGCTATGAACATTTTAAAAATAAGAGAAAGTTAAAGTGAAAAGTTTGTAAGATGTTAATATCATTCACCTGCAGTGGATAACTCCCTCTGCATATCCATTCATGGTATCTACAGATCAGAAGGTCTGGGACCAGACCAGAGCAACCTGCTTCCATCTTAAACCACTCCAGGCACAGCATCTTATATTTTTATAAAAATGTGTTTACTGAACCTCTGCAATATTCTCTCATTTTACACTTCTTTATTTTTGCATCACACATTGACTCTCACTGAAAATGCTTTGTGTGTTGTTTCTCAGAAAGTTTCCCACGGATCCACTTATGGTGGTGCAATCTCCACTTCCTGTGCAAATTATGACATGCATCTGTTTATTCACAATTATTCTTTCAATACATGTGATGGGAAAATTCAACATGTACACAACGTATCAAAAATAGAAACTAAGTTCAGAAGAAAAAGATATAAACTTTACACATAAACAAGTTTGAAATGTCTGTACATGACTCATATTAGAATTATGAATTTAATTATTTACAAAAATATTTTTTCTAAAGTTACAAGACACTGTGAATAACATGTAATACTTTCTTGGAGAAGATTTTCTTTTCCTGGTATCCATTCTCTTGCCTGTCAGTTCTTGAAGAATATTTCTCCCTTCAGACAGCACACCTTCTTTTTGTTTACATTCAACGCTTCCATGATGAAAATCTATACTTTGGAGATTTGTTCTCGGATTTTCTGCCTGTAAGGAAAGAAATTATTATATTTTGCAAGTATTGTTACCTCAAAAACAATCCATGTGACACACATATTATTACAAATAATTTGTAATGGTAATTATGTAGGAATGTGGCTCAAGCTTTATTCATCTGGCAGTGATTACAACTTACCGGAAATGTTAAAGTTACAAACTACATTTTCTCTGTTATCATAGGTTTCTCAAATATGTGACTAAGCATGAACAGGTAATTCATGAAAAACTGCCGCTGCAATGCAGCTAAGACTAAGGCGTCATACAACTGTCCTGTTGTAGCATGTTTCTCATACGGTATGTTCGAATGCCTATTTAATAATTTAATAATTGCCTTAAAACAACAACTCTGTTCTCAAACTATGTATCTCAAAACTTTACACAGTCCTGTTAAAGTTTGTTACTGGGATGTAAAAAAAAAAAAAAAAGAAAAATCATGGGCTCATGATAAATCATTTCAAATATTTGTCCCCTTTTATTTAACATGCATCCTGTACATTTCAAGTGAAAACTAGAAAAACTTTATCCAGGAAAAAACGCTAAAAATAAAAGCTGTAAGGATGTGGTCACATCATTGTGCATCCTAAATATATTAAGTCAGTTTAAAATAAATAAATAAATGTTCTCAATCTTCTTTGGCAGGAGTCATGTTAACTTGCTGTTGTTAGCCGACTCTATAAAGGTTCCCCAAACTTACAGTCAATAAATTACAATTTGTGTTTTGATTTGGCTTGTTTGGCAGATTAAAAATACCTTTTGATGAGAATAACATTTCATCAGGCATTAAACTTATTTGTCATCAATCCAGCATTTCTGTTTTGAAAATGTTTTCATTTATTGGATATTACATATTTTTCTCATCTTAAATGTCAGATTTTTATTGCCTGTAAATGGAAAATCACCATAATTACTACATGTATAAAATTATGATGAGTATATTTCATTAAGTATGATGTATTTAACTTCTCAAATTGAGTTGCTGAAATCGTTTTCCAATTAAACTCGGCAATAAATGTCACATTGAAGATGGAAAATTTATTTGAATTGATTTGTCATAGTCTACTTTTTTAAAATCAAAAACCTGACGTTTTGCCGGTGGTATAAACACTGTTGTTTCTGTTCAGAGAGAGCTCACTTACCTTGCACGCCTGTTCTTCAGCACCCTTTTGACCCATGGAGCATTTGGATCCAGGCAAACCTTTTGCTTTTCCATCTTAAGAGTTGCTCTGAGGGATCAAAGACAGATCCAAGACATCAAAAACTAAAGTAGCTTGAGAGAACTTTTACTTCCAAAAAGGCCTACAAAAATACTGCCAATTGCTTCAGCAAGTGTGCAGCACAACTTTTTCTGAAAAGTTGTGCTGCACACTTGCTGAAGTGTTCTGAATGACTCACATGATTTGAATTTCTGCACAGTGGGAGCTCACAGGATGCACCTCCAGTGCCACTATGTGACGGCCAATGGGCTTTCTTTCCTTGGTAATGCAACGACAGCGCAGATTCACCACTTGATCTCCCACAACGCTACCTGAGGTTTTAGAAGTTAAAGTCAGCAAGTCAATATCTTTACACAAGAAAAACACTGACATGGATCCAGACATGCATTTGACAGATGGACTCACCTTCATGTATGGTCAGAAAAAACAGGATGGCCACAACAATAGTGCTGAGAGACATATCTGGCTTGAGAGTGAATTTAAAAGTTTAAAATCTAATTCTCAATGTGGCTCCCATAAATTCAAGGACTGTAGAATGAAAAGCTTGTCTGTTCCCTTTCCAGCAGTAGACTGTGTTGCAAGACTGCTCTGTAGAAACTTGATCATTAACTAGGCGCCTCCTCTGCTCCTTTAAGAGAAGAGGGGAGTTTTTCATTTTTTTCTGCAGGTCAAACAAGAGTTGTTTTCATGCCTCTATGTTAACCATCCAGTAGAAGGCTGTTGTATACTTAAGGGTTTATTAACTCTTAAGTTTCTTATAGTTGTTAACTAAGGCTAACAACTATAAGGTTGGTTTCCAGATCTTCTGAAGTTAAAAGTTTGTTTAACTTATATTTTTGAGACTATTTGTGAAATAGTTTTATGTTCAGTCAGGTTTCAGGACATACTAATCCATATTTTTGCTAAATGAAGACACCAAGACCATTTTCTTCTGCAAGTAAAATGTTTGACTCTTCTAACCTCTTAACAGAAACGCAGTTGAAAAATTGTGCACTGTATTTAAAGCAGTTCTACCCCAAACTGTGACTGCAGAGTTATCACTTTAATGCAGATCTTTACAATTGACATTGCTGAATTTATGGACTTGCACCTGCGATTTTAAAAATGTACATGTTGCTATATATTTTTCAAAAAACGTTTTCAAGATGTTTCAATAAGAAAATATAACTTGATATATTTTGATATATTTTAAAAAACATCTGTTTATTCACAATCATTCTTTTGATACATGTGATGGGAAAATTCAACATGTACACAACGTATCAAAAATAGAAACTAAGTTCAGAAGAAAAAGAGATGAAGAGGAAAAGAACTTTACACATGAACAAGTTTGAAATGTCTGTACATGACTCACATTAGAATTTAATTTACAAAATATCTTTCTAAAGTTACTAGACACTGTTAATAACATGTGACACTTTCTTGGAAAAGATTTTTCTTTTCCCGGTATCCATTTTCTTTCCTGTCAGTTCTTGAAGAATATTTCTCCCTTTAGATACTTCAGCATTGTTTGGTGTCTTGGAAATGAGCTCAAGCTGTGTGATGGTCAGTCTGTTTTTGGTTTTGAGATTTTGACAACAAATTTTACAGCAGGGACACTTTTGAATGCATGATTTAATTTCACAAATAAACAGTTTTCCAATTCAAACCAAGTCATTGTTGCAAATATGAGTACTCAGTGGTTACCTACAACAGATCAACTCTGAAGCAACTGTTCCCCTGCAGCTGTATTGCAACATCCCACATTGTTTGGATTCAGGAGACTCCAGATATATTTATGTTTGTGTAAATGTTGTTTTGGTTAAACTACATGTGAACCCCAGTCATTGTTGTGCTGGCATATATCTAAATTCTGGCTCCTACATATATTATCTCGTCTTAACAGTGCTATGTCACAACAAGACAGCATGCATGTCCGGACATGACAGTTAACATTCAAGCACATTGTATGCATGTTGCTTGGTCTCCCACCCACAGAAATTTGACCTGAATCCAAGATTTGTCCACTTGCAGAACACGGGTTTGTAAACCCCATGTCTTATCTCTTTCTTTGCTCTTTGCCTGCTGTGGATTATTTCATAAACTCCCCTAGATTTCCAGGAATTCCCACACGCTCTTGTCTTCCGCTTTCAATTGAGTATCACTTCCTTGTGTTTAAAGGATTTATATTAACCGCAGTAACTCACGTGCTCCAGCTGAATTTAAGCTATTGTAAATATACTGCAGTATACCGACACGTGAAGGACAAAACATACATTCAAAATTGCAGATACATAGAAACAAAGAGAGAGAGAAAAAAGCCGTGACGATAAGTTGATGATTCATTCCTGATTTTCCCAGCTTTTATATTAGGCTTTGCATTCATTTGCAGATTTATGTGACAATGCAACGATAACAGGTGTAAAAAAAGCTGTTTGCCTAAGCAGATAGAAACATATACGTGTATGAGGTATATCCACTATACTCACGCATTGCATGGCAAACCTTTTTACATTTTATCAAATTAATACAAACTTCTTTGTGTTGTATTTAAAGTGATATACCAAAACAAAATAGTGCAAACACAGAAAGGCAGTGTTCAGCTTCTATGCACCACAAATCAGTAACAAACTTCCAGAAAACTGGAAAAATGCTGAAACATTAAGTTCTTTTAAATCAAGACTAAATTCCCACCTGTTCAGAGTTGCTTTTGACCTATAATCTCTGGAACATTGATCAACATATTGATTGTTACTGGTTTCTCAGTTGGAGACTGTATGATGTTTCTAAGACTTTTTATTTGTATTGTTATGAAGTAAAGTACTTAGAACTGTCTTGTAGCTGAAAGCAAACAAACTTGATTCATTAATTGATTGATAGTGGAATTTTATGATTTTTATAATACATAGTTATGGAAAAATGTCCACACCTTTGTATAACCAGGAAACGGATGCTAAGGAGAAGAATAATAGGAAAACAAGTTGACAAATGTGAGATCATGTGCACTCTATCTTGGACGTCTGTTCCTTTAGTGACCTGTGTTTTGTAGAAGATGTGAGGTTAAGGAAATCCTTTCTGGAAAAGTTTGTATCAGCACACTGCAAACGAGAGGAACTGATGGTACATCCACATCTGTGAGAGAAAGGAATGTTTACTGTTGGGGAGGAAGACGATGTGTCTGCAGTTTGACTCTGTGTGCCTTCATAGCAGGGCAGGACGTTGACCCGTTCTCCTTACTGCTTCTCAACTGTTCTTATCTAATTAAAAGTTGAAGTTCAGTTTACCAAAACATGCAGTACTTTTCACAATATTCTAATGGAAAGTGTAAAACTATGCATATTTTTCGTATTGACCCGTTTAGCATTACAATGAGATAGCCTATCTAATTAAGGCCTTATGAAAAAAATTATAATTTGTGATACATCATTGTCAAAATGTGTAAAAATTCAAGGGGCATTCATATTTTTGCTACATTACTAATGCTATTTTTTTTTTTTTTTTTTGCATGTCAAGGAAGGCTTTGCAGCATTTGTTGTCTTTCTAAAATGTTAGCCTGATTACAAAAATGTCTGGCACCAGTCAGATTTCTTCTGCATGTATAAATTCTTAAAACATAGTAAATAAATAAATAAATCTCAAGACTTTACTTACAGTAGGAATAAATGCACATTTTAGATTGGGTGTGCCAAGTCTATATCAAGCAGAAGAAGAATAAAGAATACAACATGAATACTCTTTAGTATAATGTTCTGATTATCTATAAAACTTGCTAAACAAACACACAAAGAAGCTCCTTGACTAAGTTGATACTAAAAGAAAATCTCCTTCAGAAAAAAAAAAGTTTTTATCTAGAAGAAGCCTGGGAAAGATTTTCACAGAGGCCCATCTTGATTTAATTAAATAAACTAAATGCACAGATGGAAATATTGGCAAGTTTCAAAAATAAAGTGAAAATTTTCTCTGTTTTGATTTAACTTAGATTCTAATAGATATCATTTTGGAAGACACATTTTTTTTTTGTCCTCCCTTTACTAATGATGAAAAGTTTCTAGGCTTTTTTTTAATTTTAATTTTTTTTTACAAAGTTTGGTTTTAGCATAAATACTTACTGCACACATGTTGACCCAACAGATTTAGTTCAATTAAATTATTCACCCCTTTTTAAAACAACTTTGATTGAACATATTTTTGGAAAGCTGTGTTGAATCCCACTTACCACATCCACAATTGATTCCTGCTATACTAGAAAATTAAGAACAGATGAGAAAAAGTGACTGACTCACAATGATATTTCTAAAGCACAGTGGCTGCCATGAACCACAATATTGTTCACAATGTGTTCTTCCCAAAGTTGAAAGTCTACCAGAATTACTCCACAAATGCATCATCAACTCCTTCGCGAAGCCACAAAAAGCCCTCGCTTTCTTCAGCCAAGGTCAAAGTTCATGGTTCAAAGAGAATCTGCAATAATGTCATTCAAATATGAAGCCGTATTTACATATTTGTTTCAAGAGGAATGAAGCATCATTGTTGTCTCCCAGAAGGTCTAATCATGAAAATATGAAAAACTTGTCAATTTTATGATACTGGATGCAGAGTAAAAAATTTTTTTCTTTTTGTGTATTTCTTTAAAGGTATTTCTTTCAACAGATCTTTATCTTATTGTACTTTTACTAGCAGTATAAATAAGACATTATCCTATTAATGGCTTTTGCTGAGTAGTTATTTAGGAATATCCCATTTTGCAAACAGCACTTGAAGATACATTTTTCTTACTTCCTGTGTGACCGCATGTGGATGTCAAATTTATTTCCCCCATTTAGTATGTGTGTGTGTGTGTGTGTGTGTGTGTGGGGGGGTGTGTGTGTGTGTGTGTGTTGTGTGAATAAATCTTGAATGATGATGCAATAACAAATATTTTTATACAATTTAAAAGAATGTTTTGTGCTAAAGAAACTTGCTATGAACCTGGAAAATTTTACACATACATTTTATTAATAACCAAAAATGGAACTGATTTAAAAGGAAGGAGTGAAAATGTAGAAGCGTTTCATTCTGTCTCATGTTGGTCACATGCTGCTTTTAACTCATCTGATGAACATGATGTGATATCAACTGCGACAGACAAAATGTTGAAAAGCAAACAACTTTCCAGTGACCATCACATGTTTCACTTTTAATCACATCCATTTTTCATTTCCATGTAATAAAGCCAAAGCTGACCAAAGAAGGAGATGTGGGCAGAAAAATAATTTTCCACTTTGTTTCAGGTATATTTAAATCCTGTTTACAAGAAATTAAAATGTAAACAGCACACAGATGCAAATGCATATTCACATTCAGTTGCCTTTTTCACAGTTTATCACAGTACAAGTATAAATTTTAGTCTATCTATATTTTATATAATGTACCAATGCAACACAAAGTAGGACATGATTGTGGTTTTCATTTTTTACTAATAAAAACTGAAGAGTGGCAGTCCCTTACACAGTACAATACAGGAGACATCCCTTTATCAGAATTATACCTATAAGACTTTTTTGAGACTTTTCCTTTGTAAGATAGCTCAAGTTCAGAAGGATTGGAAAAGGTCTTTAAAAAGCAACGTTGAAGTTTTGTTGCAGATTCTTAATTTAGTTTAAGTGTAGACAAGTTAGGGACCATGCCATTTTAACTTTTGGATAGACAAGGCTCTGTGTTGTATATTGATTTATAAGAATAAACCACACTTTGAATTTCTCCACACCTTGCTGTTTTTCAAAGCAGATGGTCACATTGCATTTTATTAAGGGACATTATATTAAAGACAGTTGAACAGATATGCGGCAACAATTTCAATATGTATTTTTAAAAAGCACACGTCTCAGTTTTTCTTTAGTTTGTGTAGGTTTATGGCACCATGAACTGGACCGAGGATTGTGGTTGCAATGTGGAAAATAGGAAAAAGCATTGGACGGAATATAGTGGAAAGGCACTAAAGCCACAAGCATAAGAATATTATACCTGAGAAATAACTCAGAGTGATAAATGACAGATTATTGTGTCAAAACCAGAAGACATGATCCACTGACCCCAAGTTACACAAGACTGTTTAGTAAGTAGATGCAGTGACGCCAGGACAGACAGGTCAGAGCATGTTGGATTAGTCTCAGGCTTTATTCACTCAAAATTTTCTGGCTTACAGCCTGGTGTTATTCTAGAAGTGTCAAGCATGAGGAATTCAAAGTTTGATGAATTCATTGATGATAAGTCTGTTAATCTTCTTGCAAAATCATACTTGTAAGGACACAAAAATGTCAACGGTTTATAACGACCAAAATGATTTCACTCTCCATGTTCTCTTTGGTGTACAGGTGCTGCAGGTGCCTAGTAGAAGACATGTGTTTATACAGTCTGAAGATTAATGTGATATGATAGTGGGAATAACAGATACGCCAGCAGGCCAGCAGGTATTCAGATAGTTATCATAAGTATAATTCTTTTTATTACCTACCATCTCCCAAACAATTATAAATTGTACTCTAGTACACACAATTTTTCAGTGCACAGCTACAATATGCTTAAAGTTTAAAATAATAAACATATCAAAAAAAGCAGTCATGCATTACTCAGTTATCACAGTCTGTGTTTTTCCTTATGACAGGTCTGAATGAGAGACAGTGGACCGAAGCAGCGTAAATTCCCACTCCGTGATTCCTGTCTTGCACAACACACTGACATGGGGAAGTGAGTCACTGTTGAGAATAAAAGCTGGGACTTCTCTCCGCCAGATTCAAACAGCAGCTGGAGAAAGCAGCAAAACCTGGAAGAGCAGAGGAAAAGAGGAACCGGGAGAAAGTAGTCTGTTGCAGAATAGAAGAAATCTTTTTATCAAAAAATATTTATTAGAAAGTTCTTATTTCTTCTCATAAGTGAATTAGTTAGATTTTTTTGAAGCCAAAATGAAGAAAAACAGCATCATTTCCCTCTCTGTCTTAATCTTCTTGACTTTCCTTGTCATCAGCGAAGGTAAGCCTCAGATTTTTAAATTTTTAAACTATAACTCCTTTTTTTTGCTTTTGCTTATGTGGACTGGGATTTATCTGGACTTTGTGACCATATTTATTTGTAATCTCCACACAGGAATGAGCCTGAGAAGCCTAGGAGTGGAGCTGCACTGCCGCTGCATCCAGACTGAGAGCAGACCCATTGGGCGCCACATAGAGAAAGTGGAGCTGATTCCTGCAAACTCTCACTGCGAGGAGACTGAGATCATGTAAGAACCAATTCCCTGACCCATTCTGATGATGATGTTGCTGATTTTCATTCACCGTTGTAATTGCACTGGTATATGAAAACTCATTGTTTTCACTTTGTGTTGCAGTGCCACTCTAAAAAAGAATGGCCAAGAAGTTTGTCTGGACCCTGAGGCTCCATGGGTGAAGAAAGTAATTCAGAGGATCATGGCAAAGTAAGATTTAACTTGAACCTTTCTGAAATATAATATACAGATGTACATTCTTAAAGCCTAGGGTTTAAACCACAAAATATTTACAATTTTTTTTCTGATTCTTCTTCTCTGTAGCAAGAAACGATGAAGAGAAACGAATGAAGGCAACGACTTCGAAGAATCAAAAGGCTTGGCTGGGTCTAACGATGGATCACTAAACTTTGCTTTGCCTGATGCTGAAAACTACAGCATCTTTCTCCTCAAATTGTTTGCATCAAACTCAATTTTATTAATTTACCACCCCCTCTTTCTATGCTTAATACTATATTTATATGGAAACACTCCAGAAAATTGCTCCATTGTTTTTATTTCTATTTATTTATCTATGTATTTATAAAATGTAAATGCTATTTGTAATTTCAAATAAATATCTTGAATACTTTACATGTTTTTCTTTTGAATATCCTTCAGTGTGAAATTATGTGGCAAATATCAAGCAAGTGTGCCACCTTCAGTATGCTTTATTCAGTGCATTCTGTCTTAGTTGTGGGTTTGTCAGAATCTTGAATCCAAAATAAATTCTAACTTTTAGTAAGAATAGAAGTTATTTCTCTTTGTATTTTCCTACATGCTGAAAATGTCCAAGATTTCAAAATTATCCCTAGAGAGGATAAGTAAATACTTTTAGGTAAATCGTGAGAAATTTGAAAAAAAAAATTCTGCTTGTCGTAGTACTTGTATTTATTTTATGCAAAATTGTTCTTAAAATAGTGAGCCATCTGCTAATATTTAGCGTACAACCCCGTTTTGCCAGCACTTAGTTTTCTCATTTTGTGTTTCAAAGTTGGAGTACAGAAACTGAGAACCGGGAGCCTCGATTCTCCAGAGTCCTGCTGCTCTTTTCACTTCAACTCACCACCAAGATCGAGAATAAACATTCTTTTCAGCTGTTCTGGCTGACAAACTATTTGCTTTTTTTTTGAGTTGGCTATAACTTCCTGTCAAAAGACCCACTAGGAACTCTTTTTTTTTTTAGTTTTCTAAAACAAGCCAACAGATTTTCATTTAG
This sequence comes from Poeciliopsis gracilis, assembly GCA_911649635.1. NCBI lineage: Eukaryota > Metazoa > Chordata > Actinopteri > Cyprinodontiformes > Poeciliidae > Poeciliopsis > Poeciliopsis gracilis. The sequence continues at coordinate 1,043,744 of CAJVRI010000128.1, forward strand.
AATCTCTAACTGCATGCGCCACCGAGATTCCCTTTTTTTGGAGAAATAGATCAAAATCAAAGTTCATGAACTGTACTTCACATTAACATGTGGTTTCCCACATATTCATCCACGGTGGACAATTGAAATCAGATATTTATAAACACTATACCAAAAGATGCATAACTGCTTTGTTCTCAACATTTGAAATGAATCCAGATTAAACTTTTCCTGTTTTAGGACAGTTAGGTTTACAGTACATAATATTTTCTGAAATTCAGAAGTTTACATGGCTTTTCTTCTATGTTCATCTACAACTAATTTGAATTAAATGAAGGCCCAACTGCGAATGTGTTAAGGGCACACATCAAACAGACCACATCCTTGTCTGACAGTGAGGAAAAATCCAGAGAAATCCACCACAAGGAAGAGAACTGTGGACCTCCCAGATCCCCAAAGCACATTTTTCATCTGTTCAATTATAAATACAACAAACACCTTCATGGGAGTGTCCACCTGTTATGCTGGTCAGAAAGATGACATGTTCTAACTAGAGCGGCTGTGGGAAAATAGCTAGAATGGGGATCCAGGAAAAAAAAACTGTAATAATCATGCTAGGGATATAAAAAAAAATAAGAATAAAGTATACGTAAATAAAGCAACGGCATAAATGAAGCAATGGCATACACATAGAACACTGTAAATGACAGGTCTAATCAAGATATCATGATCTTAGGCTGTTTAGTTGTGTTTCTTAGTTCCTCTTTCATTTAATCAACTAAGTTTTTGTTTTACTTCAGTTCAGTCCTTTCCCAGTTATTTTAGTTTAATCATTATTCTGTGTTATTTCTTATTTTTATTAGATTAGTCTTGTTTCAGTTTCAATTTAACTCAGTTCTTCTTTGTGACTTCAGTCATGTTTACTTCTTCTAGTTGTGCTTAGTTGCTCTAGATTAATTATATCTTATTTTTTGGTCCCATGTGCTTCTCTTGCTCTCTCTCTCTATCTCTCTCTGTTTCTCTCTCTCTCTCTCTCTCTCTCTTTTTTCCTCAGTCTGTCTTTCTCCTCTCTCCTCTCACACCTGCATTCAGTTTGCCAATCAACCCGTATTTCAGCAATCAACCTGCTAGTACATAAGCTCCTCTTTCTCAGCCACTCCTTGCTGGTTCCTTTTGTTGACCCCCTCCTTTCCCTGTATGCTCCTTGTGGCTTCTCGCATCTGTTTCTGGAGAGCTATGGATTTATTTATTTTGTATTTTTTCTGGCTCTTGTGGTTTTGTGAGTTTTTGTATTCGATTTTCATTAAATATTTTCTGTCCTTTACTCTATGCCTGTTTGGAAATGCATTTGGGTTCATTGCCAAACACCAATTATGACACAAAATCTCTCAGATAACAAACTACTTCCATGGTTGGAGATGAAACAACATTATATGGTAATATAAATTTTAAACTTATTGTGTTTTGTTTCCTGGTCCAGCAATAGGAATTGTTCAAATTCCTATTGCGTATTTTATTTTATGAAATCTATGTTCTTTTACTAATTTTTAACATATTTTCAAACTCCTGCAGAAATTGAGGTAAAATTGTGTGGACAGGGAATTATTAATTTTCTTTTATAATGAAGTTTTTATATCAGCTGATATAAAGTAGTAATGTGATGTATTTCTCCAAAACAGGGCAAACTAACCTGTGACATCTTTGTGGTGTTGTGCTCATTTTTGTCTGATCAAAAACAAGCTGCTTATAACAGAAGCATTTGAGGTATTCATAAAACATTTTACTCCTTCAGACAATTTTTCATGAGTTCCCTTCAGAGAGATATCCTTAAAAACAGGACTCCGAAAAGTACAAAACCTCTCACAGCTGCCTAAATGTTTTTTTTTTTTTGTTATTTAAAGGTTTCATATTTTATCTTTGCGTCTTATTTTTTTTGGTTCAATGGCACAAAAACTATACTGAGAGGTTCACTATTTTAGTTATGCCTTTCAGTTGCTTTTTAAATTATTCTATTACATTACTTGTAGATGCAAACACAAACAGACCAGTAGTTGTGATCACAACAGGGGTTGAATATCTTGCTTGTGCAAACATAACTAGTGTCAGTGTAACAGAGTTTAGGTTGTAGAATCCCACTTGCTTTATATTATCAGTGCAATGGGAAATAGCGCCCTCCTCTCTGTGTGGCTGGTAATATGTTGCTGGCCCCTGTAATCAGTGCCAGTCTATGAAAGCTGCACGAGAGGTGAGTGTCATTCTTCAGCACACAGCATGGAAAAGTGTTAGAAACACATGAAATATCATTTTTAATAACTTACACAAATAGTGTGTGACTACTATTTACGATTTGTGTGCCTGGCACCAATTTTGTATTTTTAATTTTGTTAATATTGTAAAACACTTTCTGTGCTAAGTTAAAGCTGACATAACGCTCTGTTGTAGTGTGCTGAGGGAAGCTGAACCTTTGCATTGATTCCAACCCGATTTGTTCTCATTCAGCAAATAAACCGCCTGTTCACCCATAAACTCCTGGTCTTCATTAAAAACATCTACATAACGCAGAGTCGAGGGGTTACTTGGGTCGGCCTGGTACAGTGGAGTGAAGCAGAACCCGGTTACATCAGACGGAATCGATATCAAATTTTGTGCGTGAGGTTGGTCATCTAAAAGGATGAAAGATCATATAACTACTGAGTTAAACTTTGAGATTTTACCAGGTTTTGCTGCTATTAATCAAAATAGATTTCCCCAAGGTTTTCAGAGTGGCTAAGTTATTGTCTGAAAAGAAAATGAACATTGCTGATTAAAATGATGAAATGATAGGCAGACTCATGCAACAATTAAATAGAAATCAGCAATTTAAGTTGGGTGTGGTGAAGCAGCGATACTTCATTATGCAAAACACTGTACTGAACTAACACTATGAAGTGCTATGTAAAATAATCTATTGGCTTGTTAAATCAGTCTCACAGAGTTGAAACTGGATCATTATACATTGTAAAAACACATTTTATTTGCCTCATTGCATAAGATTGAACAAAATGAACTCAACTGATCCTGAAGAGAATCTGTGAGAATGCTTTTCTACAGCAGGGGGTGGAAGCATCAGTTAGATGAGATGGATGGAGCTAAAAAGAGAGCGATCCTGGATGAAAAAAGCTGTTTTAAACTACAAAAGAGCAAAGAGTGGCAGAGGTCCACCATCCTCTAAAGGATTATAATAAACATACAGCCAGGCTTGGGTGAAAACGCAGACACGGCAAATCCATTTTGCATATAATGACATTGAGTTAGAATAACAGAAATGGCTTTGTTCTGTTTAATTGCACTGACACTAATTTCAATTCAAGTTATATGGACAGGTTCACTTTCAGGATAATACAAATTCAGTTTATAAAACCAGCTGACAGTTATCTTTCTGGCAACGATTTCGTGGTCTGGTTTAACAGTGACCTCTAAAATACAAATAAACAGCATTCCAATTCAGACATTATGAATTATAATCTCTAGCCTTTTATTGTTCTGTGCAGAAATTATAAATTTCCCACAAAAGCCCACAATATATTATCTGTCAGCAATTGTTATATTGTGTTGTAATGGTAATCTGCTTAGCCAATCATCCAAAATTAACAAGCTTATACTACTCAGGAATGAATCCAGACTATTCCTTTGCACATTTATATTCCATAATTTCTCTCATCAGTTGCAATAATCTGGCAGAGCCTTCTCTGAATTTTTAGATTTTTAAAAGCAGCAATAAATGCCTTTTATTATTTCTGATTTGTCGCTTTGATTATGTCTTATTTGAGTCATTTCATTTAGCTGTGAATAGAATGACTCCCTCCATATTCCTCGTGTTTTATTTTTGTCAGGCTGCTCGCTGCCATTGGCCTGAGAGAGGATGCAGGCAAAGGGGCGGGGCCGAGCGCACAGTTGGGGGTAGGTGCGGTAGTGCGGCGTCTGATGCGTGCATAAAGACAACACTCAGCAGCAGGACGAACACGCTCGGAAGACACAGAAATGCACACAAAATGCTGCGTCCGCGAGCTGTGACCAGCCGCTGGATGTGAAGAAAATAGCCAAACACCGGGGGAACAGAAGCTTTGAAGCGCGCGCGCGCTGGCAGCGTCCTTGCCGCAGATTCCAGTAGACATAGATCCTGCTGATGCGCCTTCGCTGTGCATGAATCCCTCTGTTTGGTTTGCACGTTCAGTACAAAACCGAGCGCTACTGACGCCTCTGTGGAGCCTGTGAGTGCACCTTCTCCGCCTCTCCGTACACCCACACCCCCCACTCTACACTCCTCCGTGGCACCTGCTTCAGGATGGCCTTAACGATCTGCACGCGATTCACCGACGAATATCAGCTGTTCGAGGAGCTGGGGAAGTAAGCACGCATGTTCCTTTGTTTTTGTCATCTGTCATTCTCTCCCTTGGCGAGATGTCAGCTTGTTACGCAATAGGCCGCTCTGCTTTAGGGACGCGCGGATTTCGATGCTGGAGAGTCTGTGTGCTGAGCGAGAGCGTGCGTGTGCGCGCCGCTGACAGTTCATCCACTAGCCTAACCTATGATGCAGAGGCTAAATGCGCTCTCGTGGGCGCGCGCGTGCGTCAGGCCAGTGTAATTGCTTTCTATTTGCTTTAATCCCAGCATCCGAAGCTCTGCTTGCGCTCTGTGCTCATGTAGTTCGGCAGGGTGGCGTCATTTTCCTCCCTCTTGGACAGCCACTGATGCTGCACTTGGATATTTGCGGGACTCCTTTGCTAAAAAGCTTAACCAGGATGACAAGTGCATCGGCGTGCATGTGCGTGTGTGTGTGTGTGTGTGTGCAAGGAGATATGGTAACCCACTCCACCTTCTCTACCTCCATCACCCCTCCTGCGTGACGGAAATACACACACTGAATGCGACAGCTCTCATGTAGTTGAGGATGACACACTCCCTAGCCAAGCATAGATCCGTGGTCAATTATCAGAGCCCGGCAGGGGAACTCTCACCTTTCCTCTGACAGAGCTGCAGGCCACCATCCGCACATATCATCATACCATGATCAGGCAAAACATTATGACTTTTCAAAGGTGAGGTGCTCAACAGTGATTACCCACCAATTACATCGGATAGTTAGCGTAATATACTAAGCAGCAAGCGAACACTTTGTACTCAACGTTGTTAGAAGAAGGAGAAAAAGACCTACTTGAGGATCTGAATGAGTTTGGCAAGCACCAGATTGCGAAAGCTAGACGACTTGGTTCAGATGTCTTCAAAACTGCATCTCTTGTAAGGTGTTCTAGGACTCCAGAGGTCACTATCTATCAAATGTTATCAGGGGTCACGGAGAAGAGAACAGGCCAGTGGAGGGGAAGTTGATGGTTTGTTTGGAAATCCTTGGGTCTTGCCCTTGGATTCAACTTTGACTTGACCTACCAAAGGAGTACTGGAAAAGCAAGTCATCCTTTCAGGGAGTCAGGACCATCATGAGTATCACCTTTATCACCAGCATAATGCTCTAGCCAAAAAGCAAAAATGGTACTGGATTGGTTTAAGGAGTGCAACAACTTTCAGGTTTTCATGTGGTCTTCAAATTCACCAGCTCTCAATCAAATCTATAGCATCTATGGGATGTGTGGGACAAACAAGTCTGTATTCTGGAAGGCTACACTTCACATCTCCCCCGACTTAAAAAAGATCTGGGTATCATTTATTCCAACACTACTTCAGGATCCTACCAGGCTGTTTCAGGAGCAAAATGGGATCCAGGACATTATTAGGCTATAGTCAAAATTTTGCCTGCTTCTTTTGTGTACAGCAGGTATTTGTTGTACACGTCTTGCTTACTCCTTCAAAGGTGTGGGCATCTGTGTTGTCATGTGCTTCCCTGACCTGCAGCCTTGAGTCCTACGTGTCTGCAGCTCGTTGACTCCTACGTGTCTGCAGCTCGTTGACTCCCAGCCAAATTAGAGGGACACAAAATAACACAGTCTCTGTTTCCCTGTTTGAGGAACTGATCTCTCAAAACTGTCTGCAGCTCATCATCCTAATTTCTTCAATGATGCACCAATTTTTCCCCTTGTAAAAAAGGTTCAGCAACATTTACAATCCAAAGAGTCGTTGCTGTCTAAATAAAATTGATGTACTGCTAAAAACATACTAAAACCTCAGAGGAAATCGATAAATTCAAGTCTTATAATAATATGATAGTTATGCACTCAGGTTGTCCAGATCAAGAGTTGGTTGATAATTCTAGTAAGTTAACATTAGGTATTTGCCAACTCTGAGTCCAATTCAAAAAAGTTAATAAAATAAATTCTATACTTTATTATCCCACAAAATGTTAGATTTCATCAGTATTGCATGGTGTCCATTAGTAGATTTACAAGTTGCAGCAGTTGCCAATATATTTGCAGAGTTTCTGCTTCATATGGTGGGGACAGTGGTAGATGTTCAGCTCCACAATCAGTGGGTTTCAGGTTCAAGTCCCTCTCTGTCTGCCTCTTGAGTTAGACTCATCATCTGCCATGCCTGCTGACCAGAGAATCCGTCAGACTTGTGATTGTGAATGAATGTAGGGTGAAGCACTTTGGGCTCCTTTGAACTTGATAAATGAACTTGATACAGACCATTTATTGATCCACCTATGACAATCAGTTCACTTGAAATCTCATACAACTGGTTATGCTATAAATTTTTTTCTTTAATAAGTACTAAAATTTTCATTTATGTTAGATAAAACAATGATTAAAATCACCATTTATCAACAAGTCATTGCACAAACAATTATTGATTTAGTTTGTTACATGCCCTTCACCAAATAAAATAATAAACTCAGTTATCAGATCACAGAAAATGAATAAATCATAGGTCAGGATTGATTTCAGGTCATGAGGAATATTGGATGCTAAAGGTGTCTCCAGGACTGCAGAGCCCAGCAGTCTTGAGATGGGTGAACCTTTCCAAGGCTGTATCAGATGCAGCTCTGTGCTATTCTGTGCTTCTATTCCTCAAATATAGCTGACCTAGTTTTTTGATCTTCATTAATGACCTTGACACCAAAACAAAAAAGGACTGAAACAATACAGAGATTTATTTATTTATTTTTTTATAAAGTGTACAGAAGGTTTGTAGGGTAAGTAAATTTGTGACATGAAATGCAGCACTCACCTCTGCACTTGATAGACAAACATATCACTTTTCACCTGTTACTGTGCTGACTAATGTCAAAGGCAATCTCTAAAAGGCCTACTGTCAGCTGAAGAACCAACTTTATCTAGATTAATATCTGTTAGTAATTATTACATTGCAAACAAGTTAAGCATCAATATGACAACACTTCTCTTTACTGATTTCAACAGTGTAATGGAAGAATAATGTAGTAAACAAACCTCAGGTAACAAACCTCAGACAGGCTTATTACCTCAGCCTGTCTGTAGCTGTTGCCCCATAACTTTTTAAAGGTTGTTTCCTTCTAACTTTGAAAATCGATGACCAGCTGCTTCATCATATAATCGTTTCTCTTGTCTGGTGCGATATTTAAGTCAGTAAAATGTACTGCTGAGCGTTTCCAACCTCCAGTTGTGCAAGACTGATAACACTTTTAGCCAGTTCTATTATATGTAACTGCTTTCAAAATATTTTTACTGGCTTTTCTGCCATAATCAGTCATAAATTACTTATTTATTCAGTGTAAAAGTTTTCACTTTTTTGAACGAAGAGAAAATGACAAAGATCTGTCATAAGCTTTCTTTTGTACACTTTTAGATGAGTAATTAGTTCTGTTAGCTTTAGTCCCTTTTATGTTCCCTAAATATATTTAGATCCCTAGCTTAACTCTACCAACTTTTCCAAATCCAGAATGTTTTATGACAAACTTTGAAGGCTCAAAAGGATTAAACAGACCAACTTTTTTGTAATGCATTCAGCTCTTCTATTATCTAGAAAGTCTAACTCCAAAATAGTTTGAACTGAATGGACAGCAGACATGGCAGGCATGTCTCCACAGAAAACTAGTAGCTTTTCAGGCCTTCTGTACTTTTTCTGATATAATCATGAAACATCTTGCTATGCTGTAAAGACATGATTTTTAATTTTCCAACCTCAGTGAAAACTTCCACACTGAAAGGTGTTGCTGTTTGTGCAGCATTTCTGCTTGGTTGTGATGTGTTCACTGACTGGAAAAAAATCTGTTCTTTTTAGTTTGAGAACTACTGGTGACCTGTAAGGGCTTTCAGGCTGTGAGGCATCCATACCACACCAGTTTCATTCACCAGCTGTTTTCTCTAGCTGTATATTTTTACATTGTTTAAGTCATTTTTTTGTGCAAGTTTTCATTGTTTCTGTTGGTCAAAATGTGACTTTTAAACCCCAATTGTAACATTTTTCCTCTGTTCAAAGGTTCAAAGCAAAGCTAACTGGCATAGTTTCTCTTTGGTCACCAAACTCACAACTAGCTCTCTGCTTGTGCTGGTTGCAACAAATTCTTCTTTGAACTCCTTTGACATTCTTTTTGACCTGTAACTGTTTGATTCTGCCATCAAACGCTTATGGAAAAATCGGCATTATCACTTTTCAAGTAGGAAGTTATGCTTTTTTCAAAGACACATCGCTGACGTATTTTGTTTTGTTTTGTGTTTAATTAAAGGGGAGCATTCTCTGTGGTCAGGAGGTGCGTGAAGATCTCATCTGGACAGGAGTATGCTGCTAAAATCATCAACACCAAGAAGCTTTCTGCCAGAGGTAAGTAAAACAAACATTTATGTAAGAAAAATAAATAAGGACATACTTTGCATGAATACCAGAAACACTCTGCTTGTCACTCAGTGAAGTGTTAATAGACTCTGAATGATGCGCCCTCTCAGAGTGGGCTTGAGGTTAGAGTGGGATCACATGAGTGTGTGCACGGGTATTGTTAATGTCACTGAGAGACGGACAGACAATCAGACATGTAGGCAGTGAGGAAAACATCTACCTTGAGTTTGAGTGTTGGTAGTTTTTTTTTATCCTGGTTTGCAGAAGGAAACAATGAACAGCAATGGACAGTAATATGTCATCCTTTATTTGCTCATTTGAACTTTTGGTGCATTGGTTTCCTTCCTATTTGTCCTTTAGTTTAGTTTTTATGCAAAATTTAGTCACACTCAACCTTGGATGTGTGTATGTGTTCTGTATTGATTCAGGGCTCTAGCTGGTCTTGTCGTCCCAGGGGCAGATCTCTTGCGAAGCCGACCCAGTTCTTTCACATCCGTCATTGTAATTGTAGCCGCTGGCCTGGTTGCCTCAAGCTTGGGACACACACACACACACACGCACACACACGCACGCACACACCTACACACACACGCACCCATATTCATACTCAAGCTCATAAAGACACACTCTCAAACATGTGCACGCACAAGCACAGCCATGACCCAACCTATTTGTGAATACTAACCGGTGGAGTGTTTTGCCTCTGAGGTTTCTTTTCTTCTGTCAGAGTCCACTTATGCCAACACTTGGTTTTTTGTGCAAAACAGGGACTGGTACCAGAGCACTCAGACAACTAAGACTCTTTTCTTCCTAGCTTTTTCCTCAGGTTGAATGAGGAAGAAGCTGACCATTTTGTAGTCAAAGTGTGGTCAAAATGTTTGACCACACTTTGGGCCTGATCTTGAACGATTCCAAGTGAACACTAAATTGCATGAGCAAACAACAAATTGCATGCGCAGTATGTGAGTGTGTTGCACACAGTCAACAAAAATGGCACATGCAAAAGTGGTGCAGATGCCCCCATTCAAATGAGAATTTTAAATGGGGTGTTGTCATTGAGAGTGACAGAGAGCAGTGAGGCCAGAAAAGAAAGATGAAGCTGAAAGCCATCAACTTGGAATGATGACGATAATAATGGGTTAATAACCAGAGATCACTATTTCACTCTTAACCCCAGCATTAGTACACATTTTTGAAGAATGCAAAATTGGGGATGGTGAATCATTAGTGGTTTATATCTTTATCTGTGATCTATTTTCACCCACAGTCTTGAAAAATCCAATTTTCTTTTAGAGCAATTTCAGTCCATAGATGAATGTTACACCCAGTTTCATTGTTCATCACAAAACAGAATAATCTGAAGCAGGAATACAAATATGTCACCCCTGAGTTTGAAGTCTCAATTAGAACAATCAATGATTGAGAATCTTATTGACCCGATGAGATAATGAAACGTGTCCCAAGAAAAACAAGCTTAAGATTGAATTTTCTCGATATTGAGACACTGTCATCCTAAGAACAGGTAGAAATAAAATGTAATAAAATTTTTTTACAAATGTTCCTTTGTCCATGATAGTGTCAGCCTCAATGGTAATTTGCATTAATTCTGATTGTTGCAAAACAAATTACTCCCGAGGGATAATAGTTTATCTCAACATCAAAGCTCAAGGCGATTGTGCCTCATGATTAAATTACATAGGATTATGACAGTCAGCCTGAGATTTTATGTCAAGATAATGGGAAATATTAAATTGTTATTACAACTCAGGCTGGAGTTATCATTAATATGAAGTGTTGAAACTTTATTCTTAACAAAAAACTTCAGCTTTCGTTATCTCCAGATTATAAATGAGAACATCATCGCAACAAAACAAGCTCAAAATCCAGTTACCTTGAAATTATGGTACAAGACTTCAAATCTCAATCATTAAATAATTATGAATGATTATTAATAATCATGTGGTCTTAGGTAGTCAAAAGTATTTTGTGGACAGTTTTAGCTTTATGTAAAATGTTTGTACTTTATATTTGGAAAAGATCTGAAAATGATAGAACATTTAAAGGTTGATTTTGCAGGATTTTGAATCATGAAAACAGATACATGTAACACATAAGATCTTATAAAAGACGAAACTGCCTTTAATCCAGGTACAAATGCTGAGCACTAAATCAAAGCCCATTACATTTTGTACCACTTTCTTTCAAGTGACATGTACACAGAAATTAAATAAGTTCTATTTTTTATGTTGCTAGTTCTCATAATCCTTTTTTTTTTTTGCCATAGAGCAATATTTGCCATAATTCTGGGGTGATGTTAATTTTGACATTTCATACAAAATATTAGTGTCTTTGTCATTATTGTTGCTTTTAAAGCAAATAGTTACTTCGTTGTAGTGTAACAGTAACAGCAACTGTTACATTCAGTTATTAAAATGCTGTATATATCAAAAGCAATTTTGAAGAAATTTTACTTCGCATCATATCTATTTCTGATGTCTTGGCCTGTCTCTGTTGCACACTGCAACAATAGTGATGTCGAGACATGCGGTGGTTGTACATTTTCTTTGCTTTCCTTTTTCTGAAAATACAAAACAGCTTTTATAAATCTGATGTGCGTCACACTATGGCTGCTATATTCTACTGAGCTTACGCTCTTCAACACAGAACCTTAGGACCTAAAGCTGCCCTAAGCGCCTGTTAAAAACTGATCCCTTTCTAGACTCATTTCACTCTCAGCCAGAATAGTTACCGACATATGTATGAATAATTCAGCTTAACATGGAGAATGAAACACAGTGCTTTTTAATAACAAAACAAAAATATTCATAGGAAAGAGAATAGAATCATATTTTAATGGAAGGGGCAGGGTTTGATCTAAAGTCCCCAGCAGCTGGTTTCCCACATCTCTTTTATTAACGCCTTTTCTGACACTCCCACTTCAGCACGTAATCCCAACAATGTTTCTCCATTCCAGCCAGTGACGCATTTTACAGCTGTTCTTAAGAGCATTGTAGTTTGAATGATAAGCTTAACAGATGCACTGTTCCTCCAGGTATTTGCTAATTGCTTCTGCCACAAGTCTGGTGGAGCTGTATGGGAGGCAGAAGGGGAGGGATGCTCTGAAGGCGGAGGCTCAGTTGGAGACTGAGGCTCCAAGGAGGAGGCTTGGGTAAACACGCATCGAATAGCTGCCATGGGAGATTCAAGGCTTTCTCAAACATGTATTAATGAGTCAAAGCAGCTCTGCAGGTATGTGTTTGAGAAGGAAATAACAGTAGCACTTGGCATACAGTGCAAAAATCAATGTTGCGTGATACTCCTCCCTATAAAGCTATCATCAGTTATTTCCACAGAAAAAGGATTTTACTTTCTTAGGAAAATACAGTGCAATGTTCTGGTGTGCAATGGGCCATTACAGATAAATTTGGACCAGGATCTTTGACAGTCTTTCAAATTTTTGTTATTGTTAGCAGGAGGAGCTTGTATAACTAAAAGTTTTATCTGTAAAACACAATGTCATTCTGATTAATGAATGACTAATTTGTCTCTTGCTGGCTTACTGGCATCTAATTCATACATTCCCCAAGCTGCCTTGACATGCCAGTGGCACTGCATGCTCTGGAAGTTTTGTTTACAACCTATATCTTTTCTGCATTCTGTTGGGGCTACGTGTAGAACTGTTAACACCTTTTTGCAATATTTCCACTGGACAGCTTCAGGGCAGTGTTCCTTAATTCCAATCCACAGGGACTAGGGCCCTGCATATTTTAGATGTCTGTTTCAGAACACTTCATTCAAATGATTGCATGACCTCCTCTGCATGCCATCAAGTTCTGCAGAAGCTTGTAAATCATTCATCTATTCAAGTCAGGTTTGTGGCAGAAGAAAATCACATAAAACATGCAAGGGAATGGTCTCTGAAGAACGAAATTGAGAAAACTTGCTCTAGGGGATACCAAAAAAGGAAAACCAAACAGTGCAAGAAAATACAGAAACTCTTAAGGAGATGTTTCATTCATGCTCTTCGCCACTCTTTGGATAAACTGCAACAACTTGGGGCTTCAAGAGGATTTTGGTTTGTTTTGCAGCAGCGTTCCTTTTCATTTTTTTTCATCTATAAATTATTGCATGCTGCTACCAATAGAAAGCAGTCTAAGGGATATGTGAATTGAGCATAACGAGACAATAAATTTCATTGTAAACATGGTTGATTTACAATGTAAAAGTGTCAAAAGCATTGCTGTACATTCAGACGTGTAGTTCTGCTGAAAAAAGTATGAAAGGTAAATATTAGTTTTGTGGTGAAATTTAGCTGATTCTCTGATTTGACTATTGTGTGTTTTTCACTATTTCTTATAAGATTTGTTTTTTCGTTATTCTCTTTTTATTTTTTGTGATGAATATTAGACTTGTGGTTTTGTCAGTGCCGCAGCATGATTTTAAAGTTAACTTATTAAATGGCTGTACACAATCCATATGTAAGGTGAATTTTTACAATTCTTGCTTTGCATTTTATTGCTAAGTATGGAAACGTGCCTGGATTTGTTCAGTCAAAAACATAGGGACCACTGGGGTACAGAGTTGTCATTAAAGATCATTTGAGCTGTGTTGCATTGTGCATTATCCTGCTGGAAGGATCTGAAGACGGGAACGCTGTAATCCCAAAGGGATGGAGACGACCTCATTGTGTTAGACCACCAACAGTAGTCTGAATTTATACTTCCATGTTGTTTATACCAAAAGGTACAGACCACATATTCTTTTGCAGACTTATCAAATGAAACTCAGTATAGTGCTGAGTGATAAAACAACTTCAATTACTTATCAAAAAACAGAAAATATCAATAATAATAATAATAAAGCTAGGATTTAAAGTTTGGTAGAACAGACGGTGCATGTGGCTTAACGAGTGGTATTTGGGGCCACCATTATTTTGACAAATTGGAGAAGAGATTGAAACCAATAGTTTGAACTTTTTTGCATTATGTTTTGGTTGTGCTCTGTTAATATTCTATAAACACATTATCTTCTTTTAAGGTTGTTTCCCTTTCTAGTGGCCTTTATTTGATGGTGGTGAGACAGGAAAGCTGTTTCTGCGAGAGGGAGCAGACATATGGCAAAGGTCAACAGGCCGGGACTGGAACCTGTGATGGCTGCGTTGAGGCCTAAGGCCGCCGTATATGGGGCACCATTGCTATGCCCCAGTAAACACACGCTCTCTCAAAGACTATGCTTTTTTTTTTTTTTTAGTTTGATGCAGTTTATCATTGTTAAAACTCTTCAATACTTAAAACAATGCTATGATATATATTTTTGTCCATAGCAGCAGAAAACGTCTTTGTACCTTTTTGTATTCGTTGTGTGGCATTTTTCCTCTCTTCCATCATGTCTTCTCTCTTACTGCTCTGCTGTCCTGTTTTTTGTGTGAAGACTCTTCTCGCTATTTCTCTGTTCTACCCGTGTTGACCCTTGCTTGCTCAGTTGGTAACGGACACCTCGGCAGATGGATCGGTGTCTCACCACTTCCATAGAGAGATTTTCCAAAAATACTGTGAAGAATAATCTCACTCCTTGTGCATGTGGGTCTGCCTCTAAAAACACACACTGTCTGCTTGTGTGTGTAGATTTCAAGGTTTACATACAGGACATGCTGGCGCGTCAGATACAGTCTTAGCCGCTTTACATGATAAGCTCCAGAATTGCAACTCTGATTCCAGTCTCTTTGGCAGGATCATAAGCCATTGCCCCAACCCCCCATCACCAACCCATATGCAGTTGCAGGCGTGTGTGTCAGTATCGGGAATTGACAAAGGTTTAAGATAGGACTGATGGCTGGAATGTGGGCAGATCAAAGCTCTGTGTGCATTTCCTGTCGTGTGGGCACGTATGTGCGGTGGTCCTGCTGAGGGCTGGTCACTCTCTTGCAATCTACGATCCCGAATGCGCAGCATTTCATTAGAAGCAGTAGATGAGTCAGAGAACAAGAGGGGGCAAGAGAATATGGCAAGAGGGGAAGAAAATGATAGGAAGCAGCGAAAAAGGGAGATAATAAGAGAAAGGATGACAAGTCAGTACTTGAGTTTTTGTGTTCATGCATCGAGACGCTCTCCCACAGCAGTTGATTTGTACTCTCCCTTCATGCTTGTGTCGGTGTCCTGTCACTGCTTCTCTGCTTGCCATCTCTTGTCACTTTATATTTGCTGGTGGTGTGCTGTGCATGTGTGGGTGTGTGCTGCCGTGCTGTTGCTTGTGCCAGTAAACCCTCATCTGTTTTTAAGTGCCTTGAATATATAAAAGACAAAGCTTGTTCATTTCATTTTTGTAGTTATTGCATTGCACAATAACAGAAATGGGGCATAGGCTTGTTTGTTTGGACACTTCATTTGAAAAATCCCTGGATTTTATTAAAACAAAACTATTTTCGAGTTCGTCTCACATGTTCCTCCTTTTCACGGTCACCTTTCTTTTCAAACTAACCCTCAGTCAGAGTAGATTTTTGGTAGCAACAGATATTTTTTTTTCCTCATTTTTATTTTTCAAATTTGTATTAAGTCACTGTCGGTCTGATTCACCTTGCTTTGTAGAAAGATAAAATGAGAGATTGCAGAGACATGACGATATGAACGTTGGGGATGGAACGAGATGGAGATTGGAGAAACAGGAGGGTAGGGGAATCACATGACTCACTGGGTACTTGAAGGCTAAAAATAAATGCTGGTCGTGCTCTCATGCTGTCTGTCTCTATCTGACACACACATGTGCGTGCACACGGCTTTGAAAGTATTCCATCTTTTGAACGACGCCACGGCTTTTGGTTTCAGTTAAAGCCTTTCATTGGGAAATGTGCCTCTGCACAATCTGTAAATCTGTACAAACATACAATATGTCAGTTACCAGCAAATTGTGTCCAATGTGTATTGCGTGCCATTTGGTGACAATTTATCACTTCGATTGCTTCTTAACCTGGAAACATTTACTGTTATGCAAAATACCAAACATTTTATTGAGATGAGATGGAGTTTTTTGGACAGAAGAATTCAGGTTTGAAATTTGGATATGGATATTTGCTGTTTAGACATTTCCCATTGCCATCTGGAGACATTGAGGTTCATACAAATGATAAAATAACACTAGGCATGGGCTGCTATGAGATTCTCACTGTATACTTTTGTGTAAATCATGGTCTCACAGTACCATGATAATTTATAGCATATTCTCTCACTGCTTTTATTTAGGGACTGTATTTCAACATGTTTATTTTGATTTATTAATTGCACAGAATGTAACAATTTTAATGCAATTAGTCTTTTTTTTTTTTTTTTACATATAACTGTCTGAAAGCAGAAACAATTTACGTGCTTCTGGTGCACCTGTAAATCTCATGCAATTTGGTTCCACCTTAGTGATATTGAGTAAGATAGCAAAAAGTCAGTTATCTTGTGGTTTCAGTGGTTGACATACCAAATCTGTTGTTAACCAACATAAATTACAAGCTTAAATCTAAAGTCTTAATAAAAAACTAATATTGAGAGCCCAGATTTTAGGGGACAGACTCAGATGGAGAATTAAGCCTGACTTCAAAGGATAATTTCATCTTTAGTAAAATAGAGTCCTGTAACTATAAGCTAGAAATGAAAATTGCAGCTGTTGCATTTAAAATTGCCTTTCGGTGACTCACTCTGTAAGGAAAGAACCTACAGCATGACAAATAGGCCTAATAGACTTCAAGAACAGCTTTTTTTAATTATACACCATGTGCTCCCAATGTCTCTTTGTATGCTGTTTGTCCTCCCTCTAGTTTTTCTCCTTGTCTGGCCCCATGGCAATTAATCTGTTCTTTAAATGCTGCTGCATGTGGATTTTATAAAAAAAGACCTCAACAAAAAATAAACTATTCTGTTATTCTGCCTCTGTGTAATGTTCTTACAGTGCTATTAATAAAATAATTATTCTAATGTGATGCTCATTTAAAAGGTAATTTTTGTCTTGGCATAAAATTTGCAACGCATGATAACCTCTGATAAAAAATACCATGTTGTCATGTTTTGACACACGTGTAGACCCCCCCTTAATAAACAGGGATTAACTGAGTTTACTGCTTTTTATTTAATCCAAAAAAAGAAAAAAAGGTTCATAATAATACAGAATTAACAACTGGTAAAATTTAGTGGTAGGAGAATATTATGTCATTTTGCTGTAATGTTTGTTGCAACTTTCAGTTGGGTGAGTTGCTCAGGTAGCCAGTGGAGATCATTCTGCCTATAAGAATGTCTTCTTTTACTTTCTCTGGAATTAGGCTGCAACAAAACATAGCCTTTGACATATTGACTAAAATTGACTTCTTCAGCTTTGTGCTTAGCATTGCACTGATCTTCTATTGATGAAACCTCCAATGCAGATTGCAGGATAGCATATGTTTCCGAAGAGTCAAGGAGATAATGTTACAAGTAGGTTGCATATCAAGTGATAAAACGTTACCTCGAGCCTGGAGATGGTAACGGCAATTAATATGACAAAGAGATGAAGCACAAGAAAAACATGTAACAGATGGCAACTTATAGCACTCAAAATATTTTGGAATCCTGCTTGCCATAATGTTGCAAACATTTTTACATAAAAGTCATTAGGCATTTTTTAAAAATATTATTTTTCTCTAATGACACAGTTAGAGATATTATACTTCTCAGATGTACTGCATTTGCATTCAGAGGATGGGAGATTATTTTCAGCACCGCCTCCGATCTGAACACAGTTTGCCCACTTACAGCACCGATGTAATCGTAATTACTGAAATGTGCATTTCATCAACTGTGTAAAATCAGTGTTATTTTGTTTTTGTGGGACATTTGTCTCTCTGTTGAAGTGTTAGATGCAAACTTTGTAACTTAGTGTTAATTTTCTGATACAAGATAAAGGACAGGCCATATAGCTGGATGTTTTTAAACAAATGTTCAAAACATAGATGATTACATCTGTAACCAGATGTTTCTTCATGAATTTCTGCATTGTCGGTTGGATTGTAGATATGGATATCTCCCTGCAAATCATAATGATTCTACCACAGGGTCTTCTGATTGGTTCATTATTGCTTCTATTCTGTAAAAATGCAAACATTTTTACAGAACAGATGCAAGTACATTCTGAAGCAGCTTTTTGGGTACAGTGGAAATATCAACAAATGATCAATTAACTTTAGGAAAGCAAACTGCTATATGAAAACTTCACATCTTGTAACATCTCTAAAAAATACCTGAAGCTGACAAAATTTGGTATTTAGATGGGGTTTCATGTAAATGGTTTATTTTAATTATCATTGTGGTTTGACTTGAACCTTGACTAAGGTAGGGGATCTATTTGCATGCGCTTCAGCATTTATCCTTTCATTTTTTCCTTGTTTAATGTTTTGTTTTTGTCATTTTTGTAACATTAAAATACATTATTCTCAAAGTGAACCTGTAATACGCTGATGATTGTATTATTACCTCTGTGCTGCAGATGCTTCTCACCTGCAGCACACAACAGTTAGCGCAATGTTGGGCTCATAAATATTAACAAGGCACAGGATAGCCTGATTTATGCATGCAAATCTCTGTATTTAATTACAGAAGTGTTTGTTTGCCTACTTGTTTTTCTTGGTCATTTTGTTGGGATGTCTTCAAACTGTCCTCTTCAGATTAAAATTATTTCACATATTTGACTGTGTCTGTTTTAAACTTGAACACGATAACAAAACATTCCCATGATGTACTCCCAGGCATACACTTGGAGCAGTTTTATCTTTGACACCAGCTGCCTTTGTTTCTCCTTCGGGTGGTGGGGTGGGAAGCTTGGGAGTTATTGGTTTTGTAACTCTTCCTCTGTTGGTAACCACCCAAGGGTGACGGTGTCTCTGCTTTTTGAATGGTTTTATTAGGCCCCTGTGTTCTGTAAGCTGAAGAATATAATCGTGTGGAGGAAGATTGCTCCGCTACTGCCCACTAAGGATGTTACATTTGCCTTACTTAATCTTTTTAATTAAAAGTCTTAATTAATTTAGAGGACAGCATTTCTGTTAACCTGCTGTGCTACACGTGGCTGGGCTTTGCCTTAGTGTAACAGTTAAGAGTAAGGATATGATTTATTGTGTTTTGTTTAAAAGTGTACTTTGACTGAGGCCAATCCAGAGAGTGTTTATAGCCTGTTTGAAATGTTACACCAAGCAAGCATCCAAAGTAAACTCATGTAGATCAGCAATCCAAAGTATCAAAAACTGTCAAATCTTGAAATTTAACTCAGAACTGTTTGGTTTCCATCGTAGTCCTGGAGGCGTTTCTATAAAAACTGGCTGTTTTTTTTATTATGATAGCAGAAAGTCAATCAAGTGACTGAAAAAGTTGGATTGCGGCTATGCCTATAAATGGAAGAAGATTAGCTTGTGACTTCACTGTTTGCATGCTAAACATGCATCTAAAGTAAAATGGGACTGTTTTTGTGATCTACAGTTTAGTTTCCTTACCTTATGGACAGATGTTTCACACCTGTCAAGTCTCCCGTTTTGACTGGGAAACAACTGTATTTCATCCCTCTGGCCCGGGTGGCTCCCACATGAACATTTTCCCATAAATTTCCTGTGTGAGATCCAGCATACATGGCTGTAACGAGTGGTTACTTCAATAGTCTTCCCCTTCTATTATTGCTGAGCAGTGTGCAAATTGTCATAGTGGTATAACAGTATCTGCTACATTTACCTGTTATGAAACCTCTATTTTTTTCGTATTTTAAATGATGTGTCACCGATTTGCTCTGCTTTTTTATTTCTTTATTTTTCCATTCACTTTTAATGTTTAAGCCCTCTCTTTCTGTTCCCTAATTTGGCATTATTGGATATATAGGTCGTGAAATCAAACTCTTCAGTATAACACGCTCCTCCACAACAGCTGCATATGTGAGCCTTCAGGAAACCAAAAGAGGAAGACGCCAACTGGTTGGGTCTGCATGGGAAATTCTCAAATTGTCTCATGATGCATATGATGGTGCAATGATTGTTTCGAAGTGGGGGTGTCAGTTTAGAATCACTGTCATTGCAACACTTTGGAGTTAGTTAGTGAACTCCAAAGACTTTATTTGTGGGGATATTTTTTTTTAATATCCAAAGAAAGTAAGATAAACAAATTTGCTTGGTCTAATACTTCAGAAAAATTAAGAATCTCCAACTAACCTATCTTTAATTTTTTGGATGGTGGGAGGAAGTGGGAAACCTCAACAGAAACCCTCCATCCCAGGCAGGATTGAAGCCCAGGAATGTCTTGTGTCAGATAACAGTGCTAATATGTCAACAACTGTGCCATCATGTGGAAAAAAGGGAAATAACTCAGTGCAGCAGTGTCCAACTATTTTAGAGGGTTTTTTTTTTATTAAATGCATTCCTATTGAATAAGATGGAGAAGAATTTCACCAATCAATTGTGGTATGTGGAACATGGCATGACCAAACGCCTCTGCTCTTTCAGAATAAACAAAGGGAAAAGCTGCAGGTTCACAAAAAATGTTCTGAGTGTATACAGAGGAAATTATTAAGCATGAACACTTTCACTATGTCCATTATGGAGGGACAAAAATGTTACTTTATATTAGTGAAAGTTTAGAGAATGATTTTTTTTTACTTTGCATAATATAGGGAAAATTATGAACCTCCTTTTGCAGCAACAATTACATTCACAAGGCTTGGTGTAGTTCCACCCTGTAACTTAGAAAGGGTTTAAATAAGAATGGAAAGCTCCTCCATTTTCAAGGTTTTAAAAATCTTCATTAATAGCCTAATGCTGAGTCAGAAGTGTTGGTTCCCAGACTACCTGTGAGAACCTTGATAACTCAGGTATAGAAGGTAATGACTCTGTCTAGTCAGAACAGATCAGACTGAATGGGCACTGCACATGTCATGACATGGACTTGCTGTTCTCATTCTTGCAGTAGTTAATAAGATGCAGTTTGAGTGAAAATCATTGATCACTGCTTGGGAATTAAGAGTGACAGTTCATCAGGGGAAACTCCCTTTTCTTTGTTTTATATTTTTTTTCCCCCATTATCACTTACTTTACTTTCCTCTTTAAAATTTGGTTACTGCTTTTGCAGTCCTCAAATATTTGTGGCATGTCAGGAAGTGTGCAAAGTTTACAAAGACTCAAATAACTCCTTCTCAATTCTCTTAGTAAATAATTTACCGTGAGTGTCACAGTTTGATGACTTTAAGAAAATTTATTTCTTAAACAAAACCATAAAAATGTATTCCTGAGAACAAGATGATACAATTTTCTTTCAGAGGATTGCAGTAAGTGTGACACAAAACGCTCCAAAACTTTTTTTTGTTATAATACTTGAGTATTGTAGATCACATAATTCGATATTGAAGTGAAAAGCGTTAAGTAGCCATTCCCACTGCAAACTAAAAATATAAATACACAGAAATTGAGTCAGGCTTAATGGGACTGAAGTTTCAAAGTCTTACCAAGTGATTGGAGCCGAATGGATTAGATCAACATCTGTGCCTTATGTAGTGCCTTGAAAAGTATTCATAACCTTTGAATTGTTCAAATCTTTTCATATTACAGCCTCATACGTCTATGCATTTTAGTTGGATTTTAGAATACATGACAGTGCATGGTTTCCAAAATGTCTAGCAAATAAAACATCTGGAAAAAATGTGACCTGCATCTGTATTCAGCCCCATCCCGGAGTGTGTACATTGTAAAAAGTATTTTAGAAGCCCTGATCGGTGCATTTACAGCTGCAGGTCTTTTAGGGTTCATCTCTTCCAGCTATCGAGAAAAAGAAATATTGACCCTTTATTCTTATCTTTAACCTTACCTGTGAAAACAGGTAAAGTTTTCTTACAGGATTACTATACATTTAGCTTCATCAATCTTTCATGATATGGCCACTACCATCTAACACAGTGGGTATTTTGTGTTCAGTTGTTTTATGATGTCACGTTTTACATGCAGTCCAAAAAGCTTAGTCTTAGTCTCATTTGGCCAGAGCACTTTCTTCCAAATGCTTGCTGTTTCCCCACATGTCTTGTGGAAAACTGACACAGGATTTCTTATAACTTTCTATCAATAACTGTTTTATTATTGACTCCAGAAAGGGTGACTATATAAGTACATGGCTAAAATATCTTATATCAATTGAATTTTCCATCTGAGCTATGGATCTTTGCCATTCTTCAGAGTTACCATAGGCTTCTTGGATGTAATGTAAAAAAAAAAACAAACAAAAAAATCCTGTAAAGTACATTAAAGTTCACAGTTACAACAAAAATAAATTCAAAAATATAAAAAGTAAAACAAAGGTTTTATACTTCTTCAAGGCACTGCAATTATAAAGCCAGCTGTCGATTTTAACAAACGTAAGCAAAGTGCCTCTCAAAGCCTCTGCCGCATTGAGGATCAAGCTTGCACATTTGCACTGACACCTAAATATTTTAAAGCTTTTTTGTCATTGACTTACAACGCATTATCAAGTTTAGGCGGTTTCAGGGTCAAGCAGATTTCATACTTGCTTACATTAGCAATGTTTATATTAAAGGGGATTTACTAGAGTAAAATATAAAAGAAAATGTTGGGTCAGCCAAAAATCTTCACATGCATTCATATATTCTAATCCAAGTTACCTAATTCTTCTTTGTTGTTTTTTGAATGAGGACCTGCTCAACGAAAAGGCAAGTTGCATAGATAAACAGCTTTAACAACAGACTGGATGGACAGACTAGCACTTCTTTCTCACATAGCAACTTTTTAAGCCTTCAGAATTGAGCTGAACATTTTTTTGCATTATTTGTGACAGTTTGAGTTATTTATCTCATTTCAAAAACAAATGAATTCAAACTAAAAGCTCGTATGATGATAACACCTATGGCACTATTTTTCTGCCTGATGTTCTTTAGAGTTTTATAGTTGCACGAAAACTCTCGGGATGTCTGCCATTTGCATGCAAGGCTGGTTCCACTGCAGAGGAGAACGAGAGGCCTGACGCGCTGATTGGTGGAGGAGTTGCTAGACAACAGATGTCCAGCCAGCTAGGAGGTGTACTACCTGTGGAGAAAGGAGAGAGAGGGAGAGAGAGAGAGAAGGGAAAGCAGAGTGAAAGTAAAGGTTGGAAAATGCTGAGGAGGAGTGTAGCTTTCATGTGACAGGCGTTTGCAGTTTGCAGTTTGTTGGTGAGCACAGCAGCAAATGCCATGTGTGTTAACGCTGCAAGTTAGAGAAAAAATCCCCCCGAAATGCCTGATAAATCCTCAGTGTGTGAATGTGTTTTCCACAAAGTGCCTCAGACAAACAAATACCAGCTTTTGATACAAATATAGGTCATTTGTCCTACATTCTTACAACCAACGGCAGCTTAAAATCATTACAGAACATACAAATAACCAAAGGCACAAATCTTCACGTAACAGAGAAAATAACCGTTTCTCATGTAAGAAAACCTGAAGTTAGGGTCAATCCAGCTGATATGTAGAAATTTACAGGGGAAAATAGGGTGGAAACAGATAGAATAGGAGAGACGCTAAATAAGTACTTTTCAGTAACATAGTGAGACTGTGAGAGCAATTAGTGACCTTGCTCTGAGGGTCATGTTAATAAAACACCGTCAACTGAGCTGTCCTTGTTTCAGGCTCTGTCTGCGGCTCTGTGCTCTTCAGTTTTTGTCGACATTTAGCAGTACAGTGAAATATATTTAAATGGACACATCCTCACAGGCAATATGGAAAATCTGCAGCACCACAAAGTATTTGTATTAGGCTCTATGTGAGGGCAAGCCTTTACAGAATAGATGCATTATGCTTCCTTTCACAAGATGATTTTTCTAAGGTTTTATGTAGTTTTATGTAGTTTAGGATAGTTAAGTCAGGTTGTGTTTAAAGCAGTGGAAGCAGTTAGAATTGTTTTCTTAGGTATAAGTCCAAATGAGTTTGTCCCGGAACATAAAGGTAATCGCTGGTCCAAAAGGAGAAACATGGTGAATTTTTACCTTCATGAAAAAAACTCAAAATTCTAGAATGTTCTTGTGGTTTATGGAAACTCTAATTTATGATCCTGTTAAGCCTCACCATGTTTGCATTTGTTCAACGTTTGGACTGAAGCCATTGGTTGGTTACACAGTAAATGGAGTTAGGAGGTAATGCGTCACCAACAATCTCCCTGTTTGAAATGTGCAAATTTATCTGAGTAATATTTACAAGGTGATGGTGGTTTAATGGATTATAAAATAGGACAAAGGACTACTGTCTTTGAGATTTGAGGTGTTTTATGATGGCAGAAGTCTGCTTTGACCTGGGTCTCTCTTGGGTGTTAGCAGTTGTTTCGTATCGAATTAAGAAGACAAGAGAGACCTCCACCTCAGGTAATACATTAGCATGCTTTAATGTTCTAGCAAAACGTCTACTGCAGTGCTATACTGCAGTGTTCAGTGTTATACTGAACACTAAATTTGTAGAGCCAACATGAAGAAAGCAAAATTGGTCATGTGTCCATTTTAATCCTCATTTTATGTAACTACTGTGGTCTGAAGCAACAGTTTTTAGGTTGATTGGGTTGACATTTTTTGTGGTTTTTATGTTTTTAAATAGAGATGAAAATAATATTTCTAAAATATTTCTGTGTGTCGCAACACAATTGTTCACTCCTGAACATCTAGGATTGTACACTCCTGGTAAGGAATGTAAAAACAAACCACTATCTACTCTTTTGCTTCAGATTTGAATATGTTGACAAAAGAACAGGAAAAAATGCTTCCCTACTTGTCTTACATGCTGGGAGTTTGGATGTGTTCACCTGCTGCTATATTTTTCTTTCTTTGGTTTCTGTTTCCTGGGGGAAAGTTGAAATGGGTCACTTCTAAAATCGTAGCATGTTACTCATTATGACAACCGCTGTTCTGACTCACAGTTCAGTCAGTAGACTGGGGTATTCTCTGACAGACACATTTGTGTGTCGCTCTATGTTCATAAAGTCAGATGAAATCAGTGTAATCACCCTGCAGAGAGATGTGAGAGCCTGCTTGGGTTGCCATATCTTGTTTGGGGCTGTGCTGCATCCAGGCAGCTACACAGTCACCTCTGTACATTTTTAGTGTTTTCCTCTTGGCATGGCATAATGTGTTAACTTTTCAAAAGTTTTCTTTGACACGTCCTACGAACAACATGTAACGTTTACTGTTTAGGACTAATAATTTTACTAGGTTGTACAGAATTTCTGTCCTTTTCTAATATTTAATTGAAAAACCTTCCATTATATTTTTATCTACTTATCTGTGCTATTCCTGATTTTTTTTCTCTTAATCTTCACCCTTGTTGTCTCCCGTCTTTAATTACTCTACAGCTCCAGTGCAAATTTTGGATGATGTATTGGCACATATGGAGTATATATTCATCAAACACTTTAGTAGGCACATCTGGTCAAGTCTTGTGGATAGGGGGAACTTAATATACTTTCACATCTAGTGACAACTTGTTGAAGTTCAAATTACACATGAGTATGAGGAAAGAAAGGGAAGTTATTGCATGTTACTGCATGAGTGTTAGTTTCAGAGTGGAAAAAGTGTCTTGTTAATAAGGGAGATCAAAAGAAAATGGTCAGAATTGTACTCAATTATAGAAAGGCGATGCTAACTCAAATAGTCGCCCATTATGCTGGGTATAATTTCTGAATGTACACTTTTAACTTTAGCAGTCAACTGAGACAAAGCAGCAGAAAACCACACCAGGTGCTACCAACATCAGCCAAGAACAGGAAACTTAGGAGACCTCAGTTGAACGCAGCAGGAATGTGGAAGACAACTCTGAAAGCCAATCTGAGACAAATTGACCCCTTCAAGTGCAGGAAATACCAAGATGATGCTCTGACTCTGCAATAATCTGACTGACAGGGTTCAGAAAATTAGCAAGGAGCGACTCTGAATACTGATTTCCAAATGGCGTCACAATACAGTTGTATTCAATAGATTTGAAAACGTTCATTTATTTCAGAAACTCTATTCACTCAGTGACGCATATTATATAGATTCATTGCACACAGAGTAATGATTACAAGCCCAGACATTTCAACATTTAGATTGTGATCTTTTTGTGTATTTATGTCCTGTTATTGTTCTTGCATTTGTTCATAAAGCAGATGAAATGTATATATATATATAAATCACCAAAACAATAAATGAATCTGAAGATTTCATAATACTAATCAAAATGTCCAGAAATGTCTTTCCATTTCATTTGCTTAAAAGCAACCTTGACTTGCTCACATTACCTGACATTTCTGGTATATTTAGCTTTTTTTCACAGCTATTTGTCAACTTACACACCAGAAGTCATTTAGAGCTTACTGTGCCCCTTGACTGTGCTGTTATGTTGCTCTGTGTGGCATGTAACCAAGCACATATCAGGTCACATTATTTCTGTCAAGCCTCTCAGTTCTGGTAAGCAAAAGAGCAGGCTGATGCAAAGCCAGCACGCGCAGAAGGACTCAACATAAACACGCTGACAGTGACATTAACACTGTCCTGTGTCCTCCACTGAGGCAAACATGAGCTGGAGCCAGCTTCATGTTGGATCATTTTTGCAGCCAATCATCATGGAGCATGAGAAATACTGCTAATGTCTGTGTGTTTGTGTCTCCTCTGCTTTTCTTTTAGATCATCAAAAGCTGGAGAGAGAGGCCAGGATTTGTCGTTTACTAAAGCACCCGAATATCGGTGAGTGCTAAACTACACCAGGACACACCCGTTTTGTTCAGGTCTCTTGTGATATCTTCAATGGCTATTCATCTTCAAGGCACAGTCTCGAGACAATTTGTTTAAAATGAAAGTGGAGAGTGAATTTTGTGTGGGTGAATTGGTCTCTGTGTTTGAGTATCTAATGATATTGTGCCTGTGCAATCTTCTAGAAAGATTTAAGGAACCTCCAGCTAAAAACCACTTGGACTCTTCAATCCTCACTACACCACTGATGGAACCAGTGGAACCTTCTTATGCTTTGTTTCTTTATTATCGCAATATATCTGATAATTTAGATTCATTTTAGACATGTGCAACTACCATAGCAGAGAAATTAAAATAGTTTAGCAGACAGTTTAAAATGGTTTAAAGCTGAAGTAGTTAGCTTATAAATACATATTGGTTAAAAATATGTCCTCATGGTATAATATAAGACAAATAATCTGAACTCCTCTGGCTCTTCACAGTGGCTCTATCGCTATCTGCAAAAATACAACCAATCACAGCCAGGAGAAGGGGCTAAATCTGTCAATAAAGCTCATGTAGACACTACTTACACCTTCTTCCTTGCTTCCTGCTGCTGCGCAACACCTTTTGTGTGGCGATTAAGTTTGTCCAACATAAGCACAGTCAAGACCTGTTTTGGGAGGGTGTGAGCACCAGGTATAGAAGCTTGATTGACAGTCATAAGACCCTCCTCCTGGCTCTGATTGGTTATTTATGATTGTGAGCAATGACTTCTGCAGATGGTAGGACTATTGGAAAGAGTTAATTTTTTATTTATTTTTTGGGGATTATCATTCTCATTATATGGTCAGGACGATGACAATTTTAACAAATGTATAAAAGGCCTTATTTACAAAAAAGTTACCAACTGCAGCTTTAACTGAAAACTCTTACTAAATTTAGAAAAGTCCTCCACATTTGATCCTGGAATCACTGTTTGATTTCCTATGTGAGCTGACTATGTTTTTGTAAAATCTCCTCCACAGTAAGACTCCATGACAGCATATCAGAAGAGGGTTTCCACTATCTGGTGTTTGATCTGTGAGTAACGAACTCCTCCTGCCTATCTGTTCATCCCAGCCTCCAGCGCAGTCCCGTTTTGCACCTTTTGTTGCTTGAATGAGATTAAACAATACATCAGAGATGCTGTTAGAGATTCTGTTATTTCTTAATATGCTGAGACTAAATTAATTGATTTCTGCCAAATGAAATCAATTCATTTGATTTCATTATTCAAACTTGTCAAGTTTGAATAAACTTAAACTTGACAAGTTTATTCAAACAACATAGAATAAACTTGTCAAACTTGGCTCTGCAGTAATTACATATTTTAAGTCTTTCTTTTTTACTGTAATGGTTTGACATTGTGAAGTGCACAATTCAGAGACTGAGGTCCAGCATCTGGGCTTCCTTTGGTGGTTGTTTCAATCTCACACCACAACAATGAGCTGCTGCTGGTAACTTTAGCAAAAAGCCAATACATTTACTTTATACATATGAGACTTTAATCAATTGGGACACTTTTAATCGCCTCTTACTGCTTCTGAGAAACTGTGCTGCCTGCTCGTGTTTAACTTTAGCTACAAGTACTACGCGTGCCAAATAAGTACAAATAAGGGACAAGTAAACGCTCTCCGTCAGTTTGTAACGAGAAGGACGAGATCACGACAAACTCATGTTGTCATTGTGTCCCTGCAGGGTGACAGGCGGAGAGCTGTTTGAGGACATCGTAGCCAGGGAGTACTACAGTGAAGCTGATGCCAGGTAGCACCCACGTTCCCCCAACACGCACGCACACACGCACACTTCCACATGCTTTCCAACAGACACACTCTCCTGAGCATAGCAATCATAATGCATCTTTGTCTGCTACAGTAGGGAATATTGTGTGCGTATGAGGCCGTATTTGTGTGTTCACATATGGCCGTCTCAGAGGTATGGTACAGCTGCCTTCTCTCTGAGGCATCTTTGAGTTATTTATACAAATGATTAATGACACAAAGCCTGCAGTATTAATCATGACCAACCTAGCTTATAGTGCCAGCTTTGTGCTGGAAGATGGCCTCCCCAGAGAAATGCACATAAAGAGTGTGCATGTGTTTTGTCTTAGCTTTCTCTCCGTACAGGCCATATGGCTTTGGCCTTATAATGTGGTTTCATAGACTGAATGTGATGTGCAAGGTCTTCTTGTCAGTTGTCCTGTCTTCAGTTTTATGAAATTATCTTTTCCTCTCCCCTTTTCTCACTTTCCCTCATCCTGTAATTCCCTACTTCCATCTCGGTGGTTTATCCTTCCATTCACAACTCTTTTCATCTCTCTTTCCTCAGCCACTGCATACAGCAGATCCTGGAGAGTGTCCATCACTGCCATGTTAATGGGATTGTTCACAGGGATTTGAAGGTTTGTATGACCAAAGGCATTGCTGCAAACTCAGACAATTTGAAACAGGGGACAAATTTAGAAACTTCTGTATTTTTGCTAGACATGCATCATTTTGGGCTGTATTTTCAATCAGTTTGTTTTTCTAAGACGTTAAACTCACTGCTGTTGTTTTAGCCAGTTGATGTTTCTCTTTAAGAACTATAAGGCATAGCCTTTTAAAAACAACATTCAGAATACTTTATTCCCTGGCCTTCCTAGCTGAGTAGATTAGGGGTTACACAATATGTTGCTTGTAATATATATGACAATTAAAGGGTTTTTTTTTTAATGGCAATGAGGTGGTGAGGTGACCAGTTGAGAAATTGCATCCACGTTGTTTCCGTACAAAAACATGAGATGTTGGCCAGAAGTCACTTGTCCAGTAAAACCTTGTTGCCCAAGTGGAAATAATGACTTTTTTAGAAGCTGGATGCTGGAGTTTTCATCATTTGTTCTCTGCTTGCTATGAACCCAAGGCAGAAAGTCGGTGACACTTTTTAATATTTTGTTCACTCATTGCAAGTCATGTTACGGCACTATTGACCTTTATAATCACATATTGCGAGGTTTCCTAATATCATTCATCCCTTAAGCAAATCATTATTAACATATTATAACAGATGTTGGGAACAGAGGTGTCACCAAAGAGCACTGGCTGTAAAACATATATTTTATTTATCTGTTTCAGTTTTAATCAATCTAGTTATTTTATACTTTTGACTTCAGATGATAAAAGGTAATCCAGACTAATTGAAAAACTTTAAATGAGCTATTTTGTTTAGCTGAGACAGAAAACCTTGAACCATACGGTTGCAGATTTTGCACAAAATTAGTAAAGGTTCATACCTTGTCATAGGCTCTCCTTTTTGTTCTGAGTACCTAAAATACCTCCACATATGTTGGGGGCTTCCTCAAAATTTTATAACCAAGTGTTGTTTGGCTAAAGACATATTTGGTTGCCAGGCCTGTCAATGCAACAGGGTAACAACTCCACAACATTCTTTTGCACTTCAAAATAAGAGTCTCAAACAAGTGGTCTCTGCCACAGGATCTGATTACACATTTACTTCTCACTTCTGCTGCCCTGAAGAGCTTTGAGTCTTCTTCACTTGTCAGCCTTGTCTTCCAAAAATGTGTTGTTGTAAGAATGACCCTCCAGTGCTTAAACATGCCAGATTCACTCATTGAAAAGTGGATGTATTTTTAAGTTTCAGGTGGTCCAATCACCAGTCAGGGTCAATCAAGCTTACATTTGAAAGTTTGTGCATTTTAATTTGCTTCCATTTATTCCTCTTGTTCCTTAAAGAAAAAAAAAAAGTCATATTTTTGTCTGCTAATGCCAAGGTCAAGAATTATCTTCTTACTAATATTCTGAAAACTGAGCATTGTCGTTGGCTTTTCTTAAAAAAAAAAAAAAAGATCATCTGCAATTGTGTTGCACGGTATTGATGGAAACAGAAGTAATCAAGGATCAGCATAATTAAAAGTAGGATGTGATGATAATCAGAACTGGGGGGAAAGAAAACTAAAAAATTAACTCTTGTAAGATTTTAAAGTTGCTGAATTTGTTGGAAAAGATGTCCTTTGCTGAGATGGCGAAGCTTATATGTGCCTCATAATATCAAGATTTCCTTCACTGTCATGTAAATCTGTGTGTTGATTTGAGTGTCTGTACCCGGTGAGGTGTATGTCTGCCATAATCCACCAGCTTTGCAGGCTTTCTGTGTTTGGAGTCTGTAAATGTTAACAAATGTATTATTCATTAGAGCACACTGTCTCACTGGCCTTAGGTTAGCAAAGACCTTTCTGCTCCACTGTATGTGTGCAAGGGTGTGTTTTTGAGAAAATGCGTGTGTGCTGTGGGCTGATAAAAATCTTTGATTCTACTAAACTGTGCCAGTCTCCAACGTCTTTGTAGATATATATATGTGGCTGAGTCATGTTTTTACACCTCTTGTTACCCCACTCCTTGCCCTGTATCTATCTTTCCTCGCTGTGGGCTTTGCTCCCACTCATGGATTTTATCAGTATATTTATGGCATTATAGAAAGAACACTCGTTCTTCACCAAGCCTCTCTTTCTTAATCCATGAGGCTCCGGAGACAAGTCCATAGTCCCAGCACGCAAAATGTCCGTGGTCACCTTGAGAGTCAGTCCTGTGCACGTTTTGTGTCTCTGTCATCTGTGTGACAGAAAGGGAGTTGCCTCAGACACTGATTTAAGAGCAGTTTAGTGTCACTAAGACCTAATAGCTTTGATTAGGTGTTGGTTTGGCTAATCTGATTTTAGATCTGTGTCTGTGGGCAGCATGATCCCTGAGCGTCTGACCTCTCACCTCTAACCTGTTTGACTCCGCCCCCCCCAGCCTGAGAACCTTCTGTTGGCCAGTAAGCTGAAGGGGGCGGCGGTCAAGTTGGCTGACTTTGGGCTGGCTATCGAGGTACAGGGGGACCAACAGGCATGGTTTGGTGAGTATCCATTCATCAGTTTCTCCACTTTTAGTTGACGAATGATTCAACTATATTGTCAATCACTCCCCAAGTTACTAACAAGCCAGACTCTGCAACAGGAAAAGAGTTTAAGTCCATGGGGAACATAACTCAGTGTCATATATAACGATAGAGGTGTGGACATGAGATAAGGACTTGGTCTTGAGTTCATTTTACAAGTCACAAAAACAAATCTTGTGATTTATCCTAGACTTGTGCTCCAAAGACTCAGTCTTCTTCACTTGAACAAGACTCAAAGTCAGAGACTGGTTTCACAAACATTGTTTATCTGCTGTGATCAGGAGCAAAAGTGATGCTGTATATAATCCACAGACCACTGTTCTAACAAAGATATGGATATTCTACTGTGAAAGGGGGCATTTGGTTTATTTTTGGTTTATTAGCCAGTGACATTTGCAGAACATGAGCTAATAATTGCTAATAGTTGGCAACTGTAACTTGGTTCAAATTAGTTTTATCAAACCGAAGTAAGCTGAGTGATTAATGCTTCTCTGTCATTCTATACCATCACAAAAAATAACTTGCCTCCAATCTTATGTAATTGCTGTGAATATAGTCTCTTTGCAAAAGTTATTCAAAACAAAAGCATTTCTTGAAATATGTATTTCTCATTCACTCATTCTGTCATAGTACTAGGTATCTTTTAAAATGGGCTCTGGGAAATTCTAAAATCAGAGCCTGTTGTCCCTTCTGTAAGAAAACATCCACAAGTGGGTTTGGATTCCTGGGAAATCCAAACCCACTTCACCAAATTAATCCTCCTGCATATTCAATTCAGTATTCAACTAAAACAAACATTGACACAGCAGACAAAGTAAGCTTTCCACAGCAGATGTGTTTCATCACAGTCCCTTTCAAAGCAATGTGAATAAACAAATCATTCTCATGATGCTTTCCAAAGCAAAGAAGAAATATACTTAATATATCATTCCTTCTACATCTCTCCCTCTCTACTTTTAAACTCTGCAGGGTTTGCCGGAACCCCTGGGTACTTATCCCCAGAGGTCCTGAGGAAAGACCCATATGGGAAACCAGTTGATATGTGGGCCTGTGGTAAACAAGTTTCAGATGTTTTCACTTTTACATGTTGAATACAGTTGATGATTTAGCTAAATCATTGCCAGTGGCTTTGTGTTGTGATGCAACTCTACAACTTCATATTTTGTTCCAGCTTTTGTTGCAGTGTAAATTGTCTTTGTATAATTTTTGAATCAATACTGGTTGCTATGGCTGTAGTCATCCTATTGCCGATATTTATTTATTTATTTATTTATTTATTTATTTATGTTAGTTTATTTATTTAGTTAGTTAGTTAGTTAGTTAGTTAGTTAGTTAGTTAGTTAGTCATATTTATTTACAACTGATCTTCTTTTAGGTGTGATTTTGTACATCCTGCTTGTGGGCTACCCTCCTTTTTGGGATGAAGATCAACATCGCCTCTACCAACAAATCAAGGCAGGGGCCTATGATGTGAGTATATATCCACAAATATATGTCTTACATGAAATTACAACATAAACGATTATTTGTAGACTTTTCTTTGGCCATACTGATGTTCTCACCATACACAACCGAGATTCAAAAAAGTTTTTTTCAAGGTAAAACACAATAATATTTGAAAGTTTCACACAGGTAAAATTAAAATGACTTTTCTGTAATATTCAGATCCTCAAAGCAAATAAACACTATGTTTTCCATAGTAAATATCTTTTAAAAATTGTCTATGTATCATGCATAATGTAATCAAAAAAAATTTTGTGTCTGATTTATAAATTGTTTACCAGATTTATGTTCTTGGCAGTCACATGTCCTATATCACACATTGCCAGATTCACCATCAGACAACTCCCATTCCCCTATATCTGTTTTTGTTGTTAGAAAGTAAAACCTGAAAGTATTACAGAAAGGCAGCACATTAAAACTACATTGCAGTTCCTACTAAAAGTATTTTGGGAATGATGCTCTACTGAGGCAAAATCCAGATTTTTGTAAGATCAAAATGTTTTCTGATAAAATATCCACCCAATTAAAATCTGTTCTATTGCTACTTTAGTCAGGGAGAGAGGTTAAAAATATCAGTGTCTCAGAGGTTATCGTCAAGCTCCCTCCCACACTTTGCCTTTCTTTCCAAGCTTTCCGAAAGGTACAATTATCCAAGGTGAGCTGATTTGCAGGACTGATCATGTCCTGCAAATCAGCTCCACATAAGCTTTTTGTTTTACTTGCTAAATCTTGAGCCAGGCTGCAAGCGAGTCCAGTTGAAAGGAAGTTCTGGGTGCAAATAGAAGCAGGGCTTTTCTTAATTTTCTTGCTGAGCATACAGGGTTCTCTCCAGGTCGTTCAGCTTTAACAGATGAAAAATAGCCTTTTTACTAATTCTGTTGCAATTACAGAAAGATATTGTTCATTGTCCTTCTGTATACACACTTCAAGTTCCTCAGAGAGAAACACTCAAATAAGATTAAAGTGACAAAGGAACATTACTCATTGACATACGCAACATTGGCAACATATTTCTTCCTTTGATGATCTCCTACAAGTTGTTTTTCTTTTTTTACTGGTTAGTTTACCATAACTGCCTCTGAGCTTGTGATTGGTAGTTCATACAGTGGGTGGTACTTGACGTAGTGGGTGGAATTTGCTGTCATTTCTGACTGATGCTTTGAAGAAATAGAAGTGCGATGGCCCAGTAATGACTCTTGGTTTACTCAGGAACTCTGAATATCTGAATAAGATAAAACATCTTATACAGATCAAAGCTTCAACGTTATTAGGCCTTAAGAGTTGCTTGAGATGACTTTGATAGTTTGCTTCTGGTGCATGTACATTGTGGTTTTTGAATATAAAGAGATCATCGTGCAAAGACTTTGCAACCAGATCTTCACATAAAGTGAAACAAGTTCTCCATCTCATCTTGATCTTTCTATGGTTTCAAAAGTGTCAAAAATATTTGACGTTTTTGTGTGCCGGATACAAGGGCTTTGATCGCTCCTGTATTTTTATTAACAGTTTCCATCCCCAGAGTGGGACACTGTAACTCCTGAGGCCAAAGATCTCATTAACAAGATGCTAACTATCAACCCCAGTAAGCGCATCACCGCTGCAGAGGCCCTCAAACACCCCTGGATCTGTGTATGTTTCAATAAAACATAGATGAATAATTATACAGATCTTGATTCAGTTGTTATATTGTCTGCACCCTTTTCTAACTCTATACTTTTCCCTCCTCCTTGCAGCAACGGTCCACTGTAGCCTCCATGATGCATAGGCAGGAGACGGTGGAGTGCCTGAAGAAATTTAATGCGAGGAGGAAACTCAAGGTGATACTGTAGTCAAATAATTGGTGATGTTTCTATTTATGCTGGGTAATTCATCTGCCCATCCCCCCCCCCAGTCTCTCCCAAGATATCTCATAGTAACCTCAAAATGATGACATGTCTCCAAATCCCTAATGCTGCACTCCTGCTAAGAGTTTCTCTTCTTGCTGAAACCTCCTAATCAATCTTCCTTCCTGTCTTCTTTTTTGACCATTGCTATTTCCTCCTCCTGTCCTCTTCTGTAACTGCAGGGAGCAATATTGACCACTTTGCTGGTCACAAGAAACTTCTCAGGTATGTTTCGCTCAGCCTGGTGCCCCATGACTGGTTTCTGAAATGTATCTTGGACATTAGACATATTGACTGGTTGTTAGAGAAACTTGACCTTTCACATTCATGATGGGAATTTTTATATAAACACGCCATTTGATTGATTGACTTCAATGCATGCTGGATTTAATATGTTTTTGTATGGAGCAGGGATGAGTTTTGGCCTGTGGTAAACAGATTCATCTCACTTTAACTCTGTTGCTCAGTCACTTTTCTGCTTTTTCACATTCTCTCTTGCATGTATTTCTTTTGACCTGTCACTAATATTCTGGGTTTTGTTGGCCCACGTTCACTTTCCACTTTTTACAGTAAATTGCATCAACACATTTGTGTCTCTCTTTATATTCACAATTTTCCTCCCTTTTTCAATTTTTATTTCCGTTTCTGTGTTTGGATTGTGGTATCCATTTGAGGTAAGATGTTTGGGATGATGAGGAAATGTGTGGGGCTGGATCCAACCAATTTATTTATTTATTTATTTTTATCTTAAGGCTCTCCTTCTGTCCTAACAGCCTGTGAAGCATGCAAGGAGACAATTTCTTTCTTTCTTTTTATTTCATTTTTTATTTTTTGCATTTCTTTTTTTAACAAAACCAGTATTGCACCATGCAAATTTAAAAAGAGGTACTTTACAAAGAACAGCATATGGCATAAATTTCAAAATGCTACGAAAAGTTAAAACAAAGCATCATTTGAACGATTAGCACCATTAGTATAACTAGCCAAATACAGAAGTCCCTACTTTCTCTTGAAAATGAGAACCCTTACCATAACTCAGATATCCCCAAATAGCCAACAACATTGCTAAAATTGCCATGTTCCTTGTAGAGAGAAGCTTAGGAGCTGAAAAGAATAAAACAGAACTTTGTTGAATGTTGCAAAAGTATGCTAACTGCTAAAGCTCTGTTTAGGGCTATGTTAATTTGATAGAAGTCCAGTTGCAAGCAGCTGCTTTTCATTTCCCCAAAAGTTAAGTGCAAAAAGAGAAAGCACTCAAAATCGCAAAGCAGTTAAATCACCGTTACTCTCAAAAGTTTAGTTCTCCACAGCAGACTGTTTTGCTTCCAATAGTTTTTTATAACAATATTTCTACTTCCTCATTATTGCTGTTACTGCAATCTGATTACCCTTTGATATTATGTAGTATCTAAATGGAAAAATACAGGATTTTTTTTCGCTTTACTATAAGCCAATCATCAGCCAGGGCCTATCAAGCTGATTTGTCCAATTCAGATTTCCAGCCAATGTCTTGGTCCATTTATAGTGCTTGGGGTTCTGGTGCATGTTTATGTCACTTTAAGAATGTAAGTCTTTTACTGATGTTAAATCATCTTTTCACCTGAACTATATCCACTCAGCTACAACCTTCCCTTCAGTACCTTACTTATGAATGAATATCTAGTAGGATAACTGCCTTGCATAAGTGATAATGGTATTAGAACTATTTGTAGTATAACTTTATAGTTCTTGCACTTATATTTGTATGTAAATTAAAGCTAAGCACTGGTGGCTAAATATGCCTGCTGCATGTTAGTGGGGCCTCAGGCACAGGACTATGTTTATGAATAGTTATTCTGAACTTTTCTTTCTTTCTTGTCACATGCAGCAGCCAAAAGTTTGCTCAACAAAAAAACAGACGGCGTTAAGGTGAGTTGAAGAGGCCGGCGGCTCTTTTCTTTCCCCTGCATTGTTTTGAATGGAATGTTGAATTGTGCCTTGTTTTAATTATGCACTTGATTACAAAACTATGGGAGAGTCAGAATAAGCTATGAAAAATGCTTGTTTTTAAGGCTGGTTGTAGAGCCCATACAGTATTTAAGTTTAGTCCACTTAACTGTCTGTTTATTTTCTCCTATGTATGTTTCCTATATTTACTATGTTGCATGTGTTTGTCCTTATAACATGAAGTATAGGACCTCTATTGTGGTCTGTCGGTTTATTTTTTATGTTTAAGACACAATCTGAAATTCCACACCAGTCATGGTGATACATTTGCTGACATCATGGCAAGCTTTATTAGTTTCTTAAGAGACTCCAGCTAATAATTCTGTCTATATATATATATTTTTTTATTCAAATAGGTGAGTTGAAGCTGGGTCCCTGTGTTTGGCACTTCAGTTGTCATCACGCTACTTCTCAGTATGTGTGCTGATGAAACTGAAAACACTCTTTTGTCTAAACATCATTAAATAAAGCTCATTTTGGGAAATATAATATTCTATATCACATCTGGTGTCTGTTTTTAGTAATGTTCATTTTAAATAAATTTGGAGTTGGATAAAGGATGCAAAATGTACAGTGGGTCACTGTGTTCTTGCACACTTAGTTATTGAGCGTCTGAGGGTGAAAGTTGGCAGTTGAAAAGTCTGTGGACAGTTTAAGTGTTTAACAATTTACAGTATGAGCTGCATTAATCTGAAAATGGCAAAGGCTGGGCTGGTTTGCTGCTGGAACTACTTCAAATGTTTGGCATTCTGAGATGACCAAATCTTTATGGTTCCACACAGAGCATGTGCATAGCATAGCATGAGATCAAATGATTTTATTATCAGGTCATTGCTGCCACATCTGCATTATATCTATATAAACAATACTGTATATTGTATGTTTTGAATCTCTAAGTTGGCTCTGATGCCACTAATGTCTTTGTTCATAAAAAAATCATGGCCCGCTTGTTGATCTGGAGATCAAATTACAAATGCTACAGTATTATATGTCAGTGCTAGGACCTTTTTACTTTAAAAGGGCTTATGTTCTTTAACATACTGTTAATGTTAAAGAATTGCAGGACAGACACACAGTAGTGCGATGGAGGATTACCTAGACCTAAATGGTATTACGGTACAATATTTATCCCCAGGATGTCTGAGGTTTTTTTCTCTTTAAGGGTAAAATCCACCTTCAAACTGTTTGTAAGAGGAAATAAAGCCTACATCTATATTGTAGTCAGAAAAATATTAAAAACATGCCAAATGTAAAAAAAATAAAAAAAATTATCAGCAAAGTTTTGCTTCCCAGATGAAGAGTTGGTTCTCCCCTCTTTTTGAAAAGGTTCAGAATATATACTAGCATTCCCTGGTGATGCATATGTAGTTAAAGCTGACAAATAGGAATATAAATACCCCATTTCAATAATAATGTATCCAAAAAGGAAAGAAAAAAATCTGGTTGCATCGTGTGACTCTTGATACATACAGCCTTAGCTGAACAACATAGAACACTTTATTCTCCACCATAAATGAATGAAAACAAGAACATGCAAAAGTAATGTTTGAGAAAATACTAAATACAATCTATATTTCAGTTGTTTGGACATCCAGCATTAGATTAGATAATGTAAGGGGTTACTTTGTCTATGACCTGGTTGGTCTTTTACAGGTGGGAATTGTAGCTATTTGTAAAATAAACTTTTCGACTGATGTCTCAAACACAATTTAAATTACGTTTATACTTGGCCGTTTTGACATTTTGTATTTCAGATATTTACTTGTACAGATGTGATTCTGTATTTTGTAGTCATTATCCTGTGTTCTGATGCAACTTGGCAAATGGCTGACATGTAATGTTTTTAGAGAAAATATTCTTTTTCATTGGAATCCATCCAGAT
This sequence comes from Poeciliopsis gracilis, assembly GCA_911649635.1. Taxonomy (NCBI): domain Eukaryota; kingdom Metazoa; phylum Chordata; class Actinopteri; order Cyprinodontiformes; family Poeciliidae; genus Poeciliopsis; species Poeciliopsis gracilis. The sequence continues at coordinate 1,082,401 of CAJVRI010000128.1, forward strand.
TGCTCTAAATGTCTTGCATTGTGTATTTTTCTAAAAACAACATTTGTTTAACCTCAGGTTTATATGTGGTGGGATGTATTCTTATTGGAAGATTATCAGCTGGCATCCCCCGGGACATTTGCAAATGACTTGTCTTTAAACTGCAGAAAGGCAGCTTGAGGTTATTTGGAACTGTTTTTATTTCCAAATAAATCTGCAGGAATAAGTGCTACATTGGAAATCCATCCTTTTTTGGGAAAACATTAGTGATGAACGCTTGATTTTTGCTGACCAGTTCAACAGTTCTCAGTTCAATTAGGATATTACTCAGCAAAATGTGCTTGAAATTTAGGTGTTTTTTTTTTGTTACATTTCTTTTGCATTTTATTCAGATTTTATTTATAAAACAAAATATTAGTCATATACTATGTTTTTATTCCTTTGATTTGATGTTTTCATATTTTAGAAAATATTAAATATCAATATTGAATATCCTCCAAAATGTTTCCTGACAGATACATTTTTAGACATAAAATTGGACACTTCAGGTTTCACTTTTACTGTATGTTGGTTAAAAGCTTCTGCAATTGAGTCTACCACAAATCAGTATGCCTTATTCTGAAAAAAAATTCAAAAGTAGATCTCCTCGACATCCAGAAATTTATGAGAAAATTCTGCGCGTACTCATGTCTTTTTTATTCTACTTTTTACATGAAATAGCTAATGGCTTAAAGAGAATTGAGTTATTATTATCAGCCAGTAGTTCTCTTCCATTGTCCTTTTTCTTTTCATCGACTATTAGATATCAAGCAGTTGTGTCTGTGGAATGATGACATTGAAGAATCAATAAACTTTACCTCTTAAAATGTGTTTTTTTCCCCCTCACGCATCTTTCACTCCAATCTATAACCTTTCTCCGAGTCATAATAGGAATATCTGGTGTAGATTAAAGATCCACATTTAATGTGTTTATAACGTTGTATTGATGTTTTTTATTTGGGCAGCTTGAAGAAGGAAAAAAAAAAATCTATTTTGGAATTGAAACTTGTGGAGTACTTAGAAAAAACTAAAAAAGGAAGCATATGTTTTTCAGTGTTTTTATAAAACATTTTAGTTGTTAATGTGATTGCAAAATTTTAAATTCTCTTTAATGAAGCATAGGTGAGTTTATAATTTTTTTCTCAGTTATATATGCAAGTTTTCTGTTTTGTCTTGTTTTTTTTGTTTGGAATAAATTAATAAATACTAAATACAATACAATGAAAATAAATCAACTTGTTTTATTCCAGATTTATAAAGAAAGTTCTTAGATTGCAACACAATTCATTTTAGTAATACTTCCATACAAGTCAGTTTAGCTGGCTTATTTTTTTACTGTTAACATCTGACGTTTAATTTTACTCTATTTGACCCACTCCTCCTTTGCCTTCCATTCTAATACTGTATTAGATGCCGTGCTCTATTTTCCTTGAAACTCAGAACTTGTATCTTAGAATCACATCCAACCCATATTACAGTGTTCTTTTTGAAGCAGAAAAAAACTTTGGGATTTACTAACTACTGTGCTTAATGATCATTTCTAATCACTATAAGGGAAATAGAAAGTTATGTTTCCAGATTTTACACATCCACTCGTGGCAACAAGTTTACTGAATGCAGCACATTAAACTGATGGAATCTTCATTGTTGTCATTTTGCAGGGCTGCAGGTTTAGTCAAATTTTTATCCATGCCAGTGGTTGTCAGAGAAATCTCAAAACATGAGAATGCAACCTTGCTAGGTTGTTTTTGTTGAGCTGTGTATCTGACTGCTTAACGTGATGAAACCATGATGAAGTCATGAAATTAAGGTGTAGTCTGTGTGATTAATGTAATAGTAAGGTGTGACGTGTTTTGGGGTAGAGGAGCTGGGTTTATCTCTCCGAAATGCCTGGAGAATATGGTGTGCTAGTTCAAAAAGTGCATACATGTGTCATGTCCCCTCTACACTACCCCCCTGCAGGTCAACAACAAAGCCAACACAGTGACCAGTCCTAAAGACACTGGCCCTGCCTCTGCACTGGTATATACACTCATCAGTCTCATCAACATCCACACCTTTTTTTTTTTGTTTTTTTTGTTTTTTTTTGTTTTTTTTTTACTAAAAGGTGTAAAGCTCATCTTCCAAATTGGAGGAGGTACAGGTTCACAATCTCTGTTGCTTGATCTCTGCAAAGCTTGACTAGATTAAAATTCTTAACGGGGTGTGCAAAAAATATTGACAAATTCAAGGGTAGTAAATATGAGATGAAACAGCAGTCATGCCAAGTGGCCAGTTTTTTCTGAGTTATGAAGTGTGTTAAATCATTTGAGTGCACAGCATGTCCAGAATCTCTGACACAACAAGCCATGAAAGGTGAAGACTGTTTGCATTGATGTATTTTTCACTTATATTGATTGGCAGAGCATGCATGTTGTGTATAGACCTTAGTTGGTCTAAAATTGAGACGTGTTTTAGCAATAATCCGTCCTAAATTTCTAATTAGGGCGACCTTTACCTCAAGTCTCCAGCCTATCCCTCTTCTCCTTGTCCCCGCATTATTCCTTCATACGTTTCTCCAGCTAACCTCCATGTCTCTTTACTCCTACCAGTTGTGCATATAAAACTAGAATCCACATCTGCATTACTGAGGATTTGTTCCTGACATAGTTTGCCTGTGCATGGCTGTGAGGAGTATGATGATATTTGCTCCTTGGCCGTCTGTTTAGTAGCTTTTGCGTAGTGTCTGCTTTCAAGCTTTCTGTGTCTGGCCATGTGACCAGCGCTTTGCATGATGTGAAAGATTTTCTCTCCCCTCATTCATTGACGGTTTGATTACGCATGTAGATGAGGCACATGACATTGGTCTTTTTTTTTCTCTCTTTATCCTCCTGTCTGTCTTCATTATCAAGCACACACAGAGCACACTCACACAAATACAGTAAAAGCTGCTGCTGTATCTGGGTGAGTGATTAGAGGGACTGAAGGGGCCAATAGGATCTATTCTACAGAAGCCCAGACATCTGATTACTCCCACAGGACCCTGCCAGACACAAAAAAAGACATTGATGTCACAGGCAGGCAGACAGACAGTGATGCTTAACACAAGCTATAATTTTAAATTTCAAAATTATACACAACAAATACACACAAAAACATTTTCATGGACAATGTCTGTGCCATTTATTGTTACCTGTTTGCTCATGCTCTTCATTCTCTTGTTCTCCTTAGGAGCCACAGACAACTGTGATCCACAACCCTGTAGATGGAAATAAGGTATAACAACAAAATCCCAATGTTCATCAATATTCAGAAACAGGCTATAGTTTTAAATATCAGAGTGACTGAGGCATTACAACCAAACAGCTAAGAAAGGAAGTTCTTTCAGTGGATGGAGTTGTTCAGTCCACCTGATGTGTGACAAAGGAGACAAACTGGAAGACGACAGTGACTTTTTAAATGCTGACCGATTTGTTTTTTGGCTGATCCAATTTACGGTCAAAAAATAAGGACCTATCCTGTCCTAAGTTGATTTAATACAACAGACCTGGGATAGGTCTTTGACTCAGTTTACTGGTTGGGGTTTCAGTCCTAAAATTTGGATAATGTCGAAATGTCTAGTACATGCTTCTGTGAGCTGCAGCTCCAGAGCCTCATTCAACTTTTTAGACCCTGCTCACTTGCATGGGCAAGTCTACAAATGTTTTATGAGGCAACACAGATGGTAAGAGGATGTAACACATAAATGACTTATCACAAAGTAATAATTAAATAGCAAAGTAATAATTAAATATCTGCTATATTATATCTAAAGTGATTGTAACAAAAACTGGATAAGACAAAACTTTCAGCCAGTAATTTTTTTCCCCATTAATCTCCATTGGGTTACAAATTACCACAGCGGTGAATTTTAATTATCATAATTTCACTCTAGATAAATAATAAAAAATTTAAAATGCAGTAAAAATCACCCACATGTAATTAATAAAGTGAAGAATATTCCACAGAAATGTGGTATTTTTACTTACAAAAAAATTTTAAAATTAATTTAAGCAAAATAAAAACACCTCAAATGAAAGTTATAACAAAGGTTCAGTCTGATTGAGTCTCTGTATAGCTCACACTGGTGATCTGTGAAAATTGACGAGGATTCTTTTATTTCTTTTTCTAATCCAACAAACCCTTGTTTTGACCTGATGTCTGACCCAGACAGAATGAACCCAACATTTGGGTTAATAAAAACAACCCAGCATTTTTTGTTTTCTCTGCGTTAGCTGCTTTCTCCTTTACCAAAGGCACCCTGACCTATTCAGTGAGAACAAATATCTTTTTTGTTTTTTTTCTCAGGAATCCATTGAAAGTGCCAACACCACCATTGAGGATGAAGATGTAAAAGGTAGGAAAAAATCTCACCACACACCAGTTATAACAGCCGGTGCTCAACATTTCAGACTGATCAATCCTCAGTTGGGGTTTCTGATTGTGTTGCCATCCAGTTAGCGGAAAGGTAAAAAATGCAATTGGGTGTTTGGAAAAAGAAAATGTTGTTCTTTTAAAATTGGATGCATCTCTTTTTAACATTTATGTTTTAGTATTATTTCACCTCCCCCCCCACCTTTTTTTCTTCTTTCTCATCATTTTATCTCCTCTGTAAATTCCTTTCCCGATCAAACATGTTTGTCTTCGTCACACCCACTACTCAAACACACAAACACTGGACACAAAATTGCACTCTCATCACTCATGCAATCTTGTCAGCCCTCCGTTTGGGCAGCTTAGTGAGCGGGGTCTTGAGTTCAAAGAGTCGCTCCTCACAGATGTCTGATTCGGGACAGACTCCCACCTCCTCAGTTCAGAGTAAGTCCCCTCTGCAAAAGGGGAGATGCCCTCTATTCATTTATCTTTGTAGGATCATGACCTCTCTGTTTGAAGTGTCTCGGATCCTGTGATCGTGATATCCAGATCATTTCAAGTTTCATAGTCTATAGTTTTGCATAAATAAATACATAAGTACTTCTCATACCCCATCACTTTAGATAAGATCCTCTTGTTGCTCCTAAATATTTGCTCCTTGAATCCAGTTTAATGAACTTCTTCATTCTTAATTTAAAACTCTGGATATATGTGCCTTGTACTTCTTGTTTTGCCTTCATTTAACTTTAGTTCCATGTACATTGATCATTTAATTATGCACTCATGCATTCAGTATTGTTCATGTGTGACAGAAATTAAGCTTGAGGACTAACCTACATGCACTTTTTGTTGTAACATGTCTCTTTTGTTGCACAATTTAAGTAATTTTTTCAATATCCCCCAGCCTGCACCAATAACAATAAAGGTAATTGTTAATATTACTTAGTTACAGCTAGTTTTGTAGTAATTACATTGCATCCTAGCATTGGTTTGTATGTCTATTTTGAGCTTTGTTGGGTGAAAGAAATCCCATCATCCTGCATTTTTTCCTGCCTGATGTCACTATTAGTCATGGGAGGCTTTCTTCTTTTCTCTCTTCAGATATAAAACATAAATTATTATAAATAAGATAAATACTGAAACATTTTTTTTGAGCGCCTTCCATTTCTAATACCTGTTTTGAAATCTTGCAAACATGTAGACTAGAGCTCATTTAATGCTATTTGATGCCAATTTTTTTTATCTGCACTAAGACATCACTTGCTTAAAAAAATTACTTGTTCATCTATTTTTTTAACATTCTACTCTTTTTTCTTGTTGTAGCTCGTAAACAGGAAATTATAAAAGTTACTGAACAGCTGATTGAGTCTATAAATAATGGAGACTTTGAAGCCTATGCGTAAGTTCACATTTTGCACATGCACAATAATATTTGACCTTTCGTAATCAGCTGCCTCCTCCATTTTCTGATGACGGACTCCCTTTTTATACACAACAGGAAGATTTGTGATCCTGGTTTGACGTCCTTCGAGCCCGAAGCACTGGGTAATCTGGTGGAAGGACATGACTTCCATCGCTTCTACTTTGAGAATGGTGTGTTCAAAGCAATTAGGAAAAAAACAAACATTAGGTGTAATTATGAACATTTTTCTACATAACACAAATTGGTGACTTGTACTACAAATTAAAGGTAATGTGTAAAAGTTGCAATGCTTTTCTTTGCCTGTAGTGACATCCATTGCAGTGCAGAACACCAAGTTTCTGCATCTGACATGAACAATGGAGGAAATTTAGAAGGCAGTTTTGTTTCCATCAAATATTTGGACTTATGCTGATAATGGTTGGGTTTTCAAACAAAAAGATTAATTATTTTGGTGGCTTACATTAGTGAGATGTAAGCTATTGCCCAAGTTCTAGTAACAAATCAGAGTGTGGAGAGCTTTCTTTGTAATTGAGATGAAACTAAAGCCAGGGAAGTGACAAAAAGTTACATACTTAAAGCATTTGTTTGAAATAGTCTTATAAACATAACAGAAATAGAAAGAAACAAGAAGTACCAAAAGATGTCAAGAAGCCTGCAAACAAAAACTAAAAAAAAAAAGTTGGATTTTCTTTGAACTTTTGTACTCTCATGAACATGCCCAACCCAAAAACAACAGCTTTGCTTTTTTATGTCTTCTTTTCTGGTAACTTAAGTGTGTATCTAATGTAAACTGTGTAAAATGGTGCATATTAGTGAAAGCAATGGGATCGTGCAGTACATCCCAATGTTCTTAGGACTCATAATGTTTTAAGGAAGCCAGAGTAAACTGAAACATGAGGTTGTTGTTCTTGTTTTTATCTTTCTCCCAAACCTTTAGCCTCTGTATCCATACACTCAGATTTTTTGCTGCATTTTAATTAAGTTATCATAAAAAAATAAGTGCATGATGCTAAGGGAGAATTCATTTGAAGCACATACTGTGCTAAAAATTCACTGCATGTGTCCTGCTTCACGCTTTTAAAGAAAGTAATTCAGGTTAGCTGTAAATAGGTTCCTCGATTGCCCAGTTTTGCTGCTCAAACTGGAGCAGCATGAAGGAGCTACTGATAGTTTTTGCAAAAGCAAGCAGATTACCTAAAAATAGCCAAGCAACTAACACTTATAATGCATCTTTCCATTTTACTTTCAATTAATAATTTAGGTGTTCCACTACAAAATGTGTAGGAGAAGATGCAACTGACAAAGCATAAATTCAGGATGTTTGAATGCTTCAGTTGAGTGTTTAATATCAATATTTAGTCTGATCATTTTGCTATTTGTGTTTGCTCCCACTCTGCAAGGGCATGAACTAACCTTGGAGCACAAACTCACTCATGAATAATGACTGCCGTAAATGGCAGAATGTTCTCAGCCCGGGTAAAAATAGTTCAGATAAACCAGATATGTCCCAGAAACCTCAATCACTTGGCAAGCCCCTGTTTGTCCGCTCTCCAACATCAACATATGGAGACTTGGGTTCCTCACACACTATTATCTTGTACTACAAGGAAGAAACAGTGTATTGCTTTTGGTGTAATTCAAATTGGTTTCAGATCATTATAATGGATTACCTGTAAGTGACGGGGAAAAAGTGGATTTCCACATTACTTACTCACTGTGCTTTCTTTGTAATCTCTCATTCACAGCGCTGTCTAAAGGAAATAAGCCGGTGCACACTATCCTCCTGAACCCGCACGTTCATCTCATTGGGGAAAACGCTGCATGCATTGCTTATATCCGGCTGACCCAGTACATGGACGGGAGTGGCATGCCGCGCACCATGCAGTCCGAGGAGACCCGTGTGTGGCAACGTCGTGATGGAAAGTGGCAGAACATTCACTTCCATCGCTCAGGCTCACCCAGCATCCCTTCTCAGTAAGAGGCCATAAGAAATCGATAAACAAGACTCTTACTTTAGCTAAAGACACACATACCAATTCAAAGAATAGAATTCGCGCAATAAATGATAATCCTAATTCATCCTAAAAAGGGTGGATGTATGTATAAAAAGTGTATATTTTAGCAAATATTTCATTTTAGAAATGTATTAAGGTTCCATAGGAAACTTTTTCATTGACTGACATATTTGGATTTCAATCATAATGAATAAAGATTTAGCTGATCCGCTAAAATGATCTGACGCATTCCTAGGGTGCGTAGGACTTGAAGTCAGAATAACCAGTTTCCCCAACTTGTACGGAGCACAGAGTGGTGCAGAGTTGCCTCTTTGCCTCGTGTTGCTATACACTGAACTCTGCTGGCTAAAAGAAGGCAAAGCACATTTTCCTCACAAATAAGAAAGACACATTCAAATGCAATTCTAGTTGCATTGTGAATTTAGTTGGGGGTTGTTTTATTGATGTTTGGATGTGATCAGACACATAATGAATAAATGTAATAATATTAATATGCATGTTGTATTAATCAGCAGTCAGAATAATTGCTATTCTGTTTATACTATTGGACAAACTAATGAACCTTTTGATTCGTGGCATCGAGTGAGTCTGATTTACCAATATGTGAAGATGTCTATTAGGTTCAATAGCTACCTACTGAAGTTGGCAGTAAAATTTAGATTTGTGTTGAATTTGAATAAAATCCATGATACGTCAGTTTTATTTCATTATCTAAATTGGCATTTTTTGTAATCTGTGTTTTACAAACATATGATTTTCCCAATTAGCCTGATGTCAAAAGAGGTTAAAAACGTGCAAGTTAATAACCTTTTTACCAAAATGTTTCCCTAAAATGGCTGTGCAGCCATCACCTGATCAATATTATTTATGTATCGACACTTGATGGTAGTATGCATGAATTTACATCATATTTTCAGGGTAGTTATTGTGGAACAGTGAATAATTTATCCTCTTTAAGTCCTATATTTTTTGTCTTTTCTTACAGTTAATGGAATATCAGTGTGTGAAAAAAAAAACCTAGTGGAGCAGTCAACTAGCCAACCCTCCTGACAGCTCTTTAGACCTTTGACCCTTCCATACGGACGTGACGTCGCACAGGATACAAGCATTATTACATTTTACTGTTATGGTATTTTCTGAACAGACAATATCCAAACCCACCACTGGGTGGCAGCACACTGTATTTGGACATTATGAAACAAACATATTGAGAACATTTTGTTTTTCCTTTTTGGTTTGTTTTTTAAACGTTTTTGGTATGCATTTTAAATATAAAACGAGATGTTTAAAAATTCCTCTACTGTAACCTCTCCTGAGAATTAGTTCTGTATTTTTACGTGTATTTCTGTGTGTGCAACTCGAAAACCATTTGGGAGATCAGAATGTTCAAAAATTGAGCTTGCTTTAGTTCTGGTGATGTATATACTACGTGATTGTTGATGAAAAGAAAACAAACAAAAACAAACACTGAATCTGCTATTCTTGCTATCAGAAGACTTGAGAATTTCTGTAAAATCAAGTTTATGAGCTACATTTCTGTTTGCTATGAGCTGTCATACTGTTTAAATTGTCAGATTTCAATCTATAGTACTAATTTAAATGTAAAGAAGAGCAGAGTAGCTTACACTTTGCATTGAGATATGTTTGCCTTTATATCAGTGAAATAAGAAATAAGAGAATGTAGCATATATGTAACATATGAAAATCCAAGATTTATTGTGTAGTGCATGGTGGGGTAGGGGGGTGTTACCATGAGTAAGATCATATGAAACTAAAAATATCTGCTGTTTAATTTGTCAGTCACTGACTTGTTTGCATTTGTTATTGTCGTGCATCAGTCCTGTCCCAAACTGTTTCTAATGTCCTCCCGTGTCACAAAAGTGTTGTAAAATAATGATAAAAAAAAAAAAAACAAAACATCTTATCTAAACCTCATGTTGAACAGGAGGGAAATAAAAACGTTGGCTGCCGAAGTACCCCTTACATTTTGTATTAAAAAATGAACAGAAAGGACCACAAGATAATTTTTCACAGTTTGTACTTGTATTGTGTGCCTGTGTGTCGGCTTTCTGTTGTCATTCTACTGTCATACCTGCGTGTTGCTTTGCCAGCTGCAGAGAGAGGATTCATGTGATAAAGACAAAGAAAAGGCCCTGGTATCTAACTTCAGTCACATCAAGTGACAACCGGATGACACTGGAAGGAAAATGTGGGGTGAATACTTGGACGGCTGGGATGTATTCTATGTTGAGCAGTGCTTCTGCTGGCTATCTGTGCCACCATGGCAGAACAATGACAGTGTCTTTGTTGCCCACATTGTTTGCTATCTCCAACTGGTTTCTTTTCTTTTTCGAAAGGGAAAAGATGAGTGTTTCATTTGACAAAAAGTATGATGTCAGTGCATTGCACTACTCCTTACATGGTGTGTACCTGTTGCCAGCATGGCAATGGATGGCTTAACATGTTTAAGAAATAAATATATCAGTTAAAAAGTGTGATGAAAATTGGGTTTGAACTCATGTCTGTGTGGCTGGTTGGTTGATTAGCTTTTCTGCTGTAGAGCTACTGTTGTGTATGACCTTAGTGTGGAAAATGCGTGCGTTCTTTGATTTAGATCTATATACTCTATGTATTCCCTTGAATTTTAAATATACAGGTGTTGAGAATGAGAACAGCTGTGTATCTGTTAAAACTGAGTTTAACTTGATATTCTTTATTTATCTCAAGATATGGTATTCAAGCAACATTGCCAGTCAAAGGTTGATTTACACTCCTCATTGGCATAGATGTATTGATTTGGGGCTTTTAATGTTGCATTTAAACCATTCTGATCTTCCCAATTAAATTATTCAAGCTCTTCCAGCTGTCATTGTCTCAAAAAACAAGGAATTTTGTAAAGAAGAATTTTATTCACAATATTTAATTTGTGGCTTTTCTCTCATTGACAAAGTGTGAAATCTATAAATGCAGGCTCAGTTATATTTACATAAACCTTTTTTAAAATGTGGTTAGTTAATAAGCTTCATCTTATCCAAGTGTTTCTTGTAGTCAACAACAAGCTTCTGGAAGTTTGTTAGGATGTTCAGCATCAATCCAGGAATCACCAAGGATTACTGTGTTATAATTAATTGATGTTGATATCACCATAGATTTGTGAGAGCTAAGAATTCCTTTCTTCAAAATAAACACATGCTCATTTTCAGCAGGAGAAGAGTGTTATGCTCAAGGAAGACAATAATAGAGCTATTTGGTTGCAAGGGGATTGTGGGTTTTAAAACTGAATAACGCTTTACTGTCATGCATGGTGGTAGCATCATGGTGTCTTCAGAATTCAATTCATATTCATTTTGAATCAAAAACTGGGTGCTCCAATTAGAGAAGCTTTCCCAAAGCCCTGACCTCAACTCTGTTAAACTCTAGTGGTCTAGGCTTATAATGCAGGCCAATCCCATAAAAGCCATCTATTTAAATCAGTTGTACGAGAAAACGTTGCACAGCCAGAATTATGTTAAAGCCTAATTACAAAACACGTGTGGTCACGCAGCTGCTTGTGTAGACATGTACCCAAATATTGACTTACTTGAGCCTGAATCTGTCATTTTTACCTCTTTGTGAATCAGAGAAAGTCAACAAATTTGAACTAGTGCACCTGCCTGTTTTTAAAATCTATTAAAGGTGTACTCTGTGTAATCATTCCCCCTTTAAAAAGAACAGGTAAAATTATTTGATTTGGGAGATCTGAATGTTTACATAGTTGCGCTTGCTTTCAGATAGGTGTCTGTAAACTCCAGATTGGTACTGTAATGTAACCATTATTATTAGAAAACCGGCTTTAGTTTGAAATATTGTCATGATAATAAATTTTTTTTCCCAAACTGCCAGTTGGCTCTTTTGTAATAAAATATTGGTCTTTAATTTTATTAATTACAAATATTTCTGAGTTGCAGCTTAACATTTTACAAAAATTATAGTTATTAAATTAAAGCATCTATAGCATAGTCACAAATGTGTTTACATCTGTGAGTAACATTTTTAGTTCTTATTCTTGGCACATTTCCATTAAACAGTAAATTAAAATCAATTCCTATATTTCTCTCTGAAATTCTAACTTTTGGGCTGAACCCTAACTGATGGAGATGCATTCTTTTCTAATTCTAGTAAAGTTTGTTGTAGCTTCTCCTTATTTGCCTTTTTCTAATTTACCACAGGTTTTAAATATGGTTAAGATCTGAGGATGTGCTATAGATCCAGCATTCTTGATCCACTTTGTTATTCAGTCGACCTGCAAAAATGTAATTTTCAAACTGAGTCGGTTGCTAGAAGTAGCTCTTGAAATATGTTATGATTCTACTGCTCATTCATGGCTGTGTTAGCCAGGAATGCAAGTAAGTTCACTCACCTTTTCTTGACAAATTGGGCTCCAAAAGGACAACTCATCAAAAAACACACTTTGATGCAAGTCCTTTCTCAAAACAGAAATAAAAGCCTCACATTGTTTACAAATGCTCAAACTCCAACATGCTGTGAACGCTGAACAATTTATACACTATGGCAATATTTTTCGTCTTCTAGATTCTCATTCCTCTATTTTTAAAATACACCTGCCATAAATTTATGGTGAACGTTAGTATTTTCAGTCTGTAGAGTGGGGTCTATTTGTAGGGATTCAAAGGTGTGGTTGAATTTTTATTTCATTGCCAAACATTAAAGCCACATATGGACTTTATGACCCTGATGCTGAAACTCGCTTAATGGCCACCAGAGGGCAGTATAAATTTTATCCTGCACTTAGACATTTAAACATGCCACATAACCTATTCAAGATGAAGAATCACTTTGCAATTATTAGTCTTAAAATATGTCCATAATATAAATATCAATACTGAAAAAGGTGTCACAGATTCCACTGTACCTTTCTATAGGATGCAAACAATCCCCTGGCAATCCCCTAATATATGTGCAAAAAACTTAAAAAATAAATTAATTTCTACTGCAGACAGGGTAACTATCTATGATTTTGTTTTTTTATTTTTATCCATTTATTTTAAGCACATGTATTTTAAGGAGGGCGAGGCTGGGGTGGGTTGATGAGGGGGATCACAGAGGTAAAGTTACCTTCTAGAACTAAAACACCTGTAATTCATACTTTACCATGTTGAAACTTAAGAGAACTCTGGTTCATTTGTGCCATTTAACATGTAATTTTCAACCCATTTATGTAAAATGGATATTGCTTGAATTTGCCAGATTCAACAAAATCAATATATGATTTTGCTTTTTATTTTTATCCATTTATTTTAAGCACATGTATTTTAAGGAGGGCGAGTCTGGGGTGGGTTGATGAGGGGGATCACAGAGGTAAAGTTACCTTCTAGAACTAAAACACCTGTAATTCATACTTTACCATGTTGAAACTTAAGAGAACTCTGGTTCATTTGTGCCATTTAACATGTAATTTTCAACCCATTTATGTAAAATGGATATTGCTTGAATTTGCCAGATGATGCTTATTTTGCAAACTGGTCTCAGTTTGTATTTTTTTTCAGTTAAGATTTATTTCAGGGTTATAATTTTAATTATTATGTTTGTCCAGCAGATGGCACTATTCTTTTTCCCGTCAAACCGTGCAGCAACATTTCACACTTTTTCTTCACGGAGCCGACCTCCTACTCAAGCCCATGGAAAAGCTGTGGGGCGAAGTGAAGAGAATATTGCATCAGGACTCTGGGCAAATTAGAATGACTGTGCAAAGATGTATGGTCGAGTTCCAACACTATGTTTTGTAGGTTTTTATTTTCTACCAGTCATAGATACACTGCAGCCATTTACTTTTAGTCCGTTTGAAATTTAATACAATAATTCATGCCCTTGTAGATAATTATATAATTATGAGCTGTATATGCACATAACTGTCATCAAAAAACAATGCTGTTTCAGTAAACTAAAAGCAAACCTGTCACAGTGAACTTCCACTATTTTGCATGTTTTCTTGAAATTACAACGTAAACAGTGAGAGTGATATACATGTCCCAGGTAAGCACAGTGACACCGTTCAGCCATCTTCTGTCATTTCATCATCCTCCACACCCCCACAACCCTCTGCAATGAAACTGCTCATTTACTGTTCCCTTATGGCCTGTGCACAAAAAGTGTGGAGGGGTTCCCACCTGACATTCAGGAGTGCAAAAACGATTTATGTAAAATAAACAAGCACCCACTCATCCATTCAATTAAATATTTTCTCAATGGAAAAAAAAAAATAAAGCTTTTACATTAAATGGTTCAGCAAATACCTGGATATGCTCCACAGACATATGTAAATGTTTTTCTTTTCCTGATGGATACCTGAAATTTAAATAGCTTTTGAAGTGGTGATGCTTGTAAAACTCTAGTGAAACCAGTCACCACTGCTGCAGCTTGATCAGCTCACATTCATCATCCATAGCTCATGAGTCAAGATCAGAAAGCCAAAGGAACAAATGTAATTACACATAAAAAGACACACTGAGGAAAGAAAAAAAGTCTGAAAGACAGTCCACAGAGCGGCAAAGCAGTCAAAGCCGGGATCTCACTGACACGTGTTGATTAGCCATGCCAGTTTTACTTCACGTGAGTGATTATTAATTCCTAGGCTACAGAAGTCAGCTATTTTTATATAATAGATAATATATGTTTCTGGCTACTAAAGACAAGAGTACACATAGTCTACACGAAACACGACAGCAGCAGTTACATTTTGTGTCAGCACAGTCCGTTTTTCTGTTTGTGACATCCTGACCACCTGAGTCAAGGAACAAAAAAAGAGAAAAGGACTCAAACTGTTGGTGAAAGAAGATGTTACAGCCAGAGTGATGTAAATTACATATTTTTTTCTTGTTTAATTTTGAATGCTCTGAAGACATCAGTGCTGAATATATTTTAAGGTAAGTTGTTCTTTACCTTGAACTATGTTCCCCCGTTTTTATCATCTATTTTCTTGTTGCTCTTCCACGTATTCAAAGCAAAACTACAACAACCTGGACATTAAGAATAATTCAATGAGGAACAGAAGGCTTTCTTTGGTCATAAAAAGGCAAAGTAACTTCAGAAAATAATTTTAAAATCATGGTTTGATAATGTCAAAAAAATAAAATAAAATAAATAAAACAAAATTTTGGAAAACAGAAATGAATCTTCCAGGACTGAAATGGGAAGACTGTGGTGTCTCTGAGGTGCACACTGGGATTGCATGTGGCCAATGCATAGGATTAGCAGGGACTTTAGCATGGACAGAGCTGGGGATCTGGGGAGAGAGTTAGTCATTCAGTCGCTCTTCCATCTCCGTTTGTCTTTATTTTTGTCCTCATTTTCATGGCAGCAGTGAAAAACCTGGTGGAGTTGCTACTATTGATCACAGGCAACTGATCTTTTCCCGGGTCCTCCAATTGCGAAATGAAGACGTCTTCATGCTGCCCGGATCCTTCCACCATTGTTTGTGGGTTGAACCTTTACACATGTGGGCCCTTAAGACAGAATAAGAAACTAAATAAAAGTGCTAACAGCTCCATTGCTAAAACCCACCTGTTTGTTCAGGATGGTTCCTGCAAATAAGGTGATGAACAGAAATATCTGGAATGATGTACACAACTGACATGTTTTTTTACAAACCTGTTTGGAATAATTTTGGGCTGATGGGAGCTTTGAGGCTAAAGACGACTCTCCCTGGGAAGTTGGTGTCCTTTCCCCCTCAATCACAGTTTTCTTTTTCGAATCAACTTTTTCTTGCCTGGATGACAGGAAGCCTTCACTTTTAAGAAATGTGACCTAGGTCAGCATAAAATATTATCAGTATATTTACAATCCTTTGCAAAATCAATGTAAATGTCATATTAATATACAGTAAATATTGCATAAAGTGCTGAGAAAAAACATTTGACCCCTTACATATTTATTGTATTGTTTTTTGTCAAGCTTAAATGTATCAGATCATCAATCCAATTTCCATATATGACAAAGATAACCTTGGTAAACACAATCAGAATTTTAAAATTCTAATTTCATTTATGAAAGACAAAAAGCTAGCCAAAAC
Organism: Poeciliopsis gracilis; assembly: GCA_911649635.1. Lineage (NCBI taxonomy): Eukaryota > Metazoa > Chordata > Actinopteri > Cyprinodontiformes > Poeciliidae > Poeciliopsis > Poeciliopsis gracilis. The sequence continues at coordinate 1,098,317 of CAJVRI010000128.1, forward strand.
AAACTATTCCTCATTTGAACATTTAACTACCCTCTCTCATGGGGCAAAGTTAGTTTAAGTTCAGAAATATTTAAATGTGAAAACAAATCGAACAAACAAGAAATCTAAAGGGGAAAAATACTTTTTCAGGGTACTTTATAGATATTGAGAGTACATGCACCTCTGTGTGATCTCCAACACTTTTTAGTGCGGTTCGCTTTACCATCCTGGAATAACCTTCATCTGCTGCAGTCAAAGACTCCTGAGAAGCTCCTTCTGACGGCATCTCTTCACCATCCACAGAAGCACACTTACGGATTACTTTTCGTGTAACCTGAGTCAGAAAATTATTTGCATATCAAAAAAAGGCAACAGGACGACATCAAATCAACCCAGCACAATGAAACAGCTGTACAAAACCCTTTAGTGGATTAAAAGGTTAAATAAAAGAAAGCAACAGAAATTAGAGCAAATGAAAAACAACTTTACCCTTTTGACAACTAAATGTCCATTTTCATCTCGGTACTTTTCTTCAGTCACGGACTGAGTAGGGAGGTGAGCTACTTCATCAACCTGTTTGAGAAACAAAACAATTATCAATCAGAAAGGACAGTTTGGTTCAGAATGAGTTTGTATGTTTATCACCGCACTCGGTAACACATGGGGCAGAAACATTGCATTTCAGAGTCATAAGAAAAGTTTAGGAAATTAGGGAAACAGCAACAAAACATTAAGGGTTATTCTGTCAAAAGAAATCAGCAAAGACGTGCTCACAGCAGAATAAAACACCTCCAACACCTCCAGCCATCTGTGCAAACAAAGTGGAAGTTAAAGTCCTGAAACACACACGTTCATTCATTTTATTTGGCAGAGAAAAACAGTGAAGTCAAAGTTTCCATGCTAAATCAGCGCATCATCAGCCATGCCTAATAGGATACCTTGATGAAAATTCTCCTTCGTATTATTCTGGTGGTCAGAAACTCCTCATCTGAACTTTCTGATATTGATCCAAATTCTGCAGAGACCTCCTGACCAAGCAATACAAATCTGTTCAGATTCAATTCATTTAGTCCACCGATAAATAGATTTTGTTTGTAGCAAAGCAAGCTGGGAGCAGAGTGGAAGAATGCACTTTCCAGTGTGTTGGATGTTACACTGGAAGATATAACATAGCACTAGGAAAAAAAAAACAAAAAAACATTTGGAAAATATCATGCTTGAACTTTTGAAAGAACAACTCATCATCAGGTGACATTGCTAAGTAAAGCTGCAGTGATACATGCTGAGTTAGGGTTTGTTAAATTGGAAATAAAATAAATGTGGTTCATAGCAAAATGTAGATTGAAATTGTCCAGCCAGAGGGTTAGCAGACATTTTTTTATGAGGCAAATCTAATGAACATTATTACTTGGCCAAACCTGGGTGACCTTTTTACCACTCGTCTTACCCTTTGCAGAGACTTATCAGTATAGTGAGTTCCAGATGGTAGAGTAGTTTTGCATAGAGTGAATTCTTCATCTGATGTCTCTGAGTGACGTAGTGATTCTCTGCTCTCTTCAAGATCCTGATTGTACGACTCATGAAACAAAAGAGCATCTTCATAATCTTCACTTCCAGAAGACGGGAGGATTTTTTGCTTTGCCGTTTCCTGGGTCTCTGTGTCGAGCTGATGCTGAGCTGGACCTGCACTCACAGTTTTCTCTTGTGCATCAAGTTCATTCTCTGACAAATCCGACACTACTTGTTTGCAGTCAAAAAAAGACTCCATGTCAGAGTATTCCAGGTTTGGACTGTCCTTTCTGCACTGTGCTCCATCAGCATTTCTGAGGGGGGTCCTGACAGAGGTCCCGGAAGCAGTGGAGCGCTCTGCAGCTTCTAGTGGGTTGGTGTACTCCTCATCAGAACTTGATGAAGAGGCTTCAGTTTTTAGCTTGAATTCATACCCACTCTCATCAGAAAGTTTTTCTACACTCCTGGAAGAGGGGTAAGGTATCAGCTCATCAAAGCTGAAATGTCTCGAAGATGTAGCTATGTCAGGAGTAAAATCAGACACGGGCTGGGTAGATATGGTTTTAGCGGAAGTTCCCTCCCATAAACACTGATCTTGGTTAGTCTCAGCAGAGGTTTCTTCTGTTATGCCCCTTGACTCTAAAGATTGTGTTGGTAGGTATTGTAATTCACAATTTGAATTTGTCAAAAGGTTTTTCCTGTTGAAGTCATTCAGATTTTTCTCAAGTGTGTCTCTTGATGAAGAAGATGTTTCAGTAAGACTCTGAATACTTTGGCAGGACTGAAAGTCTTCAAAGCTTTGCTGTTGAATTTCCTCACCAAATCTTTGGTGAACTTCAGGGATTGAGAGAGCTTCAGTTGGTGATGAATTCAATTCTTGATGAATGTCAGAGTCTGACTCAGATGCATGTTTTGTATCAAGACATTGTCCAACATTTGCAATACCTTCTGTAAGCTGTGGAACAGGAAACACAGTGACTTCATCTATTTTGTCAGTAGGGTATTCCTCTTCAGGTGAAAGTTCTGCATATATGTAAGCTTCTTTCTCCTCGGGGCTGCTGTCAGAGGAATCTGATATATATGAATCAAGCTTTTCTGGTGATAACTTGAGTTTCATTTCCTTCAAATCAGAAAACATCTGATGAAGCTGAGGAGATCCACTTTTCTGTGATGTTGGGCTAGAGTTTGAGGACTTGATGGTAAGAACAGAATCACAGTTTTCTTGTGATTCTAAAGCCTCAGAGTCTGACTCATTGAATTTTCCCTGTGGAAAGCTACCTTGGCTCGTCGATGTAATGTCATATTCAGTGTTCACTACGTCCAACACAGACTCATTGTGGGATGTTATTATTGCTGTGTTTGAGTCGTGTGTCAACAAAAGTGTCTCTGTTTGCATGCCCTGAATTTGTCCCATATCAACATTGTTGTGTTTTGGGGCTGGAGAAATATTTGTCTTGAAAGCTGAAGATGATACCTGAAAGAAATAATACAATGGAATGGGGGAAAAAAAAATGCATGAATACATTTTGAAGTGCCTTTGGGAATCAACACTCAAGCCAAAATGCTGTTTGTAGTTGAAAGCGCAAGAGTTAAGCCTATGTTAAACATGTATTTGTAGCCCAACATGCATGAGTATTAAGATTATACCTTTGAACAGGAGAGCTTTTCTTAACCTGAGTGAAGTTGGCCCCCCCACCTTCTTCAAATCAGACAAAATTGGTGTCAAACGTTTGTGCTGCGTTTGTGCTGGTTTGTGCAGCAAAAATTTTCGTTTGTGCTGTTATCATTCTGAAGATATTAAGAAAAATGTTCTCCAGGGGTCAACAGAGGTCAACCACTCCCCTGGCCCTGCTCACATTTGCAAAAATAAATACATTTGGTGTCAATCAACTGTCCTACGTTTGTGCTGGTTTGTGCAGGAAATTTTTTTCATTTATACTGCTATTACAAATGATAGCACTGCAAACTATTATTAGTTATATAAATAACAAGGTCATCAAAGGTCAACCAGCTCCCCCACGTTCTTCAAATAAGGTAAAATGGTTGTCAATTGACTTGACTACATTTGTTCAGCAAAACTGTTCATTTGTGCAGCTATCATTTTAAAGATATTAAAAGAAAAGTGTCCAGAGGTTATCAAAGGTCAATGAACATCTGTTCATGCTGAAAGTATCAATTTCATTTAAATTGCCGTGTAAGTTGCTAACATATGAACATAAATAATTACATTATACCATGGAAGAAATTCAATTCAAATTAGGTCTCATCTAAAATGAATAGGTTGGTACATCACCTCCCAAAACAATCTCGGTGACCTGTAGCTTAGCTTCTGATCACTAGAGGGCGCTATTAGACAAACTTTACTTTTGAAATATAAAAAATAAGAATAAAACATGTGCTTAGCATCTACTCAGCCTTTTTGAGGTCAATGTTATTATCGACAGCAATCATCAACACTTCTTTTCAATACTTCATCGCAGTGCATCAAGGTAAGTTTGTCCACTTGCGCTTGCAGTATGCAAGATTCATAAAAGCAATGTATTTTTACACATTTTCCAAAACATGAAGTGTTTTAGTACAGTATGATGTAAGACAGCTCATCTGTGCCAAAAAATAATAATACTCAGGCTTCTCCTCCTGCTATTGTAATCTGCAGAAGTGAAGTGTACCCCTTAACTCAGTCAGCAGATTATCTCAACGCAGTGATAATGGCAGAAGAACAATGTACTGTTCTAGGAAAAGTTTATTTGCAGTCATCAGTGGCTATGCTAAGTAGCTGTAATGACATGCAATGCTATTGGGAGTAAGCTCTAATATAGGAAATCAGTATTGAAATATCTGATGTAGAAGTTTAATAAAGTTGCAGTACTACATTAATGGTGAAACCACTCCTTTAAAGACATTGTCCGGATGTGGCCTAGAAAAAAAAAAAATCACTTGTCACTTTGTACAAACCAGCACAAACGTAGGACAGTTGATTGACACCAAATGTATTTATTTTTGCAAATGTGAGCAGGGCCAGGGGAGTGGTTGACCTCTGTTGACCCCTGGAGAACATTTTTCTTAATATCTTCAGAATGATAACAGCACAAACGAAAATTTTTGCTGCACAAACCAGCACAAACGCAGCACAAACGTTTGACACCAATTTTGTCTGATTTGAAGAAGGTGGGGGGGCCAACTTCACTCAGGTCTTTTCTTACAGCATTTTTCTGTCAGATTGGAGAGATCTGTTCTAGTATGATCGATGATCACAGAGTAGTTTAAGCAGACTCTTTAAAGGGTTGCATAATACCATGGTTTTCCACATTAAAGAAGGGCACAAATAAGTGTATATTAAAATTAGAACGACTGATTTTAATATAAATTAAAATTAGTCATTTTTAATTTATATTAAAATTAGTCAACAAACTGTTGAGTTTATATAACTTTTATATGAAGTTGTTTCCAAGAAGCAAAACATGTACAATGATAAAACACATTTTTTATAGCATCAGGATTGTCTGTGGCGGTGCTTATACTTATCTGAAAGACAGAAAAACAGCTCCTTTTCAGCAGAGCTTTATACCCCTTCACTAACACACAAATATATTTTACCCAAACTGCATTATGTAGAACCAGAATAATTAACAAGCAATTTTTGTGTTTTTCAGTCTTGAGGAAAGATCCTTTGTGAGATCAGATAGAAAAATTAAGTCACTTATCATTTGTGTCAGTGGAGAGGCATGCCTAGATAATACTATGTGGATGTACAGTCTAAATATAATGTAAACATACACATTTTCAGTCAGGAGCTAATGTCATTCAACACATGCTGCCACTTAAGACCCTTATTGCAGTTAAAGAATAGAATGAAACAACTGAAGCTCGTCTCAATCATTATGGGGTCAAAGGGATTTAGATTAGTTTTGCGACATTGAAGAATCGTCTTGGTGGTTGAAAAGCAAACATGCGACAATAAAGCCTTTACTTGTTAAATGCCCAAGAAGCATCAACAATATGACTTTTTATAGTGCCACTCATTTAAAAAATTTGAAACCAACACTGCACTCATGAACAAACAAGTGCTTGTGCTTTCTTACCAACACCAAGGGATCTTTTTGTTGTCTTTGAACACGGATTTCCTTTGAGGAGAAATCTTGAGGGACAGGTTGTCCTAATAAGCACTCTACATTCAGGCACTCTGAAGGACGGTTTTTTACTCAGTCTTGTTTTGCTTGACCATGTACATCAAAGTCAGCATGAGGAAACTCTCTTGCTTTTACAGATGGCATGTGATTCAACTTGAAACTAAAGCAACCACTAACAAGTGTCAGTGAAACAACTTGTGTCAAGATAAGAGTTATGACAGCACATTGGATAGTTAACTAATAATTGCTGTTACAACAGCCCACACCTGCAGCACGTTGCTACTGATGGCCACTACATGGCTTAGTGGTCGCTGCCACCAATGAGAAGTAGTAACTATTAGTAAATCTCGCAAGAAATGATAATGATCACATGACTCTCTCTGTCACAGGATTTCTACAATTTTTCTGGTTTATGTTATTATGAGGTTAATGTTGAATAATTAATTGCCACACATTAAAACATATTAAATATGTAAATGTTTCACATGTTCATTTTCACAAAAGTCTTTGTATTAGTCTCACTTCCAACTAAAGGGCTTTTTTCTCACTGTGTTGCTATTTCTCACTATTTCACAATTGAAAAAGCTTGTTCACACAATAAATCATTGAAAACGATGGCGACAAACAAAGTGTAACATAAGATTACATTTATAATTCAACCATGGTGCTCATCATCTATCGGCTATCAGAGGAGATTTTGGCATCTTATTCAGATGTTGGAGTGATGAGTCCCATATACTTGGGAGTGGCTGTGTTTTGGGTGACAAGTTAAAATGACACACAACTTTTTATGAACCGTGCAATGCTGTGAGAGCTCTGGTGCATATTGCATATTGTCCGGATAAACATCTGACTGCATGAATCAAATTTGGGGAAGGATTTGTTTCTTAATTTCCATAAATGGATATAGTAACTTTTGATGATCTTATTTGGGGACTTAAAAACAAATTATCGAATAAAAGATAAACATACCAAAATAGAGTTATTTTTGTGCCACCAACATGAGCATGTAGTGACCAATCCAAGCACACAGTGAGGCTGATCTGAAAGCATATATCTATGTAGATGAACAGTAATTTGAGGAATCTCTAACTTTCACACAAACTCATTCAAACGTGTTGTGACACACGCGACCTCTGACAATTCTACATTTGCTCGCGCTTGACCCAGAGAATGCATTCACAACTTCAAGTTTAAGTATATAATTCACACCACCAGTGTTGTCTTTTACATCCAATCAGATTAGTCCTTGAAAATGCTCTATTTGCTGGAATACAAAATACCAAAAACAATCAGAAAATCAAAATACCAAACAGCCAAAGTAAAAGAAAGACTTGAATTTGGCACGCTGGGAATATTTAGTTAAGTATACAAATACGGTACATTTTAGGCAATATTTTAAAGCTTTTTTTTTTTTTTTTAGCAAGTATGTGATATGTGAAAATGTTTGTCTTATGAAGGAGTTTATTTTTTCTAACGCCTCAAAACTCTTTGTATTTTGATTTAGAAACGCATATATAATTAAGATAAATATACTTTTACTGTCAACAATTAGAGGAACACGCATCTAAAAATGCAAGTCATCAAGTCTGAAAATATAAAAATAGCTGAGGAAAAAGATGGGTCTTCCTCAAAAAATCTACAGTAACATCTAAAAATTGTTCATAAATATACAAAAAAGTTTGAAGTACTATATTAAATATTCCTAGATTACAAAATTCAAGTATTTATTTAATATGTTCTTTAAATTGTTGCAGTATTTTGACTTACTTGTTGTGACTGATTGCTCTTAATTCCAATGAACTTTCACAGAAACTTTGAAAAGTGAGCAAAGAAAGTGGTGCAAAAGAGCAGAGATGGGACCATGCCAGAACAGGTAAAAAAGAAGTGCTCAGAGTTGAGAGCACGACAAAATACTACTGAGTGGATTTGCATGAAACTTAATGTACATATTGATAAATGTGCTTAGACCAGCATACCTCTCCATACAGATCGGTAACTGTACAAACTAAAATAGGTGGCACAAACAAAACAGCATGAAAAACAAATTTTAAAAAGTTGCACCAATTTATTGGGGACAATGTATCTTTTCAGAAGATAAAAAGGACTAGGACCATTTAGCTAAACAATGAAAAACTATAGAGACCAGGGAGACATGAAGGTACAGTGAGAGCATGGTCCCTTATAGAAAGGATCATGTACCTTTGAAATAAGAAGAATGTTGCTTTTTAAATGGGATATTTGAGAAGAATAACACTTATCTAAAGTTGAGGTAGATGTGGCAGGGTTGACGAAGGGATATTGATGAGGAACGGAGATTCCTTGCATCTCAGTTTGGTTGTCATAAAAACCCACTGTAAATGTTGGAGGTTTTGTAGAATTAACCAGTGACGAAAAAGTCAAAGAAACGCCTGAATATGTAAGTGATGGGGAACAAGAATCAGTCCTGCTTTTACAAATGTTATCCAGTTCAAAATCTGACACAACTGACTGAGGGGACTCTCGTCCGCTGTCCTCAAAAAGACTTTCCAGACACAAATCAGTGCCTTCCCAATCTGACAATGTAGATTCAGGCGTAAATGACCTGTGTCCTGTTAATGTCCCACTGCATTCAACATAAGAACATGTGAAATCAGGAATTGGTGAATCCGAAGATACAAACCTAAAGTCACAGCAAGATCCCATTGATTCAGGAGAATATCTGCTTAACTCAAATACCAAATTGTCTTCAATTAGAGGGCTGCATAGCTCGTCTGATTGGAAAGTAGATGAAACATCTTCTGAATCCGACTCCCCAAAGGACTGATAAAGGTTCTGATTGTGATTTAAAGGAAATACCTCGAACAACCTCTGCATATGTCAAAGGTCTCACTGTAGAGAGAAGTGGGGAAGCAACTGCACCTGATTGTTTAGACTGTGTAGGAAGTGAATCTGGTGAATCTGTTCGGTTGTCAACAAACATGTCATAAAAGTCAGAGTCTTCCAGGTCGGACAATATAGAAAGAGGTGACAGTGACCTATGTCCTGAGTACTGTAGGTAATAGTTACAGTGCTGACTATGTGCCTGATGTAATATAGAAACATGAGTCAAAGTCTGAACTTCACCAGCTGCTACAGATTCTGGTGAGGATCCCCTAAAATCTTCTAACCAGTCATTGAGCTGAGAAAAATCCAAATCAGAAGACAAAGAGTCTGGGGACAAAGTTCTGCTGAAGAACTTATCCAGTTCAAAATCTGACACAACTGACTGAGGGGACTCTCGTCTGTTGTCCTCAAAAAGACTCTTCCAGACACAAATCAGTACCTTCCCAGTCAGAAAATGTAGATTCTGGCGTAAATGACCTGTGTCTTGTTAATGTCCCACTGCATTCAACATAAGAACATCTGAAATCAGGAATTGGCGAATCAGAAGACACAAACCCAAAGTCACAGCAAGATCCCATTGATTCAGGAGAATATCTGCTTAACTCAGATACCAAATTGTCTTCAATTAAAGGGCTGGATAGCTCGTCTGATTGGAAAGTAGATGAAACATCTTCTGAATCCGACTCCCCAAGGACTGATAAAGGTTCTGATTGTGATTTAAAGGAAATACCTCGAACAACCTCTGCATATGTCAAAGATCTCACTGTAGAGAGAAGTGGAGAAGCAACTGCACCTGATTGTTTAAGCTGTGTAGGAAATGAATCTGGTGAATCTGTTCGGTTGTCAAAAAAAATGTCATAAAGACAAAAGTCAGAGTCTTCCAGGTCGGGCAATATGGAAAGAGGTGACAGTGACCTATTTCCTGAGTACAGTAGGTAATAGTTACAGTGCTTATTTTGTGGCTGATGTAATGTAAAAACATGAGACAAAGTCTGAACTTCACCATCTGCTACAGATTCTGGTGAGGATCCCCTAAAATCTTCTAACCAGTCATTGAGCTGAGAAAAATCCATATCAGAAGACAAAGAGTCTGGGGACAAAGTTCTGCTGAAGAACTTATCCAGTTCAAAATCTGACACAACTGACTGAGGGGACTCTCGTCCGTTGTCCTCAAAAAGACTTTCCAGACACAAATCATTAGCTTCCCAATCTGACAATGTAGATTCAGGGGTAAATGACCTGTGTCCTGTTAATGTCCCACTGCATTCAACATAAGAACATGTGAAATCAGGAATTGGTGAATCAGAAGACACAAACCCAAAGTCACAGCAAGATCCCATTGATTCAGGAGAATATCTGCTTAACTCAGATACCAAATTGTCTTCAATTAAAGGGCTGGATAGCTCGTCTGATTGGAAAGTAGATGAAACATCTTCTGAATCCGACTCCCCAAGGACTGATAAAGGTTCTGATTGTGATTTAAAGGAAATACCTCGAACAACCTCTGCATATGTCAAAGGTCTCACTGTAGAGAGAAGTGGAGAAGAAACTGCACCTGATTGTTTAGACTGTGTAGGAAGTGAATCTGGTGAATCTGTTCGGTTATCAACAATCATGTCATGAAAGTCAGAGTCTTCCAGGTCGGGCAATATAGAAAGAGGTGACAGTGACCTATTTCCTGAGTACAGTAGGTAATAGTTACAGTGCTTATTTTGTGGCTGATGTAATGTAAAAACATGAGACAAAGTCTGAACTTCACCATCTGCTACAGATTCTGGTGAGGATCCCCTAAAATCTTCTAACCAGTCATTGAGCTGAGAAAAATCCATATCAGAAGACAAAGAGTCTGGGGACAAAGTTCTGCTGAAGAACTTATCCAGTTCAAAATCTGACACAACTGACTGAGGGGACTCTCGTCCGTTGTCCTCAAAAAGACTTTCCAGACACAAATCAGTAGCTTCCCAATCTGACAATGTAGATTCAGGGGTAAATGACCTGTGTCCTGTTAATGTCCCACTGCATTCAACATAAGAACATGTGAAATCAGGAATTGGTGAATCAGAAGACACAAACCCAAAGTCACAGCAAGATCCCATTGATTCAGGAGAAAATCTGCTTAACTCAAATACCAAATTGTCTTCAATTAGAGGGCTGCATAGCTCGTCTGATTGGAAAGTAGATGAAACATCTTCTGAATCCGACTCCAAAAGGACTGATAAAGGTTCTGATTGTGATTTAAAGGAAATACCTCGAACAACCTCTGCATATGTCAAAGGTCTCACTGTAGAGAGAAGTGGAGAAGCAACTGCACCTGATTGTTTAGACTGTGTAGGAAGTGAATCTGGTGACTCTGTTCGGTTGTCAACAATCATGTCATAAAAGTCAGAGTCTTCCAGGTCGGACAATATAGAAAGAGGAGACACTGACCTATGTCCTGAGTACTGTAGGTAATAGTTACAGTGCTGATTATGTGGCTGATGTAATGTAGAAACATGAGTCAAAGTCTGAACTTCACCAGCTGCTACAGATTCTGGTGAGGATCCCCTAAAATCTTCTAACCAGTCATTGAGCTGAGAAAAATCCAAATCAGAAGACAAAGAGTCTGGGGACAAAGTTCTGCTGAAGAACTTATCCAGTTCAAAATCTGACACAACTGACTGAGGGGACTCTCGTCCGTTGTCCTCAAAAAGACTTTCCAGACACAAATCAGTAGCTTCCCAGTCAGAAAATGTAGATTCTGGCGTACATGACAGGTGTCTTGTTAATGTCCCACTGCATTCAACATAAGAACATCTGAAATCAGGAATTGGCTGAATCAGAAGACACAAACCCAAAGTCACAGCAAGATCCCATTGATTCAGGAGAAACTAGATGAAACATCTTCTGATTGTCTTCAATTAAAGGGCTGGATAGCTGTCTGATTGGAAAGTAGATGAAACATCTTCTGAATCCGACTCCCAAAAGGACTGATAAAGGTTCTGATTGTGATTTAAAGGAAATACCTCGAACAACCTCTGCATATGTCAAAGGTCTCACTGTAGAGAGAAGTGGAGAAGCAACTGCACCTGATTGTTTAGACTGTGTAGGAAGTGAATCTGGTGACTCTGTTCGGTTGTCAACAATCATGTCATAAAAGTCAGAGTCTTCCAGGTCGGACAATATAGAAAGAGGAGACACTGACCTATGTCCTGAGTACTGTAGGTAATAGTTACAGTGCTGATTATGTGGCTGATGTAATGTAGAAACATGAGTCAAAGTCTGAACTTCACCAGCTGCTACAGATTCTGGTGAGGATCCCCTAAAATCTTCTAACCAGTCATTGAGCTGAGAAAAATCCAAATCAGAAGACAAAGAGTCTGGGGACAAAGTTCTGCTGAAGAACTTATCCAGTTCAAAATCTGACACAACTGACTGAGGGGACTCTCGTCCGTTGTCCTCAAAAAGACTTTCCAGACACAAATCAGTAGCTTCCCAGTCAGAAAATGTAGATTCTGGCGTACATGACCTGTGTCTTGTTAATGTCCCACTGCATTCAACATAAGAACATCTGAAATCAGGAATTGGCGAATCAGAAGACACAAACCCAAAGTCACAGCAAGATCCCATTGATTCAGGAGAATATCTGCTTAACTCAGATACCAAATTGTCTTCAATTAAAGGGCTGGATAGCTCGTCTGATTGGAAAGTAGATGAAACATCTTCTGAATCCGACTCCCCAAGGACTGATAAAGGTTCTGATTGTGATTTAAAGGAAATACCTCGAACAACCTCTGCATATGTCAAAGGTCTCACTGTAGAGAGAAGTGGAGAAGAAACTGCACCTGATTGTTTAGACTGTGTAGGAAGTGAATCTGGTGAATCTGTTCGGTTATCAACAATCATGTCATGAAAGTCAGAGTCTTCCAGGTCGGGCAATATAGAAAGAGGTGACAGTGACCTATTTCCTGAGTACTGTAGGTAGTAGTTACAGTGCTTATTTTGTGGCTGATGTAATGTAAAAACATGAGACAAAGTCTGAACTTCACCAGCTGCTACAGATTCTGGTGAGGATCCCCTAAAATCTTCTAACCAGTCATTGAGCTGAGAAAAATCCAAATCAGAAGACAAAGAGTCTGGGGACAAAGTTCTGCTGAAGAACTTATCCAGTTCAAAATCTGACACAACTGACTGAGGGGACTCTCGTCTGTTGTCCTCAAAAAGACTTTCCAGACACAAATCAGTACCTTCCCAGTCAGAAAATGTAGATTCTGGCGTAAATGACCTGTGTCTTGTTAATGTCCCACTGCATTCAACATAAGAACATCTGAAATCAGGAATTGGCGAATCAGAAGACACAAACCCAAAGTCACAGCAAGATCCCATTGATTCAGGAGAATATCTGCTTAACTCAGATACCAAATTGTCTTCAATTAAAGGGCTGGATAGCTCGTCTGATTGGAAAGTAGATGAAACATCTTCTGAATCCGACTCCAAAAGGACTGATAAATGTTCTGATTGTGATTTAAAGGAAATACCTCGAACAACCTCTGCATATGTCAAAGGTCTCACTGTAGAGAGAAGTGGAGAAGCAACTGCACCTGATTGTTTAGACTGTGTAGGAAGTGAATCTGGTGAATCTGTTCGGTTGTCAACAAACATGTCATAAAAGTCAGAGTCTTCCAGGTCGGACAATATAGAAAGAGGTGACAGTGACCTATGTCCTGAGTACTGTAGGTAATAGTTACAGTGCTGACTATGTGCCTGATGTAATATAGAAACATGAGTCAAAGTCTGAACTTCACCAGCTGCTACAGATTCTGGTGAGGATCCCCTAAAATCTTCTAACCAGTCATTGAGCTGAGAAAAATCCAAATCAGAAGACAAAGAGTCTGGGGACAAAGTTCTGCTGAAGAACTTATCCAGTTCAAAATCTGACACAACTGACTGAGGGGACTCTCGTCTGTTGTCCTCAAAAAGACTTTCCAGACACAAATCAGTACCTTCCCAGTCAGAAAATGTAGATTCTGGCGTAAATGACCTGTGTCTTGTTAATGTCCCACTGCATTCAACATAAGAACATCTGAAATCAGGAATTGGCGAATCAGAAGACACAAACCCAAAGTCACAGCAAGATCCCACTGATTCAGGAGAATATCTGCTTAACTCAGATACCAAATTGTCTTCAATTAGAGGGCTGGATAGCTCGTCTGATTGGAAAGTAGATGAAACATCTTCTGAATCCGACTCCCCAAGGACTGATAAAGGTTCTGATTGTGATTTAAAGGAAATACCTCGAACAACCTCTGCATATGTCAAAGATCTCACTGTAGAGAGAAGTGGAGAAGCAACTGCACCTGATTGTTTAAGCTGTGTAGGAAATGAATCTGGTGAATCTGTTCGGTTGTCAAAAAACATGTCATAAAGACAAAAGTCAGAGTCTTCCAGGTCGGACAATATAGAAAGAGGTGACAGTGACCTATTTCGTGAGTACAGTAGGTAATAGTTACAGTGCTGACTATGTGGCTGATGTAATGTAGAAACATGAGTCAAAGTCTGAACTTCACCAGCTGCTACAGATTCTGGTGAGGATCCCCTAAAATCTTCTAACCAGTCATTGAGCTGAGAAAAATCCAAATCAGAAGACAAAGAGTCTGGGGACAAAGTTCTGCTGAAGAACTTATCCAGTTCAAAATCTGACACAACTGACTGAGGGGACTCTCGTCCGTTGTCCTCAAAAAGACTTTCCAGACACAAATCAGTAGCTTCCCAGTCAGAAAATGTAGATTCTGGCGTACATGACCTGTGTCTTGTTAATGTCCCACTGCATTCAACATAAGAACATCTGAAATCAGGAATTGGCGAATCAGAAGACACAAACCCAAAGTCACAGCAGGATCCCATTGATTCAGGAGAATATCTGCTTAACTCAGATACCAAATTGTCTTCAATTAAAGGACTGGATAGCTCGTCTGATTGGAAAGTAGATGAAACATCTTCTGAATCCAACTCCAAAAGGACTGATAAATGTTCTGATTGTGATTTAAAGGAAATACCTCGAACAACCTCTGCATATGTCAAAGGTCTCACTGTAGAGAGAAGTGGAGAAGCAAATGCACCTGATTGTTTAGACTGTGTAGGAAGTGAATCTGGTGAATCTGTTCGGTTGTCAACAATCATGTCATAAAAGTCAGAGTCTTCCAGGTCGGACAATATAGAAAGAGGTGACAGTGACCTATGTCCTGAGTACTGTAGGTAGTAGTTACAGTGCTGATTATGTGGCTGACATAATGTAAAAACATGAGAGAAAGTCTGAACTTCACCATCTGCTACAGATTCTGGTGAGGATCCCCTAAAATCTTCTAACCAGTCATTGAGCTGAGAAAAATCCATATCAGAAGACAAAGAGTCTGGGGACAAAGTTCTGCTGAAGAACTTATCCAGTTCAAAATCTGACACAACTGACTGAGGGGACTCTCGTCCGTTGTCCTCAAAAAGACTTTCCAGACACAAATCATTAGCTTCCCAATCTGACAATGTAGATTCGGGGTAAATGACCTGTGTCCTGTTAATGTCCCACAGCATTCAACATAAGAACATCTGAAATCAGGAATTGGTGACTCTGAAGACACAAACCCAAAGTCACAGCAAGATCCCATTGATTCAGGAGAATATCTGCTTAACTCAGATACCAAATTGTCTTCAATTAAAGGGCTGGATAGCTCGTCTGATTGGAAAGTAGATGAAACATCTTCTGAATCCGACTCCAAAAGGACTGATAAAGGTTCTGATTGTGATTTAAAGGAAATACCTCGAACAACCTCTGCATATGTCAAAGGTCTCACTGTAGAGAGAAGTGGAGAAGCAACTCCTGTTACACCTGAAATTTTAGCCTGTTCGGCTGTCAAAAGCGTGACATTTGTATATTGTTGAGGGAATGTTACCAATTTACTTGAGTATTTGGCATCTAAAACTGGAGAACGAGAGAGTGTTGAATTTTGTTTGCTCTCAATCTCTTCAATGACCTTTGGATGATTAAAATGAACACTTTCTTCAGTTTCATTTTCCTCAAGTAATGATAATCTTTTGTTAGATAGTGTTTCGGGTGTATTCTGAAAATGTAAGACATATTTTGGTTTTTTTACCAGCTCAAAGACTTTTATTTGTTTTTGCACTGCTGCCTCTTCAGTAGAATTATTTTTTTTTTCTGCTATTGTGTCTTTCGTTTTAGCTCTCTTTTCTACAGAGTCTCCCTCCAGATCTGCATCCCTCCCTTCTGCTTGCCATATATTTGCCACACCATTTTTTTGTTGACTTAGTACTGATACAGTTTTAGAGGACTGTGGCTCTAGAACAGAATTCCAGCAACACAGGTTAGATTCTTTTCTATTCTTTGGTGCTTGGAGTTTTATTTTTTCACTTTTTAAACATGAGGTTTTTAACTTTTCACTTTCACAAAACACTTCTTGACTTATGTTGTCATGAGCCTCAGGTGCTCTTTGTTTTTCCATTTCTTCCATCTGCTCTCCTGTCCAATCATTAAGATATGGCAAAGGAGCACTTTTAGAGGATTTTTTATTTACACATCTCTGAACATTGTATTGTTCACATGGGAAATATGATGGAAGATTATCATTTGACATGGTCCAGTTTGTTGGAGATTGTCTATCTGAATTCTCAAATTGTTTTGTCAAGAATATATCTGGATAAAACTCCTCACAGGGCATAACAGCATGAAAACCCTTGATTGTAGGTGGGGATGTTTGGTTCTCTCCTGAATACTTTAAGAAGTAATCACAGTATTGGCTCCTCAGTTGGGAGCGAGTTGGTTCTGAGAACACAAGATCAAGAAATGAGAAGCTGCACTGAGAGGATTGAGATTCTGGGGAAAATGGTCTACAATCTGTCTGTGCTCCTTGATTTGAGGACAATAATTCTGGTGAAAATACTTTTCTATCAAGTAAACTAAACTGTATTAAAGTATCATCACCTTCAATTTCTAAAGACACAGGTGACAGAGTTTTTCTTTCTTCCCTCCAATGTGAAACATTTGAAACAGCTTCAGAAAGCTTCGCTGCTTGAAAGCTTGAGGACAGTGGCCTACAGGAATTCCATGACTCAAAAGACTCTGAAATCACAGGCACTGTGAACTCTTCTGAACAAATCATTTGTTTATCTCCAGGCGTTTGTGAGTGCAATGTGTTCTCATTGTAAAGCTGATTAATATCTGTTGAGCTACATCTGTCAGACATTGCAGAAAGTTCTCGACCACCTTCCCATGTGATGGAAAAGTCTATAGGTAAAAACCATTCGGTACCTTTTGGAGAATCAGGTGACATTGCTCTGTAATCACTAACTGACATGACAGATTCAGGAGATGACAGCCTTGTGTTTGTCACCCACATATCAGCTTTGAAAGGGTCTGCTTCATTAATTGGTGAAAATGACTCGTGCTCTTCCTCTGGCACCAAATAATTAGGAGTGAAATGGCAGAAATCTAAAACAACAGATTGTGAAGTCTCAGTTATTCTATCATTTTCAGGTTCAATGTGTGAGAAAAAACCTGAAGGAGTACTATTCAGCTCAGGAGTGTGGGATGTTTTAGATTTAATGTCAGTATCTTCATATTCTGGAAAAGGACATACATTAGTATATCTATCAGTTGAGTCACATGTCAAATGTGTGCAATTACTCTTTGGATGACTATAAGGCAAAATATTTCGAATTTCCAGTTTTTTATCAGATTTCTCCATGCTGCACGCCACTGAACTGTACACAGATCCACTTGACTTAATGTCATCTTCATCAATGAAGGGTATATCATCCATTTGTACTTGATCTTTTGGATTTTTGTTCTTGCATGACTTGACAGCTTTAACTTCCAAATCCAAACTTGAAACGTGTAGAATCTTGTAATTACTAAGTAGTACATCATCATCAGGTTCCTTCTGAGATGCCCTACATTTTTGTGCTGCATCTGTGTCATCTTGAGCCAGAGTTGACTGTGTTACCATGGTTTGTGAACTGGTTCATCGAGTCTTCTTAGGCTAGTTCTAGTCACTTCTGTATTACCAAGCATGGGAGTGCAGTTGAACTCATCAGGAAGTTCAGTAAAGTCACTTTCAGCTTTGTCTGACTCAGACAGGCTCAAACTGAAGTCTCTGATAGATATGGATAATGGTACCTTCGTAACTTCTGATGACTTGCTTTCCATATCCTTACAAACACACTGCATCAACAGTGAGGTTTGACAACAGTCACCTTTGAATGAGAGGCCGCTTTGGCCAGGTCTGAGGCAATCACTTTCATTACAACTTGAAACTTGCTGATGTTTCACCTGAGATGCTTGACTCTTCAGTCTTGCTTCTTTTGTACTGACTTGTGTACTTACTTGCTCATATGAGTGACTAGTGGATTCTTGTGTAACCACGTCCTCTGAGGTCCACAGATTAGGGTTCAGTTCACTGTTGGGAGAAAAGAATAGGTCAAACAACATTGTTTTGATTACAAGATCTAATTAAATGTAAAGCGTTGCCTTACGTTGTTTGCAAGGCAAACTTAAGCGTTCTAAAGTTTTAAGAGGCTAACAGCTACTTAGTAGAGCGTGTTCTGGCAGAGCTTAGAAATCATCCATTGTCACTATTAGGCTGTGACTCTTTCACAGATTTATTTTATTTATCTAGAATACTGTGACACACAAGTCCAAATGTTTTCCAGTCAACACCATCAACAGAAAATAAATATTCAAATTTTTTGTACTTGTATATAGTATATCACCCACCTAGGCTTAGTGAACTAATATGTATGATCATAGCAATAAGATCATTCTGCATTTTTCAATAGTAGTCAATATTACCTTTAACTACTGACACCATTTATATTCAGATGTTCAATAAATAACTATTGTTTAATCAGTACCTGAACAAAAATGTGTTTTACAGTACTCCCATCAATGTGGTCACTCCAATGAATTTCTATGAATAATTGTACATTTGGGTCTGATTGGATTTCTTAAATGATATACTATAGGTCTGTGGAAACAGTTCACATTTAAATTCCAACCAATTTTGCTGAGTCAATAATAATAATAATTATTGATTTACTGTGGGATTTCGGGCTCCTCCAATAAGTCTCCGTGCATGCTTTCTGAGTGAGTTTGTCCTGCAGGTTCTGCCCATGAAGGAATATCCAATAAGGAGGCAACTGAGAGGTCTTCTTCAGACACAGCTGGAGGTGGTCTGCGGTCTGACTCTACCCTCCTCACAATTCTTGGACTGTCTGTATCCTCTTGCACTGAAGATAGAGCTACTGAGACTGGAAAAAACAAACCCTGGATAAAAGTACATGTTAACACACATATAGAGCTTGGTGTCTGAAATGACTAAAAGGTTCTGTTACCTTCACTGTGGTCAAGAGTCTTTTCTATCTCTGCATATGTCCTTGATGTTTGCTCTTGAACGGACTTGTTCATCTGGGTTTGAATAAGATGGACTATGTCCATGCGATTGATCTTCGTTAGCCTTTTTATCAGGCTATCCTCTGCAGAAAAACAGAAATTTAGTTTAAATATGAAGAATTGTGGATAATGAATAAAGAAATCCTTTTTGACAATCTCCTAGCAAGAATAAAACAGAAACAACATTCCTGTATGCGTTCACTAGGTGCCAAGAAATAATAATGATAGACCAACTCCAATAAGCCTTCGCATTGCTTTTGTTGCTTGGTGCAAATTAACAATGTTTAGCAATTTTATTTACAGTATTCTCACTGACAAAGAAACATCACATGTTCTTTCACATTAGAAAGAAAATTGTTAACTATGCCATTACATAGTTAAAGACTATGTGATGACTTAAAAAATAGTTGAACAGAAAAATAACTTTTTGAGCAGTAAAGCAACAAGGCCCTTCCAATTAACAAATCTGGCTTCTGGTGTCTTAAATGTGCAGTGCCTAAAGTTTGTAAAAATAACTACAAAAAAATCCAACTAGAAATCTTCAAATTAAAATATAATACAATTTTTAAAGGCAAATACCTGTAGCATGTTTGCCTTCCCGTTCAACCCATCGTTGCAACAAGGCATGGCTCTGCTCTTGCAGGGAATTAGGATTCTCTGTTCTGACTTGCTGAACATCATCCTCATTGAATTCCAGTTCCCTTGCCAGCTCTGATGTTATTAAAAACAAAAGAACAGACAAAAAGGTTGAAGAGACATACCTGTAGTAAATACAATGAGTTTTGGTTTGGTATTGTGGACATAGATATGACATTGTCTTAAAAGTAGACGTTGAAATACACTGTATGAAAACAAACATTTTCACTCACTGATTCCCATTAAATCAGAATAAACATTTCATGTTCTCTATTTGTAGTTACTAATTGCCAGAATAATTAGAAAAAATAAAATTATGATGATTCTGTGTTCTCATATTCTTTTTACTTGCACACTGTAGATGAAATGGCACCTTCAGCCATTTACAAATTATATGCACAGATGAATCAGAATTCTGGAGGCCCATAGGTCTTTGTCTGATGTTTGGGAAACTTCAAACTGAGCATCAGAATCGGTATGAAAGGGGATTTGAGGGGCTTTAAAGTTGGTATGGTTGTTGTTGATCTGTGCATTGTAGAAACAGCTGGTTTTGCTTTATTGTTGTCAAACATTAAAGAAGAAAAAGCACATTGGTTCAAGACAACAGAAAGAAAAGCTAATCCATGGATAGAAGGACACAAAACAAAGGCTCAGGTTGCTTTTAGTGATTTAATGCTGCAAAGATATTTTTTTGGCAAACTTTGGTTCCCTTCGTGCAAATGGACCCTTTCCATTCCTTGTAACCATCATGTACGAACCTACAACATGGCTACTCCCAGTAGGATAATACACAATTTAACAAAGTTATAATCTTCTGAAGCCTGTTAATTAAACATGGCAGTGAGTTTACAGTTACAGTTATCCAATCACTAGCTGTCAATCCAGCGATTGACAGCTAGTGTCAATCTTGTTCCACCACGTCACAAAGCTCACGTCACTGAGCTTTGTGAAGCTGTGGAACAAGAATATCACAGTAATTGTATAGTTAATAAATATGTAGTAACAACATGATGCTATGATGGAATATGAACCAAAAACTCTGGTGTTTTGTGAATGTCTATGCCATGAAGAATTAAAGCAGCACAGATACCAAATGGGACAAGGCCTCAATTTGGTGTTTCCAAGGTTTAGTTAATAAAGCAGAGGGTTAATGTACCCTGCTCCATTTATGTTACTGAATCCATAGACATGTTTTTAAAAATAATCTATTGTATTTGCTATCAGTGCATTGATAACGATTCTTTGTAGCAGTAAGCTGAAGAAAATGAATGGCTTACCAGTCCAGCTGAAGCCAAGAAGATCTGCAATGATTGCTAATGTTTCTTCTTTCCGGTCAGTGTCATCCTGCCAGTCAGCTAAAAGATTCAATCATAGCCAAAACATAAATGTGGATGTCCAGCTATTGAAGACTGTGTTTAACAGTATATGCAGCATAAACACATTACATAAAATGTCATTCTGGATGAATACAAAATGTAATTTCCTTGAGGAATCTATGCTATAGGCTGTAAAGGCAATGAGGACTTGTGATGTCTATATGGATGATAACACAAAACTTGGTTTGCTTATGCACAGTTACTACCTAATCACATAAACAAAACATGCTTTTCAGCCATTAGTGTAAGCAGTGTTGTTAATGTGTCAGTCAATATATGCAAATGGTTCACTGATTAACATTAGTAAAAATGGGTTAGTATAATCCCAACATTGTAATAGACTTGTATCAAAATTTCCTAGTTTCAATCTGAGAATTGCTTTGTCCTCAGACACAGCAATAACTCATCACATGTAATACACTATTACCCATGTGCACATGGACACAAACAAAATATGGCAACAATATAAAATGGGAGGGAAACAAATCCCAGTGTTAAAAAATAACAGTAAATGGGTAATGGAGAGAATCTTCTCTAAAAGAGAAAAAAGGATATCGCTGCTGAAGAGAGAAGATAGACCAAAAGCCTAATTCATCTCAAACCATACCTGATGTAAATTCTGGAGTCTGATCATCACCGATTCTCTGCATCTGAGTTTCCACTGTGTCATCCCAGGCAGGCCTGGACTCAAACACATCCTCTGTTCCGCAGGATGGATGTACAACTGGCAACTGACTGCCATCAGAATCTGAACTTTGGGAGGCTGGGATGTCATATGTAAATATAACAGAATCTGAACTTATGTGACTAGTGCTGCTCATTTCATCGGTCTCTAAAGAAGACCTGACAGATGTGTCATTTATTGGAGGAGAACTTGGGAGGTCACCCAAAGCTTTCTCCTGGATAATGGTAGTAGGTTTGAAAGAAAGAATACTTAATATATTAGAGGGTTGACTACTCTCAGAATAACTCCTACCTTCTTTACTATAGGCCTTAGTTGTGTTATCCTCAGATCTAGTTCTACGACTAAAAGTTTGGATTTCTCTTGCTTCTCGAACTTGAACAAGCGCTGAAAGCTGTGGTTCTCTCACTGATATTTCCTCTCTATCTTTGGGGATTTCTTTGAAATCCAGGGGTGGAGGTGAGCGTTGATGATATCTCATTTCGATGACTGAGCATTGATCTTCATCTTCATCAAGCTCATCATCATCAGATGATGAGGAATCGAAAGAATTCTTTTCAAATTCAGCTGATGTATCCAGCTGAAGGTCAGCTATTGTGCTGTCCAGATAGTCCAGCCCAAGGTTTTTGAGACTTTCAGCCTCTGTTGAAATATCTGTAAAAGCTTTAGAAGCATTTGAAGAAGCAAGATTGGTGTCTGTAAGGTTGCACAGATCAACATTTTGAAGCGATTTCTCAAGCTTTGACTTTTCAAGAGAGAGTTTTGTGGTACTTTTGGATTCAAGACTGGAATTTACATCACAGACATCTGGAGTTGCCTGTGATTTTGGGGTCTCTTGAAGGGTTGTGTGTGAAACAGTTGTTTCCAAAACAGCTTCCTCAACTGGATGTTCCCTGACATGAAAGAATGAATATGATTCCTCTTCCTCATCAAAAGTTCTTCTTGTCATATCAATAGCTCCACCCCGAGTCATTTCAAATAGTTTTCCTTCCTGAAACTGAAATGGACTGGGGCTTTTCTCCCCACCTGGTGTCTGCACAATTATTTTTTCAGGGTTTTTTGTGTCCTCCAAAGCATCAAGAGGAACTTGTTGCTCACCCTCAGCATATTCCTTTAAGGTCACATTATCATAACTACAACATAATGTGACATCTTCTACTTCAATCATTCCGTAGTCCTGTGGTTCATTGTTAAACTCCAAATCATGTGTCAATACTGACTCATTTGCATAGCCACTGGGTAAGGTATGTTCATTGCTCACAGTGCAGGGAAAATGTGCAATTCCTACTTGAGAACGCACATCTTCTGTCATGTCTTTGTGTATTTCTGCTACTTGGGGCAGAGAGACACTTCTCTCAGGTTCCTCTTTCTGACTTGTAATTACACACAGTGAATCTTCAAGTGGCTGATTAGAGCTTTCTCCTACTTGCTCTTCAGAGCTTCGGTGTAGCACATCTGTTGAGGAAGCCTTTGTAGCTGGATAAAATTCTAGATCCAATGCACTTTCTTCAGATAGAGAAGGGGAATCTACCAATGTGTCTTTCTTCATTTTAGATTCATGATCCATTTCATCAAATGTTTTGATCTTTACAGCTATTTTAAACATCTCCTCTTCTGGAGTGTATTGTTTATGGGTGGCATCATTCTCACTGTCATTACTATCAAGAGAATCCTGCCTAATGAGTGGGTGAACACCCTCGTTTGACCACATACTAGACTCAAGTACTTCATGTGTAGACTTAGGAAACTGATCATCTTTACTATCCACTTGTGGGATTGCAGTTAAGTTTTCTTGTGTAGTGTTGCCAGATTCATCTGTATGAATGGCTTTATCAGAAGCAAAACATGCTTTGAGCTGGGAAGCATAATCTTCATACACAGCTGTCTGTACTGGCATTTGAAATTGTTGTTCCTTTGGTTGAGTAGGACTTCCTTCAAGAGAATCTTGACATGGAGATTCTTTAGTGGGGCTTGGCTCAATGGAATCAGGAGACTTCTTTGATGATCTATCTTCCATAAGAGGGCTGGCCTCTAATGAATCCTGATGGCATGATTCCTGATCTGAGTCATCAAACCTCTGAGCCTGAAGGCTGTCTAAATCAGATGGTCGTTTTAGTGTGCAATGAGTACTTGAAACCTGAAAAGACCCCTGTGTATTGAGATCTGATGAAGCAGCTAAACTTAAATTATCGTCTAAATTATCGCTTGGCAGTTTTATTTCTTTGCAGCTCTCACTGACCAGATCCTCCTCAGAATGACTATGTCTTGTCAATGACATTTGTTGGTCATTTTCATCCAGGTCACTACTGAGAAGGGGACAAGATGCTTGGCTTGTCTTTTTCAGTCACTGGCTCTTTGGGGGTTCCTTTTATCACAACATCAACATGGTCAAAATGAGTTTCCAAAACTGAGGCTTTGTGTGTGTTCCTTGACACCAACTACATGAGTCTGCAAGTTGTTGTCAACCAGAACCTTATCTTCTGAATCATACCTTGCAACTTTTACTTCCTTACAACTTTCTCTTACCAGATCTTCCTCAAGATGACTTTGACTTGACACTGGTTTATGTTCGAAATATTCTTCCAGGCTACCAATGAGATGGGACAAACTGCCTGACATATCTTTCTCAGTTATTGGCTTTTTGTGATCTTTCCTTTTCTCTCCATATAAATTTGTTCAAATTGGGCCTCTGAAATAGATGATTGTGCTTGTTCTTGCACTACAGCTGGGTCAGCCTGCACATTTTCCTCTTCCTCAGGCTTGTCTTCCGGATCATCTTTTGCCAGTTTTGTTTCTTTGCAGCTCTCATTTACCAGATCTTCCTCTGGATGACTTTGTCTTGTCACTGGTATTTGTTTGAAATCTTCACCCAGGTCACGACTGAGATGCGACAACATCCCTGACATATCTTTCTCAATTACTGGCTTTTGTGATCTTCCTTTTCTCTCCATATAAACTTGTTCAAATTGGGCCTCCGAAACAGATGGTTTTGTTTGTTCTTTGACTACAGCTGGGTCAATCTGAGCATTTCCCATTTTCTCAGTCTTGTCCTCTGAATCATTTCTTGCAAGTTTTATTTCTATGCAACTCTCGCTGACAAGATCTTCCTCTGGATGACTTTGTCTTGTCGCTGGTATTTGTTTGAAATGTTCATCCAGTTCACGACTGAGATGCGACAACATGCCTGACATATCTTTCTCAATTACTGGCTTTTGTGATCTTTCTTTTCTCTCCATATGAATTTGTTCAAATTGGGCCTCTGAAACAGATGATTGTGTAAGTTCTTGCACTACAGCTGGGTCAGCCTGCACATTTTCCTCTTCCCAAGTCTTGTCTTCTGAATCATGTTTTGTCAGTTTTGTTTCTTTGCAGCTCTCATTTACCAGATTGTCTTCTGGATAACTTTGTCTTGTCGCTGGTATTTGTTTGAAATCTTCATCCAGGTCACGACTGAGATGCGACAACATGCCTGACATATCTTTCTCAGTTACTGGCTTTTGTGATCTTCCTTTTCTCTCCATATAAATTTCTTCAAATTGGGCCTCTGAAATAGATGATTGTGTTTGTTCTTGCACTACAGCTGGGCTCAGCCTGCACATTTTCCTCTTCCTCAGGCTTGTCTTCCGGATCATCTTTTGCCAGTTTTGTTTCTTTGCAGCTCTCATTTACCAGATCTTCCTCTGGATGACTTTGTCTTGTCACTGGTATTTGTTTGAAATCTTCATCCAGGTCACGACTGAGATGTGACAACATCCCTGACATATCTTTCTCAGTTACTGGCTTTTGTGATCTTCCTTTTCTCTCCATATAAACTTGTTCAAATTGGGCCTCCGAAACAGATGGTTTTGTTTGTTCTTTGACTACAGCTGGGTCAATCTGAGCATTTTCCATTTTCTCAGTCTTGTTCTCTGAATCATTTCTTGAAAGTTTGATTTCTGTGCAACTTTCATTGACCAGATCTTCTTCAGGCAGATTTTGTTGAGGCACTGGTATTTGTTTGAAATCATCATCCAGGTCATGACTGAGATGCGACAACATGCCTGACATATCTTTCTCAATTACTGGCTTTTGTGATCTTCCTTTTCTCTCCATATAAACTTGTTCAAATTGGGCCTCTGAAACAGATGATTGTGTTTGTTCTTGCACTACAGCTGGGTCAGCCTGCACATTTTCCTCTTCCTCAGGCTTGTCTTCCGGATCATCTTTTGCCAGTTTTGTTTCTTTGCAGCTCTCATTTACCAGATCTTCCTCTGGATGACTTTGTCTTGTCACTGGTATTTGTTTGAAATGTTCATCCAAGTCACTACTGAGATGTGACAACATGCTTGACATGTCTCTCTCCATGACTGGCTTTTGTGATCTTCCTTTTCTCTCCATATAAACTTGTTCACATTGGGCCTCCGAAACAGATAGTTTTGTTTGTTCTTTGACTACAGCTGGATCAATCTGAGCATTTTCCATTTTCTCAGTCTTGTCCTTCGAATCATTTCTTGCAAGTTTTATTTCTATGCAACTCTCACTGACCAGATCTTCCTCTGGATAACTTTGTCTTGTCACTGGTATTTGTTTGAAATCTTCATCCAGGTCACGACTGAGATGTGACAACATGCCTGACATATCTTTCTCAGTTACTGGCTTTTGTGATCTTCCTTTTCTATCCATATAAACTTGTTCAAATTGGGCCTCCGAAACAGATGGTTTTGTTTGTTCTTTGACTACAGCTGGTCAATCTGAGCATTTTCCATTTTCTCAGTCTTGTTCTCTGAATCATCTCTTGAAAGTTTGATTTCTGTGCAACTTTCATTGACCAGATCTTCTTCAGGCAGATTTTGTTGAGTCACTGGTATTTGTTTGAAATCTTCACCCAGGTCACGACTGAGATGCGACAACATGCCTGACATATCTTTCTCAGTTACTGGCTTTTGTGATCTTCCTTTTCTCTCCATATAAATTTGTTCAAATTGGGCCTCTGAACAGATGATTGTGTTTGTTCTTGCACTACAGCTGGGTCAGCCTGCACATTACCTCTTCCCAAGTCTTGTCTTCTGAATCATGTTTTGCCAGTTTTGTTTCTTTGCAGCTCTCACTGACCAGATCTTCCTCGGGCAGATTTTGTTGAGTCACCGGTATTTGTTTGACATATTCACTCAAGTCACTACTGAGATGTGACAACATGCCTGACATATTCTTTATGATTGTCGGATTTTGTGGACTTCCTTTTCTTTCAACATAAACTTGTTCAAATTCATTCTCAAATACAGACATTTGTGTTTCTTCTTTGATTACAACTGGTTCAGTCTCAAGGCTCTCTATTTTATCAATCTTGTCTTCTGAATCATCTCTTGCAAGTTTTATTTCTTTGCTCGTCTCATTTATCAGGTCTTCCTCAAGATGACTTTGTCTTGTCTCTGGTATTTCTTTGACATATTCATCCAGGTCATTAGTGAGATGTGACAACATGCCTGACATTTCTTTCTGAACTGCTTGCTTTATTGGGCTTCCTCTTCTCTCCATATAAACTTGCTCAATTTTGGTCTCTGGGTCAGATATTTTTGTCTCTTTGACTACAACCTGGTCAGTCTGAGCTTTGACTTTTCCTCAGTCTTGTCCTCTAAATCATCTCTTGCAAGTTTTATTTCTTTGCAGCTCTCACTTACCAGATCTTCCGTGAGATGTATTTGTTTTGTCACTGGTATTTCTTTGACATATTCATCCAGGTCACTACTCAGATGCGACAACATGCCTGACATGTCTTTCTCAATTGCTGGCTTTTCTGGGCTTCCTTTTCTCTTTTCACAAACTTGTTCAAACACTATTTGTTCTTTGACTTGAACTACACAAGTCTCCAAGTTTTCCTCTCTGCCTAGCTTGTCTCTTGAAAAATCTCTTTCCAGATTTTTTTCTTTGCATTGATCATCTATTAGATCTTTCTCAGAATGACTTTGTCTCATCATTTGTTGGCATGGAGTCTCCAAACCTGAAATCATTCTTTCTTCTTTGGGTGAAATTAAAGCAGTCTGGGAGTTTTTCTTTTTCTCAATTTGTTCTTCTGAATGATCTCCAGACAGTTTTGCTTCTTCTAAGTTCTCATGGAGAACATCTTCCAGATGGCTTTTTCTTCCCTCTGGCTCTTCTTTAATGTATTCATGAACATCAGAACTGAGATGTGAAAACATACCTGACACATTCTTTTTGGTTTCAGATTGCTGTAACCTTGCTCCTTCTCTTTTGTATTCTTGTATCAATGTTGAATGACCAATTTCCTCTGTCTTGTTTTCAGATGCACTACCTTCACTATCTTGATCTTCTTTTACTTGACATGTTTTCTTGTCCTCGTATGGGGAGAATTTACCATCACTGACTGAAAAGTTTGTTGAGAAATCTTTTAATGTTTCAGATGTTCGGTCTTCTTCCAGTTCACTTTTTCTTTTGTCACTTTCCCCCATAATTATATTTTCATTTGTCAAAACCTGTGTTCTTTCACCCATCAATGTTTTTTTCTTTTCATTAGCTATCGATGCTAAAGTGTCTTCATTTATTTCTTCACGTACATCTGTTTCTTGACACTCCTGATCAATTTTAGGTTTTTCAAAAGACTTCATCTGTGGGCACTGATCGAAATCCTTTCCCATTAACAACTGCGTCCCTTGCATGTCCTTTTCTGCTGCAGATGCCTGGTAAGATGTTTTCTTCTCTGTCTGGATATCTTGAACTCCTGGCTCCCTGATGATGGCTTCTTCTTTTTCTATGTCAACCTGTCTAGAAAGTATTTTGCTTTCATAATCAGCCAATATATCTGCCTCAGCTGTCCCAAAAATGTACTTTTCTTCTTTGGTTTCACTTTTTGAAAGACTAAAAGTCTTTTCATTTCTTCGTTGGTGGGTGTCAGAGGTTTGTATTTCTCTTGAGCTAGAACAAGAGGAATCAACATTCTTCTCTGGAGATTCAGTCAAGTTTTCATCCTTGGGTGTCCCAGGACGGTCGGAGCTGATGTCTCCCACATAGCAAGGACTGTTAAAGTCACCAGGTGATCCGTCCCCTTCAAGGACCAACTGTTGATAATTTACATCAGAAACTGTTTGACTCTGCCTAAACAGCTGATATTCGGGATTTTCTTCCAGTTCAGCCTTTATGTCAGCACTGAAGTCCTCAGACGTTCTGCGATCTGGGCTGATTTGAGTTTCCTCAGATAAACTCCTAAAAGTGCTTAAGAAGGATCCATCTAACTGCATTTTCCCTGGGCTTTTCTCTGACAAATCTGACGCTTCTATGTTAAGGTTAATATTTTCATCATTGAAATCCATCCTCTCCATTTTTTCATCAGCATTTCTAAAATGGGCCACATCAGAACTTTGTTGAGATTCATTTTTAGAGTTGTTCTCTTTGTTTACTGTTTGGTGAACTGAAGTAACAGTTGGGATATCCTTTTGTGTTTGAGAAGCTGCAAAGTCATTGATTTTAATATTTTGAATGTGTCCATGTTCAACTGAAGAGTCCTGGAAAGTTTTCATTAGTTCTTTCACAGACAAAGTGGGCTTACCTTGCTCCTCACCTGGGGAACAGATATGTACTGTCTCACTTTTAACAGAATCAGGACATGAAACTGTTTTTCTAACATGAGAACCATCTGAAATTACTGCTTCTTCAGATTTACGGCGCACAAAATTTGATGTTTGATCTTCTGCGCTGTCACTTTGTGGACTAAGAACCGTGAGGCTCTGAGCCTTACGCTCTGAATCTGAATCCTGGAATTCAGATTCAGACACAAAATGTGTGCTCAAAGAAGCTATGGCTTTGTGTTGTGAAAGTCCTGTGGTGTTTTGTGGGAAATCCTGTTCTGTTTGGAATATTTTCATCCGATCCTTCACAGACAGTGTCTCTTTATCTTGCTGTTCTCTGTTTTTGCACTCTACCAGTGGGCTAGCATTTCCAAAGTCATATTGAACTGTATCAGCAAACTTTACTGTTTTACCATTGGAAGGTCTTTCTGATATCAACAGGGTTTTCTCAGTAGTGTTTCTGATTGAGCTAACTTGGTCATCTCTCATGTCCATCTTGTCCATTTTATTCACATCCTCATGTTGACTGGAAATGACAGGAATCTCATAGGTTGGACTGTGCTCTGTTCCAAGTGTCTCTTCGGCATCTGCAAGCTTGTATTTCAATGTGTCACTTTGAGAAGAAAGTGGTGCCTTATGCTCAAAAAGCCCAGATTTGCATTTTGATGGGTCCTGTCCAGTCTGAAAGGCTTTCATTAGCTCCCTCACTGACATAATCTCCTCTAATCTTTCTGTCTGAGATCTAGGAGATTTAGGGGATTTGGGAACTTGAGGAAGTTCTGGCATGACATCATCTTGTTTCATTGGAATGATGGAAGATTTTTTTGCATATGCTACACCTTGACTAATTTTTTGCATGTCCTCCTGTTCAACTTTGGTTTGTAAAGCTTTAACCTTGTCTTTTATGGACCCTATAGATGTCTCAATAATTAAAGGAGAAACAGGGGGCTGAATAACTGAGCTAGCAGAAAAGCTTTCTTCAAGAATAACTTCACCATCCAAAGATTCCTCAGAGCTCACCCTTTCCAGCTCCCCCTCAGAGCTGCTACACCTGGACAGCTCTCGTTCTCTAAGCTTTTTCCTTATAGGTTTTTTGATATTTGGGGGATGTTGTTTGCTATGTCGTGCTGTTTGACCAGATGTGCTTTGGACAAGTCTTCTTGTGAACTATATCTCACAGCAGGTTCAAAGTTTTCTCCCATATCTGTGCTGACGTTTGAGACCATGGCTGTCCTTTCTTTCACTGACATACTGCTATAAATAAGGTTATCTTTTTGAATCTCTCCAGTCATTTCAGACCTATCTTTAAAGTGTTCCACTGCAGCAAATGACTCTTTTTCGACCGACACTACAGCTCTAGCTCTCTCCTCATAGACATCTATTGGAAATACTGCGGATATTCTGACATCTGATATGTCTGATAGAATGTCTGGACTTGCAAGAGTTGCAGGATCAAGTGGTTGATTAGTTCTCAGCGAGAATGTCTCAGTGGACTCAGATTCATCATCTTCAAAGACAAAAAGTTTCATAACCAAAAAGGGAAGATAACATATGGGACAAATCAAGTGGGAAAGAGAGACATTAGAAAATCGTCATCAGGACAATGCCATTAAATATCCATCTTCAGTTCATAGTGAAAGAAGAAGTCTGACAGGGCAGAAGACAAGAGAATCTTGGAAAAAAGGCCCAACAGGGTAGTAGTCCAGAAAGGTTTGAAATAAATAAAGGAGCAACAGCATAAGCAAAAGCCAACAGGAGAAAAAAATAAGGCAGGTAAAATGTGGACAAGAACAATGGCAATCTGTTGTGTTTTCTACACATTTTGGAATCTAACATGAACGAAACAAAAAGCACAGAATGTAACAAAGAAACCTATATCTGAAATGAACAGACACGACAGAATAACAAACATCATCTAGCCTACTTTTGAAATAGTCAAGTATGACTAACATTACATTATTAGATTTGAATCGAAGGGAATTACAGTGCAACTGAAAACGGAGGTGCTGTATAAACAAAGCAATCCATTGGTAATTTGCTGTTTTAAAGTATCAATCTCAGCTCAAGACAAAAGTAGTATAAGATTGACACCTATTGTGAAAAGCATAGTTATGTTTTTATTTAGAAGAACTGCAGATCTATATTAGACAATAGTTAATTTGAAAAAGGTTATGGTTTTGTGACTTTATGGCCCATACAAAGAAATGATTTCTATGTAAAATAAAACAAATGAAAGTGGGGAAATGTTCACTTGCAGCTGGCATTTAGTGCAAGGAAGATTAGATAAAATGTGTTATGTCAGCTAGAATACAGTTTTTGTACATAGTCAGAATTAGAGAACAAACAAGATGGTATTGTTTATTAAATGCAACCCAAAATTAGAGAAAATTGAAACATAAAAGGTTTTTTTTTTAAACAACTAAATGGTGATTTCTCCATTTTCATTTACTTTAAACGTCATTGGACACAACACCAATCCAAATAGCTACAAATTAAAATTTTTAAAAAAAGGTCAGATAATAATTTAAACAACTCAGCATAGCTCATAAAGAAAGTTTCATTATTAGCAACTTTGAATGTCTGCCATGGTTTCAAAATTATTCAATTCCTTTATAAAAAAGCACATTTACTAGAGTACCATTTGGTCATCATGATGTGCTGCAAACGTGATGCATAGTTGGACACTAGGTTCTGGAAGTGGGAATCTTAGCCCACTTCTTATGGACAAAGAACTCCACTTTACTGATATCCTTAGATTTGAGTATTGCCACTGCGTTTGCAAGTCCAACCTGAGAATTTCAATGTAATTCAGTTACTAAAGGCCATTCAAGTATCTTCCAGGATGTCTTGTGACATTTTGACAGGTTAAGTAAGTGTGCAGTAAAATCATTTAAAGTAAGTGTAACATACATTTTATATATATATATATATATATATATATATATATATATATATATATATATATATATATATATATATATATATATATATATATATATATATATATATATATATATATATTAGTACATTGGTTTAATCTTACTTTCTGAGTTTATTTTAAAGCTATTTTTTTATTTTTGGGTTGTATTTCTGGGTAGGGCAAATACATATTTTTGACATGCTACTAATAATACAGATAAATGGATGCAAACAAACACAAATTGGTCAAAATGAATACTTTTTATATTTTGTTAGCACAAATTAGTGTGCTCTTAAATTCTTTAAGCTCTTAAATTGAATGAATCTAAATCGTTTTAAGCCAAAATAAAAAAGTATTGTTTTGACCTTAATCAATGATCGGCTGTTAGAAAAATCTAACCAGTGAAAAATGAAAAATGCTAAGAGATGGAGAGGGTTAGTAAGTGAGGGAACACAGCCATAGCATAGCTGCCACCAAAAAACATGTTACTACACACTGTGTTAGTGGAGCCAAACAAGAAGCACAGTTCTCACACTATTCTATCACATTTAGCTACCAACAGTTAATGAAATGTCAATTAATGGACTGATCTAATGGACTGATCTTAGATTAAGCAGTTAATTGATTTCTTTACAACAAATAACTGAAACAAAATTGGGTCTCAATTAAAGGCATGTATCTAATCATTCTGTTTTTGTCTAAAAAATTAATGTATACGTTTTTCAAATTTGGAATAAATATCACTGAAGAAAAACTTACATTTCTTCTCACTCTTCTCACTCTGGAAATAAAGGATTTAACAGTCATTGTTATAGTTCTGTGATTTAATTTTTTTTTAATTTAAAACAGCACACAAGACATTTAATTTACCTCATCTTCCCCATCTTGATCTGAGTCAGACTCCTAAGGAGAATAAAAAAACATTTAAGTCTCTATACTATTAGGAAGAGTTAATAGTTTCTAGTTATGCGTTCATAGAATATAAACTAATAATAATTGTTTCACTTTCGATATTTACACTCACTTTTGAGTTTGTTAGAAGAGTGATGTTAAGGTTACAGATGGCATTGTGATGAAGACTTCGGTATGTGCGTGGTTCTTTAGTGAAGGACAATCGTCCGCGGGGCTCCTGGGCAGTATCACGAATCTGATCAATGAAGACATCATTGAATTTAGAGCTCATTCAAAGCGATTTAAACAGGCAATTCAGGAATGTTTGCTTGTTGTATGATCATACTTTAATAAAGAGTGCCAGTCTGTTCTCTTTAAAAGCAAAGAAACTGAATACATGGTGCTGTCCACTTTTGGTAAGGGGTACAAGGTTTCCAAAGCAGTCTGCATATATGGGTTTTCCCTCCAGCACCTGTATGTAGATAAAATGATAATATCTGAAAATTATATAAAATCGTCTTTGCTCTATTCAATTGTATGATCACTTTTAGTACAACATTAGGAAAAGAATCTTTGTTGTATTTAGTTGTTCATAAAAATTGGCTTCTATAATTTCTTTTCTTGAACATTTTCCTCATTTTATGTCTTCATTAAACGCACCTCAACATCTCGGCTGCGAGCTACTTCGGTGAAGTTCTCTTGCTGTTCCAAAGTTTTGTCCATCTTGTCATCTGTCATGCAGAAGCACCGCAACCGTGCCTCAATGGGGTCCAGGGTTTTGGCAAAGATGACAAACTTAGCCATGTAGGGTACACAGATGATTTCTCTATAAAGCTGTGTCCCAAAATTAACAGACTCCTGGGTCTGTCTGCAGTCTATAAGCCAGAACCTGCAAATTTCAGTCAGTAGCCAGTATTTAGTAACCAGAAGACTAAATAAGGAAGCTTACAAAACAACGTCAGTCCACACCAACAACCTTCAAAAGAGACACCAATTTACCTTGCTGAAACATTGGTGGTGAAGGAAACACACTGGTTAACAAAAGTGAGTGGTGTGGACCCAGTGATGTCTTCCCACTGAGCAGGTGTGGTTCCACCTAAAACATGGAACATGAGGTGTTACATCATATTTGATATTAATAATTGAATGATTATATAAAAAGAATTTGCTTTAATGGATAAAAGCAAAGACAACAGCTCATACATCAATAAAAAATAATCTAAGATGTGGTTTTAGGCTAAAACACCTAAAATCATAGCTTAGATTGAGGTTTTCAATATATAAAACAGCTGTTTTTTAAAAGGTATTAAGTTGTTATAATTTCAAGAACTTTACCATAATAGCTCAGATTATTTGCCATGTTACCTGTTATACTGCAGAGCAAACGTAAAGTGGGGGTCTCCCCACTGAACATGGCATTTGGTCCATCGGTGTTGGAGCTCTCGGGGATTGGAATCGTCATGGTGATCGGTTTGTGAAATTTTCTCCGTCTGGGTTCTAATGTAACAATTGGGCTAAAAGTGGCTTTGTTGCCAAGACACTTTTTCACTAGTTCCACATCAATAGGCTGAGCCTAAAAAAGGAGACGCAGAATGTGTTGATAGTGTTGCGTAAACATGAAATGCTTTACTACTGCTCCACAGTGTAAACTGTAGAAACTCATGGTAATAAAGCATATGGAGGCAGAATGTAAATGTGTGCATATAAGCAGGTAAATATTGTGATAACCTTAGGCAAGCATCATCATAAAGAAATGTAACATTTTATAGGATCTGAGAAGTTAATTTGTCTTCAATCTTTAATTACGTTTGACAGGTATTTTTGCCTGTATATTCTGAATTTCATAGTGCTATAAACTAAGCTAAAAAATATGACCTATACTTCCTGGACCAGAGAACTGCTCCTTAAATAAATGCACCTGTAGCCCGACTCTGATCTTCTTAGTGAGGGCACCTTCAGGGAAGACAGCCTGAACCTGGGGCACAAGGGTACTGCTGAGCACGCCACCCTCCGGCCCAATCAGATGGCTGTCCTGCTTTATTCTCGATACCACTGCGAAATACTGAGGGAAATCTCTGGTGATGATTCGGCAAATTCTCTTCTTTTCAAGCTCTTCAGGGGAATCAAGCTCTATGAAAGGTGGAGACAAATGATGCTCCTTAGTATTTACTTTCTTTACCCATTCATTAAAGGATATAAGGATTATTGTCATTGTTTCTTACTTTCATCCATTCCATTAAGGATCTGGTTCAGCTCTTCCTCAGTGAAGTCACAGTGGTGTTCTTTCCAGTTGTCTCCGGTTTCACTCCGCAAGATAACAAGTTCCCTCTCAGAGCCCCGAAGAGCAGCAAAATGGGGAATCTCCACAATCACAGGCCTGTTGTGGAGTCAAGAGGTGAAACAAAAGAGAAAAAAATTAATTAGAAAATATAGAGGTCTGATAGGCCTTTTTGGATGTAGATACAATTAATGTTAAATAAGCCATCTTATGAACAATCAGGTAAAATAAAAAGGAATCCATGATGTAGGACTGAGGAATTTTGATTTCATGCTAAAACAAGAAATAATTGAAAAGAAATATTACGGATAGCATCAACTCCATATGAGATAAGCAAATGCAACTAAGAAAGACATGGAAATAACTGAGAAACCCAGGATCCTCTCAAAACAGGAAATATTTTGAGTGAAAACAAAATTAGGAAAATCAAGAAAGAGTAAGAACTTAAACACTTTGTAAATAAAAAAGGATGATCTTAAAGCAATCATAGCGGGAAAGAATGAGTGCTTATGTGACCAGGATTCCAAGGTGGCAGGATGCCCCCCGTCCCATGATCCTACCCGAGGAACTTTGTTCCTGGAGGACCCAGCTGCAGGATGCGACTGACCAGGCTCTCGCCCTCATTCAGAGGGGGAGGAGCAGTGGGAAGATGGAGCTTACTGATTCCACACGCAGCACAGAGGAAGGAGTGAAGAAGAAAAGTTTGAACACACCACACCACTGAGCTTACTCATGCAACCAGATTCAAACAAACACACACATATATACATGTAGTGGATTAATTTACAATAATATGCATAAGTTATGAGTCCAATTCAGGCTTTAAAAATCAGTTCTGAAGGATGAATTAAGGAACCTAACGAAGGGAAAATTCCACCAAATAAGTGAAAAGTTTCTTGATGTTTACCACAGTAATGATTCATGTACCCAGCAAATATATACCCACATTATAACATTAATTAAATATAATGTTTTTACTTTTAATTTTTATGTTTTATGTTTTTACTTTTAATCCCAATTACAATAAAGCTGGGGTCTCCAACTTCTGTCTTCAAGAGCCACTGTCCTATAACTTTCAGGTGTATTTCTGTTCCAACACACCTGACTCAAATGACTGAATTACCTCTTCAGCAAGTCACCAAGTTTGGAAAAGGTTTTAGTGAAACTTCCATTTGAGTCAGAAATTCACCAAAAAATTGCAGAGCAATAGTTCTCAAGCACTGGAGTTGAAAACCCCAGCACTGAAGTCTATTATGTGATTATAAATCAGAATGAAAAATCCCACAAACATATTAAAACAAGCAAAAAAACAGGAACGCTAATTCTAAACATCACAATATGTTAGAAAGGATGTTTTTTTATTAATAAGAAATAAGTATTTAAGATATTATATTTTTAAGTTTATTTGATTGAAACATACACAGAACGACAGACAAACTGAACATAGCATTTTTGCGTCATAGCGCAACAGCAAGAGCTAATTAGCAGCACTTGTCTCTAGATGGGCTTTTAAACAGTACAGCTTAAAACTAGTAAAAATTGAAGTAATTATCATTTAAAGCTAAATCCTATTTAGCTTTTATTGATTGATCCTTCCAATCAATAAAAGAACAAAATACAGCACAGTTTCTCCTACTTCACAAATATAAAGCAAAAAAAACAAAAAACAGGAGCATTGCTCTCCACCTTGTTGATCTAAGAGGTCTGCCAACTAGACTTTGGAGGTATTCAACAAAAGGGGCAAAAGTTTTGTGAAAGGTCAAATCTGAGTGTTTGTAGTTGTTACATACTTCGACTTCACCTACCCCAGGAACTGAGCTCCAGTCGGTCCGACCTCTATGATGCGACCAGCAAGCCCCTCGCCCTCCACCATGGGGGGCATGGAAGCCAAGCGATGTCTCTTAACCAGTCTGCATGTTACGCGGGTGGGCGCCGAACACTTCCTTGGTGGCACAATGATCCGTAGGCCATTGTGACGACAACCACGCATAGCTCCACCTCTGGCATCTACCATGAAGCTAACGAGGAAGCTAGAGATAGAGGGCCCAGGAAAGAGTAAACTGAGTTTATATATAAGATTCCCATCAGTTGTTTAATGTGTTGGTAAATCTCCATGCAAACAAATTGAATGGAGGAGAAATAGAAACATTTATAGCAAATGGAAAAACAAAGATTTTCAGATCAAATTCACATATCCACATATACTGAATAAAAGACACGACTTTATTTGTACCACCATCTTAAATTCCATGAGACTACATGTTTCCTGTTTTAGGTAAAAATCAGAAGTTACAAATATTTTCTTTTGCATTTGGCATAATTCTTTTTCAAACTGTATGGCTTTTGTGAGACGTTTTTGAAATCCTTAAACAAGGCTCTTTCAGTAGTTTGGGGGGAATTTTTGGAAAACTGCTTTGCCATGTTTGCAGGCTTCCTTGCTTACACACACCTTTTCAGCTCTGAATTTGCTGATTTATCAGGTCTTTGTAATGGCCCTTCTGTAAACATTGGTTTTGTTGTCATTTATATCCAATTTCCATCAAGTGGAACAGAGTGGATAGGTGCATCACACAACGCAGTCCATTGATTAGAGGACAGAAAAGCATCCTTGCTTGTGCCAAACATGAGACATGCTAGTGTGTCACGTTTGTCTTTGCACCAAGTCACAACGTCGTGTTTGAGTTTGGCTTTACTTGCTCACTGAGAGTCCAACTGATGGTGGAAATGCTCTCCTGAATACACCCGAACATAAAATAGTGGACCTGACCACACCAACCCATGCCATGCAGCTCAAAGGAAACAAGACATAACTAAACATGTCTTCCAAATGTATGTATGGTAATTGGGGCAAAAATTTGAATATTAGATTTATGAGAGCACAGGACAAGTCTCCAAGAATTAATATCTGTCCCTGGAATGTATGTGAAAACTGTTTGATGTTGAAAGAAATAGCTTTTACTTCAAGTGGCTCTTCAGCCTCTGTTGGTAGAAGACTTGTTTCACTGTAGGTAATTATTTTTTTATAGGTACTACAAATACAAATAGTATTTTTCAACCATATATCCACAGATTAATAGATTAAAAAACTCAAAGAATAAAACCCGTCTACAGTTATTGTTTTTTTTTAACCTAAATCCAGGTCATATAAACCCATGCATTGATAAACCATGCAAAAATAGGATGGGAGTGAGAGTGTAATTAAAACTGGACTGAAGTAATCAGATACAAGCACAAAATCAAGAGTATCACCTGCTGTTGTCATGGTCTAGGCATGGAGAGGAACGGCTAGAAGCAGAACACAGCAGTGACACACAGACACCCAAACAGAATCACAAGAGGACAATGGAAAGAAGTAACAAGAGAAAAAGAGAGTAAAGAATGAGTAAAAGTGGAAACCAACCCAACCAGACACAATAATACACACAAGCATACTAGTACACATCAAAAAGTGCATTATTTCTTGCCAGTCATCTCAGAAAGTGAAACTCATATGTAAAATCATCACACATAGAATAAAATAGTCCAAGCATTCGTTTCTTATAATTTTGATTATGACTTACAGATAATGAAAACCCAAAATTTACTGTTTAAGAAAATTAAAAAATCCCCAAAACAAATTCTAGAAACAAGAATTTTTCCAGAATTCACACCCTAATCAGCAAATTAGCTCAATACACCTGAAAAGGTTTCCTGAGCCTCTAAACGGCTTCTCACTCTGGTAGGAATATAATTGACATACTCTACCAATTGTGACATATCCGGAAGACAGTCAGCAGAAAGGTTCAGAGCCTAGTTTTCAAAATAAATTCTGAATTTCAATTGAAAATCAAAGTTGTAGGGTCTGGAGAAACAATGGAGCGACACACAGTCCATGTTGTTTAAAGTCCAGTGTGAATTCTCCACATATGCGATAGCATAGGGTGCTATTTCATCTGCTGGTGTTGCGACATTGCATTTTCTGAAGTTCACAGT
Organism: Poeciliopsis gracilis; assembly: GCA_911649635.1. Lineage (NCBI taxonomy): Eukaryota > Metazoa > Chordata > Actinopteri > Cyprinodontiformes > Poeciliidae > Poeciliopsis > Poeciliopsis gracilis. Next base: position 1,137,546 of record CAJVRI010000128.1, read on the forward strand.
CAATGCAGTCGTATACCAGGTATAAACAGTCAGGAAATGCTAGACAGCCATGGTGTTCCTGTTCTTAATTGACCTTCAAACTCCCCTCACCTATATGAACTTTTAAGAGGAAGATGAGACATCAGACCCAACGAGGCAGATGATCTGCACAAAGTTATTGAAGCAATCTGAGCTTCCATCACACCTAAAATGTCAAAAATCCGATCGCATCTGTGCCAAATATCGCCTGAAATGTGCACACTTTTCATAAGCCTAACATTTGTGCTTAAAACATCTGTTTTTGATTGGTCTGATGTAATATTCCAATTTTGCAAGACGTTGAATTTTGGGTTTTCTTTACATGTAAGCCATAATTTGTAATTAGTACAATTACAAAAGACAAAAGCTTGAAATATTTCACTCTGTGTAGTGCATCTTTGTAAAATGATTCTTTCACTTTCTGAGGTGACTGATAGAAAATATTGCAATATTCCAATTTTTTGAGATGTACTAGTACATGAAGAAAAAAACAGAGCACACCAAAAATCTAAAATGCTTGATTATTTCATAATCCAAATGTTGGGGACATGTCAGGACAGAAGTTGGGGCATTTTCACCAAAGATTGGGTCAAAACTTGAGACCCAGTTTGATATTCATCGGTCAACAGCAGAAATGCTTATAAAACTGCATCCACATTAATGGTGAAGCTGTGATTCCCTAGAGTAGCATCAGAGCACTGGGTGACCTGACCGGTTGGTAGGGAACATAGCTTTGTAATGATCACAGTTTGAGACATCGCTTTGACCCACTCTCATGTGGGTCAAAGCACATGTTGCTGTACGTACAAAAATAAAACAAACATTTGCAACTGGACACAAGACCAGAACCTTAATGTTATATTACATCTAAATGTTTCCTCTCAGTATGTATAATTCCTAAATTAAATTAAAATTTCTAATTAAATTAAAAATTAGAACCATTTCATCAGGTAATTTTTTCTTATAAATATTTTTATGGTGCTGGTATTTGAAGCTTGTTCAAGCTTGTATTTAAGCGTATTGATCTAATGTTAGCATGATGAAAAGTAAGCTAAAACATTAATTTTAATGTATGGCCTGACCGAGAAAATGCTGTAATCACTTTGACAAAATGAACAGGAATTTATTTGATGCAGTTTTTTAAAACTACATCAACACAATACAAAGTTTCATAAATTCAATAAGTTATGGGAATCTCTAGGTGTGAAGTAGTGTGTTCCTATACCCTGAGTGCAGCAGACTGGAAGACAGCATGACATTATCGAGATGTTCAGCACCCCAGCTCAGACGGAAACTTTCCTTGTCGTTCCCTCGAGACAAAGTTGATACCTAAAATACAAACATCAGCTGGTCAACTGGATTTTTAAAAAGACAGGCTAATAGAGGCTTGCAGGATATTACCCCACCTGGTGGCTCGACAGAATGTCTTCGAAGAGAACATCGTCTCCCTGATGAAAGTTTTGGTGCATAGGAGTGTGCTGGGAGCTGTTGGAAAGCCAAAACTTTTGACTACAGTCAAAAGTTTTTATATTGTTGGAAAGTGTAGGTGCCATGGCATCCTATGCATTGGTTCTCATTCTGCATGTACAGTTTTTATCACCTGTCGGAGTTGTGGCTCATTTTGTAGAAGTTGTCCAGATAAAGCTTTGGCAGAGAGTCGTCCTGCAGTTTCGATATGTCCTCTGCTCTCAGGTACTCCCCACCATCCCCTGTCATTGTGTCCTCACCTGGAGACAGAGGTAGTATCATAAGCATATGACAATGTGAATTACTAGTTATCTTATTACTAATCATTGTTGGAAAAATTTATGAACTCTAATGCACAATCTTTCAGGATCTACAGCAACAAAAATATGATCGAGACTATTTCTTTTTCCATATTTAACGTTGTTGTTTTTATTGACTGTTTATTCAATTAATGTTTTACCTGTTAATGATGAGAAATGTGATGTTGCTGTAGTGTAAAAGGACCTAGTGGATGCTACAATGAGTAAATTATTTGCTGTTAAAATAAAGCTTTTCTCACAACGTTCAAACCAGTTTCATCAGCATACCCCCACAATTTTAAGTCCTTATTCTTCAAATGCCAAACATTTCTTCTAAGTTATGAGCATTGCAAAAAGTTTGGTGGTCGTCACAAATTTGATTTCAAATCGCACAAACCTCATGGAAAGATATAATTGGTATAAATTAGTTCATGCTCCAATTTACAACAAAACAATCCATAATCTGTTTCTCTTCAAATGATTGATGTAACACTGCACACCATGCTGACAGAGCATATAGTACCTTCCAGTGCCACTGTCATCTCAGAAAATGCTTCATCTTCCACCTTCAAAACTATGGGACATATATTTTTAAATGCATGTCTTGATAAATACATAATTCCTCTCTGTCTGCCAAAATCAACTCTGTAACCTTGGTTAATTAAATTCATTTTTAGGTCTCAATCGATACATGGACTTTTGATGTAACTCACCTTCCTCATCTGATACATCTAGAATCTCCGTCATGGTTTCTGGAACATTTAGTTTATGTTTCTCCGTCACCGTCTGCCATGGCACACACGGAGAAGGTATGATATATCAAACAAAGGTTAGACTACTAAAGATTTGCTTCAGATGTGCAATGATGGCACAAACTCACAGTTGTGGTGGTGATGATCTCTTCTGTAACAACTTTCAGCGTGTCAACCACAGATATGTAACCCAGGCGTTTGGCAATGGACAGAGCAGTGTTTCCATTCTGCCAGAGCAAGGGACAGGAATATTAAAAAACAGAATCATGATTAATATTATAAGTAAGCAGTAGTAAGGGGGATTATCAATGTATATGAGAGTCAATGAAAGGCATAAATTTCAGTCTTACTACTGTGGTTGTGTTGGGTTTGGCCCCATGTTGCAGCAAAACATTAATTATGTGTGTGTTCCCTTGTTGTGCTGCCTGGTGAAGTGATGTGTAACCATTCTGTAAACCAAAACAAAAACACAAAGGACAATTACATTCAAAGGCTTTACTGTCACAATGAAGCAAATATAAATATAAAGTCAGTGTACTTTGTTTTAAGCAAAATTTTTATTCTTCATACATAAAGACCCCAAACAATTTCTACCTTGGTTTTGGCATTGACGCTGGCACCTTGCTGTAGAAGGAAGTTAACCATTTTGACATTTCCGTAATGACATGCTACTATCAGAGGAGTGTATCCAAGCTGCAAAGGGAAGGAGAACGAGAACAGGATGAAATGATTTCCAGACATGGTTGATTATTCTACTTGGTTGCTAAATCAAGTACAAAGAAGAGACTCTTAAAAATGTTGATACCTGTATCTCAAAAGTTTTGGGAAGCTATTCTATGGACCAATAGAGATCAAAGTGGAATATTTTGCAAGTTGTGTGTCTTGTTACACATGGATGCAATTGAGATACTGTTGTTTGACTTTATAAAGACTACTAAACCTTAAAAGTCTTCTACTTTATCTGTGACAGTTGGTAGATTTAAGGTTCAATTCCTTTTTCCATTTAGGAAATTAAGAATAATTAAGAATATCAGCAACATTAAAATTAAAATCAAGGTAATGGAAATACACACAAAGAACATGTAAACAACAAATAAGCTTATGTGTAATTCTATATGATCACATCCCCTAGTATGTTTGCTACTGTGTTTTTTAGTGCATCAAAGAGTGTGTTTGTACTTTGGTTTGCTGGTCCAGGTTCGCATCATGTTTGGCCAAAACCTCTGCTGCGTTCACTCTGTCCTCCTGGGCTGAGAGATGCAAAGGAGTGAGTCCGCTCTGCAACATATAAAGCACAAGATTCTCACAGTGAGTAACAGCAATCAAAAAGGATGTGTCAAACAGTATATAAAACCAACATGATCAGCTTATTATGTGTGGGACCTTGGTTGCTGTATTGACGTGAGCCCCTTTGCGAAGCAGCAGGCTGACCATCTCAGCATGTCCTTCCTGAGCTGCCAGGTGCAGGGGACTGACTCCCTGCTTCGTCAGAACGTTGGTCTCTGCTCCGTGCTGCAGCAATGCTAAAGCAATGTTGGTCTGGTTCTTTTTAGCTGCAATGTGAAGTGGAGTGTAGCCGTTCTAGACAAGATAGAAGATTGACAATTCATGATGAAATAAACTACTGCACAACATTTACATTTGAAAACCATGAGGCTTTTACTAACCTTTGCAGTGGCATGCGGTGACGCCCCTTTATCCAGCAGCAGCAGAGCCACTTCCTGGTTGTCATAATGAGCTGCTACATGTAATGGAGTCAGGCCGTTCTGTGAAAAAAAGGTATTCTAGTAAATTATATTTAAAACAGAATAACTTACCTTTGCAAATGTATTATCTAAATTTAGATTATTCATAATGAGTAACATTTTGCAAAATAGTCCACTGTATTTCAGAGATGCAAATTAAACACTGAATTGCAGCTATAATTTTAATGCTCACCTTCCCAGCATCATCTGGAAGTGCTTTCCGTTGAAGGAGAAGGTTAGTTACATCAAGGCTTCCATATTTGGCTGCTACATGTAAGGGAGTGAATCCTTTCTGTGGAAATTGAATTGGAGAAAATCTTTATTTTCCAGATTGTTTCTTCATCATGCTGAGTACCGTCTCAGTTTGCAGACATCATCCTCCACCTTCCGCCCACCTTGGTGGCTAACGAGTGCGAGGCTCCTGCCTCCAGCAGCACAGCTGCTGTCTCCACCTGACCCTCCCTGGCTGAAATGTGGAGAGGGGTGTAGCCGTTGGTGGTGGCAGCGTCCGGGTGGGCCATGTGCTGCAGGAGCAGTTGGACAATATCGGTTTCACCCAAACGAGAGGCAATGTGGAGGGGTGTTTGGTCCTCCTGTTGGTAGATGGAGAAAGAGAGAGAATGTGTTTTAGCAAAGTCAGAATATTAGAAGCAAAACTTTCTTTCTCATTTAAAGGTCGAAATGATACTGCATTTTGTTGGGATTATATGTGCTAAACCAGTACAAAATAGCATGAAATTAAAAGTGTAAAAAAAATTCAATGCTTGCTAATTAGTTAAAAAACCAAGAGGCTATCTGCTTTTCTATTAATCTAGTCTTTTGCAAAAAACAGCAAGAAAAAAGATGTAACAGAGAAACAGCCATAGAGAGTCCCATTATAGTTTGCTAAAAGCCATGTAGGGACACTGCAACACATGGAGGGAGGTGCTCTGGTTAGAAACATGTCAAATGCCATTTGTGGCCACAAACTAAAGCTGCATGTCACCACCACCTATGCATGGCAGCATTATATTATGGTGATGTTTTTCTTCAGTGGGGAAATGTAAATGCTCACTCAGATCTTTTAGATTTCTATAAAAGAAAAAAAATTAAAACAATATTTTAGTTTTTATTCTCTCCACAATGAAGCTCTACATTATGCATGTCTGTCACATACCAAACAAATAAAACAAAGTTGAGCTTGTCTTTAAAATATCAAAATATGGAGAACGTCAAAAAATGTAAGAGTCTGAAACACTATAACAGTTTTACAGCAAAGTAAAGTGATGAAATTGGGAGATGACTCACCCTGGCCATAGCATCCACCAGGGCTCCATTTCTCAACAAGCAGCGAACCACTTCCATCTGCCCAGCTCGGGCTGCCATGTGGAGCGCTGTCTCACCACGCTGTCGTGTATAATCACATTTAGCAACATTAAAACACTAAGATGAAGGAAAAACCGGCCACTAACTTGTAAAAACTACAACTCACAATGTTGCGGACATCAGGAGAGGCTCCGTTCTGCAGCAGGAGCAGAACAATGTTGAGGTGACCCATGAAAGCTGCTACATGGATGGGTGTCAATCCAGACTGGGATGTGAAAGACAGAGAGGTAAAAGAGTAAAGACTGGCATCAGGTGAAAGTGGACAGAATTGTGAACAACCACTTTTGTCAAGAAATTGTGCAGAAACTTACCTCAGTAATGGCCTGGATGGAAGCACCATATTTAATAAGGAGCTCCATCACTTTCACTCGATTTTTCTTGCAAGCAATATGGAGAGGAGTAAATCCATTCTGGCAGAGGGAGAATTAGTAGACAATCGTTTTGTTATTTCTCTGCAGTTATTGCTTGCATAAAATCTAAGACAGCTCCTCCATATTGATTTGATTTCTCACCAGCGCTCTGGTGTTTGGATTGGCTTTCTTGTCTAGGAGGAGCTTGGTGACTCTGTAGTGGCCACAGTGAGCAGCAACATGCAGCGCTGTGAGGTAATCGAGTGTAACGTCGTCAACAGGCGCCTTGTATTGCAGCAACAGTTTTACACACTCTATGTGGTCTCCTTGAGCTGACATGTGCAGCGGGGACAATCCGTTCTGTATGGTGCAAGAATATATGTAAAAAGTAAATAAGAAGAAGGCAAAGAAAATACCTATGCAGACACAGTAAAGGAACAGCAGTATTTTACCTTGGTTCTGGCTAAAATGGGTGCTTCTCTTTCCAGCAGAAGCTCCAGGGCCGTGTCATGTCCACTCCTGGCTGCACAGTGTAGAGGCGTCAGACCATCCTGTTGGACAATCCCATAAAACTCACATGAGTAATGAATCAGCAATTGAAAATTTGAGATGTTGTGGTAAAAATTATTTCTATAAGCTAGTAACAAAAATATAATAATTTATTCAATAAAATCTGTTGTCGAAAAAATTCTTAAACATCCTACCCTTGTTTTAGCATCTATTTGAGCCCCTCGATCCAACAGCAAAGCCACCATGTTGGTGTTTCCTCTCTTGGAGGCCACATGAAGAGGTGTTATCTCATTCTAACAAGAAAAAGGAGGAAACAGAAATAAGATTTTAGCAAAAATAATAAGACAGTCAAAAATAGAACCCATTCTTGCAGGACATAGGTACTGATGCATGCCACAGTTTATGAAAATGATTGTTTAACCCATTGCTGTTTTAATCTACTTTCAACAATTTAATCAACATCACTATTTGTTTTTGCTTCCAAGCAAAAGCTAAATTGAGTAAAACATTGTTGAGTCGAATATATTACATAAAAACACTTATAAAGATTAATAATAATTTAGGCATGTTGCAAATTAGCATCATTACTGGGCATGCCGATTGTTAACAAATTACTTGGCCTTGAGTATGATAATTTTATTGACTCTTTCATCACAATTGTTTTTACCAGACAGGTCTTTGAAACTGCATTTCAACACACATTTATGTACAATTGCTCTGGTCCATCAACACAATGTTTTAAATACATTGTTAAAATATAAAAACGAGCTTACATATTCACATTCTGACTACTATATGACAACAAGTACTTCCAATATGGCAATTTGCATGAGATAAATGTAAATCAACATATAACTTTGGAGCTTGGACCACTGGCCATTTAGGGTCTACTCATGACAAAAGTTCAAATAGGAATAAAAACAATCCATCTAAAATGGTTTTGTGCTTGGTGAAACAATTTAATGGGTCATTCATATGGACTATTAGTCCTCATTGCAGCTATCAAAAGCTTGATTTCTGACCGCAGAACCTTTGGTGCATCTCCCCTACATCCTCCATTTCTCAACCCATTTCCTGTCTGAAATACACTTATTGGTTTCTAATAAGTGTATTTTGCTCTAAACATGCTGATCTAGAGCTTAATAGACAGGATGCTCAAGAAAAGAAGCTGAGACTGTACCCGCGCTGTGAAGTCAACGGCAGCTCCTCTGTTCAGCAGCAGAGTGGCGACGTTCACATTACCGTAGTGAGCAGCGATGTGCAGCGGAGTGAAACCACTCTGTTCGCAACAGATAGGTAGAATGCAGAGAAGAACGGAATGAGTGCAGTTATCATAAGTAGGTAAAGAAAAGAACCCTGACAGCTGAAGCAGTGTAATGACAAATATGCATGCTGTCAAAATACAAACTGGCCTTAAAGAAGCGCAATAAAGGAGCATATGCCAAAATACCTCATGCAATGCTTTCTGCATGCTAAACCCTTGGACATAAAACATGCAGGCTAAAAAGATTCAACAATTACGACTGTTATTTCTGAACTTTAAAAAAAATCAACAAAAAGTAACTTTGCATTTCTGCAAGGACAGACAAATGAATCCTATTAAAAAGCTTCAACAAATCTACATAACACACTAAAAGTATGTTTGGCTCCTTACCTTCCCATTCTGATAGACATGGTGCAATTTAATTAAGAAACACAGTTAACTTAAAGATAAACCAAGTATTTCAGAGAATAAAAGCAATAATGACATGCTGAAAGTACACGTGCAATAAGTTTTTTCCTGGTAAAAACAAGCATGAACAGAGAAAAAAATAGATGTTCAATTAAAAATTTATAAAATGAAGAATGGCATTTAAAAAATTTTCAACTTCTTTAAAGGTAAAAAATAAAATGTGATGTAAGCTCCTGTAGAGTTTCATTAACAAACATTCTCTTTAATCAAGTAAACCATCAAGTGTTTCTCTATTAGCCATGCAGTGTGTGACCTTCATGCATCCATATTAACGGTACATAAATGTGACGTGCAGGAATTCTGAAAGTCACAAAAGCTCCATTAAATTTGGGGAAGTTTCAGGATAAGAGAGCTGAAAGAGATGGCCATAGGTGACAAAAGCAAAATTAAATGAAGAGGTGGCGAGTCTGTATACCTCTGTGGTTCTATTGACCATCATCTGGGTAGGAGGCATCAAAAAAGAAAGGAGGAATAGGGTGTAGGAATGTTAGGGAACAGACTTCAGACTGTAATACAAAACACAAGCTCAAGACACTCAAAGACAAGGAGGCATAGAGCAGGACAAGGGGTCTTAAGAATAAAACTGGCATATGTTTTTGTAAATCAGGGGCTTTTAAAGAGTGGAAGAGCTATCTACTCTTAGAGAGCAAACTTACTATTTCAAATAATCTTGGTCATACTTCCTTATTTTTATTTTGCTTGGCCCAGACTCTGTCCGTACTCACCATAGCCTTAGGCCCTAAAAATCTGTCAGCCATAGGCTTTGTAAAATTGGCCAAATGTTCAGAGTACTTTTTTCATTTTTTCTCATGTTGCACACTCCTCCAGGTGGCTACATCCCACTCTTTGAAAAGTCCTGTTGTAAAGCACAGCTCACTCCACCCTACCTGCTTCCGTTAGTTTGTTTTGTAAATATACTCATCTTACAATCATCAAAAACCATTCCATGACCAAAATCTACCCGCTTTCTGCGACATACCTTCGATTGCACATCAGCGTTGTGGTCATTCTGAAGCAGGAGGGCAGCAGACTTGGTGTCATCTTTGCGGGCCGCTATGTGCAGGGCGGGTAGGCGAACCTTACCCTTGGTGTCATGCTCCAAAAGCAGTGAGACCACCGAGTTGTGACCCTGTTGGAGGGCGATCGCAAGAGGGGTAAAGCCATCCTGCAAAAGCAAAATATTGGCAAAACTGATTTAGAAAAAAGCTTAATTAGCTACAACTAAACATTTGATGTGAATAACTGTAAAACATAAATAAATTTCCAGCATATACACACTTCAGTTGCAATGCTTTGGTTTCCTTCATTTTCCAGCAAGTACCGCACCACCTCCAAATGATTTTCCTGGGCTGCCATGTAGAGAGGAGTGAAGCCATTCTGCTCAGACAGAAACATCACATCAGTATATGCACACAACTATGATACAAGTAGACATTAGCGCTGATGTCACCCACTTGTTCATTAATAATATTTAACCTCTAGTAACTCTCACCTGTGACTGAGCATTGATATCTGCCCCTCTGTTCACCAGCAGCCTCACTACTTCTTTTTGCCCTGCCAATGAGGCGATATGGAGGGCAGTGTTTCCTTTCTGCAAAGCAGAAACAATAGACGATCTCAAATTCTTTCAGTAATTAAATTATGAAAAATCTGAATTTGGGCAGCATAGCTATTATTTTGTTAATATAATGATTCAGGATTCTTAAAAATATGTCTTATTTACACAAACTTTAAAGTTCCTATTTTTTGTGTTTTTTGTATTATTTCCACAACCAATTAACAGGAATTAAATATTTTTGATGGAATACCTGAAAAGAATAAAAATATAGTACAATTTTACAGGGGCCTTATGAACAAATCAGAATAGAACACAATGAACTGTACATAACACTTCCAGCAGGCACAAAGTTCAATTTTTTTTCCCTAAAAAAAGATTGAACTTCAGTATCATTGGTGAGTGAGCTAAGTGGATATTTGGTAGGTTTAAACACTTCCACCTCTTTCATAGACTGAACCCATATGCTTAAGGCAATTGCATTCTGAAAAGTGAGCACAGCACGACAGAAAGAGACAAAAGAGCTACAGCAACGTCAAGTTTGGTATAAATGGAAATATTATCAGTACCTAATCTCTCATCGTAGACTTTATACCTAGAATATATATATGAAACAACCAAAACAGGAAATTACAAGAGCGGAATACAGGAAATTACAAGAGTGGAATACAAAAGTAGTCAGTTCATTAATGTGGGAACACTTGAATTAAAAGACACAGATGTCATAAAAATAAAAAAAAAAATCAAACAAAAACTTGTGATGTGCAAGAACTGATGCTCTTTTGTGAGAAGCAGTAATTATCATTATTTAGCTTTTCCAATCTTAGTCATTAGTGTTTCAGCCCAGTAAACAGAAGGCAATTCCCTGTTAACCAGAAACCATATAAGGATATCTTTCCAAACTCAGTGATTAATCATTTGAAATAATCATCATTTCAGAATAATCGTGATTATCTTGGTAATTAGAATTTCTATGAAAAAACAATTAATATTGTTAATTTTTTAAACTATTATTTAATATAAATGAACATATCATATAACACTATAAAGATTAAATATTCAGATTTTATTGGTATTTTTTTCTCATTTCACATATAACTATGCTACTTAAACTAAAACAAATATTAGAAATGAACTAGCCCTGTATATACCTTAACAAGCCAACAACCAGTCACAGTCGATGTAATTGAGTAGTACATTGGGAGAACTAAACAACAGAGACTGAGGGAATTAATACTTACAAAGGCTACAGGTCTACAGATATAAATATCAAAGACAGAGAAAAATTAATTATATATTAAAAAGTTAAAAGTCAGATTCTTTGGACATGGAAAACATGATCCTTTAAATGTATCCTTTTCAGTAATCAAACCTTACTTCTTCATTCATTTACAGGGACATGTGAAGAATTCCACACAGATATACATGCCAGTCCAAGAACACAAGCAGCATAGTGACAGATTTTATGTTGGCTACTCAGTGGCTCATAGTGAACAGGTTGCCAAGCAGCATACTCCAGAGCTACGGTTATCCCACTTACACTGTTTTACTGAATGTGAAATACGAAGTACAATCCAAGTAAAGACTCACTTGATCTTTTTGAAGTTGAGGACATGAAGTAAGTGCAGAAAGGAAAGGATATTCCCTTTCCCCATTCCATTTTTAAATTTCACATATGGATTATTAAGGTAATTAGCAGTCAACATGTGCTACATATTTGTAGATTCAACACTGAATAACTTAAGATCTTAGCTTGTGAGCGTACCTTGGTAGATGAGTCAACGGAGGCTCCTCTTTGCAGAAGTTCTTCTACTAAATCTTTGTGTCCTTCCTTAGCTGCCAGGTGTAATGCATTGAGACCATTCTGCAGTAAAAAAAACATTCATGTTGTTATAAATACAGAAACATTGTGTTGCAGTAAAAACATGTTGTTTGCAGTGTGACGTCTCCTTTGTAATAGACGCTGAGAATAAGAAGGCTGAAAAACATGTCAGCCTTTTTGAAACGTTTTTGAAACGTTTTATATCATATTTCTGATATAGAATCATATAGGAATCATTGTAAAATTTCTTAATGTTGCATCCACAGATATCGTGATCAGAATTTTGGAAATGACATTGGATTTTTAGTTTTTGCTAAGGTTTGACTTGCCAATACGAAATTGCAGAATGCAGCTGCATTAGAGTTATTAGAGTTTCATTTTAGAAAGGATGCTGCTATTCGTTGACTCAACATTTCTGCAAAATAAGGCAAACTAACGTGTACTCTACAGGGCAGTAATAAATTCCATTATGCTCCAAGTCAATTTTAGACATGCAAGATATATAAATGACAACATAAAACCCGGAGAAGAATTTGTTGTATTTTCATCCTCTGGAGACCAAAACATTCAATTGTCTAAAAGCAGGATTAACTCTCTGTAAAGTTATGACTAGATAAAATCTCTTAGTCAAGGTAAAGCTCTACTTTCTATAACAAACATATATACATCGAACAGTGCTATCGCAACACCACAGTAAGACAAGAAATGAATTAAAACCAAACTAATCAAATTGGATATTTCACAAAAGAATTTGAAGCTAATCTACCCACTCTGCATAAGACTTGCACAAAAACACATATCTTCTTTTAGTCTTGTAAACCAAGAGAAAAATGCACCTCATCCTGCTTTTCCTCCATTTTCTTTGGTGCTCCTTTCAATCTGAGACAGAATGGCAAAGTAGCTGTTCACCCTTCAGATTCCGTGCTTCATTAAATCATCAGTCTTCTCAGGCTCAATACTCCCTATCCACCAGATTGTCCTTTTGATCTTCTGTATTATTTGGAACTCCAACATGGATTTAAATGCGATGGGGTTTAATTTTCCTCTAAGTTTTCCTGCACCCACTCTCCTCGCCACTGCAGGTTATGTCGGACAGATCACAGAAGGAGGAGGTGCTTCCCAGTCAGTACTGAAGGTTCTTTGGTGGATCTGATGTAGAAGAGGAACTGTTATGTTGCTATGGGCGTATGTCTTACACAACTTTGGTATTTGCACATATACACTGGCAAATAGAAAAATAGACACGCGTCTCACTCTGGCAACCCAAGTTGCCAAATGCCAAATGCCAAACAGTCAACAGGAGAGTCACGTTTCTGCACAGTCACAGGGAACATGAACATGTGGGGCACACACAAACATAGCACGAAGCAATTTTTAGCAGTGACTAAAATTATACCAACATTTCAACAAAAAAAGGTGGGGCATTTATTAGAGGAAAAGGTTTCCTTGCTAAGTGAAAAAAAAAACTTTCAAGCTTGAGCTGTACCCTTTTTAAAGCAAAACATAAATGCAGTTGTCCACACATAAGATTTCCTTATGTTACATTGTCTGTTTATCCAGTTCATACCTTTTGAGAGTGAACACTTGTGAGTTCAGATACACTTTGGTAATATTGGAGACCACAAAAGAAGTTTAATCATCGTCTGTCAGTTGTAAAATGGCGGACCATGACTCAGCTAGAAAAAGAAATAGAAAGACTGCAACCTCATCATAGTCTTTCAATCACATTTAAGCCATTATGTATTCAAGGAGAAAAGTGCAAGTCCACCAGCAAACACACATATGTGCACAGACTGATCTAAAGCCCCCTTTCCTCACTGCACTGTGCTGTTAGTGAAAGCTTCATTTAGCTAATGGACAGTCAGCATCGCCAGTTTGGACGAACTCCATCCAGCATAGATTAATATTTTTCTGTCTTCTGACCGCTGACCTTTGTTATGATCACACTTAAGTGGTCACAGTTAATTGGAGTTGCTTTAGGGACTCGAGCGTCACATGGGGATAAAATTATGGCGGTAAAAAGAGGAAATGCAGATTAAAGAGCAATATCACTCACCGAGGATTAACGCTGGAGTGGATTAGAGGGAAAGTCTGCTTAATTTGACAGTAAGGATGTAGAACAAAAGAGCTCAAGCAAATAAAGCTGATTCATATAGATTCAGTTGCCCACAAATACTCTAGCAATGTTAAATTTGTTAAAAAAAAAAAAAAAAGGAGAATGCATTTACCTCTCTCAAAAAAATGGTTGTATTTGATTGCCTCATTCATTCAATCAGTGCAAGAGGTATTCTAGGGTGACTGTAGCTTTGGCAGGCTAGGAATAAATCTCTTCTCTTTTACTAAGTTGGAAAGTCCCCCACATTTGGCACAAGACTGTAGGTTCATGCAGGGATGCTGCTTTCTAGGACTGGATACTTTGGTTATTAATGAACTCATTGATGAGGTTCCAGCTTCTATGAGTATCTAGCAGTTGTACAGAATGATTTTATCAAATAAATGCGAAAAACAACTAAGCAAACAACAAGAAATCAATTTAAATAAAAATATGCCACACCGCATTGGTGTTTAAGATCATAATAATGCATAGATGTGGCTGAAACCAGATATTAACATAAACTGTATTGACATGTAAGTTTTTTTCTCTCAGTAAGCTTAAATATTTACATCAGTTGTGATTACTATACTAATTTTTATTTGTAACACAAACAGACAAAACTGTAAAGATGGGTGTCAGCAAAGCAGCAAACTTGACTCAGTTACACCAGTTCTGTCAGTTCTGTCTCACTACTGTGAGAAGCTGTACCAAATGTTTAGAACAAATTTCTAAAATGTTTTATTTAAAACAATGGAGATAAGCTTTCATTTTAAATAAATTCAAAGATATTTAGCAAATACAAATAAGGTTTCTAATCCTATATGACTTAAAATATGAAAAGTTAAGTAATTCTATGTCCGATAATAAAAATATTTTTGCTGTCTTTTTCTATGGTGGCTTATTAGAGCCACTTTAAGAATCAGGGTTAAAGTCCTAATCCAATGTTAAGTATTGATATTAAATTTAATGGTAATGTGATCCAAAAGTTGGCCTTTTGAAGAAAATAAATATGTAGCTTAGCCAACATAAAACTAGTCAAAACATAAAACATATCAAAATAGACGACTGATGTGGTGGTGTACCTTATAATGTCACTTTAACTTTTAGTCACCTGACAACATCTAACACTTGGTCATCAGACCCAGGGAAATAATTTTAAAGGCATGACTCTCGTGTTGCAGGGTTGTTTGTGTGTAGTCAAACATCCCTCCTAATGTGCCAGTAACCCCATGCTGCCCATGGCAACAAACAATGGATGGGCATCTGTACTTTCTTGCTACCAGCTAATTACAATCCAGTTTAAAAATAATTAAGAGTTAATTCACATTATAATTAGAAAAGGCCAACAGCAACATGAAGGTGGAACATAAAGCAGCAACTCCCATGCACAACACACATGCTCACATAGGCTCAGGCGACATCCCTCTGTGAGATGCCTCGTGACTGCTGCAAATCACAATGACACGGAGGGGTTGACAGAGCTGTATTTGGAGCTATTTGACCCCCTTGGAGCGCTCCCCCTCCTCAGTGGAATCTGAATAAGGGTGGGCAGTAGGGGTGAGAGCAGCTGTCAGAACCTTCCTGCTGGGATTGGTGGGGGGAATGGGTGTGTTGAGGGATGCAATTTTAGATATGTGTTTGATAAGAACGGCACTGTTTGTTTGGGTGTGTATTAACAAAGGTAGCTTCACTGATGAAATTATGAAACAGCAACAAAAAAGTCTGCTTTCCAAGTTTTATGAACATGCAGTAGCCATCAAACTGTATTTTTCTGTTTTACATTTACTTTCTATGAGGGCAATATGTATCAACAGGTTTTAGTTACGGCTACATTAAGAAAAACTATAATTATGTGCCCCAAACAAAGCAACACAATATTATGTTGTGAAACAGTTGTGGCATTTCAAGTTTTCTTACCTGGTTGCAGGTGCAGATGTCGACTCCATTTTTGAGGAATTCAAGGACTTTGTCAGTGTTTCCGGCTCGGGCAGCCCGGAGAAAACTGGTGTTACTGTCAGACTGTAGAAACAAATACATTGTTCTAATTAACATCAACGATCAAACAATTATGTTTACTTTTGCTTTTATGTTGTTTTTTTATGGTGTAAAAAACGCTTGCAAGGAGCTGCAATAAAGTATGATATTGAGTTTTATTAAGGGCTGCATAATATTAGGAAAATGCGTCTCCAATACTGTTGCCAAATGGAATAAATTTCAAGGTTAACTCACATCTTCTTCCTTATACAATGTTAAAATCACTCCAGTGAGTTTTAGCGTCTCAGCCATTGTCATTATATCAGTAGTGGTCCTCAAAGGTAACGAGAGTCCATACATAAATATGCTGTTAACATTAACATATGATTGTTTGGCACTTTAAACATTATAGGTTACGTGATAACAGATCCAGGCAGTTCTTTTGCAATAGTAGTTTTATTTACACTTGTATTGATTTGATGAGACATTTCTGTTGTGCCTACATTATACAATTGCTTTAAATGAGGAGGTGTGCGGTTTTGCAGAAGTTAGAGATCCATAAGATAAGTCTGAGTAGGCCATTCTAAATTTAACCATGAGACATCTGCTCAAATGAGCAACGCACACACACCAACACACACAACCTCATCACCCCCAAACACACGTTTTCTTCTCACATTAAAAATTCTAAACTCTTGAAGACTTGGAGTATTTGCTTAACTTCCTGTTATCAGAAAGAAGTGTGAACTTACACAACCTAGACGTATATCATTTTTACTTGCAGCATTTTGAATAAGCTGTCATACTTTCTGAGCTTTTTCATATTCTGTCAGGCAACAACCACAAACTTCATTCTATTACATTGAGATTTCATGTGAAATTACAACAATATATAGTAGCATTTGTGAAGTGTGAGGAAAAGGGAAGATGAGTTTCTAAATTTTGTAAATATGCAAATCTGATGTATGTATGTTTTGTCAAGTGCTGCTCATCAGATTATACATTTTTAGATTCTTCTTCACAAAATAGCCCAGGCTATTTTAAATGAGGAGGGAGAACATCTGTCAGTTATATTTTTTACATATTGCCTCAGATTCTCAACTAGATTTTGGTCCAGACTTTTACCTGGACCATTGAAACTTTTAGCTATGTTTTAAGTCTACATTATTTCATTGTGGTTGTACATTTATCATCATCGTCCTGCTGGAACATCTGCTCTATCCCATCACTTCAAGGAAAAGCATCTCTGTGGCACAAACTAAAATATTTTATTTTGGGAATAGAGCATTTAGGTCATGTCTACCAGACCCAAGCACTTGTTTTTGCACAAATCTGAACAGAGCACCTCCCTCCATATGTTCTACTGTGTCTCAAACATTGCTCCTTGTGAACTACAACTTGTTTCAGTTTTTTGGGGATGGTGGTGCCATTAAGGCTCTGCTGGGTGCTAATTAGGAAGATGTACGCTCGGAGCACAAGGGAGATGAGGCCATGCCCTTGTGTAAGGTCAGAAGACAAACTTCTTATCATTGAGGTCTTAACACAGACAAACACACCAGTGGCAGTCAGGTAAAAATAGGCAGAACTTTTGTCAGTACAGACCAAAAAAAAAAAAAAAAAAACATTATCTACAGTGCCAGAAGCCAAAATTTGTCTTCTCTTACCTGGAAATCAACCTCTTCAGATAGAGAGTCAGCACATTTGTAGTATTCAGATTGTTGGTTTGAGTCACTTTCACTCCCATCGCTTCTTAAAGTTTTATCTGATCCACAAGCTTTACATGATGCTGAATTACCCATTATGATTAAATTTTTCACCTACAGATTAATCCCCCTCAGTAACATCAACACGGCACGCTGCTGAAACAGTCCATGGAAGTCTAGTTCTGAAGTTGCTCACTTTACATCCTTTGGTAGAATCATTTTTGTTTTGCTTCCCAGCATGAGTCCGCCAGAAACAACTTAGATTGTTGGTCCAAACGCTGAAATCAGTCAAAATCATCCTTTCTTCTTAGTAATGACATCATTCAATCTTTTCCATATTGTAAATATCATATTCCTCAACTTGGTTCTGCCTAATATGCGTCCTGCATGAATTCAAGGTTCGTCTTGCCTGGTCTTCCTCTACGTCTCTCTTTGCAGGTTAACAACTCCACACATAAACATTTAACCGTCACAGTGGCTCTTGCTTTTGCTATTTTTATCATTGTAGATCATCAATTCTACCACGTCTCTTGCCCCTTGCTGTTAGCTACTGGGGATGGGGGGGTTTGGGGCGGGTTGGGGGATGGTGTGACAGCTGGGGTTTGAATCAGAATGTTTACTGCAAGGTCTGTGGTGTTCCCTATACACAAGAATTGTGCAGGGGAGACGTGAGCTTGTCACCAAATGAAGGTTATTGGTATAACTAATAACGTAATTGGTATAAATAATTAATTTTGATTATTTAGTTTTCAATGTACAAGTTCGCACAAATGTGAACTAAAGGGACCTTCAACTGTGCCGGTACATATGCAAATTGCATGTCTCTTTGGCTGTTACATAGCAAAGTTTTCAGACTTTGGAATAAGTAGACAGTAAAACAATTTGTACACATGACACATAGTAAACACATTCACAGCACTAAAAACAGTAAAGAACTCGATAGGTTACAACAACACAAAGCCTTCACCTATTTAAATTAATTTAGTACTTTAAAATCAAGCAAAGTTGCTGGGCAAAATCCTCAGCAGTTGGGCTGCATAATATCAAATGGTGACACTTGTGCTAAAAATTGCAATGATATGTTGAATATTATTGCAAAGAATAATCAACATTATCTTGGTACGTTTCTTTCTTTGCCATTACACAATATCCCCACCGTCTTGTTGTATGAGCTTTGATATCTCAACCCTAAAAGATATACAATATATTGTGTGTTGACATTAAAGAAAGTATTTGTAATATTTCACCACGTTGCGTGTCCAAGTGTTGCTTTTTGACTGTGATATTGAACACTGATACAATAGGATGGATATATTCATACAATTCAGCTGATCAACATATATCTCGATCAGATGAACACCAGAGGATGATATAATTTCCATCATGTACACAGCCACAGACTGTGCTGCAGCTTTCTTTGCCTTGTACAGCGTCCAATATTACTCCTGACGCTTCAACACTAACAAAAGCATTACGAAGGCTGAAGGCCAGTGAGGTGCATGCCAGACATAATTTGTGTTTTATATATTACATAAGCAAAAGAATGAATATTACCTACGTGTTCAATGGGAAAAATCTGATTACACAGAATTTAGTTTTAAATCTTTCTGTTAATATTGTACCACATAAACTAAAGTATTTCTTCTAAAGGTTATCACACCATTGAAATCCCATATTGACCAAAGTCTAGCTACATTACTCTTTTGGATAAATAGGTATTAGCCTATGGACAAACAACTAGAGCTCGCGTACTGTAGGTACTGACCTGTAGAACAAGACCAAGTTAAATATTCAGCCAGTCTGAACATGAACTAAACAATGAAAAAGACATTTAACTGCAAAGATTTTACCTGACGCTTAGCCTTTTCCCGCCTCCTTCTGCGCCTTTCCCTGGCTTTTTGTAGAGCTCTATATTCTGGATGTTGCTCAAGCTCACGAGCTTTCTTCAGATGAGCAGCAGCATGTGCCATGACTTCTCCCTTATGACTTTTTGTCGTCCCAAGTAAAAAGTTTTTTGCAAAAAGAAATGTTATTTTACTAAAGTCTCTCTTTGTAGGTATTACTAAAATTCCCAAATATAAACCTACAGTTAAAATAGGGTCTTTCCCCTATAAAAAGCCTCGCTCTGATTAGAAAAAAACGATTTTACTCTGGATTAAATTATTGCAAAAAAAAAAAAAAAAAAAATAATTTTGATTTTAAAAAATTATATGCAACTTCTTTTATCCCCCCTTTCTCAATTGCCTTTATACAAGATCCAAAATGAGACTTTTGCTAAACAAAAAATTGCATTCTCCAGCTGAAGGTCCAGGCATTGAGAACCAAAGAGTGAAACAACCAAATGAAAATGAACTATTCAAAAGAGAACAAGCGAGACAATAGGAACTATGAAGGGCTGATGAATGATGACAGAAAAACCCGTCTTTATATCACAACACGCACTCTGACACAGACACGCATACACACACAGAGAAATGATCCTAACCAGATGTGCATGAAAATCTCAGTCTGTATGAACAGCTTTAGCTCTAAATCCACTCCGGTGTTTGTGTGTGTGTCAGAGCATCAAGCATGAACATTTGAGCATTTAATGCGAATGTTACTATGTTAATATGTGACCTACAGTCAACGGAGATGTGCATGAGAACAGGCAGCTCACTGCTGCAGTTCCAGCTGCGCCAAGACGCAGCCTTCCACATTAGCTCCTTGCACATTTCATATTAGCAAGTAATAAAACACAATATGACAGTTCATGCAGTTTATGCCTGTGTGTGAACCACCAGCAGCCTCTCTCTCCATTAATGCATCTGATGGTAGAAGTCTGAAATTACAGCACAAAGGACAGGGACACCTTCTCACACATCTATTTTTGTTCACACTATTTTTCACACTAATTTTGTTCCATCATCAACTTGAACAATAAGTACATCATCTAGCAATCAATGCATGAGACAGGCATGCTGAATCATACCTCAGTGTAGCACCACTGCTACACATTCTAGTATGCTCATAAGGAGTGGCCCCGTAATCATGCTTAACTTTTTAATGCAACCTTTTCCTGTAGCGCCCTCTGCTGGCGAGAGGGGTTAATGCAATATGTTGATTTAAAATTTAATCGAGGAGACAAGAGCAAAACTATAAAACATTCTAAAATATAGTACAGTTGAATCCTGTTTCGAACTGTTTTGTCAAACTGACTTAATACAATATTATCACTCTTCTTCTAAAAGGATTCATTGGTCAGAAAACCCATCTCTAAAAAAAGCCACATGCGGATTACATATAGGGCAATAGAAATCTTTGCTTCATGTTCAATGCAACACCTTGCTTGGGTCAGTGACTTTTATCATTTAGCTATTTAACTAAATAAAAATGTATAATTTCATTGATTACAAACCATATTATATAATACTAATACAGTAGGGTGTGTCTGTGTTTTTATGTGCATATATTTTTGTCCATTTAGGAGTCAGATTACACTGACAGGAGATTCTAAGCAAAAGCTAAGATGAGTTTCTGTTTCTCTTGGTTTAGGGAAGTAAGTTAATGCTCTGCTGTCCAGTTTATAGATCCAGAGGCTTTTATTTGGTCCATTAGACTTGACTGATAGCCACATGAGAAACACAAGAACAAGCCTGTTCAACCAAGCCTGTACTTTAAAGTGTTTCAAACTGTAAATCTATGCAAACAAGAGCTTTATCACATCTACAGATGCAGGCTTTTTACCAAAAGGAAGGACGAAACTAACATGTTCTTCTTATATAGATTTATATACCTTAAATATTAAGCTACAGGTTTAAAATTCTGGTTGTTGTTTCTTAACATTATTTCATGAGCCTTGGTAGCAGTTAAATAAGTCTCTACACAGTTTGATCGATTGTACATAAACAAGCACCTTGCTGCTGTTTATGCTTGTCTCTCAGTTTCAAGAACTAATTTATCATAACTTAAAGAATGCCACAAAAACAGTGCTATGAAAATGATTCCTAACCAGCCATAAATAAGTAATAAAAGACACCTACTCCCAACTTTATGTGCTACTACAAGATTTTGTTTGCCTTTGTTTTCAAAGTGTTCAGAATGTTTTGGAGGCAGCTGTTTAATTGTCTGTCTGCTAATGGAGCTGCAGTGCTGACGAGAGATTTTCCTTGCTAACAGAGTTGAGGCACACACAGTGGATTGAACATTAGATGGACTGATTATCTTCTTTATGAAACAAGTAATTTGCTTAATGATTAAATATTTTGTTTAACTGTAACTTCAAGTCATGTGCAAACTCTTCCTTCCTTAGAAAATATATATATTTTATTTCCAAATGTAATTGTTTAAACTGAGTAAGATCTGCTGCTACTTATGTGGGTAAAACATAAAAACAGACCTGTCACTGTCTCTAAGAAAGTGACATCACAATGTTTTGTTTGTTTTTCTTTTGATTTTTTTTCACTCTCTTTGGGGAAGGTAAAATCTCTCCAGTGGCAAAAGGTCTAGACAAAAGATAGTTATTGTAACCCACAGAAAATATGTGACCAACACATCAACTCATTGCATACACTTCATCTTTTCTAGAAAGGCACCCATGCTCCTGTTTTGGAGTTAAGGTTAAAGGAAAAGAATCAAAAGAGGAAAATTTACAAGAAAAGGAGAGAGAAGATCTATGCTGAAGTTAATCCTGGTATAAACGCTAATGTAAAAAGTAATCACACTAAAAAAACCAATTAAGTAAGTGTCATGACTGGCAACTGCCTTTACACACAAACCTAAATAATATCCTAAGCTATATGTTTTCAATGTTCAATATAATGCTAGACAACCGTTCACAGCTGTAACACTTCTAGGAAATCTTTTGACAAGGCTTCAGACTGTTTTTGATCAATCTTTCAGAAGCTTCTGAGGTTATGGCCTCATTGAATAAATTTGGTAGCTTTAAAACTAATTGACCAAAAGGACAAAATACAGGGTGAAGTTATGAATAGAGTCATCTTCTAGCAATTTTACTGCTTTAGAAAGGTCAGAGCTATAAAGCGGATCACGCATGTCTTCTCTTCCCCCTTCTGGCTCCTCACTAAACAAAATCATGCAGTCAAATTCAATAGCAAGCACAAAGAGCAGGCAATCAAGAATCCAGACCAGACCACACCCAAACAAAGCCAGTTAGGACAGAGAGAGGTAGGATGTCTGGGGAGGGGGTTAGTACATGTAAACTTGACAGTGTAACACAATATTCCCAGAGAAAGTGGACTAGAGGAGGAGAAATTCAAGACCCTATATCTCATTGCTACTGAAACATTGCAATGTCAATAAACCAGATTAAAAAATAATCTTATTTAGTTAACAGCAACAAAACCAGCTCCGTTTGTTGTTCACTGCAGCAACCACAAACAGCCAGATAGATAGACACACAAGAAAACAGCTACATTAACTAATTGCTAGAAATATACATAATAAATACTCTTAAATGCATCTTAAAATGCAAATGCTTAGCTACATGAAGTTATGAATAATTTCCCACTCAGCCTCAAATTCATGGCAACTCCTATTTTATACTGTTTGAAGTGCAGCATGTCTGCTGGGAACAGATGATGTCAGCTTGTCATCCCTAACATTTAGATGAGAAAGAGGCCTTCAGTTGACTGGTTGAACAGAAAAATTCATCCTCATGAAAGCCAAACATTTTATAAACTAATGACATCACAACTCAATTTGCTAGAAACTGGTGCAATAAGAAAAAAAAAAAGACAGGTCGTATATAAAAAAACTGATTTAATTTGAAGTCCTTGATAATCTATTATGCAGCAACTGTTTTGAAGCCGCAGTAGATAACTTTCTACAAAAATATGTTTTCCACATATTTGTTAAAACTGTCACTGTTAATTGATATGTTAAAAATGTCTTGATAGTATAATATGACACAGATCATTTCTTAAAAACCAGAGTTCCTCTGCCTCCTTTCTGATCTGACTCCCATCCACAGAAACTACCAGTTTGAGTCTGGAGGAGTGTCTTGGCATTGTACTGGTCTCTCTCCTCTGCAAATACAAAATCAAGATTGCTGGTTTTCTCCAGCTCTGCTAATGGTGAAGGAAAAACCTAATCTTACAGAAAAGCTGTTTACCCACTGTCATCGGTGGCCATATACTAATTAGCCTGTGCTTTTACAGCAGACTCCATTTTTGGGGGGAGTAGCTGTGGCAAAGCAGAGAGCAAGGGGGGACGGTATGAACAGCGTGTACATGAGCATCATTGTTTCTGACTGAGCAGTGTGTTTTTATAGATGGCAGTAAAACCACAGGGAGGTGTTAGAGAAGCTTGATTAGTAACAGTTCCAACAAAAAAGTAAAAAAAACAAAAAACATGTTTTTGTAAAAGTTACCCTCTGCAGGTTCAATTTTTGGTAAACTAAAAAAGCTCACTAGTTGTAGTAGTGAATGATGAGTTTCACTTTTTTTTCCATTTTAAGTTATTTAAAAAAAGATCTAACTTATTTTTTTCAAAAACAAGCTTTTACACACATCTCTCTTATGACCTCACATAAGGGTTAAAGCAACTGATCACAGCCTTTGAGATTATTAGTCTTTATTTTGGCATTCATTCATTTTGGGACAGATGAATATGCACAAAAAAAAATCAGTGCAATTTCTGTGAAATTCTGCAGTAAAGATTCACTCTTCATCAAGTTGTGTTTTTGTAGTTGTGTGAAAACACAACTATAAGTGAGTGAAAACACACTTCACTACACAATGCATAACAGTATAGCGTAAAATAAGATCTATTACTGTGTCTAAAGATCTGAGTTTTTGGTAAAATGTGTAGCCAAGTTATTTTTAAACCTAAATTTTCAACAGACAGCACAATAAATTATATTTTTGGGTGCATCTGTTTCGTTTTTATAGCTGCTCCCATAAAGCATCATATCACAGAGGGTACTGAAGCAAAAATGGTTTCACTCCAAGTAGAATGTATTATGAAGAACGAAGCATGTGATGCAGAGCACATGCAGACCAGTACTGCTGAGAAAAAAATAAATAAAACAAGGAGATGCACTGAATATAACTGTCTCAGAAAGGGAGATGAATGTGTCATTTTTTATATAATTAGTAGATGCTTGTGCATCATATACAATGGGATCCATCTATCCATCTATAAATATACAGCAAGAGTATGAGGATAAAAATAATCTGGAGCAGGTACAGTGCAAAACCATTTTCCAACAGCCAAGGTCTCCAGTTACGTCATGTTCATCTGAAAAAGGCAGGCTGATGTTCGGCTGCCATGTGTTCATCTGCATTTATGCCTCAAGCTCTTAAAAAAACAAAGAGATTTTCTTAGAAAAAGAAATTTAACTTCCACAAATTTAAAACTGATGCCGAAGGAAAGAGGCAGAGAAGGAAAACATGGAAAGAAGCTAATGAGAGATTTTTACATGGACGATTTTTGGGCTTAGTTTCTGAGAAATACATTGATCACCAGCCACGCCCAGTTCTCCCTCTCTCCTTTCTACATCTCTCTAACTGGAAGCAGCGTCATCAGGGCATGATGAATAATTAACCTCTAAATGCCTCTTACTGCCCCATGCATCAACAGCTGTCCTTTGCAGGACAGATGGTACAGATAAAATCAAAGCTAATTTCATGGATGGATGGATGGATGGATGGATGGATGGATGGACGGACGGACGGACGGACGGACGGATGGATGGATGGACGGATGTCACTTTTTAAAAGCGAATGTTACATTGAGAATGTCATACTCCACATTGACGTTCTGCTCATGTTCAAGTACAAAAAACACTCTTTTACACGTATACCAAATCAACAGGGCTGGACTGGATACCAAAAAGAAAATCAGCTTTTTAAGTGTTATAATTTAGCTGCATCTTTGTCATTCACTGTGATTTAGGACAAATGCAACTAAGAAATTTGCAAAAATATAAAAGGTTGTAACCAAATGAAGCCAAAAACAGGTGCCATGTAATCTCAGTGTGTGCCAAGCTAACTACTCAGCACACTAACATTAGTCATTTGAAATCAGATAGATATTTCATCTCATGGGAGGTGAGCATTAACGCATCCTAAATGTGTGACCCTGTTTCTGATAAGGGTTTCTAAACATTTTTGCCTGATTGGTGAAAAGCATAAACAATCTACTCTCACTACTGCTTAAGTGCTGTGTTATTGACAAAATGGAGTATTAACAGATGGGCTACCATCAATGGTACCATCTAACCCTAACCCAAAAGGTCATTCTTGATTTTCAGTATGAGACTGTGATGCTCAGATAAAAGCTGAAAGAGTCACATCTTTACCGAGACACCCAGTACTTCACGACTCTTCAGAAGATGCTCTGTCTATCCTTAAAGTGAACCAGGAAGAGCCTGCCGGTTTAAAAGTAGGACAGATTAGCCAGATAAGCAGTTCCATAGTGACCAAAAGGAAGAGTCTGGACACTGTTTGTATCCAAACATAGATCTGCTGATGCACTATATATAGATCTGGAATTGGGGCATGAATGCCAGTACTCTGTTTTTAGTCTTATCACCATTACACACCTCATGTGTTATATTGCATGTAAAAACACAAAAAACACCATGTGACTGTTGCATGAAGATTGCATGAGGACATGCTTTCCAAAATGACTATTTACAGAATATATTAGTGCTTTGTTTTAGCTTTGTCTATATTAACTAAAGACACGTGATAATAGCAGCAACAACTTGGGAAACTAATGATGATACAGCAGCACAATGTTTTTTGGCATGCACTCAATAACCATGTAATTACATCCTCCTTTTTAATTGCTTATTAACATAGTGAATCCACCAAGCATATAGCAGCAACTGCATTTAGGAGCAAAACTGTGGTGAAAATTACTTGATGAAGCTGCAACTGTTTCAGAATGGGGAAGGGGCAGGAGTGAGGTAACTTTAAACATCACATGGTTATTTGTGAGGAGCATAGAAAGACTTAATATTGTAGAGTTTAGTATTTGCTTATTTATGCCAAGTCATATTGTTAAGATAGATCAACATTATGATTTGTTGACCATGATAACTTTACTGTACACCAGAGGCTTCCATAGCAACAAGACCTCAAACCAACAGAACACCTTTGGGATCTGATGGAGTTCCACATAATAGATGTGCAGCAACCATGTGATGAGTCAATATGGACCAAAATCAGATGCAAAAACCCCGACTAGTGAATTTCTGAGACTTTTCTGCTTTCAAGAAATGTACATGACCATGATTAAAAGGAAGAGGTCAACTTTTAAGATGGAGAAGATATGTAGAAATTCAAAGATATGTAGAAATTAAAACTGAAACTAAGTGGACACACAGATCATGTCTGAATGCAGATATTGCTTCACCCTAGCTAGATTTTACAGGAAGCAATTATGATGCATTTGGTAAACATCTGCAGATGCAGAGGTGGGGGTGGAGAAGGGTTGGGTTATTGTGGTTCTTTGCAGGTGTCTATGTAAGCATTTATGATCAGGAAAGTGCTCTAAGAGCTGCATTAATCTGATGTGTAACACAATGTATGATGCTAGATGATGGTTAAAGATGAGCCATTTGAAACTGCACCTGAAGATGCAGTCTACAGTCCAACATTTCTATTAGCCACTATGCAGAAAGACAGATGCAGTCCAATGTGGGGGTGTATTGATGTAGTTGTCCATAAGTAATGTAATGAAGGCCATGACTCCATTAGTACTCCCTTCCTGCACAGCCCCATCCTACCACTCCCAGTGGAAAAAGACGGGCAGACAGATAAGCAGGCAGATACAGAAAAATAGAAAATTTTACAGACAGGGAGGCAGAAAAAAGAGGGGGATGAAAATGTCAAAGGTTGCAGCGTAAGCCGACCCACTGCCGCGCCGGGACTTCTATGTTGGGGTGGATGCATTGCAGGGAAACTGTAGATGGGTAGGAATGATGGCTGAGACGAAATTTACCCCAGAAAAAATCTGGGGTAAAGTGTCACGTGTTTGGGCAGTGAGAGAACATCTACAGCTCTGGTGGAGAAAAGATGAATGGTATAATGGCCAGAAATAGTAGAGGGAATGCAGTGCAAGATGAGCTGCGACCACGGGGGCAGTTAGTTCTCAATGAGCATGTTGTCACAGTCACACAGTCAGAGGAAGTGATGAATCATAACACATTTGTTTAGATAGAGCAGAGTAGATAAAATAGTTTTTCACCAGAGCAATTGGAAAAAAAAAAACAGAAGAAATCCCAGAAAGGAAGAACCATTCAGAGACGTTCAGATATAAAGAGGCTATTTTTCTCCAATACCACACTGGAGACAGGCAGTATTTTTAGATCTGCGAGTAAGATCCTTGTGTCACGTGTTCCTTTGTTGTTTTCTCTTTTTGTCTCACCTATGCTAGAGCTGTTTTAGCTGCAGCAGACATCCTGTCAACACTATGCTTTAATGAAATCTCTATTTTAGTATCCTTCCTTTTTCTATTAGAAAAACTTCACATGCTGGCCTGGACTGCAAAAACATACCTAATCATGTCTCACCTAATCCATTCAAAACCAGAATGCTCAAGCTAGAGAATATTTTAATTGGAGTTTCTTTTTAAAAATACTCATTACAAATTCAAGACATGATGAGCTGAATTTAAAGGTGCTGCTGAACAATTTTCTGAAGAAAATGTGAACATCTCTCGCATGGTCACCAATGTCTGATGAGAGCATCTTTTCTTAAAAAGATGAGAATAGATTTTGAATTGCAACAATGGAGGTCATTGAGTCAAAATGCACACCTCTTTATGCTGAGATTGGGTAAATTGTACAAGGAGAACCACAGCAAGTATGGTTTTGGTGAGCCTCCTCTCAGCCCAGGTGCAGTGGTTTGCAAATATTTTCACACCCCTGATAATTTTTCGCATTTTCTCTCTTTATAATCATAAAATATGAACATATTATTTTGTAATTTTATGTCAATCACCGATACAAAGGAATTGCATTGATTCTTTGTATTATTGATTGGAGCGCCCCCCTGAAACAATACTATTTACTGTAATTACATGTGGAGGTTTTTGAGAGCATGTCTCCACCAGGTTTGAATTTCTCGAGAATTAAATTTTTGAATTTTGTTTCTCTGGCTGTGCATTTAGCGTAAATGTCAGGAAGGTGAACTTCCATCCCGGTTTAAAGTCTCTAGCACAGCAGTAAGCAACTTTAGGCCTAGAGGGCCAGCGTCCTGCAACTTTAAGATGGATCTCTAATTCAACACACCTGAGTCGAATAATGAGGCCATTAGCAGGACTCTGTAGGACTCTTAGGAGGTGATTCAGGTATTTCATCAAAGTGTGTTGGACTAGGGAGACATCCAAGAGTTGCAGGTCACCGGCCCTTGAGGATCAGGATAGCCCACCCCTGGATCACTTACAAAGCTAGTGGGAAACTACAAATAGGAAGCGTACAACTAATAAGTATTCTATTAGTTGATTCACAACTCCCACACGAGTTGTGAATCTCTGCTACTCCTCCAGATCAGACAGTTTAGGTGGTCCGTCATGCCTAGGCAGATGTGCAGTGTGTAATGCTCTTTATATTTCTGACTGATTTCCTTCCACATTAAAGTTTGTTATTGTCACATGGCCATATGTAAAAGGTGTGTATATAGTGGATAAAGTTCTTTCAATGCATGTAATCTACCCACATATTAAGCCCAGTTTTCATGCACTGATAAAACATTGCATCAGCTGCCAAAACTGGATTTTCACTTGAAAAGAATCAAATTCGTTAAGACTCTTCTGTCCCAAATAAAATCTGCAGGCAAACCAGGTAATATCAACACAATCTAAATCATGCAAAGGAGGGAATCCCAAATAAAAGTTAATAGAGGGAGAACAAATTTATCTGTATGTAAGAGAGAAAAATGACCCAAATGTGATCTTCCTATATGTTGCATGGTTACACGGTAGACTCAGCTTATGACCTACTTTATTCCAAGCATCTCCATTCTAAGCTGTAAACCAAGATGTTTTACTGTTTTGATATTTTTACTTTGTTTGACCTTTAATGTATTCAACCTCCAGAGATGCTCTTTCACTTGATATTAACATAAAAAAGCAACTTTGGATAAAGAATTTCATATGTTGAGTTAGCTTCTTTTACAACAAAAGAAACAAAAACCAAATGCCCCAGTTGTTCACCAGAACTCCTATCTGGGTAGAGATGACTATGCTTTTTCTTTTCTGATATTGCAATCCATCAATGTGCCTGCCCCGCCCTGTAATGAGAGCCAAAAGTATGTGTCTGTGTGTGTAGCACTAGAGTCCATTACTGAAATCATATTAGCTTCAGAGAGTGCACTGAGGAAGGAAGCAAACCTTCACCATCTCCTGGCTCACATTCACCAGCCAAACATGCAGATTACACAATCAAGAGTGGATGAGAACTAGACATGGTCCAATAGAATCTTTCGGTACCCTCACCCTTGGGGAGAATTACATTTTTTCTGGACTTACAAATGTGCAAACAAAAACATGCACTTACCAGCCACTTTATTAGCTATGCCTGTTCAAATGACTTATGTAGCAACTCGGCTAATCTCATGGCACCAGATCAAGTGTCTGAAGGAGGTGAAGACAACTTGCCGAGGTTCATATTGAGCAAGGGCTCATATAAACTGAATAATAACAGATTGGAAAAATGTTGACTAGACAGATTACACTTTGTTTCAGCTGCAACTTTCAGATGTTAGTATCACAATCGGGTGCAAAGGCAAAGAAAAAATGGATGCATCATCCTTTAGTCAATATTTCTGACTGGTGGTTTTGGTGAATAGTGGTTTTGGTAAGGTTTTCTTGGCACACTTTGCCTCCTTTTGTGCCATAATAATTGATGCCTAATGGAAAGACCTCCATTTAAGTTCTTTTTTGACTGAAATCTGACCAATATTATAAATTAATGTATAGATCTATTACTTACTAACCTATAACATGGGTCTTGACAATGATCATTAAATGTTCAGCCAAAGCAAAGCTGTTCAGCTCATGAGCCAACATGTTCATCCATACGGTAGTTTTGATTTGGGCAACATGGTTCATTGACCAGGGAAGAAAGCCTTGGGTTCAGCTGAGGACTTTTTATAAAGGAATTTTTTCCGGTTAAAATGTTATCTTTTAGTTGTGTTCCAAACCCAAACAAGTTATCTATTGTTTATTTGCATGTCGTGCTGGTGGGGAGTAGTGTCGCCCACCAGTGTTCTGTACAATGTAAGCATTGACAGAAAACATGACTGTACACCATGAATGGCTAAAGTTATCAGATTTTCAGCTTCTGATTTGGTGCTTCTGTAAAGCACTATTACACTTCTTACACAGTAATTGGGGTTGCATCAGATCAACTATGGCACTAAATCTGAAATACTTACATTAATTGCTTTACACTGGATGGGTTGCATGGAAAATGTAATTTGAGTTTTATAAAACTTTTATTCCATTTGCAAAAACAATCAGCAATTTCAGAGTTTTTTTGTGGGGGTTGGGAGGGTAGGGGGTAGGAGGAGGCTGCATTATGACCACCTTGGATTCTGGCTGGGGCGTAGAAGGTGCCCCTTCTGGCAGCGACCAAGAACCACCATTGGGCAAACACACACACACGCACACACACACACACACACACACAAATAATGTACCATGCCGAAACAGACTGTGCATCCCAACAAGGCCAGAGGGCAAAATGTAAACAACAATTGCATAAAATTATTCCATATTTTTGGATTCGCCTAAAATATGCTTTAGGAAGA
Organism: Poeciliopsis gracilis; assembly: GCA_911649635.1. Taxonomy (NCBI): domain Eukaryota; kingdom Metazoa; phylum Chordata; class Actinopteri; order Cyprinodontiformes; family Poeciliidae; genus Poeciliopsis; species Poeciliopsis gracilis. The sequence continues at coordinate 1,168,696 of CAJVRI010000128.1, forward strand.
CAGAAAAGTAAATAACCCAAATTCAGACTGTCCGGATAAGTGACAAGTGTGAGATCACTACATGTTTACAGTAAAACCACGGCTTGAACACCATTAAACTACCATGATTAAAAAAAAGACTTTTGCAGATGTGCAGATGTTTCTTTCGACGGCTCTAAACTACAGCCCGTTTTAATTTGCTTAAGCTGCACTTAAGGGGCTCAATTTAAGTCTTTTGTGAAATTACGTTTTCCACAAAAAATAAAAAATAAATAAATCCGCGGTTTTATTAGCAGCTAATTACGTGTAGCAAAGTGAGTTCGAGGACGATCATGGTGTTTCCTCACACGGCAACGCCTTGGAGAGCCCTGCCTAGGCGCACAGCATCAGCAGAGATGTTTACACGGCTGACTGGGCCGGTCAGCGCAGAGAGAGCAGACTACGGACAGACACCCACCTGCCGTATACGGTTCTGGTGCAGCGGCGGTGGAGGTCCACCCTCCGGGGACGTGTTGCTCGAGGAGGCCCGTTTGGAGTCTCGGTCGGAGCCGCAGCCGCCGCCCCCGGAGCGACTTCCTTCAGGGCTGCTTGACATTCCGCTTTGGGCTGACTGCCAGTAAAAATATCGGTGCGGTCAGTGAGGGTCTTTATGCCGGTGCAAGGAGGATGCGTGCGGGCCTCAGCATGCACAGAGCTCGGCGGGGCCCTGCATCATTCTGCGTCGTCAGTCAGAGTCTGTGATGACAGAATGTGAGAGAAAAAAACAAAAACAAGTGAAGACTGTGAGAGCAAGGAGAGCGCTGTCTCTGCGCAGGGATGGGATGATGATGCTCCCGGTGTGCAGCTGGAGCAGTGCGCATGTACGTATGCGCGCACGTGAACGCGCTTCCTTCTGATGCGCTTTCCCGAAACTCCGCAGGATCCGTGCTGCCTTCCAAGACAATCGGACATTTCGTTAACGCCCTTCGATCGACAAGGAACCTAGAATTTTTATTTTGTTGACTTTCTCTTATTTGGCCTATTTGTTTGAAAATGAGGTTTGTACACAAATTAGAACTTTGGATATCGTAAAACAATCGGATTTATAATATAAAAAATTAATTAACAGCTGCTTAAATTCAGCAAAATGACATCCTTGCTTTAGCGCGTTTTGGTATTTTCTCCATTCAGGTGTTAGACTGCCACTTACTGTGCAGTGAAGTTTGTGATTGTAAAATTACAAAATGTTTACTAGTTCACTTTTCAAACTGCAATTGGAGTTAGATTTGCTCAGCCTGTGTAATCTTAATATTTTTCAACCTCTAACTGAGTATGGGATTCTTCACTAAGCTACATATTTAATGAAGGTTGACACGATCAATACCAAGATCTTGAAAGCATAGAAAAAAAAGTGCCTTCAAGGGGGTATGAAGTCATTTAATACGGTCATGATACAATGTTGCTGTGAGAAAATCTTTAAAGTTGGTAAATACAATGTAATAAAGTGAGATTTTTATTTAATCTTTTAGTGTGTTCTTAATGGATATGTCTCATGAGAAAAGGAAAAAATAAAGTTGAAAATGGTTGCAACAACTTAATCTTTTAGTTTTTAAGTTACCCAGAATTTTGTGAAAATGTCTCAACTTACAGGTCATTTCAGGTTGTTCAATTTATAGTTTTTGACAATATTAAACTGAAGACGGCACAATTACAGACATTATCCTTTGTAATAAGATTGTTTTCAGACATTTTTCCATCAAAACATAATCAACTTTCAGTCGTTTTTACCAAGACATTTTCTTTACTGCAGCCATCAATAGTTTAGTTGGACTACATTAGGAACACTTGATTTTCCCACTTGGAACGTCAGCTTTTAAATATTTGGTTCTTTTTTAACTGAACATTTTATAATAAAGCATAAAAATGTATTGATGCATCAGTGATTGTTACATTGTACAAAAGTAGATTTTTTTCTAGCCCAATAAATGCATGAAAACAAAACTACCACTTTTGGTGGGAAATGGTATGTTTTCATGCATAGATTGGGAACAAATTTACTTGAATTCAAAATCACTACAGTAAAATCAGCCGCACATTTGTTCTTTTATGGTTAAAGTTTATTACCGTTTGAAATAAATGTCAAAATTTTGACACCGTCTGTGCAAAAAGTAAACCCATTAACATAATACTGTTTGCTGTAAAGAACAGGCAGATCTATTGAGACTATGGGACACCATGACATCTGCAGTCAGTAATTTTGATGGCAGATATGACACTCATTTTAGATGTGACCACTCACAACACTGCCCTCTGTTTCCATTACAATGTATTAAAATAAAATTCGCTACCCAACATAAATCAATTAGATGTATTCACCAAGCAAGCATATAAGATTCCAAGAGACAAACATCTAAAAATATAAAAAGGCTTTATTACACATTTAACAATATAATCACTGAAATGATTCCATAAACGACAGCAGCAACAGAATCACCAAAAAGCATCAACCATGACAAACACCAGTAATCAAATATACATGGCAAGAAAGCTTATAAGAACCAGAATGAGAACTTCTAATGGATTGCTGAGTTTTATTTTAGTGTGCAGACAGTTGGTCCAAGTTGTCATGGCTGCGACTGCTGAGATGACTCTCCAAAATTTCCCCAAACAAATTCCTTTTCAGCAAGCTGTAGGCCATTGGTAGAAGTTGCTTGACCACCTTATGAAAATACTGGAGGAAAAAAGATTAACAAGATTAACAACGGTTTGCAATCCAGGTGTAATGGCTTAGTGAAATTCAAGCTATTATCTTATGTCTGAGACATTTTTTTTAATACTTTAATGCTACCTGAAGTTAACAGTTATCTAAACCGTAAGTAAATTATTACTCAAAGGTTGTAATGGGGTTGCTGTTGCTCAACTCACATGCGATCCATAACAAAAGAGGTCAATTCCAAGTTCGTAGCCCATTCCATAGTCACATTCGTCATTAGCAAACTGAACAAATGTTATCATCTCCTGGATCGGTCCAAAGGCTTTGACACGTTCCTCATCATTCCGAGCTTCTGCAATGGCTTTACAGATCTTCTTGAGACCAGCTAGTAGAAAGATGTGTAAAGAAATACATTTAAAAGTTTACATAAAAAGAATATGCCAAAGAAAGAATTGAAAAAAATAAAAGAAAGAAGGTCACCATCTGTTTCTGGCAGTTCTCTGTATCCTACATCATTCTTGTCCACAGGTACAACAATACCAGCACCATGGAAGGTCTTGGTAACAACCTGCAGTGTTACAGAGAAGATGATTAATATCTGAGCTCTATTTTAATGCAAGCTATGCAAAGGTTGTACACATACGGCTTTAATGACTGGGAATAACTATCGTGATATTTATTTCCTACACAAGAATTCTGATTTAATGTGACAATGAAACCACTTCATGTTTGCAAAACCAAACATTAATAGTATTGTTAGAATTTTAACTGATATTTATATTTTTTCCACTGTTATTTCTATGAGAGCACTTTAATATCCTTAGGTAAAAAGCAAGAAGTGAGGGAAACAAAATAGAAAAGGTACTGCAAAAAAGCAAAGAAAAAAAGCAGAAAGTTGTGGTCAACAACAAAGAAAGGACAGAAAGCTGAAGGTAAACAAAGCAAGGACAAGAACCAAGAAGGAAAGAGGCAAAAAAAGAAAGAAAATTGAACAAAGTAAAAAAAAGGAAGGAAAAAGGAAAGAAGGTAGGGTTTGAAAAGTTTCGAGTAATGAGGCAAAGGAAAAAGAAGGGATGAAAAGGGAAGGAATGAACGAGATCTGAAAGAATAGACAGATAGTGTAAAATTGATGGATGCAGTATTTAGACAATATAAGGACAAAAGTTAAGAAAAAAAAATAGCCTTCCATACTTTTTAGACTATGAAAGAACCTGGCTTGAGAATCACCTTTCTGTCCCGCTGCTTCATGGCTTTTGTCTTCTGCTCTAAAGAAAAGCCTAATGTCTCAGCCTTGTCTCTCAGCTTCGATTCCAGGCTTTCCAAAGTCTCTTCTTCTGCTCTTTTACCATTTCTCTCTTTCTTCTTCCTCAACAAATACAGGCTAGCGAAGAGATGTAAAAAGATTTCAAAGGCAGAAATAGATAGGAAAAACGGTATGAAATCAAAAAAATTTTCTCAGCTGATTATATGGAGAACAATGTGGTTTACTTACTAAACAGCTGCAAAGATGTTATCTCCCATCTGTGTTATGTTGCAGCCCTTCTTGGCATGATTTTCCCCAACAAACGAAGGCAGAGAGTCTGGGCCATCTCTAATGTTTTGACAGTAGAACGATTAAAATTATTACAACTTATTCTGCTCATAGGTCTCACTTTAGCCAACATATTAATTTCTGCAAAGCCACGAGACTTTATTAACGCAGCTGTATACCTGTAGTATCCCATGTGATGCTGGGTATCCTCACTCCCATTGAGGACTGTCTGAAACTCAGGCGGGTCATAGAAATACCTCCAATGCAGATGAAAGTTGGGCTGAGGATTCTTGCAGTTTCTGTTAGCTCCTGCCAGAATGTCGAAAGGACCGACCAGCTGCAGACCCAGCGTGTCTTTCACGGCACCTAATCGAAAGTGTATTGAGACAGTCAGCGCAAGACCACAGACAGAGAAGCTAACATAGTTTCTAGTTATGATTTTTTTTTTATTTAGACTTGCATAAAACGGCATACTGATTTCCTCCTCATCCCCCAAAAAATATACTCAGGAATAAGCCTCTTTTGAGATCTGTGTTATGCTTTCAATTGTTTCTTGAGCCTTTCAGCTGATTGCAAGGAGTAAAGAACAGATCTAGTTCCTGGATTGAAAATATGACCTGAACAGGAATCTTTAAAATCATTTTGCTTCTACATAGTCAGGGGTGTCAAACCCATTTTGGTTTTGGGCCAAATTAATTTCATGAATGCTCTTAAAAGGCCAGGTGTGGCAATTTGTTGATTTTGTGTGAATTTCAACAATAATTCTCAAGAAACTAGAGGAACTGATTGACAAAGTCATAATAAAATAATAATGGCTATGGTAGTACAGCAGTACTATTAATTCCAAAAACCCTGTGGAGAATGACAGTGTCTCTGACAACATCCACAAACAACAAAGAAGCAAAATAATGGTTTAGCACAAGTATAAACTATTGCATTTAATCACTGCATATACCACAGGGGTTGTCAGGACTGAGCTCCTTGCAGAAGTCCCAGAAGTGATACAGATCCTCTGGCATGTGAAAACCATACAGCTGAGCCAACTCATCACGTTGCTCTGCATCGACTTTTGATGAAAGCATAGCTGTAGGTTCATCAGTTCGGGTTTTCTTCACCTGTCCATTGGCTGACCGCGACTCCTAATGAAGAAGCAGAGAAATCCACAATGACATACGTTCAGTTAAACTAGTTGGATGTGTTTAGTTGCTATATGGCATCCAGAACTTTTGAAAACTTTTTCACACTTCAACCACAACATTCAATGAACTTTGGAGGGTTTTATGCAACAGATTAACTCACAGTAGGACAAACGTGTCAAGTCAACAAAAAAGGCTTGATGACTCTCGCCTTTTACAAAACAAAGCCAATGGAGGTGTGCAATTGAAGAATCTGAAATCAGTTTTTCTCAATATCAGTATTTCTCCAAAATTGGAAAAATATTTATAAATGAGATTGTTTGGATATTGTTTTTTGTCATTTGTGAATGTTTAGAGTGCAGACTATAGAAGGCTGGCGTCCAGATCATTATGAGCTTCTGCATCCCACGCATAACCTACTGAACCTACTGGGTTCTATTGCATATCCTGTCATCTGCACAGTGTTGGGAGTAAACACCTGGTTGGGCCTGCATCATTTCTCTGCCTCTAGCCGTCAATGGCCATTCTAACAATCAGCCTGAATTAAGTACAGGTGGACTCTGCTTACTAAGGAGGTGACGCACCGGATTTTAATAAGCATCAACACGAACGTGTTCAGTTCGTAAAACCACTCATTATTTCCTTCCACTTTGGTTCGAATATCACACAAAAATCTAACAAAATACCAGACACTACAGGTTTAACTCTGCGCTCAGAGTAGTGAACTCCGATATACCCACTATGTGGACTTCTTAGAAAGAGTGAAGGGAAGCCTAAAAACACGTATGAATACAATCATTTAAAAGTTTTAGCTCGTAACAGACCATTCGTAGTTTTTGATAAATAACATTTACCATGGCAACATCCCCCTAGCTCAATCCAACAGGCTAATTGACTTTTATATTAGCTAGTTTAAAAAGGAGACAATCTAGTAATTAACACGAACAAGTGTGAAACAACATGTGAAGCACCATTAAAATGACGAGACCAGCGCTGCAGCAGCACTGAGCAGTGAAGCTGCTGCCATGTTGGCTCCCACCGCTGATGCTCACTCAGCGCATCACACACTTCTGCCATTTGCGTTTAATAATACATGCAGTTTCAGTATATTTGTATCCAGAACTAATTCGTGTCTTAACCTCGTAAGTCCATCGTCCATATGGATAGTTAAGACAGCAGTCAAATGTGGTTAAAGGAGGTTAAAATTACCTGATTTGGTTTGGTTTTTCTTTTTGCGCGCCCTGTCATTTTCTTCCTCTTGTCTCTCAGTCGTCTTCTTCTTCAGCAGGTTTACCGAAGCAGAAGCAACCTATGTTAAGTCAATGCAGCGCCCCCAACAGATTGGCTCGGGGAGGTACTTTTTCCCTCATTTTTCATGCACTGGGATGGAGGAAGGATTGCAATAACGCCGCAGCAGCTGTGAGCAAATTTATTAACATTTATAATTTTATATATCAAGAAGTACATCTACAAAAATAAAATAAAATTATATAATGTGGGATCTCTCTAAAAAGTCCAATATTTTTTGTCCAGGGTTTGTTTGTGTAGTAGCTTGATGCACTGACTCCAACCTCAGTGCCATCTTTGTTAAACAGATTTTGTATGATAATCCTCTCAAGACTGTAACTATACCCATTGCTAATGCATTGTCTTCTGTCACGCCTTTTTCTTCTGTTAAATTTTTTGTCAAATACAATTGGGTACAACAGTGTTTGGGTAAAACATTTCTTTAGCGAAGACTTTTCATTATATAACCCTCATTGTGGAGAGTGTCAATGACTGTCTTCTAATATCACCAACACCTAACACATACATTAAAAATGCTTTGTTAAAATGTATGTTGTGTAACACTCAAATTCAAAGTATAAAATTGACCAAAAAAAATAAAGGCTTGAAATGAATCTCTACAATAAATTTCATTTTCTAAAATAGTAGACAAAACATTTGTAGCTTTTTCTCGACATCCTTATGTTTTGAAGAGTTTGCTATGTTTGTAGATAACTCTTTGTAAACTGATTAATGACACTCTCGTCAGCTTCAGTTTGCATCTCTACAAGGTCTTCTGCTTTTATTTTACTGATTTGATCATTTCATACCAAAACACATTTGTGTCTGGGACAAAGAAACTGTTTCACTCCAAAATAGTATGGTGGCTGCAAATTTGTATGGTGTTTATCCTTGCATAAAGTTGTTTGACCACAATAATGTGACACTTTGAGCCACTGGAAATTGTACCAAAGTGTGAACAAGTCTTCAATTCTGTTTGTGAGATCTTGCCTGATTTCTTCTTATTTCTACATAATTTCACACAAGGATTCAGAGTGTGCCAAGTTATGCCTTAAAAGACATCCAGAAGCATCCCCCCACCCCCATTACTTCAAATGTTGTGAATTAACTTTGTCAAAGTAATTGCCATCTGGGCTTTCACAATATTAAAGTGTATCAAAGCAAATACAAACTTGCTAATAAAAAATTCTTCCCCTCATTCTGGCATTAGACATATAGATAGGTTTTGTAATCCCAACTTACTAACCAAAACAGCTAGTGCAAACAAAAGTAAGTTTATAGGTTCCTGTAGCTCAAAATTCAGGTGTAGGTAGAGGAATAAAAATAAGCCTACTGGCAATGGGTTCCAGATTCATTTTCAGTTTTGATGTGTCCAAAAAAATGCTTCAAAATATCATGTGTTTTGTTCTTTTGCCAATTGTTCTGCTCCTCTTTCTGCCTCTTCCTCTTTGGTTATTTCAGTTTCGAAGTATAAACTGCAGTTGTCTTCAAGCTTTTCTTCCCGTGTGCCTTCAGCAAGATGCAACCAGTTTTTTCTGTTCTTCTTACAAGCATTCACCAATGGAGCGCAGCTGTCGAATAATTTTGACACAGCCTGAGTTGAACATAGAGAGAGAGGTTGGATGGGTAAGTAAAGATTCAAATAGAGTGAAGTAACAAGAGTGTAGATGTTACTTACACATAGTTCCTCACAAAAGTTTTCACACTTATTGAACTATTCTACATTTTGTCATAATGCAACCATAATCTTTATCGGAATTTTCTGTCATGTACCGAACTTAGCTCAAACTTTGTGACTGCCATGCAAAGCGTTTTGTAAAGGGAAGCTAATGCTACACGTCCTCTAAACATTCAGTCCCCTCTTTAAGACATTACTGTGGCAGCAGCCACATCGCAGTGACGCTGTTGCACATAGAGGCAGGTTGGCTGATAGGAAGATGGATGAAGCTAGATACAATATATTCTTGGAGGAAATCCATCAGAGGCTTCAAAACACTTCAGACTAAGCCAGAGGTTTCCCTTTCATCCGAACAACTAAAATTTCATTAAATTTGCTACTTTGTTTTGATCCATTACATCAACTTCTAATAAAATCAATTGAAATTTATAATTACAATATGACCCAAACTAAAAAAATGTTTTGTTTGGGTCATACATGAGCAAAGCACTGCACCTAAAACATCAATTATAATGTCAAACCTTGTACAGAGGGAAGCAGATCTCATCGATGTATTCAACCTGCATGTATGGCAGACGGGTGCTGTTTTCTCTGTCCATTACATCCTGATGAGGAAGAAGTTAAACAAGCTTCTAACATGGATGTATTAATACATTCTTATTCCATCAAAAAAACAAAATCGAAATACAACAATAAAAATCATTTTAACTCAGTTTTGTCCAAAGTGCAGTCACCTTGTTGTCAGTTTACTATGCTATCTCATAAATAACTGTTTAACAGATTGTACCACAAAACAATGAAAGAAATTTGTCAAGCTTTGTTAGCGGTATTTGTAATACAGTATTTCTGTACTAGAAACCCCTGATGAAGTGCAACTTACAATAGGTTTGGTTTTAAACTCCTCTCTCTCTTTGTCCCCTTGTGCAAAGAACTCCATGGCAACAAGGTTGGCAATCTGAAAGGAGAAGAAATGAAGGTAAAAGAAAGTAATAAATCAAAAAGACTGTTTGTTCATGTAATCAGGGTTTTCTGAGGCCTACCCTTTTTTGCTCAGGCCAAGGCTTTGTGATAGCCGATAGGTCACTAGCTGTCATCAGCATTGATCTGTCAGGTAAATCAATAACGAGAGACAACTCTTCACTCTGTTTTACTATACATGTAGTTATAAATGACTCTCAAGCTAATTATCTCCACTCTCACCTCAGCAAATCTCTTTGTTTCTCACTCCTCCAGTTCACCCTGCTTTTCTCAGCAAGAGAAAAAAATTCTCCTCTTCTTCTACAAGTAGCACAGAAAAGAAATTTATGAGGGGTTAGAATTATTCTCATGCAAGGGCAGACCTCTTCCTACTTTGACCATTTTTTTCCAAACATACTGCATGTAGATGCTAAGATTAGTAGCAAGGATTGCCCTTTTGATCATGTGCAGTACAGCTCTGTGGTCCTCATTTGATAAGTGGCTGAGGATCTGGCTCCCCTAGAAGAAAATCAGAGAGAGTAAGAGAGGAAAACAAATAATTTAAAAGAGACAACTGAAAAGGTTGATCAAATAATGACAAAAAACAAGGAGATGAGATCTTACTGTGTTATTCAGAATGAAGATGCACAAGTTGTAGTGGTGGTTCTCTAAAGAGGAGTGACCGTACAGCTGAGCTAAAGGCTGCTGAGACCTTAAAGACAGAAAGAACACAGCATAAAATACTTTGCAAAAGTATCCAGATTCTTTAAACATTTTCACATTTTGTCTATTCGGAGCCAACACAAAGTAGTGCATAATTGTAAAGTGGAGAGAATGGGTACACATGGTTTTGGCAATTCAGTATTGATGGACAAGTCTTAAATATTTTGGCAGTGTCCAACAAGTTTTCTCAAAAATGCATTTCTTATCTGAGCCTGAGAAAAAAACTAGGACACCTATCTCCCTAATTGCTAGTTTTACCACTTTAATTAAAAAAAACTTCTTTGAGATGCTTCTTATAGGCATCAACAAGTGTTTGACATGGTCTGAGGCCAGCTTATTCTATTCCTCACTTTCACTTGTGAGATGTTTGAGAGATTTCTTGCATGTACAGTCTATTTTACATCTCCAAACATCTCAATTAAATCAAGACCTGGAGTTCATCTTAGACCATAAATTTTCCATTTTATATGTTTCCTGTCATTGTCATGTTGCATGACCAGGTTCAGTCACACCTTTAATTTCTCTACAAATCTTCTCGCATTTATCTTAAGCACGATCTGACATGTAGTAGAATTCATGATGAAGTCCATTATGTTGAGCTGACCAAGTCCTGCTGCAGGAGAGCAGTCACATATCATGACACCACTTCTATGGTGGCATCTTCTTCACTGTTAGTATGCAGTTCTTTTTGTGGCATGCTGACTTTTGTTTAGTCCAGTGTCCAATAAGACAGAGAACGTAATTCCGCAAATATTGATCTTTGTCTACATTCTCTAGACTTCATACACTTGCATATCATTAACAGCAAGTATTAGTGTACTGCATTAGGTCTCATGACAACATTTTTAAGTTTTTTGATGTATTTTAGAATCATGGAGTGTAATACAAAGTGAACATGTACCAAACTGCATAAACTCTGGCCTACGCAGCCAGACCAGAGCATGTTGACAGTTGTTTTGTGTCAACATGCTCTGTGTCAATGTTTGTAGACTATCTTCCATGTCTTGGCTTTAGATGATGGACTGAACAGTCGTCTATAGAAGGTTGAACTGTGGAAAATGTTCATAGGCTTAACACTTTTTCTCTGAGTTATCTATTATGTTTCTTGGTCTTCATAATACTTCTCGCTAAGGTTCTCAAGCAAACGTCATTGGCTGCGTAATATCTTATTTATGGCTATCAGGGAACATGGTGATTAATGCAAATGTTCACCACCGTTTTCAGATTTGCATTTATGATTGAGAATATATAGAGGTATGTAGATTTTTTTTTTAATAGGGAAACCTGCTATCATTTCTCTTCCACAATTTTGCTCTAATTTGTGTTGGTCTTCATCACATCAAATTCCAGTGAAATACATTCAATTTTGTAGAAATAATGTAACAAAATGTGAAAGTGTTTAAGAAGTATAAGTATGTATGACATATCATTACTTATTTGAAAAATAAATTATGAGTTGAATGAAAAAAAGTTCACCTTTCTATGTAGGAGTTGCTAACTCCTCTGTGGTCAACGTCATGGTTCAGGGTGGCTATCATCAATGCTAAGATCTCCAGCCGAGAAAAATTTTTCTGAGACACAAAGACATTAAAAGGAAGGTTTGAAGACCAAAATAAATGAGAATAATCAACTTAATTTTTCTTGTCCCATATATGGAAAAATATTTTATTTTTCACGTTTGAGCCAATCTCTGTGTAGAGTCCGTATTATACATTTTGATCAAATGACATGATCAGAAACATACATATTATTGTTTTAGGTACATCAGTTCCCTCCCCAGAAACTCCCTGCCATTTTCATCTAAACCTGCTTCTTATTATTTAAATCAATAATAACTGCATTCAATCTTTGCATGTTGAAGAAATGACCCCAAAATACATTTGAATATTTAGAGGCTCTTCAAATAATAGAAATAAAGTAGAAGAAAAAAAAAATAATTCAGACAAAGCCATATTTGTTATTCACCCAGATGTATGTTCAAAATGGCTAATATTCTCGAGATGGTAAACTCTGACAGTCAAAGTTTACAATTAGTCAAAAGTGGATACAGTGACTGTCACTCAAAGTAATAAATCATCTTTTAACTTCACTTATACACACTATTGTACATATAAAAATATGCTCCATATTTATTAGTCTGTGCTCATACCTTCACTCACCTGTAGCTGATCTGTTGCCATGAGCATAGCAAACATACTTTGAGCAGTGCTCAGTGCATGGCTCCAGTTGTGATAAGGAACGTGACTCCTGTAGCCACGTCTCACAGTGAGGACCCATTGACAAAGGCTCTATGCAGGAAATATTACGTTTTAGAGAGAAGGAAATCTTTATAAATTAAGCTGGCTTTGATAGAATCAAAGCAGATCAGATACCTTGTAATCAATGTTGAAGTCCTGCACTAAATTCAGGTCCAGAAACATTCGAACTGTGGCCTGAGTGGTGGCGTTTTCTGGAAGGCCAAAATCAGAAAAATGGAAGTCCAAAATATTCAGTGATTCTGCTGATGGGATTGTGGTCTCCTGCAAAACCAACACCATCATCACCACCAGCACACACAAAGAAACAAATGTGCAAAACACATAAAAGCAATGTGTTTTGTAATCAAAACACATTGCTTAATAGCCAGAGGGAAGTGTATTTGTCAGGTGTAGTTTTTTTTTTTAGTAAATGTCACATCAGTCAACATGTAGATTCAACTTTGAAAGAAAGAAGGGATAGAGCAATAAAAAAAAAGAAATCACCTGCAGTGCCTTAATGTCCTCTTCTGCTGCAGTGAGGTGGTAGGCAAGAATCTGCAATGTAAACAGCCATATAAGTAAATTTAAAAATTTATAAACAAAGTAAGAAACATGCTTTTCTAATACTCAGAACCACAATTAAAAAACATTCTGAAACTCATATTTCGCATCATAAAGAGGGACAACAATGCCAAAAACTACACCTTTGTATATTCAAATCAATTTCCAGGATAAATTTTCCAGATCAATATAAACCAGACCTGAAAAACAACTTTTAGGATTGTGTTTGTTTTATAGATGTCACGAGGAACGACCTGAAAACTGTGACGAAGAGGACAACAAACAGCAGTCTCTTACCTCTTCTGTAACCTCTATGCTGGCCCTTCTCACTTCAGTGATCTGGACAGCTTGAGCATACTGCAAGGCTAGGCCACAGTACACTGCCAGATCCTCCAGGAGTCGCTCATCATATCGATTAAAGGGTTCCAGTTCATCTGAGTCTCTGGTCCGTTTGTTCATGAGCTGGCACACAGCTAAATGGCATAAAAACAGACACTGAGCAACTCAGGATGTTTAAAAGCATTCAGTCTTTAGCAGAAAATCATGCTGCTCCTATTATATGTTACTCTCTTTGTAATGAATCCACATCAAATATGAGTCTAACTTTTAATTTGAATTGTTAAAAGAACAATTTTTTCAGTGAATATCAATTTTTTGGGAATAAATCTGTAAAGGTGTAGAAGAAGCCTTGAAAGTCCAGCTGAAGAGCTGTTACTGAAAGCTCTTCAGTAACAGAGCTTAACCAAAATTGGTCAGTGGCTCCCAGAATCTGGAACTCTGCTTTTGGACTTTTGTTGTCTTTTTAAAAACCAGTTAAAAACTGACATATATTTTAATGTCTGTTTTTTGTTCAGTTTTTGATCAAACTATACTTTAAAGTTTGATCATCACTCAACAATCATTTTAGATAAAAGTAAGTGATAAATATAAAAAAAAATCAAGAAACTTACCAATGACGTTTTCTGACCTTTCATTTCTCACAGGGCAGCAGACGATACTCCTGTCTGATTCAACAGCGCTCTTTGCCATATTAACAGTTTCTGTAGCTCTCATTGTTTCAGAAGCATGTGACAGATCTATATCACTGATATCATGCTTCCTAAAAAATAATATAGACACATGATTTTTTTTAAACCAAAAATTTAAAAATGAAAGACAAATTGCCAAAAGGTCTCATTGTCTGTAAGACATACCTTCTGTAGATCTGGCAAGTTGATCCAAACTCTTCACACTCCAAGTGTATCACACATGAGAAATTTGACCTGTGGTAAAAGCCAGAAAGAAGCATAAAATACAATGTTGTATGACATAATACAAACCTGACATGTAATACAACAAACAACTAGTAAAATGCAAAATATGATGTTAATTAGAAGCTCAACCTGATCATCCTTTGTGACTGAGGTTTGGTCACTGGGGATGAAGATAGTGCAGTATTGAGCATGCGTGAAAGGCATGATTGTGGCGGCCATCTTGCTCAGCAGAACCTCAAAAGAATGATGCTCCCTTGATAACACCTGTGCCATTTCTATCAGAGCCTAACAGATACACAGATATACAGTATGCACACACATAGAGGGATTTATTATGTGGACACACAACAGATGTCATGTTGCTACCTGGCTGCGCTTGGCCTCTTGTCTTGAACTCTCATACAGCTGGATGTTTTCCAGAACCATCCCCAACACATCCATATGATTGGATAGCACCTAAGTAATACAATTTTATAAATTTACTGTTACTGAACAAAATTTGGTCAGTAGGTCCCAGAATCTGGAGCTACTGATCAGGAATTGATACATATTCTAACAAAGTCTCTCAGCCACTGGCTCCATTTCTCACCTTTTCATCCATGGAGGTAAAAGCAGGATGGGAATCACAGCTTTTTCTTTTGTTGATCATTACCACCACACCCAACACCTAAAAAACAAATCACATAACTCATTGTTATGCAGTACTGATAGAACTTTATGTGCAAAATCAATACACAAACAGAACTGTGATGAATGTTACCTCTCGCCTGTGGTTCTTGATAGGAACACTCAAAACTGTCCTAATCTTTAGGCACTGTTTACCCTCGACTTTGAACTTGGGATCCTGTAGAAGTAAGCAAATAAAACAAGTCTTACAACATTATTTCTGAGGGCCTCAATTATTTTAATAACGTCTGGGCCTCAATTATTTTAAAAAATGCATGTAAGACAGGTACAGAAAAACTGCATGTGTTAGATTTTTGTGTAATTTGGCAACAGAATGTGTTACTTATTAACCAAACTCCATACAGAAACATTTCGACAGTATGCAGGCACATTTAGCCTGGCAAAGGGATTTGTTCACTTTGAACCTGGCTGAGATTGAGATATTTAGTCAAAATAAGCACAAACAAATATTGACTCAATAGGAATTAATACAAATGCACACCCCACTTTCCTTATTTCATTTAAAACAAAACATATGAAAACCATCAATCATGTAAACATTGAAGTTTGTAGCTGTGAAAAGACTTCAAGTCTGAATGCTTGTGACTGATCAATAACTGGAATAGCTAGAATTGCTAGAATACCTTTCCATATCCGTCCTGACCAAGGATTACCTGTGTTCTAACTATACCAGGAAATAACTCTCATCCCTAATGACATTGGCCATAAAGACACAGGCTGGAGAGGGAATCGGCTGTAAGCCTTTCAGTGGCCTCTGCCACCTTTCCTAACGGTGCAGGTCAGTGCCTATGCAAATGTCATCAAGTAAATCATGCATTTTACTGCATCACTGCAGGTTTTTGAGAGAAAGGAAGACTCTCAGTTTGGTTCCTAAACAATCTTCACGTGTAATTATTACACTGAACTTCAAATGTATCCCAGTATTTCTATCGTGTTTGGTTTACAGAAAAGGATCTATTTTGTTCACTTATTTACTGGGAACAGCTTTAAGTGAATGTTTGGGTGAATAAAACTGGTTAAAGCCAAAAGGTGCCACGCTGAAAGCACCGCATAATTGCTAATTACTTCAGCTTAGCAAACCACTTTATCAGTAGACTAAGTCTAAAAGGATTAAAAGCAGCTACTCCATCTGGAATTTTATGACTTGCTTCCCAGCAGCCATGAGATGACCATGTTGTCAAACATGTCGCTAAACCAGAGGACACATGAGGCGAACTCTTTAGGATCTTCATAAATAGGGTGAATTCAGATTTTAAGTCTTTCACTCCTAACTGGAATATTCCACTTTATGTCGCATAACAACACAAACTTCAATAAAATTTTGTGTGAGATCAACTCAAAGTGGTGTGTAATTGGGGAGTGTAAGGAAATGAAATTAATATATATATATAAATATATAAAAAAAAAAACACTATTAAGTAGTTTAAAGAACTACCTTTTTGCTGAAATTTCACCTTCAAAATGTATGCTGTATGTTTTTATCATTGTTACACATAAAACAAGTTTAAACCCAGTGTATGAACAGCTAAATTGATTAATGATTTAGTCACCATTTAACATTCATGGGATCAATAAAGTATTTTTGATCCTATTCCATTGTAGCTCACGATGAATATTTACGGTCATTGTCCTGTTTGAAAAGTGATTGGTGGACACTACAGTATATTTTTCTATGAATGCCCCGTATTTAGCTCCGTTCACCAATGATCAGATTCCCTGCTAAAAAAAAAGATCCCAAGCATGATTCTGCCACCACCATGTTTCGTAGAGGGGATGTTGTATTAAGTGTTACGGTCAGTAATAGTTTTCCACAACAAAGTATTTGAAAAAGTACATTTTTTGGTCTCATCTGAAAAACCTGCTTCTTCCACGTGTTTTCCTTGTGGTAAGCTGTTATGTTTTTTGTAGGTCAACATGATCAAATCTGAAAACACCTGGAGGTACAGAAACCTTTTCAAGGTTTTATGCAAAATAAAATACCTTCTGAGCATCTCTTAGGTTTATTGGTGATCCTGTAGCCAAAACCAGCTCCATGACACCCTGCAGTATTTTCTGATGTGCCTGGCTGCACCCATTTGCTGTCAAGGATATCACTTCCTCTAAATCACTTTCTTCCCTGTAGACCTTTCTCACAAGGGAAAGGGCACCACCCTCTGCAGCCAGCAGCTCCCCAGCATGGTTGAGAGCTCCCTGGCAGAGCTCTGCCACAGATCCCATCCATCTCAGCCCTCCTCCCAGGAGCCCTAT
The DNA here is from genome assembly GCA_911649635.1 of Poeciliopsis gracilis. Lineage (NCBI taxonomy): Eukaryota > Metazoa > Chordata > Actinopteri > Cyprinodontiformes > Poeciliidae > Poeciliopsis > Poeciliopsis gracilis. The sequence continues at coordinate 1,185,664 of CAJVRI010000128.1, forward strand.
CATCCACGGGCAGCCTTCTCCGAGGCCACAGGACACACTATTTGGATCAACTGAAGACTGAATATAAGGAGCAAAGGGCAACTTGTTGGAGCAAAGACAAATGGGAGGACAGGGAGAAACTGAAGGCCATAAGGAGCTATCCGTCTTATCAGGAGCACTAAGGATTGGAGTAACAGGAACAGACGTTCTGCAGTGAGGAGCCATCATTAGCGGGTCATGGAGGTCATGAGAAACTTGGCAGTCACATCTGTCTTTGTGGGAGATGATGTCCAGGTTTCCCATGCTCTTCAGAAACCTTGGTGTCATATCTGCCTGAGGATCACTGATCCTGAAATCAAACAAAGGAAGCCAAGTAATGATAAACAACCGCACAGGTGATGGACAAACTTACAAACGCAAAGAAGGCTAGAGCCTCTTGTGCTAAGCATAGTTCAAGAAATGGGAAAAAGATAATCAATTAATCAAAAATAATTTGATTAATTGATTATCCCTAACAAGGTAGGGTTTCCCTTATGAAAGTAGGGAGAATCCTACTTTTTATATCAAATAGGGGTTTCCAAATATTATGGTCAGAACAGTCTTTTCAAAAATAGTATTGCAACTGAACATGTCATAAAAACACAGGAAAGCTTTTCTTTTCTATTATTTTCCATTGGCACTTTGTATTGGTCAGAGGACATGGTTTCATTTTGTTCTATTTGTATTGAGGAAAAATAGAAATGTTCCAAGGTTGAAAAACAAAACAGACTAAATCAAGGGTCCCCTAAAGTCTGCATTTCAAGAAGGATTTTAGAAGGATTTTTTTTGACTCCTCACATCAATTCTGACCTCAAAAATCCAAAATGGCTGACTTACAATTAAACTTTTTCACAGTTGCAGTCATAATTATTTCCCTTTTTTTCCCCACAATTCCAACTATGCTAAATTTCTCATTGAATTTTTCCAACACAGTATTATAATGTGTTGATATTAACAGACCTCTTACCAAGTTTGAAATAACAACAGGGAGAGAAATGCCCTGTTTTTGTTGTTTCTGATAAAATGCAAAACATTTTCTACAGTCATTTGTGGCAGAATGGATATGAATGTGCGTCGTTTGGAGCAGTAGGAAGAGCTCTAGACCAGCTGAGCCAGAACAGACACTAGCTGGGAGAAACGCCATGTTTTTTTTTTTTAAGAATATCGACTTTTGCTCCCTTTTCTTTTGAGAAAGCGCTCAGCTTTCAACAATAAAGTAAAATCCATATATTTGTTTACGCGTGTGAATGTCTACGGACATTTTACGTAATATTTTAAAAGTCAACAATTACACTTAGCCGGCGGAAGTAGCAAAAACTTACACTGATGCTCTGCGTGAAAAGTACGCGCTGGTAAAATCCGAGTGGTCATCCAGCCACGCTCCGTCGCTTGACCTCTCACCTTCTAATTTCGCTTGCCTCGCTTTGGAGCGGGGGGTCCACAGGGGGGAGGAGAGCCACCCTGCGCCTTGACCCGAATGAGACTGTGTCACTTCTGTCCTGCGGAAAGAGCTTTCTGGACCGGCAACTTGCGAAGCCGGCAGAGAAGCACCGGGAGTCCCGCTCTCAGGCTCCATGGCTTCAGGGTTTCTACCATGTACATGGAAGACAAACAAATGGGAAACGCCGCCTAAGTGATAAGATTAATGACGTGTCAGGAAGCAGGGTGATGTCTCAAGGTAATCCCCTGACCTTAATTTAACCGGTCTGGCCCCATAGGTTTAGATACCGATTTAAACCTCAGTGCAGAAATCATTAATTGATTTAGAGCTGATGGCTTTGCTTCAATAGGAATTATAATTAGAAACCAGCTCCTATAATGAAAGCATTATACATCTGAATACATCAGGAGTATGGTGTGCAAAATAAACTAAATTATATACAAAAGTGCCTTCAGACACAGGAGGGTTAACATACACTTTTCAAACTTTCTGGGTGATCTTTTTTTAACTTTCAGCTACCTTTACTCATTCAGGACCTAATAACCAACCAATAAATGTTAATTCTTATTCTCTTTAAAATCAGAATGGATCAACTGTGTAAATAAAATCTATGATTGGAAAAAAAAAATCCCTATAATGCTCATCTCATTCACCACACTACATATAAAAAAATCACTCGCCAGTGAATGGCTCCCCCTGCTGGCCAACTGTGCTTCCCACCACCTGCAGTGGGCGGATCCACCGGTGACAGCTGTGCTGTGATAGGCTGCTCCAAGAGGAGGCTGCCATGACATCGGTGGATGCTGCACAGGATCACATCCACAGCAACGGCAGCAAGCGCTCCTCCATCCACCTTGCCATCCCTCCGCCTTTTCTCTCTCTTGTCCTCCTCTGCTTCTCCTCCTCATACCACCATCCTTACTCCATCTATTCCTTTTCCCCTTCCCTCAACAGGAGCACACTGCAGCAGAGGGTCGTGAACACACACTCTCCAGCAGGAATAGCAGCAGCGGGCAGACTGGTAGGTGAGCTGGGGCCTGATCCCCTTGTCCCCCCCATCCTCCACCTCTCTTCCTGCAGCACAGGCAAGACATTGCATTCTCCTCTGATCTCCGTCAAGGACTAGCTGACTGTAAAGTGTGTGCGTGTGTGTGTTCGGATATGAGAGGAAGGAATACCACACCCTGAGATTATTTCCTACTCCTGACATAGCTTCTGGGTGTATGGGTGGATGAAGGCATTTATATTTGCCCAGTCTTCATCCTGAGCTAATTTTTGCATGCATGCTGAAACCAGCACAACGACTCGTATTCTGTGTCTGTGCTCGAGCTGTTATCCTGGCTCCTCTGCTCAGTGCATGGGTTTACTCCAGCACTGGTTAGGCCTTGGCAACACATTTATACTTATCTAATATGGGAAGTAAATTTTTGACACTTTTTGACATGTGGACTCTTCTTCTTCTTTTCTTTCCAAAAACATCTTTCTCTTCAGGCTCTCCATTTACTTTGTCCTCCTCTTAAAACCCCATTTTCTCCATCCTCTTTTCTCCTCCTCACCCTTCTTCTCCGCCTTGCTGTCCGGTTTCCCAGGATGCCTCTGTTCAGGATGCTTCAGTAGGCCCAAGCAGCATGGGCGGAGCCTGGGCGGGAAGAGAGATTACAGATTGGACCCTTCCCCTCAGGACGGGCGAACTGGCGGGCCACCCTCCCTCTTCTTCAGATGGGCGAGGACGCTGAGAGCCCCAAAATCAACCACACCTTTCCTGAGAGACTACGTCACAGAAGGTGGGTCAGTGCTCTCTCTGTGGGGATCCACAGATTGAACGGGTTTATAGGACTGTCTGGGAGAACATGATGGCACCACTTTGTGGTTAGATTTCAAATATTACTTTTGAAACTTATTCTCAAATTACTTGTGGATATTAATGATTTGATGTTTAGAAGAAATTAGATTTTTCTTTTATGACTTCGAGAGTTCACAGTGATCATGTTATTTTTATGTTCTTTACATTTGAAACCTACCTCCTTTCTCCTTTTCATTTGAATTGTAGCTACTATTCAGGGCTCAGTATTAAGGTATAAAATTGTTTGAGAAAATGACTGCCAAAACTCATGAAATAATCTGTCTTACAGTTTTTATAAATTAGGTTAAGCTTTTAAGAGACACCACCAGAAAATGCTTCACAGATAAATGTTATTCTCTGGTCCTCACATGTTGCTCCCTGTAAGCTGGATAAAGTGTATCTTCTCTTGCCTGCAACAAAAATTGTGAAGGTATTTCATTGTTTTTTAGTAGTATATTTTGGAAAAATTGCTTACATTATATGACTTTTTTCCTGTGATTTGAAGTTCTTTTAATTAAATGCCAACAAAAGTCCAAGAATGTCCGAATTCTCCAGCTGTATAAACTACAGGGTATTGAGTAACATATTGTTGTTTTCCCACCTTTGGTTTGCTGCTGTGCTGTCCTTCCTCAAAGGAAAGCAAAATTCTAGTTTGGGACATTTTTCCAGTTGCAAATAACACAGACCTTTAGGACTAGATATGGAAGAGTATCAGGACATCTAAACATCTTATAAAAGCCACAGCTTCAACTTATATCAAATTTTCTAATGTAGCTCCCTGTATTTTCTGCCAAGAGATACAAGAGTGACCAAACTTTTCTCCAGCTGAATGGAGCAAACTCGGCTGAAAATAAGTCCATTCACAAATTACCAAGTCATTAATGGAATAGAATCTAATTGAGTGCTACTTAGTTAAATTATATTATACATTTTGATATTATCATGTAAATAAATAGCAGTGTATTTACCTTTCATATGATTTAATTTCTGGTAATGGGATGACAAAGAATATGGTAGAAAGTTACTGTGTTGAAAAGAAAGTGATTGCAACTATTAAATAATTTCATATATTTTTGTTTCAAAAATATAATGTTTATGATATTTTGTTTTTTTCAGTTGAGAGTATCTTACCATAAGAATCTCAGACCTGTGTCTGTTGCCATGCTTAGCATGTTTGTTTGCGCTTTCTGACTTAGTTGTCTTCAAATCCTTCTTAATCATTATGTGTTTATCTTAATCACCTGCAGCAAAAAGTAACTGGTGCCATTTTCCTTCTGTCCCTTCTAGCCGATGTCATCTCTACAGTGGAATTCAACCAAACAGGGGACCTGCTGGCAACAGGGGATAAAGGTGGCCGAGTGGTCATCTTTCAAAGAGAAACCGAGGTCAGGTCACTTTATTGTAATGGTAACTCTCTGCATGCAGGAATGTCTTCATAATGCATCAATACAAAAACGCTTCTGACTTGTTCTTCTGCCCTTTTTAGTCCAAGGGTGTGTCAGAGGAGGCAGGTGAGGTGGGGGACTCAGGAGAGTACAACGTCTACAGCACGTTTCAGAGTCACGAACCTGACTTTGATTACCTGAAGAGTCTGGAGATAGAGGAGAAGATCAACAAGATCCGATGGTTGCCACAGCAGAATGCCGCACATTTCCTGCTTTCCACCAATGGTGAGAAACAGATCAAACTCTGACAGGAAGTCTCATTGATTTTCTGCTGGAAGCTTTTAAATGTCACAGGAAAAGACCACAGCATTGGTCTCAAACTTCACAGCTATGTTCCCACAGCGCTGATTAAACTATTTTAATCTTCTGTAGTGACTGAAATAAAATCTGTATGACTGAACTGGTATTGGTTACTTTGGAAATTATCTCAGATATCTGTTTGATGCTTTATCTCTTACCGAAGAAGAGATAAATATTTCAAATTCATCTTCAATGTGAATACTGTTTAAGGCACTGATGGTCTGTCAGCTTTGTTTAAACAAACTCCATATCACTGCTCAGAATGTGCTGTATTCCTTTCGCAGATAAAACCGTCAAACTGTGGAAGGTCAGTGAGAGAGACAAGAGACCAGAAGGATACAATCTGAAAGATGAGGAGGGAAGAATCAAGGATGTTTCCACCATTACCTCTCTGAGGGTAGTCATCTAGACACATGTTAACCTACTGTTATGAGTAGTTTTGTATTAGTTTCACATTCAATGCACAGCTTTCTTTGTGCTTTTGCACTGTGTTCTTTATTTCTGCTCTTTCTTATGTATTGTGCATACTTTCTCATCTGCATACATTTTTTTCCATCTTGACTCTTTAATTTTCTGTTTAAGGTGCCGGTGCTGAAACCAACAGATCTGATGGTAGAAGTTCGCCCCAGGCGGGTGTTTGCAAACGGACACACATACCACATCAACGCCATCTCCGTCAACAGTGATGGGGAGACCTACTTGTCTGCTGATGACCTCCGCATTAATATGTGGCATCTGGACATCACTGATCGTAGTTTCAGTATCCTTTGCACTCCGGGTTTGTTTTATGATTTTCCCAAATTACAATAAAATGACTGTAGTAATTTGATTTACCAAGTTTCTACAAAAAACTGCTATTGGTTACTTTGGAAGTTATCTCAGACCTTTATTTGACACTTTTTATCTCTCACTGAAGAAGAGATTAAATATTTCAAATTAATCTTCAGAATTCACCAATGCATCTCTTTTCAATTTGGACTCTGTCTCTTAAGACAACGGGAGGGTATTAATCAACCTAATAAGTGTAACGTTTCCACTTAAGTTAATATGCATTACATTTCCATTTGTAATTCACTTTGCTACTCAGACACCTGAATTCTCCCACAGTGGAACAATAAATTATGTTTCTATTTTATTCTATTCTGTTCTATTCTACTATAGAATATAACCACATTCTATTAAAAAAAGCCACATTTGGCAGAATAACCCATTATAGAGTTGTGTTTATGTGTTAATAATGCGGCATTATTATTAATATGGTACGATGGGTGTTTGTTTTGATAAGAGGGCTGCACACACTGTGATTTCATTGCAGGTTGCAGCATGTTATACAGACTGCCTTTGGTGTTTTCCCATTCAAATGGAAGCTGACCTAGAAAATCTCAGACACATCCATGGAAGACTAGTTTGAATTATTCACTCAGCAGTACACTTTCTGCCGAGCCTCATAGGACCACTAAAACACAAATAGAACAAACTGAGAAACAGATTGGGCAGCCATGTTAGAGTTGAATGGGATTGCTTATTAATTGTTGTTCACGGTTAACAATTATGGGGAAAAAAAGTGGAACAAAGAAAAGTGGAACAAAAAGAAATGGCGTGTATTGTTATTTTTGTTGTTTTTATTTTTCTTGATGGAACTTCTTCTCAGACATTGTTGACATCAAACCTGCCAACATGGAGGACCTGACAGAGGTGATAACAGCAGCAGAGTTCCACCCTCACCACTGCCATCTGTTTGTGTACAGCAGCAGCAAGGGGACCCTGCGCCTCTGTGACATGAGGGCCTCGGCTCTCTGTGACAGACATACCAAACGTGAGCGTGTTTTTGTTAATAAAAAAATTGCAGTAAACAATGGAAGAGGGGATAAAGAACTCCTGGCAGAAAATAATTAAAAAAAAAGAAAATCTGTGTATGTCTAACTGAGTAGTTGTGTGCACATTTGCACTGTGTTTCTGAAGTTTTTGAGGAGCCTGAAGATCCTGGAAGCCGTTCATTCTTCTCAGAGATTATTTCCTCTGTCTCGGATGTTAAGTTCAGCCACAGTGGGCGCTACTTGCTAACAAGAGATTACTTGACTGCTAAGGTGTGGGACTTGAATATGGACAAAGGCCCAGTTGAAACCTACCAAGTAAGATGCTACTACTTTGATTTCAGATGGCCACCATCTGGTTTATGATGTAGGAATGATGCTATTTTATAGCTCTGTGTACACTGATTTCTGAATGCGGTGGCTGACTGACACTCTATCATTCCCAGGTCCACGAGTACCTGAGGAGTAAACTGTGTTCCCTCTATGAGAATGATTGCATCTTTGATAAATTTGAATGTGTCTGGAACAGCTCAGACAGGTAAGTGTTGACTGGTGGAGACAGTTTGCAGAATAATTACATTTAAAAGCAAATTAGATGAATGTGTCAGTGCTAATCACTGTGATTCTACTAATCGCCTGGCTCTGACATTATCTGACATCTCAATCAATGTTGAAGACAGTCTTTGGAGACATCAGATCAATCTCCTCACCCTGTTTGGTTTCCTTGCTGCCCTCTTCTGTGGACCATGACAAATCTTTCTTCCTGCTCTCCTATAACCCAGTGTGATCATGACGGGGGCATACAACAGCTTTTTCCGGATGTTCGATCGGGAGACGGGCCGGGGCGTGACCCTGGAGGCATGGAGGGAGAACAGCAAGCCTCGGGCTGTGCTGCGGACACGTCGGGTGTATACGGGCGGGAAGCGACGACGTGGGGACGTAGGTGTCGACAGCCTGGACTTCACCAAGAAAATCCTGCACATGGCCTGGCATCCTGAGGAGAATATAATTGCAATTGCAGCCACTAACAACCTATACATCTTTCAGGATCGTGTCAATCCCGACGCGCAGACACAGTAACAGGAATGCAAAGGCAAAGTTGAAACAATTTCAGTGTTTAAGGAGTGCATGTGAGAGATGCAGCCTCTGAAAATTGGGATTTCTTCTTAATGAGTAAATAGCAGACTGATTATTGATCTAAATGAAGTTAATAACCGAGGAATGGTGTCTAATAGTTTTTTTCAGCCCTGAGATGTGCTCATGTCTCTAGCGGCAATTGGGACTTCATTTTTTTTTGCTGCGCTCTACTCCCACTTTTTCCAAGATGTTTGTGTAATTTCCTTCTGCAGAAGCAGTGAAGAAGGTGCAGGGACACCTCTCCATCTGCAATGACTCAGTGCTGTTAATCACACAGTGTTGCACCGCTCACTAATTTACTCTTTTCACGGAAAGAACGGAAAGCGCTTCGGTAAAGAAATGTTTGATGCTCCTGACATAACTGGATGACTTTACGAGACATTGCATTCAAAATTTTATTATTTTTTTTGAATGTGGAATGTTAGGAATGGTGTAAGTGAATGTTTCTTTGCAAAATCTTTTATTTTCTCTGCTGAATAACAACAGCTGTTGATACTCTCCTTTAGAGCAGTGCTCTTGGAGATTAAACACATAATTCCTACATGATCTGTTCACACTGAGATAATATCATCAACAGCAGTTCAGTGGTACTCCTGCTATAAAACATGATAATTTTCCATAGACAGGTAACATATACACTTTTTACTGTTAGCTGTATATATCTGTTTTGATTTCTTAAAGACAGTACCTCTTTGCTTCAAACTGATTTTTGTGTACACTGTAAATGAGCATCTCATTCAGAAAAGTTATGATATCTATAACATGGTTATTATTGTGTAGCAATACATTCAAAGTTTTGGATGGAGGAGAGGGCTTGGTGAATCAAGTATAATGCAACTCTTAGTATTTTGTTGTGTTTCCTACTTATTCCCAGATAAAGGCTGATGATATTCAAACAAATTGTTCACTGCAAAAGTGTTCATGTACCTTAACATTTTTATATTTTGTCATTTCACAACCGCTAACTTCAATGTTTTGTTAGCACAAAGCAATGCATGTTTATAAAGTGAAAGGCATGGGATACACTTTTTGTTTTTAATTCAGAACCTTTTGAATCCAGGCTTTGTATCCATGCTTGTATAGATATACTTGCAGCTATAATTACAAGTATATCTATACAAGCCTTACACATTAACAAACTTACATTTTTGCCAATTTTTCTGTGCTTCAACTTAATCAAGTAGTAAAAAGAGTGTTTGTCATCTTTGATTTTTAAGTCCTCTCACAGATATTCAAATGGACTTAATTCTTTGACTGATCTGTTTTAGCAGAAATTTACTTTCAACTAAACCACTCTAAGATGGCCCTGTTTGGTTTTTAGGGTAATTTTAATGCTGTAAGGTGGGCCTCCACCTCAGCCTGAAGTCTTTTACATCCTGTTAAGTTTCTTTAACCTCCTGTTTGGTGTTAGATACAGGATTGCCCTGTATCTAACTCTTACGTGTTTTTGGGTCCAACATTTTGCACAAAGGCCAAAAAGTTCACTTTTGGTCTGATGTGACAAAACCCTATTTTTTCACATTATTGTGTCCATTTTCACATTGTTTGCGTCAAAGTACAAACAGAACTTCTTACTGCTTGGTCAGATATCTTGTCTAAGTTTAGAGTTTTAGATAATACTCCTCACATCTCAATAAGATCTCCAAAGCTTGGATTACCTTACTTTAAACTTCTTTACCACTGATGTCTTTGGTATGTTTCTTAGTTGTTTCTTGGTCTTTCTGATGCTGATTATTCTCTCAGTAACCCTCTGTGGCCTTCACAGAGCAATTGGATTTTTCCTGAGCTTGCGTTGCATACAGAGGGAGTATAATTATTGAATTATTGATTAGAGAAGTTCTGAAGTCATTTGACTGCACTTTGTTTCACTTAAGAGTATAAAAGGAAATGGTTTTGATATAAATGGACAGCTGACTTTATTTATTTTTAATTGTATATATTTTTGAAAACCATGCATCTTATCCCTTTCATTTTCAGAATCATGCACTATATTGTGTTGTTTCTTCACATGCATAGAAGTGTGAGGGTGTAAGATGACAAATTGATAAAAATATTTCAAGGTTTATGACTACTTTGGCAAACTACTGTGAATAAGACAAAAATGTAACTATTATAATGTGTGAAAATCAAAATGAGCCTTGTTCATAGAAGCACATTTTAAAAAGGGATCTCACAATCAAGGAAAACTTGCACATTGTTTATAAAAGAAAAAAAACCAACAACCCTGACTCAGCTATACCCCAGCTGAAAATGGTTTTGTTCTTATTTGTAGTGTGCTCGAGGGTCAGAGGTAATCATCAGTGCAATAGCTCATTGTATGCATCATTGAAAAATCTTTACTGTCCAAAATCTTATTATAGTGTAAATTTATCATAGTGTATCACAGGAATTATTGTTGTCATAGCCGATACCTCACAGTGCCGCGTGCTGCTCTGGGTTGCGACAAATGAAAGCTATATGTGCACAGCGTGTAGATGTGGAATGGTTTTATTTCCTAGGGTGCAGTACATTGTTCTCAAGTGACCTTGGTCCTGATAGGATTATTGAGCAGTCTGCATGTTGACCATATATGGAGGAGAAATAAAATTATTGTAGAAGTTGTGAACAATTTTTGATCTTTTTGAAACCTGAGCTTTGAATGGGCAACAGTTTCTTACATCTGTCAGTACATTTACTGTTTCTGTTTCTAAGGACACAAATGTGCATTAAATGTTTTTTTATTATTATTATTTTTTTTTATAGCAGCTCAACACAAATGTGAGAAACCACACACAAAATGGCTTAAATTGTCATTGAGTGACTTGCAAATCTGTCATACCCGCCACCATTCGGCTGGGAGAGACATTAAGTTTAGGGTCACAGCAGCACCATCAGCAGCAGCATGTTACCATTACTCAGTGCTTCTTATGTGTATACCTATCATACTAAAAAAAGATGTAAATGTACAAAAACCTTATTCATGGATGAAAGGAATGTGCATTAATAAAACTATCTGAAAACATGTCTATTTTTGTCTGGTTGTTTATCTTAAATGGGCCATATTTTTATTCTAAGACAGAACAAGACTCCAAATTTGGCTCTTTGCTGTTAGTAAATGTTGAACCAATTAGAATTAAATCTTCGCCTAGAAGATCCAAATGTTTACTTCCATGGTAATGGAAGTAAACATTTGGACTATTTTTTAATGGCATTTCAACAAAAAATTTATCAGTTTAAATACAGATGTACACATGTGACTCCATTATGGATATTCTATAATCAACACAAGGTCAAAACTACAGGTTCAGGTTCATCTGTCACTTGTTATTTATATAACCACCTCAATATTTGATTACAAGTTCTTAAGCATCATTCCAGATTCCAGATATAGTAAATAATTAAATAAAATGACATCAGACTTATTTAGCTCTTTATTAGGAAAGTCAAAGACTCTTTACAATGTAATCATTTTATTCACAAGTATAAGATTTTAAACGTAATTATGAATTTATTAATTTTTTACATTTTGGTAATGATGAATTGATATGTTTACATGGAGTGTCCATTAAATTATCATATTTACTTAATAAATGTAAACAGCTGTCATAAGACCCGGTGGTTGCAAATGTTTCTCTGGAAAAGGAGGAAGGATTTAACTGGCAGCTTTAACTAGCTTAGCTACAGCACTAATGCTGATGACAAGATTGCTCGCATAACAAGTTTGCATGCAAAATTGTTAGGAAAACTTAGAAAGGTTTGACTTAAGGTTTAAAATGTTACTCTTTCCAAAAGCATCTTACGCCTTAATCACAAACCAATTAGGATTTCAATCATATTTAAAAATCTTTTCACAAGAAAAGATTCAGGTTTCCAGTTGTCTGTTTAATCTCAGGTATGGATTTCTGCTGACAGAAAAGGTGAAAAGAAAAAGTCAAATGCAAACTTGAAGGCTCTGACTGTTGTTCGCCTGAAGTCTCTCTCGATCTTCACCTGCCTGCCTCCAGTCAGCCATGAAGAAGCACAGTCGAGGCAGTGGATAGCTTTGAGCTCAAAGGCCGGAGCCTTTGCTCCTAAACGTCCGTCCAGCTTAGTACTGAATTCTACTATGTTACCAGGTTTCAGATTGAGCAGAACTTGTCTAAACTCATTGCTGGCCATAAGAATAATATCTCTGGCTGCGTCCTGTGCTCCTGAGCTTCCATCTTGGATAATTCCCACCGTCACTTCAAATCGATAACTATCAAAACGCTTGACGTGGCAGGTGTGCTTGGCTAAAGCCTTAATTTGACACAACTCCTCTTCTTCTTGCGTTTTAAGCAGTGTGGCCAGAGAAACTGGACCCGACAAAGAATTGTTTGCTATTTCTGCTGCTGTTGAGTTTGCCAGTGATGTATCCTTTCGATCACACTTGGGGTATGTCTCACCATACAAGCAGCGCATCCAGTCCCCAATAAACACTGGCAGCATATTAATGACCGACTGTGCACCGTTCTCTGTCTCAGCAATCCGGACGTGTCTAAAGCACCCAGTCCAGGTGACTCTGTGCCCTTGCAGGTGACTGCAGAAGATCTGAGTCTGGGCCATGCCTTTGCTTTCCCAGGCTGGAGGCCCACAAGCCTGGCTGTACTGGTTCCATGTCAGAGTGGAGTTGTACACCTTCTGTCCCTCTGCATGGTATACATATACCGAGAACAACAGGATCACCATGGAAATGCAGAGTAAGATGAATTTAACTGGACCCCAGTGTGTAAATGAGCGCAGAACATCCAAAATAGACAGACTGAACCGTGTCCAGAGCCGCAGAGTGACAGGAATTGCACATATCACCAGGGTCACGATCATCTTTGTCAACTCAAGCTCTATGAACCATTTAACCAACTGGATGAAGAGCATGATGGCAAGGCCAAACACCAGAACAGGGAGTGCAAACAGGAAAAGGAAGTATGCCACGCAGGTGCGGATTAATCCAACAGCAGAGGAATTTTGTAGGAGGACCACTGAAAACTCACACCACATGAAGCATACAAGATATGGGATCAGGAAACAGTAGGTCCCTCGAAATCCACGGGTTCTCGCCATGCTACAGTGAGAAGAAAGAAAGAAACATGCAAAATAATTATTAATGGCAAACCACGCAGGGCACTTTTTAGTACACATAATCGGTTTATCTGCCAGGTCAAATTCCACTCACCTGAAAAACAGGTAGAAAAGGTAAATATATAGAAGGCAGGGGATGCTGAGTTTCAGTACCACAGATTCCCCAAGTGGCACTGTGGTAAATGTACGACCAAGAAAACGAAGTCCTGTCATGTCCTTTGGCAGTAATTGTGTCAGGCAACACAGATTTGAGGCTACCTAAGATGAACACCCAATCATATTTTAGTAATACAATGTTATGAATATAAAAGCACAGCATTCAATTTCAAAATTTGCCTCAGAGTCTCTGTTTTTTTAAGGTGTGGACTTGGACTGGGCCTTTCTAACATTCTAAATATCAACAGATGATTCTACTTAAACTGTGCAGCTCTGCTGCTGCTCCAGGGTTACTATCAACCCTTACGTTGGTACCTGTGCCTTTCAGTCTAGGTACCAATGTATAGTTTCATAGTTGTTTTCTATACTTTAAATTCTTTGATCATGGACTGACTAGAACTTTGTGAGGTGTCCAGTGATCCCTGCCCTGTCTGATTTTTCAATTGGTCTTTTTGGTACTTATTATTCACTAATGTTCTCTCAGAGCCTTTAAAACTATACATGTGTCACATATAACACAACTAGAACACTTGCTTTGTGGTTCTGTTGAGACCAAATGTGAATATGTTTAAGGTTGAATGGAAAGAGTACAGAAGTATTTTTGATCCAGTTGCCGATCAACCAAATAACTTCTCAACTTGTAAAAAAAAAAAAAAACACAGTCTAACATAAAACAGAAATTAAGTAAAGTGATCAATCTAAGTGTGAGATAATTGCTTTGAAGGTCACCTCATAAACATCAAATATACTTGCAGTTAATCTAAAAAGTGTGATTTAAATCAGATACCTCTATTAAGATTGCATGGCGTGCATATGCTGCTGCAGCTGGGCTGAGGCTGTAATAGCCGAGGACTGTGAAGAAAATTGCCACGGTGGAAAGCTCAGAACAAGGGATCCATTTCTTGTCAGCAACAGGGAAGGAGAAAATCACAAAAAAGACGGAAAAGATAAAGTAAAGGTATTGCTCCAGGTTGTTCCAACCAAAGTTGGTCTCTGCCTGCTCCACATCAAGACCTGGTTCAAAACGAGTCAGCAGGGATGTCAAGGCTTTGAAGTTCTCCCATGTCTGGAAAGAAGAAGCATGTTTGTCCATTTATTTGATTAAGCCGATTTGAATTCCATACACCATCATGAAAGAGGAAAGTCTTATTTTAACCTTGCTGCTCTGGAAGATCCTTAGAGTGCAGATAATCATGGCAATAAAGGAGAGGTAGAAGACAAGCAGGGGTATAACGAAAGCAAACAGGTCCACTGTCAGGTTGCTGATGATAAAGAAGAAAATAAGGGCATTGACATGCTGCGTAGGGATGAGTGTGCTCAACCACTGGACACCTGCCCTGGATGCCCAGTCAAACAGGTGCTCCTTCATCTCAATAACTGCATGAAGTGGGTATTGCAGCATCTGAGGTGGACAGGAAGAAAAGAAGAGGGAACGTATCATGTACAAACCAAGAAGAGTTTGAAAGGAAAATTTATGAAAAGAAATGAAGTCTCTACATTCTCCCAGTCATTTTACCATCAGGTGTGACTTCATGGCATTTGTCTGGTTGGCGTTCGGCAGCATCCCACTGTAACCAAAGCTCCAAGAATGTTTCTGGACCTTTTTCAGTTCTTTAGGAACTACCCCTGATTTGTCCTTGAACACATAATCACACAAGCACACTGTCATCATAACACAAGTATGACATAAATAAGCATTTGTTAGGAAAAAGGCAGCTTTACCTTCCCTTTTCCATCCAGCAGGTCAGGACTTTCAGTTTTTGATGAGGCCTGGCCTCCATTTTGAGGGACAGTAGGGACAATGCCTTGTGCATACTTTTTTGTCATTTCAACAAAGTCATCCAGATCCACCAACTGTTTGGCTGTGAAGTCCATAATATGCAATTTTACAAAAGAACACATTCTACTCTGTAGCTTCTTGAATTTTTTTATTTGTATACTTACTGTCAGTGCTGACCATGCTCTCTAACACTTTCTGGGTCTGGCCCGAAGTAGGAACAGGGATTCTGCTTGCTGTGCCCCCTGCTGGTGAGAAATACCCACAAATCCAATGAATGGATGCGGGCATGCAGTGGGATATTTGAAGACAACTTCAAACATTGAAATAACTAAAATGTCTATTTGGAGAAGAGTATAGTACTGCAGACACAACTGATATTGCATTACTATATATTCTGCAACTGTTTCTGTCACCTACCTGGCACTGTGTTGACCTGGCTAACATTTTGGAGCAGCTCAGAGACAGCCACTTTTTTCTTCCTGTCTGGGTTGAGCCTCCAGTACATCATCATGGCTGCTTTGCGTACTGCCAGCTCAAACTTGCCCTCTTTTGACAACTTCCGCATGTCAGCCTCATTTTCTGGAGTTACTCCTTTTTTCTGGACCCAACAGCGCTGAAGAAGTCTCGCTGCGGACATTCTTCCCTGTTTAGCTGCTTTGATTAACCAGTTAACTGCCAGGCGGTTGTTGAGATCTGGGTCTTTCTCTTCAGCAAGCATTAAGAAGTGCTGACCCAACTGGAAGGTAAAGGGGGAGAAAGGGTTACTTTTGTTGAAGAGGGTTTACAGTTTCTTGCTTCACCACAGGATTTCACCACAGTTTGTACATGCACATCTTCAAACAAGTTTGTACATCTGCATACTTAAGAATACGTGTGAAAGATTCTGTGGTTAATTGTTCTGTTCCAATGTTGCCAATGTCAGAGCCACATAAAGACATGAATTCGAAACCCAGAATCCTGCAGTGCCATTGCTGTGTATGTTTCTGTCTCAGCTAAGTAACAGGAGCAGCTGAGCACTCCAGGACATATCAAGTGTCTGTTTTCTAATCTTAACCATCTTTACATAACTTTCTTCTCACACAGTTGTGAGTTCTGAAACATATAAAAAAAAAATCATTTCACACAGTGTCACCAAGTCTTAGTAGATAAATGAACAAAACCAGGCCACATTTACCTAAGTATGTACAAATAATGATTCACGTGTTTTATTGGGTATGACAGATTATTTAATATAAGAGACTTTGATAGAACTATTATCCTATTGTTATCTGTATGCAAAGATGTGTCTGAAAGATGACTATCCACAGAAAAACATGCAATCTGCAACATTTCAGTTTTCTTTGAGACTCACAATTTAAGCATTCAACAATTTGTGACAAATTGAGAAGATTCTGCAAAGAAGTTTTTTTTTAAAATGATTTATCAGCAGGGAGAGTTGTTTTGTAAAGTGGAATCCAGAGATCATGTTGCAGGTGGCAGAAATAGAAACCCCCCACAACTGAGTCATCCAGCGAGACTGACAACAATGCCAAGTGTCAGTCTGCGTGTATGTGCGTGTGCGCGTGCGTCGGTGTGTGTGTGTGTGTGTGTGTGTGTGTGTGTGTGTGTGTGCGTGCGTGTGCGTGTGTGTGTGTTTATGCAGACCCGGGTCTGAGCTCTGGCATCACCAGTGTTGGCCTTCTCCTCCATCTGTGCCACAGTCAGGTCTTCTAGTTCTTCATCTTAAATGGCAACAAACAGTGTTATTAGACATTGAAGTAAATTTTATGAAACTATTTCTTCATGAGTTGGCTGATAGGTAAAATGATCTTGTATCAGTGTTACTAAGCATGGATAACTCTGGACTCACATTTAAGTGACAGTCAAATTGTGCCAGATATGCATCCTGTAACTCAAGACAAAAAAACCTGAAAGGTGGAGTAAACGTGAAACTGTGAAACTTTAAACACGTCTGGCGTGAGAATCTATAATATGATTAAAGTTAAGAGCTCAAGCAGCTTGATGACCAGACAGCTAAAATGTTACATCTGGACTTGCTTATTTTTATGGACAGGTCCTCTCTCTGGAATGTCCTTCATCACAAAGGTGTCTTTTCTTCAGATGCCAGAGATTCGTATGTATAAAGCTCATGAGCTGTATCTCAGATCTGCATTTTAGATTCACCTGCAGAAGTCTCCAACTATTACATATTATAAGAATCACTGTATTTTAAACAAGAAATTGATCCTGGATTGGAATCATGGTCAGAGCCTTCTTGTGCAGTTTATGTTCTCTCTCAGCATGCATGGTTCTCTACAGGTAATCCAGCCTCCCCCAACAGTCCAAAAGCATAGGTGTTAGATAAATTGACCAAAGTAAATTGCTATTAGGGGTTTCTGTGTTGGACTGAAAAGACATCACTTCCAATCACCCAGAGACTGGTGGAGATGGTACCACATTAAAAGGAGTGAGCAAAGCGAAGAAATCTGCCTTTTTTCATTGATGTAGCTTGATTTTACTACTATGATTGAAGTCACTATAAATGAGATGTAATTTTGGTTTTATTCTTTATTTATTTTGTCTTTTTATAATTGCTGTGAATGTTATGCATACTTAAATCCAACTTCTTAATAATCACCTTTACTAGTTGCATAGTTTTCCATACTCTGGTTAGACTGTTGGTTCTTCATGTGCCCCAAATGTTTTGACTTATATTTGATCATATTAATGGCACTCTATTGGCATTGATTTAGTGTCTGATGGCTGGTTCCATAAATATTTCATAATAAATAGAAATAACAAATACAGAAACAGATTTAGACTTGCGTTGAAAATGCAATGGGAAGCTTTTGAGAAAGACTATCAAAGTGATTTCAAGTAATCCTGAAAAATTTTTGCTTTGGTGATCAAATTAATCAATGAATTAGCCTGAACTCGTAAAAATTATAGTAATGATATATTTTAGCCTAGTAAGTCTGTATGCATGGAAATGGGCAAAGACTATTGCAAACAATCTTTCAACTTCAATCAGAAACATAATCACAAGTGAGTTTCTCTTTCGAAAAAATTATGATGTTGATATTAGTGTGATTGGCGGCACAGTGGCGCAGTGGGTAGCGCTGTTGCCTTGCAGCAAGAAGGTCCTGGGTTCGATTCCCGGCCCGGGGTCTTTCTGCATGGAGTTTGCATGTTCTCCCTGTGCATGCGTGGGTTCTCTCCGGGTTCTCCGGCTTCCTCCCACAGTCCAAAAACATGACTGTCAGGTTAATTGGGCTTTCCAAATTCTCCCTAGGTGTGAGTGTGTGTGTGTATGGTTGTTTGTCCTGTTTGTCTCTCTGTGTTGCCCTGCGACAGACTGGCGACCTGTCCAGGGTGTACCCCGCCTCTCGCCCGGAACGCAGCTGGAGATAGGCACCAGCAACTCCCGACCCCGTTAGGGAGAAGGGTGACGGAAAATGGATGGATGGATATTAGTGTGTGTAAATGCTGGTCAAATGTTGAGGTATTATAATGTTTCAAGAATAACAAAAATGACTTTAACTTAGATTAACAGTTTTTGTGTGAGATCTTATGATCTCACAGAGTTACTGTGAGATCTTTTTAAAATAAAATTGTATAGCCCAAATAGTTTCCCATTTATCTAAATGAACAGTAAACTTGGTAGAGGGATTTTTTTTTATTCACCTCTCTGTTATATAAACTTAAGTAGGAATCATCTGTCTTTGTTAACACGTTGCTAACTTAATTTAAATGGAGTCTCACCATCTTCTTCATCATTTGCATCCTCTTCCTCTGCTTTCCTGAGTCTCTCCTGCATTATCACCCGCTTAGCCACGGAGGCAAAGCTGCGTTTTGTGGGAGTAGCTCCAGAGGGGGAAGTGTTGGAGCCAGAGCCAGACGATCCAGGACAGATAGATTCAAGCTTTGCAGAAGATGACATGCTTGTTGTTTTGGAGACAGACGTGTTGGAAGAACCTGGTTGAGGTTTTTCAGTTGTCTCTCCAGACAAACATTCTGAGGACACAGATTCAGCAGAGGACACTGGCTTTGATTTATCCAAATGAATAGTTTGTGTGGATGATGAAGAGAAATCAAATAATTTTCTGGGACTTGATGGAGATGTTGATTTGTCAGGCTGAGGAGGTGCAGCAGGTTTATTAGATGCAGGGGGAGAAGAAATCTGTTTAGGAGCTGGTGAGGGTCCCTTCAGGACAGAGGAGGATGGAGATCCAGAATCCTTCTCCATTTTTCCTAAAAGATTCAGAAAGATTCAAAAGCATGTGTCAGGAAGATTCATGAAGATTCAGAGTGGGAAAAGGTTTTATGAGATAATGAAATAATGTTTTTAGTTTTAAAAATGAAAATCATAAAACAGCTAAAATATGGAATAGACGGAGTCTTCGTTTTTTTTTTTTTTTTTTTTTTTTGCTGTAGTGGCCTTTATTTAACAGGAATGTGGGCAATGAGAGAGGGGGAAGACATGTGGGAAAGGTCACTAGGCCGGGAATCAAACCTGCGACAGCGTCAAGTACTGAGGCCTCCACATGTGGGTTGTGCTTAACTCTTGCGCCACCACAGCACCCTGGAATAGATGGAGTCTATGAGATTATTTTTTTGTGTATAAAATTTTCCTTTTGGCTCTAATACCTTTTCTTTTTTAATTACTGATTTTTTTGTTTTGGTAAAAATATTACCCAAGGTTTTTTGACTTCATATTTAACATTTTACTGATTAAACAAGGGTCAGAGTTAGGAGTTAAAGGTGCATATTCTACATAAAAATGAGTACAAAAACAGTCTGTTTAGAATTTTGGGAGACACATAGAATTGAGAAACATGTACAGTCATATTCAGTAATTATATGCTTTAATTACATTCCCATTTCTGTGTAAGAAAGTATTTTTAGTGGTCTGGTGTAATATTCTAATATCAAACGTCAGTTGTCATAATTAATGGAAACAAAGGCCTGAAATTCAATCTGTGTGCAGTTAAGCTGTGCAATACATCTCTCTTAGT
Organism: Poeciliopsis gracilis; assembly: GCA_911649635.1. NCBI lineage: Eukaryota > Metazoa > Chordata > Actinopteri > Cyprinodontiformes > Poeciliidae > Poeciliopsis > Poeciliopsis gracilis. Next base: position 1,205,668 of record CAJVRI010000128.1, read on the forward strand.
GAATCGAGTATTAATAATAACTTGTCAATAATATCCCAAGTTTTTGAACAGGTCTGTAGTAGATCTGATACATGACTTCACAAATGAATAAAAGTGCCTGTAAACCACTTACTTCTGCACCAAGACTGCGCTCACACAAAAAAAAGTACTTACCAACTAAATGTTCCTGATTAGCCCTCCTGGATTCATATGTTTGATTCCATGTTCTGTACAAGAAGGACCCCAGTAAGAAGACACTCACAGGCTGCTGTCAAACTAGTCTACAAACAGCACCACAACTTTACGGCCCGCCCACTCCTAAAATAGGCTCTCCAATATGAGACGGTCCAACGAACAGCAAAGAAAATAGCAACGTATTAAATAATACCAAGCACAGTGAATAACTCAGACATGTGGAAAGCAAATTGTCCTGAAATGAATTGGCTTATATTCGGTGGGAACCTGTGATTCTGGGGCTGGAGTCAGTGAATGAACTCCTGCAGTGTTACAGCCGCTGCAGGGGTTCAGAGTTAAGAAGCCAAGAGTTACTGATTCCATTTGAACACCTCTAGATTTGATACGGAAACACTTTGTTTCAACACTGGATTTTCTAATAATATACACCCCAGAGTTACATAAACAGAATCAGACTCTATTAGAGTGAAATTAATTCTGCTTTTGTTTAAGGTCTACTAACACCAAAAAACATTTAACACTTTTGAATTTTCTTCCAAAAGAATTTGCTGTAGCTGTGTGGTTATCAACCCAGTACTAGCAAGGTGTACCTAATAAAACGGCCAAGGAGAGTATTTGGAACATTTAGAGGACTAAAGCATTTGTTTTTGAAGGGAGGCTATTATTTATCCATTCTAAATTCTGATGGGATTTAGGGTCTTACAGACGGCATGATTTGGATTCAACAAAGCAGTAGAGCTATTTTTAATTCTTGAATGAACTCTATGCTCACTTAAAGAAATCTAGGCGAACAGTGCGTACTCATCCAGAAAACACATGGATCACTGGCATCCCCCATGTTGCCCGCAGATGTGGGTTAAAAGACATGCTTCTTTAATCTGCAACCAAAGACAACAGGAGACCTCCAGTGCTTTTATTTATCTTCTCTATTTGGTTAATTCAAGTACTGAAAAAAAAAAAGCTTTTTTTTTTTTTTTTTTTAAACTGGAGAGCTTCATTATCACTGATGTGTGTGGCAAAAATAAAAAAAAAAATATCCCAGTTAACAATTTCACACATCACTGCACTGAATGAGTGCGCCTGCCTGAAGAGGCGGGACCGTGACCCGCTTATAGACGTAAAAAAAAAAAAAAAGCAGAATTGTCTCCGTCGCTTCAGACAGAAGAAGCCACCATCATGTCTGACTGCAGGAGGCAGTGGAACCGGGAGGATGAGCTGCCGGTCTACCTCGCGGGTCCGATCACCACCGGGCCGAACCAGCGCAAATCCTTCGGGATGTTCAGTTCCGTGGAAGGGGCGTTCGACAGCAAGACCATTGACTTCGACAACTACGCGGTGGGCAGGAAGGGGAGCCGCACCCCGAGAAGCGGGAGCCGGGAGAGGGTCTTGGAGACCGGTGACCCTGTGGGGAAGACACCCGGGGAGGCTCGAGAGGGACCGAGGAGCAGCCCGGGCGGGGAAGCAGATGATGCTCAGAGCGGCGTGGAAGTACGATTTACATCGGAGAAGGAAAGCCCTAATGAAAAGGTATGGCGATCATTTTTGTTGCTTTTCACCAAATACAATTCACCAACACTGAATAGGCCGGAAGCACTTAATGCCTCTTAAAATGCCTGGTGACCTATCTGCTCCGTACCAAGCAAGAAGAAATTTCAATCACTTTTATTAAAAAGAAGAAAAAAAATATATACATATATATTTGAGGCTATGGTTCAATCTGCATAAATAATAAGCTATTTTCTGCATTGCAGTTTATTTTAGTGTACGCCTGCGTGGCTTTCAGCAGCCTCCTCCCTCCTAAAAAGATGCGAGCTGCAGATAGAGGTGCCTCATATGTGGTGCTGAAATGGACAGCGACATGGTACATTACCCACACACGGTACTGTTTCCGCGTTGCCAGGTCGGGCAACTCGAGGTATGCGTGGAATTTGTCAATGCCCCGAGAAAAGACAGTGGAATGGAGTTGTCAAAGGACATGGTAGAAAGCATGCAAGTTTAACGTATAAAAAGGAAAAATATTCATATCTTGAAAGTTATTTTGATAGAGTCGCAATATGAAGTTAATTTAACAGAATCTGTACCTGGAATTCAAAATATGCATGTAGAGAAAATCAAGGGAGAACCAAAAACGTATTATTATTATTTTTCAAAAAATATAGTGTTGTATAAATATTTCTTGTCCCAACTTCAAAACCTTCGCTACAAACAAAGGCTGACATTTTGCTGACCTACTTTTTAAAATGTATTTTCTAAATTACATCCCAGCAAGTGACAACAGCATCTGAATTATGTAGCATTTTATATAACATGGTTATGTATTGTTTTCCACATGTATTTACAAACAGTAGCAGCTGTTAATGCAATGCTGGATTCAGTAACTCAATAGACCACTATTGCAATAAAGCAATAAGATTTAAAATGAAATCTTCTGTCAGTTTTAAGTGGGAAAAGTCTGGAAATTTGCAGATTTTCTCTGTCATCTTGAGAAAAGTACTGAAAGTAAACATTGCCTAGCAAGTAACTGCAACGTGAAGGATGTGTCTTACAATAATTCCACATTGGGATTTATCCTGACTAAAAGCAGTGTTGGCACTTGCAAAGAGTATTACCAGAACCAAACGTTCCCTAAATACCCCATTGATTTGAGGAACAAGAAGTAAGTCAATTGATATTCATCTGATTATCAAATGATGTAATCAATAACCTATCATTGGTTCACTAGGTGACAGTAAAATGCGGAATGTAAAGCGCTCAAGTAGCTATAGCTATAAGAAACTTGAGAGAGTGTGGTGGACTCTACAAGTGAGCCCCCAAAATGAAACGCTGCCCAGAGCCTCGTTCAGCCTTGGTCAGGCTCTGCTGTCAGGTGAGCTGTTGCGTGCAGCCCCGTTGCCCGCACGCGCAAAGCCACGCTCGATCTCGTCACTCGATCTGTCACTCACGTGCGTAACGCAAGCCGACGCAGCCGGACGGCGGTGGCTTCATGGCTCTCCGTCTCTGCGTCCACCGAAACAAATTAAGCCTAAACTAAGTCCTAGTGAAAGAAAGTCAGAGGAGGGGCATCCATCCAGGATATATCCGGGGCTTCTGGACTCAGCTTCTGAGTTGGACCGCCTGAGGGGGGCAGAGGAGACTTAGGGAGCATGTCTGAGAGCAGCTATCAGGGGAATAACTGCATCCCCCATCAGACGGTAAGAGACCTACAAATCCCCGCTGCAAGGCAGAGAGGGGATTAAACTCTTAGTGAATGGCAAAGAACACCAGGGCCTTTTGTGTATGTTGCTTCATTGCGAATTGAAGATAGCTGACAGTTTCCCCCTCTGTCTAATAAAGTACACTTCATGGTCTCTCTCTAGCTTGGATAGTGTTGCATAATCCTGTCGCTTGTGGGATTAAAGCAGCTGACGTGACGGGAGAGATCGAGAGCCGAAACCACGGAATAAAGTACAGCAGCTCTGGTGTGAGGCATCGTCCTAAAACTGTATATGTCACACATTTGATCAAAACATGGGCTGTTATTATGTAGAGAGAGGATTTATTCATCCTTTTGAGAAGATAAAAGATGATTTTCATGGAGGGTGTCGTGTAGTGTAGAACCACGGGTAATCACTGGTTACCATAGAGACCCAGCATCTTTTCATACTCTGTTGCCAGGCACCCTCCATTGTGGAACAGGGTGTTTATGCTAGTATGACCGCAAAAAAGCTTCTCTTGAATATTTTAAATTTTTAACCTTGATAACGAGTTCTTTCATAAAGATTCTAGCTCCACCATGGTAAAGCCTGTTAAATTGTGTTGTGTTTTAGATGCATATGGAACATATAGTTTTTGGTTCAGGATTAATTGATAAATACATAGTCATACATAAATATTGTACCAGTTTATTATCCAAAAAAGACAGAAGCACATGTGATATTTGGAGAAGAAAAGTTTTTCCCAGAACATTCAATGAAAGGCTTAAAAATTCTACAACTATTACATCAGATTTCAAATGGTTTAAACCAAGCATTTTATCCTTGAATAGCTCTCATTTAGGACATGCTTTTGATGATCTTGTGTTGCACTGCATCAATTTTCCTATATACATAGCTGTAGGTTACATAAATGATTGCACAACACAGTATATCTAAATCCCAACACTTGTTTGTCTCTCCTCCTCCATGTCTCTCTGATCTGCTCTTCCTGCAGGGTGAAAATTTACTGATCAAAGGGGGTAGGATTGTTAATGATGACCAGTCTTTCTACGCGGACGTTTACGTCGAGGATGGGATCATTAAGTATGTATGAAGGAACAATATCTTAAGTTGTCACTGCTTATTTTCTGTGTAGACTAATGGAGAGTCTACAAATATTTACGCCTCTTGGATTTTTCTATGTCATCACAATATAATGACCGGCTTAACCTCATAGTTCCATCAAGAGCTGTGAATCTCTGTAGTGCATGCACAGTTAACATTGGCCTTTTGGTGCTTTTTTTGATTAATGGTCTCCCTGTCGTGCTGGGTGGATATTCATTCGGGCAGATCTGGAGTTCTGCCTTACCAATGTGTAGAGATGGATTGAAAAGTGCTCTGCTTTTTTCTTTCCTCGCCCTCATTCTTTTTTTTCCCCCATTATAAATTCTTTGCAGGCAGGTGGGGGAGAACCTGGCTGTTCCAGGTGGCGTCAAGGTGATAGAAGCTAATGGTCGTATGATAATACCAGGGGGAATAGACGTCAACACATGCCTGATGAAGTCCTACCTTGGCACACAGCCTGTTGATGATTTCCTTCAGGGCACCAAAGCTGCACTTGCTGGCGGCACCACCATGATCAGTGAGTGTTGACATTTTCAGCTCAGAATATCACAGGCAGGTTTATTCCCCATAACCATTAACATTTCCCTCCTTTTCAGTGGATCACGTGACCCCTCAGCCCGGTGACAGCCTGCTGGAGGCGTTTGAGCGCTGGCAGGAGGCTGCAGATAAAAAGGCTTGCTGTGACTACTCTCTGCACGTCGACATCCCCCAGTGGAACGAGAATGTTAAAGATGAGCTGGAACTGCTGGTGCAGGACAAAGGTATTCAGCTGATTTTGTTACTTCTTTATGATCCGTTAATTGCAATTCTTCACATAATTCTGGGTTAGGAGACATTTCTCATTAACATCAGGGATCGATTTAGAAACAATTCAGCCAAATGCTCAATCCTCTTACAGTCAAGACACAGTTTCAGTCACAACGCTGCTTTACTGTGCAGCTTTTCTCGTAATCCTTTTTCACTCTGCAAAGACAAACAGTTTACTTTGCGTACAGCTGTAAAGCAGATCATCCAAAGTAATGTGTTGTATTTCTTTTTATTGAAGTTGTGCTGTATTATTAGGCCCATATGTTAGTCATAAAAGATGCACCATGAATCTCATCAGAATGGAATAGGCATGAGCTAGAACAATAATTTCTAGCTGTAATAGTTTTGAGTAAAAATAATATGTAATCACAGACACACACAAAAATGCACAAAAATGTCAGACATTCTGTAACAAAATTAAACTACTTTTGTTAAATAGCATAAAATGCTGAAATAATGTAACCTCCCATCATTGCAGTAATAATAATGTTATCTGTTATGTTTTTTTTTAACCATATTTGTCTTAATAGAGCATTAGCTAAGGCTTGTGGCTCTGCTTAGGTGTTAAAGAATCCCAGTTTGCTTTAATATCAATACAGAATATTCAAATATATTGACAAACTTTGACTTTTCATCTGTTTGTAAACCATAATCAGGAACAAACCTTCAAAATATATCACTTTTTGTCACAGCAGGGTAGGATTTTACTTTTTGAACTTAGTTATCTTTTTGATGATATTCTTGATATTACTGATTTATTGTTGTTGTTTCCACCCGCTCTATCAAACCATCTCCTCTCTTGACAGGTATCAACTCCTTCCAGTTGTACATGGCTTATAAAGATTTGTACCAGATGACAGATGCTGAGGTAGGGTTTCTAATTAATGACATAACCCAAATAAAATACTCACAAGTTCAGTTATTAATAAAATGTTTTTCTTTTGTAGGTCTGAGTTTATGATACTTTATAACCTCCTTGTATTGATTTTCTCTATCTTCAGCTGTATGAGGCTTTCTCCTTCCTAAAGCAGCTGGGCGCTGTGGTGTTGGTTCATGCTGAAAACGGAGACCTGATTGCACAGGTAACTACTGCAGATTCTAGATTGCAGCCTCCCTGCCCCCTTACAGCTGAGAAATATTCATGTTATGTAACTCACCATCTTTCAAAAGGAGAATCAGAGGATTATTTCTGCTACTATAGCTGCAGAGGATGGCAGGTTTTATCTTTGGCTGGCATTAGTGCTGACTTTTAATATACTAATGATGATGATGTAATGGTGATTAAGATAGTAATGGTGATGATTTTGATGCTGCATGGAGCAGTGATTCATAACAGGACAAACCAGTATTTTAAATGAATGAAAGAGCAATTATGAATATTATTTGCATATTTGTTAACTCAATCACCATACTGAGATGTTATATGAAACAAGTGGCATGTGGAATAGAAACTATTTGAAGATAGTGTTGTCAGAAGCAAAGTTTTTGTCTCGAACTTCAAAGTCTTTCTTATGTAATACAATTAAAACTGTTATTGATACTTTTTGGTAACCACAGTCATCAAATGTAATGTTTGTTCAATAGTTTATTGCATGATATTTTCTTTATAACTTTGTAATTTAGTGTTTCTGTTATGTAAAGCACCTTGAACTGCCTCTTTGCTGAAATGTACTATACAAATAAAATTGATTGATTAATTGATTAAAAAGAACTTACAGTACCGTACAATGTTGTGAGTGGTGAGAGAGAATGTGAATAATTAAAAATTTTGTGCTTTAGGAACAAAGAAAAATCTTGGAAATGGGAATTACTGGCCCTGAAGGCCATCCTCTGAGTCGACCTGAAGAGGTAATTTTTTTGCTAGTATCAGTTCAGTGAACAGTCTCTCACTGAAAAACTCTAAAGTCTTTCTTTTTTCATAAAGTTGGAAGCTGAAGCAGTGTTTCGTGCCATTACTCTTGGAAACCGTGTGAATTGTCCCGTCTACATCACCAAAGTGATGAGCAAGAGTGCAGCTGAGACCATCACTCAAGCCCGAAGGAAAGGTACACTTTTCTTTTATTTCATTTATTCTTATTTTTAGGTTATTACAGTCAGGTAGTAATGATTGTCACATCTTCTTTCATTACGACAAAAGTTCAAAAGATGCATACACTTTTTAAGGGCATTGTAGTATTAAAGTATGCCACTCGTTGCTCTCAATAGTGTCTGCTTTTATCCTTCCTTAAGGTTCTGTAGTTTTTGGGGAGCCGATCACAGCAAGCTTGACAACCGATGGCTCTCATTATTGGAGCAAGAATTGGGCCAAGGCAGCTGCTTATGTGACCTCTCCACCACTGAGTCCTGATCCCACGACTCCAGACCACCTTCACACACTACTGGCCTGGTAAGAGGGAATCGGTTCTAATGCATTTTAATGGGCAGAGCTATTTAGTTTGTCTGGTTGGTAATGGTTTACTTCATTTTCTTTTTTTAAATATAAGACTTTACCACAATGACAACTGTGCATTAACATGGTGAACAGAAAAGAAATATCAAATTATTCTGGCATAATATTAAATATAATGCATATTATTCTTAATATCCATTAAATATAATACAGATTATATTTAATGCCAGTAAAAAATTAAAACAGATGCAGGAAAGGTGAAAACATGTGATGAGGCAAAGGGCAGGAAGGTTAGTAAGACTTACTTAAAAACATTAATTTAACTTAGAAATAGGTCAAACTTAAGTACAATGCTAAACATAATAATATAGAAAGTTAGAATCCCACATTAGGAAGGGGAAAAGTGCATAAGACCAAACCCACTTCTGCTCTCACCCCAGGCATCCACACACCCACCAGGAACTTCCAGCTGCACACTTTTGTCTGTCCCCAATACCATAAATAGCACCGGGCCTTGAAGCGCTCATCATCTGTTGCCTTGGATACCAAGTGCCTCCCTCCTTCTCCTGTTTTCCCTCTTCTTCTTTCTTCCACACTGCTGTTATGCCCTTCATGTGTATCTCCAGCTTCTTGAAGCAGTTCCATGCTGTCACTCTGATAGTGGGAAAAGAGTATATTCTTAGCGTCTTCATCAGAGATGAAGAGTACTTTCTGTCATTTCTCAATGAGGACTATTATTGCTGTAATAAGCACTCTCTTGGCATTAGTATGCTGATCAAACAATAATCACTGTAATTAAGGGTTAAGTAATATGCCTGTCATCAGAGCTTTACTTTAAACCAAGTGCTCTGAGTTTGCTGTCTTGTGCAAAAAAATAGATTAAGTAAGTGTTTGTGTTCTGCTGCTTCTGATATAGTATATATTTATGCATTAAATGATACTCTTGTTGTTGGCACTGCAGCTACATTGCACCATTCAAACTTGTTCAGCTGGCTGATTTTATGTTGCAAACCTCTTCCTGACGTTCACTTAAATCACAGGCTCCATGGGGACACCTGGCGGCCAACATACAAAACAAATCCTCAATTTATGTGACTTGATGAATCAGCTTGAATTTCTGTATTCAGTGCACAGCAGAAGTATTCAAATCGCTTAAGGTTTTTCACATTTTCTCCCATCACAAATACAGACAAACGTGCTTTGCTGGAATTCAATGTCACACATCGAAACAACTACTGTAAAAAAAACCTAGCAAAATGACATAGTTTTCAACATTTTTACAAATACAAATCTCAAAATGTGGCATTGATTTGTATTCAGCCCTCTTTACTGTACCACACCTAAATAAAATCTACTATGACCAGCTTCCTCTCTACCTACTGTTCTAGATATTTAATCTCAGGATAAATTCAGATATTGAACATTGCTGAACAAACAGTTGTGGAGTGATTTAAAGCAGAGCTAAAGTATATCCTAAGTTTTAATCTCTTTACTATTCAATTCATCATCAAAATAAAAAGTAAACACAGGACATACTTGCACCTAGTCATTCACAAAACTACCAGCTAAAATATATCGAAGCTTGTGACTCTAAGGAACAGCACATTTCTGATTTTGTCCATTGATCTCTTTGCCTCCCTGTCACAGTGGGGACCTTCAGGTGGTGGGGAGCGCTCACTGTGCATACAACACTTCCCAGAAAGCAATTGGCAAAGAAGACTTCACCCTGATCCCAGAGGGGACCAACGGAGTCGAGGAGAGAATGGGTTTTGTCTGGGATAAGGCTGTGGTGAGCAACAACACCCTTTGTGTTTCAGTGTATTCTTCATAACTCAAAGGTTTTTATTTTGTGTGTGACCTTCTTTAAATTCACCTATTTTCATACTAAGGCCATGGGAAAAATGGATGAAAACCAGTTTGTTGCAGTCACTTCAACCAATGCGGCAAAAATCTTCAATCTGTACCCACGGAAGGGACGCATAGCCGCAGGCTCTGATGCGGATATCGTCATATGGGACCCTGACAATGTGAAAACCATCACAGCCAAACTGCAGCAATCAGTAAGAATATGAATAAATAACAAAAGATGTAAAAATACATACCTACATGTCTCTAACAGAACAAAGTCTGATCCAGTAGCAAGAGGCAGAATTTAGATGTTTTTGTGGGGTTAAAGATGTTTCTAGACTAAGCACCACTAAAAACAAATTGAATTCATTAAAGGAACATTATTATTATTTAAAAAGGGAAGTAGAAATTTAAACCATCTGAACAGTAAGTTATCAGAAAAAGTGGTTGCGACAGCTTTAGCAAGGGAAGTTCAGTTTATTCCTATTTAAATTGGGGTTCAATAAATATTTAATCAAAAACCATATAAAACCTGAAGAAAACAATACACTATAACAATGAAGCAAGAGTATTCTGAGGAAAATTTACTTTTGATTAGCTGCCTAAAATATTTCACCAGAACCCCTTTAAATATGCAAATCTGCTTTGAGCAGAGCAACACAATGCTGTTTTTAATGTATTCAGACTGCATGTTGGATCGTAAAAAGACCTCATGTCCTGAAGCCAGCCTGAGGGGTGAATAGGGGTGAATAATCCCTCATTCACCCCTCAACGTTCCCTGCATTAAGGCAATATCCCCTCCCCCCCATCACTTTCACCCCTTTGTCAAAATGCATGCTGTAAAGCAAGATGGAAGAAGTCTTTCTCTTTCCAATACAGGCTGCAGAATACAACATCTTTGAGGGTCTGGAGTGCCGTGGTGGCCCAGCACTGGTGATGAGTCAAGGTCGGATAGTTTACGAAGGGGGCAAACTACAGGCTCAGCAGGGCACTGGCCGGTTTCTGCCACGCAAGCCCTTCCCTGACTATGCTTACCAGCGGGTCAAATGTAGGAATCAGGTAAAATATAGAGTTTTAAAATGAATAGCACTCATTATACATTGATTGTATCTTAAGCATTGTAAGTTCAGCATTACATCTCCATTTAAAATATTTTAGTAGTGTGCTTTGCTATGCAGGGATGAGACAAGAATTAAGGCATGCTAAAATTAAGATAATGAAATCTGCTGAAATTGGTGTGTGCAATTTGAAGTAGTAACTTCTTGCATTATTTTAGATTAGCATATTTATGTTAATCAGAAAATGCCTGGGTTTACTCAGTGATCTTCAGATTAATACATAAAGGAAATGCAAACAAATATACCACTATAGTGTTTTGATTAACTGTATCATGTAGAGTGATTTTGAGTAATTATTTTCCCTTTCCTAGATTTTCTAATTTTTGAGGATATTTCTCCAATAGGTAAAGAACCAACAGGGTGTCACCCGAGGGATATATGATGGCCCTGTGTATGATGTGGCTCCTACACCCAAATACATCACCCCCTCTCCATCTGCCAAGACTTCACCCACCTCTCACCAACCACCACCAATACGCAACCTTCACCAATCCAACTTCAGCCTTTCAGGTTCAATAAATAATTCTATGTCTTTTATATTGAAACATTTTTTTCCCCCAAGTTATTATTAGCAATTCTAGTTCCTTTACCTGCAATATAATGGTGCCATGTTGCTGTGGGTTTGTAAGTGAAGATGTAAGCAGCGAACAGCTAATTAAATGGAACCCCTGATTTAGTTGATTTTAACTATTTAAAACAACTCAAATGTTTATGTCTGGGAGATACAATATATTCACTATCTTCATTTATAGATATTTTCTCAGTGAAACAACAGAAATAATGGAAGCTATCAGTTTTATCTGTCAAACTTTTTAAATTGTGTTGGGCCAATTTCTATACAAAATTGTCATATAGTGATGTGGTGGAGATGGTGAGGCAGACGCTGGAGGCCCAGGTAAGGTGAGTGGTGTAGATTTATTAACAAAAAAACAGTCCAAAACAACAGTCAACAAGTTATCAATATGACATGAAGGGTGATTGATAGGGCTGGTTTTTAAAAGAAAGAACAAAATATAATAAAATGGAGCAGTTGTTTTGTATTTGTCCAACAACATTACAATTTGAGATGTCTTAACAGTCCATCTATGGAGCTATATTTAGTCAGCGCTAACTTTCCTCACAACTCACTATGATGGCATACTTAAATTGTGGGTAAATGGATAGGTTATTGATAATTACTGGACCAAAGCCCACTTAATAAAAAGCTTGTCTGAACTGTTACGTTTTTGATTTTTGTAACTAATATATATTTTTTAATTTGTCTGGTTTTTCCGTAGGTGCTCAGATTGACGACAACATCCCTCGTAGGTCTGGCCACCGCATCGTAGCTCCCCCTGGTGGTCGCTCCAATATCACCAGCCTTGGCTAAAGGCTTGGCTCTTCATGAGCCATTGCTGGTTTGGGATTTCACCTTTTGAGAGTGCGTGAGTGTAGAAGTGTGACTGCCACAAAACATTACCTTATTGTCCACTCCATGATTGTTGTTTTTACAGCTTTGCACTAAATTTAAGAGTGTATGATTCACAATCAGACACCTATTTAAAATCCTTTTTCAGGAGAAACGTAACACTAGTAAGACTAGTCATGATATTGTTTTGTTTTTCCTTTTAAGCACGACTTTCTCTTTATACTTCCTTACTGTCCACAACCTACTTAGCAAGTCTGCTCTGACATGGTGCTACTTTTCCACCACCAGGTGGACTGCAGAAGATCTAACTTATTTTGTATTTTATCTGCTCTTAGTTTGAACACATTTAGATGATTACTTAAGTTTTACTAAAAAAAACATCAGTTTTACATAGGTTGTTGCATGGACAAATCTTTAAATGTTGCACTACTTGTTAATTGTGGCAACACATTACACATGAAACTGCACTAGAAGCACATTTGTATTCAACAGCACAAACATATTTGCATACTGGGAAATGTAGATGCTTTAATGATGTAATCACATTCACTGTGGCTGCTTCCAGATCCACAACATAGGTTTCACTGGGAAGTTCTTGCAACTGCAATAAAAACAAAGTGAGTGTCCTCCATCAGATACGTTATGCAAATGTATTAATGTTCTCCAATAAAATGTAAAAGTAGCTCAGTAGCTGAATGAAAACAACTGTAGACTTCAGCTTTAGACTCGTGTATCAACATAACAGGCTTCCACAGCAAATACTTGATGTTGTTTGTGAGTTTCCTGCCAATCACTGTTGCTAGGAATGGATCATTGTTAATATAATAAATCCTGAGCTCAAAGCTGTAAAAAGGGCTTCAGAAACCTTCCTTGCTCTTTCAATCAACTTTTGTGATCTGTTTATACTTGATTAATTCTAGGTGTTTTCTTTGTTTTGTTACATTCGGTGTTTTGGATCTGCTCCATTTTCCTTGATGTGCTCCAATGTGTCTGTTGGTACCACTTATTATAAATAAAGACTGCACTGTTGTCAAAACCAATTGCGGAAAAAATCTTCTTATTAAATAAAATAAAATTAAAAAACATTTGAATTCAAGTATGGCAACCCAAAACAAGAGTATAGTGACCAAATATTCTATTTGATCAGGTAATAGGTTTTGGGAAGTTCTTGCAAGGTTTTGGTGGTTTAAAATAAGGTTACCCAACTTCTCATGCTCTTGGATGTACTTCTCCACAGAAAAACCCTCATACTTTAAACCAGTGGCAGTTTTTATCTGTTTACGATGGCATTCTCTTGGGGTTGGCATGGGAAATTTTAAGAAAATATTGTTTCTCAATATTTTCACGACTGGTAAATTGTGCTGGATTGTTTATTTGATCTTAAGTTTTCACTCTGGTGCCATAGAAAATTATATTCTGTTTCACTCCGTGGCTCTGTTTGGCATTTTATACTCTCTGGATTTCCTTACTGGGATTTCCCTGAGTTATTCTAACTCATAGGGACATTAAAACACATTTTCTGTTTCTGCATTTATGACGTTTGGGAGCCTTTCACGCGTCATATTTGCTGACATTAACTTCAGCACTACTAAGGCTACCCTTCTATTTTTATGTTGTTCCTTTGTTTTCTCCCTGCTCTTCTTATAACTCACACATATTTTTTTTTCAACCTTCACAACATTAACTCATACATTATTTCTAGAGGATAACAGTTAGTCATTCGGTCTAAGCTTCTGTTGAAACTTCCAGTCTGAACAAATAACCTATGAGATTAAATTTGAGATCAGTTTTTATGTTCTTCAAGGATTTTTGTTCACAGTAACCTAATAAACTGCACATAATTCAGAGCTTTGAGAATTTTTTTTTCAGTGTACATTTTGAAACAGATGCATGTTTTCAGGAGTAAAAGCATGATATTCTTGGGCTATTCAAATGTTCTCACATTCACATTTGCCTTTGCGTAAGTGATCCGACTCTTCATATTTTTCCCCTCTGGCAGCAGGTGGTATAACGTCTTCCTGGAAGTCCTCCACATGCTTCACACACCTTTCCTTTGGAAGTTTCTCAGACTCTGCTCGCCAGAATCATTTAAGCTCCAGCAGACTGGCTGGGAAACATCAGCGCACAGCTATTTTAAAACCATTTGATATAATCCTTTTTGTATTAGAAGCCTCATTACAAGAATATCCTGACAGAGACAGACTTCAGCTCAACCACAAATTATCACAAACAAATATAAGAATATTTACACATGTAGTGATGCATGAATATGTGCATGTGAAAATTAACAGCAGCAAAACATTAATACTTTAAATGGATCCCCTTCTCTCTGTGAAGCCAATTATAGATTGTTGTCAGAGTAAAAAACAGCAAAGACTGAACAAATATTACCTAGCTGTTTGCAGTGACTCCAGCAAGTCCAGGTTGGAATTTGCTTTACAATCCTTCACAGCTGTAATGATCCATGTTGCCTTTTTACCCTTTTCAACATTTTTCTCAACTTTTGATCATTAGACTATTTTCATGTGGCAGTATTTGGAAAATAATTGTCCTTACCACCTCCTTGGCTTATCCTCCTGTTTCACATTGTCAAATGTAGTATTCCTTTTGATTTTGTAGGAGTACCAAGTCAGGATGCAATATTTTATAAATGCTTGTTCTATTTTCTTATGTAGCCTAATTTACTGAGAAACTGAATTGTGAGGTTTTATTTTGCTGCAAGCCATAGTTTTGAAATTAAAACTTTTCAACATAATTCCAGATTAGTTTATGTTTAAGACAATAGAAGAACAAAACATGTTTTGGATAAAACAGGGCTTATTCTATTCTACTGGGGGTAAAAACACATTTTCATTTGTTATTTTCTTCATTTTAGCACTTGCTGGATTTAAGCTGTAAAAGAGAGCGCTAGACTGAAAGATTTTCATGTGCCTTTTAGTGCAGAATGGCTTCTGTCTGGCCACTGTACCATAAAGGCCTGATGGGTGTGAGCGCTCCCATCTCAGCAAAGTACCGCTGGACCTCATTTATGATGGCCATTATTGGCTTGCCAAAGCCTCTTATATCCTCCTGTTCAGGTTGGCTGAGCTGCCAGATCTAAGAAATCTGTTGGAGGTTTCAACTTATTTCCCCATGAGAGGCCTGCTGCACTCTTCAACAACTTCCATCACTTTAAAAGGTTTTTGTATCCTCTTGAACATTCAGATGAAATTGTCTCAACTACATAAGTGTGTCTCCTGGTTACTTAAATAATTAAATCAGGTTCCAGTTGACAAATCCTGTTTATGAGCTCCATAGCTCAGCAATGAGACGCAATAGAGAGACTGAATAATAATAAAAAAGCACTTGAACAAGTTTCTGCTTTATCTGTGCTATAATAAGGCTATTGGGAAAATTGGATGTACTCTGAAATAACAAAATATGAAAAACATTTTAATAGTAAAAGCTATAATCTAATTCCTGATCAGATTTTATTTCTGTCATTTTTTCAATGCATCTTTTTCCTTGACCCTAATGCCAGTGTCCTTCATCTTTTACCAGAATTCTCATTTGGTTAGTCTGCACTCTGCATCCATCTATGAGGTCTATGTATGGACATCAGACTTGAAGCATTACTGCTAAATTGTCTTTCAATCCTTCAAGGCTTTGAAGGTTTCTTTGAAGATGCACGGCCTTGGCACAGACTGCACTTCATGTTTATTGGCTACGATGGGAAAGAAATGTCAGAGAGAAATTTATATTTTATTGCAGTGGCATTATACATTGAAAAACTTTGGAAATTCCAACTTCTTCTTTTACTCAGTGGAAAAAGTTTTAAGGAAAAGTTTTAAAAAAATTTAAGGAACTACTGCTTATAAAATCACCTCTGTGGCTAAAAGTCCCTTTAATGAAAGTGTAAGTACAGTTTTATTTTTTTTTGTGTGTGTGTACACAATTTACTCTTTCTTTTAACAGAGAGCAATAGAACACCGCTCACAGATATTCAGATAGCATTTAGGCTTTACATTTCTAAAAGGGATTATTCTTTTGGCAATTTTGAGTATTATAAAAGTATTCATAGTATTCAATTTAAATTTCTACATGTTGTCACACAAGAACCACAAACCTCAATGGATTTTTATTAAGCTTTTATGTGACATTAAAAATAATTAAAAAAAAGGCCTGAAAGAAGGCAAGTCTTTAAAACACAACATCATGGATGAAATGCAAGAGAAACATCAGAGAGACAACAAGATTACGGTATATGACAACTCAGTCAGTGGCATTGGTTCTGTTTTCAAATCTAAACTGCTCACTGAAGAGAGAGAGAAAAAAAGAGATAGATAGAGAGAGAGGGGAAAAGAGAGAGGGGGAGAGAGAGAGAGAGAAGAGCAATTGATATCAATGGAATGAATAAATCAGAAATGAACAAGAGAAATGGGTGGAATAGTAGACCAAGCACTCCTAGTGTTTAATGAATGTAGTTCATTCAATGTCGACTCAGCCATTTTCACATTCAACTTTTTACTTTGCTCTTTGTTTTCTGTGAAAATTGACTTATTTCTCCTTATATTTAAACTTTCTTTGTCATCTCATGCAAATCAGTTCAGATTTTATTAAAATATTCCTTACCCATTTCTTACCCAATGATTTAAACCTAAACATTCAGATGCTTGTAATAAGCAAAGAATGAAACAGAATTGTTAAATCATTCACCCTACTTGAAAGTAATTATTTTGCTGCCACTTATTATGCATTACTTTACATTCATCCACTTTAACATGACAAAACGTTTAAGGTTTATGAAAAGTTTCATTCATTGTATGCTGAAAAATAAAAGGAATCACATGAATATCTGCAAACAGTGTAGCAATTTATTTGATTTGGTTGCTTAAATTCATAGACTTGACAGGGAAATATGCATTTCAAACAGAAAATGTTGGTGGTGATTATGTGAGCAAAGTATATTTATACCTTTTAGTGCAATGGACTTGAGATATAAAACATATTTGTTTGTAATCTTGTTTGTAACTTTTTCTATTGAGTCTGTTTTAAGATACAAGATGCCATTACTGTGTATCTTCCTAACGTTCCCTTTGTACTGTATGGAAAAAAGCTCTTTCCTGGTTTCTGGTGCAGATGAACTGCAGAGACCTGCATCCTGCCATCTGCTGCGAGAGCAAATCCAAAAAATAAACAATACGGAGCTTTTGAGGTGAAATTATGTGTGTCTTCTTAGGCAGCAGAACATAAAACAACATTGAATAGAGGAATAATGTTTCCTAGAGAAGAGGGAGAGAATGCCATATTAATAATAGAATCCCCTTTTTATCCTTTGAAGCAGAGAAAAAATGCTGCTTTAAAAAAAAAAAGAACAGGTGGATGACTGCCTATTGGTAAATCATAGAGTTTGTTGTGCTGTTTTCCTCCCAGTCATGTCATCATCTGGGACATCTGTGCACATCTGAGCAGCTTCTAGTTATATGCTAGAAATAAAATTATTTATCTTCTGAATTTAACAAACTATGAGTATTAACCATCCAAAAGCTAGTAATATGATTAAAACTATATTTCTGTCTGTTGCTCAGTCAGAACATAGATTTATTGTCCCTCTGTGGATTTGTGTCTAAGGATGGTGCAGATTGGATGTTTGTCTGTGGTTTTATGTCACCTATACAGATTTCTGTCATATATCTTAAAGAGCTTGAAGTGTTGCTATAATTTATTCACTTAGTTTCACAATTACTTTGAACTTCTTTGACTCAAGACAAAAAGTATTTCAAATCGAAAAAAATGCAAATGTAAAAGACTTTACAGATCTCTCAAGTTGGAACACCCTGTCTCATCCAGTTGGTGTCCCCATTGAGCTTTGTCAGAAAACAGAAGTCCCATTTGGATCAACTTTATATTGTTGTTCTTCTACTCCGGCAGAAGAAAACTGACATTTTTTTCAAATGAATGTTTCATTTATTTGCTCTGTTTTTATTAGCTTTCTGTTTTAATTAATTCAACACAAAAGTCATTCTGAAGGATTGTGCAGAGAAAGTAAACAGGTCCAATTCAAACACCATTATTAGTCAAATTAAATCCTCTCCCATCTAATGCCTTCCCACTTACTCCAGATCCTTATTGTCAAATTCAATGAAATCAGAATCCATTCAGGTTCAATGCAGGCACGTCCACTGAGTTAGTGAGCTTAAAATGCCAAATTATCTCAGCAAACAAAAGGACAGCAACAAACCCTTGCTGTTCTGTTCCTGAGTGTTAATTCTGACATGAAGGACACCCAAGGGCTGTGAAAATGTTTCAGTGACGTAGTACATAAATAAAATAGTAAATAAATAAATCACGCCAATCCAACAAGCATACAGCATACAGTGCTATGGTAATTTTAAGAATTAGTTTTTGTTCAAAACCACAATCAATTTAGTCTTCAGGGAAAAGTGGTAACAAAAATATGCTGTTGAATGAATAATTAAAGACGTCCTTAGGACAAAGGAAGTGGTAAAAGTTAATGAAATAATGTATAATATAATATAATATAATATAATATAATATAATATAATATAATATAATAAATATAATATAATAGAATAGAATAGAATAGAATAGAATAGAATAGAATAGAATAGAATAGAACAGAACAGAATAGAATAGAATAGAATTAGGAACTATTGTCCGAGAGAGTGGAAATTCAGTATTCAATGGAAATGTTTATAAGCTTCACTGAAGACTATTGAATTTAAAAAATATAAGCAATTAAGCAATCACACAAAATCATTGACTGGATATACATTTATGCAATTTCATGTTGTGTACGTTTTATTTTCTTCTACTGCATCATGCGCAGTGATAGCACAGCTCTGATGAGCTCTAACTGATTTAACCAGGAAAAGATGAAAAGACATAAATGAAGAGCTGTGGAGGAAAACATGGAGGTTCAACTCTCATATCATCTGTCATGGCTTGTTCATGAGAGAGAGTGTTTACAGCTCTGCTACGAGTCTTTCCTGAACAGAGGAACACAGCACTGACAGAATCTTTTATTCAGAAGGCTTTATGCTTGGCTGCAGTGCCTCCAATTCACTCTTTTGGTCTTTCAAAATTGCAGATGTTAACTGACCAGAGAGCTGCAGTAATTGTCTCTATTCAGATAACATAAAAAGAATTAAAGGAGAAAATTTCAGTGCAACACAAGAGAATATCTTTTTATTTCCGAGGCATCAGGCCAAGGTTTTCTTTTCAAAGGCAATCCACTTGAGGCTTTTGTCACTCACATAAAAATAAACCTGCTAAACATGTTGAGAGCTGCTTCCGACAGTTTAAGAGACCATTTGATATAGTGGACAGTGGATGTTTAGATTAACTCCCAGAATATATTTTACCAGGTGCCTTGTCAACAACACGTTTGGTTTATAAAATCAATAAAATGCCCATCTGCTGAGAACCCCTCTTCAATGCAAACCCTGGTTAAAAAAAAGCTGACATCTTTTTTTCTCAGTGCTGAGGAATCCTTATGTCTTCATGGTGCAAATGCAAAGCTCTCAATGTACCCGTGTGGCTACATTGTAACCCTCACCTATGGGCCTGAGACAGGGATCATGACTGATAGATTGCAATGCCTCTTTTGGCATTGCAATAATTGACATTGTTAATGTCAATGTTGATGTTACCATACAGCAATTTGTTCTGCCTCTTTGTTTTTTGCTTGTTTGCATGTATTAAAATGCAGAAAAAAAACAATAAACATATGTTGTAAAATAAAATTAAATAAAAAAAAGAAAGAAAATAAAATGTCAAAGACAGCAGAAGAGCCGTTCATTCATGTGGAGCTAATCTGACCCAAGGTCATTTCCTGATTGACCTTTATTGGACGGCCAAGAGAGAATCACATTTTACTTAAATTTGTCAATATCTACATGAAACAAGAAGTATTTTCAAAGAAGTCCAAATTTAAGAAAAAAGCCAAGATATAAACTTTTTAGGATTCTGAAGAACAAATGTGAATCTTGTCGACAAATTTTAAAGCTTGATAATTAGCATGTAAATGCAGTTAAAGTTATTTACATGTGCCATATAAAATAATCACATCACATGCTTTATTTTTATTTCTCACTGCAAATAATGACACTCTACTACCTTCTTTTTTCAATGTACAATGTTTGATCCGCACATTTCACACCCAAAATCTGGACACAAAATCAGTCTCCATCCTGAACAGTAACATGACTCCACAGTGTTTACACTTTCAATGAATTGTTTCAACACAAGAATGTGGCACAAACTCATTACATATGTAATTCTCTTATTGCAGATTAAGAAATCATTTTAGCTAATTTATTGGTCTCATTGTAATGGCAGTATTCCTGTCCAGTAACGGAGGGTGAAACAAAAATGAGGAACATAATAGAAATATCTCAGCTAAGACCACATGGGGTCAGTATTGTATATTTGCAAAAACAGAATACACCTCGCGGGATTTTTTTTGTTCTTCCATTTTTTTTTGACATTTCAGAGTCCTTCACAGTAATCTTTGCAGCTGTTAACACCTGTGAATCGTTTTGTAAGATAAGTCTTAAGTCCAAATTGCTTCCACATTTGAAAACTTTTCACAGAGCAGCATCAAGTTTAGGAATATTCACCTTTCAAAGATTAGAAATGATGAACAGCGGCACATCTCAGTACTCTATCCCAGATATGTCAGTGTGCTGCAGAATTACATCACAGATCTACATTAAAATAAAGAGTCGTGCTGCAGAATGTATCAGTTCTTAACTGATCAGAAATTTTACTTGGCCTTTTGACGACCCTGAAAGAGATGACTGAGACGGACTCCAGTCATAGTTACTTCAAATGACCTTCATCTACAGATGCAAATTGGCTGCATGTAACATGAATTTGTGCTTAGATTGACGAACACAACTACACTGATGGTCCCTCTTGCATCTGATGGTTGAAGTAAAACTTACATTTCTTGAGGCAACGATGTTCACAAGTGCTTTTCTTCAAGTCCAAGTCCAAGTCTAGGCCTCAAGTCTCTGATGACACAACTTTGCATTTTCACATCAGATGCTTACTGTCTAGTCATAGAACATAGACACATGCTTTAGGTTATAAGTTCAAAACCCAATTTAACAATGACTCTTTTTAAATCATATATTTTTCAGAAATTTCAATTCCATATGTATAAACAATCTGCTGTGCACGACAGAAAATTATTTTATAATTTATTAATAAATAATTAATGAATAAAATACCGTATTAAAATAAAAATACATTAAAAGAAAACTAATAGTAACAGTGCACACCTGTTAATGTACAATGTTTGAGTTAATTATCAGGGAGTTTTTGTATCACGAAGAACCGGCTCTGTTGGTTCTTTACTAGAAGTGAAAGTCATTTATTAAAAGATTCAGTTAAAGACGCATGTTGCAATCACCAGCCTAAAGGCATACTTTAATCTAAAGGCATATTTTAATCACCACACTCTTCAGGTTTATAAATTAAACTGACCATTTGAGTGGAAAAGAAGCAGGTCTCTGTCAAAGCAATGCCTTTACTCAACTGAAATGTTTGCTCAAAGGTAGCGCAGAAAACACAGAAACCTACGGAACTTAGAATTTGCCTTAAATCCAGTCTGCTTTTGAAAAACATCAGAGAATCCCAACATACTGTGCACGACGTTGTCCACAAAACCAGCTCAGAGGAGAAAACATTAATCATTTACTTACATCATTTACAAAATACCTGCTTACTGTCACAGTTGATTACAGTAAGTGAAGTTTGAATATAAAACTTGAGCCCCAGATGTTCTAGATGAGTTTCTGGAGTGCACATCTAAAGCTGCGGTTTCCCATCTTGTGAATGTTGTTTTGAGAAACACATGCTATATGGGTTCAGGCAAGATAATTAAGCTGATTACGTGGAACATCAAGTTGTGTCAAGTTGATTTACTCCTGTTTTGAATTCCACCTGTGGTCTTGGGATAAATAGATAATTGTTTGCTGAATTAATGAAAAAATCGAGGCAATCCAATGAGTTCTACCTTCAGTTTCTAGAATTCTGCACATCAAAGTGGGGGAAGCTCTTGCACACTAAGATTTAGTAATATTATTGGGTTACACCCGCATTGAATCTGTAGCACATATAAGATGAAATTTTCCAATATGTCTAAAAGATCTATTGCAGTATGCCTTTTCTGTTGATCAAATTGTGTATACTATAATGTGAGATGAATAATAAGATGATATTGAAGCGCTGTTTCCTTTAGGAATGGTCTTCCAACATCACTGAAACAAAAAGTAGATATGCCTGACTCTTCTTTTTTGTATCTTATTTGAGACTCCAGTCTAAGTCAATGACTCAAGATCTGACTTGTCTTGAAGCAACTCTCTCATTGTATTCATTAAAATTAAAAACTGATTGACTGACAGCAACTACGAAAAAAAAGAGAAAAAAAGAGTAAGAGAGCTGTAAGGCAAATGAGTGTTTGAAATTTTTATTGCGAAAGTCAAACTTGTACATGATTCATCTTCATTACCAAACCATTAATTTGCTCTTCCTCCTCCTCCTCTTCTTCTTAATCATCATAGCAAATGCAATTAGTTCATTATGTACTTACAGGAAGGGAGCAGTCAAAAAAAGCAAAAAATGAGACAGCCCCCTAAGATGAGAAAACAATGAAAAAGAAAAACAGTTTTTCATCTGATTTTTTTTTTCTTTTTCTCAAGTGCAGATTTGAACCTTAAGCATGCCATCTTCTGTTAGGGGTTTCCAGACAGTCTTTCTACAGTGTAGGTTTTCTATGTACAAGGCGAGGATAAAACAGCAGGAGAAGACAAGATAAAAGAGTTTTTATAAAAGTCTTTGTTTGTGAATGACAGATCTGAGTCCGTTCTGTTTTTCCTCTTTGTTTTCCAGAAGTCTAAAACATATTCAGGTTTAAACGTGCAGTATAAAAAGAAAATGGACACACCCACACAGTTTCATATACAGCAAGTTCTGTGATTTCCAGATTGGATGGGGTTTGAAAAGTATCATCACGTAACTGCCATAAAACAGTAGTCTGAAGACAAAAGCGCTTCTTAGACAACTTCTGTTTTGTTTTTGGTTTTTTTTTCTTAAAAGGTATCCCGAGTGTTTTATTTTGCAGTGGGGATCTTCGTACACCTCGTTCCAGGAGTCCACTTTGCAATGTAAAGTCTCTACAAACAGAGTCTCCAAAGCTTTCACATTTTTTTTGGTTCTTCTTTAGCGCAGTCCATCAAGAACAGAGCTCGTTAAATCAGCAATACTGGAGGGGGGAGGGGGGTGTTGGAGGTAATGAAGGCTGGGGATTAAATAGGTACGTCATTGGGCTCAAAACTCCAGATTGTGCACAGAATAGTAAAGTCTGAAGTATGTACAATTTTACAAGGAGTTTAAGTAGAACATCTAAAGTCCCCCTTAAAAAGGTAAGATGTCTTTGCACACCTGAGTTTTCTGCTGTTCATTTTTTAATCTTGTCTCTTTGTCTAGTCTGATCCAAAACAACCAGATAAAAAAACATAGGAGACAGACTTACTGGCAGTTTCCACCAGTTACATTCGCCCATTCAGACATTAATGAGATCAGTGTAGATCGAGGGAGGAGAGGAGAGGAGAAAGGAAACTCATTAAGACCACAGGGACGACCTAACCCTATTATCCCTATCACGCCATGGAGCCACACACACACACACACACACATGCATGCGCACGCAAGCACACACATGCTCCGATGATGGGAATTAAGAAGCGTTGGCCTCGATCCACACCCACTCCTCAGTACTACGCAGCCGAGTGTGTCAGAGAGGCTGCCGCAATAGATGACGGGAAGGCCGGGACATGAAGGAGTCTGTTATCAGAACAGCAGCACGGGCGTGTTCAAGACAGAACATGCTCATTCCACCCTGTGACAAACCCTTCCTCTCAACTCTGAAAAACTCTTGAGAGAAAAGGCCCAAACAAATTTGCCCAACTGCAGCTCAGTTTGTCCTCCGTCCGCCATCATTATCTCCACTACCCCCTTTGTAAGCACAGTCATTTAGTACAGATGAATCCAAACAGTCGTGCTGCCAAAAAATAATAAGCACAAGCTTCTTAAAAAAAAAAAAGGAGGGAAAAATCTACTTTTTCTGTCATGCAGTTTCTTTTGCTTTCCTTAATATACCTTACAGGAATTACAGAGACATGGTTCTTTTACATGAGTCCTACTTACACTATGTGGAGTATCTCTAACTCCAGCGGTTTCTATCGTTACTTTAAGAGTAGATGCCATTGGAATTCTCTTTAATCTTGGTTTGTGCATCAGTCAGAGAAAGAGAGAGATGGGTAATTATTTAAATACGTTTCATGTTTAAATACTGGCTGTAGAGGAGCAGGCAAAACGCTACAGCTAGATTGATGAGGCAAAGCATAAGAAAAAGAAAAAGATGTGGAGGAAAGCACAAACACACATGAACTGAGCGTTTCATAAAATCTCAGTTTGTTTCTTTCGACTGAACTTGATTTGTGTACGTTTGTGTCTCTTATAAGATTTTACTGCATGGAAGTGAATGCAGGTTATTATAGACTTTACCTTAAAACTTTTCACCCTATGTGAGCTCTACAAAGGCTCTGCATGAGCTCGAGGGTACATGCTAATGTGTGTACACTATGTGTTTGCAACTGCATGCTTGCATGTGTAGATATATATTCATATATAAATATGTGTGTGTATGTGTAGATGCAAAATGAAGTTGGCACCTATGACTACTCTGAAACTACGGAGGGCAGCAGAAAGAGAACACTGCTGCTTGATCAAATGCACACATACAATATATACATACAGAGTGGGAGTGAAGGGAAAATCATAAACATACGTCTTCACACGTGGCAGAATACTCTGGCACTAGAAACACGCAATGAGAACCATGTACTGTGAGTAGTTACATTTGATCGCTGTATAAAAAAGTCTTGTCTTGCTCTGATTTTCTGTTAATACCCCACAACTCTGTTATGATACATTTAGTTACAGTGCATTACAAACCTATTCATACTCACTGGACCTTTCCACATTTTATCACGTTACAACCTCAAACATCAATAGGTTCTTTTAAGAGCTTATGTTATAGACCAACCAAAAGTCATGCATAGATGTGAATCAGAAGGAGAATAATAATATGTGGTTTTCAAAATGTTTCACATATAAAAATCTAAAACTGTTGCATTATTCTAATGCCCCTAAATAAAATCTAGTGCAAACAATTGTCTTCAAATGTCACCTTATTAGTCCTTCAGTGTGTTTTTCACTCTTAACAGAGTGTTCTGGAATTGATGTGAAGAGTTGTTTTGGCAAAAATTCTCTGTTGGATTTATGTCTAGACATCAACTGGCCTCATTTCTTCCTTCGAAGTACGGAAAAGGGCGAATTCATTCTCTTTCATTTGGAGAAACTTCAATTAGCTGAACTTAATTATTATTTTACTCAGATGTGGCAACAATAATACAGGGATATGGTTTGGTCAAAACTATTCCATTGTAACTCCGACTGTCTGTTAAGATTTGTGGTTTTATACTTGAAAGTGAACCTCAGCAGCAAACTCAAGTGTCTTACAGTCTAGAGCAGGTTTTCTTCCTGGATTTTCCTCTATCAGCTCAATCCATTTTTATCAGCTATGGCCAATTTTTCTGTTTCTGCTGAAGAAATGCATCCCACAGCATAATGGTGTGTTCAGGAACACGGAGTGTTTTAAAGTACACCAAAACGCCTGATCAGATTTATATTTTTGAAATTGTATATCAATCCTTCTATGTTACATTTACCCGTTACTTTATAATGGATTATCACAAAAAATCCAATAAAATACATATAAGGATGGAGTTGTAACAGAATGGAGTAAAGATCAAGGAGTATGAACATTTTTGCAAGGCACTGTAAAGCGTAGGAAAGTTTGATTACTTTAAATTAGATCAAGTCATTGCGAAAACACATTTTCTTCTTGTCTATTTTTTTTTCCACAGGAGGAAACTTCAGTTGTCTCTTAGCTGGGCCAGACCAGACGAGTCCATTTCTGGCCTGATGAAGCCTTAGTTTGTGTAGATGCACCAGACTTTTAGAGTATCAGAGTTCACATAGGCTTCTTCACATAAATACATATACGGTTGAAGGGTCGGGCATGCATTGGATTCATTAAAAAAAAAAAAAAGAAAGAAAAAAAAACAGAAGAAAAGATTGTTTTCCTCCGCATAGACACACACAGTCATTGCCTGTTAGGTAGCTTTCAGCAGTTATAAAAAGTGTTTTTGGAAAGAGTTCCCAGTCCGAGACCTGATCAATCACTTGCTTAAGTTTAAGTGCTGATAATTGTTAGTACGAGTCTTGAAGTTACAGTTTGATTTTAGCTTTTTGAAAGCATCTATTTGTCATTTTTCACATCTTCAAAGGCTGAAAAGACCAACCACACCGATGACTTGTCAGTGCAGCTTGGAACCTCTTATATTTTTCTCAACACACAAATGTGGGAGTTTTCATGAGGATTGCACCACCTACAGGCTGTTACAGATAGACTTCCCGGCGTGACAACGTTAGGCATGAGGTTGTCTTGTAGTCCCCTCCAGTCCGCGCCAGTGGTATGACCTCAGGTGGGTTTTGGCCCTCGCCTGCCTCCTCCTCAGGCTGGCGCCTCCCAAGGCCTGCACCGCTGAACGTGTCGTAGGACGCGGAAGTCATTTTGCGGTTAAGAAGATTCCGGTTGTGGTCGCCCATGTTTCTGTTGCGGTCTCCACGGCCCAAGGTGCCCAGGGGGTCCCCGTTGGCTAGGGGTAACCTTTGACCTTCTCCCCCGACCACGACTCCTGGCTCTGAGCTCCCTGCGCTGCCGGCACTCTCGCTGTCGCTTTCACGGTCGTTGCCACGGAGGTTGTTGTTGTCGTCACCAGGAGCAAAGGTAGAGAGGCGTGGAGGGTCACTACCGTGCCGCTGCCTTTGCCGTGGCGAAGGGCGGACAGGCATCCAGCATGTGTCAGAGTGGCCGAACTCATCGCACTCCCTGGTGCACTTCCCAGTTAGTGCTACATCTGGAAGCTGTCTAGCATCTGGAAACAGGAAGTGGATAACAATGGGTAAAAAAAACGCCCAAAAAAACCCCTAAAATATTTCACCTTGCGAACCCAAATTAACAAAACAAGTTGACAACCAAATGGAAACCGCCGCAGAAAATGAGTTACAACTGAAAAACAGATAAAATAAAACAACTGATAAAAACAAAGAAAAAGATTAGACTGAGGCTATTAGGGAGGGGAGCCTGCAAGGAAGAAAATATGCTGTCTAAGCAGAATGCAAATAGCTGACTTCTGAGGAATGTTAAAAAAGGGAGAAAGCAGCTGCGATCAGCACTACATGAAAGGTGAAAGGTGAGGTCAGACAAAGCAACCATCAGAGCCTTGGGGAATGTAATTATCAGCTTTCTGAATGGTAAAATCTACACTTCTATACGTGTAATGTGAAGGTTACATATTTCAAAGCCATGTGAAACCACATCCTATATAAAAGATCAATGTGGACACTGGTGACTGGACGCGGATTTTCACAAAGGAATAAAAGGTTGTAGATTTTTAAACCAGATATTTTTACAGCGGTCCTTCACACCCATGTCAAAATGTGAAGCTTTTGTGGTATAAAAAAATTAGCTCATGAGACATCATTGCAACTTTTAATGTCCCTATTACCCTATTACTCAGGGTAATAGGGTAATTTTACCCTATTACGACAAGTGGTTGGTCTTTTACCCTATTACCCTGAGTAATAGGGTAAATATTTATATTTAAATTTTTAAGGAAGGGCCCTATTTCCAGTAATAGGGTAAAAGATGGATAATAATAATTAAAAAGAGGCATAAACCCTTCAACTAATTCTTAGTTTTATGCAACTGATCCAACTTTGACTTTATTCTTCATTTATCTGGAAGAAGGGCTGGACAACATTTCTTCAAAATGAAATATCCAGGTCTGACTGCAGTCAAAGACTGTGCTAGCATCTCAAGAAAAACATATTGAAATGTTTGGCCTAAAATTTTGAAAGGCATTTTTGGTGGAAAAACACCATACTGACTCTGAAGTAAAGTGGGGACAGCATCATGATCTGGCTACTTAAGGTGGATAAAATCATGAGCAGTTCCAAATATCAGACAAGTTTAACCCCAAACCTTCAGTTGTGCTATAAAGCAGAAGATGAAGAGGGATTTTATTTTTCATCATGAAAGCAAACATCCAAATCAACAAAAAAATGACTTCAGAATATGACAAGAAAACTGTGAAGTCACCTTAAGGGGCCTGTGGACAATAGAAGTCCTCACAATCCCACTGATTTGGAAAATCGCTGCAACCAGGTTCTTGCAAGTATTTTATTCCACTTTTTTTTCTTAAGAAGCAAGTTGGTTTCACAGGATGAGTCACACTGAAGGTGGAAAAAGGTTTCATCTTTTACACCAGGAGTAACATGGACACAAAACTTCATTTGGTACTCACAGCTGATTGTTGATTTGAAGGTTTTTTTTTTGTTGTTGTTTATTTGTTGCATAAATAAATAAAACACACTTGAAACTAGACATGAGATAGTGGCCATCCTTTT
The DNA here is from genome assembly GCA_911649635.1 of Poeciliopsis gracilis. Taxonomy (NCBI): domain Eukaryota; kingdom Metazoa; phylum Chordata; class Actinopteri; order Cyprinodontiformes; family Poeciliidae; genus Poeciliopsis; species Poeciliopsis gracilis. Next base: position 1,234,318 of record CAJVRI010000128.1, read on the forward strand.
AGCCAGCTAAATAAGGCAGAATGGGCCTTTCAGGAGAAAGTATAGGGTTTAGTGACGATAAAAAAGATGCTCCAGCAAAGATATTTTTTTATATTAACAGGAGTATAATTAACTAAAATTAAAATATTACAGAAATACTATTTTTTAATCTTTAAATTCTGAATATTACATAGGTTTTTAAGACTGCGCTGAATGCGCTTGCTAATTATATGGCACTGTGGTTGTATTTCTGTATAATCTCAGTTATATTTGGATGGTTCATCATTATGTAAGCAACAAAAGGTCTCCTATCTTCCTCCGATCCTCTATATGCTATTGAGCTGCTGCGCTCACTAGAGAGAGTGCAGTCATTGCAACTTTAACTGTGTAGATTCAGCTGCACCTATATTTGGAGCTCTCCTATATATTTATCGTTACGTAATGCAATAACGCAATCTATTGTCTTCTTGCAGCATACTGGTACTTCATTTTTGTGAGCCACTTTATTGGGTAAAACAGCAGAGAGGTTAAATGCTGCAGCTAAAAGGGCTCCAGTGGCAAGAACGTGCTGGACAATACTTCATTTCACAGTAAAAGAGAAGTGCTGGTTAATCTGAGCGTATGTTTGTCCCTGACAGAAAAACAGTTAAACAAAACACTTATGGGTGATTTTAGCAATGGTTTACTAAATTGCACCACACAATACGGACACTGGCTGTCATTTTGTGTTAAAGTAATAGCTGTTTTATATGGATTGGCTGAAAATGTGCAGAACTCTCATCACTATAGAAATGGATATAAATGCTATCAAATTCTGTTTTTAGTTTTTTCTCCAGGCAGCAGCTTTAATGATGCACACATATTGTGATGTGTTTTCAAACTATAAATTGGATCTGCATAGCTTGGGATTTGTTCTTTATGGAGACTGCAAGGAAAACATTTAAAAACAATCAAATTCATTTAAACATTCAATGACCCATTACTGCTTATCTGGGGTCAGGTTGTAGGGGCCACAGCCTGAGCAGCCTGAGGCCCCTCGGCCTGCTCCTCCAGGAGATTCTTAAGATTTTTCCAGGCCAGGCAAGAAACATGTTTTGTTTGATACAATATTTAAATGAAGCTTTTGCACTCTGACTGAGACACCCGCATTAAATATAACTGACAATTTTCAACAACCTCACATGGTGTCTTGCAAAAGTATTCACTCCCTTTGAACTTCAGCGTGGCCAACACAAACACGTGCATAATTGTGAAGTGGGTTATAAAATGTTTTTCATGGTTTTCAGGGGTTTTATATTAAAAATCTGATAAATGTTGTCAGCATTATATTAAGTCCCCTATATTCTGTTACCCAATAAAATATCCACCTTTAAACATTGCTAGATATTGCTGAAAGAACAGAACATTGCTTAGGATTGAACATAAGCCATACAGTGAGCAGAACAATTATGTAGAAAAAAGATCTTCTGGTGAAAACCAAAACAAAACTTTGTGGTCTATTAAAGCCCTATGGAAACACTGGACATCAGCCTGCAGTCCCTTCCACCAAACATGAAGGTGGCAACATCATGTTATTTTAAGCAGGGACAAACAAGCTGCTCAGACAGATGGGAATTAAATACAAGACTGTCCTGGGAAAATCAAAAATATCAGAGGCTACAAAAGGTTTGAGACTGGGTTCACCTTCCATCGCCACAGCAACCATTAAAATAAAGCCAAAGCCACAATCAAATGACTTTGATCAAAGCGCATTCATGAGTTAGAATGATGCAGCCAAAGTCTTGACCTAATAATTTTTAGCGAAGCTTGAAAATTGATGTTTTGCAGACCACATGCAATCTGACTGACGTTGAGCTATTCATGGGGAAAACACTTAGCCTCTGGATTTCCTAGTAGAAAGTTACCCCAAGAAGAGTTGCTGCTGTATTTGAAAGAAAAGGCCAGTTTAGATCAAAGGAGTGTTTACTCAGGGCAGAGGGAGGATGAATGGGTGGTGAGGGGCTGAATTCAATGCATGGACATTTTTCAGGTTTTCATTAGTGGAAAAAATATGTTTTGTGTTGAACTCTCCTAAAACCCCCAATCCCTAGAAAAAAATTGAAGTTTGAGGTTGTAGACTGACAAATTGTAAAAAGTTCTTCTGAAAGGCATTTTAAATCCTCAACATATTCTGCCTTATGAATCCTGTCTTCTTCTGACCATGAAAAAAAAACAGTCCAAAAGAAATTCTAATTTTGATTAAAAAACATAAAAAAACATGATTTTAGTGGAATAACACTGACCCAGCTCCCTCCCTCAATTAGTCAGCTACCATTGGCTTGGTGACCTTGCTGTGCAAGTCTTGCTTTTTAAAGACTTGCAGTGGAAAAAGGAACAAAGGGAATTTTTTGTCACTGACAGAGAGGCTTAAGGCCACGGATGAGACTCTGGCACAAGACACCGCAGCGCATTAGCTTTTCTAAAAATCTCCTCACATAATACACAGAGGCCTTGCTCACACAGAAATTCTGATGTGTGGTGCTTGCAGACACACAAAGGACAACTGCTTTATAGTGTAAAACACATTTCCATCAAGAGAGAAAGAATAAAGACTCCTGGGACCTTGACAGCAAGTCAAGGTTCCAATGAAAGTCTTTCTCTGGGTTGTTTCTGTGTGTGTGATAGAAAGAGAGTATATAATCAAAATATCTCTAAGCCTTTCTTGGCATAAAGTACATAGCCTTGAGAGGGGAAATATTTCAGTGAATGTGTTTGGCAGCATCTTAAGCTCAATGAATTATTTTGGCAGAATGGTTAATTAAGTTCGGAATGCCAGTATACCGTTCTCCACGTGCTCCTCCTCCCCCACGCTGCCCTCCGGCGTTGTGCGCTCGTAGCCTTCTTCAGGAAGCGGCAGAGCTCCCAGACGTGGACCTGACGAACTCTTGCTGCTCGGTGTCTCTGAGTCTTCCAGGCCACTGTCATAGCAACCACCGTCCTGAGGTTGGCTCACGACCGAGAAGGTCACCCGGCGGAGGGTCCCCTGCAGGCAACGTACAAACACAATATGGGATTAATCATCTAGGATTCCTAATCTGAGATTCTAAATCTGAGGATTAGACTGTTGGGCAGGGTCTGCAAAGACATATTGAGATTATCTGATCATGTTCTCCTTGATTATGGGTTTAGCAGCTACAATGCAGTGTAATAGTCATCAACCAATCACAGGGGTCTATCAAAGTTTTCTGATGCCTTTTAATCCCAGTTTAGATTAATACTGCTGGACATGTCTGGTGTTTACAAACCACTGGCCTGCCCAAAAGATTCTTACATCTGATCTGGATTGGTGTCTAATCGTGACAGCTGCGTAACATGGAGTCCACTCTCAGAAGCACTTATTTTCTACTGAAGTAAGTAAAGACAGATAAACGTTGAGCGTTTTGATGCTATTTAAGTTCCCTCTGGTCAGCTAATGCAGCATAATGTGCTGATGTTAATAAAAAGCCTCGTTTGTGTTTCTGAAAGTCAGGTGTTCAGAGAGCCATATATCACTCTGTAAAAGCTTAATCATATTATGTGAGGGAGCAAGAGGTGGATTCTAACTTTCTCCCATAGTTATGTCAGTTATTGACAATTGAGAGTTAAGTTAACTCTGCAGTTTACAGGCCTATGTGACATTTGATTTCCTCAGGCAGTGAAGTTTTTTATGATTAAAAAGTAACTCATGAACCCAAAGTACCAGGAGAAACTCCACAGATCTATTAGGCGAATCTGGACATTTTGAGAGATATGAGAGATATCGACATGATATGGTTCCACTACATGTGGGTTACATTTGCTATTATATGAAGCTAAATAATTTTTTTTTGTTTTGAATCATTTACAAAAAATATTAAATAATTGTTTTTGTTTTTACTTTGTTTTTACTTTGTGTTTTAATTTGGATTTCTTGATGATTTGTATCATTTTTACATTTTTTTTTTATGTTTTGAAGAGTGTTTATATGTGAAACGTTATGCTCCATCTACAAACTAGGCACTATACAGCCGAGGTGGTTCCAGTGAATATTTTCAGTATATCATCCACACAAAGTGAGCAGCACAACCACTGTGATGTTCAAACACAAATCAACCCAGTCTTGTTAGCACAGCAGCTTTGAGGTTGGATGCAAAATAAGACTGTAAGTTCACGCTGAGAAAATATCAGAGAGCTAAATGACTCGGTCTGGCCTGAAGGGATCGCTCTGCACCAGGAAGCCCGTCTCTATATGACACCCATCCTGTCTCCTCTCAGACTCACTTATCTGCTTACAAAATTACAAGCTTTTAAATCTAGATCTGCTTTGAAACATGCAGTGTATGGTGAGGAAGTGAAGGCTACAGAGACAAGGAAAAGATTACCGTGGAATAACTTTAGCCTTGAATGTCACCTCTGGATAATCTGCTGGGAAGCTGATGGACGGCTCGTATAAAAAGCTAAACCTGTGCCAATTTTTTTTTTTTTTTTCTCCAAGCACAGAAGAAAATTAAACATTTGAAATGCTTATATATAAAAAGAAGTCAAGATGGTACACAGCAGAATTAAGTCAGAAAGAGGGGAATAATGCTGAACTAATATCATCTGTGACTTGCTAACAATATTTAGATGATAAAAGTGACTCCTGTGACAGTAATAAAGAGCATAATATTAAGGTCTGGTGAAAAAACATCTCAATGGATTCATCTTGACTTTCAACAAAGAACACTTTCATTTTAGTTGCATTATCATGCTTTGATCAAGAATAGTGCAACCTCTTCAGAGGAGAGCCTCTGGTAAATAAACAGAAAATGCATAAAAGAATGTGACTCAGAGTGAAATATATGAAAGAATTTGACTCTGAGTGAAAGTGAATCTGAGATCTCATCATAATCAGTTGAATTTCTTACACAAGAAATGTCAACACAAATATTTTCACTATTGCTTGACTTAAAAGGCTGTCAAAACTATTTCCTTGGTGTGACAGCATTGCATAACATAGCTTTGTAAGAACTTAAAATTATATTTCTAAATAAGACTAATATGTTTAATCAAAGATAATTAACCTTTTCTTTGTGTTTCCCACATGTTATTAAATGATTAAATAGGACTTTGGCATTGGATTTTCAAAGCACCTGATAGAAATTCCTCAACGACGGGGACTCTTGTAAAGATAATAAAAAACCTCTAACTGAATTTAAAAATATACTCCATTCAAAATAAAATATATCCCACACTCCCTTCTATATAAAAATAAATTAGCCTTGTACATTTTGCAAAACACAAATTTATTTTATCTGCATAAAAAAAGAGCAAGGACATAGGGAATTTTTCTTTCTGAATCATCCACAGCAAGAAATATACTTTTGTGTAGCAAACTGCTTTTTCAAAATCAAGGTTAATGGTTCTGGTCCACAAAGATGCATAAAAGCTCAGGAACAACAGGGCCATCTGGTGTTTTTGCAAAACTAAAATATAGTTTTACTATGTTTTGGCAAAACTTGCTTTGATGCAACTAAAATGTTCAAAGTCAGCAGCAGCTGTGTGCAAAGTTTGCTAATGTTCAGTGAATACGTTGTAACAACTGCGAATGTACCAATTTGCATTGCATCAAGTGCAGAAAAAATTCATTTGCATGATATGAGCTACAAAGGAAGAAAGGGTTACTGACAAATATTTAGGAAAAGATCGAAACAAAATTTTTCTCAAACAAATTCAGTTTTTTCCCAAACAGTGCTGTTAAATAATTTGTTGTCAATGTAAAGTACTTCATAGTCCAATGTTTATATCCTTGTCTGTTTGCATTGAAAGTTCAAATAGACAAGCATTAAACTGCAATGAAATGGTAAATGTGATGGTGTCCTATTCAATGCTCTTGTAATGAACTCTGCAAACGGGTCTTTCTGACTCCGTCGACAAAAGAGGGTAATTCAAGAACCACTTCCTTCCTTTCTGCAGAATGAGTGGCAAACATAGAAACAGAGTGAAAATCTCTTATATCTTTGGCTCATTGTAGCAGGTTAGATGTACTACACCAGAGGAAGTGACATTGTGACAGCAACTGAAAAGCAACATCAAACGGGCTTAATTTTGACAACGAAAAAAAAAAATGCCGTCTGACATGTTGAGGTATGAAATATTGTGACACTCCTTATGAATATTGTTGGGATCCATCAAGTAGTGACAATGCGTTTTTTTAAAGTCCATTACACTTTAAAATTTTTTTTTTTTTTTTAAATATTTACTTTTTCGCAGTTATAGAGTTTCTTCAGTAAGTGTAATTTGTTAAGCTTGAGCGGCAACAGTAACTATGAAATTCTGAAAATTCAGAAACTTCAAAGCTGACAACTTGTGTGTGATGTTGCATGTGAGAAAAAACTGCAGTGAGATCCAACCTGCAACACAAGGCGGGCCTCGATCGACCGAGGGTGAGTTACTGGTATTGGCAGTCTGGATGCGGCTGCTCTCCATGAGCATTCTGTTACAGATTTCAGCTCTTCTGCCACAAATCCATCTAATTCAATTTCCTCCATACTGGCCATAGCTGCCCCCTCTGCTTCCTTCATCATAATAATGTTATTTTCAATTTATTCTCCCCGTGACTTTACCCCCTAAAGCTGAACTTCTGTTTTTCACAACTATCCACATATTCCCTGTTCCTTGGCTCACTTCCTCTTCTCGTCTTCCGCTCCTTTCTCTCCTTGCCAGTCAGCTTTATGATGTGCAGATCGATGATAAGTCCTTGACCTCGTTATAGGTCCCTCTCCGCTTCCCCCACAGCAGGGTTTATTGACCCATAACTCCTCCACCGTCAGAAACCCCATTTCCCCTCTTTTTTTCTCTCACGCTCTCCTTCCAATCTCAAAGTCTTGAACTCTTTGACAACCTTCTCTTCTTTTGCCAAATGTCATATTTCGGCTACTTTTAGTTTAATTACATTTGAGCAGCTGCACACTGTAGACCTTCTGCCCTGGCCCTTTTGGCTTGATCTCATTGCTGCTTAAGTTGTCGACATATTTGACTCCATTAATGCAATTCATATGTTTTTCTACCCAAATGTTTTTAGAGTCTCTTTAGAACTCTGTCTTTTAGGATAACATCTTTAGCGTATTTATTTCTCAGCTTTTGTCAAGGAATAAGGGGCAGAACTCAAAACTCAACATACCAAGCTCTGTCAAGCTGTGGTTGCGTCAATAATTTCTGTTGTGGACATTTCTAGAGCTATTTCAATGTAATAATGAGGAATGTCAACAGAAAAGACTGGAAGAAAAAAAAAATTAACAGTGTTCTTCGGATGTTTTCCTTCAGATGCTGTAATTCTTAAATTGGATTTGTAGTTGCAGCTCCACTTACAAAGGATATTACCTATTTTAATGTGTGCTTCCTATTTTTGACAAAAAAAAAGTGCAATAAAGGCTGGAAACTAAAAGTTCCATCTGTCTGCCAAATCTTAGTCCATAAATATTGCAGCTATGAAATAACACACACGCTCATAAACACACATGAACTCACGTCTAAACTGGCTGATGTCCAGTATGGGCTATAAATCTATCCCTGATGGAATATTAATTGAGTTTGATGATGGACATAAAAATACTTCCTCTTAATTTGACGCGGTCAATTACAGCTCGGTGCTGACATGTCAGCCTCAGCACTCTGACATGGTGAATATGTAAAAATGATTACGTGTGCAAGTATTGTGCAAACATTTTGACGGACCATTCCGCTATGGGAGATAGTTTGAAGCTAACTCTGCTAAATCAGTGTGAATCAAAAAGACGCACGATCTGAGCTAAGAATAAACCCAACCATCTGAATCTTGCTCTGAAGCAAAAAGAGAAGGAGGAAAAAAATAGTTCTTAATATAGAATTCATTTCAGGGCAAGAGTTTTTTTCTTTCAGGAGTACACATGAGTGTGTGCATATGTTCATGTGTATGAGTGAGACTTCACGCCTTTATGTTTGTGTTTTATGGCCACGTATGAGTGTGAAAGTCTGAAAGCCTGCAAGATGTGTTATGTCAGCCTGCGAGAGCGCTTGTGTTTGTAGTGTGAAGACCGGCATATGCGTGTGCATGCACAGGTTGGCTCAGCCATCAAGGTAATTAGTGTGTAAACCTCCACGCTGTCGGTTCAAAGAGAATTAACGAGCTCTAGTTAATTAACAGTCTCCCTCTCTTCTCCTTACATGTGTCTGCATATTGAATGCATTTGTGTGTGTGTGTGTGTGTGTGTGTGTGTGTGTGTGTGTGTGTGTGTGTTGTGGATCTGTGCGTCTTGGTTTTTGTGCATGTGTTAGTGTATTTGGAGTTGAGTGCCTGTTTGCTTGACTGTGCCCTGCTTCATTTTGGTCTGCATAATGAATTGACAGGATGCGACTTATGCATAAACCAGAACTACAAACATGGTTGTAGGACAAGAGCCACATTTTCCCCCCCTTTGGATCTTGGCTCGTTTTCCTGCCTCCCATCATCTAAATATCAGGACAGAGTTGCTCTACAGTGACTGATCTTATTTGTCATTAGTTAGTCATAAATATATAGTACGCTGTAACTCTCATTTCATTCTTCGCATGTTTCTTGCTTGTAAGAATGCCAACTGAGGTCAGATTGCAGGTCAGAATACAAACATGAAAACTAAAGTTACAAATCATTAACTTACCTCTAGCACAAGCAGAAAAATACTGAGAATATGATGTATAATTCATATCTAACTAAGGACTCTGACCTTTATCGTATCCAGACACTCTTTTTGGTCCAAATTCGAAATTCCAAGAGCACATAAACTAATAAATTTTGGGGTTTTGCAAAGAATCTCGTGTAATTTTGACTGATCGGATTAATTTAGGCTCATATTATGGCTGATCTCCAAAGCACAATGTCAGAGGTCGAGGGAGGTCATACAGAATTTGCTTAAAAATTCTGCTTCTGGGACAAACAACCCTCTGACTTGTTTACATTTTGTTAAGCAAGTTAGTGTCATCCAGAATGCACCTTCGAGCTGGGGTACAATACAATGTTGGTGTCATATGAAACAGTAGCTTTCTATTCGATACGAACATTGCATAACAGACAACCAGATCCAGGGCTTTTGTCATATTTAACAGCTGTTACACAGTTTCTTATGTTGCCATATATGGAAGTACTTAGAGAAAGGTATTACACAAATCTAAACATGAGATAAATAAGCTGATTTGTGAAACATCAATTATTTAGGTTGTCAACCCCAAATGATTCTGATTTGCTTTAGAACAGAAGAAAGCTCTGCTCTGACACACGCATTCGGTGAAAGCCTCTGCTGGGTCACATTAATTGCTGACTTTCATGGTAGGTTCTGCATGTTGCTGAATAGAGTTTCTAAAAAGAATAAAGAATTGTCTAAAATCAGTACCAGGAGATTAAGGTCTTACTAAATCACAATTTAAGAAAATGTCTGATCTGTCAATCTCTAATATCAATCTTTGTTTAATCAAGCAGTAGCTGCATGTTTGCATTTGTTTTTGTCCAAAAAACACAAAACAATTCAGAATTAATGAAGGTATTTTATCACAGCAATGTTCTTGTGTGTATGTTGAATCTCTCAATTCAATGAGCCACACAAATCAAGCAGATATCTGAGATCCTTTTTGGTAATCTCTCCCTGCAGACATCTCAGATTTTCCTCATGTTGAATGAGCAGCTTAGCTTTGTGATTTCTTTGCCAATTGTCCTAATGGTTCAGGCTTGGGAGGACATCATAATGTTGATGCCAAGCATCAGCATTACTTTTAAAATATGATTTTGCTTTAAGCCAGAAATTGGATTTTGTGACCCTCATTAAATAATGAAAAGGCCAGACTGAAGAAAATCTGTGAGAGTTTCATCAGTTCTAGTGGACAGAAGGATCCAATAACACCAACAGTCGAATCTCATGTAAAAAAACAAAAAACAAAACAAAGATCCACTTTGCAGAAAACCTAATGAAATGAGTGAAAATGTGTTTATAATGTGATTCCCAACAACCAGATACTTTCAGAGACAGATTAGCGCAAGAGCCCAACACTCTTGTCTTCATAACACGCATTCACACTTATTTACAACCCTAAATAATAGCATTGCTAAAGCGTCAGTCATGAACACTTCGCAGCTTTGGCTTTCCAAAAATATGTAAGGTGATACAGCCCTTTGCTCCCACAGCAAACAATGAAAACTAATCTGTTTGTGTTGACACCACATGGACACAGTCCAGAGTTCATACCAGGAATGCTGATCAGCCTAAATGACCTTTACTTCCACTCTCTTGTTTAGTCTCCACTCAGAGATCATGTTCTGTTAACGCTGATGGCAAATATGAGTACAGAAACTGTCCTCCCCCATCGTGAGTCCTAAAAAGTAAATCAGGTGGAGCAGATAAAGCACACATGAATCTAAATATATTTACAGAATGACATGTTTAATTGACACATTTTTCAATGTAATTTTGAAAGAGGTACAATGAATGCTTTCTGTACAAAGACTTTTTAATGCTCCCAATAATACAATTCTTCAGTGTGCTTTGCTTTCACCGAAAGTTATCACTGGCATTGACTGCAGTATAATATAATAAGTTATAATTAACATAACTTATTAGTTATATTTTTACCTCTGTCTCTTTGGACAAATCCACTTATGGAGTTATTGCAACCATGAGCTGTATGTACTGTCCTTGCTACTCTTTCCCATTAAAAGTATTCATCGTTCAGGAATTCTTGATTTAGATTTGTGTCATTCCTGGGCAAACAGAATTGTTCTGATAATCTACTTTATAGTCTATGCAACAAATTTTTTGCTTCCCATAAACAACTGCTGTGTGTGTGCTAATTTTTGCGCTGTCGCCTTCCTCTGTCCTCTGAACCCCCGTCAGTTGCACAGATGGTTGCTCCCACTGAGCCTGACTGTGCTGCAGGTCTCTTTTTGTTAAAAGGGAGCCATTCCTTTCCACAGTTGCCACATTCTTGCTTTTGATGAGGGATTTATTAAAATGTCAATGGCTCGACACATTGAACTGGACTTTTCTTAGGATTAGGGTTATTTTTTCCCTAATTGGTTCTGGACAATAAATCTAATTTGACTGTGTGCTGTTATGATTAGAATTGAACTGTAATATGTAATATAATCTGAATCTTACAATATGATCGGATCATGTTAGACTGAGTTGGATTATTTTTTAATTGAATTTGTACCTAACTGGATTTTGCCCATCTTGTACGGTACCATAAGTTGATATGAGTTGGTGCCATGGAGCAAAGCTGAATTGAAGCGAACATTTCTATATGCTGTACGTACAATACATAATACAGTATGAGATAATTCACACTGCATTTTACTTGACTTCACTTTCATTTTTTATACCATTTCTCAGTTTTTTCTACAATTTTATTCACCACATAAATTCTTTTAACCATTCCAGGTGTCTTGTTTGTCTGCTTAGGGATTTTCACACCAGCGCCTTAAGTGTGAAGTGTAATGGTGAGAAATTTTCCTGATTATCTAGGGTGTTTCATTCCCAACTATGCAAATGCAGTTCTACAATTATCAACACTTGTTGATGTGGTTTGTTTCATCATACCAGCAAGGCAAGTAAGAAAATTAATAAAACTAAAATAAACTTTGAGTCACTGATTGAGTTAACAGGTCAGACGTCTCAGCTGTTCTGCAGCATTTGCTGATAAATGTGAGAAAGTCTTTTAAAACATTTTCCTTGTCAACTATTAAGCTGTGCATCAATGACAGCAGGAGGGAAAAAAGCTGTGAAATCAAAAATAAAAATATCTTGCTGCTGATGAGTTAGTATTCTGAAGAAATGTTTGTGATAGTTTTATATATATATATATATATATATATATATATATATATATATATATATATATATATATATATATATATATATATATAAAATAGTCTTAAAGCTGGATTGAATTTATAGGTGTTAAAATGGAGTTTCTACATATTATATCGCCCCCGGTTACAAGATGAATTAACTAGGTTGAATAGACAAGTATACAAAATAGAGGCAAGACCAACTCAAAGACATTGTCTGCTCAACACAAATTGTCCCTGTCTGCTAAAAGTAATTCAAGTATGGCTAGAAGGGAAAATCCAAAGTCCCTAAAGTGCAGCAATGACTTCAGTTAAGTGAAAAAAGGAGAAAACATCAATGTCCCTAAAAATATATCCGAATGCCAAAGGTTTTAAATTCACCTAATTTCTTTATCTTTTATTCTGAAAGAGCTCAATTTTGTTGTATAATTTTAAAATGGCCTTCTTTAATCTTTTCTGAAGGTCTTTTAAAATGTTTTTTTTTTCTTGGATCTTTGGGTACATTAATTCAAGCACCTTGTCAGAGGGACACAACTTTTTCCAGTTAATTTATTCTTTACTCTATTGTAAATTAGTGCAGCTAAAAACCAGTCCCTTGTGTAACGCTTTGCTTCGTACAGACTGTCTGGACCCTCGGCTACTGAGAAACCATGAATCGCTCGAAGTGTGGACTGTGTTGAATTTTATATTCTACCCAGTCACTGACGCTTGGCTCTCATGTGTGTAACGGGCGCCTAGCTGGCCCGTTACATACATGATTTATTTATTTATTTTTTTAAATCATTAAAAAAAGAACCATCTTTCCTCATTTTTAAACTTATACTGTTCGAAAAGCTGTCATGGTCACATAAATTAAACTGAACTGATTGACAAGACTTTTGACAAAAAAATTTTTTGTCAGCAAAATTATTGCTGATTTACATTTGTTGCACAACAATCTGTAGTAACTTAGGGTCCTGTCACACCAGCATTGCCCACGGGACAAGATTCAGTTGAACAGAGCTTGACAAAAAAGCTCATGTCTTCATTGAGTTTGGTTTATTTTCACAGTGCACCTTTAAATGGCCACTAGTTACAAATTAAACATAAAAAAATAAATAAATAAATGTGCATTATAAATAAATATACTGGAATTAACTGAAAAAGATCAACAAATCAGTGAATGAATCTAAATGAACTCCAAAAAAGATGAAGACATGTGCATTTTGACATGACCAGACCAAGGAAAAGTTTTAAATCAGAATAAAACCACACAAGATTTAGGTTTTGAAAAATTTCACTTTCAACTTCAGCTTTTTCAGTTTTAAAGTTGCATGTCACTCAAGTAAACTGCAGGCAAAAAAAAAAAAAATCCCAAAGAGGAAAACAGATACCTATTAAGCTCTGAATGGAAACAAATAAAATAGAGACACAAGAACAAAGTAAAATAAGACCACATTCTGCTTTTAGAAAATAAGAGGGAAAAAGTTGTGTTTAACAGTGGTCTTTTGTGGTATTTTCAGAATGCGGAAAATCGTTTCGCAGCAGGTTGGAACCACGCTCGGGGAAGGATGAAGCAATATGAACAGCATTTCCTCCGCGAGTCTAACTCCCAGATGCTGAAAGCGCCTTATTACCACAACACACAAAAAACATTCTCCATCCAAATACCATAAACGCACAGATTTAGGCACACCTGCTTGGTTCTTCTCACACGTGCAGGTGTGCATATACACACTCGCACACATTTATAACTATGCAGCACTATATTGCAGTGGGACCACCTCTGCAGTACGATCATTCCTTCCCTCGCATACTTCTGCCCCCCACAATACTTTCCCTCTTGCCACAAATCTCTGCAACTGCTCCACCTCTTGCACACTTTCTTCTTATTACTACTCCCTGCTTTCTTTTCTTCTATCTTAGAAGTCTTTTCCTCCCTTTCCCACCCGTTCCATCCTCTCCTCTGTCTCAGTCTCTCCCTCCAAAAGCAGGTGATGTAGAAGGGCGCTCAGCAGTATCTGACTATCAGGCCTGACTCTGTGAGAGGAATGATAATCACTGTGCTGCACTGCAGAGAGAGAAAGAAGAGAGGGAGGAAAAGAGGGAGGGAAAGGGGCATGAGGTACTGGAAAAGGGGGGCAAGTGCGGCAGCAGGAGAGGGGGATTGTGATGAGGGCAACAGAATGGGACAAAGAGAAAAAGAGGATGAAGTAGACAAAGAACGATGCAAGGAAAAAGAGTTGCTAACAGAAGCAGAGAATCGCTTTGGTAACACCTTCTTGGTGTCATGCTCTCGCTTTCCCTGTTTTACTTTTCCACCTTGCTAATCTCTCTGCTCCCTTGTACACACACTCGCACACACTCTAACAACCACCATCTCCTCCGTCACGGCAGCTTGTCGAACAGCAGCCCTGCAGTATACGGCAGAGCTTCAGCCTTGTGTCTGAGCGCCAGAGAACATTAACTGCAGCAGCGAGGTCATCTGATCGACACTATGCGGACCCTCTCTTTCTCTCCTTGCGCTCCTCCTCAGACTGCTGCAGTCTTCTGGAGGCCACCCTGTGGCCAACGCTGGGACTGCCACTCCCAACAGCCTTCTGGCACACTTGTCCCTTAAAACATGTTCTTGAGGGGAGTTTACAATTCTCACTTATTAAAATCTTGCAGCTAATGTCCATTATGATACCCTAAAGAGTTTCAGTTTTGTTCTGTTTTTTTGTTTTTGTTTGCTTGCAGGTGTCGTGTGTATTTTTTTCTGCAGAGACAGATAGAGGGAGTGTGGATCTACTGCATCGGCTTTGTTACCATCAAGCTGTCCACTCTGGCACCATGCGCTCTCTCCCTTCTCCCTGTCTCCATCTGGGCTCTCCAGCCTGCAGATACACGCTGGAAATCACTGTCTCTATTCATGGTATCGGCCCCTTTGAATGTTTATCCCCCTTTGTGTAGCTCTGGCTGTCTGTGCGCTAGAGGAAAAAAAAAAGCAAAACAAAAGCTAATAGAGTGAAATATAGAGCAAGGCTTTTCCGGACAAATACCCGTGATTCTGATTAGCTTCTTTGTTGCTGTGCCTGCTTGTGTGAGTGATGGTGATACTCATCACTTTCCACTGCTTGTCCTTAAAACAGTCATCTCCTTGAATATGACTGACAGGAGTCATTGTGAAGAAAGATGCAAACATGATGGTGGCGTACAACTGGCCTTCTGTGTGCATGCGTGAGTGAGAGAACACCATGCATATGCATGTGTGCTATTTAGACAGGATTTATGAACCATTCTGTGTGTAAATGTGTGTGCATTTGTTTGGACCATTAGAGCAATGTGAGCAATAGTCTTTTCACCACCCACTTCCATTGTGCATTAGGATGACCAGATGAGGAGCAGACAATAAGTTCTCTGTGGGGGTAAGAATATGGAAAAGTAAAAGCAACGACATGACTATAGATACGTGATCTCGTAGACACAGGGATGACAGATGAGCAGGCACAAACAGCAAAAACAAACTCCCTGTTGAGAGTGATTAGGATTGCTGCAGAGAACAATAGACAGAGTCAATAAGGGACTTCGGAGACACCCGGATACAAGAGCAAGGTCTCAGTCCCCTCCCTCTCTACGTACCCATCGTCCCTCATGGCTTTCCTTTTTCAGCATGTGACCTCTTTCTACACCATATTGCTTCAGTCTCCACTTAAGCCCTTTTCCAAACTATCCTCTTTATCCTTATGTTTTCAAAAAAAAAATTCTTGACTTTCTCAGTCTTGCACAGATACCCTTTGTGGCGCTCCTGTCTTTTGTAAAAATGGGCGTATGGGCTAAGCTGACAGGGGCTGCCATGGCGCTCTGTTGTGTCAAACTGAAATCCATCCTGTCAGTTTAGAATCAGTGTCACTCCTTTGTGCAAGGTTAAAGATAGCTTTGCTTAATGTGCTGTCAGACACAAACAAACATGAACTCCACAATGACCCTGACAAACAAAAACACCAACAGTCACACACATGTTGCACTGCAGGAAAAAACAGCATTACATCTGCATTTTGACATGACCAACAAATTGTAATACAGCATATTTGTAAATCCTTTTGCACTACAGCAATACGCTTAGGATCAATATTCCCCGCAGCCTAAAGGCTTCGACATGCAGAACAGTTTTCTTTATTTGCTAGAGCTGTTTGTTTGGCGCCACCCTTTGAATAGGAGTATTATTGCCACTATCTGTATGAGCAGTCAGTGTAATCACACAATCTGGGCTAAATAATGGACTCTAGTGTGTAGAGAGACATGAACAAAATTACGTAGCATAAGTTTTAAAGTTTACCAGACTGAACTTGGTTCCAGAACTACAGAAGAAAAAGTTGTTTTAATACTTCTACATGCTTTTGTGAGAATCTAATGAAAACAATGTTGTAATACCAATACCAAGTTAGGGGGTAGAGATAATTTTGACATTAACAACAGCTTATTGACCTTGTTGTTATATTCAGCGATCATTCCATGTAGACATGGCCAAATTATGCAAATTGAGTGATTGACATCAATTCAATTAACTTCTAGGACAACAAATTGCTACTTTCCTAAGTTGGCAGAACTGTAAATCTGTTGGTGGTTAAAATGTGAACTTGCTTAAATAAGTTGCAGGTTCAAAACCTTGAGACCATTATAAATTGTGTGTTCTTTGCATAATTTCTCCTTTCAGTCATCTTAAGTTTACATTTGAAATTTGATCACAACTTACTCAGGCAAAGCAAAGTATAACCCAGAAAATGCAACGCCACATTGTTATGGTTTCTGTCACAAAAAAATGAATGTTCAAAGTTATCAATTGCAATAATCTTTTAATATCCCGTCAAAATAGAGTTTAAAAAATATCTCCACGCTTGCAAAAGTTAAGAATCACACCAAAATGTTAGAGTTTGAACAAAACACACAAACATGACAAAAATCTCTTTTGTAACGTATCCATGTCAACGTGAGCCAGCTTGAAACAACTGTTAAGAGATCCAGTTCAAATCCATTTACTTACAATCTATGCAGTATAAATCCCTAAATCCAGGAACTGTACACAATAAAACACAGCAAATCCAATTGTCTTTCTTAAACACATATTTAAACTTCATTGAGAAAATAGAGATTTAGAGCTATATCTTGGCCTGGTGTACTCTGGCCACTCAGTTCAATTTCCTGCTCTGTGTGCAACTGTGCCAGACAGAGCTGAGCATGAATCAATCCTGTTGCCAGCAGACTGTTACAGTTTGAAGAAAAGCCACAAAGAACAATAGCCAATGGACAGACGTCGAAATAAATTGGCTACTGCCACTTTGGCGGGAGCTGTTCCTGTACAAGCAAATCTGGAAGGATCCAAACATTGGAAAGCTGCATTACAGCTATGGAGTCCTGGCTGTTCCCAACCTGAGCCCGTAGAATTGTGATGTCTAAACACACATTTGGTCTGATCACTTGTAAGTAAGTTGTGACAGAGTCTGTTCTGAGAAGAAATAAAATCTAATTTAACTGCAGTCTGAACGAGGAGCTAGCAAAAACTATTTGCTATAGTTTTAAAGTTGCTACAGAGTAACAATGCCTGGTAAGAAATTAAATCCTAGCAAACATAATTGAGGCAACTTTAACTGTATTGCTCCAACCAAGGAATGTGTAACAAGATTATAAAAAAAAAAAAAATTAAAATTAAATTTGAGTGCTAAAACTACAACACAGACAATAGTTTCTGTATTTGTGTTTTTTTTCTTTGTCGCTGTTATTAAACAAAGGGTGTGCGGTACCCTTGCTATCAACGTATACAGAGGTTTTAAAAATTAAGCTTCAAAATCACCACAATTTTCTGGCATAGAAACTGCTGCATATCCGCTTTTGTTGCTGACTGTCAGCTAGTGGCATACAAGAAATGCTTCTTGACAAATTAATCTGTCATGAGGTATTTCTATTCACGAACGAGATGGACTGATCAGCATAAATTAGGATGACGGACATTTAATAAGGCCTCTTGTTCGTGCTACATGCACACCTTTGGATTAGATTAGTTGTTACACTGCTAAAACCCTTTAACTGTCACCCACAAATCCCTTACATGCAAGGCAGTGGCTTCACGAGGAAGCCAGTGCCCTTATGACAGTTATAAAAGGGTAAAAGTTTGGTTTGCTTTTATGTTATTGTTTGGTCATGCATCAGAGTCTTCAATCTGAATCCTTGACTTATAACTTATAGGGTCTGCTAATGACCTGCTAATAATCAGGTCATTAGCAGGAATCTAAAGAACTTCACTGCATACTGAGGAGGTAATTAAACTATTTGATTGAGGTTTTAGACATCACAAAAATTGCAAAAGATAGGTTATTCAGAACCTTTGTTGAAAATTGCTGCCATATACTCTCATTTTAGCACATAGGTCAACTCTAAACTCTAAAATCTAGTACTTTATGAATGTACTTAATTTTTATGTGCTCAAATAATAAATGACAAGCTGAATATGATATTCTTTCTAATTCCATCTAACACCATAGTGACCTTTAATTGATTCAGGGGCTGACTGTGCACACTGATGCATCAAGGGCATTTGATCGTGGAATGTCCTGCTGAGTGACGAAAGCGTGACTTCAAGCGTCCATGTATGTGCATTTGTGTGAACCTATCTCAGCCCTATCACCCCTGTGACAGACACAGTGCCACCGAAATGTCTTGGGGCACCTCGCCCAATGTCTTGACAATAGGCTCAGTGTGTGTGAGTGACAGAGAGTGGCTCGGGGACACAGAGGGGGCGTTATGCTGGGTAGACAACATGCACGCAAACACACACACACCGACGCAGAGGCACGCACGTGCACACATTAAAGCAGGAAGACAGTGCACTCTTTCTCTCCCTCTGCGCTATTTCTCATTCCCTCTTTCCCTGACGCAGAGAGACTCAATCATTCACACTCTGTCTTCTTTGACGCAGAGGAAAAACATAAAATAACCTCTCCTTTGCTCTTTCTTTTTCTGTAAGTCTGCTGTGTGAATGTGCGCGCACAAATGTGGACGGTATAATTAATATGGCTTTCATTTTCTCGGAGCTATGAAGTATGCTTTTGGTATGCAAACAGGCTTCTTGCTTGGGAGTGTGTGAATATATGTGAGCGCATTCAGTGTGTGTATGTGCTTGATACACTAGAGACAGAGTGCAAAGTTGGGCCATTGAGCGGAAGGAGCTGAGTTAATGAGGAAAGCGGGGGTAGAATCCAAATCTTTCCCATCGATAACCTTGCACAACACTTCAAGAATTTATGTGTACATTGGATCCTTCTTGCAATCCACTTTGAAAATAATTTTTAAGTGTCAGGGTTTGAAAAGGGCCACTGAGACGTCATTTTCAGTTGAGTCTCTCAGAGCTGAACATTTGCTCAAGAGTCTGCCCTATTTCAAGGGAAAGTCTGGCAGTAATAATTATTAAATATGCAAATTCATATCCAGCATGTTTTGATGGATCATTCACTATATAATGTTCTGGTGAAATGTCAATGATTTTTTAAACAGTCCAATTAACTGAAATTGTATGAGATGGTGGTTGAGCATCTTGTGTAAAACCTTCCACAAGATTATGTACAATATTTACTAGTATTCAATGCTGTTATTAAACAGCAGGGTGAAGGATAAAAATGAGAGGGAAGCTACTTTAGCCAAAACCTGTGAAAAGTTATTACTGAGTTGTTTTTCGTGCGGCTGTGTGGTGAAGGCAGCAAGTCACGCAAAGGAAAAACAAGCAGAAGCATTGCTTGAATATTACCCTTTACAGAAGCAAGTGAGGCTTTAATGCTTTAATGTTGTTCACCAATGTTCCATAATTTCCTTATCTCCAAATGACAGCTTTTAATGTTATCTTGAGTCACAAAACCTTAGAAATAACTTTGAAGTTATTTCCAGACGAATGTCAAAAACGTTCTCTCTTTCTCTTTTGAATTTCTTTATATCACAATATTATCTGGTCTTTTTGAGATCTATCAGCCTATTTCGTATTATCGAAACAAGATAAGAACATAAATATTTGATTTTAAATATTTGTTTATTCTCCATAATGATTATTTTTTTGACATAGGGCCAGATTAATTTGCTCACTCTTGAAAATGAGACCTTGTGTCTCAAAGATATTTGTCTGCATAAAAGATAAAATTGACAAAAAGAGAAAAGATATTACAATGAATCTCTGGTTGGAAAATTCCAGTTTGTATTGACTCTGGTCTTCATTCTCCGATAGTAGAACTGTTGCATGGTGACCGGAAACACTTAAGATTATCCAGGAAGCAAAAACTGGAGAAATTAATAAGGAGAGAATACTTTTTCACAACTCTGTAGCTCTTCAAGTGACTTTGTTTTGTGGTGTAATTACAACAACAACAAAAAAAAAATGCTTCAAGAAATGCATGTCAAAATTATAGTTTTAAAACGTCCAAGTCTTTTAGTTGTGAAACACTAAAAGCAAGTGATTCACAACTAAAGCAAGTGTTTCACAACTAAAAGGTTCACATACCTTGGTGTCTGTGTTGTTCATGAGAACTAGCAAGACGGAGCAGGAAAGGGCTGCTCTGTCATAGTGACGGAGGAGCTGAGTCAGAACATGAAGCTGTGGTGTGGCTACTAGCCTATCTATGTTCTAATCCTCACATTTGGTTATCAAATAAAGTTCATGACCAAAGAACAAAATACCAGCAGCTGAAAGGCGCTTCCTTAATGGGGTGGCCTTATAGATGGTCAGACTTTGTTGTGAAGCTCCTGCTGCTTCTCCCTGAAATGACAACTGAGGTAGACCTTCATGTTATCTGACTTAAAAGTATCTTTGGTGTGAGCCAAAAATATGAATAAAAACATATTATCTAAAGTTTTAGGAAAATATTCTGCCTTAATATTTCGGTCATTTGTGACAAACTTTGAAACTTTGTACAGACAAGTAGGCATAAATGTAGGGGTCAAACTACTATTTAAATATTTAAATGTATTTAAATACATTCAACTTAAATCCTTATATGGGTAACAAATTAATTATTGAGCTGCTCACAATAATCAATCTGTTTTTTAGAGGCACTGCTTTTGTAAAAGTTACAAAGATCCTTTTTTTTTGTAACAGTGTCTGATAACTCAAATGAAAATAAGACCAGTGGTTTTTTTTTCTTTTTTTTTTACATTCAGTTAGTATTTTAGCCAACAATTTCAAATTCAGTGTTTGATCATCCTTGAAACCCCACTGCTGCGGCAGCTTTGTGGTTCAGATCTACTTAAATGTGGATGCGCTTGGTGAACACGCTTGACTCCTGTCTTTTAACAAATTCAGGAAAAAAATAACTGAAAAGTAAAAGAACCCAGGGGGAGTTTGTTGAGGTGAAACTGTCGATTCAACATATTTTTGACGGAAGGCTCCCTGCATCGGCTCTGCTGGATTTAAAAGCACCGCTGTCAGCACGGGCCGGCATTAAGAAACACTTTCACACATCACATTCTAATCAAAGCCTGCTCTTTTTAACAACCGTGAAAGCTTTCATGTTAACACGACACTGCGACCAAAGCTTTATTCACACTTTTAAAAGGGACTGACCGGTCAATGAGCATGTGTTGTGTGTGTGTGTGTGTGTACCCCCACCAGACAATACGCCATATCTGTGTCGACACACTCAGCCGTTGCGTCTCATCTTACCGGTGATACTTTGTGTGACTCCCCTTGACCGTGCATGAATTGTCTGTGATCTCAACACTACTCTCGCAACAGCTGTGTGTTTGTGTGCACGGACCCATGCAAGACACATGAGATGCGCATATTTTTCCAAGCCGTCTCAGGTTCTCGGCTCAGATGTAAGCATTCACTTATCCAGCCAATTAGAGGTTGCCGTTTCATCCTCATGGAAAGCTGTTTGGGACCTTAATTGGCAGGCAGATTTGCATTACTTTGATTACAGTTTTTTTGTTTTGGGGGGGCTGTGTGCTTATTTTCAAGTTTAGGAGTGTGGGTGTTGTTCAACAAAAGAGGTTTTTTTTATTTTCCTTTCTTCCTTGAGTGCTGTTGGTAGCCATTCTCATAATACTACTGTATTGTTCAAAAAGAGGAGAGAGACTCTTAAATAATGTATGTCTGATTTGTGCCGCTGCACTGTTGGGATATTAAGAACCAGCTTTATGGTAATGCAGTGCAATTACTGTGATATATTAGGAACAAGCCATTGATTTCGAGTGTAGCTTGAATCATTAAAGCAAAGTTTGTTTGGCTTTGTGAGCATCTATATGAATGAGGAAAAATATTAAAATTCTCCTGGCTTACAGTGTCTTACAAAAGGATTTAAACAACTGGCATACTTTCACATCTTTTCACATTACAGCCACATCTATAATGGGATTTACTGGCACAAGGCAAATCATGACCTTGAAGTGGAATTACACATGGTTGATAGTTTTTAGAAAAGAAAACGTCAGAAGATTGAGACAATACTTTGCAGAAACACTTTTGGCTTTGATTACAGGTGGGAGGCTTTCTGGGGTATACAGTATGTATTCATGAACTTTACAAATCCTGAGGTAATTTTCTACATGTTCTTTGGAAATCAGCTTGAGCTCATAAGACTGGATGGAGTGAATCTGTGAAAAACATGTTTCAGTTTTTGCTACAGATTGTCAATCTGCTACTCAAAAGACTCTGATCATGTGTTAATTTTGTCGTCCAGTAAGATTTATGTGTAACATTCACTCAACAGTTTTTCTTCCAGAATTATCAATCAATCTTTTCATAAACCCGTCCATATCTCTGTAACATAAAGGTTCTCCAACAGCATGATGCCGGCACCACCATGTTTAACTATGAGGATGTTATGCTCAGCATCATGTGCTGTTTTAGTTTTGTCCACATGTAGCATTTTGTATGTCAGCCAAAAAGCTGCTATTTGGACTAATCTGACCAGAGCACTTCTTTCCACTTGTTTCCAGTTTACCCTTCTTCGCTTGTGGCAAACTTTAAAAACAACTCCTTATGGATTTTTTTGTGCAACACTTCCAAAAACGAATGCTCGACTAATAGTGATCCTGTCAACATATTCTTTCATCTGGGCTCCTGCAGAGTTACAATGTTCTCTAACAAAGCCTCAAAGGCCATCAGCTGTATTTATACTGAGAGTAAAGTCACCAAAAAGTTGACATTTCAAGGCATAAACTCTAAATACAAATGCAAACCACACTTTTCAAACTCTCATTTGTAAAATTGGAAAAAACATGTGTCGTAACTGCTCTGTGTGGTTCATCATAAAAACCCAACAAATACACAGTTTGTGGTGGCAATGTCAAGAAAATGTGAGTAAACTCCAGTGGTGTGAATATTTTCCACAGCACTATACAAGCAGGCGGTGCGTGTGTGATGGCCATGAGAATAAAATGTGTGATTACATAGACAGATAGTATGTGTGAGGGTCAGAAAGTTCAACTATTTTAATGCCTCTGCTAGAGGGGGTCGGCTTGATCTCATCTCTGATACATCTCTTGCTTTGCATGCTTGTTCACATTTAAACGTCTGTTCACATTTAGGTGGGCATCTCTTACCGGGTCTATTTCTGATTTCACTGGGCAATTGGGACCCAACAAAGATTGAGCAAATACTCATATCCACATGTAAACACTTACACATATATTGGAAGAGGCTTGGGTCAGTGGTGTAATCTGGAGCACTGCTGCAGGCAGTGGCCTGCCCACTCAGATTTATGTAACTTCTTTAACTGGGCAGGTAGAAAGCTCTTATTTCTCTCTCTCTCTTTTTCTCTCTCTTTCTCTCTCGCTTTCTTTCTCTCCCTCTGTCACTCAGACACACATATACGCACGCACCCACAAATGCACACACACATGTACCAGGATGGCCTGAAGAGAGTGAGCTGGTTTAACTCTGGAAGAGAAGCTTCTTCTTCTTCTAACCCCAGACGTACATACCTCAGTTCTGTCTTTTTCATTTCATCTCCGCCTTCCATGTACTCCCCTCCATCGGCTTGCCACCCTCGGGCAACACCTAAGAATGCATTCTCATTTTGTAGCTTCACATCTTCACTCAATACTCACTGAAGCATTCCCTGTCATCCTGGTCACCTCTTCATCTACCTAACTAAATCTCCCAGCTGTCCCCCCAGCTCTCTCCTCCCCCAACTCTAAGCTGTGGTGCCAACCAGGAATTTCTTTACTCTTTTCTCCACACATTTTTACCCTCTTTCCCTGCTTCTTTTTTTCTCCTCTATCTTAATCTTGATCTTCTGATATATCTGTCCTTTATCAACAATTCCAAAACAGATGGTTACATTTAGCCTCCGGCAAAAACATTGGCTTTGGACTGCAGCACTACTGGGGCCGCTGTTTTGCATTCACACAAGATATAATGAGCAGATACCCGGCGAGAAATCTGCCCCGATTTGCCACAAGCAAAAATGCATAAACCATACTGTGTGGAGCAGATATTCACACCTTCCGGTTGTTCTTCGGTTGCATGCTTAATTACTACCAAGAAGCAAGAAGTGTGTGTGTGGGGGGATGAGCGGGGGGAACAAAGATTAAAGCCATCTAAAAACAGAGGGAGATAAGGACGGGAGAATGGAAGGGGGTGTTATGAGCCATTTGGAAAGTTTAAAGAAACTATTAAGTGTGGTGCAAAAAAAAAAAGTTGGGAAGCATTAAAAGCACGATTTGAAAAGATAGAACCAGATGGAGTGTGATGAAAGGAGATGAAACCACTTAACAGGAACAGTGAGATCAATCAGCAGGAAGACAGACGGAGGAGGAGGACATTATTATGTGTGTGCATGTGTCGGCGTGTATGCGTGAGTGTGTGAGTGTGTCGGGGGGAAGCGGCCTTCAGACAATGGGAACACAGGGTTGTAAAGTGATGTTTTTTGCTGGGTGATTTGCACACCACTGACCCCAATAACAGACAGCTAGTTGTAATAATACTAATTAATGATTATTTCCTTTGAAGGTTTTATTTCACTTCTTTTTTAATTGCCCCATGTAGCTTCTTGTGAATGGAAGATTTTCCTAAGTTACATCTTAAATTCACATCAAGATCAGTCATTCTCATTCAAAGAACAATCTAAAATAACTGATAGATCTTATTAGGCCAATTTTGCTTTTGCTACTTATGCCACCCAGAAACATTTTGAATATTGTCCACAGATAATACTTGTGTTCTATCACGTAGGCTGTAATTAGATATGATTTGCTTTGTGGTTCCACCATTCTGAGTGGCACACAAACACCTGTCTCAATAATCGCAAACGCCAATAACTAGATTGCAAACACGGAAAACTGATCTAAAGTGATGATGCTTTATGACTGACTCCTCAAATTCAGCAATGAAGTTATTCCGTCTCTAAACAAAACTAAGAAAATTAAAACTGATAAAGAAAATGTAATTAATAGCTGTGTTATAAACACACCTGGAATGTAAAACATACAGAAAGCAAAAATGAATGGCTATATTGTGGAAGATTCTGAGGACGTTCACCAGCAGGGTGCAGTCTGGATAGATCACCTCAGGGCAATGCAGAGAGACATGCAGGACAAGCAACCATGCACTGAGAATAAAGGCAACAAGCAGGGACAATAACATGCCTGATTTTGGACTGTAGGAGGAAGCCAAAGTACCTGCAGAGAACTCATGGATGCAGAGTAAGAACGTCCAAACTCTACCCCAAGGCCTTTGCTTGGATAAAACCCTTCAAGTAAACAGTGCTAAAAACTCCTGTACAGAGCGACAACAGACTAAAAATCAAACTGTAGACAAGAAAGAGTTCTCAAGATAATTGCAGCCCATTGTGTATCTGTAATTTTCTTGTAGCACTTAATAACAAGAAAAAGTATTAGAAATAGTTTAAATAATGGGTGTCCAAACTAAAGACAACAGTAATATGTTAGAATATTACTCTAGCAGCTGTTGAAAGGATCCAGAAAGCCTACGACGTTGCATTGGGGACACAGACCCTGAAGCTAACCGCCCAGCAATTGAAACCGTGAGGGAGGGGCCGATCACAAAAGAAATACAAACTATAAAACTATCACACCACTACTGCCTTTTTACTGCATTTTTCTTTTCGCCTGTTTATATGACTGACGTGAACAGCTGCAAGTACACCTGGCATTACAGCAAGGCTTTGTTTTTGACCACCAAATTTCTCTGGGTTCCCTATCCAACTGGATGAGATAGTACTTAACACCCTTTTGAGAAGAAGATGAAGAAGACAGAAGTTCACCATCTTGGAAGAGGAAGAGTGGGAGGGGGGAAGTGCTATGCAAAACAACAATCAAGTTTATCCCCTCATCAAACAGATACCTGGAATGTTGCTTTGATTATTTCATGAATGAATCTCCTGTAGCAGTCATTTGAAGGTGCCTAACTGCTTACACATACAATGTGCCGCCTATTTACCTTCACCACATGCCAGACTAGCAGCAGCATTAGCAAACACCTGGTGAAACTGCAAGTCTGCTGAGCTTATCATACAAACTACTTCTCAGTCCGTTGTTCCTAAGAATGCTTGGGAATGGCAACATAAAGAAGCTTTCTTGTGATGAAGTGCTAAAAGGGGAGTGTGAGAAAGAGTAGAAGCTTCTAAAAGAGACAGAAGCTAATTTCGAGGCATCAGATATAGCTATGATGTGAAGTCAAATTTTTCTTAAGTAATTTTTGATAAGTGTAGAATTTTTATATAACTGAAGATAACAGTTACTTAACATCACAAAAAATAACTACAATTTGCTGTGAGATTGTTCATTTTTGTTAGCGTAGTGTTTCAGCTGAGTAATATAAAAAAATTCTTGAAATTGCTAAAGTCAGCTACGTTGCCACAACTTGCTATCCACTTAAAGTACCAGTAAAAAAAACTTTTTGAGGTTTAATAGCCAAGTTCTAGAAAAATGAAATCTATAAACAGCTGATCAAAATTTATAGACAGATAGCTAAATAAGGTAAATCTTAAACATATTTGAATCAAGTAGTTCCGTTACAATGTAGGCTTCGTATAGAAAAATTACTTTTCCCTGAACTGTCATACACAACATCTGTTTGCATGGCCAACAAATCAGCTCGATTTGATTTGGTCTTAGCTGAAATAATACGGCTGGATTTCATGCAGTCTGAATTATTCAATTTAGCTAGGTTGATCTAAACTCAGTTCCAATTTCACTCCAGTCAATTTACTGCAGAATAACTCAAAACCACAAAAAGAGTCTTTTGTGTCGGTGGGTGAAACCAGTCAGAGGGCTTCTAAGCCGTCTGAAATATGTGCCTTGTCTGAGGAAGAGCACTTTTGTTTTGCAATATCGGGTGAAATTGCTCAACCCTCAGACAGCTATTAAGGTAATGCTTGAAGGCAGATGAGTCGTATGTAGAACTGTACAATACAGAGCAGAGTTTTCAAGAAGCAAATAAAAGGAAGCATTTCGGTGAGGGGCTTGCTATGTAGGCCTTTGTATGCACCCAAGACTGCGTCTGCCTCAGTTAAAAAGAGTGTGTTTGTAAAAGCCTCCCCGGATGTGAGTGTGATTCCAGGAGAAGGAGCGCACCCGGGCTTGTGAACATGACTCGATCCAGGGGGAAGAAGAGAAAGTGATGTAAGAGACGGAAAACTTTCCTATCAGCTCATGTGCCATCATATTCTTATCAGCCTCCGTTCGCCTTCAGTGAAATATGTATACGCATAAAGATCTGGGAGGGTGAGTAATTATAATCAGGCGCTATTACAGACTCACAAGAACGTGTTTCAGTGGGCACGTCTGAGTGTGTTAGAATCACAGGGCTGACAGCGTGAGCCTCAGCTTGCCTGGGAGTGTGTACATGTGTGGGAATGACATTCCCACATTCTTGCCATTTCACTGAGAAGTTGAAACAAAAGCTGAAGGGAGGACTTGTTAACATGGTAACATTATCAGATGAACAGTCTTCCAGTACCGCACATAAACAGAAGACACAGAAAAGGAACTTCCAATCTAATTCCAGCTCTCCAGGATTCTGGCCTACTGTTTCTTTTTCAACACCTTTCCAACTTCACAATTGTGTATTTGAAGACGTTTCTCACCATTCATGGAAAAGTTATTAAAAATGAACTACTCTGAACATTCATCTTTCACTGTTCTGAAAATAAAAATCATGTGGTGAATAGTATGATGTGCATGTCACCTTCAGGTATCTCTCGACATTGTTTTGTTTTGTTTGTGTATAAAGTTTGTTTTATAAATGAAGGTTGCGTATTACAAATGACTGCTGCCAGGATCCATCTACACATTTTATGTGATATGAGGCTGCGGTAGTAGTTATAAACTTTTGTATTTTCATAAGATACCACAAACAAGTTTGTCACAGTCTGCTCAACGAAGCAACGTCCAAATTATTTTGGCAAAAGCTGCCATTAATTACTATTTTTGTAGTTGTCCAAACAAGTATGAGACCTAGACAAGCATGTAGCAATGATGTTGTTGAATACATGTAAATTAATACTCCAAAATGAGGGTCACAGTGGATGTGGCTGATTAATACAGCTGGCCACCTCAATCAGCATAATTTCCGCATCGCAACAGTGATGTTGTGAGAAAACACTGAAACCCTTAAGCCTCCTAGAAAGTAGCGACACTTAATATTTGCTAATATATTATTGTGTCCTATGAATAGAAACATTTTCCGCTCCTTGTTTAAAGATTAGTTTAAACAAGGGCATTTGTCTGTTAGCTTTCCGCCTCTGAGAATTTGTTCCCTTTTTCTTCAAATTAATGTGATATGACATGAAGTAAGAAAACTATTAATGCTAATAATCAGTACTGTCCCTTTATACTCTGCTGTGGTAAAGTAGCTTTAAATTAATGAGCATGTCTTTTCATTCTTGAACTGTAGTTTGTGGTGCTCTGACTGCATAAAATTATAGGTTTAATGACAAAAAGTGTGATGATTTTTTTTAAAATATGTTTTATTCTTACATTTATCAATTTTGCAAGAAGTCCCCCAAAACATTAGGATCAAATTATAGCCCTATCCTTAACCCCAGGCCATAAAAGAAAACTTAAAGAAGAAAGAGTCCAATGTATTGACCCTGCCTCTAAGCTCCAAGGACTGAGCTTAATGAGGCATTCTAAAGATGTGCTGGAGCAAGCCAGATTCATGGTGTCTCCACCTCAAAACCCACAGGAACACAGTGTGTGTTCCTGTGTGCCCAGCGACAACAGGGCACACTAAGGCCCAGAATTTATTACCTTCTATACCTGAGTTGCACAAACTAAACAGTATACATGGTTAAATGCTGCATCTAAACAGTGCACACTGAAATAAGCGAAGTGGAAGGAAACAAGTCAAAATGTAGCTAGACTTGTGTTGAAGGAACCAAATCAATGTTTAATGCTTCTGTTGCAGGTCCATATGGCATTGCTGAAGGAACAAAATTACAAATGTAGCCCTCAGTTTTTGGAGTCCAGTGTTTTCAGATCAATTTGGAATGAAGATGCAGATCTGCAAAAGCAAAAACAGTCTTTACTCTTTCATTCTGAGGCTTTCTTTTCAGGAGAAAAGAAGGCACCTTCTGATGCCGTGCATCCAAATCCATATGATCCTGCTCAAGTGGAAAATCAATGTTTACAGGGTAAGCATGTGTTCCACCTCCAGCGCCGGGCGTCTAGCAGAAACACACATCTGTCTCTTTCTCTCTGTATTGTCTGAGCCTTTCTTCAGCTCACATCGTCATGTCTCAAAGTCCTTCTGACTTCATTTTCTGTGGATCGGGTTCCCACTCTGATGTCCACTGGTTCACTGTGCCCGTGTCCCCTCCCCGTCGCAGGGTCACTGGATCAGTTTACAGTCTGGCTCAGCGGCTGATCCCCACTTTGGTTACCTCGTCCTTCTCACCTCCTGTTTACCTCGCACCTCTTCACCTCTCCACACACTTACCCCTTAAGCATATGGCGGGCTGCACGGCCTGAACTTGGCGAGCTGGTATCATCGTGACCGGGGTTACGGGTCGGTAACGGCACAATCGCCCCCTGCCAGCTTGTTTGTTTCAAGGTAACGATGGCCCTAACTCCTGCGAGCCAAACGCAGGGCATGCATTATCTAAAGAGTTGTTTGTGTGGCTGCATGAGTGCGTCGATGGGCTGAGTGTCAGCCGGTGACAGACGCTCATCATATTTAATCCTGAGGGGATTTTGTGGAAATGAAAAGCTGCTTTTCAATTTTATAATCCCGTAGACCTAATCTCTGCAGCCACGTTCCCCCCGTACAGTCCAATTAGTCTAACACGTCTGTCCGGATGAGTCCTATTCACCGCAAATCTCATTCCTCAAGCCAGCTGCATCCAACGCCGACCTTCACAAAATGTTGCAGAAGCATGCAATGCACCAAAAAAGCTGCTCTGTCAACTCACCTGTTTTCACTGCAGTCTTGAACTTATTAGGGAGAGCAGGGGCATTGATTAGACTTGGACTCAATTAGTTTGAGTGTGCGTGTGGAAGTGGGTGTGTGTCTAGTTCGATTCAGCCTTTGTGGCACCGCGATCTAACCCACCCCCTCACACGCCCGCTGGGTCCAGAGAAAGAGAGGGGAGGGAAAGTGCACACTACAGTAAAAGAAGTGGCACTAGTGAAATCGCTGAGTTGATACATTCAGAGGTCACTGTGGCGCAGGGAAGACGCAATGTGAGGAGTGGCGAGGGGGCCTGGATATATGATCAGACATATGGTAAAGAAAGCGGGAGACTGACAGAGAGGGCCTAAAGGTCATGGTCAAAGAAACGTGGAAAGTCATGGAAAGGGCAAAGAGCTCAGTATGAATATGATACTGTCAACTAAAACACAAATCATTATTAAAATATTCAACAGCTTTTGCTGTAGTTGACTGATGGGGGAGCCATAAGGAAAAATATTGAAGTTATGCGTGCATTACGTATGTGCAATAATACACCGAACGGAGAAGCAGGCCATTTTCCCTATATTGACTGCAGTGCCATGTGACTGCCATGATCATTAACGTGCCCTGATGCCAACGGGTATCCTGATGACCCACATCTCAGCAGTCCACTCTCACTGTCTGGCTCCTGCCCAAATACAGACCTCTCTCACTTCCTCTTTCTCTATCTTATGCTGTTTTTCTTCCTCTCCCCACTTGGATGCAAGTGCTCTAACCTTCCTCTGTAGGCTTTCAACATTAAGAGCAACCAGCCTATTCTGTTAATGACACTGGAATCTTTTTAGACTAAAAGCTGGTAATAGATGTAGTTTTGATGTCAATTTACAAAAAAAATGTGAACCTTTTTTAGGGTGAAAAACTATCTACACGGCAGCAATGGGGGCATTAATTATCAAGTATGAGGTACTTTTAGAAAAGGTTGGCTCTGACTTATAGGTTTCTTAAATTATTGAGCCAATTTCGGAGTTTGGACCTACTTAGAAAAGCTGCACATAACATTTTTGCTTATGTAGGAACATTTTTCATTAGTCTGCAAGTTTCAGGTTAATGTAAAGCAGATTTCCACATAAGTATACTTCAAAAACCAACTTACAGTGCCTTGTACAAGTTTTATAATCCTTGAATCTGATCCCTGTTTTTCAGTTTTCAGCCACCAACTGTAAAGTTATTTCATTGTGATTTCTTGAGACACACAATTAGAAAAGAGTGCACAATTGGGATTACAAGGTTTTACATGGTTTTGACTTAATTATCTGTATGTTATTTTCAGTAGGTGTTTGTCTCAACCAGCTTTTCTAATCTAAAGACGGAAATATTCCTCAGAAACTTTTAATCTAAAACATTCATTCTTAATCTGGCTGTGTACTTAGGATAGATGTTGAATTGGGAAATGAACTTTGGCCCAGTGTGTTGCAGGTTCCAACAGGTTTTCTTCAAGGACTGCCCCTAATTTAGCTCCATTCGTCATCCCACCATTGCCAGCTCCCATTTAGCTTCTGAAGAAAAGCATTGCCACAACATGACAGCGCCCTGACTGTTTTATGGTGTAGTGATGTGTAGTTTTAAGCTTCTGGAACCTGTTTTTAGTATTTATGTGACTTCTGAAAACAATTGGTTGAGGTACATTTTATTTAAAGAGGGCTGAATACAAATGCATATTCCACTTTTTTTAGACATGTAGTTACATTTTTACATTTGTGCTTAAAGCATTAAGCTATAATAGTGATGTTTGGAGCAGTAGTTTGAAAAAATAGAAAAAAGAAAATAAAAATGTGAAACACAAAAGATCATTTTTTTTAAGTAGGGCATAAAAGTTAACTTGTCAGTGCTGGAAATCACCGAAGTTAGTACTAATAAACTTTCCTTTTTTAAAAAAAAAAGTTCTGTTATTTTAGGTTAATAATTTCAAGTAAAGGATACTTTAATTAAATGTGAACTGATTTGCATAAAATAACCCAAAGTTAAATATATATATGGAGAGGTGTCATATGTATTTTCACTAGAATAAAAAAATCTAAATAAGAGGTGAAGGTGTGAAATGGTTGAATTGACATTGAATGAACCACATTTATTAAACAGTAGGAGTCTTGGTGTGCTCAGTCTACCATTCCACCCACTTCCCTGATTCATTTTCAGATTTATTTATTCCCATTGATATGAATCTCCCTCCTCCCTCCTGCTCTCTCTCTTCAGTGAACAACTAAGATTTGAAAACATAACCAATGCCATTAAGCAAGATATCTTGTCATCTCATTGCCTCTCTGATGCAATCTTGCAGTTTTTCCATGACGCTGTGTTTTCATGACTTGCCTTTTTCCCATTTTTCTTCTTTTTCCTTTAGCATTTCAAGTAACCTAGTTCATCTCCTGATGTGCTGACTTCAGATGAAGACATTTTAATGCTTCCAACGACCCAGTAAAGTAGCTTTGAAACTTCCTCTGACTCTTGTTTTTCCCGATCCACACTCCTCTCACCCCCTCCAAAACGTCTATAAATCTCTCCCACTCCTCATCTGACACCATCCCAATTTCTGTTGGCATCCCGATTTTTTCATTTGGCACATATGTATACCACCTATTACTCCCTAGGTCTTTCTGTTACCCACACTCATTTATGTATAAATGCATATGAGTTTTTAAAATAAGCAATCCCTCAAGCTCTGAGATAGGAACCCAGAAACCTGCGAGTGTCTCTAAAGTGTACGAATTAACCAATTCTGAAATGTAGGTGAGCAGGGTCACGCTTCACTGCACAAGCTCTTTAACACACATGCATTGAGCTGTGGCTGAAACCCCTAGCTTGTGACGATTCGAGTGGTAGAAGGGGAGAAAAGGGGAGGGGGGCACCCTCACTTTACCGAGGGTAGTTAATTACCCCATGTGATCAATAATTCATTACACTGTCAGTTTGTGTGTCTGCATGCCTCTCTATGTGTGCTGGCATGTTTTGAGGGCACGTAAAGCATGAGTGCCAAAACTCCCCCAGTAAGCAGTTTCTTTCCCAGGGAATGGCAGATTAAGAGGATTGACTCCGTAATGGATTAACCTCCGGAGTTTTGTGTGCGTATGCATATGTGCGTGCGCAAGCGGCCGGCCCCGCATGTGTGCGCGGGATGTTTGAGGAGGATCAGAGTACCCCCTGTATGAATTGATTAGCCTAAGAAGCTCTTCTCCTTCCCTTTTAATGACCACATCAGCATTTCCCCCCTCCCCAGGCCCACCAAAGCACAAGCTGGATAAACGTAGAGCTGTCTGTCAAGGAAATGAGACGCCGCCCCTTTAAGTAGGGTTAGCTGTCGCTCAAATATCACTCTTGTGAAGACTCCCCATGGACAAGACAAACCCCCGCTGTGTCGGTATGTCTTCAGTGATAGATGGTTCCTGTGTCTGTGTATTATTGCGTGTGGGCTGACTGACCGTCTCTGTTCACCGTTTATTTGTCAGCTTTTAACTGCAGTCTCCTGTGGCTTCCACCAAAGTCACTGCATCCATTATCAATGCAACTGATGTTTTTTATGGAGCAACAGCTTGAAAAGGGACACAGAATCACAGAATGGCCAATTACTCTGTTGGGATAAGGTGATTTTCTCCTCCTTTGCATGTCTTTGCTCTAACTTAGCTCATCAGGGGTTCATTTTAATACACATATGAATGTACAGAACTGTGCACGGATGCAGTAGTCCACATTCACATATCCCTGGGCTACATCGACTCATGTGCCCTGCAGTGGATCTTACAAAAAAAAACAAAAAAAAACGGGGCTAATGTTTGACACAGAACACACACAAATTCTGACAGCAGCGTATCGCTCAAAAGCCTAGGATGGTGACACCAACACATGCGGGCACACACTCTTTCTGACAGCTATTTTGTGGAGATAAAATGGTTTGTAGACATTAGTGATGGGGTGTGCAGGACGAGTGTCAGCAGACGTAGGAGTAAGAGTAGATGAAGCCATGATGGAAGCTGCAGAGTGGATAAAGAGTCAGAAAGAGAGCCTGCTGAGATTTGTAGGAGAGATGACATTACCTAGAAAAATAATTTATGCCCCCTGAACTTTTTCACTTCACTACCAAACTTCAATAGATTTTGGTTATCTTTTGACAGAACAACAAGGAGTAGTACATAACTGTAAAATGATACAAACTTCTTAAAATACAAAGTTTGAGTACTTTCTTTCTGTTATCTGTTAATCTGATACCTCTATCAAATAAAATCTAGTACCACGCTGTGTGTGGCTTAATTTCAGTTGTTAATCCAGATGTTCTGTAAAGGCCTCAGATGTTTGCTGGAAGGCTTGAACAGTCTCATGACTTCCAGAAAACACAGCAGAAGTGTCAGGGATACAGTTGTAAAGCAGTTTTTCAGCAGCAAAGTAGGATAAATGGTAAGTGTCCGATGTACAGGACAGTTATGTTGCCACCATCACCCAGAACACTAGGACTTCTTACAGATATCTATAATTCAAAAACAAAACATATGGCACATAGGCAGTCCTTTGAGGGTGAGATATATCCAATTTCTTGTTACATTTTGATTTTGCTCCAAAATGATCACATTAGCAGATTAATTATTATAAAATTATCATATTAAAAATATTGTTTTCAATTATTAGTTAGATCATATTCTGTTCTGGAGGTATGGTATTACAGTTTCACAGACCAAGCATCTTTATGCCAATGTAGATGTAAATTCATCTTGAACAAGAACAAAAACACACACAATAAAACATGGTGGTGGCAGGATTATGCTATGGGGATGCTTTTTATTACTAGGGCCAGAACAACACATGGCTGTTCACCTAAAATAATAGGCTGGTCAAGGAAAGCAATATTTAGAGGAGAAATCTAAGAGTGGTAATTATTTTTGGCTTATGTCCAAAACACTGTGTCATGAAAAACTAATACCAGAAATCATCCCAAGCATGCAACACACACATGTACACAGCTGTGGTTAAAAACTCTGGATCACACTTTTACATTTAAACTGAGCTTCCCTGTTCCTGGTGGGGACACAAAGCTGAATATAAAAGAACACCACACTTTTTACAACTTTATATGTAAGAAAATATAGAGAATAATTGTTCCAGTTCACAGTTATGCACTGCTTTGTGTTAATGTATAGAATAAATTTTAATGATAAACATTATAATATGTGGTTGTAATGTACTCAACTGTAAAAAA
The DNA here is from genome assembly GCA_911649635.1 of Poeciliopsis gracilis. Lineage (NCBI taxonomy): Eukaryota > Metazoa > Chordata > Actinopteri > Cyprinodontiformes > Poeciliidae > Poeciliopsis > Poeciliopsis gracilis. The sequence goes on from CAJVRI010000128.1 coordinate 1,269,721, forward strand.
AATATTTTTCAGGGCACTGCAAAATGAGGGAAGAGACTCAAAGTGCTACTGGGAATTCACATCATCCCACTCCAGAGTTCCTACCTGTTTGCTGTACTTGTTTGCAGCCTGGCAGCCGTAATCTGAACACTGGTCCGATCCCAGGGACATGGCATCTGCGTTGCCACTTCCTCCGGTACTGCTGCTACTGGAGCCGGCACTCCCCACACACCCACCGCTGCCCACAAAGGTATTGGACGGAGGCAGCTCCTGGACCGCCTGGTGCTTCTTTCCCTCTGCTGGGGGCGAGTGAGGCTGGAGATTCACTGCAGGGAGAGGCGAGCTGGATTTGTAGTGCCTAGCCAGATCGGGGCTTGACTGGTGTCTTCTCCCACCGCCCATTCGTGGGCTGCCAGGGTCACCATCCACAGCACAGTAGCGGGCTGCTAGACGCTCACTAGCACTGCTCAGTTCCTCCTCATCATCATCGTTGACGTGACGACGCAGGCCGTTGACTGTGACGATGCCACTGTATAGAGATCTGTCTGATTTTCCTCCACCTCCAGCCGTGCCTCCTCCGCCTCCGCCACGTTTATCTCGCCGCGGTTTGCGACCACGGTCAGATCCACTGCCTCGGCTGGCTTGTGGTTGAGCCCCCGTCGGACTGAAGAAGTCTTCCTCTGGCTCCTTCTTTCCGGCCTCGTAGCCATTCTTCCCCTGCGCGCCACACTGCCTGGCTGTGACCACAAGAAGAATCACCAAGATAACTGCTGCTGCTCCCGCGAGGACGCCAATGGCAACGCTGAGGCGCTGCTTTACCAACGGACGTTCACTGTCTGGGTCCCCGGCAATGTCTAAAGACAGTGGGGCCATCAGGCTACGGGCAACCTTGGAACAGAAAGAAAAATAAGATAAACAAGATTAAACAAACTTCATATTAATAAAAGCAAAAGAAAAGAAAATCCCACAATATCATTCTGGAGAGATGGCACAGTTGGTGTGAGCCACAGAGACACATCAAACAGCATCTTCATCGTAATTAAACTTATCATTCTGTTTAGAGTGGGAGCTTCTCAGTTATTCCCAGAAACATAGAGTGTCACTAAATATGTAATTACTCTTGCCTTCGAATTGCAGCATTTCAGGTTGCTCCTGTAATTCTTTATCACATCACATCTACAGCAAGTATGAAGAATGTATTGGATTAGACCGCATTAAATCATATTTGAAAAAAATCTGAGGAAACTTTAGATCCTGAGGTCAGGAGCAGCTAGAGAAGCTAAAGAAGCAAAAACAGTCAATAAATGTGAAAATGAAGGGAAGAAGCAGACTATGACTTCATCCTGAGGCACAAACACATCTACTGTCTCATCAATAAACAATATCCCTTTTGTAAGTGATAGTGTAGGCGTGGATTGGTTAAGGATTTGTTTTCACAATTTTTGCATCGAGAATTCAATGGATGGAGCACAAGGAGGATGTTTAAAACATGTAATGCTCTATTTAATGATTTTAAGCTCTTTTTTCTTTGGGCCTGCTCAGGGTCTTCAGTTTGCTTTGTAAGCTAACAGCTTTTTTGTTGTAAATCCATTTCAATATCTATAACAATAACATATTCAGTGTTTTTGTTTGCGATAGTGTACGCACACACAGACGCACACACTCACACTTCTGATTGGGATATTGTAGTGATTCCATTCATTTCAGTAACTTCAATGTGTTTGATTTGTTTAACTTATTAACCATTATCAGAATATATTCTACTGTGAAAAGTCTTTCCTCCTGTTTTTGTTTTTTTCGCAAATCAAAATGATCAGAATTTAAAAAAAAAAAAGTCAAATAAAGATAAACTGGGTAAACACAAAAAATAGCTTTTAAACATTTCTTTAATTTCTCATTGGAAAAAAAGAAAGTTATCCAAAACTAACCTGGTTTAATTCACCCATCGTAATTCTGCACCCAACCAGAAAATCCCAAACAACATGTTGACATCTGCTTGTGACCATAAGCTCTAGCATGTTTGGGCTATGCCATAAAATATACAAACATGTCAATTAATGAAAAGGTAAAATAAAATAATCAGAAAAACATTAATTAAATTATTACACAAATAAATGAAATTGTGATTATCTTGAAGAAGTCATTCATGTTTCCAGACTCTAAAGTGTAGCCAAAGCAAAAACAATTATACTAAGAAGAGTGGGTCAATGATTCTGCACAGGCAATGTAAGCAACTCATTGAAAGTTTTCACAAATGCTTTATGGCAGTTGACATCATCATTGGTGGCACGATTACTTATAATACTTATGGGTCTTTCACTTTTTGACAGATGACCAAATTGGTTTATACAGTTTTTCTCGTAATAAATTTAAATAATTTGAAAAGTGTTTTTGTTTTTGCTACCATTATCTTTTTAAGATCAAACTTACGCTGATGTTTTGACATTTTAAAGCAGGCGTGCCCAAGTCCAGCTCTCGAGAGCTCCTATCTTCCAACATTTAGATGCGTCTCTGCTTCAACATGATGGAATCAAATGGCTTGATTTCCTCATCACCATGTCATTCAGTTCTGCAGAGGCCTGGTAACAAGCTATTCATTTGATTTCACTGTGTTGGAAAAAGAATGCACCTGTGAGTTGCAGGATAGGAGCTTTTGTGGGCTCCCAGAGTGGACGTGGGCACCCCTGCTTTAAAAGTAACAAAAAAGGAGAAACACAGAAGAAAGATGAAAGGAGGCTAATACATTGTCAAGCAAAGTAACTGCTCCTTTTCTAAGCCTCAACTCATCCACACACCATTATTAACTAATAACTCACACCCCTAAAACTACATTTGAGTCAGCGCCAGTTAAGACCTAATGGTTCTTGGGTTCATTAGAGGAAATTCAAGGTGAATATCTTTTTATTTTTGTTTTTTATTTCCAACTCTATGAGCGATATAAAATGCTTTAAAAGAAAAATAAACTTAAAAGGCATAAAAGACAAAATAAAAAAATCAAACACAGGACAGAGAAAAGAACGTAAAAGGCTACTAAAATAACAAAGACTACTAGTGGGGTAAAAGGACATAAAAATGTAAATAAGACCCTAGGGGTCAATGTTTGCTAAAAGTCAATTAAAAATGTGTAGTCAAAAGAAATTTTAATTGCTCCAGAGTTTGTGGGTTATACTAAAACAAAAATGCACTCATTACATAGTATTATAAGTTCTTGATAAAACAAAGTTTGGATATTAAAAACGTTGTGGAAGTCATTATGCAGATACAAATACAAAAACACAAACTTTAATATTGGAATCCATTAATTTGAGCAACACTATTTTTGAATCCAGAACATAACCAAACCCCACTCCTGAAGAAATTAACAAACCGTGTCTTTTGGGTTAACCTAATTCAGTCTTTAGCCTTAAAAATGATGGTAAACTCGACTAGAACAGTGCTGTCATCACTCTGGTTTTAAGAGGATAGGCCAATGAAAAGGTTCTTAAATCAAAAATAAAAGAATATGCACACAAAGACGAGCTTGTACATTTGTAAAAGGATCATTAAAACAATGTTGTTATGCTGAAATACAAACATACTCATTACCATTACTGGGTGCTTCTCAACAGGAGAAATCAAGGCTGTAGAGTTTTATGTCAGAAGATAATCTGAGAAAACTTTGTTCGTAGGAGTCATTATGTATACCCGAACACTAACTCAAACAGTGATGCCGCTGTGTGGCCTATATAAATTCACACCAAGCGTAAGCTGTCCGTTAGCGTGACAACTCATTCCCAGCCTGCACCTTGTCTGGGAGCTCAAACGACAAAGTCTTTGGCCCGGATAGGTGAGGAATGACAGACTCTTATAATCCCTGCTGCAAATAAGACTGGTGGTAATAAGGCTTTCATGAATGTACAGGAGAGTGACTGAGGCATAGTGCTTTGAAGTGGCCAAGTAAAATAACTTCTGCACAAGCTGCAGTATTAGTAATACAGAAGAGAATTTGCTTATTTGACTGCGCTGTGGAACTGGCTTATTAGATTATCTGAGACAAACATAGAGGAGCTACATTATTGCCCTCTCTTCCTCTTGTGCCCCCCGCCCCCAAGCTCAGAGTGACACTGTGTTACATTCATTGTTTCAACCCCATCCATCTCTGAGTTAAGTTAAATTGTTAGTGAGTTATGTTTGTTTTAGTCCATTGTTCTGCTTCCACTGCAGAGGTGCTTCTCTGCCAAGCTCTGCTCCTCCCATCACAACCCCTCTGCTCCTCTTGGTGCCTGCAGTATTCCTATCCATTCTCATTCTGCTGGGTATGCCTCGCTCTTTTTCCGCACACACACTGTGCGACAGTTCAGAACAAGTTGAGTGTGCAGACATACATAAAGCATAAACAGCATTGGAGGGTACATGTGTGTGAGTAAACTCCAGCATGTGTGACAGTGTGCAAAAAATATAGTCTAACATCAACTGCCAAGTTCAGACAATTTCTGTCTATAGGTAAAGTCTTGGAACCAGAGCCTCCAGGGCTTCTGATGCATTCTGAGATCCCAGTGGATTCTTTGATTCTGCTGTGTGTGCTTTCTTGTCACTGGACTTAGCATGACTGTCTCTCTGCTCCACTCTCCAAGGACTAGGTTATTGATATGTTACCACAGATGATGGAAATATGTCTGATGCAGTACTGCTCTCTCTTTAAAACAACTGCTCTTTGTTGTATGAAAGTAACATAGGAGGAGTTAATCAAACACATACAATAAAAGCTGAAGACAGAGACTCTAATCCTAGAACAAATACACAGATTTTCTACACATTTCTATGTCAAATTTCTATATGTTCGAAGACTCCAAATTCCAGAGTTTTTAGTTCATTTTTGCCAATATTTGTATGAATGATAAATACAAAAGTTCACAATGAATATACCTCATATTTCCTCAAAGAGGGTTTTGAGGGATAGATAAGTGGACAAACAGACAGATAGGTAGGTAGATAGATAGATAGATGAGTGCAAAATCCAATGAGTGGATTTAGAAAATGAAACAGGAAACGAAAAGTGGAGATATAGATACGTTCCCTACTCTGTTTTCTCTACCATGCTTATCCAGACATGTAAACTTGGAAATGAAATTTCAGATTTTCCAAATTGCACAGGATCCCTGAATACAAATAGAAAAGCACCAATCACTTTAGCCATGCAGCCCGGCTCTTATATGCAGACTTCCTCAAAGGTATTCAAATGACAACAATGACACACAAGGTCCAGAATGTCAATTTCCACTTTCTCGAGCTCAAAGCCTGCAGCATAATATTACAGATAATTACCAAACATGTGGTTTGCCCAGTACGGTTAGATAGAAAAGAGCAGAGTAATTTTCTGCTGCCGTGGTGCAGCGGTAGCAGCCGTTTTCGTTCCCTAATTGCATCTGGCATCCGTCCACCACCCAGTTTGACTTCATTATGAGATGGAGGTATTCTGTCTTAAATGACTTCTACTCAATTACGCCACAAAGTTCCTCCCTACAATCAAACTAAACTGTGCATGTTGTACTCAATGGTGGCTTTCAGACCAGCTTAGCCATATTACACCCTATTGTTTGATTTAATAGCCTCAGCCATTTAGGCACGCTGCAGATAATTCTACCTCTTACTAAGTATTCTCTTCTAATCCTCACATCCTTGATTTTTCTTTTTTCTACTTTTCAGTGTCACACGCATGAGGTGCTCTTCCTAATAAGTGATGCAATGTTACAAGTGTTATCTGTACTAACTTGCTTCTCTTTCTTTGAAAAATTCTGAAAGGCTTTCACTGAAAGACTCTTAAGTGAAACGTAGCCTCATTCAAAATAAGGATCATGGTTTCTCATAAATCAGTTTTAGCCTTTTGTTAAAACTGATTTTAACTCTACAAGTTGACAAACTTGTAGGTTTGTCAACCTTGACAGTTGACAAACTCTACAAGGTGTAAGAAGCAAACTGATTTTTTACTGAATGAGTGAGTTCCTGGAGATTGTAATCCTTGCTACCTTAACTTCAGGGCATAAAATAAGGCAACTAGCAACTTCAAACATGCGTTCACATTCTATGCTACAAACATTTTAATTGACGGACAATAATGCTTTTGAGCTGTACAGTAATGGTCATTTGTGTGGGCCAGACCAAGGGAAATAAACCTCTAAAGGGGGAGTATGATGTATTTTCAGTCACATAGTCCCATTTTATAGCATAATCAAGTAACATGTTACCTTTAATTTTTATTTAAAAAAAATACTGTAATATAAAATATTACTTACAAGAAATTTGACTTTGTAATTCAACGTGTTGAAATTGTCTTTTTAAGAAACTTCTGCTCTATCTGACACTCTGCCTTCAAGAAGTCATCACAGCATCGTTCCTCTATCAACACTTTAACAAAGTTTTTACCAAGAAGAAGAATCTCAGAATGAACTTTCCAGATGTCCTGATCCACCAGGTATTTGCAAGTTGCTGCTGGTGAGTCTGAAGGAAGTGAGTGAGTAAGATGCCGGGGCTGGATGCACTGTGAGGCAGAGGCTTGGAAGATTGGAAACCGCAGCTCCCAGGAGGAGCTTTGTCGAAGGTGTTGCTCACTTCCACTAAGTGTTTTGCGTAGCTTAATTGGTGTCACAGAAGATCAAAGGATTTCTCAAATACGCAGGAAAAAAAAAAGATCAACACTAGGTATTGTTTTTGATGGGAATAATATTGTAACATATTGTGAAGCTCAACAAGAGGATTTTACATAATACTGCCTCTTTAAATGAAATGACTTTATTATCGGATTGCCAAAACTAATGAAAGCTTTGTCTAGTGTCTTTGTCTTGTGGAAAACTACCTATGAAACTTTGATGTCTTTCTTTCAGCAACTGTGTTATTGTTGTCACTCTTCTATTAAGGTGAGATTTGTTAAGTGCAGAACTGATAAATGCTCTGGCACAAGTCCTTCAGTAACCAGAAGCTTCTTGGCTATCTCTCAAAAAAATGCTGTCCTCCAGTTGTGTTGGAAAGCCATATTTTGGAAGGGTTGCACCCGTGCAACACCTTTTCTATATTAAGCTGATAGAGTGAACGATACGCTACAAAAATAATCAAAGATTGGAATGCTGCTTAATAGCTGAACCCTGCATTAAACCTCCACAACTTTATCCCAGTCTGCTGTGTTTTGTGGCTGTGCTCTTTTGTGGTGGTGCTCTCGACAAACCTCTAAGCCTAACTAAGTATTCTTTTACTTTCTCTTCATTTATGTTCTATTTGTGGTGGCCACATAAAGCCTCCTTGCCCACCACAATTTACATTGAAATGCACCTTCCTCATAAATGTCTCCAAGCTACTACAGAGTTAAAGTCAGGTCGTTGCATTCACAGACTTAACAAATGAAGACCTTGTATACTTGCAGGAATTACAAGCAAAATGTGTTAAAAACCGAGTCTTAAGTGCGGCTCAAAACCACAAGTTTTTTGTTTCAGGACAAACAAAGAAACTACAAAGCCATTGAGACAATTTAATTATTAGTCAATACAAATTACCTGTTTTTCACACCAGAGATTAAGCTTCAGTAATTATAACCTGCCAGCATTTATAGCTTAATTGAACATTTTTAAACCATAATTGGAGGCAGATTCAATTAATGCGAGAGCGGAGCAGAAGGAAAGATTTAAACCAGCAAGGCATAGGCTGAATTGGAACACATAATGTTCTAGTTATTTCTAGTATTTCAGTAATGTCTCCCAGTCTTGTCAATTACCTCTGCAGATGGGGTCGCTCTTTCAATTCAGTTCTAATTTTATGTTAAAGTCTTCTGTTCAAGGAGACCACATAGACTCATGCAGTAATGATGGAAAATACTTTTAGAGATCCCTTTTCCATTTTAGAAAAAAATTGGTTTTGCTAAACAAATACTCACTCTGCTGGGCTCAGAACTGAATCTAACATGCTACTGACCTCAAAACCTAATCAATAAGAAGGAATATAGTGAAGAGAAACTTCTTCAGCTTGAACTTCTATTCAAATGATGAAAGATACTTCAGCATGCTCTATTACAAGTCCAAAACTGGGACAGACTCATCCTCCTCCCTCTTGCTTCTCCTAAAGTCTTAACCCTAATGCTCTCTCACTCTCTCTCTTGCTCTGACACATGCATATACACACATCCACACCTAAAGCGCTCAGCTCTGAGCTAAATGTACCATAAAAAAGAACCACTTCAGTCATAACAGTTATTTGAACCACACAACCATTACAATAATACATACCGGACAAAGAACAAGCTCCAGGAGCAGTCTAAACTACAAAGCAGATTGCCAGAAGAAAGTGTTTTCAATCTTGAACAAATATACACAGAATTATGGATGTGTGTCTAGTTTTTGTTTGAAACCACAACACTGTGAAGGCTAAAAGTTGTAACGTTACCATGTAAATAGCGTTATCAAATAAATAATCTGCACAGGAACTATCATCACCACCCTTCAGCGGTATACAAATAGATATGACATAGAAACCTCCAATTATTCCTGATTATTACAAGTTGTTTAAAGCTTGTATGTATGGGTAGGTATTTAAAAATCTGTTTTCAAGAATATATATTGAAGCAAAAAAGTTACCTGTGCATCCACTAGGGTGGCATTCGCCAAACTCTCATTGATGAAGACGTGAACCAGTGCGGTGGCACAAAGCGAAGGGATGCCACTGTCGTTGACTCGTACAACCAGGCGATGAAGACCTCTGTGGCGCCGCTCCAGAGGCTCTGCTAGAGTGATAACTCCATTGGTGTGGCCAATCTCAAATAGTTTGAATGGATTTCCCCTCATTAATGCATAGCGAAGCTCAGCGTTTGGTCCAGTGTCTGAGTCTATGGCCGTTACAGTCCTGACAATGGTGCGAGCACTGCTGGCAGGGTGGTAGGAGGGTGTAGGACTCATTGGCGGGAGATGTAATCGAAGGCGCATTGTCATTTTCATCTGTCACAAAAAGCGAGACTGTGGCAGTGGCAGTTTTCCGGGGTTCCCCTCCATCCACAGCCCGAACACGGAAGGTGTATGTGGAAAGCTTTTCACGATCAAAGGATGCAGCAGAAAAGATTGTTCCGGTGTTGTTCTCAATGGAGAATAACTCTTCTCGCTCATTCCTGCTATCTTCTCCCTCCGCCTTGTCCCCCGTCGTCTTTCCATCTGCCCCGTCTACCTCTATGAACAGGCTGAGCTCCGCGTTCTCACCTTCGTCTGCATCGGTCACTGTAACCATGCCGACTGGACTGTTGGCGAGTAGGTTCTCCTTTACATAGAATGTAAAGATTTCTTGAACAAACTTTGGTGCGTTGTCATTACGATCAGTCACTTGTACAACAACTGTTGCAGAGCCTTGCAGAGAGGGCGTTCCTTTGTCCTTTGCAATTACTCGCAACTCATACCTCTCTCTTTGCTCACGGTCAAGAATCCCTGTAGCTCGGATATCTCCATTATCTGCATCTATGTAAAAAGGTCCGTTAGAGGCAGGATCCAAGGAGTATGCAATTTCAGCATTTTTGCCACTGTCTGCATCTGTGGCTACTACAGTGACGACCCTTTCACCAGGTCCATTGTTCTCGGCAAAGTGGACCTCCACATTGCTCTGGGCAAAGATTGGAGCATGATCATTGATGTCTACCACCCGCACCATCAAGGAACTGTTACTGGATAGACTGGGGCTGCCAGAATCTACTGCCACAATGGTTACACTGTACTCTTTTGTGGCCTCGTAGTCCAGCAAGGCTGAAGTATGCAAGAAATATTTTTTCTTGTTTCTGTGGAGATAGATGAAAGAAAAGTTATCATCAGTACAGAAGCTGCTTTAAAAGGAAACAATATCCATTTTGTTCCTCAATGGGGTCAAACAAGGTCATTGCTATGCCTTTCATCATTTGGTTGTTCTTTTGATGTTTAGTGTAATTTACAGTGTATGATACAACATAAAATCATGGAATATTTGCTAAGTTTGATTTCATTAAACACAGGGTCATGATGTATTCAGGCATGTCCAACTAATTTAAAAAACACCTTCTGATATGCTGGTGATAAAGTAGATTTCTACTTGCTAGAATTTTGTAATAATGTTTTGAATGGAGTTTTTTCTTGCTAATTGTCTACAAATGTTAATAAATTAAGAAACTACAGTTAATTATTTAACTTAATCAAAAAAATATTGATTTGAGGAAAGTATTTAATAATTTGTTTTGCTTTATCATACAATCATTTCAAAGACTATGAATGATTGCTGCAATCTCCTGAGACATTCTTAGTAAAAAGTGACATTTTAATCAAATTACCCTATTGATTTTGATAGAACACTCACATGATTTAAGCTTTAGTGATTTTCTTCAGTGAAGGAAAACCCCAGGATTGAAAATCACAAGTCTCATTGTACCGGTCTTACAGTGTATGAGGGCAGTTAATAACCCAAAAGAGGCCGTGACTTCTCACCCTCAAGCCTTTAGGCAATGTTCTCACAAATGACTGAGCTTTGACATTTGGAGTCTGTGAAGCAAAAGTGACATTAAAAAATGTAAATCCCTTCACCTCCATAGATATTTCTAACCAAAGTTTACAGACAGGATGACAGCTTAACCACTCTAGCATTAGCAGATGAGTGACATTGCTGTAATTCCCATATAGTTCTTGAGACACCTCTCTTTAAAGAGCAGAGGGCAGGGTGCAAGGGTGTAAAAATACTATAATACCCTGTTTAAAACATTTGCTGGCAACTCCAATATGGTACTCAATGGTACTTCTACATTTACAATAAGTGTAATCTCTCATTTTTCATTACAGTTTCTACATCCTTAATTTTAAACCAATCATTTTGAACTTTTTTGAAGCTTCATATCTTTCAAAAGGTATACATTTTCAGACACATCTACTATGAGGTATATGAGTATCTTCCTGGAAGATTTAATATCAGTTGCAGACTTATTGATTATTGAGTGAAGGAATTAATAACTGAAACCCAGTAGGTTTTATAAATCTCTTTGCAACTATTCAACATACACAGATCAGCCATAGCCTCTGCCAAAAGTTAAAGCATTATTGTGGCACCTGTAAGTGGTTGGGATAGATTAGGCCACGGGTGAAAGTAGATGTACTAGAAGCAGGAAAAATGAACAAATGTAAGGATTTTTGCAAGCTTGACTAGAGCAAAATTGAGCGCTAGAAAACTGCATCAGCAACTTGCTCTGCATTGTACAATGTTGTGAACCAGCAAAAGGCTCATAAATGAATATTGGCCAAAACACACAAGTTACTGTAGTTCAAATAGCTAAATAAAGCAATGTAGGTACTGCAACAAAGGAGTCACAATATAAAGAACATCACAATTTGTTTGGTCGGGGTGTCTGTCGTGGACATAATGTAGTGCTTGATTGATCCAGAGTGTTACTTTGAAGGGTTACCGTTAGTTTAACTTACCTGTCAAAGGCTTCATCTGCAGGTGGTGGTGGGAGTAGTGTCTCGCCTGCTGGTTTCAGAGTGAATGGGACATCTCCTACCACAGTGCAGGTCACCGCCCCATTCTCTCCCTGGTCTCGATCTGACACCTGAACCAGAGCAACAGGCGTGTCTACCAGAACGTTCTCTGGCACCAGCGCAGCCCCATCCCGTACAAGGATCCGTCCAATCTTTCTGATCTCCACAACTGGAACATTGTCATTTTCATCCCGAACGGCCAAAACTACCGTGGTGCGATCGGTCCGTGGAGGCTGACCCCGGTCCCTGGCCATCACTGTGAACTTCAGCTGGGCCACTTCTTCCCTGTCAATCCTGTGAAGAACGCTCAACCAACCAGTTGCCTCATCCAGCCGCAGGAGTCGCCTGACATTTTCCGTAGCGGCTCCAAAGACGTACTCCACCTGCCCATTTACTCCAATGTCCCGGTCAGAGGCTCTGACCTGGAGAACAGGTGTGCCTGGAGGAGCATTTTCAGTCATCTCAGCTTCATACGTGGCCCTCTCAAATTGTGGACTGTTATCATTCACATCAGTTATAGAAACCCGGAGCAGAGCTTGGGAGGAACGCGGTGGGTTCCCTCCATCTCGAACTTTGAGGACAAGCTCATATGAGTCCTTCTGCTCTCGATCCAATGTGCCCTTCACAATGAGCTGAGGCTGCTTCTCACCATCTGGTATGTCTGCTACTTGCAGCTCAAACACACTGCTCCTCGCTCCTCCTCCACTATCACCACTTCTGCCCCTGCGGTCTAGTCCATCCACTCTAGTAATGGGGTTTCCTCCTGCTGTGCGCCTCGTTGAACTTGACCCAGCTCCATTATCTTGGATAAGTTCATAGCGGTCAATGCCATTCCGCCCAAAGTCCCTGTCTGTGGCTGTGGGAAGCAGGTACAGAGTGCCAATGGGGCGGTTCTCCTCAACTGAGAGCTGCAGGACAGGTGAGGGGAAGGAAGGTGTGTTGTCATTGATGTCTGTAATGACAACTCGACCTTCGAAGAGGTCTACCCAGCTCTGCAGTGGTCCTATAACTGACACCTCAAAGTCCAAGAAACACTCATTCTCATCGAAGATCATCTGGCACTGTGGGAGCTTCTCTCGGTCTATGCGCCTTGGGCCTGTGGTCAGCTCACCTGTCACGTTGTCGATCTTGAAGTACTCTGAGCCACTCTCCAGGGCAAAGGTGACATCTCCGCTGCCAGTGCCCGCCGTTAGACCCAGATCGGCGGCCACGTTGCCTATCCTCACATCCGGCGGGCCCTCCTCCGCCACCCGGTACCGGAGAGCTGAGTCGGCAGCCGGTAGCTGAGTCAGCAGCTGCAGCAGCAACACCACAGAGTGCACTGCACCAAGGCTCGGCATGGCTCCTTTTTGCTTCCTTCCTCCTCACTCCCCAGCTGTGGGCTCCTCTCTTAGTTTATTGGTGTTTTGTGGTCTGGTGCAGCTTCACAGCGTGGGTGTCTGATTTATCCTTTCTTACCTTCTCTATCGCTCTCTGCGGACTGCCGCCTGGGGTCCGGGAAAAGCTTCAGTGTAGTTCACTTCAGCAGATCCTTTCTTTCTTGTCTTTTTTTATTCTCTCCTCCTACACTCAGTAGTGGGTTTTTCAACTTCTATGAAAATATCTCTGCATTCTTACTTGCTTCTTCAAGCCACGAGGATGTAAAAAAAAAAAAAAGTCCATCATGCTTTCTATTAATCAACCTGTGATTAAATCCACTTCACTCTTTACATTCTTCTTTAAGCCATAGGGGATATCCTGAAGAGGCTCTTATCAATTTATAATGCCCATTTGGAAGTTCTTTTGATTCCAGTCACACTCGGGACAGAGGCTTTTCAGAAAGAAACTGCAATGCAGCACCACTACACAAAAGAAGCGAGAAAAAGAAGAAATTATTTTTTTTATAAAAGAAACACCAATCAGTTCGGGGTAAAAAAAAACAAACGCTCGAAAATTATCACAAAGCTTTGCTTGCGAAAAAAAGATGCTTCTCCTGAGTCTTTTTTTTTTCTTACCTTGTGAATCCTCCGCGTTTCCCGCAGTGGAGCAACGTGCCAAGCACTCAGATTCCTTTACGCAAGTTAGAAGAAGAGGACGAGAGCGAGTTTCTTCAAATCGTTTCTCCTCACCAAAATAAAAGAAAAAATAAAACTGTTGTGTCCCCCTATTTTGGCGGGATTGCCCCGTTACTCGGCATAGATTAGAGTATTCCGTCCTAGGGATGGATGGGTAGCTGGAAGCAAACATGCAGCGGTTGTGGACCGAGAGCAGATGCGTATTTCTTCCAAGAGTCCCGCATTCTCTCACTCGCTCACTCCTCCTCCTCCAGCTCTTTTTTCCCCTCCCTCTCACCTGCACTGCTCGGGACTGCTGCTGCCTCCGGTCTCCGGTGATGCTGCAGTCTTTCTCTCTCTCTTACACACACACACACACTCTGTCTCTCTCTCTCTTCTGCGCTACTGCAACATTTTCGCCGTAACTCGATCGCCGAGCTGTAATAGGAGAGGCAGCAGAGGCGGTGTTGGGTCTCTCTCTCTCTCTCTCTCTCTCTCTCTCTCTCTCTCTCTCTCTCTCTCTCTCTCTCTCTCTCTCTATTTGTGTGTGTGTGTGCGTGTGTGTGTGTGTGTGGGGGTGTGTGTGTGTGTGTGTGTGTGTGTGTCGGTTACAAGGGACAGACCTCAGCCCCTATCTCCTGTCATAGGAAGATTAAATGGCTTGCTGTCCCGGCCGTTGACAGCTCCTGGTGGGGAAATATCTTTATTCACATATTCATACAGGGGGACAAAGAGAGACGGGGGAGAAAAGGAGCGATCTGGCTCTAAGAAGAGTCAGTGCATGCAGGATTCAGGCAGGATTTCTGCTGGTGCAGCTCTTTTTCGCCGGGGCAAGAGCAGAAAAAGCTCCGGTCCTTCTTATAAACAGGGACGCTTCTAGAAAGTTTATGAAGGGCTCGCCAAATGGGTCTCACTGAAACTCTTGTGGATGCCGAATCAAAAGCCAGAATAAAGTTTTAGGAGAGTAGCAATCAGTGATTTATATACGTAGAATTAATAATAACCTGATCTAATAATAATAATAATAATAATAATAATAATAATGTTTTTTACAGCAGACTAAAAAATGTCTCTTTAAAATTTTATAAATAAAAGCTGTGCAAATGAATAAAGTGTTCATTCCTTCCCTGACCTACTCTCTTAAATTATGACTTAAAGACTTGGAGTTGAACATCACTAAATATTCCCAGGTCTGACCTGTCTTCCAACATGAAGTCGATTAAAAGATCTCAAATGCAGCACATGACCACAACATACCCTAACAGTGTTTTTAAATGCACCACCATGTTCTATAAGTTATATTGTTTATAGAGTTATACTTTTTTTTTCTTTTCCTGATCAGAAACATGGAGATCAAGAGAAACACAGTTGTGTGCGCTTGCTCCTTTATAAATCCCCTCTGGCATCCCTTTTTTCTAACGTTGAAATGTTTCAGATGAAGAAAAATATTTTATTGTGTCTATTCTATGTACATGGAAATAAAACACATTTGATGTTTTTTTTTTTGTTTAGCTTCAATAGCCATACTCTAGTTCTGCTGCTACAAACTTTAGGAATAAAAAACATGTCAAAATAGAACCTTATTCACACGAAGGGTAAAATAAATGTAAGCGCACTGCATCTACAGAGACTTACAAATAGAGTAATAATAATAAAAAAAAGGTTTACTGAGATGTGTCTGCAAAGGATTATAATTCTAAGACTTTGGGACTCCAGTGAACCACATTGAGAGCCAATATCCACAAATCGAAAAAACATGCAACAGTGAGGAATGTTGCACTGGAGTATGGTGCCTGATGGAGTCAGAGATTTGAACCCCAGACTCTAACTGGAGTTCACAACTTGCTAGGTTTTTTTTTTTCCTTGAATGAACTGTACTTCCCAACCATTTCAAGTCTGACATCAACACCCTTTACTCATGTGCCTTTTTCCAATGCTCTTTTTCCTTCCCTTCAACTTTTTAATGTGCTTGTATTCATCTTCCTGTTGATACCCAGCTTATGTTAACAGAAAGATGTATATAAAGAACTGTTTACACAATATATGTATGAACAATAAAACAGCTGAAGGCTGACAAAAATTACCAAAAATATTGATTTTTGTGGTCTTTTATGAGGTTCAGATTACCCTTCTACAATTTCAATGTGTTTTTGTAGCAGCAATAATTTGTATTCAGACACCGTTCTGTTCTGTTGTTTCTTTGTGAGCAGCAGTATCCACCACCTCCTCCTACACACTGCTGAGTGGATGTTGTCCCTCGGCGGACCGACCTGCTCAGGAGGAGCGCAATGCAGCATTGGTCTGCTGCTATTGAAAACTACCTGTGTTTCACGCTGGTGCTGCTAAGCCCCCCTCCCCCACACCTACCCTCCCGCATATCTAATTTTCAAGCTGTTCAGGCCGTATAGTGAGAAGAGCCAACCAAGCCGCCCAGCTTGAAAGCCGGGGGTTCCCCTCCAACATAATGGTATTGACGGAGAGCGCAGTGTGCGCCCAGTCATCAGTGAGCAGTTTGTGGCTGGCGGAGAATAAACAAGGACTGAAGGAGTAACACATTCTTGCGTTTCCCTCGCCCATTTTCTTTAAATATCGAAAAGGTTAGCATGCTTTACATTTAAGATATTGTGTCAATCATTCTAAGCAATGAGAAGCAACAAATTTAGCTTTTTCATCATAATATATACATTTTATCTATATGAATTTTTTTTAGGAATAAATTATTTTTAAAGAAACACCAACTACATAGAGTATCACTAACATTATGGTGTTGCTGAAAACTTAAGTTATCTAGATTTTCCTGAATTAATGTATTTTTGTGACTTGCAAAGACAGACATACCACTTGATCTTTTAATATTTTATTATGGTCCAACACCAAACGTCAGTGTATGTCATTGGCATTTTATGTGTACTAAGTTTTGGGGAAAATATGGGAAAACTCACACACCAGTTTAGAAACATGATGGTAGTGTGATGATTTAGGTTACTTTGCTATTTGGACTCAGATGAGTCGCTGTGGTTGATGGAGACTTGAATTCTGTTCTCTGCCAGAAAATCCTGAACGACAATGTCCAGTCATTTATCTTAAGTTTGACCAGGGGTCAAGCAGCAGGACAATGATCCAAAGCAAACAGGAAAGTCCGTTTCCAAAAGGCTCAAATAAAAACAAGAGATTTTAGTGTTTGAGTCTTGCCATTGGAGAAGCTGTAGCATCACTTAAAACCAGACATTCATGCTTAAAAAAAACAAACAAACAAAAAAATAACACTGTGCAAAAAGTGGATAGAAATTCCTCCACAGCAATTTTAAAAGCTCATTGTTAATAATTTCACAAACACACATAACATTTGTTGCCATGCCAACCCTGTCCATTAGGTTTGGGGCATTTAAGTTTTACAGGTGTGGGCATCGTTTTTTCTTTAATGAATGAACTCATCACTTGAAAACTGCTCTTTGTGAAAGATTATCTACCTAAAAATAGTTATTGTTTCTATCATAAATATGACTCAAAAAAGGTAACGGTAGACATTGTAACATTGCACTGACAGAACGTTTGGGCAACATAAAAATATCCAACAATTGTGAAATTTCCAGCTTACAACATAGCTGATTCATGGATGTAGTGATGAAATGAGGTAGGAAGGCAGTCCTTTGGTTTAGGTTAGATAATTTCACTTTTACTTTAGTAAATTCAGGTTATTTAAGACACATTTGACCTAATAAAAACATCATCTAATGAAAATCTGTTGGCCTGAGCAAGCTGTTATATCCAACCCATTAAGATATAATTGAGCATGAATCCCCTTTCATCAGCAAATGAACTGCAGTTTCAATTTGCATATTGAATTAAAAATGAAGTGTGCTGTGTTTGTGCGTGCACGGCATGCTCGTGAGAGCTCTAGTTAAAGACAGGATGTTCTTTGGAGATAGACAGCCTGTGCTGACCTCTTATTCAGCCTACAGGCATAATCTTCTATTTGTACCACCACAATAGCCGATCACAAACTTTTTATGTGGTATGATGTGTACAGGCAAACAAAGAAACTTGAAAAAATGCTGAACAAACAAAGCTGTCCTGTTGAAAAACAGATGAAAAAGGCTGGTTTAATAAAAAGCGACTAACCAATCAAGCTATAGTTTTGAGAATATTATAGTAATGATACCGTAACAAATCACGATCATCCCCAATTATTGTACAAACCATCTTAATGCAAATGTGTACCATTCTTTCAAAATGCATTTTATTTGTTTCTCCTTTGAAAACAAATTGGGCAGTGAAAAGATAAAATTTGATTGCCTTCTGTTTGGGTTGGGTCGATTTAATGGTCTCGGAGTCTTTTGGGTGTCAAGAAAGACACGACTGATTGCAGAGCCCTTGTGACACATTTGAATGTCTGAGCAGTAAACATGAATACAGTGCAGTGCAAAAATATTTATATGTCTAATTTTATTCATATTTTGTCCTGCTACAACCACAGACTCCCCATTTTGTTTTATGGGGATTATATTTGGTATCCTGAAACAAAGTACTGCATAATTGTAAAAGGAAAAAGGCATGGTGCATGGGTTTTATTTATTTATTTTACAAAACAACTAAATCTGAAATGCGTTGCATAAATAAGAAGTCCCTCTACTCTATACTTTTTCAATTTAATTATCCTTAAAACCAGATCTGTCAAAATTGCAGCTGTCGTATGTTTCAGCATGGGAACATCCAGAGTCTGAAGGTTTATCTCCATTCTTTGTTGTAAAAATGTTCCAGCTCAGTCAGACGGGATCAAGCCGATTGATTTGTTTTAAGGTAACGCCACAAATCCTCTGCTACATTGAGTGACATTATAAAAAAAGAAAATCCAAATAAATCAAGGTAAGGCAGGAGTAATGTACAACTTCACAAGTTTTGTATCATATATAATCTACACATATAACCATTCAAGAAGGAGAAGAGAGTAAGAAGGTCCTGTGTCCCATCATGTTTTGGTGCAAAAGGTTTAGGTCACTGACTGAACAACATCAAAAAACCTTTTGAGATTACTGGCTGAAACTGCCATGAGAATATCATTATTCACCATAAAATATACTAAAATAAAGTATACTAAAATATATTGTCCACTTAGAGAGCAAGAAGACATGACTCAAACAAAATCTAAAAATAAAAATAACTGTGCAGATGCACTTAATGAAAAGGATTTTTTTTAGTAACTTTTCAAGTGTATGAACATGACACATAGAAGTATTATTGTAGCAGTATCAGATGGTGTATGTGTCTTTCTGCTGATGAAACTGATCCATTTTTCAAAGTTGATGGCAGAGAAAAAAAACCTACCGGTATGTGGACAAAATTATAGCAACACCTAAAGACAGACAGGAAATTACACTTTGGACAAGAACTTATCTTCCAAAAAGACAATGTCTTAAGAATACCACCAAATTAGGTACAATCAGGCTTCAGGAGAACAACCTCAGTGTTTTGGAGAACTTATCAGAAAGCCCTGATCTAAATTCTGCAACTGACTTGTGAACAAGGCTGAAAGATGTGTGTGGAAGCAAAGTAATGTTTTTTTTTATCCATCAGCATGAATGGATAAAAAAAAATCTCACAATATTGCGAGGAGATTGTGGAAAAATATCTACTATGTTTGACCAAAGAAATAAGTTGTTGCTCTTGATTTTATTTAGTTCAAAACAAAAGGGGCAGCATACAAATTGACTTCACATATGTAAGACTTTTTTTTTGTTGACAAATTTGAAAATTATGTCTAGCTTTTCCTTCATCAATTAGGCACCAAGCTGTGTTGGTCACATAAAAACCCAAATAAAATAATAAAACAGAAATAATTCTTCAAGTATCTCTGTTAGACTCTCAAAGCCTCCTCACACAAATATCAAATTCTACTATGTAATCTGTCCATGAACTGTGTAGTT
Organism: Poeciliopsis gracilis; assembly: GCA_911649635.1. NCBI lineage: Eukaryota > Metazoa > Chordata > Actinopteri > Cyprinodontiformes > Poeciliidae > Poeciliopsis > Poeciliopsis gracilis. The sequence continues at coordinate 1,289,146 of CAJVRI010000128.1, forward strand.
ACTCAAGAGGTATTACAAAAATCCACCAAGGTGCAGATTTCTATTTTGAAAAGGCAAAGTCAGACAGATGGCATGTTCTACATAGAGCATAAAATAACCCAATCCATGTGAGGTTGAATCTTTAGATATAGTTTACATGGCTCAAGAGAAATGAATGGCATGGAAATACAGGGTAACTCATGAGAAAAGGCAAACAGTGACTGCAACAGCAGTATCAGAATGGTGATAGATTAGCAGTGGGGCAGCTGGTGCAGACAGAGTAAACAGAGTGGGGTTAATCTGGGTAGTAAGCTGGCAGACAACACTGACTACCCTGCAGGGTAATCTGCTCGTGGCTCAAGATATACGGAAAGCTAGATTAGCATATTGTTAGTTTTCCATTCTTTTAATGAGGAAAAAAGAGCAAATACGCTCCAAACAATTTGAATGGTAAATGCCCGGCACTTGTGCAGTGCTTTATCAAGTCCAAGAACTCCAAAGCACCTTACACTACAACTAGCCATTCACCCATTCATACGCACATGGTGGTAAGCTACATTGCAGCCATGGCTGCTTTGGGACAGAGTGCTTCAATCACCACCACCAGGTCTTCTGGCCACCACCAGCAAATTGAATCAGGGTTCAAAACAGTAACCCCACCAGTCACAGGATGAATTGTTGCCATCCTTTAAAACAAAAAAGTTTTTTTTGATCAACAAACAAAAACAAAGATCTAGATAAGGAATGGTTTTAGGGGACTTTTAACTGGTAGAATTGCACTATATGTGCTATAACAGTGTTTTGTTGACTCATTTTGACAGTTAGGTACAGTATAGGTACAGTTCCCCTGGTATGCAGATTCTTGATTGATCCATTTTGCTTGGGCAATGATCAGGTTTTTGGCTGCATCACACTAAAGTTTGTTTGCTGTCCACCTTCCAAAAAGAAAGGCCGAAACGTTTTGATTGGATGAACAGAGTAAATAATTCTACAGCACAGTCCTTTACTTCTGACATTTTGCGATATTTTCACTATTCTTTCATGTTTGAACAGCAGAGTATCCCACCCTGCTGTGAAAGCATAACCCCACCACAGGCAAAATTTGAAAAATTCCGCCAAAGTGGGCAAAGTGGACGTTCAGACAAATGTTGGAATGAGAGCAGACAGGCAGTGATCAGGATGAAAGAACCACTGTTCACTCTATATATATCTAGCAACTTTTAAGACCCTTCTAGTGACTTCTGTTAGAAACAAAACAATAAAAACCTGGTGACAAAGTTGTTTTTGGAGATCTTTATGACAGTACTGCCCAGCAGCCCCACTGCAAACCTTCTCTGTTTTGAGCAAGCAGTGAATGCTGCCCTGAACCTCACCCACTTCCCAAGCACTGTACCCAGTCTGACACAGTCGTCCGTCCTACATTACACCAGTGCCAGTAGTCAAAGCAGGAGACCTATTTTATTCAGTGTTCACAATGGAAATAAATCACACATTTGCCAAGCTGAGCAGCACTATTGATCAATGTTCGCCACAGCCACGCCGGTGATTTCAATTCCTGACTTATTGCATGTCTGAGTGAGATAGTACTATACTCCAACGCAGGGCTGTGATGTACACGTCAGAATTCACACTGAAACATAAAGATTGAACCCAAAATAACCTATTTAGACAGTTTACCAGCAAAAAAAGCTGATCTAGGATTAGTTACACTTTAACTCAGAGGAATCCTTTCAAACATTCTTCACTTTGAACTTTGCATATTATGAGCATCATCTCGTATGTTATAGGAAGATGTATGAAGAAATAAATTCGAACACCACACGATTGTAGCTTCCCTGAAATGGGGGAATGAGGTTTGTGTGTAACACAAGCTTTGCACAATTTTTTTTATTGCTTACCAGGCTTTGATGTGTTTGTGTGGTGGTGACCTTTTTACTGCCAAGCACAGCTGAAATAGAAAGTTCAGGAATACTCTTTTGAACACAGCCCAGGTGAAGAATGTATTTTTTGATCAAATGGAAAAAAAGAGGAAAAAAAATACCAAAGGAATAACTGCTTTGGGTATATGAAAGACATTATGTACAGTTGAACCATAAACCATATGAATAAAAACACATTGGGCTTTCGCCAAAGAAAATAAAACACAGCTCTTTCATAAGAGAAAATGAAAATGAGAACATTGTGGCGAACATTGAACAAATATAGCAAAATAGAGGGTTGCAGAAAGTAGCTGGACTGAGTAGGCATTGCTGTAGTGGAGTTTTTAACCTCTGTGCAAGCAGATTAAGTCAAGACATGAGACATAAGTGTTATGGACAAAAGAAAAATCAAAAATACTATTTTCAAGGCAGAAGTGAAGGTATTGTGGTCAAATAATGAACCAGCTAGCTCTTAACTGAGACGAAACACCCACTCCCAAGGAAATGGTTAAGAGAAGAAACTAATTTCCAAGGTACATTGGCTGGACAAAAAGGATTGCAAATGGGTGATCTCTTGGTGGTAAATCCAGCATGGTGGTGCAGTTGTGTGCACCACCATGCAAACAACTGCAGCAATATCCTAGCAGCAAAACAGTCTTGACCTCAAATCCTGGCCTGGGGGTTATTCATGCATGGTACTCTTGCTACCGCCCCTAGTCCAAACCCATGCACATTAGGTTAATTGTTCTCTCTAAATCACCTGTCCCTCTGAGAGGGGGGAAAGGGGTCTGTTTGTCCTGTCTGTGTCTGTGTTGCCCTGTCATAGACTAGCAACCTGACAAAAGTCTATCTTTTGTCCAGTGACTGCAGGAGACAGGTCCCAGCCCACCAGTGACCCTGAACGACCCTTTATCCGTCCACTCATTTAAACAATGAGTGGTCTGATAAATGATCAACCCATCTCTGTGGTGGTTATAGGCATTACCTTCAGGGTGTGTTATTTGATGTGAGTGCTATTGGCTTTACTAATGACATTTGGTGTTCAGAGATTTTACCGGCATCACTGTTTAGCCTTTTGGTCACAGAAAAAAAATCAAATCTGGCCTTTGCTGCTTTTGCAACTGTAATTCTACCGACTACGTGCTTCCAACCAAATGAAAAACTAAACATATGGGCATGCCATTTTGTCACGGTAATGTATGAATAGCAAAATAAGAAGTAGTGCATAACACAGAAATATCAAATTCTGGTGGTTTGAATATACACTTTATTTTATCTTTATTGAGGGAATCCTCTTGAAGCATTGTGGAAAACAATGACCCAAAAGGAAATTAATTTGATTTATCAAGTACTTCCAATTTCTCAAGAGATAATAAGATTTACTGTCAGATCTAATAAATTAGAACATGTGTTCTGATTAGACTTTTCTTTTTGCTAGACTAAAATAACCTTTTGAAAATAACCTTCAAGCAGATATTTTACACTCTTTTCATTGAGCCAACATTTGTGCATTAGAAATAAAATGTTAATTGGTCTGATGTAACATTCTATACTTAAATAATGTGTTTTACAAACTTGAAGTCAGAATTAATTAACAGAAATAAAATATTTTAAAACATCAATCTGTGAGTAAATAAAAAGCTAAAAGTAAAGGAGAGAAACCAAATATGCAAACAAACATGCAAACTCAAAAAAAATCATGCAAACTCCTGAGAGACAGAAAGGCCTCAGTTTGGATTTGCTGCTACGAGCAACCTCATGATGCCGAATTAAACTTTTGCTGACAATTAAATTTATATAACAAAATTAATTCTCAATGTATTATACTTAATTAGCTCTTAAGAGGGCATTTATTACTTGGGAGAAAAAATGTTGGCTTTCTAAAGACTAACACGTGTGTGTGCTTTTTTTTCTTTTTTGTAGGTCTTTTAAACCATTCCACCCTGAAAACACATCCATCCATCCATCCATCCATCCATCCATCCATCCATCCATCCATCCATCCATCCATCCATCCATCCATCCATCCATCCATCCATCGCTTGATCAAATCTCATCCTACCTTTAACAAAGAGCTCAGATGTAACACAGAGGAAATTAATTTTGAATCTCATTCTTTCAGTCACTACCATGAGATTTGGACCATAGATGAGAGGAGGTACATAGATCACAAACCGGGAGATCAACATTTCAGCACAACAGACTGGTGCAATACCGGCATCCCTGCAGACACTTCACCAATATGTCTATCGAGCTGCTGCTCCATTTCTTAAATACTCCTGTCAAAAATAAATTATATTCTGGGAGCTTAACTTTTCAAATGTTAACATGTTTTCTAGACTCCACATTGTTGTTTTTTTTGGGGGGGGGGTTTGTTGTTTTTTTTCCAAAATATCTTTATTGGATTTTAGCAGTTTAAACAAACAGCTTGAAAAATTTTGTGAAGTATGACATCAGGGGTAGTAGTAGTGCTGTTCAGGTCTAAATAAAATACAAACAAACAAACAAACACATAAAATGCCTCTAACAATCCTGGTTCTAATGCAACCCATCACATATTCCACATATCATCTTTACATAGAGAAATTAAATTCAACAGTGTATGTGTTAATCATCATATTTACCCAACAACAAGAGTGACACACATTTATTTAAATAAGGCATACATGTAAGAAAACAGTAAATTATGGCATTTTGCAGAGGGAAAAAGTAGTGGACACCACAACTTAAAAAATTAATTGCCTTAAGTCAAATGAAATAATTTAAAAATAGTTTGATTTTATGCTTTTCAACGGAGACCTATTGCCATTAGAAAAACAAAAAATGTTCTTTAGCTGAGACATTTCAGCCAAATGGCTTCACAGTCCAACACTTTGACAAAGCTTTTAACTTCACCTGTTTGTGAGCTTGTAGTCCTCTGCAGTCAGAGAGAAGTATGGAGCCATGTCCTTCACTGCGCACAATACCCTGATATGGGATATTCAGTAACCAACGCACTCATCTCATGAGAGGGAGCAGATTGGTAAAACTAAATGGGCCATAAGCCAGTCAAGACAGCAACCTCTCACAACACTGAGCACTGAGTCCATAATCTTTGGAGTTATTCAATGGCTACTCATGAGAAAGGTATGAGTACAAGGACTGAATCAATGCTGCATGACCTTCATCCTCTTTGGCACAGTGATAGAACTGATAAACCAAAACCTTAAGCAGTGATGCAGGACTCAGTGCTAAAGCAGCGCTAAGCATTCTCTGACTTACCGCATTGATCTCTGTAGTTTATATGAAAAACTGGTTTTGTACTGTGTCCTAAACATGGAGTTTTTTTAACCAATAGCCAACAATACTTCTCAACTGATTATACTACATTATAGTAAACTTCACACATTATGTGTATTTATATTTGAATTCCAGTTTTGAAACTTGTCACACTATTGATAACAAGGCTGATGACTGAACACAAAATCATAGTCTAACAACGCTTGGATGTCATGACACACACAAGTCCAGAGGACAGAATTTACTACACATCACCCACAAACACCATACTGACTAATGTTTGGAGGTGGGAACATCATGGTGTGAAGCTGTTTTACTGCCTCTGGTATTGGAAAACTTTATATAATTGAAGGGAAGATAAATGGAAAAATTAGCAGATATATATTTTTTTCAATATGTTTCATTGAATTTTCTCTTTTTTGACAACAAATTTACAAACAACAAACTTAACATTGTAACAAGCACTTGTACATTCACTCATGCACTCACCATTCAAACCTGCATTTGTTTAGTTCCAAAAATATACAAAACCTTTTAGATTAAGACAGAAAAATAACAAGGCAAAACATAAATGGAAACTGTAATCAAGACATCCATTCAAGACACCCATTAATAAGTTCCCCCTTCAGTCCCTATGATCCTCATAAATGGCTCCCAGAAATTCTCAAAGTCCTGTTGTTTACCCATGGCAATGCATGTTAATTTTTCCAGTTCGAGCAAATTTGCAATTTCTTTCTTCCAGAGTCCCACGGAGGGGGCTCCCATGCTCCTTCAGGATAATGCAATAGATCTTCTGGCTTGAAGAAGTCCAAAGTCAATCAATTAAGTTTTCATCTGTGATTGTTTAAATTCCATTGGGTATATTCCTAGAACAAAGATTTTAACCTCTAATGGGACTTTCACCTTAAACAATTCAGATAGACACCCAATAACATCCCTCTAAAACTTCTGAATTTTAACACATTCCCACTAACAATGTTTCTTTTTTCAAATAAGCATTTAGTGCAAGCATCTGGAATATCACGGGACATGTGATGAAGCCTAACTGGTGTTATCTAGGTTCTTATAAGCCATTTATATTGCGGAAGTTTAAATAGTGTGTTTATTGTGTGTTTTTGTGCTTTTCAACAGGTCTTCCTCATCGATATCTTTGAGAATATCTCTTCTCCAAGGGTCTAACTTATCTATTGCTGAATTCTTCGAGGAAGGATTATAGAAGACAGAAAGAAAACCTTTCCCCTTTAAATCTCCAACACACACCTCTTCTATTTTTGTTAAGGGTGGAATGTCAACTATTCGTTTCAATTTTGAAGACATATAGTTTTTCAATTGCAAGTATTTAAAAATTTTTTTTAGGGGCATTAAATTCTTCTTACATAACTTTAATTTTCTGAATAGCACTTCTCTTTTCTTCATTAAGAAACCAACTCTAACAGGTGTTTTTGAAAAAAAATCTGCTGGCATCTATTTGAATAATGACAAAACAAGAGTGAACAAGGGTGAATGTTTCAAGTTGAGTCTCTAATGGGGACTTTAAAGTTAGAGACTTGTGGAAGGAACCACAAATTAAGGTAATGGCAAAGACCTTCCAACCATTAAAGACATGGAGCTCCAAATACATTTTCAAAATATTAATGGAATCATGTGAAAAACCATTTAGCTACTGGTTAGAAGGTATTCATTGCTGCAACACCAGTAAATCATTTTAATTGAATATTGAAAAGAGTACAGACAAATTTTGACATGCCATTTTTAAATAAATGTAAATAAGCACCAACTAAATTTATTGAAAATGAATCCTGGTGTTTCATTTTTAATTACCTTTGAAAGATGCCTGCCTCACATTCTGACAGAAGCAACTTTTTAGTTGAAAGAAAATAATTTTAAATATAATGGGCCAGAGGTATAAATAATTTTGGGCTAATCTGTTCATAACTGAAATCCCACAATTAATATTGTTCATGCTGGTAAGTGAGTGTAAAATTCTTACTTGCACTGTTTATGTATTGAAACCGGTCTTCCAATATCTTCCTTTTTATAAAGTCTGTAATAGAGTTTGGCATTTCACTGTTGTGTTTTAATGACACTGCGACCCCGATTAGTCACTTCAAAGCCAATGGCAAGCCTTGAATTGGCTTGGGCAGTGAAAGAACAAAGATTTGAAGCAATGTGTTGAGAAGTACAGACTTGTGTGTTGTCTGCTTTGCCACAACAAAGGAAAGCTTTTAACAGGCCCAGATAACAAGGTTTTGGAATTGGGCCTGAAGTTAGCAGAAGCTGCCACTATAATCAGTATTAGTAGTGTGTTTGCGCTTCAGTTCCACTGAGTTTTGTGTTGGGTTTCACAGCCACACTGCTAAAGCTAAATTGCCTCCTATCTGGAGTTTGATGACACCAGCTGTAGTGCTAACACTTAGTGAGCGCCTTCACCTTTCTTGACATTTCCCTGTGCACTTCTTCGAACGGTTGCCAAAGAAACTCGCCTCTGTAAGCAGCAAGAGACTCTGAGCTGTAGAGACCCACATGTTTGAGTAACTGGCTTAATAGTCTGGCCACCAAAGCTGCTCTTCATATTTTTATCATACAAAATCAAGAGAAAAATTGTGAGCTGAATTTTTTACCTCTTAGTTATGCAGTGTTCAGTCTATCCACTCACCTGTGTAATAATCCCGTTGTGCTCTGAACCAGCAACTCCGGGAGGAGAAAAGCTGCCATACTCCAAGCATCGCTCCCGTCATTTTAAGGATGCCGATTAGTCCCCCCAAAAATGACAAAAACCCGGACATTATCATGAATCAATAAAATCCTCCCAGGCCAAACTTGAAAATTGGGCCTTTTGCTGCAAACACTTAGCTTTCGTCAACAACTAAGGCGGAAGTGAGAGCGCTGCACAACGCAAGTAATAACCCAGCATAAAACGGAGCATTAAATAATAAAACATAACTTAACGAAACTTCAAGACAAATAAAAGTTCCACGAAGAATTTTAATAAAAAGGTACTCAAATCACTCGAGGAATCGTTTCAGCCCTAAAACAAATGGTAAACTTACTACTAATAACCTTTTTATAATATATTCAGGAATTGTCTTTACCATACAGTAACATCCCCTCATTGAATTCCATTGGGTTTTACCAAAGAATTGGTATTTATAGTGGTATGAATAAGGCTTTTTCCTCCCTATAAATTTATTCTGTTTTTACTTTTTATAATCACAAAAATGTTTCAGATTTTCAGACAGTCTTGGCCCTATGTGACAACATAATGTCCCCCAAATTCTAAAAACTGGCTATGCTACTCTTGGCAGCCATATTTGCCAACAACCATTCGGAAAAACTAACATGAAGCCATCAGTATCACTAATGCGTATTGCTGGTTCATTGTTCTTCGCAGAACTGGTTAAAGTCAGTCAAATCAGATGGCTTAAAATGCAAACAGCCTATTTACCATCCTGGGACAGAATATGGGCCTCTCTTTTAACCTTCTTATTTGTTCCTACTGGGAAGCTGTTGGGCTGGGCTGCTGGTCCTGAGTTTGAGCTGCAGTGCAGGAGACTCCATTGTGGCTGGGTTGGGGGGCTAAGCACCCCATGTCTCATCCTGTGCTTTTTTAACTTCTTTACAGAATATATGGGATGGTGTCTTGTGCCCGACTGTGTTGGACTTTCCAGAGCCAAGTCTGTCTGCCCTTTGTAGCTCTTGGGTTGCAGGCTTTTCAACTTTCTTGCCACAAAAAACTCACTCACATATATCCAGGCTTACCCATCCATGCACATACGCACAGAAAGCAGCCACAGGTTATCACACCATGGCCACTATATTTTCCTATTTCTAAAATGATGTATTAGTTTCATACTAGATGTATCAGAACACCCTCTAAAAATGTCCACTCTTGTCTTGTCAAGCCCACTAAGGCACAGACTTTGTCTTTGTGGTAAATCACAAACAATAACTTTAACGGTGAGGCCAGCAGTGCTGTTGATCTCGTTCTGGATTTTTTTTATGACCTTCTGGTTGGCGTTCTCTGGGAGTTATTTGGTTACTCCTGGAAATAACGGCTGTGGCACGTGTTCTCTAACTGTAGACAATGGATCTCGTGATTTGAGGAACTGATTGGGCAATACCTCAGCTATAGAAATGGATTTGCAACCATTTATAAACTCAGATGTCAAATTCATTTTTTTCATCGCCTTTTGAAGTGCGTTTGATCAGGGCATGAAGTTTTACTTTGCAAGATCTTTTGGGCTAATTTGTGTAGTCAACCAGGATCTGTTGAGTGATTTCTTAATTCTAAGCATTTACCTTTTCCCATTGGCCCAGGCTGATTTCAAAAGTTTAAACAATTAATACTTTAAAACATTGTTTGAAAACAGTACAATTCTTGGCAACACAAACATTTAACTTGGAATAAAAACCAGAAAAAGTCTGTAATGAGGCAGATGCTTTGTCACAGCATAGCTGATTGTAAAAATTTGAGTGTCAGTTATCCAAGGATTCTGTAGTTGTTTCACTTTGTTCAATCAGTATTCATTTAACATTTAGTAACAGACTAGACTTATAGAAACTCAATAAAAGCAGTGTGATTGGATATTAGGTATTATTGGCATTAATTATTAAGGGCTAAGAAGGTGGGAGCTTAATTACTTATTGAATCTTTGTGATCTTATAGATATTGCTGACATTTAAATTAGCAGAGTTATCATTTTGCAAATTGCTTTGTCAAAACTGAGTGTTTCATTATTCTGTAAAGTCATCATATCAGCCTCAAAAGGGAGTAATCGGGTTGCAACTACTCATTTTCATTTATTTTGCCACCTGATGCTGAAGAGAATGTTTCTTTCTCATTCAGGTTTTAAACATGCAAAAATTTGTTAAGAATTTTTTTTTTTCAGGATATTATGTATACATGAAAAACACCAGACACACTGATAAGGTCATAAAATTACATTTTATGTTAAAGTAATGTGTTAAAAAAAAGCAACAGTCAGAATAAGCAAAGGGCAAGCAAGAAACTTTGTCAGTGATAGAGTCAGCAATTCTAAACGATGGGGAACTATTGCATCTGAGACAGAGTACAACCTGAGGTAGATAGGTCAGCACAAAGAAAACAGCGGACAATAGACAGCTATTGTAGAAACATTCAGTGGTAAGGCAAACAAGCTGTCCAGCTCTGGAGGTCTGCCAAGAGGATTGTCGGTCAGAAAGTTCACCCAGAGAACTTGGAGGAGAGTCAAACGACTGAGGCTGATGTAGAACAAGTGAATACAACCACAAAGGAGAACTACCCATGAGCTGAGCTGATAGACACGGCCAACGAACAGAACAGAATCCAAATGCAAGTCCGCAGGACAGCAACAAATCTGGGAGTAAGTGAAGAGAAAGTGGGTGAGCAGAAGTAGGCTGGACAGTAATTTACATATATTTTGTTTACAATTCCTTTTTTTGAGGATGTTCAGCTGATTTGTTTAATCTTTCAAATCCTTAAAATGTGAATAGCATTGGACCGAGAGACTTATTTGTCTTGAAGTTAGCACCGTTAGAAAGAACTATCAAGTATCTGTGATCAGTCATTTTTCTGTCGACATCTTTGCCAAATGTGCTGAAAACATTCAATGAATATTCAAAATATAAACAAGTTTTTTTTCAGTTCTTAGATTTTTACTGCATGTGTAAATTCAATGAGTAAGATCATTTTCAAGTAGTCCACACATTTCAACATTTTGCAAAAATAAACTAAAATGCAAAAGTATAACAAGCCGATGTTAACCTGAGGCAGTAGTGTTCATCAAAATGCCAAATGCAGCCCTAACAATGTGAAAAACATTAGTAATGTCATCCCAAGCTGTGCACCTAAACTGATAGACACAAATTGCATTCTGGCATAGAAATAACCAAGAGTTACTTTGTGTGTTGCAAACACATTGGGGATTTACTCATCTCCTTAACTTTCATGAGAGCAGGGCCCAACACTTCCCATGCAAAGCTGGATAATGAAAGCAGCACTGTGGCTCCCTTGATTTGCAGTTAAAAAAAAAATCAGACCAGCTCTTATTACAGGGGTTGCTGAGATACATCCAGATCATTTCAGCTAGAATCCCTTCAAACAAAGACCAGACCTCAGCTTTGGAGAGGGTCTATTGTGTTTCGAGTGGCCACTAAACGCTTGCCAGCACAATAATAGGTGGGGATATTTAAATGTTATATAATCTGCAAGCGCACCTCATGCCCAGGAAATCTACTCAGTGGGTTGTAGATATTGAAAATGTAAATACAGGACAACATAGTCTGTGTTTGCATTCACTGATACTCATTAATATTTGTTCTATTTTTTCACTGCTCCTGCTCTATTACAACAAATAAAGTCACAACATATTATTCAACTCTTTGCTCAGTTATTGGGGGGTAGTGGTGCTTTTCTCTATTGGGTGAATAGTGGAGTAGACCCTGGACAGGTTGCCAGTACATTATAGGACAGAGAGACAGAGACGCACCGGACAGACAACCACACATCTATACAGGGCAAATAAGAAAGTGACTTTCAAATGTGTTTGTATTTTGATTATTTTATTATTATTTTCTGTTATACAAATTTGTTAAATTGAGCTAACTAAATATTACCCGATAACTTTAACTTTTTGAGTTATTTTGAAGTAAATTAAATCTAGTTTCACTCTAAATTTAAGTTTTGAATAAAGAGTTGTCTTTCTTCTAGTGTAGTAGGCTCCATTGTCTCATCAACTCTACAATATTCACGTTTTGCAATTGAAATGTTTCCCAAAAAGGAATAAAGTACTCAGTTCAACTTCGATTACTTGCCTTCCCTTGCAGCGCCACCCAATTTCTAATCAACCACCTGCTCCTTCTTCAGCAATCAACTCTCCAGCATAAATATATCTTAGTCAAACTTTGTCAAATCCTCCTATTATATTACCAGTATGTTTCCCTTATGCTGTATTGTTTTGGATTCACCCTTGGACGTTAACTTTTGGTAAACTATTTCATTTTTTCCGCCTGACTCCCTCCCACCCCACTCCATTATTTTTGGGTTGTGGAATTCATCCTTTCATTAAAATTTCTTTGTATAAAGAACCTACAAAAGACAATTCACTTCTTTTATTATCTCCCTTACATGTAAGACTTCCATATTTATTTAGACAGAAAGAAATAAGTTAACCTAATATAAAGGAAAATTGTATTTGTTTTTATTGCTCAGGGACAGAGCAATTTAATCATCAAATGGGAAAAAAAATTGCTCCATAGTCCATAATCACAATAAGGATGTATGACTGGGATTTTGATTAAGTTGCTTTTAATTCCATAAGGCCTGGTCATTAAATAATTCCAAAACATATTGCTCCTTCTCTGCCAAGCAGGTATATTGGAATTGTGATGCAACTTAATGGATTTTTGACAGTCATATTGCAAAAAATACAATTTAGTACTGTCATGAATAAAAAAAGAGATAATTGCTGTCTTCCCTCTGTCAGACATTTGAAAGCACTGGTGTGTGCAGATACACACACACTCAATTCGGACTAAAATTGCATTATTTTATATAACATATAAAGTGCAGCCATATTGATATTTCCTCAAGCAGTCTCCCTTCATCACTCATTCCTGATATGCTAGCAGTGAGATGGACATGCAAATGCGCAACACAAATTTCTCTTTCACTAATTGAGTTTGGTGAGAACCCAAATGCTGACTCAAGAGATGCATTGGCAAAGAATCCAGTAAGTGCAATTAAACTTACCTTGGTGGAGGAAAAAGAACCTCGGATAACTGGGAGAAAAATTCAAAGAATTGTGAGAAGCGGAAACTGGGCATGAAATATAGATGAACAAAACAAGTTGAAAACAGGAGGTAAAGTTGAAGTTCTGGCCAACGGCAAACAGTAAAAATGACATGTGATTGAACAAAGGTGAAGTGTAAAGAATAGAAGTTACAGCAAGGCAGCAAAAGGAAGCAAGAACAAGCTCAGAATACTCAAGAGATTAACTACTGTCAAAGTAAGCTCAGAAGAACTGCTTCTTGAAACTTAAAATGGGAAATAATTGAGGTGTCATGCAACTCCTTAGAAAAGTTTCAGGGTTATTTTTTCCAACATGTATAGTCAATTTAATGCATATGTTCTAAATTTAAAAGAGTGTAATTACTTAAAAAATGTTCTGTTCAAATAAATGGGCACAGAAATTGCCATTGGTTTGTTCAGAAAAAGTCAGATTTTTTTTTCCTTCAGAATTATTGCAGAATGTTGAGCGTTATTAGACTACTCACAAGAAAAGAAGATTTATCACTTTTGGTCTCTGAATAAAACTCTTATCTTCAAAACCAAATATGAAGTTGGATCAAACCCTGAAAGTATACCTGGAGGTGAACACCATACAGCATATTACTCCATTCTATTGTCTTTTCAGCTTTATTATTCTCCTGTGGCAGTGGAGCTCCAAGTGGATCTTTGGCCAAAGCTGGCAGAACGCATAAGTATGTTTAGGTGGAAATAAATAGGTTAATTATAGCAGTGTTATGGCAGTTTTCCAATAGCTTTATTTCTTTATTTCAATAAATATGGTTCAAGATTTAAGCTCAAGATTATTCATAGCTTGAGCAAATTTATTTTCATTGCTATCTTTAAATATAACTAGCATATTTATTCTGACTAAAAGTAAGGATGATCAGATACAGAACAAGCTTGAGTCTGGTAGATACGGAAGAAGCTGAAGAATACAATCCTACAATCTCAAAATCTTGGAGCTCATCACCAAAGATTTATTGTCAAAACATCAGAGGAGGCATAGAAATAACTGAACTACAAGATCACATGGGTTGCTGTTTTGTCAAGCATGTTTCAACTCAGTATTGAGAAGGGTATACAGCATTTTCAACATTTAATTTATGCAATAGATGTTAAAACATGTTCAAATGATTCTTATCTGAAACAAGCTTTGTGGTTGAATAAAAACATTTAGAAGACACATTAGCTAGCAGTGTGAATAATTTTGGTCTTACATGTAAAATAGATTCCATTAAAGAAAATAGTTTCCTTCATTCAGGTTTTATCTAAACTAAAATTAATAAAATTGTGTTCTTGTTAAACAAAAGTATTTGGGAGACACAGTAACAAAGTCACAAATAAAAAGAACAAACAACCACCTGCATTTTAGGAGGCTGATTTCACCCTCCACAGCTGAGCGTGTGTGGGTGTGAGCAGACTTAAAGGGAGCCTCGTCTGCGTTCTGGGCCTTAGGAGCAAAGGCCTGAGGGTATAGAGTGCTTTTGGCCTGAATAGTTTGTATTTCCTTCCTTATTCTCTCATTTGAAAGATCGCCAATTGTATGCATCAATGGATCCTTCGCACATTATTACGCACAAGTGTCACCATGCTATTTAAAGGTTTTATCTACAATAAGTCTGACTGCCTCACACCTTGTCACAGTCATGTGTTAATCTGTGGTACACGTCAATCTGCATCTCAATTGTGCATGAATTTTACCTAAGAACTAAATTTCTTAAAACTCTCCTCAAGCTTTATTTTACTCCACCCTATATCAACAATACTTACATAGAAACATAACCAACTGTTAAGAAATGCTAAACTGAGCATTGAAACTTTTTATCATTGCTAAGCAAGAGAGCCGTTTCTATTTAAATATGAACTGTATTTTGCTTTCACCAGTTCAGATTTCAAAATGTTCAAACTGATCAAACTCAAAATGGATCATTCCAAATTAATCAGAAACTCTTAAAAACTAATTTTGAAATAAATCAAACCTTCATTTTGTTTGTGAAAACACTCAAAGGGAGCATTTCCAGTAGCAGTAGGAACAGTTCATAAAAGAGAAATTGCAATTTGTGGGCTAGTCAAAGCAGGGCGGAATCATTCTGTGTGTTTACAAATTCTTTAAAATGCACCTCTGGATTTTTTAAAAAAACTTTTATGATTCTTCTTTCTACCCCAAATATTGTTAATCCTTTGCCTCATTGCAAGCCAGAAATATTGCCACACTACAAATTCCAGTCATAAAAGGTGTGTCAAAGGATTTCTAAATGGGTTTCTTTTTTGACCTTTTCTCCTGCTTAAAAAACTGCTTCAGATTCTTTTCATTTAAGAGAATCTAATTTTGCATCCTGCTCCTTTTCTATTAAATGCTGGTATGCTTTTTATTCAATATTTTCAGTTACATAATTACTAAACATTTGTCAACTTTTGCCACTCCTGTCTGAAAGTTTAAACAAAATTAAATCTAAATATTTCAAAACTGTACATTATTTTTTCCTCCACACTAAATCCCAGCTGCATAAACTATTGCACATGTGCCTGGTGTGCACATGTGCAATAGTTTTTAAACAAGTCTTCCCTTAAAGTATACTTTTAATTAATGTTTTCACAAACCATCAAGAAACTTTGAATTTAGCCTTGAAAGATTTATACAGTATATGAAGGAACATCGCTTTATTATCTCTAAGCTTTGTGGTCTTAATTGGTGTGGTTTACCTTGCATTTTTTAATTGTTGAGAAGCAGCTTTTGACTCGACATCTTTACCTTAAAATATTAAAGCAATTCCTGCAACTGTTTATTTTCTGACATTCCTGAAGGTCTTTTGTTCTTCATATTCTGGGGTTTGCGAGCTCAAGATACCATATATTTTTGATTTCCCTTTCATAGTTTAATTCAAGCAATCGCAGCCTTAGTCCTAAGCATTCAATCCCTGCGCTGAATTATTCCCCCAGCAGGGCCCTGGAACGTCATCAACTTTGAAAATGCTGACAGACAGAAAAAGCAGCTGAGTCATTCTTAATGAAGATCAGGAAGCTTTTCCTCCTTTTTTGCTTCATGTGTAGTCAGAATAACAAGCAAGCTGCCAGCGACAGCAGACTTTACCTCCACTGGAAATTCACTGCTAAACCTCTAGCTGTCAGAAACTTACAGACTGTCCGCAAATAAAATGTAGGACCGAAGCATATTTTTATTCCTCTTCACACCTCGTCTTTATTTGTCAGAGCAGGTTGTCTGTTTTATGGGTGTCACGGAGCCATTTGCATTGTTCAGAATCTTGTAGAAATGTTGTTGAGTCAAACCATTCTGGATGGCTGCAGAGTGACCATTAAAGTAAACTAGAGAAGATCTGGTGAACTCTATTAAAGTTTCAGCAGGGTCTAAATCTTGGGATGCAGAGAAACTTTGCAGCAGAAAATCACAGTTTACTGCTGCTGCAGTCTCCCAAGGAGGGAAGAATCTGGGCATGCTAACTGCAAATATGACAAGCTGCAATCAATTTAACACAATTATTGGTCACCTTGTTTGTAGCTCCACCATCATTAATTTCCAGCTGCTGTGAAGCATCAAGTAGAAAATGTACAGATGTGATTAATATGGCACCCCTGCTCAAGATTTGTAAAACTCCCTAATTAACTACATATTTTGGTTACAATTGCACAATAGAAAAAAAAGTTACTTTTCAAATCGTTTTTTCAAAGTCTTTTCTGACTTACCTTAACAAACATTGTGTAAGATTTGCTAAACTTGGACTTGAGCTTGAACTGTGGGGTGAGAACTTTGCCAAAAAAAAAAGTCAGGGTAAAGAAGAATGAAGGATTCGATGACCTATGGACATGTTTCTCAGTTCCATTCCACAGGACCACTGCCCTGCATGTTTTAGGTGTTTGCCTTTTGCCACACATCTGACTTGAAGAAGTGGGTGATTAACAAGCCTTCTGCAGCACTTGATGGCTTGCAGAGGAGGTCAAGCAATCATTGGAATCAGGTGTTCTGGAACAGAGTCTAAATATGCAGGGCAGTGGTCCCTGAGGAAACTGCATGGACTCCTGCCGGCATATATTTTTACTGCAACTTCACTGAAAGATCTTGATTCGTACTTTTCGCTCATACGATTTCCTGCTTTTTTCTGTCTGAATTAGTCTTGTTTAGTGCTTTTACATCCAAACTATAATTGAGGTTGATTAAGTGACATGTACCTGCGTTTTCTAGTTTGACATTTTGTTTTAATTGTGTATCTTTGTGTGTGTTGCATTACTTGGTGCCCCTAGTCCAGGACTACCTTAAAAAAGAGGGTTTTTAATCTCAATAAGTTTTATTTTTATTTTTTTTAAGTAAAATAAATAAAGAAATAGAGAGACACTGACCTAGATCCATAGTGCTGAAATTTTAGTACAAGTACCATTGTGACAGTCTTCAGAGGTAGGCTACTTAATGGAAATGATGTTTAATGAGAAAACTTCATCTTTCCCACTTGCAATTCCAATGTCTTATGGCCATCCTGGGGCCTCTGTAGTGAGATAATACATTTATTTTAAGGTTTTTTTTACACACCTTTACCAGGGGTATCAATGATTCTGCATAAAGGGGTGGATTTACTAAGCAGAGTACATAAATCACAGAGATTTTAAAAGTAGCTAATAGAGTGAATAGCAGAGCTGCCAAAGAATGTAAATTGTGATGGAAATTCTTGCTCTTATTTTCTTGCAATACTGCCAACTTGGCCTTAAATCAGTTGAGCATGCGTTGGATATATATTTTTTTCACTTTGACATTACCTGATAAAAAAAAAACAACTTTGCACTTGTCAATCAGCGTAAAGGACAGCTGCTCTGACGAGGAGAGGATTTAGTGTCAGATTTTAGTTCGGTTTCACACTTAAGTGTCTGATCGTGCTTCCAGTTCGAGCTTGGCACAAAGAAAAGAGAGCTGGGGTGACATATGACACAGACACTGATGATGCAACAGCAAGCTTTAAAATCCGTAGAAAGGAAGGCAAAGTCCTCAGAAAAGATCATCTTGTCTGATGAGGTTGGAAACAAAAGTCTCAGTGCTTAAAGGGTACAGATTAAGGCATTTAATGAATGTCAGGCAAACGTGGTAGTGTTGTTTATTGTTCCATACACCTGCCTAGAGAATGCCGCACCCCAATGTTTCCTTCCTTCATTAGGAAGGGTGCTACTGCTGTGCACTAATGCATGTTCCCAGCAGATGCACATGTACTGGGTGTTTGGGTCTATCTGTGTCTGTGGTTGTGTGAGTCCATACTGGTATGTTTTTTTTTTTTTTGTCACCACACAATAAACTCCTAGGGTTAAATGATACCAGCCCATACCTTCACCTCTTTGTCCCCCTCCCTCTTTCTGACCTGTCCAATCAGTACTCACACAGTCCTGGTTCTCAAATGTAAACTGGGTTGATGCATGGCGTTATTACCTGAAGCTTTTAAGGGGCAAAGAGGTGCTTAAAAATACAAACACATCTGACTGTTTGTGCTTCATCATTCCAAATTAAGATTCACACATGCTACACATACAGAACACACACATCCAACACCTAAACTCATATTCTAAATTATTTACACTTTTGCCCTTTTTTTTTACATTCATGCTTTTTGTGGTTTTAGCATTTTTGTTGGGATTATTTATCACTTCTGCTTTGTGATAAAGAAGAAGTGTCTGAAGTGTGGGGCAGGAGCCTGTTACGGCCCCAGATGCTAAAAGAACATTCATAACAGTGTCAGGATTCCTGTCACTCAGCCCAAGTCGGCTCTTGGACTTACCAGAATCTGTACTCGAAAAACGCTACATCTTTCAGCTAGGGGTGTGAGTAATGAACTATTGGAGGGACCCAGAAATTCAGGAGGAAGCTTTTGAAGAATTAATTTATTGAAAGACTTTCTGGAACAAGATTAACAGCGTAGGTCGTCACTCATAGCTCTGTAGAAAGAAGAAAGAGTTTGGTGACTTAAACGCTGAGGGAAACAAGAGTGATGATGATGAAGTCATGAGATGGAGAAAGAATCCAACAATCCAAAACCCAGCAATGTGGTCCAAAAGAAGGCAATGGTCATTCACAAGGTGAAGAAGGAGGCCTGAGACATAGGTCAGTGTGCAGCATGGGTTGAAGTCCAGAGTTTCCCAACACAGCACACTACACTGCTTGTTTTAGATGTGTCCCTTCTCTAATACACCTGATTCAGATTACTGTAGTTCAGTAAAACCTTGCTAATCAGCCATTATTTGACATTATGTTTACTGAAATAGGGGAACACTTAAAACGTTAAAGGCAGTGTGCCTTGAGGACCAGCACTGACGAACACAGAAACGGCAGTAGTAATCCGTCATGGGCTAGGAAGGGCAAGAATAATCCAGAGACATGAACAAGGTTAGGCATAAGGCGACAATCAAGGACAAGGAAGGAACGCTGGAGTACTACTCACAAGGTTTTCAATAATTTGGTGGGGAAGCAGAGACGGAAGGGAGCTGAAATTCTAGTGAGAACAGCCGTGTGTTTTAAACTTATGTTGTTAAATTCTTGTGCTTTGGATAGCTCTTTGTGCTCATTCTGTGTATGTGTGCAGTGTTTGCTGTTCTTACCACCACATAAGGCTAATATTCAGACTGAACGTTGTTTAGTTAATGGTTCCAAAGAATCAGGTGGTACCCCGACTTGTGTGACTAAAAATAAAATATTCTACTGTTATCAATAATTTTGGTAATAATGAATTATTTTTCATGAATGTTAATAGTTACAAAGCAAAGTAAAAAAGTTGTAAAAAAAAAAAAAAAGTTCAAGAGGGTAAACACTTATGAAAGCTACTGTAGCTTATTAACAGTAAAGAAAAAACAGCCAGCGTGTTCCCACCAAAATTTGCTATCAGCTCTTTCTGGCAAACGTGCTCTCACCTGTGAAAATTATTCATTAATGATTTATTGAGACCCTCAGAAGCTACCCAGGCTTGAGAAGCTGAATTAAGCTTTGCATTTCTCACACTGCATTCAGTACAGATAAACAGGCGCACACACACATATACATATACACCTGTATACATAATTTTTGCATATTTGTTGTTCCCAGCTGGGATCAGCATGATGGCATTTCAGCCTCTCAAGATGACCTTGCTTTGTAGAAACAGAAGCACCAACAAGAGCAGAAAAATAAGTCATTTTCTGAACAGCCAATCATGCTGGTGGTGAAAAAGTGATGATTCCAAACATGTATCGTTTTGCTGATTTTTATGTCACAGCAGGACACACACACAAACACACAAGCACACGCACATACGCATGCAAGCTTTTATATAGCTCTCATCTGTCTCTCTTTTTTTACTTCCCCACTTTTCCCTCTTCTTTTCCCCTCACCCCATCTCCATTTTTGCTGATTGCTCTTCATCATTAATATTTCATGTGTAATGTGGCTCTTTTGGATAGTGCGAGCATGTGTGTGGGTGTGTGTGGCCCCCGCGAGCCAGTGCCATGTGCTTGCGTCGGCATATGTGCAGGCGAGTCGTGCGTGTCTGTATTTGTGTGTTTGTGCCGCAGTATCAAATTCTGCTCTCACAGCTGTCGGCCAGTCTCAGCCTGGTTGTGATCTCTCTGTCTACCTCTCAACCTTCAACCTCTCCTTCTGTTTCACTCTCTTTCTTCCTTTCCAGAGTTTTTCATCTGCAGCCTGTCTGGTTCCGCAGCCCCTCTGTTGCTCTCTGTATTCTTCCCTCCTCTCTGCTTTACTGGATTTTCTTTTGCTCTTGAGTTGCATCCTGCCTCCCCACTCCCCCCTCAATGCCCTCTTGATCAATCCCTCTGTGCTTTTACAAAACCCTTTTTTATGCTCCATCCTTACTTAGAGTTTGGTTTGGCTTTAGATTTAAGCTGTTCCTTCTTTAAATAAGCTGTTTTCAGAAATCATTTGGTTCTTGCAAACCAGAGTTTGCTTAAAAGACAACAGAAAATAATAGAGTGTTGTCTAAAATGCTGTATGCTCTCTTTACAGTGCAAAACAAAGTGAATCAAAGTGTTAGATATTATAGAAAGACAGGCTTGCAAAAGTTTTTCACTCTTTGTCTCATTACAACCACAAACTTTTATTTGAGCCACAAACTTTTATTTGAGGTTTTCTTTGAAATACCACCATAAAGTGGCTCATGACTCTGGTGTTATGTAAACCATTTTATTTTACACCTGACTGTATACTTTAGGGCTGGAGTCACCAATCCTTTTTGGACTGAAATCTACTTCATGGTTGCTAAGTAATATGAAGGACTATTAAAAAAAAATACATATGGAGTTTACTTTTAGTTATATAATTTAAAAATTTATTTTTCTTACTTTGGAACAGATCCTTGGGCTACTCATATGGTCTTTATGGGCTGTGGGCACCAGGATTGTGAACCCTGCTTTAGAGGCACTGTCCCACTGGGAGATGAATGTCCCTCCTACATTCAATGTAAAAGCATCCACAGGAAGATGCTGCCAATACTATGTCTTGGTTTGGGGCTTATACATTCATGGTGATTTTCAATGTAAGCTTCCTATTACACATAGTTTTTGCATATAAGCAAATAATTTTTTGTTTTCATCTGAGCACCTTCATCCACATGTTTGCACTGCCTCTCTCAAGCACTTTGCAAACCTTAGTTTAGATTTCTTGTGGATATATCTTAATAGCTTTCTTCTTGCCACTCTGCTATAAAAACCATATCTGTGGATTGCACAGCTAATGGTCCTGTGAAAAGACTATCCCACATCTTTTGTAGTCATTCTAACCAAGGGGAGTTGATCATATTAGGAAAGCAAATGGTTGGGGTATCGCTGTTGATAAATACAGCTGATCACTGAATCCCTAATAGTTTCCTGTATTGTTTTCTTATTTTTTATCATCACATTTCCCCACCACTTTCTGTGAGCTTAAGCATTTAGCTGACTTAAATCAATATTAAGTTTATACCTTAAGAAACTTTACAAATGGAAAAATAGTACAAATAAATGTCCATTGAAACATAATAACATACAAATTTTGGAAATAAACCTTAATCTATGCACACACTACGTACATCAGTAAACAACATCGGTTGTGGACTTACCAAGAGAAGCTTGAAAAAAACACACAAGGACCCCACCCATAATGCGGTGGGTCATTTTGTTTATTTTAACCACAAATATGAAAACCTTGTAGGTTTTTTTCCTACACACTATAAAAGTTTGGGTTTGTAAAATGACAAGACGTAAAAAAAAAGTTGAAAAGATGTGTATATTTATATCTATAGGATCATGCAGAAAATCTGATTTAACATCCAATTTTTTTTTAACAACTTTGCTGGTAACAACCAGATCCAATTCACATTTCAATCTATTAAGATTTAGGATTTACTCAACTTTTCATGACAAACAAGAGAAGACAGGCTTTTAGGAAACTGTCTGAGAATGGGGCCATGCAGACAGTGTTGATCAATTTAATATGTAAAGTTCTGCCGCTGCTCAAACCACAAAGTCTTTAATGTCAGAATAGTTTTGCTGTGGCTGACATAAAGCAGCACTAAATATCTCTTTAGGCAGACATTCAAGAGGCAGCGTGTTTTTAAGGGTGTGTGAGACAGAGAGTATTCCAAAGCCCTCCTGCTGATTGTCGGTGCACACTGTTCTCTGCTCCTAAATGAACATAACTGGCTGTGATGCACACACCTTCCATTTGATACTCTTGTCTCTCATTAGGGGTTAAACATCAGTGCATGCAAAAAAAAGAAAAAAGAAACCTTGAGTGCGTATGTGTGTTCATGTTGATGTGCTGTATGTACACTTGTGTGTCCATGTGCATGAATTAAATCTGCTCCACCGCAGTCCCAGGCGTGTGATTGGCTGCGGATGAGAGCTAAGGTTGGCACAGCAACATTTCCGCTGAAGGCCGTAAAGCAGTAGGCCTAGAGCGCAAGCAGCATCTGCCCCTCTGCTGCTGCCAAGATATACACACAAACATCTCCACGCACACACACACACATGCATATGTGCATGTACACAATTTTGCATCAACACTCACAGAGATTAGCATATATCTAATGACACACTCTACATAATTCACAATCTCTCATTTAGCCCCTTGGTTCCTTGTGCCAATTCATCCTCGCTGCTGGGACTCTGTTGGCATTCGATCACCTTGCTGACCTTTGTCAATCTCTCCTGTTCAGTATCTTCAACAGCCCTCCACTTTCTCCTTTTTGTATCATTCACACTGACTTAAAGTGGTTTCTTAGGCCCAGTCTTCAGCATGGTGCTCATTGCTCCATCTCCACCTTTCATAGTCTTATGACAGCACCATGCAGTCATTACAGGTCTGCCAGCACTCCTCTCTCATATACACACACACAAGCATACATACGCCAGCATTTACACTACAGAATAGCACACATTTACACAACAGCACATAGACACAGTGCTATAGGGCTATTCATCAGTCTGGAGCAGTGGCTTATGAAAGGTCAGCCTTTGAGTTATGACAGAATCTCCTGGCCAGAGCTGCCTAAGCGTGGGTGGCAGAGCATTGACTTGGTGTGTGGGAGAGCGCAAAAGTGTGTAAGATCAGTTTGGATAGTTGTTGCTGAGTAATTGTACACTATTGTTTGTGGACAAATGTGTGTCTTGAGTGTATAGGTGGAGTGGTGGCAATGCATCATGAGTTCCTGCCAGTGTTTAAGTGTTTTTTTTTTTTTTTTTACTTTTGTGACTATGTGTGTATGTGCTTTCACCATAAGGTTTAAGACCTGGTAACAATGTCAATAAAAAAAAAAAAAAAAGGTTCTTTGGTTGAGTTAAAGCTACAAAGGCCTGGACAAGAGTTGAACATTCTATGTTTGCTGTAGGTGAAGTGTGAATTTAAAGATCTTTTTATTCAAACTAGCCTCTTTTGAGCATGTTAAGCATTTTCTTCTACCCTATCTTTTCAACTTTCTAGAGGACCCATATAACCTAACTTACTTGCCATCTTTTTTAGCAGTTCCTTTTTCAGACAAGAGTTAATCACCCAACTATATGGCAGTAACCCTACCACCTAATCCATTAACCAGCCAACTTCAAAGCAGCCTGGCAAGACCAGTATAAGACCAGACGACGTGCCACTGCCATCATCTGAACAAACTCATCAACATTTAATTGTAAATACATTTACCTAGTCCACTGAATCTGAACTCAAAAAATGTTTTCGGAAAACAATACCAAAGTAATCTGAATCTAATGTGGGAATACAGTAAAATCTCTTATATCAACATAAATAAGTGAACATGCCATTAGGAATGAAAATGAATGTCAGACAAGAAAAAAACACGTGTTGCTCATGTTTTACCTAACACCTGCACTAGTTCCTGCTGTAGTTTCTCCAAGTGGACAGATGCCCATCAAAGAACAGGTGTGCAGGAACAGGTGTGCCCTCCTCTCACTGCAGGAGAGGAGGGCACTTGTTTCTAGATTCATTTTGATTAGAATAGGCAAGCTTAGTGACAGATACAAGAAAATCCATCAATGACTGATGCTAAAATGCCAGGAATGACTTAATGTCGGTGATGAAAAATCAGAACAATCAAAGAGATATATCTCAGGGAGAGATGGCAGGCCATAGACACTGGGACCATCTTCACCTTCTTGCAGATAATGAACTTGTCATCATATTGTTTGGTTTGTTTCCGGTTTCTTCAGTGTCTGTGTTTTGATTTATTTATTTAAATTAAACCCTAGTTCTTTGTACTCACTGTTTTTAGATCTGTATTTCAGATTGGCTAAGGTTTACATTCTTCTCAGTGCTTCTCTTGTTCATCATTCTCCTTCCCTTGCCCTATCTCCTTGGTTTCCTTTCCCAAATGCACCCTGTTTTCAATCACCCACCAGTCACTTGTCAAGTAATCAAGTTCCCCAGTAAGCTCCTCATTCTCTGTCACTCACAGCTCATTTACTCTCATTGCTTCATGTTACCTCCTGGTTCTTTGCTTGTGGTACCCAGCCAGTTCCTTGTCCTGTGTACCTCTGTGCCCACCTGTGTTTATTTTAATCTCCATTCAAATGTCTTAATCGTATTGCTGCTTCTGACTTTGCCTGCATCTTTGGTTCAACCATGACAGAACCATGTCGCAAAGCTTAAATGATCTGAAATAGTTGTTGCATTCCACAAAGTCCATCAGTCTCAGAACTAAATCCAATGAAAATCCTGGAACGGGAGATTTGCCCAAGAATGCACAGGCAACAGATCTGCAGTAACTGCCTAATAGTATTATGTCAACATGAGTCAACATCTCAGGAATTACTTGTTGATTTTATGCCTGAAAAATGAAGACCTAGATTTAGTTTTGTAGGTAAAGTATTCTAAAAATGCAGTACTTTGTTCTTTCTGATTTTTTTTTTCATCTGACCACCAATATTTAATCTATAGGATTCCTTTAATGATTAAAAACTATTTTTTTCACAGTGCTTGCTTGTTTATCTCTGCATGTGAAGCACAATTTTACTGAGGCTCTTTTTGTTTTGGAGACCCTCTGGACATGTAAGTACTCTATTGATAATCAATAGCTTTTTTCCACTTTTTATACATCAAAGCAGTTCCAGTCTCCAGCTTTTTCTCCCTGTGCAGCCTCTACTTAAAAAGAGAAATGTGTGCACAATTCCAAGCTAATGTGCACATTGTCAAGCTGATAAACACTTGCAAGAACAAACACAAAATGTTGACTGGCCTTCTTTCATTATGTCTATCTTACTTTGCCTGAAGAAACAAAAGTGAGGCGGTGTCAGGGGTGATTTGTGTCTGCTTACCCAAGAACTACATAATTGTGGAAGAGACTTTAATCCAGGCTCTTGGCAGGAATAAAATGCATTTTCGCAAGAGCAAACATAACAGCCTACTTGTTGAAAGCAAGACTATTCCGTCCACAATCCTCATGTCACTGAACAGAAACAAATACAATCGCCAGGATTCTCAGTTTGCCAGAAATACCTGTCAAGAGAAATATGCAAGACATCAACAAATATCACTTCATGTCAGTGCTTTGCCAAATATTTAACAGTCGCAGTGACCATGGTGACTTCAGTAACATAGCCATTGAAAAATGGCTATTTTCCAATGGCTACCAGTAAAATGCATCATTGTGTAAATACTTTCAAAAAACAGTTGACATATTTACTACAGATGACACAGCATTTCCATACATGGAATTAATGCAGGACTTCCTCTGTCACTTATGTGAAAATTTCCTAAATATAACTCTAGTTGACAAAATATCCACAAAAAAACAATTCATTGTATCACTGTCACTGTCTAAGAAAAAGACAAGAGTCTTAGATTCATCTCAAGATTCTCACTTTAATCAAAGGCTACCTATGATGCTTTCTTGAACAAGGTATTATAAGCTTATGGGTGCTACAAAACCTGGCTATTATATATTTTTTTCACAAAATCATTCTTAGGTAACTTGATTTCACTTCAGGAATTCTAAGCCTTATTTAAACTCTTCTTATAATGAAATGTTTTGTCACTTTAAAACCTGCTCCGCACTCCACAACTCAATGTGTACACTGGCACTTTATACATGTGACAATGGCTGTAAAAAGAGGCAAAATTGTATAACACTACATCTCTGATCTCAATTCAGATCCAGAAGCAGAATGAGTGGAGCCTCCTGCACAAACATCAAGAATGCGACAAATGGTTTCTCAGTAGTAAGTCAGTCAACAGCAAAATGCTTGTCTTTTGTATCAGCCATTGTACAGCGCACACAGTGGTAAAACCATCTGACTAACCACGTCTGGGTTGCTATGTGAAGGGCAACCAGCATTGTGCTAAGAAATATCTTGTTTAATCAGTTCAGTTGTGAAGGAACTGATCACACAAATCTGGTATACATTTCAGGCGAATGCTTCGGAACTGCAGCTCTGAGGAGGAACTGTGCCTCGAAGGCGGCGCTCGGTCAGAACAGGGGTTTTGCACAGCTGGCTGAATGGTTGCTACGGGACAAGTTGATTTTACATAATACTGCCCCTTTAACGTTTTGTCAGAAAATGTATGTGCGCTTGGACTGTCTAGAAGGAGAAGAGAGACCCAAATGGAAGTACAAAAACTATTTTTGCATAATAGGTTCTCTTAAACCACCTTGAAAATGCCTATGCTCCCCAATTCAGATAAACATCTCAGAACATAATTTTGTGTGCTTTGTAGTTTGCATTTCTGGGACTTCAGGCATTGGATTAGGTCATAATGATCTTGTGAGATTTCATTTTCATCAAGACCTTGCTGAGAAGTGTTTGGAGTGACTGTCAAAAGCAAAATTTCACAAAAAAACGTAAAACATTTTTAAATACAAAACATATACTACAAAAATTGGTCCCAGCTGAAGCCTGACAGACCTACATAAAGTAAGTAATCATTGTGAAAAAAAAATTGCTATATAAAATTTCCTTCACTTTTATGTCTCTGAATAAAATCAAAATTAGAGTCCAGTTGTGTGAACTTTATTCTCAATATAAATCCAGCAGTTGTGTGAAGATCTGAAAGGTTTGCATTATCAAGGCCAACAGACACAGCAGGCAGTTCAGGGATATAACTAAACCAGGTTTATGTCATAACAGTCAGTGAACACATTCATGAGGGAAGCTCATTATTTTTGAAAGTTTTGAACTGAACGGTATTGTGTTTTTAAGTGAGGAATGTGGGAACAACCTACTTCATTATGACATCATTTACAATAATTTAGTTACCCAATATTCCTGGGTAACTAAGTAACTGAAAGGACATGTGTGCTTAATTTACATGATTCTAATTGTGTCAGCTAACATGCCTGAAAAGAATGAGAAATTATTAAAGAAGAACATCATAGGAGGTTAACTCCTTTATGACCAAATTATATGTAGACAACATGAATTAATTTTATCTTTATAATAGTAGAATTTTCTTAGAAAGTGTGATGAGTTAGGAATGGTGAAGGTGGAAGGGTAAAGGGTGATACATGCCTCAGTGCTCGATGTGGCCATCACAGGTTTGAGTCCTGGCAGCATCTTCTCTCACAACGCTCTTCTGTTTCTGACAACTGTCAAATAAAAGCCACTAGAGTCGACAGACCCTTTGAAAAACTTCAATGAGGGAGTTCTGTTGTCTAAAAAACCTTCCACTTTCAAATTATTGGAAGTGGAAAAAGGTGCTCCTGTCAGCTGAGACCAAAATCTCATTTTCTGGCCTACATTCAAAATGCTATGTTTTACTAGTTGCACGTCATCCATCATCCACACAATAAAACATGATGGGGGCAAGATCATGCTTCTGCCTGCGCCTTTCTTCAGCACAGGCTGGGGTGGTTAACAAAAGATGGATACAGCTAATTAAAGAATGACACTCAATGAAAACTTGTTCAAGTCTTCAAAAGACTTGAAATGAGGTAGCAGAAATAGTTTGTGTTAGTTTGTGGTTGTAGTGCGACAAAATATGTATTATCTCAAAGGGTGTGAATACTTATGTAAGACAGAGTCCATGAGTCCCTACTTTCTTAATAGTCTCAAAAAAAAAAGAAAAGAAAACACACTGAGACATATGCACTGACACACAACAAACCTCACCGAGTCATCTACTCATATGAGGATATAAATTATCAATGAGGTTTCCACTTTGAGCTTGTGCATCTACATGCTAAAATGTTGAAGTAGTGTTTTAGCATCTCACCTTGTTCAAATGGCAGAATGAAATGGCTGTACATGATATGTATTTTTATGCTTAAGCATTTGGTTGGGTTCCTCAAAGAAGAGGAGAAAAAAGGTTTAAATGTAGCACTGTGAAATGACAATGGAAACAATAGAAATTCCAAAACAAATCTATTGTTTTCATTGTGGTTTTGTTTTGTTATCTTGCACCAAATGATTTCATTAATTTACCTTATTTTAAAAAATCAATTACAATTTTTATATGACTGAATCTGATTCAGTAAAGTGCCTTCAAGTACAAGACAATTATCAACAGCTAAGGTCTTAAATTGTTAGACTAAAAAAAAAGTGTGAAGGCCTTTCATGACAATGCTAACAAGATAGATTTTTCCCATGAGTCATTATAGTCTTGTTAGCTGGATTCCCTCCTTCTGATTAGCATGCTGGTGGTCCTTTTAAAAATCATTTTCTCCATCTCATTAAACAGCAAAAGACTACCTGGCAGTTCAAACAGAGTCTAGAGCAAATCTACCGCAGTTTTCTAGACAGATTCTTCATCAATCCTTAGACTAACCTGATTGAAAAAATGTCTCCCTAATTAATATTATTTCATACAATAATATTAAATAAGATTATTTTGTGACATTCCTATTTTGCAAGTTCACCAGTTAAAGATTGGACATTTAGACATTTGAAGAAGTTGTATAAACTGCCCTATTGTGTCTCTTTCTGTTTATTGTTGGGATTTTTTTTCTTGCTCACTTTCTCTACCGTCATTGAAATAACACCCTAGTATCCCACACCACTTTAGCGTATCTTTCAACTCTTGTTCCTCCAAAGCTTTCATCTGTCTAGTTTCAAACTGTACCATGTTTGCGTCAAAAAAAGGATTAGAAATCAACCAGACACATAAATACAGAAACCATCGAGCAGAGTAAAGCTGGACTCATGCAAATACTAATTCAACTCACTCTTTGCTAAAACAAAACAAAAGCATCATATTACACAGCTACCTGACCTCCCTGTCTGCATTCAAAAATGCAAAGAAGAATCTACAATTTCCAGAATGCTGTTGGTTTGTTTTTCTGAAATACAGGAGAATCTATTTAAATTAGTTGTTTTGCATCACTCATCTCTTTCTGCCAGAACCATAACTTGCACAAACATGTTGCTGTTCAACTGTTTAAATATTTTTTTCTTATGTTTGCCCTCTTACTTGTCTTTACTGATGTCCAGTGCTTTATTCTCTATTGCCTTTTATGATCCTATAGCCTGGGATCTTGTCTCATACTGACACATTAGGCAGACTACTGTCCAGAATCTTGGAGGCCCTCCCGCTATGAAGTTGCTAAGACAATGTTAAACAAGCCACATTGTTTCTCATACAGCTTGATTCCAAAAGCAGTGATTTTGTTGATATATTGGTCTCTTGTACGTTGGTCAAGAGTTTCTACATTTTGGTCTTGAAGCCATGGAAATGCCATTCCTGTACCTCTCGCAGGGTACAGACTGCTAGATGCCTTCTGACCAGCACATGAAAGTTTGACCACATCTCCCCACTTTAGCCTCACTGCACTGGCTGCATGTTTCAGGATTCAATTAAAAACAATTTTAATTGCTTTTAAAGCTCTTCATGGCTTAGCCTTATCCTACATATCGAAGATGCTACACCTCCACAGATCTTCCAGTTCCCTTAGAGACTTCCTACTCGACTTCTACTTGTGTAGTTTTAGTTCTTTGATTATGCCATAGAACAGCCATTTGATCCAGCCTTTTCCTGATCAGCTGAATTACGTTAGTCTGACGCTGAATAAACTGATTTCCACCTAACACTGCCATAGTCCTTCTTTTCAAGTTAAGATTTTTTTTTTGTCAGTTTTTAAGTCTTTGTCTGACAGTCATAAAATTTAATGAGTATCCAGCTGGTCTGGCTATGACCATCTGACTACCGCTCATGGTGTCTCAAACATCTGTACCATTTAACTCATCTATGTCAAGCATTCAGTCAGCTTCAGTACTCATTTTCTTTGACAACTTTACTTTCCTCTGTAATTGGAACCCCCCCAACCCTTCTGAAATCAAATCTCACAGTTAGAACTGTGTTCTGATTAAACATCTAGGAAAGGCAAGCTACAAAGTCAAGTTCAGTTTAGTATCCCAGAATGTCCACTGGTTTATTCAGCTTAGCTCTGTATCGCTCCCCATTAACTGATTGTTCTGCAAATTCCTCTCCAAGAATGATCGTGGCAAATTTCAAACAGCCTGCATACCCTAGCTATCTCTTCAGTGAGCAACATCACAAGCAACCTGTGCCACAGTGCCTTCTTTTCATCCCATGTATGACTTAATCATTGTCATGTCTGTCACTGAGGATTGCTCTGTTCTATTCATGCTGGTTACTTTGCTGTTGCTTTTCTTGCCTTAGGTTTTTCATGTATACACATCTAAGGAAAGGGAGGTGTGCATTTTCTGCCTCTGGCTTTTCCAAAGTATGCAAACACAGGGAGGTCCCAGAACAATGCTAAATCTAACTTCTTGCAAAAAAATAAAATAAATAAATAATAATAATAATAAAAAAAGCAAACATTTATGAAGCGATACAGAGGTATTGAATTATGAAGTGCCTGTATTTGAGTCCTTTATCTTGAAATGAAAACTAAGAAGAGTAATTTGACCAGAGGGTACAAAAGACGACATCCGTTGCTTGTAGATATTTTTGCTGCAGATCTATTTCATTACTCATTTCAAACAATCCTCTATTTAGTTCACAAAGGTGAAATATAGTGCTGAAAGCCTAGATGTAGTTATTGTTCTTATTAACCTTTTATGGAAGTGTTTGCTGTGGCATCTCGTAAGCTAAGCTATTAAAATATTTTGGGTGTTTCCTGGAAAAAATATAAACTTTTTTATTATTTGATATAAACTTCCCTTTCAGCCATCTTATTATCTGATTGTAAAGTTAACATCATTAAAGAGGCACCTTTGATTCTTTGTACTCGGGGCATTTAAAAATGTATAATTGATGTAAATGTATTCTTCGTATTTAAATAGAAATACATGTTTATGTTTCTAAACAAGTAAATTGTATTCATTATTATTATTAAAAATAATAATAAGGAATGCATTCCTAACTCAAGACAGCAATAAGTAGCAATTTATTATTTGCTGAAATAAATACTCTGAAAAAGACAAAAGTACTCATGTCTTAAATTAGGAAAAGGGATAATGCATTCATGTGTTTTGGCAGATTAGATGTTCTCTATGCAACATAAGAAGATTAATAACTGTCAGAGACATAAGACTTGATGTGAGAAAATGGCAATATCTCTACGTACACTGACAAAAAAAAAAATCATTGAAATTCTTTTTTGATTTGTGAAGCCTTTACATGTGAGAAGAACAAATCAATGGATAGTTTTCTTTGAGATGTTGCTAAAATCCTGGCTCTTTTGTTGTGATCCCAATAAATGCTGGATATGTTGTTACTTTGGAACTAAACTTAATTATTAGTGTATCTAATCAGGACATGTTTTGTTCTGAAGGAAACTATGATGAAGAAATGAAGAACCTAAAAAGATCAGTGGAAACATTGTTGAAGAAAACTGTCACTTGTGGAAGCTTGGATAGCAAAGAGAAAAAGAGGACCTCCTCTCACTATGGAAACAGAGCTGGAGTGCAGCCCATTGTTGCAGCCCCCAACTTTAAAGAGTGGAGAGGAGAACTCGAAAATGGAGAGTTGTGTGCAAGGGCAGAGAAAAAGGAAGAAAAGAAAGAGGAAGGGGTAGAGAAGACAGGAGAAAGGGAAAGCTAAAGAGGCGGGCGGAAGGAAGAGAGAGAGATAAAAAAAAACAGACACAATATAAGGATTTTGGGGAAGAGGAGGGTGAGAAAGTTTGAAAGGGAGGGAGAGGAGGCTGGAAAGTCATGGAGGGAGGTAAAGAGAGAATCGGGGCATTCATCCATGCCTCTGGAGACGGACGCAGTCTGAATTCGGGATAACTCATTCAAAAACACCAACTCCACTTTGTCCCACAACACCTCTGTCAGTCTCTGCTACAGTTACCAAGTGGCTGGGACACATCCAGAATACCTTAATGCCATGACTGACAGCAATTTGCTGCATCTGAAACCCACCCACGGAATACACATCCTAACACATGCACACACACTCCTGAATGACACACAGTGGATAAGTTATCCAAATTTGTTAAGGTTTTCGCAATAAACATGATCAGAGACACACTCTGGAAAAGCTATGCTTGCTCTTAATATCTAAGCCGATGGGCTTTCTGATGATGAATAATACACATGCGCGTAGGCATGCATGCGCAGGACACACGCAAACACAATCAGAATGCCTAAGGAAACATGCTGCAGTGTTGTCAGAAATGCACATTCTCCATTCTCTGGCACAAGAGAGTTTCCTTAACCCTGTCAGATAATTGGTCTCCAGGGAAACAGTGCTGCTTAAAGCTAAAAGTTAAACCTTAATAAGGCTGTAAATACACACACAAACATTAAAATAACTGTTACAGAAGGATGCAGGAGCGAATAACGGTAGATAAAGGCACACATGCACACAAGACAGAGATATAAATAATTGAAGTTTGTGTTCTCACATTTAATGAAAGGTGATACATGCCAGAGTAATAAAAAACAAGTCAATCAATTTTGCTGCCTTGGCTTTTTTAGCCTCTCCGGCAGAAAGCAGAGTAAAAACAAGCACAATGTCCTGGAACTCATATGGCTTTCCAACAAGTCCCTTTTTTTTACTTTCTCCACTTATTTGTCGCAATAAAATTTAACCCACAGAAATAAAAAGGTTTAATGCTAATTTTTAAATGCTAAATGTTTAAGACACACTTCAATAACAAATGGCCCTCCACAAATAAATTGTGAAGGGTTACAATTTATTTAAAACGTCTTGATGGCGTCATCCCGCCATCATGTGACTCCGGAAATAGCTTTGTTTGAATAATCTGGGGACATGTTTGACCCTGAAAATTACAAACTACTATGGATGCAGTGACATGTGGTGAGGTTCATGACTGGTGAGCCACAGACTTCCCTGTAGTCAGATGAACAAATCCAAAAATAAATTTTCACCATAACTACTTAAAGCTTCTAACCATTAAACATCAAGAAAGATGAAAGAATATTTAATGGGCTTCGTGGACGTCTACCTCTGTGTTCGGGAATAAGCGGCTCGGTTGCTTCCGGTCGATTGAAAATGGTATTTTACAATAGGTGCTTGCCCAACAAATAAATACATCAATCCGAAACTCCAACAAGTAAGCTGGGTTTTAAGATGCACACCTCGTTATACATTCACAGATAAGAAGGTGAGTTAAACTTTGTGGCTAGCATTAACTTTAGCTTTTGCTAGTAGGCAATATTCTGGGATATTTTCATTATAAAAATGTGCTATTTAATATCTAAACATTTTCATTAATTCTAGCAAACAAATTTTTTACCTTATTTTGTGTTTATTTTTGAGTATATCATGTGTGTTTATTGTTAGTGTCAGAGACCAAGTAACAGGAGAGATGAGCACAACAAGCCCCATAATATTGTTCAGGTCCAAAGTTGTTATTGATAGAAAAATGTGGCTGTGTTCCTTAAGGTCTCTGTGTTATTTCGTTTTATTACTTTTGCATGCTTCTTTTGAAGAGCTCAAATAGGGTTGTGTTTATAGCAGTACAGGCAGATCATTTGCTCGGCTGTCTGGCTCTGGTCTGCTCAGTTGTTCCCATACACTTGCTCTTTCAGGCTGAATACAAAAGCGATTCCATGGAAATAACACAGGGACGGCTCCTTTATTTACCATCGGTCTCCCCCCGGTAGGCTTAAGCTGAAGAAGCTGATCCGGAGTGAAGTGGATCGCAAGCCACCATCTTCTAAATTCAGGATCACTTGGAAGTCCATGGAAATTTGAAAGCCTATTATATTTGGAAGACAACAATGTTCATGGTATTACTTTATTTGCTTCTGAAATACGACTGTCTTTTCTAGCTGTCATGGTAATGGAAGCAAGAAAACCACTTTTCGTAATCGTGTGGCGTAATCGCCGTAGGTTCAAAGAGCCCAATGGTCACATTTTGTATTATTTGCATGTTTTGTTTGGCTGACCTCTCTTTTCTGATTAAAATTAAAAATTGTGTATTTTTATTTAATATGACGCCCATGCCCCATCCTTCTTCACAAATATCATTCTGTTGTAAACAAACAAACAAAAAAAAAAAATCCTTGTTTCTCAATGTCCATCAATTTGTTCCATTTGTATTTTTTTTCTCAGGGCTGTTTTTATTCTTTTCAATGTGTAGAAGAAGAGCACCTGTTGCTTGTTGTCTGTGGGACTCAGCTCTGCACCCTGTCAGTGACACACGGTATTTTCTACCTCACCTATCGCATATATTTTGACGGGCTATACATAAATTCAGTGATTTTGGCCATAAAAATGTTTAAATTACCAATAAGAAAAACAATTAATAAAAAATTCAAATGGACAAATTGATTTTCTGGATATGGCAATAGAGGCAGGAACACCGCGTGCCACCCATGATGAAGTGCAGCAGTTTGTGCTGAAACCAAAAAGTAAGTCATATCAAATGGACGTATGTTTGTGTAAGTGTATGTATGTGTGCTTGTATGTCAGCACAGATTTTATTGCAATAAAATCAGATTTTATTGATTTTATTGCAGTCCCGCCCAGGACGGCTCCTCCATCATAAGGCTTCAGAGCCTTACAGCAACACCGAATGAGCTGTGAGAATTTCTTGTCAGTGCTGTTTTGTTCTACAGTTTACAAATATTTTCTCTATTATCCATACTTCTGAACTTTGAGTTACAACAATTAAGCCTTTTTATAATCTCTCAACTCCATACAGGAGAATGCTATGGCCTGATCAAAGTGAATTTAAAATTTCGGCCACTACTCAGAAGGTAGACTGGGCATAAAAACAACACAGCACCAAAATAACAAAATATTATAAGTAAACCATGAAAGTGGCAGAGTTATGCAAATATAGTTTCTTTTCCTGAGATGGAACTGCACTTTTTGCCAAGATCTATTTAATCAGAAACAGTTAAAAAATATTGGTAAGTTTTGGCCAGACCTGAATTTATTCTGACAGAAAGTTTGTGATTCCACAATCTAAGGAAACTGAAGAGCAGATCTGAAGCTGATCAGTCTTGAAAGGGTTAAAAGCAATTTCTAATGGTTTGGGACTCCTGCAAAGCACAGGACAGGTACAAACTTCCTCAAAAATGAAGATCATAGAATGTCGTAGTGATTTTAGTTTGATGATCTAAATATTTAGTTGACATGTACTGGAGGAAATCTGTTTGAGGGCAAATTCATTTTCCACAGCACATAATGTCACATAATGTCAGATGATGTCACATAAAAGGCAAAACAAGTATGGAAATGGTTCATCATGGTTGTCAGAAAAACACAGCATTTTTACAGGGGTGTGTAGACTTTTCATATCCATTGCGGGTGGAAGAGATAGCAGTTCTTCCCAAAGGTGCTGTGACCAAGCTCTGTGTGTCTCCATGCATGTCGTGTATCTCTTTGTCTGTGTATGTAAGTCTGTGTGACCTTGTCAGGAATGTTTCCTATTTAATCATCCCAGGGAAATCTCAAACTTGCCTTTAAAATTGAACATGAAAGGTAACCTTCTCTATTTTTACTCCCTCTCTCTCCACAAAGAACCAGGGAATTATCTTCTTTTTTTTTTCAGCCCGTCTCAGATCAGTCGCATGAATAGGATGGAGAGAGCAAGAGAATGAAGAGAAAAAAGTGATGGGGAGAAGAGAGAGTTTGTATGACAGGAAGAGGGAGAGTGACAGCAAGACAGGAGCAAGTTAAAAAGAGAAAATGAGGTGCAGTAGAGAGAAGGCAGTTGAATGAGCTTAGAGGGAGAAGGGCCGCTGCTAAAGCATTGAACCAAGACAAATATTTGGTGTATTGGAGAGAGCTGCAGCCCTCATGTGTGGAATAAGATGTCCACTTAATAAGGTGCAGACAGAGGATGTCATAATGAGGTAGGAGTTCAATGCATCAAACAGGCAACTCAATTTGCTGCGAAATGAAGATGCAGTCCAGTCGTGGTTACCACTTTCTCGAGGACAGAAGTTTAATAACGTCTCATGAATATGCTCCGTTCTGTAGATATGTGTCACTGATGCTGTCATTCTCACTCCTCAGATCTTGTGTGGACACAGTGTTTTATGTCTATCAAGCGCTGCCTCTTTATCCCCCTCTCAGGGAGCGTGGGGCAGCCAGCTAAGTGGTGGTGCTGGCTCAGCCCAAGGCGAGAGCAGCGAGACCTCACGTTTGGCTGGGCTGAAATATTTAAGGAAGCCATCCAAAGCTTGTTTCCCTCAGTCAGTACCCAGTGGGTCATTCCCATCAGAGACCAATTACAACTATTGCTGAGCCAAGGATGAAAAGCTTGTTCAAAGAAAACAATGGACCAGGACATACAGTGCTTGCACACAAAAATGCTAAATGTACACACTCAATACATCGATGAGGCAGTATATTATGACCACTTGCATACAAGGATGTTATTTTTTTTTTTTTTAGTCTGAAAATCTATCAAGAACTAGACCTATGAAGGTGTGATATTTGTTTCCAAGATTGAGGAAACAAATACTTTAAATTCTAAAAGCTGTAAGGTGAACTTCCATAAATTGGACTTGCTTGTTTAACACATTCCACAAATGGACGATTGAAATTTTGGGGAATTTGGAGGCTAAGACAGCACCTCAAACTGCTCCTCAAAATATTGCTGATCAGTTTCATCTTTGGGGTTAGAGCACATTATCCAACTTAAAGGAGCTGCAGTCATTAAGCATTTTTATCATTTTTGGAAGATTGTCATGCATAAATTCATAGAAAAATTTTTCTCTTAAAAAAAACAGTAATGAAGTGATGTACTTTGCTTTTATTGCTTTAGCTAAATTCATCCCTAAATAATTATTGACAATATTTTTATCAGTGTTGCACTGAGAAGTAACTCATATAATAATAATACTGAGCTCAGAAGATGCGCAGGTCCACCAGTGTTTGCTAATTGCTGCTGGTGAGTAAGGAACTGGGTGGGGGAGTCATAGGGAGGAGTGCTCTGTATGATTGAAGTTCAAAAACATGGAAACTGTAAGGAGGAGCTTTGTTATCAACTGTGACACTCAGTTTCTCCAGGTATTCTGCACAGCTTAATGGCTGCCACAGGAGATTGAACGATTTCTCAAAAATCGATTAGAACCAAAGCAACACTCCACGTTTTTGATGTGCGAAAAGCATTATATATAGCACTTAATTTAGGTTTCGCTGTATGTATCCATTCGGCATCCTTTGTTTGGATACTGAATGAATGGAGTCAGCAAAGGGGCCCCTTGGTGCAAATGCACAGCAGACTCACCTGAGTTTTATACATTCTTTCACTTTTTTCTTTTGTCAGAAACTTTCATCTCAGTCTTCACTATCCTTGTTTGTTTGTTGTTGTTGTTTTTTTTAGCAAACATAACATTATTCCTGCTCCCAGCAAGTCCCAAAGGTTTTACAGTTACACTCACATACCAAAGGTTTGAAATAAAAGACTATCTGCTAAAGTATAAACCAAGGACAGTGAAAGGTTAGCAGGTGTATGTTCCCCTGCAAATACATGTCTGTTCACTGGTGACTCACTCTGCCAGCAGGGAAACCCTAATCTTTTTTTATAGTGACATGCATACAAATACAAATGCACGACAAGGCAGCATAAATCATTCATAATGAACATTAAAGGGAGGTTGAGGAGGATAGTTAATGTAGGCAGTATAAATCACTTCTGCAGCCCCCTCCTACCTTAATCACAATGATGAGAATTGACAAGCCACCAGATAAGGAGCAATTAACCACCGTTATCCGTGCCAAGTAACAGAAGGTACGGAAAGACATTTTTTTTATGGATGCAGACAGGTTACAGTGCAACTTCACATGCACTGACATTGACAGTGTGTACAGCATGCCAACATCAAGATGTCGAAAATGCAAACACTGTCCCAGATGATCTCTCGTGCTCATACATGCGGTGCACTTACCTTGATTTATTTACCTTTCCTCTCAGGCTGAAAGGGGAAATGGGCTCAGTTTTTTCAGTCATCCTTTTTGTTAGCCCCAGGGGAAAAATGCACTTAAGAAAACATACATAGTAGCAACACATGCTGGAGCAGGGGCCTCACTAGCACGCCCTGAAACTGAGGTAAAACACCTGATTTTAACAAGAAAATTATTAGGTTGTTGTTACAATGTGTTAATCTTCCTCAAACCAAACCCTTTGTCAGAATTCATCACATTGGAGGTACATTTTAACGTGGATGCTTACCTCCACATTTGTTCGGACAAATAGAAAAGATCTGCTGTAAGTTTTAAATTAATTAATCATTCATTCCAACAGTTTTCTGCAACCTGATCACCAACTTCACCTGGTTTATTTTCCCCACTGAGTAATTACAGTCCAATTAAAGGGGTAACCACTCTAATATTCTCACTGTGAAGTCATACTGCTGAAATATGATGAACTTATTTTTAGGCTGTTAAAACATATTTACCTTAGGTGCTGGTAAATATGGCAGACACTGTTGGCAGAAAGGGGAATTTAAATAGTTTCACTCCTGCTGTGACACAACATACCTGTGATGTTGAGGCAAACATTTGCAAATGCATATATTTGCACCTCAAAATGTTTCACTTGTATATAGTTTTTGATATTTTTCCAGAAATGTTTTTTTTTTTTTCTGGTTTATTTCAAAACTCTAAAACCTATTAATACATAGCAGATCAAAATTTTAACCTGGAAGACAAATAATTTATAAATATATTTAGTGATAGTGAATTAGAAGCAGGTCAAATGTAGCTTAAAAATGCTAGTGTTACGCCCCTAAAAGGTCTAGGGGTTCAGGGCGATAACATAAAAAATGTCCAGAGAAAATAAGGGATAATAAAAAGGTGATTTATTACAAAATAAACCAAAGTTTTCACAAAACCAAGACACAATACAATTTAACCCATTTAAAACAAAAGAAAAGGGCAGGCAGCTTTAAGAAAGCTTAAGTGCAAAGTAAATTACAAAATGCCCAAACGAGTCAGTCTAAAGTAACTCAAATAAACCAAAAGAGAAATGAGAAAAAAAACAAACACACAAACGGGGCAGAAAACCTCCCAAACACCAGCTTCTAGCTTATAAAGACAACCGAATCACATCAACCGGCTTTTTTAGCAGAACAAACAACAAAGAGTCCAAGACTGACAAAAACAATCAAAGCAAAAGGTGGGGGAACAGCAGAGCAAAACCTCCTCTTACAAGCTGTCCCCCTGAAGGAATGTCTCAGGAGCCTTTTATAGGAACAGGTGAGTCTCATTATCATCTGATAGGCTTGCAGTTCTCAGCTGGTCCAATGGGGTGTAGCTCCTACAGCTTCCAGGCAGCCAATCAGGAGGTGACGCATCATCACAGCTGAACCTGCATAACAAAACCCTGCACAGACCCAAGAGGCCAGGGGCTGTAACACAAGCAACAGACTAAAAAAGAGCTTAAGCAAATGACTGAAAATTACATTTAGACAGATTGTTTATCAGCTTATTAAAAGTTTAAATGGCAGGATTGTTGAGCTCCACAAAAAGGCCTCTTTCATTAGGTTGTACTAAGGAAGTTTTTGAAAAATATTAAATCATTCAGAGTCTTATGGGAGAAAAAGTGAAGAAGAAAATACTACAAAAATTACTGCTGCCTATGCAGTGAGGCTGCATAGACCTCAGCAAATCATCTTATTACATTTTTAGTTGTGCTTTAGGTTTTGGGGCCATTGATTAATGAACAACCTGTTAGAATTTAAATGTCGTTTTAATTCGATTACAAAATCTGTTTGCATTGCTTGTTCCTCCTGTTTTAGTGTTTCACATTTTGAAGCTCAACTTGCAACCAGGTATGCTCTTGCAGCACAAAATATGAAGACATGCATCCTCTTTCTCAAAAGTTTGATAAGAAGTATATTCTTAATGTACTGTATATTCACTGATGAAAAATATAAACAAAGTGCATTTTCTTTTCAAAATAGTGAGCACTTGGCTATTCACTTGTCAGTACCTTACCCTTTCAGTAGATACCCTCACTGTCTTAGGTAATGCTTATTCTTAAAATATGGCCTCTGTGCATAATTGTGCATTTGTGCACAATTAAGATATATTTTTTTAATTTTATGTCAAATGCTAGAAAAAACTGCAGGGCAAATAGGAAGTTATAAAGCATCAATTTTATGGAATGTGTAGTAGATACTAACCTGGCACTCATATTTGTTGCTTATACATAACATGGAGCTTCTAGTTTGGTCATCCATGATGTAATTAATGAGGGATTAATAACTTGTCCTGGACTTATGGAGCATTGTTGGTCCCTTGAGTTCTTTTTTTTGTTTGTTTTCAAATTTTGTTTTGTTAGGCTCACAAAAAAGTGTAGAAGCTTGTAACAGCAGGAAACACAACACACATCTTACAAAACGTAATGTGAGCTGGCCCTGTGAGCATTCTGCCTGTGAGCTAGTTATTGTCAGAAGCCAATGGTACTTTCCCCTGTCTGTGGACTGTGTGAGTAATTTCACAAAACTGTGACTGCAGACAAGGTGAAAATATTACTCATATTCAAGTAGAAGATTACTAGACAAGCTAAGCTCAAAGCAACCTAATATTTTCCTTGTTTTCCTTAAAAAATCCAAACAACTTCATCTAGCCATAGTGATTGGAGTATAGCTGTCATAGGGAAGAAGTCACTGTAATGAGCCAATTAAAAAAAAAAAAAATCTTATGTTTGAAAACTGAAGTCCTTAACCCAGCAAATAAACAATGAGAATCAAAGTACACCAGCTAAACATAAAATGTTGACATGTAGGACTTCTAAATGCTAAACTATTGTATGATTGATGGGGTGTGTTTATGTATATGAATATAGTGTTACTCAAATACTATTGGCCACTGTTCCAACTACCTAGTCGAGGTAGTACTGATAGTCTGGTAGCACAATTGAACACCTGGTTTTGAGTCGGAGAGCAGATTTTGAGAAGCAGTGGACTTCAGAAGCTTCTGGAAAAAAAAGTATTTTCTACAGAAGGGGTTCTGTTTATTCTGGCTGCAAAAGAGAGCAGGTGCTGGTCAATTCACTGCTTCACCATTTTACACTTAGTTCTGCTATTTTATAAATGAGCTGTGTGCCATAAGACATCGCTAACATTAGCAAAAGTGAAATTGGACTCTAACCCAGCTCCAACAGATACCTGAAAGGCTACAGCAAAGATGCCGAGTTTTATCATTTTACACTGCTCATAATAAACTACTTCGTATATTAAGATTTTATGTGACATCTCAATTTTTATGTGGTCATGACATAGCAAAATGAGAAAATGTATT
Source organism: Poeciliopsis gracilis (assembly GCA_911649635.1). Taxonomy (NCBI): domain Eukaryota; kingdom Metazoa; phylum Chordata; class Actinopteri; order Cyprinodontiformes; family Poeciliidae; genus Poeciliopsis; species Poeciliopsis gracilis. The sequence continues at coordinate 1,331,204 of CAJVRI010000128.1, forward strand.
AATACCACTACAAGTTACCCTCAATGAAACTGTAGTCTAATTAAAAATGCGCATAATTTACTTTCAGTGCAGTGGTATTAAATTCTTTAGTGCAATGGCATGTTAGTCAGAAATTACATTTTATCACACCTTGCAGATTTTTAATCCAGACTTAATTTCTAAGAGCAAATTGCATCAGATGCAGCCCTAGGGGGAGTAAAACTTGTTACAATAAAATACTAAATGATCAATCTAGTTCCAGTTTCAGAAGTGTTGAAAATAAGCATAGTTGAAAAGAGTATTACCTCCCTTACAATAGGGGCTGTGAATGTTGAAACTTTTTCATTCAAAATGATTTATTAGCTGTTAATGATCAAGAATCACACAATGTATCATGATGAGTATGGGAGATGACTCTTCACACTGATCAGAGAGGAAAATGCAGCATTTATGTTTTCCTGGCATCTCTAGTTTATTCAATATCTGCCTTGCATTACATTTTTTTTCATTTGTTGTTTTCATTTCCTTTTATTCTCTCAAAGTAATAAGTTGTTACACCAAAACAAAGATTTTCTTTTCACAAGAAATGTGACATTTTCTTTTCAGCTCTCTTCTGTTTTTCATTTTTGAGATCAACATTCAACTATCTCAGAGCCTCCTCCAGAGCATTTATTTTTGTGAAATGTATGCACACAAAGGAAAACAAATTAATTCAGTCTAATTCTTGGGTATCCTTTTATAAGGTGAGGTTTGCCTATAACAAATAGTACATCACTCCTCTTTCTTCTGTTATTTCTGTTGCACCTAGTACACAAGAAGCAACTCTGTAAACAATCATTTGAAAGGCCTTTTCATTGTTTACAAGATGAGAAGCAAGAAAAGAGGAAAGCATGGGAATGATCAGGGTCACAATTCAGCCTTGGCCGTCTGCTAACATGAAGAAAAACATCAGTGCAATTCTCCACAGTCAGCATTTAAACTGATTAATATACAAAAGATGCAAACCTTTTTCCTTTTTTCCTTTTTTCTCAACTCAACGTCAAGAATGACTTTCCTGACCCAAGTGTGATTTTGCTCTCTGTCTTTGTTTTCTTCCTTCCCCAATTCTAACTGACTCCTCTCTTTTTTTTCTTTTGCTTGAGTCACTCTCTCCTTGTTTCCTTAAAACACTATGTACCTCGGGGAGCTGAACAAGTTTAAAACATGTACCAGGCCATGTCTCTGCCCACTGACCCAATGCAGGGATACATCTGGAGCAATGCTATGAAGCTGATGTAGCCCCTGGGCCACACACGCGGACGTCAGGCCGAGCTCAAGAACAGTAAATAGCAATGCTATTATTTTAGAGAGCTGCAGTCAAATGTTGCTGCAGTGTGTGACCTTTATGACGCTTGTGGGCTAATAACCAAATTGAAAAGTGAGCAGAAAGTGGTGGAGAGAAGAAATTGGGGCAGATTGAACTGCCAGACTCTGACACAAACAGTTGTGTCTGCGGATGTTCGCATCCAAAAATCAATTCATGCATGAGAATCTAATGTTATTATCAGTGATACAAAAGATACTCCCACGCAGTCACAAACACTTGCAGATGGTAACACTATGTTAGCTCGAGACACAATAGGGCGTAAGTAAGTTTGTCTGTGCACGACAAATCAAGCGGCTCAGCAGCGAAAGTGACTGTCAGAGCCGACTATTGCGGGGATGTGCTGATAGAGAGGTTTTAGAGGAGCAGACTACTGCCTAAGGCCTAGAAGAAGGGCTGGGGGTGGGAGTGAGTGGGGTGAAACATGGCAAAGGAGGAGAAGCAACCGAGATAAAGAAAACAGGAATGCAGTGGAAAATAAACAAGGTTAGAGTGAAACGGGGAGGGAGGCAACAAGCAAGGGATTTGAGAGAGGTGGGAACCAAGGTCAAAGTCAGTGAAGCAGAGAGAGACAGGTGAGGAAGGAAAGAAAGAAAGAATGGATGGATGGGAAGAAAAGTGACAAGAGAAGATGGCGAGGAACAAGAGAAGGGAGGGCTTGGGGGGAAGGATGTAGACAGAAACCAATGCATGATAATTTGTTCATTAGGAAGGACCTTGACCGAGAATTTCCTCTCAACATCCTGATTTCCTGACTGCGCTCCTCCTCTTCCCTTCTTTTCTCCTTTTCCAGCCACCCTCCCTCATATATCTCCACATGTACACCCCCCACCCCCCCACCCCCTCGTCCCGCATACAACACACCAGCACTATCCAAGCCACTCTGCTTACATTTCTCTTTTTCTCCCTGTCAACGTCACTATTCTCTCATTATAGAATTCCCACTCAGCAAGTCTAAGACAGATAGACAGAGGGAGGGAAGGAAAGAGATTATGGCAGTCTACTGTCATGATTTCTCTGCTTTCTTACTTTCACCTGCTTTTGTGCGTGCACACAGAGCAACCCCCCTTCCCTGGCGGGGGGGTTTAAAGAGCCCTAATGGGATAAATAAATCCTTCGAAGAAGATGGGGGGGTAAACAGGGGTAAAGGAGGTTTCTTTTTGTTTTTTTCTGCAAGCACACTCTTTAGCAAACAAATGTAAAATCGATAAGGAGCGGCCAGAGATACTGAAAGTGTGACCTATCAGTGGTGTGCAGAATAGAGAACGGAGGCCTGATCATAAAATAAAAGGTTATGGTTAAAGTAAAGAGAATTAAAGCCAAAGTGTTAGGGAGATAGTGCCACACACAGGAATAGCAGTACAATCCAGGCAATTCCATTTATAAAAATGACTTCAAATCCTACTCATCATGCTGTGAAGTAAATAATAATAACAAAACCTTTCTAGGGAAAGTCCGGGACTGCCTGTCCCGACTTTGAAGTCATTTCCAAATTATACTAATCACAAAATCTTAAGTATTATAGGGTTATGAGTCACATCCATGTCAGGCACACAGAAACATTAGACCAGAACCAAAGTAGGACTGCTTAATTATAGGTGGTTGGTGTGGGGAACTGCAGAATTGTTTTGAATTCTGCTATATTCAAGGATGAATGTGAGCAGGCCTCTTTAAGGTCATACTACAGCAGCTATCTATGATTCGTACTTGACCACCTCAGAATTTTAGTGTCTTATCCAGCACCCACCATTTCTTCTTTTTCATGCTGATTGTTTTTAAATCATAAAAAAAAAATGTTGTCATGCTACTTTTATGGCTGCACATATATGGGACTATAGTTTTATTTCCTGGAACCACTCCAGCTTCCTTGTGCTGTGATAAATATCATAACCTTGTTTAACTTACCTCATTAAACAAACTCACAGGAAAGCATAGCTGTGCAACACAGGCTCATACTACAGAGACATCTATTTTATCATCAGTAACAACCTAAAGCTGACGAAAACAGTTTTGCTGGCTTAACTACATTTAAGTTCTCCTGGGAAATTCCATTTACAGTCTGCAGAACTGGAACACGACATATCGCTCTGAGCTGTCCGTCTTTGGATATAGATCAATACGGCTTATAACAGATCCTTATTACTGTGTTTCACAATGCACTCTGTGCTCATCCTGACTTCAGCTTTAATTGCTAAGTTAGGCTAAACTAATGTTTTAAGTGAAATACAATGCTTAAACACTGTTAACTCGAAGAGGCAAATGCCCTCGTGAGTCAATTTTTAATTAGAAATACATGTTAAACTTCACTGCCAAGAGTGAAATTTGATGTTCATTTCTGACTGAAACAGTCTTTTCTTGAAAAAAAGTGGATAAGCTGAAAATTAGGTCCCTGTAATGAACCTTCAGTGTGTCCTCATGAAAAGTCCTGTGTGCTGACGATGCTGCGTTCAGCACTGCTTCCAGGGCTAAAACTGAAGAGAGGTTGTCAGAGGAGTGACTGTGCTTCATAAAGAGGCTGAGTAAAGTCTACCTGGAGCAACTTATAAATCTTTATGAGTGCACCACTGGCAAAGCAGAAGAAGCTGTTTTTGGCAAGGGGGTATATTCTGCATTTGTAATATTTTTTAATTCTTGATAAGGCCAGTGCAATGTTTGTTCTGGAGCAATAGTAGCAACATAATAATAATTAATAATAATGTATTCTAATAAAAAATTGTACACTTGAAATATATTTGACATCTAAAAGTCAAATGAACCAGAAATATACTCATTGAAATTGTTTTGATTCAGTAGTTTTAAATATATTGTCCTTTTAACAATTCACTTAAAATAGCTGTTAAAGGTCTTTCTAGGAATGCCTGTTGCAAATTAGAAACAGACAACCTAATGCAGGCATCAGGTTGTCTTGACCTCTGTATGTTTCTCATATTTGTCCATGTCAAAAAAAAACAACAAAATTAAAAGCTTATGTACATCAACAAATTATTTAAGTTTATTTCCATAGAAATAAGACCCTAACACTCCTGAAACTAAAGTACAGTGCTTCAAACTAAATTAACAGATTTTTCCATGTGGAAAAAAAAAAAAAAAGTTAATGCTTCATTAGGTTTACCCTTTTTACTAATTCAACATGTTTGTTTTAAAACCTGGGCTGATTCAAACTAAACACCATAAATAAGTCATGACCATTTGTGGCTCTATCATATCCCTGGTGCTGCAAAACATTAACTCTGTTTGAACAGTTTATGCTCCAAAGGGATTCAAGTACTGCAGAGAACCCAACAAGGAAATTAAGAAAACCAAATCAGAGAGCATAAGTGTAAGATCAGCTATATATCATGGTACATCCCCCAAGGGAGCCTGTAAGAAATCTTAAAAGCTCCCATGTAATCCTACAACACACTGCTCTGATTATGTGTAAACATCACCACAAAGATACACATACATGTAATCTGTTTATATTTTTTTTGGCCCTGTTCTTTTGAGGGAACTTAATTTGCCTATTTCTTTGCTGCGTAGCTGCTTATCTAAGCCATCTTAATCATAACTAATGAATTAACCTGAAAAGATTAACTGCTCCCTCTTGGTTTGGGAGTAGAAAGTGGATCTAGCCTTAAGCATCATTTTCATTCTTAAACAGTCTGTATGGTGAGGTAACTGACTATCAAATGTTGCATCTTCAAAGTGTTGGATAAGATAAACTATTATTATTATTGAATCAGTTTTTCACGTATGAGCCGGTCAGCGTGGTGAAGTTACACTTCCTTGTAATTTAAGACTTTATGTTGGGCATTTGCAAAATGAAGGTTGCAAGCAGCACCAGCAATAAAAGTAAAGTCCCAGTTTTATAACTGTTGAGTGGGAGGACTGACATTTAATACTCAATTTTATAAGTTTGCTCTTATAAATATTAGCATATTACACCAATATCAGGTCATAGTAGTCACTCAAAGTGCTGTTAAAAGTCTCATTTACCTCTTCCCACAAAAGAGCACACACCACACACACATCTGTATGCAGATTGTTGGGCAACAAAGGATTCAGTGTTTTGCCCAACTTTAACAGATGGTTCAAACCCACAATTTTCTGGTTGTTAGACAACCAGGGGTTGTAAGACAAATGAATAATTGACTCTTAATTTAATCTCTATTTGTGCACATTCCCATGTAGAAGTATTTCAGATCTTTTGTGAAGTGTGCTATGACTTGACCCAGTCTTTTGAAAGGGTCTTTTATCACATTTTTCATGAAGCCTACATTCCTCATCCTCATAATTATTAGAACTTTAGAAATAAAGTATTGAAAATATCAGTTTGTGTGTAAATGAAATTGACACACAATTCACTGAGTGAATTGAGTTACTGACCGAAATGGACTTCGAAGTAAAATTTTAATTTCTTGAATATGATTTTATGTACAACTCTTTTATTTTTTATACATGTATGTATGAATTTGTAGAGTTCATTGTTTAGAGTGCTTTTGATTGTATTTATTTAATACTTTTACATGTTTTTGGAGGGCTTCGAGTCCCACCATGTAGGTTTTTGAAAACCCTCATGCAGCCATGTCAGCACCATTTTTTATTTCTACCATATTAAAATTATAGCTGATGATGGATGGATCTTTTAATAGATGGAGCCTCTGGGCTCTTACATATGTGTGTCTGGGGCTGATTTTAAGCACTCACTGCATTTATGTGTGTATTTTAGCATTTATCACTCTGTAAGCCCCATTTTCCAACAAACATTTACATCGTGAAGAGCCACTGCTCCTTACATAGCCCAAAGAAAAACTTAGGTTTTTTTTGCAGCAAGGTCCGAGACACAGACAAATACATTGTCTCAGAGAGAAGAAGAAAGAGAGACTGAGAGATAGATACAGCAATAACGCACATGCAGGCTTAAAACTTTACTCCCCTTACAGAGAGCACTCAGTTGAATCTGCCCTTACTCTCTCTTTCTCTCTTTAATACATACACTGTCTCTGACTCTCACACACACACAGTGGTTTCCAAAACTCACACGCCTTTGGATGTTGAAATTTGATAGAACTGCCAGCAGCAAAACATGTCCTGTCTAATACTACACTAAAATGGGGAGGATGGAAAGTGAAGCAAAAAGAGAGCAAAAACCGCTGAATATGTATTCTGAGCAGAACGTGTCTGGTCAGGCAAGCAGGCATGACGGCACAAAACTCACGGACATCCTTGCGCACCCACGTGCGTACATAAACATACGCACAAAGACGTGATCACAAACTGGAACAGATACAAGCAGAGATATACATGCGAAGACATCAAATGTCAGGCTAAAGAAATTGATGCTTGTTTATATCTGCTACAAGCAATCTTTGTTCAGGGTTCGTGGGATCGACAAAGATATAAATATGGGGCGATCTGTCAACCTGACCAAACACACATACTGATGTATAACTCAAGAAGAACTTCAAAAAATGACCCTGCACTTCCAAATGAATGCAGTTCTTTAGGTTAGTATGAAAGAAAACAAACAAATATATCTAACATCCTAAAGTGACAATAAATGTATTTACAAAATGCAGTGAACAATTCCCTTGTTCCAAAAACAAGTCACTTTGAACTCTTTGGCTAGATGAGTAACATGGATGGGGGCTATTATTCTGTACAGAGGATGCTGATGAATATTCTAACAATCGTGACAAACACTACCAAGTACTTCTCTCTCTGTTCTGTGTCAACACAATTTGCAGTCTGTGTTGTTCTGCGTTTGTTTCCCATCTTCCATTCACGCAAGTAATTAGTAAGTAATGGTGCTGACTTAATTATTATGTACGGAGTTCTGACTTACCTTAAATTAGTTTTTCCCCCATTTGAATATACATTTTGCATTAATTGAACCCAGTGAGTCTAAGTACTTGGGACAGTGACTGATTTTGTTCATTCTTTTTGATGAATCAGTGCATTCGCTAACATATCATAGTGATGGCCTCAATATATATTTCAGAGGATCACGAACAAAGCTGATTTAACTTCTCTGGATTTTTCAGCAAGTAAAACTTCTTGAATTATGCCAAGATTTAAATTAAAATTCCAAACAGCAAATATGCCACAAGATTACAGCGGTTATGCATACGTTTACATAAATAATTGACTGATGGCAGGAATTTGTCAATTTTCAGCTTGATTGGCTGTGACTGATGGCCAGCTACATAGAAGCTCAATTCCCTCCCCCCTCCCCCCCCTTTTTTTTTTTCCGCATTTAATAGGTACAGCCCACACATCTGCAAAACATGAAAGGGTTTGATGTATCATGTTACTCATTTCACAAAGTGAAGGTCATATATTATGTAGAACACATAGAGAGAAATACTTAAAGCTTTTACTTTGGTGGTTATAACCTACAGATCATGGAAACCCCAAATTCTGTACTTCCTAAATTAGAATATTGTTAAACTGGTCAAATACTGGAAAGTCATGGTGCCACACCCCACTGGCTGAATAACTCAAAACACCTGGAATAGTTTCCTGAACCTCTAAATAGTCTCTCAGTCAGGGTCAGCAGACCACAGAATCATGGAGAAGACTGCTGACTTAGGAGATGTTATGATCCTACACAAGAAGGGTAAGCCACAAAAGGTCGTTGCTAAAGAAACTGGCTGTTCAAAGAGTGCGGTATCCAAGAATAGTCATAGAAAGTTGAATTGAAGGAAAAGGTGTGGTAGGAAAAGTTCCAACAACAACTGCTGCCTTAAGAGGACTGTCAAGGAAAATCCACTAAAGAATCCATCTGAGGTATATCAGGCTGACATTGAAGTCTGTGGACTGAGAGCCATTACACACAGACAAATCCTATTCTAAACCAGAAACAATGCCAGAGACATCTTAGAGCAGACTAAGGAAAAAAAAAAGTGGACTATTGCTTAGGTGACCAAGGACCTCTTTGAAGTGGAGAGGCACACAATCCCTGTTGCTTAAAGTCAAGTGTGAAGTTTCCATGGTCAGTGTCGGTCCACTGTGTTTTCTGAGGTTCACAGTCAACACAGCTATCAACCAGAGCAATTGTAGAATAGTTCATGATTTCATCTGATCACAAGCCTCATTTTATGTTGATTTGAATTTTCAGCTGGACTTGGCACAACTGACCAAAACTATTTGGTCACAGCACAATCTTATTTTATTTCATTTTTACTAAGTTTATATCCCAACAATAAAAGAGTTGAAAACCTGGATAAACTCTGTAACCCATCCCACAAATTCTGTTCAGTGCTGAGATCTCTATTCCATGATGATGGCCACTCCATATGTGAAAAACATGTCTCATGCTCCCTCAGTCATGCTTTCACAATCTGAGTCCAATAAATCTTGGCATGATCAGTTTGAAATATGTTCATACCATCAGGCCATGGACAAATTCCATGGTTGGGGAAAAACGTTCATTTTGTAAAATCAAGTTGCAGACAGGCATGGTTTTATTGACCACATGAACCTGGAGCTAAATAAATAATCCCTGAGCCTGAATGAAGTCAGATCATATAAGGGCATTTTACAACTTTTTCTTTTTCAAATGAAATATCTTCTTCTTTGGTAGAGTATGCACTCTTCTAAAACAACTGTTTCACTTATTACTATCATGTCATGATTGCTACCCTATTGGGAACCTTGTGAAGGCCATTTCCCACTGCACTGCCTGACTTTTAGATTCCACAGGTGTTTCCAATCAACTATAGTAGCATTGAGGACAAACTAAGAACAGTAGGGCCGTGCTGAATGGCAGCCCTGCAGAAAAGTGAGGGGCACAGCAATGATCAGCAATGATTTGTGTGTTTTCTGGAAAGATCGCAAATACGCCCATTACCACAGGAAGCCCACTACTAAAATGGTGCTATGCACATATGCCGGATGGTGTGGATCTGTCCAGGTCAGTGACATGAAGAGACAAAGAAAGGCTTGGGGGAGAAACCAGCGGCAGACTGGGGTGAGGTGGATTGTTTTTTTGGGTTTCTTTTCATCACAAATATGGCATATTTATCACACTCTACAGCCCTGAGGTTTTCAGCCTGTTTTTTTTTTTTTTTTTTTTAATGGAAATGTATTTGCAAGATTAGAAATGAAGCAAGTCAATCAATATGTCAACAATTTAAAGTTTTCCGTTGGACAATCTTAATTTACATTGATGATGTCCAATTCAAACCTAACCAAATTCTACAATGTAAGACTGACCCAGCCTGAAGTTTCACTCATGCTTAATTAGTTATGATCACAGCAAATATTGACAAAAGACCATTTAGACCAAAGTCTATCGTGAAGAATTAAAACAACAAAAAACAGAAAATTATCCTCATCTTCTTCAGTAGCAGCTGAGCAGAGAGGTAATCTTCTGTCACTGTGGTCAGATACCTTGACCAAGTCGAGACTGACTTTCTCAGAATACTGGCTGATACTGATGACCACAATTGTGCATGTTGGAACATCATAACCAAAACTTATTATGAACGGATCCTGTTTGATTAGAGTTAATTGCAGTGCACCCACCTGCTGCTTCTCTGTCCTAATGCGCAGCAGGAGGCGCTGCTGACTCTCAGCAGTGGGTCTCTGACTTTGTGGCAGGAATAAACTTTGTCAGATCCTCAGACAAGCTTGAGCTTGTCTCCAAATGTTGGCAGGCTGTTTTCATAAGAGCATAACGCTTTCAGATTTGAAGCTTCAACATGCAGAGTGATGCAGATCAGTTTGAGCCTGACTGCCACACATTATTTTGGTAGACTTTGTTTTTCAAATAATTTTTCCAGCACTACTGGTCTTTATTTCAGAGTGATTTGACAGGAAAAGGGCAGAGAGAAGGGAGGAAAACATCCTTTAAGGAACGGAGGATGGGAGTTTAACTCTGTACTGTGGGTGTTTACAGCCTCTGTATACAGAGTGTCCGCTCTAACCACTATGCCATGTTTGCAGTAACCCTTTGGTAAATTACTTTATAAATTTATGCAATTAACCATACCTGATGAACTCACCTAGTTCCACAACTTTCATCAGTTTTGTCCTGTGATTGCAACTAGCTGGCTAGCCACATAAAACTTAATTGAATCAACTAGTTGGCTAATTGGTGCTACCCCTAGTCTAGTACTACCCTTCCAAGTTGTAATACTCTGGACTGTATCAGCTTTGTGATTTCTCCACAGTGGTTTCATTGTCCTTCATTATCTTGAAGTGAAGATAATTTATGCATGTCCAGGAAAAGTATTTAGGGATCGGTATCAATGAGAGTAAATCAAGTCTTTTGCAGAAACATATTTATTGTTTCAGTCGTTATTTTATTGGAAGAGAGATTATTTTCTGATTACCTTGCTATAGCTGGGTTATGATCTGGATGTAGCTTTTTAAATGGTCTGTCCATTTAAATTGAGGTAAAAATTCTGCTGTTTTTAATTGCAGCTAATGAAGAGTCCATGTGGCTGGTGTTGAGGGAAATTGAAGACAGGGATTGGTCAGACACTTTATAAATACATATGTTTGACCCCTAAAAGTCCCAGCTCTGAATAGCCAATTCTGAAGTTTATCTTGTAAATTTAAAATTAAATACTTGTTTTCCTAAACAGTTGCCTATAAATTCAACAATATTTTTCTCTACATTCATAATTAAGTTTTTGGATCCCATAATTGAAATTTGAGCAAGCTCTAGTTTTGAGCATCAGTTTTTATTAAACAGTCACAGTACTCTCATCTTAGTTAACCCTGATTCTAATATTTAAGAATGTAAATGTGACATTCTGATTGCATTTAGAGAATGTCTATGTGGGCACAATTAGGAAACGTTTTGTTTGTAGCAATGTTATCCAACCCAATCTTCTATTTTTCTTGTTTTCTTTTCATCCATTAAAATTTGAATAATAATCAAACAAATAAATTAGTGGTGGAATTTTTTTTTAAATCAATTAATTAAAGACTTTAATTCATCCATTTCCATTAAACAATGTTATCAAATAACGTATGACAAATTCAGCAAAGTAATTTAATTCAGATGAATTTTGGTTGACTGAATCAATTGAACAAAATAGATATACAGTTTGCATCATAATTATGCACAGCTACTTCTGGCTATCTTTCGGCCAACTATACAGAACAAGATGCAATTATATTCAAAATATAACTTTTTATTCACAATACACTAAATGATGCAACCCTCTCTCTCTGTTAGCCTTACATTCTCACATGTTCATGTGATGCATAACTATTTATATTTATGATGCTGATCCTGTCACCTCCTCTATCTGATAATACTTGATCCTGCCATTAATCAAACTTTCATATCACAAAATAAACCCTTAAGATTTTAAAACCTTTAAGTTTTTTCATTTCTTTGTTTCATTCCACTATCTCTATAGGCAGTCCCTGGGAAGACAAACTTTCTCTTCAGTTTGTTGAAGAAATGATGGGTACATTTTATAAAACAGAGCTTTGCATAAAAGCCTTTTACTTAGCGCACACTTTAGAATTACTGGATTTTTGTGCAAATGTGACTTCACATTCTTGACGTGAAAGGTGTTTTTCATACAAGCTCTTCCACCCAGTCTGAGTGAAGCATGTATAATCAAAAGGGAGAATTAGAGTAGAAAAATACTGAAAACCTGCATAATTAGAACACGAATCCAGGTAAGGCAACAATGAATATTTGTCTTCTTGCCTTATTAGGTTGTCTCAAGTCACTACAAAGAAATTTTGGCTTAAATTTAGAATGTTGAGGCCTTACAGAAATACCTGTGAAGTTTACTCTCAAGATGCATTTTCACAGAGTATACATGTTATCCAGGACGATTCAATTATATACACAATTAAGTGCTGTTCTCTCAACATTGATGAGTCTCACCACTAGCCAAAGACACTGAGCAAAGGGTGCGGTACCTTTGCCTCTCTGTGCTACATTTACTAACACTCCTACATCAGATATGTTTTCATATAAATGGTAGATTTGACTTCATTGGTCTTTACATTTTAATCAAGCATGTTGATTAAAAAAAAAAAAAACATTCCATCCTCTGCCTCCCATCCCCACAAAAACAGGTGTGTTCGCATAATTCCCCAGTGCTCTAGTCAGTAACATTGATTTCTGTGCATATTTTAGTGTCTGCACATCATTGAGTGCAAAGGTTGTAGATTAGTTCATGGCCTTCACTTGTAGTAATCTAAAACGGATTTTTCCTTTGATTTTTTTTGTTTTCCTTTTTAACTTTGAGATTAAATGGTATGTGAAGAAAAATAATTACATAAGCTCAGAGAATCTGCAGTGACTAACTTGCTGAAAACTTCCATCCCAGTTTTTTCAAGCGCATCTAAAACTCTTTAATGTTGCAATTCAGCCTGTCAGAGAATTCATGTGTTGATAAATCACAGGTCAAAACTTTTGCTCAGATGTAATTTATGTCCTCCACAGCTTGAGGTTGTCACCTTGACACTGTACTGATTCATAAATAGATAACTTTCCAATTAGAAATATTAAGAGAATTATCCATGTTTATAGCTGCACAGATTTTCTTTATAGATGACAAGTCATGCTTCATGGTTTATGTTGGTGTTGTTTATTAGTTAAAGCTGTAACAAAATGTTTATTTATTTATTTTCTTACATATTTGTTCAAAATGTGAGGCAGATAATCTGTGAAGAAATCAAGCTAGTCTACCTTCTAAATATGCCTTCTACCAGAATATGAAGTAAAGATTACACGATGAAAAAGCATTTACATTTTCTTCAAGCTGAATTGTGACCAATACCAAAAAGAATTCACGAATGAATATATTAATTTGATAATTCTCCTCCTAGTCGTTGCTGTTATACAGCAAGATCATTTTAAAAATGTTGTTTCTCTGTTAATAATGGCTTCAGAAGGCAACTGACAGGAAAAATACCCTAACTACTGCATCCAATTTATTGCAGCCTGTTAAATGTTCCTCTCAATTCATTGTAACATACATAATATGTCATAAAAACAGAAAAAAACAATTAATTGTGCTTTAATTTTTTTTTTTATCAACATCCTCTTCAGAAGCCTGACATTTTTCTCTGAAGTACAAATTTTTATCAATCTTATGTTATATTTTAATTTTATGGAACAGAATTTTGAGGTTTTATTATTTCATAATAAATGCACACCTTAACATAGGGTGCTGATTTGCTTGGGCCACATGCCCAAGGAAATCAAAATTCACTTGGGCATGTGTGCCCAAGCAAAATTCCAATAAATAAAGTCTTGACATATTTCATTCTATGCATAATGAATCTACATAATGTATGAGTTTCACTTTCTGGACTGATTGACATAATCATTAAATTTTTTCACAATATTCAGATGTGTACTTGTATATTATGTTTTTCAGATGTTGTTTAATCGCCAGAGCTTGGAAATAAATTTGGGAACATTTTCTTTTTTAAACAAGAAAACTTTCTTGTTATAATAAGACATAAAACTTGTCTGTTTTTAATGAGTTTTGCATCTTGTTATAACGGGATGGTTTACTTGTTTTAATGAGAAAATCCACATGCATCAGTTCTCTGTCTTGTTTGCATGTGTATTGCTTTTTTCTGTTCTCTAGATTGTCTTTTATAATATCAGATACATTTGTTTTGCTACTTCTCATAGGTTTTTAAACCACAATTACTGTATATTCATACCTATTCTTGCTTTTAAAATTGAATATGTTTTTAAATTATGTTACATTGTAGATACAGTTGATTTTGCAGATTACAAAATAGTATTATGTAATTGTTATTGTTACATTTATTTCAATTTCACATTCTTCATATTATTAAACTTGTAGTTGAGCAATGACCTTCAGCTTCTTGATGCCAGTTCTTCTGCACAGTGTGAGCTGTGAAAGATAGTACCTAAATAATAAAATTTGTTCTTGTGCAACACAAGTCGAAGGCCTTACTTCTGAATGCACTGCATGTCTAAGAACAGACAGAAGTATTGTCCAGGGATGGACTTTGTGCATTTCAACGATGTGCTTTTGCAGGCTCTCTCATCTTAATTAAAACTCTGACCTGAGCAGTATTCCTTTACAACCTTTTTTGGCATTGATCTTAGCACTATATTATATACAATTTTCTACCTTTTTTTTTCTTCTTTGGAGTTAGTTGTTAATACAGATTTCAACATAGCTTACTTCAAATAAGTAATTATGTGAACAGAAATCTGCATCTTTGCCATAAGCTAGAAGTTAAAAATGGCTACTGATTCACAGTTTGCATATGTAATCTTGGCAGCCCAATAATCAGTAGATTACATCACTTTGTACAGCTGATTTTACTCCTATAAAATAAAGGTATACAGAGTAAACTCTGAATGGGAGACAGTTCTCTTACTTTCTCTGAAGTGAGTTAATGCTTATTTATTCTACAGTGACTGTTCTCCAAACTTCACCTCCAGAAGATCTAATTTAAAGTTTTTTCATAGAACTTAATATTTAAATGGTGAAAACAAAATTGTAAATATAATTCTCTGTGTCCTCCCCATATTCTGTGAACTCGCATAATTACCAATGCAGCTCCACTTATTGTCATATGTTGTTAGAAAAAAACCCAACTAAACTCCAGTGTTATTTTTATAGCACATGACCATTAAACAAAACCCCCAATCCATATAAATTAAAGGCTATGCTCGTGATTTTATCAAGTAGAATTTAAAGTAACGTGGCAAGACAATTTCTTTGTCTCTTGTGTTTGTGTCAGGAGATCCTGACTATCTCTTTGGATGGAACACCCTCCATCAAGGTGCATAGAGAACTAATTACAGTGACACAATTTTGCATAAGCTTTCAGGTTTGATTGCAAAAGTGGGAACCTTCAGCCTTTACAGTTATGTTTGCAGGGATGAGTAAAGGCATGTGATCTATCAATAACAGGAGTAGATATGTGCTGAGCGCTCACACTGTGGAGAACTTGATTAAAATGTTGGTGACTCACTTCACCACTTGCTGTGTTTTGTCCTAAAAATCATTGTTTACAGCTTCTGTCCACTCAAAAATTCCATTTCTTAACGATGATAACCACTTTTAATCCACTTTAGCCAGATAAAAACTGACCACTCATGAATGGCTTGATAATGGATGCATGCATGATGCGGTGTGTGCTTCAGTAAAAGTAAGTACATTGAATTGTTTTGTTTTTTGACATGCCATTTTAAAGGTCTTTCAAACGTTAGAGGGTGATGATATGCATTTTGTATCCTCCACTTACCTTTTCTGACACCCCACCTTTAGCACATCACCACAACAATACTTCTTCATGCCTGCCGCCTGCTACTACGGCTAGTCTGCTGGAGCTGTGTGGGGAAGGAGTTCTCTTTGGGCCAACAGCTTTGCTACCAAAGTAGAGCTTTGAGTTACACTTCAGATATATGTTTGACGAAGGAATGACATTAAAATGTTATATAAGGCTCAAAAATGTTGATTTACTTATAGTTTTTAATTGTGGGTGATATAAATCCCTTATTGGATTTTTTATTTGGTTATTAAAAAGGTGTAAGGCCGTATTCCGGATTCCAGTTCAGGAAATATTTACAAGACGATATTTTCACAAGGCTGGTCTCCATGGATACTGGCCAAGAAGGGCTTCCATGCTTTAAAAAAGGCTTAAAAATGATTGCTTGTTTCTTTTAAAGTCTCAGCTGAACAAAGAAAAAGCTTTTGGTGATGATTTCCATGGCCAGATGATCCATTTTCTAAAGTAAACAGCATCAGAAGAAGAGGTCTATATTCATATTCTGGGGAAGAAAAATTTACCCTGCAGGAAAAAAATGGTCTTTTCGTAAGATCAGAAACCCACTGCACTCAACCACAGCGGTTAATAATTTGTAAACAGGAAACAGTCGAAGCATTTCCAAGGGGTCTAGAAACATTCAGTTCCCATTCACAGAGAATCTGTGGCAAGATCATTTTGGTGGTGAGGAAGATGCCCAACCTCAGTGACTTAGAGAACGTTGTTGAGGACATGTGGTTTAAATGGCTAATAGATACTTTGACATTGATTAGTGAGAAAGGCCCATCTTATATTAAGCATATCAAAACTGTAATTCTGTTGTTCAGTTTTCAGTGGGGCATAACTGCATTCCAGATTAAATGTGTCTGTCTCTTCTCACCATTATCAGACAATGAAAGCCTGTTGGTAATATCCAAATAAAAATCCACTTCAAATTTCTATTTGAAATGGGTGAAAGAAGATCAATTATTTTTTTTGTTCAAATATGTTAAAATGAAAAAGTAAATATGTGCGGATCTGCTGTAGTGAATTTACAAATACCCACTTTGCTTTTCTGTGTCTAATGCCTGCCAGAACACTACTAACAATGCATTAGTCTTCAGTTTTTGTGAAGCGTGGATGGTAGAGAAAGTTTGAATAAAATTTATGATTGTACATTTGTTGAATGCATTAGCCTGAGTGGAGCATGTTTATATTTGTGTGTCTTTGGCACAGAAAGCAAAGATGAGAGGCTGAGGTTGTGCTTGTTTCCCTTTTGGCTGAGGATTTTTGCTTTTATGAAAATTCCCTTGGCAGTACCCCTCACTGAAGCCCTGAGGCCACTTTACACACACATACAAAGAAGTGCGCACGCACACACACATACCCATCATACCACAAATGCTCACATCATAGTGCTTAAATCTAAAGTAGACACATAAACAAACAATGTCCTGAATCACAGAGTGCATGCAAACCACTTTGTGACCAACATCCTAATAATATTCCAAAAACCCAAATTAGGATCAAACATATGACGAACAGATGTCAAATTTCATAATATTTGACAGCTGACCTTTGTGACAGTTGACCCACTCACAGCATGAAAATCATTTAAAATGCTACATTAACTTTTACTTGCTTTGGGCAGACTGCTTAACATGAAAAATAAATATTTTTTTTTTTCTTATTTCTTTTTTTTTTTTTTTTTTGAAGAATAAAAACAGCAATGCAAGTTTGACCATCAGAAAAAAACATCAATGGCAGGAAAGCAGGTATTCTAAACTCCCAAAGCCAATTCTTATTATGAATATATAGTATTTACCCTAAATGCTCCTACATTTAGGGTAAATGCCATAATGTATAGTATTTACCTTATATGTTTCTACATTTACGGTAAATACTATATATTCATTTAAAATGTACATTAATTTACCCTAAATGTTTGTACATTTAGGGTAAACACAATTAATTGAGCTCATAATATGATGCATGACCATGGGTTGATAGGAACAATTTGAGATTTTAACAATGCTTTTCACAGAGTACAGCTTTCATAAGTCGCAAGAAGTGCTTTGTGGCACTAAGAAACATGTAGCAGGGAAGAACCTAATAGTTTTGATTTACAAGATTGTAATACAAAGAAGTCACATTATGACAGTAAGTGGAAAGTGACAAGAGCGATGGGACAAGTCCACTTACACTTTGACATCAAATATTGTGAATTTTAATATAGGCAGGTCTAGTGCTTTGCTACACTCCCACTTACTTTGTTTTGCTTTTCATCTATTTAGAGAGAATCAACTTGACCACATGAATTAATACTATTTGATAAAAGTCCTGTGTCAATCTAAACCACCGACTTTAAGTAGCATTAAGCATTAAGTAAATAACCATCATTTCTGTGCCTTCTGCCTTCTGTGTTGATGGTGACACTGTTGAAACAATTGCCAGTATCACAGCTTTAACTGGCAGTACATATTGATCCAGAGACACGTGGTACTAAAGGTTTTATCTACAGCCTTTAGCAGAAAGATGGAAAAAGAAGCTATAGAGTACCTAAAAGCACCGGAGGACCAAAGACTTAGAATAGAAGAATATAATAGAAATACCTTTTATTGTCTCACAGTGGGGAGGTTCAGGTATAGCAGCAGCAATGTGTTAGGTCATTGAGGCATGTTGGTTCACATAAAAACAAAAGCATGAAAATATAGAACAACAAAAATTACAACATAAAGTACTGTGCAGCTATCAAAAGTAGCATGAGAATGTACAACTGAACAGGATATATATAATTTGTACATTAAAAAACTGCAGACTATTTACAATTTATAAAATGAAACTGCAAACAGAAATGAGCAAATATCAACAGGAACCTAAAAACCTATTTAGTTTGTTGTGAGGAGTGATGGTTAAATAGTCCAACAGCTGCTAGAAGGAGGGATCTCTTAAAAAACCCTTTTTGTGCAGGAGTCTGTCACTGGAGTTCTCCAGGTTGGCAACAGCTTCATGCATGGGGTACGAAACATTGTCCTTCGGTAAAGTTATTTAAGTCATAATCCTTCTGTCTCACACCTCCTAGCATCTTCGAACAGAGCTGACCTTCCTGGTGAGCTTAACTAACCACTTCCTCTTAGCTTTAGATAAGCTACTATTCCAACAGGCAACACCATAGATGATGACTGCAGTCAAGGTCTTTAGCAATGCTTTTTGTATACCAAAAGCATTGAGAAATACCTCAGCCTTCTCAGCAGGTAGAGTTTGCTCTGATCCTTCTAGCAAAGAACATCAGTGTTGTGATTCCAGACCGGTGTATTGTTCAGATAAACATCCTGCTAAAGATGGTTGGTTGGATTCTTACTTTGCTACATTGTCAATTATTGACAAATATGAGGAAGGACAACTCCATTATTTGTGCAAACATTAAAGAGCTCAAGATTGTTTTCCTGTTGTAATGTGGACAAGAAATTAATTACCATGTTTATTATGTTCTTCATAAGTAGGCTTCCTGGTTTCTCGCTTGCTTGCTAATATTTACTGTTTGGAGGTGATGACAGACGTATGAATATGAAACATTTCACACTGCTACAACTTAAATAAGCCAAATACAGATTGTGTGGGTTTCAGTAAAAAAAAAAAAAAGCAGTAGCAATGTAACCTGTACTTTCTGCTATATCTGCAGCCCTGCATGGATAAGAGGATACAGACTGAAAAACTGGACAATGCTTCCTGCTTCCAGCTTTTAGTTTAGTGTAGAAATCCAGGCTGTTTCACTGGAAAGTTATGTTGGCCTTGAAGTATAGTTTTATTGATATAGAGACATCTAGTGACACAATCCATAAATAACAACAAATACGAGTCTGCACGGTTCAATCAAAGTTTAGAAAGAGAAAGAAGATCTAAATTTGAGGCCAATGTATAGATGTGTCATTAGCATCATTTTGTATATATGAATCCACGTAATTTATAGGATTTTGGATTTGGCAATAGAGAGCCCCCGAAACCCCTGAAAAAAAACAAAATGAAGTTTTTTCTTCTCCTATTGCATTTGGTGTAAAAAAACAAACAAACTTGGAAACAACAATCAAACATCCTGGTGGTAGGGTGATGGTCTCTGGATGCTTTGTTGTTTCAGGACCTGGCAGATTTGCTGTATTTGCTGGAATGGTGTAGTCAAAGTCTGGACCAAGAGCCAATTGAAATGCTGTACCATGATAACAGTACATGGTACAATAAAACAATTCGGCAAAAACAAAAGTGAGCTAGGATTTCTCCACAGTAATGAAAAACACTAAAACTTCCAGTACATGGGGCTAATGGTAATGTAAATTTCACCAATGTTACATGTTAAGCCTAATAATTGTGTCCCTCTTAACTCACTAGGAAATTATTTTGCAGAAGATCCATTTGTTTTATTTTTCTTAACACTGCCTCACGCTTCGTTTCATCCAGAGATGCCACACAATGCCCATGATGTCCTGTTCCAACATGGGGGACCTCGTCAATAGAGCCATTTGGTTAGAAAGATATCTGACTCAGTACACAGTAACAGCTTTTGATAATCTAACTGTCTGATGTCCTTATGATTGGTAATAATCATAGCATTTTCAGACTATCCAGTCTAAAACTGTTGCAACAACAGCTTGTACAAAATACAAAGGTAATAATCATGCAAATTATGATTTATAAAATGGAGTCTAGCAAAGAACGAAAATAGAATGCATGAAAGTTTTATTTTCATTCAACTCCCATTTTAGCATGCAGTTGGCAGTGGATAACTCTGGAAAGAAGACCACCTTTTATACTAGAAGAGACCACCATCAGAATTGTGGAGGGTAGCCATCTGTTTTGAATTACTGGAAGGTGCAGGGTGGAGAACCGGACAGAGACATTGAATACATGCTGAAAGAAAAAGAAAACACAAATTGGCCGAATCTGAAAGGTCTGCTTTAAAGCAAATGTTTATTTAGTACCCTCTGAGCCACAGTGGTAACATGGCAATGAAACATGATGGAAGGGCCGACAGGGCAATCAGCAGCGTCTAGGGAGAACAAATATTTGTTCTAAGGAAATGACCTCAGTAAATCTTACTTTCACACCGCTCTACCTCAGTGAAAATACACGTATAAATGTCATAGCATATTTTGCATTTGGTGTGAAGTAAAAGTTTCCATGTGCAGGCCCCAGAGCAATTGTACCCTTAGCCAAACCAAGTGGGACAGTTCTGCTATAAACCACAGGGTGGGTATAAAGTTACAGCCAGCTGGTTATGGTAAAATAAATGCTCTTCGAGAGTCATTTCCTGTATGACTGCTGGCTTGATTTAAAAATGTATTGTTTTTGACTCATTTGACAGAAAAGAGGGAAGAGTGTAGAAAAATAAGCCATTTCCTTTAATGGGCTGAAAGTGGCTTTGGGGTTTGACCTGTAACATGCAGGTTGCTCATTTTAATTAGTCTCAGTTGTGTCATTGTGTTCTAGGGCAAGAAGCTTTTCCTGCCTTGCCCACTGGTCATGGTCAGAGGGCCCAGTGCCACCGATTTGTATAGCAGCCTCGCCATTTATCCCCAGGGCAGCTGTGATTAGAATTTAGTTTACCACTATCGACATGGAAATGTGTGTATGAATGGATAATGATTGCATTGAAACGTGCTTTAGAGACTTTGGACTTGATAAAACACTATACAAATGCAAACTTCTTTTCTTTTTCTGTGCTGTTTAATTTATGGTCAAAGACATTAGATCATTGATTAAAATAGTTTGACAGCTCATTTCTAGCCTTAAAATGTTTACATGAAATGCTTTCAAATTAGCATTAGTTTTTATGCTCTGTTTTTCAATCAATGAATTGGAAAATTGTCTCTCCATCTCTGTATTTTCTGAAAGGAGTCAGGGCAATGGGTGTTTTGATTTATGCAAGGTTTAGGTACAAGTACTGATCTAGTGATGACAAACTTAGGGCAAAAACACAGCAGGAACCATTGCACTGTGTTTTACTAACATAATTTCAGAGGTAGGTGTTGTGAGCAGAACAGATCTATATTCAGTGGCGTAACACTTTAAATTAGACTTAAAATTATAGGGCATTACATATTACATCAGCTTTTGTCCTATGAGACAGCATTATACATTTTGCTCTGTATGAACTTCCCCATGGATCTGTAAAGCCAGCTTGATTTCTAAAAAAAAGCACTGTAGCCTTGCATCAAGAACGACCTGGCTATAGGTTTTTCTGCATAGAGATGATTACTCGCAAATTGTCGGCATTCACAGCAATTTAATTCGCAGTGGTCTTCAGACGTGGTAAGTCAGTGGTACCACTCTTACCACCCACCCACATAGTTGTGGGTTTGAAAATGGCGGACACAACACCATCTGAGACCGCTCTGCCTCTTTACAATGTCCTGTTCCTTGAAAAATGTTTGTCTTGAAAATAGATGTTTTGATTATTCCCAAGACCAAATGAATTTCTCCTTTTCCATCAGTCATTGTATGTAAGATGAAAATAATACACATATATTAATGACATGGTTTGCTGGCAAAACTTTGGCGTGACAGATTTGCTTTGACCATGTAAAAAAGGGCAGAAAACCTCTATCATCATGGGCCTTCCAGTAGGCTCTGTGAGGCCTGCTGGAAGTAAATTAATTAATTCTAATGGAACAAACATTATAACAAACATTTAGACCAGCAGAGAAGGCCTCGCAGGTCTCGACAGCCCACTGCTGCAGTGGTTGTGATGACCCTGAAAGTCATTACGATAATAGAAGCAGCTTTTTACTACTGTTGATATAGAAGAACGTGTCAATAAAATCAGAAATTGGCTGGATAAGTTTAACTCTAATGGGAGATGTGAAAGGAAGAAATCATTTTTGGAGCAGCAGGATGACTTCCAGGAATTATTGGAATCCTCAATGAATTTTATTGTTTATTCAAGGATTTTTTTTATTTTTATTGTCATACCACCTCGCCTGCTCATGGTACGAAATTGGGTCTCAGTCATGCAATCTACAAATGAAAAGAACTGAAATAATGATTCAAAATTAGACAGACTGAGCAGATTGATTATTCTGGAGGCTGGAATGACTGTGTGTGAGGGATGAAAGTTAATGCTGAGTAAGCATGCGTGTGTGTGTGTAAGGAGGGGGCAGTGGACAGATAAATGACATGACATGTGACACTTAAAAATGTACAAGTCTGGCCCCCTACTCCCTCTGCTTGTCTCTGCCCACCCAAGATTGACACACAGACCAATGTGCCAAAACGCACGCCCTCACACACAAAGCCCACATTGCATTGTAAATCAGGTTTGATTTGTCGGAGCATCGTGCCTTTGCTGTCAGTTGGCTCTGTCTGAGTGTCAGATGAGGGTTACGAGTGCCGGGAGAAGAGCAAATGTGAGAATGCGTGTGCATGCGAGTATGCAGTTGTGTGCGTGTTTTTTGGTGTCAGCTACTTAACGCAAGTCTGCCACCACAGAGTCTTCACTGCTTCATCAGTGGGATCCTTTCTCGTGCGATTTAACAGCCTCATTGTCTCCTGTGGAGTGTGCAGAGATGGCACTCTTTGTGTCTGTATCTGTCCAATTAGTAACAGATTTTGTACAAATAAATTCATATCGGGATGTGAGTGTTTCATAGCAACAGTGTTGGCTCAATTGTTGGATTTTAAAGTTGCTTTTTTGTGCTTCTCATCTCACATAATTATACACTGATAAACTGCTCCTTTATCTTCACGCTAATAAATGCACTTCAAGGGGAGTTTCAGTCATTCACTTTAAATGCACTGTCACACAGACAGGTGGTTGAATGATTAGTCAGGCTTACAGATCTGGTCCATGATTTTATACAGCACTAAACGGAGTTGGATTCTGTTTAGAGCAGGAATATTCCTGCTTTCCAGCTAACATCTGCTTTGTATCATTTATGTTTGAATGGCCATAGACCACAGACCAATGCTTAATGGAGTCATTCTATTCTGATGAAGTTTATTTCAGATTGAAACATTGATCAGAGTGTATTCCAGATGTTTCATTTACTAACTGTACATGTAAATATGCATCTTGAACTTTTTTCACAGTTTGCAACATTAAACACAAACATTTTAAACAAATGTATGTGTTCAAACAATTGTCTAAAGCAATAGTGACCATTGTAGACTAGGTGAGACTAGCATATAATTGTAAAATGGTATAATAATCTGTTAATTTTAATTATTTAAGAAATAAATTCCTGATAGCATATATGTATATATACGCCTACAAACACACACAAAACAATTGTAGCTCTTTCATATTCTTTAGCATTACTACCCTGCAGGGCGGTTCTACTCCAACAAGGCGTGTATCCGGCTTTCTTTCATGCTTTCTTCCTACTGTAAAGTGCAGTGTTAATTTTTTTCCACGTGTTGCCCTTTGCCTGTAGGGCAGAACATTTGATTTAAATTTTTAATAAGGTCCTTGTGAAGGCAATTGGTTGCACACTTTTGGTTTTAATTTGGAAAAATAATACACCTTTTCATCCCCTTAGCACTACTTTGGGTTACATAAAATCTCAATAAAATCAAAGTTTGTATATGTAAATTAACATAATGTGCAGGAATTTGCATGATAAATAGCTTTATAAGGGACTCTAAAGGTAGATTTAACCTTATCTAATAAAAGGCTCATTTAGCTCACATTTTTTTGTGGTCAGTTAATATTAAAGTCCCACTGGTTACTCTGCTTTTCAAATCACAGTTATCTCCTTTCTTCAAGATGAAATACTTTGAGCCACGACAAACTGTCTTCAAGCTGCAGTGTATTTGATGGGATAGTAGTCCTTGCTATTTTTTCCGCAATGCCGGTGCCAGTCACCTGTCAGTCACGAAGCACAGTTATTATATTGCTTGGGATTTTTTCTTTTCAGGCGTTTGTCTTCACTGCAGAGGGTGATTACCTACTCTGTTTATTGCTTCTAAAAATGTACAGTGAACCATCCTCCTCTTAAAGTAAATAAAACGTCACAATATTATTAAGATGTGTCATAAAAATACACCACATTTTTCTGAATATATTAGCAGATAAAATAAACTCATTTAATTTTATTTTCCATTTAATTAGATGTCTAGCTTTTAAATTAATGCAGTCTTTTTAGCCAAGACTGTACATTCACTGTTCTTGTCTATTATTTTTGTCCAGTTCTTTTCTCTGTTAGTTCTTTTTAACAGCTCAATACATTTTGTTTTATTATTATTCTCTGTACCACTTATTTTAATTTTAACTTAGCAGTTGGAACATTTTCTGAATTTGTCAGCAGTCTTGCTTTGAGTAATCAAATAATATTTTTTTCTTCTGGTGTTTTTTTCTGTCTGTGTCAATTATAAGAGCTATTGCATAAAGTTTCTTTTTTTTTTGCACTTGAATGTAGCCTGGTAGAAACCAGCCCTTTGTGCTACACTTAGCTTCGTACAGAGATTCTGTGCTCTTGGCTGTTGAGAAATGATTGCTTCCTGGAAATGTGAACTCTGTTGATGTTTTAAATTTTACCCAGTTGTTGATGTTTGTCTATGTAATTCACTAACGTTATGATTCTTACCGGAAATTATCTGCACTGGAAAGACAGAAGTGCCCAGCTGAACAAGGTGGCTGTTATTGTTAATTTAATAGTTGGAAGTGTAGCCAACATAGACTGAATGGATTTGTTCACTTTGTCCGTTGCCACTGCTAAAACT
This sequence comes from Poeciliopsis gracilis, assembly GCA_911649635.1. Lineage (NCBI taxonomy): Eukaryota > Metazoa > Chordata > Actinopteri > Cyprinodontiformes > Poeciliidae > Poeciliopsis > Poeciliopsis gracilis. Next base: position 1,356,462 of record CAJVRI010000128.1, read on the forward strand.
ACAGGCAGCCTACAATTCTAAAACAGCTCAGAAAACTGATATCATTAATAATAAGTTCTCCTTCAGTCTGCTGACGGGCCCAGTAGAAATTCTACAGGAGGGAGTCAAAGTAAATAGGAGACAGCTCAGACTGCACAATCTGGCATGGAATAGCACAGGAAGGCAATGGCCAGGCAAAGTTGAATAATCGCTAGCGCTAAATCACAAGTCAACAGATACTGTCAGTTTTAACAGTCGGTATTACTTTTTGTCCTTAACTCTACATTAAGGACTTAACTCCATGTTTGCAATTTTCTTAAATGCCGGTATTGACCTTTGACCTATCCATAAATAGAAAATGTTCTTACATTTTATAATTTCTCAAATCCTTAATAACCCGCTTTAGCAATTAAGGCTCAAAAATGTATCTAACTGTGCTATCCAAGCAATTTTTTTGTAGCTGGACACAAAAAAAGTTCTTTCAACAAATACTTTAGACGTAATATTATAAGTTTGCATTTGGTGTTCACAGGTTTTGATTTTTATGACCATGTAACTTAGCATTTGATGTGATGAGTGATGTTCACATTTCTGTTTCTAATCACGTCTTCTCCAAATCAGAAATAGAGGAGGAGATAGCTCCCCTCCGTGCCCTAATGGAGTGTAGGTGTCATGAAGAGGCTGAAAGGAGCCAAGCAGAAAGTTGCAGGAGGCTGGCAGCAGGCAGACAACAGCAGCAGCAGTGAATGATGTGCAGAACGCAGCAGGATGCTTTGCAGTTTAAATAGACCAGATATGCTTAATATCTTCTGAAGATCACATATGAAGCAGATGACTGTCTTAGCTCACGAGCATCACATAATGAAGTACTATGTGTTGTACTTACTTTTGTTCATGAATATTCATTTTCAAGAATGTTGTAAATATAATAGGTGTAGTGAAAAAGCTTAACGTAGGACAAAAATCAATGAAAGTTGAGGGGTTTTTTTTCCATTCATATTTGCAAATTAGAATTCAAAGTGGCAGTATTATTCTAGCCCAAGAGCATCAACATTTGGCAGCAGCACTGATTATGATCATTTTTCTGGTTTTATGCAAAGTCATTGCAAATCTTCAAAATATACCTTATGCAAATTGGTAGCTGTTTTCACCTTCTGGAAAACAGCTAATTTCATTTGTTACTTTCCAGCAAGTGTTATGCCATTTGCCACAACATGGCTACAGCTATGCAAAAAGATATTTTAGAACATACAAAGAATTATCCAAGGATTCAAAAGTATTGACTAACAACAAATTATTTTTTTGACAATTTGACTTAAGTGAAAGATAAAACATATGGACAGACACACTACGCCCGAGACAAGGATGCGTCTAAATATTATGTTGCTTCCTGTTGCTTTTTTTGTTTCACACTAGTATCAGTCAATGTCCCATTTGTGCATTTCTGTTGAATGTGTACGCAAAAGATGCTGACAGAGTGCAAGCTTAATCTGTTGTACTGGGTGTGCAGCATCACAGTGTTTCTCCACCTTTGGGGAGATTTATCATTATGGCATTGTAAACGCTTGTCACGTTTTATCTGAACACGCCTGCCCCATTAATGGAGATGGGAGGGAGGACAGCGCTCATTATAAAACATGATATGCCAATGATTTAGGGCTTCACCACATTTCTGTTCAATGCATTTAGAAGTCGAAACTGTGGAGCCACGACAAAATTAGAAGAAGGCATTACATCTTGTCTGGTAAACTTGGGGGGGACTGACAGTCTTCCGATAATCTCAGGAGTGTTGCACTGACTGTGGTGTTCTTCAAATCAATTAACAGATTTACCATGAAACTTTTCGTTTCTTTTATTGGAAAGCTATTTTATTATCTTAGGATTTAGCGATTTAATTGAAAAGAGAGTAAAAAGGCATAAACAAAATTGTAGGAACAGTCTGTGCTCGGAGTGGGAAGCTTAAAATGTATTCGGTGGATAAAAAGAAAATGGACGCAAGTACTTTGCATTGCAAAGATATTCATTCTTTTTTCACATGTCATGTTTTAACCTCAAACTTCAAAGTACTTAATTTGTGTTTTATAGGAAGGACCAACACAGAGAAGCATAAAACTATGAAGTCAAAGAACATGGATTTATATTTGCAGTTACGGCAGTACATAATACGGGTGTCCTAAAATCACTTTACGTAGTTGCCGATACTGAGTATTTAACACGTTGGTACTTAAACTTTACACAATAGCTTTTCAAAAAAATCTGTTTTATTTAAAACAGGGTGGCTCTTCTTCTATTTAAGCCTACAGTCTCTCTGACTGTTTTAACAAATCATAAATTCCTGTCATGTTCATAAAAGGAACATGACAATAACATGTTTAATCTTTAGATGCTTCATCAAATTACTTGTTAAAAGATGGACTTTTCTCTGGAGTTTATATCTATAGCCCCATCCAGACTCAACAGTCGGACTGGGTCAAGCCAAAATTATTTGTGTGATATTCATGTCAGACCTGTGTGGCTCATTTGATAAGCCTACAATAGCCTACACACATAGAGAAAGCAAAAAGAGAATGCACAATGAAGTTGTGTTAATTTACTTATTATAGTCTAAATGGAGAAGTAGGTAGCTTGTTGAGCTCAAAAAAGAAAAAAAAAAGAAAATGAAAGGTAAGGTGCAGATGTTCATTTGAATGTAACAAGCACAGTGAGCTGTTCAATATATGAGCATGCATCTCCACCCTGCTCCTATCAATCAGTCACACGTATCCTAGAAGACAAAAGCGAAAAATGGGAGAAGTTACACTGCTTACTCTACTGGTGGTCTAAAAGCAAAAGCAAAAAAAAAGCTTAATTAAAATATGATGTCAAGATAATCTAATTTTAGGATGTTTACTATTGAGCCACTGTCCAAACATTATTGTAGAAAACATTTTAGATTCTGTTTATTCTGCAATGCAGAATAAAGCTTCTCTCAAGAGACACTGAAATCAGAAGTAGATGAACCCCCCGCCTAATTGGTCTCAAAGTTCATCAAAGCTCTCACGGTCATTCTCATCAGAATCATTACTGTCACCTTCAGAAACTGTAATTATAACACCAGCGGATATAATTTGTGATATGTATATGATTATTATTTAGAATGTTTAAAGAACAGTATAAAATTAGCAAAGGTTAAAGATCAGTACAATTCCTAATAAATAAGTGCAATTCTGCAGTTTGCGAGTACAATATCTTATGTGTTTAAAAAATGTCCTGCCTGACAGAAAGACGGAACAAGGCACTGTGTATTTTTGCAAATGTATAACTCAGTGTGATGTTGTAGGGGGTTTCTTTCTGTTGTTTTTGGTACATTTACATATTCCTGTACAGGTTTGGGATTGAATTGAATTTGAGTCCAGGAGTATTTCCCTCCATTGATGGTAATTTGTTATGACACGTTTCCTGCCATAGAAAGTTAAATTATCTTGGGTGTTTGGATCTGGCCACTTGCTCAACTCCCCCTCAGAGACTTTTCCCAAAGCACAGCTCATTTTTATCCCTTAAACACTGCCACAGTCATACATAACACACATGCACACACAGCTCTATGAATTAACAAGTACTGCAGGTATGAAAATAGACATAAAGTGGATTATCTTCCCATCTCACTCTGCAGAAGAGTGTTACTTAAGTAAAAAAAAAAAACAAAAAAAACTGACTCTTAAGTGTTTTTGGACAATTTTACAAAGAGCATAACTTGCATAGTAAAATAGCTAAGATTTAAAAATCTATTGCAGTTGCACTCAAAACTTTATTCTATACATTTCCTCCCCATTTTAAATGCACTTACATATACTCTTGGGTTTAGGAAAGGAAGCAGAAAGCTGCTGAGGTAACGGCACTTATTTGTTGTGTCATGCCGCGGCTTAAGACTTGACTTTAAATTCCAAGCCATGGCCCAGCGTGTGCAACACTGCTTCAGCTGCAGAGTCATTCTCCTAATAAGGAACACTTTGTTAATATGATTCTTCCATACAGAGTTTTTCGTCGAGGGGGACACATTTTAATGACCTGCTTTCCTTTCAGTAAGCAGTCTCCCTACCTGCAGCAGAGCATATGTTACTTATTATGATGGCTGGAAACTGCATGAGAGAAACTAGTGAGGACTCTTGAGGTTTGGTCAGTAGAGTTTCAGTGGAAATCCAGAGAATGGAGTTTAAACACTTTATTATCTTGGCACACCACCACAGGTGTACTTACCATTGAAAGGATTGACCTGTTATTTCCCTTTATGCTGCCCGCTTCCATTTCCTTCATGCTGCCCTCATCTGCACACTCACCGCTCAAGTGCCTGAGCACACTCAACTGCAGGGACAGAGATAAACCACCTATTTAAAGAAATATTGACTCTGAACAATTTCACTATTACTGATTTTAGATAGCTTGGAAGTTAAATCTCTTTTATAGTTGGCTCTTCGTTATTTCTAAAAGGGATGGTTCTGTATTTTTAAGTGGGGTACAATTAAAAGGTTGTGAGCAGATAACTTATTTTATGCAAATAACTGGGGATTTAGTATAATCTAATTAATGATACTTAGTATTGCCTGTATTTTTAATGAAAGGTGAAATTTGTCTCACTATATGGTGTAGATTGTCTTTTTGCATGACTTTAGGATCAGTTTCATTCTTGCTGTATTCAGAGAGCTTGAAAGTCAAATGTCTGTTTATGAACGTAATAAAAGGCTCAAAACGGCTAATAATAGGTGTGGATCTACAGGGGCAGCAGGAGGTGAACAGAGCGGGAATTGAACTGGCAACCCACTGATTGCAAGATGAACTCTTACCACCATGACCATCAAATCTTAATGCTCACAAATTTCATACGCCAGTGAAAGGGATTTAAAAGTAGAGACAAAACCTGGTTGGTGGGAAAAAAAACTTAAGTAACAGAAAGAAGAAGAGAATAAAAAGCTAATTGCTGAAAGGTTTAAGGGCAAAACACCTTTGTTAACCCGTTTATGGAAAATGCACCTACTTTTGTGATAACGTGATATTGAGATGATAGAGTATTAGAGTCCACTGGTATATTTGTGGGGAGTGGCCATTTCCTTCCTTCTGGCTTTTCACTCGTTTGGTAATTTTATAGCCTAATTTTTTTTAGAACACAAAGAAAATGTTAGCTGGATTGTTTCTGACTGACTGCAGGTAAATTTGGATCTCCAGATGGAACATGTTGGACATACTTTGACAAGTGACAATTTGAGGTATTTTTTTACATTCTAGTACTTAATAATTCCACCATAAGGACGCATTTCAGACTTCTTGTGGTTTAATTGGGGGTTCTAACTGGTCTTATTTCACAAGTCAACTGGTTTAAACAAGAATCAGAGCCAAAATAAATGAAACTAATAGGCAGATTGGTGAAACTTGTGCAGTTATATGTCAACTTTTCCATATTAAAAATTTAAATAAATATATCATTTAATTATAATGGCCTTCATGAGGACCGTGGGAAAATGTTATCCTTTCACTAGAAACTGTTTATATGTCCTTGTCTATGCAGCGTGTGGTCCTGATCTTAAAATTACTGTCTTTTTAGAAAGTTGTATTTAGTTTTACAAATATTTTGAGATATTAATCCGCTTTTAAAATGTGGTTATTTTTGAAACATTTTATGGAAATATATGCATTTCTTGAATGAAAAATTAACATCCAAGCCACTTGTCATTAAAAAAAAATTAGATTTATCTTCCATCACAGGCTAACTCATGGATTTATCTGTAAAAACATGCATGAAAGGATTAAAGAAAATGACAAAAAAACAAAACAAAATAAAAAAAAAACTAAGAAACCAAACCATAATATGAAGCTGAAACACACTCGTGGGCTCAAACACACCTCACTGCGTGCACTTAATTGTCTCGGTGTTAGTAATTATGACACTGCAGGAAGTAGAACGTAGCACCTGGGTGCCCTGCAGTGGAATACACTCTGAATGAACTCTGAGCTAAAACCTTTCTAATCTCGGAAGTAAAGGTTGAATAGCTTTTGTGCCAGGAGAGTTAAAATGTGCTTTAGATTGTGTGCCTGATTAGATTTGCAGTATTTATGCTGTCCCCAAGCGCATTTACTCATTTGATACTGCCCAAACAAGGACGGCAGAGCAGGTCAAACAGTTTCTTTTTCTCTTGTTGTTTCCCCAATGTTTTTGTGAAGAAGTTTGATCATTTTGTGTTTGGTAAACTATTTCAGAAAACCCAATTTAGAATTTAGATTTTCATATTCAAAGACTTTTTTGAACATGAAAATTATACAAACAAATTTGTTTAATTTAAAACAAATTAAATGTTGCTTTAACGTTAATGTAGAAAGTGACAGGAAAAATCTCTTGTCGCAGTCTGCATAAAAGCAGCTTTGAATTTGAAAAGACCTCTGACTGAAGACACTCCTTTTTTTCTCATAAAGAGGATGGTCAGGATTTTCCATCATTGTCTTGATTTTATGAAGAATCTGTCTTAACATAATCGTCTCCAGGGATTCCACAGTCATCCCCGGAATAGAACCAGCCTTCTGTCAGGTTGTTGAGCCTTTTTAGGTCCCTGGCTCTGATGCTGCTGTCCCAACAGATGACAGCAGAAGAAATGACACTCAACAACAGATATATAGAAGCATATAGCTGCAAGCCTTGAAGAATCTAAGCTTACCCGAGAAATGCAATCTGCTCTGTGCAGTTTAAACTTTGGAGGAGTATAAGGTGTATAGTATAGTCCAGAAAATACAGCAATTTTGAGGTGTTTGCATGTTTCTGCAGCTGCTACATTTTTAAAACCAAATTAAATCTGCCTCATAAGCTTTTAATGTTTTGTTATTGCAAAATGAACAAGAAACTAAAGGTCCTTATTTGTAAACAATACATTCTGGACTAGACGTTACAGTTATAATAGGTGTCATCTGATTAGGGAAAGAATGCAGAAGTAGAAACCCCCCCCCAAAAAAATAGCAAGATATTTTGCTAAAAGGTATGAAACATTTTGCTACTTACCTGTAGTAGATAACAGCATTTTCATTTAGTATAATGCAGGTGAATGTCGGTGGTTTTAAAACAAGTCAAATGACAAAAACATCACAACTGTTTGTGCAAACACTTTTTTGAGTTAACATCATCGTAGATGATAAAGTTTCTGAGGGTTTTGATGCCCACAGTCTAGCAACAAGAGACTTATGTCCTTGGTCCCAACTAATATAGATTTATTCTAAACAAACATGCTATGTAAGTTATCTATTAAATGTAAGATATTAACTGTAATACAAATTTAATTCTAGCTTCCAAAATCTTAAACTATTTCTTGAAGATGCAAAAATGCATCAACAGAATAATGTGTTGGTATGAAGCCCGTTTCATCTTCTGAATTATCAAAGTTCACTCTTTATTTCTCTGTGAAGAAAAACACGCTGACAACCAAACAGTTTTTAAAGTTTTTTTTCCCCCCATGTAAAATATAAACACTTAACACTGATCTCTTATGGACCCTTACATGTCCTCAGAGACACTTGAAAGTCCACTTGAACCCCTTATACAGTCAATTGAGAAGAGTCAAAACAAAAAATAAAAGAGTTTGCTTGTTTGAGGATTGCAGTGTGCATGTGCGTCTGTCTCTGTGTTTGATATTCATCAAGAAAAGATTCCCAAGGGAGAGAAAGTGGGAAAGAGAAAGAGCGAATGGAACATAAAGTCAGACTGAAGAAATGAAAAAGCAAAGCCCAATGTTGCAACTAATAAGCTCCAGCTCTCCTTGCTACTCCATCTTTTTTTCCGCTGAACAGTGCTCAGATTAACTATTTTAACATGAACAAAACTCTTTTTACCTAACAGTCCACCCCTTTTACAGCCAAAGATTTTGTCCCAGTTAGTTCAAATAGTTATTTCACTATAAAAAATGAGCAGCAATAAAAAAAAAAGTGCTGCTCACAATATCAAGAAAAACAAATTCTACAGTTTTTCAGTTAAAAAAAAAAGTATGCTATTCCAGCTAGAGCGACTGTAATAAGATGCCCCATTAGTCTGTCAGTGCTCTTGGCAATATGTAGCAGGGAGAGGTATAAACTGGTGGTAATTGAATACCAAGATCCCAATGGGAAGATGAAGGGTGGCCATGCTATTAGACAGAATTAGCCACCTTTTCCCACAGGAGTACACGTTTAGACACAGAACACATGAGAGCATGAATGAGTGCAAAGGGGACCCTGCATTATCTATGTCTATATGAGTCTGTCATTGTGTCATCATAAATATTATACTATAACTTCTAATTAAGCACCTGTGGTCCTCATAAAGGCATTAAAGACTAATAAACATTCAAAAGCTAAACAAGCGGAAATGGGTTTTATGTGTTTCTGCAAAAAGAATATATGAGATACACACAAAACCTCTATTTTAAATATGAAAAGAGTGATAACAGATAAGAGAAACTGAAGCAGTGAGAAAGTATGTGACAAAAGGCGTAAAGCCAAAGTTACTGTGGCAGGAGATAAAATATTGTTGCCATTAAAACCCATTGAGGTGATTCCCTGCTCTACTGCGTCACAGAGTGCCAAAAGTGGCCAGTGTGAGTAAGAATGCTGGCAACCTCTAAAGAATCCAAAATAGACAGTCAGTTCCCTCCAGTTTTTAAACTCTATTATTAGTTGTAACAGAAGGACAATGCAAGCTGTTAAAACCAAGGATGGAGAGTTAAGAAAAATGCATGTGTGATGGGATAGTTTTTGATCAGTCACAGCAACTTTTTCAATTATTTTATTTACTCAGTTTATAACATTTTATAATGACTGCTCAGTTTTTGTGATTCTCAAAACAGAAAAAGTAAAAATGATTCACTTGGATGTGTTTAATAACATTCCAAACTTTTATAGACTGTAAGCATTGATTACTTGTCATCTTCATCATCCTATTCCTTTTCAAAAATGCCATAGGACTAATAAAAAAAAGTGCAGCACTTGGAAGAATTTAGCCCAGATGAGATGAAACGCATTGTATTCACAATAAATCCAAGCGCTATGTATGTCGTCGTATTTCCTGCTCTTTCTCTACTGGCTACGGTCTCTTGTATTGTCTGCCTCCAGTGCCTTTGCTGTTTTTCTTTTCGGTACTAAAAACTTCAGCATTTCTCTTCCTCTTTCAGCTTTGTACTTCAGTGTGCCTGTGTAGGCTACTCTTTCTACTGATTTGAACAGGCAGTCGGCAGATTAGTTGAGCATAACTGCCACTTAGTGACTGGAGGGTTGTTGATCGTCCAAGCAAGACTAAAGACACTATACTAAAATACTAAACCTCCTGCGTTCATAAAAAGTTGCTTGACGACCATTGTTTGCCTTTAAACCTAACTAGTACAACCCAAGCTAAACATTTATCTTCGAGTAGTATTGCGTGTTCCTTGTCTTCCTGGAGGACAACCTACTTAATCAGTCTCCATGAGTGCTTGTTCATCAAAAAGATCTAAATTTTTTGTAGTTCCTGCCCACCCACTCTCCAACATACCACCTGTCAATAAACTCTGGCACAATTGCATTCTCCTCTGGTTCACAGGCCACTGTCAGCCCGGAGCCAATAGGATTGCCGATGACACCTCTTCTCGACTTCACCTGCACTTTCTCCTTCCTGCCTCCCACCAACATTTATCTCTCTCCTCCCCTCAGATGTGCTGACCTTGCTGAAGCAGAATATAATAAACAACAATTGTCTCAGAGGGATATTTTGCACGTGAGTCAAAAAAGTAGCCATGAACATGACAAACATTCCTTTAAAAAGTGACTAATCCCGAAATCAACTATTTTTCACAGATACATTTTATTAACTGAGCTTTTTGTTAATGTGCAAATTGTAACATTTTCACATAAACTTTAAATCTGCAATATTTGGCCTAAAACTATCTTATTGCTGCCCTCTTTGGGTTGAAGGTTGGCTACTGCATTTCAATTTTCCTATTGGCTACAACTGTTACAGCTTTGTCCAAGTCAATATCACAGCCCTGAATTTGAGTATGAAACTATCTCACTCAGACACATGCCCCTGTGGTGGAGTCAAGAGTTGGAACTCTGATCATTGGGAGCATTGATCGATAACTTTTTTTTTATTAGCTATCCACATGCAAAATACATTTGCAATGTGGACACATAGAGGAATGAATCTCCTCTCTGCTCTGACTGTAGGCAGGATTGCTGCAGGACGACTGTGAAGGCTGATTTATAGACACGCTTCTTAAAGTTTGCATCGAGTGAGCCAAGCAAGCAGTGTCACAAATATAAAGATGCTTTCCAAGTATGAAATATTCATCTAAGTGTTCATGTAATATATGTTCTACATTGTGACAAGAAATATCATAGAATTCTACCTTAAAACATTAATCAACTTGTTAGATGTTGAACATGCAACAGAGTTTTTAGTCATACACTTTGCTGAAAAAATATTCTTCATCAAGGACATTATTTTTTACAAGCCAAAAAAGATTAAGCTGTGACATTCAGATCACAGTACATGTTTAGAACTGCAGCACACTTTATTTATGTATCTCTAGCAATGTTGGCTAATAGGAACTTTATGTTTCATAAGACTTCTTGGGGTAACTTTTCAGTATTAAGAGCAAAGAAAAACTAAATGACTTTGAAATGTAGAAAACTCTGTTTATTGTCTGAAATAATAATTGCTAATGAATGAACGCTAAACCCTAATACAAAGAATCTATTAGGGCTTGAAATTGCATTTTTCCACATGGGCCTATATCTTCTTTTAATTTGTGCAATTTTTCACTCCATTACTTATAGTCAATTACACTTTGAGCCTGTCTGATTATGAGCCTTTTTAAATACCAAACAAACAAAGCAAAGTCTTTCTGACTCTCTCACATTGTCTCCACTTCCAGCAGAAGTTAAGATACATAAAGCAAGCCTAAAATGTACATATAACAATGATATAAAATATGACTCTTTAAATTCTAGAGTTTAGATCTGGTCATATTTTGTATATGCCAAGTTCTAAAATGATTGAAGTTTAGAATGTAAAAGGGATGTTTTTTTTTTCTTTTTTTTGCTCTCCTTATGGACCTTTGTTGTCCTTTATGGACCAGTCAAAGTATATTGACAACCCATAAAGCCAATGTACTTTATGAACTTTGAGATTGTTTGGATTATATATATATCTCCAGTTCCTTTTAATTAAATACAACCTATTTGATTTTTACAAGGGCACCTGTGCTGGGAACCCTACAGTAGGAATTTGGCTCCATGATTGATTAGTGTCCAAACCCTATCCAAATACAATATTGTAAATGACGATTGGTGAACTCTGACTCACCCATACAGATCGACTTACCCAGTGTAAGCTTTGAAGGAGAAGTAAGGACAGGAGATATATATTATAAACATGCTTTACTGTGTGTGGTAAATTTTGATGTCAAAAGCAAAGCCTCGAAGCATATCCCCCAATGACTTGCATTTTTTGGATATCCCTGTCAGAGACAGTGAATAGCAATAGGAGCTTCTCTCATTACTGAAATGGAGGATCCTAAATATTGTACATTTACACGGCAAACAGTATTTAAACTGAGCTGCAAAAAGTTGTAGAAAAAAAAAAACACTCTGGAGATGTAGCAAGCGCCAAACGACTCTTTTGACATCCACACAGCACATTTTTAAAACATTCTAAAAAACAATAATGACAAAAACCTGATGATGTCCAAAAAAAAAATAAAAGCATTTAACATCCGACTCAGTGTGGTACACTCACAAATGTACTAAAATAACTAAATATGAATCTTAAAATAAAAATTATTAAAAATGAGAAAATATGCAGTATTTACATTAACGATTAAATAAATTACAGGAAATTGAGGGCAAAACAAAAGGTAGAAAAAAATTAAAAGGAGCTACTTTTTTCTTTTTTTCTTTTTTAATGTGTCCTACCTTGACAAGCTCAGCATACGAGAAAGCTGTTTTTTTCCTCTACATTCATAATATGAATGTAGAGGATGGTAACCCACTGCATGATTGACTTCTTTAAATCGGAGTTTCATGGCATCTACATAGACAGGTTGTTTGGTGACATGAGACCATGTATTGATATGATCTCTTGCCTTTTGGATGTGCACTTGTTTGTGGGTGTGTGAAATGTGGTGTGTTTTGGTAAGCACATGTGTGTGTATGCACAGTAGATGTGTGTAATAATTTATGATGATTTACCGCTTTTTAACTGCTTTTTGCATTATGTATTTTCCAGCCAACCAGTGCCTGTATTTACTTCTTTTTCTGAGGAGTTGTCTGTAGTGGCACCACATTCAGACTGTCCCTCAAAACCTCTCTTGGGACAAAATCTAGGCAAATATCCATGGTATTTATTTGATCTACTCAAATGTTACGTATAAGAAATATCAGCAAGTCATTTTTTTTGTTGACAAAAGTTTGTTCCATCATGTGCTGTGGAGATGTTGCTAGTTGCTACAATTGTTTTCACAAATGTATCTGACTCTACCACAGTATTTGAAATTCCGCACAATATAACTTATGCATATGGTGCTTTTTGAAGAGCTCACTGAGGTCAATGAATGCTAATAGATTAAGTGCCTTCTATTTGCTTTGTCATTATTTGCTTTTATTTTCATCATTATTTTTTGGAAACCAAGTCACTCAAGACCAATATTGTGTATATTTTTCCGTCAGAAACTGGAGAGTTGGACGATTATGCAGTAGGTTTCTGAAATGGGAAGTGAAGCAGATGACACAGCTATAATTTCGTCTCTCAGATGCTCCATCGACAGTCTCAGCACACTCTCTGCCTCTCTGTCACTGATGGAAAGTCACGACTCAAGTTGAAGAAATATGCAAGAGCACCAAAATGTGCACATGCACTTACAGAAACCCTCACACACGCACAATATTTTCTGCATCTATTTAGGCCTTCTGAATTAAACAGCTTCCACATGCATGCAGGCGTATATTCCCTCACACATGCACAAACACACGCAGACACACGCACGCATGTACATTTAAACGATGTAGAGTCGTGAAACAACATAATGAATAATAATCACAGGCATTTTCACAACACCAAACACAATCCCCAGCAAAAATTCTAACACAGAAATGAATTGAAGGGGGGAGGAGGGAGGCAACCAAGCACCAAAACAAGCACAATATTGTAATGAACAATAATGTGAGGGAAAATGAGGGGAGGTCAGCATTTTGAGGGGTAGTAATGCTCAAGGGGTAAGCAAGATTTTGCATGCATGTGAGAGTATGTTTGCATTCACCCAACAGTTTTGCCTTAATACATAAAAGGAAAAAAGCTAAGCAAAATTTCTTTTAAATGTTTATCTCTGCGTGTTGGTGGGTCTGTGCATCTGAAAGTGGATGCCCATGAATGCAGTCTAATGGTTTATGCAGCAAAGTTAGAGCTTATTAAAGGGAGTGTAAAGCAGAGAGAGTGTAATTACCAAACATAAATGAGAAGCTCTCACCCAATGCATTAAATTACCCTGAGAGAGGAATGCCAGCTGATAATTGGACTTTCTCATGTCAGTGTGTGTGTGCATGACAGAGATGTTTTAAGAGACTGTGTGTGCGGGTACTCATGTGAGCGCGCATGTGGGCAAATCATCTTAAGTTATAAGATGTGGCATAACTTTGTAAGTGCTTCTGTCAGCCTGAGTGCACAGTTGTGTTTATCTGATGTCCTTTTGCTGAAGAAAACTTTTGTTGCTGGTCCTCCAGTGCACTTTCACAGATTCATTTGTGAACGTGTCAGACATTAGTTAGAACATTTGTGAGCAAAGAGCATCATGAAAATCAAGGGAAAGAGTAGACAAGTCAGAAATAAAATTGTGGAGAAATTTAACAAAGGGTGAGGTTGTAAAACAATATCTCATATTATATGTAATTTGCCAAGGGTATGGAAAGAAGACTGTTAATTAGATAAGCAGACAAAATGATTCTGATCAGTTAACATAACTTTTGGTAGTGCACTGCACAAATCTGTCATTTATGTGGCAATATCACAACCAATAAAGAAAAAGTACAATATACAAAATAATTTAAAGATGTAAATCAACTTGAAAGATTAAAAAAATCAAAGATTTTATTTATTTAGGATAGATATATGCTAAATAATGTGATGCATGCCGCTACAATTTTGTAAATATTTTCCCATGCATAAATAGTAATGCAGGGACTTTTTAAATATTGAATTCATTCTGGCACTTGTGGCTTTCCATACCTGATGTGGTCCAGATTGCTTGCATTTTAGGCTTCTGCTTGTGTGATATGTTCAGATTTGAGCCAGAAATGCCATGGGTCAAACATTCCTTTTACAGTTGAGATTCTCCAGCAGCATCTTCATTTAATTCACAACTTCTGATCCTGTTCGTAGGATACGTGAGGATACGTGTAGTAATAAGCAAGTTATGGTAAACAATAGGTATGTGACAGAAACTTTTGAGTTTGTAGCGTCATTTGATCCAAGGACACAGAGATGAGAGACGCCCAGCTGTAGAGGCTGTACCTGGGACTTCAGGCTTGTTCCTCAGGGGAAAGTTCAAGAACTGTTTTTATGTAGTAATGGAGGATGCTTGACCCAGAGCTGAATGTCAGATTTATATTTTTCTTTCCCAGACCAACTTAATGATCGTTAAGTTAAAAGTTGTGTCACTGGGCAAATAATTTTCTCTTTGGGATGGGGTGAGATTAATATTTTTATTCACCAACAGACCTGATATACAAAACAAATAGTTTGACCCTAATTTGATCGTTGGAGGGCCTTTAGTTGCAGACCTCTCTTCCCCTTGTGCCGGGTACAACTGACCTGATTAACCCTCTGGTTGTTGGAACAGTATAAAATGTCAACAATGTTTTCTGAGAATTTGTGTGAGAGAAGAATTCTGTGTAAGTGCATATAAAATTGAGGACCGATGATGTTCCAGGAAAGGTTCACAATAGAAACTGTTTGTCCATCAAAATACCTTGGATCGCGCTACTATTCAATCGGGTGGATATTCAGTCTAGCGCACCCGGAAATCTGTACACTGATTTTAGTGTGTGTGTGTGCGTGTGTGAGTGTGTGTGTGCGTGGACACTGGTGTGTTTCTTCCGTTTTTCGTATCCCTGAGTGCATTTCTCTCCTCCTACTCCCCACTCTTTCCACTGCACTGTCCTTGCGGTGTCCTTCTCTCTCCACTCTTACTGTCTCCATCTCCTGGCCTTGCACACACACACACACGTGCATGCAAACTCCCCCTCCCGCCTTTTCTCTCTCTTCCTTTCCTCTTCTTGCTCCCTCTTTGGCTCTAACTTTCTGCACTGGGGGAATAACATGCTTCAGAGCTTTCAGATTGAGACAGAAAGTGCAGCTGCAATCGCAACTGCAACAGAGCTCTTAAAGTAAACACAGCAATGACGGTCATGCACGTGTACACACAAAACAGAATTCGCATGCTCACACAGAAGAAGTAGCACAAGTTTTGGTGGGCTACATGTGAAAATAGAAAAAGAAGCAGAGAAACTGGTAAAAATGCTGCAGTACATGGATTCCAGTTCAAAATGCAGGTAGATGAAAACTTTTAGAAAATAAAATTTGTATCAGATTACCAGAAAATGAGCAAAGTAAACAGGGAATGGGGGTTGATTCCTTGAGACAAAAAAAAAGAAAAAAAAAGTATAAAACAAGATAAACACTCTCAGGAGCATCAACATTAGCTTTGAGCAGTGTTTCTCAATTTCGGTCCTCATGCACCCCTGCCCTGCATTATTTAGTTGCTTCCCTTCAGCCACACACCTGGATTGAATCTGTGGGTATTTAACAGGCTTCTGCAGTACTTGACAGCTGCAGAAGAGGTCATGCAATCATTTGAATCAGCTGCCCTGGAATAGAGGCACATATAAAACATGCAGAGCAGGGGTCCTGAGGACTGGAATTGAGAAGCACTGGCTTAGAGAAAGACACAGGCAAAGAGTGAAATGGGGATAACAGGGATGGATGGGATGTTTGGCTTTAAAGCAGACACCACATGGAGCACCATGACAGAGCCACAGAGGGAAACACTGAAAGAAACACAGGGAAAGGGTTAGCTTGCTAAATGTGTCTGCTTGGTAATTGTCTTCTCTGACAGCTGACAGTAGCAATACTTAATTAAAGCCAAGTAGGAAATAACTATTTATTGAGGCCTCATCCCATCAAGGCTAAATGGCTTGGGGTTTTATTTCTCAGTAACCAGCTGGCTGCAAAATGGCAACTTTATTTAATTTGGTTAGGTGTGTGTGTGTAGCATGAATTTTTGCATGCGTGCTTTGGCATGTAGAGTTCGTGGTAAAACTGCGTGTATGTGTGGGAGATTTATATAGACGGAAAAATGTGAAAAAAATAACTATCAACATTGTGATAAAAATTTGCCACCGGCAATCCAAAACGAGCATTATGTACATTCAACACACTCCAACCAAACACGTACGCAACATTCTGCACTTGCACACACCTAAATGGAATAAACAGTTGTGTCCAAGTACAATGGACAGCTTGGCAGAGGTCTCTCTGACAGTTTGAAATGTCAGCTCCAAGTGTCAGTCCACGAGGACAGATTACTGCGTGTGTGTGTGTCGCAGAGCCTGGATGTCAGCTATCCATTCACAGAGGTATTCAGCTGCTTCCCTCTTAAACTGCCATGCACTTGCCTGGCCTTGAAGCAAGGGAATTTAAAAGAGGTGCTGGATGGATGGATGGAGTTACCCATAACAAGCAATCAAAACAGAATGGACTTGTTTGCCCAAGGACACACTGGAGGCACTTTGCTGAATCTGTGGGAGTTGGTTTTGCTAGTTGAATTGCTTCAGGTTTAAGCATGAAAAATTACAAGTGAGTGAGAAATTAAAGATTTACTGTACAAATGTGTCAATGTGCAGGCGAGAATTAAATCAAATAGTCAATCAGCTACACCGCCTTTCAGCCAAAAAATGGTCTTGCTCCGAACATTCTTGTAGATGTCCGGAACTCCACAAGAGTCCGGGTTCAAATAGACACACTTGAGCAAAAAGGTCTCAACAATAAACAATACGGGTGTGAAGGATATTCTAGTTTTTTTGATGGCATCTAACAATATTTGCAAAATATGCCCCTTACTACTCAATTCAAATGCAGCTTATGTGTATTGCACATTTCAGCAACATAGCAGTTCAAATTGCTTTACTTGATAAAAACAACACATTAGCCAATTATAAAACAAGCAACAAACATTACATTTTGTCAAACTCAATCTTCAAAAACATCAAGAATCACCATCATTAAATATGCATCGGATATATTAATCAATGTTCTTGTTATTGAAAATCAAAGGGAACTCTAAACGGTTGTGTTTGTAGCCTTGTAACCAGCTGTATTTCAGCTGTTTTATGTTTTCTGAAAGTTTGCTCCAGCTTTGTGGTGCATAGGAACTGAATGATGCTTCTCCATGTTCTGAATCTGAGATCTAAACTGACTTGAATCAGAAAATCTGAGTAGGGAAGGTTGGATCAGCCCTCTCCATTGCTGGCTTTTAATATTGGGGGAATGTATTGCACAGATGTATTAAGGTTTTTATTTTTTACTCTATTTTAACGAACAATGCTTTTTACTTCTCATTCAACTTTCATAGCTCCAATGTGAATGTCTCCAGGAGCTGTCAGTGTTGTCACCTATCTGTTACTGGCTGTTATGTGGACCCAACACACCCCTCTGTCTAAGGCACAGCACCTAGCTCAAAACCTGACAATTCATTTTCTTATGATTGTTATCTCATAGAATCCAGCTGTCAGGCAAAAGGTAATGTCTGTGCTTCCCCTGGATTGCTTTTGAGATAGCTTGGTCTGGGTAAAAGTGGACTGACTTACAGACTGACATTTCAGTTCTGAACTAGCCCTGCCAACTTTTGGCAAGAAAAAAAATGCACACAAGAAGGATGAATCACAAATCACTTTGCTCACTCAAACTATTATTTGGAATTTGTCTCTGACTGAGTGGTTCCTGAACTTATTTTCCAAAGTGTGCAGACATATCAGAGTTCAAATATTAGATCACTGAAGTACATCTGTCACATTAGTACATTTGATTATGTTATGTCAAGCATATTCAGTGTGGATGTGTTTCTAGCTCTGATTTTGTCCTTAACATGTTTATTGCATTTATTGCACCTGCAGTGATTAGTTTTGTTATATGATGTAAAAGATTGATTTTTTTTATTTTTTTTATCAAAAGTTAAGTTTAGGGATGTTTTCTTTTCCTTCAAGATTTTGCTGTATTTCTTTTACATTAGATGAAATGTAACTCAATACAAAATATAAAGTAAGTCTGACTGTATTTTATTTTCTATAAAATACAGAAATCTTTGTTGGAGGAAATTGTGTAGACCCAAACAAATTTGCTCCTAGTTGCTCTCTGAACTTCTGGCAGGCTCTCCTGAAGGTGCATGTAAAGCTTAATAGTGCTGCTGGTATTGTCCGCTAATGGCAGTTTTATTTATTTTTTTAAATTTTGAAACAATGCAGGCAAGCATTACAGCATTAATCAAGACAAAACACTCATGTGAACTGCTCCAATCCAGCTAAAATCCACTGATCTAGTGTGAGTGAATTAATTAATTTAGTAAAAATCCATTATTATGTGGTGGTTAAAATTTTTTGCAAAAGCTTCATAGTTCTAAAAATATTTTCTGCAACAAATACAAAGTGGAATCTCCATGACTACAAATCCTATTGGTGATGTTCTCACCAGGAAAGTTGGTTCACCTTTTCTCAAGCTGTTTATCTTTTTTTTTTTTTTTTTTTCCCATTGTTGACCTCCTTTTCTGTCTTTCTACTTTGAAGGTCATAACTTTAAAACATAAAAGAAAAATAATGGTGTGACTTGTAAAGAAGCTTTTCTGACGCTCAGCAGTGCTTTTGTGCATTTGCATTCACTGACTTATTTCTATGTTAAGGGAAAAAAATGTTACACAGAATTGTCTGCATATGTTAACTAGAGGCACATAGAAAAGTATTTCAAGAATCGATTTTTGCCTTTTGACATTAAAGCCACCAGAGAATTTGATGAGCATAAATTCAACATATTCATAAATGCAACAGACTAAAAGATGTAAAAGATTCTCTTGCAGTCCACCTGTATTGTAGTTGGGGAAATGAAAAAGGAGGACTCATGATTTTTACAAGAGTTCTCTAAAAGCTTTAAAATCATTACCATTGTCCTATGAGCTTGATGCATTGTACTGTTTACACCCTTCCTCTGTTGTGCATCTTCTTCATGTTCTGTATTAGCTTATTTAAAACAGCCCTAATGATGAAGCCACTTCTTTGGAACAGTTGCAAGCTTTCACAGTCATCAACACTTGCCTATGTAAGCGGCACCGCAAGTTCTCCTTCTACTTTTTGACTTTGTATGTCACTTGATCCAAGACTTTCTTTACTTTTTTTCTCACATTTCTTCTCACTTTAGTTAGTTAGTGCCTGTTTTTTCTTTTTTTTTTCTTTTTTCTTTTTTACCTTTCACTCCTACTCTGGTGTTTTTAGCCACCTGCCAGTAACATCGACACTTTCCCCTCCCAGCGTTGGTGTGACTGCGTGAGGCATTACTTATTGTCCTCTTTTCCGTCAGCTCTTCCTCCTTCTTTCCTTCAGCTTTCTCTAGTGACAGTGCTGGTGAGGCAAAGAACAGATGAGACAGAGTTAAACAGTGTCACCTGCCAACACCTTCAGCTGTGTTGTGGCATGTGTTTTATGTTTTTCTGTGAATGAGATGTGGTTGGACTGCATTATGTATCTATGAATAGAAGTGTGTTTCATCAGCTCTGATGCCCATGGCGTGTATGATCAAGTTTATTTGTGGACTGATGTAAATAACTAAGCAGCTTTAAGCCATTTCTAAAAGGGTGGCCATTTTGGATGATGAGATGAAGAAGGTCCTCGGCTTTGAACATTGACATGCCTAAGACTGTCTGTCTTTGCCATACAGTGGCAGTTGTTCAAAAGTCACCATTTTGATTGGCAAATCAAAAGCATCTGGAACCAAATGTTGTTCAGCAAATGTGTTCCAAGCAGACATCCTCTTCTCTTAAAGATAAAGGCAAGGATGTGAAAAAACATTACAAAATAATGGTGCAACTGATTTCTCCCCTCCAAAACCCCCAGAAATGCACTTTTCAAATGTACTCACCTTGATGTATAAATTTTCATTCCTTCACAACTGCCAGTTTTCCAAAAGATTTGAAATACACATTTTCTGACAGCTTAATGAGACTCTTTTGATGGGATTGATCCTCCAGGCTTGTCAACAAAAACTTGTCACATAATTTACATAAAATTTAGACTTTCTTAAAATGAAAATCCACCCTCTTTTCAATCAGTTTTACAAGAATATCCCAGTAATTTGTTCATTCATTATTCAGTCAGAACCATAGGCTTCTGTCAAGTCTGTCAGAAGCCTATGGTGTAAACAGCCCATACTCTGAGATAGATGGAAACAAACTCTGGCTCTTCTTCGTGTTAATATATGTCTTTGTTGGACTAAGTATAACATGAGGTTCTCAAGCAACTTGAACGAACTTGGTGATTTGTTTGATTTCCAATGTAACCATATCCTGCTGTATGTAAGCAGAGTACAAAATGCTACAGTATCTTTACTGCAGAACAGCTGGGACCATACCAAGTACAGCAGAATAGGCATTGAGCAAGACCTAATGTACCATGTAAGGTCTTCTATTTTCACCTTCCATGGTGAAAATATATCAGTAGCTACACTAAAGGGTATTATTTTATGAAGTTCTAAGCCCCTCCCCCAAATTTCTTCCTATGCTGAAAGATTAATCCCTAATAAACTCACCATCCCACAGGTGCTGAGATTTAACTGGTCGGGTATTACCCTGATCTTAAGCAATCTATTTAGCTTTTTATCTGGTAAGACTTTCCTGGATTCTAACATGAGAATCTAAAACATTTATATTTGTGGAAAAAAAAAAATAATAATAAAAAAAAAACATGGCAAAAATCACAACTGAAAATTATTTTACTAAATTTAATTGAGGCTCTTTTCTTTTCCAATGTTTTTAAAGGAAAGAAAGAAAATCACTTAATTTTGACAAGAGACAAAATAAATGACAGACAACAATTATGTTTCAGTTAATGTGAAAAGAATGACCAGAAGCAATTCTAAACATTGATTTTTAGTCTTGACTTAAAGGGGAAACTCAGGGTTTCAGAATTTTTGAACAAAATTTTTCAGTTCATTTCAGTTTATTGGATTATAAAAACTGAATACTGCTTCATGTTTATTTCTAGAGACTGAGCGAAAACTCGAAAGAGAAGAGTGAAGAGGTCTGACATGTTGCCATGATAAAAGATTTGTTCCGTGAAATATCTTCCTGTGAGCTACAGGGAGCCAGTGTACGGCCTTTAGAACTGGGGAGATGCTCTCTACTGTAGCTGATCCATTGTTCTCGATTCTAAGGAAATTCACTGCCTCTATTCATTTCTATTGCATGTCCCTATGAATAAATCGTTATGTTACAGTTTTTGATTTTTATTTGTAAATAGTGGGAAAAACATGCAATTCTTTATTCTCATGATGCAAATATGAATTAATGTGTTGTCAATTACATAAAATCTCAATAAACACATTTCATATTTGTTTGCAAAATGTCAAAAATGTTGAATCTGTCTGAATGCCTAAAGTCTGAATGAACAGAAGTTCTGACCAGAGAGTTGGTGGGAAATATAAGTAATGTGCTTTGAAACTAGCTCCACTCTGACTGCCAATAAGCTTTACTCCCCACTGAGTGTTATTGTTCTTCAAAATGAGATTACATGAATTAGTTTCATTGCTATGTAACGTTACCTGCTGAAAATAACTTAAAATTAAGGTGGAGAGAAGCTTCCTAAAGAGGTGGAAAGTGTGAAATTGCACATTTCTTTTAAGTCATATTTGATATGTAGTGCTAAAGATAACATAGACAAAAATGGCCCTATGTACTTGGAAAATATATAATATCATGCCTTTAAATTGATTAAAATGTGTTAAACTTACTGCTTTACTAATTTACTCTGCAGCAGCAACTACGTGAGAAGAGTCAGGAAGAAGAGGTCAAGTTTAATGTTCCATTTGAGGGATAGGAATAAGGGTTATTACTGCCTGATTTATTTAAAGCAGTTATAATGCACATTAAATATTTTCAAAGTTCATATTCAGCAGCAGAAGGGAATAAAATGGCTTTAAATTGCAACCGAGAGGCTAACAGGAGGCCTTATGAGGCTGCATAAATTGCATAATGTGGTGCCAAAATGCATGAGAGGCTGGCACAAAGGAGACAACATCCAGCTCTAGTCAGTCTGCTGTACAAAAAATGAGGATAAACGGTTAACAGTTTATTAAAACAGGAAGCCAAGGGCTCTTGACCAAACATTAGTATGAGTTTTGAGAGACCATGGGTGTCGATTACCACTTGGCCCCTATGACTCAAAGTGTCGCTGTTATTGTTATGATGCAGAGGCAAGGGCAAATGTTCTAGTGGTTGGGTGTGTGAATGTCAGCCACCTTGGGCATGATTTGCTTTTTTTGGTACATGCTTGAAAGGCATTTTTACAGACTGTGATGGTTTCTGTTTGATCTTCAGAGCTTACTACTATTAATACCCTTCTCAGCCTCTGTTCTGTAAATTATTTGTTTACTGCAAAATGAGGAAGTGAAGGGACCTGAGAGCATGATTATGATTATAAATTCAGAATAAAATGAAGAAAAGGAGGCTGGAAATATTACTGGAAGACATTGAACAGCCGCAGCAAGGTACAGGATAAGAAGACGGGGGAGAAGAAAAAAGGGAAGCAGTGAGAAAAAACGGGGGGAATGATATCCTCTTGGGATACACACACAGAGGAAACACTTAAGATGACTCAATTCATCAAAATCACTGCTACAAAAGAAAGAGATGAAGATAAAAGAAACTCAGATATGCGTATGCATGGCACAAGAGCCAGTGCATGTTTAAAAAGCTTAACAGAATTCATTTTCATAGTTTGCAGAAATGCTGAATGAAAACAACTTGTTCTTATGACAGAGGTTATAAAAATGACTGGTGCAGCAACTGCTTCACTCAGTTCAACAGTGAAAATTCAAATTCCTCAAAATGTGGACACTTTACATATAAAATTATTTTTAATTACATCTGTTTTTAAGGTTTGTTGGTATTAATCACTATTCTATATTTTAAAATAAGCAATAAAAGGAATACATATCGCAACTAAAGAGTAGCACTTACAAATATGTCAGTTTAGCATAGCATGGTTATAGAGTTAATCAGTATAGCACACTATATTTTTATATATATTTTAGCTTTGTGTTTTATTTATCCAGAAGGTTTTAAAAGAGAAGTGCAGAGGAAAACATTTTAAGACCTCCTTGTGTTAACTGAATTGGATAACACAGAGCCAGGAACAAGTGGCAGTAGCCATTATGCTGTTCTATTTACCCTTCAACTCATTCAGTAGTTTTCCCAGGGATCAAATGTCATATTGCTGCATATAAACTTGTTTTGGAGTTATGAAAGAGACAATAAACATAAAATTGGTCAGCCTGAACATATCAGGTTACATTTTAAGACTCCAAATTATTTTTATCTTATTTTTCTTGAAACTGTTTATTTTACTGTCAATCATCCTGAAGACACATGAATCACCACAGTTGAGATTTTGGATTTGATTGGTGTGACACCTGCTTTGATAAGTCGGCTCTGTGTAAATGTTAGTAAGACTTTATATCCTCCCAAAGCCTGCAGCAAATCTGCCAAAGTTGCTACAGAAAACTGCTCAGATTTTGAAAAATGCCTTGTTGTTTAACATCTGATTTTGTTCATTTCTTTAACTGATGAGCTACCTAGGGGTAAAAACAGAGTCTGTTCATTCACATTTCTTTCATTAAACATTAAACAAAATATTTCAAGCTTCTATTTTTTGCAGTTGTAATGATTATGGCTTTTAGGTGTAAAAATTCAGTGTCTCAGAAAATTAGGGTAACAAATTAGATCATTTAAAATCAGACATTTTAAGAATAACTGTCAGACGCCTGAAAAGTATGTACATTTTATGCACTCAACTGGGCTCCTCTTGCATGAATTACTGCATCAATTCACTACTGCTTGGACGCAATCACACAATGGCACTAATGGAAGGCCAGAGTTCTTTGATAGCTGCCTTTGGGTCATATGCTTTGTTGGGTCTAGTGTCTCTCGTTTTCCTCTTGACAACAGCTCATAGATTTTTATGGAATACAAGTCATCCGAGTTTGTTGGCCATTTAAGAACGCCATGGTCGTTTAACCAACTTTTGATACCTTTGGCAGTGTGGGAAGGTGCTCAGTCCTGCTGGAAAATAAAATTGTTATTCACATATAGCTTGTCAGCAGAAAAAGCTTCTTTTTTGGCAACTTAATTTAACATGGAGTCATAGTATCGATTTCAGATTATTTTTTTTTTTGTGTGTGGTTTTCAATACACATAATACCTATGAGAAAAAAAAAAAAAGAAATGTCATATGAAAATGTCATATGAAAACAAAAAGCATGGTAATTTTAGCCTAGACCTACAAATGCTAGCCTGAAACATTGTAAGAGTTTATTCAGACTGTAGCTCCATATACAGAGAAATAAATATTAAATCTATGTAATTTTATGTGATATATGTTCAGAACATTAGTGTTACTTTGTTTACCCTCATTAACCCAAAGTTGGAACAACATATTGAAGCTGCTTTGCTTCATTTATATTTAGTGTTTGGTCAATGCAATATATGAAAAGAAAAGTAGTTATTCATTAGCAAAAAGAGTTCTAAACACTTTATATATTTCCTATTTGTTCCTTTATTTATTTATCTTTCCAACAGCAAGAGTTGCTCCTTGTTGGCTTGAGAGGTTACATAAATCTTCCAGATAAGGGTCTGTGCTACAGATACAGTAATAGGGGTTCAAGGTTTTTCTTTACTTTTACCAAACAACAGAGATCTGCAGTAATTCTGTCCTGCAGATTACGCCAGAAGAAAAGCCCCACAGCGTCACAACTCTCAAGGTGACTTTTGTAACTGTGTTATAATCCGCATAAGGATATGGTGTGGAAAGTTTTCTTTTGAAAAGATAGGACCATGTCAAGTGGAAACATTAATAATGTGAAAGAGGGTCTGGCTTTATAAAAATGTTCATGTCATCTCTTGGCCTTTTACTGGTAATAACCCAGCTGTTTCTTGCAAAACACAAGAATGACTCACTCTGACTGATATAGCAAATGTAAGTGCATTCATATCTATGCACACTAGACACTAACCTTTATGAGGACATACCACGGATCTCATAACTACAAAAAACCCATCTTTATTGAACCACCTTCCCTATTGAGAGTTCTCCTTTTGCTTCTTAACAGTTTTGTAGAGAGAATGAAAGGTAAAAGAGTGACAGGCAGGTGATGAGGTTCATTCTCCAGCTTCAGATTAGTTTTATTAAAAATGTACCAAGGACAAATAGAGGATGGGTGTTGGATCACTCCAGAGACCATGTGAACTCCGAAAGCCAGAAGCTGTCTTTCTTTTGAGCTTAGGACAGCACAGATCCAGGGTTCTCATGCGCACATGCAAATGACAAAAACACAAAAGGGAAAAAGAAATCAGTTCAACATACAGTCTTTAAGAGGCAAAATGTGCCGACGAGAGTTAGAGGTGAAGAAGGCGACGGCAGAGTACCATAGAGAGATGAAGCATTAAAGAATGAGATATGCTGGGGAGAAAGAGAGAGTGTGTTGAGGAGTGTGGGGGTATGATTACGTTCTGGAGAGGTTAATTGGGGGTTGTGGTGTGATGATATGATTCAGAGAGATCATTAGCAATTCGAGAGCTAAATATTAATGACGACAGAGCTCCACTTCCGCCTCAGGAACGCCGCTGCTGCTGACTTATACTTTCAGACAGAGCTAAAGAAAAAAAAAATAATAAAATGCAGACATATTTTGAACTAAGCAGTACTGCCCATAAATGTTTTAAGTTATCATTTACATAATTTGATGAAGGATTTTAGCTTAAGATTGACCGTGTTCTTTTTCACTCACTCCCTCTCAAATCACCTGATGTTACAACATGGCTTAAATCACCCTCCAAATTATATCTAAGCACCATGGCTGTTTTATATTCACAATGAATGATTAAATAATAAAACATAATAGCCAATCCAATTTTTTTCTCACAAATATTGAGTTAGACACATATATCTTATGTCTTCTGACATGTCATTACATCAGTTTTTACACACCTATAATCTGGGGGATTTGACTGAATTATTAGTTTTAGCAGAAGTGTTAGATTGTCAGTAATAAAAAAAAGAGGTCTTAGTCTATGGGCTGTTTTAAGCGTTAGTGTTTAATTTTATGAAATGCTAGGTTGTATGGACAGGTAAATTTTCCATCTACACAGAAGGGTGAGACATACATATGAAAACCTTAGAGCATAAGACAAGTTGGTGTTGGCTAAAATCTATATCGGCAGATCAGAGCTTTTCAAAGTCGTTCAGAATTTGTCCCCAACATCTCTAGTCGTGATTAAGGGATTATCTTGGCAGGGCAAATAAGGGAAGCTTCATTGATAATCTTTATAAGCTGGAGCATTTTATATCTGCTCTTTTTTTCACATGAGGAGGGAAACCCCAGACAATAGGTTCCAGTATAAGCTTTGAACACGCTGATGTTGTACATGGTGAATATTGAGCTAAATGGCCCGGGAGCCTCAGTGGCACTGACAGATACGCCACTGAGGTAATTAATCATAAGCACCAAGATCAAAGTTCCTCTCTAGAAACTCTTGCTGCTGGGACTACTTAGTGTTTTGCATGCATGACCATGCAGTTCTCACCATGCAAGCATGCACACATCTCTACCTGTGTGCACACGGGCATTTGAACACAGTCTCAGAAATATTCCTTGTGGACAAAGCAACCTGCTCTGTATTGTGGGATATTTATGGTAGCAGATTGAAGCCCTGGGCCTTTGAATGTGTTCACAGACATGTGGACTCCAGTAAGTGGCTTTGAAATCCATAGTGGCGCAGTATTAAAGAATTTCTCCTATTAGTGAGCTGGCAAATGCTCACTGGAATGGAGACAGCTTACATGAATCACAGCAGATATTCATTGTGTGTACATCTGTGCAAATGTGTCGTCACACACACGCGCACAGGCGGACGCAAGAGTGTGTGACTCCCTCTGTTACAGAAAGCCCTTTTTAAAAGAGAATCTACGAGGATGGAAAAAAGGATTGTGGAGAGAACGCATTACTCTTGAGGTGGCAACACAGGAGCAGATCTACAAAACTATTAATCTCTTCCTCTGCCCGCTCTCCTCCCCTCCCAGCCGCCTCTTTCTATCTGTGCCCTCTTTCTCCTCCTGCCTCATCTCCACTCCTATCGCCTCCTTTTTCCTCCAGAGTCCTCCTCTGCATTTATTTCGTTAATCCAACTCTCCTATCCCTTTTCCTCCTCACACGCTCTCCATTTCCTTCTTTCACTTTACATTTTCTAACTCAGTGCTGCTCCCTCTCTTTCTGTGCACTCCTC
Source organism: Poeciliopsis gracilis (assembly GCA_911649635.1). Classification (NCBI taxonomy): domain Eukaryota; kingdom Metazoa; phylum Chordata; class Actinopteri; order Cyprinodontiformes; family Poeciliidae; genus Poeciliopsis; species Poeciliopsis gracilis. Next base: position 1,384,043 of record CAJVRI010000128.1, read on the forward strand.
TCACCCTTTATAACTCTTTGTCTCCATCATGACTTGCTTCAGTCACTTTCCACCCTCCCACCCGCCTACTCCCATGTCCATATTTTACTGTTTCCCTCCTCCTTTTGACCTCATCTCTTCTTTGTGTAATCTGAGTTTTTCCTCAATCTTTTTGTTGCCTATTTTCCAACTCTCTTTGACCCTTTCAATCCAATGCTTCTTTCACTCTTGCTCATCCTTCCTAACTCACACCCAGTTCAGAATCTTGTGCATGATCATGATTCTCAACATTTTTCAAAATTTAAATTCCAAGAAATGTTTGTCTCTAGCACATTCCCACATTTAGAGAATTTATTTGCCAATACTTTTCAAAACAGTTAGAACTCAGTGAGATTGGAAGTAGAGCATCTGGAAATATTGAAATTTTATTCTTGCTATACACTATTAACTAGATTTGTATGTAAATGTGAACAACATGAAAATGTAAAATTATACTGTCTTAAATTACATGGCAATGTGTTCACTGTAATCCAAGTCTACACAGCTTCCACTAAATTCACAAAAGCTTTGAGTGAACAGAAGCTATACATTGTGCATGTGCAGCTCACCAACCAGCAGTAACGCATGATGGCATCAGATCGATATGTTTGTTGGCTCGGAAATGACAAAATCTGCGATTTTCTGAATGTTTCTGAGCACTTTGCTTAATTTATGCCACAAAGAAATAAAGTAGCTTTGAAGGGAGAAGTGGATATAATGCAGTACTAGCATAGAGTACATTATAAAGTAGTTTGTGTTTCTAATATGATAAAATATGAACATTTTTCATTGGCACCATAAACAGCAGCTATACAGGGAAACACAAATACAGACACTTTAAGTTCGTATAAAAATGTGCACTTACACAGATAAACTTTTTTTTTTTTTTACAGACACAGATGTAGCGGTTCTGGATCGGTAGCTGACACTACATGGGGTGTCTTTGTGGATGACAAGCTCCACTGCAGCAATTCACTTTGTGACACTTTTCTGACTCGATCCTTGTTTGTCTCACACACCCAAATCTTCTGTACCCTGCTCCTCTATCTTTCGCTGCTTCATAAACCCCCACCTCAAGATATCCCTCCTCCTTCTTCTCCTTCTATTATCATCCCTGGCTCTTTTCTCCTGCCTTTTTTTCCACCGTGAAATCTAGCTGTCTCGTAAAGCCGCTTAGAACCGCCGCACCCCAGTCTCAGTCCCCTACCCCCACTTCTCCTTGTGGACCATCCCCACCCACCCTTGACCCCATTGTCTGCAGAGAAGGACACACCTTGTTATTCTCACTCTGCATCACCACCCCTTGTCATGCGTGCACACACTCACATTCATCCTCATCATTCTGCTTTCGCACCTCAATACACACACCTCCTCTAACATTCAGGTTTCTACTTTATGTGCTCACACACACACGCACACAGTCCATGCTTTTTCTGGGGCCACTACTCACATTTCATCTGTAGCGATGCAGCCAAGTGTTGATGTAGCTCCTCCATTGCTTCATTCTTATCTCCCAGAAGACTTTTTTCTACTTCCACGCTTCTTTCCACTGTTTTACTCCATGACCACTTCCCCCATCCTTCCTTGCACCCCCTCAAAGAAACACTACACCCCCACCTCTGCTTTGGTTTTTGTCTCTGTCATGACCTCTTTAATCTAATTCATCCAGTCTATACCCATGACTGTTTCATTTCCAGCTCAACCAAAGCACAGTTCAGTCTAAATAACATATGTTCATCTACAGATTTTAAAGGCAGAGAATACTTTGGCAACTGCACCAGCCTATTCATAGTGATATTTTATTTTATTTTTTTTTTATCAGCAATTTTTTCTCAATCACTGTGAAGCCTAAGACTGAGAACACATCTCTATACGTCTTGCTGTCACTTCTCTTTCATCAATACACCCACTAATTTTCTTGCTTTTTGTACAGAGAGTTCTAAAAGTGAAATGACTTTCTTTCTGGCAAACTTTCCAACTTTGTTTTTGCACAAATATTCTCATCACACTGACATTGCATAAGTTTTCTATATAATTCAGGTGATTGAAAGAACAGCTAGAAGATTTCCAGTAAACATGTTTGTCACAAATATCTCTTAAAGAAAAAAATCAACACAATTATAAATCTGACACTTTTATTTTTATTAGTACAGATTTCAGTTATACTTAGCAGTAAAACAAATTTCTTAAAAATCAATGTCTAGATGCTGAAGGCTCTTGCGCTTTGCGACTGACAGAAAGCACAGAGTGACAACAGATTTTAAGTGATGAGAGCTAATTATTTTCAAAAATGCTGTAATTGAATTCATAAGCTGATACCAGGGATTGGATCAAAACATCTCAAATGAAAAGTTAAAATTAAAATTACCTGTAGAATAACAGAACAACATTTAATTGTATTTTTATTCAGTAAAGATGTTTGTTTCTGATTATAAATGAGATAATGGAATAAAAAAAACTATTTGTATTAATGTTTGATTAAAAAATGGCATATTGAGAACTATTTCAGACATTCTTAATAAAGAATAGGTTTTTTAAATTAAATTAATTTTGGTTTTTCAAATTAAAGTTTTTCTCATAAGTAATTATCCACTATGTGGTGAATTATAGGCAGACTGATTTTACCACACAGTGCTTTTAAATTCCTGCATCAATTGCTGGTTTGTGAGGTTTTAAACCTGCTGCAACTCACACAATTTTGATAACTTCCCTCTCATCACTGGATACATTGTCATAGAAATCTTGGCATTATGAACACAAAGATGTGTGGTAATAAAGTAATGACTTTTCTATTATTACTTTTGTCCTTCCTTTACGTAGTGCTACGCCTTGATGCCCTTTTAGGTTATACATACTGTATGATATTAATTGTCTTCCACACATTAAGCTGATCTTTTTTATTCTTTCAAAGCTGCATAGGGCGCGCACTCTTTTACTATGCAACAATTGGATAACAGACAGACTTTGAAGTTTATGGCCTGCACTGCACTCACCTAAATGTTTTTTAAAACTAATATTTTTCCCTTGTTCTGAAAATGAAATAACTACTTCCGATTGAACATGCATGGTTGTAAGAAAAATCCAGGAATATATAACAGAAAAAGGCATTTTGACAGCTTGTATTTTTTCCGAAACAACTTCATAACCTATTCTTTCTTTTGCATTTGTTGCTATTTCCATGACAAGTACCATTTCTGACTCTTGGAAAACCAGTCAGAACAAATCCTGCTGGTCCTAAGATGTCAAAATAGAAATAAATAGGAAACCAACTCTCAGTTTTCTGAGTATTAATACATCACACACTCCATTTTTATTATATAGCTACTTTGAAAACTGAAAGTAAAAACAAATCTTAATTCTTCCTAACACAATTCTTCAAATGTGGGCTTGAGATGCAACCTCAGCAGAAAATGTTGGTTTTGCAAAATGTATGTACTGGGGGAGAATAAATTGTGAGAAATATGGAAATTAAATTTGCAGCTAGTATCTTGAAACTGTATGACTGGACAAATATCTTAGGATTACAAAAATATCCTCTTCTCATCCCTTAACATGTCCTTCCTGTTTGCTCCATTGGGCACCACCACTAACACACACGCAGATTCTCATCTTCTCATTCTCTTTGTGTCCCACTGCCTCCATCCTCTAACAGACACACATGCTTACTTAACCTCTAAAAGTGCTACATTATTAATTGACCTGCATTGTCCGTACAGCAGAGAAAGCACTTACAGTCTTACTAGACAAAAACAATGCATTCACACAGGCACTCTTAGATGCATTACATCTGCATATATGTACTTTGCCCTCACAAATGCATGGTTCGTATGTGCAGGCTTTGAGTTGCATGCCCTCCCTTTCAAGTTTTTGTTGTTGTTTTTGTAAACAACATGCATAAATTCTGTCTGATCTTATCATACATGTTAAGTGAGGCCTGGGGCAACTCCCCTCATAGGATTTGCTATTACTCTGGTTGGGATCACAGACTGGGTCCCATGTGCAACACTTCATGTGTCTATGCTTTTGTCTGTCTCTTGTTGTGTGAAGTTGGTCTAGAATGTGTATTGAGCTATAGTATCTGTATTTATATGTACTTTTCTTTGCAGAATATATGACTGGCACATAAATTGTTCAGAAAAGTAATTGTTGAAAAACAAGTATAGCTTAGATTTGATGTCAAAAAATGGCAAACAAAGGCACCATAATGAGATCAAAATGTGTGCTAAATTATTCCAAGCAAAATGCCTAAAGAGGCTGGGAATTTGGAACTTCTCAGCTAACGATAATTAATATTGATGACAGTAGCTGTTAACTAATTGCATCTATTGCTTTGGTGAAAGGAATGTTGTGTGGATCTTCTTTTTGAATTCAGGTTTACAATTTATGTGTATTTAATTCACACAGTTATTTTAACAGTTTTGACTGTGAATGAATTATCGATTCAAACACGAGCTAATCCTCGTCTCTGTGAATTCATTAATTTGTATTTACCTGAAAGCTTGGCAATTGGCTATGGAGATTTATGATTTTAATGCCCAGTTAGAGAAACATGAGTGTGTGACTATATGACAGATACAGATACAGGTTCAAAGCGTTTTATCCTCATTGGTCACAGCTATAATCTAAAATCTTATGATTTGATATGGAGATCTTGCTGAAGTGCTTTAATTGCTTCAAGGCTTTAGTGTATGTGCTTCTTGGCCACAAGAGACTTTCGAGGCACCTGTGTGCGCGTATGTGTGTACGTGCACCGCTGCTCTACAAATGTCTATAAAAAGCTTATTTTCAGATTAATTTCTTAATTTACCGTACCTGGATTTACACACAGATTGATCAACATTTTCTTAAGTCCACTTGACCTGTGCATACACTAACAGCAATACACCCACATATGGAATAAAAAAACAAACAAAAAAAAAAACTGGAAAATAAAGAACATAAAATAAAATCTTACAATATTTCTTGTGTTTTTACAAAATCCATCAGTTTGTGCTATGATAAAGAATGCTTTATGCTTGACACCCTTTACTCATGTTTTAGAGACTTAATTTGATGTAAGCAAGGCTGTAGTTGTTGGTTTTCCCCATTATGTTGAGAAAAAACCTTGACAACTCAGTTACAAAAACACTGAAGAGTGGAAAATGGAGATGGAAACAGACATACAGGTTTGTAAGAATTTTAAAAATGTATCAAGGGGATAAAGATGATGCAGTTTGCATTTACTTCAAAGCATTATGTCTTTGCTAACGCAGATGAATTTCACTGCTTTTTAATGAATCTGAACTGTATTTGATCTAGTTTATTTCAAACTGCTTTGACTGACCATAAAATGTATAAAAGGACACTCCTGAAAAAAAAATCTTAAGCCTGATAGTAACTAAGTAATTGCAATTTGTACTGATGGATCATATTCAAGCAGTTAGAGGAGATTCAACATGCACAAGGTAAAAACAGACCAGACTTTTTAAAAAATGAAAACTGCATTTGGTTTAAGACTTTGACTTAAAAATAGTCATAAAATAGTAATAAAAATACAAAATCCACACCTTGAAACACATAACCTCTGAGGTTTTGTTTGTTTTCATTGGTTTTATTTGAGATTCTGGCTGTAAGGAGCATTCTGCGACCCTATGCCCCAGTTGGCTGAAAAAAAAAGGCTGAAAAAAAAGGCTCCCAAATGTTTTTGGTGTCCAGAAAGACCACAAATTTGGGAATAAGGAATTTTTTTCCATCTCTGATGATGCACTGTTTCACACCTATACAGTTTGCAAGCTAAGCAACTTACTAGTCGCAGAGCAAACAGCTCGACTAATTAAAATAAAAGGTTTAATATTCTGCACAATAAGCACAATACATCGGAAATTGCCGTAATAATTTATAAATTAATTTTCTTTCATTCTTAAGAATATGTATTGATTTCTGCAATATAACTGTTATAAATTAAATCATTCTAATTGCAACAATAGTAATGCCACATTGAATAGTTAATGGTTTATTTTAAATAAATGCAGTTGGACCATTTCATAATTTTTTAAATCTAGATTTTAGGGTGAATACTATATTTCTTATCACATTGAGTCAAATCATGCATTTTCTTTTCCCATGAGGCAGGAAAAGGCAATCCTTATTGCCCTGCAACACAATGAATACTCCGAGGATTTTAACATTAAGTGATCTCATCATTCAATGCTAGGATAATAACTGATAAGCCAGTCTGTCTCAAACAAACATATATAAGAAAAAGCAAGAGTCTGAAGTAGACAAAAACACAGCCTGTGAGCCTGGTCACTAAAGAACAGCCGGTCTGATTGACAGATGGGTCAGCCAGGGTGATCTAATGTCCTCACTTTCACCTCATTTCTCCATCTCCTGCTTTCTTTCCCCTCTGAGACTGATGGAGAAGTCCCTTAAATATAAATCAGTGGAATCGCACCCAGTCAGAAGTCCAACTCCCCCCTCCCCCAACCTCATCAATCACCAAACACAACCTGCCCACCACTCTGTCTTCATCTGTCCACTTGTCTTCTTTTTCTTCCGTCTTTGCCCACCCGTCATGCTATAAGGTATTTTTAGAACATTTCTTTTCATGGTTAAGAACTGCAACCACTACAGGTTAAAACTCCAATGCAGCATTGATAAAAAGTGCAAAAAGGGGGTTACATAACTGCTGAAAGCCAAGGACCAAACAACCAGTGGGAATTTTTCCTGTCGTGCATGTATCTATGTTTGGAGCCAGTCTGTAATGTCTTGTGATAGAAATTCATTTGATGGGAAGTGAATGGATACTTTTGGTCCAAACATTAGGGATGTGGGGATTTCATGTAGACCTGAAGCTATGAATTTTTTTTTTTTCTCTGCAGTGAAAATAAAATAATGAAACTCAACAGAAAGTGAAAAGGTGATCCTTAATTATGCATTTGAAAAGAGAAAATTATTTAAGAGCTGTCCTTGCTGTTCGCGTAAAGCCATTATTTAACTTTTTTTTTATTTTTTATTTTTTTTACAAATTCTATTAAAATGACTTTAGTCATATGTTGTTATGGGCCTGATGATAATGGCTTTGTGCATTATTACATTAGACTGAGCAATTATTACTGCCCTGATTGGTATGGTTGGATTTTAGTTTCAGCTCAAGTCTAATAAATCCAAAAAGTGATTGCAGGATTTGAAAATGACTTCCCAGAACAGTCGGGACATAATGTTTAAACAGTGGAAAGGTCCTGAATTACTCATTGTGATTATCAAATCTCTTTAATATCCAGTTTCTTTCCTCACAGGCACACAACAAAAATGCTTAAGAGCTGGTTGTCGCTCTTTATCCCATTATAAGATTCAGATTCAGCAGATTTTAACCCCAGCCTGTTATACTACTTTCCCTACTTCTCTGCCTTCTTTTTCTACCTCCTTCCTTGTAGCAGTGGAAAGGTGATGCTGACTCATGAACTGTAGATATGCGAGCACATACCCACACGCACGCCCACGCAAACATACACACATTCATGTTGCTGGAGACAAGGACAGAAAACAGCGGGAGAGAGGTGATCGCTGCAGGCAGTAGGTAGTTAGCTACACATTACCTTGGCTGCACAGCAGGAGTTTTCTCACTGTTTCAATGTTTACTGAAAAATCTTTTCATTATAAATCTCTAAAAACTTTCTTGGCAAATTAGATAAATCCAAAGTTAAACTGTTGCATTATACATTCAGCAAATTAGCAAAAATTCTAACGTCATTTTGAGGTACAACTTGCCCTCACATCAGCAGTCAGTGCTAGAGATCACTGGTATGCCATGGAAAAAAGAAAAATATTTTTTTAATCTTTTCTGAACACGGTGGAGAAGAAAAATGGGTTGCTGAAGTAATATGTAATAGCAGACAGCAGGAAACAATGATAAAGTACTTGCAAATGTATAGGAAGAGACATCTGCTGAAGCGAAACTTTAGCAACAACACCACCTTATAAAGCAGGAACAAAAAAGGGTATCTGCAAGGGTAACTTGAAACTTTTCTTCCAAGTTCCTCTTATGTAACTTGTAAGAAAACTTAATGTTAATTGTTTATTCTTAGATAATTAAAGACTTCGGAAAAACTGCATGCTTAACTAGACTTTTAAAGCACTGGTACTTTAATTCTTAAATTGCAGCTGAAGTATGTTGCCTTTCCTGATGTTGACACCAAACCAAATGATTCGTTGGTAGATGTTACAGTGACAGTTATGCACCAGGAAGGGGCAGCTTATTTACAGCCATAACAATACGGGCTGCATCAAGCCTTTGGGAAATAACTGCAGTGAATTCTGGGTAAAAGTCTATACAAATTGAGCAATTAAAAAAAGGAGTTTTAACAATGATGCATTTTTTTAATGAATGCAGAGGCTGTAATTTATTAGACAAAAGTTAATTCCCTATACCTGTAATGAATGAATAGACATTTATACAGTACCAAGTGTACATTTAGTGCCCTTGTCTACAGGAACTGTAATTTAGAGAAACACTTTATCAAACAGATTATGCAAAGCACTGGTTCTCAAACGTGTATGACAAGTATCACCACGTGGTAAAACGACTGTCACACTGTTTTTTTTTTTGTTTGTTTTTTTTTTTACCTGTGTTCTGGAGTAGGGTTGCAAAATACCATAAAAACACAATGTTATTATTATTACTCTACCGGAGCTTGTTCTTCAGTTCCTTTCTCTATGCCTCCTTATTGTCTCTAATCTTTAAGTTGCTTCTATGTACTCCTGAATATTTATTGTCTCCTTCCCTGAAAGCTCTTTTTTTTCTTGTTTGGGTCACTAGGGATCCAGTGTTTGTTTCTGACAAAGCTGCTGACTGCTCTGGGATCCACTCAGAAGTCTTTGTGGTCAATCACATTCACACTCAGTCATGGCATTGATGTCCTTTCCATGCAACTGGCACAGTGCATGCCAGTCTGTTGCTCCAAATTTCTTTAAGGGTATCAATCAATCAATTAACAAATGTCATCATTACTAAGTAGATGAACTGTATTAAATCCATTTCCAGTAAATAATTATATTTCCAACTTATTTGCTGTGGACGCATTGACTTATGTTTCAGTGGTGTGATTGAAGGAGCAACAGCAAGGAATGGGGTTCTGCTTTGCTTCATCTGGCACAGGCCCCCTGCATCATTTGAAGGGAAATTGGATTTAATCAGAAAGCAGAAAATCTTGGGAGAAAATGTCGTCCCTTTGAGAGAAAACTGATGCTTTGGCATTATTAAACTTTCTAATATGATAATGATCTCAAATATTTCTCAAAGTTTAGCAAGGCTTAGTTTCAAAAGATGTCCTGATATCATAGTCGCCTGACTTCAGCATCTTTGAAAATCTCTGGTAGGATGTATAGGGGTGGTTGCAGCTTGTAATAGTAAGAATATTGGTAGATGGGAGGCCTTTGCCCATGATATCAAATAAAACTAACTCGGCCCATTTAGTAATTCACAATAGATCACTAAGTACCTCTTACTTGAATTGTGACATTGGCTCTCATTACAAAACGTTTGTCACAAGTGAGCTAAAACCGTCAGTGAATCATATTCATCCTGTGAAGAATTTCATTTTCTGTATGTGCACAACCACACTTCCAATTAACCATCATATAGATTTTTTGTGTCTTTTTTTCAGGCCTGTGTCAGTGGATTTTGGGTAGTTGTAAGCATTTTGCTGGATAAGATTGCACTGCAAAGGAGGTGGTGCAAAGACTGGGCAGTAACAGCGTTAGAAATTAGTGCTGACCTCCATATCCCATATCCAAATCAATACTCATGTCAGTGTGATGTACAGATGCCAAAGGTACCTTGGTAAATGTATTTTCCTGATTCAATAAATTAGTTAACTTACATCACAGCTGAATGGTGGTTCAAAACTTTTGACTAGGTTGGCTATTAAAACTGCAGGATAAGACTGTGCCTTGGTCATCAATTAACAAATTGACATATCGGTTCAACTATATTACAGTGAAACTGATACATTGCACTTCCTTGCATCATGTGGAATCCCCCATTAAACAAAAGTATTGCTCCAAGAAATTATTCCACAATGTTCTGTGAAGTCAACAAAGAAGTGCGCAAAACTGCAAAAGTATGATGAAATGTTGATGATGACACAGACAGTTCTATATATATATGTTTCATTTATGCTTTCCCTGTTTTTCTCAGCTCAAAATAAATCCACATGGGAATGCAGCCATCAGTGTGCTAATGATGCTGCTAGAGTGTTGTGGATGCACATCAGTCAGATCACTTTTGTTTCCTTTCACTTTAGCTTCTTAACTGAAATTTGCATCCCTACATCATCTAATAATTCCCACATACTCTACATATCCAAAACAAATAATTCTCTAAAACTGTCATGGCATCAGATTCTGCAGGTTTGAACACAGATGGTATTGGCATCTCCCCCTCAGTAAGATTATATAACAGACTTCAACCTGATTTCACTTTATGAAACACACATCACAATTAAAATGCTGTGGGGGACACTTTAACAGTAAATGAGTGGAAATATGTTCAATCAACGCTAATTATTTTTGCTTTAATACTTCCTGTCGAGAGCAAAGGCATTGTGCAACACAGATATAAAGTAACTTCAAAAAAAGAGACCATCTGTAGAATTGCCTTAGCGGTTTAAGGAAACATGCTACAGCTGGCAGGTTGTAATTCATGATAATTAGCTAGAAGTGAGGTGGTGACATCATGGGACCTAAACAATGTGTTGTAGTCATTAAAGCCAGCGAGTGAAAGACATCTTTAAGTGTCAGAATAGTGTGATTTATAAGGAAGTGGAACTTGGGAAATATATTTTCTTCTTGGTCATTGTCCAGAGGAACAATTTATCAATCCTGATGTGACCTCAACAACAGATTGTAAAACAATATTCCATACTCTGAACATCTCACAGGATGCTATTCAATCCATCATTCAAAAATAAAAGTTGTATGGTCCAGCTGCAAAATCACCAAATCTGTTTAGGGCTACAGAAAATAACATTAAACATACAACTGGACAAGGACAGAACAGTTTAAATCAAGGGTTTTAAAATACAGTTCTTCAGGACTTGTGTCCTTCATTCAGATGTATCGTTACAATGGCAAACATAAATTGTCTGTTAAATGCTTTCTTTGCATTTATTAAAGCTTTTACTGTAATGAATGTTAAAAATAAACTGCAAACAGTGTTAATCTTGACAAAGATTGAAATGAACCAAGTGACTCCCTTAATATTCTGATGTCAGTACAGTTGGTTGTCTGTCTTTCTGGGTCATTTCAGTTTCACACATAATCTCAGTGGACGTTATAGAAAGAAAGCACTGCACGACAAGCAGTGGTTAGGTCCCTTACTTCTTAATGCTTCATTGCACACGCACACACACACACACACACACACACACACACACCCACACACACACACACACACACACCCCCACACACACACACACCTAGAGATCAACTGACACACTGGAGTTTTATTCATATGTTTCTGGGACAGTGTTAACCTCAGTAGAGTTGGGGACATAGTTCCAATGTATTTCCCAATGCTACTGGTATCTCTTCTCTTCTGTAGTGTCACCTTCTCTTTCAGGTTTTTATTTGCTTCAAAAGCCTGTTTATTTAGTTATTTAGCAATTTTAAACAGACTAAAATCAACATTGTGTACAGTCAAATACACAGACTACAAATGCATCTCTTCTGCACCACATGCAATTAATTTCAGTCTACCAATATGCCAACTTTCCAAGCATTACTGATCTTTATTATAAATATTACTTTCTAAAAGAGAGCCTCAAATTAAATAAAAAAAGGTATGTTAAAGACTTTTTTCTTCCATTTTCTCCTTTTTCCTCCACCCCGCTTTTTCTTGGGCGTTCTTGGCCCAAAGGAGCAGAAGGTGACAGATGCACACTGTACCTGCTGCTCTCCCCTCTAACCTTCCCTCCTGCACTCCTTCCTCTTGAGTCCTCACTCTCTCCTTTTTCCCTTCATTTCCTTCAAAGAAGCTCTCTGGCTTGCTGCACTCCCCCTGCCACTCTCTCTACTCTTCCTGTACACCTTCTTGCTCTGCCAGTTTTCTTTTCTTGCTCCTCCTTCCCTCTCCTCATTCATCCTTCTGCTGTCCTCGATTTCTCTTTACTATGATCTTCACCTGACATTTCACCATGCAAACACCAACACGTGCATCAAAAGCATTAGTGTGACAGATGCATTGCTTGCTCTTGCCACCTGTCCCAGCATCTTTCTACGCTGCTTTGTTAACCCCCCTCCCCCGTACTGTAGCTGTGATACCTGAGTACAACCTTAATGACATACACAAATACATTTTTGCACGCACAGTCACAAGCATGGACACAGTAGTGGCGCACACATCCAAACAAACTGCCATGCAGCTCTGCAGGGGTTCAGGTTGACAGGTGTACTTTCCCCTTCACCCAACACTCTCTCTTCCTCCCTCAGTCTGTCTCATCTCATCTACAACAGAGTCACACATGTACACATCCCCCCCGTTAAGGGGCTCAGCAGGTACAGCGGCATCTGTATACCCAACCTTACTCATGGATTTTTTATGCTACACAGCTGCATTGGAGCAGGCTGCACAGCTGTAAGTAGGCAGTGCAAAGTTACTCTGTTCAGGTTACATTGGCACTGTAAACATATAAGAGATACAACATTTTGTCTTATTATTTAGAAGAGATTTATACATGCATTTGATTTTATTTAATTTGGTAGAAAGATATTTTTTTATTTTCACATATTTTCAAATAAAATTTCAACAATTTTTTTTTAAATATAAAAAAAGACTGTCTGAAGCTGCCACTTTTCTTTCAAAAAGGCCTTACAAAATTATTCACACACTTATACAGACAATAATACTAACCAATGTTTTGCAAAGAGTTCAAATTGAAAATAGCTCACCTGATAACTGCAAGTTTCAAGGACTGACAAAAAAAGATTAATTTATGGCTCTCTTACTGGGGCATTTTAACACATCAGTAGGCTTTGGTCTAAACCGTTGCATTATAGTTGTGGCTGTATGTTTGGGATTATCCTGCTCGAATGTGATCCACACACAGAGCTAAAAGTTATTCAAATTGGATGGAGATAATCTAAGATCAGCAACTATCAAGTTTTGCGACGGATTCTAAATTATATTAATTTCTACACTTTCACTGAGTGAACTAATGCATGACAATGATTTCTTCTGGATCTTTTTATTTCAGCTTCTACTGTATGTTTAGAGTCATTGTGCTCCACTCTCAATTCATTTGCAGGATCTAACAGGTTTTGTACCTGTATTTAACTGCATTATTTTCCCCATTAACTATGACCAGCTTCCCTGTCATCGCTGAAGAAAGTCCCAGGATAATGTCACTAACACCATGCGAAAGTGTTTATTTAGGATCATTGCAGTGTTACTTTTCATCTACACACAAAGTTGGATGTAGGTTTGATTAATTCCATCTTATTTTACATTTGGTCTCAGTGACTTGTTTCACATGTTTGTTGTGTTTTCTTTGTGACACTTTTCTATATTGATTAGATTTTTGGGAGTGTACAACTTCTTGTTCTCTCAACAGATTCTCTGAGCTGAGCTGCAGAGTTCAGCAGCTCCTCCAGAGAATATTTTCTTCTCTGCACGGCTCTCAGTTCAGCTGGACAACCGTGGCTTGGAAGTTTCTGTGGGACCTGATCAGCTGTAATTAAACTAAGACTCATATAAACACTGATGAAGTAATTTAATGACTTCTGAAGGCAAGTGGCTGCATTGGCTTTTATTTAGGAGTATTAGAATAAGGTGGATGCAATACAAATGTATGCCACATTCCTAAATTCTTGTTGTATTGTTTTATTTGAAAAATTGTGTAATAGATCACAAATAAATATAATGTAAACTAAAAATGCTGCATTGTTTTAGTGATTAACCCTGGTGCTTTCAGTGCAAAGCCAAAAAAAAAGCTAGTGATCAGAAGAGAGGAAAGAGCTACATTGTAACTTTTTTTTAAAGAAGTAAAAGAAGTCCAGTGCTTTCATATAGAAAGGATGAATACTGAAGATTAATAAGAATGCTCAATGTAGTTGATGTATTTTTGAGTGTATTTTATGCACTTCTTAGGAACTGTGTGATCTGCCCCTCTTCTTTTTACTTCCTTGTTGCTATATCACCAGGACAGAGTGGGAAAAAGAATTAGACATCTTCTACATGCCACTTCACGTTAAATTGGAACAGACATGGCCAGTTAAACCAGGACAGCTCTGGAGACTGGTGTGGAGTTCGAATAACTTTTATTAAATACAGCCACACTGCCATATAGCTTTCTGACTGCACTGAAAATAGATGTTTTGCTTGCCTTCGCAGTGCTCTCCAAGGAAATAAAATAATACAAAGAAGTGCAGACTGAAGTAATTAAACACTACTGTACAATCAGAAACTCAAAAAAATACATAGGGCATCTGGAGCAAATCCAAAATATTTTGACTGAATGTATTTAACCTTAAATAATCACAACCCGTCTTGTTTTTTTGTTTGTTTGTTTTTTTTTGTTTTTTTATAGAAGATGTGTCATTTTAAAGCACACTTTTTAGAAACACAAAGAGCCTTTTGGTGATGCCCACTGAGACAGAAAGTCAGTATAAAGACAAAACGTCTGTTATGTAAGTCTCATATGGTGATCACAGAACAGGCTGTTTTGTTGAAGAGAGGGTATAATGTATTTTTCAGGCACATTGTACCATTATAAACCACAATTAAGTAACTATATTATGTTCAGCTATGAAAATGCTGTATATATTTGTTGTCGGCAGCTGAGTGGGCATAAGTGCAAAAATAACTCATACTATAACTTGGCTACTTTTGAAATCAAGTAATCGATAAAGTAAATGAGTGAAATTTACTCAGTGATCAGTACTTGGATTACTTTTTCAACGTGGCAGAGTATTGTATGGGAAGGCACTAAGGCACACCGAAATGTTTGACAGGGGAGATTAGCACATACTATAACCACCATGATACGGGGCCCGGGATGGCTGTGTTTACTCAGGTTATTGATGTCAAATTAACAATCCAGCAGTTCCCTGGTTATTTAATAATAAATTTAGATCATGAACTCAAATTTAAGTGGCATTTGTTTTTGATTGGCCTATATTTGTTTTTTCAGATGTAACCTCATCTTTCTTTAGCAACTTTTGGCAACCTGTGCTCACATGTTCTTTTTTGTTTTTCACATATTTATGAGTTTGGATTTATAACTGAATTCATCTGTCATGGGTTAGAATGACTTAACACAACTGAAAAACATTGAGCTATATACTCTATAATGAATGCTATCAATCAATTGACATTATATGCCTTTTGCCAATATATCAACATGAAGCAAAGACCTTGGAAATGTATTTAAAAAATGCAACAGGAAATTAAAAAACCTTCATCACAGTGGTGCAACACTGATATATGTAAAATGTTTAGCATCTCTTAATAGCTGCAATAATCTGGTTATTAGACCAGATCCTTTTCAATAAGTAGGTATTTTGACAATGCCAAGAAATCAACACTACAAATTTGAATTGCTGAAAAAAGCTGCAACATCCTTAACATAACAATCAATCCAAATCCAAACAGTTATAAAATAGAGACAACAGATGCCTTCATGGCATTAATCACATATAAAATAATCTTAATGAAGGTAAAATTAGGAGTGACACAAAAAATGGATGATTATAACCAAGTGGATTATAACTAAGTATAATAGTCATCCAGATATATTATAAAGTTGGTCAAACCTGTGACACCCTCGAAGAAAACATCACTAATTATGCCATCTACTTAAAAAAAAAAAATACAAAAATCATGGCACATGATTTACAGATGGAAGTCAGAATTTCAATTGGTAGCAAGTTGGTGTGATACAAATTATTTACATTTAGCTCGTTTAAAAGACTGTAGATTGTGTTCTTGAACAAAAGATTTTATTTGGTCACAGCAACCATAGGGAATACTATCAAAGAAGGAAAATAATTAAGTGATAATGTAACTATAAGAACATGTTAATGAGCTAAATGTTTGTTCTACTGTGAATGCTTTTGAATTTCTGTTTCAAAAGCAGTCTGGGAAAAGACTGTACTTTATGGTCAGGGCTGAGAATTCAGTCACCAAAAGCTTCTGGATGAATCCCTGGCCTAGAAACTAGGAAAGCTTTAAGATTTGTGATATGGGTGAAAAAGACCTCCAGCCATGAAGAACTGAAAAGAACTTAAAGCTGGTATGATAACTATTGATTCAACATATATTCTGCTTCCGGCAGCAGAAGGAGGAAGAGTTTAAAAAAGTATCTCTGTGAAGTTGTAAGACTTTTAACTTCTCGGGGAAAAGACAAAACTGACTCTTGTGGCCAGCCGCCCTTGAGGGCAACATTGAGGAGGCAGAATGCAAATCCCTTGCTGGTCTGCCTGCCTCGTAATGCAAAGATGATGCTAACTGTGGCATTTGTTTTTAAGACCTGAGCCGATATTCTGAATGAAGCGGTTATGAACACCAACCTCTAACACGTCCCTGATCAAGCCAGACATCCTCTCCACAACAGGAGACGTCACATTGGGTGCTTGCCTATCAATGCATATCTTCTATGGAAAGAATATCTTCCCACAACCAAGGTGCTGAGGGGATCCCTTTTGGTGGCCTCAAGATCACACCTCAGCTTTTTAGCAGATGATGTGGTCTTATTGGCTTCATCAGATCTTGATCTACAACTTTCACTGGAGCAGTCAGCAGCCGAGCTGCCCCCACAATCTGATCCCGGATAAATGGAAGATAATAGATGGATGGATAATGGGGGATTTTAAAACCACCAGCATAATTGGCAAGATTGAAAACATTCTGACAGCAGCTTAAGACTGAACTGCTTCACAACAAACACAGTGCTATGTGGAAATGTGTATCTTAAACCTTTGAAACAAAAAAACGTGTGGCTTCTGCCATAACAGAAGTGAGAAATTATCTCTCACTAGGTCCAACAGATCCAGTAAATCAAATCACTAAAACTCCTGAATCCAATAAAAAAAACCTGGTTGAAGAGAAAAGAACAGAAGAGAGTACCCAGTAATTTAGATGGACAGAGATTTTCCAGATTTCTGGGTTCTTTCTCTGGATGATAGAGAAACAAAAGGAAATGGGTTAAGCCTCATTTGTCTGTGTGCTAAAACCTTTGAAATGTACTAGAAGAATAAGTGTCTTCTCAATGGCAAAGGGGGTTGGATAAAGTATTCACATTCAGGTTGCTAATGTGAAATAAAGTAATGAGTTTTTTGTAACTTATTTTAAAGAGGAAATATTATGCAAATTCAACCTTTTCAAGCATTACATAAGGTTATAATATTTCCTCATCAAACAGATCTGTAGCATTGCTTTAACGCATGGATTTTTGAGAAATTTCAATTAGTCAAATGGGTGTAATGCAAAGTCAAAGCTCTTCTAATTTGATTTTTAATTTACAACATTTTAATATTTTGATCTGCTTTGGAATTATATAATAACCTGTTTTAAAATATGTTTTGATATGTATATCTTGGAGATAAAACAAAAATAAACTTGGTAGCCAATTAGCAAGACATTGGTACTCATAAACTGTGTAAGTAATAATCTACAAAAATGCTTATGCTTTAAATTATGAATATTGCGTATTCCTGATAAAAAAAAAATTCTACCCTAAATACAATTCAAAGGGCCCTGCGACAGACTGGCGACCTGTCCAGGGTGTACCCTGCCTCTCGCCCGGAACGCAGCTGGAGATAGGCACCAGCACCTCCTGACCCCGTTAGGGAGAAGGGTGACCGGAAAATGGATGGATGGATGGATTGATGGATACAATTCAAAGGTTCATCAAAACCAGCATACAGAAAACATTCAACTACTCCAACCCAAGCAAAATAAACCAAGGACAAGAAATAAGTCAAACTACTTCATGTGAAAGCACAACAGCACTCACACTCGTGTCAAAGAAGCTTTACTTCAACTACAAATAAGCTAATATTTATACAGAGGGTAGAGAGCTGATAGATAGGAAGGCTACATTTTCTGTATGCATGAAAGCGAAGCTTATAAATCTGCCCTGCGTGGACTGCAATGACTTGAACATCACTACATTGTGTGTGTGGACTAGGAAATGAGTGTCTCATTTCCCAGTGTGCTGACAGCGACACTTAGATTCACTCATACAGTGATATCGTTCTTCATTAGATAAATATATATAATAAGGGACGCGATGCATAGCAAATCCATTTCCGGGGATTTTTGATATGAACGGGTACAGTCAAGTGTCTGTACAGATGGGCCACGCATTATAAAAAGAGCATCTTTTTTTCCATCCTGAAGAAAGGCTGACAATAGCAGGCTTGATAGAAGTCACAGCTCCGCTCGAGGGACAAATGACAATAACATCACAGGGTGTGTAGGTGGAAAATGTGTGTACTTGTCTATGCAAAGAGGCGTTGGTAACAGAGTGTCATTTGTCATAGCTGTGGGGTGATGGCACAGTCACGGCAGCAGCAGAGGTCTCACACATCATCTTTGACCTTTGGATGGCACATAAAATGTGTGTAAAAAAATAAATATAAAGCCACATGCAGATGATAATTACATTTTAATCATTTGCAATTTAAAAGAAAGTGCTTTTTGAGTGCAAAAGTTGACAACAGCTTTAAAGAAAGCCCGCTCATTAAAGGGGATGACCACTATTTTTGGGTATATTTTAAGGCCAGAGCCAGCTATATTAAATGTGTTAATAAATAAATAAAACTAAGATATTTTGTGGAAAAGCTAATGCTTGGATTGTCTTCATATTTGATTGCAACATTGGCACTGAATGTTATTATATTTCTTAGAGTTCTCTAAGAAATATGCTAGATATGCTTTAACATAAATGTTAAAGAAATGCTACCAGCACTGTTGTATGTTTTCACAATGTAAAGCACTGCGAACTGCTATATTGCTGAAATGCACCATGCAAATAAATTTGATTGATTGATTGAAGTGATTTCTTGTTGTATTCAGGCAGTGGTGTGACAAAAGTTTCACTCTTTGATCTTGACATTTGAAACCCAGCTTTTGTATTCACTCAGATTATCCTGGATGTTCCAATTACTTTGGTAATCTGAAACACAACTGTGAAAAATAGCATAATGAATCTAATAAAGGGCAACTAGCTTTTTACAGCACTCTTGTTTTCCTTCACCTTTACAATGGTGCTCTATGTACTGTTTATTTTATAAAACCCAAAGAAAATACATTATGTTAAAAGGAATTTCTATTCTAAGCCTTATGGCTGAAGAATGAAATAATGGGACAAAACATTTAACGGGTAAGAAGAGTTTTGCAAGGTACAGTAGTGACACAGTACAGAAAAAACCCTTCTTTTGTTGTCTCACATCTTTAAATACTTTTGGTCTTCTTTCTTCCTCCTCTGTCTATCCTCCTACCATCAGCCCCTCCTTCCATAGCCCCCGTTCTCTCACTGTCACCTCTGCCTGTGTCGAACTCTCTCTGAGTTGCCAATTCTTTATTCCCTGCCCCTGTCACTGCAGTGCTATAAATTTGCATTTAAACACTATACCCATTCACTTGGTTACAATGACACCCAAGCTCCCCTGATCTAGTCTGAGCACAACCATCTGTAAAAAGAGAAGGAAGAGTTTTTTTCTTGTTTTTCTTTTTACAGAGCTGTGTACGTGCATGCTTCCAATCACAAAGAAAAGGGGGACACACACAACTTGGCTTTGATTAAATGTGTAAACAGTGATCTAAAAGTAATACAAGGTTTGTGTGTAATGATGACAGGCCGGAAGCATTGAGGACACACTTGTGCAAAGGCGCGTACACCCTGAAACATGCAGCATTTTGCTCAGAGTAGTTGGTAAACAGTGATGTGCGTCTGAAAGGGATAGAGTGTCAACGAGATGTCAGCACAGCACGGCTGAAACGTCAGTCAAGGCAAACAACGGCTCTGAGTGCTTCACTGTGTGTGTGCGTGTGCATGCGTGTGGGTGTCTGTCTGCTGGCTGAATAAGTGTGTGTGTGCATGTCCATGAGCTGTCCCCTCAGGAAGGGATGCCAGTCAGCATCTAAGCAGAGGAGGAGAGCAAATGAAATATTGATCTCTGATAGGACATGAAGTACTGTGTCGACGGCTGCTCCTTGTTTCAGCATGTGTGTGCATGATTCTGTGAGTTTATCATCTTCTCCCACACACAAATCCAGATAACTAATGCTCATGAGTCATAAATGCAGTCAATGATGACAAAATGTGACAGCATGCTGTACGTCCCTTGTCTTGGTCATTGTAACACCTGCAGGGAGATTCACAGCAAAGTGCCTCATTAAACCACTGTGTGACAGAACAACAGATGCCCATTTGCAAGTTAATATGACAAAGAAATCATAAACATGATTATTTAAAAGTTTATGAATTTTACAGAAATCCGACCATTAAAAAAATTGTATTGGTGAAAATAAAACCAACAGTGATTGTTAAGAAGTTTAATGGCTATTGTATATCTGTCAGTTGTTATGTTTGTTTTTTGTGAAAATGAAAGAAATAATTATTCTTAAAATTTACCAATCAAATAAAGAGGAAGCCATCTGCTTTGTGGTGGATACTTTAGCATGTCAAAGTATGAACACTTGCATTTCTGTAGGTACATAACAATTTTTCTTTACTGTTTTTACACACATTTGCTGAAACAGGACAAATGGTCCAATACCACAAAGTCTTGCACTGTTTTATATTGAATGAAGACATTGGATCCCTGCATGAGGAGCTAGGATCACAACTCAGCTCAGTAATGACATTGACGTGTCTTGGGCAGTGAGGTCCCATTAGCACCCCTTACACAGAATACACCTTTTGTTTTTTAGTTTTTTGAAATCAATGAGAAATAAGATGTTTTCAAATTTAACATGTGCTGGTCCACTCACAGTAGGCTACTACTATTCCATTTGTTCCACATTTAAAATGTTTCACATCAAACACATTTTAATATCAAGTACATCAGGTTGAGACTGCCTGAGTGAATACAAAGTTAAGATTTACAATTATAATAAAATGTTCTTAAGGAAAAAAAAACATACCAGACTAAGTCAATTTTATCTTTGTTAAATTAGGAACACTGACCGTAACTGAGGCCTGCTGTGCTTTAGATGTTCCAGTTTGTTTGAGACTTCCTGGGTGACTTATGATATGAAATTGGAGTAATTTACTAAGCCCACCACTCCTGGAATTGTTTACCTTTGCTTAAGTTCTCTGTACTTGCAGATGATCACTCTCAGTTTTATTTACTGGAGTCTCAGAGCTTTAGAAATTACTTAGAAACCCTTAATATATTGATAGTTGTAAATATCCTTTTCTTATTTTCTCTTGAATTTCTTCTGACACTTGCCCATTAGTTTCAGAGAAAAGGAATCATTTATGCTTCATCATACAAAGACATTTTGAACAATTTCCAAGGAGAGGTTTGGGGGCTTCCCCTCCCAGATCCAACATGATTGCTCAACATAGCACAAACCAAGATCCATAAAAACTATGTTTATGTCTGACCAATGTTGGACCTTCCCTTCCGACATTGGTGTCTCATTTCTGAAATTTGTCTTAGGAAGAATGGTAAAAAAAATTCCAATAAAAACCTTGTGGAAAGCTTTCCAGAAGAGCTGACACTGCTAAGGGCTCTGCATGGTGGGACTGAACTGCAGAAATTGGATCACACAGCCACAGTTGCATGACATAAATTGCCTCACTTTGTTCTCAACCTCATGTTTGCCCCTTTTTGTAACAACTCCTTTGGCAAACTTTTTGCTTGCAAAACCATTGTATGATTGATCAGAATTTTGTGAGTTGCATTGCATTTTGTTTTTAGTTTTTTGTGTGGAAAACAGACCCTTACGTTCTTGATAATAATAAACCTAAAGATTCTGATTGTAATGATTCTAGACATTTGTGCTACTTCTCTATTAAAAGGTTAGCTCTGAAGGGGCGTAATAATTTTGACCCTAGTATTTAGGCCCAAGTGGAGATAGTGCTGAGAAGGCCTATTGTAATTAATTATTTTTTTTTGTTGTAGTTATTAATAAAAACAAATGTTTCTAAGTGAAAAATAAAATATCATGCAAAACATGGTTGCTGGAAAAGCCTGCATCTTTTTTTGTTGCTCTGTTTACAGCACTTGGTAAATAGTTTCATACTTTCTGTGAAATTTCCATTAGAGCTAAAATATCTTCTCTCTGCTGTATTTATGTATGTAGTTAAAATTCTATAAGACGTATGTCTTATTCAGATGCAGGATTTACAATTTTGGAGCACCTTTAGCCTGAAGCAAGGAGCTGGACTGACCAAGCAGAGAAGTGTCCTTTACTGAATATCCCCAGGCTCACATTGTTACTAAGGCCATCCAAACTGACCTTGACTTTAAGGCTTAGCTCAAGTTGGGATCAGGAATTCATTTACTGTCTTAAAACACATGCTCATAAAACCTATTACTTCATAAACTGTGGGGACATCTACCAGAGAGGAAATCTATATTCTGGACTCAAAAGCACTGCAAAGCAATCAAAGCCTTGACCTTTAAAGCTCTGAGCCTTTCAAACATCTTCCTACAGCCTCACTTTGACCCATTGATTATATTTGCAAATATACAAGTTAAGTTAATTAAATGTACGATGACTACTAAGGTTAATAGAGGCAAGACAAACATATTCTATATGGTATTTTCAGAGACTCTAAGGGCAGAAGTTTAAGGGAAGGTGGCTATTTGTCAGCACCACACACATTTTTGCTGTCTGAGCAAAGGCAGGTTTGTACACATAGCACAAACGTATAAAGAATAAATTAAAATTACTTTGCCCTAGCAGCACAGAGAGTCATAAGGCTCTCTATACTCAGCCTTCTCATCATCACTTTCAAAGGTTAAAGATAGTCTCCATCACTTTGTGGGTGCCTGTGACGGTGTGCATCTGTGTGTCAAACTCTCTCAGCTGGCTCATCATTGCTTTTAGAGGTTGAAGAGACATTCTGTATTGGCGCATGTTTGTGTGAGTCTCCATTTGAGCATGTGTGTGACACAGGTCTGCTCTGTATTCATGTCTCGCGCTGATTGCTCTAAATGAATCTTGCTGCAGCCTCCTGAGAGGGAAGGAGAAAGAAAAGGGAGAGAAGAAAGACAGAAAAGAGTTAAGGGGAAGGATGCATAGATGAAAGCAGAGGAGGGGGAAGGGCGGATTAGATGAGGTGCACGAGGACCGCAAAAGTGCATGTGAGGGGGATTTTTTCCCTACGTCCTCAATCAGGTGCAATGCGGAGAAGGTGTTAAGATCTGCTGAATTTGCTTACCCATAAGCCTTGGAAAGTCAGTGCGAATAGGTCACTGCTTCAGTAGAAGCAGGAAGTGCAGGGAGGGAAGCCAAACACAGAAAAAAAAACTTTTAATTCTCTTAAACCTTTTCATCAGATAAAAACCTATAGGGTGTTTGAAGCACTAGCAATTAACTGCTTATTAAGATAGCAGTTCTTCGTACAGTACAAACATTTCTGTCTCTTACAATGTTAAATCATTGTCAGTCATTGTGAAGGTCCCCGTGGGATCATTTATCCCTTTTAAATCCTTTCTAATTTCAAAATTGGAAAGTTGTAGAGTTAGTTTTTGTAACTCCCACTAGCAGTTAGTTGGAGCTCTGAAAAAAGTGCCCCATCATACAACTGCAGAGCCCAAAAACTACTGAATTTGTTGAGAAGAATAGTAAATCACTGCAAAGAGCACATTTACACCATGTACTCTGCTCCGTTAATGTACTGGCTAATCAGTGTGTTGCTTTGATTTCTTCATGTGGTTACAATGGCTTCGGAAATGTTATGAGGGCTGACATAAAAATGTTTGTCTTGCTTTAACCAGAGCTGCACATGTCTATGCTTAATGACCAAAACAATATTTTAAGGTCTCATTTACTGCCTTGCCTTGGCTCCTTGTATTTGTGTAACAGAAACACAGAAGAGACTAAGTAGGTTTTTATGATGAAAGCAAACCCTGGTCTCTGGTTTATCAAAGAAATACAGACAGTGCACATGTGATAAACTGAAATGTTTTGTTTACTCTTAATATTGATAACCTATGGATCACAAAAGGTAGTTGTTCATTTTATTCTTTTTTTCTGGACTAAATAAAGCTTACCTCAGGTGGAATCAAAATAGCTATAATACAAAAAAAAAATTCTAATGCTCTCACACTGAAGTGACAAAAAAAAAAAATCTATTGCTCAGTTTTAACACAGTATGCATTTGAAGTCAGAATCTCAATTGAGCCTCAGTGGGTGTTTTATATCTTATCTTTTATATGGGGGCTGTCAGGGGGTTGGGGGTTAGGGGGGCGCTGAACAGATGATGAGTTTACAGTTTTCCTAGACTCTATTTAATGAAATCTTTCTTAACGGTTGTTCCAATATAGTGGAGAGCACTATATTGTTCTCTGTCTGTGTACAACTGTAAGACACAGTCAATAACAAAACAAATCAGTTCTCTGTTTTTAGTGACTAAAACTGATCATGTTGCAAGAACATGCAACCTTGTGCTTGTAAAAACTGCTTATGTAGCTTTCATGAAGGTTTCTTGAACAAAGCTGTAGCACTGTATAAACTATACATACAACAAATGCTGTACATTTTTGAGAAACTCCATTCAATTCATTGGAACTTAGTTTAACAGATTAAGACAAACTTGGAAGTGATGTGTTGGAATAGCATAAAGTTGCTCCTTGGGTTGAGATAGCGATGGAGAGGAAGTGGTATCATTAATACATGGCTTTTATTTGTGAAAGCATATGTGTATATATTTTGTAATATGGCCCGTCTTGCAGTGAAGCAATCAGAACTGTCCGAGTGTCAAAGGGAAGTCTATCTTACTAACAAGCCTAACAAGAGAACGAGATTCAACTATTGAATTTGTCTTTCAAAAGTTGAAAGAAAAATTGGAATAGAAGAGGGAAGGATGGGTGGAGAGATTACAAGAAAACACATTTGGACTCTGTTTGCACAACTGTGGAAAGAGAGAAAAAACAAGAAACTGACAAACCACAGCAGCAAACTACATATGCATATATAACAACAACAATGTCACTGAAAAACACACAGCACTAATTAGTGGAAGGTATATTTAGAGAAAACCATAGCCCAAGACAGCGTGTTGTATCTGTGAAAACTTGAATCCATATCTCAATAAACAGCATGTATTTTGTATAAGGACTGGAGTTTCTTCAGCCAGCAATCCTATGTTTTTGTACTGTAAAATCCCCTCAAAAATTGTTCAAGGACAGTTTACATTTTTGTAAGATGTTATTTCTTGGCTGAAACGTCTCAGTTCCTTTTGGAATATGTATTTTGCATGGAAGGCTTTTGTTATGGGGTGCCTATCAATGCCTTATAAGGCGCATATAGATTTTCTTGTAGATAGTGTAGCTGCCTAACATAAACTTGAGACAGTTTAAATGTTGAATTAATTATATTTGCACAAACATTACAATTTCTAGAATGCAGTGATTTTAACTTGACTGAACACACTTAGGTCTTTTTTTCTGACTCGACCAAAGGTTGAAATTCCATGGAAAAATAATCTTTGCTGCTTGGATTTTGCAGGTAAGACATTGACAGTGTCTCAGCAAAGAATGTCACTTTTAAACACATAATGTATTCCCTTAAGGGAATCTATCAAGATGTTGAGATTGGAGGCTTGTTGAAAAAGATACTGTCTCAAGGTAAGGTCAACAATAAGAGTTTTATTCTGCAGATACCATCTGTGCTAATTACTAGCAATTAAAATCTGGCCACCAGCCAGTCAGAGATGCTTTTGCCTTACTAACAAAAAGTTAGATTTGTGATACTTTCACCTGGTCTACTTGACTTTTGGCTTATTAACATAGTAAATGTAGGTATCAGACTGATATGAATCATAATTGGTCAAAAACTGACTTCATGCATCATAATCAGATGTTTATTGATATTCTTTGAAAATGGCTCATGTTTAACATTATGCCTCCTCTAGTGACTAACATTGCTATGTAAAAAATGAAGTTTTAAAAAACATTAAAGTGTTTTCCAGGCATATAGTGCCATTTCATAGCACAATTAATTAACTATGCCACAGTCACACAAATCTGACACCTTGAAATTGGGCCTCTGTCTCTTTAAGAAGACCCCATTCTTTCCAATACTCCTCCTTCAGCACGTCATCACAACAATGCTTCTTTATTATGCCATTTACAACCATTCTTAGGAGCGTTGAAAGGATGCATGGGTGGTTTCTCAAGATCTTGTTGGGACATCAATCCTTTAATCCTGGAAATGTTCAAGTGATAGAAGATGACTTTGTGTCTTTCTCCTTAAACAACTTCCTCTGCCCAGACATAACCCCTTACCTGTTGAACTGGTCTTGTGAAAAGTGTTCACTGGCAAATGTACCGCTTTTGCCAGTTGTATGAACACCGGAAAAGTTGATGCAGTGGTAGATTT
The DNA here is from genome assembly GCA_911649635.1 of Poeciliopsis gracilis. Taxonomy (NCBI): domain Eukaryota; kingdom Metazoa; phylum Chordata; class Actinopteri; order Cyprinodontiformes; family Poeciliidae; genus Poeciliopsis; species Poeciliopsis gracilis. Next base: position 1,410,603 of record CAJVRI010000128.1, read on the forward strand.
TGGTCTAGCAGTTGGTAAGCAGTCTATTTGTATTTGGGTGGATGTTTTGGGATGCGGCATATTTTTTTCAAGGCAGTCAGGGGACAGGAGATGGAGGAAGACCGCTCTGTTGGTGTGATCCGAGAACGGCGTCCATTCCTGTGGAACGGATCATTTTGAGATTCTTTCTACAGGAGTTAAGATAGAAGGCTTAGCAGTGACCACTTGAGCAAACGGCAGACATAATGTTTACTTTGATCCAAGGCATCTTTGCAGATGCAGTCCACTAACATGTAAAAATGAAAAATAAAAGAAAAAGATACAGAAAACACTTAAGATCATCCTGCATGAATACTCTGATTGAAGCTTGGCCAGCTAGAGCACTCTTTCATCTTAACACACTTGATTCAAATTTATCCCTTCACCTGCAATTTTGAATGAGAGATGGATAGAACTCTGGAAAATCATAACCACATTCATATCAGAGAAATAAACTGCCCTTAACATATTACTCCATTTATTTTAAATGACATGTACTCAAACAATAATATCCAATTCAGTATACCAGTCAGCTAAAAAGGCAGACTAACACAGACAGCACATTCAAATCTATTTCACAAGCAGCTGTATCTCATTGGTACATTCATCAAAGCCCACTTCCTGTCCTCCATCTCCCACCGGAACCAATTTGTTCATAACCCCATGAATTTTGGCACCTTCAGCCCCAATGTGGAGACAAGGATTGCTTCCAACATAATTAGTCCATACCAGGCATTGCCGTCACAGTGACAAAAACATGACCTTATCCAGGATGGGCTGTAATTTTGGTCTGCACTGGAGGAGGCTAGAGACAGGCCAAGGATCTCCACAAAGGGAGGCAAAGAGAGATGATGAGCTTTGAGCAAAATGTGAGTGAAAGATTTAAGATTTGGACTAATTAAGTTGCCCTGCTGAGATACAAAGGTGAATGGGGGAGATTATGGGGGGAAAAAAATAGGAAGAATATTAGAACAGCTAAGACTTGAAAAGAATTTAAACATAATGAATATGTAATGTTCAGCAGAGACATTATCCAAACATTATGTCAAAAAATACCTGAAGTTGGACTTTTAAAAATTTGCAGATTTACACAGTAAATTTGACAAAGTTATTCTGTGAGAAATAACAGAATAATACTAAGAATACACAAACTATTTCAGACATAAGTTAACTAAATTAAACAGATGGTTACTTAAAGTACAAACATCAATAATTTGTGAAAACAATAATAATATCCTTATCCTTAGAATAGAAAAGACAAGACTAAACATTTGTCTTTGTAATATTCATTAAATGTTGATATCAGAAGAAAAAGAAATAACACACACTCATGGTTTTCCACTTACTGAGGATTTGGTTGTGGATGTGAAAAGGCCTGTCAGGAAACCAAAACATCCCTCTCTCAATACTACCCAGCTCATCCTGGGGGATCGTGGAACATTCCCCGGCTAGACGATACGTTCAGTGCCTCTGGTGAGTTTTGGGTTTCCTCCAATTGGATGTGCCCAGAAAACCTCCAAAGAGAGGCACTTAGGAGGAATGATCATCATATGTCCCAACAACCTTAAATGACTCCTTTCGATACGGCAGAGCTGCTGCAGTACTCCAAAGTGATAGATGTATTCTAGACATAAAATAGAGAAATTCATAAACCAAATTAGCTGCTAACAAAGACAAGAGGCAACAAAAAACAATTAAAAGAATAAGCGTAATTTTTAAATCAAAATGTTACAAATGAACGAAGTCAAAAGACAGGTATTACAGTTAGAGATCCTAGAGAAAAGCTACAATAAGAAGAACAAAAAGAAAGCACAAGATGGTAGAACCAAATTAAATTATTGAATGTTTGTTGTACATTTAAAAGCTCTTGATTGATGTCTTCTACAGGTGGAGTCATGAAATAATGAGGAACATTAACATTTAAGTTCACATGAATTACGTCTGACTGAACAGGAATGACTGAAGTTCATTAATAGCTACAAGTGTATATGTGGGTGTTTGTTTAGCTCCAGAAAAGCTAAATAGAAAAAAATAAAATAAATCATATAATATTTAAGAGCCATCTTGCCTGACTAGTCAACATAAATTTTTAGGGGACATAATTTGAATCCTCTCCTCCTCTGTCTGCTTCAGCATCTTTTCCAGTTTACCTCTGAATCTGAATACTAACTTTGCTTTGAGCTCCTGGTTTTCTCTCTTCAGTTATTTAAAAATACATATATTGAAAATAATGGTGACTGGTGTAAAGACTATTTGCTTCAATGCCAAAGAAATTTTAAGATGATTTATTGTATTTTAAACAAGTCGAGAGAGTGTTTCAACACTTTAAACTGCTAAGAAGAAATGTTGGTGATTTTGTTCAAATTACACAATAAAACAAGTATGAGCCTTGAAATGAAAATCTAATCCAACAGTATCCCTCAGGAGGTCAGTTTCTCCATCTGTGCCTCTGAAGCAACAATCAATAGTTTCTTATCCTTGTTGAATATTGCTCAAAATGTTGAAGACAATAAAACTGTAGTGATAAAACTGATCTCTTGGGAGTTTGTGCAACCAGCACACAGATAGCAGAGACAATATTGCTAAAATATAATTCTAGATTTATGTGAAAGAAACCTTGTAAAGGTTAAAAAGTTGACTGGCATACTGATTTAACAAGTAGGGAGAGATTTTGGTATGTCGGGCTTGAGTCTTATTGTAATGGCAATACCTGTAAATTTGACAAATACATAACAGCAATCCCATATTTAGCACAAAAAAGTAAGAATATTTGTGTTTGGGACAATATTTCTTTTTTGCAACCTCTTTTCTTGGCAATAAACCGTATACTGTTGGAGATCATGTTTATTTAGCCTTAAATTGTGCCACATGTAGTGAAAAAGATATAACAACCTGCCTGAAGTCCTGACCTTAACTCCATTGAACACTTGAGGGTTTTATTTCTGCCAGTGTAACCAACAGAGCCACACTTGCTGACTTGCAACAAATGCTGATTGAAGAATGGGACACTGTCCAACAGCAGAATGTGACCAAACGCGTAATCAATGTGAAGAAGAGATGCCAGGTTGTTGTTGTTGTTATGTGCAGTTCTTCTGTGCACTGCAGAGACCTCTTTTTGTGAAACTCGTACATTTTAAACTGTCTTGTTTTTTTCAAGCTTCAATATTCAAGTCAAGTACATGACAACAAACAAGTCAGAAACAAAGATGATTTGCATTGGCTGAAAGAATTTGGCAACTTACTCATGAGCTTAGCCTACATTCTCAACTGTGCTGTTTATCTCACAAAGACCTTTTCCATGCAAATTCGATGTAATTTAAATTCAAATAAACAGATTCACTGACAAGAAATATTATTGAAACCAGTCAGAAGTGCATATTTCCTTATTTTGGTGCCAAATTTAGTATTTTGCAGTAGGTTGAGTTGTACTGTTTAACAAGTAAATATTTCTCTTTTTATCAATTGCATGTTTATAAATTCTTCTAAATAAATCCTAAGACCTAATATTTGAAAAAAAAAAAAAAAAAGCAATGATGCAAATGAGACTGGAAGGAAGAAAGGTGGATAAGAAAGATTAACTTGAACACAGTACATTTAACCCTCCCACAGTCTTAGAGTAACACCCAGGAAGAGTGTGGCAAATGTCAGCCACAGTCAGACTGCAAAGAAACTGGGGGGACTGTCCCATCAAACCCAAAACCACACACAAACAAAAAAATTTTAAAGTGCACAGGTGCTAGAACAAGAGTATAAAGTTCACAAAACCATGAAACTGCTTAGGAGACCAGTAAGGAATTTATGATTTTCATAGTTGTTTTAATTTAAGTTCCAAATGCCATATGTATCCCCTTTTAAAATGAATGTTTCATAGATGTCAAACTGTTTTCACATCAAAATAAAGTTCAGATGTTACCAGTCAAAGTATCGTGCACTTTGTGCTAGAGATGATCTAACACAGTGCAGACTCCTAAAACCATGAAAAGCCCTTTTGTTAAGTTCTGTTAAAAAGCTATCAACTTAAACATTATTTGTGGCCCCTGTTGATTAAATCCAAAAACACCACAGGGAAATATTCTAAAAAACATTTTCAGAAGTTCTTCCAACTTCTTCCATTGTTTTTGATATTAATTTTAGATGTAGTATTTTTTGTCAGCATTTTTCTAATAACCATGTTTTGTCACTATGGCAATCAAGAAATATAGAATAAGTGTATTTTTATGATTTCTCACAATCCCTATGTAATGGACAGAATGAACACAACAGCACATATTAGATTGGTGTTTTTATCCACATGAGCTATACGTATCTTTAGAGTCAGCTCTCATTCTTCTTATTTATGTGCATGGGAAGATTTCTTTTTTTTTTAATCAAAGAACTGATCCAACACTTAAATTGCATCAAAAACAGAAAAGCTTCTTCCTAAAATTTTGTAAGGCTCTTTACATGTAATTGTATGTTGAGAAACAAAAGGAAACAAAGACAAAGTGATGACAGACTTGAAGAAAAAATGAGACATGGTGGAGATGGAATTTGATGTTAAAATAAGCAGTGGGCTGTGCTGTATTGTACTCTAAGGTCTTGTTCTGTATGATTGCCAGCTGTGAACAAAGACGCACTGTTGCAGGCCACAACGACGGTAATGACAGGCTGGCAGTGAGCAACACCTACCCCCTTATTAAAACCTGCACATCCGTTTTCTCGTGGCTTTAACGTGACGCTAGTATAGGTACATGTGCTCACGCTGTAAATGCACACAGTTTGAGCTCACTTATATCCTGCTTCAGCAAGATGAATCCCTGAGCCTCATTAAGCTTCTCTAAACATCAGTGCAATAAAACTCTAATAAGGAACAAGGCTGGTAAAGGTTAATAACCACCCTTATTAATATTGGATTAAAATCCTGTAATGAAATCACAGAGCTGTGATCAATACACTGCTACATGTTGTATATCAGAAAAAATATGCATTGAATTCGGATCTATCCAAGCAGCTGTTCACAACTGAGCTGTTCAATGATTTCTTTTTTCATTCAGAAAGTAAATGTTAGTGTAAAGATTGGATGGATTTTCCCCCAAGATTACTTAGAGTATGCAAAATAACAAAAGGCCTGATTAAATTTTGGATAGAGAGAGAACTGTCCTGGCCGAATGTGGGTGTTTTATAATGCCCACGCTTTTCCTTGTAAGATGGTCAAACACATCACTTTTTCTGAAATTTTGCTCAGAAAATCCATTATAGCTTTGTACTTTGACATTGAACTGAACATATAGCAAGACTGATGTGAGCCCATATGCAATATATCTATGTGGACAACCAGTATTATTTGTAGTGTGTGCATTTTAACCTCATAAACTTGCTCAATAGCTTTATGCCTTAGTTTTGTCTAAGTCTTGTTCTACCTGTGTTTTGCACACTCTTAGTTCTGTCTCTGTACTCGCAACTTAGGTATAGCTGTATGTTTAGATGCTGTTCGAGGCCAGCACTGTGACAGTGTCAGGCATAATATAGCAGAACTAAGCAAATTTCTACAAAAATCTCCAAACTCATGCAGAAATCTAAAAATGGAACCTTAAATTTATTTATACAGTTTATCAGGAAAAATGTTGATTTGGGTGTTAATTACATTTGACATAGACTCTAACTGCATATGGTGCATTTTTGGTTCAAACTTGTTTTTTCTTCATTTAGTGATGTAAGTCACATCAAGTAAATTATTCGGAAATTTTACTAAAATCAGAGGTGTGATACTTTATAGTAATGTTATCGATGTAAACAAAAAAAAAAAAAAAACTTGAGTCATACAACTACTTATAAAGGTTTTTTTTTTTTTTTTCAAAAGGTTATTCAAGTACCTGAGTAGAAGGAGTTAGTTTCTACCCACTTCTGATTGTAACTAATAAGGAGCCAGACAAGAGTGGCTGTAAATTTGACCTTCTTAAATGTAAGAGACAAGACTTTGTTTTAGCTTATGAAGACATCGTATCCACTATACAAAAGGTTGGAGAGAGTTTGAATTGAATGTCTCGCCAGTCAAGTCTATTTTTAACTGCTGTGCAGGATTCTGCTTACAAAAGCTTTGCTGTGTCATGGTTTTTTCATTGGCAGCCAGTATGGCCAATCTCTACAGAGAAGAAGTAGAAAGCGTAGCAATTAGCTTCCACAAAGAGGGATAAGCACTGATGCAGTTACAGAGATAACATCTTAGTTTAAATCCAAATCCCAGTTAGAGTTCACAAAGAATAAAGCTTGTTCTTTTTAACAAGATCAGAAAATACTAGAAACAACTAACTAACAACTTAATGGCTGTTTTGGACAAATTTCACAATGCCGGTTGCTGGATCATGTGCTAAAACTTACCTTGATAAGGTAAGTGACTATCCTTTGTAAAAAGAGAGAAATAAAAATGAACAGACACATATTAACTATTTTCTTTAAAGGTGCAGTATTATGTATTTTTAAGGCGCAAGGTTTAATGCATCAAGATGCTATAAAAATGCTGCATATACCAAACATAACTTAAAAGAAATTTGACTTCGCAATTTAAAACCTTGAAATTGGGCCTCTGTTTCTTTAAGAAATGCAGAGTGTGTCATTGCATCAACCTTTCTCCATAAAGCCTCGAATAATGAATTTACCAGCATTGCACTGGCAAGTAGTTGGTATGATGAGGTATTCAAAGGTGCAGTTTCACCAGGTGTTGACTAATTGCTGCTGCTGCTCATCTGGAGGACCTGAACAGGGAAGGAAGCTCCAGGGAGATGTATGCAAGATGGTGCTCAGTGAGAGCAAGTGTTTATGCAACCACAAATGGTTGCCATGGGAGGTTCAAAGATTTCTTAAATACACATAAAAGAATCAAAGCAACATTCCAGGTATGTTTTTTTAATAAGGAAACAAGATATAAAGCTCAAGTATGTAAATTATACACAGTACAGCCTGTGTAAAACAACTTAGTCCATAATGTCACAATGTCTGAAGGAAAATAAAGAAATTCGAAGTCTGTTATTGCCCTCCAGTATTGTTTGAATCCTAAATACAATGAAAGGAATCTTGTCAGATTAAGACTCAACAGTACTAATGAAATACAACTAAAACATACACATTTTAAAGACCATCATGTCAAACTCTAATAGATAAACAGTTGCTCCTTTCACTCAGAAGTGGAGTTAAAAAAAACAGCAAAAACTCATTCCTATTACAGGAATACTTTGATTAAATATTCCTGTAATATTTGATTTGTAATATTTGATTGATATTAAAGGCACTTGGCCTTTAATATCAATCAAACATGTAAAAGAATGGCAAAAATTAACCTTGTCTGTCCTCCACTACCGGCAGGGGCAACTATAACGTGGTTAATAAAGAGTTAAAATGATAATGATTCTTGTTTTCTTTTACATTAATATATTTCCAGCAATTCAAACTGTGACTGAAACTTAAAATGCAATGATTCTTGTCTATGTTACAGAAGTAAGGGCAGAGATGGCTCTTATATAAGTCTACTTATGAGAATTATGAAGGTCAACTCTGTATCAGTATTCAGATAAGTAAGGAGCAGAGTGGAGGAAAGGCACTGGAAAGCAGGCAGGATCATATCTACATACAGAGCAGAAAGCCTGCAGCTTCCCTTCCCCAAGAAAGTTTTCAAACCCAACACATTTTTCACATTTGAGGGCAGGGATGCCAGGCAATGCAGCAAGGACTGACCAATCCAGAAATAATGCAGAAAAATCTGACTAATCAGCAAACATCAGTGGAGAATGGGCAGAGCAGAGAGATGACCCTGGCTGCTTAAAAGGGAATAAAAGAGGAGCTGCTCAGAGCAGAGATGTGTAATTAAATGGTCTGACAGAATTTTTTTTTTTTTTTTGTGGTCTAGAAAGTTTTTTTTTTTTTTGAAACTGCGGTGTAGCCTGATACTGATGACCAGCTTCCCCACTGATGAGAAATAATTGTTAAACAAGGCACTGTTCTAATTTGTGTTTTTAAATAACACACTTACATGTTAAGAAATTAGTGTACTGGCAACTTCTTGAGAGTTTAGAACAGCCTGTTCTTCTTACCTGTCTCAGGAGTTAAACTCTGTTACAAACTGCATTCCCTCCTCTGAGGGGCGTCAACTTTGACCTCCCATTCCATCTAAGAAGTCATTACCAACAGAACAGCAAGGTGCAATGAAGACCTCAGTGGCTTTCAGAGTGCTAATGACCCCACAAGAGGTTAAATGCTTGGAACCCCCCACCAGCTACGCCCCCACCAGCTATGCTGAATATCCTTCACATTCTCACTCACTCTGCAGTGGCAGTTATTGGAGAAAATTGTGGAGAAATTGTGGAATGGTGTGAAGATAAAGCATGGCTATTCTGGGTTACAAGACTCAGCACTCTGTCTGGTGCCACACAGAGTAGTATTTAGTAGGGCTTAGGCTCTATTTAATATAGTTATTATCTTGCCTTTTTACTCTACTAGAATTACAGTGTCCACTTTAAAAAGACCATGGACAAATACCCAAATAAAATTCAAAAAGAACATAAAGTGCAAAGCAGTTTTACATCTAGAATCCGTCATAGAGCTACAAACGTCTGAGCAGAGTAGTTGTTCTTCCTCTGAAATACATGAACATCTTCATATGACTTCCCCAGTATATATTCAAAGAAACATTTAATCCACAATATAAAACAGTAAGCTATTTGTACATCCAGTGACTGTACCACAAATATAAAAATAAGATTAAATGTCTGAACCTGGGTGTTTGAATTTTGCAAAAAAATAAAAAAGATTATCCAAGAAGAGATGGGGAGAGATGGGTTTTCTGTAATAACATCAACAAAGCTTTTTTTAAATAAATAAATAAATTCTTACAGCCTGAAGAAAATGGCACTAATATCGCTGCCTCTCATGCCTAATGCTGCATTTTGTGCAATCCCCTGAGCTGCTACATTGAGTTTGTATGTCTTATTCACACAAAGTCATTTTCTTCAATCAAGACATGAATGTAATGCACAATAAATAAAAAAAAATTCATAAAAATGACAATGTGTATCTATTTTTTATTTATTTTTTATTGTGCCACTCCAAAGTTTTTACTGGCCAGGTCTGTCCAACCATATGAAAATTTACTGCCGCCTCTTTACTGTCCTTGGACATTGTGGATCCCATTTTGATGTCATTACCAAGATTCATCTCACAATAAGGATTTATGTCTGGAGCAGACACATTTGCTTTGTTTTGATGCTGAAACTGGGTTTGGCCAGAGGAGACCCATTGTTATTGGTAATTCAGAATTCATCTCAATAAATTACTTGAGCATCAACTGTCATTTCATTTTATGTTTTCCTAACCTGCATAAAATATGTTCACATAGTTCTCATTACCATAATACTTTGTATTTTTCAAATATTAGAATTTAAGTGCAAGGTGTAATTTTCATGACACTAAAAAGGCATTTATCGCAAGGTAATTGGTGATTCAGTTATAAGTTGTGTAGCTCTAAGCGATGCCTCATTTTATGAATTCAAATTAGAGTCAACTGGAGTTTTAAGTTTATATATTAATGCTCACAAATTCAAATTCTGGAACGAATTAAGATTTATTCTTATTTAAGAATGTACATGCTTAAGATATTGAGGCCAGAGAAAATGCATAATACAGTTGGTGTGAACAGAAAATATTGGGAGAGTAAATTAAATGTGTGATATTCCACAAAACACAAAAAAATAGAACTGCTATGTGAACATTTTATCACAGAGACCAATTATAAGTGTGTATGAAACTCAAAGAAAAAAGTACGCTCACTGTGTGTGACTGTGTTAATTCTGACCTTGCAGTCAGCATTTTAAAATGCAAAAAGATTTTCGGTCAAAAAAACAGAAAATATGAACTAGATTTCTTTTTTCTTCTTTCATCTGACAACACTTTAAAAACTTCATCCTGGCTTTAAGCCTGGCGATTTGGTGGGTTACTCAAATGATCTAAAAATTAAAAACTCAAATAGGTTGTAAACACAATAATTGTGCTAACAAAGTATGATTCTTTTAATAATTTTCTCAGTTTGCCAAGCTTGTACTCTAATGAACAAAAAATACAATAAATGACAGAATAATCCTCTGTGCCTCTGCCTTCCTCCTTCTGTGATGACAGCTGTTACTCACAAGGTCTGTCTGCTACTAATTGTAAGGTACCTTTTTTCTATTTCATTTTGTTTCGAACATGTCTTTTAGTGATTTGATGAAAATGATTTCCCGCATGTTTTGTATCTTTAAAGTTAATTTATTTGGGTTAGTTTATTACTTTAAAATGTATTTTTATATACCTGTCAGTTTTCTAATAAATCATATGTTTTTGTTTTTTGCTTGAGCGTTTAGTTAATAAAATATAAACTAGCTCTGTTAAATACAGATATGATGCTACATCAGCACTAATAATTTTCTTTGAGTTTTACGTGTTGATAATTAAGATTAGTTTTTAATCAAATAGTTTACTGATTGCAATGATTTATTAGAGATCCGGTGCTTATTTTTGTTCTAGTCTACTTATTCTACTTATGATTAGTCCCAAATAGACCTCTGTTCTCTCAGGTTTAAGACAAAAACTTACCAGTGAATATATCAGGTACATTTTGTTTACTTGTAAACCCACTTTTGGCGTCTCAACTGACTTAATTCTTAATGGCACAGATTCAAGTTGTGTAAAAATTTCTTTGAGATTATGATCCATATTAACCTGAGTACATCATCCAGTTACCACAGATTTTTGTTAATGCACGTCCATTTAGCATATCTTCCATTTGGGGGCACACTGTGGTCATAAAGGGTTTTATATATTGCGAACAACCCTGAGGCAGATTCTCTGATTTACATTAAATATGGAAGTTCTTAGGTGTTGTGTACTCAACAAAATTTCATTTAACAGACCTTCCTTTATAAGGAGTAGATATTGAGGATATTGAATTCTGTTTTGTACTTTTTATTTACTTGAATTGGTCTGCCAAACACTGATGTCAACAAGGCATTTTGATCGGCTCAACAGTTGAGCTGCAAAAAGCCAAGAGGTTGCAGTATGAAAAAATCCTAGTAGATCAGTAGTTTTCTGAAATATTCAGTCCAGTTTTCTGGCAGCAACAACCACATTAATTTAAAAGTGAATTTAATTAATCTTCTTCTCCACTCTGATCCTGGTTTGAACTTCAACAAGTTGTTTTCACCATGACATAAGGCCAAAATGAACTGAGTTGCAATTAGCCGATTTGCTGTTGGTGTTAACAGTCAGTGGGACATGTACTGCATGTCTAATGAAGTGGCCTCTGACTGCAGTTTGGCATACATAGTAGTTTGAGTAATCATGATTGGAAGTGGACAATCACCAGGAATTTCATCAAAGATGTTCTATGTAGCTTTTAGAAAATATAAAAATAATATAATTATGACAGACTAAATTATCTTTCTTTTATTGCCATTGGTGAACATAAACCAATCATGTCAACAGAGAGCAAATGGAAAAGGTAGAAAAAGGGATGAAAGTTTTCAAGTTCATTGTTTGACCTTCCCTTAAAAGTACTCTAGTTATTGAGTCATTATAACAAGGTCTATGCTAAACTTGTCAAGGGTTTCTATAGTTTCAGTTACACATAAAACTTGCTTTTTATTAGTTCTGATAAAGCGTCAGATGATCAAAACGTTCTATGGATCAACCAGGAGTACAAAGCTCGATAACTGACAAGATGCATTCGCTTTTGATTGGACTGTTGCAGCTTGTGTGCTCCTGCAAGAATCCAGCTGGTTTTCAAGATAACTACTCTTCTTTTTGTGCTTGTGATTCACATTCCTTTTCATTTAAGTGTAAGAAAATTGCCTCATACACAACTTTGTCATAAAATATGCACACAGCTCTGTTTCATAAAAAATACCAGGTGTAAGAGCAGAGCAAAGTGAACTTTTGAAGACCCTTTCTGAAAATGCTAATTTCCAGACTTTTAACCCAAGCTCAAAAGCATGTTTTTGTGAGCTTCTGTCAATTACTGTGCGGCTCATTTTCTTTCCACCTATTTCTGTTGGTGTGTAGTAAAGATGTAAGGTTTCCCCCTTTTCATGCTTGTGCCAGGGAAAGGTAGGAAAAAAATTAATGGCATTTATTTTTGCTTTATTTGAAAAACAACTTCTAGACACTTGCAAATTGCTAGTGCTTGGTAATTCTCCACATTAAAAGAAAAAAGTCTTAATTGGCTTCAATGTACTTGCTGTGCCATTGTTCTTTTATTGGACCCTCTTACTTACCCCCACATTTAACACCCACCCTCTGCCTCCTGTCAGCTATCTGCATTCTCAGGAACTGCCCCACTAGATAGACTGGAAAGCGTGTATCTCCCAAAGTATATTCATTTCCATTCTCACGTGTTCTAATGTCAAACATGCAAACTCATGTAGCCACATTTTACACCTTCCATAGCTCCTTCTTTAAACAAAATGAGATTTTATCCCTGACAGTGCTTTATTCTGATCAACAGAAAATGTTGATGACGCTAGCTGACTCAGCCCAAAGGTAAAAATCTTTATTGGGCTAATTATGTCCTTCACTGTCTGTTAAAGACTTTTATCTTTCGCACATCTCTGTACCCATCTGATCTAAACTTATCTGCAGGGTCCATCTCAAGGTGATTGCTGAGATAATCTTTGCCATGGAGTTTAAAGGAACACAATTGTCTGAGTAAGCAGGAAGGGTGTCTTTTTTCCCTTCAGTCAAACCTGTCAAAAGTCAGACAATTGTGTTACTGCTGTTAGAAGGTGTTTGCACATGGGTGTTTGCAAATCTCCTTGTATTGTTGCCATCTGTCGAGGTAACTTTCAATTGGTGCAAAATGGGATTTTGTAACTGCAGGCCATCACACAACAAACAAAACAGACACAAATGGAGGCGCACACAATGAAGCTAAACAGAGGCACCATTGGCTCGTTGAAATCCCAGTCGATTGGCTTTGTAACAGGATAAACATTTTTATTCAGCACCACTTGCAGCTGTGTTTGAGTTGGTTTTATAGTGTTCACACACTTTTTTTGTTAACATTGAATTTTTTTACATTGGGAACACCTCAGGGACCCAGATGTCTCTTCTAAGCTTTTGCAAACATTTCCCCAAAAAGCAAGTACAGCGATCAAATTGATGAGGCAATTTGACTGCATGTTGACACTGCAATGAGTTTCCATTTCAGAGAGCTCAGCACAAGAGGCAAGCTGACAAGTGGTGGAAAGGATGTGTGCAAGCCAAGGTAAAGATACCCCTGGCCTCACTGTAGGCCAACAATCTGGCAGGACTGGCACATAAAGTCTGCTCACTAATAACACAAATCAAGTTAGCATCTTCTATTTAAGAAGTGGAGTTCTGAAAACTCAGTCACAATTTTCACACCAAACTTTTAGGCCACTAATTGACTCTGTCTAGCGGAAAGCACCCATACGGATGAAACAGTACAAGGTCTGAGGCGTGTAGGGGTTAGTTTAGTTGGGTCTTCAACTGTTGCAAGGGTGCTTATTATTGCCAAAGATCTTTACTTTGGTTTCATTTGTACAAAGAAGATTGCTCCAGAGGTCTTGTGGTTAATTCACATTTTAGATTTGAAACTTAGGTTGAACTACCTTTCACAGTTGTTTCCTGACGATCCAGAACTGTTCAGTCATGGACTTTAAAGGTTAACATGGTTACTGAGGCTTAAAGTCTTAGTTAGAGCTATTAGACTATTTTTCATTTCTGTGACATAGTCCAACCTTGAGGTGAATGTATCAGGATGCTCATGTTGAATAATGGATTTGGATATGGCCACCACAGCTCGATGGGTATTAATAGTTGACTGTCTGGAGTTTGTGTTATTGTCTTTTCTACCAGGCATTGTGTTCACCAGACGCTCATGAAAGTGGGTAAATATGCTGATGACCAGTCAGTCAAGTACATTTTCTTAGCAGTAACAGGCAGTTGCTTTCCCTTTAAAATCTTATGAAAGCAGCAATGGTTTTCTTAGGTGTTGACAGGCTTTTGATTTCCAACCGCTATTTCTGGAGGGCTACTATGAGGCTTGCATGGTAGATTAATCTACCATTAAGTCACAATATGTATAAAGTACAGAGTAAATAACCTAAACTGGTCTTTAATAGAGATCTGTGCCATAAATGGTTGCATCTATGCTAATCTTAAAATGCCAGCCCACCATGCACAGAGCAAAACCTACAATGTTGGCATTATTTTCATGTATTCTATAGTGAATCTTTTTGTACACAAAAAAAAAAAAATTGAAAGTTTAAACTTGAAGTCGAAGATGAGTGGAAGAGGACGAACTGAGGACCTTAAACCCAGTAGGAAGGTAAAACCCAATTTGAAGAATTAATTTGGCTTTTAGCCTACTTTTAGACATTAGAATTTTTATTACTGTACTTTGCATATTAGCTTAGACCTTTAACATGTGTGAAAAACTCAACAGGGTGAAGAGCAAACGATAAAAACGAATTAATATATTTTGCATGGACTGAAATAAAACATCAAGTTCAGGCAAGGAGATCCAACATAATGAATTTGAGAGAACTAAAACAAGACAAGTTATTTGCAGTTCCCCTTTTGCTCTTTTGCTTTAAGGAAGAAAAGTCAAGGCTTTTATAAATTCTTTACATATTCACATATCCACTAAACAAGCCAATTTCTTATTTACACTGAGAAACCAAAGACCTTCCAGATAAAAGAAAATTACAAGTGTTTGAGACTTCTACCATTCATTTCAAAATAAAAGTATCAACTGTAGATACATGTTGCCAGGCTTTCACATTCAGAGCTCATGATAGTTTCTTTGGCTTAGCTAGGCAGACAAATCTTCATGCTGACAACAAATAGCTTAAATCTCCAAAGACAGACTCAACTTTTACAAGACATAATGTGCCTTATTATCATACAATTGACTCCTCCAGGATTCAATATTCATTTATTTTTACTAACTTTTTAAGATTCTTCTGTTCAGTGTATTTTACACATCCTATATCAGAAACAATATTTAAATATTTATAATCAAGAAAACATTTTTACCATATTGCAATTGTTTACTGTTCCTTTATAATACTCGTCACATTATTGCACAGCCGCCTTGCATTTCAATGGCAGATAATGCTCCAGCACACTGTTACATATTCAATATGATCATCAGCTAAGCCAGGCTGATGCAAATTTTATTGTATGCAAAATGCATTCAACTACATGTGTGCCACTGCAACAGCATGAACACAACTGCTACTCAAAATTAGCAAAAATGACCCAATGATAAGCTTACTTTGCCTTAAATGCTGATTAATTTGGTTAGAAAATATCTGACCACTTAAACACTGAAGCATTGAAATTTCATTCAGTTGATCCCTTAGTATGAAAAAATGATTAAATAAGACTGACATCACAGCAGCACCGTTGTCCAAGTCCATTTTAATACTGAATATCTGTTTTCCCAACACACATGCACTGTTCAAAGTTAGAGCATCCTGACAGAAGTGCACCTACTTCAAAGATCTGGAATGACTTGATGTTCCACAAAATTTAACTAATTTCCTAACCTCTTACATGTGTTTTTCAATATGCCAGCATACATGGCAAAATAGGAAACAGCCTGACAGCAGCTTTTGTGTAACTGCCATGTGAGAATCCCCATAACAAATCTGTCACAAAATATCACAAAAAATATGCACTGAGGCTTTAAAGGCCCATCACTAAAATCAATGGTGGCAGGTTTTAGTTATGATCTCACATTTTCCCAAGATAGCAGCAGTTTCAAGTTGTAGAAATAGAAAATAGCAGTTGGAGCTGGCAGAGCAAGATACATCAATAGACAACCTATAGGAAGTTGCCCAAATACCTATTAAATTCAAAGTGCAAAGAAAAAAATCTGTGTGCAGGGGGAAGCAACTTTATCCAAAAAATAATAATCATTTCCATCGTTTTAAGTCTATTCACGACCCTAAATACATGCATAGTCTTATATGTCACCTCGTTTGAAACATTTAGGGATTAATTTTTCTGAGCAAGGACCTTTTCACCATTGCCTTCTGTTTGTCGTTTGTTCTGCGCTCTGATACAACGTTTTCCCATGATAATATTCTCTCTGAGTTGGAGAATGTCGTGACAAATTCAAAGACTTGGGTTGCGTGGGAAGCCACGCTTGCATGCAAATATTCTTTGCAGCATCATCTAGTACTTCAGTACCAGATAGCAGATCAAAGGTAATATCAGAGCAGTTCCTTTGCAAAAATACCAAACAATTTTACAATGAAGCTCATAATGTAGTGATATTTCAATACCCTGAAAAATGTGGTCATTAGCTGTGTTGCCACAGAAACGGCAATTTGCTGTCATAATTTGCCTTTCATCATTAACACCACTTGTCAAAATGTCTAAATTAGTTAGAGATGTAGTCTTGATTGACCAAAGAAAATTACTCTTCACTTGAGAAGAGATAATGCTTTATTATGGTGTTGTCGACTTCCTGTAACTTTGCATTTCTTCTCATGGCTGAAAAATATATCAGATTTGCTTGTTAGCCTATGTTTTCATAATCCCCCACAGTCACTGTTCCTCATTGTCTTTTCTCTCATTTGAAAGATTGTGGGTTTATTTGTGCAGCATTCTTTGTGGGAGTTTTATTCAGCTGCTTGTGTCGTGCCTTAGCTACATTATCTTCATAATAGAGTTTGATAGTGCTGCAAGTCAAACAAATTGTTTGGGAACAGCTTGTCTCTAACAGTCTGTTGTGCCTCAGTGTTTTAGATCACAATGTGTTAAAATGTATTGGCTGTTCAGGAGGTGATTATGTACCTAATGACGTTATCAAACTTCTAACTTCATTCCTAATTTGTTTTATCCCAAGAAGCATTGACGTTATTTACTCAATACAAGTGGAACAAGATTACCTAAAAAATTGCTGAGCAAAAATGTGATTTTTAGGCTAAATGTATCTTGCAAATGTTTTAATTTGATACTAAGTGGGTTAAGAAGGCACAAGCATCCAAATAAAAAGTCCATGTTTTAGCAGATTGACTGCTGGCTGCACTAATTTAAAATATTGCACAGTTACTCTTACTGTTTATTAATCCCTACCGAAGGCTGATGTCCAGAAGCATCCAGTTACTGAATGTGAACAAAGATACAGCTGTTCAACCTTCAGCTGTTCTGGTTGAATTCGCAGCTAATGATGTGGTTGATGTGTAGATCATGGGTACATGTGTTGTAAAATCAACGATGCTTTGTCCACAGCATCTTTCCTGTAACTTTACTTGAATGGTTCTGTTGTAAAATTAACAGTGCAGCACCCTAGATATTGACCAGATGTGCTTCAACAAATGATAAAGGTTTCAGAGCAAGAGGATTTATTACATTTGTTTTGGGCCTTATTTTAGTACTTTTATGTCTTTGCATTGAAGAAGCACTTGCCAATTATCTTGTATGCAGGAATGTAACTATACACACACAATACAGTATATTCTCAAAAATAAGATATGTGATTTTATTCATATTTTCTGGAAAAATCTAATTCTTAACCTCTCCTGCCGTTTTCACTTTGATAAACTGCATTAAAAAAAGTAGTCTGCAGCCATATTCCAGTAAAGAGTTGGCTAGTACATGTACTATGTATTCTTCTGCTTATCTATTTTTAACGTGGTCCTCTTGCCAAAAACAATTATATGTGTATCTTATTTGTGTTTTCACAAACAGAATAAATGTTTCATGAAACCAAATCTTAATCTGTGTTTTTAAAAATGTCCAGTGGAGAGAGTATTGTGCAATGAGTGGAACTCACTTTTTTGAGAACATTGACTTGAATAATAATGCAAGTGCAGCTCATTCAACACTGCTCTTTATGAGTCAACAAATTTGTGACCTATTTATTTTTAAAGATCGAAACCTTTATGAACAAAGGAGTCCCTCAAGGACAAGAGCTTGGAGGGAAAATATATGTCCGCTTGTACTAAGAAGTTGTCACATTTGATTAAATGTTTTGTTTTAGATAATTTAGGTAACACACATCAAAATGACAATGCTGGTCAGAACTGGAGCAAAAATAAGAACTTTAATGTCTGACTGTGGCTTGAATACTATTTTTAATTGTTTTATTCAGGTTCTGTTCGACTGGGCTATTTACTGAAAGCTTTTCAATCTATAGTGTTTTAAGTCTTTGCTTTTGGTCAAAGATAGGTTTTTCTGTCTTTTTCATCCAACTTAAAAAAATGACATGTAAATTTTTACAATTTGAATTCAAATTTAAAATGTACACCTTGCTAACAATATTTCTAATACTATGACCTACATGTTTAAACACAATTGAAAAAGAAAAATTTTAAAAATTATGATCTTTAAATTTGTGTGCTAATTTTTTTCTGAGATTGAATTAAATCAATTAAACAATTTAATTCACATTTATTCTATTAGGTTTATTCTATTAAACCTATTAGAATAAGAAAATTTATTCCCAATTTGTATGAATCAAAAGGACAATTTTCAAAGAAAGTGTTAGATTTTCCCTCTAAAGAAGAAATCCAGAATTTGAACGCAGCTTTAGCACACTGACAGATCTGAAACAGGGTTAATTGGTGAATCTCCTACAGGTCGCAGGTGGTTTGGAACAACTATTACATGTTCTGTTACAAAATGAAGAGTCAAGTAAGTGCTTGAAATCTATAAAACCTAATGTCATTTGATTGAACCATAAGACCTACCAGAAACAGATGTGTTGGAAGTACTATATGTGAGCTATCAGAAACTCGACACAAATAGACATAACCTCTGTTCAAGGTAAAGAAGCTTTGAAATTTACAGTGCTGTGTGAGTCACGCTTTTAAGTCAACAGCGGAGCTGAATCAGCCTGAACAAGGCTCCACTTCAGTCTTTAAGCTGTTGTTGAAAGTTGCTTTGCAGACTATTTTAAAACTGGAGATGGAATATTATGCATTACAAGACACAATTGTTCAAATAGTATCTATCATCCACAGAGAGGCATAATTTTTTTTATCTAGTTAGGAGCAAAAAAAGAACAGTAATTCTCATAATTTATAGCCACAGAGGATAAGGCAATAAAATTGCTACCATTAAATGAGGTTTTTAGAGATGAAATTAGTTTTCATGCAATTATGAGTCTCCACTAATTCTTGACACACTGGCACAAAGCATGGAGAGGAGGAGGTGGAGTGCGTCAGCGCAGGGGCACATTCACACACACGCCCACGCACGCATACACCTCTGTTTTCACACACACACTCACACACACGCACGTTTGAACACCCTTCTGCAGGCATGATTGAGTGTCGACGGTCTTGTTAGTACCTTGTCGTCACAGGAGAATGTAGTTAATTAAAAGTGCATGTGATGTTTATTAAGTTTGCTAGCAAGACATCCGCCCACACTTTCTCAATTCTTTTTTCTTAACTTCATTAGCTGTAGCCAACACGTACATCTCCACAAACTCACTGTGGATGATTGCTTTTTCACAAGCTTTGTGTGAGCAGACTTTCGCACAACCTTAAAAAGGGAAGAATTTCATATCCATCAAAATAATCATATTCTCATTTTAGCAGTTAAAATCTATGCCGTGTGCGTCCACGTGTGTTTATGGGTGCTTGGGTGTGTGCGTCTCATGTGCACGAGAGTAAAAGGTCCTTTGATTGAGGATGTCAAAGGTGGCTGCCCACGCAGCAATTAGAGGTGCCAGGAGAGTGAATGAATGTAGTGTAATTGTGGTTTTAGTGAAGGAGTTTTTAATAGAGGTGCAGAGACAGATGGCATGCATTCATTACGACACGATAGCTTAACACATCTGATAGTGACGCTTCTTTCCATTTATTCCTCTAAATACAGCTTTTTTTTGTCAAAGAATTCAGGAACTGTATAAAACCTATGCCACCCTTTATCGGACATGTTTCTTTTTTCTCCCCACTGATTACGGACAAAATTATTAAATATCCTGGTATGGTGGTTTTTTCGCTGAGAAAAACTCAAGCCTAGTTCAGTGTGAGAATTGGTGAATGCATTTACTGCTTTGGAGGGGAATATCTTTCTCAAAAAGAAAAGTTCTGCTCCAGTCCAGACCTTTAAGACCTAGCTGAAGGAGCTGAAATATTAAAAATGCATCTTATCATCAGAACTCCTGAAATATATGATATTTCGTCCCTTTCCCACCAGCCCAGCCACCCCCATGCTCCAGTTTCTTTTCAGAAGAGATTGAAAAGTCTCTTAGAGTCTTCCTTCTCATTTCTATGGCTGTCAGGGATCTCAATGGAGGAGGGAAAGAAAAGAGAGAGAATATTGCTAAGAGGAGGGAATATAGATCAAACACTTTATAATGTAGTCCAATGAAACTAGGAACTCTAAACGCCATTACTGGCAATGACATGCTGCCAAATCACCATCAAAACCTTCTCCATCTGCTTTTGAGGAAATTGACTTCATCTTCTTTTTTTTTTTTTTTTTAGACAAAAGAGGTTTTTGACAGTCGCAGGGTGGGGCTGAAGAAAAAAAAATCTGCTCAGAAATATATAAAAAAATTTCAGAAGAGGGGGAGGAGGCTCTAGATAAGAGGAGAAGATGAGCAGTAATTGTGTCTATTATAGCAGAGTCGAGAAAAGACAAGAAACGGTGAGAAGGGAGAAGGCAGGGAGGAGAGATATTAAAGTCAAGCCATACAGCTTTTAAAGGTCACCTGTGATATCTATGCAGCTGTATTAGTCTTTAACCGATACACACAGACTTGAAAATGAGCCAAGACCAAATTTTTTTTTTTTTTGTTTCTTTTAATGCTTTGTGCCATCAAGTGTTCATATATGGTGACAAGTCATTTGAATTTATAATGTGCTGGAAATCTAGCGCTTACAGTGCCTTGTAAAAGTCTTCACACCTCTTCAATCTTTATCGCATTTGTTACATTATAGCCTTGGCAGCTTAATGTGATAGACAGACACAATGTACCAAACTATTGGTCTGGAAACAGAACACAATACATGATTTAGAACATTTTTGGTGGAAAATGATGGAAAAAAACCAGGTAACACAGAAAACAAATCAGGGATACTGTAAAGATGGAAATTTTAGACATCTTTTTAAACAATATCCCAAGGTTTGACTCCGATACCATGTATTTCAAGTGTCCACCAAAAATTCAAGCTGTCCAGTCAATAAAATCTAAAGTGCCAATTGTGGGTCATATCATATGTAGGTCTGCAAAGGATTATGGTGAATGTGATGATTGGCCAACATGCAGGGCTCTACTTCAGGCGGAAAATTACCACACTACATGCAAAGTCATTGGAGACGTTTTCTCTACTGAGCCACAGTCTAAATATTGAGTGAGAAAGATTGCATACAAATGGACAACACACGTTTCAGAATTCTGTGTACAATTTAACAAAAAAGCTCTAACACTTCCCTCCGAGGTGGGATTTTCTGTTGGATTGTTGCATAAAATCCCAAAGAAATACCTATAAATTTTTAGTCTAGATGTGAAAAAAAACATGAAAATGTCAGTGGGTAAGGAGGCCTTTTGCAGGCCACTACAAAAAGCACAAATTTCTCTCTACACAGAAAGGAACAAAGGAAAATGAGCATCTGTCTCAGAGGTAACACCTGCCTCTGACCTATTTGTATCTCTCATCTCTATCAGCTTGTATCTCTGATACATGGATGCATACGTGGCTAACCTGCTTTCACCTCTGTTTAGCTTTTATTTTTTTTCCTGTGCTTTCCTCTCCCCATCTTTTACCAGTCCTTTCAATCAGATCACCCAAAGGACATTTATAAGCATCTCTTTTCTCTTGCTTCTTATCTGTTCTCCCTCCCTGCCTTCTGGAAAGATCTCTCATCTTTCTCATCTTTTCTGAGTCATCAGCATTCCTCCACCAGTTTCATGTTGCCCTTTTCTAATTTGTTTCAAAGAAGTCTCACATTCTCATTTATTAGCCTTCTTGCCTTTGTACTCTTCCATCTTTTTTCTCCATTTTATTGCTCCTCAAATGTTTCCCTCCTACTGTCTGTTTCCATCTATTCCCTTTTAAATGTTAGTCTTCATTCAGCCACCATTCCTCCCCACTTTTCTCTTTCCCGAGCTTTGCTATCCTTGTCAAACTTTAATCACAACACCGCTCATTTTCAGTTAACTTTATCCTCTGTCCTGATTCTCCACTCTCTTTACTGCTTCTCTTTCACCTGCTGCTATACAGTTGGTGCAGCTGTCTGTGAGATAAGCCACCCCAGCGTAGAGCCATCAGGCTCCTGACAAGATACAACTCGATGTGTTTAGGCATGACCCACAGTCAGGCAGCCATTGAACCTGTCAGAGAGCCACTGGCAGCTTGGGGCACAAGATGGCTGCCAGGCAAACCATGCAGGAGTTAAAGGATCGAATGAAGCATAAAATGTTGTTTGGACTCGCTGGGGAGGTTTGACCTTGTCCAGTTCGAGTAGGCTGTCAGGAGTTGTTGGTTAGATAAGTTTGACTAGGGGCCAAACACAGAAAGTCACTGACAGTAACCAGGCACCAACATTAGATCCATATCTGAGACCTTGCTCACTTATACACACCAACAGAAAAAAAAAGAAGAGACTCCATTAAAGGATTTAACAGATCATGTCCCAGAACCACAAAAATGACAAGGCTTGTCCACAAAATTACTTGTGCATACCATTTCAAGTTAGAAGCCAACATCATTCTCAACGGGGGGAAACACCCACACATCTTATGCTTGCTCCTAAGTACCTTAGCAGCCCACCCACTCTGCATTGCGCGGATTCACAGAGGAGTCCCGATGGACCTGATTGTGTTGCATTTGTCTTGTACTTGGGCCTGTGGCTCTTACCAATTAGCAGAGCAGAAGACAGAGATTTAAAACATGATGACAACAGAGTGTTTTTTCATGCTACAAGTCACACAGGCCCCACAAGCAAAGATCACAAGTAATCAGATCAGATTAATGTGCCAACACAGGCCAGATGACACATATACATCAACAACCTCTGCTTGTTAATTGGGACAAATGTTGATTGTTGTTTCTCAAGATTTCAGAATGAAAGGTTTGAGACTGGAAGCAGTTGAGGACAAGTATTAGGTGCTGAATGGACAAAAGTACACATCTTTTGAGGCACAAAATACATGTATGAGGTAGTTTATGGTGTACATATGTTGCTAAATATGAATAACAGAAAAACAGTATTACGTTGATGTCAGCAATCTATGTCATTAAATTAAACTAATGCTTGATAGATATAGTTGTGTGTTTGTGTAAAAAAACACAACTACATCCAAAATCACATCCAACTATATATATATATATATATATATATATATATATGTTTTCTTTTTTTTTTTAGTTGTCCTCTGCAGTAGCCATACGGAGTGACACATAAACCGTTTTCTTTTAGCCACTGGCCTCTATACCTGACAACAACCTATATTTCTCTTGCTATCACAATTGCTGAACAGCAAAGTAAATCAAATTTGCCAAAGTCACTGTAGAGAACTGCAAAGAAGAGTGATGTCTTGGACTCACTAAGTCTTCTTTACATCCACTGTATCCTATCTACTTACCTGCTGGATGTTTGAAAAATGTCTGCCAGCAAAATCTTTCTGTTGTTCCATCACAATTAAAACACAGTGGATGTGAATGTCCTGTGTTCAGTCCATGGTCTTCGGTCATTTGCTGCATGTCTTCCCCTTTTCTTTTCATTATCTTTCATGTTAAATTATTGTCAAATAAAGGCCACTAGTTCCAATAAATCTTAAAAAAAAAAATGATGCATGAGTCTACGAAGATGTTAAAGGAGAACCAGTGAGCAACTGGAGGTTTCAATGTTATGTTAAAATGGTGTCCAAAAGCAAGTCATAGTTATTCAACTTGTGCAAGTTTATCTTAGCTGGAAATGTCAGACAGGTTACGCTACAGATGGTTGTTTAGTGCCAAAAACCATAATTCTTCCTCCCATCATAAATAGGTTTATTGGTTTTAGAGCATACAGATCAGGATGTATACTTTTCAAAAATGCAGCTGGGGCTTCAGAAACAAAGTGTGTGACAACTTAGAAAATGCAAGGCCTATCAAAGGGATTACAGTATTAATGAACACAGAGATGAAAATTTAAGGATTATTTTTACATCTATTAACCTTTTTATCAGTTGGGAGTCTTTTTACGTTCTTTTTCCCATGTTGGAAGCAACAGGTTTATAGTAAAGACCTTTTAAAGGGAGGTAATCTGTCATTTACCATATAGTTAGTTACTCAATCCTACATGAATGCAAATTGCTGTTTTTAAGTACTGCTTCACTGTTGTTTGGGATTTATGACGGCTGACAAACACCAGCTGTGTATATCCTCATGAAATAAAAACTAATTATTTTGTGTGCACCGCTGGTTTTACTGCATGGATTTACAGCTTTTCTTATGCAAAGTTTCATAAATGAGAGCTCAGGTCAGCGATCTTAGTCTCGCTTTGCTTATTTCAATTGTGCACCTAAACTGTTAAATTACTTTTGTGTCACAAATCCTTCTTTTCAAGAACCTTTTTCTCTGCTTTCAAAGTACTGTGGAAAAGAAACTGGAGTCTAATTCAGAGTTTGAAGCATTTTAACCTTTTCTATTTCAGAATTTATTTATCATGAGGAGGAGGCAAATTATAAAAATCCAACTGTCTCACTCTGACTATCTCTACAAAGCAAAGGTTAAATATTTCCTTTATTGAAGTAAAAGTTATAAAGCATGTGAACAAAGCAGAGCAACTTTAAGGCATACTTATATTGGAAGTACATATTGTCCATACTCAAGAAGGGTTTTTGTACAGGTACATCTTAAAAAATTACTATATCAGGAAGAAGTTTGATATTTTTTGTCAGTCATTGCAGAATTTGAAACTCATATTGGGCAGATTCATTACAAATAAATGAAATATTTCAACCATTTCTTCTGTTTTATTATTATGGATTTAAAAAAAAAACAAAAACCTAACAAACAATCAGTGTTCAAGAAAATTAATTGTGTAAATAAGTTAAATATCGGAAACTTGTGATGTCACACACTACTCAGCATTCAAAACACCTGCAAAGGTTCTCTAAGCCTCTAAAAGGTCTCAGTCTGGGTCACGAGGCTACAAAACCATGGGGAAAACTGCTGACTGAACAGATGTGCAGAAGACAGCCATTGAACCAGAGGCTTATCATCTCAATGTCATGTTGCCTTGATGCAGTAGCTCAAGCCAAAGGAGGCCTGTCTGCATACTGAATCCATAGACGTGAATATATTTTTCAGATGGTTGACATTTTTCTTTACACTATCCTTTTTTTATATACAATATCCTTTGTATATCCTTCCCCGAGACACTGCATTTTCAGTTTTAATCACTTGTGAACCATAATCATCAAAATTATAAAAAAAATTTAATTACAATAAAGTAAGGTTTAAGGCTTAAAGTATACTGTCTTACATTTAGTTTAATGCAAAGTGCTATATATCAAATTGGGTTGATCATGGATGTAGCACAGTTATAGTATAATCCAAATGAGTCACCTGTGCAATAAAAAAATGTTTTAACACAATAACCAATCAGCATTTCATGGCAAGAACTCAACACATTCAGGAATCTAGCTGAAGATGACTTACTTTGTGGTAACTGTGAGGATAAAATGCTTTACTGATGTCAGAGGAGAATAGACAGCTGGTGGAGGATAATAGTTTGAATAAATATGCAAAGTTTCATAAAACTTTCCTTTGCTGCAGAAAGGAAGGCAGAGTAGTGTCTCTGAATGCACAACCACAAAGCAGATGTGCTACAGCAGCAGAAGACCACAATGGGTGCTCGTGCGATCAGCTAAGAACAGGTAAATACAGCTGACATCCTACAGCCTCGCCAAACTGGGCAATGACAGTTTGCAAAAAGTTGACTTGATTAAAAAGTGAGGATTTCAGCTGTGAAATCCAAACATTCAGGTTATGCTTTGACCTAAACAACATAAATCTTGGAAAAATCCCGCCATGCATCAAAAGTGCAGACTGCTGGCGGTAAAGTAGTATCAGTGGCTCTCAAAAATATATTTCTACAGATTTCTATTTTGAAGTTGGAGATAAGGGTATTTTTTCCCCAGTTACTATTTGCTAAATGTTAACATAGCCTGTATGAGGGGTGGGGCTTTTGAAGAGGAATATTGGTCATTCTGGTAAAAATGAATTTGATGTGTGTTTTTGCTTGTCAGATGTTGTTCATGCAAGTGCACTGAGATTTGTCATGAGCTGGATAAAAGTAAACACCAAACCCCAGAAGTCAATACACCTTTTTTGTCCATGTAAACGCTCAGGCACAGATCTACTTCATATTTATGCATGAATCCATTTCTGTCTGTTCATCATTTATTTATGCATTTAAATAACCGAAAACTAAAGAGTTGGCTGAAGCAGAGCTTCCCATGATACGCTTCTGCTGACTGTCCCAAATGCTTTGTCAACAAATATGGGCTAGAGAAGTATCTTGCTTCTTGCCCTGACTTAGAAATAGCTTGCAGAAAGATTTCTGATTTTAAAAAAACACATTTTCCTCTCAAAGTTCAAAGCTTTTGGTACAAGAAAACACAGAAAATGATTCTTTTGGGAGTTATTCAAGCTTTGAATTACTGACTGTTTTGTTTGGACCATATGCAACACTGCCTATTCCTCCCTAACTATTTTGTTCTTCCTTACACACTTTTCCTCCCTCTCACTTTCATTTGAGCTATTTTCCTGCTTATTTGTTTTCTTTGTAAGATGTGTACAGTCTGGTGTCTTCACTATCTTAGCTGCTTGCTAATCACACAGGAATTTTCTGCTGGAATCATTGCT
Source organism: Poeciliopsis gracilis (assembly GCA_911649635.1). Classification (NCBI taxonomy): domain Eukaryota; kingdom Metazoa; phylum Chordata; class Actinopteri; order Cyprinodontiformes; family Poeciliidae; genus Poeciliopsis; species Poeciliopsis gracilis. Next base: position 1,437,470 of record CAJVRI010000128.1, read on the forward strand.
ACATACTAATACTATCATGATACATAGCTAATTTTGTAAACATCTGAAATGTATGTATCTGTTTTCAAGCCAACTAATGCTGGATAGAGTTACATTTTGATATGCATAAAACTGCATATCTTTTTTCAGGAGGCCAGATTTGTTTTCTTTCTGTGCTGCCCCGATTTAATTCTGATTTCCCATTAACTCTAAGTTCTCTGCTTATTGTTTTAAAGAACCATCTCCTCAACATTATACTGCCCTGATCATATTTCACAATGTGCATGGTATGTTATGCTGTGTGTAGTTGTAAATGCTTTGTTGCAAACTGTAAACTGAACTTGTTATATCTTAGTAGTATTATATCACTCTGTAAAGGGAGTGATATAACAATACAACCTTTGGTGTATTGTTTTATGACCAACAATGCACATACTTGTACTGTGTTTATTCAGGGTTATCATAGTGAAGGGAGCTCACTTCAGATTTTTACTTTTTTGATTCAAAAACATTAAAAACTTTGGTCTTTCCCCTTCCACCTAAATACATTAAATTTTTTGTCATCGTGATTAGTTATGAACAACTTAAAAGGGCGTGAATATTTTTGTAAAGGACTGAATGATGTGTTTGCATGTCAAAGGGCTGAACTTCTCAACTTTCACAATGAAACCTCTCAGACAAAAAATAAATAGCCTCTATCTTTAGTAATTTCTGGAATGTGTTTTCTTTCTTCTTCTTTGCCATTGCAGTCTCTTCATGAGTCCAGAAAAAGAGCCTTTTAGTTATCTATTTTTCATGTTGCTTGTGCAGTTTTGTTTTTCTCTTTTTTTTTATCAGAGAAAAAGGTTTATTGTAAGCATTCTATGTCCCTCAAACCACTAAAAATATCCCCTTAAAACTATCCGCTACCTGCAAGCCTCCATCAACTCATTCACCCTCTCTTTGCCTCAGGAGAGATGTATGTATGAAACTGTGTTTGCGCGTGTGCGTTCACGCATATCTGCGCGAGTCGGGGTGTGTTTGTGCGTGTGGGCCATTATCTTGTGCATTTCTGTATGTACTTGTGTATCCACGTTTGTGTGTCTTCGTAAAGCAAAAAGAAAAAAAAAAAACTACTCATCTCCTCCCGGAACCAATGCTTCCTGAGTGAATTTCACTTTCAGAGGTACAATCTCCGCTCCAACAATAGCACTCCCTTTTAAACCTACCACACAGAACAAACTACTGCAGGTACATGAACATTTCAGAGAGCAAATATATTTGCACTGGCCTTCTGCTTGTCCTCTTTTAGAGGTGTTCAGTGCTCCCCAACTTGCCTGATGTGGTGTCGGGGTATGGAACAAACATACACAACTGTCCTCTCAAGAATGGGAGAATGGCATTAGTGAAGAAGTGGAGTAGAAGTAATACAAGGCCTTTGTGTGACACTCAGAGGGATTGGGGGGGGTGGGGGGGGGTTATGGATGAGTGAGTTTTCTCTGTTTCTTTCTTCGTGTAAAGCTGAGCATATGTGATCTGCTTGTGGGTGTGTTCTTGTATTTTGTTGTGTGTATGCGTGTGTGAGCGTGTGTGACAGAGAGGGCAATGAGCTTTCATCTCTGAACTGACAGTACACTTACTAAATTTTCAATTGTGCTCAACCCTTTTGCTGATGTTATTGCACTAAACATCTAAAATATACAAATAATGATCCTAGCCAATTGTCATCCTGGCTTACATTTATCTCTGTTGCTGCAATGAAAATGGCAATTTATTTAAAATAATGGCATAATCCCACAGATGTTCAACGTTAAATCTGGTCCCTTCCAGAGATGATGTGGTCCTATTGGCTTAATTAGATCATAATCGCCTGCAAAACTGGAACAGTTAGCAGGGGAGTGTGAAGCGGCCGAAATCATGTTTATATATAGCCAGTGACGAACAAATTAAACATCAAGAAAACATTACTAAAAAATAAAAATATGTAAAAAATTCACTCTTTAGTCACCACTTTTTATCTTAATGATTTTTTTTTTTTGGTTTGTTTTTAAAGATTAAAAAAGAAAAGTAAGTACACCACCTGAAATTTATTTATGATTTATGGCATAATTAATCTGGAACTTATCAAGTTATACAGTTTTCTAATAATGTTTTCTTATTGCTGAAATGTAGGTAAGCTATTAGTACAGTATTTGCAAATACAAATTGAATACTTTAGGCCATGTGGCTGTTAGAACTTTAATGAGGATAACATTAAAGTTCTAAATATAGAATCATGTAATTGTTTGACCCAAAAAATGCATAAATTCTAATTACTCTTAAATTGGTTTCACTATTATTATGGAAAACTTTTCTACAGTGTTCTGTGCTAAAAGAGCAGCATGTTCGGTCTTTCTCATGTGCTGCTAGAGACGAGCAAACAGACAAGGCAGCACTACATGCTACTTTAGCCTTTATATTAATCTATGGAACTGTGATAATTACATTGCCCTTGAAGCTTCGTATTTTCAGGACATCTTTAGTTTCCATATTATAATTGTATTCTGTGAATCATAATACCACAGTTGCAAAATGGCATGAGAAAAGTCTTTCAAGCAAATCAATACGGTATCTTCTTCCACCTACAACTGAACAAATTACTTCAATAATTGCATTCTTGCGTTGTGGGATTGTGATGTAGTAACTGTATTTTAGCAGGTTGGAAAGGGAGCAAAAACCTCCAAAATCAATGCTTGAATTCCAGATACCACTCACTTATCTGTATCCTTTTCAAATTGTGTGTCGTCTGGCAGCAACATCTCGTTCTGACTCTCACTGTGACTTGAACATATTACACTGGTTCAGGGTTGGAACTGATGGGCAGACAGACTTTTTTATACTGGCCTTACAAAATTATAAACACCTGCTACATTTGTTTCACTTTTTTTTTTCTTTTGCGGACTCTTTCTGCCAACTTTTCACATTTAGATGAGAAATGTTTAAGTCCAACCACAGATTCTGAATTTAGATTTAGATCTGAATTTTGGGTGATTCTAACATTACTAGTCTCTGATTGAAGTAATTTAATTGTAGCTGGCTTTACATTTAAATTTGATCTACAGCATTGTAGATATAATTAAAAATCTCCTTCTTCCTCATGTTTACTGTGCAACCTTAATGGATAATGCTGAACTGCAAACTCCTTATGGCTTTTCTTCAACTATAGCTTCTGTTTTGGTTCTCTCATATGTTCTCTCAATAAATTAATCCACCTACACCAGGGATGTCCAAAGTGTGGCTTGGAGGCCATGTGATTCCCTGTGGAGGATTTTGTTTGGCCCCTTGCAAATACAGGGACATATTTTTTACAAACAAATAAAATCTTCTTGAACATTTTTTAGGTACGAGACAAAGTATTTTTCTTTTAGTCACATTTGTTTTTATTGATTACACTGTTCAAAACAGCAATCTCTGCCCAGTGTAAAAATGAAACAAACATGAAAACAGTGAACCCCAAAATCTATATCAGTCATTTAATACAGAAACGGTGTATATTTTGATTCAACAATGATTCTACAAAACCGCTTTAATAAAGTATTGTCAGTTTAGTATATAATTGAAGAGAAGAAGACGTCTTAACTGATGATTTTTTTTTTTTTCAGCTTTAATTAAAAAAATTAATTGTGTCCCTTTGGTTCTCTTAGTTAAACAATTTTGGCCCTAATAGGAAAAAGTTTGTTAACCACAGTACTGAGCTGTAGATTTCTGCAGCACCCTCTTAGTCACTGTGAGCCCTTTAGCGGCTTCCCTAATGTATTCTCTCATTCCTCATCCTGTCATTTTAGCTGGACAGTCATGTCTTGGTAGATTTGCAGTAATACTCTCTCCATTTTCAGATGATGGATTGAAAAGGGCTCCATGTTCAGAGTTTGGGATATAAGTTTGTAACCTACCCAAAAATATATTCCTGCTCTAGTTGCTGTTTTCTTTGTTCTTCAGGTTGGAATTTGTTTGCTAGTGTACTCTAACAAACCTCTGAGGGAGCGACAAAATGGCTAAACTAATACTGAGACTAAAATACATTCATGTTTCTATATTTAACATAATTTAATATCCATGTGTTCTTTTTCTTCTTTTTTAGAATTATGTACTGCCTACAGAAAATATAAGTAAAATACACTTCAATGGCTTAAAAGCACTTTTGCCTAACAATATGTGAAAATTACAGCATGGGTTTTGAGTCTGTAATTAAAATTAATAAAAAAAAACATACAAAACGGTTTTTGTACCTCTTTCTGTTATTGTTTAAATTAATTATCTGAACTGCTTTGTTTAAAACGTGCTGTACCAAACAGTCATTCATTCTGCTAGTAGTGCAACGAGTTAGAGAACATTATGGCAAGACTGCATCTTCCCTGCAAATAATATGAAAGAACAACATTTGCTCTTATAATGCATTTGTATCATCAGAGTCCACCTCTTTCTAGGAATCTGGAACAAAACACATCTAGACATAAAACAGAAAAAACTAGAACTCAACTCCTTTTCTCATTCTCTTTTTTGGTTGGCATATGCGTTGCTCTGTGTTGTGTGTGTGGGCAGCCTTCCTGTGGAGTTGGCCTGGTCATGTTGCCACTGAGCTGGCTAAAATGCTCCACAGGTCATGCCTTGTCTCTCCTTGTCAGCAAGTGCAGGTAACACCGTGTAATGTATCCCCCCTCTCACTATAACCCAATGGCCTGGGGTTCTGGCTCAGCTTCAGGTCGGCGTGTGCAGCAGAGCAAGGGCCATCCCCCTAATTGAATTATCGGAGTGCAAAAACAGGCATCAGACAGGATTCGTGTCAAACTTGCCCTGAAGCGACCAGTCAGCCAGCTACAGTAAGCAGGCAGCAGCTTCTGGTTATTCAGGGAAAAAGAAAAAAAAAAAAACAGATGTGATGCAGCAGACACAGAATTGTGTGGGTCCATCTGCGGGAAGTGTGTGTCTCTCTGTGCGCATGAGGGTGAGGTCTGAGCCCACGTGTATGTGCGCAGGCACATGTGTTTGTGTGTGCCACGGAGCACGAAGAGAGCACTCTAATTTCCGTCTCGCTGGAAAGTGTGATTGAACACGAACCCTTTCGCCGGCGGGTCGAAGCAGTCACACTCTGCAACAACACAAGAGGAGATAAAAAAAGGGAGAAGTCTTATTTTGTCCCAAATTCTTCCTGCGCTCAGTCTTTATCCTGGCCTTTCTCTGCTTTTACTCCTTTTCATTTCTACAACTCAAACAGAATATCTTTTAGCCTTCACAGCATCGTGGGTTTTTCTTCTATTTCTACCAATTCACCATTTATCAGTAATACTAAGTGTAGAGATTTAGCAAATCAGATTGCTTCCAGTGAGAATTAAAGCCTCTGGATGTCATCCTGCATGAATTTAAATGTGTGTGCATCTGCGTGTGTGTGTTGTTGACCATCTGGCTATGGACAGACCTGACTATGGTTACAATCGCAACAGATTAGAATGAGGTGGAGGGGAAAGCTCCTTTTCTTTCCTTCATTTAACTCATCCCTCCTTGTCTCCCTTGCTTCATTTAACCTGCTCCACTTCTTTACTTAATGTGTGTGTGTGTGGGTGTGCGTGGGTGCATGTGTGTGCGTGTGTGTGTCTGTGTGTGTGTGATTCTGCAGTTATTACTGATTATATGGAGACCTAAACATTCACGCTCTCTCACATTATGGGTGATTCTCATATTTTAGACAGAAAGAAAAACAAGTCTCTGTTATCTAAAAGCCACTTTTATTGATGAGCCCTTAGGATCAAGCATTGTAGAGCTAATCTACGATCTGGGTTAAAACAAACTGTGTAGTTTTCAACTAAAATATGGTGAATTAATCCGAAACTTAGTTCCTGATTCAAAGGATGTAATAAATCTATTAAATTTTTCTGAGATGAAATAAATTCAGTGATCGTAACCGATCCAATACAGGAAATATTTTTTCTGATAGCATCTTTTCATAAAGTTCATGTAAATACTTTTTGTAGCTCTGCAATTTGATATTTGGCCTTTCAGTCATGCAAAAGTCAGTGTGTATCTGTGTGATTGTCTAAAGTGCCCTCGAGCCCAGGCTTCTTTTCCGAAATGTCACCAAGTGTGATTATGTTTTATCGGTCAGTAATTGAGAACAAGTCACCTATTGGCTGCTAAACTGCTCAATGTTAACCCCACAGGATAACAGTGCTGCCAACGAGTGTTAACTCTCTGCTGATTAAAAAAGATTAATAAGGCTAATGGATGAAAAGCAGTGTCACTTATGGCTGAAGCACTCAGACAAACAGCCGTGGGGGGGGGGAATCGAGAGAACACGGAAAGGCCAACACTGAGTGAGCGTGGAAAAGAGGGGAGGCAGAGCATGTGTTGTGATTCCCTTCGTCTCTTCATCTGCTCCAGTCTGCTTGGCATTCACTCACCACGAGTGGCTGTGACCCCTGTTTTGGCATGCAGCGAGAGTAAGCTGTGCCTTTGTGTGTGTGCGTGTGTGGGTGTGTGTGTGTGTGTGGGGGGGGGTGGACGGATGCTCTGGTGCATTATAACTCCACGGGTCTGTGCTCGTTTGTATGTGTGACTGCGTTTGTTGAAAATTGGCTCAGTGTGGAAGGAGCTAAGTAGGAGTCAACTGGAAAATGATTCTGGGCAGTTTGTCTCACGTGTCCACGGTGACGTAGTTGCTGCAGAGCTGCTCCGTCGTCTTTCAGGGGGCGGGCCATGGGGGACAGAATGTGTGTCGCTGACTGACTGATTCCCCCTTGTAAAACTGTGTCTTTACCAGATGATGTGCTCGGTGCACTTGAGAAAAAAAAATGATAGAGCACTATGAATTGTCCTTGATGGGAAGATGAGAGGAATTTCTCTTTTTTAAAATCATTCCTTTTGAATTATTTGGTGCTGTTATACACATTATCCTTGAAGTTTGATTAGATTTATTAGATTGATGTTACTGTGGTTTTCAATTATCTGTGTTTCAGGGTTCACTCTGGATCACAGTATATCTGTTTCCTGAAGTAATCTATATTCCTGTGTTAGAACAATGTCAGTCAAGTTCAACTGGCTGCTTAAATTACAGGTAGAAACAATGCTGCCTATGCACCGAGTCCCTTCAAATATTGAATATCAAACAACTCCGCTGGTGCACCAAGATGTCATTTTATTAAAAATGAGGCACAACATTTCCAAATAGTGGAGCTGCACATTAAGACCCTCAATGAGGGCATAACTATCATTTAAAAACTGGGATTGCAATTATTTATTTGGAAAAAAAAAAAGAAGACTTCAATTATGTTTTTAAAAAAGAAAAAACTGAGCACATTAAATCTATTCAGGATTTTATTTGTCCACAAAAGGCCAGAACTGTATAGACCAGTTTAGTCATATACAATAAATTATACAGTGATCTGATGAGGCGTGTTTGTCAGGTTAAAAGTTCTCTTTAAAAGTAACAACTGAAATAGGAGCAATTAAAATGTCTTTCATTAAGTTGAAATATGTGGATATTTTTTTTTCCCATTGGTCTCAAGAAATAATCTAACCTTGTGAGGAATTATGTCACAATTTTCATTGTGTAAATAGAAAATCATTCTACTTAAAAGAAATACAGATTTTTATTTATTTATTTATTTATTTATTTATTTATTTATTTATTTATTTATTTAATGTTGAGTGAACTTTAGAAGCTAATCATCAACAAGCTTGTGATATACTTTGACCCAGATATTTAGATATTGTTTTTTCTTTTAACCTTTTAATTTGCTTCTTTGTGTAACATCAGCCCTTAAGCATCATCCACAAAATTAGAGTTGAGTTTAGGGTTTTGTAGATTTCTAAAGTAGTTTTGATGTATGTTTGGGACCATTGTGCATGAAACGCTGAACTGTGTTCAACCTACCGCCGTCTGACCAAAACTGTCACACTCAGCATGGAAAGGAAACCAGTTACGTTCAGGAACAACCCAGAAGTACTTTGGCGAAAGCCTGACATGAAGTGAAAACTACTGCAACACTATTGACATTGCATCTTCTTGGAAAAAAAAAAGAAAAAAGAATGGGTTAAACAAAATATATGAGAAAAACAATGCTGAAGCAAAAAGATTAAAATGATTCAAGGACAATAATGGGGCAAGAAATAACTGGAAGTATAGAAATACGCACATAATCCTGGAGGAATGATTCACAGTCATTTGGAGTGCATGTTGAATTATTTCAAAGTTAGCACCTGGAATGGAGGGGCAGAAGGAGCCATAGAAGAAACAAGGTGTACAAATGAGAACAGACAAATTAAATGGGGGTGAGGGGACAAGAACAGTAACCATATGGGACAGTGATTTACCCATTAAAATATTCCAAAAAGTTGTAACTCCATACACTATTATGTGAAAGTACTGAGACCAAATTAATCTGGCCTAGTTTGCTCATCAATAGCTTAAGTTTTGTCAATTTTGCACACCCACGAGGGGACCTGTAAGGTATCTCAGTGTGTGGAAAAACCAAGATTTTAATGACTTGGCACTCCAGCAATGCATGTCTTGTAAAACAATTTCCATTTAAAAGTGGCCCCAAACACACAAGAGATGAGCCAGATCACAACTCCAAACAGCAGGAGAGGACAAAAACTAAAAAAAATACTGTTAGATGATGACTTTGTTGCAGACAACACAAGAGCTATGTGAATACAAGTACAAATATCTTGTAGCTGATTTACTTTCGCCATTGACATTGCATTTCCAACCCACAATAACTTGAACATTACTTCTATATTTCTCCCTTGTTTGAATGTTTTTGGCAAGGCAAGTGCATCAGAAACATCTGGGATTAGCTTACAAGAAGATCATGGCTTGGCATAAAATACAGCCTTTCAAAACCCTGCATGCTCCCCAAAAAGCATCACTGTGACGAGGTGGAAGTGACAGAGATTTTTACGCTGAGGATACAATGAGATGAGTCATATTAAGGGTTTCTAGACACAGAAAGGAAATCGGGGCAGCATAGCTTTGCACTGGTGACTCGGCTAATATTAAACAAACATGCAATGATGCACATGAAAACATATGTCAGGAAAGGCATGGCAGTAAGAAGTCAGGCCTCTGAAGAAAACACACACTAAGGGATTGTAAAAAAGAAAAAAGCAAGCCATTTCAACACAAGTAATGAATTGATAAAAATGAAACTGGCATAGTTTAAGATGAAGCGCCAAGGACTTTCACAAAGCATCTTCACAATTTTGTGATGCTTATTTCTTTGAGGGTGAAGTGAAATAAAGCTGAAAAACCATTTACAGAGCAGCCTCCACCTTGAAGCCCTTACCTTAGCCCTCTACTGAAATTTCATGGGTCTTGCAAGGACACTGAATGAAGCCTCTCTGAATTACAAATAATAAAATGTTATTTTTCAAAGCAGCAACTGGCATGAGTACCTTGACATCAAAAATATAAGTGATCGTCAATTTAAAAAAAAAACAAAAAAAAAAAACTTTTTTATATTTCAGTGTTGTGCACATGAGCGTAGATTTGGCCATCAAGTTGTTTCAGTATTAGATAAAATCAAAATTGGACACTTGTGGCCCACGTTTTTCTTTGACTTAAATTTAGTCAGAGGGGAAGAAAAAAACATGAAAGCGGAGGATACATTCTCTGAATTGCTGTCTTTTATTCTTTGAAAATTGAATTTATAATTTCCAAATGTGGGGCGAGAGAATTCGCTTCATATCAAATGGAAACAATGGTGTACACAAATCCACAAAGTAATTACCTATTTTCCGTTGTTAGCTGACATAAAACAGGATTGTACACTGACCTCTCACCCAGTGCCAGCTCTGCATGATTTAAAGGTGCTTGAATACATGTTGTAGCCATAGTTACCTTACTTATAAAAACATTGTTACTGCAGGGAAGGTTTCACGTTTAATCTCAGAGGGAGAAAAACAGAAAAGTAGGCAAAGTAAGCTGTGACAAAATAATTTATGTTCAAGTGTAAAATGCAGTTTTGTAGCATCTATGTTGTTTAGACGTCTGATCAGAATCAAACTGTTTTTAACAGGTTTTACCGAGCGAGTTATCAACCTTTGTGATAAAATGACACTTTTATGGCATCTAAATTACTTAATTATATCACGTAAAATGATAACAATAACTTACAATCAATAACCAGGCTATCAAAATGTATTATTCAACATTTTATCAAATAAAATTTTAACCACAATGTTACATATTACATGTGGATTTTTATTTCGCATCACAGGATAATACAATCACAAAAATGTGAAATAGAAAAAAGAGGATGGACACAGTTTTTTTTAAGAATAAAAAAGTATTAGGTGTAAATGTTTTTTGATATATATAAAAAAAAATCTTATATATTAGCGAACAGTATCTTCCTGTGGACACACAACCCCATAAAACATTTTGATATCACCATCATGCTGTGGCTCTGGAAGAAAACCAGCAAGGCCTTGGATTAGGGCAGAGGTTCCCCTCATTCTGGACAACGATCCTAAACTTACAGCGTTAAAATGGTGACAATTCCCCAGTAAAACACCAGACCTAAATCCAGTTGAAAATCTGTGGCAAGACTTGAAAAGTAGTATCAACTAAAGCTTGCTCAACACATCAGTCTTTATATGTGCTAAGCCGGTTGAGACATAGTAACTCCAGTTGTACAAATAGTGACTCTACAAAGCATTGACTTGGCTGGACGATACATACGTATGCCACCCCTTTCTTTTAATTTCTGAATTATTTGTAACAGATGATATGTCCCCTTCTTCCACCTCACACTTACCCATTGCACTTCTGCAGTGCTTGCTGTTGGTACATCGCATAAAATCACAAAAGGTGCAAGCATTTTTACAGGACAATGTAGAGAAGAAGATTTTTACAAGACAGTACTAATGGGAAGCTGCAATATTGATAAACAATACGATGCACTTGTAATGCGGCAGCTGTGTACATCTGTGTATATTAGCACATTTAACTAAATTTTCTAATAAATTTTTAAAGTCATGTTTTCCAATCTACAATAACTTACCAAATGAAAATTAGCATTAGGAAATTTGTGAAAGTCTTACTAATTGAACTCTGTGTATTCACAAGAGAAACAGCCTGGAGAGAGCCTGTGTAATTATAATACTAGAAAAAGTAAAAGCTGTAATAAAGCTGACTCTTTTTTTTGTCATAATGCAGCGAATATCGCTCTCGTATGGCTCAATAATATTTTTCCTTTATGCGCATAAGTAATTTTCACCCGTCAGATACAATTAATATGAACCAGTCAGTAAAGGGCTGCAGATAACACCATGGCGCTAAATGGAGATGAGCACAGTGAGTCAGTGTAATTGATGTGCTAAACAGGCAGTTCCACTTTGTAGGCCTCAATAAGTAGCCACAGTGCCATCTAGAGACGTCTTAGAAGATTGCGAGCTTAGAAACTCAAATTTGAATGAGAGGTTCCAGTGCAAGGATGTGTTGACCTGTAGTCTGTCTGAAGTACAGGTCAACAAAAAAGTTAAAAAAAAAAAAGAGATTTAGTTTGACACACATATAAACTACACTACATCACAGACAAACAGGAAAACAATTTACCTAAGCAAGCAAAAGTGAGTGAGAATATGGAAAGAATGCATACAAAATATTAATGTTTCTTCATATGAAGATATCCAAATGAAAGCACAGAGTGATACTTATGAAAAATCAATATTTTATGTGTATTTGTTTATGCAGTATTTTACTCTCACCACATCTGTGCAGCCACACATCAGGCGCGAAGGAATTGAGCTTCTACTTGTTTTCAGGTTACCTCAGAGCTGCCATGTACATACCTCTTTAATCTTCAAGTGGACAACAAAAAAATCCAAACAGAAAATATTCATGAATAACATCATAGAAATATAAAAAAAAAAACAAATGTGAAACATTTAAATAAAATCTTTATGCATTACACAATCAGCGTTTTTGATATGTGAATATATTTTCATATGAATAATAAGTATTTCTTAATATACATTTCTATTGTCATACTGGCACCATGTGTGTCCCTAAAGAGAAACATGTTGACAATACTTTGAGACTTTAATAAAAAGATTTCTTGTTCTGCAGCATGGAACTGCAGCTTTTGTCCACTCTGTTTATGCACTGGCTGATGGAGGGCTTTAGAAGTTGACCAAGCAATTGACATTTAAAACACTTGTTGTTTCAGCAGACCTCTGCCTATGCATGACAGTGTGTGTGGGCCTGAACTAAAAGCTGTAAAGCACAAAATCTTCTGGATAACATTTTAACTCAGACACCAAACCATATGGTAAAAGTAAATGCGTGCATAAATATGCAGCTGTACTGAACATAAAAAGTGAAAATACGAATACAGTTTCGAATCTGAAGGCTTTGCACTTAAGTCTCTAAGCCCAGCTCTCTCATGTACCTTTTCTGTTTACCACACTCCTTGGATTTGCATCTCACATCTCGTGGTTTTTGAAGTCTGTGCACATGATTGCATAAAAGTCTCACTAAGCATTCTCATATTCAGATATGATTCCGCATGATTTTAAAAGCCACTGTGATCAGGATGGGATTTTGCTGCGTGTTGAGACAGGATATTTCATTTTGATAATTTTAGAAAATGTTTCTCTCTTATGAGACGGGCTACAAATGACTGTCATTAAATGAGGGGGAAAAAAGCTAAAAATGTTAAGTAAAAAAAGAATAAATATGCATAGCAACTAAAATAAAAAAGCAAAACATTTGCACAAACATTTGCAAATATGTTTATTTTATGAGAGCATCTAGTTTGCCACTGGGTTAAACAGTCTCATGAAAGTCATTTGTGTCTGGACGACGGCCAATAGTGTCATCTGTGCGTCCCAATTTTGCAGAGCGTCAATGTTTGGTCAGCAGATGGATTGGAATTAGGGGCACTTATGTTGATCACTACATCTGAATTCATTACATGACATGACATAATAATGTGATTTTAGAGTTTGTATATGTTTTTCATATAAAACAAAACTTGGACAAACAACTTACTAACAAACAGCACAAATGCAAAAAGAAAAGGTTGACCAATGACCAAACTGAATAAATCAAACTCTGTCATGTCTGTTATAGTCAGTTTCAGAATTTCTAAAACATCTTTACATGTAACCTCAAGTGAAATTTAAATTTGATTTTTTCGTAGATGTATCTGTCCCAGTTACTTCAATTAACAATTACTTCATAAAAAAATATTATTGAGTCCCACCATTTTGCTACTTTGAAACGTCCTAGGATTTTATCATTATTATTATTAAACCATCAGATGGATCTGACACCCACATGCAACACATTCAATGGAAGTCAATATGGTTACAAATGAAGAACTAGAGGCTCAAATTAATTGCAAGAAAAATATGCAACAAGCAATTTGTTTCAAATTTGTTTTCATTCTTTTACTACAGATACTTTAAAAATGCACTACTAAGTCAAAGTTATCTTTATTGGATTTGAAATAAAAATAAAGAAAATAAAACACAAATTAGTCCTAAATGTGGAAAACAAACACCGCTGCCAGTCAAATGTCCTTCATAATTTTATTTAACATTTGCGCATAAACATGAGATGAACATTTTAGTACAGATTAATTAGAAACGTAATCAGTTACCTTGAGGCGTGTTATCTGGGAAATAAATACAATTTCTTAAGAGATATGGACCAGATTATAGCACTGACATGTACACAGAGCCTTTTAAGTCACTTCTGACCTCTAGTGGAGGACAGCAGTAGTAAAATTGTATCTATCAAATGGCTCAAAAACAGCATCGAAGCATGAAGCAATTGGAATAATTATTGTTTTCTAAGCCCACAAAAATCTGATGGACTAAAACTAACTGATGGTTCTTCCTTTGCTGGCCCAGCCATGCATCAAATTTGGACAATCCAGGGTTTATTAACAGAAGCAGTGTAACCTGTAAACCTTTTGTGGATGGAAAGAAGGGCCAACAGAAGACTGTATAACCTGAGGTCTTTTAGATGGTGTGCTGTCTCAGGATTGAAGTCTGTGTCGGAAGTGGTTAAATGTCTTGGATCCAAACATGTTTAGAAATTTTTATATATATACTCAAGGACAGCACAGAGGCCCTCATCATGGCCGCCCAGGAACAGGCACTAAACGCCAGAGCAATAGAGGCCCAGAGCTACCACACCAGACAAGACCCAAGGTGTAGGTTGTGCAAGGAGGCCCCTGAGACAGTCCAGCACATAACAGCAGGGTGCAAGATACTGGCAGGAAAAGCGTACATGGAACGACATAACCAAGTGGCAGGCATAGTGTACAGAAACATCTGTGCAGAATATGGACTGGAAACCCCGAGATCAAAGTGGGAAACACCCCCAAAGGTGGTGGAGAACGCCAGAGCTAAGATCCTGTGGGACTTCCAGATCCAGACAGACAGAATGGTAATGGCGAACCAACCAGACATTGTCGTAGTGGATAAACAACAGAGGAAAGCCGTTGTGGTAGATGTAGCAATACCAAGCGATTGCAACATCAGGAAAAAAGGAGCACGAGAAACTGGAGAAATACCAGGGCCTTAGGGAGGAACTGGAGAGGGGCCTGGAAGGTGAAGACCACAGTGGTGCCTGTGGTCATCGGAGCCCTCGGGGCAGTCACCCCCCAAACTGGAGCAATGGCTACAACAGATCCCAGGAACAACATCAGACATCTCAGTCCAGAAATGTGCAGTCCTTGGCACAGCCAAGATACTGCGCAGGACCCTCAAGCTCCCAGGCCTCTGGTAGAGGACCCGAGCTCAGAGGATAAGAACCACCCAGCGGTGGGTGAGAAGGGAATTTTTATATATATATATATATATATATATATATATATATATATATATATATATATATATATATATATATATTTGGGGATATGAAGGATGTAATTTATCAAAACTTCTAAGCTAATCGGGACCCCGGCAACCCAACCCTGTTCCTTCTCCAACAACTGGGTTTTCCTGAATTCTCAGTATTTGTCAAGCTATCGGCCCTCCTTGAACAAAAAGTTTATTTATGTTCAAGGAGACATCGGATTGAAGCATCTTCCTCTGCCCTACTCTACTCTAAGTTACACATTATGTCACATAACATTAGATTCTATCACTTGAAGATTAATTTACATCAGATTGGATTTATTGTCATTGCACAATAAGCCGTACAACAAAAATAACAGTACAGCTCTGCTTAGCGCCTTTATAAACAAACCGTCAAAACACATAACACTGTGTTTTGACTGAAATATGATCTAGAAAATAAAAGGTTTTTCAATACGTGATCAGATTTCCAAAGCAACGCCATCTTATTCTTCTTAACAACTTGCTTCTCCCTCTAGAACCATTAACATTCATAACAAATGACTTTCATTACCAGATAATCTCTTAAGAGAACTAAATTTTTATTTCTTTCACAGTTTACCCTGAAAAATGGTTCTGTAACAAAACGTTCCTAGAACTGAAGCCACTAGTTGAACGTTCAGTTCTATAAATAAAGTCTTGCCATTAGCAACAGACTGCGTCATTGGGCACAACAGTGTGACTTTTACTTTTAGAAGTAAAAGTCACACACTTTATTTCTAAAATGATGTTGAGTCATTTCTTGAGGGTTAAAGTTGAAAATAACAGTAGAAGCTTTGTTCTACTGATGTTCAAACTAGATTTAAGGTTTAAAATGTAGGTTTTTAACTTTAATCCTAAGTAAATGCTTACTTAAGAAAGTCACACTTAAGCATTTACGGACATAAACATGTCTTTCAGTGATTCACCCACTTCCTGTGGGTTTTTCTTACAACAATGTTTTTTTTTCTCCAAACTCTGAGAACTTGTGGCGAATCACTTCAAGGTGTGAAATACTGTGAAACTGTGAGGGTCAAAACTGCATCGTAGGCAGAAAGAGCCAAGATTCCACCAAGTCATCATTAAATATTAAGCAGAAATGTATTGTTTTTTAAATAGCTGTATCATAATATACCCCACAGCCTAATATCAAGAGACTCCATTACAGCAAAACCATAACGAGATTTTAACAAACTTGGTAAATTAAAAACAAAGTGCCTCATTCAATCTTGCAGTCTTTATAAGCAGTGAGTCGTGGCATTTTGATCTTTCAATCGATCATCTGAGTAAAGTATTTCCTTTATTTAATCAGGTAAACCCTATTGAGCTCTAGATCTCGTTTTCAACTATACTGTGCAACTAAAATAAAAAGATTATTAAGGTTGTTTATATATGTAGGTCATGTCTTGTTCCTTTTCATTCTGGTCAGATACAGAATGACAAGTAAATAGACTTAATTAAAAATAGGTACAGTATACACATACCGAATTAACAAATTCATTAAAAAATAAAATGCATATTGTAGAAAATGCAATTTCTTTTTTGCTTCTGAACCTTACTTGGCTCTCATATGCTCCACAATTTGTTACTTAGAAACTTTTCTCAAGAACGGATACAAAACAATTTCTTGAACAGTATATATTTTTAGATATAAAATTCTGGGTATTTAACTTCCTGCATTTGTACAGAACAACATTTCACCCACAAAGTTAAAAACAAACTTCACACCACCAGCTAAACATATCACTTGTAAACTGTATGTTTGTTGCAGTTTGTGTCTCATCGCGTGACTTTTCTTCTCAGCATGTATAATTTGCCTTGGACAGAGAAACTAATCTGTGAGTTCAGTCTCTAAACCTCTGCAGAGGTGTCAGCTTCTCTTTGTTATTGTGGGTTTCCTGTTTGACTGAGCAGAGAGATGGAGAGGTGGGGGTCTATGGCTAACCTTCCTATTAACTTCGTGTTATTTCAGGAATTCATGACAACAATAAAACTAACACATCCTTACGAAGGACTAGGACAAGGCAGCTAACAGCTATGAATAAAAAGTACATCTTACAAATCACATCTTGTTCTAAAGCAGTAGCTATGGATGTTTTGCAGGTTAAACTGAAACAAGGGGAAATTGGGAGCACAGGGTTATTTATAAAACAAGCTTGATACTTACTGTAAGGGTATTGTCATGCAAGTACGGCTCTCATCTTTTTTCTAATTTTGGTTCTAATAACTGCAATTTCTATTCCACTCAATAAACAAACAGGCAGAGTAACATACTCTGTACTACTGAACACTGACCCAGGGACAAGGAGTGCAACCTGCGGATTAATGTCAACATTGACACAATCATTTGCAATAACTAATCATTTGTAGTTACTAATGTACCTACAAATGCAGAGTTTTGGAAACTTTTCAACTTTTCCTCTTTTGGGATGACAATGTATACCTGTTATAGACTGTTTTGATCTGGTGCATTATAGTTCATCCATTCATCCATTATCTGTTCACCTTTATCCCTATTGGGTCAGGAGTTGCTGGTGCCTCTGCTCCCAGCTGCATTCCGGGAGAGAGGCGGGGTCACTCTGGACAAGTTGCCAGTCTGTGGCAGAGCAACATAGAAACAAACAGGACAAACAACCATGCAATCACACCAAGGGAGAATTTTGGAAAGACCAATTAACCTGACAATTAACCTGACAGTCATGTTTTTGGACTGTAGGAGGAAGCTGGAGTACCTGGGGAGAACCCACATGCAAACTCTATGCAGAAAGAACCCGGGCTGGGAATCGAACCCAGCTGCAAGGCAATGCTACCAACTGCGCCACTAAGATGGGGGTCTATGGCTGACCTTCCTATCAACTTTATGTTATTTCAGGAATTCATGACAACAATAAAACTAACACAACCTTGATAAACAACGAACAAAGGACGTACTGTGCAAAAATTCATTATAGTTCAATGAAAGAAATTTATTAACTCTTTGCTAAGTAAACTGAAAAGTTTCACTATCAATGTGGCCTGGTAGAAATGGATTGACCAACTATACTTTCTGTGTTCTCACATCACAAGAACAGACGAAGGTGAAAAGCATCATAACTGAAATCTCTATTTCTATCCAGCTAGATTGACTAGATAGAGCTGTTGTGCTAAAAATCCTTGTTCACTTGTGTTGAGATCTTCCAAAGAAAAGCCTGCAGTAACTGTGACTGCGCATCAAAATTGCACCACATTAGTGGAAACTGTTTTCAGGATCAGGAGTGGAAAACAGTCGAGTAAACTTTTGGTTTAGCAAATCTAACAGGAAACCCACAATGAAACCACCCCCCAAGCTTCTGCAGAAGTTTATTTGCAGACAGACTGAATCTGCAGATAAGTGTAATGTTACTGATCATAATTCATCAGTCTTGTCAGGCCAGGAATTATTTTAAGATACACAAATTATGACAAACATGGAATAGCTCCATTATTTTAAACAGAGTAAGTGTTAGGTGATGTTAGTAAGAGAAAACTGCATCTATACATCTATGTGGAATAGTTTTATCACAGGGAGATAAATGGGTGTGACTATGGCTTTACCAACAAAACTTCAGCTTTTTGTTCATGTTGCCATTTGAGATAAATATGTGATTAACAAAAGACTAATGTATAAATTTTGAGTCATAACATGTCACAGGAATGACCACAGACCACCATTAAAAGTAATATTTTTTTTTTTCTGTACATCTAATAACTACTTTTTCACCAAAAAATATGCTTAAAATAAATCTGTTATTTCAATCTGGAGATCCTCAGATGGAGAGAGGGGAAGACAATTAGAAGAGTTTATTGACATACAAAATTTAAAGTCTTTGGCGTTCAGGCCCCGGCTGAAGATATCGGTTATTGCAAAATTCTTTGCAATAAGCTCAGATGACCGTTTCCGATGCTGATAGGAACGTCATCCCCCAGGGACCCAGCACTGGTGGTGGAGGTTGTTGAAGAATGCGGCCGAATGGCCGGGTAAGTAGAGGTGAAGGGGTGGTGGTGGGTTGAGCTCTGCTGGAAAGCAGAAAATGCCATGGATGGAGGTCCTTATCAGCTGGGACTTGGACGGTGATTGGACATGACGTGTCTTGGACCAGCGTTGATTGGATGACAGTGATGAGCAGGATGCACCGGTTGGCTGTTGTAGGTGGGGCTAGGAAGAGTCTTCCAGTTTGAATTTGCGCCTTGTCTTCATTATTATATCTGCATATGCTGTGTGTTGTTGTGGTTTCCTTAAGTTTTTATTTTCTCTTTCCACTGGGATGTTGACTTGTGTTTTCTCTATATTTCTTCTTCTCCTCTCATCACTTTTCTTTCCTTTCAAACCTTTTCCCCACATTTTTTACTGTCTTTTTTCTTTCTTGTTCATCTCTGTGTCCATTTCATTTAAAATAAACTCAGAAAAAGTTTCTCATAATTTTTTGTATTTATATTAAATGGAGCATTGTGAAAACTGTAATATTCATGTTGTGAAAGTAAATCTATTGGGCCTCACCTTCACACAATAAATCTCAGTGTCACACTGCTGGACAGCACCAGTAGTGAATAATAACAATGATCATAACAAAATCAAAAGTTAATGCCAATTTGTGGAAATAGAATAACTAATTTTTGTGAAAAATCTCAGTATTATTTTCAGACCTGTTATTTAAGATTTTTTTTTATTATTATTTAATGTGGGAAAAATGTTTCTTTAAAGATTATTTTTGTTGTTTAAGCTTCTCAAATGTAATTGTTTTCTACTAGTTTCAAATGAATGTGTCTTCATCTTTAGATCTGAACAGGGAACAGCTAAACAAGTTTCCTGCAAAATAAAAGCAAAACTTCATCATGACATGTTGTCAAAGACCATTAGGGTATAACTGGATTTACTAGGACCAAAATGTGAACAGGACATTGTGGATCTCATGATTAAACCTAATCATATATAAACAGATAAAAACTGAGCACATTTTAAACACTCAGTGTGAGATGAATCTAACATGTAACACAAAAGCATTATTAGTAGTAATGTGGTGGAGTGGAAAGTACAGATACGTAATGTAAAATGTAGTGGAGTAAAAGACAAAAATACCCACAAAAAAAAAAAACTATTTATGTAAAGTACAAATACATGAAAAATGTACTTAAGTACACTAATGAAGTACCTACACTTCCCTACATAACCCACATGGTCTAATTCAAAACTCCTTCTGCAGTTCATCTATTACCCTCACTCTGAATTTTCAAAAAGCTGCAACACCTGAAACACCTCCCAAATTCACATCATGCCCCTAACTCAGCCAAAAGAAACCTCAGAATAAAATGTTCCATTCAAGCAGCCAATCAGCTGCTGCATCTCCTTTAATGGAAAACTTTGCGTCATAACGTCTGCAAATAAAACCTACGAAACTGTCACTTAAATCCAGGTCAGCATCAGTCATGGATGAACTGCTGAAGATTCTCATCGTTCTCTGTGGTAATTTTAAGATTTGCCAATACATAAATAACAATAAGCATGTTTCATGTTTCCTTGCAAAACCTAAACTATGTTCACAGTTTAAATATATGCAATATTTAGGGTTTAATTCTGGAATAATATTCACATGCTTTTTCTTTGAAATGTTGTTGATTTTCAGGGCTTTTTCCATGGAGTCGTTGCTCCATTTCAGATTCAATGTTGGAGACGATTGTTCAGCCTGGAGACAACATCACCATTTACTGTGACTGCAAAGTGTCAACTGGAATATATGTAATTTGGTTCAGGAACTGTTCCCATGAATACCAGCCTACTCTTGTTGTAGACTGGAAGAAAACTTTTAATGCTAGAGAGAACCCATTCCCTCGTTTTAAATTTGTGAAGAATGAGTCGTCCAACTCCTATGACCTGATGATCATAAATGTCACTAATTCAGATGCGGGACTTTATTACTGTGGAACTTCGCAGGTGAAGGTAAATAAAGACGAAAACAAAAAAATTTCCCATGAAGACGTTTATCTCTATGGAAACATCACCACAAAGATCACACTGTGTAAGTACTCTTTTCTGATTATAGGACAGTAATAATACTGCTGCATATTTATTTTAGACAAGTTTGAGCAACTGAAAGTTAACTGTATTAAACAGAACCAATTTCATGTTTTACCTAAACATATTTTAGCTCTAAATGTAACATTTTGAAAATGCAAAAAGAAAATTGTTAAAAAATCTTTCAAGTTCTTTGCTAGAGACAATGATTTGCTGTGTGCATTTACAAAACTAATTGTAAATGAGAATGAGAGAGTTTCCTCAAATGTTTTTCATTGTTTAGCAAATGACTCATCATTCCCATTAATTATTATCAATGAAATACTACAAGGTTATCAGAATTTACTGAACCAGCTATTACAGCTGTAAACGTCCCAGCAGGAGATTAAAAAAAATTACCATCTCTTTGCATTAGCCCTATGATCAATCATTCTAAAGGATAAGTAAATCAATTAATAGCATTTATTTGTATTGCACATTTCAACAAGGCAATTCAAAGTACTTTACATTATAGAAACACAGAAATGCGTTTGTGTTTCATGTGTTTCATGTGTTTATCATGTTTTATCATGTTTCTAATAAAACATGATAACAGGTATTATTTCAATCCTCAATGTAATTATATTTTTATTTATTTTTAGATACAGAGACTCATTTACCACATCGAAATATTTCCATGACAGTGGAGGAATGCGGTTTGTGCTGGAACCTGCTCTTTGCTCTGTGTCCGTTTTTTTCTGCTCTCTCAGCTCTCCTCTCCGCATTTCTGGTTTACCTGCTATGCCAAAAGTCAGGTAAATGGAGTTTTAATCACTTTTCTCATTTAAAGCTTTGAAAGTTTGTTTGTTTCAATTTTATTACATTGGAGATTTTCTGATATGTGCAGCAAACACCCAAGCTGAGAAGAAGAGAGGCAACACCTTAAGACAAACAGAAGAAACACAGGTACAATAAAACAAACATTTTTGTTTTATTGTACAAAAATGTACAATAAAACATTAATTTTATTGTACATTCATTTTTTGCGCTTTAGAAAAAAGTTTTATCTTTAATGTTAATTAAACTTCACCAAATAATGATGATTCTGAATATTAAATCCTAGGATGAGAACGTGTGTTATGCTGCCCTGGAAATTCATCAGCCATCACAAAAAACTAAGAGGAAAAGGACGCTCCCAAGTTCAGATTTCAGCACATACTCTGCTATCAAGACATTCCAGGAGGAGGTTCATATTTAATTTAGAGGTTAAAACAAAATTTAAAGAGAATTTCTAATTGCTTTCTTGATTTATTTTCTTCCTCTGACACTGAAATCAAACAAAAATGAGTAGTTATCACAATTACAAATAAATAATTTTCAGAAAACTTTTGATTTGATGGCGTTTAAATCTGTCTTGATCATGCGTTCACTATTCCAGACATGGCTGCATGTCTGAAAGCAAATGTGTTCATCTTACCTAGACAGCTTTGACAAAAACATCAGGGAAATTTCCAACAAATTATACATGTAAAAACATATTTTTTATTTTTTTTATTTTTGACATTAAAATATATTTGTAGGCTTTTTCAACCTCATTAACTTTAACCTGAATTGCATTTCTAATGACTGGAAACATTTCAACCTCAGATTTTCTGTAATCATGTTATTTTATAATCTGCTTTGTGCTGTTCACCTAAAAATGTGTCAAATAAAGAAAATTAAAAAGAAAATTGAGAAAAAAAATGAATGTACAGTTTTAGGTTTTTCACTTTTAATAAGATACAAATGTACTCTGTCAACCACATATCTGTTCATTTAATTCAGAATAGAATTGAATAGAAAATCCTCTATTATCCCACAATGGAGAAATTGGGGTGTACAAGCGGCAAAAACAAAAAAATGCAATGAAAGCAAAGAAGTTCATTACTAAAACTGTTTCAAAAATAATGTGTGTAATGCCCTAAATAAAATGTTATCTCCTTTTTGTATGCCTGGAAACCCATAAATATAACGGATAATGCATAAGTTAAGTCTTAAAATGTCAGACATTTCACTGATGTCTGCAATTTTGTTAATTTATTAGTCTTGTGGATCTGTTAGGGAACATCACATAACCTTACAGCAGGGTTACCCGCAGCTTTTGGACTTGATCTACTAATACATGATCAAGTCACAGGAGTGTGCTGGCAATACAACAAACATTTGGCCTAAAATGAGCTGTACAAATAAACTTGCCTGGTTTATTTGTACAGCTCAAATAACAAATATCCAGACAGTTCCATATGTGATAGAATGAACATTATAAATAATTAGACCCCCTCGCTTTTCTTACTTTAATTGAAGACTTAATTGAAGACAGTTTGGCCATAGAAATTATTATTAAGTTGCGCTTCTATTCAGACTGAGGTATTAAACTGTAGTCACAGCAGTTCGCCACCAGAGGGCATGTAGAACACAGAGAGAACTCCTGACTCAGCGAGCCAACACGCAGATCACTGACCGTCTGTGTTAACAGATAAATATCAATTAGCGCTGCTATTTATATTGTGTAAGGGACATGAGCTCAGGTAAAATAGCCACATAATAGAGCAAAAGTTATGAATGAGTAAGTGTTTGAGCTAGATTGTAAATATTTACTTATAAAGCGAGCCACCGGCTGATGGGCGGAGGCGCTCACTGTCGCTCATATCTGTATTTATCAATAAAAGAACCTGCGAAAATCTCACTTTAGCAAGTTAATATTAATCACATAATATTAACTTGCTTAAAGTTTAAGCAATAAAATAATCTCAAAATTATGCATCTATCTATCTATCTATCTATCTATCTATCTATCTATCTATCTATCTATCTATCTATCTATCTATCTATCTATCTATCTATCTATCTATCTATCTATCTATCTATAAAATGGAGATGGACAGAAAAAACAGTTTTAATAATGTAGCTCGTGCAAGCAAGCTTAAAAACTGTTCACTAATGACTTTAAGCAGGGCTCAAAGTCATCAGTGAAGCAAAGAGTCAGGGCTAACTCTTTGTAGTTTGGATACAAACTTGGCAACATGTGTGTAACAGTGTGTTCCATCTCTAACAACTCCTGGATTTTTCTGAATTCCCAGTATTAGTCAAGCTATTGTCCTGCATTGACATTGATCCCAATGTCTCCTTGTGTTGTCAAGGAGACATTGGGTCGAAGCATCTTCCTCTGACCTACTCGACACCAAGTTACACATTATATCACATAACATTAGATTCTATCACTTGAAGATTAATTTAACATCAGATTGGATTTATTGTCATTGCACAGTAAGCCGTACAACAAAAATAACAGTACAGCTCTGCTTAGCGCTTTTATAAACAAACAGTCAAAACACATAAGACTGTACAGAAATATGATCTGGAAAAAAAGGTACATATATATATATTTATATATGTATGTATATACATTGTTTTTATTTAAAAATTCATAAAAAAAAATTAAATACGTATTGTAGAAAATGTAATTTCTTTTTTTGCTTCTGAACCCTATTTGGCTCTCATATGCTCCACAATTTGTTACTTAGAAACTTTTCTCAACAACGGATACAAAACAATTTCTTGGAAGCATGAACGAATATATCAGTTCATAAATAATTTTTTTTAGATATAAAATTCTGGGTATTTAACTTCCTGCATTTGTACAGAACATTTCACCCACATAGTTAAAAACAAACTTCATAGCAACAACTAAACATCACTTGTAAACTGTATGTTTGTTGCAGTTTGTGTCTCATTGCGTGACTTTTCTTCTCAGCATGAATAATTTGCCTCGGACAGAGAAACTAATCTGTAGGTTCAGTCTCTAAACCTCTAGAGAGGTGTCAGCGTCTCTTTGTTATTGTGGGTTTCCTGTTTAACTGAGCAACAAGATGGAGAGATGGGGGTCTATGACTAACCTTCCTATTAACTTTGTGTTATTTCAGGAATTTATGACAACAATAAAACTAACACAACCTTGATAAACGACGTACAAAGGACGTACTGTGCAGAAATCCATTATAGTTCAATGAAAGAGATTTATTAACTCTTTGCTAAGTAAACTGAAAAGTTTCACTATCAATGTGGCCTGGTAGAAATGGATTGACCAACTATACTGTCTGTGTTCTCACATCACAAGAACAGACAAAGGTGAAAAGCATCACAACTGAAATCTCTATTTCTATCCAGCTAGATTGACTAGATAGAGCTGTTGTGCTAAAAATCCTTGTTCACTTGTGTTGTGATCTTCCAAAGAAAAGCCTGCAGTAACTGTGACTGCGCATCAAAATTGCACCACAGTAGTGGAAACTGTTTTCAGGATCAGGAGTGGAAAACAGTTGAGTAAACTTTTGGTTTAGCAAATCTAACAGGAAACCCACAATGAAACCACCCCCCAAGCTTCTGCAGAAGTTTATTTGCAGACAGACTGAATCTGCAGATAAGTGTAATGTTACTGATCATAATTCATCAGTCTTGTCAGGCCAGGAATTATTTTAAGATACACAAATTATGACAAACATGGAATAGCTCCATTATTTTAAACAGAGTAAGTGTTAGGTGATGTTAGTAAGAGAAAACTGCATCTATACATCTATGTGGAATAGTTTTATCACAGGGAGATAAATGGGTGTGACTATGGCTTTACCAACAAAACTGCAGCTATTCAGTTTTGAATAGCTATTGTCTTTTGAGATAAATACGTGATTAACAAAAGACTAATGTATAAATTTTGAGTCATAACAGGTCACAGGAACGACCACAGACCACCATTAAAAGTAATATTTTTTTCTGTACATCTAATAACTACTTTCACCATAGTTCTGCTTACCTATACAACCCAGCCACTCTGTGCATACAAGAAAATAATATAAAAGCAAACCAACAATTGCTACTTTTTTTTCTTTGAAATCAATGATGTCCCTTGGAACATCCACACTTTCATCAGAAAAAAATATATTTAAAAAAAATCTGTTATTATTATACCTGCATATGTGGTACATTTTCTTTTATCTTTCCACTGGGATGTGGACTTGTGATTTCTCTATGTTTCTTTTTCTGCTCTACTACTTTTTCTTTCCATCCAAACCTTTTCCCCACATTTTTTCCTGTCTTTTCTCCTTTGTTGTTTATAACTAAAAATAATAAATAAAACAACTCAATGTGACATGAATATTGCATGTAACACAAAAACATTATTAGTAATAATGTAGTGGAATCGATAGTACAGATACGTAATGTAAAATGTAGTGGAGTAGAAGATGAAAATACCCACAAGAAAAACTATTTTTGTAAATACAAGTGCATGAAAAATGTACTTAAGTACACTAATGAAGTACTTGCACTTCTCTACATCCATCACCATTTCAGGTTTTGACTCCAGTATACACCACAGCATCTGATTACAGATTCCACAGAAGAACCATCACTTTTTCTTTAGCTTGGAGGGATGTTATCCACCAGCGCCACTATTGCCTGCTGGATTCAGATAGGTTGCTTTGAAGCTGTCAAAACAAAGCAATTTCTTACTTATAACATCACTGGAAAATATACAGTACATGGCAATACAATATGTATTTAGTGGCAAATGCGAGAGTATCTGACAAACACCTGAATCTAAACACCTGTGTGTGCGTATCCTTGTGTCTATGCACTTTCTGCATTAGAAGGTTCAGTAGTGGGTATGGGTACATTCACTTTCTAATTTGGAATTTTATAAATATTTTTTATAGAAAGATAAATAAAACACATTCCACACTGCGCAATTTCAGATGTTATCTAAATAGGCGATGTTTAATTTTACCCAGATAGAATTTCCTCTCTAAAAGACAACAAATAAATAAAAATGAAAAACATAATTCATAAATATGTTAAGGATCTGCACATTGGTATGTATTTTACCTTGTGCTGCCTTTTAACCCATTGAACAAAGTTTTTTTTTTTTTTTTGATAAAACTTATCAAATAAAGCAAATGGTCTAATCCAAAACTCCTTCTGCAGTTCATCTATTACCCTCACTCTGAATTTTCAAAAAGCTGCAACACCTGAAACACCTCCCAAATTCACATCATGTCCCTAACTCAGCCAAAAGAAACCTCAGAATAAAATGTTCCATTCAAGCAGCCAATCAGCTGCTGCATCTCCTTTAATGGAAAACTTGCGTCATAACGTCTGCAAATAAAACCTATGAAACTGTCACTTAAAACCAGGTCAGCATCAGTCATGGATGAACTCCGTAAGTACTCTTTTCTGATTATAGGACAGTAATAATACTGTTGCATATTAATTTTAGACAAGCTTGAGCAACTGAAAGTTCATTGTATTAAACAGAACCAATTTCATGTTTTACCTAAACATATTTTAGCTCTAAATGTAACATTGTGAAAATGCAAAAAGAAAATTGTTGAAAAATCTTTCAAGTTCTTTGCTAGAGACAATGATTTGCTGTGTGCATTTACAAAACTAATTGTAAATGAGAATGAGAAAGTTTCCTCAAATGTTTTTCATTGTTTAGCAAATGACTTATCGTTCCCATTAATTATTATCAATGAAATACTACAGGTTATCAGAATTTACTGAACCACCTATTACAGCCGTAAACGTCCCAGCAGGAGATTAAAAAAATTATCGTCTTTTTGCATTAGCCCTATGATCAATCATTCTAAAGAAAACATGGATAAGTAAATCAATTAATCGTGTTTATTTGTACAGCACATTTTGACATTTCAATTAAAAGTGCTTTACATCGTAGAAACACAAAAATGCAGTCATAAAATGTTAACAGTCGATAATACAGTATATTACATTTTCATAAAATATGATAACAGGTATTATTTCCATCCTTAAGATAATTTTGTGTCTATTCATTTTTAGATACAGAGACTCATTTACCACACCGAAATATTTCCATGACAGTGGAGGAATGCAGTTTGTGCTGGAAGCTGCTCTTTTCTCTGTGTCCTGCTGTTTTTATTTTTTCCACCTTCTTGACCTATATTTTTGGTTTTCTCTTTCACTGGAAAACAGGTACCGGAAAAAGAATCTTTCCAAATTTACATTTTGAATGCAATATTTTGATTCTTAACTCAAAATACTCCTGTTTTCATTTCTGCTGCAGACATGCCTCGTGATAAGGAGGAGAAATGTGACTCCATGAGACCATCAGAAAAAACAGAGGTAATTAAATAACTGCAAAAATTCAAACAATTGTACTTCACGGACTTGGTAAAGTGTAGTTAGAATTTTCTGTGATGGATCGCAATTTTCACTTCACATATTTTATAAGTCAACAATGTTGCCATCTTTACCAATAAAAATTTTTGATTTTAGGGGGACGATGTACAGTTTGCTGCCCTGGAAGTCCATCTGGCATTTCAGAAAACGAAGAAGAGAATGATCCATAGATCAGACTTCTGCGTCTTTACCAATGTCATGTACAACATGAAAGTCAAAGATTAAAATGTTCTGAACTCAGTGTTTGTTAATTTGGAAATTCAGAAAGGTTCATATGAAATGATTAATATTCGTAGCTGATATCCTAACCTGCATTAGCTTGCTTGTTGCATTGTACTGTAAGGGTCACCCTTCATTTCCATTGTGGCTCAGTGACATTTTGCTCTACCTATGACCCTGTGGCCAGTATACCAGAGGGTCAGTCTTGCAAAGGCTCTGATCCAGTTATCCAGTTATCAATATTTCATCTTGTGTCAGACTTACTAAAATCATTAACATGTGCCTATTTGTCCTTCTTGGCTTTCCTGAAACAAACAAACAAACAACAACAACAAAAAAAAAAACACACCAACTGACAGTTAACATGATTAAAAAATAATCAGTATAATTCATTTCACATTACATTGGTCATAATATTATGCTTTATCAGTGTGTACATACAGCTTGTTTGCACACATAAATTAAAACATGTTCATAAGTTTCACCATCAAAACAAAAATTATTAAAAAATGCAATCAAACAAAATAAATAGCGCAAAAAATCTTTGTTTTCTTTCACAATGCTAAATGTATTTCTGCTGCACTTCGTATCTTTGTTTTTTGATTTCTCCTCTTAACATGTTTAATGCACTTCGGACAGTGAAAGTGCTGTAATCTGAAAGTGCAGTCTGTCCTCTGCAGAAGTGTGAGGGGCTCTCTGTCTTTGTGGATTTCCTGTTTAACTGAGCAGTGGCTGTATTTGAAGGTTAACTTTGCTTTCAATTTTGTCTTATTCCACACATCTGCATAAGCAATGAACTAAACACATCTATAAACAAACTCAATAAACAATTAGTTTGATTTTTAGTTTGAACTTCTGCAAATGAGATATGTACACAAAATGTTCCAAAAACAGCTTTTGAAAAGTAGTAGTTGTAATTATGACTGTTGCAAAATGTATTCAATCAGTAAACAGAAAATTATATCTGGAAACCTTTTCTAAAAGAAAACGTTTTGGGAATATAAGAGTAAAGTAAATCAAGGTATTATGAATTTCAAGAGAATCCCTCTTTATTTTGATTCCAGTTTTTGTCATTTCTCAACCATAAGATAAATATTTTAGCTGAAATGTCACATTATATATAATCTGTTGTGATGCACGTATTCATACAGATGTATTCATATGGATTAAATTGTTTTATCGTTCACTATATTTTCTTATAGTGGAAAAAAATATAAATGAAATAAAATCTTAGAAGTAGGAAGTGCATTTGTATTCACCTCCAAGTCTGGAGGTGAGCTTTTACCATGCAATGCTTTGCATGCTTTCATGCACTACATACGTCATGTTGATGGATCACACAAAAGCCTCCCAAAATGCATTAAATGATTAAACTAGAGAAGATGTTCACCAAACACCAGGTTAAGTGGTTATACTAGACCTGTAAATTGGATGTTTGTCTGTCTGGCAAGAAAAGGGCTCAACATGTATGACAACCAATGATGTCAATGATAAAGACAAGAAAATGTGATCAGTAGCACCATTGCAGGGTCTTTCTTTTCAGTGCCACCATCAATTCAGATGGTGCAGAGCTTCATGCCTTTGCTTTGTT
Organism: Poeciliopsis gracilis; assembly: GCA_911649635.1. Classification (NCBI taxonomy): domain Eukaryota; kingdom Metazoa; phylum Chordata; class Actinopteri; order Cyprinodontiformes; family Poeciliidae; genus Poeciliopsis; species Poeciliopsis gracilis. The sequence goes on from CAJVRI010000128.1 coordinate 1,467,361, forward strand.
TTCAATTAACACTTGCTATTCTACAGTTGTTTACTTGCATTTTGAGAAAACCTTTTCACTATAAAAGGCTCGTTAACAGTGATGATTAGTTATCCACTCAAGTCAGGACTCAACTCATATGTCTGGGATTACAGGATCATAGCTTCAGCAATGGATGTGACTCTTGTAACAATAAGGCTGCTTTCACAAAGTAAATGAGATTTTGTAGCTGATGTGCACCATGTATCTTGCCCATAGTGAAAGATATTTCTGATATCTCTACCCTGTACTTGTTTGAGTTAATGATGACTAAAAAAACCCTAAAGTTTGATACTCACAGGAATTTTAGTAACAGTTTATGTTTTGGGGGCTGGCAGTTGACAACAATCCTTTGACTTTATACGAATAGCAGTGGTGAGTTTTATGGCATGAATCTAGTGGGTATGCTAACCCTCTTCATTTCACCATGACCAAACCTCCAGTCACTTCTGAACTCATGCATCATGCTATGAAATTAGATGTGAATCTACTTTCATAGCCGATGTGCACCATACTTTCATAGCAGTAAGTATGCTGCATAGTTTTAATCAATAACTTTGTTCAAACGTGGTTTAATTGCTAATTCAATATTCAAAGATTGTGATCTCAAGATGGCAATCTTTGAATACTTATTTCCTTAACCTAAAGCTTATTGCATGCTGCAATATACTGCCCCCTTGTGGGTATCTGCTTACAAGCAGCGTGGCATGTATAAGATGGAAGTTGCAAACAAGGATGAAATGAGAATCCTTTGTGGGATGCAAAGAAGGGGAGGAGGATTTGAAAGATATGATATGATATGGTATATTTGAAAGTATGGCATCGTGATTCTTCTGAAGCATACTTCAGTAATTTTACATAGATGCCACATGAAACCTTCCGTCATGCTTCACTGTCAGCTTTATTTTTGAAAACTAGCAGTAATATGGCATATTGCCCTCTAATGGCATTATCTTCACCGTTCCTGCAAAGTTTCATGGGCTCCTCCATTCTGTTCCTCCCATCCTGTTGTGTGTAGAGTCCCACTGCTATGCACACTTAAGGAATTTATGAAAAACAAACATAAACGCTGTAAAGACTAGTCTTTATTCTTTATAACTTTGGTTGAGAATTTACAAGGATAATCACACTGACGAGCATTTGTTCTTTGTTCTGCAGATTTCATCACATTGACAAGAAAAACCTGCAGGTTAGAGTATTTGCACAGTTTGCAATAATTGTAATTGTGTTCTCTAAGTAGTTTGTGCTTTTACAGTGTATTTTTGATTGTGAGAGGAGACATGTAGCTTTATGCAGGAGGGCAAAATATTCTTTATGCAAGTGGAAAAATCTATATTCTTTTTCACTGAAAAAATAAAGTATTTTGTTTAACTTCTATATACATCACAGAGAACATATGTTTAAAATATTAGCATTTGTATATATCAGGAAATAGTTAACTTTTTCTGTAGTTGCCTAACAATAGTCATTCTTTGCACCATAGGGGAAATGAAACTGGTCATGGCTCTGGTGAAACAATCTGCTTTCACATTTGTGGTTAGCTTATTGACTGTTCCTTTATAACATAGATAAAGAACATATCTCTTTAGTCAGACATTATTTTAGAATTAAGTCTGGGATTGTCAAGTGAATAATCTTAGTATTTTTATTTTGGAATTTTTGTCTTATGTATATCCAATACATATAATTTTACTTTGTATTCTGACTGATAAAAGAACTATTTAAATAAGCCACTATTTTTTTTTCACATTCATTAAAACATTTATCTGAGAATTTTAATGTCTTTGATGTTTTCTCCTGAGATGAGTAATTATTATATAGCCTGTGTTGTACACAGTAACCTGGAGGGACTGTACACAGTTTTGCAAGAGTAAACATACATCTTTTTAACATTTTGTGAAGTAAAAATTGAAGAGTTTTCAAGGTTAAAGAACAAGTCCAAATCCAAAAAGTATGGCAAGCATTTGTTTACTCTCCCTTATTTTAGTTCTCATAAATTAAATCTTGAGAAACCAGAGGAAGGAGAAGTTTAAATATGAGATAGCTTATGAAACAATGTCCCAAGTTTTGAATGTCTCTCCACCCTTTATACTTTATACATCATCCAAAAATGGAGAGACTCAACCATAAACATATCAAGATGTGGCTGTCCAACTAAACTTTTAGATTGGTGAATCTGTTGGTAGGACATTAAAACCATGTAGAACAAGTTCCTCCTGCTCCGAATGACAAAATATGAACTGGCTTACTTGGAAAAAGCTATGAGTGGCAAAGCATTTCAATAAATCATATTGAAAACAAGATCCTGAGCATGATAGATGGTGGTGGCAATATTATTCTGTGAGAATGATTTTCTTAATCGGAAACAGAAAAGCTGTGAGAGTTCATGAGCGCATCTTGTATGAGGTTGCAAAAAGACTTTAGACCTGGGGAGGTTGGACACCCCAGCAGTAACATTCATCTAGATGTGTTGAAGAAGGAGTTACAAGATACAGACCCTCGAGAATTTGGGATTCTCGAGGGTCTCGAAACACATATGACAAAATTGATCTTTATATATAAAGAAACTATTTTAATCTCGATACAAATTAAAAAGTGCTGAATAGCCAACGCCAATCCATGTTGGGTTTTATTGTTCAGGACACAATTCTGTCTTGAAAAACACAATAAATGCAGGCTGTGAAATATTCTACCACAAATAATATTTCTCTGTTCCCAAACACACCCATGACTATACAGATCTATCCACGTATAAATCACATCTAAAAACAAGCTGTTGCATCTCAACTTTTAATGTAGTACGATGGTCCTGTTTTTTACAGATTTTTTTTTAACGTTCTGTGTATTTAAGTGCTTGATATACTTAGTGTTCTGATTGTACATTAACTTGCTTCCTAAAGATCGTTTGAGTGCTTTGAGAAGTGCTTTACAACTAAAATTAATTATTATAAAAGTATTTTAAGATGATCTGCACAACTACACATAATGTGTACAATTTTAATCAAAAAGCCAGTATGTTTGTTTGAATTTCAGTAGACAAACTAAAATTAAATCTCTAAATTCTTTGTTTTCTTGATCGTTTTTCCTTTTTATGATAGTCTCACAAAGCAGAAACTGAAAACCAGTCACACTTCACTTTATAAACCATCACCAAGATACAGACCACACAATGTTCCATTCAACCAGCCAATCAGCGACAACACCTTTAATGGAGCAAAGTTTCACTTCAACATCACTATGTCCACAAATAAAAGCTGTGAAACTGCCCTCTAGTTCCAGGTCAACATCAACCATGAAACAGCCACATGGCGCTCTGATGGTTTGCTTCGGTAATTTCAAATTGACTAAATAGCAGTTTATGGCAAATGTTTAAAAAGTATTTCATATATTTTTAATGTCTGACTTTTGTTCTGCTGAAATTTAACTGAAGAAAATCTTATTACTTTATTTCTGTTCCAGGTGTTGCTTTATGGAGTCATTTTTCCATTTCTACATCAGTGGTGCAGATGACTGCCAGGCCTGGAGAAAACATCCTTCTCCACTGTGACTGCAAGCAATCATCTGGAGTGTATATTGTTTGGTATAAGAATTCCTCACATGAAGACACACCAACTCTTGTTCTAAATGTAAAGACTGATTTAGCAACAGAAACAAAATTTCCTCGTTTCAAATTTCTGAAGAACTTTACGTTTAATTCCTATGACTTGCTGATCGTGCACGTCAACAATGCTGATGAAGGGCTCTATTACTGTGGAACTGAAAAGACAAAGGTGGATACAGACGAAAATGGAATCATTGCGTCGAAGATAGTCTACCAATATGGTAACATCACCACAAAGATCACACTTGGTAAGCAATTTTTTTTAATTACATGAAAAGTGTAAAAGTGATCATGGAAATCTAATTACCTGACAAAATAAGGACATAAACATAGAGGAGGAAAAACAAAAGTATTGAATCTAAACAAATTTACAAACGGCAAAAACACAAGAATCACACTTAGAAGTTTTGGAAAAATATAATTATCTTGTTGATGAAAAACTATTTTGCTGAATTATTCTTTAAATGCTTTGATATTTTATCAAAAAGCTCAACAGTGTGAAACATCATGTTATTTATTGTGTAAATGCTGAAACAAAACTGAAAAGTTTTCTGCTATTGTCATTCTACAATTTTTACATATGTTTATTCCATCATAAAAGTTTTGACACTGAGACAATAGAGACCCTGGGAAAACAGTTATATTGATGAATATCCCCAAAGGAGTGTAACTTCATTCATAGATACAATAAAATAAAATATTTTTTTTTAATTATTAAAATTTACTCAACCTCTCTACTTTAATGTTTCCAGGAAGCAGCTTTATTCTTAGTAGCAGATGATTACTCAAAAAATTATAGAAAAAGCAAATAAAGACATTTTGCTTATTAAATCATATACCAGCTCATATTTTATATCCAGTCATATTCAATAACCTAGAATATGCATTCCAGCGACGCTCTTTTGTCGCATCAAAAGCACCCTTTGGAAGCAGCAACCTTTCATTATGTATTAAATGTACATTTCATTGAAGCCACATTACACAATTACAAATGTTTTTTCATTGGCCAGATAAATAAACAAATGTGGTATAAATGTGATTTTTTTGTGACAAAAATTGCATTAGAATTAACAGAAATAATGGTTAGTAAAAGTAATTTTTATAATGAGCTTCATTTGGTATAGAATTGAAATATTCTAAAGAAGGTCACCTTTCCACCTCGTTAATCTTTAGCTTTAATTTTCAACTCTGTGGAGATTCAAGTTTCTGCCTTGAATCTAAAAGATTCAAGTCTCTGTCCTGACTGGTCCATTCCAAAACAAAATAGTTACTGCCTGATATGTTGCTGAAATGAAAAGATTACACATTAATTGATACTTTGAAAAATGTTTGTTCCTAATACAGATGAAACTGTTTGTAAATCCAATGTCTCCCAGACTGCAGAGGACTGTGCTGCATGCTGGAAGATGCTCTTCTCCCTCTGTCCAGCTCTTTCTGTTCTTTTTGCCCTCATTTCCTCAGCTACGGTTTATCTCTTTTACCAGAAAGCAGGTATTTGTGAATTTTGGCCTTTTTTATTTATCACTGTCACAATGACTCTGAGAATTAATCTTAACGTTTTCCACTCATTCCTAAAGCTAAAAGAGCTCAAGAAAACAATAGGAGACTTGAAACGAGAAGACAAACCAGGGAAACACAGGTAAAATACTACTTACATGTAATCTCATTATGACAAATCCGTGTCATTTTTGTCTGAGGACAGGTTTATGCTTGATAGTCTATCTAAAATATCAGACCCCAACATTTGTTAATATTTAAAAAAAAACATGTTGAATTTTAGGATGAAAATGTTTGCTACGCAGCTCTGGAAATCCATCGGCCATCACAGAGACCAAAGAGGAAGAGGAAAACCCAGGCTTCAGACTTCAGCACATATTCTGACCTCAAAACGTCTGTGGTGTAGGAGCTTGACACTGAACTCTGAAGTTTTAGTCCTGAATAATAAGTACCAGTTGTGTTCTTTCTCCCATTCCATAAGAATTGAATGGCAAATTGAAAAAAAAAAAAAGTAATGTTTTTAGGAAAACTTATCTTTGTTTTTAATAATAAAACCATTGTACATCATCCCAGACCTAGTTCCAAAATATGTCTAAAGGCTTATATGTGCAAAATTAATTCTGTTTTTATTTTATTTCTTATCTTTCTTCTATGTAGCACAACAGTCTTTGACAAAAAGTAATTTTTCCGTGCCTCTTTTTCAGTACAACCTAATTGTCATATTTTGCAACACAACATTTTTTTGCAATGAAAATTACTAGTTTTGTGGAACTAACTTAGAAATAGTTTCAAGAAATTTTGCAATATTTGCTTTTATGTATGATGTCAGTTGTGAATTAGTCAATTGTCATATCGATGATAGAAGAATAACGACGTTAAATAAGGTTGAGGCAGCGGTGTAGTAAAAACACGCAATGCTGCCATGAACAGGTGGGAGTCAGTGGTTAGTTAAACCCAATGTTTTTGACGGTTTTTGTGGAAAATTTCCAATAAATTTGCAGTGATGTAAAAATGTGGGAATCTGTTGATTTTATGTAAATTTTCACAAAAAGAGAAAACTACTCAAATCTCATTATGAACCAGACAGGCTTCAAACAGCAGGAACAATACAAGCTTTCCTAGATTTCTTGAGAGAAATTTTGAAGCCACTGTGTTTTATTATTGAGTAATAGTAAGGAGTCAACTCAAAAGGAGGATTTCTAAACCCATTAAAACATTCTAACAGAATAAAAACATTTTTTATTTACTTGCATTTGCATTATACATTTTAAAATCTATCAAATTTATAATGGCCGGGACTTTTATTGTTTTGTTTTATTTTGTTTTATTTTTATTTCTTTTTACACTCAGCTGTAAAGTGCTGACATTTATCGGAAGAAGAAAATTGGTTGCTTATCTAAAGAAGCTATAAATAACTTATGTGCTTTTATGAGACAAAACTGAGTCTGACAGTGTGGCCAATCCAAAGCCACAACCTCTTTTTGTGTGTGGTGAATGTTACAGGAAATGCAGCCTGACAGTCTCTTCAAACTTTTACAGATGTATACATGCAAATAGATTGGGCCTGCAGATAAATTCAGTTTTACAGTCCATTATTATACATAGCTGGCTTTTCATTCTGTGTCAAAGTGTCTCCATTTTTTTTCTCCAAAATTAGACATTGTTTTTAATAATCACCGATCTTCTGTCACTCAATGACCTATTGGTTTAGCACTTCTGCACATAAAATATAATTTTAAAGGTAACTCAGAAATGAAGGCATGAAGTAAACTGCACTGAGTCATGATTTTGGGTCAGACAAAACTATTTCCTTTTTTGCACCCTTTTTACATCTGCAGCTTTACGTAAAGTAAATATATTGACTTCTGACAAAGTGGTCAAGTAAAGGTTTGAGTTTCCTTCGTATAGTTTCCATTGGAACATTAAAGAAAACTAAGCTGCCAGTAAAACTAACCACCATCCACAACCTCTTTTTGTTGTGTAAAATACACCGGAAACCCACAATGACAAACAGCCCCCTGTTAATCTGCAGAGGATGACGTGCAGACAGATTAAGCCTGCAGATTAGTCCAATTTTACTCTTTACAGCTACGAGAAACAGAATGAAACAGTCATGCTGTCGAAACTCAGGCCTTGTAAGTGTCAAGTCTATTTTTGTGTCACCTTGAGAGAACTTTACATGTAACAAAATTACAGAGACTTCACACCTACAATAAGCATAGTATATATGCTATATATGTCTCTCTCTCTCTCTCTCTCTCTATATATATATATATATATATATATATATATATATATATATATATATATATATATATATATATATATATATATATATATATATATATATATATATATATATATATATATTGGCTTTATATATATATAAAGCCAATAATTTGCACAAGGCCCATTTACAAGGCACTGATGACATCTACTGGATGTTTCAGTGTATTACTACGGAAGTTTGAGTTGCAGCAGTACAGTAACTAGGAGTCAAAAGAGGAAATCCTGCCTAAAACAGCCAACAGTTGTCATCAGTGCCTTGTAAATGGGCCTTGTTGTGCAAATTATTGGCTTGCCAGAATTTTACAGGAAGTCAAACACAACTGACTTACTGAAAAGGTGTCTGGATGAATATTCTTTCAATGTTGATTTTATGCAGAAGTGTGCCAAGATGTGGTGGATTTCTTTGTGGGATGGTGTGGAAATAATCCTATAATCTTGAGTGAAAGAGGGTGATCAATGTAGATTTCGTGTGAAGTGGGAATATGCAAAATGCTATTTATGTGGTTGAAGAAGTAAAGTGGGTGAAGAGTAAATATCACAGCGTTCACCTAAACCACAGACCAGACTGGAGACGCAACAGTAAAGCTCTCAACAAGAAGAAACGAAGTAGAGTATACTTCTTAAGGAAGCTCAAGTCATGTTTGCAGCAAGATGCAAAGTATCAGAGCCAATATCAAATGAGTGTTTAATGATAAACGCTTTAGAAAATAAGAGAACAATTGATGATCCTGAAGAAGTCACACAACAAAGTTTCTTCAGTCAGAGGCATATTGGCATTTGCTGTGTTACAGGCTGGTACAGATGAATCTTCCTGTCAACAGTTGATATCTATAATATCTAAAGAAGCTTTTGAAGAGTAACTACAATGTTTATGTTTCTCTTTGGATCAAATAGCCTCATTAAAGTGAATTTAGTTTAATCTTAAGCAGTCAACCAACAAATTCTTTAAATTGGTTACTTAAAGTGTGGGTCACGACTTTAACCATCTCTCAGCTTCGCATCATAGTCAACATTTTCCAAAATCAGTTTGAGTATGATTTCCTTTTAGCACTTTTGTACATGTTGCTTATTTTCCATTTAAAATCTCTTAATCTTGATTGAAGACTTGATTCCCTAAATTCTAGTCCAGAACTTATTTTGTATAATTATTTGTGCAGTGCAGCATCTGTGCTATGGATGAATGCAAGGTCAGGAGAAACTGTCAATCTGAATAGTGACTGCATATTTGAACCAGAGTAATGTGATGTACTTTTTTCAGAAATTGTTACCATAGTAAAATACACCAAAAGAAGCCCAGAAGCTTACAGTGTTGTGCTATCATCATCTGGACTTTCCCAAAAGGTCCTAAGGCATAGCCAATGTTCTGAGTTTGAATAAGTAAATAATCCCCAAAGATAACTAGTTAAAATACCAGTAGAAACATGTAAAAAGGATTTAATTGAAAGGCTCAACTGCATGCTGATTACCTGGTTATTATTTCTCGGTTATTATTTCCCTACTGTACTGCCTCAGCTTGTAAACGTCAAACAGTTTGTGTGATGTTAAAACCTAGAAATATGTTGTGACGATTGCCACAACTAAAAAGGAAGATGAGATAAAAAAAAAAAAGATAAGAACTGAATTGTTTTGAGATAAGGCATACATATGAAACAGCTAAAAAAAAGCCAAAAATTATAAACTTCTGGTGACTCTTTATGAAGTTTTATATGATTGGACTGTAATGACACAAAGTTATACAAAGTACTATTATGGCTCATGGAAATCAAGTTTGTGTAGTAAAAGTTGTTCTTTTTTGCATTTGTTTTATATGTTTTTGTTTTTTATTTCATTGTATTTTTTTGTTGTTTCAGACCATTGTTGTTACAATATGAAATCAGTATAGACTCTCTAAGAACTTAATCTAATACTAATTTTATTTTTACTGGTTATGATTCAATTTTGGCCTCATGTTTTCTAATTATTTCATGACAGAAGTTATGGTTACCAATAATGCAAAACTTGTATTGGAAACAAAATTTTGGTTAATCATATTTTGAGTAAATACAGAATGTGACGCAAAAAGTAATGTACAAGTAATAAGACAAAATGGATTTTAAATCTGTAAATCTTGTATCTTATTTGGTAAAACATAAGTATGTACTGGCATATACATATAACATGGCAGTATGTACTGACTGGTACATACTTACAAACTGAGTATGTAAGCTTGTCTTGAAACTGACAAATGAGAACTTGCCTCGCTCTGAAGCATCAAACTTTAAACTTGTGGTGTGGTTGGTTTATTTAGATTCTTTACCAAATCTCACCATGTTGCAACAATTCAAAGAGCCTAACCTTATTTTGAACACCGTCGTCTGTAAAACCACAGAATGAAATGTTCCATTCAAACAGCCAATCAGCAGCTGCTTCTTCGTCAATGGAAAGATCTATGTCATCTTATCGACCTTTAAGCTTTTCTTTGAGCTCCACCTGAACTTCCACCATGAATGGACTGCAGATGATTTTGCTTTTTTTCTTAGGTGACTTTTTAACATTTGAGTAACATTTATTTCCAAAAATATAAACAATCATGATGTCATACTGTGATGATCACAACATTACAATTTATTTTTCTTTCAGGACTAGTATTCTGCAGTCATCGTTGCATTTCTGAATCAGTGCAGGATGTGACCTTCAGACCTGGAGAAAACATCACTCTATACTGTGACTGCAAAGTATCAATTGGAGTATTTGTGGTCTGGTTCTTCAGGAACTGCTCCCTTAAAGATCAGTCTCATTACGTTTTAAGGGCTATGGAGCAGTTAAAGCCTGAAACAAAATTTCCACGTTTGAAATTTTTAAAAAATGAATCTTCTTATGATCTACTGGTTATAAATGCCACTAATTCAGATGTGGGCTTCTATTACTGTGGAACCGAACAGACAAAAGTGGAGACCAACAGTGAGAGGAACATCTTCCGTAAAGACATTTTTATATATGGAAATATCTCTACACATCTCATCCTCGGTAAGCAGTTTTGAATTTTCTATGTATTGTGTTGTGACTGTGTTTCCTAAGAAAGGAAGTGATAACAAAGATTGAATGCTTTCTTGAACAAAAACATTGGTTGAGAGGAAAAAAAATTACAATATTCCAAATGTAAAATTGTATTATGCACCGACTTTGGCACATAATTTGTAATTTTAGGGTATATTAATGTTATGGGTTCAAACTAAGAAAAAAGGATAAAATACTGTTGACAGATAAAAATAACTGTTAAGCTTGCTAAATTTCCTTCAACTTATAATGAAAAAATACCAAGTATTTTATAGAATTTGCCAAATTGTTCTAGATCAAAAATAGATATTGTTGCTAGAAAAAACAAAGGAAACTATTCTCCATACATTATTAAGTTCATTCTCACAACTTTTTATTGTATTGTGCTTTTTTGATATATTAAATAAAACACAAATGTTGGATTGAGTATCTCATAGCAAAATATAAGTTCTGAATAGAAAATATTATGTACATTTAATTTAAAAACCCTTTGTGTTTGATCAAGACACCTGCGGAAGCCGTTCTGACTTTACGAAGACAGTGAAGGACTGTGATGGCTGCTGGAAGCTGCTCTTCTCTCTGTGCCCAACTATTTTTCTTCTCTCAGTTGTTTTCTCCTCACTTTCAGTTTACTTGCTTTGTCAGAAGACAGGTATTACAATAATCCACTCTTCTGCTTATTTAAAGTTACGCTATTGTGATGAAATATTACTAAGTAGATATGTTCCTTCTTTAAGGTAAAGAAGATCAAGAGAACAAAAATCAATCTGAACAAAAAAGATACATGGAAGAGATGCAGGTAACAATACAGACCTTCTTTGCCAGTTGGTAAAGCGCAAGTATTCTGTGTGTCAAAATTATGTGCCCACATGTTGGAGTTACATTTTTCAATGGAAACTGTTATGCTTTTTTTTTTTTCATTGTCCTTCCACTATACAAAGGTTTTCATAATATTATGTTTTAGTAATTCTGAATTTCAAATGTTAGGATGAAAACATTTGCTATGCTGCCTTGGAAGTCCATCAGCCATCAAAGAAACCAAAGAAGAAGAAAGCGAAAGCCAAGTATATCGCCAATGAAGATTCACATTCTCCTTGCATGTAATCCGACAAAAATAGTTGTATTCTGTTTTTTTTTTTGTATTGTCTTTCAAATCTAAACTTTGACAAAAGTTTTTCATCCTTTTCATAAATGTTTTATGTACATTTTAACATGTGGTTGAGGAAAAATTAGGTGGTCCCGTTAAATACTTATTTTTTATTACGTTCACATGTCTGATGTAATTTTTTTGTTTGTTTTTGTTGTTTCTGTTAAAGAAAATTATTTAATTATGCCAAAAACAAACTATGTTTTTTTGACACCAAAACAATAAGTTTTCTAGCTGACAAACATGTAAGGGAACCCTATACTCTCTACCTAGTGTTACACATTTTACTTGAAATAACTTCAGTTAGAAACTTCCCAGAACAGTCTAGCTGTCTAAAAACAAGTTTGCCCCAATCCTCATTTATGGCTTTGATGTTTGAAAAGTTCCTCGCATTTACAACCATGGGAGGTTTCAGTTCAACTCACAGCATCTCAGTAAGATCAAAATCACAAGCTCAAGTCATGCAAGGACCTTTCAATGCTTAACTTTCCAAGAGTCTTCGATGATTTTACTCATATTTTGCGGGTATTTGTAATGTCAGAAGATTTGATTCCATTTCAGGTTTTTAAAACAATTTTTTTCACGGATATTCTTACATTTTCTTCAAACCACATAAATACATGATTAATTAAATCATTCCCAAAATTATGACACCTCTTGCTCCATAGTCTCGGTGTATTTTTTTTTCTTTTTTTTGCATTTAATTTATGTCATATGTGTCCTATGTACAAACAATTTCCCTTTGAACTAACCTGTCCAAAACATGGTCTCTTTTATGTTTAAGAGTTTCTAAAGAAGGCTACTTTTGAGCAATCTCTTTGTTTTTCTGTCCACAATAGCAAGAGTCTGCTATGAATTACGTGTCAACAGCTTAGAGTTTCAGGAGATTTCTTTCAGTATCTTGCAGTCCACAGTCAGAGTGAACTTGTTTGGATAGCCATAAAATGTATAATTTTATTATATGTTATGTTACATTTAATATGCTATCATAAAACGTAATAGTTTGTTTTTAGTGTTAAAGTGATTAAGAGTCCTGGCTTATGGACCAAGACCATAAGCCAGGTCCTGGCTTATGGTCAGAGAGCCAGGACCTGGCTCTCTGACCATAAGAGTGTTTTCTAGCATTGAAAAGGGATGAACCATTGAAAAGGGATGAACCATTGAAAAGGGACAAACCAAAAGGCCTTCCTTGCTTGAATTCTTGATTTAAGTCTCCCTAAAGTTAAAACAAATATTTAAAATCGAAATTATGTGTGAAAACTTAATTCTTTAATCAGCTAAGTATAATCAGAATATTTATGTTCAACCCCACAAAGAATTGCTAATGCATTACATGTTTTAGGGAGTAAATACACTATAATATAGTAAATAACTATAATAATATAATAATTCAACGATCCATTATGATTTTAGTATGGATTCTCAAAGAAATAAAAACATGTGTCAACTAAGTCTGACAGTCAGCTCAAGTAGTGCTTCTGATTTGCATGTGATATTTAGTACACTGTGCAGTGCATCAAGTCTTTTTAAGCTACAAAGCATTCTACTTCACTTTGCATTTCATGCATTGCTTCCTGCTTGGTAGTGCCAACCAGATTCTACTTAGTTCTCTTTAGACCTCCCCACCACCTTCCCTTGGGTTCTCAGGTCAGAGATTGACATGCTGAGCAAGCCCAGACACCAAATTCAAGCAAATTTGTTACCGTTTAACGACCTCCCTAGTTTGTAAGTGCAATGATTGTTATGTCCCAGAGTAACTTTCATATCAATCTGAAAATAAATAAAAAAAATAAATAAATAAATAAAAAAAGGTCCAACATCAAACATTCTTTTCATTCATCCAGAAGCATTGGATATAGTGAATAGGTGTGTAGAATGTCTTACACTCAGGTAAGAGCAGCATTACTTTAACATATTTTTACTCAAGTAAAAAGTGCCAACCTAAGATATTACTGAAGAAATAGTTAAAGTGTTCTGTAGAAAAGCTAATTTAGTGCTGCATAATTAATCTTTACATCTGATTTATTAGTATGAACAATGTGGCCAAAAAAAACACAAAAACACTGGCATTGGGAAAAAAAAAGACAAATAAATGACATAATTACAACATTTTTAAAATTAAGCAAAAGAAACACATTAAACTAATGCTTACATTAGATACTATATAGATGTCAGAATAGGGCATAATAACTTTCAGTGGGACAATGTGTGGTGCTTATTATACATTTACTCTCTAAATGGCACAAGTTCAGAAAATAAAAAAAAACACAGAATAAAATTTGTGTTTGTGCTTTTAATAGAAAAGAGACTGTTTGCATTTTATATTAAAATATGTCAGTTCTTCATTCGGTGCAGAACTAACGGTGGCTAGAGTATGCAGACATTTTATTCAATTAAGAGAAGCAATCCTTTTGATGGAGGATGTGAGGACACATGATGCTCAGACAGAGCTTGTGGTTTGTGGCTGTATAAATCTAGTACCTCGCATGACCCAAATATTCAGTTTAACTGCACAGCAGCCAATCACATAGCCTTTATGGATGACAATGTGTAATTTAGAATGTTTTAAAAACAAAAAAAAAACTGTGGTGAGGCATAGGGATGTTATGAATGCCAATACTTTATGATGAATGCCAGCTGGTCTACATTATACATGCTCTAAGTTGGAAATTGCCTCTACTTTACAGTCAGCCCAAAATGTGATGCAATGAAAATTTTGCTAATTGCTTGTCACGTGACCATGAGTGCACTGGTTTCCTTTAATCTTGCATCTCCCACCCCTCTCTTTCCATAAACAAGGGCACTTTAGATTTTATCTTCAGCTCACCCACTACTGCCCACACAGTGAAATTTCAGAGATGTCACAAGATAACAAGGATCCAACTTCAAAGTTAACCTTTACGACATGGCACCACAGGCTGCAGTCTTCTGTGAGGCTGACTCAAACACAACACGCGCAAGATCATTTACCACTCAGGGGCAAACCTAAAACTTTAATGTTGTGAAAAAGTTCAAGAATATGTTATTAACTTAAAAAGCAAAAATGTATGTATTATGTAAATTCATAACACATAGGCCTATATATTTAAAGTCTTTATTTTGGGAAATTTTGATGTTTATGGTTGAAAGATGATGAAAAAACAAAATATATTGTCTCTGAAAATGTGAATATTATATAAGATTCATAAAAATGCATGTTAATTTCTATGCCTCTTTCTGCATAGATTAGCCTCTGACATTGCTAATCAATGTCAATAACGGGGGTATTATGTTTAATACAGTGAATGTTTTAGCTTTATATCATGTTGAAATATTATTCCCTCATCAAAAATATTCATACATGTCTGAAAAATCCTTGAATCTCCAGTGGCAGTTATTGAGCGCGATGAATAAAGGTTTGCTTTCACAAAGCTCCGCCCGTTTC
Source organism: Poeciliopsis gracilis (assembly GCA_911649635.1). Taxonomy (NCBI): domain Eukaryota; kingdom Metazoa; phylum Chordata; class Actinopteri; order Cyprinodontiformes; family Poeciliidae; genus Poeciliopsis; species Poeciliopsis gracilis. The sequence continues at coordinate 1,482,373 of CAJVRI010000128.1, forward strand.
CAACAAGCTCCTCCTTGGAGCTGCTGATCTCAGCTCAATATCTGCCTCACTGAAGTTGAGGTATGTGCATGTGAATCACTACACATATAGCATCTTTTGGAGTTTTATCTGTGAATCATTCGCCTGCCACAATTACTCTTTGTTGGTCTGTCACATAAAGACTCAATAAACGTCATTGGAGTTTTTGAGTTTTTGGCTGTAATGTGGAAAAATATGAAAAATGTCAAAGACTGTATACTGCAATACTTCAGCAACACGCTGTGTACTCCAGAGTGAAACATTTAACAAGCTAACTAAACATTTGCTGCAATAGGAATCAGTATTTGTTAAAGATGAAAAACCTTTTCAAAATCAGCCCCTTCTCTGTTCTAGAAATTGTTGCCAGAACTGCACAGGCAGAACAAACTCAGTTCAGAAACAGAACATGAGTTTGGAGTGTTAGCCTTTTTAAATTGCTTTAACATTTTAACTGACAAGAAACAAAGTCCAAATTCAATAAGTTCAACTAACTAGTGAAACCACACCAGCAACAAAGGTGCTTGAAGAGTTTTATGGGTTATGAAATCTTTTCCGGTCCATTGCAACACAACACAAACTGACACTGATGTGAGAATGTTGTGACTCTTGTGATCAGGCTCACAGGAAACCCACATAGAGAAACATAAACTGAATAATATTGCAATTTAGAGGACACTGAAGGCGTAGGGCCCAGTATGGTTCGCCATACTAAAGCCACAAAAGTCTCAGTACCCCGGCTCAAGAAGGATATTCTTGGTCAAAAGTGGAAAAAGTGGTCCACAGATGAAACACTGGCAACAGAGTGATGGGTTACCAAAGCTCAGTGATGCGTAAGAGTCAAAACCAGGCCCATGCAGTCCAAGCATGGGCCTGGATGAACTTGTTTCTTTGATCCTTTTTTTCTACTTGAAACTCAGAAATTCTGACTCTGCAGCACAAATGGAACATCATTCCCTTTACATAATAATGTTTGAGAATGTAATATTTGACTGAGTTATCACATTGCCATCTGACAGTTTTTTAAACATGCAAAATCTTTAACTGACATTTCACAGTATGGTAAAATGTATGGTGAAATGCACACATGTGAGTAAAAAACTAGGATATGTAGCAGAAGTAGGGGACAAAGTAATCTGAATCACAACTCAGACTATTGACTATTTACCTGATTTTAATGTATTTGTACTACTTTTCTAATCATATGTGTCTATTTATTTTGTTATACTAAAAATTTTATTTTTTAAAATACATAATGCCTCTTCTTGGTTTTAATGTAAGTAATAAATGCATTTAATCTGAATGCATTCAAATAGTTGCTATATTTATGTCAATCTTTCTCAAAATTACAACTGTGAACATCATAAATTAAACTAGTCCTTCAGTCTGATATGTATAGCAAGTGAACTTAAAACTGTATCCACGTTTTATTTTAATTATTCAGAATCTTTCAACACCACGACATAAAAAACACACTTAAAGCAGAATAAGCTGTCTAAATTTCCATAGCTTTGATCACCCTTAAGTCTCTCAGCAGGGTAAAGAAATGACACAGTAAAACCAATAATGCAAAGGAATTGTTTAATCTGTCATGTCAAGAGAACATTGATAAAATAAAACAACAGATTGCAAATTATAGTTTTCAAATGATCAGAGAAATCAATCAAAAATTTCAACCAAGAATTCCAGATAAAAGGAAACACAAAAATAAATTAAGGCTGACTTTCCATGCTCCACCATTCGGTAAATTGGGAAGACAAATCCATGCAACAGCGGGCATGTGAAAAAATTAGGACACCATGCAGACGTTTGTGTGTGTTTATAACATATTTCAGTATATGGACATGTAATATCAATTTAACAGTACTAAGATTCAAGTAATACAGATAAACTAGAAAAACAGGAGTTTTAATGTTTTCTGTTAAATCTTTGTTAAAAATGCAATATTTGGAGAGGAAAAAGTTGCTAAAGAGGCAAATCACATCAGCAGCATATGAAGGGAGCACTGTTAGCATTGTGAAGGCGGTTTTAAACCACAGACAGTTTATTAGATCTGCTCCTGACTGTTGAAGTGAGATCTAAACTGCTGTCTGTGGTGTTCATAAAGAAGACTGAAAACAGCAAAAGACTGGACTTCTGGAGTAATGCTTTTTGACATATAAATCTAAAACTTAGATATTTTCAAAGTCAGAACTAAGGACTTATTTGGAAAAATAACCTTTTACTATATGTGAAGCACACACACACACACACCCACACACACACACACACACACACACCCCCACACACACCCCCCCACACACACACACACACACACACACATATATATATATATATATACACATACATATATATATATCTATATATATATATATATATATCAGAACTGATCCCTACAATGCGACAGTAATAGAAAATGGAAAGTCCTGGTTCAAGCCATATCCCAGGTCTTGATATTATTTACTGTGGTGATTTTTTTAGACTGTATACTGCATTTTATGCTTGCCGTAAGTTGTTGAACGTCTTAATTAGCAGGCAATTGTGATAAGTTTAAAATACATGCATGAGAAGTTTTGGTCAGCAGGTCAGCAGATTCATACCAATAACCCTCAGGACGCATATATTTCCTTTTGCATTTATTTAGTTAAGACTTTGTTCAAAGTAAAAAACAAAAAATAGTAAAGTTGAGATTAATTGAGATGTATTGTTACTCTTTGTGCATAAATTCAATCACATTTGTTTTTCCAGTTGTAATTACATGGATGACTAGCATAAAATAAAACAGTTCTTTTTCATTTCCTGGGTTATATTTTCTTTGAAACCGCACTGCCCTCTAGTGGAAAAGACAGGAGCCACACAACATATCAATAAGAGATGTGCAGTATGTGAACATTTTCACTTAAGGCTTAGTTTCTGTGCCTAGGATTTGACAGAAGGGTCAGTTATTGCTTACATAGAGGTTTTTCAAGTCAGAAGTCAGTTGATGTTTCCAACTTAGAACTTGAGGGTAAATCAAAGAAAAGGAGGATATGATGTCCTAACTTTTTCCTAAAAATCCAAACTTCCAAATAGCCTTGGATGATAACAGTTCAAACTGGTAAAAAACAAAACAAAAACAAAACATCTAAATATAAAATGCATGGTTGCAATCTCTATTCACTCCAAAAAATGACTTCATTTGAAGTTCATTATAAACTCAAGCACTTACTCTCTTATACAGAGAAACAGCAATATAATCAACATTATTTAGTCCTTTGGGACTTAGGCAAAGCATTAAAACAAAAATCACACATCTAAGAGGCTTTGGTTAGCCATGTGCCTGTAAGACTTCTTAAGCAAATAAAATTGGCTTCAAATATAAAATAATTCACGCAGAAAATTATAGTCTTAAAAACTCTGTTTATAATCAACATAAAAATAGACACACAGTTGTGCTGGCTTCATTTTCCGTTTAGATATTTTCTGAAACAGCTTCCTGTCTCACCATATGTGCATATAAAAATAACACATCCTCATAAACAATGAATTCCTGAGCACTGACATTATCAGGTAAAGAAATTTGTCATTTCCGGGTGAAGCTGTGTTCTTTCAATTTCCTCTGTGTTGCTAAAGAGGAACATATCTTCACTGTACAGTTTCTAGGCTCAGACCAAGTGTTAGGTTTTCTAATCAACACAGAACTCGATGATTTCTTATTAACAGTTTTGTGTTTTCATGGCATTCTGAGCATTAAACACAGGTTACCAGTCAGAATTCCTGGCTTCCTATTGACCCTGATCTCCATCAGAAGTTGTGCTTTAAACTCTTTGTTGGATTTGAGGTCAGTACTGATCCTTTACATAAAATTCATCGGTTTGCTCCTCGGCAGCTCATTATGCAGTCCCTGAGCCAAACCAATCTCTGTTCATCTGGTGCCACTAAGCACCAGCAGAAGCTAAATCCTTTTTTCTAGGATTATGTAATCTCACTTGGTCAGTCAGCCAACTCAAAAATGTCCTGAAGCTAGAATTTCTGAATCAATGCAACTCAGAAGAGGGGAAACACTTGTGAGCTGTCAGAGCTTCTGTAGACCGCTGTGAGACTTTTCTGGAGTAGACTCATTTTTCTTTTTAAAAAGGTTTTTGAGCTTTAATGTTTTCTTACTTTTTTCCTTCTCTTTGTTCTTCTCATCTCCACTCTCAGAGGATGATGCAATTGTTGGGCAAACAGCCTGTGGAGGTGGCAGTGGTGGCTCCAGCTCAGTCAGCAGTCTGCTCTGAGGAAGGTTTGGTGTAGAAGCTGATAGAGGCGTATGCACTGAGGACATAGAGCTGCATGATTTTTCAAGGATTCCATCATACACGAGTTGGCTCAGAGGCCCAGCAGTACAGGGGTCTGAGGACGACTGCCATGGCACTTGAGATGTTAGCATAAGATCTGGCTGTCCAATACGACATGGCAAAGAACTTGATTCAAATCCTCCAAAGTCGTCCCTCAGTGATAGATGCTTAGACATGTCAACTGAAGCATTCACTCTATCCCAAGAGATATTCTCAGAGAAACTATCTGTAGAACTGGTGTTGCTTCTTGAAAGTCCAGGTATTCTCCTTCTAAGGGAACCACCTGACATCTCAACTTCATTTCTCAGCATCTGTCTGCTTTGTGCTGACTCCAGACCAAACTCTGGTGTGTCTTTAAAGATTGGAGCATCCCTAAAAGCATCCATTGATTCTCTGAGGGGCATCTTGACAGAGGCAGGATCTGAACAATATTCCAGCTCTTCTCTAGAGATCTTTCTTTGTCGTATTACAGCAGTCTGATCTATTTTATCCTTTGGTACAGCCATTAGAGAGGATTCGAGCTGAAAGTCTCCCGTGTTCAGTGGAAGCTTCCTAGAAGCTGTGTCTTGGGACATTCCCATTGAATTCCTTGTAACTCTTCTTGATTCAATCAAACGTTCAGCATCATCTCTCCCTTTCTTTCTTGAGGCCAGATTTATTGAAGTCTCCATAATATCCCTTGATGTTATCCTCTGTGTATCTGCTGAGGATTCCATTTCTGGTCGAAAATTTTTTTTAATTTCCAATGGCTCTACATTGTATCTGTCTTTGTAAAAATTCCTTGAGGGAATGTCCATTAAATCCTCAGTGGTCTGTTTCTCTGTTTTTATAGGTGAGACCTCCATATCTAAATCACGAGAAATTCCCTTTCTTAAAACACCATCCAAAGAAACTTCACTTGTATGTCTAGAAACCTTCTTTGGTGCAGCATTTCCACAGGATTCTTCATTTGAAATCTTAAAAGAAATGGTTTCCAAAGAAGGATCCAAGGTTTTTTCTTTTACCATTTTCTTGCAAGAAACACCTAAAGTTTCATGCTCTTCTTCAGACACGGTATGAACTGGAGGATCAGCAGAAAGTTCTGCATGTCCACTCAAAGGCCTTGCAATTGGACTGTCTGCAAGAAGCTCAACCTCATCGTGATACAACCTTCTAGATGAAGTGTCCAGGAGAGGACTAGGAAACATTTTGCTGAGGGTAGGTGACATTATAAACTCAGAGTCTATGAATTTCTCTTGGGAATCTCTATTAAAGGGGAACAAAACAAAAGGAAAAAACAAACAAGAATACTGAGAAGATGTCTTAATAAAATTCACAATGAAAATTGTAAATTGAAACTGTGTTCTCTAAAAATGTATGTAAACTTGTGGGGATGGGAACTTACTGTTTTTTCAGAGATTTTCGGAGGATTTCTTCTCCTTCGTCATAGCAGGAGTAAGGCGCTCTGATGGGGATCAGAAGGTCGGGGTCTTGGGAGATGGTGGCAGGTTGTGGCGGAGAGAGGACTCCAGGACGATGTGCCCTTGAGATGGTGGATCCCCGAAGATGAGGAGAGCGCTTAAGAGGCGGAATGGGAACTGTGGAAAAGGAACCAAATATCACCTTCTTTCATATAACAGGCAATAGTTAGCTATTTTATCTTCTTTTATGCCCATTAAAGTAGCAAAACACACATGTCTTTATCTAGTTTAAAATATAATTACACCGCATCACATTTAAAGTCACTTAAATCCACTTTCTTCCCTTTCTGATTCTGTGTTCGAATTTCAGCATCTAGATCCTAAAAGCATGTTGTTGGATGCTGGTGTTAACGGTACCTAATAAACAGGCCAACAAAAATCGTGTTAAGAGTAGGAGGTCAGATTGCAAATTAAAAGATTTCAATGTACGTCATCCAATTGTTTAAGGAATTAGTGATATTATTATTATTATATTTTTTTTACTTATTTCAGTGTTGTAACTCACCAGGCATCTGTGGTATGATAGGTGCAGCTTGTTCATCTAAAAGATCTTCTACTGAGCCGTGAACAGAACTATGATATGAACAGGAAGACTGGGATACTCGGGGGAACCCCAAGGCAGTTGTGTCTGAATAGAGTTGAGCGGAGAGGTTAGCTAGCCCAGGATTCCTCATAATGGGAAAACCACAGAAGAATTCAATCTGCTGCCAGCGGTAAAGACGTTCTCGCAGACAAGCTGTTACTTCGGACAACGCATGCCTGTGGGGTATGTAAAGTATTCGGTGATCAAAATTAACATTATTTTTAGACCGACGATAAACCAAAGCTGCTTGTGTAACTCTGCGCCTCACTTTGCTTCCATGATCTTATGATCAACTTGGTCTAGGGAGGAGCTGTGGGCCATGTGAAGCGTTCCCAGAACAGAACTTCTCTTCTTCTTGATCCTCTCTGCCTGCAGAAAAGATTAAAGAGAGATGTGACAGTCAATTTGCAACAATTCATAAATGTGTTCCTGGTTGTTTAATGTTTTATCATCTAAAAGATCTTCTGCTGAGCCGTGAACAGAACTGTGATATGAACAAGAACCGAGTATCCCAGTCCCAAAGTAGTAGTTCAGAAGTAATTTATTGTTTTTACATGCATGCAGTTTTTCATTCATTACCTCTTCCTTGGCAGCGGCAAGTTGCAGTTCTGCACTGTGCTTTTTGACATTGTAGTACTGAACCTCCACCTCATGTGTAAGCTGGAGCCACTGCTGAAGGGCACCTGAGACTGTCCAGCTGGCTATCATCTCCTTCTCCGCCTGCTTCAGTGCTCCACGGACCTGAAGAAGTTTTAGAAATCAGATTTCAGTCACAAATCCTTTCCTTTAAAAGAAACATGTCAAACACACTACAGTGGTAACTTGTAAATTATTTATTCAATAATATATCTGTATACACATTAATGCTTGATTTTGTTTATATCTATTTAAGCTTCTTTTTCAGAGAGATAGAAAAATTAAGAAGTTATTAGTTGTTGGACCACAAGACAATGTTATCAAACTATGAATTTAAACTAAAAAATATAACTCTAATCCATGACATGGTTGTCACATGCATGTGTTGAACAACAAAAAAGAGAATGACCAAAAAGTTGATTTTCCATCCCCTCCCACCCCACCGCACAGATATTCACAACACTAAAGAAAGACGTTAGCTCAATGCCTGCCAAGCCGTGTTATTTTTAACCGATTGAAAGTAATAGAAGCCGGTCGCATTCTAAGCTTGAGGGAGTTACAGCACTAAAACATGTTGCAGCTCATAAAGGGTTTTTCCACCAAAGCATTTCCACTGCTGAACATGCGTTGGTGCTACAGATGGTTCTCCAACTGTGCTAAAAAGACCGGGTGAAGATTTTTTTTGGGTTATCCACAGACAGCAGAACACCTCATTGCACCAGTTAAAATGTTTATTCCAGTAAATATCTGAACTGCTCTATTTTTTCACTATGTCTACAAAGATGCAAAAAACTAAGAAACACATTTAATTTAAACTAGGTTCAATATTTGTCTGCAAATAAATGTCTTTAAATTATATTTTTACAACAACTGATGCTTGTGCTCAATCTTTACATTGCTAACCTCTACTTATGCCATTTTAAAATCAATTTCTGAACATGATGTTTATCAATACAGCTGGAAATGGCCTGTGTGAAAACAGCAGTGTGCAGCAATAAAGGGATGTTAAAATAAATCTGTGGGAAATGGGAGACTGTTATTTCAGTAAAAATCAAACTTGCTGTTTATGTAGCAGCTGTTTTTATTGTTCTTGTTCTAATTTAAGCAAATTTTCAAACTGAGAACATTTTAATCGGTTGTTGGTCATCATGGGAAACCACAAGAGACAAGAGCATGTTTATTAAGACCAGGCAAAAAGTTGGAACAAAGATAGCACAAGTTGTTTTAGTGGTGGATTCAGTGTGCTGGTGGTGAAAAAAAAAAGTACTCCTGCTAAATAAGACCTCACTCTGGTTTAGCACTGAAAGCAGTTTCAGGGGAAAAATAAAAACAAATACAGCTAGCAACAAATAAACAAATGAGAACCTACAAGCAGGTGTAAATTATTTCTGCTATTCGGCTGATGAGATTCCTAAGTACCATAATTAACAGTGTTGTAGCTATAGAAAATGAGACATGTTTATGGTAATTTACAGCTTCCTGATTATTATTATTATTATCACATATGCTGTTTAGAATATTCACCTTAAATTAAACTGACAATCTTGGTGATTATTGAAATGATCGATATAGGTGTGCCTGAGTCTTTAAATCAGCAGTCATTTACATTAAAGTTTTTTTTTTCCATTAGATTTTAAAATGATGTGATGTTGTTAGATCCCCAAGCCAGTCTACAGTTATTGGAGGGGGGGCTGTAACAATAAATAAGCCAGGGAAAATGAAGAGACAAAACCAGGAGGGTAAAGTTAAAGTTTTATTCTTCAAGAATAATCTAAAGAGTGAAAACAGCTGGACCTGCTTAACCCGCCAGAGATCAGCAGCAACCTGAAATGAGGGGGAAATCCTATATGCAGCCACCACTTCATGTAACAGATGTTAATCTCTCGAAGAGCACTGATGAAGTTGCCTCCCCGCCCACCACCTTCCAGTTGTAAAATATCTACCTGTTCCAGTTCTTCCTCTGCGTACCGCAGGCGGCTGAGCTCGCTGACGGCTCCCTGTCTCAGCTCGTGCAGACGGTGAGCTTCCTCCTGAGCTCCAATAATCTCATCTCTCATCTTCTCCTCCAGGTATTGTTTTTCCACAGCCACATTTCGTTTTTCTTCCTGAGCCCGCTCCAGCCTGGCCAAAGCAAAAGGTTCTTAGCTTGATTAACAAAAGAAAAATTAGCAAACAAACAAAAAAAAAAAACTAGATATTTACTGTTCCTGTAGGTCCATTAGGCTCTGTTCTGCCCTCTGCAGACTTTCTAAATCTTTCATCATTTTGGCGACATGAACCTTGCTGGCTTTGTTTTGGGCCTGGGCAAACCAGCAGCCTCCAACTCCCATCACCACAGACACGATGAGCAGCAGGTCCTTCATGTAGTTATGAGGGGGGCCTGTTATAGAATGGAAAGGCACAATAATAGGTTGCGAAAGACAAAATTAATTGTCCATGTGTAGGGATGGTAGTGTTATCTTTACAAAAATCCAAACAAACAAATTAAGTGATGGTGCTGAAAGAGAAAGGTTAAACCTACATGTCAAGAAAGAGGGAAGTAAGGAACAGTTCTTACGTGTAGGTGGTCCAAACAAAACCACATCCAGAGCTTTGATGTTGAGCTTCTGTTTGTCTCTCTGGTCCAGCACTTTCAACTGGGAACTCATGAAGGATGGCTCATTTGCTGCAATCCTACAAATATAAATCAGGTCAGATTCAGTTCTGGTTTGTAGCACAAAAAGTGGGCTTTTCTTTGAAGTGCATCGCTCTTGCATCATCCTTGCTTGTTGAAGTTGTAGAAAGATTTTGATCTCAAATGTCTGAGATCAAAAATAAAAACTGTCAACTTCTAAACACTTGGATGAAAAACACTGAGAAGTCTCTGTTTTGGTGCATTCAAGATGCTTATTCCACCAACATACGCATTTTATGACATAAACCAATGTGTATTAAACATCATAAGCAAAGCTTTTCTAATATGTTCTTACTTTGTAAACTGCAATATAGAGTTGTTACTTTGTGATGATAAATTGCTAAGTTATTTCTTTGTCATGCCACAGACTGAATAGAATTTCGGTTTAGGTGAATGTGACTTTGACTAGACCATTCTAACACAAGGCTATCCATTTATCTATAGTATTCATTCCACTAATGTGAGTTAGGTTTGCTGTTTTGTTGGACGGCTGAACTCTTGCCATTCATTCTAACCATCTCTACAGCAAAAAATGCATTCACACAGCATGATGCTAGAATGAGGGATATGTCCAGCATTAAAATTATGTTACATTCTTTGATAAATGTATGTGATTATATATTTTACTTTTTATGCCACTGACAATTTCATTATTAACACAGTAACATCAGCTAGTACTTTTATCATGAATCAATTCTTCGCTCTTCTCACCTGGGCAGGGTGTTTCCATTGACCCTGAAGTCCTTAAAATTCCTCTCATACTGCGGCAGCTCGACAAAGTCTTTCAGCCAACGTAGAACATCATCTAGTGTCCAGTTGTGTACTGCCAAATTAATACTTTTAGTATTAATACTAAAAGCTACTCAAAGGGAATGTTTGAGCCTTATGAATGCATGCTAATGCTTTGTCACTTGTGCACGGCCACACCTTCAGATGACTTCCATCCCCTCCACAGCTCCTCCACTGTGATGTGCTGGTCTTCTCTGTGCAACTTGCTGTGTTTGTGAGTCTGCTGCTGCTTCATGTCTTCAATAATGAACTGCAGTAGAATGAAATACGTGGTGAAACAGAAACGATAAAAAAGCAAAGGGATCCATAACACATGGAGAATTCTCTCATTTCCTTAAAAAAACTACTACCTAAATACACACAGTGCATGTTTTCAGGTTGCAGCATAAAAGTTATAAGCGAGTGTTTTGAAATGCATTTTTGTAGATAGCTGGTCCAACATCTCTGTGCTGCAAAAGTGTGTTGAACATTTCCTGGAACGTGTTCCTGCCTATAAATCCATTCTATGACAGCTATTGGAATTTGGGGACTTCAATCGGCCCGGACCTGTCAACTGATATTCTCATACCAACCGCAACTTGAGCCCTAGGATACTGTATCCACAAACTACACTATGGAGGGTAACAGCATTTTAGAAGTCCAGACTTTACAGCCAAAGTAAAATACCCACAGATATTTTACGAGTTATTTACTGGATGTTCAAAATATACAAGAGATAAATGTGCAGGTGGAATGCAGTGTTCATGTTAAAAGCATATGCTTTATTCCAGTAAAAACTGTTCAGAAACATTGGTAAATTGGTAAAAATGAGTTTACCTTTGAAGAGTATGACCTCTACAAATATCCTCTTTAAGGCATGCCAGTAAAGTCAGTGTAGTTGCAGTATTCTATTGGTGCCAACTGATTTTGCCACTGAGCCAAAGGCAAAATTTTCTGTTGCTATCCTTGAAGGAGCTCTTGACTCCTCCAGCCAGCACACCTGTTGTTCCATTTCTTCACTCTACTTGTCTCTTGCAGGCAAGGACTTATGTAAAAGGAGCTTCCCAGCAACCATGTACAAGGATAAAATATGCTGTAAAACCAGTTTGTACCTCCATGCTTTCCTCCACCTCTATGCCACCATCTTGGTCATCATCCATCATCTGGTGGATGCTCCGCAGGGCTTCCAGGCTGTAGCGATCAGATTCACTCAGACATGGTGGATATATAGTCATGCATGGGTCTAAATAAAGAAAGACAATTGAAGTTTTGTTAATGACCAGTCTCTCCAAACAGTGGATGTCTACGAACATCTTCATGACATCCAGTTTAGTTTGCTCATCGTCTTTATTTCGCTGAGAAAATAAAGACAAAATTAGACACTTTTTATCCATTCTAATTTTAGCCAAAACAAACAGAATGTTACAAATATTGTATTATGCTTGTAACATCATTTAATGTTTACAACAAGAACATATTTTATAGGGGTCTTATGATAGATAGTGGCATTTTTTCTTTCTTATAAACTAAGCTCTGTCAGATTGATTGGAGAATATTTATGATCTACAATTTAAAAATCTTTCCAGAGACTTTTATTTGAAGGTCTGTGTGTTGACTCCAGTATAAATACAGACTCCAGTATTTCACAACTTCCAGCAGGTCTCCTTTCAGAATGATCTTTTATTTACTCCTATCCATCTTCCCACCAACTCTGACTAGGTTCCCTGACCACACTGAAGAGTAGCATCCCCACAGCATGAAGATGTCAACATGTTTCTCTAGGGATATGATGTACATGAAGCTGAGCTATATTACAGTTGTACTTTGTTCACCCTTAGTACTTTCTTTGGAACATCTGTACTAAAACCAAGACTAAAATAGAAAACTTTTAAAGACCCAAGCACAATGAAAAAAAGACAAATGTGTATATATGAGAAAAATGGAAACAGAATGTACTTGAACACAGTCTCTCTAGAGTCTTTAAGGATGAATCAACTGATGTAATTAAACTTTAAATTGTGTTCACTGTCTGAGTCTAGGCTGGGAACTCACATGGGGTAAGTGACACAGCTTCCTACAGTGCAGGCCTCTCCAACTACTGAGTCAGAGCTCATTTTTGTCTCTGAATCTGTATTATTCAAGGAGCGAGGTCAAAGGTCTGCTAGCAAAGTCCACCATCAGCTGGCACCAGCAAACTTCAAAAAACTTTGAAACATATATTGTGGTAAAATGAAGAGTTTTTCTTATCAACAAATGATCTACAGTAAATATGACCAGGAAAATGTCCAATCAAATGAAGATCTGCACATTTAGTGTGACTGAGGAAAGATCAACTGAAAATAAACAGTACAGCACCAAACTTTACCTCATTTAAATGATGTATAAATTTCTTAAAAGCTGCTTTTATCCAATTTTACATTACCCTTCAAATTTACTTGTAACCCTTGGCAAAGAACTATAAAATATCATAAAAAACCTTAATTTTTTCTAAGGCTTTATCAGTTAAGGTGGCCTTTATTGGAGAGTGGTTAGACAGGAAAGAAGAAAGACATGTGACAAAGGACTTTGGCTCGGGACTCAAACCCTTGACAGTCACATTGAGGACTAAGGCCTCTCTGTACATGGCTCACCCGCTCCACCCCTGCGTCACTGTGGAACCCTTTTACCAACATTTTGACAAAGTTCATTAAAATTCTTTCAGCCTTTGTTTGCTTGTATTGTGCCCTCTTGTCTTTACCTTTTTGAATAATGTTGAAGAATATTTTTTCAATACTAAAGAAAAAGTAAGCTGTCAATTACTACTCATAAGTGACAAAGGCACTCTAATAGACTTAAAGTTTCAGTAGTTTTAAAAATGATTGAGTAAATTTACAAGAATTTTTGGGGTGTTGATAAGAGAGGCAACAGTGTTTTTAAAATCAAGTAAACAAACAAACCAAATGTGATTTTTCTCATTTTGGTGAATAAATCCTCTGAAATATGCTGGAACTTAAGAAACATATTTAGTGCGAGACTATGAAACTTTAAAAAGTGTTTTAGTTTTCCTGTCTGCCAATAGGTGTGGACTTTTTATGTTGTGTTTTGAGAGTTTTTTGGTCTTTTTTTTTTTTTTTTGCTTTCATATATATTCTTCTCTTCAAGCTATACAAACAGTATATCTAGATAAAGAACAACAACTCTGACCATTTGGTCATTGATGAAACTGGCATTTCTGAAGAGTGAGAAAGCCTGTGACGTGCTACTGCATTTCTCTGGTGTTTGCAAAGCCCTGTAGAGCCGGATGTCTGCATGGTGACTGTATATGACTCATGTTGTGAAGACAGATTTGTTTACATGGTTGTTTTGAGGGCATACGTGCATTCAGAATAAATAAATAAAATAAATAATAATAAAAAACAAGGTAAAGACATGACACTTGACTAGAAAGTGTTAAAAGTTACACGTCTAAATGGAGCAGTATTCGATGAACGTTTTTTTTTCTGTTGATTAAACAATTAAAATTTGTAATTTCAATTGTTTCATTAAAATGATTAAACTATGGATATTTAACCATAGTTTACACAGGAGAGAATATGAGGGATGCAAGGCAAGATGATTCACATGCAAATGTGTGAATGATGTCATGATGCAGTTATTCTTTGAAAATACAATTTAAAAAAATGATAAATACAAAAAATAGTTCTTGTTAGGGATGAACCCGTACAACACTGCACAGCCTCCATATGCAAAATCACCTTCTTGAGGAAGGTGATTCTGAACCAAGACGTTACTACGTGTTGTCATGCTGGTTATGAACTTTTCGTTGTTCAGATAACATATTCGCTTTCCCCAGCTCTCCTACAAAACTCACTTTTTCCTTTTATTGTCTTTAAACGTATAACACCTACTTACCTGGCGGCTCAAAGCCGGCGCTGCCTCCGGGAGAGGCGAGGCCCTGGAGGTTCCCAACGCTCTGCGCCGCAACAAAGAGCGCAGCGGGGAAAATGAGAAATACGATGGAGATGGCGAGCATTTCAGGCGCTTCTATCGTCGAAAGTTTAGAAACTTCTGAAAAAAGAAGGGGAAATGACACACTAGCGGCGAGCGTCCCGCAGACAGCAGTGTCAGTCTGCGAAAGCAATCCGTGTTTCTATTACGGGTGCAGAGCCAGAACAGAGATGTGATACTTATGCTCACTTGAGAAATCATCCAAGCCAGATGACACTTATCCAAATTAGACCGGAGCGTACTTTGCACAACATTTATATACGAGGTAAAAATAATTAAATTAATTAAAAAAAAAAAAAGGAAGAATCTCTGCCGACTCTAAAAATATTCTGTTGGATTTCTTTCCAAATCCTGTGCAACACAAATCAGAAAATGCGTTTCCAAAAATGATCCATCAAATAAAATCCAGGATTAAGTGAAGGTCGCCATTTGCAGTAAAAATCTTAAATTGGAATGCAGTGTTGTAACTATAAGTGCAAAGATCTTCTCTTGGATTCCTGTGTTGGGTTTCAGTGTTTTATAACTCATGGGGTCCAATTGAACAGTGGTACTGTAGTCTCCTCTGCTGTCCCAGCCGTGACGTTCTTCCAGAGAATTGCCATCTTCTCTCCTCCCCCTAGCAGCAACAGAAAACCCTAGGAAATTTGCATCCCACATACATGGGGAAAAATGTTGGTACTGATCAGTATGCCAGCTGCAGTAGAGACATTTTTATGAACTTATTTTTTCTTCTTTACCCTCAAAAGGAGGATCAATTAGTCCCTTCAGAATTGCTCCATCATGCCAGGAATAGTCTGTCCTGTGTTTGCATCTACATGTTGCACACTCTAAAAAACTGCTGGGTTAAAAACAACCCATTTAGGTTATCAATCTGCAGAGATTCAGAAGGAAGGTCTGTCACACCATCTGAATGGTGAATGGCAATAATCTGGACCTGAACAGGTCCAAAAGACCTCATCATGGAATTAGTGACTGAATCAGTCCCAGCATCCTGTCAGACGGCTGTACAGCAGAGAATAGAAAGAATCTGCAGCAGGAGGTGGGAGCAGTAGAGCGCTCCACTCCCTCACCTTGCTCCCCTTTGGTGGATGCTACAGGGCAGTTAAAGCAAAGACAGAAAGGCTAAACAAAAGTTTCTAAGAAAGTGCCACCCCCCCACTACGTATACACCCTGAATGATTATCTAGAACTGTGAGCAACTCACTTTACCTTATTGGCTGTGGTACTTTGTTTCTCTAAAGAGATTATATTGCTTTTTATTGTTTCTACAATAGTGTGAAAGATGTAGTCTATTCTGTTCCATCATAATAAATATATCCTTTCTTTATTTACTTTAGGAATAATTATTTGTTTAAAGAGAAAAACATGGATCCAGCAAGAACCAGCTTGTATTAACTATTTTATCTTAAGTGAAAACACAATCCACAGACATTAGTGTTATTAGACAGTGTCTTCTTATATGCTATGGTAAAGGTTCAGTGAGGTTTGATTAGGTGGCTATATAGGTCAAAATGATTCTCAAACAAAGTCACAGTTTTAGATCTAGCGTTTCTTTAAAACTTCTGTTCCAGCAACATAAACTGGAATAGCCCAACAGTTTTAGAGTGTACTGTCTGCAAGCCCGTCAATCTATGTTTAGAGGCTTAGGAGGTGCTAGTACAGCTGTTCACTGAGCTACTAAAGACGTTAATATGCTTCACTTGCGATTTCCAATCACACCAAGATGTAATGTGATATGATCTAAATCCTAGATCTATGTATTTTGCTTCGTTCAAATAAAATTGTTTACCACAACGTGAAAGTGCATGAATCAAGCAGCCCACACAAGTACACAAGCACAACACAGTAACCAAGTGTCACGTTACTTCCAGAAATCTGGGTCCTGGTTTATAAATAGTCAGGCAAGTATGACCTCTACCCTGTGGAGTATGTCCAAGTGGTGTGTGACCCTAGCGGTATGTGACAAGAGCAGAGTGAATACACAATTCCACATAAGTTCACCAATATTAGATCTGTTTTTAGATTTATAAAATACTGTGACTCAAATCAAATTCTCAGTCCCATAGAGTAAATCTCCATAGAGCAGACCCAAACTTTCAAGGGTTGTAAGCCGCTAGCATCTTACCTCCTTTTGAGAAGCCTCATACCATCGTTATTCTGTATGAATTATATACAGTACGAATTAATTTGATTGACATAACATATGTGTATATAGATTTGATGCCTGACGCTAATTACTCACCCATACTTATACCAAATAGAAAGATGGTCTGTTTTAGATCCACTTAACAGAGTGCAGAATCAAAGATTAACACAGCTGGGACACCAAAATGGATCTGACACTATAAGGAATGTGAATAATTCAGTTATCAACACTAAAAAGGGGTGCAAATAATCAAACATTGAAAATTAACTGACCTCTCATGAAGCAATGGACAGCAGATTTTAATTAGATATACAGTATGTGCCTTGCATTTTAAAAATAGGTTGGAGGAATATTATGATGAAAATTTCAGAAAAAAGGATATCACACTTATTGTCAAATGGTAGCATTATGGTCTCTGGGTGCCTTGTTTCTTCAGGATCCAAAAGAATTCCTACGAATTCTGCTCTCTACAAGACAATACTAAAGGAGAATGTTGAGGTTGAGCTCAAGCACACTTGGGTCATACAGCAGGCAGTCATTGTAAGCTGACCGACAAGGCCACAGCTGAGTAGCTTAAAAAACAGAGGTTTTGAGTGTCCTAGTCAAAGTATCAAATTAGTATTACTAAAGAATGGGCTGATATAAAACGTTTGTGTAAACAAAAAAAACAAAAGAGAAATCTAGTAACCTTTTTTTCACATCACTTTGTACCTCATTCACATATTGGCACTTCTATAGTTTTACAATTAAGCATTCTCAAAGAGGTGAGATTCAGAAGCTTAAGTAGTATTCCCACTATGCATGTGCTAAAGATGCAGCGATGCATGCAAATGAGTAATGAGTGAGAATGCGATAGGTCAAATGCGCATCTTAACTTCAAAGACATTTAATGGGTTACTTTCAAAAACTCCACCTCTCAATGTTTCAGATTGCATCACAAAACACACTGAAATAATGACATAATTAAGTTAGTTATTCATGTCAATGTGGAAGCAACATATAAAACATACCAAAATTATGACATACTGTGAAAATTTGTAAAGTACGACTGGTTGTATTGGGCCGACGCATCAAATGTGTAGTGATAGGAAGGTCAGCTCAAAGTTGCATTTATGGAGTTTTTGAAGATTTTAAAAAGTATGAACTTCAAAGACATGTTTCCAAATCAGGCTTACGTCACGTACACTGACCCTTTACTGACCAGCAGATAAAACTGTTAAAATGTTTGTTAATAGCTAACATGCAATAAACAGTGCTGTGAAGAGAATGAAATCATAGTAGGACAGTTAAAGAAATACAACCAACTTGAGACAAGACAAAAACAGGGATCACAAATAGCAACCTATATGATAACAAAATAAGGTAAGTTTGCAGTATCATACAAAAATGGTCAAATGTACCGAAAAAGCTTATAAAATATAATCTGAATAACATTATGTTTTTATGGTACATAAAAAAAATGTTACCTTTACAAATTGTCCTTTTCTCAGAATAGTTAAGGTTGTTCAGTAAAAATAAGATTTTAATGGTAAAAAGCAGAAGGAAGACACCTTTCACACCCACATAGGTATAAAAACAACGTTTTATCAAATCCAGGTGTTAGCATTAGAAGGCACATCCCACTTCTTATAGGTGAGGATCTGGGTTATCAGTCTGAGTGGGGCTCATGTCCACAGCGTCCCACCAGAGGGCGCTAAAGCACAAAGTCAGTGAAAAGTTAGTTTTTTTTTCTTTTAACTCATCCTTTTCCAGCTCGGGAGCATTCCTTATGTTTTCGCTGTTGCTCTGAAAATATAAAGCTTCAGGACTTCAGCACAGGCTTGCAGATCCGTTGAACCTTTTATGCAAAAACCGCACATCTTTTCCTGACAGCGTACGCCCATGAATCATGAACCACAGTCGACTACGTCAGTGCTGACACGCCTGAGTCACTGCTGCTGGCAGCGTGGCCGTCACTGTGGCCGCCAACTAAAGATGAAGGTGAAGAGGAAGATGCTGGTGATGAGGAAGCGTTGCTGTTGGATCGGAGGATGATCCCAGTGGCACTGCAGTGAGGCCGAGGTCCCGGCTCGGGAGTGTAGGTGAAAGTCAGGCCTGTGGGGTAGATGATTCCGTCGTTGCGGACCAGCGTGACGGGAACCTGAACGGGCTGCAGGACCCAGCGCCAACCCTCCCTGAAGGAAGAGATGTCTGGAACTACACAGAGGATGCTCTCTCCACACCTGAAAGAGCAAACAAATTGGAGTCTGCATCAAAAAGAGACGTGCACAAACACAGCTTAATTCTGGCAGACCGTTTTACCTGTACATTGTTTCTGCCTCCACGTCGCCAAACCAAACTCTGAGGTTAGGGGTGAAGTTCTGTCCCGTCACTTCCAGCATGGCCACATCTCCTCCGCCATTTAACTGAAGAGGAAGAAAAAGATGCATCTTTAAAGACCCTGAAAAATGACTGTAGTCCAGAGGTTGGAATGATGCAAGACAAAGTGGATCTGTAGTTACCTGCAGACTTTCCACCACAGGGACGGGGCTGACTGGTGTGGGGACTGGACCCATGCCTTCACAAAATGTGTACTCTGCTTTGTCAGTGCTAATGATAGTCCATGCTGCGCCATCGTTAACGTTTTCCTTGCGAGAGTCTTTGGGGCAGGGCGTACCCTGGGACAGAAATTATTACCATCACACACTGTTTACAAAACTTAAAAATAAAACTTCTACACGTGTTTGTTGCACCTCTTGGTGTTCTGAAAGATTGAATCACTGATGATAAACAATATTCTTCATTCTGGTTCCAATTTAAGTTTCACAATATTAGGAAAACATGCAATATTGTAATATTATGATGAAGTGACAGATCCCCAAATACAAACTTAAATAGTTTTAGAAAATGAAAAAAAAATTAACATATTATTTCTATCTATAACAATAGGGTTGTATTGAAGAACTGTAGCCTGGCAGTGTCTGCTGTTTTAGCTGAAACAAATTACTACTGGTAAAGAAAGTAATATTTTTTGTAGGAAAACATTAATGCTGTTTGTAGTTACCATAAAAAAAGTAGAATTTGGATTAATCAGGACGATAAACTGTTTACATGCAATACACATTGTGTCCATCTTTCTAAAAAAAAAAAAAAAAAAACCTTACTCGGTTGCACATTTCTTGGATCCAAGTATGTTATTGCTGACAACTGCACAGTATTTTCATGTTATAGTTCTGTACTGACTGTACAGTATATTATCTTTCATATATTTTAACACTTATCTTTGTGTGAAAGTAAATGACTCGATGCTTATCGTCATTGTAGCAACACACAATATGTAGTTCTACAAACTTAGTCTACTGACCCATGCCAAAAGCATTTACAAATGCTGCAACAAAAGCTATGTAAAGAATAAAATAAAAAGCATAAACAGTGTTGCCATAAAAATCAGAATATATCATACATTCTTTGCACAGATCAGGTTTAGTGGCTGAAGTGATGCATTATTGCCTAATGCATAACTTCATAATGACTTTCCAATCATCTACAGATGCTTGGACACTGTCAAGTTTGATCTTCAGTGAATCTCTAGAGATACATCAGGCTTTGCTTCCCACAGGCCAGCTATCTGAACTACAAATTGTAATGTTGCCCAATACCAATTTTCTGTCAATAAAATTTATAACACATTCAAAGTGATCTGTTTTCATTTAAAATATAAATGTGACAAACATTTAGGACAAATATAATGGAGCTTCCTTGTATGGAGCATAAAATAGACGATTACAGTATAAATCACCCTTCAAAGAACATTTCCCTAATCTTTATTTGACAAAACTTTCATAAAATGCTCAAAAAAACAATCGTCAACGGCTGCAGACTTGTGGGTGTGCACAGGCATGCATCTACACACCTGATACTGGATAATTCTTTCCTGTGAAAGACACAGATACATTTTCTCTGTATCCTTCAGGTAGAAGGCACACTTGTGAAGCTGAGATACAGGATCATCTGCATCCAACTGCGCTGCTTGCTTGTCAACTTTACGAATAATCTGAAAAAATCCAGAAAGAACACCCATCATATAGGTTGCCAAAGAAAACACAGACACAGACAAAATACAAAAACTTTGGCTACACTTCATAATATCTGTGCAACAGGAACTTACATACCAGTCTAGGCAGGGCCAGGCCAGTAACGGAGCAGACCAATTTCACTGTCTGACCATAGTGAATGTAGCCATCTTTTACAGTGAATTCCTCTCCTTCAGATTCATCATCATCCACTGAACAAATTGAGAAAGTTCTCTGAGCATATAGATGATTCAAATAAATACATAAATAACCGAAAGTAAAACTATTGACTCACACAGGTGAATGTAGAAGGCACCCCATTGTTGGGAGCTGGCATGAAAGTTTCCTCCCTCAACATGAAGGTACCTGGTACTGACTGTTTGGGAACGCAACCGGTTGAACAAGGCCACTTTAGTCCCAGAAGCTATGCACACTGGCGAAAGATGGAGAGGAAAATTAAACAAATTGCTTTCCAAGAGATTAAATCAATACAGAAATGTGGTGTTGACTCACAGTCTGCGTTTTTCAGGGACTGTTTCTTCTTGGAAGGTTTGGAGATGACTTTGATCCTCTTGCTGGGGAAAACGCCAATATCTGAGCTGTTTCCATGTAACATCTTCACAGACAGCATGAAGTGCTTTCTTTTGTCCGAGTCACTAATATACAGCGTTTTAGCTGTACAGAAGTTCTACCGCAGAGAGAAGACAAAATGTTAAGAGGTGTTTTTTAGGACACACCAAGTTTGATCTGCTTTCAATTCCTTTTTTTATGTTTTTGAAAGAACAAATTTCTAAAGAATAAGGCTGCTGCATACACAGTGATTTGCAAAAGTGTTCATGCCCCATGTGATTTCCCACATTTTGTCAAATTACTATCAAACATAGGAGTACTTTATTGGGATTTGGGGTACTCCATAAAAAAAAACTGTGTTGGAAATCAGAAAATTGTTCAATGCAACTGCACTAAACTTTCCTTTTGTCTAGGTTCTTTCATCATTGTCGCTGATGAAATATTTTTCATTAGCAACAAATTACAAAGCTCTCTCTATAATTAACTTAGACACCTGAAACTAGCTCAAGCTGAATGTAAATATTACTGATACGGAGGAAAATCCATCTGTCTGCAGCTTTTACCTTCACAGCAACAGACAAGCAACTGCTCACCAGTAGTTTCCAGACGCAAGTCTGTCAGCTGGAGTTTAGACAGCAACTGCACTCAATTCATAAATCATTTGCATTGTTTAAATATATCAGAATTCCCCCAAAGAAATCTACATTTGTTTCAATTATCAAATGTCAGCACAGTATTATTCAGAAACTTCCCAACAGAAATCTTGTTGTCCAGTAGTTTTATTGTTTCATGACAACCTTATTAGTTAAAAAAAATCAAACCAAACCTGGAGTTAGCACTATGCAGATCACTTTTAGAATTACTTGAGACACTCATAAAATAGAATTGTCAGAAACCTTTACTGCTGCATAAAGTTAAAAAATAAAAAATAAAAAAAATACCCTCAACTAGTATCAAGAAACCATCAGCTGGTTGATACCATCAGCTTCATACCAGTTGATGGTATCAAGAAACCATCAGCTGGTTTTTCGATACTATTACACCCTTATCTACAACACACATTCAAATACAACACATTGTGGTGTTGCAAAATACTTTTGTAAGATACTGTGAGCCCATGTTATATCATTACTTGTGACTCACCTTTCCCTCCAGAAAGAGTTGTTGCATGTCTTGCTCACTGCTGCCTATCCCAATGAAAACATAAGGCTGGGCCTCTTGTTCAGAGCAACCTTCCTTCACCAACTCCTTCACTTTCTTCTGCCAACCCGTCCCCATCAGATACACACATGGTGGCGGGCAGAAAAACCTAACGGGGACAATAATAATATGAAAAAGCTCCAAACATGTATTCTGTTCAGAAAATATTTTTATTTGAATAAATCGGCCTCTCACAAACCTTTTCTCGTTTCCGTATGACTTTTGTGCCACTTTTGCATGCAGAATGAGGACTGTCTGATCCTGTTTCTCTTTCAAGTAAGACCTCATAGCCTCCCTGAAATAAAGATGTATTAATACCAAAAGTAGCAATCGACTTAATACGGGTGCAACTCAGTAATTAGAATATCAAAATGTTTATTTTGGTAATCCTGTTCAAAATGTAAAACTCCTTCACTTTATAAGTTTGACTACATTACCTAAAATTAACCGAGATGATTTCAATACAGAAATGGTTTATGTAGATGTATGTTGGTAGCATGCAATCATATAACTGTATACAATGCTCCTTGTAAATGTTTAACTCCATTTACAAGAAACTGACAAAGGTAATTTAAAAAAGAAGATGGCAATGAAATAATTCATTATTTCATTCATACACAGATAGGAAAATATTACATTTGATTTAAAATCCAGGTCTCACAGTCTGGAAGACAAGCACAGAGCTGCAGAATCTAGATTGCTTGAGATCCAGTGTAAAGTTTCCACGTCAGTTATGGTTTGAGGAACCATGTCATCTGCTGGGTTTGATCCACTGTGTTTTATCAAGTCCAAACTCAGCAACTGTTCACCAGGGCATTTCAGAGAACTTAATGCTTTCTTGTGCTCTCAAGCCTTATTGGTATGCTGTATGCTTTAAAATACATCAAAACTTGTTTTATTGAGTATGGTATCATTGTGCTCAGCCAGCAAACTATCCTGGCGACATCCATACAACAAGTCATTAATGGAATAATGCATGTAAAAGAAGCTCCAACCAAAAATATGCACTTTATTACATGGTGTATTTTCATAGTGGGTAGAAAATCTATAGGAGTCTGACTTTTTGAATTTCAGAACTCCGATCATTTAAATTAGATGATTTACTGATTTGGAAGTTGTATTTGTAAATAGTGTGTTCTGTCGGGCTTAGCTGAAGTCTCCACTCACCTCGTTAACCGTCGAGGCAGATGTTGCTCACTAAACTTCCTGCAAAACAACAACAGGATCTGATGCATTTTACGAGTCGTCTTAGTAAACAGCAGCAAAAAAGACAAACTTTAGCCTCTGAAACCGTCCTAGTTTATTGCACAATCATCTTTTCACGGTTATTTCACCAGGAATATAATAAATCAGCAGCTACAATAGTAAAATGAACAAATATTGAAATGGAACCGGTTGTTAAGAGTATGGAAAGAGAATTTGCAATAATAAACCAATACTTTCAAAAAGAAGGTAGTGACTGATATCGTTTTAAACTATTGAGAAAAATACATTAGTTTTAATTTCGAAAATGTCGCTACTAACACATTTTAGGGACAGACTGGAGAAATAAGGGGAGAAACTGATTAAGAAAACATACATGACACGAAATATCTGCACTAATCTGACATAAGTAATGAGAAATTCAAGAGGAATAGGAAACCAGCATGCTGGGAAAAATAGTTTAGAAACTGACCCTGCATTAAACCACAAGCTGGATTCGGTGATATTACCAAGTGAACAACAATAATATTTTTTAAAAAACTATTACTTCCAATATGATAAAAACTCTGTGAAACCTAGGAATGCTTCTCTGTATAATAACTTGACATTTTCAACCACATTATGGTCCAATTTCTACTTACCCCGTCACGACGGGCGCCATCTTCGAATCTCCCCTCAACCCTCCCCATCGGAAAAAAAATCTAACAATCGCGAGATCCCACCCCCAAGCTCTCGCCAAAGCCAATCCGCTTCAGAGAAACAGTAACCAGCAGCGACGAGATTGACGGAAGGAGATGTGATGGGGGGGGAGTGAGAGAAGTGGGAGGGGGAAAAGGAAAGGGTGGCAATGGGGTGACCAACAGAAAGCACACGCCAAAACAACAGGCGTGGGAAAGTAGCTAAATCGCGCGAGAATGGGAAAAGCATTGTTGACACGAACCGATAACCCACAGGCATCGCGAGATTAAGAGGCACCTTAATTACCAGTTTTTTTTAGTTCTCTCATAGCGCTCTCACTGTTACATGATTCCCACGACTTCTCTTAGCCAACAGACCAACCCTTTGACAGAATGAATATAAATAGCTGCTGCTAACACGAATCATATTTTAAAGCCGTCAAATAAAGGACAGGTTAACATTTTCAGAAAATATTTGACTTTCTTTTATTTTCACAAGAAATTGTAAGGTATTTAAATTCAAAATAACAATTCTTAATTATCTTTATTAAATACACTTCAAATTATGAACAATATAACAAAAATACCATGTATAAAAGTTTTACATAATCAATTCAAAAAGTACAAGATGAACAATTATATCAAAGTCTGACAGCATATGGATAATCAGCATGTTTTACATTTAATTCCTTGTAAATGTGCTCTAAAACATTTCTGATGTTTGTTGTAATAAACAGTATTATTATTTTAAAACATGTTAGCACAAGTCAATGACTGGACTTTGCAAATATTTGATGAAAAGTAGTGAAATCAGTCTGCTAGCATCCTAAATTCACTTCCCAGATGTTTTTTCCCTAAAAAACAAATGAGGTAATGTCTTACAATTTTGAGCTCAAAAAATGTATATTATAGAACCCCAAATCACTGATCTAAACCTATTTAGATCAAATCATCTAAAGTGTTGATCTGGTTTTTGGTTTTCAGAGACCGAAAACCGGATTTAAAGAGAACAAATATATCTTAAATACTTGGTAATATTAATCAAAAATGTGGAAAAAAAAAAAGTCATTTGCGCTTAACATCTTTGGCTCTGCAGTCTAATGATCATTAATAAAAGATGTAATATAAGAAAAGCAGTGGTGATGTCACTTTGTAAGGAGAAATCAAACCAGTTTAGAAAGAAGTAATTATGGCACTTATAAAGTAAATTAATACCTGTTCCAACATTCCGTATGGTTTTAAATGTTATCACCAGCAATTCAGATGTAACAAAAATATTTGCATTGCTTGTGCACTGCTGCTGATTTAGTAAGCTGTCCTTTAGATTTTCCAGAAAATCTTCTTTCTGTAGAGGATGTAAGAGATAACAACCCAGAAAGATGTGGCAAGAACATTCTGGATGAGGTGCTCAGCATGTGACTGGCTGTTGGCCATTCGCCACCGGAAAGGAAAGTAGTCCTCAAACACTTCATGCCCCACATACACCAGAATGGAGTTCATACCTGAATTCAGGCAAACGAGTGAGAGTGAAGGAACGGTCACAATGGCTCCCCATCCATCAAATAGGTACAGGGGCTTAGCTCGATCACAGCAAATTATATAAATACAGTCTAGCCATTAAGACCTGTATTTTTGACAGAAATGCTTACCAGGGTAGTAGAAAGGTGCCCCAGACCACCATTGCTTAACATCAATTGCGTAGTAGACAAGCACAAGCAACACAAAGGCAAAACAGGCCAATGTTGTCACATAGGACAGTGACCTAGAGGTTATACAAAGAGATACAGGATAATTATTAAAGATGTTTAGATTAGGAGTTCTTAAATTTTTTTAAAGTAAAATGGGAAACTGCACATCAATGAATATGAGTACAATTTGAAGTGAGTGTCTTGGCAGATGGATAGTATAACAATGTCAATCAGGCAAGAGACTAATAGTGTAAGCCCCATAACATGATTAACACTAATATATAGGAGAAATGCAAGTCTAAAGCTGCTTTATTTTAAGTTAGACATATAATATATATATATATATATATATATATATATATATATATATATATATATATATATATATATATATATATATATATAAAATAACTCAAAATAAAGCAGCTTTAGATTTGCATTTCTCCTATGAATAAATACCTCAATAGGCTGCCTACAAGTCTACTGATCTATACAGTCTGATTTTTTTTGTTCTTAACATAGGATGTTTGATGTGTTTACAGAACAAAATTTATGAGTTTTCTTACTTGAAAATGAATTTGAATAAAACATGATTGTCAGATTAAAATCAATTGTTTGGAGAATTTGTTCAACTAACACAAGAAGGTAACCACTTGGACTACACTTTCCAATATTACAATATTTAGGAGCAAACCTTACCACAAGTTCTTGTTAACAGGAATGAAACCTTTGTCTGTGGAGCACTCAGTCAGGACTGCTGATATGGCTCCCTGAGGGATGAAGAACAGTCAATCATCCAGAGGGGAGGAATAATAACCGATAGAAAACATACTTTTCAGTACAATTAGTCATTTCAGAAATGTAAATATTGAAACTGTTTATTAATCACCTAGCCTGATGAACTCATGCTGTGATGCTAAGCTAGTATATTTCAGACAACCGTTGTTAAAAGAAAAACACCTACTATAAGTTTTAGGGTTTGAAATATGGCCTATGGTCTGTTATAAGACCTTACATACAAATTTAAATTTAACCTCATTTTTACAAAATACACCACAGACTTGACTGCCCATTATCTTTTCAAACAAAAAAAAACTGTAAATGCTGTGTGAGAAAAATAAAGGTTATTATTGGTGCTTTCAAATTACTTAAGAGTGAAGAAGAAGCAAAGTGATACAAATCAAATGGCCTTTATATAATATTTATTATAGACAGTTTTTTGCTCTGCAACATACAGTATTGTGTTAACACAACACTGAGAGGAAAATACATCAGCAATAACTTTGCATAAGATAAAGCTGCTGCTTCTCCACTTGGGAAGTGTCATAAAACCATTTCCAACACTTTTGAAGTCCAAAATTGTGCACAGAAAAAAGGTGTTAATACATAACATCTAAGAAATCTGTCTTTGGGCAAGTGTAGAAGTCCTAAGAAACTCACACAAGCGTTAAAGGACAAAATGCTCAATAAAGTGCTTTCATTTAGTGTTACATTTGTATGTTAAAATGAATGCGAAGAATAATTTTTTTTCTACCTTACTTCAAACTTAGCAGCTTTTTAACTTCTTCTCTTATACCTCAAATTTGACTCTTTTATGCCAAAATGAATGCATATGTGCATGTGGTGTCTTTGAAAACATAATCGTCCTGTGAGTTCTCAGATCTACTAATCTGGTTTTATTTCATGTTGGTACAAAGTTATTAGGGAATTATCTTACCAGTAAGAGACCCCAGACGAGAAATCTTGAAATAATACTCGTAGGAACATCTCTGTAGTGTAAAAGTATCTTTCCAGCCTGAGCACAAAAATATATGCATGTTATAAACATTTATTTTATATTACAATCCTATACTATTATTATTTTTTTTTTACAAAGTATTAAATAAATACTAACTTGTAATCCAAGAAAAGCCATAAGGACAGAGTTGATGCTTCCCAAAACACCCTCTGGATCAAAAGGCATCTGAGTTGCATAAATCACCTGAATATTACAATGACAGCAAAGATGTGGTTATGTTCTAAAAGTGATTCAGACCACTTTTCAGTAATATTTGTGTAACTGTTGGAGGGCCTCTTAGGAAGAAAGTCTCTATAATTAGAACTGCACCGATCAGAATGTTGTGGTCAATTTCCAATCAATTTCCTGAGGAGCCCTGACTTAACTGCAGGTATCTTACCAAGTCATACAAACTACATTCTTCCATCAATCCATTCATTATCTAGACTCACTTATCTATGAAAATGGGGGTTTGAGGTTGTATCTACTATAGAAAATACAGTTTCTTGTCTTTTTAAACACTGATACTGAAAATAGGTAACTTTTAGCCTTCTTAGCTCTGTTGCTGCCACAAGGAAGTAGTACTTAAGTATGGTGAGTTCACTCATTTGAAAAGTTTATTTCAACATTGCTGACTTGCCAGTCTGGGCTGATCAAGTAGGAATTTCTTGGTGCATCTTTAATAATAGAATTAGCACAAAATAAACATTGCACAAACCCTTGATGAGGGAGTTTGATAAATATGGTGTTCTCCCAGTAGCCTGCGGTCGATGTAACCAGCTGCTCCACCTGTGCAGTTTGCATGGAGGCCCATATCCCCGATCCCACCTGGACCCAGGTATCCTCTGTACCAACATGAAGGGATAGAATTGATGTTACTGATAGGGCAGACAAAAGAGCAGAATTGACTGCTTCTGTATTATCTAAAAATTATGTACAATAGAAAATATTTGTTTAAGTTTAATAATGATACTGAATTTAATATGGTAAAAGCATCTGGAAGTCCTGAAGAGGTATAAATTTCTCACTTAGGGAAAATGTATTCCCTTCTTTTAACAAATAAAAAAAACCAATAATGTATTGTTGCTGCTGAAAAGCACTAAGTGACTCACGTTGGGCAGTCTGGTACAGGAAGAAGGAAAGTAAGGCACAACCAGAGGATTTCCAGAAGAAGCACGCAAAGCCAGGCTGGCCAGTAAAGTATTATATCAAGACCAGGAGACCACCAAGCATCCTGGAAAACAGACAATTCTCATTGGTAGTTGGAAAAAATGAAAGATTTTCTAAAGATTTTTTAAAAAAATATAAAGAAATGTTAAATAATGATGGGAAAGTAAAACTTTTGCCTGACTGTTGTGAGTATGTCCAGATGTCCTCTTGCCACCAGTAAGTCCAAACTAGCAACAACCAAGTACGACCAGGCGAGGCGCTGCAGCACACCCGGGATCCTCAAGTTGTCCAACGACACTGTGGAGTAAATGAAAAGCTTAAGGCAAAGACACAAGATGGAAGACTACAACAAATATAAGCTATAAAAGCCAATTTTGTACACTTTAGGACTGAATTTAGCAAAAATAATCTATAATAAATTACAAAACATCGACTGAAGACATTTATTCTTACACGGTCCAAGACAGTAGTTTGGGTTAATGATGAAGACTCCAATGAGAAACAGCTGAGCGCTCCTCCATAAGACTTTCTTGAACAGAGAGGAACGACTTGCTCCCCCACGCAGCAATGAGTTGATAGAGAGTGCGATGGATGTGCCCATGATGAACACAAACCTGGTGGAGGTCGGAGACATGCAGTGAAGGGAGAAAAGATAAAACATAATTGGAAGGGACCACTAGGACATCCATAGGAAAGACAAACATTGTGGGCCGAAACCCTTGTTTAACTGAGCTATACCCTTCCAGTGTGCATATAAAATAATTGTAGGTAAAATAATAGCATGGAAACATCCTTCATTGTCCCACAGTGGGGAAATTCAGATAAAATAATTAAATAATTCACTTGTCTTACCAAGGAAAAACAAGATCAGCAACTGTAAGACCTGTGAAGTGAAGGATAATAAATAAATTAACAAAATGAAACAAAAGCCAAGATGACAACAGATGAAAGCATAAAAAAGGAAGAAAGCTAAAAGATTAAGCTCACCATTCCAACTTGAATGTCTGAAGAACCAGTATCGTCCTCCTCCATAGTTAACAAACACCATAATAACCAAGGAGAGCCTAAAGGAAGTTGAAAAGATGGAACAACTTTTAATAAATGCAGGGAACTGACTTATTCTAGAGTGTCTTGTATGTCAGTGTACTTGTAAGTATTCACATCTCCCTAAGTTTGCTCAAATATTGTCAGATTAAAAACCACAAATATTACTATGTATATATGTATACAGAACAATGTGCATCATTGTGACGCAAAATAAAAAGTGATGTTTTTTTTTTTTTTTAATGAAAATCTTAAATGTCTTGTGCACATTTGTATTCTGTCTGACAAACCTAAATAAAACCTAGTGCAAATAAAAAAAATCACCAAATCAGGCTGGGTAAGGAGAGAATTATTTACAGATTAACTTCATGCTAAAGTTGAAAAACTGAAATTATAGGCAGCAAAACAACTAAGAGAGTCAGAAGGTCACCTTTTGGTAACAGAATGACTAAACATACAACCAAATTTAAATAAAATTGTTTTGATTTTAAAAGTTTAGTCCTTCAAGACCTCTGTTAAATCCCTGCTTCAATGCACCTAGTTAACATTATTATATCACTGCATGTTGAAGTAATTTGTGAAAGTTTGTGAGGAAGGGACTGTATAACAGGGACTATATACCAGAAAGAGACTATATATCAGAAAGTTTGGTCACAAACTGTCTTTTTAAATCACAAAATAGTAACTAAACTGTATCATTTTTAAGACAATAGAGCACCAAGAGACTGAGTATGTTTACGAGTGGGAGTAAAATGATATGTGATTGTTTCAATGTCTTCTTTGTTGTGAGAATCACATGAAATAAAGATGACAAGTCAGGCTAAAGTTGTAAATCACTTAATGCTGCATCGGCAGAGCTGGAGTGAAACGCATCTTACCCTCTAAACGTGTCAAGCGAACGAAGCCTTCTGTTGGTGTTGGCCGGGGAAGGGAGGATGTTGTCAGTAACTAGCGCATGTGACCGAGGAGACCCCAGTTCCTGGATGGTTGGAGTAAGTTTACATGTGAACTTTATTGTATTATACCAAAATCAGGTGCCTAAATCACAAAGGAATTTATTTGAAAAGAAAAAACCTGCAGGGAAAAACACTCACAGAATTAATGAGCCTCTCCGTCTCCATGGTCCCACTGACTCTGAGGATGAAACCCCTTACGACACCAAGTCTACATAAGAATCACAGAGAGTTTATGGGGAACCAGTTAGAAACACAGCACTTCATAAAAGATTGGTGCTTGAGAGATTTACATACATTTTTATCCGAAAATACTTCAGCTATTATACATGAAAACACAAGACTTAAAACTAAAACTACATCTCATCAGGAAATGATTTAATAAAAAGGAATAAATTTAAATCAGCCCCACCTTAATACTCTACATCCGACATCAAATATCAAGGCCAGTCCCACAAAGACAAAAAAAGCAACCAAGATCGCTGCATGGAAAAAGCGGGACATTATTGTAAAGAAATGTTATTTGTACAAGCCTCATTCTAGGGTTCAAAATATTTAACCTTCATCCATATGACCCCAGCATAATAAAGCATTCATGTGTGTGACACTCACGCATATTACTGTTTACAGGGTCCGAATTGGTCACTAGGGAGCAGTTATTGAGTGAGACGTTGTTGAGATTTTTCATCCACAGAGAGTAGTTCCCATGCTCTCCGAAGTGGAATTGAACTCTGGGAATTAAAACATCAACCAAACAGAGTAAATTTAACTGGTTATTAAATTCTTTAATAACAACTGTCACTTATCTTTGTTTTGTATCTATTATGCCAAGCAAAAAAAAAAGTCATACTGCTAGAACCTTTTCATTTAGTAGTGTCAAAACTACAATTCTCTTTGTATTTTATTGGAATTTGTTTTGCGATAGACTGGCATGAACTGTGCATAACTGTAAGTCTAATGGAGAGGCTACATGGCTTTTAACATTTTTATAAATAAAAAACTCTAAAGTGTGGAGTGCATTTGCATTACTCCGATATCTCTAAATAAACTCTAGAGTCCACTTGTGTTTAATTTATTCTCAGTATAAATCCGGGTCCCACAGGTTAATTTGAGATCAAACAGCGTGATAAAAATCAAGGAACACAGCAGGTCAGAGATGAAACCATGAAGGTGGGGAGAAGTTAAAAGTTATAGAACACAGTAACAAGCTTCGAATGACTCACTGAGCAGTGTTCAAACCATCCTCTGAAAAATGAAAGAATGTTACCCGACTGAAAACCTACTGAGACATGACTGTTCAGGTAAACTAACAAGCTCAGCAACAAAAGCATTAATCAAATAAATACCAAAATAAAACCAAATAAAATACATTGTTTACAGTGGCTGTGACATAACAAGACTATTCAAGACAACATAGATAGCCAGTTGATACATATTTATAATTCATAAATATGTTTCTAAAATTGCTCAAGTGTCAAAGTCAACATGCAATTGAAGTCAATAGTTGATATGGAAGTTCTGTCACCATGCATATGATGATTAGACAGTGCATTACCATTTCTTGTACAGAAAGAACTACAGTGTGTTTAATACACCTACTTGCAGAGTTCCTGGGCCTCAGTAGTGCTGTTGAGCTGCAGAGTTATTTCATGCTGTGTGTTCACAGTAAAGTCAGCTGAACTGGGCTGGCCAGGGCTGCTCCCTGCTGGTACAACCCCCAGATGCCGATACAAACACTAGCAGCACATATGGAAATACATTAATAAACACATCAGATGTTTTTTGGGGTTTTTTTGTTGACAGTTTTGTGATACAGGACAGTCATGAAGAGCTGGATAAACTGGTAGGTTTCAGCTTACCTGGAAGCAGCGCTCTGACCTCCAGGACACCAGGACCTCCGTCTCCAGCTCGTTCTTGACTGTCAAAAGAGCCTCATCCATCTTCAAACCAACGTGTTTAGAGTGAACGGAGTCGGCTGGAGGAAAGAAAATCGGTCAGATGACATCCATTAACAATTCGTCTTCTACATAGACTAAAGCGTTCTGGCATATGATATTCAGTTCTTCGCAGGAAAAAAAAAATCTATGCACAGCTACTATATAAACCACTTAGATAATCAGAAAAGCACGATGATTTGTCCTGAAATAAACGCGCGCGCAAGCTCTGATTTTCAGGATATAAACAACAAATATCCTAAATATGCGTTTGTACAGATTAAAGAGAAAGAGGGCTATTCCAACCAGTTTGGTAGCAGAAATGCCAGTTAGCAAAGCATGTGAGAGGTTTGCAGCGTATGTGGCTGCTCAGTTCACCGGTCACATGCTGAGTTAATCCATAAATAGCCCTAAGAGGGAAGTTCAAATATCTCCGCCTCAGTTTCCAAGCCAAAACTCAGAAATACGGTCAAGCCGTGGGATCTCTTAAACATTAGCTTCGCACATACATGGTGGTTTACGGTAAAAGAGCACCTGGAGCGCTCTTGCAGGCGGATAAAAATGAAATGAAACAGTCAAGTGAAGTGTGTGTTTATGACATTCCTTTTACCTTCATATAGCCTACTTATGTTATATCCAAAATAAATATTTCATTATTTTACTGTGGATTTTTGGAGACAGATTCAGTGAAAGTACCTATGCTAATCCAGATTATATGTAATTTTCAGAAATGTATTTCTCTGAAATCTTATTAGGTGACAATAAACTCTCTTTGGATCATTTTAAAGGCTCGGTGAGACCATATCCAAAATACACATTTTATAATTCTACTGTACAGTTTCAGAGATAGAAGGAGTCAAAGTGTCTGCTAACGCTTATCCAGTTTAAGCATTTGTCTCCTATTTAGAGATGTACGTCTCTCAAACCCTACGAAGTGACAACAAACTCTTTGGATTATGTTCCCCTTTACCAACAGATAATCGTTTCAACCTTCTTCACGTCCAAAGAAGTGACTTGTTATCGATTTCTTAAAACTGTTGAGGTGTAAATAGTTAGAAATGGTTGCGAAAAGTTTTACTTAACATTAGCCAAATAGCTATGTTGCTAACCAAGCCACAAAGAAATGTATCTGATTTTATTTGCCTACATTCCTGTACTTACGTGCAGAGATTTCAGCCATTAATGGTCCTACGCAAACGGCAATAACAACAACAATGACAGCGAGGAAAAAGATATTAGCTTGTTTGGGTTGTTTCATTTCTATTTGCTTTTCCGGCTTCTCTCTCACAGCTGAAGATTTGTGTGAAGATATGTGCTTTGGGTTTTCTTCTGGTTTCTTTTTTGCCATGTATTCAACTTCCTACTCTTCCTTGTTGTCATCTTATAGTGGAAGCGTGAAGGGACAAAAATAGTTCCGCTATTGAGAAAATTGTCACAGCAATTTC
Source organism: Poeciliopsis gracilis (assembly GCA_911649635.1). NCBI lineage: Eukaryota > Metazoa > Chordata > Actinopteri > Cyprinodontiformes > Poeciliidae > Poeciliopsis > Poeciliopsis gracilis. The sequence continues at coordinate 1,516,674 of CAJVRI010000128.1, forward strand.
GCAATCGGGCAGCAGGTGCTGAAGATGTTTAACGAAGGCTGTGACATAGATTTTTCACGCAGTTGATTAAAGAATAAAAAAAATAAGAGTAATATAATCCCACAAACTTGAACATGATTCAATTTCATGCATTTTTTTTTATTTTGCTATTTTAAATTGTTCTTTAACATATAAATATAAATGTAATTGATTGTATCAAACTTCTCCACAAGACTTCCCACACAGTCCCGGCTTACTACCACTCCACTTCTCTTATATAGAGTATTTTAAGGCAGCGAGCGAAAACAGATCTCATGCTGCTTTCAATGCCTCGTTACTAGACGTATCCTAAATTGATACAAGACACAACACTTTTCGCGGAACTTTTCTACCTCATAATTATGAGCTCTTCTAATTTTCAGATTTTAAATTACAAACATATCCCCCTGCAAACGTTGTGATTTTTGAGAAGTGGGAGAAATATGATGACGCATGCGCATAAGCGCAGAGGGTGGAGAAAAGGATTTCCAATCGATACCCGAGTGAATCAACGCAGCCTCCCATCTGAGCAGCTCTTGCCATGGCAGACAAATTAAACGCGCAGAAAAGGTAACGTAAGCATAGGTTTATGTCAATCATAGGTTAACTGCTATTTGTTTAGAAATAATTGAGAACTGGTGAATAGGGAAGTAGTTTTACCGCTTTTTCTAACGTGTCAAGAAAAGTATCAAATTAGCACCCTAAGCTAGCATTGTTAAGCGGTTACTTCTGCTGTTTTCACAGTGTTAAAATAGCAGCTGGGGCTGTAGTCTGTGTTGAAAGCGAGATCAGAGGAGATGTTACTATTGGTAAGATGTTCTTCATTTGAAAAAAGTGGCAAACACACATAAGCCAAGAGATTTTGCAAACGGATTGTAACTTGTCTTTACTGTAACTGTTTATTGTTTCAGGCCCTAGAACTGTGGTCCATCCAAAAGCTCGGATTATAGCTGAGGCAGGACCTATTGTGATTGGAGAAGGCAACCTGATCGAAGAACAAGCTCTGATCATCAACAGGTGAGGATTAGCCTCGTCTTACAAGTATTTATCAAATGTAAACGTGGATAGAGCTGTACAACAAATTATATGGGTAAAAGTGTAATTTTGCACCTTTGCATGAATTCCAGTTATCCAGAAAACATCACCCCAGACTCTGAAGTGGAGCCAAAGACCATGACCATTGGTACAAACAACGTGTTTGAAGTTGGCTGTGGTATCCTTTTTTGACAATCCTGTGCTGTTATTGTTTATAATTAATTGAAAGTGTTGTGCTTTCATAATTCCAAATCAGATTTCCCTCAACTGTTATTAATCAGTATCGCAAGCCTTGAAAATTGGTGACAACAACGTCATTGAATCTAAAGGTGGGCTCTACCAAATTCAGCTATTAGAACTAAAATCTAATAGAATTACTCACCATATTTTCCTTTTCATGTGCCTTGCCGTCTAGCTGACGTTGGCAGGAATGTGATTCTCACCAGTGGATGTATCATTGGAGCCTTCTGTCAGGTCAACACCTGTGAGGTCATACCTGAGAACACAGTCATATATGGCTCTGGATGTATGAGGAGAGTTCAAACAGAGAGACCACAGGTATGGATACACATCCAGGTTACAGAGAAATATTCCAGGTGTAGGATTATCATTTTTGTATACCCCTGCTACTTTACCCATTAGGTATACATAAACTATTTTCCTTACTTTTAAACATCTCAGCCTGACTTAAAGTTTTGCATGTGTACTTAGCTACCGCTCTGACCAATTATTATGATGGCTCAAATGTTCAGAAGGAGAAGGGAAAAAAAGGTTTAGACTGTTTAACCCCTGTGTGACTATTTTGTTAAATTCTCCTACTGGCAAAATGGTAATTCTAATCTTAACATTTAATGGGATCTACAATTGAAAAAGGAAAACAAACATAGATGCCATGAATTTTACACCAAGGTGCTGCGGAGATATTCTCCCAACCATTTCTGTACATCGTCTTGATTGCTGGGTTAAAGAAAGCAGATTTAAAACTACAGCTGATAAGCTGCTGACTGAAGGCTCTACTCAAGCAAGTGCCCGAACTGTTTAATCAGCTAATGTCACTTTTATAATTGGATAGAGCAGAAATAAACCAGTATTCTATAAACACTACAAAGAGTACAGTGCCCTCTTACTTTTTTATTTATTTTCTTATTTATCACACATTTAATACCAGACTCAGATAACCTGGATATGAATATAAAAGGTAGTTCTTATTTAGGATCCAAACCAACCTACTCCCATGTGAAGATAGAATTGCAGCCATTCTGAATTATCTACAGATGCCACAACCTCCCTGATTACCTTTTACTCTGTCAACTCAAGAAACCACTTAAATAGAATCTATTTGGCAAAATGAAATGGGATAAAATGCGTCAAGAACAACACATCTTGCCTCTAAGAAAATTTAAGTGTTTGGCATTTGTTAGTCTGATAGAATTACAAAACCTCCAGGAAACCACAATGAGCCATTATTTGAAATTGGAGAAAATGTACAACAGTGATGAGGCTATCCAGGAGCGCCCAGCCTACCTACATTTCTTGGATGTTGTTTTTGTCCTGTTTATGCTCTTTCTTGAAATGTTTTATTGTCGTTACAGCCGCAGACCCTCCAACTTGACTTCCTGATGAAGATTTTGCCAAACTATCACCATTTGAAGAAAACAATTAAAGCAAGCCACACTACCAGTTAAGATGCAACAGAACACTGTTTAAATTAAATTGCTTTGTTTGAAGGTAAAAAATGTACATAGTTATTAAACACCACGCATAGTGCCCTTTTGGTATTTTCTACTCTGTAACAGTAGATCAGTCATTTCCCTTTGCCTGTTTGCTTGTTTATTCTTTTCTAAGATTGAAAAAAAAAATGTTTTCCCTCAAGTTTTGGGAGATGGACTTTAAATACTGACCAATTATTGTAAGAGATTTGAAACCATATTGTGAAACAATTAAATTTATTAAAATAAATCCAAAAATCTTGTATTTTGAACCACTGTGCCATGGTTCTGCAAAGTAAAAGTACTGGAGTCTTCTGAGAGTCCACAAGAAGAAAAGATGGAGATGTTTTTATGCTGGGCCTTCCATACATCTGGTTAACATCAAAACATCTCTTTACTCAAATTGCACCATTCAAAACACGTCTTTGCTTTCAACTAAAAATAATCAAAGTAATGACCTATTAACCGTATTTACATTTTATCTGTAAGGATGATGTGCCCACTTCTGTCCAGCCTTCATGTGCTTACAGATCTCAGTACTCTTCCCAAAATGTCTGAGGTTTGATTGACCAGTGACTCTAAAAAGCATTCCACAACACTGCTGCTATCGGCCTCATGTAATGTCTACTGATCCCTGGAGGGAATGAAAATAAAAGAACATGCTGGGTTGTTTTTTTTTTTGTTTTTTTGACAGAACCGTAACAAAGTCTGTATTGTGTAGCCAGCGGCTTCATCTGCTGCCACCTCGGATCATAGTGAGCGGTTTCACTTCTTTGCAGGCACACCATCCGTGTAGTCCTCCAGAACTCCTGCCAGATGGTTGTTATGGGTTTTGAATTGTCTCTTCCTCTGTCCGCTTTGCTTCTTTCTCTTTTGAACTGGCATCTGCAGGGAAGCCAGAATCCAAAGTTAAACAGGATGGTTGTTCAGTTATAGAATAAGCGTGACTACATATATATTTTTTTCTTGTCTCTAAAAGAAGGTTTTATACAAACTTGCTGAAATATTATAAGATGGAAAAGAAACTCACTACTTTCTTTGGTCCAGTCTCTTGCATGGAAGAAATGCCCTGTTTTTTCAAGTACTCTTCAATTTTCTCTTCATCTATGGAGTCCACTGGTACACTCCTCCACAGCTTCTGAAATTCTGCAGTGCAAAGTGAGGAACCACAAAAATAAATTGTGACTGTCGGTTCAGAGGCAAACTAATAATAATTTAAAAAAATCTCACCTTCATCTACTACAAACTGGCAATGCTTGTCGTTGTAGAACAAGATCTTTTTCTTGTCTGGTCTTGTTACAAATACAATCTGATCCCCCAAAGCCTGTGGAAAACAATTTAGTTTTTAGCACCCTGCAGAGCCATTTATGCCTCTACTTCACACAGATTCTAACAAACATCTTAGGCCTTCACAGAATATCTGCATTTATATAAGGACTAAATTATACACAACTGGACTATTTACTGATAAGGTGACTTCTCAAAGCAGCTGGTTTTTCTTTGGGGTATCAGGGAGGTTCTCAACAAATCTAAGCCAATCATCATTTTCCCTCCACTTGACCATTATGGTGCATTTTGTGTCGGTTTATCACATAAAATCCTTCAGTTAGAAATTTTGGTAGAAACGTGATAAAATAGAAGAAATTTGAAGAAGCCTGAAAACTTTTGGAAGTCACCATTTGTAGTAGTTATGTTAATTATCTTCTCTCATACAATTGACTTTAAATTACCTTTATAGCCTTAGCAGAATTAGGGAGTCCCTCTTCCACATCGTCCAGCAGCACTCCTCCAAGTCCCAGCTGGTCGTGTTTGTCCAGCAGCCTCAGTAAAGCTTTCTTGTCCTTCAGGTTGTATTTTGGCTTAAAGCCATAAGTTCCATCACGAACTTCAATTTTTGGGTTGTTGACCAAGGCCTGAAGTTTGGGATAAATATGTATTAGATTACATGTAAAGCTGTTGTGCAAACACATTCATTTTATTCAACATTTATTCAAAACAAATTTGCAAGAATTATGACCTGGAAAGATATTAAAACATGAGTCTATAAAAAAAAAACAGCAATTAACCCGTTTTAAATGATATCTTAAGACACTTTGGACAGCCTGAACATAAATAACCTTAAAAAATAAAAGTATAGAACATTGGAAGCAAGCAATTTCTAAAGGTTTGGGATTTCTATACAGTTTTGTATGACGTAAATATTGATCAGTTTTAAACATAAGATAAAGTTTATGAGAAATGTTTTAGGAAAGAACCAATTCCTCTTGACGTGATAAACAAAGAAAGACCTGCAATGTCCCTGAACATGATGGGAGCACACCTCAGTCATTAGCCATTGTTTCTGTTTCAGACTGATGTCAAGAAGTTTGGTCTCATCCAGTATCTCATCAAGGGTCAGGAAGTGAGTGTCGCCATTCTGATGCCTCGTCTGTAAACAGGGCAAAGATCAGGCAAAGTTAAAACAACACGTAGGAGAAACACCTGCTAACACAAAAATATTTCACTATATCCATTTTACTTTTAAAATATCTTAATTGCAACTATTGACAGATTCAGCAACGTCTTTAGCAAGTTGGCAGCTAAAATGTCAGGGTGCATTACAGCTTTTAAGACTCGCATCAACAGATGGCACAAAAGTACAGGCATTAAAAAGAAATCTGTCGTGTGATGTGCGAGTTCAGCGCAAAAAAAAAAATCACAGCGCAGACATAAGATCGCTGCCTTTCCGCAGAACTGCAGCATGATAAACAAGCTGTTTATGTACCCAAAGAAAGACTCGAGAGCAAATGTTACACAGTGGACAAGTCTGACTCATCCTGCTGATACCCGAAAAACAGATTTTTTTTTTTATGAAGCTCTGATGGAGATGACTGGATAATAAAAAATGAATGGTGGTGTGGGAAGGGTTGAGCCAGTCTGACTCTAATCTCAACACTTTTCATGTCATTAGGAATGACATAAAAACATTTGACACAAAAATATTCAAACATAAACAAAGCCTACTAGTGCTGTTTTTAAACATGTGGTTACCTTCATGTAGTTGACAATCTTGGCCAGGCAGCCAAACTTGTACCCAGAACTTGCTTTGCTGTTAATGCTTCCATTTGCAGATTCTGTAGAATACAGAACAAACAAAAACAGAAATCATTATATAATAATAGTCGATATAATACACAAAATATTTGTGAAATGTTTCTTACAGTGACAAAGTTTTAAAATCACATCAATGCAGTGCTTTTTCCCAAAATGTAATGGAAATGTGGGTTGATTCAGTCAAACGTCTGATATTCTGCTATAAATAAAAAAGCTAAGTTTAGGTGAAGTGTTGCAGCTTTCTGAAACTGTGTTGCAACAAAAAAAATGTAGAAACACACCTTAGGCGGAACCAAAACCTCAATTTTTAAATACTGAAATTAGAACAAGGATTACAAACAAATTTTTATTTTGCATCACATTAAAATTATGAATGTCCTCAGTGACATTGACAAACTGTTAACATATTATAGCTTTCTCTACATTTGATTAGCAATTCTTAAGATTAAATAATATTTAACATATTTTCTCACTGATGTCATTTGGACCTGTACAAACAAAAAATGATTTAATTTGACCTATAAAATAATATTTCAGGAGGGTCAGAAATAGCTATTGTGAGGTGGATTTTGCCCAGGCGCTTTTGGAAAAATTATGTATAAACTTGGGGGAAATGTATACAAGTTGAATACATTTTATTTTTCACATGCAATATAAATGTGTTTCCAAACTTAACAATTAAATATTAATATTAACATTGTAACTGAGCGGTCTCAGAAGTCAAACTAAAAACCTAATGCATTTACAAAGGTCTACCTGAATATATGAACAGGAGTAATTTTTGGGTACAATTTGTAGAGGATTAACATACATTTTCTAAACTGGTTACCATCAAAGGCACCAAAAGATGTACATGTACTAATAATCTTTAGTACATTAATGAGATACAGAAGTGCAAAGATAATTGCATGAACTCCAATAAAATAGGTCTAATCTCTGCCAGGGTCGAGTCATAACACCCTGCACTACCTCCCTTGTCCAGGTCTGAAGTGAGCTCTGACCAATCATGGTTAAAAACAGACACTGATTCATAAATGACTCATGGTGTGGGAAGGAGCCTCTGTGGCTGTTAGCTGAACGGTGGGCAGAACAGCACATTTCTGACAGTTCTGCCAGCGAATGGTGTGGGAGCAGGGGCGGAGGGAAAGAGCCAATGATGGGGAGAAGCCTGATCTGTTCAGGAGATGCATGAAGAGCTGCAAGGAGTGGCGGAGGAGGAGAGCGGGTGCACGAGCGACAGCTGAAAGTGCATGAGTGTGCTGAGGAGAGCAGGTTGATGTATGAATGTGAGCGAGGGCAAGATCCAAGAGACGGGGGGGAGAACTGAAAACAAGGGAGCTCATCTTTTATCCAGCATCTTTTAGAAGCTGAGCCAGACACACAGGTGAGTCAGTATATTTTTTTCCAGATAAAGTGTACTCTGAATCATGAGAACGTGTTTGACATGAACTAATCACAACAACTCACAGCCTGACCTGATAACAAAAACTGTTAGTTTTAATTTCAGGACTAGTGCTAGGTGTTTTTTAAGCTGCTCAATCACAAATGTTAAAATGCAGCAAATTCATATTTACAAATCAAATCTATTTTGCTTAATCTTATTTAAAACTGCAGCATTCCCAAAAAATAACAATGGAAAAATTACATTTAAAACCTTTAGCCGTCAGATGCAATAGCAAGGCCAAAATTGCTTACATGCTTACACACACGCACGCACACAGACACACACACAGAGGATTAAATAAACATGGACCAGTCTGCACTCTTCTCTGGTTGAATAACAAGCACCAGAATATCCATTTCTGTTTCTGCGCAGGCGTTCATGAGCGTCATGTCTCCGTTTGTCAGAACACACAGCTCTGAGGAAACTGCTGCTGTCACGACAAACCAGTGAAGGGGGTAAAATCGGCCCAGGGAAACACCAGCAGGAATGTGTTTTTTCTGACTAGTGGCCAATTTTGAGAGAGCATTACGTAGTCCTGCAACACCTACTAACCATGGCTGGGGTGGGGCTCTCGCAAAGGGGGAGTTGGTAGCAGATGCTGCAGGGAGCCAAAGTGTCTCCTACTGATTGTTAGGAAAACAGAAATATCAAGCTGGAAACATGAGGGGGGATGGAGGAGGTCAAGTAAGGTTAGTCTGTGAGGTTGTTGCTATGGCAATGAGTCTGAGTGAAATTGATATGGCGATGAAATGATGCTGTACATGGATTATAAAGTTACATTTCATTAAATGAAAGCAAGCACACATGCAAAAGCTTCAGCCATTACAAACAACAAGATCTCAGTAATACAGAAAAAATAAACCTGCAACTAGGACTAGGATATTAACGATCATCAGTTGAAGTGGGCCATATGAACTTAAAATTTTAAAAATTTTTTGTATGTTTTGTGATACAAAAAATACAAAAGAGGGGCTTTGACCGGGTCAAAGCCCATCTCACACAAATACTGCTTTTAGAAAAAAAATCCCATCTCTTAGGCTTCTACTAGATACCAGTAACATACAATGTGTGTTTTTTAATCACTAAACCACATAAAGAAACTTTAATTTATTGATCTCATTTTGAAACTGACAGTGAAAAATTCAATGAAAAATGCCACAATACAACCAGTGTTGCGGATTTTCAATTATTAATTGGAATTTTGTAATTATAATGAATTAAAATTCTTAGATTTTTTTTTTATAAACAATAAGATAAATTCCCATCCATAATGGCAAGAGTTTGTTTTAACTCAAGTTTTTAACTCCTGTAATCATTAACACCAAATGCTGAATGGATGGTCTAAAACTAAGTAAGTGGAACCATCACACCTGACCCCTAGGTAGTCAGAACACTCTTCAGGGCAGGTGTCTTTACTAAGTAAAACGTCAGTTATTTTAATCATGAGTTATAAACACCTAAATTTACAACTGGAAGCAAAGATGAAGGAAACCATTAAAATAACCGTTTTGAAGTGACTGATCTTTTTTATAGTGTGATGTTGCCTCTAATTCCAAGTGAATAAATAGCCATCGATGTGCAAAGACTGATTTTTTAATCTTATTCTTGTTCTGTAAAAGCTACCAGAAAACTTATCCCCCCCAAAAAAAACAGCAACAAAAGTGGCTGATAGAAGCAGAAACGATAAATTTGATCCTTTATTGCAAAAACAGATAAACACTTAAGTTATTTAAATATTTATCACATATTGTATTTTTTCTAATATTATAGACCCCTAAACACCAACATCAGCTGGTCAGAGCTTTAAGAAAATTAAAAGACTGGATGTAGGCCACAAAATCTTAAGAGGTGGAAGTAAGTGGTGCAGAATAAATTATTGAACATGGCCTTCGAATCATCATCGAATCAGAAACGCAACCCCTTAAGAGAACTGAAGCGAGGACGCAAAGAGTCATTTCAGGTAACAAGAAGCTCTAAAGATACATCTACAGGCCTTTCTACAATTATTCTGTAACATTAAAGCAAGTGTTTCACATGTAACACCAATTTGAGTTGGAAGCTCTAGGAGGAAATGGACGGTAAATGTGATCTAAGAAAACTGGTCAAGAGACAAGCACTTCAGTTCCTCTGCTCAGTGTTTTCCAGCTGTAAGCAATCTGGGTCAGCTACCTCTCTCTCTCTCTCAGCTCTCTCTGTCAGGAACAATGTGGTAGATGTTGGCTAAAAGAACGAGTGATAGGAGACAATTTGTCTAACCATGTGGCTACTGAACATCTCCTAATTTAATAATGCAGTTCCTTAGATATAATACCTATATTTATTAAACTCCCTTTAGAGTTGTAAAAAGTATACAAATATATGTATATGAAAACTAAGCATAGAATTTCGCAACAATATATCTTCTTTTCATGCTTTTGTCTCCAACCAGAAAACATGGCCAACATCACAACCACCATCCACCCAAGTAGTCTCCCTGAGGCCGTCCCTCTATCCCGCGTCTCCTTACAGGTCCAAGAGGTCTACCCCTTCCATGATGGCTGGAACATTGCCTGTTTCATAATCCTTCTGCTTTTCATCCTCACTGTCCTTTCCCTGGCTGCCTTGGCTGTACTCTATGAGCTACTTGATTGTGGGTGCTGCACTAAGGGGAAAACACACCACCAGCTACAGGAGGAAGGCCCAGGGAGCTGCAGCAAGCTCATGACCAACATCTGCAAGGAACCAGAGTCCCACACTGAAGTGGTATAGAGGAAATAAAAATTGGCAAAGATGAAGTTTGGGTCTCACTGGGAAAAAAAGGACTGAAAGTGTCAGACAGTAAGGAGCAATGTAACAATAAATAATGAGACCTTGATTTTTTTTTTTTTTTTTTTTTTACTATTTCAAACTCATTTTTTTCTCTCAACATTTAAGAATGTCTCAGAGAAATTGAAAGCATGAGAGCTGACAATTTTGCCTAAAACACTTCTTTCAAAATAATAAAAAGAAAATCAGCTTATTTGGTGGATCATTTTTCTAACTCAAAGGGACCACCTGGTTGCATGCCAAAATTATGGTGATGCTAATCATCATCACTGCTTTGGAAAGCAAGCGTGCTTTTTTCCTCCCATGTTACACATTACCTGCTTGACAGCAATGTTAATATAAATAGCACTGCTTTTTTAGCTTAACACAAGCTTGGTAGCTGAACTGTCACTTACTTTATTTTTCACATTCCATATGCCTTACCACAAACTGCGTAACTCTCACTAAAAGATGCAGGCTTTTTAAATCACTATTTAAAAACTGACTGTTGCTTGGCATGTAATTTGTGTGGGATTATTTTGTTGGAACTGTGTGTGTGTAAATAAAAGGGTTCAATGATACAATTTGTAAGTTTTCAAATGGAAAGCTCCCATTCTTGTTTAAAAAAAAATTAAAAATTGATATAAGCTTTCCAAAGCTTGCTGAGCCAACCTGTCTGAAACTCATATATTAAGAGATCATTTACAACACAGTCTGTCAGCGCGTGATATTGAAATGTAATGTCAAAGTCATTTTTCTTGTAATAAAGTCCCACCTCACAGAAAAGTGTGTTGCCATTCCTTGGTATCCAAGAAAAAAAAAGAAAAAAAAAGAAAAGAAAAGCAATGTCTCTCAGCCATGATGAAACATAAAATGAACTGCAGGCCTTGCAGCCAAATTTATTACTGCAACAGTGTCTTTTTCACAGGTCTGCCTAAAACAGCAGACCCCTGCTGCTGATCCACAATGCAAAACTGCAAAATGCTGAAACCATGATTTCCCTCATTGACTGTCATTTATTATGCCACTTTTTCATTGTTTCATGTTTTCATCGCGTGAAGTCATTTGAATTGCCTTGCTGATAAAATGCGCTGGTTGATAAAATGTGGTGTTCCAATGCAACATCCTGGATCTGAGTGGTTGCTAAGCAACATTTTTCAGCCTAAATGGCTCAAAAGCTACCAGGACTGCTGGAGAAATCAGACAGAAGGAACACACAAGACTTGGTGTTACAAACTAATGGAGTTTTGTTTGACAACTCACTGTTTTGTGTTATGCCTTTTTCTACAATTGTGCGAAGGACTTTATGTTGTTATACAAACTAAAATATCTTACAACTTTTCCCTGCAATTTGTGTTTTTCTTTAATTGAAATCACAGGTGGCACAACTGTTAGCATCCTACTAAAATTTCTTTGAAACACGTGTATGTCAACCATTATTTTAACTCATAATTTTGTTATAAATATGAAAATAAATTACATGACACAGAGGCCTATTTTGGCTAACGGTCATTAGGCTGCACACAGATGAATTTCTGTCCTGCCACCACACAAAAAGATAACGATGATTGGAGAATTAAATATTTCTCCAAGTTCACTGTTGCTGTGTAGAATCCGAACAGAAACTGTCTGGGACAGTTGCAAGGAAAAAGCCCTAATGGGAATGTAAGTTGGGCCTGTGGTTAGATGAGACTCATACTGAGATGGAGAATCAATTGAAGGACGCATAAGTGGAAAACCAGTTTATGTGGACTGTTAAATATGGTACAAGATCTGGGATGTCATAAGCTTGTTACTCTCTAAGATGAGTGAATTCCATCATTTCATTTTTTTAAAATACCTACACATTCAAGAAAATCTGGTGGGCTTCATTAGCAAACTTAAAATGAGTTGCTATCAGATCTGTCAACATAATATATAAGAAAAATGACCAAGATAGTAAAGAGGAGGTTAAAAAAAAAAATTATGACCTTGCCAGTTCTGACATATAAATCCTTTAAAGAAAAAAAAAAGGGACAATAAACAAGAAGACAGCAGGACAGACAGATGCAGATTGTGAATGATCTACAGACTGTAGAAAGAAGAAACAGTCAAAGCTCCCTCCTCTTGTGTGTTCCCAACTTGAGAAATGTCATTGATTAATTAAAGTCCTCTTGCCAAGTGGACTACCAAGGATTTTTTTAAAAAAGTTTTTCTTAACATGGGATTTTTCCAGAGGTGTCAATCAATATATAAAACTGCAATGTTTTCATTACAACTAAAGGTTCTGCAATTAAAGTGACCATAATCGGCTTTTAACACTTAAAAATCTTGAGGTTTTGTTCACCACTGGCCAATAAACGTGCCAATGAAAGAATCATATTAGATGGTAGAACAGAAAAGCTAGGAATAATAGTAGTCTTGCATGAATAAAATGTAAAATATAATCTTAAAGCCCATTGGAGCATTTAGTATCAGTCAATTGCCTACACACACAGAACTGGGAATCTTTATTAATGTGAATGTGTATAATATCACAGACATCCATCACAGAGAAATGTCTTCCTTTCATGCTTTGATGAAAGAGTCACTGATTAAATGAGGTGTTTCACTTACCAGAAATGTTTTTGGATCCAGAGGAGCTCTCCTTATCTACTTTGGGTTTCTTCTTCTTGTGAGATCCAGATTCTGATGTGCCTGGCCGCTTTTCTACAGCGGGAGTGGAAAGAGCTCTCTTTTGGAACAGCTCACGCTCTCTAAGCAGAGCTGGATCCATCCCGGCTGAGATGAAAGACGAAAACACAGAGGTAGTATAAGTAAACAGATTTCAGGCAGACTTACACATACATTTCAAATGACTGATTTGCTAAATCCCCGTTTTATTCCTCAACACAACCTGAGTCAATTCTGTCTTTAACGAGCAACATTTTCAATAAGTACATTTCAATTTGGGTTTGCATTAAACATATAACTAATTTTAAGCAAAAATGGTTGCTTTTTTGACCTCGTATGTAATAAAGTTAACTAAAAATTTCATTTTATTTTAAAAATCACAGCAACTAAAAAACATTTGTCACAAAAGTCAATGAAGCACGAGTAAAAAAACAAAAAAAACATGCAACTTCTCCAAAAATCAATGTGACATTTACAACAGTCTTGCTTCTTAGAACTAAGTTATTGTAAAAAAAATGAGTGAGAAGGAGAAATATATTAATATTCTTCGTTTGAAATAAGCAGGCTGAACAAAGCAGAGCCAAAAATAACTTAAATAACCATCTATGACAAAGGATTCAAAATCACAAATAAAGCCTATGTTAGCCATGCTTTGCCTTGGAATCGATTCATAATTTGAAAATACCCCCCGAGGTTTATTTAGATGAGAACTTCCCCCAAAACATTTCTGATTATCTAAAAATAGAAAATAACATTAGTAGTAGGGTATATACTTTTCTAAGATATCAACACAAAGGTACTGATCTAAACAACTGATAGGAAAAACAAGGTAAGAGCTTGAACTGCTGGTTGATTTAGCTAACGTTCATCGTCACTGTTGTGATAACTTCTTAAACACTGGGAGACAGTTTAACATTCTAAATTTGGGAGACGCCTTAGCATTATAATTTAAACAGAAAAACAAACAGCAGAACGCAGTAAAACAAATGTATTGTACTCTAGCTGTTAACCTAGCATTAGCAAATGTAGTGATAGGTCAGTAAACGGTACCTGCCTTTTGCTTTGTCCTCCTGCAAATAAACTGCAGTTAGTCCAAAAGGACTAACTAATCAAAGTGCAAAGCCAAACTAATCTTCCAGTAAATCGGCGATTTTCTGCCTTTTCTAAGGTGGAATAAGTTGATACCAGCTAGCTAGCTAACTAACTTCTAACAAATGTTTTCTCTTCACAGGACTTCCGCTTCTTGTTCGACATATCGGTTTTCGACAGTACACACTAATACACACTACGTCACCACGCATTTTCCATTGACTGAGAAAAACGTCTTACGTAAATGTTTTTTTTATTTGTCCAAAGTTTTCGGAAATATAAACTAGAAGTGGACTTGGTTAACTCGAAAGACATACCTAATAACTACTAACGTAAGATAAATGTCCTTTAAAATTATTCGCAATTCCAAAGGATTTTTGTTGTTAATTGTTGAACCATTAGTGTTGCCACTTTCTGCAAAACATCTCAAAACATATTGCTAATCTGTTTAGGGATTGTTGTACAAGAATGTTCTGGAAGACCATTGTTTTGAATAAAAAAACATTTAGAAAATTAATTTATCAAACAGAGCCGTTTCATTTGGAATAGAAAAATATAATCTTAGAGATAACAAACTTTGTTAACGTTTGTTATTGTTTAAGGTAAATATATTCACATCTCCAAATATCTACAATAAATCCCAATTCCTAAATTCTCTTATCTTCAGTTAATATCTATATAGAGTCCTTAAAATTAAGTTTCAATTCTAAAGAAATTTAAATAATACCTGCTACATTTGTCCTTTCCAAAATAGAGGTAACGTCTTCAGAGTTTCATTATCACCACCTATGACACCACCTAGTGGCGTAATGGTGTAATTTTGTCAGTAGTGAATTTCTTTATTTTTTTTTTAAAGAAATTCTTATTCTTGCAATGTTCTCTGAAACTTTCACAGAAAAAAAAAAACTTTAAATAAGCAGAAAAGTTTTTAGTTTTTTTTTTTTTTCCCACATATTTACTTATAAGCTAAGGTTGACTATTTTTTTTATGCAGAAAACAACATGACATAATGTCTATGTCATTAATCATCTTAGCATGATGTATATATGTCTTTAAATATACAGTGGATGTGACTTACCTGAATGCCATAGCCATGTTTTGTGTTCAGGAGTATATTTACACAGTGTATCCTGTTTCAAGGGCAGGAAAATAAACTCAAACTTAAAGAGTCTGTGTTGCACTTTATTCAGATTTTCATTCCTTCTTGGAATCTGAACTGTTTACATGAAGGAGTGAACAACATCATTAAAATATAATAAAATATTACATCTCCACAGTATCAAAAAAAGAAGAAGATATTCAGGATTATATAATCACAAGCCAAGGCTTATTTTGGCTCCATGTACTCTAAGGAATGCTCCTAAAACTTTGTTGAATATGTCACAAACAATGAAGTTCTGAAAGCAGAAGATGAACATACTGCCATGGAAGTCTACACTTTATTTTCTAGGGTTGTTTTTAAAGTCAGTGCAGATTAGCCACTAAAACACTTGTTTAGGACATAGCGTGATGTAACAAACTTTGAAATGCTGATTAAATTGTTGGACCTTTTATACTGATTCCCAGTGACTGCTGTGACAGTTGTATTCAACTGGGAAATGATGATAAAAGCCAATGAAAAACCAAGTAAACCATAACATTTTCACCTCTTTTTAATGCTTTTAAATAGATAGATGGTGTGTGTACAGTACATCAGAGCGTGTTCAACCATCTTGGCTTTGGAACTTATTGCTCAGTCTTCACACATGCATCTTGACACGTGCATGAAGCTCTTTAAATTTTATCAACTTTTTTTTCCCTTGGCTAAACTAAGGGCATATCCTTCCTATTTAGGTGGAATTGCTTTCATCTTTTTGGCAATTTTGGGAAGGTGTAATGATGTGCAAGCTGTCAAGTTTCAGACTAAAACACTGTTTGTGTCCGTTAAAAACTTCTAGTCTAACATTGAAAACCCTTTTGTGATTTCAGGAGGCTAACAAAGGAGATTTTCTGTTCTATGTTGTGCTTACAAAGACCCTCTTGAATAATCTCAAGGAGTTTTGATTAGAATTCTATGCTTAATAAACTTATTAGTTTTCTAATAAGCCTTAATAAACTTATTAGTTTATTAAGAGTCACAATATTTACAGCAGTTGAAGTTGAATCATTATCAGAGTTAGTCACAAAACAGAATCAAGAATGAACCCTTTCAGTCTACAATAATGAACAAGTAAAAAAAAAAAACAACAAAAACCAAAAACATAAATCTGTCTATCTTTGATCATGGCCCTTTTAATCTTACTCTTTTAATACCTACTGCTTATTTATATAATTTAAAATAGTATTGTGATGTATTGCTGTATATGTGATGTCTTTCAGGGAATAGAGTTGTTGCAATACTGCTGATATATTCGGACTGCAGATGGAAGGCAACTTCACCACCATGTAATCAGCAGAGAGAATGGGTGAGATAAAGGTAGCCTAACCAGACTGCCAAGAAGAAGACAAAAAGACAGATAATCACATCAAAGCAGCAGGGTGTAGAGTGTAAGTCTTAACTGAGCTAGCTTTTAGAGGAAGCTGAGTGAGAGAAATAGAAGGCTTATTTCCAAAAAAGTCTTTGCTTCAATTGAAAGAGCTTTTCTATGTAAGCAAAAAGGCAAAAAGTTTATTATGTAAGATGCCTCAACATTTTATCCAAGAACTGAGGAGGAACTTGCTTGAGCTTCAAGCCATAAATCCTCAGATGCTCACTTTAGATGTTTTCTTGCTTTATTTTTCACTTTGACTGGCTTGACATAATGTCAAAGAGTTTCCTTTGTGGATTCAATCGCTTTGTGAGGCAAAGTACATCAACCCTTTGTTTCACTAAATTTGTGTCAGCTGTGTTTCTCACTTAGTGCACTGTCAGATTAAAGTGGCTGAAAGTGCTTTTCTCAACACTTTATTGATTCTAAGAAAAAAACCAAAACACTCATCTTATGTGTGGCACCTGAAGTTTGTAGGTGGTTTGCTCAGATTTGATTGAAAAGGGATTTGAAAGAACTATAACTAAACAAAATTATATAAAAAAGAAAATATGTACATCTATTACTCAAACCAGCAGTCCTATAAAAATTAACTTGTGATGACAAGAATTCATGATGTCAAGATGCACACTGCCCACAACTTCTAGATATTCCAAAGTGTTTTGATAAGTAACTATAATAACCTTGGAGCATTTCCCCTGGAATGTTGTGTGGAAATACCTTTGTAAAGATAAAATATAGTAAGGGTTTGCTGTTCAAGTCTTGACATCTGTGCTGGCCCATCATTCTGAATGTCTTCTCATATACACATCAAGTCCTTATTCTCTACTGGAGCAACAACCTAGGGCATAGCAGGAAGTTTCGGGGAACTCAGCAGGACTTCCAACAACACATCAATAATAGATAATAAGGAAGAGAGATGAGAGATACAGAAGCTTTACTATCTAAAGTCATCATGCTTTTTCAATCTGATCACCTGGGCATAGCTTTTCTGTTGAAATCCCTTTGTTTTGTTCCTTTGTTTTTCGTCCAAACCTCTTGTTTCTTTACCACTTCACAATTGGGTATTTTATTGCATTGTTCCTGAGTACTTTTCCCCTTTAAAAACCTTGTTTACTCTACAAGCTTCTAGTTTTATTTAATAACTTATATCCCAATTTCCAAATGAAATGTGACTTGATTTTTTTCCCTACCTACTCTTCATTTCTTTCGCAAAAATTCATATGCATATTCGACACATACCTCAGACTCCGCAAGCACTTTACCCCCATCTAGCGGTCTGAGTGTGAAAGACATCCGCTAGGGATTTCACACTCTGATCTGGAATGAATGCACTGCGTACATGTTTCAATTAAAAAGTTACATTTAGCAGCAAAAGTAGTTCTGATGTAATCATCTGCATACCTACATTTGATAGATTACTATTAAACTATTCTTAGTATATGGATCCAATAAATGTATACATATTAATTTTAAGTTCAATCTCCGCTTGATTTCGAATCTCATAGAAGCAAAAAGTACTTTTTAAATATACATTTAAATAAATTCAGGCAGGCGTGTGTTAAGGTAAAATAGGTGGTGCTTGACATTGACTTTGGACCAACAGTAGCCTACATATCTAAACTTCAAAAATACCAAACATAACAGAAAATATAATCAGATCTTTGGTGACTTGGTTTTATATTTAATTTTTTCTGTTTGGTTGAAATAGCTATAAGCTTATGATGGATTCATAACTGTTTTTTGTTTTGATCTTTTTTATTCTTACAATTTACACTTAGATTTCTTATTTGTAAATGTGTAATGCAGCAAGTTCAACAGAATCAAAATACTCTGCTTTTCATAACAAACTAAACTACCAAGACAAAGTACCTATTTTTTTTTTTACCATATTATGCAATTTTGAGCAATAGCCCCTGAAGCATACCCTTATTTTATTATTATTATTATTATTTTTTTTTTTTTTTTCTCCAAAGAGGTTTTGCAGCGCTAGTGGCTCGTATTTTTTACAGTACGCAGACAGGAAAGAGGGCGAGGAGAGGGGGGAAGACATGCGGCAAAGGTCGCCGGGACCTGGAGTCGATCCCGCGACGTCCGCGTCGAGGACTGAGGCCTCCAAGCGTGGGGCGTGCTTAACCCCTGCGCCACCACAGCACGCCCCGGCATACCCTTATTTTAATTTTAAAATGATTTTGACCTGTATTCTTTTGTCCTCTGAGTTGAAGATGGATTTGGTGAAATTTATTGATAAGGCATTCACTCAAACATACCAATTCTTTGTGTGACATCACAAAAAAATATATGTGGTATGTAAATATATCAAGTGTGGACTTCCAACAATTCAGCTTATCCTTAAGAACTACTTCTAGGAGGTAGAAGGTGTTAAGTTTACATGTTCAAATGATTGCAGCCATCATACTGCTCAAGAAAGAAACAGAAGAGTGTCAATAATCACAGTAAAATTATATATTTTAACCACTAAATTGACTATTCTAATGAAATAGAATGGTTAAATGTATTTATTAGAGTCTAAATTCTGAAGATGGCGATATTGAAGCATTCCCCAAACATTTGACCTAAGTAATTTTAAAGGCAAATCTACCACATATTAGGAAAATTTACATGAACTCCCACATTTCAAGAAAGTAGTAATCACTTGGGTTTTCATTTAGATTGAATTGGTAATTGCAGCTGACTAAGCGCAAGATCTAATTTAATGTTATACAGTATATGGCAGGAAAAACAAAATCATGTGTCTTTTTGTTCAGTGTATGTTAACATCTGGTTTGTGTATTGTAAGAGCTTATTATGGCTTCCCTGGAAAATGATTGCTGAATATGTACCAGGTCCCATTTTAGGTGCCTCTGCTGATTAAGCTAACTTGTGTAAACACAATTAAAGTTGTCCAATTTATGAATGATCCTATTTAACCATAGCAGACAAAGAAAAGTAAGTTATCTAAGAACAATGAAACTCTTTGTCACAAAAAATAGATTCTGTTTCAAATGTCTCAGCTACATAATCACTTCAACTGCAGTTTCTTTCAAGCCACAACAAGCTGGGCAAGTGAACATACAACAGCTGCCAATTAGACTGATACTGTCAGTCTGCAGTGAACTGAACAGGAGACTGAAATATCAATTTCAGGAGTCATCCATGGTTCTGTTATTATACTGAGGAGCTTTAGCACTTAGTGTTTTTTTTCTTTACAGTTGAAGGGTTTTGCTGCAGGTGTGCACTGTGTGTGCATGGATGGCAGTAAAGGGGTGAGTGTAGCAGTAGGACAGAAGCTGAGAGTCTGGAGGTGAGGGATAATATCAAAGAGCTGAGAAGGAGTGAAGTCCTGGAGCTGTCGTCAGGTGCAAATCCCTGTGGAGGGCGAAGTCTCAGACTGACAGCTTTCAATTGCAACAGTATGTGAACAGCTGTGGGTGTGGGTGTGAGAATGTGTGCATATTACCTGTCAGAACTAAGGGCTTCACTGACTGTGTTTCATTATTGAAGTACCAAAATGTGCACACACACACACACACACACACAAAAACACAAACACACACAGTCTCTCTAGTTTCTTTTTTCTTTTTCTTTTTCCTGGAATAAACATCTCACTTATATTTGCAGAACTCAGGTGATATAAACTGCTTAAACATTTAGAACTCATTATTCTTATGAGTTCATCCAGAATTCTGTGTTATTTAGTTTGTCACGTGCAGACACAGGTTTTGTTTTGCAGCATTTGCTGCAGAATTGCAAATCGTCACATTTATTTTCTGCTGTAAGAACAGAAAAAATTAGCTTGAAAATGTAAGTACAAAAATTCCAGTCACATGTGTGCAACTTTAAGGTTGTTCCTGCTTGCTGTCTGCCCCACAGCACCAGCTAGTTTTCTGTAAAAATTTTGGCATGTCTGAACTACACACCAGGTGCTTTTCTCCAGTGGGGGTGTAACCTACTGGCAGCTGAAATAATTCACAACCTGGGCAAAGTCTGTGGAGGTTGCTGGTGGAGCCAATTGTTGAGTTAGTAAGGTCTGTGGTTATCAAATACCTAGCTTTTTTTTTTTTTTTAATAAGTTAAAATTATTGCTTTAACACTAAGTTCCCTTGCTTTAGCTTGCTGTTTCTACAGCACTCTCCCTAACTATTGATACTCGTAATAAAGATGTCTAAGAAAGCTGCAAGAAAAAAAAATCTATTCACAGTAGATATTTTTTTCAGAAAAAGGCAGAAAAAAAATCCATTCTTTAATTTATGTACATACAGAGACAAAAATTACTATATATGTTTGGCCAAAACCTATTTATGCTTCTTTTCAAATTCAGGCCTGCCAAGAGTTTTAATGATTAAGAATTTATGTTTTTCTAAAGCTGTAGCACATGTCTATAAAGTACGTGTGTGTGCTCGCATGTGTGTGTGTGGTGCAGATTCCTTGACAGAAGCTGTGAATTTAAATTCAATGTAAAATGAAGAAATTCCAAGGCTATTTAAGTTTATGCATCAAAGCATTGATCTGATTGAAGGCTTTGATGCACCCAAACAAGTCCATCCAAGTACATGCTGTTAGTCATTGTGTTTACTGATGAAATATGAATTCACTCTCCTGATGCAACATCCATCCATCCATCCATCCATCCATCCATCCATCCATCCATCCATCCATCCATCCATCCATCCATCCATCCATCCATCCATCCATCCATCCATCCATCCATCCATCCATCCATCCATCCATCCATCCAATCATTTATTTTCTGACACCCTTGTCCCCAGTGGAGTCAGGAGGTGCTGGTGCCCATCTCCAGCTATCATTCCAGGCGAGAGGCAGGGTACCCCTTGAACAGGTTGCCAGTCTGTCGCATCCTGATGATACATTTAAAAAATAATGATAAAAAATATTCTTCAGAGCTGCTCTGAAGCATATTGATTATGACAGTTGTGAAATCAAATAACATAACATTCAGCATTCTATTGTAATTTTTAAGCTGCCAATTGACAGAATATTGACCTTTCCTCCAGTAACAGGTCGATGCTGGCTGGTTAATTAGTCAGGGCATCTGCTCAGGAAGCAAGCCTGCACCTGTTATGTATTTTCAAGGCACTCTGAGCAATTTTATAGCATACTCAATGAACTATGTTGTTGCAAAAATGGTGTGTATATCAAAATGAAATTAGATTTTGCAATTTGACACTTTGAAATTGTGTCTGTCTTTTTAAGAATCCCTTGCTGTTCCCAAAGTCATCACAATAATGCTCCTCCATGATGCCGTTTGCAGCCATTCTTAGGACTGAGAAGTTGTTCAAACGGCAAGTCTGCTGAGTTTATTAACTGATATATATGATGTATCACATATAAGATATGACTAAGAGGCCTTGCTCCCATGTCTTCACCAAGAATGTCTGTTTTTCATAACCACAAATATTTACAAGCCATATCTGAAGATATTTGGGAAGGCCAGTTGTACTCCATATAGCTTGAGAAACATACGGTCACCCTGACATTTTCCTTGGCATTTCGTTAAAAGGATTTTAAACTACATGTTTCACAGTTTTTAAACTGTATCTTTTTAAAACCTCACTGTCTCTTAACACCAGAAGCCAGTCACACATAGACCTGAGTTAATAGTGAATAGCATGGTAAGAGGTCCAATGCTCTTTGCAATAGAATTGTAAAAATCTATACTTTCAGAGTGAAATTGATCAGTTTACTCATTTTTGAGTAAACATCTTCTGTGATTAATGAACTTTTATGGTAAACATCTAAACACTGTTTAGATGGAGAGTGTTTTGAGGCTCCTATTCTTTGTTAGCAGCTGTACATGACATTCTCTTTGTTCTTTGCAAAACTCCTATAACCTGAAAAGGGAAAGGATGTAAGTGAGTGTTATACTTTGATCTGAAATACAACTTCAGCAAAGGTTGGTGCTGAACAACGGAAGTTTGTGCTCCCTCTTCGAAAATAATAATAATAATAATATAAAAAAATCATTTCTCTTGCAAACTTTGCAAGAGAAGTCTGTGTACACCACCTCTGTCCTATTAAGCCGGAGTCGTAACTGGAGGGACTAGATTTTGATTCCAATTCTATTATTACAGCAGCCACAGTGTGGCAGTAGGAAAGCGTTATTTTTTTTGCTGCAGCCCAGTGAGTGACTCATCGAAGGAGAGGAGCTGCAGCCTCTCAGACAGAGGCTGCAGCTCTGTCTGAGAGGGAGATAAAAACAACCAAACCCGCTGGGTTGAACCCAGTCTCTAAGCCATTGCTCTTCTGTTAAGCTTTCTGAGCGAAAAGCACACTGTGGCCGCAGAGTCATCCAGGTTTTCTTGTTAAATATAAACAGGGCAGACCATGGGACAAAAGTGCCTCTAACACAGCAAACACTGAGGTCTGACACGCAGCAATGCTCCAAACGATAGAGTAGTCTGTGGCTTTGTTTAGACACTTTTTTGCTTGCCCTTTCCACGGACCTGGCATAAGTAAAAATCAATGATCTAACTCTGACTGACTGAGAAGGGCCTACTTCAAGTCAGCCATCCACCGCTAAATCTGAGAAAGTGAAAAATAGAAGAGATGCCTCTTGATGATACTGAACAAGTTTGCTTGCTGTGAGGTGGCTTGTGAGGCATCGTTATGTAAGGCTGCACAGGCAGTCAAGTATGGAGGAGAGTTTATTTTGTTGCTGAGACAGTTTTCCCTCTGTCCTGAACTTCAAAGCAGAGATAATTGAGCAGATTCATTTTAAAAAGATTCAGAAATGTCAGATTCTAAAGAAAGTTATAATATTCTGCTGTATTCAGTGCAGCTGAGCTGCAGACTGCCATTATGAATTAGATCTTCGACAAATTTCAGTCAGGTTTTCTACAAAGGCAGCACACAGACAGTGCTCCGCAGGGTTACCAATGATACATAAAAATATCAGTTTAGATCATCGTCAAATTTCTATTTTAGTTCTGCTTGATCTGTAAGCTGTTCTTCAGTATTTCATCTATTAGTTATGAATAGAACGTTTCTTGTGACCTCAGGGGGAATGTCTATGTAGTAGTAGTAGGGGTTAATTTTTGGAAATGGCCTCTTCTATCGGTTTATGCTTCCTTTTGGGGTATTGCTTAAGAGTTTTACAAAGTTCACTACTCAATATATAGTAAAGTTTAAACACTAGATGGCCCTTAATTGTTTTTTGTAGCAATACCTCAGATTACTATTTGCCTCAAAAAACAGTCTAGTTCAAATCCATTAGATTATTAGGGATTAACTTACGTCACAAAAGTAAACATAATCTTAGTCAAAATTTGACAAATGAATTACATATATTATTCGTTCTATTTTCCTCATTATTTGTTCTATTTTCCTCCAATAAACAAAATAAAAAACCTCTGTCCTATTGACTGCAAGTAGCTATATTTTATGTTTTGCTTTGTTATGCCTAGACTATAATAGCTCTCATTATTCCTGCTTCAGCCATCAGAGCTGTACCGAATCCCAGCTGTAGAATTGCTTACCAAGATGCCATACTATGCTCTCTCAGTTCTCATGTACCTTCACTGGCTTTTAGTCAAAATCAGGATTCAGTAAAAAAAAAAAAAAAAAAATCTTCCAGGTCTTTACAGCAACACATAATTTGGCTCTTTCTTACATTAACGACCTTGTAACTCCATACAGTTCCTCTAGATGCCTACAGGGTGACAAATCTCAGTGTGTGGACATGTGGGGACTGTGGATTCTCTGGGCTGGGTCCAATGCTCTGAAACAATTGTATCTGAAAATCGAGTATGTTTTAATCAGTGTTGTCTGACATTGCTATGCTTGCTGCTTGCATTCTGTGATTGTCTCAATATTTATGATATTTTAATTTGGTTTTAATTGCATTGTAGCTAGACTACTTTGCTGAAGTATGTAGACCCCTTGACTTGCTTATTACATTACAATCACAAACCTCAATACAGGATCAAAAATTGGTATACCCAAATTTTTCTACAATTACAGCATGTAATTATGTTGGGGTATGTCTTTACAGTTTTGCAAATCCAAAGACTCAACTCTTTCCATCAGATTGGATGAAGAGCATCTTCCTCCATACACTGTGTGCCAAATGCATGTGGAACCTGAAAACATAATTTTTCAGGTTCTGCTACATATTTGGAGTTGCATTTAGGTTTTGATTTTGGCCATGCAGATATTTTATATCGTCTGAAGTATCTGGCAGGATTGCTCTATCTGTAGTTTTATCTATCTTCCTCTTAACTTTATCCAGCATCTCTGGTGATGTTTCCAACATCATGTTTCACTGTGGATTTTATTCGGTTTTATTTTTCTTCTACTCAAGGAATCCTGATAAATAGTCCTCAACATTTTCATAGTTGGACTAAGCACAATTTAAAGGTTACAGATTGAGTAATACTCTGACTATTGCATCATAACACAATCCTGTTTAAACTTTATTTCTAAACTGGCTTCTTTGTTCATTTTTTTCTCAGAAAACTCATAGAACACCAATACTGTGATTAAAGCACATGCAGGTGGATTATATACT
Organism: Poeciliopsis gracilis; assembly: GCA_911649635.1. NCBI lineage: Eukaryota > Metazoa > Chordata > Actinopteri > Cyprinodontiformes > Poeciliidae > Poeciliopsis > Poeciliopsis gracilis. Next base: position 1,541,532 of record CAJVRI010000128.1, read on the forward strand.
AATTAATTTACATATTTATTTTAGTGTGTTGGAGTAAATTAAGTTACACACCACACTTTTCAGGTTTATATTTCTGAAAAGAAACTTGAAATTCTTTGATCATGTTTCCTACCACTGCATAATCATGAAATAGCCTATCATGCAAAAAATTTAAAATAAACAATGAAGTTTGTGACAAAATGCGAAAAAGTTCAAGGTAACATAAAGCACACTTTGAAAAATGCGTCAGATGTAAAGCTTTATCTACTTAATGACTGAATCAGGAATAGATATCAAGCATTTTCACCATTGACTCTAAGAAGATAATACAAAAACAAAAATTTAGCTTTGACAAATATAAACAAATACAGCAATACCTTGGCTTGAGTAGAAATGAACTCGATTCAGCATAAATCAAAGTGTTGGTCCTACTGCCCCCATACACTGTGTGCCAAACGCATGTGGATTTGCAGGTTAATGTGTTGTGTTTTTTGTGTGGCTGTCCCCTGGGGGTTGAGGAATAGCCTGGTGAAACGAGTGTATGCTGTCCAAACCCCGCAGGAGGGTGCTAATCCTTATTCCTGATGCTAATCTGAGTATTGAACTTCTGTACGGGGAGGGACTGTGTTGAAACCTCATGACACTGAGGTCAAAGCGGCACGTGTGTGCTTTATGTGAGTGATGCTGCTCCTGCCCTTTCCAAATGTCACAAAAGGGCCAGCTCCTGAGAAGCAGGGCCCATAATGTGTTCCCTCACACGCATATATATATATATATATATATATATATATATATATATATATATGCATGGAGTACAATCTGCTTCCATTAAAGAAATAGCTTAGATCTTTTGAACTGGTGTTGTTTGAAGCTACCATTCGAAATTATTTCTTATCTATATTAGAAAGACTCTCTATGGCTGTGAATTTGTAGAAAAGTTATCATTACTGTTGGGGAAGGCTAATGACAAGTCAGAGTGTGACCTCTGCCATTTTTAGCCAATTAAAATAACTTTAACAGTCAACATTCACAGTCATGATAATACACTACATTATCAGATAATAAATATCTAGGTTATTACTCTTGGCTCTTTCTGTTGTAACAATTCATTCTAAGTTTGTTGCTGTCTTTTTATTTGACCAATGCCCGTGTTACTCAGACCTGTCTGCTGCGGAGCGGATAACGGTTTACATTTTTGTGCAGTAAATATTTTTTTTAAATATAAGTATATGAAGATTGTTAATGTAACATTTCAAATTAAACAACCATGTCATTTATTAATACTAAATCAACAGTACTGATGTAAACAATGACCACGCAAGTGTGGCTGAGTCATCAAAAAAATAATTATGTTCAAGTTAGCGTAAGATTTAGCTCTTACTTTTTCAGAAATCTAAGAAACCAATGTTTCCAATCTTTCTTCTTTAATCTAAAATCAGACAAAGCGACAATGATGTGTGAGAAATAAATTGTATGGGAAACAGTATGCTGCTTACCTTGTTAAAATGTAAACAACAATATTTTGGAGTGAGGATAATAATTCTGAAATATATGTAAAAACCTTTTTTGCTTAACAAGTTATAATCTATCCATGCCTGAGAAGATCCTGTATCATCATCCCTGCTGCTGTTTCCTCCCTGACTTTGCTCTTTTTGTTGTAACAATACATTTTAAATACATTAAAAACAAATAGCACAACATTCTGAACAAAAATCAAAGATGATTAGGCTTATTCCTGGCATTAAAATACCAGCAAGAGATGCAACATAGTTAATAACCACATCATTGTTCTTGCTAGCAAGTAGTAGGTAATTTGAATAAAAATATGATTTTTACCAGGAGCCCGAATATCTGAATAGGTGGGCTGGGCCTTTAGAAAATTTAGAGAGAATTTAACGGTCTGAATGTTATCTATATATCCAGAGTTTGAATGCATGAATGCTGAACGACAGCAACAACTGTGAAAGTGCAGCCATATGTGTAATCTCTCCTATTACAATGCTGTATTCCAAAAACGTAAGTGTTTTTAGTTTGAGTTTGATGGTTCTTTCATGTAAAAGTCAAAACAAATTTCCAATAGTAGATATGTATAAAGAAAAACTATGTTATATTTATTTGTAGGGTCGCCCTTGATGTTTCAAACAAATTTTATTTCACTGGGCAGAGGGCATAAATGGCTTTTTGGATTCTAAAATACCTGACCTCTGCTTTTAGCGCTTGAAAAGTGAAGATTTTTTTTTTCTCTCTTAGATCTTCTTAAATGTGTGTGGACAACAAAGTGCTCTATCTGTTTGTGTACATCTCTCTTGTGCTTCCCATTCTCCATCTTTGAAAACTCTCCGTCACACAGCCACTCACTTCAAAAAGTCTTCATAACAACATCAGTCCACCATAAAATTTCAAAACAGATTTTCATATGTCCTTCCCAAGCGGTTTGTAGCTAAGTCTTTCTTCATGTTCACAAAAGTTAGAAGTAGATCAAAAGAAAACTCTGTTTGAGTGGTCAAATGGTGGTCCAGTTTTCCATAACGCTGCTGCAATTATCCAACCCCACATTTTACGAGGCTTCATGAAACATATGTGAGGCCATTATGGAATAATTCATTTATACATGTATAAAACTGTGAAATTCATCTGTGTTTATAAGTCTGGCAAAACTTCATGTATTCCCATTGATGCCTTGACTCAATTATAGTCCCTTCCCATGTGACTAATGTGGGTGCAAACAAAACTGAGTGCTGGATCCAGGCAGTCATTGTCCACCCACAGTCTGTCACCACTCGGTCCGAATCTATTCCATACGGCTTATAAAAATAATAATAAAAGAAAACAATTACCAAAGCAACAGCGATTCCTTGAAAATTGTTGACCATTCTTAGAAGTGGTAAACATACAGTGGATGCATCAGGCATTGCTTTATGGTGCTAATGTTTGTTTTTAGACTTTGCAGCAGCGTGTCAATTTTCCCGGTTGAGAGACTGTAAAAAAAAAAAAACCCAACAAAAAAAACAACAAAAAGAAGAAAAAAAAAAAGAATGAAAGAACGGCCAACTGCAAAGCAAATTTTGAAGTGTTTGCTTCTCTGGTTCCTCGGTTTTCTCTTTTTCTTTCTTCACTCACTGTTTTATTGAAAAGGAAACACTGTTTGCGTTACAAACACTCATTAAGGTGTCCAGAATTACCCACAGAAAGCAGAATTGATTTTCCCTGCAGCCAATCCACGTAAATAACAGTTTACCCTGAATTTCAGCGAGGATTTAAGTTGTGCAGCAGCCAAACTCCCATCTCAAACTGAGAAGCACCTGAGGTCTGTTTAAAAGGTATTACTTGCGACAGCACATTACATTAAGTTTCAGTGCTACATACTCATGAAAAACATCCATACTTACAGTTATTAAAGTCAAACTCTGTGGGAGACAGGGAGTACTGGTGGCACTAATGGCTGTATCGGGGAGGTTGCAATAATAAAGCCAAAGACCAGTTTATTAAACAATTTCAAAGATATTATTAAGACAGCTGGTTGCCTTACTTATTGACTGAACTCATAATAATGAACTGAAAATAGAGAGAAAAATATACATTATTAGAGCAACAAATCTCTCCTCGCACTGCACCTTCCTAATTGCTACGAGAAATCACAACTTTCAGGTTTACCGGGGGAATAAATTACCTTTTGCAGTTAAATAATCAAAGAAACAAAGCAACTGATGTGATTTGGCACTGATTGCTTTTTATGTTTACATCTAAAGCCAGCCAACATTAAACAAGGTGCATGTTTTATTTATCTTACTGTGAAATCCAGAATGATTAAAGAAAAGAAAATTCCATGTTTTCCAGTTGTCAACAAACTCAAGCAAGTGTGAAACAGCAAAGCTAAAGGTGAAACTATTCTGAGACTCATTTGACACCAAACAAAACTGTTGTGTCTCTTATTCCGCTGTATTCAAGACATTCTGACAATGAGGTAGAGGAATGGATAATTTGCCATTATCTGTAGATCTTTGATTTTAATTTGTCATCTTGGTTTTCGGTGTTGTGGTGTTTTGTTGCAGTTTTGCAAGCATCATTAGATTACTATTGTTTTCGCTTCTGTGTATTCCTATGTATGGTAGACAGCTGAAGTGAGTTGAATCCCTGTTCCCTCAGATTCTGATTCTCTGTTTGAATTTGCAACTCATACCAACTCATACCATGCATCTTCATTTTGTCTGAATTTCTGCATACATTCAGTTATTACCATGGGATTGTCATAAAACTAGCTTATTTACTGATGATGTTAAAAGATGTACTCAATAAACTGAATGGTGAGTGCATTTGCATAGAATAAATATAATTCTGTATATACAGCTGCTATCTATTAAAGATGTTTAAAAACCTCTAATTTTTAAATTCTTAAGAAAACTCAAATATTTAATTTGAGCATGTTTTATGTTGATAAAAATGTCTAGAAGTGCTATGGCTTGTTTTGAACATATAATTATATCTTAGTAAGATAAAATCGTCCACTATTTCAGCATTAAAAGTGCTCCTGACAACTACCAGTCAATAAACTTGTAGAGAAAAATAGGATAACCATGATTTCCAGAAATTCATACTATGACATTTCTGTACTTGTTTTTTCCTGTAATATTCTAGTTTAGCCCATTGTGGCTTTTCTGCTCAACCAACTGGATGCTGTGCGAACAGATGTCGTGGGAACACCATAGGTCAACCATTTGTCTGCGTAAGTCTGTGTGTGTGTGTGTGTGTGTGTGTGGGGGTGGGGGTGCGTGCGTGTGCTGTGTGTGTGTGTGTGTGTGTGTGTGTGTGTACACATCTATATTAGTGTGTCTGCAATTGTGAGCTTAATTTATTCAGGAATTCCCCAGATATCTGCTGGCACAAAGTACTTTCCCAGACTCTCTTATATCCTCTTTTTTTTTTTATAAGTGTTTTCCCACACTAAAGTGGAAAAACCAATTGAATAATGATGCATAATCTGAAACAAATACTTTATGTTTTCCTTCTCATCATCTTCACTAATGAGGCAAACATGGTGGCCTAACAAGCTGTGTTACAGATAGCAACAGTCATCCCTTAAGAAAACAATAGAGGAGGCACTGTTGTATATTAACTCGTGTAGTGTAAATTACATCTATGATTCTAAATTTCAATTGTAATTTTATTGTAAATTCTTGGAATGGTACAAAAATAATTTCTGCATTTTGTCTGTTCACACAAATCTAACCCACTCACTATTCTGAAAGCGTAAAATAGTAAAATATGATATGTTGCTGAAATCCCTAATTATGTTTGCTGCACACACAATTTATCATCATCGACAGATCATGACAAGCTTTGTCAAACAACATGAGGCTTTGATTACTTGATGCACTGAATCTAGAATAGGAATGTGTGGTGGGATGAACAATCATGGATCGATCCACAGCTGAGTCTTTCTTCTCAAGGGGACAATGTAAGATTTATATCTTAAAAACAAACAAAGAAAAACACAAACCATTGTTACAGCTGATAATCTACTTTTGACTGACATTATTTTGCTAAAGGAGGACTCTTTCCTTTCTTTATTTTATAGTTCTGTTTGCTCTCCTCTTTTGCCCCTCAAATGAAAATAAGTCATACATTTTTTATTGTCCTCTTCCAGTTGAATTGATAGATATTCTAGGCCAAACAGGGGCAGCAAAACAAGTTGTAAACACAATTTGACATCATTACCTTAGGGTCGTCAGGGCATCTTAGCTGCTCTAGCATTCATTCAGAGTGTTTTTCTGTCTACCTGATGAATGCAAGGCCAATACTTGCACTCCTTCGCTGCAATTTCCACCAATTACTGAGAAAAATCAGCTATGTCTGACATTAACTCCACATATTGTCCTATAAGTGGTTGCTAAAATTGCAATATGTCAGAACAACTAAGTTATAAAGGGATGCTTTCAAAGCTGAAGTTGAAGACAAAGATCTTCAACAATTACCTTTTTCTCCAAACATTACCTTATAATGGAGCGTGGCAAAGGTTGGTGGATGAATTTTCCATCTCAAAATGTTCAACAAATCTTACCCTTGATCCCTAAAACCAATTTTAAATTTCCCCAGAATTTTGCAGTAATCTCATCTTGGACCTAATATTGTGTGATGTCACATTTCATGAATGTTTTGTAATTTTTTGTAATCACAACCCTTCCTCTTACACAATGTATCTGTTTCATGTTGGATTGTGTCTTAGGAAATTTTAGGTAAATATTGCTTTGGCATCCTCTTTTTACACATCTGATACTGCAGTGTATTAATTGATCTGCAGCTAAGCTAGTTGTATTTGTCAAAAAAAAAAAAATCTGTTAGCAGTACCACTTAAAGATAACAGACAGTTGCACTTTTATGTTTCTCCAGATCATTAAGTGTCTTCATTTAGTTTTGCTGAAACTTAAAGAACCGACTGCAAAAGAAGACTTTTTATGATGCAACACTAGGAAATGGAGGAATCCATCGACCTTCTGGAAGCAGAAGATTTGCCTCTGAAGAAAATACCAAAGTTCTTTATAAGTTAATCACTGGTAACTTCTTTGTGTTTAATCATGTTTTTGTTGTAGTTTTAACATAAAAATAGTTCGTCATAGTTAATCTGGTGTCTGGAATTAGCTTTCTCGGTTTACTCATTAATTTTAATTTGCCTTCCTCTGACCAACTTGGTCTACTAATAGTCATAGTCAACAAATTAGAATATATGGCCCAATACGTCTCATTTGTCAAGTACCTTTTCAAAATAACTTTTGAGCAGGTATTAAATACACTTTCATGGAGACCTCATATCTGCTTTTAGAAATAGTTTTATTGGTCTGATGTAATATTCTAAGTTTATAGGTTTTCTTTAGCTTTTAGCAAAAAATCATGAAAATTAACAGAACCAAAGGATTTCAAACATCAATCCATTTCTAATACACCCAGTGAATCATTATCAACAAATAGAAAACACATAAAACAGTGGTGAACCTTCACAGGAGTGACTAGCTAACAAAAATTTTCCTAAAAGCAGAGCAACGACTCATTACGAGGTCACTAAAGACCCCCAGATGTCATCCAAAGAACTGTAGGCTTTATTTGCTTCAGTTAAGGTCAGAGTTTATGCCTCCAACACAATCAAGAGACTGGACAAGAATGACCTGCATGGCAGAGTTCCAAGACAAAACCCACTGCAGAGCAAACAGAACCTTAAGACTTGTCTGAATTTTTCTAGAGCACACCTTGATTATCACAAGACTTTAGAGAAAATAATGTGTGGACTGACAATGCAGAAGCTGAACCCTTTTGAAGGTGTGGAACATCACACCTGCAGAAAACTATGGTGGTAGTAATGGAGCTTCTGAGGACCTGGAAGACTTGCTGTGATAAGTGAAACAATGAATTCTGCTGTCTACCAAAAAATCCTGAAGGAAAGCCTTCTTCAACTCAAGCTGAAGTGAACTTGAGTTGTGAAGTAGGAAAATGTTTCAAAACACACCATAAGTCCACCTCTCAATGGTTGAAGAAAAACAAAATGAAGACTTTGGAGTGACATAGTTATAGTCATGATCTGAGTCCTGCTGGAATGCTGTAAGATATCACCGTCCGTGATTAAAAACTTTCCAATGTTCCTGCAAAGATCAATGGTCCAAAAGTCTGACCTATAGTCGATGGGTTCTCTTCGTAGCTAAAAAAATAAGATCTGAAAGAACCAAACTTGCAAAAATATAAAATGTCAAAGTAGTTGTATAGCAAATGCCTTGCGTTAGCCTACAGCAAAGGAGTAAAACCATTGTACATAGTAAAATTAGGTTGGTGTAAAGTATGACTTACTTTATGTGGTTAATGCTCTAGTAGAACACAGAATTAGTCAAGTATTTCAACCTCGAAGGGAGACCATTAAAGATCACATTCTCTTCCATTTAGTGAAAAAATATTGTGCATCCCAAATACCTGGTTCATTTTGTCCAGCAATTCTGCACTTTCACATTCCCTCTATCACTTATTCTGATTGCTGCTGCAGGAGGTTCAAGCACATGCAGCCGCAGATCCTTCAGAAGGCGCTGCATAAACGACTCATTCGCTCTTTTGGCGCTGAAGTGAATGTGTATTTATAGAAATTGTAAGTACATATAAGAGACCAACTCAATGACTGAAAGAGACATGAAAAAACAAATGGTCTAAAAAATCAGTTCAATAATATCGGCTTCATCTCAGAAGCACATTAGCATTTAAGTGTCAGAGCATAGAGGCTGCACAAAAATAGTGTAGAAATGTTCATCATCGATGGCATTTAGATAAAAAGAGTAATCCCTTTTGGCTCATTTTTGTTTTCAAGTATGTAAGTGTGCATTTGACAGCAGACTGAAAAAGGAATTTGCCACCATACAGATTGCTCCTGTTTTTGTTTCTCGTTAAAATTACATGTTTTGGATCATGAAATAAATGTTATTTTCCGACGAAAATAACCAGAGTAAATACAAACTGAAGTTTTGAAATGGTGATTCCATGCATGAATGGACTCCTGCTTCTGTGCTTGATTGTGGACCTAGCTCTGTGTTGGCAGTGAAGGAGCCGGATGGCCACCTGCCTTGGGCTGTGGCAGCCTACAGAAACAGAGGCTGCTTGCCCTTTATTGCTCTTGGGTCGTGAGTTTTCTGTCATTCTCACCATTCTAACAGCTTTGTACCTGTACACTCCAGGTGACATATCTCACACACCTACTCTACATACACACATCCACACTCATCAACCTATGCACACACACACACACACGCACACAAACGTAAAAACCACACACCTACTCCAAATGGCTGAAGGTCATACAAGCAGGTACCTATTTCGTTGTTTTGGTCTGTTCACTTTGATGACAGACACATCTGCATTCAATGAAATCAATCATGTTATTAAATCTTTAGACGTCGTTTTTTTTTTTATTTTAGATCTTTTTTTTAGATAGTTTCTATTGCACCTGTTGGCAAAACGCTTCTCTATATAGTATTGCTAAAATTCCTAAACAGAAAAATATGGGGGGAAGAAAGCAAGCAAGTGAAGTCTACAGTGTTTCAGATATTGTTCTGGTTTTGAGTAAATAAAACAAGAACAAGAAGAAAGGGTAACACTTTATTTGACAGATTGTGAAAAGGACTGTCATGACAACGTCATAAACATGACATAATACCTGTCGTGTATCAGTATAACCGATTAAACTTTTAAAATTACATAGCTTTGTGTTATTAAAGCTTAAGTTTCATCAGTAATACTTTTATAACAAATTTATGTCAGAACATGATTTCTTGGTTAATATCAAGTTATCATAACAAAGACATTTTGAATAATGGCAACTTTCTATTAAAAGTGTCATCATTTACCAAAAGACACTTTATGACAACAGTCATAAATATTCATGAAGACTTTCTCATGTTCATGACAGAGGTTATGTCATGTTTTTGACGGTGTCATGACAGTCTTCACAACCCGTCAAAATGTTGTCGAAGAAAGAATCAGCATTGTGGCTAAAGCCTGTGTGTGAGGAGTTCTGCTACACACTAGTTGCTTGTTTAACTTATAGTAAACCAACTTCATGTCTTGTTTGCATCATCCTTGCTCAGTAATTCCTTCTCCCCCTGGTTTATACTCAGAAACACATATGCTATTCTTTTTCTCCCAGTCTTGCTTTTTATGTGTCACTTTTCTTGCCTGTGTCTGGTGTAGGCAGGTGTGATTTCTCAGTCGTGGGTAGTGTTATTATTAGTCTTCCCGGGGTGCAGAGAAAATCTTGCTACTGTCAGAGGACGAGGTTAAACAAGCTGTGAAACTTTGGTAACTCAGTATCAACCCTAATCAGAAACCTGGTAACATGGAGAACATAAGGGTGTTGCCGATTGGTTCATATTTAGTTACTTTGGTTATCTAATTCTAACAAAGAACAGACATTCAGATGTTTAATGGATATTTTACAGTAGACACGCTTCTTATGACATTTTTCAACACATTTCCAAAGTTTGGACATATGTTGAGCAAGTTGTTTTTATACAACATAAAGCAATGTGTCTCCCTCATCAGCGTGTGATTAAGTGAAAGGAGTCATCCTGATGGAAAGATCAACTAATCAGAGGTACACCTGAGGTGACAGGAGATCTGTGTTGTTACTCTGACAACACTTTAACGTCAACTTTTTTTGCTGTTTAGTAAAAAAAAAAAAAAAAAAATACTACTTGACTTGACAAAAGTCTTCAAAATGTTTACATTTCGACTTTCACAAAGCAATCTATTTGACTGTCATTGATCTGCAAACCTAAATCTGAATCCTAATTTATTGGTTAAACTGTACCTCGAAATTTAATATGATGAACTTTGTGTGATAGAAAACCAGATTTAAAATTGGGAGGAAAGTGATGGCAGGTTAAAAGAGCTAATTTTTGTTCAGTTAAATCAGAGAACTCCTTTGTTCTATAAACCTAAGATGAAGGAGAATGTGGTGAAGACATCAGCTTAACTTCCTAATGACATTCTGTTGTCCTCCACAGTGATTGTTCATGTCAGTGATAAAGAAAAAAAAAAGATCCAGTTGTATCCATGTCTATTTGCCAATAATTTTTCAAGGTTTAAATTAATTGATCTTTAGTCGTCATCTGTTGTTTGTGATGTTTTACAAATACAACTTTGAAAGTGAAACGGACAAAACAGTAAATTATTTAAATCAGAACATGAACTCTTTATAATTACCCAACTACCTTTCTGATTTAATTAATAACCTAATAACTTGGTGATTATGCAGCATACACTAGTTTATCAGTTAAAGTTGGGCTTTGGGGAATGTTCTAATTATTTTACAAGCGGAGTTAATTGTTCATTATAAAACACACCCAAAAGACATGAAAGATGTTAGAATTCAGGAAATCACATCTTTACAATCTGCCTGATTTGCTCTCAGCTTTTATACTATGAGATGGAAAACCATGAACAAAATGCTTTTAACAAGATTTTCTTTTTTACTGCTTAGAAACCATGGTTGTGAGTAGTAACAAAAACTGTGTGGGTGAATTTATGATTAATTTATATTAGCAAAGGGCCATAGATGCCTTTACTTGACATTTAAAACTACAGTGCACTCCATAATATTGGCATCTCTTGTAAGGAGGACAACACGTCAAGAAAAGAATTGTTCTTTATGTACAATAGTGCAATATCATTTTAAAACTTTAGAAAAATATAACAGTTTATTCACTTATTCGGCTGGGTAATATTCAAGGTTAATAATTGTATTTTTTTACATTAAATGATGTTTATCTCAGTTAGTGGCGACTTTTGTAAAGGAGGTAAGGCCGTAAAATGAATTCATCTTTATTCAGCTACATAATTTCAGACTTATTCATTTGGAAAAATCTGACCTGCAGATTTTTTTTCAAATCAAGAATGACCTCTTCTTATTATATAAGATTGTGTAACACAATGTATTGGTGCTTCTTCTGTTAATACATTGTACAGTTTGACTAGCCAGGGGCAGTCAAAGATGGGGATATTTTCTAGCAGTTGTTGTTGAGCTCAGGACGTTGTTTGTCTTGTGGCCAGTGGGTTGCCAGTTCACCTGTCTCAAATGTTGCATTCTTGGACAAGTAGACACTCATCCACCTGGCCTGCTGGTGGTGGTCAGAGGGTAGAGATTGTACGGTAGTGTACAACCCAGGCAGCAGTGAAGCTTATCAGCATGTGAATGACGCATTATAAAGTGTTCACAAGTACAGACTATTTACCATTTTCTTGAAAGCCTCTCATAATACGGGAACTGTTGGTAAGTATTTCCCTGTAGCAAATTTGTGACTAATAAATACCAATACCAATACATTGCCTCAACTGAATATAATGTATATATATATATATATATATATATATATATATATATATATATATATATATATATAATGCTCATTCTGACTGTTTCTGGGCTTTGCAATCAACTTAAAAGAAAACAACAAAAACAAATTATAAATGGCATGAAGCAGGTGGTATTAAATATACACTGCTCAAAAAAATAAAGGGAACACTCAAATAACACATCCTAGATCTGAATGAATGAAATATTCTCATTGAATACTTTGTCCTGTACAAAGTTGAATGTGCTGACAACAAAATCATTATTGATTGTCAATCAGTGTTGCTTCCTAAGTGGACAGTTTGATTTCACAGAAGTTTGATGTACTTGGAGTTATATTGTGTTGTTTGAGTATTCCTTTTATTTTTTGAGCAGTATATTAACATTAGTGTATGACTTTTTGTGAGTTTTCAATGTAATAATGAAAAATATGAAAGGAACTTTGGATTACGCTCCTGTAAATAAAAATGTATTTATTTTGAGGGTTTCTAGGCATAATTAAGGAGGGATCAGTCATTAAGAAAACAATTTCTATATGTGTTATTTGATATAACAGTATTAATATTGCTTTTAAACCTTTGATTAAAACATATATTTTTAGTATTTATTAACACTTCTGTTTTTCTGATAGTATCCAGATAATGTATTCACATATTGTACTACCTTAGTTACTAATTCACCCTGTATTACTATATGCTAAGCATTAAAAGAAATGCAGTGGTTATGCATATTTACAGGTACCCAAGTGAAATACAAACAACACCATAACGCTCTGTGTTGATAAACAGAAGGTGCCATAACCCAACAGACCTCCAAAGATTTTGTTCATTCTTCTGTCTGCATGAATCGTCTGAACAGTGTGTGAATGCAGCTGAGCGAAATACAGTTTTAGACATGTCAAATTCACAACTTCTTCCATGCAGCCCACACTCATTCTCGCTTTAGACTTTTACTTTTTAATATCACTTCTGCTATCTTCACGCATCTCTTAACAAAACCATCACTCTCGCTCCCTGGCAGACACACTCTCTCACTGTCTCATTTCCTCACACACCCAGCAATCTTTTCAGAATCACTTCCTTGATTCACATCTTTGCCCTCCCCATTTATAAGCACTTTATTGAGAAGCAGAGAGGTGGCAGGGAAACAGACATAATTGCCTTGGGTGGTAAGTTATTGGAAAATGGATGAATTGCTTTCTTCAGGGATGAACCGTGCCAGTGTCAGGAATCGAGAAGGCTTCTTAATAACACTGAAGGTCAGGTTCAGGGATGGCGGGACTGTGGGAGGGGGTGAGCAGAGGCATATGGAATCATCGCGGCCGTTGCTATATATGCAATTTACCAGTGTGTGCTTTTAAGGGCATGTGTGTTTGTGTGGGGCACACAGATTTAGATTAGCATTGGAGTGAGGTATTGGGGCAACTGATATTGTTATTGCTGACGCAACTGACTCAGGTTAGGGCTTTATATATGGGGTGACCGAAGATCATCTGTATGGTTTCAGTCAGATATGGGATAGCGTTGCAATAAGTGAGCGTTGATACAGAGGACTTTCAGAGGAAAGAGAGGTCAGACCATTTTATCTCATTGATAACAAATCATACTAAATGATTCTAGTTTAAGGTCACCTACAATTTCCAAATATTTTAGAATTTTCTGCATGTCAGGACAATAAGATATATTTTTTTGCATTATTATTTCATTCATTGCTTAAATATTCTAAGATTACTAAGCCTTTAAACAATGCCAAAAGCTTGCAAAGCCAAACCCATGGCATTGGCTTTGCAAGCCAGATACACATTTTAGATGCCTGCATGTACCTAAAGATGTCACATTTATGTTTTCAAGCACTTATGTCCAAGTGTAAACCCCATGGCACTGCCAGCCGTCATGGTGTTTTGGGTGTAGACAGGAGAGTCTCGTTATTCTCAGTGAAATGCGGAAGAAAATGTGTTCTGTGTCTCAGTAATGAATCCGAATTGGTGTTGCCACATGCTTATCAATCCTGAATTAAAATTAAAAGACTTTATGAAGATTCTGTGTAAAGCTTATGAACATAAGTGTCATTATTTATAATGAAATGAGTCCTGTTACAAAATTGAGTGGAAGGCCACTCAGAGAAGAAGAAGCCATTGCTCAGAAGAAAAAAAATAGCAAGAGTACAGTTCACAAATCTATTTTTTTATATGTAACAAAAAAAAAATATTTTATTGATAATGTACAACATTACATATAGAAAAAATGGGGACACATCATGTCATGGAAGTGTTTTGCTGCAGAATCGAAAAGGATGCGATCATGAGGAAAGAACGTTGTGGAAACGCTGAAGAAACATATTAAGACATTTGCCTCAGAATTAAAACTCAGAAGTGTGTATAAACTTTGAAATTTGAGAGAAGTTCTAAGAATGTATTCTTTTTATTACATTGATATTGAGCAATAAAAAGAGAAATGATTTTGATTATCCTAATTGATCTAAAACTGGAAAGGTTTAGCCAGGTTTAATGCCAGACACTGTCGACTGATGGATTGAACAGTGTGTTTTATGAGATATTGCTTGAAATATTGCTTTAGAAATTAAGACTGTTATAAACTTCAAAAACAGCTGGCCTCTCTCCTGTGTTCCTTGATCTCCATTTACTTATATTGCTTTCAAAGAACACACAGGTTGCCTATTAATTGGACAACTACTAAAGGTTGCTCGACCTTGTAGAATTGACTTCCAAGGAAACAAACTGACAATTATGTTCCTTCAGTAACTTGGTCATAGGTAAGGGTTGCTTCTAGAAAATATGTACAACTAAATATGAATTACCCTTATGAAACTCAGTGGATGTAGTCTGATTTGCTTTGGTGTGTTCACACAGACCAAGGAAGTTTCCTTCCACATTTAGTTATTGTTGCAGCCCAGTTGGCAGCTAATCACTCTGTATTCAAGGCCGATAGTTACTGATGTGAAATAATGTCCCATTGTGCAGGTCAGCTGGTAGGTTGTTGTCAAAGTCAGCCTTCAACAGAGGGTGCTCCGGCTGACTTTGAACACACTGTGCATGCTTATTACATTCAATTACACTTTTGTGTTGAAAGAGTTTTGATGCATTTTGCCTTATGTTGTCCCTGAAACTCAAACAGCACAGAAAAGAGTCATGGAAATCAATCATACAATAATTAATCATTCTCACTTGGCCTCCATTCTAGCGGACGAGTCAATGGTGGCAGTTGGAGACATTGTAACTTTGTCATAAATGTCTACACACCCTGAATATCCTGAAACCCAAGGAAAATCTGGTCACTGCTGAGGTTTTTTTTTTTTTTTGAGTAGATGGTTTTCATAATAACTACTGGGCATGTGTCCAAGTTCCTGAAAAAATAATGACTTTTCGAATGTTTCGACATTAAAATATATTTCTTTACAACAAAAAATGGGCTAAAGACCAAATTTTTAACCCTTACTTTTAAACTGTATTCAGGCTAGCATAAGGCATCCAGGAAAGAAGAGGAAAAGTTGCTGACCTGTACCTTTCCCAGAGCTTTAAAAGTGCTCTGTGCTGAACTCACTGTGCCTGTAATTGCCAGTGGAGAGTGACCACTTTTGATCAAAAACTGTAATTCAGAAACCCTAAAATCCTGGCAACATTCAGGTTAGCAACTTTTGTACTCTGATATGCACAGCCACAAGTGAATAATTGTTTTATTCTTTAGAGCTTTCAGCCTTCTTTGTCATGGATCATGCTAGATATGAAAATGTTTGTAGACTGTTGGAAATGTCACGAGCAGAATTCTGCTACTTAGTTACGCTAATGTACAAAATGTTAAGTGATCATTGTCTGATTCACAATATGATCAAGTCTTCTCATAGCTTTTCTCTATTGTGTATAAATTATCTGAAGTCCTATAATAGATAATTAATGACCATTCAGGCAGGAAAACAGAAAAAAATCTTGCTTTCAATTAAAGATAGACAGAAACTGGAATTGTCTGCCATCAACCAGTCAAAGGTTTACAATCACCCTAAAGTGAGAACTGGCCCCAAAATTCAGATTTCTTGTAAACATAATTGTGCTGTTGGAGAAACAGTTGTTTTTATGCATGAAAATAAATTATTGCTTGGTTATTGTCTGCCCCAGATTGATGTACAGATCACACACAAAGTAGATTATCTTAGTATGTAATTTAGCAAGTTATTATTAGCATTATTTCATAGTAATTTTATCAAACATGCAGTACATGAGTACCTGAATAACAAAGTAATGTCCTGTGTCTGTGTTCTTATTGATTCAGAAAAGTACCCATGCACATCCTGAAACATGAATATAGAGACCATATCTGTACGATAATACGGGGTATCGTAGATGAGTGCAAGAAGATGAAAAGGCATGTCAGGGGACGGATTTGTATGGACTGAAGCCTATCATAATTGCAGGCCTTGCAGACAGCCCCAAAACCACAGCAGCATTTATGATGAGTTGCTCTGGAAGCTTCTGCATCTATAGGCAAGAAATGCTTTGTGTCCTCTGTGCCTCATCTCTCATTCACATGACAGGACCGGAATCATCATCATTAAAGCACACAAAACAAACAGTGCATGTCACATAATGTCTTGTGTTTTTAACAGGCTTTGTGTACATTTGTTATATTAAAATTCCTTACTCTTTGAGATTAATATTTCCAGTGTTCTCAGTGTTTTCTGTGTAGTTTTATAGGCTGAAACATTAAAAGATTTACAAGAAATGTATCTCACATATTTCTAAAGTGGCTTGAAAGGACCTACAAAGAAAACTGGACGGGCGGACGAATGGATACAACTTCAAACAAAATAGCATAGTGACAAAATCAGGACAAGAAAATAATTTTCCAAACAAAATTTTCTTTTCTCATACTTATTCAGACTCAAAATGATAATAGGAAAAGTAAAAATAATTTCCCGGATGGCGTAGGAACCCTGTTTTAGCTTGACTTGTGTTATCAATTTGACTGAAACAAGTTAGACTGCTTCTTGTGAAATCAGTCTGTAAGTTTCACTATGAAAGTACCAATATTCCAGAGGTGATATATTATTTTATTTCTGCTCAAATTCCTCCAAGACTGAAGACTGCAGCTATGTGGAATTAATCCGTTTTTGATTGAGCAGTAATTTGTTTAAACTGATTAAAGTTATTTCTTATTCTATTACTGCAGATAGTGATGAGCACACTTCCACTAATGTACTAATTCACAAATATTGGAGATAATATTTCTTTTAGCACTTTTAGCTCACTTTGAAAACATTTAACTTAACTTCCCCAACAGTTTTAATTTTACTTGGCTGTTTTGTAAGCTTTAATCTGAGTACAGTTCCACATGTGTGTTGAAGTTTTGGTTATCAACTATTACAAGTTTTCACCTTTGTACTCATGCTCTTATTTTGAAGTGGCCAAAGACTGTTTGTGCAGTTAGACAAAATCATCAACAGAGTTAGCAATAATGAACAACTGTAAAACTGAAATCTTGAGTGAAAGGAACAACTTCCTTCAGTGAAATCATGCAGAAAGATGTGCAAGACAGAAAGTTATCCTGTTCAGGGCAAAATACTATGCTGTAACATGTATCATTGACACAAGGCAGGCATCAAGATGATTGAATTTAGCTCTTTAATGCCCTTGCATTAGTGTCCAGGAAATACTCGGTTGGAATAGCACTTTAGTTTTACTGGACCTAATGTTTATGATTGTACTTTAAGGTTAGCACAACTAACCTTTTAAATAGCACCACTGATTGCAACAAGCAATATGTCTTCATTAAACATGAAGACATATTTCCACAAAGTTGAATAAAGTTATTTTAAGTGGGGAGAATCAAATGAACACAACTGCCAAAACACACAAACACTCTCTCTCTCCCTCTTTCTTGGTCTACCCTCATCCCCTCTCAACACACACACACTCACGCCCATGCACACACACACGCACACACGCATACGCACACACACACGCATCCCCCCCACACTCACACACCGTCATGCTTGCCACAAATGCTACAAGCGTTTCTCAGTGAGGAAACTGGGACAAACTGTTCTGTAAAGGGAAAACCTCTATGCTCAAAGAGCAAATCTAACTGTTTGGCAGCCAACGAAGCGAACACACAGGCTTGCGTGTGCACTGGAGTGCAAAGAAACACACACATACACACATATAGGTATTATAGGGCAGCAGGCCACAGAGGCAGATGTAGAGTGGATGACATCTCCATGTAGAGAGGCTTTCTCTGTGTGCCCACACTGGTTCCAGAGAAATAGAAGGCAAAATGGTTGAATTTGGCATAAGCTCTTAAGATCCAGAGGTAAACAGAGTCTTTGCCCATGAAGTAAAATAGTGACCCAAAGCAATGAGCGTGAGCAGGAAAGGGGAAAGTTTAAAAGGAAGTGAGGAGATAAAATGGAATGTTCTAAAGATAGAAAGACATGATTTAAAAGTAGCAAAAGGGATAAGAATTGGGGTAAAGTCAGTGGAACGATAGGAAAACAAGCCAAAGCAGAAAAAAAAAAAACGAAAAAGAAAAATAAGAACAAAGGGCTTTCAGAGTCTTATTTTTTTGTGCTTTCATTTAATCTTTCTTTCTATGTCTTTCCCCCACTGCTGCTCTCATGGGAACCAAGTTGGGAGTTGTTTGAGCTGCTTGGAAGTGCAGCAAGTGTTTACCAATTTTTGTGTGTGTGTGTATACGTGCACATAAATGTGTGTGGGAGGTGGTAAACTGAGCAGGTGTAGATGGAGCCAAAGAGCAGGGATGATCACTGAGTCAACTATTGCCATGTTTCGTGCGTGTGGTTGAGCACATTTTGTGTGAGCGTGTTTGCATGCAGGATGGTGAAAGAGAGGGAGGGTAATAAAACAGCCAACCTAAAGGGATTTGTCAGGAGAAATAGCACAGAGTAAATCATGCTTAATGTGAAAAAAAGAAAGAACTTCAACTCCAATGTGGATACACGCACACCTGCACAAATACGGCAGAGGATTATGTTGATTTTTGTAAATTCCAGAGGGCACTCACTGATGCAATTATGCTGCTGATTGTTGCATGGTTTGAGGGGGGAAAAGTGGCTCTTGACAACTGAAAACATTGCACCGCTTACTTTTGATGTTTGGATCTTCACCTTATTTAAACCCCTTCACTGTTCCAACCACCATTCAGGTGTATTCATGTGTATCTTTTCACAAAAATCCCCCAAAGCTTTAAGTAGCATGAGCGAGCAAGTAAAATCAATCAGCACTGTAGTCATGGAGAAACTTGAGCCAGAGGTCATGTCAAGAAAGAATCGAATCTCCTTTTAGAAGCAAGGATGTCATTTTCACCATTGTGAATTCATTAACATACGACTGGGATGCACAATTTGTCAAAAACTCTTGCATATTAGTCGTCACCCGGATCATTACTTTAATGAGGTATAGTGTGGGTGCAGCTTCTCTTTTTCTCACTATTATTTACCAAGCATCACTTCACTCCCACTACTTCACTTCTTCATCAAATATACCCTTCTTTGGTTAAAATACGTACACTTTCCATGTTAGGTTCTTTGTTCATTCCTTGTGCGAACACCAGCTCACTAACAAAACAAAATGCAATGCTGCATCTTGTGTTTATTCTTCAAAACTGTTTTCCTATTTTTTTTTCACGCAACCCTCCACACCAAAGTAATTTTGTTTGAACCTTATTCAGTACAAGCAATGATATTCATAAAATTTTGACTTTTGACCTGACAAAGGTCCAAACAAGATCGAAAGGTTGTCAAAAAATATAGTCAAGTTCAAGAGTGTGGGCTTCTCTCGATGCACATTTTTACAGCATAGGTAATTATGGAGTGAATCAATAAAATAAATTTTCAAAACTCAAAGTACAACTTTACAACCACATGGGACGTCAATGAAAAATTTAGATTTGCGGTTCACCAATCAGCTGAAAGAGAGAAACTCCTGGTCAAAATGTTTACTTTCAGATAGAAAGTCAAATGCAAGCAAACTGGGAACTTGATACCAGAGTTTCACATGCAGTGTTTTGATTTTTTTATCTGTAAAAAGACGTTAACCAAAAATGTTTATAACAGGTCTTGTGATTTATGCAATTTACAAGGATGTATAAAACTCAGACATCCATTGATCTTTCAATGCCATCTGCTGGTTTGAATTACTCAATCTGATGTTGCAAAACCACTTTTACTTTAGTGCCATTCATCCCATATGGACATGAGCTTACATCTGGAGGGAGACTAAAATGTAAATGTTGCCCTCTGGAGTTCATATACATCTTTACCAATGATTTCTGCTCCTCTTGCTGGCCACTTAGCTGCTCTCTGTATTGGATTGTGTTGGAGATTCATGATGTTTGGCTTTCAAGGAGTGTTGTGAGACAGTTGCACATGCATTCCCACAGATCAACAGTGAGCAAGATGAGATGAGGATACTGCGTTTCTCTGGGCTGAAAGGGATTTGACCAAATACTTGCATCATTCCTTTTAGATTAAAGAGTTTGTCTAAAAAACCTGCTTTCAAAGTTCTCCATATTCCCTTGTTCTGTTTTGTTGTGGGAACCTGTTTGGTCAAAGTCAAATCAAAAATAAGGAGCCCATCAGTACAATTAAAGCAAAAATAACTCATTTACCAAATGCTGAAATTGATTGGAAATTAATTTCACTTCTGTGGGTTTGAAGATCCATCAGAATGTTTTTTTTTGTTGTCTTGTTTCCTATGTGGATCTCATGCAGGTACATCACTTTTGTTCCACCATCGCCCAGAAATATTTAATTCATTTACATTCCATAACTGTAGTGAACCAGAGAGGACCCGAAATTCAGCCAAACACAGCGCATATTTTGAAAAGATTTATCTTTAATGGGAGTCAGAAAGACTCTTCAAGAGCACCCCAGAAACTCTTGAAGGAAAGAGGACGGGTTAGTAGATCTAATCTAATCTAAGATTCAAAATGAAAGTTTTAGGACAGGAATGAGGTTTTTGATCCAGATGGAATACTCCTTCAGGAATTTTGGATCTTTAAAGGATTTTACCATCTTCAGGTAATTCCTCCTCAGTCTGCATGCTGTGGAGTTACTCTCACCAGGAACCAGGAAGCGGCAGGAAAGCGTGACAACATCACAGCAGGTAACATGGAATCGGAGTCTATAGGACAAGCTTAATTTGTTCACACATGTAAGAGAATTTGTCAGCAGTATGTTCAGGTTCCAGAGGATAAACCAAGAGACAGCCAAGGGTCAAACATGAACAGACAGAGATCTGATTAATTTTCCAAGATTTGGCCAAAACTCAGAGGTCGGGGCCCACAAAAAGATTGGTATCCAGACATCGGAAACTTGCTTGAAGTCAAACTGAGACAAGGCAAGGCAGTAAAAATCTGGGGCACAGAAACAAGACTGTAACAAGGAGAACAGATGAGGGGAAAACCACTGGACTTCCTCTGGCAGAAGCTTCCAATGATCTGGCACAAACTAAGGGGGTGGAATGCATTCAAACGCAGCAATGAAATCCCACTGATTACAGCACATGAGGCTGACATCAAACCATAACAATATTATTTTGTCTTGAATCATTTGCCCCTTGACCCTTTGTGAATTTATCAGCAGTCAAAGGTGAGGAGTACATATTTTCTGTCAGAATCAGGGTTGTGGGTGTGTGAGAAATGAGGGGATCAGAATTACCAAATCTAATATTAGTGAAATGTATTTTTAAGAAATATTTTAAAAACATTTGCTGGATTAAAAAACAAAACAATGCAATGATGCCAAAATATATTTTCTCTATTCACAAATACAATGTTCAGTATTAACATGTTCATTCAAATGAAGTCAATCAAATGAAGTCCTAAAAGTGCTTTTATATCCAGAGCATCTTATATCAAGTTGTGTTGTGTAAATAAAATGATGCAGTCTTTGTATTAAAATGCTACAGTGAGAGACAGAGACGCAAAGGAGCAAAATCAACTCAGACAGGATATTGGGGGAAATTTTATGATCCATGGAGATAGAATGTAAAATATCCGCTCTTCACGCACTTCTTGCAGCTTTGAAAAGGTCTTCAGCTTGCAGCCTGATAAAGAGGAGAAGAAGAACATCCTTCTTTCTTTAACTACGCTTTCTCTGGTCTGACAGGCCACCTCCTTTAAAGTTTGTTGGCTGCTGTGTCCCTTGTTCAAATATACTTTTCATTTCTGTTTCCCAAAGCAATAATGAATAGTAACATGTTAGCTCAGTAACACTAAGAATGTTTAGTTCAAATGCTTTTTGTCTAATTTTTAAAAGTGAAAGTCAATAAATGTTCAAAACCTGAGAGAATCATAGCAAACCACAATATTTTAGGAAGGCTTGAAAGTTTGAAAAGTTAAATTCATTTAGTAATGCTAATTAAAATGTTAGATTTAAATCTGATTCTCGACATGCAGATGATTTAATAAGATGGAGTTCTGAAACTCCTTGGAATGTAATAAAAACATGTTTTTAAATGTTATTGGACAGATATGGTTCTACTTTATCATGTTCTAATTCATTAAAACATGACCCTGGCAGTTGGGGTCACACTTAAAAACAAACTCCAAGCAAGATCTTTACAAATGCCACATCAACAAATCTAATTACCCAAACTTCAAACCAAATGATTAATATTACCTTCACTAACTTTATTTTAAAAAGATTGCTGGTAAGTCTACTGTCTGAATTTTCAGAATTTCAATTTCTTGCTTTAAGAAGCATTCTAATTATTGTAGAATGATAATATTTTATCATATATGTGAAAAACCTTATCATGGCTAACAGAGGAAAGAGGAAATTTGTCTGTCACTTGCACCCCATACAGTTTTTGTTGTTGTTGTCCGGATAGCAAGGGAAGCACTCTACAAATATAATACAACTTACTGATGATAGTGATGGTATTTGTAGATTACGATTAGTCTCTAATCTAAAGGGCTACTTCTGTTTTTTAGGGATTCCAGAATACATTTGTCTGTCACAAGTTCAAAATCTACATATCTAGGCAGGTCAAACACCTTCTTGATTATTCTAAGATGAGCAGAAAACTGTCCTATTTTGGAAAATACAAAGAAACAGTGTATTAATAATGACAACATAAAAAAAAGGATGACATATTTTTATAAAATAAAGGTAAAACATGTTAAAAAAATTTCATTTGCAGATTTTGGTCTTTGTTTTTTTTGTTTGTTTTTTTTTTTAGTTTTTTTTTTTACTTCAATCGAAGTAATTGTTTTGCAACAATAAGGCTATGCTATAAATCATGCTTTCCATCCCATTTTCCTAACTAGGTATTGACACTGTTAGGATTAAAGACAACAGCAAAGACCACACTCAGATTTTTAAATCCATTGAAAAATGGGCTGGTGTGCCTCTCTGGTCACGGTGCAGCAAATATCTACCTGGAAACGATTAGAAAAGGTATCATATCCAGGGAAAACTGTGGAAGGTTCACATGTGACAGATGGGATGTGGGTGTTAGGATCTCAGCTTATGTGGTGCTTCTCTGAATGCTTAAACTGTAGGCGTTCAGTCGTTCTTACCTGAATCCTCTCACTGTACCTACCTTCTCCTCTTCTCTCTCTAACGAAGCAGTAAATATATGTGGCATACTACGCCTGATACACAGTGGGTGGAAGAGTGTGCTACTATGTGGGTGTCAGAGGGATGAATGCAAGAGACAGAGTATGAAAAAAAATCTTAAACAGATCAGATTAAAAACAGAGGGGGGCAATGAATTGTTTCAAACTTGGATATGTTTTAGGTATATATACAGTATTGTTTGTAGCATTTATATTATGTTTCAATAAATATAAACAAAATTTTAACTTAACCTTTGTCACTTCATTTCACTGTGGAATTTCTTTTTCATTTTATTTTATATTACTTTTTTAATATATTGCACAGTGTCTTGAAGAAAAAAGATCCTGGTTTGTTTTCATAGAACTGTATGTCATTCCTCTGTATATCAGAGTTTTAGTTTTATAACTAGTCATAATTAATGTTCATTATACTGTCATAATACACTGAACTGGTAAATGTTTTTTCATTAAGGCAATTAGTTTGTAAATTTTAAGACTTTATTTAAAGTCTTCAAAGATATTGAAGACTTTGTTGTGATTATCACAAAAGGTGTATGGTGAATAGAATTCAGTGTTCTACATTTAGACTTCAATCATCTATCACCACAGTAATATCCCTTAAGCCCCATAAAATTTGAAATGTCTGCAAGAAATGGATTCTTAATTAATGTCATGCCATTAAGATGTGTGGGAAGCCAACATGCAGTCAGTTAACAAAACAGAAGGAGATCTGCATAATGCAGCAAATGGTCTTTGGGTTTAAATATACAGAAACTAGGTGGAAATGCTGAGACACTCGTGTTTACAAACCATTCAAAACAGTGATATCATGTGAAAAAGAACGAATTTGATCTGCTTTTTATTCTTCACATAAACAGCAATATGAATAAAATTTACTCCTAGTTATTTGGATCGCTTAACAGCTAACATCCTAGAGAATGGATAAAAAAAGTCCAAAATCCCCCATATATCACACAATGTCTTTATTTAAATTAAAATTAAAGATTGAGCCAAATGGAATTTAATGCCTAATCAATCAACATTACCAGTATTGCTCCAGTGTGAAGAGTACCCAGATACTCTCCTATGAACATCATATCCTGAAACATTATGTTAGGGATCTTCTCTACTCTGTATCCTAACTGTTCCTGGTTCCAGAAATGGAGTTTAAGTATTTCACTTTTGTGTGCTAAATCTCAGCCCCCAAGGATCTGTGGTATATAGGTGAGACTTTCTCAGGCCTAAGTTGTTGCTGATCTGTGTTGGTGGACTCTCCTACTTCAAGTGGGACATATGCTGAGTTTGTTGGCAGACAGTCTGAGGTCTTCAAAATTCAAATATTGAATATATAGGTATATTTAGGTTGGACTTTTACACATTAATTAGGATAAATTAATAGCATAAAATTCAACACATTAAAACCAGAAGCTGTGTTGTGTGTTTCTGGTACAAAACATAAGGCAGGATGCAGAGCTACAACACAAAATGAGTGACTGACTCAATACGAATGTCAAAGATTGACATAAACATAAATACATGAAGGACAAAAATAATTCTCATTCAATAAATTTATCTTCTTTCTTCAATTATTATTAATTTAAAATAATATCCACATAAGATTTTCTTATCAAGGAGCATTGATAAGACATAGTATTATCAATGCCCCTTGATATAATCTTAGGTGGTTTATTACATTTGTCTGAGCAGAATAACTGTCCAAACCTCATGGTAAAAAATGTTTTGTATTATTATTTTTTTAATTATTCCATTAGATAGTTGTAGTAATATTGTCAGGCATACCATTGTCCCCCTTTTAGAAGCCGCAACAGTAACAGCCAAACATCATGGCAGATCAATCGTAATCTGCCGTGTTTAACGGACATGTAAGATATGCAAATGTTAGAGGTCACTACCTGAAATAAATGCACAGAAATCTGAGAAATGTTTAAATTGTCCTCTGTGTTTTAATGATTGCTTTATGTGAGACATTTCCATGTCTGACAGTTTGGCAAGCATAGTTCTTAATTTACATGAGTTATTTTAGTTTTAGAAGTGCATGGCTTCAGATAAGTGGAGAAAATCTAGATCTTGCTGTCCAAATTCAGGCTGGCATGTTTTTGGCAGTTTTGTTTTCCAGGGTCCCCATCATTTCAGCAGAAGTGGCAATATATGCAGTGCTATAAATGACAGCACAGTTAAAGTATTCTTTGTGTGTTGGATGTGAAATGAGTGGCTAGAGTAAAAGCGAATGAGTTGCCAGATGGACACTGGAGAAGATGAGGCTTTAAGAAGTTCAAAGATAGACTCTGTGTGGCTTCGTCATAAACAATTTGTTTTCACATTTCTTTCCAACACTGCTGTGTTTACACCACAGGAACAGAGAAACTTTAAAAACACACATAGCTTTACTGCCGGCCCTACATCAGCAACAAATTTCATCAAAAGCTCAGCCTTTCCTTCTTATTGACTTGTCTTTGATTTTTATGCAAATGACTGACTTTTGCTCCAATAATGTGCATCTTTTTTTTTCATACCAACTGGCACTTCCTGTTTCTGCATTATGCCAAAAATAATGCCCACTTATAAAAACATTCATTATCAAACACTCTTATCCTTCCAGGGTCGCCCGTTGGGCAGTTTATAGCCTGGACATTTTGCCAGTCCATCACAGGATATAAAAACATGTTAAGTCAAAGTTGTCTTATTTGTTCAAGCACATGTTTCTTCATACATGCCAAAGTATTCATATCCCTTGAACTTTATTAAATTTTTTCACATTACTACAACAAATTTCAATGAGACTTTATGTTAATAACATGAAATGTTGGATGATTTTGAAGTGGGAGGAAACTAATACATTGACTCTTCTTGCAGAAAATCTGGTGTGCTTTTGCCCATTTTTACTCTGGTTTAGGAAACAACCCTGGTCCTCAAGGCCCACTGTCCTGCAGGTGTCCTTGCAGTTGTTTTCTCTGAAGGAGAAAACAACTGAACTTTTAGCTCTAATCCTAGAGCCCCAGGTAGCTCTAGGGCCTACTACGTGAACCTCAATGTGGTTCAGGTAATTTTTTTCTGCATATAAACTGTGTGAAAAGCATGATTCAGTTTTCTGTGATGACATTTTACTGGAATCACTGATGAAAAAGAAAAATCACAGAAATGATCTCTTTTAGAGAATTCAGTCCATAATACAAACCCTAAATGTCTTATCTAATATGTGTTAGGTAACCTGCACCCTGAAACACCTGAAGCAATATAATTCTTTTTAATGCCACCTCACAATCCCCTATCCTCCCTCTTTATACTTATATATTTGTACAGAAGCTCATAAGCAAGAAAAAGATAAAGCGTGAAGACAGAACTCGAGGGACAGAGGTGGATAACGCAATGAGGAGGATTACAGGAAAGTGGGAAAGGAGAAAGATTAAAAAGATGGGAAGTGTCGTGGTGTGAGTGGGTAGGAGATGAGAGAAATGGGCTGTAATGATTGCTCGCTGCTTGTCTCCCACCAACGGTGAGCAGATGTTGGACCTACAGGCTTCCACCAACAGGGAGCCCCTAAAGCTAGTGCTGGAGCAGAGGCACCAAAACAGCCTCCTGCTGTCCACACGCTATTTTCATATACATGTGCATGCCTATAGCCATCAGAGAATGGACACACATGATCAAAATAGCTAAAAGGTATAAGCTGTTAGATACAGTAGTTGCTGCTGTAACATCACCAATCAGATTGTAAATTAAGTTTTATGGAGGTAACTTACTGTCAAAACAAAACTTAGCTTTGACAATGCTTAGTGCAAGGTTTGTATGTGTACAATAAGATCCACAAGTGTACAACATTTGTAAGTGCACAACATAATTCACAAATGTGTATGGCACAATGAATAAATGCACATCTCAACATTCAAATTTACAGGTTTCAAACAACACAAGCAATACAAACTGGCAAAGGCATGTGCACAAATTGAGGGGACTAAGTTGACTACACCAAAAACAAATAAATATTGCAAAAAACAATTATTAGTAATGTTTAAAACTTAATAATCATTTATATCCTATTATTTACATGAGTTAAAAATAACCCGATACATTTCTAGAAAATTAATCTGCGTCACTGTAAATTAGAGTAAAATTGTATGTGTGCCCTGAACACAGTGATTATTTATTGGGCCATTTATATATTTTTGTGTTTACTTTTTATTCTGGTCACTTCAGGTCCTCAATTCTGTCTTAACAATTCTGCCTTTCATACTTAAAATGCTTCAAAACATTCCTAAACTCTCATCTGATTTTGTAAATCTAGTATTGCATATCTTATTGTCCACTGACCTAAAGGTATCATTACTCTCCTATTTAATACATTACTCGTAATCATTTAAAATCCTAGTCCAGTTGTGGACTAGTATTAAATAACCAAACAAGCATGATTTTGGAAAAAATGCATTGCCAATGCACATAATTAATGACCTCCTTGCTATGTGCAAACAGTACTGACAACCTATGTCACTTTGCAGCCTGTATTGAAAATTGAGGAAAATCATGAGTTTTAGTAATGAAACTTTACAAGTACAGAAGCAGCTCTGCAAAGAAAATAAGTCTGTTTTTTTTTTTTTTTTGTTTTTTTTACTATTTTCAGTTTGGGTAAATATTTGACTTTACCCAAAGTAATTGTTGAAATTGAAAAAAAAATAAATAAATAATAAATAAATAATAAAAAAAAGAATAACAATAATAATAATGATAATAATAATAACAAATATTTAAAAAGTTGCAAAGTTTCAGGCTCTAGTTTCATAATCCAAGGACACAAGCTAATAAAAAAAGTAGTAAACCCCTTTCTGCTTGTGTATTTAATGACATATACACACATCCTTGTACTTCTTTCCAAACTGAGAACTTTGAATTGACTTCCAGTCGTTCTTCAAAACATAGCATTTTTTGGAAAAGGGACCTTGCAATGTGCCAAATACAAGGCCACACAAACACACACTAGACATGCACACTGAGACAGCAGGGGCATTGGGTCGATGAACATGTGGCAGCAGATGAGAGACCACAAGAGTCTGTGATAAATATTTGAGGCTTAGCGCTGCAGATCTTTCAGACATCAGTCAGTCTGTAGATTCTGGGCTCACTCTATGAGCTTGTGTAGCTGTTGTGTATTTATGATTGTGTGTACCTATTTATGATAATGCTTTGGATACATGTGTTTTAGGCTGTGTGTAAGTGGGATGGAGACAAATTTTCAAATGACAGTTTTCATATTTTAAATGCTACTTTCACCATTGTGCAAGCAGGCTTTGTATATAACTGACTCTGAACACAGTGTCAGTTATCCAAGCACAATTTTCTCTAAGCTCTTTGTATTTTTTTTTTTTTTTTTTTTTTTATTTAAGTTTCCTTTAAGAAATAAATTTCATGTTAAGGTCAAAAAGTCACTTTGTGGAATGTAAAATCATCAGTTAAAGCCAGTGTTTAATTGCTGTATAAGCAATCCAAATGAAATCCTCCATGAAAGCTGTTGCCCACCTGTGCTAACTCATTAAATACATAAACAGAAAGGTGACTCACAGAAATGGATGGAACATTAGATATACTGATACAGTCCAGCTGTTAGTGCTGACCACATTTGTGCTCTGTCTTCATGCATTACTTTACCATTCTTAGGCTTTTACTCTTTGGCACTCTATCATAACACAAGAGGATTTATACATGAGTTTAAATTTTTATAATGCCAAAAAAGAGTAAGAATACAGAGTAGTAATTGAAGTCTCCCAAAAGCTTAAAGGCAGGAAAGACATATGTTTCCTCACATAAAATTCCTACTTCAGAAGCAATATTTCACAAACTGTAACTTTTTATTTTAAGATGTTTTGTATTTTTTACCATTGTACTATGTTTGTTGGCATGTGGTGCAGATGACTAGCAAACTGATCCCAAATGTGGTTTTGCTCCGTTTCACTTTCAGTTAAAAACATTCACCAGGTGCGTCGAACACAGTGTCATGTGAGCGAGAGTTATTTTATTATTAGGTCATTGCTCAGATTATTGGATTGCAGTTGTGTCAGTTCTGGGCACAAGTGTGTTATCCATGACATGTCAGAGGTGTGGCGCTCACGATGAATTCTTTACTGTCCAAAAAAATGTGTGACTGCCTGGCTCAACTGGCTGTAACAAACTGTGTTTACTATAGCGTCAGATGCATATCAGGGCGATGCCAGATGGTTATTTTCCTATGCCACTGAAATAAAAGGCAGACACACGTCAGCAGGACGAGGTGATAAAATATCTAACGGGTTCTGAAGTTTAATAAGACTACTCTGAATGTGGTCAATCATATGGCCAGCTATCCATGGCTTTTTAGCAGTGATGATCAAAAGCTCTTGAGAAAGATTATGTTAGAGTATGTTAGCGATCACATTTAAAATCCAGATTTAAAGTTTTTTTTAAAAAAATATTCCTTATTTTAGTCATGTCCATTTTTATCAAATGATGGACACACATTTAAATTTACAATATCTCCTGCTTCTTTAACTGGTTTGTGACCAAATGATGAATCAAAAAATATTGTATGTTCTCACTCAATTTGAAATGAGATATAACCTAATTCTTTGAAAATTGATACCAATGGCTTCACAATTCTTATTATTCTGCTGGCTGACCATGCAAAGTTTTCATTAGACATATACATGTATCTGTTTTTAAAAACTGAATGAGAAATCTTTTGCAATTTGGCAACAACTGCAACTATTGCACCACTGTGCTACACCCACAACTTGGGACAACACATTCTGTTAGCTTTTTGCCAACACCATAACATTGCCCTTGTCCTAAAATTAGGCAACAGAGCTGTTCCTGGAGACTTTTCCTAGTATTACAGTGTTTTGTTAAGCCTTAGGGCCTACAAGGCTTTTTGAAACCCACCCAAGGTGCAGTTCAGCAACTTTTCAAAAGACGTATACAAACAGTTGCCAGAACCCAATAGCCTTACCTAGGAATTATATGAAGCTGAGGAGTCATAACGGAGCAAAAACAAATTGTTTCTCATTTTTGATAGACAGAACTATGAGGCATGGCCACATTGTTACTTTTAGTCCCAGTGTTTTTGCAGTAGGGGAAGTTTCATGAAGTACGGGGGGAGGAGGGGCTTACCTGTAATTTACTGACCACACAGTCTGAGAAGAGTTGAAAAATAAGTGATTTAAAGACCTGAATGGGTTTATTGGCATTTCTTGTCTGAGGAGGAGAAGGAAAAGGAGAGAGGCATTAGCTCAGAGATGAAAAACTCCTTTATACATATGAGAATAAAATCCATAACAAACTTACTTTATCCTTGTTTTCAGGTCCGGAGGTTAAACAGCAGGGATCCCATTTCTATGTGGTGCAGAGGAAGGAGAGTGGGCAGGCAGGTAAGATGCGGATGAGTAAGCCGATAGTAGTAGTCCAGCTGTGGCAGGGCAGTCAACTGAGGGTCAAGGCAGAAGGAGTTCAACAGTCTGGAGAAACAGAGAGTCAACCTACTGACTATATTGATTCACCTCTGGAAAACAGTCAGAGTTCATCAGGAGATAAAGGAGATATGAGAAAGCATGGTGGGAGTTTCCATTGGGCCCAAGGGACCCTCCTTCCCATAACTTTATCCATAAAACGGAAGAAGACATTGACTCATTGCACCAATAGTTTTTATCGTCTCTATTGACAATAATTATAAGGAAACACCTAGTGCCAGGGGTCTTTTATATTTACAATCCATTTTTGCCCTCAGTCTAGCCACATGAAACTAATTTAAGACTTATTACATGACATTTTAAAAAGGTCAACTTAAAGATTGTTTAATACCATCAGGTCAATACCCTTAAAAAATGTCATTTTTTTATTTTAAGGTTTTAAAAGATAGGAAAACAAACTTTAGAAAAACAAGCATAGATACATTTTCTTCTATTAGATGTTTGTTATTTGTGGAAATTGATGTAAAAGCACAATTTTCAACAAAATGACAAAATCATTAAATTTAAAAAATATACTTTTAACAGAACTTGTTCTAGAACTAGATCTTGTTGAGAATCATAAAAGCTAGAGTTCGTGTCCTTTCTTGAACACGTCTCCTTTTTCCTAGCAATTACATCATCCATCACTACCCTTCTTAAAAGGTCTCTTTTCAGTCGGTCAAGTGATTAACTGTACCCTATGTCCTTGGGTAACACTGTGCAATTGCTGACCAAAGTTTAAATCCCACTGACAGATCTGACTGTAAAAACTGTATGCATGCGTGCATGAGACAGAGGGGAAATTGGGGTTCTTTATCCCTGAGTTTTGATAAGGGGACTAATGGCGCATGCGGTTGCCGTGGAAACATTTATTTAAATAGTAGAACAACTTCCATTTCTCCATGCAACATATGCAGCCTAACCCCCTCACAAGCCACCCTCCTTGTTGTAGAAGTGGGTACTTCACGCATCAGTGATTTGTAAAGAGGCAGCAGATACAAAATGGAGAGTCTTTGGAGGCCACAGCAAGCGTACTGGTTATAATCCTTTTCCTGCATGGGTTGAACATCCACAACATATACTAGTGACAGGAGGAGAGTGAGGCAAAGCAACAATTCATCAAAACATGCACAGTTATTGATGCAGAGAAGCTTACAATACCCTCCCAACTTCTCTGCACAGACACAGAAACTCATGCTGTGAACATGTTGCCAAGTTTTTAATATTGCAAGGTGAATTGTGACTTATACATTTGAATGGTTCTTAAATTACATTTAAATTTCAGATTAGTTAAATGAAAAATGTGTTGCTTTTGTAGCTTACAATAATGTCTTCATGTTTACTTGAGGGAGTCTCAGGGCATCTTCATTCCCCTGGATTCCGCAAGGGCAACAAAATATGCATCCCATTTTTACACACTGCCGTCATGCCTTTTTTTTTAAAAGATGAAATGGTTTTGGAGAGCATCGGGCAATGCAGAGTCACTGCGTGTTTATGTGTGTATGTGGGATATCTTTTTGCCGATAACCTCAGTGGAAATTAATTACCAGTGTTTCAATTAGGCATATTCATCAAAGCAGAACATCATGCTAGCAAAGAGTTATTCATAAGGAATGTCTAATGATGCCTCTTCAATTCCCTGTGTAAATGGCAACATTTACAGAACTCCTTCTCACACAAATATCTGTAGATTATTGTCAATAAAGTCGACTGTACCAGCTCAGCCCACATGCTTGCTCTATTCAAATAGCTGTGATCCATGCAAATAACGGCAGGCAGATACACGAAGGCTCGAACTTGTAAATGTTTGTTCCTCAGAATCAAGGTACACATTGCTATCGTAAGACCACGACATTTAAGACTATGCTCTTAAATGTTTTCTCAATAACCCAAATCTCATCGAATCAGAAATTACAAATCGGCTCAGATTATCTGCAATTTTTTTTTTTTTTATTAAGAAAAAAACTGGTTATTTTTTACCTTGCAAGTGAGTTTTGTTCACTAACAAGCAAGCTTGTGCAATAAACACTGCTAGAAATTGTTAGAGACTGTTAGCTCCATTCTCACAGATTTCAGGATTCACTTTTTAGGTCAAACATGGGCAGGGGAGCTGGAGAGGCTGGAGAAGAAGATGCCTCCTGATGCTGCTGTAGTGGAGCTCATGGTTCCTTTGCAGAATGAAAAAGTCTGGAATTTGATCTTGGGTATTTAATTAGGTCTGAATCAGTGTGGAATATAATTATCTTAGAATTGACAAATCCTAATCTGCCATATAAATGTTATCCAAATCCATTCAGTGCATAAAATACAAGCACTGTTGTTGTGCATTGCCCCCAGCTCTGGAAAGTGATACCATGTCTGTCCACATGGACTGGAAAGCTGCTGGGATGCCTTCCCAGAACACTTGTTCTGCAATTGGGCGAGACCCTTTCAGATCATAATGGTTATGGATTTATCACTGGCTGAGACCCGTCAGGAGTGTGACCCAGACAGTGACAACGACTTCAGCCAACCTTCAAGTAATTTCTAGGTGTTTTAAACATGCATTTATCACAGAATTATCTAAAATAAACTTTAGGAATGACTTTGAAACTCATTGATGAAAATTATTTTTATTTTCATTTGTTGACTTTCTTTAGATGGGTTAAAATGATGCTTTTCAGATCGTTTTGTGTACTTCTTTTAGGGTAGGTTCTATTTAAATATTTTCTTACAGTTTAATAATTAGCAAGAAGGTCCCTGTTTTTTAGGTTAGGTTTGGTTCTGATGGCTTTTCTAGTACTTTAAAGAATAAAATCCATGTTTTAACCCATTAACTGTCATGAGAACGCTGGTTCTAAATATGTCTGCATTCTATCCATAGAGGGTGTCCTTGTCTGATATTAAGATTTGTTCTATGATTTTACACATTTAACTAGGAAAAACAACAACAAAAACAAAACCTTTTCACAGGTCTGTATGCACAAAGCTGCACCCTCAAAGACAGAGCTAGTTCCACACAGCCATTTTGCAACAGTCCAGGTATGTTTTTATGATATAACATTTTGTAAAGTTATAACAGTCAATTTTACATAACGCTGTCCTTTTGTGGGAATTATTTGTAAAAGGTCTGTGAGCTGTTTCATATTTTCATTTCTGTTCATTAGACTTTGGATGATTTCCTTTCTAGAAATTTTGTTGATGTCTCTTAGAAAGACTTGCCACAGACACCTTTCATGATACTGATCCTCCTCCGTCTTCATCACAGCTGTGACAGTCTCTGCTTGTTCACTCAGGTACGTTTCATACTTCCACAGCTATTTTCACTTCTCAGTTCTTCCTTTCATACTTTTGTTGAAGCGTTTCAATGTTCTGTCTTTTTTTCTAACCCATCATTAACAGTTGTCTTCTCAATTTCAGTTCTTTTAAATGTGAGCTGCAGTTTCAGTTGCTCCAAATCATGTCTTAAATTGTTTTTCTCCTTCTGGTTCTTACATGTTCTGGGTCCTTTGGCAGAATATTTGCTTGAGACTGAGTATCAATACCTACACTTACTTCAAGATGTTGCTCTTCTAAAGTGCTCTCATCTTTCTCCCTCATTTTCCTTTCATCTGTACATTCAGGCTCATGCTGCGAAGCCCTTTTGGTTGGCATATAAGTGCATCACCTGCATGTTAGAAATTTGTGCAGTGAGATTCTACTTCTTCCATCTGTATATTTTCTGGTTTTCGGGTGCTGAGATCTTCTCACCTTTTAAATTTAAGATGTCTTTATGCCAATTCTGAGATTTCTGCAAGTGTACCAGGCATTTCACAGCTTCTTTATGCAGTAAAGCTGGTTGGAGCCCTCTTGTTTTAACCCATTTGGGTTTGAAATTCTTGACAATTATTTACAAATGTATATTATAAAATAATACTGTAGCACATGCAAGCAAAATGCACTTTTCAGTCACTTTATTATACCTTGCCAGTATTGGGTTTGACTCTCTTCTGACCCCACTGTCTGAATGTTATGGCAAATATTTGATATTGTCCCATTTAGTTGAGCCTGAGCAATCTGTGGCCTCCTGGATTCCTATTCTTAGCTGACATCAGTGACATCAGTTGTGTTTCATCCTCAGCTATCCCATGCACTTTATGTTGTGTTCTGGGGTTCTTTGTTTTTTGTTGTGGGTTGTTCTTTGCGCTACTCACCATTCAGCCACCAAATGATGCCAGACTCTCCTTCCTGGAGCTGTTTGCTATCATCCTGCACACCTGAGGCCAATCAGCTCATCAGGCAGGGTGTACAAGAGGAGCTGACTGCCAGTCCTTTGCACCTGAGTGTTAGCCAGTAAAGGTACAGCTGAGCCTCCTTGAGCTAGTCTCTGTTTTCCTCGTTGACCTGAACTTCTAGTGACTTCGTTGTTGTTCCCTGTTTTCAGGTGCCACTTACAACCTCCATTTATTATGTTTTCAATAAATTTACTTGCACTTATACAAGCTCTCCTTTCAAAATTAAATAGACAAACTGTACAACAAATATCTTTTAGTCAAACAAGCTGCTGTTAAAGCCCACCTCTGCAGCTCACTATGTTTTATTATTGAGCACAATGGGCGCATTGTCACCATAAAAAAGCTTGAAAATGAATAATAAAAGCATTTTGTCATTGAAAGCCAATATTTAGACAAAGAACTCATAGACAGCCAAGTCTCTGGAAGTTTAATTAAATATAAGAAATTTTTCTCAATCCAATCACCTGTTTAGCACTTTTATAAATTTGCACTAACCAGAACTACCTTGTCTTTGACCTTTCAACCTGATGCACTGAAAGCAGCTCTGTCTCAGTTTGATGAATTTGGGACTCATAAAACAGAAAAGAAACCTTAAAAAATATTAACCACTCAATCTTGTACCCAAGCTCTCAACATTCCCAGCTTAATAAAAGGTTTTATTCACAAGCTTGGATAAGCTAACAAGTAAAGCAGCAACAAGAGCGAGAGGGGCAAAGAAAAAAAATGTCTGAGCGGTCTGAATTTCCTCTGAAGGTTTCTCTCTGAGCCAAGATGTTGTGTAGCCATAGCAACTGGCGCTCAGCATCTCCTGGAGGGAATGAGAAGAGGATTCATGATTCATATCCAAACAACAGCCCAAGACTCCAAATATACTGAGGTAAACTGCCACCCCCAGACTGTCAAGCTGACAGCTGTGAGGAGGACGGGCAGAGCAGAAAACAAATAAAAACAATCACATCCATCCTCCACATTCTTCGAGCTTGCCACATGACTTGGTCATTGTTCTCCATTTGTCTCTTGTGATTGCAGCCAGGTTTATTTTTCCTTCAGGACAAGCAATAAGTTTGTCTCGCCACCCAGACAAAAAATAAATAAATAAAATTGAGAAAGGGCTTTCCCTAATGGGCTACTTGTATCTCTACTTGCGAGCACAATTGCAACGATGCTGTATCAAAAAGAGATACAACATAATTTAAAAGACAGTGTCAGCAACAACAGGACTTGGTTTTATGTCATTGTATAAAATACAAGTAAATGCAACTTGCAATTAAAGCTGCAAGTAATGCTGAAAAGCCCTGACAACTTCACTACTTACACCCTGGCTCACCATACATCAGCTTGCATGTCACATGCTGTGGTCTCAAAAAAGGCAACTAATTTGACATAAAGTGGAAGAAAACAGACACATACTAAAAATGATAAACATTTGGATAGACCTTGAATCACTTTCAGAGCAAAGGCCTAAAAAATGGGGTGATTATTTCAATGTAGGTAATATTTTTCCCACTAAAAGCTTCATGGAAAGGTCAATAGCCCTATTTTTACTATTCGTGAAGATTTAAGACCACCATATTCACTGCCAATGGCATTAAAGCAGATGAGAACTACTTATAAACTGTACTTACCAGACAGGGGAGTAGTGTTCTGTACCATAATGCCCATGGTCCGGGGCTACATTTCGAACAGTCCCCCTGTTCTTGGAGTAAAATTGCAGTGGAGTATTTCTTTCCTCATTTTGGAAAGCAGCTACAATCAAGAGCCTGCTTGCTGGGTTCACTGTAAGGCAGCTGTTGTTCATTACCGATTGCAAAAAAAAAAAAAAAAAATACAAACAAAACAACCAAAAAGAAAATGGAGGGATGGGACCTCAGAGATACACCACATTTGGCTGTGGTCCTGCGTGGAGAGAAAGCAGGGAAAGATGGTGCTATTCTTCCATCCTGTTAGTCTCATGTTTTTTGTGTCTGCACATCATTCACACCTTGCTTCCCTCATCAGGCTTTTTCTGCTTTCTCTGCTTCTACTCCTCTCTTTCTACAGTGTTATAAAAATTCATTGGATAACACCAGCAACTGTTTCTTTTTGTTGTTGTTTTTTTGTCTTTTTCCATTAGTATGGTTGCGACTAAGAGGTTTAAACTAAAAAAATGCATTTGGTTCCTGATTCCTTTGTCTGCTCTCATGCAGATGTGCTCACATGTAATTTAATTTCAAAGGGACAATGCCAGAAACAAGGTCATGGTTCTACCATATCTAATGTAGCGCAATAAGACAGCAAAAGAGTATCTGATGCAAATTTTAACTACTTTAGGTAATCCAAAACTGTGGTAAGATTAACTTGGTGGATTTCCATCTCATCACGTTTTAAATCAGTTCCCATTATGAAATGATTAACTTTGACAAGTCATTTCAACATGTTGGATGTTTCGGCTGACAATGTCTATTTATATTTCTTAATAAGCTTTGCAGAATCTTTCCTGGAGAACAATTTAAGTAAAACAGAAGCTTAGATCACCAGAACTTTTATTTAACCTTCACACTTAAGTCTGATGCTGTGAACACGTCAAGAATAAACTTGACAAGGGCAATGTGTGGGTGTTTTGTCAAAGTTTGTTCTTAACTGTTTTTTTTTTTTTTTTAGAATGTCCTCCGACGCCATTTCATAATTGGAACTTAGTTGTAGAGAACCTCTTGCCTCAGAAATAATGGAAATGTCTCTGCTTGACGATGCTTTATTCATGATCTAACTCAAATTTCTATTGTGTGTAATATATTGGAGTTCCAATATTATATGTTTATAGAAAAACAAAATTGGACCAGCAGTTCTAAACAATTCAAAAATTGAAGGCAACTGCAAAATGTTAAATCATTAATAAAGATATGAGTAGTGTGAAAATGAATGAAATATAAAAAGGTAAAATTTAAGGGAAGAATTTAATTGGTAGTCACACACCAGGCAGAATAGAATAGATAAATTTTTTGACGCTACAGCTTTGAATCTTTTATGTTTCTACCGCCTTTGCATAATGTTTAATGTGAGATACTAAATGTTCAGCAGTATCTCAAATTCTGGGGCATAAATTTTACATTTATCTTAACCGTTTTGAGCTGGTTACAATGCACACTTGCAATGCAATGTTACCCATTGTAACCAGTTGTAACCAGGTCAAAACGGAAATTTGTAAGAAGCCAGATCGTCAACTTCATGCCTCTTATTCAATAAACCAGAGAAGCTTGTTACAAGTTAAACAGCAAAAAGAAGAACTCTGAAAAGTGCATACATCCTGCTAAATGTTAACTGACTTAGCATTGCCTGCAGGCAGACTGATATTAGGCGACAGGAGAGGTGAAGGATTTACCTCACTTAGCATTCTTTCTTTCTATATGTCATAGAGAGAGAATAACAGCTATATGGAGTAAAGATATTTCAGGATTATGCCCACCAGTAGCCAATCAGAGGCAATCAGCTCAAAGTTGGTGATTTTCACTAGAGCTGTATTTTATTTGTTGACAGCAGTAAGAAAGACTATACAAATGTCATCATCACAATATGCACACAAGGCCCACATTATTTTTAGAGATAGCAACCTTTCTAAATTGTATATACAAATTAATTTGCTTAGTCTCATATGACTAGTAAATTTGTCTCTGTACAGAATAGTGGTACCTTCTATTCCTGTCTAAACCTGAAAAAACTCAAAGGTTATGTCGTTATTTTTGCTTCTTTATTAGGCCCTATCCTTCCATACAAGTGAGTCTTGGGGAACCTGCATAACATCATCTTTTACACCATTTCCCTCCATCATTGACCACAGGGAGAAAGTCAGAAATAGTTTCTCTGTAAAGTCTCACTTTAGTAACGGAGAAAGTCATTACAGGAACATCACTGTCTGGGTTTAAAATTCATTAAAGCATCTTGCTACAGCAAAATGTTCGTGGGTGTCATGAGGGCTGACAGTACACCTTTCCACCTGCACTGCCTTTGCTCCTGTGTGGACAAGCTGAATTATTAATTGAAAGTACTTCTCCATTTCATCTGTTTCTCCTATTTAGTCTCCGGAATTGTGACTGATTTTCGCATTTGGTTCAGTTTAATCAATTCTTTTGCAAGTGAAATGGGATCACTTTAAAAAGAACCATAAGCATCCCTTTGGGAAAGTAATTTGACATTGGACTGGCCTACTGTACAGGCACTCCCCCACCAGCACACTGGCAGCAACCCAACGCCTATCTGTCAAATGCACTGGTGACTAGCTCTCTCGCTTTTCCCAGCCATCTAGGAGATAGTTTAAATGTCAGTGTTTTTTGGGCTCCTAATGTGTTCCTAAAATAGCGTCCACATGGATGAGTCTCCCCTGAAAAAAAAAAGCACACTCCAGAAAAGGCGTGCTGAATCTGACTCACAGCAGAGGCAGTAGAATCCATGCCATCCCAAAGCCAATTAAACATGCATGGGGGTGTTTGCGACCTCAAAAAAGGGAAGCAAGTGCATGGATGGACGGATGGATGGAATGAATTGTCCATTCCTCCCACCCCTCAGCTCCCTCTGCTTCGTTCCTAAGCTTGTTGCTTCCCTTTTTTTGTCGATTGTGGTGAATTATTCACAGTGACCTGTGTTTACCTTTAAAGTGTTTTTCTTCCACGAGGCACTCGCATGGAAAATTGAGGTGAAGAGACAATGCCTAAGCTGTGCTGTCTCACATGGACCAGACACAGATGGGTTGGCATGGGCCTTGTTTTGTTTATGTACATTAGCAGCAGTCAGTGGAGGTCCTCCTTTTGCAGTTTAAACTATTTCTACACTGTTGAAGTAACTTAGAAACCTCAGTCTCATGGCACATTAGAGTTATTGTGAATCCATCTCTGTTTTATAGCAGTATAATCTTGTTCTGAAAATTCAAACTTTATTTGATAAACTAATTCAGTGATAAAAATGAATCTCGAAATAATTGATCTCATTCTGCAAATGACATAACTCAATGTAGGGTAAAAAAAAAATGTAAGGTTTCAAAGCCAGTAGCATCTTCTATCACACTTCTCCTGGGTTTAAAGTCAGAAAAAGTTCCTGAATGTGTGGGGATTGGAGCAGAGTACCCTGTCTCATTTTGGTGCACTCCTGCAGAGCTCACTTTTTGACTTGGAAAGTAAAGTATGGCATCCTCAAAAATCTAAAGCATTCTTTTGATTGCTTTTCTACAACATTGTGGCATTGTTACTCAGTATTATGCCATTTAAATTTCATAACAGTCTACAGCTAATCCAACATTTTTATCAATTTTTTACCAAATTACCAAAAAGTTTAATCATTGCTTCATCTGAACATGGTTACATTTGTGATCGTTTTCGGCCTGTGCAGAAAGTTTGTTGGGATCTTAGGATCCCAAGTAGAAATAGAAATGTTATGGACGTTTTTCTATAAGTGAGAGGTTCTTATTTTGCCTTTTGTCCTATTGCTAAAAGAAACTGGCCTCTGTGTCACAAATTATTATTTAGAAGCTCCGACAAACTCCTGACTTTCTTCTTAGCTTAAATTTATAAAATGATTCAATCACATTTTCTAGAGAGTTGTCAATATCAGTGCCATTGGTCAGCTTGTTAAAAAAAATAATTGAACAATATTTCTTACAGATTTTCCCTCTACTCAAATTAAATGTTGGACTTTTTCTAAAAAAAAAAAATTTGTAAAAATTATATTTACTGTGTGTTAATGTTGAATCAAAACTCTAGGAACTTAAATAGAAGTTGTTACATGCCTGTTGTAGAATATGATATCACAATTGATCTTTGGTTTTAATAAGCTCTTATTAAATTTTTTCGAAACGTGTGTCAAATTATCTGATGGCTACATTAACTCTAGAGCATCTGGTCGTCTGTGTGTTTGTTAGCCTTCTAATGAACGGGTGAATTTGAAAGTGTACCCCGCCTTTCGCCTAATGACTGCTGGATTCGGTGCTCCAAACCAGGACGGATCTGAAACAATACGGAAATAGACCTGCTGTTTTCCATGGTGCTCAACAGTGCAGAAGAAGGAAATGAAATGGAAACATTGAACTGTCACACTGTAAATGGATGGGCTGGTTTTTTAACATTAAGCAGATTCACAGTTCACTTTAAATGTCACACTTCACTTCTTTAACAGACACCACATTGTTCGCCAGTTTCAAGATGGTAGATGCTTGTTTCCATGTCATTTGCTCCTAGTCAATGCTAATTATCATTTTCTTTTGCCAACTACAGTAGCTGGAGGAAGAAATTTAAAGTAGCTACATGACTTACCTAAGAGTTTTTGATTAGTCATTTTATAATTAACATAAAAATGGGTAATAATTTATGCATTGATTGTATATCACTCCCTGTTTAATATGACTGTATTCTCATCACTTTTTGGGCCACTTGACATTCATAAACAAGTCTGACAAAGTAATAAGGCCTGATCAATTTAAAATAACTAAGCTAGATATTGCTGAACAACATAACCACTTTACACTGAAATTTATTTGAAAAAACACATCGCAAAAGGTGGGCATGAAACAATAAAACCCACAAATGTACAGAATGGTGAAAGAATAAAATCACAACTGGAAACTTAACACTAATAGGTTTCTCTTCACAAAAACTAGCCATTAATGTCTGTCGGTTTTCTTCCACCTCCCTTAAAAAACCTGCTTTGTCACTCTGTTCATTACAAGAACTATTTCTAGATAAAAAAAAATATGTATAGTTCACCAGTTAAACATTCTGAACTCAGAAAAAATCAGCCAATCATTTGTGCTGATTGTTTTCCATTCTTATTGCTCACATAAGCTGCTTTATTTGGTTGAGATCTCAAAATACCTGCTATCATTCACATTTTTCTGCTTTCAATTTCAAAAAGTAAAATCACTCTGCAAATATTACAGAAAATCTTCTATTTTAATTGTGATTTCTTTTTCCAGCCACCTGTAAAGCACTTCAAGGATGGTTTTTATCTTTAATAAAATTCTAAATAAAAACAATATATATATATCAGCTGACATAAAATCTGACTCATGTAAAGTTAACACATTTGCCATTATTTTAGGGGTTTACCTCTGCTATGACTTGAGAGAAACGTGAAAGCACACAGAAAGCATTGAGCTGCTGTTTCGGTCTTCTCCTCTTTCACTGCTGTAGTGGAAAGCCCACCCATCCAAAAACAATAAAAGCTATTAGTTTAGGTCGTTATGGGATTGCTATGTTTATAGTGGAGTGGAGACATTGTCACAATCACATCCCCGAAAAGACACACAACAGCCACCAAGCCGTCACAATGAAAATGCTGTGAGGCACTTTTCTGCATGAAGTATAAAACGTTTCTCTCTGAAGGAGTTAATCTTCATGCTGTCTTGAATGGAGCTCAGTTAAACAATGCCAGGAAGAGCTGAACTGAGTTCAACTTCATCATGTTCGAAAAAGCCTCATTAAGTTCCAAGTCCTCAAATAAATGAGCTTCCTTTATGAACGAGTGCATTTGAATGTGCAACACCGAAGAATGTGTAATGGGACAAGAAAGTGTCAGAAGTGTTAAGTGCTTTATGCTGGTAACTATTACTGTGTTTTATATGTATGGAAGTCATCTGATTGTAATGAAAACACAAACTTATCCAGCTGGAATTCCAACTTGCATTTTGTTTAATTTCTAACTGGGGACTTCCAACTACAAGTAGAATGCGTCTCACTATTCAAGACCAATGATGGTGTTTTTAAGGAGAGGCGACACAAAGATGCATTGGTGTTGAAACTAAACTTTATTCTTAGTTTGAATCAGAAATCTGACACTGTGGCTTGTGGCCTGACCTAATTTACGTCACATTCTTAAATTCATCTTTATGTGTCCAGTTACAGAAGCTAATTTCTAACCATAACATGATCTTGCAGGAATAACAGGTTACACCCATCTCACAGGACTTGGTTGATAACACATGAACTATCAATCAGCTTTTGCTTCAGTCTCTGTAGGCTTCAACAAAATCTAGCAGTTCTGAGAAACTTTGAG
The DNA here is from genome assembly GCA_911649635.1 of Poeciliopsis gracilis. Taxonomy (NCBI): domain Eukaryota; kingdom Metazoa; phylum Chordata; class Actinopteri; order Cyprinodontiformes; family Poeciliidae; genus Poeciliopsis; species Poeciliopsis gracilis. Next base: position 1,584,727 of record CAJVRI010000128.1, read on the forward strand.
TTGCAAAGCCTTCGAAAACATGTAAAAGATGTGTTTGTAAAAAAATTATGCATATTCATCTGAGAACTCATGAATGTCCTAAAGGGTATTTAGAAACTTCTTCTAAAGTGTATTCTGTGACATCCTGACATTTTTTTTTCCTTCTTCTTTTTGCCACATCTCAAGTTTGGAAAACTGAAGCAACATTTCTGAATCTGTGCACTTCATAAAAGATTTGATTTTTGCACTTTCTACTCTGGCTTTTTCAAATTAAATTCACCGCATTTGAATTCCACAAGCTTGAAGAAATTATGAATTAATCATAAACAAACACAATAAACAGACTGATTCCCTTCAATTTAGAATCCTGCACATCATCGCATCCCCTCTGCCTTTGGTCTTTGAGCTGAGTGTGAGAGACATGTCACCTTGTAAGACATAACTGAATGCCTTCCCTTGAAGCAGCGAAACAGAGAGAGCAGGAAGATAACACAGCCAGGCAGCACTAACCGATCAGAGCACTCCTGCAGAGATATGACCCACATAGCCCAGCGCTCATTTAATCAGGCTGCTTCTGGTGGAGAAAAGAGCGAGCAGGAGGGAGGTGTGAATGTTAGGTGGCTTCATATGGTTTCAAAGAAAATATCTTTATGGAAACTTCCTTTTCTTCTTCCTTCCATGCATTGTTTTTTTACCATATTTTTTGTTCCCTACTAGTTCTCATTTTCCTAACTCCTGTTGCATTGTTATGTTCTTCAAATTTCCTCTGCATAAACTGAATTGGTGTTGAAAGCAAATGAAAGATGGCAAAATTCCAGATACTAACCAAGTGAGTGACAGAAAACAGTTTTGGTGGTGTTGCTAGAAGTAAAAGGTGGGATGGATTTACGGCTCTGGTTTTAATGCAGGGACGAAAACGTATTTTAATTTTATTTAAACAAGTTTTGTAGAAATTCGGTTAGATGGTATAGAAATTGAAACCAGACATTTAGATAGACATGTTGTAATGACAGACAAAAGTTTCTATGTCTGACATGAAATTAATCTAACCCTTTCCTGATTTATGTCACTTAGGATTTCCATGGCTATTTCTATTTCCTAAAACAAATTAACCTCCACACCCCACTGCCCTATTACTAAGGCAAGACATCAAAGAGATACTTCCTTGTGTGAAACCATGTAAAATACCATGCAAGACATCAGGAAACAATATTGTGGACCTCCATATGTCTGTTTCTCCATATGTCTGTTTCATCCTTAGGTGTAACTTCCACATGCCTACAGGTATCAATCTGTTTAATCAATCATACAAAAGTATAATTGCCTCAGGAATGCCTAGCCATCACAGCATCCATGAAGGAGACGAGTCTGGGGGCTCAGAGATAAGTGTGTTTTGGTGCAAAATGCTTGATTCAACCCTGAAGCAACAAAAAACACCTTGTAAACAAGCTAGCTCAACCTGGAGAGACAGCGTCATTAGCCATAATGAAAAATGTTCTATCCTTAACATGCACCGAAAGGCCTCCCGACAAAGAAAGAGCTATTACTCCAAATGCAAAATGTCTAGTGATGCAAGATCCACTGGTGTGTTTTGCAATCATAAGGAGTGTCGAAATATTTAATAAACATCTCAAGATATTACCTAGATTAGATTTAAGTTTCTTTGTTCTTAACCTTGGTTTTTCATATGTACTCATTTCCTGTCATGGTGTGTATGGAGAAGGCCCGAAATGGAAGTGGAATCCATGTGGTAAATAATGAAATGGTCTTAATTAAAGAAATCCAGAAACAATTTACAAAAAATGTGGGATGCATACCTGGAGAGCTCCATAGCAACAGAAAGCAGGTGACATGAAGCGAACAAGAGGAACCAGCAAGGAGTGAGAGGCAGAGAGGTGGTGGTGTACTGGGAGAGTGTTTGGTGGAACAATGGACCGGGACTGATTGCTAATTGAGTGCAGCTGGGTGGGGAGAGCAGCATCAAGCTGAGGAAGAGAGAGAAAAATGATGGAAACAAATTGAAGAAAGAATAACCAAACCCACAAAATGAATAACATGATCTTACTAACATAACTAAAAGAAATGATCTGGTCAGAGAATAAGTAAGGAGAACAGACAACAAATGAACCAAACTAAAATCCCAGAATAACACAAAACAACCCAACATCTTAACATTTTCAGATCTTAGTGACAGTCTTCAGTTATAGTTCTTTGTATATATTAGTTTTCAAAACCTAAGATATACAAAATATTTTCTTTTGTTTATTTTAGCAAAAGAAAATATTATCAGGATCAGATGTGACTGTTACCTTCAGCATATATTCTATCAGACTTAATGTAGTTTTTCCCAATACTTTGATTTTTGTCCGTTTTTGGTTTTATTTTGCCAAGTTAATAGAGTAATTTTTCAACACCCTGCCTCCTCTCTGCACAATCCTGTGACTTAAATGGTTCTTCCAAACGGATGATAACTTTAAACACAGCACAAAAAAAATCATTTATAAAGTGACTAAAAGTAAGTGTAGATCTCAGCACAATAGAAAATGTTGTTGCAGAACTGAAATGTTGTGTGCGAACAAGGGGGGCTACAAATGGGCAACAATTCCAGCAAACCATTGTGAGAAGCTTGTAGCAGGACATCGAAAGCATTTTGTCAAAAATAAAAATGTCTAACCAGCGATTCAAACAAATTCTGCAGAAATGTCCAGCTGCAAGTTTTAAAAAGAAAACCAAAATCTAAAAAAGTTATTCTTTTTTTTCTGTAATTTGGAAAATTAAGACGATCTTGATAATCACCCCCTAATGACCTCAAATCGGAAATGTTTAGCTTGATTTACTGTCACACAATAAAAAAAGAAGATTATGTGTCTTTTACACAATGTGTGTAAATATCTGGTTTTATTTAGATGTCAAAGGAATACCCATACAAGTTGTATTTGCTACAATACAATGGCAGCACTGTTTGCAACTCATTTACCAAGTTGACAGCACTGTCAGCAAAAAATGGAAACAGTGTATTTTTAGTTAATGCTTAAGTATCATCAAGGAATGTTTTGTTACATAAAGCACTCAGTGATTCAGAGCCATGAAAGCTTGAAGTATAAACACATTTTGACATTATTAAGACAAATGTAAAAAATGGTAATTCATTTATCAAATGTAGAAACATTATCAACATTCCTTCAATAATTAGCAGACTTAGATAATATGAGTCTATCACTGTTTCACAGTTAAAATTGTTTTGTTTACCCTGTCAGAGCATTTTACTGTTATCTTTGAAAGTATATTTTCCATTTTCTCACTTACCCAAAGAGATATTACAAAATGTTTTTTTTTTAAAGACAAGACAGCTGAATCTTTTAATCAAGTTTCTTCTATCTCCCCTTGTATGTAAGCTTTTATTTTGGTGACATAATACATACATTTTTCACATTTTATTTCTCTCATTACTGTGGAATTTAGCTCATAGAAATAAATGTGGCAGCTCTAGCTGTTCTAGTACAGGAGATGTTTGGTCTGATGTAACCTCAGACACCGAGAACAAAAGTGTGTGTTTCTTTTTCTTTCGGTGTATGTAAACTTCTGATTTCAGCGGTATGTGTGACCAAACCACTCTTTCCTCAAAAATCCTGCTATGCAGAAAAACCATTGAGGTTAATGAAAACATGGTTTCTCTGCAAGAGGGATTATGACTCAATCAGAGTCTCAGTATCAAGGGAGAAAGATACTGAATGCTGAGGGATTAGAAACCAACACTGTTCAAGCGCTTACAACAAATTGCTATAGAATTAGTCAGCAGACAGACCATCAAGGTGACCAGAAGTTTTTTGGTTTAGTTTTTTTTTTTTGTGTGTTTTTTGTCTGCATACAGTGTTTTACAGAAAATGCTTTTTTAAAATTAGTTTTTGCTTTATTAAATCAAATCATAAATGACTACTGTCCAGTGGTGTGTACTGACAGATAGGTTACAAGATGGCAATCAGTATATGACTAAAAAATGACAGCAATGCTGGTCAGATGCATCTCTGTGGCAGACTAGTTTTCCACAGAGTTCTTATACATTTTTGGGCAGTTCTTTAAAGTTTGCAAGCTAAATATTTCATAACTTCCTCATCCCATAAAAGTAATGTCTTCAAGAACTGAAGAAGGAAGCCTCTACTTTTGTTCTGGGTGGCCATCATGCCCTACATTCATTTGCTTTTATGAATTTATTTTGTCTTTTGTAAATAATTTATAAATAGATGTTATACAATGTAAATCTGCTGCATGCATACATACCTCTCGGACTGCAAAATGCTTCGAGAATAAGAGGCTTAATCTGATTATGTCTTGCCATGAGGAACACTCATTTAAGGCACTCAAAAGATTTTGAAATATATAGGCTGTTTATATAAGCTACAAGCTGGAAGAGGGTAGCAAAATATTTAAAAATCACACTGCAAAATACTTACAGCTTTGACTCATGATGGTCATGAAAACAAAAACACTGACGGGTTTCCTTAATGTTTGAAATTAAGTTCTAAATAAATGAAAGACATAAAAGGACCCAAGACACAGAGAAACTCAAAGCTATGTCAGTAATTTATTTGTTGGCAAACAACTTTCACTGTTACAACAAATATTAGTTATGAGATCATTCAACTTGGAACCCATACAAAAAGAATAAATAATTATCAGTAATATTGTAATAATAATCATGATCGTAATAACTTAAAAAGAAACAAACAAACAAAAAAAAAACAATCAAACAAACCCAGTGCCGCATTAAATCCTTTCTTCCCTGAAGCCAGCCTCCTTCCCTCTGAGCTTGTTTAGCCTTTTTTAAACCAATAAACATATAAATAAATAATTTCTCTTCTGGGGCAGAAATGAAGGGGGTTTGTGGGATACATGTGCAAGCTACACTTCATACACATATGATTTCCACTCCCCCCTTTTAATTAGTAAACATCGGCGTTCTGGGATTTTGGAAGGAACTGTCGTGTTCATGTTCCAGTTGGAATCGTGGCACCACACCTGCTTCAATGATAGCTCAGACAACGACAGCTTTTACCTATTTTAAACAGGGCAACAATGTATGCCAGTTAAAAAACTTGGCAATAGAAATGACATATTTCATAAAGCATCCTAATGTTACTGTCGCAGTCTGTTAGGTCCATCTTTTTACTTCTAATCCAAGCTCCTCCACCAGCAACACAGTTCCCCGAAAGGTACCTACTCCTTTATCACTTCATTGTCTCCATCCAGTTTTACATCTACACAGTGGTAAAGCATACAGTAAAAACTGATTTGCAAAACGTGACAGTGCCATTGCTATAAAAAAAAAACAAAACAGAATGTTGTGTGCGTAGGGTAAATGCATATTAATTGAGGAGTGCTTTGTCGTATTTACGAAAGAATGACACGAAAAGATTGTTCCTTGCTCCTTCTGAGGTCAGTCCGTGACCAGAATATATTTCATTGTGACACTTAGGAACAGTCCCAGAGACACAAAGTTTGCAACGTAAAATCCAAAAATAAAAAGACTTGCAACATTTGTATCTTTTATTTTATTCTGTACAATACATAAACAGCTTCTGGTTTCTCACAATCCTTCTGATGATGAAAAACCTTTACAGAAGAGCGAAGAATCGATGAAACCCTATTTCCCCTGCCCCCTTGTTCATTCATTTGTAATATTATATTCCATCTTTGTTTTCTGTAGCCACTACAGCTCGCAGGAATGTTACACCAGCCCATACGCAACTCCAGTTTTAGCAGATTTAAACAGGAAGAGAGGTTGGGATATAGTTGTGATATGGGTGCAGTTGAACTGCCAGAATGATATGGGTTTTGTCGTGGACGATCATTAGTGAGGGCATATATAATACATCCTTCACTCGACTGGCAGGATTGTGACGCCTCTTTGGGGAAAGTTTATCAGTGAAGGTCCTGTTCTACCCTCTTGGAATAAGAGTTTTGACAGAGAGACAGACACACAGACAGACACGCAGCTCCAATAACCAGGGCTTGTGCCAACGTAGAGGTGTCAGTGGAAACTATTTGCTAGGATCTGCTAGAGGTCCATACCGGGGGATCTTGCAGGGCTACAATCAGTCCAAGTTTCCAAATTAAAGTCACAGATACATAATTGCAGAACCCCTCCCTGTTCTGAGTTGAACGTTCCATTCCTGCTTGATGCTCGCAGATTGTCTTTGGGACTCACCCTTTTCAGTTTGCACCATTTATGACAACACGTTTTCTGATTTGACCAGTTTTTTTGACCAGTGATTTCTCAGCCATATTGCCAGAAACAATTGTTGTGTCACACAGTGTATGAATCCAGGGTTAGGTCAGCTCTGTCTGTCAGTCAGCAACACAGAATGATATCACTTGAACTTTGAAAGAGTCAAACTGGGTTTAAGAGGGATAAAGGACTCAGCTGGCTCTATAGACTGGTGACCAGATGAGAAGGGTCCACTGGTGGCTCCTCTGGAGATGAATCAGACTCCTCCTTGCTCCCAGACACCATATATCCATCGCTTCCCCCGCGGCCCATGTGGTAGTAGTTCTGCAGCTCGTGAAGGTGATTCCTGGAGCCTAAGTTGGGCATGCTCTTATAGTATACATCATCCAGCTCTGGAGCCGTGGCACTCTTACAGGGCTGGAGCTCCCCAGAGCTGTCCTCCTCTCCATCTGTCAGCCCGTTCATCTGCCCGTCGGGGAGGTCTGTCAAAACCGGCATGCTCGTGTAGAGCGAGTCTCTGTGGTTCGGCGAATGCGTGTGCTCGTCGGTGTGCTCATTGGTCAGCAGGGGGAAGAAGCTCTCACTGGGCTCCTGGGCAATGCGCCGCTGCCGGGAGAAGCTGTGTGGAGGAGGTGGAGGAGGCGGGTGGCTATCCGGTGGGGGGGGCCGTGGGGGCAGGAGGGGTGCGTTGGACTCCTCTCGGATGATCTCCAAACCCAGGTTCTCCTCATGGGGGAAGGCGGCGGGGTTGTCCAGCACTATAGGACTGTTGTCGTCTTTACTGCTGCCCACACAGCCACTCACTCCACTGCTGGAGCTGCTGCTTCCCCCAGCCAGGCTCCCTGAAAGAACAGGAAAAAAAAATAATTATAATCTACTAAAAGTCAACCTATTATAGAAACATACAATGAAATTATTGTTATGATTTTAGCTCCACACTGTTAAGAGATAGCTCAATAATTTCCACTTTGAAATAAACATCTTTTCGACTTACAACCAACATACATATCCTAATTGGAAATGTATATACATTGCCACATATTCCTGCAATGTAATCTCCTCCTCTGATTACACAGAGCTGGTTTTCAGTGAAACCACAGCATTTAAATTAAATAAAGCAAATAAATTAATAAAAATCATACATTGAGATTTCCAGAATGTTTTTTTTAGATCATGCACCTAATACATAATCTAGTGCATGTACACCTGGATTATGTAATAGGGGGACATGCACCACCTGAGATGGTGCATGTCAGGTGGTGCAGGTGCAGCACATCAAAGTTAATGTTTGATGTGTTGCATCAAATGAAGGTTGCTTAGAGCTGTGCAATGTTAGAATATGCAACTCCTTCAGATATCTAAAGACAGTTAAAAAAAAAATCTTACCAATAAATAAAGGAGATTCATATATGGTGAAGACGGAGAAACTGAAGCTGCTCCGAACTACAGCTAATTTTGAAATATTTTATCTTCTACACAGTATTTAGTGTTTCCTTCTTCCATAAGCCTGTAACTGAGAGTGGGATTTCTAGTTCTGCTTTAAACATTTGTGTTTTTGCATAGTGTTGGACAGGAAGAAATTGTATAAATGTTGTGCTGCTGGTTTCAGAAGCTTCTAGGCTTGGAGGAGAGCAAATCCTAAAGTAGTGAGTCCCTCACAACTGGAAAAAAATGAAACCACAGTTACCTCCATTGGCCAAATTGCTGTTGACCAGCTTGTTCATCAGGTTGTGACTGCGCTCAGTGGTGGCTCTCTCGTGGTTGTTGAGATAAGGGGGAATGTAGTTGGATGTCAGCTCCTTGAGGATCTTCTTCTCCAAGGTCGTCTCCTTGTGGTTGCTGTGAGTCCCGTACCCACCGCTTCGATCCAGGATCTGAACGCAGTCGCTCAAGTACTCGCTGCTGGCCATGCTGAAGTTGTTGGGGTGGTTCCCATTAAGAGGGAGCGTATCCATAACACTTGCGTCTCTAGCATTGTTCAGGATGCCCTCTGAGGAGCAAAGAATGAAAAAAAAGACGTGGTAAAATTCATAAATAAACTGATAAAAGAACCCCAGTCGCTTGAATGCATCAAGTATTCATGTATTCATGTCTGAGAAGCTTCACAAGTCAGTTAAAGTAAGCTCTGCATGTAAAACAAATTAAAAAGTTAAAGCTTTACTGCAATATCCCAAAATGTTTTCATGTATATTAAATGGAGGAAATGCTAAATATACTTCAAATGTAATGCATCTCAGCAACAATGCTGAAATACATGTATGCATTAAATACATATTTTAAACAAATTGTATTCTCAAAGATAAATAGACTTCCTTTTGATTTCTATGAAAATGATTCAAATGACCTATGAGTATGAAACAATGTAATGAGTGTTTAGGAAAAACATTGTGTAGAATTATGTACATAATGTTTTCTTAAGACAGCTCTAAAAGCATCAAAAAGGGACTAAACAAAGTTACTGCTTAAGAGTTCAGCAAGAGTTCATAACATACTTGTGTCTCGGTAAGGTGCTAATGGACAGCATGAGGGGAAAGAGAGAAAAGAAACACAATAAGTCAATGTGTGTGAGTCAATTTAACAAGAGCAATAGTTCAAAATGAGATGTTTGTTTGTCAATTCTGTCACATTCCCTAATATTTGACTGGCTGCTTTCACAAAAGTTTAACTTTATCAACACAGATAAAAACATAAAAAAAAAACAAAAAAAAAAACCATCACAATAATTATAATTAAAACTGAAACAATTGCATAAATCTACATAAAGCATGCAAAGCAACATTCAAAGAAAAAGTCTGCAATAATGAAACATGCACACAAAATCGAGAATACATCAGGATATATAAAGTGATATTTCTTTTTTTTTATCTTCCATGAAGTTATAATTGAGTTCTGTGTCTCTTATCTGCAGAGGATAAAGGTCAGAGTCATCTTAGTTTTGAGCCTCAGAGTTAAACCTAATTGCTTATTAAAGCAGGGCCAATTCAAGAGTGAATATATTACGATCCAGAACACCCAGAACTCATCCTATGGTGTTGAGACACATTTTTACTCATTACGTTTGTGTGAGAGGTGTTGATGTTGCTTCTATTGTTTTAACCAAAGTATATCTTTCTTGCTTTTTTTAGGCTCCAAAAAGTTCCAACTGTCTGATCTGAAAACCACAACAGCAGAACAATTACAAAACAGTAGATTATAGCAGGAAGTGCTACTTGCTGGCAAATGCGCACTGTCAGGAGTTTTTTAGTCTCTGACTACATTAAAAAGCTATGTAAATCAATCTGGCTCTACGTGACAGTAATTACCATCTAAAACTAATTTCTGCTACTGTCACCAGATGTAGCAGCAACAGCCATAATGCGTTCTGCCAGAGCTGCCAATGCGTCTTTCACATCACTGCGGGGGAATTTTGGCCAACTCTTCTTTAAGGAATCATTCTCATTCAGGCACATTGGAGAAATTTAAAACATGGTTAATAGAGATCATGTCACTCACATTGAAAATATAAAGAAAACTTTGTGTTTCAAGATGCTGACGATCTGAAGTAGTATCTTTCTTTATGATGAATGAAAGGCCTGCAGTGCCTAATATTGTGTTCTGTTTTTGCAGGAACTCTTGGTTGAGTCGTCAATACGCCCTTGAAGTAAGTTTGGGTGACCGGCCACTCAGAGAAGAGTTTTCCATGCTTGTGCTTATTTCAATAGAAAAATATGCCTGTTGCTATGGTTCACTGTAGTGTTAAAGACTTAGAAATGTCTTTGTAATCCGTTCCAGACTTGAAGGATATTTATGATTGTTTTTTTATTAAGCGCATAAATTATTTTTTGTATTTTTTCTATGTTAATTTTATTTTGCATGCCTGTGATCTTAGCCTACTTTATATTCTGATTGTATTTATTTATGTTTAAAAAGTAATAAAAAAAATAATTTAATAATGGAGGAAACTGCATTTTCACAAAGAGCCAGATTGATTTAGATAACTCTTTTCACCTGGAAAAATTAATCATTCTTTGGAAACTGCTTTCTGTTTTTCTTTGTTATTTTTGTCTGATATTAAAATATGTTTGAAGATCTGAAACATTTAGATGCAACAAAAAAGTATGTCATCGGCAAACATTTCTAACAGCACTGTAGTTTGGCTCAGAGAAAGAAAATGATAAACATCCGTCTCACACAAAAGCAAAGAATTCAGAAAATCTTGTGTTGTTATTTTACTTGGGGAGGATTTGCTCTTGGACTTTCTCATTTACAGCCAATTGGACGCATTTTCAATAATTCTACTTCACACATCCAGTCTCGGTATCCTTTAAGACCTTTCACAGCTTCTACAAGATAATGTCAGTCTGCAACTACATTGGTGAAGTCACACAATCACAATTACACAGTGTACATGCAAGAAAGTTGCAGTGCCTTTCTTCAGCTCACACCAGAACCATAAGTCAGGCACTTAAATGCTTTTAAATAAAATAGCCATGCAAAATAAATAAATAAATAAATAAAAGGTATAAAAAAAACAGTAAAACAACTTTTAAAAGTTGAACATTCTTAATAGGAACATTAGGCACACCTTGGGTGTTGTACATGCCCACGGCTGGGTTGTTATAGACTGCCGAGTCCCCCAGGAGAGTGTTATAAGGATTGTTAGTACCATGGGGACGAAGGAGAGCATTAGTTATAAGATGATTAGCCATGGCTCCTGGTACAGGCAGATAGAGAAAGAGAGAGGAAGAGCAACAGCCAAGGCAAGAGAAAAAGGAGGAGAGAAGAAAAGCAACAGCCAAGTCAAGAGAGAGAAAAAAGAGAGAAAAGCAATCGAGTAAAAAAACGAAGCAGAGTGGAAGACAGAGGTTAAAGGACAGAGCGTGTAGCCGTTGCAGAGTGGAAGTGAGCAAGAAGAGGAGGGAAAAGAAGAAGGGAGAGTGAGATGGAGAGCGAGTGTGTGTTTGGAAGAAAGAGGGAGAGAAGAGGACACGTGAATCAAACAAGCAAACACTGTTTAGAGAGAAAGCTGAGAAAAAGCTTGACAAGTCATTCTTGCAGCCGATGTGCACAGGCTGAGTGACGAGAGGAGATGGGAGACAGAGAGACAACGAGAGCGTGGCAGAGCTCAGAGCAGGCTGTGCTGCAGTTCAACACGCTTCAGCAGAGACGCATAAATGCACCATAGCTAATGGACAAAAGGGTCACAAAAAATTTGCTATTTTTTCTTCCTCTGCTGCGAGACAAATCATGTATACATTAAGACACTACATTATAAAAAATAACACAGAATACAAATCTTGACAGGCCATGTCAACTTCTCTTTATTCTGAACAACAGCTGGCATTGAAGCTCAACTCGTAAGTGAGTATTTGTCTTACGGCCATCTAAATGATTTTTATATACGTTTCTTGCATGATAGAAGGCTATGTATCGCACCAGTGTTTGTATTAGTGATTGTTTGTGGTTGTTTGGATTTAATCTGCTGCAAACATCCCAAAGATTTTCATATTCTTGTTCTTCAGCTTATGTTTCTTAAGATCTCTAATTGCTGAAGGTGGAGGTTGGTTGGGTTTTTGCTGTAATTGAATACAGGATCAAAGAAGTTTAAACTTTTTTATCTTAAGTGTAGCATACTATGCCATAGCTAACTTTAAGCCATAGGGCTACTCTGCTTTGATCAATATTTCATTGGAACAAAAATTCTTTTGGCATGTCAGAGCTTTAAAAACCCTCTATTTTACCTAACTTTTTTCAAACAGCTTATTTTTGTCAACATAATACAATAACATTTTACCCCTATGGTAGTACAGAATCTTTGTGTGAAATGGTAAAGAGTAAATCCTAATCTAAAAACAGGAAAAAAGTAAAAACAATGGTTAAAGTAGGGCTGTCCCAATGGAAAATTTCCTGCTTCAATATTTCATGAAAACTTTTACTAAAAATCAAGTAAGATGACCAACAACATTCAAGAAGGTCAACTCTCTGTGTCAAAAAGACGTCAAATCCTACTGACTAGTGGTTTTCTTTTTGTACTGGGGAATCAAATGATCCTGGCTTGAAAATGACAGAAAGGCACAAAGAAGAGCAGCAAAGTTTCTATTTTACTTTATAATGCCATAAATATCTGCCTGTTATGGAACATGCTGGATTTGGTGTTTGGAGATTTGTATCAGGTATTTGTTAGTGAACAAGCTAAATTATTCCGATTATATATAGCGTAAATTAGCTCTGAATGTATTTCTCGTAGAAAATCATCCATGAAGCCTGGACTTACAACTGTCACAAATGACCGGTTCAAAAACTGTCAAAAAGAATTTCCTGTCTGAAAAAACTTGACTTTTTCAAGACAGTTCATGAAGAAATTTCGAGTGACTTAAACAACAGAGGTGGGTTAAAAAAAATAAAATAATAAAAAGTCTCTTTCTAGGCAATACTCTATGTGGCATGCAGCCACACATTATATGTCAACTTACACATTACTTTGGTGATGCAATAATCTTTGCTTGGATTTATTCTGTCTTCATCAGCAACTGCTGTCATTACTCACTGGAAATTCATACATTTCCAAAGAATAATTATGTTGTTATTAAGAACTACTTATTTCTTTTGGCAATACTGTTTTCTGAATGTTATCAGATAAAGCGAGTCTCCAAATTTAACAACCAAGCCAGTTCTCGCATCATGCAGCTGCAAATTTCGACGAACTGAAATAATTGAATGTGATTCCACCTTCGTTCATTGTGTCACCCTTTCTAGTCATTTGGAAATGTTCTGGCTGAGCAGCTCCATCCACCGCACTTTAAAAGAGTGAGAGCAGAAAGGAGGTGTGAGTTTCCTAAGCCCAGCCTCACTAAGTGCGTGATAATTCAAGTGCTGACACGCACCGTGCCTGCTTTAGTATCCATCTGTCATGCTAACAGCTTATTAGTGGCCTGAAGAAAGCGAGGGCCACCCCTCAACTTGGAGACTAACAAATGGCAGAGTGTGTTTCCAGTGAGTGTGTGCGTGTCAGACTGTCTGGCCATTTAGGTGTCTACGGCCTCATTACACTAGCCCTAAGCCGGTTGTGCTTATGGATTTTGCTACTATGGTCCATTATAGTGTCCTAGTCTGGAGTGAAGGAAACAGACAGCTCTGAAAATGTCAGTGATACTTTCAACTACATGAGCTAAACCTTTGTTGAAAAGCTTTCTAATTATACTACTTCTAATTGAATACAATCAGCCTATCTAAATAACTAGATTTACCTAAGTATACTGTAATTATTCATTTGCATATTGCTGTGTAAACTACATAATAATGTTTTTGAACGCTGAACATTTCACAGACCAACACAGAGTAATGTAAATACATTTTTCTTTTACAAATGAAACTTTCTTGCAAATAAAAATTTTAAAATGGAGGTAAACTTGTTTCCTATCCTTCTTACTCCAGTACCCCGAAATGAAATCTACTGCAAAGGTTTATCCACAGATGTCACCTAATCAATTCCCATCATCAAAAATGGAAAACGCATGGCACACCTACAACTCTACATTTACATGAACATAACTTAAATTAGATTAGCATAACTATGCATTAGAACAAAAAGTCCAGAACCTAAATGCACTAAGAGTGTCCTGAACATCAATTCTCACATCTTGCCACAAATTCTAATTTGCAATCTGAGGTGACATATACACAGGGAGAAGGTAGAGAAACACCCAAACAGACTTGCAGCTATAATTGCACTTTTCAAAGTGTTGGCTCAGAGGCGATGAAAACAAATGCATGTTCCTTTTGTGAGTTTTGATTTGTTACCCATCCTCTTCCTCCCCCCATCCTCCTCCTCCCCCCAATTATTTTTCCTGTACTTCACAATTATACATTACTTTGTGTTGATCTATCACATTAATTCAGAAATTAGACTTCTGTAGGGCACTGAACATTTAGTTATCAAGAGACAAGTAATAGTAATAGAGTTCCACTATGCTAAGAAATACACACAAACTTTTTTTTAAAATATTGCTTTACCACACATCTTCATTTTTGATGCAGATGCTCCCCTGCAGTACTAGATTGTCACTCTAAATGGTTGCAAATTGGCTGGTGTTCTATTTTTGACAGGAGGCTGCCCCTTTTTCTTTTCTTCCTGCAAACCACCCACAGAAGCTGCGTTAAGAACAGGAAGTGACATTTACACCTTATTCTCTTCATCATTTTTGCTTCAAGGATACAATAATCAGAAATTTGGACTCCCATCACTTTGCTAAATGACAGCGTATGCAGCCTCCAACCCCCCTGCTATTAGTAAAGTAGATGTAGTGACAGTGATGTGGAAGCAAATGGTAGGTATCCCGTGGTTACCTCTGTTGAGCGTGGCAGAGCTGTTGATGTCTCCAGTGATGAAGGAGGACTCCTGTTTCCTCACAGTGTCGTTCCACATCCGTCTGATGCGACTCTATACGTGGGAGAAACGAAGGGAGAGAGAAAGTGGAACAGGGAACAGGGGTGAGGGTCGTGGGGCACGGGGCAAAGGCAAGAACGAAAAAGCAAAAAGCAATTGTGACAGAGCGAGTGAGGGGGACAGGGCCGAGTGAAGGGAGGAAAGAAAGGATGACAGAAAGGGGAAGAAATTGGGTGAGAAAAGTGGAATATGATGTGCAAAACAAGGGCAGGAGAGGCAGTAAAGGAAAAAAAAAAACAAAGCAAGAACCAACGAGAAAGGGACAAAAAGTCATGCATCAGTCTTGTTTTCACTCTGTAAACCTGAATGTCAGCAACAATGTCCATGTTGGGAGGGGTTTGGGTTATCTCACTTTCATGCTCAAAGAAAATTCCCATTCAAAATCAGCTGTTAGAACTAATTACATTAAGATGCACAGTGTTTGACAAAACTATTCACAGATCTTGTAAGATCTCCTGATTTTATGACTTTACCGCAACAAATGGCACAAGAACCCAAAGCAGTGCATAATTGGGATAGTGGAAGGAAAATTCTAAGTAAAAAAAAAAAAAAAAGAACATTTAGAAATAGCATAAGTATAGCGAACATTTGAATTTAGGTCCTTGTTGTCTGATAGCCCAATATAAAAATCCACTGCAAATAATTGTCTTCCTAAATTGCCTAATAAGATCCACATGTGTGTTACGTAACCTCTGCATAAATCCTGCGAGGGCCTTGAAAGCTTTTCTTGCAACATCAGTGAACAAACAGAATAACAAAGACCTAACATTCAAGCCAAACCTAACACTGTGGACAATTTGAGTAAGCTAGGTTACAAAACAACATCTCAAGTTTTGGCTATCTCAGAGGACAATTTAATCCATAATCAATAACAGCATGTGGCACAAATTCACATAAAGTACAAATACATGGCTGTCCACCTAAACTGCCAGGTTCTACAAGAATAACAGGAATCAGAGAAGCATCAGAGACCCATGTTAAGTCTGTAGGATCTGCACAGATCAAGAAGGAAAATTTGCTGCCAGTATTTTTCTCCATACATTTAACAAATCTGACTTTGATTGAAACG
This sequence comes from Poeciliopsis gracilis, assembly GCA_911649635.1. Classification (NCBI taxonomy): domain Eukaryota; kingdom Metazoa; phylum Chordata; class Actinopteri; order Cyprinodontiformes; family Poeciliidae; genus Poeciliopsis; species Poeciliopsis gracilis. The sequence continues at coordinate 1,600,426 of CAJVRI010000128.1, forward strand.
TGGCAAGAACACATTGAAAGAACATTGTAAGAACAAATAATACCCTGAACACAACATTCCAACCAACACACATGGTGGTGGCAGCACCATGTGGTGGGGATACTGATGGGAAGTGGTGCTAAATCAAGGTATTGCTGCAGGCAAAGCTGTCAGTCACCACATATCAAAACCAATTTTCAATTCCGGTAGAGCCAGCGATCTGGATGTAAAAAATGTTAACTTTGGGGAGAAAGAAAAAAAAAATCTTCCACTTTGCAATTCTGCACTCTTTTGTAATAGTCTGTCACATAAAATAGGTAGAACATTAAAATAAATTGAAGTTTGTGTATGAAATGTTATGAAATGTGAGAAAGTTTAAGTGATATCAATAGTTTTGCAGAGCTCTGTGCAGTGAAATTATTTGACAGTTAGAAAGTGAAAAATGACAAACCCAAACCCCTCATGGCGCACTCCCGCCTCACCTGCGAGTCTGCTGTGCTGTAGCGTCCAGGTGTGCAGGCAGGTAAGCTCACCTGTGAGCCTGTGGAGTAGCGGCCTGGGGTCCGTGAGGTGGTGGTCTTACTGGAGGAGGAGATGGACGTCTCCACACTCTTGCCGCTGCAGCAGTGAGTACGCAGACATTTGCCATACTCTTTGCGAACCTAAGCACAAATGAAATGGAAATTCAGTAAAGTGAAAAAAAATAATAACTGACTCAAGTGTGCTGCCTCACCCTTAATTATATTAAAGAAATTTTTTTTTTCTTCTGACAAAGTAGGGTAAAATAAACACTTCTTTTACTCATATTCCCTGAGTAAAACATTCAACCCATAAAAAGCAGACATTAAAAGATTAAATTCATAAACTTTTCTCTGCTAACACTAACCCTAAAAAAAGCCACACATCCTACCAAAAAGGAGACTTTCCTTGGAGAGCCGTTTGATGCATTTGTACACACAGAGCATCTGCACTTAGATCCCAATCAAGTTAGAACAAATAAAGCTGTAATTGATTTTTAACAAGCTTGTTGGACTGGCAGACGTGTCTTGCCACATGCTCTGTTTGAACAGCTGCGTGCCGAGTTGCTCCATGCATCTTGGGAGAAACTGAGTTGGGCTGAGGCCAAAGAAAACCTCAGCACAGCTCTGAGGACATTCTCTCTGGATAGCTGATCCCATGTGCTTCTGGACATTCATACATACATACATACGTACATATATATATACATATATATATATATATATATATATATATATATATATATATATATATATATATATATATATATATATATATATATATATATATATAAATCAGTTGCAAACTTGAAAGTATATGAAAAACTAATTTGCTCTGTGTGTTAAGTTGCTGATGCAAATGTTTATTACATTTCCAGGTCAGGGAACACGGAAACATTTCTCCATAGAGCAGGAGAAATGCTGACCGGTGATTCCTGGAGCAATTTGGTGGTGTGTTTTCCAGGCGCCATGTCAAGGTAAAAGTGCTCAGGGATCAACACACTGAATTTTTAGGTACGGATCCATTCTAAGTCTTTTTTTCTAAGCTACTTTTTTAATTAAATAGATTCATTTCTCAATAAAAATCTTCGCAAAAAAGTGCTTCTCTGTTTTCAGAAGCACTGTCCAGTTGCTTTTTAGATCCAAGTCAGCGGCGGGGCTTTCCAGTGCTGGTGTCCTGCCAAATGTTTTCTCATTTTAAAGGATAGCATGCATCATTAGCTGCGATAAAACACAATATCAGCTTAGTAATGAAAACTTAATTCAACTTGTAAATCAGAAAACGGAATTTTTAATGGCACTTGGCTCACCTTGAAATGAGATTGCTATGAAAACATAAAAATAATCAAACTGCCAAAACCTTGACTGGAATATTTGATACTATTTAAAGTTTCTTGAAAATGTCAAAACTTTACTATATTCGCATAAACAAAAGTATATTGGATATGTTCTGCAAAAAAAAAAGCATTTTTAAAATCTGGTCTTGTGTCTTTCCTCTGGACCCAGTTTTGTACAGTCATATTCAATAAAGTCAAGTAAGCGAGGTCAGTTTGTCAGATTAAGATGTCACTTTTGAAAATAACATTTCACTTTTCATTAAGCCCACATTTTTGAATTAAATATTTTTTAATGGGCTGATGTGAAATTAAAATAGTCACATCAGCAGGTAATGAAAATGTCACTTTTTCATTACCTGCAAGTGGAAAATAATCAGAAACAAAGCTTTCAAACATCCATCTGTGTATAATTAATCTATGTAATGTGTTACCCATAGTGATAAAGTTCCTTGAAGAGGTCTGCATTTGGTCTTATATCTATTTACAATGCAATTTCTGCACAGAAACATCTGACAGAACATACTCACTACACTGAAGCAGTAAAGTTTATAAAAATAATAAAAACAGTTCTCAATGTAAAAACATTTGGCCACGACTGCACTATATGTTCACTTATGTCAAACATTCCCTCTCCTGCTGACTCACCTTTTTCTGAAGGATGCAGTGGAAGATGAAGATGAACATGCCCTGCAGGGAGTTAAAAATGGTAAAAAGGTAGGCCATAATCACGGTGCTCTCGTTGATGTACATAAGGCCGAACGCCCAGGTCAGGCCCAACAGACAAAGCAGGGCGATGGCGCCGATCACCCAGGACCTGCACAGGGAAGGGAAGTAATTGAAAATGAGAAATACTCCATCAGCTGTAATGCACTCCTCATGATTAACATTCAGACTTGCAAAACTTTGCCTGCTCTCTGCATCAGAAAAACCAGTCAGCTGAGGCTGATGCATGTGGGATCAGGAGAGAGGGGGTCAGAGTGGGGTCATGGAGAGCCATGACACTGTGGGAGAGGGATGGAGGTATAGTGGGAGTCTAACTTAAAAGAGTAATACCCTTAAAAGTCAGAGTGGATTTCTTCGTTTAGATATCATCTCAGGAGAGGTAAGGAGGGTAAAAGGCAGATTACATCAACTGCTGCTGTCAAAAACACTAAGTATTTTATGCTGTACTTTCAGCGAGCTGCAGCCAAACTCCATCAGTCTGAACACATGTCACAAGGTTAAAGAATACTATTTTTAATGGGGTCCAGAACTCTGTTCGATGTAGTTCACTTTCAACAGGAGAGCTTTCAAGGCTGTAAACTTTTATTTTAAATAAAGGCTACAAACGAATGAGTCATAGGCCAAATGTCATAGAAATGCGGTCATGCTGAGGCACATCCAGGCAGGTGCTTGCATAAGTGTGTGTCTGTGTCTGTGTGAATGTGATTGGCTTCACGGGGCAGTAAGTAGAGGGACATTACAGCCATTACAAATGACATTTCTCTCCAAAGGTCAAACTTTTGGGTCTGCCGCAGCCGAGAAGATGACTGTTAATTTGATTGGCTGACTGGGCAGTGATCACCTCTAATGCGAGGGATAGAAGCAAAGGGAAGCGGTGGGGGTGGAGGTGTGGGGGTACAACATGTGGAGGAAGATATTAGAAGAGCTATGAGGAAGGAAGGGAGACAGAGGAGGAGAGTAAGTGAGTGAGACCGAGGTGATTGATTCGATGTTGCCCTCAGTGGCACCATTCAGGCGAGACAGAACCTCCAATAAAGCTCGCCTGATGACCCTCTTCAATAAAGGCTGCACTCATCTCTCTCTTTTATCCCACCATTTCACCTCTTCCTCCAAATCCCTCTTGAATTACTGTTTAGCTCTCATATTTGTTGCCCCAAATTCACATACCAACATTGTAACACGATGCCTTGAAAAAAATTTTTTACTCCCCTGCATTTTATTGGGACCTGGTGTAAAATAGATATTATGCTTGTGAAGTGCAAGGAAAAAGATAAGATCAACTAATGATGGATGTGAACATCATTTTTTATTTCTTTTTTGTCTTGCCACAGATTTTCAGTTTGACTTAGGTTGGGATATTTTAATCTATTTATATGCATCGATCTTAAATATTGCATGATATCGCTGGCTGCATATTTAGGATCATTGTCCTGCTTCAAGGTTAACTTCCATCTCAACTTTTTGGAGCCTCTAATAAATTTTATTTTCGTATTTTCCTCTGTTTAGTTCCATCCATTTTCCCCATCAATAGTAAGAAGCCTCCCTGCTAAAGAGTTCTCACAGTTTAAAGCTGCCACTACTGTTATTTCACAGTAGGGTGAATGTTTTTGAGATAATTTGTGTTCCTCCACATCTCAGCTTGCATGCCAAAAAGTTTACATTCGGTTTCATGTGTCCAGATGACCTTCTTCTATATTTCCCAAATGGTTTTTGGTAAATCTTAGTTAGGAGTGTTTGCAGCTATGAATTATCAATGACTTTCTCACTATCACTTTTCTTTAAAGGAAACGTTTGTGGATTGAAGGGCTAAAATTTTTTTCAATAGTATTCTCTCAACTGAGTTATGCACACAGCTCATGCAGTGTTACACCTATGATAGTTTTCGGCTACTTCTATGATTTATACTCTTTCCATCTTCAGATTCAACAGTGCTAAGCATAATTTTCAAAGCTTGTAATAAAGTTTTACAACCTAATTCTGCCTTAAACATCTAAGTGTAAAACTTGACTGGTTTATTAAGTCCCTTGATCTTTATGATGCTATTTGTCAGGCCTGAAATTGCTATTGCAAATAGTTTTTGCAATTTGACTTTGTTCAATATTAGTACAGAACATAACTGATTGAACTCTTTATAAATATGAATTAATGAAGTAGCACTGATTCAGACTCCCTATGCCACTTGTACTTGGGCATGCTTGTCTAATTCAACAGAAAACATCTTAACAGAGAATTCAGATATTCTAGTTCAATTAAGAAAGTAAAACAAGGTTATTTTGTTTTCAAAACTGCAGATGAAGCCAGGTGCAACCTTTACAATAAAACAGTTTTGATGAGATGGAAGCAATAATTATTTTATTTTGTTTCACATCAGTTAGCTAGATTGCTCACTAGCTGGAGTCAATGTTTGCAATACACTCAAAGCAGACAGACATTACCATTGATTAGTGAGATGTTTCTTTATAACTCACAAGCTATATTAATCTAAAGTTCTTTCTAATATCTTGCAGTCCTCATGGTTGTTCAAGACTGTTCTCTAAGACCTTCAAAGAACAGATGTTTACTGTTGACTTCTGAAAGCTCTTGGTTATACTATTTAGGGATATCCTATTCAAGGATATCCAGGTAAAGGGGACTGAATACAAATGATTGTAACACTTTTTATAATTTTACTATGTAATTATAGTTCTTTGCACAACTCTGCCAGATTAAATTAAAATTATTGAAAATTGTAGTTGTGACAAAATGTGAAAACTTTTGCAAGGCATCATATTTCACCAGATCAAGTCAAATATTTATATACTAGAAACTAATAAATCATAGGTGGTCAATAAATTAAGTTTATAAGGTATTTTGAGGAGTTTATTCAAACAAATAAAACGAACCAAACAAAATGTCTCACTAGAAATACGCCTTACCAGAATCAATCCACAACAAAGATAACTGAGGGTGGCGTGAAATTAAAGAGACAAACGAAAAAAAGTGAAGAAAAATAAATTAAAGGTAAAAAGAAGACATAAAAAAACAGAAATTATGATGGTGATTAAAGGGAGATAATAAATACTGAAATAATATATATAAAAAATATGACATAATGAAGTGAAAGATGATTTCACACAATTTAGACAGCTTTCACCATGCTAAGACAGAACAGGCTAGGGAAAAACACAAAGCAATATAAAAGCATAAAATTTTAATTTCTTGATTTCTTTTCATTTATCACAGTATACCTGTATTGCACACAGAGATAAGTAGATTGTTTCAATAACTTTTTGTTAAGCGTTTAACATAACACAGATTTCATAAAATAATTCATTGGCAGGGAAAATCAAATAAGAATTTCAGTAAAGACAAGTCATTTAGTGATTTATACTATTATCAGTCCACAGCTCAGGCAGGCATGTTAGCTTCTAGCTAAAATCCAGGTTGAATTACATTGAAGTTTGAACTTTAATAAAGGAATTACAGAGTATCAGGTTGCTTCAGTCTCTGTAGAACAAAACCCTTGACATGATTTATGCAATTTAAAGGAAAAATAAACTCTTGGAAAAATGAAATATATTTCAATTAGACTTGGTACAAAAAGTTGATCTGAGATGTACGACAGTTACCCAGAAGCTATTTAAAATAGGTAATTCTTTTTTACCACAAAATGTGATTAATTCTTTCAAGAGTTAATCAGTTTTCTTGTATTGGAAATTCTTCAAGAAATTGTGAATTCTTTGGATAGTTTGGACACATTTGATGTAGAAATCAAAGACAAGATATCTGCAGAAGCAACTTATACAAGTTGTAAAGCAGAGTGACTTTTATAAATTTCTGCAGCATAAAAGCCTCGAGTCTAATGGGGGTGTACTCTCTTTTCAACATTACTGTACATCCTTTCCGGTTCATGTGCTTACTGGAAAATGCACAGTTTACAAGGTTTAACTCCAGTGCACTTATGTAGACATGTTTGTAGCCGATTCCTTGTTACCAATCTAATTTTAACTCTCAGTTAACAAAAGCTAAATCTGAACGTTTGCTGCTTAGAGCTCTTATCTGGAGTATGTCCTCTAACTTTATTGAATTTCTACAGCTTCGTAGGGTTACTGACTGGGACTGAAAGTGCTGTGCTTTTATGCAGCACTTGTAACTTCATTAATTAGTCTTCACTTAAGCGACAGACACAGCCTGGTGAGGGTCCTGAGGGTAAATGACACACTGTGTTTGTCCTCAGCTCAGACAGGTAAGCTGTCAAACATAGCATCATATTCTCCCTGTTACATTATTTGTTAAACACAGGTTAGGTGGCTCTGAGCTGCCTTACAAAATAGCTGTAACGACATATGCACGTAACACTTTGGTTTATGTGAATATTTCCAAGAACAAAATAACTACTTGAAGTTACAGAAGTTAGTGACTGATGTTCAGATTTTTCCACCCAATACGGAATCCAGCTGACTGCAATTTCTCTTTAAGAATTAAACAAACAAAGAAAGAAAATAAATAAGCATTCTAAATACTTTTGTTTCTTCTTTCTGCCAAAAGACTATGAATTATTAATACTATGAAAAGCAAATGCTTTCTGTGTGTGGGAGAAAGCATTTGCTAAAATACATTATTTAACATTTTCAGAGACAAAAACAGTTGAGATGTTACTGTCCTACATGAGTGTTTAACACAGTTAGCATTAAATGAATAAGAAGTCCGGTTTTTAAAAATGTACAATGTTCATTAACTTCAAGAAGTTGAAGTTCTTGACAATTGTTTATCTTTTTTTTTTTTAATCTATAACTGAAGTAAAGATAGAGAATGTAATCAATCTAATGAGGCTATTCTGCTGGCAAATTAATTTTTTGTCCCTACTTTCTCAGCGAAACACAAAAATACAACTTAGTTGGTATATACTCTTTTTTTAATGAACTAAAAAGAGAACAGGTGATCAAACTTGAATATTTTGTGCCAAGTGGTCACAAGAAATCAAGTTAAGTTTACTTAAGTTAATTTATTAAGTTTATTAAGGTGTCAAGGCAAATAAAGTAAGTGCGACTTAATTAAATTACTTGTGACCAGCTAATAGTTTTTTTTGAAGTTGGAGCTTCATTTTCTTTTTTAGTGTGGGCAAGATAACTCAACTGACGTAAACATGATAATTTGCCCCCACAGTCAGCTGTGCCAAACAAACCGTACACCTCCACCCTTTCATTACCCAATCCCAATCTAATTCCAAATGAAACCAAACATTAGAGTGGCATCAAACTTTGCAAAGCAAACAACCACACCCTCAATCTATTCCCCAAAATGTCAAACTGTTTTCTCAGTGTAATTTATCCAAGCTTGTATAATCCGCCCCTGCTTTAAGCATAAGCCCTGCTGTGTAGAGGCAGACTGGCACGAACAGAAAAAACTTACTTGATGTTGTCCAGACACCCAGAGTCTGGCTTGAGGATGGCCGTATGATGGAACATCTTATAAAGGGCGATGCCGAGGAAGATTACATTCAGCTGCAAAACACAGAAATGCAGGCGTGCATGTTAGATTCTCCGCAGCGACGAGACTAATTAAAAGACGCAATGTCAAAGGAGCAACTTACAACTCCAAAACAGCGCACATCATTTCATTTTCCTTCCAGCTGTAATTGGCTTGGGGAACACACAATTTCAGCTACAATCAACCCACCTTTGTGTGCTCAAAATACTGCAACTGGAGCTTGAGGGATAATACAGCAGTCATTACATGAAATGATCACTGTAACAATAGAAGCACAATTCTCGTAGATGCTGTGTTTTCGATTAGCCCGCTAATGTGTAGATGGGCTGCTTTAACGATGACTGCCTGGACCGTTGTGCTAGGGTCTCAGAGGCTTTCACCAATCAGATCAGGTCATGATAGTGTCGTTTTCACCCTTGCTCTGCTCTTATTGCTGCTCTGACAAGCAGGAGACTGTCCGACTATGAAAAAAAACAAAAAACAAAGTTGACTTTGCAACTGGACATGTATCCAATTGTTTTATTCCGTTTATATCAAATAAAGTGTTTTATGTGCTGGATCGCCTCACTCTATTTCCATCTCTGTTTAGTTATTCAAGCGGAATGTCTTCTCCCATAACAGTTTGCCGATTGCTGAAACTCATTCGCCGTTGTTCCTACGGGAGAGCTGGGAACTATCTGGCAGCTCATGTTCAACTGGCATTACAGTCAAACAGCTGGGTCAGGAGGAAAAACATCTCCTAGACGAAAAAGTAAATGCCTAATAACATCTTAACTTTGCCGAGTTATTATCATAATCTGTGTAACGTGCAATGATTTGTGCTCTGTGTCCCCTCCAGAGATTTCCAGCTTGTAGGAATGTGTGCCTCCGTGAGAGCTAATCCGTGAATGGGACTTATTAAGTTGACACAAAGTTCCCTCCGCTTACTCTAACACTGCTGAGGAGCTCAGGCAAACCTTGTGTTGGATTAACAAACACCTTAATGTAGCCCTAGGCTCCAGAACCAGTATGTCACAGCCTCTCTCAAAGTGAACCCAGTGCCATTTAGCGCTTGTATGGTTTGATATTTTACCATGATGATGAGAGTAGCAGGTCCTATGAAGCTCCATATGAAGTATGTATCCAGACGCAGCCAGCACCTGGAAGCAGAAACAAAGAGACATCATGCATGGGAAATATAACAGCAAACAGATGCATAAACCATAAAAAGAAATGTTGGAAGGTAATAAAATGACTGACATCTGAATCAAGTCTGTTAATCAATACAGAGTGGCCATTTTTAAAGGCTGAAAAGACTTCAAAATGTCTAAACAAAAATGTAGATATTTGGTAGTGAAGTGAGTTGTAGATATCCAGAGATGTTCTTTCTAGGCTCACAAGCGTAAAGAAAATAGTGGAAAAAAACCAGGGCTTGAACTCATAATATCAACATTAACAGCTCATGTTCACCAATTATTGTAAACAATTCTGCATGTGCAAAAGTCTGAAAAAATACTGTGTTGCATTCATGTTTTTTATCATTTTATATTTTTTTTACAAAGTCATCTGTTTTGTATATGTGTTACTAAAGTGTCTCTGAGTTAAAGTGTCCGTCAGTCACCATTCAGCCTACTTAACCTCAGTGTTCAAGAACGTGTGTTGATATATACACACTGTACAAATACATAAATACAGCACAGCTTTGCCTTTACTACTCCTTTCTTAATCTTTAGCTTTGATTGAACAACAAACAATGTATTCTTATACATTGATGTCATTACTGCAACTTCCCAAAATGAAGATGATTTTCGGCCTGAATCTATTTATTCAGGCATTTCTGATTGAATAATGGACTATGTAGTCTTTAGCAGTTTTTTATATTTATGTGGGAAATAAAGTGTCAAGAAAATATATTTGGACTCTAAAAGCTTTCTCCATTATTGCTTTGCTGTCACCCATAAATACTTCATACTATACAGCAAATTTTAATAGTAGACCCATAATAACTAAAAGCTCTTTTAATAAGTCTGTATTATTTAGGGAAAAAACATCCCAAATCATACTGGTCCTTTGTAAGTTGGTTATATTTTTACTTAGGGGTAGGCTGATTTTCATAGATTTTTTTCCCCTTTTGTAAATGCAGTTAAATTTGTGTGTCCAAAATTTAAGTCAGTATACAACAGAACAGTTAGAACCTACCAAATTTAATACAGTAACTGAAATCAAGTAATTTGAATGAACATAATGCAAAAAGAAACAAAAAAAAAAACATCAACATTTTGCTAACAAATAAAATGTACTGTAAATTTTAGAGCTTAAATTCTGTTTTGCTAGTGTAAGTAACAAAACAAAATCCACCCCTGTCCCAGATGGCTGCAGTCTAGCAAAGAATTGCTGCTACAATCACAAGGGAGAGACACAAAGTAGCCATACCACAGCTGAAATATGGGAGGACAAAGAATGGAAGTGCGTGGAAATAAAAGAAGTAAGAGAAGTGTTACAGGTTGGAGGAAAATAGATGACACACACATCTCAAACATACATCACACACACAGAGGGAGAGACAGCACAGGATGAGTACCTGTGATTTATGAACCTTTACTTCCCCCTCAGGGCTCAGATATATGACATTGCAACATACTGCAGCTGCTAAAATGTGACACAACTCAATTCATTTGAATACTGAATTACTGATGTGGACCTCACAAGGCTATTTATAGAGTCTGGGAATGGCTTTGAAGTTAAAGTGGAGAGCTAAGGCATGCAAACGGACACGTAATATTTGCACGCAAACACAAAACCTGCACGGAAATACTGACACACCCTGCAATTTCTGACACTGAGGTTAGCTGCAGTGGTAAAAGATATACTGCTGTATGCTAAAGCACATCAATCCAAAAACATTTTCACTCATAAATCGCAGCAAGCAGTGAGGGGAAGAAAGAAAATGTCCCACAGTGCCCTCCGCTGAGGTCAGACCCAGCTGCTTGCAGAGAAAGATGGCGGCAAAATGGCCAACTGATTCATGACCAGCTGCTTTTGAATTATTAATCTTTCAATTTCCAACACATTAGTGAGCCCTCCATTATGGGTCCCTGACTGTGTCACAGAACCCTCCATTAGGGCTCCTTTGCTAAGTTAGAGCCACCGTTCATTACGGGATGTGAACGAGGGAGGGAAAAAAAAGGGGGACGTTTTCAGGAGTGACACAGCAGGAGTGATGTGTGATGTTTTCGCATGTTTTGTCTCAGTGTGTTAATGCTAAAAATGATAAGTGGTGTCATTTTCAAAGCTGGAGTGATAAATGAGTGATTAAAGTTGCTGCTTTCAAAGAAAAGCGATTTTCAGAGAAAATAGTTCTGACAGTTACTTTTCAGATCGGCGACGGCCGACAGGCACAGAGCTATTAAAAAGATATTTGGGTACAATATTACCAAAAACTACTAAGATCAAACCTTTAACGACACCTGATATTTCTGTGACGCTCAGCTTCATTCTTCTAACGCATGCCGTGCCATTTATCTTTTCTTCGTTTATCTTTTCAAACCTGCCGTCTCAAGTTTTCCACAATGCTTCGCTACCTAATGGGATGCAGTGAGATTATTCATCCAGAACTTGGCATTCAGCCTCTCATGCTTTAATGATCACTCTGCAATGAAATATTGATCTAAGTGGCCTGTGAATTGGTGTAGCTTGATCGTTAAGCACAGCTAAATTCAGCCCCTCCCCTGTCTTTCGCTTTCTATGAGGCGATGCAGTGTCTGAGCCACTGTAGGTCCCAGATGGCACAATAAATGTAGACATTTGGGCCAGTGAATCTTTTAAAGGTCATATACCTTACAATATTTCAATATTTTAGTTGTACTTGAGGGAAGAGGTTTTTTTTCTGCCAGTACCAGTTGTTAAATTCCAACATTCACTTTGTTAATGTCCTGTTTAAATTTCAAACAGCCACAGAATGAGGGACAGCTAATGAGTACGCAAACTTTTCCCAAATTTAGCCTTTTTACATCATCAAAACTTTAATGTTCTTTGTTGGAATTTTATGTAGCTTTTATATGGAAAGAGTATGACGGAATGACAGACCGATCAACAAGAGAATGTACACCTGAACTGACAGGTATCACCCGGGCTGGACTCTCATGTGTTGTCTGACAGTTGTTGTTGTTGGTCAGCTATTTCATTGTGGTTAATGAAAGGAAATACTGTCAATTTCTCACTGTCTTCCAGCAGTGCAGTTGTGCACTGACATTTCTCATGAAGAATAAAAGGTCCTGGCCAAAATGAACTTTTATCTTGGTCTTGCAACCATGAATGAACAAACAAATGTTTTACTTCCTGTATGTACTAGCATGTATCTGATCTGCATCTGTATTTACAGCAAAAGATGGTTCTACAGATGTTTCTTTAAAACAAAAAAACTTCCACTAACCAATAAAGAACGACTTTGCATTGGTCTACCACATAGTATTCACAGATTTTGGACAGGACACTTAAGTGAAACTGGGTATAGCCTTCATAGTTCTTTTGTTGCTTATTTTGCATATGCTTCATATGAATGAGATGCATGCTGTTTTCTAGGAGTCCTGCAGCGTCTGAGGTCGAAGGTGTCAACCATACGTCAATACACGACCTTGTGCTTTTGAAGCACATCCTCATTCCCCACCACTGTGTGCCCCTGCAGCAGAGGCCAGCCACATTTTGACACAGTAAAGTGCAAACCAGAATGGATGTGTACACAGGCTAACAGTCCACTCTATCACCCCCCTTTTTCAAATGCTTTCATTCGCACACTTAAGCCACACTTCTTTGCTCTTTCCTTCTATCCTGCCTGCTAAATCCTTCCATATTCACACATTTTCGCTGTTGCGCTCACGCAGGCACTCTGTGGTGCATTCTCTGCTGCTCGTCCCCGTATTTCTCTCCTCTTCTTCATCCTTCTCAGCTTCTCTCCCCTCTCAGCCTCTCTGTATCGACTCTTGAGAAGTGCCAAAGCTTGTTGAGTCCACTGTGGCAGTCGCAGCCAAAATGACAGCAGGCACTCCAGCCTCACCCGCCACTTCCCTCCCCTCCATCCTCCTTGCCCCATCATCCATTCTCCGCTTCATGCCATGCATTCTTCACCCTCACTACTTACACTCGGTCAGTGCCGTAGCTCCTGTAGTCCACGGCGGCCGAGACGGCCACTATGACAGCTGGCACGCCGTACCCTGCCAGGTAGAAGTACTTAGTCCTGGAGTGTTCGCTCTCAAACACCTCCACCAGCATGATGTAGAGCTGCACCCCTTCCAAGAACATCCAGGTGAAGGCTGCCAAGAAGAAGAAATGTAGCAAGGCCGCAAATACAGCACAGACGATCTGGTGAGAGAGAAAGAGAAGACTTGAATTACACTTGGAGTCGAAATACACACAGAAATATTTAAGCTGGTGGACGCTTGCACTGATTAGTTGGAGAGCAGAAAAAATACTGCAGGCGATAAAGATATGAGTCCGATTTAGAGCAGTAATTTATCATATTCACAAAAGGAAGAACATTTTTAGGAATGAAATTTTTGCTGGCAGGGTTACAGTGCCCTGCAAAAGTACGAATTAAACATTTTTTTATTTTGTTATGTTCCAACCACAAACTTGAGTGTGCTTTCATGGGATTTCATGTGATAAATCAACACAACACTGTGTGCAATTGTCAAATGAAAACATAAAGGACACATGCTGTTCTTTTTTTTTTTTCCCAATAAAAAAAAAAATCTGAAAAGATTCATTCTCGCCTCCTTAGTAAATACTTGCTTTTAACAACTTTGTACATATAAATGCTAAAATTTCAGCTCTATGTCACTCAGACTGGACTGGGAATCTCTGTTCACAGAATGATGCAGACAAGACATGTTTCACCTTAGACGTTTAGCACTGAAAATATGATCTCATTCTGCTTTGCAAAATAGCTCAAGCTTAGTCAGATTGGGTGGATTGCTTCTGCAAACAATTCTTAATCCTGACATCTTAACTTTATTCAGGTCTGAGCTTTGATTCGGTCATTCTAACCGATGGGTTTCGAGCAAAACCTATAATTGTAGTGCTGCTGCTTTGTTTAAAAGTTTCTTTCCTGCTAGAGGTTGAACGCCTGCCTTTTTTCCATTTCAGCAGCGTTTAGTCAACTTTCTTCAAGGATTTAGATCCACTGATCTTCTCACCTGGTATGGCCACTGCTGAAAGTGAGCTTTCCAAAAACATGGAACAGCCATCATCAGGTTCCAAGAGGGTATGTCCATTTTTAAATATGTAACTTCTAGAGAGGACTGGGTTTACCACACCTTACAAACATATCCCATACCATCGCAGCAAATTTCAGGTCAAAGACTCAAAATCACTTCAGGACAGAAACATCGGTTGAGCATGGTTTCACACTTCACTCGCTGTCTACAACTTAAGAGGATAAGTGTGAAGATACAAGAGACATGTGCATTCACAGCTGCAGCCTGTGCTGATTGACCACATTCGAGACAAAGGTAGCAAAGCTTTTTCATCAAGAACTGACAAAAAAGGATGTGAGCTGGGTTGGCAGCACTGACTTTTAGTCAATGACAAATATGGGCACAAAAGAGAAAAAGAAATTGCAGCAAAATGACTCAGTGACTGAACTGAAGCAATAAAGCACAAGTAGGCTTGTCAAAATCCAAACTTCAGTAATTTCAGTTTGAATACCCTGTAGTTGGGTTAATATGCAGCTTGAATTGCTTTACTGAAGATGAAGAATTCAGTTCAATTTGGTATATAATCAAATCAGCATAGATGTTCAGCACGTTTTATAAGGAAAACATTTAAATGTAAAACAAGGTGTTCTTTTTTTAACAACAGAAACATACAAAACACCTAATCATGAGCACATCTGGGCTTCAAACCCTATAACGTTTTGGTGCAATGCAAACATGCTACGAACTGCGGCCAACTTATAATATATTAAGGAAAAAAAAAAAAATATATATATATATATATATATATATATATATATATATATATATATATATATATATATATATATATATATATATATATATATATATATATATATATATAACCAAATTGGTTTGTGTGTGTGTGGATTATGCTGTTAGAGGAACCAGTAACTGACACAGTCACTGTAATTACAGATAAATACCCTATCAGTGTGTCCATTCAGGCAATAACTAATTCATCATGAGAATGACCACTGTCAGAAATAACATTAAGAAAAAGCCTTTTAAAACGCTACAAAATGGAACTGCTTCCCACTGCTTTGATATAGAAAGGTCAAATGTGAAGGATTAGTTTTCATATAAATGCAAAGCTTATTTTATAATAAATGAACTTTTGCATTACATTCAAAATGAATCCGAGTGTTATTTAAATGTTTTCAAGTAGTGTTTAATATCAGACCTGATCCCATAAAAGAGGAGTTGTGAAAATATGACTGTATGATGATCATGTGAAGATTTAATAGTATTACAGTCTTCTCTACTAAAAATACACAATAATACAAAAAATTCAATAGAAATATGATGTTTTGTTTTGGTAGCATCTCCATTGCAAACTTAAGTTTGGCTTTGCTCAATCTCAGTAGTCCTTGACTGTAACTGCTTGCAAAGAATAAAGTTTTCAAGGTGCCACTGACAAATATTAACAATCAACACCTGAGAAATAGAAAGTATTCTTGTTAAAGTGCACTTTTATTTCACCTTGTGTTTCATACAGGCTTAATCTGTTCTTCAGCAGTAATGCCTGGACTGAGAACTCACTTTAAGTACTGTGCTGCTCTGAAATAAACGGTCAATCGTGGGGTCACATTTACAAAAATGTGCAGCGAGTGGCTCTTTGTTTTGGGAAATGGTTTATTTAATTTTGTCTGCACAGTTAACAGGATAATGCAGTAAGAGAGAACGAGACTGCAGCTCCTCCAGCCTGAGGGAGAAGGTGACAAATGAAGACTGAAACACAGCAATGACATCACCTAAGCCAGCACATAAGCCTTAATAGATTATGAGGCAGGTCTGTGTAAAGAGCACTAGGTGTAAATCATTTCTGTGATTGCTGAGAATGGATTTCAAACAGGCAAATTAAAGCCCTCGGCCTGCACATATTTATCATGGGTGAATTAGCTTGCTGTGTAAAGCACTACAGTTTAACTCTATCCAGGTCCTCAATGCTTTTATAAATTAGCTGGAAATCTGTCATTATGTTTGTACAGCCAATCTGTCATTATGTTTTCTTTAAAATGAAAACAAGGGACTTTGGGGAAGAGCCACTAAAATAAATCCATCAGTTGGTAATGAGAGAAAAGGAAGCCACCCTGAGAGATGTTTGTTTAGGATTATTTGATACTCTTAGAAATGTGCTAAAATCTATAATGAAAACAATGTCACAGTGCCAGTCAGATCTGTAGGCGTCACTGTCAATGGCACTGTAGGAACACTGCTTATCAACTGGCAGTCTTTTCACATTTTACTCAAATGCACTGAGACAATAGAGGTCACTATACAATTATGTCTATTGCCATTCCTCTTGGCCTATTCAGAGTTTTGGCCCCTCTCTTGTGATTTCTTCTCTTCAGCTCACAACACAGATCTTCAGTAGGATGTAGGAAAATTGTGTGCCAGGTAAACTGTTTTCATCTGGCCTCATATTTTCCTGCCAAAAGTCCCAAATGCGACACATTTTAAGAATTAAAAGAATTCATGTTGTCATGCAATCTGACAAGGTTCCCAAGATCTTGGTAAATAATAAAAAAAGATCATTTGAACCTTTAAACAGAATATAAATTCTACTTTTTTATTTTCCTCTTTTATGTTCTTGTTAAGGAACAGAGTTCCTGAGCCTTTGGCCAAACAAATAATATGGATATCCACACGCATAACAATAAGAACAAACTTCTTACTGGCTGATCGGCCTTGTTGATCCCGACTAGAAAGAGTGACTCAGCAATGAACAGGCTGATGCAGAGGTTCTTGTGGATGGTGTTGCGGTCGCTCTGCAGGCCTCTGAAGAAGCAGAATGTGAAGATGCAGATCAGCAGGCAAACGAGCGACAACAGGATCCCAACCCATGTGATGACGTCCAGGAGCATGTCATGCATGCTGTCTGTTTTCTGTGAGCAAAAGCAAAACAAGACAAGCCAGGGGGGGAATAATTTAATAACACGTACACACACAGCCAGTATAACTATGTTTAACCTTGGTTTACTGGAAACACACGCGGGTCATGTTCCTGAAAGACCAGACACACACTGACAGAGCGCCACCACCAGCCCTGGCTGATCTGGTTCTGGCTGCGTGTCGCTGAGCGTTCAGGGCTGCAGCGTTCAGGGCCGCAGCGTTCAGGGCCGCAGCGTTACGGCGCGCTGCACAGGTGTGCTAGCTCTATCCATCAGTGTCCTGCAAGCTGGCAGGCAGAGCAATGTTCACCGTAACATTGCAGTGATGGATCTACTGCTCAAAACCTCACACGGTGTTCACAAAGGCCTGCCAAGCCAGCTCTGACCATGACCTCTTTAGATGTAACACACATCCGCGTCCCCATGGGGACAGAACCGGTGTCGCATTTGATCCAAAGCTGTGTGAAAAGAAACACAACTTTATCGTAACAAAAGAAGAAGATAAAAAGTGCTTATTCCAGACAGAACGGGACCGTAATGCTTTTATCCAACACCCACTACGGCTCACAGATATCCAAATAAATACTCTCATCTTCTAATCAAATATCACTTTTACAGCAAAATGCGATCTGGAGCTCTGTTCCGGTCTCCTGCACTAAACCAGAACTCTGAGATCCTATTGTCAGTATTACATAATATTTTGTCAGTCCAATGTCATCAACAGGTTTAACAAATCAATTTCAAAAGTATTCTCTGCCAAGACCGACCGACACTCAGGCACTGAAGAGATCCAATCTGCAAAACACATGTGGCCTGTGTCTTCTCCTCCTTTGTTCTTCACAATCTTTTAACCAGCTGGCCAGCTGTTCATTATGAGATGATGAATAACTGACCTCTCAGTACCCTCCCCTCTGCTGTAACTGGCTGGCGAAGCAAAAAGAAAAAAAACTAAAGATACATACCTTGGCTTCTACGTGAGCCATGAGTACTGCAAAACTGGTGAGGTGGGTGCAGGAGCAGCTGGTGTGTGTGCGGTTGGTGGCGAGCAGTCGGCAATCCTGTGTAGACCAGAATCCCATCATGGTGCGCTTGGAGTAGCTCCAGAAAGAGCAGTTGGGATTGAAATTCTTCTCTGACTGCTGAAGAAAGAAATAAATAGAGATTGTGATAAAGAGAAATCCAAAGACAGACAACAGGAAGGCGAGAGAGGTGGGGGTGGTGCAGCATGGCCAGGAAAGTAATACAACTCTATGATGAAAAATATTCCCTTCTTGCTGATTTCTTTTGCTTTTTCTTTTCTTCTATTAGACTAGCCTGCGACAGACTGGCGACCTGTCCAGGGTGAACCCCGCCTCTCGCCCGGAACGCAGCTGGAGATAGGCACCAGCACCTCCCGACCCCGTTAGGGAGAAGGGTGACCGGAAAATGGATGGATGGATGGATGTTAGACTAGCCACACCCAGGCCTAATTGTTGCCAGACCCATAGACGCAAAAAAAAATCACTCAAACAGAATCTATGACAACATGAAGAACGCTAAAAGGTTTTAAAAAGAAATATATCACTCTCTGATCTAAAGTAATAAAGTCTAAGTCTTCTATCTCTCTGGAAATGGTTAGAAAGTCATTACCAAGGCTTCATGCAAAACACAATGAAAGCAATTTTATACAAATATAGAAAATATGAAACAGTGTTGAACCTTGTCACAAGTGCCTGGTGTGGCAAATCACACAAAAGACCACAGGAGCATTTCTAAAGCAGCCATGTTTCTTCTCAGTTAAGATTAATACTCAGAGATCAACAATAGAGCAAAAAAAGGCATCCATGGTCCACTGGCCACCAAAACCAACCCATAACCACAATTGTTAAAAAAATATATTTTGAAGATTGTACCATTGAAAAGCATTCTGTGCACTGACCGAGTTAAACTTGTTAATGTGACATTAATATTTAGTTGAGTCTCTGAAAGACTTGAGTGAAAAAAAATAACAAAAGCAAAAACAAAGGAAATTTGTGTATTTAAATGGCTGGAGAGAGTGAGAACGCAGTGGAAGAAACTGAAGGAGGAATTACACAGCAAGTCACATGCACACAGCAACATGACAACAAACAGAAGAGACAGAATGCAAAAGTACAGCAACAAATAAACAGAGTGCCATGGCAGGAGGTGACAGCCCTGCATCCGCTATCATTGTGTGCCGTTCTGCAGTGCAGGAGCGGCTTGTGTTGTGTAAACTGTCGATGTGTTTGTTAGGCCTATAAAGTTGCTCTCAGAAAGAGCAAGTGAGGAGTCTGCTGCTGCCAACAAGCTGGGTCACCAACTGGATACACATTTGCTTGTTGAATGAGAAGCACATAATGAAACCCTGGTGCAGACCATCATCATGACAATATGGACTTCAGTCTGTTAGATCAGAAGAATCTCTTTTCTCATCCAGAGAGTGTCAAACACAGTTGGAGTGAAACAAAAGAACCTGAAAATGTATAGCCTAACATTCATTCAAGCATTAGTAACAGCTTTTATTGCCCCACAGCAGGTGTGTCAGTGGCAAGGGGGAGAAGGGGGCTTCAGGTGTAACAGTGGCATCAGATTAATAGTTGTTTCATATTATAACACTGATTGGATGTCTCTATAACTACAACGCACTGTTGTGCTACTTGGCCTTCATTGTTTATCAATGTTGTCCAGGAATCCCTGAGGCCTTCAGAATAGTTGGACTCTATAAGGTAACCTCAGAAGGCATTTAATTTTACTGGATTTTATTTTTGATTTATCAGAACACATTTGTGCTGAGAAAAATGAGTAAAGATTTAAGGGGTATGAAATGTTTTGGAAGGCACTCTAGTTTACCTCATATTAGCAAAGAATAACGACATTTAAGCGTTGTTTCTCTCTGCCACCTCAACGTCTGTGCTGCTCGCTTCTCCTCATAGGTCCACGCTTGTGCATTTGTTCAAGCGTGAACAAATTTAATTTTCATTATATAACGAACATACTATAGCGCAAATACATAAATAAATGACATATCTAACTGATATTTTGTCCTATTCTTTGTTGAATTCATACCCATGAAGCTAATTTGCAAATAAAAATAGGGACAATTTAGAGGGGTGATATTATTGAAGCAAAGAGTATCACTACATCCACTTTTAAAAACTTTGCAAAAATTTCCAATGATTGGAGTCTTCATAAAGTTTTTGCTGGTGAAATCATTGCAGTAAAAATAATTGCAGTCAGTGAATACAAAGGCATCTGAAGCCACCGCAGACACTTGCGACGCACTCCCTAGCTCCTCTTATCACCTCACCGAGCAGATTCATAACACCTGAATATACAGAGTGTGTAAGTTCTGAAAAAAACAAAAAAAACAAATTTGAGATGGCACCGCATAGTCATTATCCTCCATGCTCCAAATATAGGTCCTAATAATAATGCACAGCTAGTTTGTTCCCCCAACTGTATTCAAGCATCATGTTACTATTTTCTAATTTGTGCGAGGGATATCACTGATGTGATAATCTCTGCAAGGTGTGAAGAAATACCTGGAAATAAAAGCCTATAAATAAAGTTTCAGTAACACTTGCGTATAATGCTAGTTGACTGTGGTAAATTAAGAATGGGGTTTTATGGAAATTTCCAAGTTTCCTACTGTATAAACATCTACATTTCAGAGTCAAAACTTTTTCAAGATATAAATTTCAAGCGTCTCACTCACAATTTGAGTTTGAGATGGGGGCACAAACATGAGGGTGCAGACTTGCCATCACCCAATTTATCACTTTAGGATACATTGTCAACAAACCAGTGGAAACATTTAAATTCCTGGCCAACAATTTTAAGAAGGTTTGATTTATGTAATGCCAGGAAAAAAATTTTCCATTGATCACTCAGAAGCGTAAATGTAGCAAAAATCTATGGCTACAAACTGTAAATGAAAATGAATCATTTACATTTACACTCCTTTAATTAAGAATTACGGACCTTAGTGTAAATGAAGAGAAAATGAGCACACTGTTTAAATAAAGAAAAAAAAAAAGACCATAAACAATATAAAACATCTAAAAGACAAATTAATAATGTCAATTAGAGTTACAAGCTATAAAAGAAATAGGTATTTAAAAAACACCAGGAGATGAGGAGGATTTAATGTCTGAAGACAGCTGGTTTTATAGCTTTGGTGCTGCCACAGCAAAAGTCTGATCCCCTGTTCACTTCAGCCTCATCTTGGGAACTGCTAGAAACTCCTGACCAGCAGACATTAATGATCATATAGGACGGTTGGGTGTATGAAGCATGTTGCAGAGGCAGTTCTTTTACATGAAATTGCTTTTTGTTAAAGGAAGTATAAAATTTACTGCTATCACACAAGAAGCCAGCGATTATTTTTCAATGAGCTTTTTGTGAGTTCCTGGAAAACTTGAGGGGCTGAAAATATAAACCGTTTACAGAAAAAAAAAAAAAAAAAAAAACATTTTAAAGCAGCCAACCTTGAATAAATGACCAATTTTTATTCAGGTAGCCGTTATCTGAAAAAAAATATTAAAAACTCTAGTGATGAAAATCCATGGTTGAGAAATAAGAAATGAGAAATGCAATGTTCCTGCTGAGATAACCAGGTAAAAAAAAAAGAAAAGAAAAAAAACTTTTCTTTCTCTTTGTGCAAAACAACTCCAGGAAAGTATATTTGATCTGACAGCCCTTCCAGGCTTGTTCTCTTCTGAAACCTTTTTAAATTCTGCTGATAAAGCCCCCACTTACCTGCAGGTGTTGGACAGTGAACACGACGGGCTCAGAAAGGTACACCTTATTGCTCTCCTTGTTAATCGACGCTGTGATGACCGGGGAGTTCACGATAACGGAGTAATTTGGATAGACCGCCTCGCTGTTCAGTCTGACGCTGGCGTTCTCCGTCGGCAGGTAGGAACCTAAGTTCCTGTACAGCACAAAAGCCATCCTGATCTCACCTGTGAGAAAAGAGATGGACATGATGCTCTCAATAAATGTAAATAAAAAAATCAAAACAAAACACTGAATTGGATTATTAAGTGGCATTTCTTTTATTATTATTATTATTTGATGGGCATAGATAGTGCAATGGTGTACACATTACCACTGTAGAATTTCAAGGATGTAAAAAATGTTTTAAAAAAGAGCAAAAACGCACAAGTGGACATAAGATAATTCTCACCATCTGCCTTATATGCTAAATTAACCATGACATGCTGTTTTACAGGGGGTTATTTATTAGTGCTGTGAAAAATATTGCCCAGTATATTTCCTGTTTATGTCTCTGTTGACGGTTTCAGTCCTCAAATTTTGCTATCAAATAAATATAATCACACTAGGTTGATGTAGATAATTCTTTTTCCCTTCACAAATGAAGATAGAGAACCAAGCATGCCATTTTAAACACTTATGGTAAAGAGTGAATGTGTTTATAAAAGATACCAATGTTATTCAGTTAAGCAGAAGCTGAGAAGGCCCTAGCAAGTATTAGCGAAAGACAGTCCATGAAACTTGTCTTCTACCATTTCTGCCGTGCTGTTTCAGAGTGCTGGCTGACAGCTGGATGGCGTTTCCATGTTGCTCTGACTGAGGAAACGTCAGATCCGCAAGGTTTCCGTCTGTGCTGAGCCTGGCTACCTCCAGCTCTGAAAAAAAGAGAAGAAGAAAAAAAAAAGAAAACATACACCGTAATGTCAAATCATTGCTTTACACATGACATCATCTTTGCTTTGCAGACTCTTGAAGCAAGCATGTTTTCTCACAAAGTGCTTCAAAGTAGAACATAGGCTTGAATCCTCGAGGAGTTCCCAACTTTTTCTAAAGAGCTGAATAAAAAAAATAATAAATAAATTGCTGACGTACTTTAAAGAGAAATAATGAGAAATTTTTGTACTTCAAACTGAAGCTATGTCTCCAAGCAACTGGTCTGACACATTGAGGTAGATTACCCAGCTTCTCTTGTATTGTCGGCATCTAATTTCACAATTCTAGTTCGTTAGCACATTCCTGATTACAACCGTGTAAAGTGTTAGATAAAGTTTCTAATTAAGGACTAATTATACCTTTGGTGTATTGCTATCTTGTGCTTCTGAGTGATTTGGTGATTTAGCCTGCTGCTTTTTGTGGTGAAAACAGCTCCCTCAGATCGAGTAAACAACATGGCGACAAGTCAGATAAAAAACAAGAGCGCCTGGATGAGAAGCTAAAAACGGGTAAGAAGTGCTTGGGGGAGGTTGGAAATAAAAAAAAAAGAGGAGAGAGCAGTCAGAGAAGCAGAATGGATGAGATGGGAAATGAGAGGATGCGTTGAAAGGAGAGGACTGGAGTGGAGACAGATGGAAAAAGACTATAATGTTTTGCTGAGTTTAATAGATGGGGCTCAGAGGAAAGAGATACCGAGGTGCAGAGGAGAGAAAATGGAGGCAGACATAAATACAGACAGTGATGCTCAGAGAAAGAAAGACACACAGGTGATGTGATGTGTCTGTAACTTTCACCGAACCAAACCACCTACAATAAGGTGCCATGCAAAAGTATTCCTGAATGTATTTTTTTGTGATTTTATGTGACAAATCAACATAAAACATTGAAAAATTGTAAAGTGGAAGGAAAAAAGGTGCATAGTCTTCTATTCTTCACACATGAACATACAATTCTGTGAAATAACTTGGGAACTGAGAATATTTGGAAGAACATAGTCTGGGTTGATTAAAGCCAAATATACTTTTGTGGCTAAAACAGACAAACAAAAAATCCCTAAGCTTGTGATCAAGCTTAGGGATAATAAATGATGGTGGCAGCATCATGAAGATTAAAGAAAAGCTTAAAAAAGATGATTTGAGTTGAGAGGAAGATGCATAAAACTACATTAAGGTTCATTTTTTTAATATGACACCTGTAAAAGATTGCAAAAAAATGTATAATGGTGCAGCAATTCACCTTAAATCAGGACAAAACCACACGGCTACAATAAAAAGCTTTACCCTGACACCCCGAAATAAAAGTCAATGTAACTGATATGAAAAAATATGGACGCATGTGTGTAGTGGCAAGACCTTTATGTTGCTGTTCACAGTCTTATTGAACTATAATGCAAAGACAGTAAGAAGTGCACAGCTAAGAGACATGGACCCCACAGGAATGACAAAACATGGTTCCGCAAATGATTGATTCACAGGCTTAAAGATAAATGGATGCCACACTTTTCAGCTTAGAATTTTATTGGAAAAGAAGAGACTGAAACCATGTACTTTTAAGGTTATGCTTTACATTGTGTTAGCTTGTAATATAAATGTAAAGCAAAGTTGTAATGTGAAAATAAATCCAGGGGTGTGAATACTTTTGCAAGCTATTGTAGGTGCAAACCAACACTCCACATGCACTATTCCCCACGCCCAAACCGATCGGCGGGGTATCGAAACATGCTGGGTCTAATCTAATTAAAACATCCATGTCATGACAATCCTCCTCCTTAGAAACACACTTGTTCATTATCGTTATCACACACACGGGCTGTTACCGCTGTGTTATCCCCTCAAAATCACTGTTTTGCTTCTAATAATAACGCTATTTATCTGTCTGCCTTGCACCGTGCCTCAGTCACAATCTCACACAATAATATCACTTACAGTTGTTGCAGTAGAATCTCTAAATTGCGTCAAATAATTTATTCTTGTCACTCACTCTCATCTAAAAGGCTTGTTAGGAAAAGAAAAGAGGATGGGGAATGTGGCGGGGGATGATCTTAAAAAGTGTAAGGGAAGACGGAGGCACAAGTGAGGAAGGAGGAAGGGAGGTGCAAAAATGACAGGCGGTTTGGGGCTGATTATGAATAGAGGGGGAGAGATAATCATGGAGGATCTTCCCACTGGATTAGCTGGAAGGGAAGATTAACAACACACAAAAAAAGAAGAATGTGGAGATGATTTTTACCCTCCCCGCAGCCCAACAAAAAAAGGCATATTCTTGTTTGAAGTTCATGCAGTAGCCTACATTTTGATGAGTATTTATATAACAATATTTATGCGGCGCATTTGGGGAAAAAATAATTGGCAGAGATGGGTTGCAGGAATTATATAAGTTAAAACTAGGTATGAAAGTAAACTGCTGGACAGAGTTGCTGCACTTAAAAGTACAGCTGGATTTTTAGCATAAAAGCACCAGTTTTATGGTGTCAGAAGAATACATTTCTATGGCAGGCTACATATGGCACTCTGCGTTATCGCTGGCATTTCATAAAAAATGTTTTAAAACTAAAGAAATAGAAATGTTTTATTCCCAAAATATGTAAAGTGTCGTACCCTGAATGTAGCTTTCCGTTAAGTGATATTTATTCTATGTCCTAAAAAATTCATATGGTTAATCAAAGATTGTTTGTCAAAAGTCCCATGGCAATTTAACAGCCACAAACTGTATAAATAAGCATCTGCTTATGTCTATATCACCGCTCAATAGCAATGTGGCAAACCTTTAAAGGTTCATTATATGTGTTCACATAAATCTCAGAGTTTTCAGATTGGAGTTGCTTGATGACACTTCTTGGACTAGAGGCCAGCTGCATGCAGCCTCCTTAGGCCAACTAATCTGGATTTATACAAAATGAAGATGCCAAGAGAGTTATCTACTGCAGGTAAGATATTAACAGTCAATAACATTTTCACAGAACCTTACTTCAAAATGTCCAGACTATTCCTTAAACACTATCAAGAATTTGACAAAGTCACATAGTAAAGGACAAACTTTGTGGAATCTTATCTGTCTGAACAGTCTGTCTTCGACTGCAGTAATGTAATCACCACGCTGTGTGATTTAAATAGCTGTAATATCATTGCTTACTGATGTAAAAGTGAGCCAGAAAAAAAGGCCTCAGAGCATCATTTGACATTCAACTGCCACCATCACCCTCAAGCATGCACTCATCCAGTCTTCTTCTTCTCTTATCTTCATTTTCCTCTCTTCTCCTGCTCCTCCTTCGTAGCTTTTCATCTGTGACTGAGTAGCGCATAAGCACTCTGAATTCTAGTAATAGGGGATGATGTGAAGGAAGTTTTTAAAAATATCAAATCACATTGGAAGTAAATATGAGGATAACTAGGGGGGGATCTAAGTGGGTGCGACTTGCTGGTCTGGGTTCAGATGAAATGAACACTCACAGATATATCGTCTCCTAAAGGCATGAAAAACAAAGAGGAAGCAAAACTCTGTTGTGCCGCAGCCCAGTAATGACATGATCAGGCGAGAAAAGAGATTAGGGAAGAAGAAGAAGAACAGAAAAAAAGGAAAGTGGTGTGCACAATGCCTTAATAACAAGCTTTGTTCTCCTTTGTCAATTCCGCCTACAAGCAGAGGGCAGAAAATATGGAAATAAATAAATAAAAATGATTGTCTCCAGCAAACTAAGCATGCCAGCCTCAAGGCCAATATTTTTCCTTCATTTTGTTAGATAAGTATCTCAGTGGGTTTGACCCTTTAAAACATCTTGATACTGACCTCCATCTTGACAGCTTTGCATATTTACTCCTCATAATAAAGCAAAGCATGGAAACCTTTAAAGAGGCAATGAAAAGCGTTTTGGATTTTTTTTTTCCCTCTCCCTCAGCTTGCTGCATGACTTGTTGTGCATGTAAACAGGTCTACTGAATCACAAAGCTTGGGACCCAAAAGGGAGGGGAGTTACTATCTCTTTTTATTCACATACCTTCGACATTATGTTTTACATCTTATGGCACAACAGCTAAAATTTAATCCAGTCCATGAGGAATTTATTTGACAGACCAAAACGAAGAAGAAGCGCAAGGTGCAAAACCTCCATAAATCTCAGCTTCTCCTCTGTTTTTATGTCTCATAAAGCTTTCTCTATCTCTGCCTGTTAGATTACTAATTAAATAAATCTGTGAACGCAGTTGGCTGAATGTATTAAGGCGTATCACAGCAAAAGGTTTGCATACAAATACATGCCACACCATTTACATTTTATTCGTAAATAATTATTGAATAGCAATCATTTTCTTTCTACTGTACAATTATGTACCAGTGTATAATATCCATGGCAAACTCCAAGCAAAACACGTTAAAGTTTGTGATTATATTTTAACAAAACGGGAAAAACTTCACTACCTTTGCAGGACATTGTAAATCATTATGAATCAACTATGGATGATGCCTTTAAAACAGCCAGTTTAGCATGAATGCCTGAAAGAAATTACTATATGCCTTGCAATCAATCAGCAGATCAATAAGGGCAGACTGGGCCGCTAAGACTTTGAGGAGACTGCTAAAAACAGCATTTCACAAAGATGACCTGCAATAATGCACAGGATGTAGATTTTTTTAAAGAAAAGCATTTGTCAATTTTTGCTGACTTCTGAAACAGTAACCAAATGCCTGAAAATACCTTCATTTATTACAAAGGGGCTTACAATACAGATGTGATAAATGAGGAATTAAAACGTAAAATTTTCAAATTCATTTCTATGAGAAACACATTCAAACTTCCGACTTTCAAGGGTCATGTTAGAGTGTTCTGGTTGCATTAATTAACAATTAACGGTAAGATTGAAAGTTGCAGCATCAGATTTGCTGAAACAATTTTATTTACCGAGTACTGAATTTGTTTACTGCACATTGTCGCATACCTGTTTATGTTAATGTGCTGTAATTAACAATAGAAATATCAATGCCTGCAATTTTAAATCAACTAAATTCGCAAGCTATGTCCATGTGAAACAAACTATTTAATTTCACAGAACCGAGAGGAGCAATAATTTGACTATAAAACTCCTCTTTCACAAGCCTCGGCTTTCCACTTTAGCAGCCGTGGAAAATCTGCTGAAGCACAGCAGAGAGACCACCTAAAACTGCACACATGTTCTGTTTTGTATATTTATTGACTACCTGTCATGCTGTGTTATCACTGACAGCTTCATGGGGTTCTGTTTGTTTTGTTTTGCTCTGCCCCCTGCAGAATATGAACTAATTAATCATGTTATTAGAGCATTATATTTTACCCCTTTTGTTTTTGTGTACCATGCAGCTTAGCCCTGTGTGAATATTTGTCTTCTGTTTCCCAACCAGACCCGCCACGGAACAACAGTATCATCTTTCCCAGCTTTCACTTAGAGAAATTGAATTACAAAATTCAAAATAAAAACGCTACAGTCTATTAAATTCTGAGTTTCTCTTTTAATTTAAGACTGTCTAGGGTTTTACATTAATTTTTGAAATGTAATTAAGATGGATGAAAAATCCATATCAAGCCAGAGAATAAACCAAGATGTGGATATGACACCTGTCAATGTTGCTTCCCGCTATGTTGCTATGATAATCCTTTTTTTCCATAATATTTGAAAGAAATGTCGTCTTATTACTTTTAAAGACCAGGAGGATATTCACAAAATGTTTGAAAGCAGTGGTCCAATGGGGGCTTGTTGAATTGCACGAATATGCCAAAATAATGAAATTAACTTTAACTATTTAAAGATTGTCCTTTTCTCTCTTAAACTGATATGCAATTTAGAAGAGAAGCAACATATGAAGAGAAACATTGATATTTTTTATGAATGCTAAAAAAAAAATACATATAATTTTATGTATTTTAACAGAGAAGTAAAACATAAGCAAATAGAGTGTTGAGATAAAAACATAAAAATGACAAAGCAGGCCATCTGTGTGAAGTTTGAATTTCAAAATTCTGAGTGAGTCAGCTTTCTTTAAGAACTAAACTTTTCACCAAGACTTCAAAGACATGAATGCTGTGACCCAATTATTCAGTGACCTAATAATAATAACAACTAATTACATGCTATACTGTGCAGACACCCTGTCTGTGATTATGTAGGTTCACCCACCTCAGCATATCAAATGATTAAGGTGATGAAAATAACCTTATTTTCATAAGGTTATTGTTATGCTACTGTTTGGTTGAGCTACCAAACAGTAGCCCTAGTGTTGGTTATTTCAGCTGATTGCTATCTGACCACATGGAGCAAAGGGTTTCAGACTCCGGTCCCCAAAGGCCGGTGTCCTGCAACTTTTAGATATCTCTTTGCTTCAGCTCACCTGGCTCCAATATAAGTTCATTAGCAGAGCTCTGTGGTCCTTGACTCCATGCTGGTGTGGCAGTTTAGCCATTTAATTCAAGTGTGTAGTCCAAGGAACACGTCTAAAAGTTTCAGGATTCTGGATTCACTGACAGAAACTCGGAGCCTCAAACTTTCATCCCCAGAAGGTCCGTTGTTAGGATCAAATGAAAACCAGCTTTGATGGCAAACATTATAAAATTTCCTCCAGTTCATATCATTAGTTTAGGATGAAATTACTATTAAAATTACATTTTGTAAAAGTTTTTAGTTATTCCCCAAACACACTGTCTCAGATGATTTACTGTGGTTACAAGATAAAATCAAAGTAAAAAGTAGCTACTGCAAAAACTCGCCTGGTGTTACACTTTTCTCCATTTTGAACTTTGTGACCAAACAACTTCATGGATATAACCTACTTCCATTTGTGACCTTGTGAACTCGGACTTGTCAGACAGTTTTAACATCTTTTAGCAAAACTGTGATGATATTGATTGAAAATTGATAAATGGTGCAAACCGTTTTGCTTCAAGGATGACCTTCCAAATAGTTGAGATCTGTAGGTCTAGCTGTAAAGGGTTTTGTTGAAAAGGAACCGTAAAATGTACTTACGGATGTAGTCGGTGGATTCCTGCACTGTGTCAGTCTTCAGGAGGTTGTCGGCCAACATGAAAGCACCCGTTTCCACGGTGTCGAGGAGTAGAGTGGCTGAGTGCAGCTGCTCGCTGGTGGGCAGCTCTTTCCACGCTGCCTGAGCTCTTGGATGCAACAAATTATTTACCGTCTCAACCATCGCCTGGGGGAGCAATAAAGACACAGAGGTCACTTAGCTGAAGCCAGTGCTGACGCTTTCACCATTTCAGTCAGTCTTGCGGCACGTAAAAATAAATGCAAGTATGACTATGGCACAAGCAGCACTGCTACACCCCAAACTATTGAAGCCAGGAGTTTTGAGAATGCAGAAGCTTTACATTTATCATGTTGATAAATTACAGCAGTCAGGACGACACGATGGCAGCAATGCAAATATGGCATAGCCATGCAGATATGAATAAAAAAAAAAGGGAAAACTAAAATGTTGTATGAAAAGCACATTTTTAGTACCCACGCTCCTTTTTTGTTTTTTTTTTATGAGAATAATCACAGATGTTTTGAAAATCAAGCTTGTTAGTTGATTGCAATCACTATGTGTTGACACCCTAAAACTCCTTTTTCTTCTTTTAAACAACAGTCCTATCCACCACTTGGAACAATTATACTGTGGGTGTCAGAAAGAAATTGGAGTTGTTTTTTTTTTGTTTGTTTGTTTGTTTTTTGGTTCACATCCAGCGGCGTGAAGCAGTTTTGAATCCAAAGATATTATAGAAGACCGAGAAGAGGTTTTATGCCAAACATGAAATGTTCTCCGCCGTATAATACCTGCTGTGTTTTATCTTTAGCTCACATTTCCTTATAGTCTCAAGAAGTCAGCTCTTGCTTCTGTTGCATAAACACCACAACACGCTCCTACACACGCATGCACACACGTATACCCACATCTCAGGAAGGCCCAGGGAGAGATAAAGAGACAGAGAGAAAGGAGAAGTGGTGCAAAGGTGGGGTGGGAAAAGCCATGGGAGAGCGATAAAACAGTCCAGTGAGTCCATGGTGACAGGCGTCCACTGGGAGCAGGAGAGGCGGAGAAGCAAATACAGGTGCTATCAAACACACACATCTCACACTCCCCTTTGTCTCCTTATTTTCTCTTGATCTGTAAACCAGTCCTCGTGCAGACACACAGCTCATCTTTAACTCAGTTTTCAGAGGCAGGGCAGTGAGAAAGCGGGAAACGTAACACAGGTGCTATTATAGAAGCTAAAAGCATCTCCGGTAGGGAATTGACAAGGGCAAAGAAATGGATTGTGAAATATCTTTCTTTTCTTCTTTTTTTTTTGCCGTTCGCACATTCTGCGCTCGACTTCCTCCTGATCCCTGTCTGTCAGTACATAGTGGAAATGAAAAACAAGAAAATTAGCTGCAGCAAGTGTTGTGTTTTTTGTATTAATACTTGCAAAAGTGCTAAGATATTTTAAACTTTTTCCAGTTTTGGTCATGTCACAACCCATTGTATGTGATAGACCTTTGGAAAGCAGTGTACTCTGTGAAGTAAAAAGAAAGTTGTTTTTTTTATTATTATTTTCAGCTTACTACAGCCTTGCTCATTAAGAGTCTGAAATATTGGCTCACACTTCTGTGTAAAAGAGCAAAAAACTGTGACTATATGGAGAGCATCTACAGACTGTAACTTTCTTGTCACAGACTGACAATTGGATTTAGGTCAGAACTTCTATTGGGCCATTCTGACACATTAATTTCATTTGAGCCAAACCACTGCAGGGAACGTTGGGTCAAGATTAAGTGTTTTCTACCATATGTAGGTTGGAAACGTTCAATGTTAGGCTTGTCTGACCTAAGCATCTTCCTTCACTTGTTGTTATGTCACTTATATGGTTTGTGGCAAAGAGCACAAAAAGTTGCGTTTTTCTTGCTAGTGTTCTAAAACGGTTAGATTTTAGATTTGTTGAGTGCAAAGGTAGCAGTTGTCTCCCACATCAGCGGTTGTTCTATGCAGTTCCTCCAGAGTTAATATACACCTCTTGAATGCTTCTTTGTTTTATATTTGTCTTGTGAGCTCAGGTAGGTGGCCAAATTTTGGTAGGTTGCCAGTTGAAGTATTTTCTTTACATCTTCAGAGAACAGAGTGAACAGAGCTCAGGGAGATTTTCAAAATATGTGAAAATTATAATTTAACCCTGATTTATTTCTGACCTGTCTGCTATCTTTGTTGGTCTTCACTTTGATCACCTTCACAGAATAATTGTACTCATACTACAGAATAATTGTACTCACACTGAGATAAAAATACACACAAGTGATTTCTATGGAAAATTGCTTGCTCCAGTTTTGTGGCTGGGGTATCACACTCATTTATTTTGTAAACCATAGTTGTGTGCTATCTTGTGTAGTTCCAACCCAAAAATGCCGCAAAAATACAATGAAGTTTTTACTGCAACAAACAGATAAGAGACTAAACATGATAAATGAGAGCTAATTCTGTTCAAGAAATTATCCTGGTTTTTGTTTTTTTTATGGGGGGAGTGTTGTGGGGGTTATACCTACACATAAATACCGTAAAGCACAGACACACATAGACAAACACTGCTCCCTACAAGCTAATATGATAATATTATGTCCTCTTTTAGCGCTAGCAGCTAATTACCAGGGATGCATATCGGATGAGTTTGGGAGAGCTACATGTAAACAAAAACTAATTAATCCACTTCTTCAGCAAACAGCGAGAAAAAAGCAGCAGTGGATGTTCAGCACACTTGTGCAAACTTGTTTCGATCAACATCCTGTCAACAAAGTGACAGACGGCTGCAGGCTTTCAAGCCCTTTAAAGAAAGTTTTGACATTATTGCAGCTACAGCTGTTTTAGGTTTCGTTCTACCAGTTACTACCAACAACTTCTAATGCTACCATGTCATATCAGTGTTTTGTGTTGGGGTGTCATCATTTTTATTTTGGTGTTTTATTGTGTGTCATTTGTTTTATATCCTGATGTTATTTTGAAATGATTTCCATTTCTCAATACATTCTGTCTACATTTGCCTCCTATGACTATGACAGGTTTGAATCATTGTTTGAATTTACAACCTGCTGTAACATATATAGTATGTATTCTGCATTGTTTTCCCTGTCAGAGTCTCATCAGTGTTATCATCTTATTGGTGTTCTAAGAATTGTTTCCCATTTCCTGCAGCCTGGGATTTTTAAAATGGTCATTTCCTGCACCTGGAACACGTTTGTTTAAGTGCAATTTCTTTAACGAGAAATCAAAGTTTGTTTATTTGCTCTTCACCAGCCTGCATCCAGCCTGATGATATTTTTTTTTAAATGCTACATTGCAGGAATGATGATAAATTCCTACTTTTACTCATTGTAAAAGTAGTTTTACAGTTAGAACTAAAAAAAATATACAGTGGTCTCACAAACTTAGAGCTGAAGGTGAGTGAATTCTAAATGTACTTTCTCAAAATAATGAATCAAATTGAATTATTTTATTTTTATTTTCAAGTCCAATGTTCTATAAAGATATCGATTACCAAGAGGAACTGTCCTT
Source organism: Poeciliopsis gracilis (assembly GCA_911649635.1). NCBI lineage: Eukaryota > Metazoa > Chordata > Actinopteri > Cyprinodontiformes > Poeciliidae > Poeciliopsis > Poeciliopsis gracilis. The sequence goes on from CAJVRI010000128.1 coordinate 1,633,800, forward strand.
ATTATTTTTTGGCCCCATGTGTTTTTAGCTTATCTTACAACTTATTTTCTTCAACAAAACCTTCACAGCTTATGAGAACTGTTTGTGCTTATTCTCAGGTAATGTCAATGCAAACAATTGCTCAAAAAAACAATTCACATGTTTTTTGTTTTTTCATTGATTTTACAATAAATATTACATCAGATTTTGCTTTGATGCACTATCAAAGCAAAATCTGTGCCGACCTGAGTTTTTTTGCCTCAAACTTGTGGCAGAATCTAATGCCACAGGTTTTGTGACATTAGATTTGATGTTGGGGGACATAATTGCTTTCAGCTTTACATCGTATAGCGATTTGCGTCTAATGATTACTCTTCATCTATATTTGTACAACTGTTACACAGGAGCCATTTTGACTAGTAATGTGTAGGTATACAAGGGCAAAGTTCACACAAATTTTACAATCTTGTTGTTTAATACAAAGTATAAAGTGCATTGTTCTGTGATGATTTACATATACTCTTCACTGTTTCCACAAATACCAAAAAAGGCACAGCAGGCAAAGATCGTAGACATTAATGCCTATGTCTCAAGTATGTATAAAATTCAAGTTGGAGCTGGAAAAAATAATTTATGTAAAAAAAATTCTTATATTTTTAGTGAGTTTATATAAATGAGACTTGAAAAAAGTGTTTTCAACTCTTCTTTTTGTTACAGCCCTGGGCCTCAAGGCGGGCTGGAGGCGCTGCTTTTGTCTGTCTTTGTGCTCCTCCCCTTGCAGGTGTTACCGACACATTGATTTGGAGCGCAGAGTATTTGAACCTGGCTGTCTCCACCTTCTGGGTCGCCTTTGGCGTCCACTCTGCCTCATGACGCTTGTGGTGCTGCTCCCCTCCTTTTGCACATTTGAGTTTGTCTTTGTTTTTCCACGTCAGCACTTCCATATGGACTCATACACTACATATAAGCATTTGCATTACACCACTGATACTGACATCCACAATCCATTGTTGTTTTTGTTAATAAATATTCCTTTTATGCACTTTAACCACTGCACGGTCTCCCGTTTTTGTTATGACCTTGAGCCAGTCATAATATTTTAAACATGCAAAAGTTGGAATGATTTACAAGATCAGACTTGTTTTATGAGACTTATTCCAGAGCAACACTCCTTGAGATTCTCCTGCAACTTCTAGCAACTTGTGGAACCCTGCAGAACACTTTCAAGCTTGTCCCTGTTTCTTCCCTGGGGCTACGCTTGAGTTGTACATATTTAATTTCTTTCATCCATGCTAATCTTGTTTTAGTTGATTTGGTTGCTTTAAATTTTAATTACAGTCATTATTCTTAACTGCTTTTAGCATTTAACATTCATGTCTTTTCCATATCTTTCTCATGACTGTTGTTTGAGTTACTGCCCATACTGTCACACTGCTGTCTGGAGTTCAAATCAAAGCTGTGTGTCTTGCGCTGAATGGGACGGCATGCATGTTCCTGTGGTAATTTGTGTGGGTCTGTGTGTGCAACTGGGGGTGTGCACTGCGGGCTAAGGGGAAGCATTGTTGTGCATCATTCTGCTCCACTTACTGTTCAGTAGCTGCCCAGGCAAAGGAAACAGATCGAGGGGAAGACGTTCTTTACTGTGGTCATGGCGGATATGAGAGCTTTGGTGATGCGTTTCATTCTCCATTACTCATGCTGCTGGCGTTTAATGCTCACAAATGCTCACGATGATGAGTTAGTGATAACCAAGCTTCTTCACTCTTATTAAACTCATCTTTGCTTCTTACTGAATTCACACTTTTAATTTCATCAATGTTTGTTGCCACTGAAACTTGATTCACAGATTACATCTGTAGAAGCAGAGAGTTTGGTAAGGCAGAACAAAGGGATGCCATTTCCTTTAATGGCTAGACATCTTAGTATTAGAAAGAGGCACAGAATGAATACATGTGTGGGGTTGTGTCGGGAGTGTGTCTAGGAGCTCTGGTGCCATCGGTGACATTTCTATCGTGCACAAGTAGGAAGACTTGGGGGCTGAAAGAGACAGAGGGTTTTTTAAGGGGTTCTTCAAAGAGGGGAAGAACTCTCTGCAGAGACAGATAAGGGGCGCCAGTTAGGAAGTGTGTGTTTCTTAGTGAGACCACAAAATTCAAGAAAGCTGCGCACATTTGTGAGCACATACACACAGCCTCATGACAGTAAATGGGGCAGAAGTGAAATGCTTTGAGGCGTAGGGGTAATCCAGCGTAAACAGCAGCGGCAAGGCAGATTAGAACTGGGCTGGTTGACTACTTCCAACCACCCAAGGTGAACTTGGACACACAAGCACATGTACAGTATGCTGTACTGTGTAAAAGCCCAGAGCTGGGATGTTAAAAATATGCAGAGGCAACACGAGAGGAAAGATAATTTTTTAAGTTGCCTGGTTGAGATGGGACAAAGTGTGAAAATGTTTTCATGAGAGTGTTCATCTGCTATTAGCTGTAGGGAGTAAAAAAAATTTTTTTTTGCCTATTCATCAAAGTAAAATGTGTCTTGCAAAACGCAATCCAGTTGAAAACTCAAGGCTTCATCAAGCGACATTGCTCTAAGCTGTTATTATGCACCTTGGATGTGTCAGGGACATAAGTTCACATTCTGTGGTAACTTGTTTGAAACGCCTAATTTGAAGTAAGAGGGAAAGTATTTCTTGAGATTTCTGGCTGTTTTGATGGAGATGACTTTATAAACATGAATGAGAGGAATCTGGCTGTGGACACTGCTCCTGCAAAGCTTTGGTGGTGTGCTGAAACAGCTCGGCTTTATTCCAAAAATACGTAACCACTGATACTAGAATGGCATCACCTTCACCTTTATAAAAAACAATTTATAGTAAATTAGCTGGTACTTTTACAAGGTTTTTAATGCTACTGGAAGACCACATAAAAATAAAAAGATATATACATGGTAGAAATCAGATTTTCATGTCCTTTCTAAAATATAGAGGGTCTTTTTTGTCTTTCCTGTTTTAGGCCAGGTAGGATTATGAAGCTCTTTGCAAATGTCAAAGTAATGAGAGGATTTCCTTCCATATGAGAAATTTTTTTATTGCTTTCTTTAAAAAAAATTTAGTAGAATTGTCTTTGAACATTTTGACAATTGTTTGCTGGACATTTCCTGCTTCTTGTGACCAAACTGCTGTAACTGAGTCAGGTTCAATAAGTTGCCCAAATATTTTCAGATGCTTGCTTTTTTTATGTGATGCCATGGCTGCTATAGTCAAACACTTAAACTTTAGTTTGATTGCGCATCAGGTCATGCCTCTGTCATAAAGGTCTTAGTCCATGATTGTACCTGCAAACTGGAATCTAATGTTACTTTTGTAGAATTCTCTATCATCTCCAGTTCAAAATCTAATTCACCTAAAGTGTTCAAAACTGAACCAAATAATTCAACACGTCAATTAGATTGTTTAAAACGGTTTGGGAAAATGAATAAAAAAAAAAATATTTTTGTATTAAGGCCACCTGAGAGTGAGACAAACAAGATGATTTTGGAAACTTTTTAAAAGCAAAACAAAACAAGGATTTTTAGTTTTTCTGAAAATTTTGTTGAAATTTTGTCTCAACTTGTGAGCTGGATGCTTTATTTTACTTCTACAAATCCAACATCATCAAGCTTTAACGTCCCCTCCATAACCTAATAATGTTTTTGTGCTACTTCTCTTTTTTGCTGTTTTCTCTCACTTCAGATTTGTCCTCTATTATTTCTCTTGCCCCTCTTCTACCTGGTTGGCTACTTACTTCTTTTAGCGCATCCTAAAGCATTAGAGCCTCTCCACACCACCAACTTCATCATGGGTAAATTGGCAATTTGGTATACATGAAACGAGTCCCCAGTTACCCAAAACCAAATGACCGAGGAGGGGTAGATGAAGTGTAAGAAGTGGAGAGAAACAGACACAGAGAGAGGCAGGGGAGGGAATTCAATTATTTTTTTGTCTCTATTAAGAATGTAGACCTCCTGCACACTCTCCTCACTTGGCAATTAGTGCCACGGATAATTAACGAGGAGAGGGCAGTGCCACACCACATCCCTAATCATGCACATTTCTATCTGGCAGAGTAAAGAGCCTGTTGGTATAATTTTGTTTCACATAACCAAGGCTAATCATATAATCGATCACTCACAGGCCTCCTCTTGCTGCACCTGAGGCATGTGCTCTAGCATTTGGATTCAGAGTTGTGCGCATGCTGTCTTTTCCCCCTGAAATGCAGCCTTATTTGGCTTAAGGAGACGCATTACAAATGCCTGACTGTTGCGATGTGACAGCGAAAGATTATTGTTGAAAATATATTTAAATATTTGTGGTATGCGTGTGAATGCGTGTGTGTCAGCTTGCATATACTCCTAAGCCATGTTCTCTGATGTGACATTGCTGACTGGTGCTGACGTTAAGACTTTTCAGGGGAGTATGGAGGAAAAAAGCCTGCATCAGGAGAAAAAAGAGCAACCCCATCTACCATGTGTTTGCTTGTGTGTGGGTGTGTGTGTGTGTGCGTGTGTCGGTGGGTGAAGACAGAAAAAATTCTCTATCTACAGGCCATGCATGTGGATGTTGGGGTCCTTTGATCCGCTGAATAGTGATTATGTCTTTTTTTTTTTTTTTTAGTTGACCAGATACATTTTTGAGACATGTTAGGTTTTCTGTTAGCCCAGGGCATCGACACAAACAAACAACGATGCAAGAACACCAACAAGGACAAAGTGTAATTAATTCAGAGCCACAAAAACGGGAAGGTATTATTTTTAACACACCGAGGCCGTGATCAAGCCGCACGCAACAGGGTATCCATCATGTGCCGCTGTTTCTCAATGTGTGCTACACACACGGCATTTCAAGAAATGGAGATGGATAGCCAGTTATTTGCTTCCAGACAAGCCTGTGTGCATTTCTGCTGAGATAAATGCAACCAAGATGAACTATTACTGATATTGATCATGCCCTCTTATCGGTGATATATTATAAAATTAAAAACCAGGGAATAATAAACCCAATGGAGAAACAGTCTGATACAGAGATGCTGATGAAAAGTGGAGATCAAGACCAGAACAAACCTATTGTCCTTAAAGGGTTGTATTGCTACATCACAAGAGGATCATGCACTGAGCTTGTGACTAGAGTCGGGTCACTTTCAGCTGGAAAAGGCCAACTCGGTAACCAACTCATGAGAAACGTACCTTTGCTATGTGCCACTAAGTCAAAACAACATCATTCCTTAAGGATGAGGGCTTACGTTTATTTTTGGTATCAATGTTTTTTAAAAATTTAGTTAGAGGAGTTGAGATGTCATTTTATGGGTTAAATGCACAGAAACTACTATTGACATGTTCCTGTGCTAATCTCTAACACTGACACTATCAATAACTGTCATAATTTTCTTTTTTGTTTTAAAAGCACTGTTTTACACTGAAAGCACTCTTACTAACACAATGTGACATCTAATATACTGCTAATACAAATAATTATTGACCACTTAGGTCATTAGGGCTAGACAGAAAAATATTTTACTTTCTATTTAACCATAAATATTCATATTTAGCCATAATTTCTACATTTTACATCAGTTTTTTGAAGGATTATCTTCTATAAACATTCTTCCCTTTTCAGTGGTTGAAATAACTGACTTCTAAAAGGTCTTTTATTCTACTAAAATGTCAAGGTTTTTACTTTAGAAAATCAATTGTTCCTTTTAAAAAGAGCAAAAGAGAATATTTTTGACTCAAAACAAGACAAACTGCCCAAATCCTTTCTTAAAATACAAAAGATAGGCTTATATAAATACAAAAGATAGAAAAGAAATGCTTTTTTTTTTTTTAATTAATGGCATTCATTTCTAATGCCAAATATATTTGACAGTTTTGTGTGTTTCAAGGAAAATCAGAGCTGGAAAGACGTTGATGAACATATCTGAATTTCATACTGAAACAGTATTCAGAACTGGCAAAAAGAAAATTCAGACTGGTGTATCTATAGCAGCTGCAGCACATGATTGCATTTTATGTGTGGTGTTGTCATGTGTGATAATACACACACACAAGCAAATACACACAAGCTTGCATGAAAGATAACATACTGCAAATTAAAAGGGAGTACAAAATAATTTCTCTTCAAAAAATAGTTTGCACGTTCTCCCTGTGCATGCATGGGTTCTCTCCGGGTTCTCTGGCTTCCTCCTACAGTCCAAAAATATGACTGTTGGGTTGATTGGTCTCTCTAAATTTTCCTTAGGTGTGGGTGTATGTGTGCATCATTGTTTGTCCTGTCTGTCTCCCCACCTTTTGCCCGTTGACCGCTGGACTTAGGCACCAGTGCCACATGCAACCCCACAGGCATAACGTGTTGGATAATGGATAAAAAAACAAAAAAACAACCCAAAGACACAAGGGATAATGGTGTTGCAAAGTAATTAACCAAACCAGGAAATGGAAATACCTGTGTGAAAAACCTGCAGGACCTTTCTCTCTTCTGAAGCTGCAAATTCAAACAATTCAGCTGTTAGCAGTGCAGCACCTCTCACCTTTTATACACATATACAAAAGGAAGTACACTAACTTCATTAAGAGTGTGCAAAAAAAAGAACAGAAAAACACTTTGGTAGCCAAATTGTATGTTTCCCAGTCCCCCATCCCTTATTGCCTTTTCTTCTTTTGCTCTAACATATTTATCTTCCTCCTTTTTTTTTCTTAAATATTGACTTGATTTCTGCATCTACTGTCAACTTAATTGATGCCATTAATTACAGAGTCCTTCATGCATGACTGGTCAGTTGCCGAACATTAATAAGGAAGCATCCCAAAGTAATATATCATTCAGTTAGAAACAAAAACAACTTAAAGCATTTTCATTAAAAAAAAAAAAAAAAAAAAAAAAAAAAAAGTTAGGTGTAGGTGACTGGAAAGGGCAAATTTTTAGCTTGACTGGTTTGTCTAGTGTCTGTCACATTCAATATTTAAAAATCTTTTTTGTCTGGTTTGTAAACACAGTAACACATTGTGGTCTGAAATATGAAACATGAAAATCTGAGAGCTTTTTAACAATTTCCACTAGACTTAATCTACTATTCTAGTAAAAAGAAGCAACCAAAAACTAATCCACAATCATAAATGTGAGAAAACTTATCCTTCAAAGCTTTCCCCATCTGACATTTTTAACTGGAAGCCTTATAGGGCACTACTGACAGACTCAATTTATAAAAGTACATGTCAGTAAATTAGAATATTATTGAAATGTTAGTCAATGTCATAATTGAAATAAACAAATGGAACTCATATGTCGTAGTTTCATTACACGTGCGGTGATAAAGTTCAAGCACTTATTGTAAATATTTTGATTATTAGAATTTACATCTAAAGAAAAACCCAAAATGTGGTAATTACATGGTAGCTTTTTGTGTTTTAAGTAAATTTTACTATAGAATCATTATAGTATCTTTCTATAGTGAGTTGACTGTGAAGAGCTACTGCCTCATTCAGAAACAATACATCACTACAAGTCTGTCTTCCTCCAGATTACAGGACCAAATTATATTCATAACAAGACTGAGCAGTTCAGTCCTTTTTCTCCATAGAACTTTAAGACACTTCTTACATGGACTTTGGTTCAGGAGTGTCTTAATAAGGACATTTCAGAGCTGTATCCTGTGTCCTGGGCACATCTCTGTTGTCTCAGAGTGGACACCTTCATAATTTCCTCCACAATCTCTTCAGTGGGCTCAGCTTCACAGTCCTCTCAAGGCTGGAGTATTTTTGTTGCTTTAGCAACATTTTTCCATCAACTCAACTTTCCAGTAATATTCTTGGAAAGAGCACTGATTTGGTCATATTGTCTAGAAATGTTTCTTTGAGGTTGTATCTCCTTATGGATGGTGTCAGTGATCGTGTGCTGGACAACTGTCACCTCCATAAAGTCATGACAATGACATGACTTGCGCAATCATTCTGTCTCAAAAAACCTAAATTTTTATTTGTTTTGGAACTGAATTTGGGGTTTTTCATTAGCTGTACATCATAATTATCAATATTTACAAATAAGAACTTTTCCAACTGAATTACTGAAATAAATTATTTTCTTACAATTTTGTATACTTCTAAAGATGCAACTGAAGTATCTGTTGACAAGGATCAGACTGGTGTATCACTACTGCTTTATTCATTAAAGTATTCATTAAACTATATATTTTTAAAGAGTCAGATTTTTATCAAACAGTTTCTTCAGAGACATTTCCAGATTACTGTGTGAAGCAAACCGTTAGTTAATCAGGAAGTTTTAACCAGCCTATCTGGCTAACTCCACCGCAAAAGAATGACTCAATGTGATTGCTAAAGAAGGACAAAATTTCAATTATCAACTGTCTCTAAATAGCTGCAGCTCAAAGACAGAGGTTCATTAAATGATCTGTATATTCTCTCTCAGGGCTCTGCTGCGTACTTTAAATGTGAATAACTGAAAAACAGCTTTATTAAATGTTGGTCCTGATCTGTAAAGAGAGCGGAAGGACTCTGCCAAACACTAAAAACAGTTATCTGTCTTGTGGTATGTCGAGCAAAACTTCATACAAAGAGCCACACAGTGAAGAGGATGAAACAGAAACACTAAAAGCAGTTATTTATCATGTGGAGCTCTACATTGTTATGCCTGCTACTTCATCAAACTGCACAAAGATGTTTTTTTTTAGACAAAAACAAAAGAACATGCTATTCATCTTTCTGTTAACTCTAAAGGACCCTCCTCCCCTATCTGTTTCCCTTTTCTTACTCCTCCATATTTCTTCTAATTTCCTGTCAGTTTGAGTTGCAGCCCAATAAATGCTGATGCCTGTAGAAAAGTCTATTTTACTCCATCACTCTGTACATGTTCACCTCCTGTGTCTTTAGGCAGTACCTTAGTAAGGCTGCGGGCAGCACTGTCCTTGCCTCCAGGGGTGAGGTTCCTCAGTTGGACATCCAACAGTTCGACGAGCTGGGCCATAGCCCGGACTGTGGATGGCACATCGCCAGGACGCAGAAGCCCTTTGGTCTGCTCTGCCAGCTCCTTGGCCACAATCGCTGCTGTCTCGCCTGAGCGAAGCTGCAAGCCAGGGAAGGACGGCAGAGGGAGGCGATGGGGGGAGGACAAAGTGAAAGTAACAGAGAGATGGATGGCAGTTGAAAAAAAGTAAAAAGTTAGACGAGGTGAGAAGAGAAGGGAAAAGTTCGGCAAAGGAGAAAAAGTTTGTAAGAATGTCAGGTGAAGAATAGCAAGAGAGAGAGGAAGGTTCCAGCAAAATGACAGATGGAGGGAAACAAGTCAGAAGAGGACAGACAGGATGAGGTTGATGTAAATGTGAAAGAATGGAGGTGATGGGTGAAAGGGAGGGAGGAAAAAAATGGAAAGGGTTAGCTTACAATTCACTTCATATATGGTGAAAACGTAAGGCAGGTACAGCAGAGACATTTACATAAAGCATACACACACTGCATTGCAAATTGTTTAGGAAATCACTATACAGGAAAAAAATAAACATTTCCAGTTCTACAACTCCCTGCATATGGCAGATATTCCAACAGTGGTCAGGAGGAACAGAGGGACGGGTGGATTAATTTAGATAATTGGCATAAAAGAGTGTCTGCAGATAATTTTTTTTTTTTTTTAGTTTTGTATCCCCCGTCAGGATCTTTCCATCATTTTAATCCAGAACAGAAAAATATCTAGATCCAGATTTTTACACTGCACATGAACCCTGTATTTGAGCTTCACTGGTACAAAACTAATATGTACCAGTGTATATATATATATATATATATATATATATATATATATATATATATATATATATATATATATATATATATTTAACAAACTGGGAAAATAATTTAACAGCAAAACATTTACAAAGACAAGATAAAACAAAACGGTAGCACTTTATTTGATGGGTTGTGAATAAGACTGTCATGACATTGTCATAAACATGATAAACCATCTGTCATTTTCATGAATATTTATGACCGGTGTCATAAAGTGTCATTTGGTAAATCATGACACTTTCAATACAAAGTTGACATTATTCAAAATCTCTTTGTTATAACAACTTGTCATTAACCAAGAAATCATGATCTGACATAAATTTGTTATAAAAGCATTACTGATTAAACTTTGAAAATTATGAAGCTTTATGTTGTTAAAGCTAAAGTTTAATCCTTGCAATGTAGGAATGTTTTTCATGTGACAGGGAATTAACAAAGCTATTATCTAATTTGTCGCTTCTGATAAAATCTCATTGTGAGTTCATGACCTTCTTAGACATTTCTTGTTCCCTGTAGCAATGTAATCTCTCAGATCTCAAACAAAAGTTAGAGCTAAGGAATGATGAAGCGATACATGGCCCAAATCTTCCCCTGTGGTCTAAGCTTCGGCATGGGCGAGAAATACTGCTTCGGGGTTTTAGTCATAACACAAGCGAATCGCTGAGGGCTGACCGAGCCAGTGGCAGCATTCAGACTTACTTTCTGCATGATGTGGTTGACCCAGGGTGACGTGCAGTTGCTGAGGTCAGGGCCTTGGGGAGCCCAGTAGCCCAAACGGGGCAAGCACACATATGTGGCCACGCCTGTAAGACAAGAAGAGCAAACAGGGTGAGACAACCATGACATTCTCCAGAAGACAGGAAAGCTGCTTGGCATTTTGGGGTTTGCAGTGTTTGGCTGAATCAGTTTGTAAAAGAAGCAACAGGACTTTGCAAGGTATTCATGCTTTATGTGAAAGACCAACACAATCTAATGCAGGATTTTGATGTAAAAGACAAAAAATTATAACTGAAATATGTGCACCTTCAATAGCATTCATCTTTTACTAGTACTGGTACACCTAAATAAAACAAGTGGGAAAAGATGCTTTCAGAAGCCAGCTAATTAAAAGTCCATTTATGGCTGACAAGCAGCCAAGGCATATGCTAACGCTGAAGACGCTGCAAAGCTCCAGCTCAGATGGAGGAATCTGTTACGATAACATCGAGAAGTTTTGTGTTCCACAAAATTTGCCTTTGTGGAAGAGCATTGTGGAAAATCTATTTTACAAAAAAATAAAAAGCCACAAGAAGCCCAATTTACATTTTCCCACAGCCAGTCCTGGGAACATATAATTGTGGAAGAAAATGCTCTGGTCAATGACACCAATTTTATGTGAGGCTAAACACACATGGTGGTAGCATAATGTGGAAATGGTTTTTGTCAGCAAGGACACAGAAGCCGGTCAGACTTGATAAGATGGATGAAGCTACATTAATACATATATTAATGTAGCTCTAGTAGAGGTTGCACAAGACCTGAGACTGGAGCAGATGTTCATCCCAGCAGGATGATGACTCAAACAACAAACCAGAACTGGTGACCATCGGGAAAGGTAACTGATGGTCACTCTACATCTGCTCCGACTGAGCTTCAGTTGTTTCATAAAGAGCAATGGGCCAAAAATTCAGTCTCTATGTGTGCAAAGCAGCTAGAGTCCCCTGGCTGTGATCAACTTTTTATTTGTTCAAAAACATTAAAAACAGTTCCTTCACTTTACACAATACTTTGTGTTGCATAAAATTCCAATAAAAGTTATTAACGTTTGTGATTTTGACAAATCGAGACAATGTTCGATAGCCATGAAAATAAAGACATCGACCCTGAGTCACTCTATTAGAACCCACTTAACTCCAATGCATGTTTTATTAGTTTCTCTAAATGAATGGATGCAATTCTCCTGCCCACACACAATATTCTGCGCTGATCTATTGGCAAAAACATTTAGAAAGGATGAAATGTCTGTCTGTCTGTCTGTCGTGTACAGTCATATTTCTGGCAAGTGGATCTGGAATCCGACGGCCGTTAGCAATCGAGTAAACAGCCATTGCAGTTTCTTAATTGAAAATGTTTTGATATATGTTAATGAGTCATCCCCTACATGATTAAAATTTGGGGATTAATGTGGTTTGTGGATAATAGTACCTGCTGCTGCAAATACAGAACCATATAACTCAGTTTGCAAACATTGTACACACACAGAGTTTTTAACTCAGTGTGTCTTTATGCTCCATCCACCTCACTCACCCAGGGTCCCCACAGGGCACGGCTGCTTGGCTGTCTGGCCTTGCTGCGTCCGGGGCCACGATATGTCTGCAGTCACCCTTGGAGAGCAGAAATCCTGGGGAGGCAGCGCAGGCGGCTGCGGGGCTGCTGGAGGGACTTGCACAGGAGGGGATCGACCTACTTTCTGGTTGGTATCTGGGATGTGATTGGAGTCGGATGATGAACCTCCAGCGGGGACCAGAATAGGCTGGCGGACTGTGGTGGTTGTCCTGTACCGTTGGCCAGGGGACGTGGTGAGGAGAGGTCTTGGGGTCGTGTAGAAGGGAGGGGAACGTGTGGTGGTGGCGCGGCTAGTTGAAGAGGAGGAGGAGCCTCCCCCGCCTCCTCCTGCCCCTCCACGATTGGGTGGAAGCATCGGAGGTGGGCGATAGTCTGAAAGGTAAAAAGATGGAGTGAATTAGATAGCTTTTTAAATATAATGTATCCAACTCATCTTATTACTTTATTAGCAAGGTTGCTAAGAGTAACACAGAACAGATGAATCAAAGTCACTAAAAGACTGATCAGACAAGAATTTGCATTAGTGTGAAGTGGTATAATGTGGCACGATTTCAAACACATTCACAGGCATTCATTTACAAACCCAAAGTGCCATGACAGCAAGTAGCTCATGTTTTTGATGACTTTAAAATGTTCCCACGCAATTCATCAGATTTCAGTGCAGGAGATGTCTCTAAGCATTCAATCAAATAAAAACAAAAAAGAAAGAAAAAAACAAACTTTAAGCATCTGTGTGTAAGACCTACGCAAACACACACTTTAGTCTGTAATTATTTCAAAGTAAATCACCAACTGCTAAATAAGAGCAATGATTGGCCTTCTCTGGAAAGGATTAGCAGTCTTCCTGAGGGAGCAGTTCACAGCACTGGTTCTCACAGCCTAACTTGGCGGAAAAAAAACATTCTTTCGGCATCATGCATGATTCATGATGCGAGGACATTGCAAGAGGCAGGGAGGCTACTTAAATGCATATGGCACACTCTTTGTTGTCAATATTTCATCGTAAAAGGACTTAATTATTCACACCGACCCTATTTAGGGGACAGTTATGGAGAAGAGGGAGTGAAAGAGCAACAGAACTTATGTTTGTCAAGTGTTAAATTCAAGTAGTAAATTCTGCAAATACATGAAAAGTTGGTTGGGATATTGTGTATGATTATCTTTAAGTTTAATATGTAAAATATGGGAACATGTGATAAATGTGCCCTGTGTCATATCATGTGAAACCCAAGGAAACACACAAAAACACATGAAATCCTAACTTAGAGTTCCGACAAAATCTAGTTAAATTGAAAAAGTTACAGTTACTATTAAATTATGACTAATAACCATGATGATTGATACACACACAGATATATATCAACAGAAAGAGTATATTATCCTGTTTTTCTCATTTTGAAGAGTGGCTAAAAAATGGACTTCTGTGGACTGTGATATTTACACCCCAAGGAAGTAACAAGCCAGGAAATATTTATCAAAACGTCTTAGAGGAAAAATAGAAAACAATAGCTATGGGGGCCCCTAATTTAGGGAACACTGTGTTCCCTAAATTACTGGATATCATTGCCACCATTGCTCCTGATGTACTTACATTAATCAGATGAAGTGTATCATACCCTTGGTTCAAAAAAGTCAACAAGAATATTTCATTATTCAATTATTGTAGAGCAAATATACTCTCACAGTACATGGCAACCAAACCCAATACACTGTATGCATCTGTCAAAAATAAAGAATGTTAAATATGATCATATTTAATATTTTTTGCTAAAAAGTTAACATTAAATAAATGTTTTTTTTTTTTTTTGCATTAATTGTCCAACAGCAATGCAAGTCAAAATGTTCAAGAGAGATTCTGTGATGAATCCACAGCTTTATTTTTGTGCCTGTTCATATTTTAAGATACAAATTACTTTTTTGTAAATGTAAAATAAATACCTACATACATCTTAAAACTGTGGCCGTGAAACACGTATCTTCTAAAGTGCACTTAAAGGCAACAAGAAACACAGCAGGAGTGAAAGCAGCAGGAGCCCTCACAGATCACAAGGACAGCGGTGTACAAATTATCAATGTTTTCATGTTGTGTCAGTGCAGCATAACTTCCAGACGTAATTAGACAAACCCTAAACTAGACGATTTGTTGAAGATTGTTAATGACGCTTCAACATTTAAGCTATAGTTTTCAGCCAGAAAAAAAGTCAAGCTTAGTCACCTGCTGCAGCTGCAAGTCAATTTTGAGCAAAAGCAGAAAGAACAGCACTTATTTTTCTGTTCAGCTGTCCCATAGTGTCGATTGCAGTCACTGAAAGCTTACAGAGTTGTCAGCTCCTAGTGGGGTGTCTAGAGAAAAAGGGCATAACTGTATAAATTCCACCATTACTGCTCATTACAGCTTGCTATAAAGTTGCACATATAGATCAATACAAGTTTTCAGTGTACAGCAGTGTGTGCTGGTGGGGCTTAATTAGAGGTAACAATATCAGCCAAATCTGAAGGGATTGTATTTCTGTAAGGCACGCTTCAAGGTATTCACATAATAAGTTTCTTTTCCGCACTGATTTTTATTTTTCCTTTTTTTAATGTCTTTTCTCAAATCTTTTTGCACCTTTGTTCCTTTGGGGTTGATGGGAAGGTGTGAGAGTGGAGAATGAAGTGTGACTTTGTGTGGTGCTAAGAAAGAACGGGTGTTTATTTCATTTAACCGTAGACTGGAAGCATTCGCTTTCTGTAGATTTTTTTCCCCCCCTCCAGTTCCGTTAAAGATGCTGTTCATTCTTTCCGTCTGCCTGCCTGACTGGCAGCCTTTGTAACATCCTGTTACGTTCTGTTCTCCAGAGCTCGATGGAGTGTTTCTGCACCTAAACCGCGTCGCTTCGCAAAATCCTGAAATCTCTGCTGCCCCTGCCTGGCACGTTCTCCGCGGAATGCTGCCATCAATCATCCGCGGCAGCCGCGGCCCAGCTGTCAATCTGCCCCGTGTTTGTCTGAGTGAGTGTACTTATGAAGCAGAGGCTGTGTGTGACTATCTGGACTCAAATAGGAAGCTCCATTAGGGGCCCTGCCACAACAATAGGCGAGTAATGGTGTGTGTTCATGTGTGTTTGCGTGTGTGTGTGTGTGTGTATCTGAGGTTGCTGTCTGCTGTCATTTGAGTACAGGCCAGAAAACACAGCGGCTGGCAGCTTACCGGTATGGTAACACAAAAAGTCTGAAAGCATCACAGACGAGGGTCCTCAGCACTTCTCCGCCAGCCAATCTCTGTCTCTCCTCCTTCCTGTCCTCATCTCTTCTCCTGGCATTATCATTTGTTGCTCTCTCAAAACTGTCTGTTTCTTTCTGACACATTCTTTGCTCTTCCAAAATCAGCTTCTACGTTCATCAACACCACCTTTCATGTCCTGCACACTTTTTTTTTTTCTGCTGCTACTTTCATTGCACTTTTGCAGCACTTTATCTTTCAGTGTGATGAATTCATCACTCGCGTCTCTCAAGGCTGTGGGGAAGCTACGGGAGCATGACATAACAGGTTCATGAAACATTTATGGAGAAGAAGGCTAGGTTATACTCATGAGGGCTGACATATCTGCCTGCATTTAAGTGTAGGAGGCCTTGGGTAAATGCCTTGTAACAGTCTCAGCTTAACGTAAACACTGTCCTCTTTGCCAAAACAGATGACACAAAAAAAAACTGATTCAAAAAAAAGATTTTGAATCCTATCTATAAACCACATATGGCTGCAGATGAAGTGACTAAAATAATAAAAAAAAAAATCCCTAAATGGGAAATTCTTTGGTATAGACTTGATGTGTTGCTACTTTGCCGACCATAAGCCCTCAGAAAAACATAAACCAATAAAATCACTCTTTATGGCTGGGCAACAAATATGAGATCAATATGACCGTAGAATGCGATTTTATGCAGTTAATTACAACATTTAATACAATATGGCAATGTCAATCAACATTTTAATAAAATATGAGGTACTGTCCAGGAATAAACTTTGTAAGTTATGCATCCCATTGATTAATTTATCGAACAGAATTATAAACTTTTTATTGTATATTGTATTTAGTTCAGTTTAGCTGTTTCATATTACGCCAGTTCACAAGAAATGCAAACTTTAGATAGTTGATAGGTTAAATATGAACTATTGTTAAATAAGTACTACTCACTGATTATACAGCATCCAATTCAGTTAAGATTTAGTCAAAATATGTCATTTAATTCCATACTAAATGTAAAATAGTGCAGTGAATGTCAATTGATTTTAAATAAAAATAAAATGAAGAGGACAGGAACATTTTTTAATGAAACCCCGGCTTGTCTTCCCTGGCATTGTTCAGGATTTTGCAAGCATGTGGCAACAGTGGAAACGAAGCTAAACCAGACCCTGAATGAGAGGCCATTTTGTCCCGACTGGCAAACAATGGACGGGAAGGGAAGACAAAAACTGGCACAAGGTAATTTCTATGCTTAGGACAAAGAGAGGAAACACAGTAAGTGGCAGCAGGAATATTTTCCATGGGGAAAAACATAATATAAAGGTAATGGCAACCAGGCCTGCTGACAGCCTTGGGCCTGAGACAAGATAAGCTGAGACGAGTGCTCCTCCACTTCAGTCTGTAACCAGCAGAAAGTAGCTAATATTTACAGTAGCGATTGTGACAATACAACTTATATTGTAATATTGCCAAGAGATGCAATAAGAGTGTTATCACATGGTGAGAAAACTGCAACTCAATAAATTATTTTGGTCATTTCATAAAAATAAAAAAAAAAGATGTTCAAGATTCAAAGCAAAATAAATTTGAATAAAAACTGTTTCAAACACAAAGAAAACTAAGTGTTTTAATGTAATTTTATTTTCAGATTTCTTATTCTATTTATTGTGTTTTCCTGCACTGGAAAGAGCCCAGGGGAAGGTGATACAGCAGCAGGCAGTAAACTTGTTCCCAAAGATGTCATCTGTCACCACACCGGAGGGGCCACATAGATGCCGTCAGTCAGTCTGAGATGCTAGCACATCTCACATGCACACTGACATTGCATGAACCTGTGAATATGTGTGTGTCTGTGTGAGTGTGAAACACTGTTTCTGTGTTTGTGTAAGACTGCCTGTCTCTGCCTCTGCTCTGTTGCCCAGAAAGCTGTTGTTGACTTCTTGCTTAGTAAACAGAGGGATCATGAAATCCACGGCACAAAAGCTAGAAAAAGAAGAGATGGGGCTGGGGTGCAGGTGAAACGAATTTCTCCTGGCAAGTTTTTTTGACACCGTTAGACAAAAAACAATAGACAGGCAGCAAAAGAAGCAAAGGAGACAGACTAGAGAGATTTGAACTAAGACAAAAAAGTTTTTCAGAAGGGAGATGAAGTGCCTGTTCTACTTCTTCATATTCATAACGATAATAGCTTGTATATAGGGGATTTCCTCTTTCTGGGTGTAATAGCTGTACACACATAAAAAGGAGCTGCATACTGTGATAACACACATCCCCTATGGCTGCAGAGAGCAGACCAATATACACCCAATAATACAAGCGCTTACTTTTCGCTCTGTCATACCCACACTTTTAACAGAAATGTGCCTCTCAGTATGAACAGAGCTTGTGGCAAGTGGCTCAAGCCTGCTGATAAGACATAATGCACTTCAAAGCAGTGATGCTTTAAGATAACAGAGGAAAAAAAGTACCCTGACTAACAAGGACAGTTTTAAAATGGCTGCTAGGTAGCAGCCTTTTCCACAGCTAACGTTTCCCGTACATAAGTCAACGTGGCTGTTCAGGCCTGGTGGTCTGCCTGTCGGTTGGATATTTGTGTCATCATCCCCCTGCTGTGACCGAAGACACCTGCAGCAGGTTTCACACTTACATGCTTCTATTATAATCCAAGGAAGTCCTTCTGTTCACAAGACAAACTATTTTTTGTTCTCACCTTTGTTTCTCTACTTTATAGGAAATCATGGGCTGTGTTTTTTCAGGCTTCTGAAATTTATGCTAATTCTGCAGAAAAACATCTAGCAATTTTTTTTAAATGTGCGACAACATGAGCTACAGTATTTTGCAACAAGCCCAGTGGCTACTGATAACTTTTCTCTCTGCTTCACATTTCCCTTTTTCTTCTTTTTTAATATATTTCATAACATCCGAGCAGCACAGCTAATTTGGCATGCTATGCTACCTATTTGCATAATTGTTTTTAGCTTCCTGCAGTGCTGTGGGCTTCCCTTCCACTCTATTGTCCTGGCTTGGCCTTCTTGCTCTGGCATCTACTGTTAGGCAGAGGAAATGCTGTGCAGGAGCCAAATGCACACAGAAGGTCTGGTTGGGGCTATCCAATTGATAAGGACACACTACAAGCAAAGAACAGGTGCAGACTCTCCGAAGCACAGTTCAGGCTCTGCTGAGACGGCTTTGTCGTAATCTATTTGGAGGAGAGAGAAGGATGGGCAGCGAGCGAGCGGAGGCGGACTGGGGGTTGAGCACACACCAGCGTATAAAAAAGGTGCACTGTGAAGCAAAGATTTCTCATGTCATCAACAGGATGCATCCACAGAGTATTGAAAAGCATTATTTTTTCCTTACAACCAATGAAAGTTATTGCATAGTTTTAAGTGTTTTCTGTTATTGGAATTTTATGTGACAAACTAGAGCATAATATTGAACTGATAAGAAAATTGCAAATGTCAACATACTCTGAGCTAGGTGACAGACTTCCCACAAAAACCATTCAGGATGAATGGTTTTCATCCTGAATTTGGGAGACTTTACATAAACAATTCCCCCTTTAGGTCATAGCAGTCAACCAAGCACAATCTGAAGTATTGTCCACCTACACTGAGAAAGACAAACTTTGACTATCCCTTAGTGAAGCAATCCCCAAAGTCAACTTTGGCAATGAAGTCAATTTTTCTCAGCCTTAACAAATGCAGACGAGATACTGGCTTTGGCTGAGAGCATGCATCCCCTGTACAGAGGAGCAACTGATTTGTTTGCTGCATAAATGGAATTATTTATGTTATTTACTGGAGAGAGCCAAGGACACAAGAAGTCCGCTAGGGTGAGAATCCATCCCTCTCGCCCTCTTGTCTTCAGGACCTAATTCCTTTGAGTGACCACTCAAAATCAGATAGAGATAACTTTTTCCAGAGCAACTTGGGGAGAGTTTGATAAAAAAAATCTTAGAGTTTAAATTAGCTGAATGATAGGGTGCAGAATTTTTAATTATTTTTGCCAAATCATTTTTTTTTCCTGATAAACAGAAGTGAATCATTATATTGTTTTTATTAATGTTTGGTTAATTTTGACTTGTTTCTCCTGTTTCTCATTACTAATCACCTGTAATCATACGTTAGCTTGAATGATTAAAAATTCAAGTAACAGTTCCTGGTGATTCTTCTCACAATCTAATGTTGGCATCTTTGAGGGGTAAACAAATTACAATGCTGAGGGAGTATAATAATAGGTAATTTAATAGGAATTTAAAAAATGTTATAGAATAAATGAAAATACTTTTGTAAGCAAAGAAGCCAAATTCTTATCTTATGAGCTTCTTCTTGTGTTCCCTACATGGCTTGTAGATATTAAATCTATTACATGGCACTGTATGTACATGTGTTCAAACAAATCTTCTATTTTAGCAGACCTATCCCCAGCTGTAACTCTTTTCATAGAAATAAATAACAGCAATCAGTGTTTTTCACCACCATTATAATAAGAATCAAACTGTCACTAAGCAACACTGAACTTGTTTGTAAGTTTAAAAAGATCCCCTTCAAGTGCTAGGAAAATAGCAATTTGTCTTCCAAGCGACCACGCATTGCAAGAGAAAACACGATCTATACAGAGATTAGATATCAATGTGTTCCCAACTTTTCCATTACGTTATCCTTTAGTGGTGCTGTACCAACAACACAGGACATCTTGGGAGTAGTTCAAAAGCTTTGAAAGAGCAGGAGCATACACATGCCATGGAAAAAATGCCTAAGCAAAAGATTGTAGGTATAGTGAAACACCTTTTAACCAAAAGGGTATTAGGAGCCCCATGCAAATTTAATTTGAATGAACTGTAAAGAGATTAATGATGGTAGAACTTCTCTTACTCTTTGGGTATTAAGGAAACGAGTGCTGCAATAGATAACAGAAAATTGCAAAAAAACTAATAGAGTGTGGATATGGACAGAATTCACGCAGGCAAGCAAGAGAAGTGACAGGGGTTAGTCTAATCAGTGAAACGGTTAGTCTAATCCGGTGAAAGATGGCCTCCACTTTAACCATTAACTGCTGTTGTTCTCTCCACTTAAGCCTGTTTCCAGCATTCCCGGCACTGCTGCTGCTTGATTGCAATCTGTTGCAGAGTAGGAGAATGGACGAGAGGCACGAGCAAGGGGAAAGAGAAGGAAACAGGGTGTGTGTGGTGAGTATGAGTGGAGAGGGTGCAGGGAGGGGTTTTGCAGTAAAAGACAAGGGAACGGACTTCTAAAGACAATAGACATTCTCTGCTGGACTTCCTCAGGAAATGGGACTCTGTGATTTCAACCATTAAGAGTTCAAGGGTGAACACTTAAATTCCTCTAAACAAACAAAGTGGCGAGTAAAGGTCATAATTATTTTTTGTAGATTAACTAAACATAAATAAGATTATAGTCAATGACAATGACTACATATTTGCCTAAACATTTCAGTTTTGTTGGATCTGAAAGTATTAAGAAATAAGCTCAATCTGTTATGAGCTTAATAAGAGCTCCACCTTTTAGAAAGGTGATAACATGTTCCGATAATTAACATAATCAGTATGTAAATGAAAATATGGTGACAGTTGTGAGGATTGGGTTTGATATGGGCCATATGTCACTGAAGGATAAAACAAACAAACAAAACACCTAGAACCTCTGTATTTTAAAGGTTAAGGGGTGAAAGGTAACACATCAACAACTGAGATGTACTTGATATTTACTTACAGGCAGTGGTTTAATTCTTTGTAAGTTTTATTCAGACTACAGTTCTACAAAAACGAAGCACACTCTTGCTACTTCCAGATTATTTCAGAGATAAAGTAGCAGCCAAGGCTGCTAATTAAAACATTTGGATAACTGATAACCAGCAGGTGTGACCAGCTTTGGAAATGTTCAAGCACGCTCCAGGTGTGTTGGTCTGGAGCCCACAGTTAACAGTGCCAAGGAGGAAAGACTTCGCAGTGGACCTGGATTTTAGGTCATTTCCACACTATTCAAAGTTCGCAGAAAATATTCCCAAGAGAAAAACACGTAAGGCATCATCTGATATAATCAGGAGTCCCAGAAAATTTCCCTAAAGGTCAGACTGTGGAATGCTAAGAGAAATTGAAAAAAAGTCCTAGACTCACACTTAAAAGCACAATTAGAAAAGCAAAGCAAAGATGGTTTGTTTGTAAAGCACTGCCAGGAGAAAGGCTCTTCTCTATTAAAACAATATTGCAGCACAATTCAGGTTTCCAAATCCGATGATTCGCAGAACACCAGCAAATATACAACAGACAGAGTGAGACAGAAAAGAATGAAGCTGCTGAAATGATGCTGTTAAACTCCAGACACAACCTTGAGTGAAATGCTGTTGACAGAAATTGCTGTCCACAAAGATGTGAGCTGGATAAACAAAAAACAGAGACTTCTTGGTATTTCTGCTACAGGTGGTTCTGCAAACAAAGTGGTGTACCAAGTTTATACCATGTCTATTACTATAATTATGAAAAATATTATCACACAGAACATTAAAGATTTAATCCAATATTATATAGAAAATGCTTTTTGGCTTTTATGAGGAATATATTTATTTCCTCAAGTATTTTTTGTGGTAATTTGTCTTTAAAAACAGAATTTTGGTCATTCCTGACTCTCATCTGCAAAACTTTATAGAATTTTCTTGAATGTTGTGGCTACAGAAATAAAGTGCATAAATATCAAAAACTTATGTTGTGCTTGTCTTTTTTATATTGCGTTTTAATATAACGTCTCATATCATATATCAAATTGGAATGTGACTCGTGTATATTTATGTAGTGTACACTATTTACCTTTTTAATCTGGTTTGACAAGAGCTATGCAAATACTTTATTATTACCACCTTTATTAACGTTCTTCCCACAAGTCAGGTCAAACATGGCGATGCACAATTACTTTATTTTTATTCTAACTCAAGGCTGTGGTTTCTGTACAGTAGAACATGCAAACTTAAGTACAGTATCATCCCAAAGGGTAAGGAAAAACACTGAAAGAAAACCAAATAAAGCATTTTGTACAACTTCAGCATATAAGAATTTTCCCAGATAGAAAATAACAGAAATCTACCCCAGTGGGGTAGCTGTGGAAATAGAAAAGAGAGAAAAATGCAAAGTGGGGAATAACAGTGTGTGTGAGTTGGCATGTTCGCTCTTTTAGACCCGTTCGCCCCACCCATCTTCAAGATGCAGAAAACATGAATAATTTTGTGACTTTGTTGGGAAAACTTTCTAAAGTGTGGCAAGGCAGACTCGAGGTGATAAATTATTCAGATGTTTCATCGGAGCCATGCTGCTTGCGTAGGGCAAAGTCTCTATAATATGCATGTAAGAAGACATGATGAAACAACTCCATAAACAGCAGAGAATAAGTCAGTGCTGGGGGACTGCAGCTGGAAGAAAGGGGTGATGCGAAGACAAGTGACTTTGACTCTGACTTTACATAGGCAGTCATGCACCAGGCCTCTATAATATATACATCTGAGGGTGCTTGATGAAACCACCCTGTGATGCTGGATAGAAGTAGGAGAAAAGAAGGAGGGCAGATTATGCGTGAGATAAGAATGACAGAGAAAAATGGAAAAACAATCATTTAAAGAGAAAGATGTATGAGACAGAGAGAGGAAATGTTAAGATTCCTGCCATTGTGAGTCTATGTTTATGTGTGAGAAACACAGGGAGAAAGAATGGGGATTTAACAGCAAAGGAATAAAACACAAACAGACAAGGGAAACAATAGATGAAGAGAGGCATTTTGCTTTTTTGTAAAGAACCTAGGGAGGAAGAATATACATTTTAAAAAAGATCACATCCTACTCCATTATACATCTGCTGTTTGTTCTGAGATTAAACTTCAATGTTATTTGTTAAACCATGTTAAATTAAACATGCTAGGTGTTATGTGACTTTCTTCTGGTGTGCCTATGTTTCAGTCAGGCTGCAAAAGAGAGAGCAAGACTTCTGGCAGATAATTAATTATCTTTTTAAACTTTCAGCTTTCTGATGGAACTTTCTGGATTTGGAGACATGGTCGCCTTTTGGAAATCTTGAGGTTTAGTTAAAGACTTACAATCTCATTTCACTTGGAGAATAGACAAAATTGTGGTATTGATTATAATAAAAATGTTAAACAATAATACAAGATGCTGAAGAGACTTTTAAAAAAAAATCACCAATATTATATAATTTTTTTATTTCAAAACACTGAAAACCTGTTTTACAATGATTGCTCTACTGTGAAGACATTCATTTATGTTTCTTATATTAATATTGTTCTTAAAGAAAAAGGGTAATGGGCTCAACTTAATACAAGCTGCTAAAAGCTTTACTGCCTACAGCTGATGAGTGTAAGCTGGCTGCAAAATTCTCACCATTAAATGTGCTTTTCTTCCTTTCAGTCAGTTTTTATCAATACTTTACCCTTTTAGAACTTTAAACATGTATTTGTATGTCAGTATTGTGTTTGTTTTAATTTATCTAACAAGGCATTGAAGTAATGAATAATAAATAAAGCATAGATTCATCCTCCATACAGTACTTCTCTAGCTTGTTACATGTCTGTTTCCACACAGTGCTGTCTTTTAAAAGGGAGAATCGAGAAGAAATGAAATTATAGCCATCTTTGGCAGCTTTACAATCGCCACGTGTGTTTTTTCATTAATGGAAAAATTCCTAAACAGACAAGACTTGTAAACAATAGGAAGAACTTTAGAGTACCTTTAATTTAGATATAAACAATTAACTTAACAGCTTGCACCAGTCACAGACAGGTTAGGGGGTTATTATTTGCTTTACACAACCAGAGAAATATGTGTTCAGTCTCCCACTGAGATGTTAATGAAAACGGTTTAAACCTTAGAAACAGCATGAAGACAATGTTGGAGTTGACACAACTGCAGTACAGTTTCAAACCCTAAAATGTCCACTGTTAGTCTGTTAGATATAAAAGTGACACTGTATGTAGATATTTAGATTCATCCCTTCAAAACACCTGATTTTGATGGATATCTAAGGCTATTTCAGATGAAAATATGTTGAAAACCACTAACTTCTTATTTGAAAATAATTTTTAAAATTATATAAATTATTTCTAATCAAACTTAGCTGAAGCCAAAATACAAAAGTTTCGGATAACGTGGAGGATACTCCTGGAGGATACTCCTGGAGGATACTTTTAAAAATTAATTTAAAAAATCCTGGAGGATGCTTAGTCAGCTGTTTAACTCATTTTGGTAATGATAAAAATATTGACATGACAGAAATATATTTTTTAATTACTAAGCACTCTGACTTTGTGAAACATAAATATATTAAATGACTGGTAATGATTATAACTAATGGCACATATTTTTTCAGATCAAAAAGGAACAGTCAAGGACTCCTCCATCTGGGACTGTTTTTTTATGTGTTTGTTTTACTGTGTAGCACAGTAAGTGATTTGTGACTCTGAGTCAATGGGTCCGTTGCCAGTTTTTTACCCTATTTTGAACCCACTTACACATGTTTTTTTTTCTCAAACTAACAGTGGTTACACACACACACAAATAAAAACTGAATTTCAATTCAACAAGTTCGCTGCCTCTGATACACAGGCAATTCTATATAAATATCAAATGTGGAGTCTGTGCAACTGCAACACAAAAAATGTTGTGTTTATTTGACAGAGGCAAGCTTCATTACAGAGATAAAAAAGAAGCTGCTGTATAGTAAACTAAACTAACTGCCAACAAGATGGATGGAAAATGTTAGGGTTTCTTAGCGGATCACACAGTTTTGTAATGAATAGGAGGAGAATGTGGATGAAGGCCATTAAATATTTGTTCTCTAATATTTGTGCAACAGTTTTCATTAACAGAACTCTATGCAGGATCCATTTCAAAAAGACATCCTCACTTAGTTGTCAAGCATGTCCCAGAATCCTTAGCGTACGGAAGTCTCACTGCAACCAATAGGTAACATAGCAGAGAATGCATTAATGCACTTTCTCTCAGTAGAAACATTTGAAAATATTATTTATAATAGAAATATAAATATTTTGGGAAAACTATGTTTGTTGTCAAAAATTGTATTTTTTAAGACCATGTTTAAGGAATCTGAAATTAAAGTCCAATATTATCCTCAATGTTTGAATAGTTAATTCAATAGTTTTTCTAATGCAAGAAGAATGAAAAATGTCTCCTTTTTTTTACAAACAGAATTAAGGTTTCATTCCTGGTTAGATGAAGCCAACGAGTTCACATTTTGAAGTAGTGATGAACAAATGCATTTCAGTTTCACAACATAAAGACATTAATTGTCCATTAATGTCAACAAGCTGCTCTCATCTGGATTATGACTAAGCAATTCAATAATTGAGGCTTTTTCAGGACTTTCTTAACCAAATTCCATCAATTTCATTTCCCAAACATCTAAATTCACATCTTCAGTAGTCAAAAATGTTCACAATATTTACATATTCTTATTATTTAATACCAAGTGAAATTTAAATGTAAGATAACAATACCCTCTCTTTTATCTGAGTTGAATTTATTTTGCCTATCCAGTTAAAGATTTGTATTGGCATGACTGTCACTCAGTGGTAGATTAGTCAACAGTTTTCCAATTGAAAGGTTTTTGGTTTGATTCTAGTTTTCCCCTGTCACATGTTGATGCGTCCCTAGCCAGGGTACATTACCCAAACCGACCCACTTTCTTTCCAGTCTGTGTATAAAGGCACCATATAATTTGAGTCAGATTACAATTTATCAGATTGGTTTTCATGTGGAAAAGAAAAGATTAGACATTAACACATCAATTAACTTTACAAACTTATTTGTAAAATATCCTCATTGGAAGCGTACCTGTAATACCAAGCAATTTTTTCTCAGTGTAAAGTAACCTATTCAGGTTTAATCAGTGTAGGAAATTTCACATTTAAGGAGGATTATATGGTCTCCATAGTAATGACATAAAGTCCTTTAGTTTCGAATTGACAACAGATGCCAACCTTAGCATTTGTTTGTAGCTAAAGACTATTTTCACAGTGCTTGCAATCATTTGGGTCTTGTGTAGGCCTTTGATGCAGTTTTTACAAATTTATTAAAACAATATCCACATTCCATTGTAGCAATGTTCAGTCCAAAAGGTCTGCATCTACACAGGTCCTAAAAGTTACCTACTAGAACTCTGGTATTTCACCGTTTATGTCATAATGTTTCTATAACCTGACGAAAACTTAAGTTCAGTTTTCTGGTGTTTTCTTTGCACCTGGCCTGCTAAATTTAAGTGTGCCAAGGAAACTGTGCTCCTCTCCTGGCATGCCGAAACCGAACAATCCCAGAGCCTCAGAGGGAACTCTTTCAAACCGCCTGTCTTTGTAATCCAGCTGGGTAGACACAACTAAGTAATTGGTGCTTCTCTGTTGTTGCCCAATTACTCTCTGTCCTCGGTGGCCAACCTCGTCTCTTTCTTCGACCATGGCCCATTTCCTGTCTCATTTCATATCTTAAGAAGTCCACATAAGCGTAAACAAAAAAAGGGAGTACATTAGGCTACATCAGTAATGAGCTGAAACATTCTGAAATACCCTTTCTTCTCTGTGTTTTCTGAATAGACTAAGAAAAAGGAACAAGAAAAAAATGCCAAAGCTGGAATATAGTAAGTTTGCTTTCAGCATTTAGCTCAATGCTTCACACATTGGAAGGGAAAAAACAACATTAGGAGGCTTTCGTCTATTCGGGTTTCACAGGGATAAAGACCACACAGTCGTGTAAACATGCAACAGATTAAATCTTTGGAGAATTGATCAGTCACTTTATTTTCTGGAGAATGAGAAAATTATGTAGTTCAGGTAGGTAATTTATTCTGTGTCCTCCCTAAGTGAGACAGGGGAATAAGGACGCACGTAAAAAGAGTGATGTTCAATTGATTGTACGTATTTATCTCCGTCTGGTCAGCACTCTAGCTTGTTGCTATGCACTGGAGGTCATTCTCCACACTGAATCCCCATTGATCTCCACTCTAGAGCCTCCAGAGACACTGTAAGCTCTATAATAGGTATGATGTCACCTTAATAATGAATAAACTCTCATGAACGAAACAGCAATTCATGCTTTAAATATATTACTACGCGTGCATGCTCATCATTATGCACATCTACAAACACACTCACAAACAAGAACATTTCTACAGCATAGTATCACACATACAAAACCCCTCACACACACACTGATCGGTAGAAACCAAGTTTACAGCTGTCTCTCTCTATAATTTCTTGTACTGCGCTGCCTAACGGCATGTAAGAGCATGCGTTAATTCAGACATCATTTAATAAGACACGCAGCCAGACTGCCTTGACCACTCCATAGAAAGGTGCTGAAAGGCAATTACGCTGGGCAAATAGCCCTTTAGGCTCCTGGGGCTGAAGCCCTTCCATCCATCCAAGGGGAAAGATGAACAGGAGGTCGAACTTACAACTCATACCAGAGCTAAAGTAAGACGTCATTTAAGTTAGACAGTATTCTTGACTTTTTCAAACAGGCCCAACAGTGCCAGTTTAAATATATGTATAGATGTAGATATGCAAGTGGAAAAGTTTTTGGAATAGAAAAACAAAACTTCATTAATAAACTAAATTGAAATATTAAGTCAGAAGATGGACCCAAGCAAACAACTACGAACTAACTTTGTGTTAAATTAAGTTTAACACAACGGTAAATCTGGCAAATAAATCTGGATTAAGACCAATTTGTCATTTATGTCAGAGTGATGGTAATTACGGATCTGTAATGCTGTGGGTTTGTTTATCTTCCAAAAATCATAGAAACTGTGTTAAGTACATGGCCACACACCTAACTTGAAATACCAGATTTGAAACAACGATTAGCTGGCTTATTACACTAAACTTGTGAAACTTTATTAAAGTCCGGGGTTAGGAGGGCCTGGTTTTGTAAAAAAGACTGGGGCTAAGAAGGCCTGATTTTGTAAAACACATTGGGGCTAATAAAATGTTGAATCTGAATTATTTATGTCAGCAAATAGCTCCTGAGTTTTGAATTGTGATTCAAGTTGTGTCATCATGTGAAATAAAAGGTGAAGACATGCTAAACATGAGTAATAAATTACATTGGGAGTTAGTGATGTTTCAATTTCCTCTGGTATTTTGGAACATTTCACTGAAAAAATAAATGATGTCCTGCTTTCGTACTATTGGATAAGCCTTTGCAGCTTTCTTAAAGCGTAAAAAGTGACAATACGTCATAGCAAACTCATATGAACGGGGCTAAAGGAAACTATAATGAACGTTAAGCAGAGGCTATGAGATCTTTCATCATACTCAGATATTTCTGTTCATCCAACAGTACATGCAGACGTTCTGCGTTACATTCTGTAAAAATGCTCAATGGTCATGGGAAGAGAAAGTCGGCGAGTGGAAAGATGCTTGAAGCTCAACAAAGTCCTGCCTGAGCACTAATCGAGCTGGATTTTTAATGTGTCTTATTTCTAGAAATAGCAACACTACTGATAACTTTGTTCCAACAGTATATCAGGGAGCAGCAGTGAAAGTGCACCGGAGCTGATTTATTTGTCATTTGGATGTGTTTTGAGTTCAGAACATGTGCACTGTAGATTGCAGGGAGGAGGTGAAAAACAGTCATAACTGAGAGTCATGGCAGGACAGATGGAGCAACATTTTTTTCCTACTTTTTCCAAGTAATTTCACAGAATTAAGTACTGAAAGAAGATCAGTGCCTATAAGCATTCCATATGTCACAGATGAAAAAGCACTTCTGAATAAAATACTTCATGTGGAATCAAAAATGACAGAAAAAATGAGAAGACATGTGGTTATTAAGGATTCTATTGAACTTACCATTGTTGCCAAAGTCCAGTGAATACTTGACCACATGGTAGTTATTCCACACATACAGCAGGTTGTCTCTTGGGTTGTAATCCACTGCAGCTATATACTGGTAGGAGTTAGGGAATGGTATATTAACTGTTGTTTCTTTGCTCTTGTCTGTGTTGTACATGTAGTCAATCTTGTTTCCTGTCCCCTCATTGTCGTCATCTTCATACACGGTCTTAACGACGTACAGAACGCCGCAGATCATGAAAGCATTGGAAGCAGAGCGCTTATCATAGCTGGTGTCCCAGGAGCCCTCGATGCGAAGGGTGTAAGGGTTAAGCTGGCTCACCACGATGCGTCCGTTGTTCTGTTCTGTTGCGTAGATCACCCACAGCCCATTTTCATCCACAGCAAGGTCGATGTCCGACTTGCCCCCCCAGCGGTACGGAGAGGTGTCATGGTAGTTGGCATTGGCGATGATGGCCTCGCCGCTTTTGATCCGTGTGCGAAGGTCGAACTTTACAATGTTGCGGGTGCGCTCTTTGTTAAAGAACAGTGCACCGTCATAGACTACAAAACCGGTCCCATCTACTCGGTGTGGGAGTTTGTATGTGGTAGTGGGGCGGCCTGCAATGAAATCCTCTTTGGATGAATATTCAGTTAGTGTGTCTGTGCGGTAGGGGGTCCAGGGCATGTAATATATCTTGTCAGAGGCTTGAAGCGGATCTTTGCACCATGCACCTGACTGGTGGTCAGATTCAAAGAGATGTTCACTTTGGTACACTCCTCGTAGAATGCCCGGGCACAGAAATACTGAGGAAAAATAAGGATAATTACACATTACATAAGTCTCACCCACGTAATGATGTATGTCAAACATTTCCTTACAAAGTTTGTGCTGTGTTTTTCCTCACTGTTACTGGTACTACAAGAGTGGCAGATTGTTACAGCAGCTTCAACCTCGGTTCAGGGTTAAAAGGGTATATTTTGTTACTCTGCTGCTGTAACAAGTTAATTTCTTTACTGTGAGATTAATAAAGAATTATTCTATTCTGTTCTATTCTATTTTTAATTAGAAGTTCTTGAATCACTGATGCTCTGGACAACACTCCACTTCTGCAGCCCATGGAGATCCCCATCGAATCTCACCCCACCAGTAACCGATCGTGAACATAAGTACTACAAAAGTTGTTTTATTTGGTACCATTTTACACTACTGGCAAAGCTTTTTTTTCCCAATTGTTGCCCTCAGGACCACGCTGCGCTCTGTGGTGAGCCATATGGTCCATGTAAAAAAAAAAGCACTGATTCCTTGCATTGTTAAAGCAGAGCAGCACCATCTCTTACTTTCAACGTATTACATTATTGTATTACAGTTATGTGATAAAGAGAAAATAGCACCCTTTGTTCTACTTCCACTCTTTCCTTCGGTTCCCCTCTCGCTCCCTCCTAACGTCCTGATTAGCAACACAATGCTTCCTCCGCTTCTCTCCTTTTCTATTTCCGTCAGTCAGCGCCAATTTCAGAAGTGGGCACATCTTTAATCGTCTGCTGTTTTTGCAGTTGCTACAATAACTATTTTCCCATTCCATCCTCAGCCTTCCCGTCGAGGAATACTGAGGTCATGTTTGATGAGGGATGTGGGACATGGAGTCAATTCTGGGAAGCCGCAGCAACCAATCATAGAGGTCTTTGTAATTTAACTGGAATGCTGTCACATCAGCGCGGCAGATACAGACATGCCAGATGTGGCAGATGGGGTTTTCCCATTCTTCTCGATAGTGCTTTTCCAGATTTCACACGAAAGCCTGGGAATATTGATTGAATAGTCACTGGCTTCTCAAAGTACTGGCGTCAGTTCAGCTTTTGAAATAGTAAATGTCAATGTAATTCTCTTCTCAATGGCTCATTATAAAAATTTACTCTAGTGGCAAGATGGAGAAGTGACATTTCCCACAATAGCATAAAATAATCCGACTCAAGAACATGTCTAATGAGATGCAGTGTTTCTAATTTTCCACCAAATGCTGCTTTGCTACAGAAAGATATCTTTAAAGAAAATGTCCTCTTGCCAAAAGTACAAAGCATTCAATTTTATCAAAAAGTGACAACCACATCCTGATTTTGCACGTGTGTTTGATTGACTTACCTTTTTGTTCTACTTCTGCATGAGCCACAGGCAAACGATTTGAAGAAGAAAAAAAAATACAGGGAACAAGGGAGAGAAAGAGACAAGAGACAAAAATAGATTAATGATGCAATAATAAGGAAATCGTGATAATACAATCTTGGATCTCCATAATCGTTCTCATATTTCATCCTAACCTTGTGAGAGTGCCAGGATGCTCTCCATGTGTGATTGGTAATAACATTACATAAGCGTCTGAGGAGGCAGCCCTGCAACAGGAACGCTATCTGACAGGATTGCATCTCGCATATGTTGCACACGCATATGGAGACGGGAAGCAGAGATGCACATGGCAGACAGATGCACGCAAAGATGGAGAGGGGATACCCGGATGAAGTAGGAGCTTGGCACAACATGGGGGAAACACAGGAATGTTTTGCTGTACCCCTAGTGGTCTCACCCCTTTGTGCAGCACAAAACAGAGCAAAACAAAATGACCTGAGATAATGAGCTCTTTAATGTATGCTAATAGCAGTGGAGCAATGAAAACTAGAAAATTGATGTGATTAGTGGGATTGTATTTCAGTGGCCTAGCCAAAAGTGCTACATAATAGTGCTTTCTGATCCACAGTGGCCCAGCTGGTGATTTGTGAATGGCATGTCATTTTTGTGAGTATGCGAGTGCAAGCATCTGTGTGTGTGAAGTTGGAAGCTGATTAGGGGTGTAATTATTCCTCCACCTCATGGGAAGAGACAATACCTGATTTCATGTCCATAAGTAAAAGGCAAGACAACATTCAATCAATATCTTCCAAAATGAGAATAATTTTCACAAGTCAAAAACTGTTTTAAATCTAAAAGAAAAATCAGCCCACGTCTGGCCAGTTTACATTTTGCAGTTTTTATCTTGTTTACTTCTACATACAAACCTTCTTTTGTTTTAAACACATTACTGTAAAATTTTTAAAGTGCTATTAATAATGAAAGCGGAAGAAATCTCTTCTGGACAGTTATTGTTGGTGTATCACAGAGCTAACTATATTGACATTGTTTATTTCCCATCCATTTCCAATTCTTATTGATAAATGAAGTTTTCTTAGCTGTTCTAGTTGTTCGTGTGAATGAAAATACACAAATGACTACTTCCAAAAGATGTTTTCCTTTCGAACAATGTAATTCTTAATAATTGTTAAGAATTATTTGTTCGATGCAATCGATTACAAACTAATTTATCCTGTTTTTATTTTTATAAATGTGTTATATGGCCAATGGAAGGAGCAAATTTCAATCTAACAGTGATCTTTGAATATTGGAAGATCTCATAATATGACATTTTGGTATACCATAACACCAATTCTCTTTCTCTGCTCAATCTGCAGAGCTTTGCAGCACCCTGCAGTGAAATGTGCATACTTGCAAGAAAACCTCTTAAACATATGAATTGCATTCCACCTTGGTCCCCGGGGAACCCATGTGGAATGTGAACATAGCAGAAAACCTAATCCTGTAGGCTGTGCCCCAGTGTCTTTCAAGACTGTTAGAGACCTGCTGGATGGAAGTAGTCCCCTGAGATGAGAGAGGAAAGGAGGAGAGAAGAGAAGGAGGAGATAGTCCTCAAAGGAAAAAACATTTCACAAAACTTCTGCATGACACATGTTTATATATAGTGCACATGTACCACATTTGCGCTCTCCATGCATAAATTCTTCAACACACTGATGCTTGAACTCATCACCAAGAACAAGACAAACACAAATGCATGTCACACACACACATGCACACACGCAACCATTAAATCCTTGGCTCATGAAAAATGCATGGTAACTGGTGCAGCTTAGCACAACTCCAGATAAATAAGCAATCTCTGGAAGAAGATCTTGTTGATGTCAAAACCCAACACAAGTGTGCACATGCATGTGTGCATGTGTGTTTGTGAGTCGTTTTGTGTTAAGATATAAAATGGTTTGCCACATGCAGGCAACTCCCTTGTGAGAACTGGGAAAGAAAGCAGATAGCCTGTCTATGTAGCAGGGTGGGTGTGAGTGTGTGACAGAAGGACTATTATCTGTGAATTTAAAGGGACAGTTAAGGATTTTTGAAGAGAGGTTTATATTCTTGGCTGTAAGCAGAGATGCACAAGTCTGAATTTTTCTTTGAATGTACTATTCCTGTTTCTCTTTCAGAGCTACATGTATCAAATTAAACAAAACATTTAAATATTAGTCAAAACAAAGACAAAATGATGACAGAGTTAATTTTTAAACCGTTTTGAGCATCTTTTGTGGTTAGCTTGCCAAATATTACAAAAACTTATTTTGAATCAAAGATTTATAAAATTTCCAAAATGCAGCATATTTTATGACAAAGTTGAAAGTTCAAAAGAATAGAAAATAGCATATTTGTTCCAATATGTTCAGTCATTGGCTCCATTGGTTGCTCAAATTTGTCAGTCCCTGAAACTAAAGTTAACAAATAGTCTAAGAGTCGCCAAGAACTCTTTCAATATACCGTAGCTCAAATCTCAACAATGCGATAGCAGTTTATGCAAACAGTATTTTAGAAACGTATACAATGTTGGCATGTTTACATTTGGTGTTTATTTACATAGAAGCCAATGACGTTGGAATAGGAGGCTGTGCACTGGTAGTGATCTTCCTGTGTAAAACACAGTGTCGAATGAAAGTGTAAAGCTACAGTCAGAGTGATTATCTAGCAAAATAACAAAATGGTGATTTCAGTTACAGATAATTGTTACAGTTGAAATGAGTGGAAATGTTTTACATGCTCCAGTATCATCGGTACTATAGTGATGTAATTACCAGCTACTGAGTAAATTACGAGTTTAAAAATAATAAAACAGCATTAGTAAAATCATTAGTAATTCTTTTAACAAAGCTGAAAGAGTTGAAACAAGGAATAAGTCTGCTTTAGCTTCAGTCAACAAATATGTGTCCATATTGAATTAGAAAGCATAAAGAGTTACAAATTTTAGCCTTTTAATAGAACCTCTCTTCAAAAATGATAAATTATTACTTTAATTTAAATGCACTGATTCAACGCAAAGGGAGGCTTTGTGGGGCAGAGGATTGATGGCATTGAAAGAACAAGGCCTTCAAATTACCAGAGGCTCTGAAGCAGCCTCACATACACAGAGCAAAACATGTAGAGTTCAAGGTTGGCAGCAACTAATAGATTTCAAATGAAAGTGTGGCGGACAACAAGTATACCAAATGGCACAGAAAATGTCAAACAAATGCCATTCAATTTGTACCGCCGCTCTGTGTTTCACTAGATTAATGGACGCCTCTGCTGTGGAGCTTATTGCAAGATTTTTTTTTTTTTTCCAGGTGTCTCTTACTTTAATCTCTAGGACGAGGGTAAGACATCAAGCTTTCTCATAAGATCACAGCCGTTCATTTTTCTGTGCGCAAAATTCGACAATATATGTCAGCGAGACATCTGTTGAAACCTCAAGGTTTTGTCAAGGGGGGCCTGCGCACGGAGGATGATGCAAAGAGATGAGACGTTTTTCTTCACAGCCGTTAATTTAGCTACTGAGCGTAGCTAAAAAGAAGAGGGGAGAAAAAAAAGAGCTGTGACAACTTTCCAAAAAAAATGTCCTCATCTAATTCTAAGAGAACGTCAACAAGAAAGCAGCGTCTGTCAGTGTCTTCCCTAACATTATTCAGAACTGATTCCTGCAGAGGAAGAGGGAGCTTTTTATCAATCCACTATCTCTGACAGATCATTTGCAAAATCACTTACTGTACCTTTGCAGCTACAGAATAAAAACATGCTCATTTATTCTGAGCAAAGGTATGAATGAATATTGGAAAACATCAGTAAAACAATATGGATATGTCGCCTGTCTTGTGTCTCATTTATTAAAAATTTTGTAGTTCATTACAATCTGCATTACAATATTTTTAACCTGGATGAAAGGCTCTATCTTGGATGCCATTCCTATTCCCACAGTTCTTTTCTGCTTTGCTCTGTGTGCACACACACACAAGCAGTGCTACCCTAACTGCGCTGCAGTGTAAAGATAATTAGCATTTTTATTGAAAACGTATGGTTTATTGAGAAGGTGTTCGTCTTAGAGCGAAGACGATGTGCGTGGGATTCGTGTGAGGCGTGGAGGAAGTGTGGCGACAGCAGCCTGAAAGCGATTATCACTGATCTCCAATCAGTCCAAGGCTCGGGCTCAAGGTCATATCTGGACACAGCCATTTTCTGCTTTGCTTTTTCCATTATTCTACCCTCTCCCACCCCGTTGTCCTCATATCCTCACCTGCCATCCTGTTTCATTATTTCACTACGTGCTTTTCTCCTTATCCGTTCTCTCCATTACCTCCTATGTATTTCCAGCACTTACCTCTCTCCTTGCTTCTCCTATCCAGTTCTCGTGCAGCGTCTTTTATCAGTTAATTCATTCTTTCTGTTCCTCGTCTAACCCATTTCCCTTTATCGTTGTCTCAGCTGTCACGCCGCCATCTCTCCCTCTATTTTTTTGGTTCCTTTCTCATCTTCTCTTCTCTTGCAAGGAAACAACTGCAGTTTTTGCCCAAACAAATGAACATACCATGCACACACACTTAAACAAGCAATCCTAATGGTGAGTGACCGTTTCCAGGACAACACACACACACACACACACAAACACGCACACACAGCTCGTCTAGTGTCATCATGATGAAGTTATTCCAAAGGTCCAACCCGACAGAAGTCCTTAATTGGCCAGACAAGAAGGTTGATTTTATCTTTTAATTAGCTTTCCTAGTGAGCCAAGTTCTATTGTTTTAAATAGACTGCATGGGTATTGCATGACGTATCACTTGCTTTCCTGATTAATAATTCCTAATTGCTTTATAACAGCAGTTGAGAGAACAACGGTATACTTGAATGAAGATGAGGAAATGGATAGACAAGGCCTATGTGTCCGCTTCTATTTTAAAGATACCCTCAAGTGGTGTAACCTTTTTGTTCCACCACCAAGAACAGTATCCACTGGAAATATGGCTGGGTAATAAGACATGGAATACCATGGCCGGTTCACTAGTATAAGGTGTACATATATGTGCAATATGTAAAATAATTTCCACTTAATTTAGAATCTGCTTGAGATAAAAAGCAAATAATATATTTTCTTAGTTATACAACCTAATATATTCAGTGTTAAAGGATCAATATGACTAAAGCTACACCAATCATCGTTTTGTTGTTTTCTAAGGTCAAATCCGTCCATGTATAACAGTTGCCTTAGTGAAGCACTTTGTACACCAGTGTGCTAATGGATGTATGGATATTTATAGTATGCCTACAGTGCTATGAGCGAGTATACACAGGTGGCTAATTACTGCAGAAGCTAGCTGGCTAGTTTGGCACACGACCATCCCACACTCGCACCACGGTGAGCCGGAGAGGAAAAAAGAGACAGCACTTGATTGTAGATTTGGAAAACAGCCAAAAACCTGCAGAGATGAGGAGCAGTGAAGGTAGCACCAGCCAAATAAATTTGATGGAATAAAGAGGAGGGGGATGAAGGTGCATCATTTCACTGAAAACTGAACCGTACATAATTGAATTGCCTGTTTTACAACCCACTTTGAGGATTGTTTACGCTATCTGTGCAGTTGGAAACAACTCTGCCTGAACGGCAGTTGTGAGGGAAAAGTGCATCTGCAGTGGGAAGTTGTGTCTCTGGAGTTTGGCTCATTTACTTTCTGCGCACTTAGTTTGTGATTAGCAACGGTCGCCCTCAGAGATGATTGCTAGGTGAGTCAGATGTTTACACAGCGCCACTAGTGTGCCTACTGTCCGGGGAGACGCACTAAGAGTTATGGATTTCCCCTGATGTTGCACTCATTTGATTGAGCTATAGCTAAACTTGCCTTCAAACATAATAATGATTTATTAAAGTTGGACCTTGTGCTCTTTTTAAAAAGGCAACAGCCTGAGCGCACTGTCATATATTTCACAAAATAAGCCATCTTTATTGAATCAGTTTGATGCATGGCAACAATTTGGTGATTTTTCCCCACTTAATGTCTTACAAAACATATATCTGGCAGCAATGCTGCTGACAGAATTGATTTCCTGCTTTATGCATGCTGCGTGATGGTTGACAGCTGAAGCTCCAGCCTGAATGTCAGCTTGTTCCAAGATTTCTACATTATTACACCTTTCAAAGAAAATTGATTTCATAAATATTTGAGGAATGCAATACCATGGCTCTCTGCCATGAAAAGGTTGAGGTGTTCTCAGACAGAAACATCTGAAATGTGGACTCCCAACACCCAAAGACTTATTTAATCTTTAAACAACATGATTCTTTCTTTGTGATGTTGTAAACATTTCTCCAGGCTAAACACACCCCCAGGAGCAATGCAATGTATCAGGGTGCTACCTGATCCAGATTGAGCTCTTTAGACAGAAAGTTGAAGATGCTAATGCGCAGTCAAAAACAACTCTCTCCTTCACAGTCCTTTTGCAGGCCATTTCTTCATCTCTCTCACTAAGACCCTCTGTCTGTCAGCTGAGCTCTCTAATGACTTTGTATCATATGCTGCCTATTTTTGCAGAGAGAAATTGTACCCACACTGACCGACTGTTCATCAGATCAGAGCGTAACTCATCTCCGATTGATCTTACTCTGCCGGTCTTTACTGCGAGAAACCCATTAACTAAGTATGTTTGCAAGGCGGTTATTTTTTTCAAAAGTGGAAACGCCCCAGATAAGTCAAGAATGACTGAAAGAAGGCTAAAAGCCCACAATACACCGAGGCTTGCATGTGCGTGAAACAGATGTGTGTGCGCACGTGCTTGGCGGGGCATTAAGCAGGTATCAGGTTGTGTTTCCATCTGCTCCAGAGAGGGCTCTGATAGTCCTATTATTTAATCTGCCGGTCATTCTAGACGCCAGGCAAGAGCCGTTTAGCTCGACATAATTGAATGCTTCAGTGTGGGAGATCACCTTGGCTGTCTGTATGGATTGTAGTGCCAAGACTGTAGATGGCAATGAGACAAGGACTTTAAAAGTGTCCGCAATTTTGAAAAAAGTTACAATTTTCTTTCAACAATCAGTTTAGTTTAGGCTTGGGATGATACAAATGCCTCAATGTATGTAAACCTTAAATAAAAATACAACAGTTTTACAAAAACTCAGGAAAAACATTTTAAATATATTTAACATGATCTACCAGCTATTGATAAAAATAGAAACATCAGTGTACACGATATTGAGTAATGCTGCTGCTATAATCTTATGCACAACATTTATTAGATTTATTTAAACTCTTAAGTATGAATTCCCCCTGGAAAAAACAGCAATAGAAGATTTGAAGAGTTGAAAATATGGTGCAATAACTTTCTTTAAACCAGCTGACAATTAAACGTGCAGCAATAAGGGGATGAGAGCTAGCCCTAACTTATCCAATCTTTCATACAGATGGAAACAAATGGGAACCCTGGCCTTGTATTTGCCATCTTATTAAAACTTCTTTTAGAATGGTGAGAAAGAAAAGTTGTACTCATGGTGCATCAAGCCAAGTTTACTGATGGAAATAACTGAAGCAGGATCTTTTTACAATGAGCTCAAAAATGTCCTTCCAATGACTCAGCCTGGTTAGCTTGGTTAATTAACTTTGACCATAAGTTGGCAATAATAGAGCCAAAGTGCAACATGTAAATTGACAATTGTCAGTGTGTGCCTTCAACCTACACTGGACGCATGTTGTGCAGAGCACCAGGGCACATCAAATTACTAGTTCTGAGCAGTGGTTAGATTATTGATTGTTTTGAATAGAGCAGTTTTGACAAAGATTGTTCAGCACCTGGGGCTTGGAAGATTAGCCGCCTAGCAGGGGACAGTGTGTATCACACAATAGATAATATAGGAGGCGTATTTTTGAAATGACAAAAACAGATCTGATCTTCCTGCCCTGGTATGAAATGATTGTGCCAGAAAAAGTTGGGGATGAAAAGATCATCATTTCAAAAGCACAAAACAGCAGATACAACATGAGGAGCACCTATTCTTTCTGTGCAACCCACTATTTGGTTGGCCATCATGTTAGTATTTATTCCGAAATCTAACAAAGTGTTAAGGCCTTTATACTTGTTATAGACCAATATAACTTTACATAATAAATTTCTGTTGGCTGCCACAGTAGCTGGTATAATACCTCTGATAAACCGATCAGAGGTATGCCAAGTTTTTAGGAAGTTATGGTTATGGTCAAGTTTTCCATTTCTGCCAGAAAGGCTGGACATTTATGGAATTATTATGGAATAATGTACAGCTGTCCTACCACCTGTTACTGCAACAAAGAAGCTGGTTAAAGAAAGGCTCCTATACAAGAAAGTTTTCGGAATTTAGTTGTCATCAAAATATGTCAAATATAAGGGAAAAGTTTTAAATTACGTATTCCTATTTCTTACTTTTTATCTCATAAAATATACACTTTTAATTAGGCATATGGACATTTTTGTACAGTAAACACCTCAACAAATGTGTAAAAGAAGCAAATACAAAAACATAGCTGAACAAGCTATAATAGGTAGCTACCTATTTTAGCTTTATAACAGTTATAAGAGTTGTTATGTTTTGTAACCACAAAAGGGCAGCACATTTTGTAAAATTATCATATTTAGCTTTCTAGTAAAGTGGATGCAGGGGAAGCATTTTGCCAAAGCTTACGGACAAACCCTCCTCACTGAAAGAGTGTAAAATAAACATCAAGGACAAAAAGATATCTTTAATCCGCTAAGTCTCCATGATGATCCCCTTTGCATGCATTAAGCTTGGAGGGGTAACCCAGATTTTAGATATATTTTTGGAAATTATGAGGGGAAAAAATGGAAAATTATTAAAGAAACCTCATGGTCATTTACCACATGTTCGCACTGTCTCTGATTACTCTCCCTCATCTGCCCCCACTCAGGTCGGAGTCATTTAACCACCTAATAAAAATATATGTTTGTGTGAATTAGATCAATGCGATATATTGTCTCTACAAAGTTGAACTACAACAAGAATGAACAAAAAACTTAAAATAAAATTTAGGATAAAAATATAAAAAGCAAAAAAAATGTAAGCTTAGGTCAGAATTGTAATTATTTTCATCATTAATAAAAACAGATAATTACCATAACTTCATAAAGTGTGAAAATGGTCCCTAAGGAATATTTAAGAGTA
Organism: Poeciliopsis gracilis; assembly: GCA_911649635.1. Classification (NCBI taxonomy): domain Eukaryota; kingdom Metazoa; phylum Chordata; class Actinopteri; order Cyprinodontiformes; family Poeciliidae; genus Poeciliopsis; species Poeciliopsis gracilis. The sequence goes on from CAJVRI010000128.1 coordinate 1,674,336, forward strand.
TAAAACATAAAGAACGAGGTGTGAGAGCAAGTAATTCTGAGCCCTGATCAATGAAATATCTTTCATACTGTATGCTTTCACATATGCATGTTAGTCCAGCATATGTGAATCATTTTAGGACAGGAAATTTAAAAAAAATAAAAAAATGAGATTTTGCTACTTACTGTAGGGAACACACTCATATTGAACCTCCAGGTATTTGTATGTCCCCGGACACGGATCGGGGAAAACATCAGGCCCTGCCACCACTGCACACTGTGTACGGTTGTTGCATCTGTAAGACAAACATTAGTGGAAAGTTTATGTTTTAGCCTTCTGAACACAAAGCTACACAATAGATGATGTAACACAGCAGGACCACAGTGATGTATTGTTAGGCCCACAGCTGCTTAATAATGTTGTTCACAAAAACAATGAGATACATTTAGTGGCTGTTATAAGAAAAGCCTTTTCAAAAACAACAGCAATTTATGGAAATAAAGACAATGAACAATATGTAAATTATAGGTTGGATAATTAAGCTTAAAACAAATAACTCCAACACAAACAAACTTGATGTTGAAGTATGTTGCAGTCTCAAATCCAACTCTAATCTCCCTTGTTCATTTCACACAGGCTGATTCGAGCTACTCTTAGTAGCCCAACCATCTGGTATGGTTATTAAAGAAAATCACCAAGGTCAATTTTAATGAGCAAGGTAGAAGGTGAAGTTTCAGTGTAATCAAATGCTCCTATAACCATAGCAACTCCTGTGTCTCTGAACATTGCAAGAAGGGATGGAAAGACACTGTGTGCTGTATGTGATTTTTAATTTGTCAGTTCTCAGTTATTGTCCTACTTTTACCAACCAAAGTTGGATTTGTGGAACAAAAGTGTGCAGAAAGTGTCAGTGACAGAAGAAGTGATAGCTTTCATTGAAACAAACAAATTTAATATGCAGTTAGTGATATTGGATATTTGCCTTTTGTTTTTATTTCTCTATTTACTTTTTAAAGTTTATTTTACTTTCCTTTTACTGTAATATATGTCTTCCAGTTTGTATCTTGTAAAGTTGAGTATATAAGTCTTTTTTTTACATTTTTAACAGGTAACATTTAGCTTCATGCTTCCTCTGTTAGTAAAACCCACATCTGCTCAGACGCATACAATTTCATGATGCACTTCTCTGCATTCCTCCCCCCGACATTCAGGTGTTTTAGGCCTCTTTATGTTTTAAATGTAGCAGACCACACATGCTTACTGGTACTTGTGAAGTAGACATTATGGTAATGAAGTTATTGAGTTCACTTGTACGCAAGATGGCCCACAATAGTTGCTGAAGAGCTGCTCACAAGGACACTACAAGAGTGCGTGTGTGTATGGGTGTGCGTGTGCATGTGTGTGTTCAGCAGCTAGAACAATAACCTGACTTTAAAAGTATTTTGACCCAGACTCTGGATAATTAATTCTAATCACCAGGGGGGTCCTCTCCTTTGACACATGAAAGGTAAGTATTTCTCACTCCTAATAAAGCATGTAATGTAAGACAGCACACTTTCTCTGTGCGCATGTTTATAAGCATGTACAATAAGGTGTGCAGTGATAAAAATGCGCACATCAGATTTATGAGTAGGTGTAATTAAACAAGCCATGCAAGCAAAGGTGATTTATAGGGGGGCCTGCTGGTGCCCATAATTTATCATGACAGATATACGTTATAACATTAAAATGCTCTTCACACTGAAGTGCCACTTTATCTCAATGGTACTTCTTGATTTAAATGAATTATTGAAATTACACGCATGAAGAATACGTTATGTAGAGAGGACAATGGGGAAGATAGGAGAAGAAAGAGAATATTTTAAGATGGGTTATTAACTATATTTTTTTCCTCTGAATATTCCCTTTCAATTAGTTAAACTGATCTTGCTTTCCCTCTGTGCACACCTGTCAAACAGACGACATTTACATTAGAAGCAGTCAGACTCTCCCATTGAGATTTTTTAATGAGTATGTTAGATCCCTCAGGTCTCCTTTTTTCATAGTATCATTCAACAATTAGAATAATGAAATATGCATGAGAGATAATTTGATTTCTGGCACAATATTCATGTGTGAGAAAATGAACATTGGCTGCGGACTCCTTACCGTCACGTTCATGGTGCTTACTGCTGACCAGTTTGTCAGTGGTCAATTGAAGAGTTATTAGAGTTTAAAAGGTTCAAACTGCATGTGTTGCCACATCTGTCATATTCTAATAACAATACATGTCCCTCCTCTCTCTCTCTCCCTTCTTCTTTTCTCGCCTCTGTGCTTTTTAATTTCTTGCCTCGGTGGCTTCATCATCGGTCACCTGTCACCAGTGCAACTTGTGGAGTGCGGCGTGGGAATGGTATAAAAGTGACATGCTGCCACAAGTTTGCTCACAACTCCCACAAATGAACACAAATACCTGGTACACGGTGCTGAATCAGAGCAAAATGCCGCTAAATGCCCTCGCATCTTTTCTATCATGAACTAAAAAAAGACAATCCATCTGCTGCTTTGATGGCATTTCACCTGCTGACAAGTAGTAGACAAGAAAGTGTTTCCTCCTACAGGAACAGGAGTAATATTAATTATTTCCATACTAAGTCTTTAAGGAGAGGGGATGTGAACACTGACAGCACAGAGAAAGTCAGCAGCTTGTTAAAAGTAATGCCTCATTATTATAGAAAGAGGAGGAATATTCCATCTGAAAAGCAAGGATCCAATAGAATTGACTAGTACAACCTTCATGATGACTGTTTTATTCACTGTGGAAATTTCAGCTTAGTTTTTGGATAAACCTATGTGGCCTCTGTTCATAAAAACCCTCTTCACATCTTTGTTCTGTTTGGTATAGAGTGTCCACACTACCAATTGTAACATTTAGAGAGTCTGGGGGAATTGTAGCAAACATTATTTTTTTTGGTGAAAACACAGAAAGGATCATTTAATACTCTGATTTGCATCTAGTCTACAGAATGAGACAGAGCAAAAATGTGTCTGAAAACCGAATCTAAGATTACATCCCTTTTAGCTATTGCCATTTTTTTTTCTTGTGTTTTCATGTTTAAAATCTTGTTAACTGCTCATTTCAGTTTGCTACAAGAAAAGTAAGTGGCTGGATTTATGTGGACATGAACCTTTTCACTAATAAATTAAAACATAGGCCTTGCACTAACGGAAGCTATGATTTTTTGTGCATATATTTCTGCTTTATGACACTGCAAAAAAGGTTTCATGGCAGAGTCATAAAGCACTGAAGGTTATTGACTAAATAAAGGGCAGGGAGCAAAGATTTGACAAAATCCCTTGTGCACTATATCTTTTCCCAATCACTCCTCTCTCACTCTGTCTATTTCTGTCTGTAGCACCTTTTTTCCTTCTTCGCCATACACTTTCTAAGCCAAGATAATAAACCAATTTTTTTCTGCCTTTGTCTTCATCCTTCCCATCTAGGAATTATTCCTCTCAGTTCCTCCTTCTTTGTTCCAAATATCATTTTTTTCTCTGTTTATCTGTCCTAAACCCACTTAGCTGCAGTTTCCGAAATCACACACCAATATATGTGGTAGGCCTCTTATTGCTGCCTTCGTTCTCTGCGTTCTTCTTCCTTTCTCTGTTGCCTTAATACCTTTCTGATCCCTGACTCCCTCAGGGCGTCATCTTCAGCCTCCCTCTGTTTCTCTCACAATCCCTCCATCCTCAGTAAAGCCCAAGCTGACGTCACCGCACTAACGGAGCCAGTACCCTGATTCAGATCCAAAAATGACTCCCATATGTCCCCAGTACCTCCATCGCCTTCTGTTTTTTCTTACAAAAAAAATAAAAAATCTGCAGATCCTTCAGCCAAATAGAACACCAAAACATCAACAAAAGCTCACAATATTCATATTCTACACATCAAACTGAGGCACAGATCAACCATGCATACAACCCCATAGACCTTTGCAACCTATTCTCAACGCAGTTCTTTATTTTTTCCTTTTGTCTTTTCCTCTTTTATGTTAATTAGAATGACCACATCAAAGAAGGCTGTGCCCTGGACACAGACTTGCCCTCTGGTTTTCTTTTCACACAAACAAACCATTCACTAGCAAAGTTGAGCTGTGGCGAGCGGGGAATAAGGAGGCTGTGTTTCTGCAGTGAGTGCTGTTGCTGCTGCTGTTATTGTCTCTGATGTTTCGGCCCAACTCTTTTCTCTTCATGCCTTCCTCTCCCTTTCAATCATCTGTGCGGATATAACAGGCCATGTCACTGATTTGACGAGGCTGTCAGTGGCGGACTGAGCTCGTGTGTGGCAACATCTGTGTCTGAGAAAAAGTCAACATAAGAGCAGAATGTTTATTATTGTGAATACTATGTATGTTGCTATTAAATGCGTCTCTTTTGATATTTTTAGAAAAAGAGTGTGAGCACTAGGATGTTCACGTTTTACATGTCAGTCATAAACATTGAAGTCATGTTCATGTGTGAACATGACTTCAATAAAAGTCGGTGAATACATAATGTAGAGATTAATTATTCATTAACTTGTGACTAGTGTGCTATTTCATCTTTAAGACTGAAAACTGAAGAAGTAATTTTATTCTACATGCATAGACATATAAATATTTGGACAACTAGATCTGATCTTGGAAGACATAAACTTGACATTTAGCTTTTAAACATAAAAACCAAAAATGCATTTATTCAACATATTTCAATGCATAGATACTACATGCTCCTATGTTTGGTTCCACATGGAGGTGGTAGCATCATGGAGTGGAGCTGTTTGTTTTCAGCAGGGACAAAGCAACTGCACAAAGTTTATGGGTTGATGGATGGAGCTACATACAGAGGCAACTGTGGAAGAAAATCTGCTACAGACAGCAAACAGACTTAAGACGATGCAGAGTTTCGCCTGCCAATATCTGGAGATTTAGACGATAGTCTAAATCTGCAGATAGGTTACAGTAGAATGGTTACATCAAAACATATTCATGAGTTAGAATGGCCGAGTCCAAGTCTGGGCGTAACTCCAATTAAATATGCTTGAAAAGGTCTGATGTTTTACAGGGCATTTGATGAGGAAGCAAGAGAAAACATTTCTATGTGGAAGTGTGCAAAGCTGGAAGAGATAAACCCTACAAAATCTGCATGTGCAATTGCACTGAATAGTGATTCTCCAAAGCATTTACTCAACGGAGTTGAATCAAATTCCAAATCACATATTTCAGATTTTCATTTAGGGCATAAATAGTCACTATCAAGGTTCCCAGAGGAACTCTGTGGTCCCAAACTGAAAATGAATAATCTCAGACATGGAAAAATGTTTTATACTGGGCACAAATCCAAGAAACATGATGCCAAAATGCAGTGCATAACCGCATAAAATGTTTCTTGTTTAATTAAATAAAAATTAAAATGACATTATAATCCATCTGGCCATTTGTTGTACCTCGGTACTGCTTGTTGCAGATAGTATGTTGCTTATCTTTAGTGGTCAATGGGCAAGCATTGATAAAGAAATATGCATAACCACAAATTACATTTGATTGTGTAATATGTTCCATTACTGTATTACTGAGCAATCTTTTGGCTCCTCTTTTCACACCATCAGGAACATGGAAGGTGAAGAACACAGAGAAATCTCTGGGTGGGCCTCTCTTAGGGACTTGTGCAATGTTCTGAACATGCAATATGGATTCCTTGTGTGAATGTCACAAACTTTTTTTTTCTCCCACGCTGTAAATAAACATCCAGAAAACAGATTTGCTCATAATCTTATTGAAGAAGTATATTCTCATTAGAATCAGACTGGTTTTACACATAAATTTTTTATCCAGTGTAATTTTATATATGACTTATGTTTGTTTAAAATTTAGCATTAAAAAATTTATTTGCACAAATCTAACCTACAAAATAGCCACCTGCAAAATCCACATTCAAAAAATTCACTTGCATAAATTCAGCAACCATGTTGTGACCTTTTGGTGACCCAGGTTAAAGCCATCGGGACTAGACGGAGTCCAATAGCTTTTAGCCTTTCATATTATGCTTTATTGGTCTGGGCCAGAGGTGTATCTATTAATATTTAGCTGCGCAAACCAGCTAACTGTTTGAAACCTGATCAAATTTGATTGGCTAAAAGATGCTTGACTTGACTGATTGCTTTGGCTTGAGTCACCAGAAGGTCACCACATTTGCAGATTTTTTTTTTTTTTTTTTTTGCAGGCAAATCTTTGCAGGTAAAATTTTAATGATGACATATTTGTTGACAAATTCAAAGTAAAAAAAAAACAAAAATCATATGCATAATTACACAAGACAAAATTTATTATGAATTCAAGATTGTGGTGAGACTATATGATGTTATCTTTCCAGCATGATGGTGACTCTAAAATTACAGTCTAGCAAAGTAGCAGTACACAAATGGAAATGGTTTAGACCAAAGTATATATTTTTTGTTTGAATTACCTAATCAAAGTCCAGGCCTACATCCAACTGAACATCTTTGATGCTACTTGAAAATTGCTGTCTATAGTTAGTTTCAATTCAGACTGATCTTGAGCTATTTGAAAATAAGCTGCAAGCGACATATCCCAAGAGACCAAGAGAAGCACTTGTTGTGAGAGATGGTTCTACACTGTTCTTCAACTTTGCATTTATTGACTACTTGGAGCTGCTCCATCACATTAAGGCACAGTAAAATACAATGAAGTGGAGTGTGTTACATGGAAACGTGTGAAAAGGTCCGTGACCTTTTAATTGTTTTGACAACACTTTTCAAAATAACCTACTAATCGGTATTAGTCTATCAAATATGACCAAATATAGGGAAAAAAAATGAAAAGGAAAAAGGGCATGCATATTTTTACAAGGCTTGATATCTGGGGAATTATGCAAGAACACATTTTAGATGGCTCGACATGGGGGGAAATTATCTGAAAAGATTCAAAGAGGAGTTTAAAAGAGTTGCTGTCAGTGCATGATGAGAAAGCATATTAATACATTTGCCTTGCAACCAAGTGTGTCTAGTCTTTAATTAATAATGCATTAGAGATTATGCTATATACAGCATATATCCCAAATAATTTATTTGTTACTTCCAGAGTAATGGGCCTGGATGTAAATTACTGTGAGAAAAATAAAGCAGAAACTATTAAATTAAACAGCTAATAAAACATTATATTCACATTCAAAATGCATCCATAAAATTACAATTTGTGTAACACTATAATGATACATAGCATTTTATTCTAAGTGAAACTTAATAAAGTCTCTCATGTTGAGGCAAATTTATTGAATAAATTGATAAACCCCAAATCAAGGATGCCATAAATAAGAGAACAAAAGGGAGGCGATGACGTCTCAGGGCTCCTAATGTCTAGTAGGAGGTCGGGAAAGTCATTTAACAGCATAAAGAGTATAGTTACAATATCTTGCTACAGGAGTAAAACCCACTGTCTCCCCCTCTCCTCCTCTATGTACCACACACATGAGATTCTTCCACTACTGGCCTCAATTGTGTCTTATTGGACCCTGATGTGGTTATAGACACATATTCAGAAGGGCTCTTCAGTTGTCCATCTTCGGAGATGGACAACTGAAGTGATGGAAGTGCATTGAGAACAGGAAGTGGAAGGAGTGGAGCAGTGGAGAGATAGACAAGGAATCTAGTAAGTAATTGAAGATTGATGCAGGGTTTGTGATTGACAAAAGGGAGAGATAGGGAACAAACCAAGGGGTCTGTGTGTTTGTACAAGTCTGTGTATATGTCTACTTTAGGGGATGTATGGAAGCAGAGGCATCACACCTGTACCAGACCAACCGCATTCTACTGATGAAGAAATGACAGATCTGTCTCACTTTTTGTCTTCCTACCACCTCCAACACGGCACACACACGCACACAAGTGAGAGCAACACCAACACAGAGTGTGGAGCTCACTCTGTCAGCCTGTCAGACAAACCGCAGGTAAAATAATGTTGTTTTCCCAACAGGGAAAACTTTGAAATGTGTTATATTACTAATATTTGGCTGGAGGAGGCCACCTTCTCACATCTGTCACGTTTTCTTTTTAGATTTTTTTTTTTTTTTTTTTAAAGGAGCTTTTCATGCACTGAAATGCATGTACACATACAGAGTGACTACATCACATGTATTGCTTGCGGGATGCTTTGTAGGGTGTGTAAAACCAACCAGCATCACCTCCCTGTCCTGTCAAGCTTCATGCACGACAGGATCCAAAATGAACTGTCATTTGGAAGATGTCAGCGATTAAAAAAGGCTGCTGGAGAGATGATCAGCGATCACTCAAGTCAGGCGAACAAGAATTGCAAGTTAAACTTCGATTTTCAATCTAATCCATCAATCTGCGGTCAGCCTAGTAAAGCCAGCCTCATTTCTTTGTACTGAAGAGTTAACAACATCTTGGACAATTCACTCATAAAAGAAAAATTTATGCAATAAAATTAGTGTGAGGAACTGAATACATTTTATCTGGGTTCATTGTGATCAACATTTTTTTATTAGCAATTATGCCAGATTAACAACTAAGAGACATTTGAAAAATTAAGTAAATTTTGAACCATTGTTTTTAAATGTATTTGTATAGGTAAATTAGGTCAATTCTAACAACCAAAATTATTCTGCTCAACATTTTTATCCTCGAAAGGATTTTTTCAAAATTGCATATACTGAGCAATATACTCAAATTAAAGGTCGGATTTGTGTAAATATTGACGTAGAGATATTGTGTTTGCAATAAAAGGTGAAGGTTTTTCCATAAAATGTCCAAGAACAACACTCATCTCTGTATATTTATCAATTATCTCTAATAGCAGTGAACACAAACAAAACTGATTTATAATATTATGACATGGTATGTTCTATCACATAGAAAGGCACCAAACACAAACAAAAACACCTCATCGTTCCGTCCTTCTGGTTAGACTGACTGCCAAGTACAGGGTCTTTTTGAGCTCCGCTGTCTCCCCCCTCCACCTCTCTCCTCTTCCTGTAGTAACCATAGCAACCTCCACGTCGTCCAATTCCAGGACACACTTGGGGAGTCTTCCTCTTTATTTTACCTAGGCACATTCCTTTGCTTAGATCCCAGTCTTTTGCTCTTTATTGTGTTTGCTTGTGGATTTTTTTTCACTTTGTACAATAAACATATATGACCCGCCTGTTTAAATCTAGCTAAAGGACACGAAAGTCTCTTAAGTGGGTATTAATTCTAAAGAAGCAGAGCCTACAAAGAAGGAGATTATCATCTATTATTGCTCAGAAGCAGAAGAGAAGTGAACTAGGATTCAGTCAGTCTCGCCTGATAGAAGCAAAAAGGCTTCAGGATGCAGTACATTTGCAGAGGAGCAGGCTCCAAGGTAGGACAGGGTGGCGGTATTGCTGCCTAGTGTTCTGGTTTGGATTTGCGCTTCAGTGACAGTGTCAAAGTATCAAGTCAGTCAGGTAGTCAGTCACTGTCTACACACAGGCAATGTCCAGGCCACTGATTCACGCTCGTCGTCTCTGAACGTGTCACACTTTGTGTGCATTTGCGTTTGAGAGGCAGTGGAAGTGAGCGCTGTCTGTGTCGCTTGCGAGCCTTTCTCAGGCAGCCATGTAGCTTTGCTGCTCAGTGAAGCACGATAACTAAGGTTAGCAGAGCTGCAGTGACAGAGGAACAGGGTCAGACAGCAGAGACTCTACCATGTGAAAATACAGAGGTTTAAGAGAAAAAGGGCCCAGTTGTCATTCCATGTGCGAAGGTATATCTGCTTGTGAGTTTAGAAGAATGTCTATGGCACTGTTATCTTTCACATCATTACAAAACAATCCTGTTGACACCAGAAGGAAATGTATGTATGTGCATTGCCTTTAGAAAGCGGTCCACTTTTTTGCATTGTGTCACATTGCAACCAAAAATCTTTATTTTTTAATTGCGATTTAATAGGACACTACAGAAAATTGTGCCCAATGAAGTGGAAGGAAAATATTCTATGGTTTTAATATATTTCTGAAAATACATTTCTGGTAATTGTAGTGTGCATATTTATTCAACCCCTCTGAGTCAATGTTTTAGAGAACCACCTTTCAGTGGAATTACAGCTGCAAGCCTGTTGCAGGTATATTAGGTTTGCACAACTAGATTTATGTTTGCCCATTCTTAGCAAAACAGCTCAAGTTTACTCTGGGTGGTTGAAGAAATCTATCCATTTCCCAATAACTTTCACTATGTCTGTGATAAAAGAAACATTGCCACTACAATGTTTTTACAGAGTGAATGGAGCCCTGGAAAGGTTGCAGTGTTATCTTTGTGCCACATATATAGGTCAAAAAGCTTTTTTAGTTTCATAATATCAAAGTACATAGAATAATGCTGCCATCACCATGTTACTGATATTTAGTGACACACAAGGGGATTCTATTTATCAATTAGCAAAATAATTTATTAATAAGCTGACTTCCAAAAGTAAATTATTAATAGGTATTATTTAAAAAATATTAGAAAAAAAGACTGATTTCAAATGAATGTGTCACTTTACCAGGTATTATGTGAAAAAAATATTTTGAAAGCCATATGTCCATTTACTTCATAAATGTGCAGGTTTGTGTTGATATCGTGAGTAAAATTCCAAGAAAATACATAAAAATCTGCCGTGGTAATTCAAAAAATATGTAAATATGTTTGAAAAATGTGTGCTTAAATTTGCATTTAAGTATCTTAGGTATCTTCTGTATACTCTGGATACACATATGTGTGTGCATGTTCACAACTGTGTGTATGTGTGGGGCCCCAATTACTGCACTGAGCATGGGTGACAGTTGGGCCCCCAGGGTGCTGCAGGGCATCCCATGTAGCCATAGTGGCTTTATGAGGGTGGCAGCACATGCACGTAGAACTGCATACACCATTACACACATACACACACATATTAAGTAGGACGTTTCAAGATATGACCTCATTCAGTGAGAAGAAGGATTCATAGGAGAAGCAGGAGCGAATAGATCAAAAGGAAAAAGTAAAGAATTTTTAAAATACTACTTATTTAACCCTCTGAAGTCCTTTCATTTTTTTCAATGAATTGAACTGTTAACTTCAATGGTCAAAAAATGTCATGAATTTTAATATTCTTATTCAAAGTAAAGAAAAAAATTTCCATCTCACAGAGTGGGCAAAAAAGTAAAAAAAAATCCTCAAGAAGGAAACTAGACTTCTAAAATTGTCTATCGTTAAAAAAAACAAAAAACAAACAAAAAAGAAAAATATTAACATTTTTTCCAAATCCATTCATGTTCATTTGAATTTTACTTTAGTTTAATTAATTTAATATATAAATTCTAGATTTCCTGCCATTTCATTTATGGCAGCTGGAATTATTTATTTTAAAAAGTTAAATGTTTTATTCAATAATTATTTTTTTCCCTAACCATATTTGCAAATAGTTTGTGTTCATTTTGAGTGTAAGCAAACTAAAAATGACAATTTTAGATGTGTGCGGCATTGGTTGTATTGATTCTGATCTGTCGCAGACTTTTTCTGCAAATTGATAGATTTAGAGTACATAAAAAACCTCTTCAGTTATCAGAAAACAACAAAACATAAAATTTTGAACCCATCACACCAAGAGGAAATGGAAGAAATGATCAGAGATACACTTGCAATAGCAGCATGTTCAAAAATTATGTTATGAATTGAAGTCAATGAAACAAAAACATGGATACTTAATGCTCTATTTGAGTTAAAAAAGGTAAATCACGTCAAAAAACACAAATATTATTATATTATATTTATGGAATAGCTTATGCATCAAAAACCCAATGTTGTGCAACAATAAAATGAAACAAATATTATCCCTTTGCACTTAAAGAAATTCTTTTTCTTTAGTCAGCCTCTTCAAAACAACAACCAATCACACTGCAGTCACAACTTGAATGTAAAACTTCAATTTAATCAATGATATTATTTTTATGGCTTCAGTCACAGAGGTGGAATAATGATCAAAAGTGTAAGATTTATGTACGGTTTGGTAACGTTTATTTATGCATCATTATCTGCTCGGCTTCTCTCGCCTTCTCCTTCGTCTTCTGCTTTTAAAGGAGATGGATTAGACTCAAATGGGGAGGACAGATGAAGTGCAGATAAGCCTGGGAAAACAAACCCCTAAAAAAGCGACAAACCGTGTGGTGTAGCCCGCCGGTAACATTCTTAAACTGCAGTGCACAGCTAACACTCGATTGCAGTCAGCGATTCAAGTGGTTTTCTATAATTCAGAGAGTCAGAGGGAGAGAACTTCAGAGGTTTCTTTACTGTGTCCTGCGTGAATGCTTCAAACGCTGCTGCTGCAAACTTACTAACTCATACACGCTCAAAAGCACACTACCGTGGATGTGCACCTTCGAAATATGGGGCCAGAGCATGCATGTTTTCCATGCATATGGTTAAAAACATTTTCATATAAGCACAATCGAATTGAAGCTTTGAAGGCTGAGACTTAGTTCTTCAATGCAGGAGCAGATAAGAAACAATTTCAGTTTCTTTGAAAGTGAATGTTTTTTGGGCATGATGCATGTGTGGCTCACAGGATGGTGGCATATATATTTTCTTTTCATCTGGAGACTTTTAATGTCTGTCTTAGTGACGACTGGGGCAAATTTGGTCGATCTGAGCCCAAAACCATAGAAACAGCATATTAAATCCAGGAAACATGCTACAACCTTTAGGCCCCCGGCCTGCAGCCCACCTTTGCTCATTGCCTGTGAAGGAGGAAAAAAAGTGAATGTAAAAACAGAAATGGAAGTGAAAGCTAAAACAGATGGCGATGGAGGAAGGGAAAGTGACAGTGAGGGTGAGAAATGGGGGAGTGTAAACCGATTTGAGGAATGAGGAGTGGGAAGGAGGAAAGAAAAAAGAAAAAAAAAGCTGGAAATGGAGTGACAAAAAAAATGAAATATCAAGAGGGTGACAGATAGGAGAATATTAAATGAAGCATGATGCTATTTAACACTTCCAAAGGCAAGAAAAAGGGCCAAAAAAGCACCCCACCCATGTTTTTCCTGTCTGAGCTTTTTCTTTTTGTGCTGAGGTACTCTTTTAGAAGGCATGGAGGGAGATAGAGGAGGATGGAAAAGAAGGAAGAGGAGAGCAAACAAGGTGACAAGGTGGTATAGAGATGCCGGGGGAGGGGGAAGGTCTGTTTGAAGTCTAAAAGTAATTTTCTAACACGATAGCTCTGGCAGAGGGAGCAGAGAAGAGTTTACGTGTCTGCGTGCACAGTCTACACGTCCTTCAGGCTGGCCACATTTTTTTGGCCTCCAGTGTGGTGTTCGTGGGATTAAGAAGACGAATGTGAAAGAGAGAGAGCCGTCTAAAAGGTGCTTGGTCCATGAAGCACTTAAGTATCAGTGAGGGGCAGGGAATGCATCGTGAAGCACCTATACACCTTAAAAAGTAATTTTGATGTGAACAAATGGCTGTAACTTGGAGGGTTTTCAACATTTTTGCTTGCAGCACTTCCAGATATGAAATATTGCCCTAATATACAGTCGTCCGATAACACCCTGACTGTGTCCGACTGTGACAGCTATGAGAGATTTAGTAAAAAAAAAGGAACATTTATTTTTCTTGGAAAACATGCATAGACCTGAATGGGAGAGTGTTGTTGATCTTGGGGGAGCTTAACAATCTAAAGTGGAATCATATCTCCTCAAAAGGAACGCACATAGAGTCAAATGGAGTCTTGACAATTAGCTGGACTGCTGACTGGGTGCTCGGAGACTGAAAAGTCCAACTTTTTTCTAATTTTTGAATGCACCATACTATACCACAACCACTCAGTTCACAAACTGCTCAGCTAAGTAAAAAACATTTTCACAATTTTCAAATGCTGCTGCTGCAAACTTACTAACTCATTCACGCTCAAAAGCACACTACCGTGGATGTGCAGATTTTGATTTTTGATCTGAAGAGTTCCTATCAAAATAAAGTCACTGAAGCTCTATGTAAGAAGTTATTTAAAAAGAAACTTACAGTGGCAGCACATCTGCTCATTAAGGCAGTTACAACATAGCGATGAAGTTCAGTTACTGTTGGACATTTCACTCTTTCATCATGTTTACTTTTGAAGTGTTAAGAAAAAAGGCAGGGCAGAAAAGGGTTTTTAGGGGAGCCTCAAATGACATGGAAGTCTTTGTGGGTTTAGTATATAAAAAATGTAATGAATACATTTAAGCCAGAAAAGCACTGTTTGTTATCCAAAATAGGAAGCAACCAACAACACCAGACATATTTATAAAAGACACATACTCTGCTACCTACGGTATAGACTCTTCTCTCTAAATCATTGAACTCTATGGCCACAGGTGTATAACAACCAGCAGCTAAGGAAGCAGAGCGCTCCAACATCTGTGAAAGATTCGACTGCTCTCAGGAACTCGGTGAACTCCAGTAAGGTACCGTGACAGAACGCCACGTGTGCAGTAAGTCTAGTCGTCAAATTCGCTCACTGCTAAATATTTCACAGTCAACTGATAGTGGTATTACAAAAAAAGGGATAGTGATAGGAAACAACAGCAACTAAGCCACAAAGTGATGGGCCACTAAACATAACAGAGCAGGCTCAGGAGGTTTTGAGGTCCAGAGTGTGCAGGGATTTTCAACCTTCAACGGAACCAGTACTTACAGACCTTAGAACTGCAGAGGAATCTACATGGCATGAGGTTTTAGGCCAAGCAACTGGAGTCAAGCTTTGTAAGTGCATGCAACAATTTGATGCAGTTGTGTAAAGAATACTATCACTAGACTCTAGAGCAGTGGAGAAATTTTGCCTCCCTGTATGGAAATCCAGTGGGCAAGTATGAGTTTGACGGTTGTCAGAAGAATGGCACTTACCCAATCACATCATGTCAAATATAAATATTTGGTAAGCCACATATTTAGTTATTTAAATAAAAGGGGCAGTGCACAATAATTAATTATTTCTGTTCATTCTGTATGTGTCAAATCTTGCGATAAAGGCAAATTTTATACTCAATACCCAGCAGGTTGATTGCATACAAAACTATTTTAGTATGAGGAATCGGGATCAGTCCAGTAGTTGCACTCAAATCAACTCCCAAAACATCAGCATGCCAATATATTTTGGACTATTGTGTTATCCAAAAATTGTGTTGCTGACTCTGTGGGAACAGTTTGGTGATTTTTCACTTCTCACATGATTATGCAGCAGCATACAAAGCAAAGTCCATAGAGGCAAGAGTTTGGTGAAAAAGAATCTCACCAAGCTAGGTTTATATGTTTCAGATTAAAAAGTCAAAAGAAAATTCAAACAAGTTGAAAAGCCATCTACAAAGCAAATCGTCAATAGCGAATTCTTTAAAAAATATTTGGAGCTTCAGTTTAAAAGCAGATAAAACAGACCAAGTCACTGGACTAAGGCCAGTGTACCAGTAAAACAGATTAAGCTTAACTTTCATGGCCGAGGCTTCATTTCCCCTTCAACCTAGTGTATCCCAGTGGGGAGATAATCTGGTAAATGCAGCAGTATCAGGTCCTTTCTAAGTTGCCTGAGAAGTCTTGTGAGACTCTCTAGAGATATGAGGCTTTGATATCAGGACCAATTATGCGGTGCAGGCACACACATGTGCACATATGCACACGTTCATCATCACACAGCACTTGTGTGCACGCTTCTCCCTGGCCTTGGAGTGCGGCAGAGGAGAAAACAAAGAAGGAATATGATACTTTGGAAACACTGGGCAGGCGGAACATGCTCTGATTTTATCAGCCAGTTGAGCTGAGCTTGAAAGCCAGAGATGATATAGACACAGAGGGAATGATAGAGTGAGATCCAGACAGGTTGAAACAGACTGAGTAAGGAGTGATGTGAGTCTGGTGCAGGACTGGAATTCACAAAAGAAAATCTTCAAGGCAATGTCTGCAAAAACCCACAAAAAACCTTTAATGCACATTAACAAGTTATTAGATATGTGCATGTGCATACGCTGACTGTTACTCACTGTGTGCATTTATTCAAAACAAGGTTTTGAATAAAAAACAAGCACACTTGAGCTCTGTTGGTTGCCATGCACATGCAGTATTCTGTGCATTAAATACAAACTTACCAACAGCAACACACACTCACACATTCTCACCTCAAATATAGGCGATAAACAGTTGTTTCCGGTCTAAGTCACCTCCGCAGAGGATCCCTCAAGATTAAGTTTGGCCTCTGGCTCTGCTAATTGGAGCTTAAAGTCTGGTGTAGCCCCTGGGTGGAACATGTTGTGTGAGTGTGCGCGTGTGTGTGCGTATTCCTGCATATAAATTATAGATGGAAAGGGGGTTGGCTTGCGGGAGAATGGCCACACAGGCTGCATCAGCCGGAGTGTTTAGAGAGACCAAGCCAGGCCAAAGTAATGCCCATCACAACACCAGCACATGTCAGAGGCAGGTGGGTGACGAGAGACATGGAGGAGGGAGGAGAAGACACAATGACAGCAAGTAGTAAAAGCAGAAGAAAGAAGAGGGGAGGAAATAATGGGGCAGTGGGAGGGGGACACTCAAAGTCAGAGCAACACATGATCTGAAAAATCCAGAAACTAATGGCGACATAATTGAATTATTTATATCCAGACATTCTCATTAGAGAGAGCCCTGGTTTATTATTGCTATCTTTGGCCTGGTAGTATTATCCATTTAGTTCTGACCAACATACCTGCTTATTAGAGAATGAACTGGTAGTTCAGCTTTTAATAGAGACTGACACAAACCAGAGGATTTTAAATGACAACCAAACTAATCAAACACTCCTTCTAAACACTTAAAGCTACCAAGTTTGAGGAATGTTTCATGTGTTCACATCTATTTTAACACAAGTAAAAACTCAAGTACTAAAAGAAGAATTGGAGTGCTGGAAGAATACTTCATAATTATTGGTACCCTTATTGTGAAGTTGTACAGTGATTAGCTTTTTTTCTCTCTCTCACTAAAATCTTTATTTCAAGGAACATTTATGTAAAATGAACCCTGCCACTGCACTGCGTGGTGCGCTAATGGCCACCATGCAGTCTTTAACTTAATCTATTTTAATTGTCCCTCATCAAAAATCCCATCTTCATTGAAAAAAGTTACATTGTCATTAAACAGAATTAAGCTGTAAACATACATGGAAAATGTTAAAGTTTTCCTACAGAAATAGATGTATGGTTTTAATCCCAAACTGTATTCTTCATTTATACTTCAAGGTCTTATTTTTCACATTTATGTTTTATTGTTTTAGACCAAAAACAACAAGGTACAAAAACTGAAATTATTATCCATGCACTGTCTTACATGGTGGAACTTTGTTCTTCAAAGGAGTTTGTTGGCTTGACTCTCCAAACTGAAACCACCCTGACTGAACCCTTCTTCAGGGGAGATTCTGACAACTCAGAGCTGTAAAAGGAAAATAACTCTCTCTTTAACTGGCTATCGCACCACAAGTGGTGCAGTGATAAAAACAGAGCAATTGTTCAATAATAAACTGATAATACTCTGCGAAGCACTTTATGACCTTCAATCATTGAGCTGCCCAACAACACAGTTGGTAGACGAGGCTTTCACAGAGATGAAAGTGAGTGGGGAGAGGGTGAGCTGACATATCTCCATCCTGTTTCTTTATGGTATTGTGCTGCAGCAAATCTGCACGACACAGAGCTCATAAGTTACAAAGCCTTAAGTGCATTCCACTTCACCTTTGGCTTTCTTTCCTTTTTATGTTTTTCATTGGTTTCTTAGTTGTTGTTCTTTGTGATCTTCTTGGAAGCAGATTAACAAGTAGATCTCAACATGTAAACTAAGAGTTGACAGCACACACTTACTGTTGCTCTGATCTCTTTGCCTCAAATAAAGCAGCTGACATTAATGCCGTTCTGCTCTATCCAAGTGGCGTGATTCGAGATTGCACATTGCAGCTTAGCACACCATGCAAAATTTGTGATCAACAAAGCAGCATGTGAAAAATTACAACTGAAGCTTTCTAGATCTGTGCAGCATTACGGGGAACTCCACAATGAATAAATACTGACCTGAGTGACATGATCTTGTACGCGTCGGGAAGGTAGCACCGGGTGTTCTCCATTTGGGCAGGGTCCGAATCGCAGATCTTGTCATCAGTGCGGCCGTAGTTGGCGCTTTCGATCATGATGACATCCGTGCCAGGACAGCGTAGTTCGATGGGGTATGACTCGCAAGACAGTTCCCTGCGTACCACCGCCATGGGGATGGGGGCACGGCCATAAACTAGACACAAACACACAAAAGGTTGAGGTAAGATGTTATTTGGATTTTCTTTTCTTTTTTTTAGTATATGCCTCAGAAACTGTGAAACAAGATATGTCAAAAAATGTTCCTCATGTCTGAGGAGTGAAGGCTTAAACTGTGCAGGGCTTAACTATGTTCGGCTTAAGCTTTATTTGTTCACCTGTAAAGAGAGGTAATTATGCACATTAAGAAACATGAGAATTGCTAAAGATTTCTATCATAGCAAGTTCCTTGTGAAATGGATTTGCTGGCTGCATTTGGCTATCCGTGCATGGAGGTGAAGCCGGACCACGATAGTCCTTAAGTACATAGAGAGATAAAAAATGCTGCTCTTGGTCTCGCTGTTCCCAGGGATTTAGGATTGTTGTGGTGCAGTTTACAAACTGTTGTTCTTTGTCACTCTGAGCAACAACCCCAAGAGCTTTAGCCGTCTTCCCCTGATAGATTTATGAGCCAAGGTGTTGATGTGTGTTTTTCCATCACCTAACCCCTCTGAAATAATAATGTAAATGGTGTTAAATTTAAGCTCAGACATGCTACTCTCAGGAATCATTTCTTTCTCAAAATTATATTTGAAATGTTTTTGCTCTAGCTAAGTAAACAGATATATTACGAATTTTCACATATGGATAAGTAAGTAATTGTAGATTGAATCTGGATCAAACTGGTTTGACACATAAGTAAGTGACTCAGATGTATCATTCTGTTTGGTGCTGCTAAAATAAGCTGCACATGTTCATGCATGTGCATGGATGGAGACTTCCACAATCAGCGCACGCAGTCCTACGACATCCCTAAAAAGCAAGACACGCCACCATTCTCCTTTCTCTCCTTGTGACGGTTGCCATAGAAACCTTGTCCTCCCTCCCTTGACTCTTTCATTAGCTGGAGGAGCGTCATGGTTACACATATGCAGCAAAGAATCTGAATGAGCTCAATGACACTCTGCCTGAGCTCAACTTAATACTGCCCTTCACCATGCCAGAGACACACACACACACACATGCACACGCACGCACACACACAGTCAGAGCCACACATGCATACAAATGCTCTGAGTGACGGAATGAAGAGGAAGAAATTCACAGCCATTGTCAATGATATCCATGTGGTTTCGCTACCTGCGGGCATGGCGCTGGTAATGGCAGGCTCTCGCTTAGAGATAGGACTGATATATAAGTGACATTTACTGAAAATGTCCTCTTTAATGAACACACACAGTCATATACACACATGCACACACATAGGTGTATCACCGCAGGCCATGATTAGACCGTAAGCACACATTCAGACAGGATGTGTGTCTCGGTAGCAGGTGAAGCATTGATGGGTACATCAGGGGGTTTCTACGCATGTGTGAGCATGGGTGCTTAAGGCAATGGGTCATTACCCCAATAAGTGTTAGTTTGTTACGTTTTCTCAATGGTCACATCATGGCTGCCTCCGTATGAATCTATATTGTGGAGAAAGGGTTAAGTGAAGCATGCAGGGATCGATTGGCAGTACTGTGAGGCAGCTGTCTAGACCAGCTTTGGATGTGATGTCTTATGGTGTTGCCTTGCTGGGTCCACACTGGGCAGAAAGCAAAGATTCAAACAAAAATAACACAATTACACAAACAAATAACCCACAATCGTTACACCTGAATATTTATAAAAAGATGTATTTATTTGTACTATTATTTCTTAACATTTTTTTGCCTCAGCAAAAGTATTCACTTTTAAACTTTACACATTTGGTCAGATCGCAATAGCAAACTTCAGTCTCCGTCAGTAAACATTTTCCAAACCCTTCCTGGTTTACTCCGAACCCTCAAGTCAAGCATAATGAACTGCATTTTCCACTTCTGTGAAGATCCATGTAGTGCCTTTAGTAAAAGGCAGAAAAGTTGGTAATTGGATGGGACAATGAATAGAACTAAATAAGGAGAATTTCTGGAAGAAAACTGTAAAGGGCCCTGCAGTTCTTGATGCAGCTGCAGGATGAAAATCGTGGAATTTTGTTCTTTCTCTCATGTCGTCCACCTCTTCTAGTCAAAACCCCTGTGGCAACTTTTCACCCCATTCTCGATCTCTAGCTATTGTGTGATTAGTCTAAATTTCATTGGTGTGTTTATTTATGTGGAAAACAAAATTTCTAAGAGTCGATCTACCAACTGTGCAAGGTAAGAGGGATTGAAGCATAGGTAGCTAGAATATTTAAATGTATTTTTTCAATCAGAGAGAAGATTTTAAGGAGCATTTGTTGGAGGCCAGGAGGAAGCATGTATTAAAATAAGCTCCTCTTCCTCAGTTCTTGTGTCCTCCTCTAAACTTATGAAATTGTAAAAGTCATTCCTCTTTGCCACAATCGCTGTTTATCATGTCATATGTGTAAACCACATACGACAAAACACCATGATGTTACCGCAGCAGAAAGGGGAGCTCAGCTCTGTGTGTCTTGTGGGCCCTGAAACTGTTAAAAAAACATCTGAAATCCACATGATCGTACATCAACAGTTCAACTTTGGTCCAACCATGCTGGGCCCTTAAGAGTACCAATAAGCCCTTAATTATGGTGTAGTCAAAGTTAATTTCTAAATACAATCTATATTGCAAAACTTGAAAATAATTGATGTCAAAGAGTCTTTATAACTAATCTAAATGAGCATGAGCTATTTTTCAAAAAGAAATGTGCAAACATGTCTCTGAATATGCAAAGCTGGAGCAAACTTAACCCCAAGATCGTAATTGTAGCAAAAGGAGACAGAATAATAAAGTTTACAGAACTTTATTGTTTACTTTATTGTAAACTCTGTTTACAGAACAGACAGAACCACGTTTTTCATATTTTAAATTGTACAACTGCTTTGTACAAGAAGATTTTCTACCAAACCAGTTCCACTGCTATGTTTACTTGGCACCACTTCTCTCACTCCCTCCTCATTCCCAGGTGACCCTAATAACTCCTTTTGTAAACATTGTTTTTAGCTCCTGTTTTCCAGTGTTGTTGGGTCCAGTTACAAACCAGCTCACTGGGAATGTTAAGCGTTCACAGACACTGCTTGCTATTTAAAACACTGCTTGTTTATAAATGAAGTCAGTGATACTAGGACATCTATTTACAGGGATACTTACATAGATGATACAATTTATGTATTTGAATTTGCTGCACAGATCTTCATAGAAAAGCAGTGGCTGCCATGTTGTGCAAATGTTAAATTTAAAAAAAATCTGATAAAAACTGATTCTAGCATCTGTTCTGTTTTAAAACAGGTGCTACTTTTGTGGAAAAGACAATTGCATCCTTTTCCAGCATTTTCTCTGTATGTGATCATTTGTATTGGCCTCTTACATAATAGTAGAATAAAATACATCAAAGTTTGTTGTTCTTACATAGAAAAATTTTAAAAAATGTAAGTTTGTGAACATCTTGGTTAGGCACCATTTTAACAAGTGGTAAATGGATCAGCTGAAAGTCTCATTTCTCTATACATAATCAGGCCATGTTTAACTTGTGAAAATTTAACAGTATTACAGTAATTTAGCTGTCAACACTTGAGCCACTGGACATCATCTGTCTGACCATTCAAATCCTAAAATTATCTACTTATCTCACAACATATCATTTGGCTCTGTATAGTCATTTCAAGGTAATGCTACATGTGGATGGAAGGAAATATACCAACTAGAGTGGCATGCCATCTTTATCCCATAGGGTTTATGTATGCTGTAGGTCCAAACATTTGCAGTTACAACTTCTGTGAAGACTTTTCTACATGTTTTAGGAGTAGGTTTATTTTATTGACCATTCTTCCAGAAGCACATTTTTATGGTCAGACAATAATGTTGGATGAGAAGACTTGGGTTTCACTAATTCATCCCCAAAGTTTTGGGTTGGGTTATGGCCAAGACTCTGTGAAGGCTACACCAGTTTTTACACACTAAATTTGTT
Organism: Poeciliopsis gracilis; assembly: GCA_911649635.1. Taxonomy (NCBI): domain Eukaryota; kingdom Metazoa; phylum Chordata; class Actinopteri; order Cyprinodontiformes; family Poeciliidae; genus Poeciliopsis; species Poeciliopsis gracilis. Next base: position 1,696,561 of record CAJVRI010000128.1, read on the forward strand.
CATTAATGTCCCAGGACGGTTACAAGCATGAAATCGTACAAAATGTCCCGACTTGCTGAAGCATTATCCTTTCACTGAAACCGTAGCCGAATTCAAATTCCAAAAAACCCAGCCAATTTATAAACAGTTCAAGACTTTGCAAATTAACAAAACAATCAGTATTACTATTTTTTTCAGTGAGAGATTGGTTTTGGAGGGTTAACTTAGATTAAGTTATGTAGAAAAATCTGACAAAACCTTTAGAGCACCTCCCCTCCTTTCAAAGACCAGCTGGACTAACATATTTTGGAAAGCATTTACTTGAAATGTGGTCCACATTTAATCCCTTTAAAGTTAGAACAATAATTTCATAAGAATTACACTGAATCCACATAAAAAGTTCATATCCAGGGTAATAAAATCGTCATCTACAATGATCAAGTAGAGATAAGATGAAGTGAGGTGAAAAGCACTCAAAGCAAAAGGAGCAAAATTTCCTGACTGTCACAGATAATCCTGCCCTATCCATTACCTTATTCTTTATATTTTTACAGTATCTCCCATAAGTCCAATAACCGATTGTTCAATCTGCCTCAGAAGAGCTCCCTTCACACACATTTCACTTCATAACAAAGAACGTTAAGCTTTTTGATACAGAAACATTACAAACACATCCATTGACGCACAGACACCAGTTTCCCATCTTTCCCTTCATCTAATAACGTGTGAGCCGTGAGTGCACGTTAATGTGTCTGTCATTAGTTGTGCAAGTGGCGACAGAAACTTGGCAGCCCTGGACGGTACAGACAATCTTATTCAGTTGCTCTCCCTGCCTCGAGGGGGGTGCGGATGAAACAAAAGAATATTGATTTCTGCATTTGGGCCAAGAATAAGAGAGTGGCAAAAGAGCTGAAAAGATGGAAGGGAGGAGAATGAGAGGGTGAGATGGAAGAGGAGAGAGATTTAAAAGGTGATCTCTCATTTGAAGTGTCAAAGTGTCGGTTGAAAAAATGTGCATCCTCAGAGTAAAGCAAAGAACAGCACATTTTCAAAAGCGAAAGGTACTTTAAATGAAAAGACTGGAAATATTAATATCAAGGTTTCCTCCAGAAAACGTGCTAAGCCTGGTGGTTGGGTGCTTGGGCAGTCATTCATCTAGCAGCCCATCGTGTTTTTGAGTTAAAAAATGTTTAAAGTTGACAGGAAATTTGAAAATATCACTTGATACGTATGTGTTATTGAAAGTTTGGAGGATTAATACCTGAACATGCAAACATTTTAAAAAGACAAATAAATAAGCAACGCTTAGCCCGGTGGGGACACAAGTAAAAGCCTGGTGTCCCGCCAGGCTTATAAAACACTGGGAGAAATCCTGGGTGTTCAGTACAAACTCATTTTGAACAGGATATCACAATTCCAACAATTAAAGAAAACAAAAAAAATCTAAGAAAAAGTTTAAATTAAGTTATGAATGGTTTGTCACAGAGGTAGTAGTTTTGAATCCAACAGGAAATTAAGAAATTCAAGGAAACAAGTAAAAAAAAAATTCTTTGTATTTGGCCTCTTTATTGGAGCCGATTATGATCTCCAGCCAGTTTATTTATATATCTCAATCAATCCCAAAATCTTCCCAATTCTTTGAAACAGTTGACTTGATGTATATGTTTTCTGCAACTAAAAATACCAAATTACCTTCAGAAAACAGATATAAGTTCCTACCCTTAAATATTGTAATGCAGTCAACTCATTTAGTTTTTTTTTATTTCATAAATACTCTAAACGTAGAAATGTACATTTTGCCATGAACATTTTTATCATATTCATGTTTTGTGTTCACAAACCTGTGATAATGACAGGACTCGGTTTGGTGGAGAAAAGGGTGTGTTTGCTTCCGTGTTTTCTCAAGCAGAACACTTTTTGTTTCAGCTAATCCTCACCCAGTATAAACACCCTGATTTGCATTTGTCGACTTATTCTTCAGACACTGATGCAAATGCCCCTGACTGAAACTCATCTCTTGGTGCTGAAGCAAAGCCCGTGGTGTTTGTGTGCCTCAAGTGGCTGCCGACTTGGGAAGACTGTTTGTTTGCTTGCGTGCGTGTGTGTGCGTGTATGCGCTTGAGTGTGTGTCTGAAGAGGGTCTGTGTGGGCGCTGAGTATTTCAGCATTTAAAGTATTTCATCTGTGTGGCAGCGGGCGCGTGAAAAAGCACACAGTGGGCAAAGTGTGATTGACAATGGCCATTAATGGGATTAAGTCCAAGTGGGCCAGAGCTCTGTTTTTGGAGTCTTTCAAGCTCACTGTCACAGGAGAGAGGAGGTAATGTGGACATGACCTACTGGGACTGCATCTGCACAGCTCATGCGTGTGCGCGTGTGTGTGCTATAACTGTGGCTTTGGCCAAAGTGTACAGCAATAAAACAGAGGACGATGCACATCATTGCAAATTATGTTAAGAGCTAAAACAGTTTTGAAAACAAAACTCTGTCTGTATAAGACTCATCAATCTGAGCTTGTTTCTTACCTATGGAGATGGGTGCGATCAACGCTGAGATGAAGATTAGGCATCTGGCCCACATGGCGTCTGATTTTGACCTGGAAGTGGACATAGAGGTGGTTCCTGCTGAGCCCAGGCGCTCGAGTGCTGAGCTGTTTCTTTCACAGCTCAGTATTCCTGACACCATACAGGCCTGCAGATTGACACAGAGAAGATTTGCTCAGTTGGATGTCATATCATAACACAAGAAGATGCTCTGTCAAAGAAGTTGAATCCACCAACAAGAGTCCCACCAACAAGAGCGACCCCCCCCCACCACCAAGAAGACCATCACATATAGCAATTGCAGCTGTTCACAGTTAATGCTGTTGATTTTAATCAGTCTTTATAAGAAAGGCCAGATCACATCATGGGCAATTTCTGTCCCTATGTAGTGGCTTTTCTACTTGCCACACATATTTAAGCAGGCAAGGCGCTACGCGCACTAAGCATCGCTGGCTAGATATCCATGAGCTCATCGCAAGGTTTTAAAAGTGATAATGGCAAAGTTGACAAAAGCTGGACAAAAACACATGCTTCTACTCTGTCATCAACACGAGCACGTGCTGAGTAAGAAGTGTTCCCTCTTGCAAGCAGACAGAAATAATACAGAAAGAAAGCAGGTAATATCTGTGTTTTATAGAAATGCCCCAATTTTTTTTTTAATTCCAGCAGTGTGCTCTCCTGCAAGTGCAGCAGGACTAAATGTTATGATTGCTATAATTAAAAGAAACTAGAGGTGCACTCATTGCAGTTTTTTGGCTGATTACCAATATTTAGAAAATATGACCTATATCGATTTGTTTCTGTATTAAACTCTGCTAAATAAAAGTTGCACAGTTGGCAACAGCAGGCTAGCTCTTATTAAACACAAGTTCAGCTTTATGCCATATCTTTGCCAGATTTTTCCCCATATCTCTTAAAGATTACTGGAATAGATGGTGTTAAAACAATTTGATACCGGAATGTTACATGGTATGTTGTCATGTTAAAGCTCTAAAGGTAAAAGAAATTGTAAAAAGTACCTGAATGCTGAAGAAAATCCTCAAAATAAATGATTAACCTCAAATAGCAAGCATTTTTCAAACCACCAGCATACAGGGCAAGTCAAGAACCAATAAGACAGAAGAGTAAAGAATTTAGAAATTAAATAGATTTTCTATACATTTTAATTTTAATTTAAATTCAAATAACCTTGCTGGAGGAACAGGATGATTTGTTGCTAACAAATATGCTACAAGAAAAAACAGATCAGATGTCAATACATACACAACATCTATAATAATATGAGATTCAAGACTAAATGCTCACTACTGTTGATGTTCTATCTGTATCAAGATTCACTCCACTTGGCATTCCACATCAGCATCAAAGTGTGAAATACATTGATGTCCCGATCTAATTGTTCATTTCATGGTCCATTAGCAATAAACAATTATTAAACGATGGTCTCTGAGATAAGTTGTAACAGTGACAGACTGGTGAGGCTTGTTTCCACTTCCTTTTTTATGAACTGTTTAAAGCAGGCCAACATTGTTCAATCACTGGCTCACTCACTCAGCAAGGAACTCAATTGCTTTGTGTTTGCACCTTCATAGTCACCAGTTTTAATCATGGAATATTTACACATTTGACATATACTCTACAAAAAGCATATGTAAATATGTATATATATATACACATAAATTTCTGGGGTTTTTTTGTTTTTTTTTACATATGCAGAAGGATCTCAACATTGTGTAGCTGTTGTATAATGAACCTAGTTTTGTATCAAACAAATTTTTCATAGGGATGGTTCAAAGGCAGCAGAAGTCCTATTTTGAGCCTAAATGGTCTCCATTCTCAAGGGAACCTGGACACAGCCCCAACTAAGCATTCATGTCAAGTTTGTGTGTGAGAGACTTTGAGAGAAAGAGAGGCAGCAGAAATTTGCAAGAGCTGGGGACAGATGGAACAAAGCAGACAGCCTGAGCCATGGGAAATAAATCATGTGTAACAGAGACTATTGATCAATGTGGCCATATCATTTTGGCCCAGAAGAGACTAAGACAATATCAGGCTGTCTCAATCATATCAGAGCTGTGAAGTCAAATAGCTTCTCAGATATTTTTCAGAACTTGAAAACAATTCTGGTTGCATAAAGAGAATGACTCAGATGCAAAGAAATTAAAAAAAAAACAACATTTATTCAGCACACTTGACAGACGGAAATGCCTTTAGGCACGTCTATGCTGAATCTGAATCTCTCAGAACAGACGACACAAGGCATGATAAGAGTTGTAAAGTTATCTGGATTTTTCTTTTGTTTGTTTATTTTTGGATGGCAAACAAAATCCTTGAAATTGAAAATTAATTTTAGATTATAATCGTGGACTATCAAGCTAAACTTAATTTAGGCTGAAGCTAAACAGCACAAGAGGAAATTTGATTTGCATTCCATAACAAAGCAGTCCAAACATTTTATGAAATCAGTGGAGTTTTTTTGTTTTTTAAAGAACTTTGATCATAATCTTCCAGCTATGGAAATTGTTTACTTTTGCTTTTTCTAACATTGTAAAATATTGGGGTTCTTTTTTACGTATTATTAATTTTTTTTTCTTTTTATTGAGCTGAAAAATTTCATGTTTTTTGCTTTGTTTCTGTTATGAGAAACCAAATTCAATACAAATAGGAGAATTGATGAAGCATCAGAATAATAACTCACTGGGCAGTTCTGTGTTGAAAATAGACACAAATTAGTTACCATCCAAACCTGTTTAATTCTGTAAGTAGAAGCTTCCATGTGAGAGAGATTTTATATCTGCTAACAGTTCTTGACAAATTCCTAATTGCAGCCAAAGTGATACACTCACAATAGTGTCCCGTGTATTATTCTGGCTTCTGCCTAAATGGCCGAACAAGTTGTCCGCTTTTGATTGATTGGTCCCTAACTCGGTTGAACATGAGCAATCTGACCAGCTGTCCCTGGCTAGATAGAGGAGCTGTGTGGTAACATATGGCTGGATGCCACCCGTCGCAGCATTCCATCCACTGTTTCATAATTCAAAAGCTATTCCATCACTTTTTAAGCTCCACCAGCATCCCTCCCGTCGCCTAATTAACTCTTTCATTTTCTTCTGTGCTCTTATTGTCTGTGATCTCCTCACAGACAATAGTGCTGTAATAGCCCGAAGCAATCTAGGACTAAACCAAAGTCACACCACTGTAGGCGCGTAAATAATTCAGCAGTGCTGCATTCTCCCATATGCTGAAATAAAGACATAAAAAGATGTTCCATCTACAGTCTGTAATGAATAGATAAAAGCTATAGCCCCAAAGCAAAGCCATGTGTTTCTCACCTATTTCTGTTCATCATTTTAATGTGCTGATTGGTTAAAATATTATGAATGAACAGGGACTAATGATGCTAATTATCAGAACATATGTGAAGTGTTTACACTGTACTCAGACTGCTGTGAAAATAAGCTCTGGCAAAATCATTTATCTTTGTGAACCTACTGTAAGAAGAGTTAAATAAGGGAAGGTCGTTTGGAATAAACTCCACATTTCTTTCTGCTGAGCTAGTTATAGTGTATCTCAGTGGAGCCACACCCAAACAGAGAGGAACAGAGATGAAACATCAACTAGTAGCCAGGACCAGAACAAAAGAATGAGACATTCCTCGATTTAGGGTGTTAAATGTACTTGTTATAACGAGAGACCACAGATTCAAACCCAGGCGAAATGGTTTGGCCAAAGTTTACCACTTTCTGAAATTGTACAACCAAAGTCACGCAATAAGTTGCACTTTGCTAGACCCCGTTTTTGTCATTAGAGCTCCCTTAATTCAGTGCAATTTGCTGCTGCTGAAACCCATTTCCTTCCAGCTGTAATATGATAGGGTTTCACATAAGGTTTTCCACATATTTTCATTGTAAAGACTGGTGATTTAAGGCTTAAATGTTTGTTGTTGTTTTTTGTTATCATTTTGAACCACTTTGTCCAATCTCCACCAACACCAGCAAGGCATTTTCATTCATACAGCTCCCACTGGCTGGATTGATTTATTTGTTTGTTTTTTCAGACCAACTTCATTGAACCAGTGAGAAAATCATCAATTTCTAAAATCTCCAATCTGTCTGGCACAACAACCCTTCCATGTTCAAAGTCACTTAAATATCCTTTTTTACCCATTAATCTGCTGCTCAGCCTGAACTTCAGCATGTAAACTTCATCAGTTTGATCTTATATGATTGGCTGAGTTAGTGAATTTTGACATCAGCAAAAAATGTATACGAGCCTAAAACAAACGTGAGGTCATAGTGCTTCCGAGCTTTGCATGCACAAGTGATACAGTTTTAATGTCCCAATTTTTTCTGCTCCAAATATTCATTTCCTACAGCGTCGACATAACCAGAGCTGTCACTAAGGTCGCAAGACTAACAGACTCGGTTGCATCTATGAATGAGCTAATTTATGTTGGGCTAATTCTCTGTGTGTGCCTGAGTGTGTGTGTGCAGCCCCCTAACGAGTACCCTGGCTGTCAGAGCACTCTTCGTTCAGGGGTTCTCTTTTTCACTAATGAGTGCTGACCGGTTTGGGCTACCTTGTCAACATGTGTCATTTGCAGACACATGCATATGCACTTGCATTAGTACCCCCTGACTTGCACATACAAACTTTCACACATAAATGATTCTCACTTTATTAGGCTATTTGTGGTTTAAACTGTGCACTTATATAAAACTAAACATAATGAGTATCAGTAATGGCAAAGTTCATTTTTTGTAGTTGGCTTTCTGGCAAGGTCCCCTCCTTTTGATAGTTAACATATTTTCAACAGAGTCAAGAAAGAGCCATACCAAACACTTTATCCATTCCAACACCTGTTTTCATGTGTACTTGGGGTTAATGACTTAAAGAAAACCAAACTGTAACTGATTATACAGTAAGTCAACATTCAGGTTCCAGAATGGCAATCACTTTAACTCTACTGAAAGACTGCTAAATGATATGTAACTAAATACCACATGGGGAGTTGCAGCTCCATACATGGGGAGCTTGTATGGACAATTATGACCCTGTGCAGATTAGAGAAAATCCACAAAAAATATAAACCTTTTTGCCCATTTATTGGTCTTTAAATAATTTCACTTATATGTTGTTTATATCTCAAATCTTGAACAAAACAAAAGCTTAAATCATTCAAGAAACAAAAAGTGTAGAATCCATGACTACTGTATATGGATTTCTGACAAAAATGATTATTTTCAGTGAAACAGTCCATAACATAACTCGCAAAAACCAAATCAAAACTCAAATTCCTTTTGCAAGATATCTACATTTATTTCTAGAATCTTTTTAACAAGGCAAGTAAAACTGAGCTTATTCAGAAGTTTCATTAGTTGGCATTAATCAGATAAATACCCAACTTTTAATAAATTATTAAAACAATACAGTGTAATAAGATCTGTATTATGCTTTTCATGAAAAAAAAACACATTTGCATGCACCTCTTTAAGCGTTCTAGTTGCCTATGCATTTTATCTGGCCAGTTTGTTCTGCATTGTGCTGCAATTGAATCAGAAAGCACTCTGCAGTTCGTGCATGGTTTTTTTCCCTTGTCACTTTGTCTTTTTTACCTGTACTTCTCACTCTTTAGTCTCCTCAGTTGTTCATTCTATGCTTGGTTGGACAGAGAAGTTGGTGCAGAACAAAGCTCATGGGGTTATGCACCATGTTCAGTAAAATGGCATGTGTCTGCCAAGCTATGGTAAATTACCTTCGGTTGGCTTGCCAGGTAAGTTTAACAACCATGGACCATTTCTCTGTCAGTGAATGCCTGTGTGTTTTTTGGTTAAAATCAGAATCGACAGCTGTTTCCTGGGTAAAGGTGACATAGCAAATAATCATCAGTGTAGGGATGGAGAGAGGAGGAATTTTGATTGGAGTGGTGAAACATACACATATGGACACACACAAATTAGGTAGTTAATTTTGCAAAGGGGAGATGACTAATCAGCAGAAAAACTTAGAAGTCTGGCCTGTGAACTGTAATGAGGTATATTCAAATCCTACCAAAGTACAATTAATCACAGCCCTGGCCAGAGTATGATGAATAAATTTTTTTTGTCAAAATCTGTCTTACTTTCTAGCTGCTGTGCCAGACTAAGTTATTTTTGTTATTTTTATTTGTATTATTACAATGAACCCCAGATATAAAGGTGAATGCTTCAGGCTAAACAACTGGTACTTATGTTTGAAGTTCTTATTTAGAAGTAGGAAAGCAATGATGTTTTTAGAAAACTAGCAAAGATTTTGTGAAGCCTAGACCTGCTTAAATAGTTTATCGGACAGCATCCAGGCACTCAGCATTTTAAGCGCAAAAGAAATGGTATAATGAATCCAATAGAAGCACGGAGTTGTAAGGTTTTATTTAAAATGCTATTTTCAATGATAGTCAAGACCTGACTTTGGCTCATTTAGACCATGTTAAAAATGTAAAAACTTTGCATATTGGTTTTGATTATGGAGACGGCTGGTTCTTCTCTGGATATTAGGAACATCAGGGTAGGTGTGGTACAGAGCAAGTAAGTGCCAACTAGTTCTGGCTGGAAAAAGGTGTTGTTCTAACATTAAGATATTAATTAAAAACCTTAGAATGACGTCACACAAGATAAATGTAGTGTGTTATTTTCATAGTAATTTCCTGCCCTAAATAGTTGTAATCAGAATACACAGTATAATCCATGGTATGACATAATAATTATCAATATACATTTTCTGGGACCTGTTCAGAACAATCCGGATTTAATTCCTGACCAGTCTGGTTGTATTTATCTAAAGCACCGAGTCACAGATCATTTTCAACAAACCATAATATCCAGATTATAAGCCACTATTTTTTTTCACACGCTGTGAACACTGCGACGCGGCTAATTTATGGCTTTTTACCAATGGTTTTCAAAAGACTGGACTCCTGTGTGGAGAGGAGGACAGCACAAGCTCAAGAGTTAGTGAGAGCAACAACGAAAGAGAATAAGGATGTGTGTGTGAAGCCAGGGACGCCTGCAGGATATTATCTGAGGGCAAGCAAAAAACAGATCACCCCACCTGACCCACATGAACACAACCACATCTCCAATGTGGATCATGCGTGTGACGCACAAAACCACCACAGTGCACACAAATACATTTGGAAGATGCACACGACACACAGACATGTTGAACAGCGCAACTGAAGGTCGATTCCTAAACTTCTCTTGTGAGAGAGAACAAAACTTTAGCAGATGTTTTCAGTGGAGTTAAACTCTTGAGCATCTACACTTTCTAGTAAATCCGCAATGATACTGCTCTTTTACAAAACCAAGCATAGGGTTACCAAAACAATTCATTGACTTAAGAAATAGAATATTTAACTCTCTTACTGGTTATAATTTTGTTTAAATCTTTATTAGAAAAAAAGCTTTTTCATTTAAAATATATGTAGTGTCAACAATGGGATCGAGTATTTTCATGGGCATCAAGTATGATATTTTTGTATCGTAATAACCAAACTATCCACGATAATCTTTAACATCAAATGCACAAGGCATTGTAAAATGTCAGTCCTTATTGATTCAGTATGTTTTACAGCATTAGTAATGCCCTTCTTTACATCAACTAAACATGGCATGACCTCACCTCTGCACTTTATATCCACCACAGATTGTCACAAACATGAAAACAATGCAGACATAGACAAGTCAAACAGTCAACACTTAAAATTCCAAAGGTCTTCTCAAATAAATTTTTAGTTTTCCATAACAAAATATAGCTAAAATTCCAGGTAATATGTTGTATTGCCTGATCTTGTGAGCTCAGTGCATCATTACATGTCTAATCTCTGTTCATACTGTACATATGATGTAAACAAAAAAAAAAAAAAAAATTATTGTCATGTAGACAAAACGAAGTAGGACAGGACAAATTCTGTGCTGAGAGAAACTAACTGGCAGTGAGCTGCCCCTCAGCATGACCAGAGGCTCAGAGGAAACATACTGTCAGCTCCAAAACAATATGAACATGTTGGGAACATGGCCATAGCATGTATCTGTTGTGCTTCAACTTAAGTATAGGGAGAGGTCACAGACATGGCCCCCTCTGACTACATTAAAATCACAGTTAATGACAAGTCAGTGTTTGTGCTGGTCAAATCTTAACTCGACAAGACAAACAGTCGTGTCAGCTTGTGTCTTTCACTCTGATTCTGTATATCTCACTGAAGCAGCGGAAGCAGCACGATAGCATCCCACTGGGAGTATCTCAACATGGACAGTCGGCACGCAGTGGAAAGCACTAAAGTGGATGTGCGCAAACATGGGTGAGGGGCAATTTCATTGTTGGAATGTGAACAATTGTCATCTGTGGCCTAAAGACAATCTGCACAGTGATTTATTTCATGCAGCACTGTTTGTAATTCTTTTGTGTGGCTGAGCTGAGTACCAGAGAACCACAGAGCGCTAGAAAGCAGCCTGGAAGGTATGGGTCACCCCAACATCTGTGGGACATGTTTTAGTCATTATGGTATAAACGCAATGTCCTCATTTAAAAATCTGTGGTAGGTAGTGGTTACCATCTTTTTATCTGTCATATTTAGATTATATGCAGCATTGTGCAAAAGTTTTATTGCATGTACATTTTTTTTTACATTTTATTACTCTATTTTTTTTATTATTTCTTTTATTTTATGTAGCAGATCATCACAAATTATGTCATAATTGTGAGGAGGAACTAAAATCATAGATGGTTCTGTAAGATTTTTAAGTCTTCTGGGGCATTCTATACCTGCTATGCAAATCTAAATAGTGATATGGTTTCCATCGTTCCCTGCAAAATAGCTATTATATATATATATATATATATATATATATATATATATATATATATATATATATATATATATATATATATATATATATATATATATATATATATATATATATATACACACATATATCTGTGCATGCGTACATACGTGCCTGAGCATGTGCGTGTGTCTAAAACATTTTTACACAGCACACCATCCTTTGCCTCTGTGTTTGACATGCTATGCATCTGGGGAAAGCTCCTGCTTTGACCGGACCACTGCAGTTTCCACATGGCTGACTCTGACTGCTCTGAGGACGCTCCCAGAAATCCAATCCACTGAAACCACCCTGAAAATCCTTCGCCAACAACTTCGTTGTGCAAGGCACATCCGTTTTGATTCGTCTCTGCCTGCCGGCTAGGCACCACTTTCTGTTGCGCTCTGCTCTGAACTTTCAAATGCTCCAGTCTAATAAACTCTGCACGCGCTGCCTCCCTCATGAGACTAGATGGGCTGAGGTGGAGATATGCAAGGAAACACTGCAAGGGGAGGAGAAGCGGAGCAGATGGGAGTGTAGGGGAAGGAAGAGAAGATGGAGGATAAAAACGGAGGGCAGAAGATGAAATAGCATAACACGCAGAGAGGACCAGGGAGGAATAATGATCAGAAAAATAAAAATGGAAAGATGGATGGATTAATCAAGGCAGAAACGATGTTGATAATATAAATGGGAGGGGAGCAGGAGACGGTGAGACACACAAATTCAATAAAGGTAAGGGTATATGAAGCTAATTTTAAAACAATGGAACAGTCTTTTCCTGTTAAAATTTTAACAGGATGTTTGAGGATTGTTTAAGAACAATCCTCAAACATCATTCTGAGATACAACACAAAAAGTTTCAGACTTTCTTTTCAACAGCCTTTGGTATATTTACTGTGTGGCTGTATATAAGAATTTTCTGTCATTCATGGAAAACTGTTTTGGCTTACAGGTGAGGTGGTTGTTTCCAAGTTTAAGAAAAAGATTTTAGAATGCGTAACAGAAAGCTGGGTTTTACTTTGTTCTAAAATTATTTAGATCTAATCATAAGTGAACAAAATCATTTATGGTTTGATCTGTCATTATTTAAATGAGTTAATTATTTAACTAGGACGGTCCACATTTATCAACAGTAAAACAATAAAAAAATATACCATTGTAAATATGCAGCACAATAGCTACAAGTCATCCATAATCAACGACATTTAGATTTATAATCTAAATATTTTCCAGCTTCCAAGCTTCTGCCTCACAGAGCATCTCTAACCCTCTACTCTCCTCTCAGCTCCTTCAGACTAACCAGCAGCAATTAGCAAACACCTGTTGGAACTGCACATCTGCAGAGACCTCTTGATACGACCTACTTCTCAGAGCAATGTATGTAAAACATTATTAAAGGGTTAGTAGAGGAGCCATGCGATGACCTTCTGTAGTTTCAGAAAGAGTAAGAGTTATTAAAGAGACAGAGACCAAAGATAAACACGTTAAATTCCAAAGTCAATTTTTTAAGTCTTATTTGATATAAAAACAACTGAACAACCAAAGGCTGTCAAAGCTGATCAAGATATCAAAGCTAATTGTATTTGCTATTTGTTTTGAGAGCCTGGCTTACAATTTTTAAATTTTAAAACATTTATGAAACTGAGTATTTCTCTTGTGAAAACAAATAGACAACCTTTTCACCAGCTAAACTGCAGATAGATACTGCTTGCTAACCCATTAGAAAATTGCTTCATGATCAGGTAGAATGTAATTTCCTACATTGGTCTTTAAAATGCTATTGCTAACAGCCTTAGAGACACAGATGTGATGTACAGCATGTGCAAGATAGGTTGCTATTTACAATATTCATATCTTCAACTCCTAATATTTTTAACTAAACTGCATTTTTTTGTCTTGTGGACATTAAAGTACTAAGAAGAGATGGTTGTCTCTAGCAACGTTGTCATTTCAAATTGTATTATAGTAAAGTTCTCCCATGGATGACTTGTGATAAACACGAGACTTGATCCCACAGCCGACAGCAAAAAAATTTTGACTATTTTTAGGAATACCATAAAATTATTATTTTTTTTTTTTTCAAAAAGTGTTGTGTGAAAACTTTCCAAAAGGTCTTTAATAAACAATATTTTATTGTTCAGTGGTAAAAACTCATTTTGTCAAAAATTGGAACATCAGAGTCCTAATATTTACTGATAAAGACTTTTGGGTTAAAGTTGACTGAAAGTTTATTTTCTGAGAAAAAACAACAGCAGAATGTTCAAATCCATGTTTGTACCAGTGTGAGACATAACAGGCTCAGGGAATGTTGCCTCTGTTCACTTCTAGCCCCCTTTCACACAAAGTTCAAACATCCAGCCAGTGATACTGCGCAAATATTGAACTAGAAGAGATTTTTCTTTTTTTTTTTCTCAAAGTCCTTTCTCAACTCCTTCATCTTTCTATAATTGTCTATGGGTTTCAAGAAACACAGAAACTTTTCAATAAAACTTCTTGTTTCACAAACACAGTAGCAACTAGAAACACAATGAAATTGTGCTGATCAGGGATGTAAGCATGCTCATGTCTCACTCTGCTTCAATGGTTAAAGCAAATGTCACTTCAAATTTGAAATGGAGATGCACAAGTCTGTTGAATATGATGTTGTCAGAACTGGAGCCTATTACGTTACATCTGCCTCATAGGTCAACTCAAATTACAGATAATCTGATTGAAATACTCAACATGATGAACTTTACACTCTGTTAAAGGTAGAAACAAAGCCCCTTACACTGAAATGTACTTGAGAAGCTGCTCCTTTGTCAAATATTAGCCAATTTCAGTTTACAAAGTGCTGTTCAAACTATTAATTATTGGAACGATGGTGGTAGGAGTTTGTCCCACAATCAGTGGATTGCTGGCTTGATCCCCACTCCTTTCGCCTTTGTTGTTGCCACCATGTGTGAGTAATTGAATGACTGAAAGTAGTGTGAAGCACTTTGGGGTCTTCTGGACTTGATAAAGCTCTATGAGGATACAGGATATCTATCTTTTTAAAAAGAGGTATGTCACAACAGAAAACCTTCCAGGACAAGAAAATAATCTAAAACAATGAGAAAATGATGTGCAATTCTCCTTCTACTTGCCTTCTATTTTAGTCTATAACATAAAATCCCAATAAAATTATTTGAAGTTTCTGCTTGTGAGGCGAAAAAGTTCAAGGGCTATGAATGAATATTTTTGCAAAACACTGCACATTTCTAAATCTACGATCACGTGTAGTCACACAGATGACGCTGCAGTTTTCTACAAATAGAAGAGAGTCACCCATAAGGGGGCGAAACTAATGGTTTACAAAACTGCCTCTGATACACTCAATTATGTCAGCGAGAGACGCATTGATGTCGATTCTACTGCCACCGCCGTTATTTTCCTCCCTTTGATTCATCTGTCTTCTCCTTCATACCATGTTCCCTCTTCCCTCCGACGCCATCTCCCTTTTCCCCTCTGTCGCTGTGCTCTGAACCCAGTACTGTCAAAATGGATCTGTCAAAGCCGTGCCTTAAACCCGGAGGCAGCATTTATGTGCACATGTGATTGTATTTGTCAGAGGGGGAAGAGAAAATCGTCCCGTACAGTACGAAGAACAGCCACCTCAGCAATGAGTGATGGTGCTTTGATGAAGGAGGCAGAAAAACAGGCCAGATGCAAGACTTGTGGCATACATTTAAACCCCCAAGAAGCAGGCTTCATAAGCGAATATCCTCAAATCTCTAAATAAATAGGAGCTTCATCAACTATCAGTTATTCTTTTTAAGTTCTGGACCTTTCATTCACATTCATACAATCTTTTTTCAATCCCCGTTTTCCGTTTAATGCATTTCTTGTGCCGCATCCTCTGTCAATGCAGTTCCTCCCTGCTGCTCAGTAAAGATGATTAGAAATGTTTACCCCTCTTCATAGGCTCCTCATCCTTTGTTTTGCATTTCAAACTAACCTTACTTGAAAGAGATTCCTCTAGTCTAGATAACAAGACTGCTTCTCCGATCCCTCTAATAGGACATCCAAATACTGGCTCAGAAAAATGCAAACTTTCAAAGATTTGCTCAGAATCATCAAACTTCAGATCACAGTGATTCAGTAACGTCAGGCAAAGAAAAAGAGATTTCTGCATAAGACATCAAGCACCCAACCTTTGGCTTTTGCAGTTGTGAACTGTATCGAGGTCTTGAAATATTTATTCAAGTAGGCCTTTCTGGGGTGCTTACCGGGCTCTTTATGATTCAATAATACATAAGCATCAACACTGGTATATAAATATAAAAGGGAGCACTTAAGGCTGGATTGTCTAAATGCTGAAAAAATGGCACTGAAAATACAGATGGATAAGAGGAGGATACATTCGTTTTCAGACTGTCACCTTCACTTATGCATAAGCAAACGCACTGGTGGACTCATAAAGAACACCCCTCACTCGCATATCACAGAATACATTGAATGTTACAGTCCTTTTGAGACCCTTTGACGGCAGCAAAGCTGAGCACTGTAATGTGCACATAACATCCCGTGACGGATGTCCATGGTGAAGCGGGAACATTTGTCTACAAATACATTTGTTTGATGTTTTAGTTCTCTGGGAACAAAGGCGGGAATCTGCACTGAGGAAGAGATTTCTCTTCAAAGTTTGCTGGGATCGAGGAGGCTCAGCAGTGCACTAGGAAAAAATTTACCTGAAGCATCAAGACATGGAAAAAAAAAAAAAGATAAAAATTAAGAGTTATTGCTGTTCCCTGCAGGGCTGATCCTTGTGTGTAGGCTTAGAGCTTAGATGCGGTTGCCATACAATTGGAGTGAATTTCTAGCACTGATCAATCTGAAGGAAAAAGCTGTATGTATAACAAGAGAATGACTTCACCAAAAAAAATATGTTTTAAAACCTCATTGTCAAAGATTAGAGTTAAGTCTAACTAAAATTTGTGCTGTCCCCTGAAGAGAATTGTGTAATATGAGAGATTCAGAGAACATTAGGGAAATATTAGCAAATCAACATAGCACTACTACAAAAGAAGCGTTTTCACTAAATATTTGTTCAATAGTGTCGACACCTATACACCCAGTTTGTTGCATTTTGATTTTATTGTTTATACTTTTATCTTCCACAGGGATTGTTTTTTTTTTCCAATTGTACAGAACATATATTGTGGAATAGTACTCTAAAAGATTTTACATGCCCTTATATGTGCAAACTGATTTATGTAGACATTTTATATTCACTCTACATGAGTTTTATATATTGGGTGGATTATACTTATATTGGAATGATCTAACTTTTATTCTATCAATGTTGATATACATATTTTTGAGATCTGTACTTCGACAATGTTGGTGCTTAGCTCAGGAATATGCTGTACTTTTATTCGAAGGTTGAAGAACAAGATGCCTTCATGTACTTTCTAAGAGGCAGATAGGACAAAGTCTATAATTTGAAATGATAATATAAAATATAGAAAAACTGATGTTAACATGCTTGTATCACTTCTGATATTTAGAATGCATTTGTTGTTCTTAGGGGATTTGTCAATATTTTTTAAAGAAATGCCATGAATATATTTTAGTTTGAAAATATGATAAATACACAATTAAAATAAAAAAAAGTTTATTAATACTGAAACATTATTGTAAAAAGGATCCATTAAAAGGTTTCATTTTCAATATACTACATTCCTGACAAATATTTAATGCAAAAGGCTTTAACTGATGAGGAGCTGCATGAAATGCATCATTTCAAAATGAGATTCAGAGGTACTTGAAATGTTGGCCCGTAGCAATGGCGTCACTGTTGATTGCAGGGCAATATGGTTATTTGCACACACAAAGACCACAACTGTTGCATTTCTGAGGAGCTCCATCCTTCACTTCTTGTAAATTGATGAGACAATGAGCTCCTGCAGGATCTATGGGTGGCGATTTTGATGCAATCAATGGAGACAGCGAAGGTAAACACAGTACTAAATGTCATCTGCGGTGATTGTGCCGCCTCGATATCACCTCGGGTGGGAGATCCAAATAGCCAAAATCAATAATCTAATCATTTCATATTCAAATCACACAGACCTGAGGTCTGGATCTTATTGCAGTTTCATATCCCTGGTGGGTGGATGTGTTCCAATCAGCAAAGCAAAGCAGGCAGGTGCACTGAAAATACAGTAATTCAGCAGAGATTGAAAGTGGGATCACAGTGATTAAACTGAATTATTCAATCTGTTTTTCATAGAATTACATAAAAGATATATGTTTTATGTTGATTTTCAATCTTTATTTATCTTTATTGTAAATTATTGGTGTATTGCGTAGTTTTTCCCTGGCATTAGATCTTGATATAAATGCCACAAATGAAGCAAGTCTCACTATGAATATATCTGGTAGAATAAGTCTCTTCTTCTAATATGAGTCCACATCTGAGGCTGAGTATTTTAAGACCAACAGCCTGTACATACGTGTGAAACTCTTAGTTTGAAAAAATAAAGGAATCAGTTCTTGAGTTTAATTAGTGATATGACAAAGTTGTCTTGTACACATTTCTTGGTTACTTGGCATCACTTGACTTCCTTGGAACTGAATAATGTGTCAAAATGTACAGAAGTATAAGAGTGTACATATTTTTTGCAATTTGTGTACAATAGCAGGGTAAACTGTTTAAAAAGAGTTTAATTTTTTTCTTTTTGAAACATTGAAGAATCTAATTTATTTGTCGGGAAAAAACTCAGAATGTAAGCTTTCTGTAATTGGTTCCTTTGCAATACACTGTATGTTCCCACAGTAAATTAAACATCTGCCAGCTCTGACCAAGATGTACAATAAACACAAAAGTGGACTTTTTGTGCAAATGTAACATTGTATTTTGATTACATTTCTGTTGGAGGGCCCTAAATATATCAACAATCTCTGTCGTGGTTGATAAGGATAATTGAACTGGTAAACAGACACATGGAGGGAAAACATCTGTGAGAGCATCTGCATATGGCTTTGCTGAGCCCTTCAGAAGTCTACATTTACAATATACTCTACATGATTAGCACTATTCCGCAAACAAAACACCATAAATGAGAAAAGGCACCGATTAGGAAGAAAGAACAGGACTTACTACCATGACTTGTTTTCTTTAATAAAAGTGCTTCACACAAATAAGGCGGCTAATCCTACAAGGAATATGGTGTGGCCCTGAATAGCTTCTTTTTCCAACTTGTTTACAAAGAGCATCTCTGCAGGCTATTCCCAGCTGATATGTGCATGCAAGTGTACATATCCTGGAGGTTGTACCAATGCACTCAGGTGCCAATGCGCTGTATTTGTAAGTGTCAATATGTGTGTGTTTGTAAATGAATTTTAATCTAACTATATGCGTGTCACTTTGTGGTGTGTGAGTGTGCGTATGCGTGTGCATGTGTGTGTTTGTGCTCCCCTGCTGCTCTATTCAGATCTTAGGAGGAAAGAAAGAGTACACACGGGATTGACTTGTATCGACGGAACAGTCAACAAGTCACAGACCAAACCAAGGAAAAATGGGAGAAACAGTGATTCCTGGAGTAATATTTGCAAGCATTTGACACATATTCATAAAATATCAATGCATAATCTCCTTTCAACCGTCCTTTGACAAAACATGCTCAGGTTTGCATGAATGACAGAGGGGAAGCAGCTGAAAGGAGAGAAAGACAGATTACATTCACACATTGCCATCAGCACACCTGGGAGCCATGCAGTACAGTTGCACTGAGCCGCACCGCTGAGCAAAGAGCCCCGCCACTGGAAAAGTTAAAGGTTAAGTGCTTATGGGGCATGGTCCTGGTGGTACTTGTTGAGGGATTTTCGAGTTTTTCAGCAGCGAGATTTTCACAGCTGCAACACAACCAAGTCTTAAAACATGACCTTTCAGTGTGAATCCAATCTCCTCTGGGCCGATCTGTTACCAAAGGTCAAAACATCCCTATTAGAGCTAAATTGAAAATTGTTATCTTTTGTTGCGTTTGTATGCTTATTATTGTCAGCAAATGCCCATTAATGCATTTTGTTGTTTTTTATTTTTTTTTTTTTTGAATTTATGGAATTTTTTTTTTTTTTTTTTTATCAGGTTACAATCTTAAACTAATATTTTTATTGGGACTTTATGTGAAAACAAAGTAGCACATAATTGAGGAAGTAAAATGATACATAGTTTTCCAATATTTCAACCAATACAAATCTGAAAGTTTGTATTTACCCCTCTTTACTTTGGCATCTATCATTTAATCTCATTATGACAACGCATTATGTGGGATTAAGAATAAAAATTATGAGAAAAAAAAACCAGGTGCTTAAAGAAAGACAAATATTTCTATTTGCATTGTGCCACGAGTCACTGAAAGCATGTGGAAGCAGGTGTTCTGGAAAAAGATAGTCTTTTTTCTTTGCCTACATGCAAAACAGATTCAACAGCTGAAAACTAACACTTTACATGATAGTGGCAGCATCATTCTGCTGGGATAGTTACTGTACCTGCCAAAGGAAAACTGGTCAGTCATGGAGAACACAAAAAGAGCAAAATCCAGATCCCTTTGAAACAATTCTGGTTAATCTAAGTATTATAACATATTGTTTCATAACATAATATGATCCAAATACTAATAAATCGTAATAAATTCACAGGACATTTGTGTCTGTATATAAAAAAAATTGTAAGAAAATATTCACACTAAATGTCCAATTGGTGAATGAAATTTCATTTAAAAAACTCAAATATTTCTGGTCTGAAAGGCTTGAAGAGACATAAAAGTAATTCTATTAATTCCATGAATATTGCTCAAAACCCCATCTCATTTTTTCAATAAACACAATTAAGTTTTCTCCAATAGGTACAGAGACATGCAAACATATATCTCAGATCTGCATCTCTATTGCATCCTGTGTCAGATCTAAAGTTTCAGAGACATCTGCATCCTGCCCGGTTCTGGGTTCATGTGGTTTGCACACGTCTGTTTGTGTGCATTTCTCCACGCAGCCAGGCTGCGTCTAATTGCACGGGTCCATCTGTCAACTCTCAGAAACAGGCTTCTGTCTTACAGGCACAAACAGCACAGACGAAAGTACGCCAGCACAGAAAACACACATGCCACAAGTGGCAGCCTCAAAGCTTTCAACTTGGACCCTGGACAATCTGCAGCCTTTCTGTGGCAGCTGTGTAGACGGCATTGACTGTCAGGGTTTACATATGGGCTCCAGCTTATCAGGTCATGTTGTAAAACAATAAGCGTGCATTCACTGGTGGGTGCACCAAGAAGGGGGGTATGAATGATAACTTACTGTTGTGAGCGCACAGGTTGTTTTATTAGAAAAATAAGTATGGGCACAAAACAAGACCTCCATATTGAAATAATAAAAAATTAAATAATCTAGCCTTTTAATTTAGTGATTTGACTGTATAATAATTAATAGAGAATATTCTAGAAATTTGAAATTACAGTCATATTTACCAACATTTTTGATGCTGAAATTCCAAATACATTATTATCCAAATACATTTTATACAGGCACTTAAGTTGTTTTAATAAATGTTTGTCAACTATAAGTAAATTACTTCACAATAACACCCACTTATTTGGTATAGTCTCTCATATACCACCCCAATAAAATGTGAATACAATGTAAATACTTTTGCAAGATACTGTATATCATAAGTGAGTGCTTCATGCAATTTCAGAGTGTGTTAATTTACTTATCCATCTGCATTGTGCTGCTGCGTGGACTCAGTTAACATCCGGCCAGTACAGATTGTATTTCAGTCTGAGCTCTCATTAGTAATGAGGTAAATGAAGGTTGTGTATGTGGCGCAGGAAACACCTGTTTCTCCCAGGGACAGAAACATACCCCCTACCACTCGAACACAAAGAATGACATATCCCATTTCCCACTGTTCTTTCTTTTCTCTCATTGTTTCACTGAATTAAAGACAAAATGTAGCCTTGATATCACAAAGTTAGCTTTCAAAGCAAGCATTCAGATTCAAATGAGAGCAGAGGAAGGAAGGAAGGGATGCTGGTAGAGAAATCCTGGACAGGAAGAGTATGACAAATGAAATCATATACAGTGCTTCCCAAAGTATGTGAAAGTTTTTCAACCTTACCCTACATATTTTTCAGATTTTTGTTTTCAACACTTAAGTATTTCAGATCACCAAACTAATTTTGAATGATTTCAACTATTTTAAGGGAAAAAACATAGGCAAATCCCTTATTTAATGGCAAATTAGATAAGAATGAACACTTAATTCCATTAGTCACACAAAGGCCTAATTTCTACTGGACCCATATAATCAATGAGTCCTATAAACAGAACTTGCCCAAAAACATGCCTAAAGCTTAACAGAGTCTACAAAACATGAACAATCTAAAAAAAAATAAAAATAAATAAAAAAAATAAAAATAAAAGCTAAAAAAAAATAAAACAGATGAGAAACAAAGTAATTTATATTTACTGATTAATAGAGTATGAGAGCACAGTAAGAGTCATTCTCCAAATCATAAAACAGTAGAGAACTGTCCCAGCAATGCCTTATCTACTAAAACTGCAAATAGTAACTTCAAAAGCACAGAAAATGTAGCTTACCTCAGTTAAGGAGACAAAAAACAACACAAAGGAATGTCTCACATTTCATTAAAAATATGTTAAGGAGTCCAAGGACTTTTGGGAAAATATTCTGTGGACTGACGAGACAAAAGTAAAACATTTTAGAAAATATGTTTCCCAGTATTTAAGAAACAGAACATCAGAGAGAAGATGGTGTTAGAGTCTGCTTTGCTGCTTCAAGACGTTCACAACTTGCTGTAATTGATGGAACTATAAATGCTGTTCTGTATCACAAAATAATGAGGGAGAATGTCCAACAATCAGTTTGTGATCTCAGCTTCAACAGCAGCAGCATAAATATAGGACAATTGGAAGTGAACTTTTGGATCAATCAGAGAACAATAAAAAAAACAAATCTTTGTAGTCATGTCACACCATCAACCTAAACAGGCTATTCATGCTTGAAAACCATCCAATGCTAAATCAAAATAATGTGGCCAAATTCTTCTAGATACTTATTGCCAAGATTGTTCGCTGGAAATGCGTGGTGTCAAGGGCAACGCAACCTGTAATCAGGTTAAAGAAGCTCTGAATTATTCACATAGGGTCGGATCGGTTTGGATCATTTTTCTACTTCATACTAAACAAGAAAACAATGATTTGTACTTACTCTAGTCATGTTTTTAATATTAAAATGAATTAAATGGTTTGCTAAAATTAGATGTGACATATAAAGCAAAAAGAAATATGAAAAAGGGTTTAATCTGTTCACAATAATGTATACATGCTACACTTTTCAGAGTTTTTTACTGATAACTTAATAAAAATACTGGAGTCTGTTTGGAACATGACAAAATGTTGAAAATTAAAGGAGTAGCAATATTTTTGCAAGACTTGTTGAGGACTGCACCACATTTTCAGAATGTAGAAAAAAAATTAAATATTAAGATGCAATACGGATGAAATCTAAACGAAAAAAGGAAATGCCTAACGCTTGTCTTGGAACGGCACCATCAAAATGGACATTTTGAGGCCTGTGGTGAAACGCACTTGAAAATTAAACCCACGAAATATCACCAATAGCAAAGAAAAATGCAAAACCACACAGTAGGAGAAAGTGAGCACCCTGCTTTCACATTACTCTCAGCCAATTCAATCAATACAGAATAGGATCTTGCATGAAAACATGACCTCTGGGTTTTTACACAGCAAAGATGCAATATATTTCTCCTCTTAGTGAAAAACGGACGTCAACTGCTGCTCCCTGGCAAGTGTGTCAATATCAAACAACTGCGCCTCCCTCTGTTGCCAATAAACTGATTGTGCAATTCATCAGCCAACTCTGGGAGACAGTATTCCTAATTAAACGGAAGCTCGTAAATTCGACATTTTACAGGTCTTGCTCAGCTTGTAAATACAGTGTAAATAAGTTGTGGTGAGTGGCTTCATGGGCAGATGAAGGTCTGCGTTCATGGTAAAACTCCTGCTGATGCGTTCAATGAACAGCAGGCCAATTGCAATTAGAACTCTGTTTGCTCCCATGCTTCCAGTGTGTCTCTCCTGCTCTTTTCCATCCTTGCTGCCTTTCACGGCATGCCGCGCGTTCTTCCATATTCTTTCTGAAGCCTGGTCGAATCAGATTGGATTAGCACTTTCAGAGGACACATTTGTTCGGGCCAATTAGAGCACTTCCTGGCACAGATGGAACCCTGAGGTCTCTGGGGAAAACCCTGGGTCGCATTTGGGTTCTAAAAAAGCATAACGCATACTGTAGAGTCTGCAAAAAAAGCACCAGCTGTGTGTGTGCATTTGCTTGGCTATCCCTTCAGGCCTAAATATGGCTGCTGTAAATAAAAATGCATTCTGACCTGACCAGCATACCTTGGTAAATATGTTTAAAATTGTTACACAATCAGACTGCATGCATTTAATCCCCCCACACATATTCTTACCTGATAGCGTATATCTTCTTTTGTTGGAGGAAAATGAAACTGCAGAGAATCACATCTCAGTGGCAGCAGGACGTCCTCAACCTGGAGAGAAGAGCGAGGGGGGAACACAGAGAGAGGAGGGGGTGTTATTCAAGCTCACTGAACTGAAGTCCCTGTCATTTTTCACAATAGAGACAGATAGCTATAATATGTAGTGAATGTGGGGTGCCATGTGAATAATGGCCCCATCCAGGTTGTGTGAATAGCCATAACCCACTCAAACACAAGAACCAGACGGTTCACAAAGCCGCTGCAGCTTGCAGGGGCGCCTGTTTGGTGTTTACGCCGCCACGCTTGTATGTGTGCTTGTGCGATCCGCCTCGTAATGACCTCTTAAGTGTTGGGATATCAAAGACTGTAATGGTCTACCTCTGTTCTCCCTGGCAGTTTACTGAGTGGAAAGCTCTCTTGTACCATGATAGGTTGTTGATGTGGTTAGCATTTCTCTGTCAAATGCCAGGGACGAGGGGAAATTGGTAGTTGAGTTTCACGGATGCAGAGACAGACTTTCATATCTGAAATGGTTCGCGTCCTCTTGCATCTTTGTCATTTCATTTTTCTCTATCAACTTCTGTATTTGTTCTGTTAATCTTACCAGTGTGTCACTATATCTTTACAATTCATGGTCTTGCAAAAGCACTGATTCTTTTTGAACATTGTCATATTTTGTCATGTTACAGCAGCAAGCATATGTGACAGACCACTATAAAGTAATGTGAGATTATGAACTGAAAAGAAAATTATATATTGCTTTTAAACTTTTTTGCAAAAAATATCCTCAGAGATTTGTATCTAAGCCCATTTGCTTCAATCAGCAGTTGTGTACTTCACAAATCTGGACTTAATGTAAGAATGGTGAGACAGAAAACATGTCCTGTACAAGGATGAGACCAAAACTGAACTTTCTGGCCTGATATGTGTGTATTGGAAAACTAACTCCAGACATCAACCATAACATTACATTCCCATGACGTTGTGTGGTAGAGTAGCACGATGCTTGAACCACCGTGCTTCCCAATGTCCTCAGGTTTAAATTTACTGTTACGTTACCTGACAAAATATTTCACCGTGTCTCTTTAGGCCTCCCAATATGCTCGTTATGACTTCTGCATATATTTTTTTTCAATAATGAAATTTCATAAAAACATTCAGTGCTTTCTACTTTCAGATCAACTTTTCAATCAAAGTATCTTTTGAATAAAGAAAGAAAGGCACTGTGGCCAACATGCGCTGCCTTTGTCTCTGAAAAAGGGCCGCCTGTTTGATTTATGATTTTTCATTGATTGAATGACTGCACTGACTGATACATACTGCTCTTATTTTGAACAAGCCCATTCTATTCATTCCTATATTACAGAATATTATGGTCTGTGATTATTTTGAACACTACGCATTTCATACTTTTCTGGCCCTTACTTCTAAAATCTTTTGAAAACCATGCGTCATATTTTCCTTCCACTTCATGATTATGTTCCTCTTGCAAAGTCTATCACAACCTTTCATCGCAGTAATTTTCATCAATCTTTAAGGATAAACATTTTGACCAGCTCTCTAGGATTAAGCTCATTACGTCCCTTCTCAGTCTCTGCTTTATGCACACATTCATGCTCATCTCCTCTGGCACGACAAATGCAGTTTGTTCGGTTCTCTGTGTGTGTTTGCGTTCAGTGAGTGTGCTGCTGTTTTTCTGGGAAAGATGATGCAGTCCAGGAAATAGCGTCTATCTGTATGCCCTTATTTTCTGGCAGTCTTTATCTGTGAGCCAAGGAAGAATGTTCCAGACACACACACACACAAAAAAGCCCAAATGTAAAATTCATACACACACACATCAAGATCAACAATCTGGGTTTGGACTTCTGTGGCGCTCCAGGGCAGGGCTGTGCAGTAACTGGGTCTATTATGCAGCACTGGAGGCCAGAAGCTGTTTCTCTGCATTAGATGCCGTCACAGAACTCTACTTACTTATATGTGTGATCATGTGTAGGCAGGCAAATATAAAATGCAATACTTATGCTCGCTCTTCGATGCAGCAGAACCACCATGGGCAAGAGATAATTAGTAAGAAATAACTTAAGTGATGAGCACCCCCACCTATGCAGGCCATCCATGCTTGTCTGACTTGTTTCTCTCGGAAGACAGTATGCATTATTCACATCTAGCTGGTTAACAACGGTGGCATCAGTGCGGAAGGAATGGAGGAAGAAAAGTGGAACAGAAGTGGGTTCTGATGCAGAAGAGAGGAACTGAAAGACAAGGTTTGCAGTGGAACGTGGAAAAAAAATGAGATTTTTCATTAAGGCTCGTTTAGATGAACAAGTAGGAGAGGGTCGAAGATGTAGCCACTGAAAAGTCCATGCGTACGCGAGCGGCCAGCCACCATTTTCCTAAACCCCTGTAAAGGATTTACTCATTAAATTGTAAGTCGCTCTTCAACTGTCAGAGAGCACAACTTCCCAGAGTTTACCGCAGCAACAGCTTTATGGGAAAATTTGTTAGATTTAAAAAAGACACACATGAAAAAACCTATCCTTGGAAAGAATTCAAGCTTAACAATCAGAACTCGCATTGAAAACCATCGCAGGAAGGAGTGCTTCCTTTTTGAGAAGGACTGTGGGGATATAAAACTAGAGTGCCTGTTTTTGTTACATGTCGGCTTATTGTTGAAGATTAGCAATTTTCCAGTGGAAGTAAATAGCTGGTGACACAAATAAGGGAACAGAATATTACATTATTTTATAGGAGAAATAAACAGCCACAAGAACTAAATTCCTTTTAACATAGTGTTTTTGACATAAAAACTATTTTATTGCTAACAGTGTATGGATCAGTCATATTCCCTATGTCTATACTTCATAAGATAAATTATTTCGAACTGTTAGACTACCTCACCCAAGACAAAGACACCTCCAATCTTGTAGTTTATGCAAATGCCCTTCAATGTAGCTGTAGCCTGTTGTGACATTCACATTAACAATGCAATCTGCAATAATTTTTCACAGGACAAGGATACCGCCAGATTGTACCGCCAACAATCTTCCAATGAGAAATACACTTTGAGAACTGATGATGTGTGGTGTTTAAGTGTCAGAGAAGCAAGACACTATGAAAATGTATAAATTAGAATTCACTTAAGATATTTTATTTGAAATTTATTTTGACTAAAAAACCTGTTTGATACAAATTATTTGTTTCACACAAAAGATTCATTGGCAGAGGACTGCCAATGTAAATAATCATTGGCAAAGTGACAATTGTGGGAAAGTTCATGAAACACTGGTCACATAAACAGTTGGCGACTGGAGCTGTTTCACAATAGTAGAAATTTGCTTTGAGGTCAATCATACGGCTAACCTCATTCTCTCGGTAAAAGTAGTTCAAGAATTTTCTGAGTTCAAGTTAAGTTTTAAGTCTTTGCAAGGCAGGTCCAAGTCAACTTGAAAGTCTTTTGCCCAATTCAGTGTCAAGTCTCATTTCTCTAGCAGCACAAAGGTATATATATATATATATATATATATATATATATATATATATATATATATATATATATATATATATATATATATATATATATATATATATATATATAAATCCATCTAGTGCATCCCTAATACAATACAATACATGTAGGGTTATGAATCCAAACGTGTAGTGTTTTGTAAAATCATCCATGTTTATTTTAATTCTTAAACCTACTAGTGTTGATTTTCTAAATGTATCAACCAAAGTGTGTTTCTGTCTTTGTAAAGACCAAGTTAACACGTATTTATTCACACCTCCATTATATACTGCACGAATAAGGGTTTAAAGGGTTTTCTCATCACACTAAGCTGGAGATTTTTTTATAACATTGGGAAACAATGGGGGCTATTATCATAAGGCCAAAACACTGTGGTGTGCTTAGTTATCAGAATTTCTTATTGTTCTAGTTCCACTTTTATCTATAAACAGAAACAGAAGAGTCCTTTCTTTGGATGCCTTTTTGATTTTGCAAACCACATCAGTCTATCAGTAATGCCTGTACTGATTTAAAGGAACAGCTCCATTTCTTATCTCCTTTGTCTTTTGTTTCTTTCTGCTAATGTATGTTTTAAAGCTACCAGTAGTATGTGTTACAATCTACAATCATATACTTTCAAAATGTTTAAAGAAAAAGGAAAAGTCCAGAAACAGGTGAGTGCTTCAGCTTTTATTACGAGCTTATGAGGGTTACTGGAAAAAGGGTTTTGGTCAGCGTGCTCTTGCCTTACTGAACAGTGGATAGAAGAGTTTTTCTTTCCATTATTTTTCTTTTGTTCCTCTCGGTTCTATCTTTCGGAAGAAGAGTAGGTTTCACATGAGACATGCTTCACTATTATTTTCCCATAGGAAAACAATAGTGTTTTCTATTGTGAGAAGCAGCGGTTGGATCACTGTCCCACACCATCCCCATTATTCATCAGTCCTCTGGATGTAATTAGGACTCTGCCATATGCTTTCATGATCGTTTTTCATGTATTAGCCTTTGTAATTATGCCATAAACCAAAGATTGCATCATAACAGTCTAGGATTTTTGTCGATGCCTGTTGGTGGAGATTTATGGTGGAGCTGAAACTTTCTCTGAAAGGGTGGAGCCTCTTAATGTTCATTTAAAAACCACAGCTATCCCCTTGGTCTCTAATTCAATATAAGCATAAAGAATATGGAGCAATAGTATAGTATGCATGCTGTACCCAGGCAGAAAATGAAAGACTCTTGTCTATGTGACTCATATAGATCAGTGAAAGGAGACAAAAAGAGAGTGTGAAAAAAGGAAGAAAGGAGCAAATGATAAATTAAAAGTGCTGGTTGTTCAGCACTTACCAGAAAGTAAAATGTCTTGCTCGTGCAAGCAGCTCTCAGCATATTAGCTCCTGCTTCCAAGCTTCCTATCACCATCTATTCATTTGTTTTGAGGGCTGGTTGTGCTTTCAGAATTTTATAATTACAACAAAACCTATTTTATAAAGCAGAATACTGTAGAATTTGTAAAGTGGGCACCGTTTCTGTCTTTTTCCTACTATACATCTCTATATATTTATTGATCATTACATTATTGTCTTAAATGAAGAAGATGACTATTTGTATGATTCTCAGGGAGGAGGGTTAGCTGGGTTAGCAGGCATTTTTTCAATGTTTGGGGGGAGGGCACTGAGAATATCAAAACAGATTGGCTAGGCCGCCTGCCAGCAGGAACAACAAACATAAACAATATGGCATCCTGATTATAGCTGGTCAATTATTACACTGTTCAAACCACATTCATTCATTGTTAAGTTTTACTTAAATTTATTCCCTCGGATGTTACCACGTATATGAAACATATTACGTACTGTATTTCATGTTCATATTGAATGAGTATTTAGAGCCACAAAAAGGAAATAACCAACTCTCATACGAAGCATGTAAGCCAGTTTTTATGTTGAAAAAAATATTTAAACAGGAACATTAAGATTACATGGGTTTATAAATTGAATAATTTTCATATTATTTTACTGATTTGAAGTTTTGATTGCTGAACTTCAACATCAGAAAATTTAAGGTGGAAAAACTCAATAAAAAAAGGACTTTGTAAATAAATACTATGGATTTAATAATGCCACACAACTAGCAATCAGGTACCCAGTCCTGAGCAGAGCTTGTAGAATGCTTGTGATAAATTCTAAAATCCAGACTCCTACACACAATAGACCAACCATAGAAAAAATCTTCGTAAATTAATTTTGCACAAAGATAGCTTTTTAAAAGACCATATTGGTCAACAAGTACTTAGCTTACTCCATCCTCCAATAAAGAGCTTGAACCTACACTTTCCCCTCCAGCTATGACAGATCTTCTATCATTTATCGTCCTATCTGAGTAAAAGCCTTCAAAAAAGGCCTGTCAGCACACTCAAGAGGAGGATGCGAACACTTTTTCATTTTTTTTTTAGAAATCAGGCACGTGGCCCGTTGTTAGTTATTGCTGCAGGCCCACAGGCTATGGTCCTAGTCATCTGTCTTTGTGTGACACTATCAGGTTCGCTTGCACAACGCAGAGGTGGTAAAATGACTTTATTACACAATGTGAAAGATACTTCAGGGACAAATTGCCAGGGAGGCATCCATCCACACCAAAGGGAGCAGGGTGCTTTTATCTGAAGACAGTTGGACCATGTCAGCCTCAGACTTGTGCAGTCTATTCTGCAATCACACGTTGTAAATGTGCTAAAAGGAACCCAGCGGATTTGAGAATTCTCCTCTTCAAGCCTTATTCGCCAGTCAAAAGAATGAACTTGGGCAGAAAAAGGTGCTACATTTGCACCTGAAGGCTGTAGGGATGAATTAAGACGGCGGAAGGCAAAAAGGAACAAATGACAAAACTTACATTAGCATACCATTAGCCACTGTTAGAGTGCCTTGCATTTTATTAGCAAATTGCCACAAACTTTATTTACTGTGAAGAAGTAAGACATTAATGATGCACGTTATTCCAAAAACAAAACTTTTATGAATTACAAACTGAAAAGTGTAGTTTGCATTTGTATTTCAGGCTATTGCCTTCCTATGTAACTTTATTAATAAATATAATTCTTTGCTTTTATAGACAAGTTGCAAATTGAAAGCAATTATCATAAGAAAGCTCAAAAAAGGGCAATTTTCTGATTAAGGTACGGACAGTAAAGAAGATGCTTACATCCAATAAGACTGAATGTTACATTTTATGGTAACATTCAGACACAAAAAATGAGCAATTTTGTGTGACTAAGAGAATTCATTTTGCACATCAAACGAACAGTACAAAAACCTATCTAAAACTCTCCTGTCTGTCTAGCTCAGCGCATCTCCTCAGGCCCAAGTTCTGGTGGAAGGAAAAGCTGGAAATCAGAGAAGAAGGAACACAATGGCAGCAGTATCATTGTGTGGGAATCTTTTTCTTCAGTCAGAGTTGATGGGAAGAAGGGTGAAGCAAAATACGGGGTGATCCTGGATACAAAAGACATTACCCCTAAACATACATACATGACGAGTCTAGTCAAAGTAAAGATGAGAATCATTTGACAATCTGTGAAAACAAATTAGGCTTAAATAATTTACTTAATCACCAAAGGTTTAAAGCTGACAGAGATCAACTACAACAAACAAACATTGACTCAGAGGGACTGGACAGAAATGCCCACAATACTTTACAGATACTTAATAAAAAAATTAAAAAAAAAGAAGAAGAGGGAAAAAAATATTTGTGCTGATCTTTCAAATAAAATACACTGAAGACTGTGGCTGACAAAATGTGAAAAGTTTCAAGTGTTTATTGTTTATACTGTTGTCCGATCAAGCATGTCCATGTAGTCATTCTTTCCTTTCTTCATCCTATCACACTACACGAACAGCTAAGCTACAGATCAATACTCTCTGGCACATATTCTCACTCCCAAAGACTCAGAATGAAAATGCCATTCGATATCAATCAGCGTCACAGCCGGGCCACAAAGCAGGGACAATAAATGACAGCGTTGTTTTCCAAATTTGCCATCAAATGACGAGTCCCATCAACGTGCTTCAAGTCAGATCTTTCAGCCTGGTTTATGCTGAAAGGAACCAGATGAACAGGGAGTGGAAGATGTATGTAATGCAGTTAAAGTAAAAGCCCAGTAAGCAAGAAATTTAAGAGGGGCCAAGGGATGATGGTATTATAGCCGACGCTGATTGCAGACAATCTGCTGAAGAAGGGAAAGATATGGAAAACATCATTGGTTGCAGCATTGGGGATATGAGAGGCAGGCAAGTGCTGGAAAGTGAAGAGAAAAAAAGAATAAATTGCATCTATTCACCAACATGCTGTAATAAACTACAACAAACATTTTACTGTGCAGTGAAACATGACTGTTAAAGTAATTGAAGGCAACACTATTCATAAAACAGCCAATCTAGACTTCCTCTTACAACGGTCTTCTGCCTCAGTCTTTTATTTGCACCAAGTCCTTAAACAATCCTGTGTTTTGAATCCCTGCGGTAGTTTCCTCCATTGATAAGAAATGCCGGCTTATACACCAAGCCACCGAGAGATTTATGCCCCCAGCCCCGTGATGACCTCATTGTTCACTGCCCCATAATTCAAATCTGATCTGCTGTGTTGCATCACATTGTGTGTGACTCATTTCCATGAAGCCCATTCTCCAAACAAGTGAGGCCTCCTCGGCACGCTACAGTAAACTGACAAACAAAAGCAAAGAATTCCCCATCAGTAACATTGGCCAGCTGGCTTCACACATAGAACAACACAGAAATGCTTCGTTTAAAGGGACTGGGCTGGGAGAAGGGGGAGAGCACTATGTAAAGGCCTTCCTGCAGAGACCAAAAATAATCAGTAGACCTTTGAACAAGCAACTCACAAGAATTGATTCGGTATTCGCTGTTTTTTGTCATCGCTGTAAACATACAGCTGCAGGCAAGTCCATGTGGGATCTCCGAGCATCTGATCTTATGCACTCCAGTTCAAGTGTGTTTCTTTAAAGGAAAGTGGTTGTTGTAGATGTGCATCACATTAATGTGTGGAAGAAAATGCATGCATGTCTGTGTGTCTATTGACTGGGGACAGCTCTGAGTGGTGTACAGGGAGGTGAAGGACACAGCATACAAGTGTGGAGCAGGGGATGAATTTCTTTTTCTTTGTCTTTGTGAAAGAGGAATAGCGTCTGTACTAAAGGCTTTACAAGAACAAAAGCGTTAGTAGCAATGTATACCTATAGTGGTGTGAAAATGTACCTGCAGCTTCTTGTCACACTTATATGTTTCATACAGTACCTTCAGACAAATGTTAATATCAGATAAAGAAGACCTGCATGAATACTGTGCATAATGCAGTTTTCAAACATTTCCAGTGACTGACAAGAAGCATTTTCAGAAGCTGAAAATTAGATTTATTTACATATCAAAAGAGAAATGTTGGCCCACTCGTCTTTGCAACATTGCTTTGCTTCAGCCACATTGGATGTTTTTTGAGAATAAAAAACTGAGTTGATTACTGTTTACTTTTTAATTATTTGGAGATTGACTGTTTGGTCTACTTTGGATTAGTATCTCCTGCAAACCCAAGCAACCTAAACTTATGACTAGGTGTTTTCCTTCAAAATGTTTTTAATAGAAAGCAAAAGTTATGTTTCCATCAATTACATCAAGCCAGAAGTAGCAAAGCAGACCCTGTTACTATCAACCATTTATGAAAGTGCCATATTGCAGCTTTAAGATGCTGTGGTTGAGATTTATAATTTAATTAGCTTTAATAATGTAACAGTTAAAATATTTTTTAGTTGCTTATGCGCAAACAGTGTACAAAATGCATAATGAAATGATTTGTTCCACAGAGTCAGGTCTATTTTTGATCCATTTGGTATAGATTTACATCCTCATCCTCCAACCAACAGATTATTCAAGTGTATATTTATATGTATATATGCATTGTGTATCATCTGTAAATGTTATGCAGCAAATGCAGCAATACTTCCAAAGTCTGTTTTTGTTTTTTTGCAAAATCCTGAAAGAACCTACTTTATATTCATTAGGTTTTCTTTGTTGTTTTCTGGTTTTAAAGCATCATATACCTGCTCTACTCTATTATTACTCCTTTCCCAACACTTACAGAGAGTTAGATGGCATTTAGGCGTAGGTTGGTGTGAGATGCCCATTGTATGATAACCTAGAGCAGTGTTCCCCAACCCTGGTCCTGAAGGCACACAGCCCTACATGTTTCAGCTGATTGCACTTCAGTAAACACCTGTCAATTGAAATCATTTGTGCTGAAGCAAGGGAACACCTGAAACATGCAAGGCAGTGTGCCTTAAGGACCAGGGTTGCAAAATACTGACCTAGAGGAAAAACCAACACAGTACAAGGAGTATTAAAACTAACACAATAAGATATAATGGCTACTGTTCTAAACAAAGTTGTTTGATTCCTGGCCTCTGACTACTCCTGCATGTCTTCCTCTTCTTCTCTCTACTTTTGAATTTAAACCATTAGCATAATAAAAACTGTAAAAAATAGATCCACTTTTTAGAATCTGAAATTAAATTTTTTAATTAAGTTTCCAGCCACTTTCCAATAGTAATCTATGACTTCTGTTTTATTAACATGTAAATCAAAGGAATGTCAAAAAAATCTAAAACAAAAATCACTTTATAAGGATATTGCAATACTGAATTTTAATGTATAACACAGAATCTTTCATTTTCTTAGTACATTCATTTTTGACACCTGTTTTAATCCCACTTAGACTTATAGTGTAGTTATGGACAGACAATCTGTACTGGGTATAAACACAAGACAGATTGCAACACAAGAAAAACAGCCACAGACTTACTCCTTTGGGTCAGTGTGGAGTCACCAATTAACCTAACATGCATGCAAAGGCTGACCGAGTACCCAGAGGAAACCCACTCAGGAAGGAAAAGGAACAGGAGGGGGGGGGGGGCATATAAACTGCATAAAGAAGTCCTGCACAGGCGAGATGTGATCCACAGACCCTCGCTGATGAGGTGACATTGCTGGTGCTTTATGTGGAACTTCTCATTGTAATCATTCTAATCATGGGTCTGAAGATGTGATAATTATAGGGTTGTACTTTAATCTTAATTAATCACTTCTGTCTTACAACTCTTCTATTCTTGTGTGTTATTTGTTTGGTATAGCTAATATGTATCTAATTATAAGCTCGATTTTCTTTTTGTGTTTTTGAAACTTGTTTAATTCAGTAAATAGATTATCTAATTAAATCTGTGAAAATTTCTGCTTTAATAAGCCCCTTCCTTGTTTTAATGTGACAGGGAATGAGCTCTTTTGTCTTATGCTAAAAAATATCAGACTTAATCAGTAACGCTTGTGAATCTAAGCAAGAAACAAATTATCATATGTCAGTCGAAGAACCAGTTTGTCTTTCTTGCACAACACCCACAAACCTAAATGTATTTTAGTGGGATGTTTCTGATACATTAAGTCAATGTGAGAAGTGAAAGGAGAATGAAACACGGAAACACGGTTTTCAAATCTTTTACAATTAAAAATCTGAGAAGTGTGGCGTGCATTTCAGACTCCTAGACGGAATGTTGTTGCAATTACATCTGCAAATCTCTCCCAGCTTTGGCCCATTATTCCTTGCATAAAAAACAATCAGCTCACTCAGACTGGATGAAAAGAATTGGTGCACTTCAATTTCAACTCGTTAAAAATTATCTACTCGATTAAAGCCCTGGACTTTGACTGGGCCAACTTTACAAATGTGCATGCTTTGATCTAAATCATTCCATTGTAGCTCTGCCACTGTGCCTAAGATTGTTCTACTACTTGAGGGTGAATGTGAACATCCAAACTGGTCACAAGTTTTTTTGCCACCTCTGGCAGATTTTCTTCCAGAAATGTCCTGAATTTAACTCTATTAGCTTCCCTGTTGCTAGGACAAGCTTTCTACTACAGAAATCCATAGCATAACGCTGCCACAGAAATTTCTCAAAAACAGGCATCATTTGTTCAGGCTTTTCTCCTTCATGTATACTGTTTTACATATAGATCATAAAGCCCAATTTTTGCCTCCTCTAACCAAAGCTTCTTTTTTCAGGATGATTATGAGGCTTGTGGAAAACTAAGGGGAAATTCTTTTGGTTTTTGTCCAACAATTCAACAATCTTGGGACTCTACCATGAAAGTCAGATTTATGCACAGCACAATTAATAGTTGTTCTGTCAGCAGAATTTTCCACCTGAGCTGTGTATCTCTGCACTTTCTTCAGAGTCAGACGGGCCTCGAGGCTGCTTGTCTGATTAATGCTCTTAGGTGTGCAACTGTGTTTTGGTACATTTGCAGTTGCTCTATTCATTTTACATTTTCAGATTATGGATTTAGCAGTACTCTGTAAGAGGGCCAATGTTTGGACTCAAATATCTCACCCTGCTTTAAATTTCTCCCTGACCTTTCTGCGGTGCTGCTTGGTTTTTATGATGCTCTTCGTTCTCTAATGTTCTCTAACAAATCTTCGGGGCTTTCGCAAAACAGCTAAATTTATGCTGAGAATAATTCAATGTAGATGGATTCTGTTTCCTGATTATATTACTTTATTTTGAGGTTTCAAAGTTAAGTGGATTAAATACAATTGCATTATTGAGATTGTATTTGTGAAAATATGAGTGAAACAAATATAAATTTCCTTACACTTCCCAGGTTTGCACTACTTTATCTACTGTGGAGAATTGTCCGTTCTCCATGCTGAGTTCCTGAAGTATGAGGCCAAAGAAGAAGCAGTGACTTGAATTCATAAATTCCATTTATTAATACCAAAATGCATCTGGTCCATTTTGACATGGTACCTTTAAGACCCAACATGCAAAATGGTGACAAGCAACAGTTGGTAACTTCTTTTGTTGGGCTCTGTCTAAGCTATGCCCCAAAGAGGGCGTTCTGCAGTGTGTCATTTCTTCTAACCAGAGCTCTCCTTTATATGTCATTTCCTGTAGGTTAAGTTTAGCAACTAGCTAAAAGAGATAGAAGAAAAACTGAATTTATTTATTCTCAACACTACCTAGTCAAACCAATGTTGGATATTCATTTTTAACAATTTTATATATTCGGTTGATCTATGACTATTGTCTGTTTTTTTGTTTGTTTTTTAGGAGAGTTGGGGGGAAATCTGTTTTTTACTGTTGTATTTTTATGTGTATTTTATAAGTGTTCTCCATTTATGATTTTGATGTACTTGTGTTCTGTTTGCAACTTCACTTGATTCCTGTAAAGTGTCTGAGTGTCTAGAAAAGTGCAATGCAAATACAATGTAATTTTATTATTATTACTACTACTACTATTATCATAATTTATGTATTATCAATTTCTGTTTGACAGACAATATATAATTCATCAGGGCAGGTAGATTCAACCATTTGTGCGATCTGTTTTTACCGTTTACCTTCAGTTTCACCGCCTGATGTTGTTTAAAGATTCGATTACATTGCACTGCTTAACGCTGCAATATCCAGTGAGCAGGAAAACAAGACGGATCACTTTCAGCACCTCACAAATAGCCCGTAACACCTGGCGTTAGCGGGCAGCCGAACAGTGAACAACATGGAAACGGCACAGAAACTACAGACCACTAAAAAGCTGAGGTGGGTTGATTTTAGAGCCCTTAGAAATCCCTACAGAGTTAGATATTTCAATGTGGAGGGCAGTTCCAATCACTCAAAGAATGAGTCAGTCCACAGTTGGTTTCTCCCTTTTCCCAACCATAAAGTACTATACTCTGGCCACATGGCGAAGAGAGCGATATGGATTTCACGCATAAAGAAAGGACGAATGAATTAAGGCCCATGATGGGAAATGCAGGGGAGTCTGGTTTCTTCTTTAAGAGAGCCGACGGGTAAGAGGACGGATGTGTTAACACATGACCAAGTGCTTTAGGAGGATGAGGAAGGCAGGCATGAATCTTGGATTATAATTTTAATATAGGAGAGAGATGTCATTTAGCACAGGAGAGGCCTTTGAATTAGGTTAAGCTTGGTACTCAAAGGAATCAATCAAAAGGAATCATCGTGGTTTTATGAAAAACCACTGAAAGAGCAATTAAATTCTACAGCTGTGTTTTCATTAAAAACTAATATTATGAAAGCAGTTTTCTTTTTACAACCTATACCTCTTGATGGATTATTTGTGTAGAGAGCTTGGTTGTCTCTGCGGGCATAATAAACACAACCTAATGTTTATCTGAGTAGCTCTCTGACACAGGCCTTTGGCTTGCCACGCATTAATTAACTCAATACAAAACTGGATACGATGAAGAACATTTGAATACAAGAGTAACCTGATCATCCACAAAGTGAGTCACCTTCCCCATCTCAAATCCCACCACTGCAAACAGGCAATGTCCTCTACAGTCACCAGCCACCATGTTACCACTACACCATGTCTCTGAAGCACAAAGTCTTTATTTTCATCATCTTCATTTAAAAGATAAAAAAAAAAATCCAAGCCAACAACTGAACCTAACTATAGTCACGGCCTTTTCAAGCATGTTGCTCTCACATGCTCCCACTGCTTCAAGATCTGGGTCTACTCCAACACCTATATTTAGATTTTTCCTAAACTACCCCGAACCAGGAAGGGTAACATCTATGGCTCACCCTTGAGGCTGTCACACAGAAAGGAACTTCCACTAAAGACCAGAAGTGTGTTGCAACCTTAAACAAGCTGAATTGTATTTTTATGTGGTTTTATGTGATAGGTCAATGTACACTTTCTGCTGTAAGGTGATAAGAAAAAAATAAATGATTTTATTTGTTTATGTAACAAAAAATAGAATATAGTGTGGAGGAAATACTTTGTACTTTGTAGAACCACAATTCCAGCTGCCACTATTTTGGGGTTTTGAACATCTAGAGACTGAGATGTTTGTTCATTTTACTGCAAAATAGCTCAACCTTCATCTGATTGGATGAAAAATGTCTCTAAGTATCTGCTCTCAAGTCTCCTTCAATCTCCTTAGTCTTAGCCTGTCCTGTTTATTGCATTTTAGGCATACTATATAAAGAAGGTTTCCTAGATGTACCAAGGCAGATCTCCTTTATAAAAAAAAAACAACATCTCAAAACAGAACTCTAATTGTGTGATTGACTTTATTAAATAAAGACAGCATCTAACATCAAAGTAGGCAACCACAATGGTATAACAGTAACATGTCTTTGCATACCCTTCATCAGGTCATCAGTGAAGCACACAGGCAGCACCCTCTAAGCCAGAGAGGCATAGGATGAGACAGAGAGCCCCAAACACCCAACCAACCACACAGCCATCTCTTCCTGTACTAGACAAGCCAGGAACCCAGTCCCTCCAGCAGCCCAGGGCCTTCCCTAACCCCAGTCAACAAAATGGCCCATCAGCAATGGGAGATCCCTCTTAACACCCCCAAACATGCCAAGCAAGCACCAGGTAACTCTGGCAGCTGGAACTGGCTACGTTTCCATCCCACCTGTTGAATAACCCTTTAGAGGTCAAAAGGGAAGCTCACTGGAACCCAGCACATTACTTGTGGTCCACAAGTGATATGCGACTTTTGGAGTCGGCCATTGATGGCCTACGACTCTTGGACCCCACTACTCTGGGATATGGCCCAAACACCCACACAAAGGGAGCAGCTCCCCACCATCCTTTTATGATGTTGGGAGACCCCTCAACAGGTCTTACTCTTACCTCAAGTCCCCACCACACCAGCAAAGGTAATGGTGAGAGGCAAAGGTAATGGCCCCACCTCAACACCCCTGAATTTGAGAAAGGATTAAAACTTGGTTTATGGCTATGCTATTGGATTCCCCACTGTCTCCAGTCAGCCAAGTCCCTCTCCAGCCCCAATCAAAACCATATGTGTCTCTAGTGTATTGTTTCACAATGAAGACAGTTTATTTATTTGGTTATTTTATGTTGAAGAGTCAGACTAAAGGAACTTCAATACAAACAAACACTGCTTTTCAGGTTATCTAAAGAAATTAAAAAAAATGACGCATAAATTTCCATACAGTTTCACATTATGTGTCACTTCGTGTTAATCTATTTTCTAAAATCCCCCCAAAACACATTAATGTTAGCGCTAATAGCATGTAAAAGTTTCATTTTGACTCTAATTTCAACAAGGTTGACTCTCGTTCCTCATGTCAACCTTGTTAAAATAAGTTGAATGCAGCCAGGAGCCTCCAGACAGTAGGCTGCAGACCACAGCGAGGACAACAGACTACAACACCCATGCTGACAGACACTGGCAAAACAGAGGCTTCCTTTATGAGATGGACCTGAGGACACAGAGAGCTGCTTACTTTCTTCAGCCTCTTTGTCTTTACAGGCAGAAATAGAACATAAAAACACAGCAATGTCAGCATAAGTTCAGCAACCTTAAGCCTATCTCAAACTCTTATCAGCTGAAGGCGGGAGGTGAAAAGCCCTTAGCTTTAGAGGCAGAATACAGTCTAACCTTGACGGATTAGGTCAGGGTGCAACATTATCTTCCAATAATCTGATAACAACTGCAAACAGGATGCACAAACACAAAAAGAATGCATCTGTCCAACTTGTTTAGTCAATGTCAAAGCTATCGACAGAATGATAATTTGAATAGGTCAAAAATGGTCTTCAGAGTATCAGTGAAAGGACAGAAAATATAAAGGCTAAATGTAGTCTATCACCATCAGACAGACATTATAAACTCCCACTCCTGGCAAGATCCCAAAACCCACACAGCTTGCTGATATGTTGGCCAAGCCCACCTTACTTTAAAAAACGCCTGCAATCACTTCCAAAAGAGAGAAGATTTTGCAATATTTCTAGGGAGTTGTAATCAGAAAGTTGAATATGTTGAGTAGACAGCTCCCACACACTTATGAGAAGCTTAATCACCCCAAAAATAATATCCAACTTCTTTTTCATGAATGTGGGCACTGGCAGGAGCCAAGGCTGATGGTAGAGGAGACCTGCTAGCCGGAAGGAGGTGGGCTTGTGCTTTCCCCATGCTGTCAAGCGAGGAGAAGCTGTAAACAAATCATTTGTAGAACAATAGGAGAAGAAAATGCCTTATCTTTTCATTTACATAACTCACTGCAAAAATAGAGGATATTATCAGTTTTTTGAAAGATGCTTTTAACTCCTGTGTTTATGTAGAACAATGACTGCTAATTGTAACATATTTATAGAGGATGAACAGGTAAGCTAACTATTTAGAAATAGCAACAAAAAGAGTATATATATATATATATATATATATATATATATATATATATATATATATATATATATATATATATATATATATATATATATATATATATTGCCATGAAAAATGGGTCGTATTTCAGATATTAAAAAAAGTTAACATCAGACAAAGATGACCTGAGTAAATGCAAACGGTGTCTCCAAATCTTGATTTTGTTAACTGGTTAAGTTTGACGTTAACTAAAGCACAGCTTCAGTTAACATCAAGTCTGATTACACAACTCAAGTACCGTAGATATGCTAGTTATGCTTGAAAACTTTACATTGTGGCTGAATTTTGCAAACAGGGGTTGGCACAACCAGTCATTAAGCAAGTGGCAATAACTTTTTTCAAATAAAGCCGTGTTGGTTTGAATGTTTTTTTTTTTCCCTTTACAATTTTAATTATTACTTGGAAACTGCATTTTGATCCCAATCTTGAGGTCACGCTTGTCTCAGTCTATTAAATTAAAATTTTCTTTGATGATCTGAAACAAGTGTGACAAAAAAGGGAGAAACTGAGAAAATGTATAAAGGGAGTGTGAGTAGAATTGTGAGCCACTTTTTTGACTGAAATCTGCAAATTTGCCAGCATTTGTTTCTAAATAATTCTCGGTAAATCAGAGTTTAGGATCTGCGTAGCCACTAAGCTGAACTAACAGCACAAATGCTGAAATGAAATTCTCTCATTACCCCTTGAAAATGCAAATTGACTGTAGTAACAAGCGGTTACAGTTGTAACAAAACTGATTATGTGCCTGCTTGTCTTAATATTCTTGTGTGCATTTCCCAACACTGTCTGTCTGAGATGAATCGTGTTGCCTGCCAAGGTTTATTTTCATTATCTGGAGGTTTTCATGTTAGCAGAAGATGTTTAACAGACTATCCCTTGTTCCAATAACGAACTGCTTCCGTTTCAGGGGTAGATACTGTTCATGAATACTTCCAAATCTAAACCAAATGTATTTGCGATATTAACAGTTCAGAACAAAGGAGAGTGACGTCTTCAAGTCAAGCAAAAATTATCTGAATTAGGCACAACCACCGTGCTTCGCGCTCCTTTTTTTCCCTTTGCACGGATCTTTAGCCGTCTCCTGCATCATAACAGAAAAGAAGCAGTGACCTAATTTATGGGAGGACAGACAGACCTACAGTACGCAGAATGCTCAACCTCCGCTGCTGCACATTGTACGCTTTCAGGGGCTGAGAAACATTGGTGCCACATGAATTTTGTTACTGAACACGACTCTGGTTGTTCTTTAACAACCCCACGCTCACACTTGTCTGTTTGACAAACGTCCTGCGGCTGGCTCTTGAGAGGCTATCTGAGCCTGTCAGAAAAGTAAACCATTTAGACAAGATAACACGAAAAACTATTAAAGCTTATCTTTCTCCGCTGTTTGAGACAGATTCAGAAATCAGACACAAACACACACAAATACATGGTAAATAGGGCAGGATTTGGAAAGAAGCAAATGCAGTCCCTTCCTAAAGTATTACAATGCTTGAACTTTTTCACATTTTGTCACTTAGCACAAGGTGGTGCACTGTTGCGATTTGGAACGTTTGCATTTGAATTCTGCCCCATTTTTTTCTGATGCCCTTAAATAAAATCCAGTTCAACTAATAGCCTTGCCCAACAGTCCCCATGAGTCAATACTTTATAACAACCTTTTTCTGCAATTACATCTAATTAGGCATGAGGTTTCTGCTTATTATCTCATGTGTATGTCACTATTGGCTTTGCAGACCTACAGACTGAAATTCCTTTCTTCTTTTCAAAATAGCTGAAGCTTAGTAAGATGTGCATCTGTGCACATCAATTTCCAAGTCTTGCCACAGGTTGTGGATTTTATTAAAGTCTGGACTTTGCCTGAGTCATTCTAACTCATGCATATCCTTCAATCTAAAAACTGTTCCATTGTGGCTCTAGCTGAATGTTCAAAATGTTTTGGTTATCTCCACCCGGTCTCAAGACTTCTACAGCCTTTACCAAATTTTCTTCCAGCAACTTCTTTATCTTTATTCCCATCAACTCTAAGATTCCTTACTTTTCCTGAAGAAATACCAACCTTCCCTCCTGATGCCACCACAATGTTTTTCAGTAGGGATGATGTATTCAGGGTGAAATCTTATGTTGTACTGGAGGGAACAGTGTGTCAGTACTTCCATTTGTAACTTATTTTAATGAGGCGTGCACAATGTATCGGCACTGACATTGGCATTGCCTATATTAGTAATTTTTTAACATATTGGTATCGGTCCAATATGAACAACTAATATTTATTTTTGTCTTGTTAAGATCCATTTGTGGACAGGGTTTATTTTTCCCCCAAAGTTGTCAAAACAGTAATAAAATATATCTGTAAAAATTGTTATTGGCTATTACAGTGAAATTAATATAGCACATCAGCCCAAATTTTCATATCAGTGAATCACTAAATTTAACTTTAATGATTCATTGCACATTGCACAATTTTATTCGTGTGTCTGTGTGTGTTGTGTACTGCAAAACAAAGTAGAGGAAATGTACAGAAATTTTAAAAAATTAATTTAGAAAAAAAAAATCCTAATTAAATACTTCCACGTTTGAAGTTGAGCAGTGTCAAAATGTGATCAGATGCAAAGCGCCCTGATCCAAATCCATTTATTTACATTCAGCCTATCTAAAGATGTAAACATTTCCAAGGAAACATGCCTCTCTTTTAGCCGATATGGTCCAACAGGCACCATGTAACATGATAAAATGTGACCACTTTCATTTTTGCTCAACAGATTCCTCTGTGGCGTCTTTCTCTGCTGCATCGCCCTGTAAACATATTATCATCAATCCAGCTTCCCTCTGGATAAGATCTCCACAAAGAGTTGGAAAATTTGTTGCTAAGAGCCATTTGGATATTGAGGGTAATGTGATTCAAATAGGCCAGTACACAGCCACCCAAGCAGACTCTCAGACACCAGAGGTGCCTATTGAAGAGGGGAGGGCTTTAAGTGGCAGCTATCTGCAATTATTTGTCTGCCAAATCACTGATTAGTCGTCCAGTCAATCATTAGTGAGGAATTAAAGCAGGATCAAATCAGGAATATTGCACAGGATTAAAGCAATATTTGTTACTCAATATTATTAAAATTAATTCTGAAGCAAGTGGCTGGGTTTTTCTTCTTTTTTTTCTGCAGGAGTGTGCCACCTTCTGTAATTTACAGTTATACACCAAGGTCATCTACAAACCCAACCTCCTGATGCCTTCCTATTGTAAATATAATCAATGTGTTTTTTCACCAGTGAATCCGCATGATTGACTTGTGCTGCCCTGCGCCGGCCTCTTGGATGCTGCTGATCCCAAACACAGTGCCATTATTTTTCTCTCGGATCCTCTGGACTGCGGCTGACAAAAACCCGAGCACGTCCCCGAGCCCTGCGAGCTTACTGCATTCCCATATCTGTACACGCGAGTGACAGCCGCATAAAATAAGAGAACCCTTAATAAGAGGCGAAGCCTTAGTCTTGCCATCCATCATGCCAGTACATGTGATGTGTAATTGCGCCCTGCAGTGAGGCAGATACATGCGGCTGTACAGCACCAGAATAATAACGCGCATACACGCCGAGGCCGACGGGAGCTGTCACGGGGATAATGTGATTGCATT
Source organism: Poeciliopsis gracilis (assembly GCA_911649635.1). Classification (NCBI taxonomy): domain Eukaryota; kingdom Metazoa; phylum Chordata; class Actinopteri; order Cyprinodontiformes; family Poeciliidae; genus Poeciliopsis; species Poeciliopsis gracilis. The sequence continues at coordinate 1,740,930 of CAJVRI010000128.1, forward strand.
GATTGGGATCCGGAGAGGTAATGGAGGGATCATCGCTTATTGCTTCGAGTCACATCCGAGCGACGCCCTGACGCAGCCGAGATCCCCCGGACAAGCATCCTGTGCGAACCCGTGTTTAACATGTTACCCAGCGAGAGGCCAGCTCTGTACGCGCAATAATCGCAGGCCACATTCCCATAGGCATCCAAGTCAGCGCTGCCGTAGAGCATCTCAGCTCAGATGCACAGGTTGACATGCAGCCAAAAGGGATCTCAGAGACGCTCACCGCTCATGTCTCCGTAGATCTGCATCATTTGAGAGGGAATGAAAAAAGTGGATTCTTACCCAATCACCAGCAGCAGGAATCTGAGGGGAAATATGTACACATCCAGCACAGAGAAGAGGCGATGTTTCTTAACAGGCAGCAGGAAGCAAATATATCTTCCTAGTCGTTTTTTTTTTTTCACTTGATGATCGCTGCTTGCACTCCGACTTGCTGCAAAAAAAAAAAAAAAAAAAAAAAAGGGAGCCCGGACAAGTGTTCCTCCAGGAAGGGATGGGGATAAAGCTATGGCTGCGTGCTTAGGATCCCGATCAGGAAGGGGAAAAAAGCTCTACTCCGTCCAAACGCTCTACAAGCCCAGTAGAGAGCTGGAGGAGGACAGAGGCGTATCTCTCTCCTTCGCTCTCTCTCTCTCTCTCCTCCTCTATCCGTCTGTCTGTATCCCGGTCCTTCCCTTCTTCCCTCCCCCGTCTCTCTCCTTATGTTCTTAACTGACTTCAGCTGAAGTCCACAAGCGCAACGGAGCAGAGGAGCAGAGGACCGTGGTCAGGAAGCGAGAGCAAGAGAGCGAGGAGGGGACGGGGGGCGGGGGGTCAGAAATGACAAACCAATTTAGGAGCGCGGCGAATGTTCGGCCGATCAGAGCGCAGCCCCGGCGAGAGGAGCGCTACGTCGCAGGCAGGAAGGCAGGCGAGGAGGGGCGGGCAGCGAAGGGATGGAGGGGCGGGTGGAGGGCTTCGGAGAGAAGGTGATGATTCCTGCCTGGGGGATGCAGGAAGGGGAAAGAGGGAGCTATGAAGTGGGTGTTTTGTCTGTCTGGTGGAAAACACGGCACTGGACCTGACTCCCAAATCTTTGGACGTAGAGCTCCACCTGCCGTGTGAAAACGCGCAGAGGCCAGACAAAAAAACAAAAGTCCCCCGGCGAGAAAGGTGGACGACAACAACAACTCCACCTTACAGCCCGCGTCACTAGAAAACAACGAGTCTCCGTATGATTTGTTGTTGCTTTGTGTCTCTCTGAACAGGAGCTCTAAATCGAAACTGCACTTTTCAACGTTTTGGTACATTAAAATTTCGAAAGCTCTTGTCGTTCAAGAGGCATTTAGATTTTTTTAAATTTTATTTATTTTGTTTTTTTACAAATGAAAATCAGACATGTCCAGGTTTACTGTCCCTGCTGGAGAAACTCATCACCACAGCATGATGCTGCCGCCACCACAAACATTGTGTTGCGTATATACCAAAAAGGTTGAAACAGCCTTGATCAATTTGTGTATCCATTAATCACACAGCACCGAGATCCGGCAAAATTAGGAAAAGGTTCTTTTTACAGGTCTATTAAGGCATGAATGACTGAAAAATATGCCAATGCCGTCTCAGTGTTGAGGTCGCAAATCCTTTTAGAGAGAAAAACTGTTGACAAAATTGAAAGAACCATATCAAGGCCCGAAAGTATTCTATCCTGTCACCAGTTTCAGTGAGAAATATGAAATTCAATGAATTAAAAATTTCTAGAAGTTCTGATGCTTCTGAAGGCTCAAGAGATATTAACAATTTAGCAGTGGTAGGACAATCCATACTCTGAACTTTTCATTGGGGAACTCTCCAAAATCATTACAATACTGTGACTTTGGGGGGCAGAGAAGTCAGAGTTTCCCCCCAGAAAACTTGCAAAGCCCGGTGCTCAGGCTAGGGCAGTGATCCAGCCGGCCGCCATGTTATTGAGTTAAAAAACGTTTAAAGTTGACAGGAAATTTGAAAATACTATTTTTTATGCATTTTTGGAAGTCTGGGAGATTAATAACTAAAGTCTTTAAAAAAAGGCAATAATTAAAAAAAAAAAAAAAGAAAAAACACCTAACCTAAATTAACAATATTAGGCCTGGGCACAAGTAAAGTCTGTTGGCCCGCCAGGCTTATAATACATAGAGGGAAACCCGAGTAGTGAGGGACTGGACATTCTGATGATCACAATAGAAAATATGGTCTACTAAGGTTTTTAAACTCAAGATTTTAGGCAACAAATTCCTTTACAAATGTGAAAATGAACCTGGAGATTCGCTCCACAAATCCAGTTTAGGAATCAAAATGGCATGAGAGTCATGCCTCAAAACCCACGAGGAAATATGCAACGAGGTGGAAACGTTGGGTGAAGAGAAGACAATCAAGATTAGCTCTGGAAATGAAAATTTATTTATAAATTCACATTTGAGGCAGGCCTAATTGAATAAACAAAAGGAAGCTCTGCCTGAAAGGTCAAAAGCATAAAAAAAGTGCAGACTATAAATAACCTACAGCCTTTCCATGATTATTGACCTATAAAGAATGAATGAATGAATAAATAAATATATATAAAAAACTCATTTATCATATATGCATGTTGTTTGTGTCAATACCCTAAACACAAACTCTAAAATAGAACAGGCTAAAATATAAATATCTTTCACTGTCCAGAGGGAACAATAAATGAGTGTGTGTAACAGCAGCATCACTGTATGTAGATTCACAAAAAAAGTCCAAAAAGGTTAAACATCCATAAAAATCAATATTTACAAGAATAACAATATACTGTACAAGGTTAAAACAAAAAAAAGTACCAGAAATAGAAATAGCATACTTGGATCCAAGGAATGTGCAACTGACTTTTTTTTCCCCCAACTCCCCAACTCAGAATTAAATTGTCAAATGACTTAAACATAATTAGCCTTTTGTCTATTGGTTTTAATCTGTTAATTTTCACTGCAGACTAAAACTAAAAAGCATTAATGTTCTTACTTGTCACTGTTTCAGGTCAAGTGTTATTCAACACCTCACCCCTGCTTTGTTAAATTATTGCTGGCTCAAGAGAAGAGGAAAGTAAGTTGCTGTCCATGACATCCCCAAGAATTCTGGGTATTCTTTCACCCAGAATACAAGTCCCAAGCCTTGAAACTTGTGACTTGGTTAATAATAACAATTACAAAAAATAAAGTAAAAAAATAAATAACAATTTTAAAGATATTTTAACTCATTAAAATCGTGAAAAAAAAAAAAGATGAATGTACTAGCTACAAATAAAATGACTAAAATATAAATAGACATGATAGTTAACAGTCATTTTCTTTAATTTATTGGTTTCTTCTGCTTTTTTATGTGGTGGTATCACACTTCATGTCTGCTGCTGCTGCTGCAAATTAATTAATACATGACAATTTTCTGTGTATACTTGAAAGCTAAACCAATTTAAATGACTATGTCTTTCTAACTTTATGGTCTGCATTGAAATGTTGTTCTGCAGACACACTGCCAGGCTAAATGAATAAGCCATTGAAAAACAAAGTCTCCACAATTTATTGACTGCTCTTTGGAATCTTTACAAAGTAATGTGATCTAAGTCATAAAGGTCAAGTAAATTATTTAGTCAATTTTATTACTGGATAACAAGAAAATCCTGAATCGATAGGGGAATTAAATGAAACACATGCAAATTGTTAAGCTTTGCCCATTTAGAAGAAATTACAGGTGTATTTCAATAAATATGAATATATTAACAATTTTCAGTTCAAATACTGAATATCTCATGTACTTACAGCCACAAATACATATTTTTAATATAAAAATGTGGATGCCAGATAGGAATATTTATCCTCTCATCTCTTGGTCTGAGCTCATTTTCCATGAATTACTGTAACAATACAGCTTCATATAGAGACGCTCAAACTATGGCTGAACTGTTGAAAGGATTCACATGCAATTACAAAAATGTTACATAGTTTGTTATAATTTCCAAACAGGGAGGTCACGCCATCGACCTAGCAATGCATGCTGGGGCTTGCTGGACTGAAATCAACACAGTGAACACAGGAACGTTAACGTTATTACCAAAGTTTTTTTTCTATCATGTTGTGTTTGACTGGTGCAAATTTAGATAATGCCATACTGTGTTGTTATTGGCTATAGCTTCAAAAACTAAACTCAAAAAAGAGGCAAGTCTTCATGCATTCCTCCAGGAAAAAAACAAAGAAGATTGCAATTGGCAGGAGCGGTTTGGAAAACAACTTCTGAAGGACCCACATTTGTGCTATAAACACTTCTCTCAAGAAGACTGAGTCAGGTGGTTACTACCCTTTAAAGATAGCCTGGCCATTCCCTTCCTGTTAAAGGTTTAATCGACAGCGGCTGTTAAACAAAAAAAAAAACAACAAAAATCCAACCACAACAAAATTCTTAAATAAATAAACCTGGTCTTGTGTGATGTTCTGCTTACATAGTTTAGTGGTTGAGTGTGTGTTTTTTTTTTTTTTTTTTTTTTTTTTAATTGCCTAGAGAATCAGTGTTTTTCTAACTTTTGTCATGTTCACTTTAGCCTGCAGCACAAAAAAACAGGTGCTACAATCATAGAAACAAACACACCATGGAGGAGGTTCCCATTGCCCATTATAACACTTCCATCCTATTCGCTGGAAACTTGCCAGGCGAAGGTACTTTTTTTGTTTCGAGAGCGAGCAGAGAAGGATTCGCAAGAGCAGAGAGGTTTGCCAGCAGAGTTAATCCATGCAGAGAGAAGTTTTGAGTGCAAGCATTACAAGTTTTGAGAACAAACGCATGAAATTCTGCTTTCAAGCTGAAAATGTGTGCTCTCTACTTATGGCAATAAAATTCCCCCATAAACGCGCATTTGAAGGAGTACTGAACAAGGGTGGGAGATTACGGTAAGCTTCATAGCCTCAAACTGGCATGTATAAATCACAGGGAAACATTAGCAATGTAAAATGTAAAACCTCTACACAGTCCACGCCTACAGGAAGCAATCCTTTCTCAACAGCCGAGAGCCCATGCTCTCTATATGAAGGAAGTGCAGAGGTTTTTACCAGGATATGGTAAAAACCAAAAGCCATGTTGACCATTTCTAGCCACAAAATGCTACCTAGCGAACAACAGAGGCAGGTAACGCTGGACAATCTTTTAAATGATGAGGAAGCCACAGGTATGGCAGTGAAATCACGGAGCCTGACACAGAGCACGTCAACTACTCACCAGGATCAGCCATTCTGACCACTCCTGTCATTCATCGTTTCATTTGCGAAGCTTGTTGGAACATCAGCACAAACACCGGCTTCTTCGGCAAACTCTTTTCTCTTCCTCTCTTTGCTCCTCCTGATCCTCTTAAATCCTTGTGATTTTTACATTGCCACTTTTCAGTTCAAACTGAAAAGTCTACCTGTTACTCATTGCTGTTTTAGCTAGACGCAGTTAGCACTAGGCAAACTAGTTTTTGCCTACTGCAATGCAGATCCAAGGCCTGGTTTAACAAACATTATACTTTCGGGATATTTTGAATCTAGGAGCGTTTTATTGTGTTTTTTGGGGGGCTCAGAATCTATCTGTGAGGAACACAGATTATCTAAGATGAAAACAGAAAGGAAAAAAAGTAGAATGCAATTTTTAATGATTTTTTGTCACATCTTTCTCTTCAGCCTGCAGGGGATGAGCTCTTTGTGCTTGAAGATCAAAGGGGGTGTGCATGCGCACTGCACGTCGCGCTCTCCTGACGCTCTGACTGGACTCAACGCAGGGAAATAAAGTGCTCATCTGTTTTTATTGGCAGCTGTGGCGCGTCTCAGACCGCCGTTGTAACTCGAACCACCGGCAAAAGTGGTTCGGTTTTCTGTAAAAGTCCATCTGTACCATCAGACAGACCGACTGCTGAAGGTGGAGCGGATTCTCTCAAGGACCTGTTGATCCGTCTGCTATAATGGAGGTGAGACGGAGCGCTGCTCTGCTTCTGATGTCTGTCTGGTTGTCATAGCAATGGAGCTAAATTGGCTTTGTTTACAGAAGTAGCTTCGCAGATTGATTAGCAAATTAACAGCAATTAGTTCGCTGAAATTTTACCGTAAGCCATACCAGTATTTTTTTTTTTTAATTTATTATAACCCATCTAGAAGCACAGCTTTAATGAGAACTTTTAGACGTGCAATAGGAGCCATATAAACATTTTATCACGATGCCCATCGTTTGCTCCTAATTAGAGTTCAGATGAGATCTAGTCATTTCCATGCCGTCGTTTTGCAAATCAAATCATGTCACTTATGTCAAGCTTTGAAGCCATATTCTCCTCCCCTCCACCCTTACTTAAGTCAGAAGGGTCGGGAGGCCGTGTGTCGCTGTTAATTATCATCAGAGGCGGATAAAGCCTTTTGGAGCAGATTTAAATCCTGCTAAAGAGCATTAGGTGACAAGCAAGGCGCTTGGAAACAAACATGGAACAAGCCCTGCTGGGAGAAGATATATGGGGGAAATGATGCAAGCTGATGTACAGATGTAAAATAATTACTTATAAAGGAGTTATTTTCTTGGAAAGTGGAAGGAGGTTATTAAAGATCTCCAACATCCTCAACAAATTCTGTCTTTGAGGAGGAATATGTTTCCACAGATGAAATCAAAACCTTAAAAAATCTGCAAAGCTTCTCTAAACTTATGTTCTATGTTCCAGGAGCCAAGTGGACAAGCATGATATCAACTTGAGACGTAGAGAAAAATTTGGACTCAAGAACTCCCTCCGACAATAATGGAGATCATAGGTGAGTGTATTTGGTGACTGTTTAGATGTAGGAGTGGATTTTATTCACCCCCCCCCCCCCTCCAAGAAAAAAAAAAAAAAAAACAGCGTCACAATAACATCTTTACACTCATGGCTTAGAATTAGGGTGTAAGACATGGCTGCTGCAGCCAACCAGCCAGCCAGCCAGACAGGCACGAGTCGTTACATGAGCAGGTGGCGCTGGCCTCACACCCCTGTCAAAAGTTTGCAGGGAGGACTTTACTGGGTTTTAGCTTCTGTCACAAACAATTACCTCTGTTGTGGCTTGCACTCATTAGTCCCAACTCGGCTAAATGAGCAAGGACAACATGACCTGATACAATTGGCAGTCTACTGCTTTTGTTCTGCGGTATACCAGACGACCTAATGTTTCCTCATTAAGTTCACTGGGGCCAAACTTTAACTTAAACTTTATTGAAAATGTTGGAAGAACTCGCACTGGTGCTTCTCTGGGTCACTGATGTCACTTTATTGCAGATATACAAGTTTCTTTGCTTGGACCATCCAACCACATCATCTTTAATATTTGCTGCTTTTCCCTCTCACATCAACACTCCCTGACTTTCTGCCAATGTCAAAATTTGAGTAAAGCCATTAGAATCAAAATATGCATCAAATCACATATGATACAGTTCCAGCAATTGTTTATAGGTTTTGTCTGTCATGAACATCATTGACTGTATAAACTTTAAATAACAACAAACATAAAAACAGCATAACGAAACAAGCAAATTGTTTAATTAAAATCACCAAGGATACTCAGGGAAATGTGTGAAAAATACTCTGGCAGTACTTCCGTCGGGATTAAAAGCTAAGTCCAACCTCACAGTTTCTGTTGTAATTAGGAGGTAAAAGGCAGCCAGGTCCAGCTTACCAAATTAATTTAATTAATTGAGTGTCAGCAGTGGTCGGTAACTCTTTCAGCTGTTTGATGAAACAATGCCAGGCTGGAAAGAGATCAGCACTACAAAAAGAGAGTTAATTATTGGTGCTCTACAATCTGAGAAGAGTTTGTAGATTCTTTTTTTCAAAAACAATTTCAAGTCAATTGTTCCTAAACAAGAGCACAAAACATTCAAATCATGCAAATTCTCATTGAAAATGAACAAGAGACGAGTGTGCAAGTCGTAGTCAGCAGATTAACTTGAAAAATGCCAAATATGGTTTTATTTGTGTTGCTTTGTATTCAATCTTCAAAGAAAATTAAAATAATAATAATGATTGTAAGCTTAAATGGTTCTACAAAGGTATTTTGTCCCTGGAGAGTGTCTTTTGGAACTCAATTGGTTTGGAAAGTGTTGCTAAGGGAACATTTTTGCTGAAATTGTTCATTTTCAGAGTGGTATTAGTGTCAGCTTTCACACCACAAGCCGGTATTGACAAAATTATCTGAGTGAGACATTATCGCTTGCAAGAGCTTTGTGTTGCAGAAATGGTCTCTAAATTCACACATGCACACCAAGAAACCTTTGTTGTCTGCTGAGATGCATCAGGGATGAATCAATTCTAACCTACTAGACCAGAGACAGTTAACAGTATTAAGGTGGAAAAGGTTTAGAAAACTTAGAGTTTGAAAATCCCTTATTTCCTACAATTTAAAGCTATTTTTAATGAGATGTAATAGAAACCCTGGTTTGAGCATAAAGCCTGTGTTGCTGTCTTGCAGGTGGCTGAAAGAAAGTTTTCTCTCAAATTTAGCTGCATGAAAATATTTCGAGTGAGGTAATGGTGCTTTAACAAAAATGGCCGTTAACCAGCCAACTACAACAGTTGGCCTGTCTGATTGTTAAGTTGATTTAAGGAGCATAATTTTGAAAACATGTTTTGCTCTATACACAATTTTTATTCTATATCTCATACTTAAATCTATGTTTGTCAAAATGATAAATTAATTTTAAAAATAACAGTCCTATTTCAGTATTTTTGTATTATTGTATCATTTAATTTTTTTGAATTAAAGTAGTTTATCGTTTTATACATTTTTGTTATGAATTTTTTGCAAATAATGTACCACAGTACAACTGGAGTTGTTTTACTCAATTTTATCCTCTCAACCTGCTATTTGGCCTGTGTGCTTAAGTATTGTGTCTGTATGTGTGTAAAGAAGGCTTTACGGGCCTAAAGTAAATTTGTTACATAAGAAAAGCTGTGAAAGCACCCAGCAACTCCATGTCAGATGAAAATGGTGAAGAACCAGACACTTCTCTGGAACCAACTTTTACATTTAACTCTACTACATTTAACAGTAGAGTTAAATGTAACATCACATAAGAGCTTAAGCTTAGCTGAACTTTTATCATGCAGCCATGACAATAAAATGAAGAGGAAAAATAGCATTTCCACAGTCTAGTCAAAGTAGAGAACTTAATCTTAGTGAAAAACTGTTGACAACTAAGTAAGCAATGTGAAGTGTACAAGGCAAATATGTCAAAATGTCACTAAATGTGAAATGTATCTTTTATGCATAACGTTTGCTTTGTATTTAAAACTCTTTTTACATAATTACTAAAAAATAAACATCTTAAAATATATGGAAAAAATAATCTTTAAGTTATTGCTCAATTATTTGGAATGATTGAATTGTTGTTTAATGTTAAATAATAATTATGTTCCTAATGTTACCTTTTTGTAACCCAGAAAGGCCAAACATTTTAATTTTTAAAATCAATTTTCTCTGCAGATGCTCAGTGCGCCTTAGAAGCTGTGGAAAGACTGCAAGACAAACTGAAGGAGCGAGGGGAGGCTCCCACTCAGGATAAACTCTCTGTACTGAAGACTGTCCTGCAGAGCCCTCTTTTCCTGCATATACTCAGCTTGCAGCAGGCTCAGCCAAAGCCTCCGGTGAAGGTAGCACAAGCCTCTTGTGTGGGTGTTTGGTTTGTATTGAATGATAAGGGGAAAGAGGTGGGATTCTCAAAATACTGAATGCAGGGACCAAACTAGATGAGTAATCAGCTTACCTAAGCTTACCCCTTAAGCTACGATAGAGTGTGGGAGGGATGGATGGTGCTTATCATGACCACAAATTGGGTGGAAATGTCTGTGTTACTGGTTGGAGTTATGGTCACACATGTTTTGTACAGCCTGATATACCGTAAAATGATCAGCTATAGAATTTGGCAAATTATATCACCAAATGATTTTGGTTTCCATCATGGCTCCAAAGCAGCTTTGTTCCATAGTCATCCTTACACCCCTAGGTGTCTTCTTTTAAGGGTTTTGATACTAAATGTTTACTGCTGTTTCCAAAACTTTAGGGTTTTGTCTGATCACATGTTTAACATTAAAGAGTATAGAAATTTGGGGTCATTTCTTCAATTCCTGTGAAGCAGTTTTTACAAAGGGAATGGTGGGACTGTAGCATATTCGACAGTATGTCTGCAGTTCTATTTAATTGAGACATACAAAGCAGACAGTGGGCAAAATTCCCCAATGTTGAAAAAAATCATTGCCATTTATCACAAACGCTTGCTTGGTGGTTGGGATCAAGCATGGCCCAACTTGGTCTTAGATCGGGGAGCAATGACCTTTTCTCATAAAGTCAGTGTCAGTGAATTATTGTGCCTGTAATATACACACGCAAACAACTTTTTACACATAAAGTAATTTACCCTGTCAAATTACTTGTTAACATATGACTTTATAGAAGGATGAACTACAATCTTTTAGCAGAAGTAATGGCAAGAATCATCAGCATTCAGACAGTCTGTTAAGTAACCAAGCATTTTAATAGAATTTGTGACTTTAATTAGTCAACAAGTTTATAATTTGGAGAACCCACTATGTTGCAGTGGAGCTGATTAGATGAAATGAAACTGATTAATGTTATTAGTTGCAACAGATGGGTGTTTTAATATTGTATATTTCATGAAACACAGAATATACTTCATAAATAAGCTACACAAAAGTCCTCATCATACTGCAAGGCTCCCAAACCTTTTCTTTAATCTGAATCTGTTGGACATTTATGACACCATTTAGACATTTAGCTCACTCGTTAGTGGTAAGTACCAAAGCTTGCTAACTGCCTGATGGGGTGTACTCTAATAGGATACCCAATGGCCTTCACACACAAGCGTCATTAAATTAGCAATCTTGCATATGCCTGAAGCTATTTAGTATATTTGCATCCGAAGAAAATTATTTGTAGCATTAGCAATATATCCTCACGCTAAAGTTGTGCAAATCTGCTTACAAGTGGTTTACTTCTTTTTATTAATTCTGAAAATTGTACTTCAGACTGTTGTATGTCATAAACCCAAAGAAGAGAAAACAAATAGGGTACAAATCTGAAAATCATGCTTCTATGATGACTGTGGACATCATATTGAGTCCTACCAAACAATAAGAAGATGTGAGATGAGAAGGAGACCAAACAGATTAGAAGATAAATTAAAAGGATGAAAATTTTCAGTCTGTAACACAAAGTTAAAACATAATGCAGTTTCATTATTTGACAGTGAAATTGCTTCATATAAATTAAATCTATTTTAAAGTAGGCAATTTGAACCAGATAAATAAATTGAATTTCAAAGCCTACCTCATATTCTAACCAAAATATGCACACTTAGGATCAAAATCAATTTTAGTGTAATAAAGTAATTTCTCCTGTACAGGACATTTTCCAGAGGCATTTTTTGGGAAGTAATTTGTGAGACATCCACCAGCAATGGAGACATTATTTTTTCTTTTCTGAATTATCTCTATAGCACAGGGTGCCACTCATTGTACAGCTAGCAAATGGTGAATGAAATCAACATGGAAATATGATTTTTGGAACTATGGATCAGGGCTAATTGCTAACTGAATGCATTTCTGAAAGGAGAGCAGAAGGCAGGCGGAGGGGGAGAGAGAGATGGCAGAGGGGAGAACGGATGGACAAATACTAACAGGGAAACTGGAAAATATAAATCTTATCATGATAAAAAACAACAAAACACAAGAAGTAAATAAGAAATATGAACTAACTAAAATACCTGAAAACTGATCTAAGGAAAAAGAGAAACAAGAGTGATCTAATCAGAACAAAAAACAGAAGATCAAAACTATAATCCCAGAAAAAATAAAAACAACCCAAAATCATGACAACATAAGTTGCACAGCTGAAACAGGTGTAAGATCATTCGATCAAAACCATGTCTCACATATTTTCTGATCTACCTTGAAGACATTGGTTGATTGTGAAGATGTGTTTCAGAGTAAATTCCAGCCAAAGCTGAACTATACCCCTGAGCTGCAATTTCCTTTCAATAGCAGTAAATCAAATAAAAAAACTATGGCTTTATTGGAGTAATGCTGCGTAGAGAAGCTTAGGAGTTTGTCCCCCAGTGCACACATCTCTTTATAGCTCTGAAAGAGGATGCCCCTAAACTACCATCAGTTTCTTAGATAACACCATGCGGGAATGAGCAAAACAAGAGCAGGATGTAGGGGTTGAACCTGTTGGCAAAAAGAGAGGTTGCCACAGCAGACTACCATCTCCATCCTATATATTTATATGCGAGTGATTCATGCTTAGGACATTTATGCTCTGTTCATATTCAGATAGATTTGTGGTCAGGTTCATCTTACCAATATGAAAATATACATATGTCTTGCCTAGAGGTCTTTGATCGTCTTCCTTCAAATGTAAGAGCTCAAAAAGTTTAATATCGAAGCAGAACCAGCTGTTCGGGTGCTTCCCTATCTTTGGTTGGAAGTAATGTCCATCCATCAGTGTGCAGTCAACTCAACTTTAAGCTTTACCAAAGCACACTTGTCTCTTAGCAGATAGCAGAGTAGAAAGTTAAAAAAAACAAAATGTGCACATCTTCCTCGTGGGTGTACAGTCATGCAAGTTTACTTCAATCTTTAAATAATTCAGCCTGTTATCCACAGGAAAAAGAATGGATGGAGAGGTGTAGTTGTTCCTTTACTTTAGCCCTGTCTCACAACAACACATTGCGTTCTCATTCCGTCTGCAGTCAAAAATCTGCGTACCATTCTCTATAAATCATCAACGTGTTTCCTTATTTGGAAATGTTAGAAATCAGAAAAATAAACATGGTAGCACATAGAATAAAAGTAGAAGATTTTCCTGGACCAAGACACTTGAATGTTTGTGCATGAGAATTTAAAGTAAAAGAAAAGCAGAGGAATTAAAAAGAAAACAACAGATTATGACCATTTTATCATACCCATACAAATCAGAAATAAGCCTTCACTGACATGCTTTTTAATACTTTGTAACAGAAGATCTAAGACAAAAGGAACAGTTTGAGAAGTAAAAATAAGTGTCTCACATTCGTTTGCTCCCACTTATCCTTTTCCTTTCTTCTCATTTTTTATATTTCTGCATTTTTTAGCATTCATTTTTTTTCTTCTTACTTTTTTACCTCAATATCCATGACTTCAATATCCATTCTCCTCATACATCTGTTCTTTTCCTCCAACTATTTTGTTTCAAATTTGTCTTGCATTCATTTTAAATCTCTTGTTGTCTAATTAGGGGAAAGGCATTTCTAAATCTGTGTCCCTGAACTGTGGCCCATGCCTGGACTTACCTGTTGGCCTAAAGGCACTGAGCCACAGCGACTCGTACACTTGGGCAGTGGAAAACCGAAAGTCTTTTCAGAAGGATGGCAGCAACTCCTCCCTTGGTTCACATGAATTGTCCTTCTCAGATATCTACCCAGACAACTTTTCTCCCAAGGAGTCTCAGGTTTGTGAAACTACCCATAATAAAGGAGAAAGACACTTTTCTTTGACAGGGACCAATTTATTTTTAACACCGTCTGACTCAGAGCTACCAAATAATTTCTTTTTAAGGACACTACCCTATGAAATGTCACATTTTACATTGTAGTATTATTCATTTGATGATTAAAGTCATGTGTGGTTGTCTTATCATCAAACAATGGAATCATTAGTTCCTATGAAGCTGTCACTCACATATGGGGCTCATTGTTTTCAGTACTGCACTCCTCCTCGTATTTCCCGCACCATGTCGATGGGTAGGAACCTTTCTGCTATTGCACATGAGGTAGAGTAAACATTGTGTGGAAGGTTTTACTGTAAATCTGCTGAAATCTTAAAGGGGATCGTCTTCCTAATTTGTTTTGGTTTCTTCTTCCCTCTGACTGGTCAGAGGCGTCACATTGAGATAATAGAGCTGATCAATGATGGGAAAGGACTTGGTTTTGGCATCGTAGGAGGACGTAGCACAGGAGTCATGGTCAAGACAATCCTACCTGGAGGAGCAGCAGGAAGGGTAAATCCTTTAGTCAATTGTAAAACCATTTAAATGAGACCACCAAGGCTAACTTAAGGGAGAAAACCAAAAGAGAGTGGCTTTCTTCATGCAACAGCAAAAAAAACTGTGCACATCAGTTGTAGAAACTGATGTGCTTTGTGTATAATCTATGTAAAAATGTGTGTTTATTTGTTTAAATGATGATTCGCAGGACTGTCGCCTGCGCAGCGGAGATCAGATTCTGCATATTGGAGATACAGACTTGGCAGGCATGAGCAGTGAACAAGTTGCACAGGTACTCAGTCTTCAGAACTAGATAACTTATATTTACTATGCCTTACAAAGGTATTCATACATACCACTGATTTTTTTTTTTTTCATTGAATGTCAAAACTATGTATATTGCTGAAATTGTATGTAATAGACTAAATGCCCCCTCATACACTGATGTACTTTACTCATGGAGGTCCACGTATACTGTATGACTGCAGAACCTAAAGTTGTGCAGTTGACTACTGAAGTTCTAACTTCATTAGTCAGAGAAGTTAGAAAGAGAGAAAGGCACTCTTCGAAGAAAGCCATAATCATTCCAGCTTAAAGTGGCACAAATTATTTATGGGACAAAGAAAACATGTGGAAGAAAGTAGTTTGCTAAAACAAGAACAAAATTGTAACTTTTTGGCCTAGCACTGCATTTCACCCTAAATGCACTCTGGTGGCAGATCACTTGAGACTGGGGCTGACATCGACTTTCCAGCAACACAATGACCCCAAACAGTCAGGGCTATAAAGAAATGGTTCTAATTATAATTGAGAAGCTGTGTCAAGACTAGACAACAGCTGTTCACAGACACTTTTTACAGACACTAACTGAACTTAAGTGGCTTTGCAAAAAAACATGGGCAAAGATTAAAGACTCTTTTTGACTATTGCTGGAGAAATATTGGTGTCACTTCTGGGATTGCAACCAAAGGTGATCCCACAAGGCTCCATGATGATGAACTCAGTAGTGTTATCTTTTCAACAGAGGTCTTTCTGTATAGAATTTTTATGATCTTCCTGTGCTTGCATGAATTTTCACCAGGTACTCTGGCTTCTACCCACTCTCCAGAAACCTTAACGATAGGTTGATTTGTCTCACTATATTGGTCTTAGGAGTACAACCTTTTGACAGTTATTTCTGTAACATATCAAAATGTTAAAAATCACTCAAGTGGTAAGAAGACTTTGTAAGCCACTGACATTTTTTCTTTCCACTGAACCATGTATTTGTCTTTAAAGTTCCTGTCTATTGAGATACCACCTTGTTTTGGATGCTAGTTCAACCCAGCTACATTCTTTCTCTTTGTTTCTTTAAAACTGTTAATTATTCAGGAAAATCTGGCTTTTAACAGAATCCTTCTCTGTTTTATGTAAACATGCTTACTCCAATATCCATTTTCACCTGTTCAAAAACCACCACTTTGCCCAGGTGCTGCGAAATGCTGGCAACAGGGTGAAACTTCTCATTGCCAGGGATGTTACCAAACCCAATTACGTCTCCTCTCCTGCTCTGAATCAGGATACTTTGAACGACAAGGTTTGTGTGTTTGCCATGTACCTTTGTTCATCTTTGTAAGTGATGTAATATTAAATTCTTATAATTTTTCTCCTTTCTGTCCTGTTTCCAGTCCAGTGACTTGAATGATGACTATGAGTTCAGTGTCCAGTTCACTAAAAATAGCCGTGGCCTGGGATTTTTTATCTCAAGCTATGTAGGAGACCTGAACTCAGGTATTTTAGGTGAAGTGTACCAGAATTTAATAATGTCTTTTGTATTAATTTAATCAGTAAACCTTTGGTTGTGTTTCATTCAGTCTACAGTGCCGGTGTGATGGTGAACAGTATAGTAAAGGGCAGTTCTGTAGATCAAGATGGACAGATGCGGGTTGGAGACATTATCCTTTCTGTAAGTTTTCTAAAAACATAATGAATGTTTTTTTTTTTTTTTTTTTTTTGTAGCATTGCATTTACAATACACTTGTTTATGTTACTTAAGTCCTATGTCCACCTTTAGTTGTTTTTTTCTCTTGCAGTTTATGTCAGACGGTTTTCCAGTGTGGAATGATTATACAACAATTAACTTCCATTTTATTCCCCCTCTGCTATTTAGATAATATCTCTTAGCATGTGAAGAGAAACCACCGACAATTATTGTAGCCACCAACAAACAAGGCCTGCCACAACTGTGGCTGGATATTTAACTACTCCTTTAAAACACAAATGCTGGCATTCCTTTTGGTTTCTAAATCAGTTTGATGCTGGTTGAAACCAGTTTTAACACTCAAATGTGCCCAAATTGCAACCATATGACTAAAACTGCACCGCTCAGAAGAAAGGAATTCGGTTAGTATGCTAGGAATAACCTAACATAAGAGAATAAAGTACAGGAACATTGACGCAGACATATTAAAGAATGACAGAACTTTGCAACTGGTTATATTGGAAGCCATGTGCCTTATTGAGTTGTGTTTTATTTGGAAGTGAGATAGATTGAGCTTTTTAGCAACAATAGTAAGAGTCAGTTTGAGTTTCCTAAGTCTTAGAACATTAAACCAGCCAGAATAGTGCTTGTAACATCATGCTTAGGGTTTCTTTTGTTCTCAATGGCACTGACGTATTGCAGAAATTGAACGGTTTAATGAAGAATAAAGATCACATTTAAATCCTTCAAATGTGATTTCAACATTCACAGCTACACAGTTGAAACTTGGACATAATTTGATGTTCCAATTCATCAACACCTCCAAAAAACATTTTCTATTAAACAATTTTAAGGTGAAAACTCCGCTTAAATCTAGGGTTTATGCCTAGAAAACAACCGATTTCAATGAAGTCTAACAATTCAGACTATAAAGTAGTCAAATATATGGCCAGATTAATGCACAGACTTTGCTGACAGCAATATTTATGACTCTGCAGATGATGAGTGTCTGACCAATGTTCACTTCTGTCCATAATTGCAAATTTAATTTTCTCATTTCATCCCTCAGGTGGATGGTGTGAGCCTTCAGGGCTGCAGTGAACAGCGAGCCATGGAGGTGCTCAGGAGGACTGGTCCTGTTGTCAGGCTGAGGTTGCTGAGAAAGGCCGTCTGCCTTCGTCACATCTTGCCCCCTGTTCCTCCTCTGCAGCCCCTCAGACACTCCCACAGCCTCCATGAAGGCAGCCCTTACAAATCAGGCCTCAACAAGATTCAGGAAACAGGTGCTTCGCACTGATAAAAACAGACAGTATATCTATTCCTGAGCAAACAAAAATGCCGAGGTTTTTATAGATACCACCCAGTGCAGTTTCCCCTGCTGAGGAATGCAGTGATTGAGATTTTCTGGTATCAGTTTCGACTCAGACTGAAGTCTAATTTTGGTGCTTCTTTGAGCAACTGATGAACTTTTGTACTCTGTGCATGAAAAGAAAAAGAAAAAGATATTTTCTAATACAAGTGTGCATGTGTGCTCACACGTGTTCCTCCGTCTCCCAGGAATCAGCTCTCTGCGTGAAATCTCCCGGCGAGCGGCATATGCCAGCAGACGACCCCAACACGATCCCAGAGATGGTAAGTTCCCATTTCCGTAGCGCACAGCAATTCGGAAACCACTTCACAGGACTCGGTCTACTGCTCTGCCTTGGATCACGAAACAGCAATGCGCCATGAACCATGCTCTTTGATGGGACTCTATTTATAGTTTTGTGCAATCATGTGTTTATCCAGCTCATTCAGCTCATTCCAGATGATTTGTCTCTCACTCTGCCTGCATACATTGCTTTATTTAGACAGAAGAAATTTGGGACCTGATTAGAGACTGCAGACAAATAGGCCATGATTGCTGTTAGGCTTTAATGGATGAATCAGAAAGCAAAACTTTGTCAGGAAATCACAAGATGTCAGATGTGAATATGCATGCCTTCTTGCCTTCGTTGTGAGTGTGTATATCCCTGTCTAAGCAGTTGTGTATTCACACACTCTTTTGCCTCAAGGAGAATTATGTTGTCTTCTCCCTATAATAGATCCAAGGTGATTTTTACATAGGACCTCATTCTGTATTGATTTGACTGTGTGGGACTTCAAACAATGGGTGTATATATAGGAGACTTTATGGATTTGTGTGTATGATGAAGATGTGTTTTGTGCTCATTTCAAAGGTGTGAAACTGACTCCAGATGAAGAGGAAAACCTGAGGAAGAGGTGGCAGGATGCCGTTGGACACCGATTTGAAGTGATTGTATGTCTCTTCATATTAAAGATAAATCTTAATTCCAACATATATTAAAAATAGACTTGTATAGTATTATTGTATGCATGTCACTTCTTAATCTTTTATCACCATCCACATCCCAATGCACCTTTTACCACCTAAGATTTCCTTTTTGCCTCGTTTTTCTTTCCCTCGCTTTGTAGGTCTGTCAGCTGGAGAGGTTCAGTGAGACAAGTGGTCTTGGTATCAGTCTGGAGGCTCGGGCTGGACATCACTACCTGTGCTCCATCTTACCAGAAGGGCCTGTAGGTCAAAGTGGAAAAATCTTCACTGGAGATGAGATAATGGAAGTAAGTCTGATACTGTTACCCGTTTCAGTCTCAGTTCAGTTGTTTGACATCTACTCTTCTGATGAAGGCGAAACATCCGATAGACAGGAGAAACTTATTCATCACTCTGTAAAACTCCTATTGCCCTTTCAACTTTTCCTACAACCACAAAGTCGAATGATTGTGAATTGTGGTCGTGAAGGAACCAAATGCAAGCATGAGATGGCCAAGGCCATGTTGAAACTGATTTGTTGAAGTAAAGGATGAAATTACACACAGCCGTAACCACTGGAGCAGAGAGCAAGGCTCAGAACATCAAAGGCAGGAACTAACAGACCATGTTGGGTATTTAAACTTGGGTGGTGATTATTAAACAAGTAGCATGTGGTTGATTGGAAACAACAAGTGACTGAGGGGGAAACGAGACAGCCTAAACTGAAGAGATTATTTGGAGAATGACACTCAGTGATTACACAGGAAATCAGGAAGCTAATTAAAGAGTAAAAACTATAAACATAACATAAGTATCAGGATAACAATGAGCGAACACCAGACAATGAGAAACAAAGAAGACTGGAGGAAAAAAATTGTGAGTGGTAAAACTATAGGGTTTTGGACATTTTAATAATCAGTAAAGAGTCCACCTGGATGTAATTCAATCTCAGCATAAGTCCAGCTGTTTAGTGAAGGCTGTAGATGTTTGTTTTAGAACATTATTGAACAAAGACACCAGACAGGTCAGGAATGATGTCTTGGAGACGTTTAAGGCAGGATTAGAACATAAAAGAAGTTATAAAGATTACAGCACAACTGCAAACCAAGATGTCATGGTCCACTGAAATAGGCATTAATTAATTAAGCCAACGGACCCATGAAAACTGGGGAAGCTGTAGAAACCCACAACCCAGATGGGAAACTTTTGCCACCTCAACAGTTACTCCTGGACTCCACAAATTTGCTCTGCATGAAAGAGTGGCAAGATTATTGCTGAAAGAAAGCCACGATAAGTTGTATTTGCAAGTTACCACAAGCCATTTACAGGCAAACATGTGAAAGGAGATTGACAAGTGGGTTGAATACAAAGACATTCCATGCTTTGTTTTTTTGTCATTATTATTATTATTTATAACAAGAACAATAATAACGGTTTATTAATTATTAATAAACAATAACTAATTGTTTATTAATTATTATTATTAATAATAATAGTACTAATAACAATAATAATAAATCATGAATAATTTCCTTGCAATTCTAGGTAAATGGAATCCCCCTCATTGGACAGACACACAAAGAGGTGGTCAGTGTTTTGAAAGAGCTGCCAGTGCAAGTATACCTTGTGTGCTGTCGCATTGTCCCCCCTTCAGTTCATGACAGTGATGAAGAAGCAAATGATGATGTCTGTCTGAGTCTCAAAGAGCTGCTGGCTGAATTCAATGACAAGGTGAGAGGGTAATCCAGTCAAACATGTCACTTTTTAAAGAAAAAAAAAATAGATGTTTTCCTTTATTTTCATACATTTGCACAAATCTCTTCTTCTTTCTCCATTCTCCCTCCCTCTCGCTTGTCTCATTGTCTCAGCTGGATCACGGCTGTGTCATACCCTGTCCTACAGCTGAGGACATTACAAAGCGTGGCGTGCCCCCCATGTCACCTCCTCTGGCCATGTGGGAGAAAGAGGCTCAAATTGTCGAGCTGGAAAAAGGCGAGTCAGGACTTGGCTTCAGCATCCTGGACTACCAGGTTAGGAATTACAAATAGAACCATTAAAACTGGAGTTGGAGAAAGGGAGGACATGTGCACTCTTGTGCTTCATAGAATGAAGCTCTTATTGTCTTTACTGCTTCTGATTTGAATTTTTCTTATTTGCAAATGTTTGATACCAGGGTTGACTTGTTGGCTTTTGTTGTTATAATAAACCGTCAGCTTGCACTATTTTCCTAAACTTGTCCGTCATTTTATTTAAAAATAAAAAGAGGGGGAAAATTGATGTGTTATTTCAAGCAAAATTTTCTATTCAATCTTCTGCTTAACTTTAGGATCCAGAGGATGCCTCCAAAACAGTCCTGATAATCCGATCACTGGTTCCTGGGGGTGTAGCAGATCTAGATGGCCGCCTGCTACCTGGTGACCGACTAATGTTTGTCAATGAAACTGACCTGGAGGGTTCCAGCCTGGATTATGCTGTGCATGTCTTGAAGTCTACTGAATATGGGCCTGTTCAAATTGGCGTTGCTAAACCACTGCCGGTGAGTGATGTTGGAAAGAAAAATGGATCTTTTTATTTTACTTTATTTTTTATACATTGCAGGATTCCACCTAGAACACATACTTGAATTAGAAGATTATTTTATATTTATCCAAATAATAATAAAAAAAAAAATTATAACGCAATATTTAGTTGACACTTTAGTAAATTTTATAGATAATTTGGAGTAAATGTCTTTGACAAATGGAAGCAACTTGTCATGGTTGGTTTTAAACTTATTTATTTATCTTTATTTAAGCATCAAAATTATAGCAAGCTGAGATTACGTAATTGACTTTTTGGCAACTATTTAATTTCTGCACTTTGGCTCATTGTTTTTCCTCAAACAAAGTTAAATGTATCTTTCTCATAAAGAAGACAATAGCAAGCAGCCTGATCACTAAGGCCCTTTTCCTGGCATCTTCTTAAAAAGTCTTTAAGTCATAAGAATGTTGAGGTAGAAAACTGAATGCCTTCCATGGTTGTCAGTACTGTATCTTTAGAATGAAGCTAAGCTTTTGTTGTTTTTTGCCGTAAGACAAGGAGCTGCAATTTAAAATACTGTAACAATTTATTATCACCCTTTGCCATCATATGTAAAAATAGCTAACAAATAGTAATAATTCAAGATTTTTCCTCTTCTTCAAGTCTTTTTTTCACATCCATATCCATAATAAACACATATATACACAAGCATGTTAATGAATAAAAAAATACATTACTTGGATGAATGATTCCCCAAAAAAGTATTGTATTTCTTCTATTGTTTTGTACTGTGGCTTAGTAACAAGGAACAGAATCCAGTTACAGGCCTTTTGAATTTTTTATGTGGTTGGAAGATGAACACGGCCACACTAGAGATGGAGAGAGTAGAGGAGAGCAGGGCAGACCGTCTAATTTACAGTCACCTTTTCTAGTTTGCTTTACTGGGGATCTACAATTTATTCACTTCTGAGGCATAAGAGACATTTTTTTCCAGGCTCTCCTTTTTCAGTCTTTCATTTGTCTGTGTGTGCATGTGAGTTGTTATTTTTTTTTCTGAATGGCCTCAACCTAAACGTTGGATTATTATATTCTCAGCTGGAACTGTGTGGTGGCTTGACACCCATAGCGGAGCGAAGCGCGCGGCCTTCGACCGATGACACGGACAGCCACACTCAGGTCAGCCTGCTAGCAGAGGCAGCTGAGGCCAATTTCAACGGCACAACTTGGAACGCCGAGGATCACAGCTTGAGCCAGCCGTGTTACACGGTATGTCACGAAAAGCCATCTATCTGTCTGTCTGTTTTCTAAACTCTAGTTGAAGATGTTGCAAAAATGCCTATTCTAAAGTTTATTCTGCACAATTTGTTTCCTAAGCTTCAGCAAACACAATCTTTTGTTCATTATTCATGCCCAATAACTATTGTAGAATTCAATAAATTGGATTTTACTGCAGGCTTTACACTTGGTTAGAAACATATTTCCCAGATTTTCTCAGGCGGTTTGGTACATTTCTCACCTCAGTCTCAACATTTGCAGAACACTTGGTGCATCTCTCAAAACAATTAGTACAAACTGCAAAACCTGATGGATAACCTGCTCAAAATGGATAACATTTTTCTCTAAAGCAAGACATTGTTAGCAAAATGAAAAATCTTGATACCATGTTTAGATAGTCATGGTTTGAAGATGTTTTCATAATGACAGTTGGCTCTGTGTTTTCCAGTGCATCTGATCTTGGTGATGCTACCTGAAAATCCTCAAGACAGCACCATACAGTATTTGCACAACCATTTGAAATCCACAATGACACTATTTCACTTAGTTGTGTGGAAAATACACACAATAACTGCATTGCAGTGTAGATTGTTTAATGTAAATTATTTTCCAATGTACACACCTGTTCTCATAACAAAATGATTGAATAATTGAATTTAGAGTGATTTTTCCCAACATTTGGCTGCACCCCTTGACCAGCAATTTTAGCCCTAATTTCATCATGAAATTAGGAGAACCTTCAGGTTCCCCATCAAACAAAAATTGACATTGAATCTGCGATGTGTAACTTTTGTTTAAAAAAAAATGCTCTATGGATGCTTATGTATTTGGCCTCTATCTCGCCTTCCTCTGTTTTGTCCCTGTCGGCCAGTATTCTCACTTCTCCTTCGAGTTGCTTGCCTTCCATTTCTGTGGCACAGCATTGCTGAAATGCTGCAATGTCCTCTTCATATGTGCTTGCTAATTAAGGGCTCATGGGCGACTGTGGAGAAGTGGCTTATCAGAGGTTGCAACGAATACTTCACAGTTCTCCTTGTCAGTGGGAACTGAGGTTCAGTGGAGAGAAATTGAGAGTTTGGGAGACATTTTCAGGAAAGAATGAGAAAAAAAATGCACAGAATTATCTTGACAGATTTTGACAAACGTTTCAACATTTTTGTTTGTAATGACAGAAACAATAAAAAGAGGACAATACGTTTTATGGGGAATGACAATTCAGGACTCATAAGAATAATTGATGTTGACAGACATGACATCAGTAAATGAGGATGTCAAGAAGCAGCTGAGAATTGTATGGACAGTTATTTAGAATGAACAAGAAACAACTTCTGTGTTGTGCATAGATTACTACGGGGAGGTTGAATTAAAAGTTATCAGAATCATAGTGATGATCAGACACATGTACCATAGTGTCTGAAAAAACTGCAAGTACCACATAGTGATTCAGAACTCTTCATTATCATGCAAACCTGAGATACTGTGGGTAGCCATTTTAGCTCTTCTAAAGGTTACCATGTCTGTCTCTGTTCTCTTCATTCCTTTCTCACCATGTGGAGATCACTGCCTGCTGTATCGGTGTCACAACGTCAGGTATAGAGAAAGTGATTGGTGTCAAAGGCTTTAATTGTGGCCTTGGCTTGATCCTACTCAGCCAAGCTTTTGTAGTTGCTGTTGCTTAATTGCCAACAATTTCCTGTCTGTGAGAAGGGCTCACTGCTCTTCCACAAGGGCATGAAGGTCTAGCTCAATGCCTCTGACACATTGTTCTCATCAAAGTCAGCCTGGCTACAAAACAAGATTTTGAACTTTTTTGCTTTTGCTTACTATAAGACTTAAAAGATATGTGTTTGCCCTTTTTTTTTTCTTTTTGAAGTGCGCACAGAGACGTGACAAGGCTACCTTTGTCAGTGTTTTTGTTTTTTGTCTTTACGCCAACAGCCTTCACTGTTGTAATGCTTGCCAACCTTCGGAGAGAAAGTATTCTTGAGGGGGCATAGAGCAAAGAATTTGGAAAAAATGGTCATAGAAGTTTGTATTTTTGAAGGAGTATATTTTTTGGAAAGCCGGGGGACACATTTGGAAACTTCAGTTAAAACATGTAACAAGCAGTAAGGTTATGCATACAACACATGTTTAAAATGAAAAGGATGTGCTCAGTTTTGTGCCCAGTGACCGGGCTAACAACTGACTGCAGTATATTTCTCAGCATTTCATATGATCACATTCTGTTGCCACATGTTTACAGACCGTGGTGTAACTTTGTTCAACTCATAATATCGTGTTCAGGAGAGGTGATTTTAGAAAATGGAAAATCTCCCTTTTTAATGAACTGATTTTAATGACTATGTTTTAATGAATCTATTCTAAATGATACTAGGGTTGAATACTTTATATTTCATTATCCAAGTCATAAATAATCTTTGTTTTCTGGGAAATCTTCAGTTTTCATCAGCTTAAGTATTTTAGATTTTGAACTACAGATTACCCAATTTTATCTAGGTGCCATAAAAATATTAGTCAATTAGCTTTCTTGTTTACAACCTAATGCCTGGGTCACCTGTTGGGATAATTTTATGTCAGAGAAAAAGACTCTATCAAGCTTCATTGCACTTTACTTTCTGACCTTTGTTGGGCCGATCATGTCTACTGTCGTCTTTGCAACCCAATGCAAAGGGAGATGAAAAACAAAAGCAGATGCACAGAGCTAACATCTCTCTACAATCAGTCTTACACAATCCCTATTTGCATCCAGTTCCATCAAATTTGAAGGTGCATAATCCTTTCATATAAAATCACATCCATGTTTTTTGCCTTTTTTTTCTGACGAAGAATTTCATTTTTCCCTGTACAGAAAGTTTGCAATGCTTACTCTGTAGCTCCATAAGATCAGTTTTAGATTTCCAAGAGGATGTGCAATGTACCTTAGCCATAATAGCCAGTCAAGTGAATTTACTTAATAACAGCACACTAGAAATATAGTACAGGGAATATGCAGAACATTCTACTCTTCTTGAATGTTGCATGAAAAAGTGTTGAGGAACAAGTTTCCTCAGTGTGCCTGCTTTTCTCCTGAAGTTTTTCTCTAAAGTTATATAGGAAATTGATTGGTAGGTGCCTTTTTAAAACTCACATATCCTCAAAATATTATGTGGTGTTTTTTGTTTTTTTTTCAGCACAATCCACAAGTACCACTTAAAAAGTTCTCAAGCATTATTTTGTATTATTCAGGAATAATGGCTGTAATTATACAGTAGTTTCAGCCATCACAGCTGGGTTATCTTTGCTTCCCAGTTTCAGTGTGCCGAGAAATATGAACCACTTTTCTTTTGTTCACTCCCTGTGCCTCATTCCAATATGGTCTCTTGTTTGCTGAGCCCACCACAGTTAAGACTGAAATAGTAACATAATCTTTTGTTGGGTTGCCTTTAGAGCCCAAAAACAGATAATCTTGTTGATTTTAGCTGTATTTTCTCTTCAGGCTTCAGGTTTCGGCATTTTATGCAATGCTTACCAGTTGTTGCTGAATCGCTTAACATAAAACTCATTAGAGACCATATTTGTTTCAATATACACTTCACATACACTATGAAAAAACTGTTTATTTTTCCCTTCATTTCATCTTTCATCTTGCAAAATCATTCCTGTTGAAGTATTGCAACTATATATCACAATACTGTCATGTATGTGGGACCTTATAAAGACAGGTGTGTGCCTTTTCAAATTAAGTCCAATCAATTCCAATTACCACAGGTGAACTTCACTTAAGTTATAGAAAGGTCTCAAGGATGATCAGTGGAAACAGCCCAACTTCGATATGTGAATACATATCTACATGTAATTTCTTGGTTTTCTGCTTCAGTAAATTTCCAAAAATCTCAAAAACATTTTTCTGCACGTCATATTTGTGTGTAGAATTTTGAGGAAAGAGATTAGTTTAATACAATTTGTAATAACAAAATGTGGAAAAAAAAGAAGTACTGAATGCTTTTCTGAGGCACCAAAATTTTTTAATTTCAGACTGTGACTTGAACAGTGCTCCATGTTTTGTCCGAGGCTTAGGAAGTTGTTTTGTCCGTCTGTGTTTCTTGGTCTTCATGTTTTTTTTTTCTTTAATGTTCTCTAAAACCCACTAATTAAATTACATACAGCTTGACTCTGTTTCTTTGTTAGGTTCACTCTGATATGGACTGCTTGCACTGGATTTTATTTCGCAATATCACTGTTAAGGAGGGTAAATTCAAATGTGTGCCCTCCTGCTGAGACTTTTGTGTGGAGAAATAATGAAAATAATTTTCTTCCATTTCACCATTTTTTATTGAAATCTATACTTTCAATAAAATATATATTTATGATTGAAACATGACAAAATATGAAAAGGATTAAGAGAAACAAATTCAGGCTTCAGAGAATTCATATGTAAAATTAAAAGCATATAATTTAATTCTTTGTTCAGGTGTACAATGAATAAAAGAAGACTGATTATTGTGGACTTTCGCTATTGTCTTTGTATTTTGCTTCCAAAGAACCAGACTTATTTCCACTTAACTTCTGTCCAATAATTGATATAGATCACGAAAGTTTATTCAATGGACAGTTTCAGTTAATTGAATAAACAGTGTATTTTGTAGAGGAAATCTTGGAGAGGATTTTTTTTTTTTTTTTTTTTAAAGTTTTTTGTCAACACAAGTTTATCTTTTGGATTTGGTGGCGTTTTTCTCTAAAATATTCCTAAATGAGTGAAGTGGCTTAAAGAAAAAACTTTATTTTCTCTAAAAAGGGGTGAAGTACAGGCCTAAAAATAAGTGAGGAAGCAGAAAAAAAAACTTGCATCAATTAAATAAAATTCATAAATCTGATTCCTTGGAAGCAAAATACAAAGACAGTTGAATATCTATGCTCTAAATGAATGCCAGTATCACATTTTATAAAACACTCACCCCACTGTCATGTTCTCACTCCCTCCTTTACACCCTTCTTGTCTTTCTCTTAGGAAAATCAGCTGCGTTATCGCTGCTGCACAATGGAAGATGACAGTGGGCAGCAAGCTCCACCTCTGCCCCCTCGCACAAGTTTTGAGAGGACAATCACTGTTGTCCGGGGCAACCGTAGCCTTGGTATGTTCTCTGTCTTTCTCCTGGTGATGGTGTCCTGGTGTGTGTACGTTGCAGGCATGGCCTTGATGACACTAATTGGAGATGGTGATGACGACTGCCCCGAAGAGGATTGGTGACGTGATGTGTTCGTCAAACCTGAGAAAGGAGATTATTTCTGTGTGGGGGCAGTATGTGTGTGTTTTGAATGAGATTTACAAAAATGTTAACTAAAAGTAATGAGAAGGTGCAATGGCTCTCAACACCTCTGTAAAATACCAAGTTTTTGTTAAATAAGAAATGAGACCATGTTTGCTTTTAAAGATTTTATCTACCTAAATAGCAACATTTATTCTGCACAAGTTGCAATAACCTACTTGCATATGGCAACATCCTTAAGATAAACATGCTTAACCATCTTCTGATTTAATTAAAAAAATCTGATTTAAAGTACAAAAAGTTTCACTTTTATATACCTCTACTTGTGGGTATTTGGATCAAGGCACAAAAAGCACAGTTATCAACAAATAGAGAAAATATGCCACAATAGCAACATTAGAAAGGTCAGACATTTTTCAAAAAATTGAAATGAGAAAATAAAACCTAATGAATCTGCAACAAGAATAAGATTATGTTCAGATAACGCAAAACTTGAAAATGTTGTCAAAATTCAGGAGGATCTAAGATTTTTGTCAAGGTGTGTTGGATGAGATCTTGAACAGTTTTGACCACAACCCTGAGATGCCTGATGGAAAACTGATGGATTTTACTTTTCAGCATTGCTAAAGCTTCTTTTCTCTGCAAAAATGGCAGAAAATTAGACATTTGGAAAGCCGGACCTTAATTTAAAAGAAAATATGTGGCGTGTCATGAATAGGGCTGTGGACAGGAAATGTCATTAAAATCTGCAAGATTTTGAAAACTTTTGCAGAGTGGAGTGCTACAATGTTGGAAGGTCAATATGTGAGATGATGACAGACACAACCTGTATTCCATTGAATCAAAAGCTGTTTTTAACAAAGTATTAGATTAAGGGTGTGCACACTAATGCATACAGATTATTTTACTCTTTATTTTATTCCCAACAGTTTTGTTTATTGTTCCACTAAATTATATGGACTAAACCTCAGGTTACATGAGAAAAAAACTTTTGCATCACTTTTGCCTTTTAACAGGAGTGTGTACTTTCTTGAGAGACACCGTATATCTCAATGTCCAAATTAAACCCATACATTTTACCTGAAAGTCTTGATCAATTTAGACTTTTTGTTATCTACAAATAAGAGATTTTTGTCTTAACTCCAGTTCCAGTGTTTGGCTGTCTTAACATGACAGGGGACCAGCAGAGTCGAAGCTAAGCCTCCACTTTTGTCTAAAGTCACTATGCAAAGTATAAGGAAATCAAGTCATTTGTATTCCGAATGCATGTGTTGATAAGGCTTTCGACTACCTATGTCTGTGTGTGTTTGAGAGAGAGAAAGAAAGAAAGACAGAAATAGTTTGAAATTATGTAAATGTTTGTGGTAGAGAAAATCAAGGTCACAGTATCAGTGCACCCTTTTCATCAGTTATGATTGTTTGGATCCCTTTGCTGATTTATTTAATGACACAGACTCTAATGGAAATTCAAACACACAAATCATATATATATAGAGAGAGACATATCTTATATGCTTATACATGCAATGTACACATATACATTGCATATGTGGATCAGGAGTTTATGAGTGGTGATAAGCAAAAGTTTGGGCATCCTTTAATATCCTTTGATGTTCTTTAGAATTTTTGCCACTTTTTATTGCAGAAATTCTACAAGACTTTTTATGTAAGTTGAGTTTATACATTTTTGGCTAAGGATTGGTGGTCTATTCAGTAGAAATGTATGTTTCCCTGAGGTGTCCAATAGTCCAAGAAAACATCAGACTGTCAGGTCCCCTCAGCCCCCACCCCCATTAG
This sequence comes from Poeciliopsis gracilis, assembly GCA_911649635.1. Taxonomy (NCBI): domain Eukaryota; kingdom Metazoa; phylum Chordata; class Actinopteri; order Cyprinodontiformes; family Poeciliidae; genus Poeciliopsis; species Poeciliopsis gracilis. The sequence continues at coordinate 1,770,126 of CAJVRI010000128.1, forward strand.
ATTTTGTTTGTTTCTTGTAGTCCTCACTGCAGTCAGGCATGGGCAAGTTTTTATTGAAAGCATATTCCACAGTATTGCACTATCATGGTATTAAGATAGACAATTAATACAAAAATGTAACAAATGACCTCACTGCTTTTCTTTCAAACAGAAAGATTAAATATTGATGAATAAGTTGCAAACTGTTGAGAAAGACAAATTTTTTGAGTTTATGACAACAAAACAAGATTTAAGGAGTATATCTGAGAAAACTAAAAATCCACCCATCCATTCAGTACTTCAATACGTTTGTATCTTGGTAGGCCTTGGCACTGGGAACTGGCGAAGGCCTACCTGCTGTGATCATTTTGTCCCACACAGAGCTTTAAGCGTTACAACCTAAATTTTATAATTTTCTAAATATGTAGAACTTCTTTCTAGTCTAAGATTTGCTCAGACTTTGGTGATTAAGATGCAAGAAAGGTTTTCTTTAAATGAATGATGAAGGTCAATGCCTGATTATTTAAGTCTTTTGAATACTCCTACAATTTAATGTTGATTGTCCTTCCAGTCCCATGAGGTGTTCTTTGAGCAAGATTGCTTGGTCTGAAGTGAGAAAAATAGCTTTTGAACGTAATAAACACTCTTCCATACCTTCCTGATTGTTGCAACAAGGTGTCATAAACTAGCATTTATGTACTTTTTCAATATAATATGTGTTTCTACGAGCATTTCTTTGTTATGAATCCTGGTGACTCATTAGTCCAAAATCTCTAATTTTCTGATGTTTTGTCATAAGGAATGCATGCATCATGACATGTTAATATGTCATGATTAACATAATATATTTATGGTAGTAGATATAGCTTTAAAGAGTTGTGTTTACATTTAATTTGTTACAATTTGCAGGTCACAGTATCTTGCAAAAGTATTCCTATAACTTCTTTATAGTTTGTCACATTAAAGCCAGAAATATTAATGTACTTTGTACAGTGATAAAGTACTGTGAGCTGCCTACAGCACTTTGAAGACCTTTGTTACTGTAGGGCACTATAGAAATAAACTTAACTTGACAACACATTTGCCTTTAGTTTTGGACAGAAAAGAGTTGTTTGAATGGCTTTTACCACTAACAAAAAAAATAGTAATTTTGTGTGGATTGGTGTTAAAAATTGCCCTGTATCAGTTTATACATCAGTTTCTCCATTACCTCTGACCAGAAAGTCATTCCTACAACATGTTTCATAGTTGGGTTTTTTTCCAAACACAACACAGTTGTGTTTGCTAAAATTTTGTCAAAATTTAGCATTTTGGCAAAATGCTAAATTTGGTCCCATTTGACCAAAACACTTTCTTCCAAGTGTTCTGTGTCCTCTACATGGATTGTGTCATACTGGAATCAGGGCCTAGGGTGGCTTTTTTCAAGAATTGTTTCAGTTTTGCCTCTCAATTATTCAACTAATAATTGTTTCAATTATTAGTTGAAACAATTCAACTAATACTGAATTGTTCCAGTATTAATTAGTACTTCACAACTAATACTTGTATCAGACCTGATTTAAGAATTTCTGTGAAAAGATTCAAGGGGTGCGAATACTTTTGCATGGTGAAGTTAAACACTTTATGGTACCGAATTCTACATCTTGGATATTTAAGTTCTTAGATTTAAAAACTAACCTGAGAGCTCAAATCTCTTATTATGCCTTTTAATGGTGCTTTTGTCTTGTTTTATCATTTACATTTTGCTTTTACAACCCCATAATATCTATTATAATATACATAACATATATTATGTAATTATACATTTTATTGTACTTCTTTTTTAGGATAAGTTCACTTTCTCAATCACAGAAATGCCCAAACCTTTGCTGGTCCACATAGACAGGAAGAGATTTTATGTTCATTGTATTTCAAGAAAACCTGTTACCGTATTATTGTTTTTACTTGATCTGGTTGCCATGTGTAACTTTCTCCATAACTATAATAATGTCCAGCTTTGGGAATTTAAATCAAATTATTTTCCTTGTATCAAAGAATGAACATACAGGTGCATAACAGCAAGTTTTAAGAAAAAAAAAAAAGGTTTGAAAAACTAAGACTTGTTCTTGCCTTGTTTAGTTGACTAATCACTGATCATTACATGCTTTTAAATTTTCTAAGCAATTGCTGTAACACTTTTCCACTTGAGTCTTTAATATGTGCTGTTGAGCTTAAATCAAATGCTTGCATGTGAAGTATAAATTTACTTATAATTATTAGAAATGCACCAATGAGAATTTTGCGACCTATTTCCGATTTGTGTAAAGTTTTGAAATACGGATTTCCCAAATTTCACTTTCTTTTTGATAAGTATAGAAATACTTTGTCCTATCCTTCCTTCAGAAAGTAATCTTTATTCATATTAGTATCATAGGCAGCTGCCGCTACAAGGCAATTGTTAATATTTTAAAACAACAAAATCTTTACATTGTTTTGCTGCTAATATGAACAGTTAGAATTATTAGCATTGCAGCCTGTATTTAGTCAAAAACAATTAAGCTCTTTACCTCAACTCTGTGATTTCCAGAACACAAAATATATTTAAAGGTCCACTGTGTTGCATAAGTTTAAAACTTAAAAGAATAAAACAGAGCAACCTGCTGTAGTATTTTCAGCCTTCCTGTCATTTGCTGAAAGCATTGCTCTTTCTCAATCTCTTGCAGCCTAAATAAATTACAGATGTTTTTTTTAATTTAATTTTAGATAGCTTTTTACATTTTCTTATTTCAGTGTGCAATTTTAAACACTCCATCGATACTGAAAATAGCTAACATTGAGATTTCTTTCCTCAGGAACAACAGCCGAGTCAAAAAGTGTTGCTTCTGAGGTGGTAGCTTTTAAGAATGATGTGTTCAAGAAGGATTTTTAGATTCTGACAGACCTTTTAAAGAGCACCCAAATTTTGATACCTGCTGTTTTTCTTGGTGCATCTCTGTTAATTATAAATATAAGCATTTTAGAGTTTGTAATATTAGATGTATTTTGATGCAGTGTTGTATTTCAGCACCTCTAGAGTTGAAATCTTTAACTGTCATTTCATTAGACTTGAATCTTTGAAATATGTATCTATGGTTTGTCCTGTAAGTGGCAGTTGTGTTCCCAAATTATTGTACTCCATGCACTATGATTGTATTGCAATTTGAATGTAATACCAAAAAAAGCAATAAACAATTTATTTAAGTAAAATTAAGCACAAAGTCATTTCTTTGACCAAGTTCAAATTTTGTACGACCATAGTGTTGTGGATGTGCTTCATTAGTAGCTAGCAGTGTTGTACGCCAGCACCTTAAACCAGCCTATCTAATCTGGCAAAGCCTTCCCTCTCTACACCATGTTTAGGTGTGTGCATGAGGTGTGTGCCTCTATGTGTGTGATACCTGATTTACCTACTTCTGCCTGTTTGCACTAATGACTCGTTAGTGTAATCCACCTAGTGTCCAAACTGCTAATATGCTAATAAGGGTGTTTGTGCGAATGGCATGTGTCACTCCTCCAGTCACCTGTGCCCTCTGCTCTCTGGGAGCATGAGTGTGTGTGATTGCATTGATGCAACTTATGTGAGTGTGAATGTGAGGGATGCTACCGTGTAAATGTCAAGCATATGTGGCCATGTCTGTGTGCTAATCTGCCTCGTGTCTGTCTTGATTATACTGATTATTGCAGCAGTCAGGTGTTTGGGCAAATGTCTGTTTGGCGTGCAGTCAAAGCAGTCTTAGCCTATCCTCTATTCACCCATGCTTCTGTGTGCTTCTGTGTGATGTGTTTGTGCGCCTGTTGGCAGGGATGTCGGTGAGTGCTATCAAGGACGGCACAGGCATTCTGGTCCGGAGCGTGGTCCAGGGGGGCTCTGTTTGCCAGGATGGCAGACTGGGGGTGGGGGATGTCATCTTGGCCATAAATGGAGAACTTGCTTCAAATCTGAGCAGCGCCCAGGCCAGGTCCATGCTCCGCAGGCACTCTGTCATAGGGCCAGAGATAAGGTGAGAAGTGTCTCTTGCCCACAGTATTAAACTGTTATTTTCTAGTTAAAAAAGCAACTTTTTTTAAAATTAGAAGATACTCATCTACTTATACAAAAGAACAAATTATATTTTATTTAAACTTACTTCACTCTTTAGATAAATGTATTGACAATCTTTTTTAATTTAGAAAGTAAAATGTACGCCTTTACAGAGCATGCCTTTGTACATCTGAGTCATGCTATATTATTTTTGAGTTAATTCGTTATTTAATTTGCTTGCTTTAAATTTAATTTAAAATAGTGCAATTATAAATTAATAAATAAAAGCCCCAAAGGTTTTTATTTATTAATAAAATGAATAAAGTTTGAAAACCTTATTTATACACTCCAATGTGTTTCCTTGTTCAAGGTAATTAGAATTTCACAATCACAGCATATATAGAACTGAAATAAAAAATGTTGTTTGGTTTACAAAATACTTAATGGTCTGATGTAAAGCTAGAAGGTAAAATGCTTCACATAGAGTTTAGTCTGTGAGTTCTTTGCGTTTCATATTCTCTGAACGTAGACCCATTTAACTGCCTCATACTCCAAGTAAAACATTGACTTTTCAGAACACCACACAACCCTAAAAAAATTATAAAAAGGAATTATCCCTTTGAGCTATAACAAATTAATACTAATAAATCATAAATCATGGATAAATCATTTAAATGTGCTTATTGCTCAGAGCCTTGGGTACAAATGAAAGGCGATAACTCATTATTTCAGTTATTTGCACCTCTTAAAGATTTTAGAGGGTTCCAGTTTGAGAAACATGCAGTGGTATGCAATCAAGTATTCCCATGAAGTCAACATATTGGCTTCACAATTTCCATGATTTGGATGACAGCATTATACTATTTCTATAGTTAATCTAAGTGTGCACTGTACAGTGCATAACAATTTTCATTGCATTATTATAGACAAATAATGTTTCACAGTCAAATCTGACTGAGGCGCTACAGTCATGTTCAGTTTAGATGATGAAATTCTTAAAGACTGCCTGAGGAAAAACTGGCTACATTATCACTTGTTCCAGCATCAGCAATTATGGCTCCACATTGAAAAAGCTTGTTTGGCTGATTGGGGATGTGCTCCACCTCCACTATCCCTCTGCCCTGCTAAACACCTACTCACATTCTCTCTCTGCGTCTCTCTCCCTTTTTTTTAAAGGCATCACACACACACACACACACACACACACACACACACACACACCCCCACACACACACACACACACACACACACACACACACTCACACACTCACACAAAAGCATTCAGTGTCCTAACCTCCAAAAACACCCTCTTCCTGCTATGGGAAATATTTCTGAATAATTCATCTCTCATCTCACCTTGAACAGTATACCTCTGAATAAAGGAAGGTTTTAAAGAGTTTCTCATGCATGCACTACACACAGAATACACACACTGATGAACACACGCATGTTTTTTTTTCTTTCTTTCTCTCTTTCTTTTTCCACGTACACACAGAAACTCTCAACTCCACACACACACACACACACACACACACATGCTCTCTTTGCCTCCTTCTGACAGCACTTCAGACAATCTAAAAGCAAGTGGAGGCAGCTGAGTTGCTTTGGCAGTGAGGCACGCAGAAGGATGAGGGCTTGTCACTATCAAACTGCGTCTTTTGAGACAAGACAAGCTGTCCACATGGTTCAGTCACAACAGCTTAGCACAGAAAACTTAAAGATTCAAAACACCTTCATGAATTAAGGAAGACTTGGAACAATTATTTTCTATTACTCTTACAGTAATGTATGATAGCAGAATAATAACCAGAATATGCATGCAAAAGTGACTGGTAATATCATTCATAAGTGCGATGAGGTATTATTGAATTTATAAGTTTATTGTCATAAAATGAAAAAGAGCTTTGCTCTGTTGAATTAGAAGGGGAACTTTTTTCTTTGTTTCCCTTTGGGAAGTTTGGAAAATTAACTTTTTTTTAATTTCATTTACCAGGAAAATGACAGTTGAACATTCTAACATTCTTTACTACAATGTTTTTTATATAAGTGTTATTATTCCTGAAACATTAGGTTTTGTAATTTTATGACTTTAATCTACTCCATGTACAGTGGAACTAAAATGATACATTGTTTTAAAAAAAAAATCTTGACAAATAAAATCTGAAAAGTGTGGTAAGAATTTGTAAGGAGTTCCCTTAATTCTAATAGGATGAAAAATAACCAACCACTTGCTTTTCACAGTTGCATAATTAACGCAGTAAATAGAATACACCTTTGTATGATCTGATTTCAGTTCAAAACCAGCCACTCTTACAGGTCTCAGAAATTTGTTAGAGAAGATCTATGAGCAAACAACATCACAAAAATTAAAGGAACATCAGACAGGTCAGAGAGAATGTCGGGCAGAAGCTCAAAGCAGTTTTAAGTCTTCTGATAATATGGCTAACCACAACAAGAGGTGAACCTTGCCCAGATTAGGGATATCAGTGCACCATCATGGAGCCAGGCCTGTGAGCTCACCGATGAGTACCTGGCTATTGAACTTTGACTCCAGGAACATGACAAGACTTAGTTCAAAGAAACTACAGGAAGCCCCCTCTGCCTGGGCCCACCACCTGCAGATATGAATATCAGGATCAGGTGCCATGCGAAGTGGGAGGAAGGCGAGAGCGGAACCCTTGGTTTAGTCATTTCCTGTTGGTATAATCAGACTTTAGGGACATGGAATGCAAGTACAGAGCCAGAGCTCTTGGGTGAGGTTGAGTGGCACACGCTAGAAACACCTGAACTCTTAAGACAATTCAAAGTGAGGCTCAGTAGTGTTTATTTCATGTGCCTGTTTGACTTATCTACAATGTCTCAGCATTGTCATGAGGCGATGGATGTTCTCCTGAGGGATCTCATCTCAGATTTGGATTTTTTTTTAAAAAGGAGTACTATGACAATAAGGCCTTGTGCCATCTTTGAACCCGTTCAAAGGGAAACATGAGAATGCTGCTCAATTAACAGAACAAGACGTATCTGTCGCAAGAGCTTGAATGCCAATCAGGCCACGTCAGACTCAGCATGCCATACAGCTTTCAGTACAGACCTATAATTATCTCAAGTTGACAAGTGAAATGCTGTTGCTAGTTGTTCTCTCAGTTTGCACAATAAAACCCCTGTGGATGGTCCAGAATCTGTTATTGTATCAAACACCATGGGATATGTATTTCAATCATGTTCTCATTGAACTCTAATGGCTTCTCAAATAGCTGTAGAGCATTGTGTGGTTTCAAAAATATTATTACTGCTTGAACTTTTTCAACCTTCATTTTAGTTTTATGGGATTCTATTTCAAATTATTATGAGAAGAAACAATGCTACATAGTTCTCAAATGTTTTCACAAATAAAAAGCTTTAAAGATATGCTTTTGTGTTTATCCTCCCAAAAAATGTGGTTCATTTACTCAGAGAATTACCAGATTATTTACCAAATTGTGGTGGCAAACCATATGGTTGTCTGAAAGTCAACAAATGCCATATTGTCTATGAAATAAATGTAAATTATACATTGAGTCTTAGAAATAAAAATCTATTTAAATTATGTTCATGAAGGCCAAATGTCTACTTATTGATCTTTTCAACTATTTTTGTCCTCACTAAAGAAAAATAACTTTTTCTGAATTAATAGTGATTTATACTGTATACAAGCTTCCTTCTCAGTTTTACTTGACAAAATGTATTTTTTCTATCTAACCCTGCTTTCAGGATAACCTATGTTCCAGCTCATCAGGTGGATGAGCACCGAACTCGTCTGTGTTTACCTCCTCTGGCGTCCATCTCAACAGACAGTCCATCTTCTTCGCCCACCCTACCTCCCCCTGAGCCTGAATCAGTCTCAGCCAGATCCTCCTTTCCTCCGGCTTCATCAGCGCTCAGATCGTCTGCTTCAGTCAAATACAAAACAACAACAGCTCCAGAGCCACCCACAGTCAGGGCCACTGCTTCATTCAAAGCATTTAAAGGGCCAGCAATAGTCCCCACCATCACTCTAGCCTCAGACACAAGGTAATGTAAGACAGAGAGAGAGCTCAGCCTTTTATTTATGGTCATCCAATCCTTACCAAGGGTCCAGAGCTCCAGAACTTTGCAGCAGAGTCAGAAGAGTTTCACATAATGAGAATTACCTGTCTCTGTATTTAGTTGTACCAGCAGCTTGGCTGACTAATGGCTTTATTTTTTTTTCACCCACATACAACTTTTCATTCATGAAACTGTAACTGAATTTGAGCAAATTAGACTCGCAAGAGTTCAATAATATTCGTTTTACTTTTTAGCTCATACAATCAAGTATTAGGGATGTCTTATAAATCTGCTTTGAGTTATGATAAAAGGCATTTTTCAATCATTTTGAGTCTCTAACTTAACCAAACTCCCAATATCTGTGGTAGCATGGCCAGGTTTTGCAATAAATGTGTAACAAAAATACAGCTGAAGACTTAGCATCATAATCAATTGCTTAATACATGTTTTGTATATCACCAACCATTGCACGTGAAAGAAGGTGGCAAAGCCAACAAATAGTTGCACAGGGTTTTTACTGAGATCAATTTACAATTTTCATCTAACTTTTGCTGAATAATGTTAGTCACTGGGGCCTGAAAAACTAAAAAACTTATTTCTGGGACTAATTGACACAAGGCATTGGTGTGGACCAAAACATCCAGTTCCATTCTTTATTACAACAATTTGACATAAATAAAATCAAATAAAATTAAATACAATACATGGGACATTATAAGTTATTTAATTTAACAACCTAACAAACTTAAGAGTACAACATCAGACATCTCATATCCACCTTAGTTCTTCTAATTAACATTTATGAAAACAGAACGAGTCCAGAATTGAGTCAATATTCCTTCTATGCCAAAGTTATGGAACTACAAATATGGCATATCTAATGTTTGATAAGATCCAACATCTGTCACTTTAATTAACCATATAGGTGAGAAAACACTGCCACAAGATGTAGCCAGATTATTGTTCAGTCAGTATTTCTTCCTCTCCATTCTTCTCTATGTTGAATCCCTGAGTTATATTTAGCTGGTCGTGTATGGATCTCAGAGCTGACTGTCAGCAAGAATGAATTGTTTCGCTTCTGTTTGTTCCTGTTTCACTTTTCTTCTCCCTGCCGTCATCCGTTACTCTCTGCAATCTTTTCTTCATTTTTATCTTTCAGTCATGTCTGTCTGTTCTTCTGTTATGTGTCTGCATCTGTCTTTCATCTCACCCTCACGCTTCTGTGTTTGCTTCCTCATTGTGTCTCTCCTCCCAGTCTGGTTCCTGCCATCTTCTCCCATTTTCCCTCCCAGTCCTGCTAGAATCATTTGTTCTGCTTTCTTCTGAGCATTAACAGGCTACAGGCTTGTGTGATAGCACATCCTCGGTTCTTATTACAGCCGGGCACCGTTAAACATATTCATGAAAAAATCTGCCTTTCTCTTACTCTTTCTCCCACACGCACACAAACTCGGCGCACACGCTGTCAACAGAGAAACTGTATGCATTAACACACACCCACACACACCTCAAGACACAACCTTGTTGTGACTTCACTGGGAGAAAATAAATATTTTCAGGGCTATTGGCACTTTAATCAGTGTATCTCAAGGCTCAGCAATATAATTCAGTATCAACCTTTGCGACTTGTAAAGTAGTAAATGGGTAACTGCTTGAAAATGTTGTTTTACGGTAACTGTGCAAATTTATCTGCTATCAACATCATTACATATATATATGTTTGAAAACTTTTGTTTTTTACTTGACAAACTCACCTATAGGCCGTTTATTGGTTCCCTACATCATGCTTTAAAGAGCCAATCTTGTGATATTCATCATCTAATGGTACTAGAGCTTATTCCAAATAACTGCCAAAACGTTGTTTTGCTAAACACAGCTTGATGTTGTCCAATTGGATGGACTTTGTGTAGATCAGTCAAACGAATTGAATGTTGTAAGCTCCATACTCACAAATTCTACTAATCAGGTATCCTATGTGAGAGACCAGAAGCTCATAACAGGAGTCGAAAGCAAACTGGATGATTTGATATTTGAAGAGAGGACTTAACCAGTTTTTTTGTTTGTTTTTTTGTTTGTTTGTTTGTTTTCAAATGTTTTTTGCAGTTGATTATGTTGTTCCCTTCTGCATTGAGTAAGTCCAGATTACAGTTACATTTCAGATGTGGTGCTCTTTATTGGTTGCTGAAATATCTCACTTTTTCACTGCCTCTTGTTAGGAGTGAAGTGGACTACTTAATGGTGTTTTAAAATACTGAAGATTTAAGATTTTAACCACTAATTCATGAGAGTTTCATAACTTGACATTGAAATGGCTTGTTTGCACCTCCTAATATTTTGGGCTTTTTGTAGTATTGCCCAAAGCAGCTCAGCTCACAAAATTGGGGAGACAGCTAATAATTATAGAATTTACAGAGGTAATGGTTGTTGGACAGCACATTGTCTGCGAATTCTGAAAATTACTGTTTGAAACCTATTGACATATAATTTGGAGCACACGGTTGACATTTAATTCGAATGACACATGACATGCTTCAGAGCATAATTTTTAAAATGCTATTTTTTTTTCAAAGCATTTAAATGATTTGCAATCAGTTTCACTCTGTTTTTTCCTCTGGGTGTCTTTCCTTCTACCACCAGCTGGCAGATTCCAAAATCCCTCCAAAAACTTCCAAATAGCAAAGTGGAGGAAAAAGATGTGAAGGAGAGAGCAGATGAAACAAATGAAGGTGTAAAAGTAAAAAACCCACAGGTGAAAATAAAGGTTGATGGTAAAGAAGAAGACAAAGAAGAGGTCTGCTCACATGCAGCCTGGTCTTGGGATCAGCCTAAAAGGTCAGCAATTCACTGTGTTCAGTTTCACTTGTTTGATGCTCTTAAACCCATTCCCATGATGCTTTTTATGGTGTTCTGTGTAAGAGAAGGTTTACAGAATCCAAGAGGGCTCCAATTATGTTGACAGTGGTGTTAGAACAGCACAGCAGATTTTCCGTGCTCCAACTTTTTTTGAAATTTGGGGAAAGTAACTGCTTTACCATCTTGTGTTTATTGCGTTTGTGCCACTGGGATAAATCACATAATATACACGGCACACACAAAAAAATCATCATTCACGTGGCTTCCTGTGAGAAACAATATGTTTTTGTTTTGACTTAATCGTTGGAATATAATCCCCAGTGGGAAGCAGCGAGAACAGGAAAACAAAATTTTTGCAAAAATAACAAAATAAAACAAAAATAAAGCTATACAAATCGGATTAATTCTATATTTGCATTTTTTTTTCTTTTTTGCAGCAGTATATTGAGCACACCTCTAGTTTTTAGAGGGATAATGAGCTGTTCAGTATGTGTCTCCTTCCTCTCTGTAACAGTGTGCAGCTGACTCGAGCACCGAGCCAATCTCTGGGTATCAGCATTATGGGTGGCAGAGGCATGGGCCGCAGACTGAGCAGTGGAGAGATGATGAGGGGTGTCTTCATCAAGCACATCAGCCCCGACAGCCCTGCAGCACTTAATGGCACCCTTAGGGTTGGGGACAGGATACTGGAGGTTTGTGTGTGTGTGTGTGTATGTGTCCTTGAAGGTTACATATTTAGAAGTCAGGAAGTGGTTGTAATAAAGTTACTTCATAGCACAATATTTTAAAAAATGAAACAATTGGAAGTGAGAGTAAATGGATGGAGGAAGGTACCGAAGGTAAAATTGGAAAAAACAATCAAAAAAAAACAGTCAAACATCTGACTGAAGTACGGTAATTAAAATCATTCTAGATCTATAACTTATATATCAACCATCACTGTGGGAATGAAATATGACTTCTTTAAGTCAAGATGTGAAGCTGTTAGTCTTAGAAATGTCCTTGTTGACAAGTATGATCCAAGAATGGCAATGTGTGTCTGAATGGCTTCTGTAACTTAGATAAAAAATGTTTTCTTTATATACAATTGTGGAAAGCAGAATGGCTGCAGAATGCACAACATGTTAAGCCTTGAGGCAAAGAGGTAACAACACCAGAAGACCATGTCAGGTTCCACTCGCATCAGCTGAATAAAGCAGAGGCAGCTTTGACCACGGACTCAACACTTTGCATATAGAAAGGCAAAAACACTTATTTTTCTTGTTGACTATCTTAAAGTAAAACAAAAGCCCTTTACATTTTGGACTAGAGAACACTCCGCTCATCCCTGAATATGGATGCGAGTTCTCATGGTTACCCAAAGCTCTATGATTGGTTGTTCAACTCTTACCTGAAGAAACCACTTTGGAAGTGAAATCCTCTTCTGAGCTTGAGTCAGTGGATTTAACTCACAACTTGTCAGAACATTTTCTTAGCAGTCCCAGGAGAAGAGTTTATCCATTTCCACAAACATGGTTGTGTCAAATGTTATTTTTCTCAACATCTAGCACTTGTCTTTTTCTGATGTGGAAAAGACTAAATATTTACCTATTTGTAAATTAAAATCTGGTCTGCACCATTACTGGGAATACCTTCCCTACAAGGAGGAGGGGGCCAAAGAAGTAGAGGTGATGCCTCGGAAGAAGTTGGACGATTACGTCAGTCTGGTTTATGTCTGCTGTTTCTTACCAGCATCCTGTGACAGAAAGCCCCACTGCACACCCTGTGAAGTGTGGGCTTATTCTATCATTTCCATCAGTCATTCACATCCCTGTTTTATAACTTTGCACGTAAAACACAAGTTGCTTTCACAAACAGGAGGCACAGTCCATTTTTACAGACGTGCAAAACTTAGCATAAACACAGTTAATAACTCCAGAATGTTGGGTACACGTAAAAAAACACACAAAAAAACAACAACAAAAAAATAAAAAACACAAAAGTAACACTTATTAGGCCAAACTTTGTAGTTGGGTTTGCATATTAGATTTGGTAAGTTACTGGGAATGATAGGCCAATAAAAACATTCTTGTATTGACAAAACTATATTGAAGATGTCTGGAGTTGACTAGATCTACAGGAGTGAAACATGTGGTCAACTGATGAAGAGAAAATTCTTTGTGTAGCTGAACTATGAAAGTCAAATTGATGATTTTGAACTCTTTGGAGTGATTTTATTATACCTGTGTGTTCAGCGATCCAGTTAACAGGTGAACTTTCTAAGCAAATCAGGAATTTCTTTAGCAACACGCATAGTTTTTCTGGGGTTGTTTGTTTTTTTTTCTAATCAAATGATAATGATAATCTAGTTTGTATGTTTTTTTCTGACCAAGGTGAGTGGCGTGGACCTGAGAGATGCCAGCCATGAGCAGGCAGTAGAAGCCATCCGCAGAGCAGGAGACACTGTGCACCTTCTGGTTCAGTCGGGTCTGGACAGAACTCAGGTACAGCTGCTCTGAGACATTCAGAAAACACACACATGTCAATACGTAGGTATTACATTTAACCTTGACACAAGCACTACACACATGCTTGTGTCAAGCATGTATGTTACACTGGTACGCTCCAACAAATATACATCAATATTTGAAACCTGAAATCATGATGGCTGCTTGACAGATAACATATTAAATACAGGTATCTTTTACTGATGATGTAATCAAAATTGTATTCATGTCTCATAGTCATATAGGTTTTCATCTGCCTACCCTGCAACTTGTATTTCTCTTAGTCTCCCAATCCCAACAATCACGGAAGACTATCTCCTGCACCGCTGTCCGACTCACACAACAAGGTAAAGTAGATTCACTGCCTATGTGTCACACTCTGAAAGTTTGATTTCTTTTTCAGGGATCTCAATCAGGTTTATTTGCTTCCGGGTACGAATCCAAGTTCTTTGATTTTGAGTGTCAGTCAACACCGAGGCCCACTGAGTATTTTAATCATAATAATAATAATAACATTAAGTTCTGGGATGTTTCCAAAGATTTTCCAAGCCAAGTCATTTGACAAGAGCTGTAGGTATTAGGCAATGTCAAACCTTTACAATCATGCTTTGATAAAATGCCATCAAAAGCTGGTTAAATTATGCTTCTAAACATAAACCAAACACTGCCCTGCAGAGGTAAAGAACAGGTACTGCAGTAAATATTGAAACTTGGAACAAAACTCACCTGCTCAAACTGAATATCAGCCCCCACACAGTAACAGAGGTTTGGCTGTATTTTTTAGCAGTTTATTGAGTGATATGCACTACATTTTATATAAAGAGTGATGAGTCATTAACACCTACGCAGAATTCCAAAATGGTTTTTTTTAGTGTGCGATTTGTGCAGCAATGCGTAGAGCTATATCTGTGTTTCCTTACATGATCTTAGGAGGCAGAGACTCTCAGCAGTCTGTTCCGTCTTTCCCCTGCGAACCCTTTCACCCCCACCCCCTTTAAGGTTTGTGCATTGTTTAGTGTGAGTGTGCATGTGTGACTTTTACTGCAACATCTTAAAAGAAGCCTTGCATTTGCATCAAACTAACTTGCAAGAAAGTAATTAATGTGCACATGTGTAAATAGAACCCCTATAGTTCAAAGTCCCTTGCAGCTACCTTGTTTGCTAAAAAGTCTTTATTTTTGCTTTGATGCAGAGGCATAACTCTAAATAGACAGCACACTCTTTTGAAGTTATCTTCCCATGTTCTTGTGCATCTGCTACAAATAATGCATGATTCTTCTGGCCATCTTTCATGTTATTTATAGCTGGCATTAAAAACTTTGTTCATTAATTCATCTTGTTCACCAGCTTTTCCCTCTGCTTCATCAAGCACGTGGAACAAGCCTCAGGGGTCATTCAGCTCATGCCTGAAGGGCCCCTGAGGCATCTCAAACTCTGCCTTTTCAATAATGCAAAAATTTTTCCCCAAGGCCCCATCGCCAACATCCGATAGAATGGATCGGAGAAGCCCCGTAAATGTCACAATAGCAGCCAATGCGGCAGCTGAGGACGGAGACGACACCGGCAGGAGTAAGTATGCACCATAAAGACGTCATGCAGACATAAATAGACCCGCTGCCCAAAGCCTGGGGGAGTACCACCACCCTCTCAAAGCTCAAGAGAGAACGAGCACATGCTGATACTGAACCTCGAAAACTATTCCCACTCCTCAAACTTTTTATTGCGTGGCCACACTTGGGATTTGATACAGCAATACAAAGTACGGCATACTGAAGTGACAAGAAAATTATAAATAGCTCAAATTTCTTTTTTTTTATTTATTTTTTTTTTTGCTAGTTTAAATCTGACAGATGTTGTGTACATTTGTATTCATCCCTAAATAAGATAGCTTCTCCAAACCCCTAAATAGTAAATATAGTATACTAGTCAGTGATTTCTTTTTTTTTTATTTTTTGTTTGGCAATAGTGACATTTTTGACTAATATTGATGTATTAGCCAGAAATGGGCAGAGAAAGAGAAGTGACATGAAGCTACAATCCAGGGTAGGAATTAAACTCCAGAGACTGCATCTAGGACTAACAGCTTCTGTATACAGGATGCTCTCTCAACCTCTTCTCCTCAACTAGAGCATAATTCAATCTTAGCAAAAACCCAGTTGTTCCCTGAAAGCCTTGGAGGTTTATTAGAGAACATCATCATGAAGACCAAAGGACTGTGGCAGACCAAAACTGTCATAATTAAATATAAAAGCAGAAATCTATATTTTTTGTTTTCCTTTTCCTTACACAATGACACAGAAGACAAGTCAGAGGTTAAGTTATAAAGTCAATCGAAGTAGGTTTATTTGCAAAACAGAATCTCACATAGCAATAGCCTGTCATTGTCATATTATCATTCAAAAAACAATTGCCATCATTAGAATTGTGGTTTAAGGTGAAAATGATTAAATTTACTTCATCACTTAAACTTCAAAAAGTGACATGTTTGGGATTTTTAATTTGTTTGTTGGACTAGTATTTCCTGTCAGTTCTCTAAAAGCATCAATTAATATCAACGTATTTGATAATATGGTTGGATGTAAATATTTAGCCTTTTTAAGGTCCTTGTTACATAAACTTGTGAACTGAAGTAGCCTCTCTGCTATTGAGATAAGTTATACTTTTAGATCAGTGTATATCGTGCTCTGACAAATTTCAGTAATAGATGTATTTCCAGGTGGATTGTAATGGCCACCTGGAAATGTCTTGATATGATTTTGAGTCCATGTCATCTAACCCAACTGCAAACCCACTAAGACACAAATAACTGAAGGAGATTGTACTTGTAATGCTCACAGACAATGAATTTACACCGTTTAGATGTGGACATATTTTTCTGACATTTACACAGGAGACCAGCTGGCCAGAGCAATGATCTGGCTGATTACGCTTTTGTTCCTTTGGTGGAAATTAATGTTATGACCTGGAACTATCTTAGTGGCCACCTTGATCCTTTCCTTAAATAAAGGTTATAATTCTGGCTACAAGCAACATTTAGAAGGTGCATAATTCATGGAGCTGTCTTTAGTTATGAAATACGACACAGTTTTGTTTTCTCTATCCTCTTTTGCACCTGCTTCAAAAACAAAATAATAGGAAGGCATTCTCACATACAAACCTCAGTACCAGTCATATTATTTGGCACCCCTTGGAAAATGTGTAAGAAGTCATTAAATAACACAGACATATTTAGAAAAATCCTACCTTTAATTTTAAGCAAATTTATTCAGTGAAGAAGTAATTATTTTTTTCCTATTTTTATAAAATAAAATTACTGATGCCAAATATTATGGAACCCTGGCAGTCAATACTTTTCACAACTCTTTATTTGTCAGTAACACAAGACCCAGTTTTTTTCCAAGAATATTTCAAAAAGCTGGATTATGCAGACGCCAGCGGGTAACTTTAAGGTAACTTAAAATATTAATTCGAACATGTGTTTATAAGTGAGAGCAGGTACGTGCATTAAAATGTTCGCTAACAGCCACAAATTCCAACTCATGCACATATATCCACTGGTATATCACCACAGAAGTTCACATTCACACACACACTCATGCGCCACAGCACAATTATATTATATATGTGCAGCGAACAGAAACCCAGACATTGTCCTCCAAGTTCACAACAAGAAATATCCCTTCTAGGCAAACTGCAGCAACACATACACCCGCACGTACATGCACACACACTGTCCTCAAGCCTGGATTGCTTCTCCACATGTCTCCAAGTGTCAGTCATTAGATGTAGTCGGCCACACTTTTTGGCTGAGCCATTATATTCTCCTCCTAACAACCCTCCTGTTTGTTAACACTCCCTCTCGTCTAGAGAAGATGCTCCAGCGCTATGGCAGCCTGTCAGGAAAGCTCCACATGATTGAGCTGGAGAAGGACCCTGCGGCTCACGGTTTGGGAATTAGACTCGCCGGCAACGAGGAGGGCTCCAGGGCACGAATGAGTGTCTATGTGGAAGGAATAGACCCAAATGGGCCTGCTGGCTTGGATGGGAGAATACATGTTGGGGACGAGCTACTGGAGGTAAAGTCAATAGAAATGGGGAACAAATTTAGCTGCGATGAACAAATGGCCGAAATCTTAGAAAGAGTACTGTTATCACAAAAAGAGCTGTAACAGGAGCACAAGAAACATAATTTGAGTTTGAGATATGAATTTGATAACTTTTCTGTAAGTGGTGGATGAGTACAAAAGCCATCCATTTCAGACTTTTATCTGGAAAAAATTTGAAAAACCTTTTCCGTCCAATTAAAGTTAAACACTTTGAGCTGGTCTGTCATATAAAATCCCAATAAGCGAAGCTCAAGTTTTTGGTTGCAGAGTGGCATTAAATGTTCTGGGGGTATGGAGATTTTTTTAATATTTTATGCTTTCAATAATTATTGTTGCACATAAAATCAAAGGGCATTTTGAAAAGGCATATGCAGAGTTAGTCAAAGCAAAAACAGAAACAAACTCAAGGGTTTCTTTTCTTTTTTTTTTTCAGATAAATGGCCAGATCTTGTATGGTCGGAGTCATCAAAATGCCACCACCATTATCAACAACGCCCCCTCTAAAGTCAAGATCATTCTCATCCGGTAAATAACCTGCTATGTGCATTCACACACCTGCACACCTGCTTTTGTTTTACCTGAAACAAAAAAATTCCCGTTAAACAACTTTCATTTTAATAGAAACAAAGCGAGCCAAATGCTGAAGAGAATCAGGAGAGAGGATGAAGACAAGGTGGACTCTAAGGCATACGCTGCAGAGGGTGAATCACATGGCATTGAGCATATCATCCTTCCCCAGGTACAACACCTTTCCACCTCATAGATAGATGCATCTGGCTTTAATTTTTCTCAGCTTTAAACACTACATTTAAATATAATGATTTTTTTCCAGGATCATGTAGGTCTGGGCCTGTGCCTTGGTGAGGACTATTCCAAAACAGGAGTGGTTGTCAGGTCCCTGATCCAGCACGGCACTGCCAGTAAGGTGAGACTTGAATAAAAGTATTGCTGCCTAATAGATAAAAGTGTTATCAGCTCAGAGATAAAATCTTCCAATTTTGCTCAACACTATCCCCCAAAACCCCAGCCAGTTTACACTAACATAACACTATGAATAGAAAATGCATTCATTCTTGACCTATTGTCATAATTACTGTATCTAGGGCATTAAAAAATGCCCTAGATGATTAATACTATGTGTAAAATGATTCACACATAGTATTATTAAAATAAATGTTGTATTTTTACATTTCTATATTGCAATACAATAACAAGTTATGTCTAATGGTTATCCAAGATAGCTCTCATATAAGGCAGTAGTTTCACTGGAAAGCAGCCTGAAACCTGAAGGCTCTATTTCCCATTCTACTCAGTCACTCCAGGATTCAGAAATAACCCTGCTGTCTGAGAATGAAACACTCTGCTGGATGTTGGTCAGAAAAGAACTCTACCTGTAAGGCAAAGGATTTTAAATACCATTCTGGACTTTCAGGGAGTTATGGAGTAGAAAACTACTCTTATGCATCAGAAATCTGATCATAACTGTAATGTATTTATAAAAACAAACCGGTTTCTTATTTTTTAAAATTTCTTTATCTTCTTTTTACAATTAAGAAAATTATAAAATTTTCTTAAGAAATTATATTTTTTATATATATATATTTTACACAGCTGAAAAATAATATAATTTACTGTTTTTCAAAAAAAAAATTTTGCAATTTTCTGGGAGTGTTGTCAAACTACACTCACTATGCAACCTCAAGCATTGGGTCACTGCTCCAAATAATTGATTTCAACTGTTTTAATTTACCACTTCTGTGGACGCAGGTGAATCATATCCAGCACCTTGTCATGCAAATTGCTTCACAAGGAATTGTGAATAAATGTGTCCATCTCTCTATAAAAAGAGTGGAAGTGAATGGAAATGACAGCAACTCTCTCACAAAGAGAGGGCTTTACATGGTAAAACCATGTAAAATCACACACCAGATTTTCCAAATGTGTGTTGCCTTCAGAGTAACTCAAGAACAGTCTGTAAGGAGGCCTACAGAGTGGGTTTCTCCTGCTTCCAACCATTCCGTTCCAAAGTACAATGTGTCTGATTCACTGGTGAAATGCTCTGGAGTCTGGAGCTTTGGGCATGTGATCTCTGGAGTGAAAAGTTGTGCCTCTCTTTCTGGTAATCCAGTGGACAGAACTGGATTTGACAGATTAGTGGATACACACAGCATGAAGCAAGAAGAGAGCTCTCCCCTGTTTGACAGATGCCATGTAGGAGACACATCAAACATGTAGAAGAAGGTCTGCAAGGCACAAGTGTGCCTGATAATGCCATTAAATCAGTCAATCCCTTGTGAAAATGTTGTGGTCTTTTTTGTGAGTTTCTGCAGTCTCAGCTGTATGCTGATTTAATTACCCTAATAAAGGTTTACAGTACAATTTGGTTGAAAAATACTCACTGCATTGCTATTTCAATAAATTGTGGGGACCTTTTATTGAAATGAAATGTGGCATGCAAATCTACATATGTTTGCACTGCTGTCTCAGCAGTGCAATGTTTTGCAACATTATGCAAAGTTTTGCACTTCATTTCATTTGACAGTAAGCAAATTATTTAAAAAACCAGTTAAATCCCCTCAAAATCAAATTCAGATTAGGTTCCTCTACCTGCTGTTTTTGCGACGAAAACAGCATTTACATGTAGTAAGTCAAAGTGCCACAGTAGGATTTGTAAGACTTACAAATCCAACTGCGATACATTTTTGTCCCAGTGCAATTTGGGACAAAAACTTTTGCAATTATTCATATGAATTATTTTTGGCTTGCTTTTCCTACTTTAAAAATGTGTAAAGAGTCTCAGGCTCTTTATACATTTGGTAGAGATACTTCAAAAGACATACAGCTGCAACTTCAGCAATAGGGACTTAGTCCCTCATTGACTAAGGGAAACTAAGTACAAATCAATGTCAAGTTTTATAAATTTGCATTTTAAAACCATCTTTAGTGCTCATGCGTTACTTTTCTCTCTGGTTCACAAATGTGTACGTTTCGTTGTTTTATCACATAAAATATCAATACAGTACATTTTATTGTGTAAATAATCACAAGTGGGAACTTGTGGTTATTTGCAAAGTGTATAAATAGTGTATAAATACAGTCCTGGGTTCGATTCCCGGCCCGGGGTCTTTCTGCACGGAGTTTGCATGTTCTCCCTGTGCATGCGTGGGTTCTTTCCGGGTACTCCGGCTTCCTCCCACAGTCCAAAAACATGACTGTCAGGTAAATTAGTCTCCAAATTCTCACTAGGTGTGAGTGTGTGTTTGTATGGTTGCTTGTCTTGTCTGTCTCTGTGTTGCCCTGTGACAGACTGGCGACCTGTCCAGGGTGACCCCACCTCTTGCCTGAAATGTTCACTGGAACATTTCAGCACCCTTCCCAACCCCACTAGAGACAAGGGTGTTAGAAAATAGATGGATGGATGGATATAGAAGCATTGCAGAACTTAAGTTAGTTCTTACCTTGTTCATTTCTTTATGAGTTCCCAGAGTTCTTTCAACATATAGGTTGCACATTATTTCATCATGCTTTATAATTTATCTTGCCTCTCTAATTTGACGTGCAATTATTCATTCATCAAAATAAAGAGCTATTGATAAGCAGCTCATTAAAGTATAGTACACATAATTGCAGCTTTTGATATAATTTTTACGATCTATCTGTATTTGTGGAAATGTTTGCTTCCGATTAAACTCCAAATGGTCGTTGCAGTTTTTTAATGACATGTCATCACATGTTTTAAAGCTTTCATGTCTTGCCTCAGGCAATTATGCTGATACTTCTCCACAGGGCGTGTTTGATTTTTAATCTCTTTAATATCTTTTGCACACATCCTCACTTAGATTCTGCCTATCTTACATTTTCTTCCATGCTGCCATATGTAGGAAGGCAGGATAAAGGTTGGAGACCGAGTCGTAGCAGTGGGTGATGAACCTATAGCTGGACTGTCAGTAGAAAAGGTTCAGAAACACACACTCTCATACAGATTCTGCCACGTATGCGCTCTCCAAGGTCAAGTTGATTTAATGATTTATGACTTGCCTGTCCTCTTTGTATTCAGGTGTCCAGTTTGATTCTCAGAGATCCGGTCACTGTCAAGCTCTCCATCAGCCGATCCAAGACTCTCCCTTTCTCATCTTCTCAGTCTTTCCCTTCATCACTTTCCCATCACCCCCACATTTCTGCTGTTTCATCTGAACCCCGCCGCATCTCTCAGTTTTCTTCTACATCCCTCGGTACAGAGCAGACCTCTCCAGCAGAGTCCTCTGATTGGCCGGCCTCAAGTCCTTCAACTTCAGACCCCCGGAGCTGCCCGGTTTTACCTGGGAGGGAAACTACCATAGAGATTTTCAAAGAAAATTTAGGCCTGGGCCTCAGCATCGTAGGAGGATGTGACACCCTTCTGGTGAGAAAAGCCAAGCACTGTCTAAAAATACACATTTTAGTAATCAGCTTTCGCTATTAAGGTTTTATAATTGTGTTACAAAATTTAGAAGGACGTGTTGTGTAATCAAATTTCTCTCCGTTCTTGATTACAGACAATAATAAAGTCTTGCAGCAGCCAATTAGACTGTCTGATTGTCCATATATTTTGGTCTTTTCTGTAATAATGAGGGAAGTTTTTCATTTTTGCACCAGGGGGCAGTAATAATCCATGAAGTGAATGATGGCGGCGCAGCACAGAGAGATGGAAGGCTGCAGGCTGGAGACCAAATATTAGAGGTATAAGATAACCATGTGTGCAAAAACACAAGACTCTACAGGCTTCTGTTGCACTTTCACAATCTATACCATTAAAGTGATAGATCAATACACATTAATAATAATATAGAAGGATAATTCACTGTTTTGAAATATTTTTTTAACAATAAATATCTGAAATGTGTGACATGCATATGAATTCAGCCCCTGAACAAAGTGCAGTTCAGGAATGACCAAATTAGAAAATGAAGACAATTCAGTTTAAATCCAGATCTAATGCCATTCATGCCCTAAAGAGACCCAGTCAAAGTACAGGCCTTCAAGCAACTGAGAATTTCTGTCAAGACCGGAAAATGTATATATACTGATACTCTCCATTCTAACTGAGATTTACATATTTTGCAAAAAAGAATGTCCAAAAGTTTCAGTCTCTGGATGTAGATGTTTAGAAAAGTCATTTCCTCAAAAGATTTGCAGCTGCAATTGTAGCAAAAACCGGTTCCTCAATTATTGACTCAGGGAACTCAGTAAAAAATATATTGAACAATTCATGGATTTTTATGTATGAAAACATTCAAAGTCATATTTATAATTTCCCTTCCAACACAATGTTATGCACTACTTTGTGTTGGTCTGTCACTTAAAATCCCAGTTTACCTTTGTGTTTGCAACATAACAAAATGTAAAAAAATAAATAAATACATAAATGGATCGTGCATTAATGCCTTTTTCTTCACCTTTTCAGGTGAATAACATAGACCTGCGGCAGGCCACACATGATGAGGCGATTGCAGTCCTGCGGCTCACCACCCAACGAGTTCGGCTGTGTGTCTTCAGGCACCAGGAGGCCTATCGGGAGGAAGACCTATGGGACATCTTTAATCTGGAACTCACGCCTTGTCCAGAGGAAGGCCTGGGATTCACCACAGTGGGGAAGAGGTGATAAAACAAATGTCTTCCAAAAAAAATTTTGGTTAACATCAAACAACATCAATGTCATTCTTGCAATGATAAACAAAAGATCCTGATGTTTTTCCTAAGCTTTACTTGGTGCTAGCCTCTTTTGCAGCCAATCGACAGCTGATATATAGAACTGATAAAGTTTTATTTTTGATGATTAAAGGAAGCTCTGAAATCAGTTGGCTGTTTTTCAGGCTAAAAGTTTAGCAACTGATTATGAAGTGAGACCGGATGCTGAATTGTCTCTTATTGGATTTATTCCAAGTAATGTTTGATGCATACGAGTAAAAAACAGTATGATTTCACAGGGTGTTCTGCAAATGTAGGCTAGTAATAACTTTAGCATCCAATGTATTTATTAATCAGTTTTATACATAGCGATGGTGCTAAACTCACTTGTCAAAAATAAAAGTGGAAGAAAAATAATAAATGCACTGCTGTGATTTTGTGAAAGTTTTTTTCTTCAGTTGAAGTAAAAATTATCATTGTTTTTTTTGTTTTTTTTGCAAGAGGAAATGTTGTGGTTAAACCGGATGCCAGAGTTGCTGCAAGGTGACTTTGTTTTGGCTGGAAAGTGCTGAAAATGCATGATAAGTTTTGCAAAACACTTATAAAGCAAAAGACTTGCCAATAATCTGTCAGTGGGTCAGAGTGAAGGTTAATCAAATATTCCCCAAAGCATTTTTTTCATCACTTTCTGTGAAGGACACATCATCTGCGAAGCAAATCCCACAGTTTCAATAAAGGAGGAACTGCTTTAGTTGTTATCAAATATTTAAAAATCGTTTTCAAAAGTTATTACAATTTTTTATTACTTTATAAGATTTTTTTTACCCAAAGAACAGTTCTCAACAATTCACTTGGCTGAACAACTTTTATAAGGTGTGTTTCATCACACATCCACAACATTATAAAGTCTCTGTTATCTGTTTAACACCATTCAGGATTAATAGGAGATTAAAGTATTAGATGATTTAAATCAAAACTTAAATCTTAAATATTCTTTGGTCAAAGCAGCAAATGTATTTAGGTTTATAGCCACACTGGGGTTGCTTCTGAGCAGAGCGTTTACACTTCCTATTAAGCAGCTTTAGACAACTATGTCTAAAATTAAGCCTAAAAACTAACTTTTAAGTTGCCTTAGACTGTTTTACTAATGATACTAACAGAAACACAACTGACTTTAGTCTAATAATTGAACTTATCTTTCCTTATTTATGTCATTGCAATATTCTTTTATGTTTTTATTGTGACATACAAACAAACTTGCTTTGCTTGATGTTTCTCAGCCTTGTGCTATTTAAATGTTAAAACTATGTTACAACTTGTAAGATTTGGACAGAGTTCTTACTTCCTTAATACTCCTTGTCTTGTTGGAGTGGGATAATCCAGCAGAGGACACAGTGTAATAAAAAAACTTGACATGTTCTATAAGCTTTCACAAGGTGTAATTTCTTAACCTTTTTGACCTCTGTTTCCTTCATATAGCGATGACACAGGCATCTTTGTGTCAGAAATCATCAGAGGAAGCGTTGCAGAATCAGACGGCAGCCTGCTACACGGCGACCAGATTCTGTCGATTAATGGTGAAGATGTTCGCGCTGCATCACAGGAGCATGCACAGAGACTTCTGCAGGTCTCACTGATTAACCTGTCACAAAAAACACAACCACTGCTTTTTCGGTTTATTGTACTACTAAGCTTTCTCGTCATCTAAATTAAAAGTCATTTTACGTTTGTTTAGGAGTGCAGTGGAGTGGTCCACCTAGAGGTAGCTCGTTTTAAAGCTGGACTCCAGTATTCCCAGAGGAGTAAGGTAAACTGTTTTCCAAACCTGCCATAATTCAGAACAAATATTGAAAGAAAGAAATGACTTGATTGTCAAAAAGAACAAAAATACCTTTAGATGTACAAAATATGTGATATTTATGTTGTTTTATGTACCTCAGTGTTAATATTCCTACTTAATTGTTCTTAAATTTAGTGTAATTACTATTGGCAGTTTTTTTTCTTTTTTGTTTCTGTTTCAGTCTTTGCTATTTTGTCCTTCCCATTTTTATTTATTTTTGTTATAGTCTTTGCATCTTAATATCATTCATTTATGCAATATATTATCACAATGTAAATATCTTTAATATATCTTCTAAAAGAAAAAATAAGAAGTAAAAATAACAAAAGAACAAAATAGGTGAGCGAAAAAAAAATAATGTAATGAATAAACATAAATTAAAATTACAGAGGAAATATAAAAAAAATCATATCACCACAAAGATAATTGTAACAACTGAAAATAAAATAAATAAAAATGTGTACTAATCTAGACTTCTTTTGATCAGAATAATTTATTTAAAAATGCTTTTATGGTGTACTGCACTATTTTAACAATATTATTTTGTGAATCTAGGAATATTTTCAGTTGTGTTTTATCCAGAGCGAAGCCTCTGACTGCTCCTCTCTGCCCAGCAAAATTGGATGTGATTCATCTTTTTGCCACCAGAGGGAGACGGACAACAAAACACGGAGCAGCAGTAAGTTTTATTTATTCAGGTCAAAAAACAAAAAAAAACACGTGCATATACACTTTCCAGTTTTCAATTCAAAACCACCCAGTTAAACTGTTTTATCTAAACCTTTACATTTTGATTTTTTTTTCTCTTAAATGCTTCAAGAAGCTGAGATCAGAAAAGTGACAATACAGAAGGTAAGAGGCTTCAAAATAAAATAATGGAATTCTTTTCTGTAATTAGAAAAATTAAATGTTATGTGTTCCAAAAAGGTCCATTGAAAAAGAACAGATTATTAGTGATATCACAAGACTTTGAATTTACTCATGTATTAAAGCAACAATATCTTGTCTTTATTTTTCACATCACCACAGGGTCCATATGACACCCTGGGAATCAGTCTAGCTGGAGGAGTGAATAGTCCCCATGGCAACGTACCTCTTTTCATTGCTTCTATGGATACCAATGGACTGGCTGCCAAAACATGGAAATTAGAGGTGAGCAATGCCTGTGTGTTTTTATTTTTATTATCAAATGGTGACAAAGTGACTGAATATATCTTATCAATCATTTTGACCTAAAATGTTTGTGCACAGACAGAAGGGAATACACATAGCTAGTTTAGCTCTGAGTCAAAAGATAAGGAGGAAACTAAACTAAGTTTAATTACAATCTATAAACAGAAAAAATTGGCACAAACAGCAACTGGTTTTAAAATAAAACTATGGAAAATGTGGAATTCATTCAAAGTATTTTGTGTGCCAAATAAATATATGAATAAATAAATATTTTATAAAATAAAATAAATGTAATATATTTTAATAGGCTGTTGAAAATATGCTACTATTTCAAGATGTTTTCCATCCATCCATCCATCCATCCATCCATCCATCCATCCATCCATCCATCCATCCATCCATCCATGCATCCACTGTAGAGAAAAATTACCAGTGACAAAACTGTAGTGAAGTTTTGTGTTTGTATTTTAAAAATGGGAAAAATTTGACAAAATAATGTGGAAATGTGAGTGTGGGTAAATATGGAATTTTGAAAGGAGAAATGGGAAAGAATCGTGAAATGTGAAGGAACCCTTAAAGCAAAAAAAGTTTCAGCTGAGTTGCTTTAGTTTAGATTTAAATATCTCAGCAAATGGAAAAGTTGTAGCGTGTGTGTGTGTGTGTGTGTGTGTGTGTGTGTGTGTGTGTGTGTGTGTGTGTGTGTGTGTGTGTGTGTGTGTGTGTGTGTGTGTGTGTGTGTGTGTGTGTGCGTGTGCTGTGTGTGTGTGTGTGTAACCCAGACAGGAGACAGGATCCTCAGCATCAACGATATGTCCATGGAGGGAATGACTCATGACCACGCTGAAGCCCTGCTCAAAAACGCCACCGGAACCATCAGTCTGCAGGTACTGTCACACTTAGACATACAGTAGTCAATGGATAATGACCAGATGAATAATGGCAGAATCCCTCCATGTGATAACGTCAGCAAGATTTTTCCTCTGCACTCAGAGACAGGCAGAAATACCTCACACTTTAGGTCATTTTTAGTTTTAGAAAAGTCAGCCAAGATATTACCGTGCCTCTCTAAAAAGGTATTTAATCAAAGAGAGAGCTCATAGCTTGCAATAGGTCTTTGAATAGAATCGTGTCATCAGTAGCACCATCAAAGTGTTGTCATGCATCGGTTTTTGATGGAGTTTTTTGACTGTAAAGGAATCAAACTGTTAACTAGAGGACAAATAACATGATATTCCTGAGTTGGGTTAATTATTATTATCCGGATTTAATCAGATGAAAATCCTGAATAAAAATTAAGAAATTACAGACCAAGATATTCAGGATAATACTGAATCTGTGCCTCATAATTTTTCACTTGAGGTCAGATTGACCAATTGAATGGCAGTGAATACTTTGTAGAACCCACTTCTGCAGGAAATACAATTCCTTTTGGGTATGTCTTTCTGAGACCAAAATGTCTGTTTGCCAGAGAACATCTGTGAGCAGTCATGTTTTGGGTCATGTGACACATTATATGCTAAACTTAACTTAACATGTTTGGGCTGGTAATAAGCATTATAGCACATGAACATTCTTGGATTTCTTTTAAATTTAGCCACTTATTGAAGCATTAATTACTGACATAACAATCAAAGCAACCAGTAAAAAAGTATGCTTTTTCATGCAAAACATTAAATGGTGCAACTACTGAGAAGTGTTTTTAAAACTAAAATTGTGTAGCTCTAGCTGAGAATCATTTTACCAAAAACTAGATCCATCAAACCGTTTTAGAAAGAATTTGTCTTCAGTAGCCATTTTTGTCCCCCAAACTAAGCAAAGGAACACATACCTCAACCTCAAGTTCAGCCTTGGGATTAACACCGACAAAAGAAACCTGAATTTGCTGGAATTTATGAGTGAACTGTGAATGTTTTTTTTTGTTGTTTTTTGTTACCTCTGTTAGGAGCTTTAGAGTCTGGACTTATAGTTGACAAAGCAACTCTGAGGTTCAGCTTGATGCACAGTCTGTGCTGATGTTTTGTCCTTAGCTGAACCAAAGCTGAAAAGCCACATTCAGGGACAGGTGCTGAATGGCTGGAGGATTTTTACTGCTCTAATGGCAAGAGAAGGATACTCACTCATCACTGTAGCTTCAGAACTGAGAGAGGCCTTACCTCTGCAAAGTTCAGCGTCCGGTCACATGATATTCCAATTAACCGAGTCTTTCTACAAAGACAATTTCTTTGTAGATTCCAAACAAGAGCAAATAGTACTCCATATTGTCTTAATACATGTAAGCAAATGTGTGTTTTCTTTTTTCATGTGATACAATGTGCATTTTATGACATATTACATGATAGTATTGCCTCCTCCAATAAGGAGTATGCATAGATGAGAACTCCATGGATTTATTCAGGCCCCAAAGCATAACTGGATTGAAAGCCAACATCTCAGAAAGTTTTATCAAAACCTTCAGCTTGTTTTTTGGCTGCATGTTTCTTCCAGTTCTCCAGATGAAAAGTGAATTTCCTCCCCAGTCTCAAGACTTCTTCAACCTCTGTCAGGTTTCTGCCAGGATTGGCCTCCTTTTAACTTCATCCATCTTTACCTCCTATTCTGAACACATGAAGAAAAGTGTCCATCATGATGCTGCCAGCACTATGTTTCACAGTGGAGATGGTGTGTTCAGGGTGAACAAGATTAATTTTCCACTGTTATTAGTGTTTCGCATGTCATTCAAATAGTTCAACTTTGGTTTTATGTAAACACAAGACCTTTTTTCTTCATCTCTGCTGTATTCTGAACACAACTTTTTGAAAAGTAAACAGGACTGTTATTTTTTTCATTCAGCTCTTTAAAAAAGGGCAGATGTTTAGAGTGCACAATAATTGTCCTGTCAACATGCAGTTAAGGTATTCTCCATACCTGAACTGTGGATCTCCTCCAGAGTTAACATCTTGCTTCTAATCTGATTAATGCCATCCATGACCAGCCTGACACTTTGGAAGGATATCCATATCTTAACTCCATAAAATCTCCAAAGCTTGGGATATTGTTTTGCAGCCTTGATCATCTCCAAATGTTCTCTGTGACCTGCTTGGTCTTCAAGATGCTGTTTGTTCCCTTGTGTTCTCCAACAAACTGCTTAAGCCTTCACAGAACAGTTTGATTTCAAAAGTTCAAATTACACACATATGGGCTGAATTTAGTAATGAAGTCACATGGGATTTATTTGAGTTGTTGCCTTTTCAGGACTCTAAACTAATACTAATTTATGACAATTTTCTTTTTTTAATTGCAACAATGCTTTAAACTATGGACATCTGTACTTATATTGCACAATTATGAACTACTTTTAGTTGATCTCTCACATGTTACTCAAGTTTGGGTTTTTCACAAACCAAACTCTGAAGTCTGGTTTTGTAAATAGAAAAAACAAAAATAGTTAAGGGGGTGGGAGTATCTTTGCAAGGCTTTATATATGTCATTAGAACCTGCTGTGTGTGTTTGTGTTTCTGTATTTAGGTGGCAGCTGCTTTCGAAGGGTGCAGCTCACAGGATCCAAGTGGGGCTCTTGTCAGCCCATCAGATCCAACCAGCAGCTGCTCTCAGAATAACTTCTGGTAAGACTCCATGTCAGCAAGTTTTCATTAGTATATATATATTTTATTCCTGGTTTCTCTACTGAGGAAAGTCAAAGATAAAATCACTTAAATGGAGTGTTGATTCAACCTGGGCCTGAATGAATATGAGTCTGCTCCCTGATCCTTACAGTCCACGTGTTTATAAGACCATCGGTCTGGAGAGAGGTTTGTCAGGCCTGGGCTTCAGCATTGTGGGGGGCTTTGGCAGTCCTCA
Source organism: Poeciliopsis gracilis (assembly GCA_911649635.1). Taxonomy (NCBI): domain Eukaryota; kingdom Metazoa; phylum Chordata; class Actinopteri; order Cyprinodontiformes; family Poeciliidae; genus Poeciliopsis; species Poeciliopsis gracilis. The sequence goes on from CAJVRI010000128.1 coordinate 1,800,171, forward strand.
TGGAGACCTGCCCATCTACGTGAAAACTATTTTCAGCAAGGTGAGAAACCAACTTGTGAAAGTGCGAATTTCAACACTATGTCTTTGCATTGTTTGTTTAATCTCTTTATTTTAATGTGTACCTTTGTAAGACATGGAAAACCAAAATTCCCATTGTCCTGCTCTTATTTACAAACTTATAGACAGGAATCACAGGTAAACTGTTTGCTTGGATGAGTCCTGATGTAAGATTTTCAACAGGAGTATCTTCTCACAAACCTCCTTTCCAGAAAAGTTAGAAGTTTTCTAAAACTGAAATAAAAACATGAAGATATAAGGATGGCCCAAGGCTGTAGAGGGTCTAGAACAGAATATGATTTATGAGCCTCACTGATAATTGGTTATTATCTGGTGAGACGTATTTTTGAACAAATCAAATCCAAACTCAGAGCACCAATTTGTAGCTGCTTAACAATCAAACTATGAAGATCATTCTTTGCACGTTTAAAAAGTGAACTTTCCCATTCCTTTCAATTTTAGCATAAGACAATTTGTAATCTTTGTTTATCTATGTTGAAACCATTACATGAAATTTAATGTTATTCTCATTAAATAAAATTAATGAGAATAAATGTTATTCTCTTTTTTAATACTTTGATGTATTAAAATACAACAATATTTATAACTTGTTTTCAACAAACAGGTTATAAAAGGATTACTTTTATATAATCCCATTGTTTTGTGGAAGTGGGCTTTTTTCTCTACAACAAATGCATAATGAGATAAATACTCAGCAGTTTGTAGTCTGTGATGGCGCTGGACTCTTCTGTCTCTGCAGGGGGCAGCCATTGAGGACGGCAGGCTGAAACGAGGTGATCAGATCATTGCTGTGAATGGACACTGCCTGGAAGGTGTGACTCATGCAGAAGCTGTGGAAATCTTAAAAAAGACCAAAGGAACTGTAGTCTTAACTGTTCTCTCCTGAATGAAACTTCACGGTGTCCCAGCTTAAATACATACATGACCGATATTACTCCCTCTGCTGCTTTACTAGACAAGAAAACCTGTACAGTAGGTGTGACTGTCTCCTCTAAAACTGCTCAAAGGTGAGGACCCAAATGTGGAAATGTGGATGGTAAAGGGAATTTCAAGAAGACCAAATGCACCTTCAATGCCTTAGAAAAATAGACATACCTCATAAAAACTTCTTCAGATTTCACAAATTTATAAAAATCTCATTAGAAATGGCCCAAAATAATTTAGTTGTGTTAATTTTTAAAATGTTGTTTTAACAACTTTGAAAAACTACTAATCCTTTCTCTCGTGTCCAGTTGAGTTGATCAGTTTTACAGCCCCAAGGTTATTTTGTTGTAATTTGAAAAACATGAAAAAGTTTTAAAGCTATGAATACTTTTGCAAGGTACCATTTACATCATTTGGTGAAGTTTTCTCTAAATACATAACACTGTTGAAAAAATCATCACAGCACAGTAAGAAACTGTTGTGTCAAGTTTCTGGTGATTTATGTAACCATCTTGTCTTTATGTGCAGCACTCTTCATGGAAACATAACAGGCAACTTTCAATCTTTGCATTTTAATAATATGAGGTTCTGACATTATTAAGCAATAAAAAACTAAAATATCTGTCAGGGAACAACAACAACAAAAAGAAACACACACACATGCAGTATTCACACTTTTAACTGACCTCTGTTCAGTCAAAGGCAACCTCCCAATATGCACAACTTGCCAAGTGCTTCTGCCAATATTTTGTAAGGCAATAAGGTTTTAGGAGACTGTCTTTGAAGGCTTGATACTCATTTTCCCTGTATTTCTGTACCACATGCATTTAAAATGTGTCATGGTTTGTCTTATTCTGAATATCAAATATGACCTGTGGACAGCGTTAATAACCATGTTACGTCTGTCAGATAGAGAATCAACATGGTAAACTTTGCTTCTGCTTTTTAGCACTTGTTGAATGTGTTTTTAGTGCAAAGTGCAGTCTACGTTTAGTATTTTTTTTTTGTATTATTTAATTCACACCTTATTTTAATTGAAAACTGTCTGTTTTAATTGTCTCTAAAGCCACAGCACTTACACTTGTGTGCATTATGTAGCTCTGTGTAACCGACTGTATTAAAAGTTCATTTATTAGTTTTTTTAAAAGAGTCTAAGAGTTTGGGGTTTTTTTACTTTGCTGTGTAAAACATCTATAACCTTTATTCTCCTGCCCAACAATTGACCAGATATTCCTATTTTATTAAGTTAGGATTAAAATACTTCTTTTTCCAAAATGCCAAAATATTGAGAAAATATTTATTGTATGATTTGGGTCAGTGGTTTTGTATATTCTTCCACAGGCTTCTGACAATACTCTGCTGCAGCTTTGACTCATTTATCCTAACAGAGCTGATGTAATTGAGACAGCTTTGAAGGCCACTTTATACCTAACAATATGCTTGGAGTGATGGTCATTTGGAGGACCCACTTGTGTCCAACCTTTAACTTCCTGTCTTGACCTGTGAGGGTTTGTGTTTTGGCTTTTGTGTGTGTTCATTATTTGCTATGCCTTTCCATATCTAGCTCATTCCTGTGTTTTGTTTCTGTATGGGCTATTCTCTTATTTGTATGTAAGGCTTGTAGCTCCATTGTTTCCTGTTTTGTTTCCCACAGTTTTCATTCATTTCCTCCTCTTAGTTCCCCAGTCAGTACTCCCACTCAGCAGTTTAACATTCCCTTCCTCCATTCAGCTGCCTTGGTTCAAAGCCCTGCTCTTCTTGTGTCCTCCCTGTAAGTTTGTTCAACTTGTTTCATTGCATCATGTGGCTTTTGCATTTCTGTCTGAAATTGAGTCCTTCTTTAACCAAGCTTTCTTGCAGATGTTTTGAGATGTTGTTTTAATATTTCCACATAATGTTATTTTAGCATGGTGCCATTTATTTTGTGAAGTGCTCTAGTCCCTTCTGCAGGGACAACATACTTCACTGTTGGGAAGGTATTCTCGAGCTTGCAATGTTTCTGCCTTTTTCCTCCGTATGAAGCAGTGCTCATTATGGTCAAATGTTCAAATTTTTTGGCCCTGAGCACATTTGCAAGCTGGATATGCATTGTATTTTTGTTGCCTTAAAATACATCCAGGTGGGCCTTCATTTAACTTATGAATCGAAGTTTACAAACAATGACGTCATCATCTGAACTTTTCTAAATTGATTAGATTTATGGTTTTCTTAATAAGGGTGAATATCTGAATTTTAGAAGAAGTTTTCAGTTGTTCTCTAAGACAATATCACTTATTCTAACTGTTATTACTAGTATTAACTTTGGAGTTTTACTATTTCACCTGAGTGAGGGGGAAATAAAAGCTTGCGTGTCTTTTATTGCAGGTGTACCAGTGAAACAAACATCTTAAATATGATGGTTTTAGTATGAAAGAACACAGGAATGTCCCTTTGTAAAATGACAACCAGAAAAAAAATAGAACTCTCATTCAAACAGCAGATGAAACTGGTGACAACTTAACAAACAATACAATTGCACACAAATGTCTCATTTAGGAAAGTGGAGCAACCTCAGGAGAGCCTGTCTGCTGCCTTCGCATTAATCAAAGCCATCTGTTCACATTGCGAGCTTTACTGAAACTCAGCCATCACAGTCTGCTTTATCCTGGTCCAGATGAACAATTGCTTGCCTGCTTGGATGAGGAGGCTTTTAAGATGGAGATATGGCAAAAGGCTTGTTCATTTCAGATTTTTCCCATCAAAAACTTTTTCCCCCCTGAATTTTGGCCCTTTGTTGCCTATCTTTGCCACTGAGACTGCAAAGCTCACCAGTGAGTTTTGGGCTGCATCTTAAATTAAGATAACTCTCATGAGAATACACTTGAAAGGTACTAATGATCCTCTTCTCTGTAGGGTAGCAATGGCCAGGAAACTGTTCTGTGCATGACTGTCACATCTATTCATATTCATACATCCAGAGCAATGTGTCTTTTTTTCCCCTGCCACTGTCACCTAGTGCTGTCCAAATGTCGATGGATCCAAATAAGAAAATCTTCACCATTCAGTTTGAGGCTCTTTTTCAGAATACCATCCTACTCTGCAAAAATGCCAATCCAAGGTAATTCAATCCACTGCTGAGTCCTTAAAATCCGATTCCCCTCAAATTAATGTAAAAATACCCCAAAGGGAAAACTGGCTGGAACTGGTGTGCGCTCTGAAGGCTTAGGTTTAATTGCAGTGTACATTTAGGCGCCACCACCCTCGTGTCATCCCTCAACTCCGAGTCTGGGTTGTTGCGGGCAAATGAGCTGAACTGATTGGAACCTCAGTACACAGAAGCGTGTATGCCCATGTCACTCATTTTAACTCTGTGTCATAGCCTAAAGCTAAAAGTAATTATGCTCAGTCATGCAGTTATAGAAGAGAAGCAGAGTACATCCAGGAGGTTGGGAGTTATAAAAATTCAGCTGTTTTACCCAACAAGCTAGGACAGGTAGAGGATGGATTTTGGAGATGTAATCCTGAGCTGTGGCTTCATATGCTGAACTTTTATTAAATGGAAACTCTGTATATTAGATCTATTTTGGTTTAAAACTTTAATTTTTCCCTAATCAATAAAGTGAAGAACATTGTCTTGCAAAAAAAATAAAATAAAATAAGAGTCTTAGTTTGCCACAATCACAAACTATCAATGTATTTTGCGGGGGAATTTTATGTGGTACATACACCAAGACAAGGTAAAGCACAACAGAGAGTTGGAAGGGAAAGGAAACACACAGAAACAAGCATGCATTTGTACCCACCTGCCTCTAGTTAAATACGTCCATAAAGAATTCAGAACCAACTGTGACTAAAATTCAGTCTAAATATGTTTGTTCTGCAAAAGACTTAAGATTTGTTAAACAAGTTTCACACAGAGATACTTTATAATCTAACTGGCTCTGGAAGAGCAGCAGAGATCCTCTGCCCAGAGGAAGAGTCTGTTGAAAGGACAGTACTCCATAAATTTGGCCTTATGTAGTAGCAAGAAGAAAGAGCTCCTTAAAAAGTCCCAGTGCCTGTTTAGCTCAAGCCATTAAAGGGCCACTACCACATCTACAAGAAGACCTATATGCAACACATTGTATATTGCAGAAAACTAACACTGTACTACACCCTGAATAAACCATTCCTACAGGGAAACATGGTGTAGGCAACGTCATGCTATGGGGAAACAAGAAGCGGGATGTCTTAAAGATGGATGCAGCTAAATACAGGGCAATCCCAGAAGAACACCTGTGAAAGGGGCAAAAGACTGTGAACTGGGGTCAAAGTTCAGATTCCATTCAGACAAAGATCCTGAACATAGCCTGCCTGGATCAAAGCATTTTCATGTGGTAGCCTGGTCCTGTGGAAAGCCAGGTCCAAATCTAGTGGAGAATCTGTTGCATGACTTGAAAATAGATGTTCACAGATGCTTTTCATCCAACTTGACAACACTTTATCTATCTTGCATGACTTAAACTTCTACATGTGTAGCCCTAAAGGAAGCATATCCTAAAAGACCTGCCTCAATGGTGGCAAGAGCTGAGGTATTGACTGAGGGCCTAAATCATAACTCATATTGCACATTTTAGATTTTTAATTGTATAGCAGCATGAAAACAATGCATTATTTTTCTTTCACTTCAAAATTGTTGAATACTTTGGTTTAATTTACAAAATTGCATGGCTGCACATCAGATTTTGTCAATATAGTGTGACAAAATATTTGTGAGGCAAAGAAGTGCTGCAAAGTCCTTTTACAGTTTTACAGTACTTTACTCCAGTTTTATGTTCTTCTGCCTGTTAAATGCAACAATATAAAACATGTTATAAAAAAATCCCTCTTCACCACCATTACACTGCAAAACATCTGCTCTATGAACCCCTGAGCCTAAAGGCTTTTAGGCTCCTAAAAAAAAAAAGCCACATGGGAATAGAAATTCTGTGGGGTGTTCAGATATGTTTGGAGCTGCTCAGTGTCTTGTGAGGCTATTGTATTTTCAGATAATCTGACGCAACAGTTGGCTTTTACTGGCAAAGAGGTCACAACATGAGAGAAGAAAGCTGCTCATTCTTTAGTTGAATCTAGTGCCTGCAATGTATTCCAGAATTATTTTACAATGAACTGAAATGTTCATTGTAAACATTACTTACCAAGAACTGAACAAAGCTGAAATCTAACACTCTTAAATATTGAGGTTTTATTTATTTATTTGTTTTCATGTACTGTGCAATTTGGGTGATTCAAACATAAAAGGTAGTTTGGTCAAATTATGATCAGAAGTTTTCTCTCACTGTAGAAAAACAGTGGACAAGATCTTCTACAAACTCATTTGCCCTAATTTAGCCTTCACGCCTTGAAAATCTAGAGAAATGTGAGCTATTGCAGTAATGCTTCATATCCACATGAGGGCGATGTGTGTTCTGTTATCAAGACATTCCATCTCTCTCTAAATGAACCATTCTTTAGGTGGACGATTAGCATTAAGTGGTGCGATTTGCCAGATGGCCCCAAGCTTTAGACAAATAAATTTACACGTGCAGCAAAAGGGCTGTCTTAAGATCAGTCTGCGGTCTGTTCACGCAGCCCTGCCTGTTTACTTAATGACAAAGATGGGTAAACAACAGAATGACAGAAATGGGGACACAAACATCAGAGCAGCCTTTATGGTGTGATCCATTAAAACTTAAAATAAATTGGCATAATGTGAGCTGAATATGAGATTGAGTAAAAGGATGCAAAGGGGTGAAACAGTGATATTGTTTGTAAATTATCAGATGTGCATCAGTAATGTAGATATGTTCTATTTAGCAGAAGATCACAGACAGAAAGCACAGCTTCTGAGCATAAAACCACCTCCGCTTTATTAGAAGAAATTGCTAAATAAAAAAAAAAAGTCAGAAGGCCCTCTTCAGACAGAAGTGGACTCAGACAACAGACTGAGGCTTGTCCAGCCTCCTGTCCTCCTCTGAGTAACGCCTGTAGGACTCTGCCAGCAGTGGCTCCAGAACTTCGGCCGAGCTGTGGGAGCGAGCACGCACAGCACAGGCGACAACCCCGCCCACAGCAGCGACAACCACCACTGCCACAACAATGGCCACGGTGATGATCTCAGACAGGGTGAGGGGACGAGCTGTGCAGGAAAGGAACGCAGGTGAGGTGAAACTGAGTCACTGGGCACAATGAGTTAATGAATGAGTGTTTATGTGCTACTCACCTGGCCACTGGACCTCATATGAGTATCCCAGGTTTTCAGGGGCAGGGACAAACATCTCAGCATTGGTGACAGGAGGCCAAAAAGGAACCATGTTGAATCTGCGGTTGTGTCCAATTGGGGCGTTTTCCTCTGGATAAACTATGTCACCTACCGACAGATGGTCACTGACGTTACACATCTTTCTTTCGTCACAGCTGAATTTACTGTGCTTTGCAAATATACACACATAGTTTGAACTTCAGCACATTTGTCACAATACAGCAACAATGTATGTCCTGGACAACCAGTCCAACCAGCCAGTTCATCCCAGAACAACACTTTCAGCTGGAGATCACATGATTTTCTTCTTGCTACTCTTTCCAAAAAGGTCAGATCTGTGAAGTGAATTACTAAGAGTTTTTCTGTCACCAAATTTCAGTGCATGAGATGTGAATCTCTGCAGCTCATCCAAAGTTACCACTGTAATCAAATCTACTTCTATAATTATTTCTCTGCTTGACCAGCTTGTCAGATTAGGTGGACAGCCATGATTTGGTAGGTTTCCAGTTGCAAAAGACTCTTGATTTTCTGATGATGCTCTGTGAAATGTCCAAAGCTTTGAATATTTTCTGTAACAAACCTCTAACACATTCACAGAGCATCTGGATTTGTGCTGGGATTAAAATACAAAGGTGAACTCAGTTTATCAAGTAGGTGACCTCTGTAGGCACTAATATCAGAATAAAGTGATAAATATAAACATGCACCATTTTTCTAATCATTGTGAACAATTTTGAAACCCAGGCAGAATTTTTTTTCTTTCACTTGATAATTATTCTCTGCTTCATTTTAGAATACCACATAACAACCCAGGAATATAGATTGAACATCATATTTGTGAGAAGGGAAATGTATTTTAGAACTCTGAATACTTTTCCACGAACTTGCAAGCTTATGAGCCTGGACTCTGAGTCTACCTGGCTGGTGCCTGCGGAGCCACTCATCGAAAACTGCATCGGTGAAAGTGTGCAGCAAGACAAAGATGGGATCATTAGGAGATAGGTGAGTCTGTCCACCTGTCCCATTAAGAAAGAGGTGAGCCAGATTGTGGAGGCTGCGGATGACGGGGTCGTACATCCCCTGGGGGGCACTGTAGCCTAGTTAAAAACAGAACAACAAAAGAGTGAAAAGAAATGAAATCACTGATTTACCAAAATTAGGAACAGCAAATGCTGTCTTGGAGCTAACCATATGTGCATGTGGGCGGAGGATTGAAGGAGAGAGAGTTTCTGGCTTGAGTTTTCATCTCAATATTTTCACACGCAAACTTCAGCTTTATTTTCTGTACAATTGAACTGCAGTTTTCTCTTTCTATTGATGAGGTAATGTCAATGTTGCTTTAGTTGTGAAAAATAGCTGATGGCTGGATACCTTCAATGCTGTTCCTGAAGCTCTCTGAAGAGGTGGAGTAGTAAGGTGGAGTGTCGAAAGTATTAAGCTCCAGACAGTCCAGCACATCCTGGGGCTCCGGCAACCTCTGCACCATGGGTCGTGCCACGTTGCCTGCCGGGTTCCTCCTGATTGGACTGGTCTCAGTACCTTTGGGATAAGAATAACGCACAAGGACAGAGACAAGGTTGCCTGAATCAAGCAAAAATAAGTTGGACCTTTAAATTTTTATACTCCCGACAGAATTTCTCCTTTTGAGGATATTTTTGGGCTAGTTCACACATTATCATACAAGAAGATTTCTTTCAATGAAGGTTAATGGCTGGGGGAAGCTATCGTCAAGCTATTGTGTTTGCTGTTTTTAATTCATAAGAACAGAAATTACCAAAGTCACCTTCATCTAAGGGACGTAGATGGACATACTTTCTCAATGTTCTTGGCAAAAGCCCAAAGTTCTTACGAATTCTTTGGCTCTGTCTTTTGAAATCTCACAGTAGCTCAGTGATTGCAATGTCAGCAGATTGAGATGGCTGTTCCTTCAATTTTTTTGATCAGACATTGTGCTTTTGCATTATTGCCATGTTGAAAAGTTCCAGATTTGATAAAGTTCTCTTTGTTTCACAATACTGAAACATTAGAGATCCACCTCTGTTTCACTGTAGGTGTGGTGATCAGCGAATGCTTCATCTTTATGGCCATAAAGATTTTTGTTTTCATAACCCAAAATTATTTTACACCACAGGCTGTGAAGCTCACTGGTCTTTTTGGTTTCCTTAATAGCCACTTTCCTTTTCTTATTACTTGAAATCAACAATACCAATACATCACCAGGTGATCTCTAGAGAACCCAAAAACTCACTGACATATTTTTTTTTTACCTGCACCAATCTAATCAAACAAAACAGGTGAGGGGTGTGTTTAAATGTGTGTGTGTTAACTTGTGAGTTTACAACTGAAAAAATGGAACAAATTCAAGGTTATGATCTAGAACACTTGGGCAGTTGTAGTCGAGTCTTTAGAAAGACCAAACACAACTGTTTAACATTGAATAGTTTCACCTGAATGCTCAATGTGCGTTCTCAAAAAGTTTTTGTATGAACTCTGAAAAATGGCAAAACAAATCTAATATTCTACCAGGGTGTGTAAACTTAAGAGCACAGCTGGATATCATTTACCGTCTACTTCTATGTGGTACGTTGGAGCAGTAAGATCAGTCTTAGACATGACAGGATGGCAGATAAATTTATATCAGTTGGACTCAACAGTAGTGTGTGGGGGCTTTAGAACTGAAGTTTTCTTCTTTCTTCTCTCTCCTGCACTCGTGATCTGCGTCTTTCTTTTCTCTCCTACATGCGAGCAGGGGGGCTACATAAATGGGTTATGTGTGTTTGAAGATTATTCCCTGAGATCAAAGGAACTGTAGACTTGCTAGATTCCTGTCTTCAACAAGCAGATGCACAAATGAGGCAACCCCATTGCCAACCTCCTCCCCCAACCCATTTAAGAAGCAGTTGCTTGTTAGTGCGGGAATTACCCAACCTGTCAAAACTCTCCGTGGAAAAGAATGAACACTCATACGTCGATCACTTGTATTTTTAACTACTTCAGTCACCCGCACCCCCTTATGTGTTTAGACAAAATGAGATGTGACTCAATTCCATACAAAAAGAAAACTTTTAAAAAAAGCAAAGAAAGTGACTAATCTCCTGGAATAAGAGCTGATCCCAAAACATTCAATCACGGTTAGCAGCTCATGCAGCTCTAACATATTAAGTCACAAAAGTCTTTTATTATATCCTAAGTCGTGTGACCTATTGTGAAGACAAGAACATTACAGGAAGCGCCATTGTCCTCTAGTGGGGAAATTTTTCAAACTCGGTGTGCTCTGGTGCAGCCCAGAAGGCAAACTCTGACAACCAGAGTAGTTTCAAACAAACTGTTAATAGCCAGCAGTATTGAATTTAGCACAACAGCTGTGAGGCATTATTTATAGCAGCTTAAGTTCTACATGCTCTCTTTACAAGCTTTTTGCCCTCTTTTTTTGGATGCAGCTGAGACGATGTTGTACATCAGCAGCACTGCTCGCCTGAAGGCGAGTGTTTGTGCGGTGTAACTGGCTTTTTACTGTTGCAGAAGGTGCCCAGCGCGTCGTAGTCCTCCACGCTTTCGCAGATGACTCTCCACTGAGAGAACACAGAGTTGGGGCTGATGGAGTTCACGTCGAAGGCACTCCTCGCTCCCAGCAGGTCGTCAGTACAGATGTCACATTCGTTGCCGCCGATGGCAAAGTTCCAGTATGGCAGAGCAAAGGTGGGATCACCCAGCATATCCTGCTCAGTTGACATGAGGGCAAAATTAATTAAATGATTAATACCAATGTGTATAATAAATTTTTTGTTGAACGTATTTTAGTGCATTATTTTTAAGGATAGTCATGAGAAGTTGTCTGATGTTTATGGTCTTCACTAACCAACCAGTCAGAAAAAAAAAAATCCAAACTGGTTAGTGCACCATTACATAGCACTGCTTATGACGAGAACACCACTCTTTACTAACTTGTTTATTGGAAAACGAGATGTTTAAAAATGATTTTAAGAAATAGAGATGTTGAAACTATTCAATAGGAAACAATTTTTTACAACAAACCAAGAACTCTCAAGTTTTGTAATAATAAGGTGGGAAAATTTAATCTGATATTAGAAGCAGTTTTGCTTTGTCTTGTCTTTTTGGCCTTTCAGCCTTTGTCACCGAATGTATTGGATTAAAAAATGTTGGCTTTTTTTTTTTCTTTTTAAATAAAACTCCTTGTCAAGTTAAAGGTCTGTCTTCGAAGGATGTGCCGATCAAGTCTTTTGCTGCCGATTCCGATACCGATTATCCATGAGGCCAATCTCTGCTGATCACTGATCTTTGCCAATCGCCTTTCGGTTTAGATATCAATGATACTATGTTATCGATTATCTGGGAAAACGGAAAATGATATGTCAATAAATTCACCTTATTATTTATTTATTTATTATCTTTTTTTTTTTTTTTGACATAACAGACATATTTTAATACATATCTTTTTTTTAAAGTTACATGCTGCAATCCTTAAGCAGAGATTCGGTGTGAGAGTTCACCGTCTGGTGGAGGTTGAGTGACGCTAAGTCTGTGAAACATTACTACCGGTACCAGTAGCGCACAGCGGCGGTCCAAAGAGCGGGAGCAGAACCACCGTCTTGCACCGCCAGCCCTCGGGTTATATGTTTAGCTTTCTGACAGTCATGCTAATCTCGGTGAGTGTTGGTAGTTGTGCGCTGCTTTAACTGTTATCTGCCCGTGAAATAAATGTGATCGGCATCAAGAGACAGTGATCGGCGATCACCTGTCATACATGTTTTCAAGGAAATCAGCCGATCATGATCAGTGGCCAATCGATCGGCACACCTCTAAGCTTATAGCTAGCATTATAACAGCTAGCATAGTAGAACACGCTATCTGGTATTCAAGCTACACCAGTTAGCATATTAAATATAGCATGCTAGCTGGGATACAAGCTACACCAGCTAGCATATTAAATATAGCATGCTAGCTGGTATACCACTTATATCGTAATCGAATCATTAGAATGAATCTGCTGGTGGTGGGAAGCCTAAAAAGACTTCTTCTGAATAATGTTCTGATTTCTTATCATTTACGAATCGCTAAAATTAGCCATTTGTAAAATCAGTTTGTCTATTCACACTGCAGTATCAACCCCAACATCCACACCTGCTCCGTCTTACCTGCATGTCTCTCTCCAGTTGCAGCAGATGAAATCGATGCCAGGTGACAAAACCTGGACCTTCATGTGAGAAGTCCACACCTCCAAAACTGGCCTGGCCCGGTCCAAGGTATGTCTTACTGACAGAGTAGTAGTGGCTCCAAACAAAATAGTTGTAAATGGTGATGTTCTCAAACTGCAAGCTGTTGCCATCCGGTCCAAACACTTCCTGGTACCTGGTGAAGAACACAGTTCATCAGAGTTCATGAAGCATCAGGTAATTATTTCTACCTTATAGCCTTGTCTGAACTTTTTCGCAGTTCAGACATGGCTGAAGGGAGACAAGGACACTTTGGTACCCACAAGAAACTTTAAAAGCTATTTGCTTTCATTTTTACTTTCATTGCCGTTTTCTCAGCCAAACGATATCTTAATTTACACCGGCTAAAGCTGCCAACTGTATCACCTTTAACTCATCAGGTAATAGTAGTTGTTCCTCACATTCCCCCTCACTAGAGTCGGTGTGCTCCAAATGTGCCAGGACTTGAACAAACTTTTCGATTTAGTGACAAACAGTCCTTTTACAAAATGAAACATAATATGTTCCTGAGATTTTAAAGGTTATGTGTGGATGCCAACTTCTGGCTTTATAATTCAGCCTGAAGTTGGTTAAGAATACAGTCACATTTATACAACAGCCTCTTGTAAAAGTGCATACATTTAATATCTGCTAATGTATAATTGTAGAGCTAATCGGGGAGTGCAGCTAAGTAGTTGTTTGCCTTCCAGCAACAAGAGAATTTATTTTCTGTTCTTTCATGCTAATCCAAAATCAATTTTTTTCTCCTGTGAAATCTTGTACATGCGACTAAACTCATAATGTCATAAAACTATGACATACCTTCTTGTGCAGATGACCAGGTCAGGATGAACTGTCTTTTTAGCTTGGTCTAAGGCATTTATAAAAGCCTGCTTCTCAGCTGTGCTCATCTGCATGACATTCCTCCTCACTGGAGTTAGGTTGGCAGAACAGAGAGAGAGAGAGAGAGAGAGAGAGAAATGTAAATGTTAGTAACATTTACAATTTGTATTCTTTATTTCCAGATGATAAAATGCTCTCTTAATCCCAGAAGCAGATGTGATTGACTTACGAAGTTCTAAAGGGCGTACCAGGACACACTAGATTGTCGTGAATTGTAAAGACTAAACAGAATTTTCTTACCTACAGAAATCCTCTGATCACAGTTTGGCCCAGTCAAACCATGCTTGCAGCGTCCACAGTTGTAGCCGCTGAAGTTGCCATTACACTGGCAGGTGCGGTTGAAGAATCTCAGAGGCCACCTCTCCCTGTCATCACGGCCTGCGTATGGGTACTGTGGCCCGTGGCGACGACTATCGGCAGCAATTGTCACACATTGCCCTCTTCCTGTGCTGGAGCCACACTCATCCCCAGCTACGCCTGTAGGGGATGGGCAACACTGGCCGCTCCGCAGCCCCTCGGGAGTGATGCACTCTCGAGGGAACTGGGCCCAAGCGAGGCTGGCACACAAGGTCACCACCAGTGGACCCACAATCCACATGCTAACACATTCCAGTTCAATTTGCAACAGATTAGAAAGAAAAGACAAAGTTAGTTCAGACATTTTAAATACTAAGTTTATGATGCTTTATAACTTTCAAAAACCTTCCTCACAGATGATATCTGAAGTAAAAGCTATTCAACACTAAATTGACACGCACTCCATATAAGCTCCACAACACCACAGTGGGTATGCATTCTTTTGTTGAAGCCAGTTGACTCAACGTAATCATCAAACCTTAACTTCATAGACGCCCCAGCAGACAGTGAAAGTCATTATTCATAATTCACAATCCCATTAGCCTTCCAACGTAACAAGCTCAAACGCTTTCAACAGTAGCTCGTGAGAGATGATTTCCTCCCTCTTTCTTTTTGTAGTTGGATTTGCTTGTCTTTTGAAGCTTGTAGATTAGGAATGAATGGAGTGACTAATGACTTTGGAGCAGCAAATGGAGATAATAAGATCTCAAGGAAATTACCAATGAAAACAAAATGGTGATGGTTTGCATCTTTATATCTTGATAGTCTCTAATCTGCATACAGCATAGTCTCATAATGATTGCCAAGGTGTTGAAGCGGTCATTCTTTTATTAAAAGCTAAGATCTTTAGCTGATTATAGTACCTTAGAAAAAAGCAGATAACATAACATGGACCCCTACCTCTGATGATGCATGCTGCTCCTCTGTTTGCAAAATTGTGACCCTTCCTCCAAAGAATCAGCCCATTTCTCTGATTCATCTTAAATAGCTTTGGACACATGACTGGACTTTTGTAGAGCTGGAGTCAGCCTGCTCACACACATCCACGAGTGTAGCGCTCCACAAAGCATGCCACACACAACACTTTAGGACATCTAAACAGTAGATACTTTTTTTTTTTTTTCACTCGCAGAAAAATGCAGTGAGACAGATTTCCTAGTGAAGCTGTGCACACAAAAATCCTTTGTTTTCTTTTTCTATCAGAACAGCAAAAACAATGACTTATCTTATGAGTTGAGTTAGACAGATGATTGGGAGTAAATTCTTGGTAGTGCATGTGTACAAAATCCCTCTCAGGGAAAGCCTGAAGGTCTGGACTCAATAAAAACTATCATCTCAATAATTCTGTGTAGAATATGAATTCAACAAAGTATCAAAATATGTGAAGATGTTTCTTTTTAATCTTGGTGAGTTACCATTTATGTTTTGGTAGCATTGTTTAGCATTACAGTACTAAAAACATTTATATGTAATTCAAAGCAAAATATAATAGATCTCAACCTACTTTCTGGATATTTTGTCAGTCACCGTTTCTTTGCATGTACAAACTTCCATGTATATAGCTTGTGGCACATAAAAGCATCGTTTCTTTTCTGTTCACCTAGATTTGTTACAATGTCTTTAGTTTCCATGCACACACAGATATATTACAGTTATAAACATCAGGAATCAATATTATGATGGATCATTTGTTGAACCCAAATGATGGGTTTATGCTGTCTGGAAAGCTGTTGGATAGAAAATGGGTCTTTAGTTTTTATTCAGTTAAAACCAAAGACCCATAAATAAAAGAGGTGGGTGTCTTATATGGAAGTTCTGATGTCTTGTAAAGAGTCTGATCCTGGCCCTGGACCGGGCAGCATCTCTGTGGCGTTTGGTGAGCAGTTTGACATGGCTACTACATCTTCATCTTTTTGCTTTTCCCTTCCTATGGCCAAGGCTGAAGCCGCATCTGATGGATCAAGTCTGGTTATCCTGGCAAAAAGGAGAGTTGGGAGAGATTGAACAATGGAAATACTTTTCCTTAAAAAGTAAAAAGGTAAGGAAAGTTGCAAGTAAAAGTAGCTGAATGTGAGTGCATTATGTGTCTTTTAGAAGACAAAAAATTTAAAAGATACAGATCAGAATTTTTTTTTTTAGATAAAAACAAAGGCTTTTTTTGTACAAATGTTGGGGTGACAGAAACAACTAATAGAGACAAATTAGTATTTTATCCCCTTTTTTATGAAGGCTGTTGGACTCCTGTTTAATATCCTGCTGAGAGGAAATGCTAATATTGGCAAAAGAAGGGCTGTTGATTTAATGGCTTGCACAGCAGATGGAGGCACACAGCTCAAATGAGACACACTGGGAGATAATGACATCCAGATATAAATAAATAACTTGACATTATGGACTAATTGCAGGTGAGGCTGTCCTAGGCAAAATAGTTTCAGAATTGGATGAATGTACTTTGAACACACACCTCTTAACTACTTAACATCATCACGTCTAGTGCAATGTGAGGAAGGTTCAGCATGTTTGCAGAAATTCTGCACAAGTCGTATGTAAAAAAAAAAAAAAAGTAATCAAATTAAGACAGAAATTGACTGAATGTTGCCAGTTTAACCACTTCAACCAGTTTAACAGTAATTACAAAAATTACTGTCTTCTATAATAATTATTCAGTAATAAGCCTGATCTTATGCTTCATTTGTATTAGATGAAGCAATGTTTTGAGGTTTAGATACAATATGTTGATATGTTCATACAACTTGGACAGCTACTTTGCATGTATTTACATGTGCCACGTTCACTGCCACAGCCTGCCTATTCTGGAGCAATGAGATTGTAAATTCAGCTGTGCTGCCTGAGGGTTATGCATCAGTCAATGTCGGAGAAGGTTGTTCCAGGTAAACCCACCTCTGACTGCCAAGTCTATGCTAAATACAAAATGCAGAGTAATAGCGAATACAGGAAGAAGCGACTGTGGAAATATTGATACTTTTTGGATTCTTTCATCAATAATATTTTACTGGACGGATTGTAATTTATGATGTCTCATAAATAGTTGTCAAAAAGTATAATACCGAGATTTTCTGTTGCCTTATAATTTGATCCCTACCGACACCTTAAAAGCCATTATTTTCTACCACAGTACAGATTTAATCGGTTTTTAAAATAATAAAACCACATTAAATATTCCAATAGATCAGCAGCAATGTCAATAGTTATCTTAAATTATTTTGATTTTTTAACATCAACTGAAGACCCGTATAACTTTTAATTGCAATCTCTTTGTTTAAGTGGCACTGCAGCCTCTAACATTTAGGTTAAGATGTAAATGTTTACATTATGCAGTGCCTATTATATTAAATATTAAATTGTGCACAGTGTGAACATTAATAGACATTCATAAAGACTCCTTCATGTTCATGACAGATGTTATGTCATTTTTATGACAGTGTCATGTCAGTCTTATGCACACCCCATCAAATAAAGTGTTACCCTTTTGCAGTTTGTTGACACCAATTATAGTAAAGTAATTTTATAATGACAACTTTACTGTAAATGTTCAGATTATGTCACTTCACAAGAACCTGTTTTGTGATAGCTGCTGGTCAGTATTCATTTAAATTCAAGATTGCCATTTTATTTTACATGTTGCTAACCAAACATTTCACCTTTTCAACTTGCTTTCTTTCAACATCTTTAGTCTGTTACTGATCCAAAACTGTGACCTCCATTATTCAGCAAAGCTCTTGTTTCACACTTTCAGTCTTTTATGTGATGCTAAGAGCAGAATCCTGAGCATGCCAGCCACAAAATTCCCTAGAGGTAATCAGCTGAGAAGCACACAGCTGGTTGTGTCTTGGAGCCACAGGTTCATAGGCCAAAGCATGATATTTGGTCAGCTGACGGTTTGAAAAGCTGACTTTTGGCTGGTCTAGTTGATAATGATTTTTTTTTTATGATGCAATGAATCTTAAAAGAATACAAAGCTTGTGAAAAATCCTTCCAAAATCATATTTTAAACTTCTAAAAGACATCCTATACCAATTTGTTTGAGGGAGATTTGAAAACAAAGAAAAAACACAATAACCTGATCTCACAAAGTTGTTCACATTAGTTTCACATATGTGCACAATATTAAAGTAGCACTTGTTTTTACGCACGTTTGGATCCATTTTCCGGGGTATATCACTAACAGTGTTAGAGTAAATCTAAATAATCTCTATGTAAACTTGTGCCTATAACATAAAAATACAGTAGCACGTCTCCTGAAAATCTAATAAATTGAATCTATTTTTCATTCATAGCATTCATCTTGATAAGTTTAATAGCAATCCAAGGACCGACTGAGAAAAATAATTGTTTACATTAAAGGATTCAAGACACTCCCAACTCCCTTTTCCAAACATATTCTGACATAAAAAAGAAAATATAAACTGTTCTTTCAATGTAAGTATATGCACTTTACGTATCTTTTCCACCAGTCCAAACATCTTCATGAGGAAACGTACTCTTGAGAGTTTTCGTTGTCTTCTGTCAGGGTGTCGTCACTGCAGTCGCCTCCCATCTCTGCCTGTGAGGAAGCGTTCAACACACGCTTCCTCACAAGCCCGCTGCCCGGCTGGTGTGCTGCTCACACAGAACAATGTCTCGTTATCACTGTCATATTCTCTTTCTGTTGCCCTTTTGCAAATGAACAAGGCATTGCTCTGAAGCATTTGGACAGGTGCTGGAGACCTATAAAACATCTTAATAAAGATAAAAAAAGAAATCATTTTGTGAACGTAAGAGGAGATACAGAGCCAATACAAAGCACATTCTCCTCATTTCGTCATCCGTCAGTGTTGAAATGTTAACTGCGGCTTGGGCAACATCAGAAGCAATCCTGCACCAGCACTGCTGTGAGTCCCATCTGTGATTGTGGGCCTGTTGGTTCCACAGCTAACTATCAGACTGTTGGTTTGACAGTCTCTAAGCACTCATTTTTTAAGAAAATGAGTGCTTAAAAAAGCACTCATTTTTTAAGAAAATGAGTGCTTAGATGTATTTAGTAGTAGTGTTAATGTAGAATTTTTATTTAATCTTATTTATGTAAAAAAATAAACAAAAATTGCAAAAATTAATGTAAAGTTATCACATGTGTATCCTTAAAGTAATCACAATCATTGGGGGATTTACGCTTTTGTTGTTGTTGTTGTTGTTGGATGTACTATCTGGCTGTTCCAAATTATTATACTAGATGACAAGCTTCAAGAAATATTTTGGCTAGAGATTGGGATTATCTGTTGTCGTGTCAAAAGTTGTCTTTGTTTCCAGAAACGTCGCTGATTTCACTTTACCCTGTTCAGACTTCCATGAGAACTTGAGTAGATCTCAAAAGCAATCACGCGAGACCAGCCTTGCATCCTTAATCTCCCTGTAAAGCTTAAGAAAGAATGCACCTTGCATCTAATTGTAAACGTTAAATCATGAAGTGCTTATTAAGGAATTTAGTGTAGAATGCCACCTTGACCAAGCATGAAAACCTTGAGACAAAATCAGACCATCTACCACATCATGCTACAAATTACTTTAATGAAATCTTTTATTTCCACATTTAAGTTATTTTGTCAAGTGCAGCTCTAGTAATCAAGCCACAGAGGATTAAATGAAATTGATTTTGAATAGGAATCATATTGGATGGGATCACATTAATTCACTGAAAATTAACTGATTTTTAAACACTTACATATTAAGGCCCTTCAGATTAATAGTGACCTTTTGGTTCTAAGACACAGTCCAGCTAATTGTTTTGTTTTGTTTTTGTAAATCATATTATTTAGTAAATTACTTAGATTTTCTTTTGTTTTCAGGTATGGCACTGTTGTGTCAAAATGAGAGTTGTGTTTTTTACTGTATTTTC
Source organism: Poeciliopsis gracilis (assembly GCA_911649635.1). Lineage (NCBI taxonomy): Eukaryota > Metazoa > Chordata > Actinopteri > Cyprinodontiformes > Poeciliidae > Poeciliopsis > Poeciliopsis gracilis. The sequence goes on from CAJVRI010000128.1 coordinate 1,819,798, forward strand.
ATTTGTATTTCAAAGTTTATGTAACGTTTTATGTAACCAAAAACCCAATTAGGGAAAATCACAGCACATTAGTTTGGACTGTAAATTCAGATTGTTTTTTAATATGTTTAAAGGGACTGAGGACTCAGCAGACACTGAATATTGGTTCTAACATTATTAACTAATAAAATAAAATGAAAGAAATTTGGCACACGCAACCCTGCTTTCTATTCTTAGTTCAGTCTATTTGTTCCATTAGAAGGCACATTTCACATGCATTTTTACATGATACCTTTACATCACAAAGGATTAGAAGAAGTTATTTTAAAATTTCACATAAGTGTTTCATGAGAAGGGTTAAGACTTAAGTGCATTGAATCCAGAGGTCTTTTGGAGCTGTTATCTGAAGTGACAGTCAGAGGTCACTCACTCTGAGGCAATTTCTGTTTCACTATATTTAGTTTTTTGGAGTTTTTTTTTCTGGCTTTTATTAAGCTTTTTTTGCAATGCTTAATGCACAGAAACATCATCACTTACCTTTTTTTATTCCGACATTTGAGGACGTAGATAATGATGACGACAGTCTTTAAAACCAAGAAGACTGCAGTAAAAATAGCCCCAGTCTTCCATGCCTCAAGGCCTTGCTCATTCTTATCTAAACAAGTATATTACCAACAAAAGACAAGGAGAGAGAAACGGAAGGAGGAACCAAATGAAATAAATCAATAAATATACTGTATTAAACAAAAAGATAAACTGGAATGTTTTTTAAAATATTAATATTTTTTCAAAAAATGACCTTGGTTTATGAAAAAGGTCATTTTTTTCAGTATTAGCTTATGTGAAGCTAATCTATGTGGAGGTGGTGAAAAAGTATATGTATTAAATATTGATGTTTTTTTTCTTTTTATGATGTGAGCCATATTGTGAATGGGCCTCAAATTTCTTCTTGGTAAGTGTAGTATGCTTGCACTTTTTTGCCATATTACCTGTTTTTCCAGGTGTAACTTCCACTGCGTCCCTGATTCCATTTCGTTTCTCTCCTTTTTCCTGATGATATTCAGCTAAAACATTATTCCCAAACTTATCTTGTGTGGGTTGGATCCTGCCATGGTTGTGTGGCAAAAATCCAGGATTTGAGGTGATTGTCCTGCTCTGATGGTTAGATTTCACCTCAATGAGAGTATTATCTTCAGTTGTACCAGCACCAAATGATGGGTTTGGGGTAGAGGGCTGGTTTTCAGGTCTCTTTTCTGTGAAGTCTTTCTTACCCTCTTCAGCTTGTGGACCAGGGAGCAGTGCTGCTAAACAAGAGATGTGTAATATGACACACAAAACATTACGCCAAAAGGCAAACATTGTGCTAATAGGATGGAACTAAAGAGTCTTGTAAAAGTGGTCGTACCCAAGCTTTTATGGGATGGTATAAAACAAAGTAGCTCATAATTACAAAGTGGAAGGGAAAATGAAAAATGGCTTTCTTGTTTACATTCTGACTATTCTACATATCAATGCAAAAATGCAATACAAATTAAAGTAAACACATTTGGTTAATTTAAAAAATGTCTAAAGATTTTAGATTTCTTGTTGGGCTTTTATTTCACTTTTACAAATTTCTTCATGGCACATATCTGGCACATTTATCACATATCTCACCGTGATCCTCTTTATTGTCCTCTGAATCCTCCAAAGCAATTTGTTCCTCCTCTCTAGCATTGTCACCTCCATCAACTACCAGTGCCACCGATCCTTCCTTGATTACAACCTCACCATATTTTGCCTCTACTATTACTGTCCTTAAATCGGTACTTTCTTCTTCTGCCTTTTCTGTCTTCTCTATCTCCACTAAGCCATTGTCATTAGATTTTTCTAGTCCATCTATGTTCTCCTCTGTCCTGACTGCTCTCTCCTCTTTTATCAGTTCTCCAAAGATGGGCTTTGTTTGTATTACATGATCATTAGGATGAGGTAATGCTTTCTCTCCATCTGTGTGGTCTGTCTGACTTATCTCAAGCAGAGCAGCTTCCTTTCTCCTGATATTCTCTATCTGTTCTTCATCAGCCACTCCAAGGCCAGCTTTAGATTCTTCCTCTTTTTCCTGTTCTGGCTGTACGCCTACTGCCACCTCCACAGTAGCTGGTGTTTCCTCTCCATCCTGTGTTTCTCTTTCAGTGGCATTCTTTAGAACTATCAACACAACCTGCTCCTCGCTGTCCTTCTTCCCTGCCTCTAAATCCCCTTCTGTCTCCTCTAAGGCTCTATCCACATCCTCTTGAGTTAATATAGTTTCCAATAATGACTCACCAGTAACCTCCAAACTCACTGCTGCTCTGTCTGTCAACTCTTCAACAGATCCAGCTACTTTTTCCCCTTCTTTCTTGACAACTTTTTTACCCCCTCTAGCTACATTTATAAATGTATCCACCCTTGCTTCTACCTCACTCTTCTCAAAACCATTATCTCCTATCTCAAGAGTCATATTCGTCCCTTCTTGGAGTGGTTTCAATGTTTCAGATTCTTCTTCAGCTTCACTCTCTCCCTGAGTGTCTTCTTCTATCCTTTCCTTCTCCACAGCTATGTCTTTTGCTTGAATAGCTGCTTCCACCTGACCCAGAGCTGCCTCTACCACCCTCTCAAGCAGTTCTTTTAACACTTCTTCTGCTCCACGGCCCTTCACTTGCTGTGAGGTTTCTTGCATTGTCTGCTGAACGTCCTTCAAGCTGGGAGTGGACAATAAAGGCACAATTTCTGGTTCCTGGGGAAAGGTCTGACCGTCTTGGTAGGCAGCCTCAGTTGGGAACTGAATGGGAGCAGACATGCCTGAAAATATATAGCCAAGCATTTTATGTATTTTGGAAAAATAAAATCTTTAGTTTGTGATGCTCTGTATTTATGAAGTATTTGATGAAGCAATGATAAACAAATTTATGGATTGGTGGAACTGCAGTTCTTCTGAGAGATTGCTGCAGATCAAACAATTTTTTTATCTTAGACAAATGTGACTTGAGACAATATAAAATGCGCTTTTAAAATTATTTCAGAACGCACTCATTGTTCTGATGCAGCAATGCTGCCTCAGAAAATCACACTACTATCACCATGTGTCTCACGGTATGAAGTTCCTTGCACAGCAGTGGTTTTGGCTTTAAGATTTTTCATATTAACTCAGTCTCTTTCTTATTGTTGAACCTTAAATCATATCCCAATCTGAGGGAAGGGAGGTCTGCAGTTTTTTGTGTTCTCTTTAGTTGAGAATAATTAGTATTTCCTCCTTTCAAAAGACATAATCTCACTTACCGTTTCCCTCATTTAGACTACAAATCCCTGTACATTCACCACAGATTACAATTACATGGTCATTGTATCAGAGCATGTTTTATATCAGCCTACCTTCAGATGTGCTGTGTTGTGTTAGCAAAACCACCAGGAATCCCTTCAGTATGGAGTACCTCATTTTGTCCAAAAACATACCCCACTAAACATCCAAGTCTTTCCAACGAAAAGTTAACCTCCTCCTGTTGTTGAAAGGAATACCCAAATGTTAGGTGTTAGCCTGTTCACCAGTAGAAACCACACAAAGTATGGGTGGACTACAACATTCACAGGTGACAAAGATATGAGGGAGGGTGAAAAACTAAACGTTTCGATGTTAAATATTGCCACGGTGAGTTCTGTCGTGACACCAAGTGTCTCTACATGAAGTAGCACTGAACTGTCAAATGCCTTTGGGACTCCTACAAGGGCCGCAGCAAAGTATCGCCAACTTGTCACACATGCAGCACACTTATGAGGAGCAATTATAGTAGAGCTGTGAAATGAAGGGTTAAGCAGCTACTGGGGCCTGAGATAGAAGTAGACAGTGCAAAAGACAAAAAACTGCTATACATCTGGAAACTCAGAAGAAAGGAGGTGACCTACATTTATGGATATGAGTCACATCTGTTTTTAGGCTAATTCCTTACACTAAACTAACATGTGTGTCCAAAGTATTGTGTCTGAAACAGCAATTAGAACTCCTTACTGAGACTGTATAGACTTCCAGATGTATTGTATTATCTCTACTAAAAAGAAAACAAACATTATCCTGTGCGAGCTCCTGTTGCTTATGATAGACTGTATCATAATGTGAAGCTTGTACTGAATAAATTGGGGTCTCTGTGCGAAAAGTAAGCGCTGTCAGAAATGTTGTATAGTTGGGGGCAATGGAAAATCACTTGGTAACATTTTGTACAGCAGTTAATTTATATTATTTATGATGAGACCAATCCAAATGCAAGGGCTATGTGTAGATATGGCCTTATTTCTAACAATATTAACGTTTCCCAACGAAGCTGAAGGATTTTTTTTTTTTTCAATTATTTTAAATTATTCGAAATAAAATATTACATGCTCTTTGAAACAAATCAAGAGATTTAAACCTGTTCGCTGTTTTGAAATCTTGGGCAAAACCACCATCATATTCTATCTTTGAATGTCTGACTCACTGGATTCTGTTAAAACAGTTATTGTTGCAATAAATCCGAAAAGTCATCAGCAGCGATAAAGTGAATAGAGCGTGTTGTACTGAACAAAATTAGATCTGTTCATTGGGAAAATCAGACTTAATAGCCTTAGACGGTAGGCTTCTATGAATTGTGTTGTCACAATGGATTAAATGTTTCAGATATGACAGTTTAATGAAATTTTTTACGTTTGTACTCCAGGTGCAGACATGAGGTGAAATTAAGATTTTTTTTTTTCTGTTCGCTTCATCAACTCAGTCTACCCTTCGAGTCAACATGTTGCTTTGTAATCTGTTTAATAATTCCACCCTTTGTGAGGGTTATTTATTCTATTGTGTTTTCCCTGAAATCAGCTGATCCTGACCAGAGGCACCATTTATTCTCCTGCCAAAAATGTGCCTTACACAACTATAAACCCAGATCATATTTATCAACCCACCACTTTATTATTTTCTTTTTCTTCCAGGCATCTCTGCACGCACACTCAATGTTTTGAATTTAGAAAAATAATAAAGACCCATCCTCTGTGTTTGTAGAGGAATTTGTCAGTATGAATCTCTCTGGTCTTTGTGTAGGTTTTTAAGTCACATGGGGTGCCGTTCTGTGATCTCTGCTTCAGCGTGAATCACTTGACAGTTCACTGCCAAATCTGTACTCTTGCTCATGAAAAGTCTCTGTTCTCTGTGACAAAACAAAATCATACAAGAACTGAAACTTTGTAGTTTCAGAGGGGCAGCAAATTATATGAGAAATGGAGAAATTTATTTCCCAAGTTTTTATTTTGTCAAAAAGCTTTTGGAAGCTGTCTCTAACTTTCGATCTCTAATCTCTTCCTCTTTTTCTCCTCAGTGACTGCCGCAGAGTAGCTCAGAAAGGTTAATACAGTCACATGTGCTTCACATTGGGCTTTGTACTACAAGACTTGAACTTGAGACTCCGCATGTGACTGGGCTGGAGAAAGAGATTAACACAGTTGCAAACCTTTTATTGACTAATTGCAGATGTATGGGTTCTATAATTAGTAGTAATCATAAAAATGATTACTGAAAAAAGTAAATTAAAACATAATTGAATAATTATCTTAAGAAAATTACATCTTTTCTGAAGAACTGCTGAGAGTTCGTTGTGCGAAAGGAGAGAGCAGAGCAGGACCTTGTGTTCAACTGTGAAGCCGTAGGAGTTGCCCTCTGTATTTCACACGTACATGCTGGAATTTCCGATGCCTCTTTCTATGTGACAAATATTAACCTCCACCCTGACCCACTGAGTTTACCAACACCATTGCATACTCAGGCCACCATTTGTGGTGTAGCAGTTCTAGTTTGGGTTGTGCTACTTTTAGGAAGGAGGAACCAGGAGAAGCCTTGCAAAGAGGGGTGATTGCAGGGTTGTCTTGTTGATGTGCTCCACCTACAGGCAGGAAGAGTCAGTACTTGTTTTTCAATGTTTTAGATTTTTTTTTTTTTAAAGTAAAAGAATTTTTAAAACTTTTTTTTAGCTGGCATGTAAAATTTATGGAAAGACTCAGTGGTCATCAATTTTGTTTACTCTGACGGTCAGTATTTCAACTTTTGAGAGTTTAATGTTTGCTGTTCAAAAATCTAAATGCACTGATGGTTGTGTAATCTCCTCATCATTCATGCTGGATATACAATTATATAATAAAATATAATTGTATATATATAATATACTGTATATTATAACAATACACTGTATATATATATATATATATATATATATATATATATATATAATTGTTATTATGGCTGAATTGTTAGAAAACATTTCTTAGAGGACATTTGGATTCCAATCCTTATTCATGGGAGTGATTAAAGATTGGCTGAACTGGTATTAGGCCCAGAGCCTTTGATGAGAATAGACATGGAATATAACAAATTGTGTGATTGTTGGTACTACTTATTGCCATATTTTCAGACAAATTATCCTCTGGAGCTGTCCAATAATCAGAACAAGGATTCATCAGAGAAATATTACATAGCACCTGATGTTTTTCTTCATAAAAAGTGGTTTCTTTTTGTCATTACAAGTTACAAAATTTCACATACCTTCTATGCAGATGCACTCACACTGGTTGCGCTGGTTGTACTGAATACGTTCTGTGTTAGTGATCTCACAACTGCTTAGTATGGATGAGCAATATGGCGCCAAAATTATCACTTAAACATAACATAAAAATGTTAATAAAATACCAATAGTGAAGTAAGCATTTGCATTTGCTTTAAAATATATCTATTTAGTTTTAGTTAAAGGAAAGGGGAATAGATAAAAAACTGACTGGTCTGATTAAGACCACAGACTCAGTCTCACACTCTCTGCTTTGACAAATCATCAACACATTCTAATCCTTTATTATCCAATACTGTGAGATCACCCACCTCTATTCTGTAATTGGGAGGAGAGTGTCATGAGGGAGAGGTGGAAAGTTTTAGAAAGCCTGAAGCCTTTTCTAAGCAACCTTCGCAGGTTGGCAGCTTGTTCTTTCTTATGAAGTTGCTCTAGCAGCAATTTTCTGAGGTCAGTTTGATGTAAAGCAAAGCTAATTTTCTTTGGAGGTAGATGTTCCAGCTATTCTTTGTATAATGTTTTTCCTAATTCTTCCTGAAGGGCACAACATTTGGTGCTAAAATCTGAAATTTCACAGCAGCAGGTACCTAAAATAAGGATTAAAACATTTGAAAATCATAAAATACAAATTTATTACATATCAAAATTTCAGTAAAACTGGAGATGCATGTGACACAAATCTATCTCTATCTTAATTAAGAATTAATATGAAAATCATTTTTAATTTAACATTAGTAATTTTTCTTGATTATTGTAATAGTCATGTGCAGCAGCACATCATAAATTCATTTGATTTCTCAGCATAAGACATGAAAATAATACTGATGTTAAAGGTGATTGGGGTGCAGATGAGTTTCTGCTCAGGTTGAACAATCAGCTATTAGGACTTGATTCACTGAAGTGGAAGCAGTTTAAATTATGCCACGATGTACAGTTGTAGAAGAAATATAAAGTAACTGTATAAAACATTAGTGTCTATATAGATTTAACCATATTATTGATTTAAATTTTCATTGACTTTCTCAGTGTAAAACCATAATTGAATGATGAACTGAGACCTTTAGAATATATTGATGCAATTGATTTTTTATTTTTTTTTTTTTTTTACATGATTTTTTACTTTTAGCCTTTGAAAGTGCAGATATCTAGAATCTGATTGAGGAGGGTAGCTCAGGCATCTATAAAGATATTGAGCAGAAAGGAGGGAGAAGTAGGAAAGAACTACTTACAGAGGGCCTTAGGTAGGGGCCCATCTAAGATGATTCTGTCTGTAAAATTGTAGAAAACAGTCACCCAGGAATCTGGATTTTATCAAGAGTTAATCTGTATCTTCTAATACATTTTTTGCGCCTCTTTATTCTCGATCTTCCCTATATTTTTGCTTGGTAGCATTAGACTTACCTGAAAGGATTTCAAGTGTATACATTTCATCTGTCTTCTGCATATGTGTCAGATCTTTTGTTGTTTACTTTACTTGGTGCGAGGAGGAAGCCCCCCATCTGCACAAGACTGAGACACGTTGCAGTCACAGAAGAATCCTCCCTCTGAAATTCATTACTTTGAAAGGCATGCTGCGAAAAGAAAACAAATATTTTGGTGTTTCAGAACTAATATGGGGATTTCTGTTTTGCGGCTGCTTGATGTTTTGCTGCAAGGGGTTGCTCTACCTTAAACTTGGAAAAAAAAAAAAAAATTTAGATAATTTGGAGTTTGTACAAAGGTAGAAGAGCAGAGAACAATATTAGTGCATTTAAGTAAACAATGCACAAATTATATGTTTGAAAGTAAAAGTGTTTGAAAGAATTGCAAAACAAATATACTATTTCTTTGACTTATTATTATGTTTCATAATATTAGGAAGTAGGGTTAGGGTTAACTGCAGGCAGTTAGCCCTAAGTGCAGCCAGTTAGGACTAACTAACTTTCTGCTCTTTAAGGAGATACCAAAATTATTGAAGACTCAGAAAGTCTAGAGCTTTGCCGGGCTCCTCCAAAACATTAGGATTACCTCAAGTCATAACAAATGTGTTGGTAAAATGTAAATAAATAAATACAGAGGTTAGAAAATATAGAATGGGTTGTTGTAAACCAAATTTGTGGCACATTCTTAGTATACATTCTCTGACTCCCTCTGTTTTGTTAGTATAATTGAACTGTACAGCCTACAATAATAAAATAATCAATGTGTGACATTGGTAACAGCAGTGATTCATGGTTTAGTGGTATGGTCAATGTGTTGGGATTGAAACCTCAGTCACTTAAGAGACCAGCTGAGGGTGTAGACTGACAGAAGTGCATCAAAAATGTCTTCTGGGATTTTCCTGATGGAAAGTGCCAGTGGGAAGGTAACAGGGAGTTGATGAACCAGTAAAATGGTTTAGGAGCAGGATATATTCTTTAAATAAAAGTAATAACGAGTTTATTTGCACACTACTCCATATGATCCACCCCTCACTCTTCAAAGTGCCAAACGTTATGAGTGGTGAAACATTTGGGAATAAACGCAGGTTTTGTTTGGTGAAATGAGAGATATTAGTCATTCATAACACAGAAGTGGTGTTTCATCTAATCATTCCCTCTCCTGGTTACCCACTTCTCTCATTTTCTCTCTCCCTCCGCTCACTCTGCTCCTCTGTCTGTAGCTTCAAGAATTTTTCAAAAGGATGTTCCCTAAATATCTAGGACATTTTTTTGGGTCACCATTAACATCACCCAAACTTATAAAACATGCAGAGAAGTTACCTTTTTTTTTTTCTCCTTGCGTGTAAGGAGATCTAAGCCTTCTTGCCGACACAAACAACAACATCAACCAGTACCAACAACAGAAATAATGTATGCTCTCATTATTATTCCTATTTGGAGCTATAATTTATTCTACATTAGTTAGAAACAGCAGTTTCAAAGGAAAAGCCATGAAGAGTGGCTTGTTGATAAGGCACGAAAGTTAAGTCAATGTATTCAGTCTTTCCCTGTTTTCCCCCTCATTTTCCCTCACACATGAAAACACATGCAGGCTCTACATGCCCACATCTCTCAGAATACTCACTTCAAGTGGAGAAAATGTACAATTAATTAGAGAGAATCCACATTTCCTTGCTTGTTTGTGCCTTTGCACTGAGTCTGTGATCTGCAGCTCAAAGCAGAGCCATGAAGACAGAAGCCCAAACCACTCCCACCCCCAATAAGCTCCATATGCTTGGAACAGGCTCCATCGCCGAACGATGACAGGCGCGTATGAACTGGCAAATAAAACACCCCAGTCGCTCGCCATCATAAATGTCTGTCTAATGCCAGAGCAGAGCTTCACTTCTGGTTAAGTCATCACTCACTTGGCCTTTATTTCCACTGGTCTGAGTGTTTCATTTAATATGAGACAGAAAAGACATAGAGTCACATTTGATCAAACACTTTAAGGCACTCTGCTCTCAGATGCTACTGCCATAGTCTGCCAACAGAGTTTTCTTTTTTCTGTGATGTTAAAAAAAGGAGGAAAAAACAATACCTCCCTGAACATTTCTGCTCCTCCTTGTAAATGGAACACTTATATAAGGCACCATTGTGGATTACATAAATATCTCAAAGTTATCAATATTTCATCCTTGGTGCTTTTGATGTGTTTGGTAATTGGATATTTATGTTGTGGGCTTCCTCTCTCAAAATCCCACTGCACTTAAGTGTTGGTGTGTGGTTCGAGTAGAATATATGTATGTATGCATGTATTCATATATATATGTGTGCATACACATATATTTATATATAAGCTCCATATGCTATAACTATATATATTATATATGTGTGTGTACGTGTTCGTGGGTGTGTATGCATGTGTAACATGTGTGTAGACTCTAACTGTTGTTTTGATTGATGCAAAAAAGGATGATTGTGTGAGTCACCTTAGAGACAATTTCCTCTCTAGTAATCCATGACTTCCTGTTTTTCTAGGGTATAAATATGGAGTATTTTTTCCCTACTTCTTAAAATGGGAAAAGTGAGAAACTTTATCATTCAACTAAAGTATGTACGTGTTGATGTTCACTAGTCGGAAAACATCTGCAAGATAATCGCCACCCTCCTACATTTTTCCATATCTATAGTCAGCAGAAGAAAAAAAAAATTTAAGCAACTTTAATGTGACAAACAAGGACAAGAACACATATTTATCTTGTCACCACATTGTAAATGCTAGCATAGGGGGGTTAATATATCCCCAAAGCTCGCTGTTGGAGACTTGCAGCAAAGACTGGCATTTTGAGGCCAAGTCTTGATAACATTAGATCCTATCGACTTGCCAACCAGTTGTTTGGGATGGATGTCAAAAAAAAGTTTTTCTGACCTGCCATTGCACACCTAAAAGTGTGGTTTAGCGAACTTCACTGAGACTTTAAAAAGAGCTGTGTACTTAGGTAATGTAAGATTGGGCTTCTTGGCAACCAAGGTCTCAGTTGCACATCTGGACCAATGTGTCACTAATTCACGCGCATCAGCTGACTTCAGCCATGGATGCTTTCATTTAAAACACTTCTGACTATAATAGTTTTAAAATGGATTGCTAGCTGTCATTTCTTAGAGAACATATGTTAAACTCCTCGCCGGGGGGCAAATCCAGCCCACCATAAATTTTTATGTGACCCACTATTCCCTACAGAGACACATAAACAAAACTTTCTTGATAGTTGTGTGCTTAAATATTTTTTATCAGTCAAACCAAAGCTGATTTTTTTTTTTTGGATAGTGCCAAAATTAAATCAGTGTTCAATATTATTTAATCTTAAGATGTATGCAGAGGGAACAATTTAATTAATATTTTAACTATTTGTTTATGGGTTCATTACATTTTGCCAAAACCAACCCTTAGAGAAAATTCATGGTCTTGATATGACTCAAAGCAAAAAAATAAGTTCTGACCTAAGAAAAAATAAAAAGAACAACACATTCAGGGTTCTAATTATTTTGCTATAAGTATTTCTTTAAAAAAAAAAAAAATAATAATAATAATAATATATATATATACATATATATAAATTTCTTAATCCAGGATAATTCACCCGCTGAATAAATTTACTCAAACAACACTAGGTTTGTCTACAATTTGCAGTAATAAATCATAGTCCTTGATTCAGTCTTCCTTTCCTGTTCAAAATCTTAAAAAGGAAAGTTGATAATCTATTGTGTGAGCATTTACATGGAAATGAACTGTTTGAAGAGTTTTGGTCAAGTTTTAGAGCTCATCATAGCACTGAAGCAAGTCTCCTGAAAGTCACTAATGATATCCTCACAGCCGGAGATAATAGAGCTGTAGTTAATTGTTGTGGTCACAGATACGCTCCAATGCCTCCATAGTTCTTCAACATATTTTCAGTTCCCAGATAGAAAAATCATTGTCTATGTCAGAAATGATGCTCTCATGGGAATCTTTTTTTGATTGATTTAGTTACTTGGATTCTATGTGTTAAGTTGAAAGTGTCTGCTCATCTGCATCAAGTGGTCAGGTATATGAATTGTAATCTGTCAAAATAACACATGGCATTCAGATTTCTCTGTCAACATTTTTAAAATCCGGTCAAAACATGGAAAATATTTGGATAAACCTGATCTCTGTCCTTGACCCTACCTTTTTGTGTGTAACCCCAGGTTTCTTAGACAATGCCTATGAAAGAGCTATTGCTGCAACTAACAAAATGCACTATATGTTTTCTTCACTAATGGTTTAGAGCCTATTTAGAAGAAGCCAATAAAAGAGCTTTTAAGCTTTACTCTTACTTGAATATACATTGGTTGAAACTAGGTTCTTCTGGACATTTTTTGCTGTTAAAAAGGGCTTGTCCATTCCACTGTTGCAAATTTTATGACTTCATGCAATCAACTGTTCCCTGTCACTCTGTCCGAATTGAGGAGGAAACACTGTTGCAAAGTCAGTGACTTGATGCAATTGGCTACTATATATGGAGAAATGTTTTACCAACTGGCACAATACACTGAACCTAATTTCATTGTTTTAGTAATAGTCAAACTGGTGTGTGTGATTGACTCCCGAGTCTGTCTGCATGAGCATACTACAGCAGTAAAAATTTATTTATTTGAAGGCACTTTGTACTTCTTTGCCGGGAAAAAAATAGTGCAAACAGCACTGTGTGCATATTTAAAGTTTTCTATACAGCATATATACAAAACAGAAAGTCACAAAAGTCATTGAGGAAAAAAAATCTGTCTTTATTTCCCTGCCATGAAACATCAGAGCTGTTAAAGAACTCTGTTTTCTTCTCAGTTGCATCTTCAGAGAAGGCTGGGACAGAACGTGTGTCTCGATGTGGGGTCTCCCAGAGGCAAAGAGAGCTGGTGGCTCCTCGCTTTGATGAAGACGCAGAACAAGGACGGAAGACAAAAAGAGGAGGGGAGGTGAAGGAGAAGCATTAGCGTTGGATTCCTTAGTGGGGACTTGAGTCCAATAAATGTTTCACGCTTTTGGCAGTTACAATGACAGAGGAGCTGCCTGTGTGTCTAGAAAATAACAGTTCATTGAAGGACCAATCTGGCATCCTGAATGGAATTTTACACAATGAAATGAAAGGGCGAGGAGAAATGTGCAGCAGTATACTTGTGGACAGATGGAAGGTATGTGCACATGAAGACAGAGAGTACACAAGCGGCAGCTGACACTTGGCGTAGTTTTGTGTTTCGACCAAGCGAGGGAGCTGTTGGGTTTGGTTTCAGGGATCCCGGAGGGGTAAAAGCAGGAAGCTGCCAAGACAAAAAATAGAAAGAGAGAGAGAGAAAACAAAAAACAAAGAGAAGAACAGAAATGAAGAGGAGGAGGGGGGACAGAGACATAGAGTAGGAGGAAGGAAAAAGAAGGAGACTGACTAGTACCTTCATATTCCATTACATCACTGTTTTCTTTGAGAACGCTCCTCTCAGGCTTACGTCAGTGGGAAAGACTCCAATCAGACTTTTTGGTGCGAGAGAAACACCTTCATCATGCTTTATCGCAACAACAAATCGAGTCCTCGACAGCCGAGGATGCACTCCAAACGCAGCAGGAGATGTACGACGGCTTTCTCAACTTGTGAGAGTTGAGCTTCACCCCGCATCATATTTCACTCTTTAAAGTTTAGAATGTGGCTTGTAAAGGTTCTGTAGCATTTGGCACAACATGGTGTATATTAGGCAGACTGGATTTTAGCTTGGTAAACATAAGAGCAAATGCATCTCCTCCCAGCTATTCTGGTGTTGACAGCTTTACTGCTCATCAGACTAACAGCACCTCTGCCCCACTGCTGACGTGCCTGCTTACCTGCCTGCCTCCTCAGCACTTCAGCAAAAAGTTGTCTCAAAGTACCTGCAAAAGAAGCAGAGGGAGAAAGAGGCAGGAGCATTAACATGCAAGGTTAGGGATAGTCAACGCTTGGCTTAGACTCCCCCCTCTAGCCACTTTGTAAAAAACACTATTTTATGTAACTTACCAAAAACATTAGAAATTAAATGCTTTTCTGTATTATTTAACCATTAAATGAATAAAGAAAGAAATGCATACAGAAACTGTTGGGGTTTTTTGTTGTTAGAAATGTATAGAATTAATTCCGGTCCATCTTGTAGACAAGTTGTACATTTTTAATTAAAAGCTCTTCATCAGAAGCTCCATGTTTATAAGCTAAGACATTATTTTCAAGTTGTTCACGTTTTTAGAAAAGATGCCCAGATCAAATCGATATCAAGTTGTTTAGACCTGGATTTAGCCAGTCACTGTCCTGGTGGTGATGTGTTGGGGCCACAACAAATGATTCTTTTTTGAGTAGTAGCAGTGCCTCCTAATCCATGCTATGCTATATAGTGACCTGTCTCAAAACTGCCACAATTTGTGCCCACATTGGATGATACGTGCAGGACTTTGGTTTTGTCTGTAACATTTCAAAGCACTGGTCCTCTGCTACGCTAAAGCAGCTCAGGGCCTCAAGGTCCCAGATAACCTGTTAGTGTGATTTTGCTGTGGCTGCGGTTATTCCACTCTCATCATCAATCATTAGGCTTTCTGGCTAGCTGTTTGAATCAGGTTTATCCTGCTGCGAACACATTTAATGCTCCAAGATACGCGTGGGTGTCTGCGCGCGTGGGCTCGTGTGAGGGAGCACGTGCGTGGACGGTCCCGCTGCGAACGCAGATATAGCTACAGTCAACACTGGACATCACAGCAGGCAGCACCTGCGAGATTGAAAGAGGCGAGAACTGTGGCTGTGTGCATGCGTTTGTGTGCGTGCATAGGTCCATGTGTGTGCGAGAGAGTGGAAAGTGCTGCCTTAGGAAAAAACTGGAGAGTGAGGAAAGGAGACAGGAGGAGGGAATGAACGTATTCTCACATCAGCGAGCAACAAAGCGATGTACAGCAATACCTGACTTACATGTGTGTTCACGCATGCACACAGTCACACACACACACACAGAGTCACAGTCCAGGTGCAGTTGCTGGTGACTGTCTGTGATGAAGCAGCTAGTCTCAGGCAGAAATAGGTCAGCAAGCCTCTGGGCCTCTGGAGTCAGGAAGGCTGCCCTCTCGGTGTCTGTCTGTGTCACACACATTCTCAGCACAGTCACCACACAAACCTTCCAGTCAGAAGATTACACTTGTGCATACTATTCAAGTATTTAGGGTTAGTCTGAATATAATTAAGGGAAAATCCTCTCCCAAAATGTAGTTTTAACTGGTAAAATAATACATGAGAGAACCAGACCCAAACTTGATGGATTAAGTAATATTCCTTTACAGTTCATTTTAAAAAATGGACTTGCCTTAGGGAGGAACCTTGAATTGTTAGAATGTCCTGGTGAAAGTTCATATCTAAATTCAAATTATGTTGTGTGGAGTTTTACAGAGATTGAGTAATTTTGCAAACGTTCTCATCCCTTGATGTGCATTTTTATATGCAAAAAAGTGTCAAACCTTTCCCTATTAATTATAAAACAGTTCACTAGTTTGTTTGGTCTATCATATATGTTCCCATTGAAATATATGCAGTCATAATGTAGCAATGACACTGTATATTGATGCATAATTTTACTTTTCAAATAAACTGACAGTAACATGTCTAAAGACTTGACATTTTGAACTGTTTTAAATAATAAATCACTGAGATTTAAAACTCATCAAAGTCCGCTTTCCAGTTGTTGTTTCGATGCGTGACTTTCCAGTCACTGCATCCAAGCTGACTCAAACACATGTCAACATTAAAATCCCCTCTCTGTTTCTCCAGTTTGTCTCATCCATATCTGGAGCTAGGATTAGGAGCTATGGCCAGCACTTGGGAATGAGGCTTACCTGCAAGTGGGCGTCTCGTCCTCAGTCCCCCAGCAGAGGAAATGAAGATTAGCCCAGTGCATAAACATTGCAAGATTACTTGCCAGAAAGGATTAATAAATGCATGCATACAGTATTTGGAGTTTTGTGTTGTGCATCTTTAAGTGCCGAAGCCAGGACTTTCCCCCTCCGTGTTCGTGCATCTTTAAGATTACTTAGTGAGATTAGCTCCTCTGAGAACTGGGGTATGTTGAGCCTTATGAGAAGGTAAAGGGATGGAGCGCTGGGATTTACTCAGCAAATCTAAAGTGACACATAACAAACAGTCCCAACAGTGCTCCTTCATTTTATATTTGAATCAGAGCATTTTATTTACTTACCAGTTGTGTCCACGTCGGTGTGGTAGTGGCTGTTTGCTACAATCAATACTGCTATTTTTATTCTGTTTACGTTTAAAGTTCTGCCTAGTCAGGCAGTCGGCAGCTACTTGTTTGTCCTGAATCAATATTTTTGTTTCATTCTCACCTGCCAACTAATGCAGCTGGCTTTGCAAAAAAGAAAAAAAAAAGAAAAGAAAAATAGAACTGGAGTAAGTTATGGAGCTACCAAAATGAACAGATGAGTTGCAATGCTTTGCAAGATTAAATTTACACGCCTAGAGCTTTTTCACATTTTGCCATGTATTTTTCATGTATTTTATTGGTATTTTAGATAGACCAACATGAAGAAGTGGATAGCTGTGTGAAGTGAAAGGGAAATGATGCATGGCTTTTACAAATAAAAAGTGTGACATGCATCTGTACCCGTGGTCTAAGAGTCTCTACCAGCTATGTAGAAAGTGTAATTTCTACACTTTTCTTTGGCTCCAAAGATCTCAGACTCATTCACTTTGACAGGAGAACAGCAATGGTAAAGTCTGGATGATGTTCAATTTTAGGTCTGTTCTTCTATTGGGCTAAGACATTAACATACTTTAATCTGACTTTTTCCACTGTGGCTCTGGCTGTTTGTTTAAAGTTAATGTCCTACTGGAAAGTGAACCAGCTCTAGTCTTAAGTCATTTGCAGCCTCTAACTGTCAGAAATATAGGTTAAAATGAGAACCCGGGTGCACAGATGGGTATACAAAAACAGCAGATAGACAGTAAAATGTAGTAGAAACATTAATGAAAGCCTGACATAATTTATTATGAACAGCTTCTTGACAGCATCTGTTTAATGTTGTTCAATGTTGTGATTTATGTTCCATTGCACTTTTTGTAGTATTACTTGGATTTACAGTCAGGGAAATATATAGTAAGAAGATCTTAGCCCTGAAAAAGGGGGTCTGAAGACAGTTGAAGACAGCTTAAAGAGTAATTAAACCCCAGATCAACATTTTTCAGATAAATTGCATAAAATAAGGTGCTATTTTATGGTTTCTGATCAAATTGCAACATTTTCTTGTAAATTTGTTTAATTCTGCAATATTTGGCCTAAAACCAGCTTAAAGCAGCTTAGAGTTGAACAGTGGCTACTGCAGTTGAATTCCCTTTTGGTACAGCTTGGACACATTTGGGTATAAAACCATCTCACTCACAACTCCTTGTTGTGAATAAGGAGTGGGAATGTGAACATGGAAAGTATTGATCAATAGCGTTTTACAGCTTTGCAAATGTGTGATTCATTTGCACTATGGACACAGAGTGCAATGGGTCTGCTATGACTGCTGGCAGTTTGCTGCAGGACGGCAGTGTGAGTCTGGTTACAGTGGTTAGGAAGCGAGGATGGCCTTTGATTGACTGTGCCTTGTGTAAAGTAAAGGATAGCTCAGAAAAGAAAGTGAGAAATCAGTTTAGATAATTTTATATTGGTGGTCCATATAAAAAAAACTCAATAAAATCCTACAATAAAATATAATATGAGCAAATCTTGGCTGTAAACCTTGTTTTGGTCCCTGGATACAGATCTCTTGACGATCTGTCAAATATTAGGTCAGGCATTTCAGAGCAACCTTCTTGTTGTTCGTTATTCTCCTGCTTACTGAGGGAGACTTGAAGGCGCATCTTTTCCCTGCTTCAGGTTTCAAAGCCGTGTTACAGCTATGCACTGAAAACAAAGCAAATGTTTTCATCTTGACTTTTAAGAGAACCTACTTGCTATATATATCCCGTTGGCAGAGGAAATATGACAGCTCTCTCTTCTGTGTTTCTTTCTGATTGAAAACAAAAAAAAAAAATTAGGCAATCAGTCACTTTCTCACCGTCTCCGAGAATTCATTGGGGTGTAGCATCGGGATATCTGTGCATGTGTGTTTCAGTAGTCTGCGTTAATGACAGCTTCAACAAATCAAAGCAATATATAATAAAACATACACAATTGACATTTCATTTTAAGTAAGGTATCACTAAATGAAAGCTTGATTGATAAATTTGCTTAACAGTTTTGCTAAAGAAAAAGAGGATAGTTTGAACTATGTTTAAAGTGGGGTTCTGTGTGGCTGTTATCAGCAGACAGTAATTTATCTGCAGCAGACAGCTGGAGAGGTCTTTTAATGATTGGTCAGACCTGGGATGCAGCAAAATAAGATTTTCCTTACTTAAAGGGATAGTTCTCGATTTTTGACGTTTGGCTGTAAAACGTCACACCTAGTTTATCTCACCCACAGTAGATAACTCTTAATTTACTGTGAATCCAGATTAGTTGGTTCTGCAGTCCAAAACCAACTTCTTCTGCAAATGTTTTAGAAAAGAAAACTGAATAAAAATAGTAATGTTTTTCTTTTGCATTGCTTTACATTCATTTTTAAAAGAGACTCTCCAAGCAGAGTATGAGCAGAACTGTTTACATGTTTCATTCTCAGTTTCAAACACAAAGATCATTATTGGAGCATTACCTCCTGTCTCAGTTTAAGTAAATAATCACTTGCTTCTGTGTAAATAACCACCCAATAGAAACATGACAATGGTTTAAAGGTTGGTAAAATAGAAATGTTTCAATGAATGTGACATTTGCAAGATATTTGTGAACCTCTTCAATTTGGGACGTACCTGACCACCATTAAGGATTCAGATTTTTCATTGATGACTCATTGGTTAGGATCTATGCTAAAAGTTTACATATGCCCAAAAGTCAAAAATGGCATATGCCAAAAATATATGGATTTAAAAACCATGCACAACACACAAAAAAGCAATTTTCTCTTTATTAATCATGACTCTATAGACCTGAGATTAGGCAAAAAAAATGTTTAAGACTGTAGCTCCTATCTATAGTTCCTATCTATGATAAGAGTTATGCGTTGAGCCAGGCCAGTGTGCCATTCTGTCAGCTGCCTGTTGAAGTCACATATGACTTGCACATTGATAGAACCCACATGCTTTCTATTAATTTAGAGTACTTAATTGTCATATGGATCCCTTACAGTAATATGAATCCAGACAGATAAGCCAATCATGCTTGTAAAACCGGACAGTATTGTTGCAAACTGGGTTATAATGTTACTCTGTTCTCTCAGTGTATCAACTGGTCTTGTTAATAGTGCCATTCAGGATGGAAGGCAATATTGTACTTAAGGCTGGCTGTGATCCCTGACGGTGTTTCTTAAAGTGGCTACAGAAAGTTAATTGTTGATTAAGTCAAACATATTGTTGTCTGATAATTTAAAGAAGCTGGTTGCCATAATTGTACAGGGATGGTGTGGATCCGGTGGGTCGGTCTCTCTGATGCCGCATCCAGTTTGACAGATAGATCTAGGGTTAAGCCCATCATGACCATGGGTCAGAAGATGTTGTGATATATCATTTTCTTTCCATGACACAATTTAGCAATATTTCTTTGATGGTCTACCATAAAGTCCTTATCAAATATACTAAAATGTGAAGTTGTTAAAAGACAAAATGTGAAAGGCTTGAGTCACCATGTTTGTCCCTTTTCAATAGTTTTTCAGAAGTTGAAGTGCACCCCAAATGTGGAAATTTCGTCTTTGAAATGATTTCTTCCTGTAATTAATTCTGATTCCCAGCTTTAAGATGTTGCACATCCTAATCTAATGCGAACCCTGTAATTACACTAGCTTCTGTTGTGTCTTGCCTCTGGGTTCTCTGAATGTCGAGTTATCTTTACACTATGCTGGCCCGAGGAGCTCTGCAAACTTCAAGATCACAGAACCTGAGGTAGATTTATAATGGTTGCTAAAAGGAGCATCTCTCTGGGCAACAACTCAACTGTCTCCCACTCAGAAGCTTTCCTCAAGCAATACAATGGACCCACCAAATATCCTTTATTGTTGCCTACTCACTTTGCTTCTTGTGGAGTCCTCCCACCAGTTCCAGTAAAGGCTTCTTAGGTGTTTTGTACTGTTCATGAAGACTTCACAATTTAGGCTCTACAGCACTATTGTTTTGACTTAACTTTAGCTGGTTCCAAACAAGCAGGCATACTCAAGTGAATGAAACCTGAATGACCTGAAGTTAACATGAACAGAGCAACCAGAAGAGATACGTGTTTTGACTGTGGTTTTAAGTACACAAATGTTTTACACTGGCTAGGAACAGATAAATATGCAAGTAGAAAAACAGGGATTCTTTCCAACTCGCAGCTTAATAATTTAGACCTCTGAGCTCAGAAAGAACCCATTTTACGACATCCCAGGTGTTTTTGTGTGTTCACATCACCTGCATCCAGTTAAAATCTGAGTTGTATTTAGGTTTGAAAACAGGAGACAACCTTGCAAATCAAAATTTTTATAATGTTTTCTTTTCGGTTTAATTAAATTAGTTTATTAGTGTTTTTATGTATATAATCTGGAACTTGAGAATTAATTAAGCATTATATTTAATAGCACCTGTAAAGCACTCTCAATCAAGTGACTAAGTCATTTTCAGAAACTAGTGCTGCATTAACTACAGAGTCTAAATGCATCCTAAAATTCTGAAGTAAACTCAGATGTCCCTTTTATCCTTGAAAATTTTCTAAATAGTGAACAGTTTATACAAACAGTCAGCTGTCAGTTGCTGCCATTTGCCAGCTCTAGGCTGAGCAGTTGTTTAGAATGACAAATTAATTTTGGCTGTTTGCTTTGAAAAAGTATTTATACACCAATGTAGATTAGACAGATTGAGGTCACTAGAATATTGTCATTTGATAAGCAAGCATGTATTGTAAAATATAGATGTGTTCCATTGTCTCTGTTTTCCCCCGTTAGTAACGCTGATCCAAATATTAAACAAAAGTCTTCCCACGAGAATATTAGTATGTCTGTTTAGTTCCTCAGGCTCTTGGAGATTTGTGCAAACTTTTGATGGTCTGTCATATGAAAAAAATAACCCTCTAAAATGTGTAATTCCTTAGCCTTTTGTAGCAATTAACTTTAATTTAACTTCCTATTCTCTTAAAATGAAAGGTGAAAGAAATCAGCCTCCACCTATTATTGTATTAATGATGGTTGCAAAAAAAGGTTACAAGATGAGAGAGAGGCTGAGGACTACAACAAATACCTCATAGACAAAACAGTAGATTGCAAAAAATTAGTTCTGCATCCACCCTTAATACGTCACCCTCTATTTACAATAAGGTGGTGGTGGTACTATGCTGTGGGGAAACTTTTTATCTGCAGGTCAGAGCTGGTCAGAGCTGATTTGCAGATGGAAGGGGTGGAAATAAACGTAGTAACCCAGGCAGAAAGCAAGAGATCATGAAAGACCAGAGGCTACCGTTAAGGTTCACCTGCTGTTGAGAAAACAAACTAGCCATAAAACTTGCAGCCAAAGGTGGTTCTACATGTTCAGGGTTCAGTTGTCCAGTAAATGAACTGTTGTGTTGTAAACAATTCCATGATTGTAAACTGCTTTAGTTGCATCCTGCTAAACTTCAACATGTTGCCTTTATTGCAAAACTATTTTTGAATTTGTTGCTTTATTTTCATGTCTTTTTTTAACCTTTGTTTTTCTTCATACAAAATTTTTTTAAAGGCAACTTATCGGTTTTTATGTTCATGATGATATGACATATGCAGATTTTATTATCAACACAAAATAAGGAAATGCAGCAAAATATTTAAAAACAACAACGGTCTAGAAGCTTTCCACCGATTTGTTCTGACATCTAACCTTTAGCCCACCACTCCCTTTTGTTTACTGTGATACATAGTCTTTGCATTGCTTTGATCAAATTGCCAGTTTGTGGCTTTTTGGCATGTTGCTCCACCGCTCTTGGAACGGATTTCAGGAAAAGCAACGCAGTGCCAAATGAGTTGATCCAGAATACTTCAAAGGTGGCACATAGATAAAATACCCTGTGAACATGCTGCCAGATTACTGATTGATGGACCCCCAAACAAAGTCAGAGACACTGATGACCACACCCATATCTCGTCAGCCTGACAGGCTTGTAAGTCAGGGCTTGTATTTCCACCTCACGCAGTAAAGCAGTGGGAGTTCTTGCATGAGTGATATTGCTTGTGAAGAGGAATGGAGCTGAACACCATTTTCCAAAAACATATCTCTGTTATGTAACATTTTAAAAACATTCAGAACTGAAAAGAAGTATTAAATTGTTTTGTATTAGTCTTAATATTTTTGAAAAGGAATCGCATGAATTGAACAAACATAGTCGCATTTAATAAATTAGAACATGCCTTCTGATGGGACGTGTCAGATTAGAAGCAACTTTGAAAATACAGGTGTAAATCATTCAAACATACACATTTCTTTTTTTTTATGCTTTTTTTATTGGTCTGATGTGACATTCTAATCTTAAATATTGTGTTTTATTTAATTGTAAGCAACAGTTGTATTCTGTGTAGAAGAAAATTAAATTGCAATTTAACATTCTCATCCACAATATTTTTTTCTAAAGAAAACAAAAATGTAATTTCCTATGTTAATGAAATGTTCAAGCTAAATGTTGAATTTTGGGACAGTTTTCACTGTGAAATTTTGCTACTGCCATAAAATGTTCATTTACTTAAAGGCATTTGGCACATCCTTGCCAGCAGAGCGAATAAGGGAAAACAGTTCTGCATAAAATATACATTTTTCATATTTTAAGAATGGTTAAAATGACACAGCTGT
Source organism: Poeciliopsis gracilis (assembly GCA_911649635.1). Taxonomy (NCBI): domain Eukaryota; kingdom Metazoa; phylum Chordata; class Actinopteri; order Cyprinodontiformes; family Poeciliidae; genus Poeciliopsis; species Poeciliopsis gracilis. Next base: position 1,842,700 of record CAJVRI010000128.1, read on the forward strand.
CCACTGTCATGTATTTGCAGTCTAATTCTCTTTGGTCTCAGGGCATCTCCACACTTCTGCTATAGGATGCACTTTTATTCAATGCTACAATATTCAAGGTCTCTTTAACGTTACCAGGAATATGGAAGAACTAGAGGCAGGTTGGATGACTGCCTGGACGGTCTTCATAATTTGCAAATAGTCTGCTAACTGCCTCCGACTTCTTAACAAATTGCTTTATTCGCTGGTTGAAAACTTGAGGAGACAGAACATTTGCAGCCAAAGCCCTGCAGCTGTACTGAACATTTTGACAAAATTAGGTCACTAAAGTCAGCAGATGTGTTTTCAGTCAGTTAAGAGAGGCCTTTTAAAATGTTGCACATGGAAAATGTGTATTTGGTCATTTTCCATTAACTACCATGGGGTAAGGAGTCTAAGCAATGTAGTGTTGCCTGATTGAAACAGCATAGACTACAATATGCATCAGTGTAAAAACATGGTCAGAGTTGGGGAACACACAACTTTTAGTGCTATAAATAAATAAAATCATACTTTCAATTATAACTTGAAATAACACCACAGTACAGTGCTTGGAAGTAAGAACATATTCACAAATATATATATACTGGCATAAGTAGGATTTTTGCTTTCTACATTCCCATCAATTTCACCACGCCCCAGTTCAATTTGAAACTGTTTGACAACGTTTCTTATTTTGACTGAATCAGATCAACCATACATCATATACCCAGAATGCATTGCATTGTGTACTACATCTGATGATATTTTATTTAAATGTATAAAAACCAAACAGCCTACCGTATTTTTGCTGTATTGTTTTTATAGCTAAAATAAATGTTTCTCAAAAAAAGTCTAAAGTTACAGCTAGTCATGAATCTCTTTGAAACTTTGGTCAAACACTATTAAATTGGTAGAGTGAGAGATGTGACTTTTTCTACTCAGTTAATACATCATTTATTGGCAGCTGAATTTTTCAACAACAGCGTGTTAGCTGGCAGCCCGTCTGTGGGCTAACTGACCTAAAACAGGAAAAGGTTAGTTACCTTTTGTTTATAGTACGTGTACACATCTGGTTTCATCGCTATATGTTCAAAGACACCATTTAAATGATTTGATTATGCAACGCTGAAGTATTGATGGGCAAAGTGCTACAATCTAATGAATAAATAATGTCAAATGAATAATTCTGTTTAATAGAGTGATTAAAAAAACTGTGATAAATATACTAACTGAATAAAATGGCTCAACATTTATGTAAATCTGTCAATAATTCATTAAGCATGTAGTTAACTGAATAAAGTATGTCATTTCAACTTGAATTAATTATGTGTGGAAAACCATATGAAATTATTTACATATTTAATTAATCACATATTTCTGGTGCCACAGGACGTTAAGAAATAATTGAAGCTGTTTCTTGCTTTGTCAAATACACCCTAACTTCTGATTGGTCCGCCAGCCCAGCAGGTTAACCACCAGCCAACTGCATTGTTCATGTCAGATTTAGCACCACAGATGTCATGCTGCATCACAGTGAAATAATTCAACAATTACTGAAATAATCTTACATGCTTCTAACAAATAATACATTTAAATGATGGTAGCTTTGTACATACTTTATAAAGTATTGTAATTTTTAAATAATTGATAAATGTGTTTGTTTATTGTATGAATTTTAATTACTACAACTTACTCTGGCAGTTTTTGCCATTGATATAAATATGGCTGTCTGGCTGTGAGGAACCAAGCCGGCTAGCTCATTGTTTTTTGTTTTGTTTTGATTTTTATTAACTTACTTAAGAATTTGCCCTATAAGCTTCAAGTCTGGTTCATTTAATTCAAAGTTTAGAGTTTCAAGTTGAGAATTAGATGAGTGTCAAGTTTCCTAGGGTTGAATATATCAAATTTATGTCTTAACCTTTACAGAGATGGCATAATGTTGCTTTAAAATATTTGTATACAGCAACAAAGAGCTATAAATCGCTAAGAGCAACATTTCATTGTAAACTGTAATATTTGTAGATAGCCCAGCTCGTGTTATTTTCATGATTCTCTTATTAGAAAATTAGCTGATGGTTTGGTCTTTCAGTTGCTTTTAAAGTTGTCCGCTCTGGCATTGAGGGTGCTGGAATGATTAACAGTAGTTTCATCACTTTCATTATTTCAATTACCCTTGTTACACTGATTAATTTCACTCCTCAAATTATGATCCTTCATTCACAGGCTTATGGGGACATTAATCTTAAGAGACTTTGCCTCAGCATTTGTAATGCAGCGTTTTGCTCTTTGTCTCAGAATGGTTAGAAAACTAGTCTCTATCAACGCGATCAGTGAAGCATAAAACAAAAAAGTTGTCTTCTTCAAAGTCCCGAAAGGTTTCCTTCATCTATTACACCAAACAAATAAGTGCAAGTAAATGTTAGCCACTGCTGCGCTACCAATCTAAAGTTTTCTCTCTCAGACTCTGCTCACCTTTCTTTGCACAAACTTTATCTTAGAGCTCTAATCTTTACATACAAAAATGAAACGCTGTGTAAATGTTTTGAAAGCCAGAGACAGTTAGGCACCAAACACATTTCAAAATCTGATTTTTAAATAGGGGTGTCTTGTTTTGTGAGCATTTATTTATTTGGTTTATTTGTTCTAGGAACTGACGCAAAGTGACTGAAATGTTTAAATCCTCGATGAAAGAAATAAAAATAAATAAGACTCGAAAAATGATTCAAGTAATTTTCTGAAAAAAAAAAAAATCCATGCAGTGAAACAGAACAACACAAGCCCATATAACCTACACATTTTCTCCAAACTCAAAAGATAAAAGATAAAAATAGAAATTCTCAAACCACCTATGTCGAAGTAAAGTAGGTTAATAACGTCTGTTATTTGTTTTAAATTACGTTAACTTTAAAACAAACACATGAAAAATGTGCAGCCCACGGACTAGCTTAAAAGATTCCACAAGGCATTTTCTTGTAGTTTGGTACAATTCAAGCTCAAGACCTAAAGTGAATAAATTAAATACATTTATCTTTAAAACATAAAGCACATGTTTTCATCCAGGTCTAATTCCGGGACCTGGATTTAGGAACTAGAAGGACCATTGCATGAGGCTCATTTTGTGACTGGCCAACCATTTCTGTGCTGATTTGGACAAATATTTTAGATAATTTTCTTGATAAACGACCCAATGATGACTCAGTTTCAGTTTACCGGTAGTGTGTACAGGATTTTTATGTTGGTAGTTTCCAAGTTATCTAACAAGGTTCCCAGTGCCTTTGGAGGAAAAACAGGTCCACTTTAATACAAATTCTGCTCTGGACTAAACAGTGGGCATGAGTGGCTTTTCCAAATACATCTTTTGCTTCAAAACAAACTAATCCGGAGCGTTAGTTGCTGTAAAGCTCAGTCTCTGCATCATTTGACCAAAGCACACATGGCCAAATAAGGTTCTAATGGAGTTCATAAAGTGCCATGTTTGTTAACATAGAACAGAAAAAACTTTTTCCTGTTGCTCCCTCCAAGCAATTGGTTTAGAAATAGTAATATTTATGGTCACTATGGAGACTTATTCAGTCTGACATGCCAGTCTTCACTGCAGTTCCCTTACTGTTAGATTATTTTTGCCTCTCTTGCCATCCTGGTCACCGTACCGATAAATATAATGTACATTCTCATCTGACACTGTTGCAAAACAACAAGTCAACGTGGAACAATTTATGTCCAAAAAGACGAAGCCATAGTTTAATAAGTAGTGTCTTGAATTTGTGATCTGATCAAGTTGTGTGATAAACAAAAGTTTCAAAGTGCTTAATTTAAATTTCTGTTAAACAGAATGCTAGGAGAACCAATAATTAGGTTGCTATTGATTTTGTTACATAGATTTCTTTTTGCCTTTGATTAAATTTACTAAATTTATATGCTGCACTTTTCTGAGGTTTTAGTTGCACATCATGTCTTTGGAATACAGGAATAATTTCGCTGAACGTTTTTTAATCGTCTTCTCCACGAGCACGAATAAATGTGGCCAGTAATGTATTCTCCGTGGAGTCATGCATATTTGAAATTGTTCATTTTTTGTTGCATAAATAAAATATCTGTCGAGTTTTAAAGCCACTTATCTCTTAATGCCGAGCCTTATCTTCCTCTGTCTCTGCAGCTCAGCTGAGAGCAGTTTCTGATGACTAAGACTGAGAGAGCCTGTTCGCTGGAGACCAACGCTCACTCCCCTCCACCACAATCACCACGGCCACCTGCTTGTCATGAACGAAGCCTTTGTGATTGACACAACTGTCTCATTTGCCTTCCTCTCACGTCTAGTAAATAACAGGGCTGAAAAGCGGTGACCTCGTCGGTTACATGGAAGCAGACGATTAGCTTCCCGGATAGGGTGTTTCAATTCTCATTAGGAAATTCCCTCAATTAAAATTGTTCCAGACGGTCAATTACAGCTCCAGTCACAGATTCACAAACCTTCCTCAAAATTGGACAGATCTCCCTGTTCTGTAACAAATTAAGTAGAAGATCTATAATTTGAACTTATTTTTTTATTCTGTTGGTATTTGTGGGGTTGGCAGAGACATGCAAATTAATGTTTGTGATTTTTTTGAAACATGAAGATCATAATACCTTGTAGACGCAGAATATTGCAAAAAAAAAAAAAAACACTTTCTAAAGGGTACCAAGATATATTTCTGAAGTGGTTTATGTGCTAGATTTTACTAATGTAAAAAAATATGGTTTCTTATTTTGATTTATGTGCACAGTTCCACTCAGAAGTATTTCTGCAACTTTTTGACACAATATCATTGCACAAACAAAAATTTCAGCTCCCGCTAAAGTTTCCTACATTCACTGTTAAAGAAAATTATCCTCACAACATGATGCTGCCACCACCATGTTTCATAGAGGGGTGTAGTGTTCAGCGTTACATTCACGCACACAGATTTGCATGCAGTTTTCAGTTTTGGTATCATCAGACCACAGCACTTTCTGAGGTTTTCTGTGTCCTCTGCATGGTTTTATTTTGAAAGTTGCTTTCCTTAGGGCCCCGATTCATGAAAGCTAGTTGTTAGCGCAAGCTAGCAGGTTGTTGAAAGTGCTTGCAGAGATAATATTACATAAACTGTCACTAGTTGGCTCCTTGGAGCAAGTTCAGTTTTATCTTAACAGCTTTACTTTAACAACAAACAAAGATTAAGGTCTTCAGCTTTTGACTTCAGCCGGAGTTTTTTTTTCATAAGCAAACTTAAAGCTTTGCAGGGTAGTTTTTCATGCTAATAGTTGCTTTGTTTGTGCGTTTCTATTCTTTTCATTTTTTTTGTCATTAGCCAGAGGCCTTGGAATTTCTCATTCATGGGTCTTTGGGAAGGAAGCAAAAATGCCATGTTATTGTGTGGTACCAGAATTAGTTGTCATCTGTTGTACTTTAAGAGGTGGCCTGTTAGAAGCTAGTTGCTAACAGCTTCTGTGGTAATAACTTATTGGAAGCAACAAGTTAGCATTTTTTCAGTGATTACAATAAAACTATGTGACCGTATTGTTGTAAACAATCATCTTCAATGACAGAAAAAAAAAGAATATGGCCTTCTATTTTCTGTTGGTCTTCCATAAAATCAGTATTTCTTCAACTGGAGCTCTAAGTAGTTCAGTGATGCTTTAGCTTTAACTTTTCCTTTTGAATATTTTTAGTCTGTTATTTTGGCTTCCCCCTCACCAAACCCAGTTTCTGTCATATATTCTGCCATCTCCTTCTACCTTTCTTTTCTTTCTATCTTTCACGCAGTCCTCCCTCCTTTCCTTGCTATGTAGGCTGTGTGATATGTAAATTGCGCAGACAGCTGCTCCCGATCTCTGAGTTTTCATTCCATCACTGGTGTAATTAACATCTCTGTGAACTGTGACTCATCTCAAACTATGTGAGAGAACCACCTCTTAAGTGCAATATTTTTACGCCATGCCGTTCTTCAATTACATCCTCTTTTGGATGTTTTCTGATGCAAATGGTCAGATTTTCTGTCTGATTATACAAAGTTTGGAGTAAACTGGGTCTTTTCCTTGTCCCATTTATTCCTCAATCTTTCCACTCTCTTCTTCGATTTCTTTTTTCAACTACACCTTGCAGTAACTTCTTGCCTCCCAGAGCGCGCTTATCTCATTAATGGAGATATCAATTAACATGGAAACAGGGACCTTAAGGCTCCTTAGAGACTAAATGCACAACATTTATTCCACAGAGGGAGCACCAAAGCACTCATCTCCTTTCTATCTTGCAACTTGCTTTCTTCTTCTTGATTTTTATCTGGATGCTTTTGCTTTGTAGAGAAAGAATGATTCATTTTGTGACAACTTTTTCTTGAGCTTCAATCTTGAGCTGTTTATACTTTGGAAGTACGTTTTAAATTTTACATTTTTGTAATTCACCAAAAGCTGGTAAGTCACATCTGCACGCTGCAACTCAATATTAGAAACTTACATATCAGTTATGTTCAGTCTTTTGTTGTAAAGGCTTAGCTAAAACAGGTAGTGAAAGGGTGCTTCATGGCTCAGTGGTAGATCAGGCACCATTCACAGAGGCTACAGTCATCTATGAATTTGTTCCTGGTTTAAGATTGTCCCTCCTTCTCCATCCTACTAAGCTTGACCAGCTTTCCTGTACCTGTGGAAGCTTCCTAAAGCATCATGCTTCCTCATTAGTTATTAGGTTGAATCATTGCATACATGTCAAAAATCATGATTTGGTCTCATCTGACTGAGGATCTTCTTCCACATATTTGTTGTAGTTTTGAATAAAAACTCTCAGAACTGTGATCCAGAGCTGTACTGCATTCTGAAAGATTTAGTCAGATGAAAGGTTTTGGCCACTCAGGCTCTCCTGAACAACTAAGTGAGTTGTTTGTTATATCAACCAACTCACTTATTCTTTGATTAAATTGGAACAACCTGTTGAGTAACTTGCACAGCAGCAGTTTCAAGTTTTGCCCCATTGCCTCACTCATTGCCTCACTACTGCTTAAAATTAAAAAACAAAAACATGGAGTGAAAGGAGAAAATGAATACGACTCAAAAGTTTTTTGATAAAAAGATTTTTACACTAATTTTGAAATTAGTGTATTTTGCAAAAGTGCAATGGAAAGACTTTTTACATCACACAAGTCAAGATCAACAACTGGATGTTACTACAGCGTGAGATGAAATTGTGATTAAAACAGAAAAGACCATGTCATCGGTTTGGCCGGTAGCTATGGACTATGAAATTCTTATATTGTGATACGTTTTTAAGCTGTATCCCTGTGCCCCACAGAAAGTAGCTCCTTTCCTGCAGAAGCAGAAGATTTTGGACCTTGTGGGCCTTTAATTTTCAAGGTTGAACGTAAATTCAGTACTTAGGATTCTGATGTGAAAACTGGCTTTCCTTAATTGGCAACCTTTCTGAGTTTCACTGAGTCTCATTGTGTTTTACAACATAATTATATTCACTGCAGTTAGAGGATAAGTTATCTGAATAAAACATCATTCACTCAAAATGTACCTTGATATAGAGTTTCTTCTATAAGCGAAAACAATAGTGACTTAATGAGATGTCCATGTTGTAGATATTTGGCCTGATCTTTAATGTGGTAATGAACTGTGTTACAGTCTTTATACCTCTGTTTTTAATATAAGTCATTTTGATGTTTGTAAAACCATAGGATTTGAAATCATGGTTGCATTCATGAAAGGGGCTTCAGTTCCACATGCTGTTTTCCTGCAATGCAGTGCTGGGACAACTGTTAGTCACCATTTGATTTAAGACATGGATGTGCAAGCACTGTGGGGTGTTGGGGCCATAAAGCATTGATACACTGAATGCATTGGTAATAAATTCCCTTGCAGTGACTGTGTTTTTACTCATCTCCAAGTCAAAGCTTGGCTTCTAAACAGCAAAAATGACTAAAGATGAAATATTTTTGATAAACAATGTTTGTGTGGGCAACTGGCATCTGTTAAGCCTGTAGAAGTGGGCTTATTATTTGTGTCTCTTGGTGTTTGGATGCAGAGGATGTCCTCCTCTTTACCAAAGTTTAATTGGCCTAATAATACATCATCAAGCAGACAGGTGGTGAAGATCTCTACACGTTTGGAGGAACTCAAGCAAACCGAGATGCTAAATAAATGTTGTGATTAGACATGAGCCCACACAAAGCTGTTCAAGTTTAGTTGATCATTCAGATGGACTCAGTAGTTAAATTATCCTACAGCAGAAAATCAAACTTCAGATTTTACAGCAAACATTAATTCTAAAAACATTTTTTTTTATATTTTTGTATGAAACACCATACACCATTCCAAATGCAGTCTTTGACACAGGTAGTGACAAGATTCTTAAGACCTGAACATTTTTTGGTCTTAAAGATACAATTCCGTTCTGGTTTAAGTCTTATTTGTCTGAGAAGTATTTCTCTGAATTCATGAGAGATTCTCTGATGTCTCCTATTTGTCTTGTGACAAGGACACATCATGGTACCAATTTTAGCATTTGGCACATGACGCATTTAGGAGAAACTTTTAGGAAGTGTGATATTTCCCTTCATTTTAGTTATCACAGTTATCACATACAAATTTTAGTACCCTTATCAAACTGAATGTCATTGCCCAACTGACACAGACACTCTGGAATAATAGATATTTTTTATTTAAGAAATGTAATGTTTAATTTGAGAAAATGTATTAATTTGGAGACATAAAAAATAGTTGCTTTAACAAAATCACAGGTGCCAAACTTTTTGTCCCTTCTCTCTTGTCAATGGAGAGAAATAAATCTTTGACCATTACAAAAATTTCAATAGATTCTCCCAAATTCTGGCTACTTTTAATGCTCCCTTCTCCTCAGTTCAGTAGGATTGCATAGCTCTGAGAACAGATTGCCATTAAGAATGCTGATTGTGTCTGGCAAACCATTTCTGTGTGAATTTGTCCATATGGTTTGAATCATTATCCTGTTAGAAGACCCAGTGATGACCAATTTTCAGTTCTCTTGCAGAGGTCACACAATTTTTAAAAAATGCTACATTTGGAGTCCAAGAGGGCCACTTCACTGTCATGGTTTGAAAACTTTCCAAAGAGAAACAAGCCCACATCTTCACATATCCTACACTATGCATAGTAGTGAGTATGAGGAGCAAGAAGTGATATATCTAGGCTCATCTGAACAAAATCATGTTGTTCCTTTTAATGTCCCAGAAATTCTGTTATGCTAGCAAAAGTACTTTCCTAGCATAACAGGAAAGTACCCCAAAAGTACTGTTCCTAGCATACTTCCCAAGCAAGTGGCATTTAAGGGTTAAAGACATAGGAGACTTGGTGATCCCACAATGCCATTATTTGGCACTGTTTTCTAACAGTGAGTCTGAACTTTCGTAGAGGCCTTGACCTGGGAGTATTTATCAGCGACGCCCAGGAACATGGACAGTGCCGGATGTAAACACCTTCAAATATGTATTTCTTAAGTCTTCCAATTTTTGCATACTTTCTTTTGTCTTCCAAAGTATTTGGCTACAACAAATTTATGCTGAAATAAGTTTGCTATAGCTGAGTTCATTGTATACTTGTATACTTTCTGCACTGCACAAAATCAGATCAATATTTGGTGTAGCCACTTCAGGAGCATAGATCGATCAGCTGATGACTGAAATCAGTTTGTTTCCAGCTAGACTGGCCATGAAATGACAAATCAGTCAGTCAGATAAATCTGGTTCTGTGACTGGTAGAGTTAAACATTTGCACTGTGGGCTTGCTCTGTAATGTGGTTCATGTCCTGAGCATACCTCAGCAATATAGATTTATGGGAGCTGCAGCACTGGAGCAGTTTCCCACTGGCTGGAAGGTTTGTGGTCCCTCCCTCACATACCCTCACAGACTAAAACATACTTTCAATCAGAACACAAGACTTTTCTGTATACAAAAAACCCCAATCTTATGCATTTACTGTTATCTGGACAAAAACTAGTTTGTGTTTCAAATGCTACCACTCCCCTAGATTGCAATGTGTTGAATTGGAAAATATCCAGTCATCTTTTATCTTTATTTGCAAGCTTGTTACCCAGGTTTTGCATGCAGGCCAATTATGTTCAATAGTAATATCAGCAGTTAAGTCAAGTTTATGTCTAGTAGCTTCCAGCAAAAGGTGGTTCAAAGTGCTTTACACTATAAAAACATAAGATAGTAAACAATTATGAAACAAGCAGTAAACTTTACATTTTGTCATATGGCCTTTATCAAAATCATCAACTCATTGTTTCATCTGTATTGCAGTTTTCTGGAAATTTGTTGCAGATTAGAGGACCACAATGCTTCTCCGTGGACCTCCTCTAAAACAGAAATGTTTTATTTCTGTTTCTGGGGAAGCACAGTAGACTTGAGGAAGAGCATCAGAGTGGTCTGGAAGGTTGAACAACAAAAGGACTACAATGCATTTTGGTGCCTTTCAGTGATTTATAAACTACAAATGTATTTTGAAGTCTATTCTCTGAGCTGCAGGGAGTCTCTGTAAGGACTGTAGAGCTGGAGTGATGTGCTCTACTTTCTTATTTCAGTGGGAATGCAAGCAGAAGTATTCTGAATCAGTTGTTTGATTGACATTTTAGTTAAACCTGCAAAGACACTTTTGTGGTAACCAAAGCAAACAAACACGTTACACACAAAAAAATACTGCATATTATATACATAAGCTAAATTATGGGAAATCAGTTCATACATTAAATGTTTTTTAGCCATTTTGTTGGCGACGTACAGACTGGAGGAACATGCTGTCATAGCCTAGACATGCAGTTAGGAGAGGTTGTGCAACCCAAGGTGAGGTTCAGCTCGCTGCTGCCTCACCAGCTTCGCTTCTGAGCATTTGAATGGAAAAATGTGAAAATTCAGCGATTTTGAAGAAGACCATAATCAAACAACAGGGTGAAAATAGCAATATAAATTATTTTATTGTTATATATTATTGTTCCATGATGCCTCACCTGCCTCCCCTGACCGCATGTCACTGTTTGAAAGTAATGGCAACATGTCCATTGTTAACCGTCTTGTTCCACATGAAAGGAGGTTAAGCAAACAGGATTAGTTAGGTTGACAAAAGGAAAACTGAAAAAAAATCACAGGGCTCCACTATGGCTCTGGTGGTTAACATTTGTTTGGTCTTCAGCATATTTAAAGAATTTCTCCACTTATTCTAGGTTTGTCCCACAGTCAAAATACATGCTTGTTTGTTTAGTTGATGAATCAAAATTTATTTTAAGAGACAGAGACTGTGCGTTTTAGCATCTCTCACCTTGTAAGGCATTTTTTTTTTTTTTTTTTACAAAAAGTACTAAATTTGTGAGGACCCACTACTCCTTATGGGACTGAAAGTCCAGGTCCCAAAGAAGAAGTGCTGTTTATGGGTTGGGGGTTAGATTTTGGAATAAGGCATAAATTGAGTTCAACTTAAGTTTTACGGTAAGGGCATTTTTGATTCATAGAGATGAATCAAAAATGAATGTAAGTCAATGAAATCCTTGTGAAGATAGGAATACGTACTGCATCCATGTGTGTGTCTGTTGGCCCTGTGATGGACTGACTATTTGCCCAGGGTATTGTCGGCCTTTTGCCCTGTTACTGCCAGGATACACCCCTGCTCCCTGTGACCATGAACAGGATTATAGGATGATGAAAAGTGGACCGAAGGTATTATAACTTACTGCCCTTTAAAAGGGACTCAACAAGGTAAAATATAACTATTTTATTTAACATCAACTTAACATTAATTGGGGTAGTTTTTCAATTCAAACTAAGCTACATTTAGAAACGTTTTGTATTCACAGTAATGTAGAGTGGAATTGGTTTTCAGCCAAAATGCAATGTGAATGAAGTTTAGAACCTTCTCGTTTGACCAGAATCTATTTTTACATGTTTCTTGTGTCCTTTATGCGTTTTGGCAAACAGAAAAAAAAAATTCTCAGGGCTGTCTTCCTTCTTGTCACATTTCAGTAAGATGCATTTCTGAGTACAGGGTATGACAATTTTCCATGACCCACCACCCCTAAATACAAAGTTTTTAAGAAGCTGTTCTTTATTTTAAAATCGATTTAAAACATGCAGCTAAATCTTTCCACTTAAACCACTGATGAGGTCAGAGTTTGATTTTAAGTGCCCATCTGATCCCATTGATATCTATTATACTGTGACTGAATCAATAGTCCAGCAGCTCATTTCTCAAGAGCTGTCAATAACAGAGAGCCTGATCTGCAGGAAAGTGGCTGGCCACTGTTACAAGCTGGAGGAGGAACTTATAAATGAAGTATGGATGTTTATTAAGAAACATGAGGATGGCTTAGATATCTGCATGATTTGAATGTTTGATGTTACTCTTTGAACATAGCAGAAATTAAGAACGTCTTGGATGGTAGGTGATGTCTGTCTTTCAGTACATGTGTGATCATACCCACTTACGTGACAATGTGCACATGTGTTGTGTTTTTTTTTTCCTCCCCTTTTATGGTGTTTGAAATTGTTTTTTTTTCTTATTTAAACCATGTTGCTTCGGTACCCCTTGAGCTTTCAAACCCCTGGGTGGTCGATATGGCCTAGTTTATGAATTTCCTGCTGCACGCAGAATGGCACACACAAACAACTTGCACACACACGACGTCAGCCCTACTTGCATAGCGCACAAATACGGATCCCGTGAGCAAATCGACGGAACATGTATGACAACACAACGTTGTTTCATTCTGATTTCTGGGAGGAGGGAAAGCAGTCAAGTATCTGTGAGGGGAAAAGGTAGATTGAGAAATAAATGGGTCTTTATTAAGAAGAAAAGGGTGTGGGGGAGGATAGAAATAGAGAGAGGAAGGGTGGTGGAGAGGGGGGGTATAATAATGTGTGACAGCATGTGGAGCTGTGCCAAGACACACTGTGAATAATCTGTGGTGGTTTTTTGCTGAGCCGGTTATTGTTGCATTAAAAATATAATGCCAAATATGTCCCAGTGTCTGGCTTGCCTTAATGATGACAGCCTGGGGGGATGAATAATTAAGACACAGGGAGGTGGAGTCTGTCTCTATGCTGTGTTAATAGTTTTCCACTGAATACTACTCCAAAGGAAATTGATACCATGACAATTAAAAAATACCTTCACCTTTACATGGAGAGTTCATGGAGGAGAAGTTTATAAATTAAATGTTGAAATGTAGCAGATGCTCCATATCCATAAAGTGCAACATTAAGCGTTCTGGTTCATATCGTCTGTACCGTTAGTTTTCTCTTTTCTTTTCTGCTTACTACTACTAAGTATACACACTTTACAGTACAATCATGCCAATTTAAGGGTATAGTGTAATTCTGCCCCAGGGAACCTGCTTTACTTGGAGCAAACACCGTTTTGATGTACATGGACTCATAAAATCAAGCTTTAATAACAAAACGTGGGTCAAAAGGATTTGCAATTACAGAATCTCTGCTCTGACATCTGACCCAATAGAAAATAACAACTAATCTGGTTTTAGAAATTGAAAAATTTCTGAAATTTCTTTTGGGGTTCCTTGTAGAGGCATGGATAACGCAGACACCATGTATGGAAAGCTAACAGTGCTCAGCGCAAGTTGTTCAGAATGCTTAGAATAAAACAAATACATAATCAAATTATTATCTACATAAATTAACAGTTGCTCAATATAGATACACTAACTAAATGCAGTTATTGAACAGGCATATAAATACTACAACATACTATAAAATTCTAACTGTATTTCATTAAATTGACTTAAGAAATAGGATTAAATAAGTGTTCACATCATCCTATTCTTTTTTAAACAGAAAAGTAGTGATAAGCTAACTGCTTTGTACTTGGTTGAGTTTGCAGATGTTTTCTCTTTTCTTACTTTTTGAAATAAATAAATAAATGAAATAAAAATCTAAGCTCAATATACTGAAATAGTTTTCATTCTCCTGAAACAAATAGCTGTTATGCCCTGGGGTTGTTTTGAGTTATTTTTGAGGTTTGATTATTCTGTATTCCTGAGACTCTTTATTTGATTAGATCAATCTGGTTTCTGTTTTACTTCAGTTTAGTCCTTCCTGATTTTTCTAGCAATGTTTATTTATTGAGTAAAGCAGCTAAGAATTATGTTTCTTGTCTCTAGTTCTTATTTAGTGTTAGATTAATTTCCTTGTCTATTCTTTTTTGCCCCTATTCCATTTTATCTCTCTCTCTCTTCCTCTCTCTCTTTCTCTCTCTCCAAGAGAGAGACCAGCCTGCCTGTTTCTCTCTCCCCTCACACCTGCAACTCCTTTGCTCATCAGCTCAGGAATTTTGCTCCAGCATTCACCCTCACAGTATTTAAGCCCCTCTCCTGGTTCATCCTGTTATATCCTCATGTCTCCTTTCTGTTTTTTTTTTTTTCTTTTGGATTTGTCGTTTGTGTTCTGCCCTGGTCCTCTGTGATTTTTGTAAGTTCATTATTTTTATTAAATATTCCTAATCTACAAGCTGCTGGTACCTCTCTGCATTTGGGTCCACCAACAACCACTGCATACAAAGAACAATAGTTTAATAATATGAAAAATTATTTTGCTGAGGCATTTTTAATTAATCCCAGCATATTTTTTTATCCCAAAGCATCTTTCCAATAAAGTCATCTTTTCAGGTGTGTTTAGGGAGACCAAACTGTTGATACCTTGCCATTACATTAAAAAAAAGAGAAATAATGGGAAACTGTTGTATGTAGTTTAAAATAAATAAGTAAAACTCAAATTATCATTAAAAATGTTTTTTTTTTAACCTTCACAAAGTCATGTATTGGATTCTGCAAACTTTTTACACTGTGTGCAGTGTTAAAAATTATCTGAATGCCTCAATTTTGTTTAACCAGCACAAACTGACTTTCTGATTGAAGGGCTTGTGGTTCCATGCCTGCAATATAGATCTAAGCCAAACCAGTTGTGCTAAATCAAATCAGGCTTTAGCTGACCCATGTCTGACCCTCTGCTTGCTTTGGAAAACCAAATTGGGTTGTTTTTACCCAAAATGTTTTACGGTGTAAAACTAGAAAATGGCTTTATTAAAGCAACCAAATTCAAATTAAAAGTTTGCTCTATACAGGTAAGCCTAGACTTTCTTTCTTGTTCCTTGCTTTTAGTTTAGTTTGTTTGTTTTTTTTCGTTAGGGTTGTTACAGAGTATTTTTCTGTTATGCTGCTGATAGCTAACTTTGTCGACCAATCACCATTCCTGGCTGCCACTTGTTTGAGTATAGACTGTAATTTTGTCAAAAAAAATTATTCCATGTGGTTGTTTATTCTGCTCCTTCTTCCTCTGGCAAGCTTAGCTGCAAGAGGGTGATTCATGAAAGAGAACTAAGACTGACAGATGGATACAGATATGACAGAGGCTGTGTAGCAATAAGATTCATCACCTCTAAATCCAGGTTTAGACCTAAATCTACTCAAGGCTTCATTCCCAGAGTGTCTTAAATAAACGGCTCTGGAGCCTACGCAGCTTTCATGAGGAAAAAAGCGGGCTCTGCTCTTTAAATCAGGGGGTAAAAGCTTTATAATATGCTCTTCTGCCCTCCTATCTGATTTCTCCCTTCTGTCCTTTCAAGGTGAAATGAAAATGGCCTGATTGATTTATTATCAAAATGACTAGCTGACACGCTGCTACTGTTTTCTCCTTTACTTCAACCGGTTTCACATGTTTAACAATAGATTTTGAAAAGCCCAAAATTAGAAACACGGATCAATATTTCAATGCACAGATCACAAAAAGACACTTGGAAACAAAACCAATCCACAAACATAGGGAGATACACAAAGTTGCACAAGTGCAAATCTGACACACGCACATTTCATCCCACATGCTCTGTAAATAGAGAGCAGGATGTTGCAGACATTTGGGTGCATGGACAAACAAGCAGTGTTCCTTGTGAGAGGACGGGAGAGAGAGAAAAAGCAAGCACGGAAAGACGAATGAGAGGTAGCGGCACAGAGAGACACACGGGAGAAGAAAACTGGGGGTAGGTGGACAGATGAAGTGGTGACTCAGGAATGTGATATGAAAAGAAAAGATTCAGCACTTGGAATCATTCTCCTCTTCCTCCTCCCATCTCAGACAGAGAAGGAGTTCTGATATTTTTTTTACCTACTGTGTCCTTCTAATCTTATCTCCTACAATACTTTTCCATTCCCCCACATCTGTCACTTTTGGCTTGTGAATAGCAGCCGTCACAATTAAAAAGGGGTCTGAAGTTAATAAAAGAGTATCTAGAGGCTGCCAGCCAAACTCTCAACCCAAAATGCGTCTTTTATAGGGAGAAAAGTTGGCCAAATGAACCGATCCATTTGTATAAATATACGTAGTTGATTATTTTGAATTAGCTGTGCTTAACCAAAGTTTTTGTAAAGCTGATTATAATTTCACTTGCCACTCCCAGATGGTATCACTGCAAGACGTGTACAAACAAGAAATCACTTAAATGAAACTTGTCTGACTAAATGAAGAAGACAAAAATATTCTAAAATGCAGCATATGTTTCCCAGATCAAAAGTAATAAAAAAAAATAGAAACAAAGTTGTTGACATCTATCCATCCTGGTGTCTTATAAGTACTTTTCTAAGCTCAGAGGCTCCAGCAAATCACATTGAGAGTCAAAGTTTGTAGATCATTCTGGGCCCCATACCAGGTATGGGACCTACTTCACCTGTCAGATTCCCCTTCCTTGGCTGGTGCCTGTGCCTACCTGAGCATTGATGGTTCTCTGTGTCTGGGTGCTCAGGTATGTATTGGCTCATCCTGGTGACTGTTTGTCAGACTCATGGGTGCCCTGGCTCTGTTGGCCTCTGCTGTGGGGTGGTGTACCCGTCAAGACTCTGTGTCTATGACTGGATCATGGTGGCTTCTTGGCAGAAGCATTGTGGCTACTGGGGGTCACCTCCTTTGTTTCTCTCTAAGAAAGGGCTGGAAAGGGTTCGGGGTTCTAATGAGAAAACAATTTTTTGGGAAAATGTGCAACCCTTACATCTGGAACAGCACTCAGCATTTCAGAAAAAGAGTGTTACACCTGCTGTCCATTGGTGTGGTGGAGGAAGTGTGTTGGTCTCAAGTTGCTTTTCTGTTTCAGACCAGTATAGCTTGTTAGAATTAACTAAACCATAAATTCCACTCTCTACTAGAAAACCCTGAAGCATTTTATCCACCAATCAATTTGTAACCTGGAGCTCAGCAGGACAATAGTCCAAAGCACAGCAGCTTGTGTGTGTTTGAATGGGGGAAAAAAGCAAAATGGAAGTTTTGCAGTGGCCTATTCAAAGCCACAAAGATAAAATCTGATTAGAATTTTGTGGTATGACTTCAACAGGCTATGTGGCTAAATAAAAATGACTCTGCAGAATAGTGTAAACAATTCTCTATAAACACAAAGAAATTATTGTGTTGGAAATGCTTGATGGCTATTGTCCCTATGGAAAGTATTTAAGTTTAGGGGCAATTACTTTATCACATACGTCCATTGGTCAATTGATTTTATTTCAAAACTGCTTTCAGCTTTTACTTTTGTTTCCTGTTAGCATGGCCGCCTTAATGCACTGGCTTTGCAGGATTGAATCCCGGGGGCCAACAGCTTTCACTACCCTATCAGTTAGTGAAAGCTGTTTGGTGGTGTTACATACCAAAATTGTAACACAAAAGAAGAAAAAAAAACAATAAAAGAAAAAACTTTGCTTTATAACTTGCCAAGTTTTCTGTCATCAATCCCGATGTGGTTTATATGCTCATGCTTGCTACTGCTAGTAAGAAATCTACAGTATGTGACTGTAATTGTCATTCTCTAAAATGCTTTACAAGGTATTCATACTACTCTAACTTTTTATCATGAGACATGGACTTCAATGTATTTTATTGAGAGTTGTTTTCAGGCCTTCTTATAAAACCTTTTCTGGAATTATGGCTATGTCCAGGGGTTGTAGAGATACAAACTTGTCATATATTCTGCCCCCCGTCCCAGGCTGTCAAGATTAAGGCTTAATGAAGATCATACATGAACAGTGACTCATGACCAAAATGGTCTGGACAGTACCATTCTAAATCATGGACAAACTTAGATATTTGTCTGTCACACGTGTTTTTCAAGAAAACTTGATTGAAACTTTATTTTTTTATTCTTCTTTACTGGTGTAAGAGTAGAGAGAGTAGAATTCATGCCACAGTTTTCACTATTTATTGATAAGTGTGAAACCCATCTATCCACTTCACTATTATGCACAACTTTGTGTTGACTTATCACAGAATCAAAAAATGATGAGCTAGCCAACTGCCTTCAGATGAAGACAGTTGGCTAGCTCAAATATAATACATTTCATGTATTATATTTGCCGTTTTGGTTTAATTAAAGATTAAAGTTGGTTTACTTTAATCTCTCAATTAATTCAGCTGTTCTGTAAAGGCCTCAGTAGTTTGTTAGAGATCATTACTGAACAAAAGTAATGATGGTCAAGGAATATAGCTGACAGGTCAGCGAGAGTTTTAAAAATGAAGAGTGAAAAAAAGGAAAGACTATCACAAGCTTTAAACATCATTCAGGAGACAGCCACATTATTTAAAAACTGGCATGGCACCAGTTTTTAACTGGCATGGCATCACTTGGATGTTGCACTAAACTGACAGGTAAGATAAGGTAGGCATCAGAAAGAGAAGCATCCAAGATGCCCATAGTAATTGTGAAGAATCTCCAGGGATCCAAAGCACATGTGAAAAAAATATATGTCTAGACGAAAAGTATGAATCATTCACTCCAGAAATGTGGCCTTTCTGGATGAGTGGCAAAATGAAAGCCACTACTGAAAGAAGCATCATGGAGATGGGATGCTTCTGACAGCACAAAGAAAGGTTAGTCAGAGGCAATGGATTGAATGCAGATTTAAGGTGTTAGGATCATTGATCATTTGGGTTTGTAGTTTAGTTTATCTGTTTTCCTTAGTTATTCTTATGAAATCAGATTTTTGTTCCGTTTTACTTTAGGTTAGTTATTTATTCCTGGTGTTATTCTTTGTTAAAGTTAGATTAGTTTTCATAGTTCTGTTTGTTTACTCTCTCTTGCCCCCTTGTGCCATTCTCTCTTTCCCCAGTTTGCCTTCTGCTTGTCTCCTCTCACACTTGTTAGCCAATCAGCATTCACTCTTCCAGTATTGGACCACTTCTCTTTCACTCACTTCTCTGGTTAATAATCATTTTCAAATGAAATATTTGAGATGACAAGTGGAAGGTGTCATCTCAAATGTCACCTGCAAACTGAAACTGTGGTTTCTGCTCCTGCCGAGCTGGCTGAATAATAAAAAAAAAAACATTGATCAAAGTCAACTTATAGTCACTTATCAAATAAATGCAAAGTTCCAGTTTACAGGTAATGCTCTTCTGTTCGGTTTTGAGTGCTTGGTTTTCATATGAAGTTGACTGTAAGCTGCAGACTCTTCGTTTTACAAGTCACTGTAAGAAGATTCAGTCACACTGTGCTCGGACATTTGGGGGGTTCAGACGATGCTCTGTGTTCGCATTCTGACCCACTTGTGCAACTTTTAAGGGGATTGTTAAAATCAGCGGGTCGTCTCCCTCTTCTGCCCCTCTTCTTCACTCTAGCTCCTCCATCTCTCACTCCCTCTCTCTCTTTCTCTCTCTAGCTGTATCTCTCTCTCTTTCTCTCCTCCGTCGCTTATCTCTGCGCGCATCGTCAGCACTAGTTTGGAGTCAAATCTGACAACCGCTGCCTTTGCCCGCTCCTTCCTTCCTCCGGCTCTCTCCTAATACTCTCGGGCGGCTGTCCCGGCTCCTCTAAAGGGGTAAATCTACTATTCATTTAGCTAAAAACACGTGTTAACATTTCCTTATTTATTTATTTTTAAAATAGAGTCTGGCTGACCTCGATTGCCTACTCTGTGCGGTTCTTTCTCTCAGATGATGTCTTACCTTGTTTCTCCTCCTAGCCCTCGCAGTCGGGACCGTGGGACCGCATCCGACCGCTGTGTTCAACTTGAGGCGAAGAAAGACACGGGAAACTCCTCGGGATTCTCCGTACATCGAGCGCTCGTCTGGATTTTGTGGTGAGCTCACTTAGTTCCATTAAAACCATTGCATTTCTTTTTAATAGTGAATATCATCCAAAGCGCTGCATGTGTTGTGCTGATCTGATAAGAACCCGGCGCGTGCAAACCAAATTATTCAAGTGCATTTTTATTTTTATTTAATTTATTTATTTATTTTAATTGGCCAACTCTTCTTTGTTGTTTTTGCACGCACAGAAGCAGAACCGCCGCAGCACTGCTTACTCGCTTCTTTCGGAACCCCCCACTCCTCCCCAACCTTTTTTTTGTAATGCATCCCACTTAGACCCCGCTTATTGTGCATGTGAATTAGACGTGGCCACTTGTGACAATTTAGTTGTCGGTATTCCTATCACGGAGCGCGCTGAGAGTCAAATAATACCGTCCGGAGTGTGGGAGAACAGGAGGGAGATTAGGTTGAGAGGAAAGAAGACTGTGAGAAGAAACATTTGCGGGATCCCTCAGGGAAGCGCTGCTTTCATTCTTCCCTTTATTGGGAGGATTTTTTTTTTATTAGTCTTTAATGCCTCTACAATGATCATATTATCTAATACTGTTTTACAGGCTCTTTTTAAGATGTGCTTATTGTCAGTGCCATTACTGCTCGTTATATGTGGTGACACACTCCCGGCTGTGCTGTATGAAGGCATTTACTGGGCCATTTGCTGCTTTTTATTGTCCTGTTTATCAATTAAACTTGTCTCTAATGGAGATCTCACACTTCCTCCAACATAAAACATTACTCTCCCACACACCATCCGTTAGCATCTCACCTCCCACATAGCCACACTTGCTGTCCACAGCCGATTAGCTGGTTACATGCCACCATTTGAGTTAATAGAGTCCTTACTTAATGTGATGACTTCTCAATCAGAGGCCACCGAGCACAGCTGAGGGCCGCTTAAAGGTTCATAAGCGTTGTCATCAAGGGCAGATCAAGAGGCCAGTGAAGACCAGACAAAGTGCCCCGTGGAGGTTGTCTGAGTAATTTGCTGATTCGTTTTATTGTTTAATTACAGTATGGGGCTGTCACTGTACGTGGGGATGTGTGTGTCTTTTTAGTGTGGGTGTGTGAGACGGCTTTGCTCGCTCATGTGTGTGCAAGTAAAGAATGAGAGAGCAAAAAGAGGAAAAGAACAGAGAGAGATTATGCTAACTCAAAGTTTTGGAAGAAAAGGATGGGGGGGTTACTTTAGTAAGCAGTTTTTCAGTCACATTCTGTCACAGTCTGCAGGAACACAAACATTTCTGTAGACTTTAAAATGCTAAAGAGAAGAGGATTAAAACTTCCACTGTCATAGTTTTGAAAAGTTCCTTTTTCAAAAATGCTAAAATTATCCTTCGTGCTGGTCCTGCACCTCTAATGAGATCCCAGAAAAAGTTCTAGCTGGATGAAGCTTAGGTTGGCACAGCAGTGCCCCTCCCTGACTTGTTTCTGTGCACTGCCCACAATTCTCTACAACCATGCATGTTGTAGTAGTAGGTGGTTATAGCAGTAATATCGTTTATGAAACTTGGAATGAGCATATCATTTGTGATAGATAAGGCAGATAAGGCAGGCAAAACAGTCTCCATTTTTCTAGCAACAATAAGGGAGTGCGGTCTCCTTATTGACTACAAACGCATAAAAGCAATATAGAACTGTCTTTCTTACATTGTATGTTACAATCTGTACACACACCCTTTTTTAATGTTGCTCTGGACAACATCAACACCCACCACTGAGTTCATTCAAAAGGCTGAAAGCTAAGGCTACACTTACATAGGACTGCTGCCCAGATGCTGCTGGTATTTTTGGATGTAGACTGGGGAATTGTTCCATGTTTAAATGAGATTGCATAGACACCTTACCTCCACTATACATATAATGCCAGGACACTATGTGGTGCAAGTAGTTTTAGAATGTTGTTGAAACGCACATGTGCTTTTGACTCTTAGTTTCCACCTTTCTAGCTTCTACCTCATTTCAAAAACAGTAACTTATCTCAGATAAACTAAGTGCTCGTGCAACACACAAATTTATTCTGTTTCAGGATTTGAACTAAACCGAATAGATTAAGAAGCACACGGTGCAATGCTATCCCGCATTGTTTTGGTTATCTGCTCATGCATGTGGAGAACAGTCCCTGCAGCCATGTGTTCTGCGCATGCACACTTTCACACCTGTGGAGTACTTCACACACCCCACAGAGAGTATTCCTGAAAAGTTCCACTCTCACACCTGTTTTCAATAAGTGCTGTCAGAAATTGATCTTTGGAGAACAACAACAATACTATGGTTTCACCTTGTAAACTGGTCCTAAATGACTCTCGAAATACAACTATTGCTTTTCACACTGAATTTGTGATGATTAAACCTCACTACTGCATGAATTTCTTAGCAGTTTTCTAAAAAAAAAAATCTATTTGCCTTTGTTTTTGCTGTCCAGGAGAAGCTAAGCAAAACATAGACTGTTAATTTCAATATGGTAGATAATTAGTACATTAATTAGCACTTTATGCATTATTGGGCATAACTCCAACAGATGGCAGCAAAGTGCTTCCAATGTTATGCTTAGTAAATGTGGAAGATGCATCAACAGACATTAGTTGAAAATAAACATCACCGTGACTTTATTCAGACCAGAAGCAAGTTGAGCCAAATGGACTGCATTACATGGGAATGTCATTTGTTTATATTGTGTTAACCTATCAACATTAATGACAGATTAAAACACAGAAGATATTAATGCTTTTGGGGTGTTTAAAATCATTTCCTCATATTTCTTTCTGTTTAAAATTTATGGCAGCGTTTAGGCTAAAGTTAGACAGATGTAGAAAATATGTAAAAAATATCTCTGATCTTTGGACCAGAGATATTGATGTGATTTCCAGCATAGATAAAAGTGGGCTAATAAGAGGTTGTGAAAACATTTTTCAAAAGTTCTCTAAATAAAAAAATACACTAAAATCATAAACTTGTGTAGCCAGGTACAATTTTTAAAACAAAAGATTGTCGTCATATGGTTGAACTTCCATTAATAAAATGGCAGAGAAACTGTGAAACCAGAATTTTCTCCAGCTGTATCAGTATGGAGTAATTGCATTATTACCACCTCACCTGTTGATGCACACTGCTGATCAGATTATTGATGAAGTCTGCTGTGTTTTTCTTACCTACATAAAAGAGACTAGTTAAATTTCTTGAAAATATTTCTCAAATGAATACAGTCAGGTTGTGGAAACTAACTCCTCTATGACATTATTGCAAATCTGCCTTGACTGCAGTAGGCAAGGCATGCAGCTTTAGTTGAATAATGCCACAGTAACACTTTACTACTCATCTGTTTGAGTAGTAAAATACTCACAATTTGATGTCAGACTAAGCCAAGTTGCCAGTTTTTATGCATGTCAAAATGCCTTGCATTTAAACCTTAAAATGCTCCACTACTTCTAGATTTCTGTAAGTTGCATGCAAATTCCACATCAGTAAGCCAATAATGTAATCATTTAATCCCAAGATACACTATACAAACACTATGCCTGCACCGATGAAGATCAGTTCACTTCCATATGCAAACTGCATATGGAACATCAGCAGCAACACACATGACTGAACTTATTGTTCCACAAAATGCTCCTCATTTCCTTAAGTCTAGCATACATTTATTCATACACATGAATACATGACAGGATAGTTTGATTACAACTTACAGGGGAGCCACTTGTCATTCTAACAGGAAACACTGTTGAAAATAATACTGACAAGCGATCACATAATTCTTGTTTTAAATGTTTGTGTTAAAACTGTAATACTGCATTACTGTATTATTGATTTCTTCATGCTGGCCCATGCCAGGTAGCAAGACTGCTCAAGTAAGACTCAGATTTTAGCAATTCTCTGCTAAGGTGACATGTCTGAAAAATGTTGGACAACAGTTGAGTTTCTGCTGTTTTGTGTCTTTGTTAAGCTTGTAGGGGAAAAATGACATGAAATATGTGAAGAGATGATATGTCTCAAGCAGGCATCGTAATGAATGAAAGAAAACTCATTTTATTGGAAAGTGTCCGGCCTCTTCACTCCTCAATTTACCTCCAGCACTCTGTTTAGATGAATTTCAGTCAGGGAATCCGCACTGATGTTTCACCAGAGAATTTGAGCCTCGTCGTGTAGACTTGGCCGTGCAATCATGCTATGAACCAATCAGTTAGTTTCGGTACACCCCATTGGCTTTTCTTGTCAGGTGAAAAATGAAATGTATCTTTCGACGATGAGCTGATGTGGTGTCACTGATGGCTGTGCAGGTGATTATGATGAGAGGTTTGGTATTGGTCCCGATAATGACAGCTGCAAAACTGATTATCTGAATAGTACCCATGCTGATATGTTTAATTATCTGGCAGATTAAAGGAATGAACTTCCACGCTTAGGAAAGCTGTTGTCTCTGTTGAGGTATGATTAGCATTTCAGGACCACTGTTTCAGACCACTTGTGCAGAAAACCCACCTCAGTTCAGCATCTTTGACATTGAGTACCTTAAGGAGCTCTTCTCTTTGAGTAACACCATGAAGTCATCTCCAAGGAATCAAGAATCACTAAATGATTTGATAATGTAAAAATAATCTAGACAACAATAACCTCCAAACTCCAAGCATCTTTGGGCAAGGAGTTTGAAATGCCTTTCTGCTGAAATGTGCTATACAAATAAAATTTGATTGATTTGATTTGAAAACGCTAAAGCACAAGATGTCCCAAAACATCTCCATATTAGACCTTCTCTGCTTTTCATCTAAACTTAAAAAAGACTTAGTTCCTAGGAATGTAATAATACAACACCACAATACTTTTCAACAAAGTGAAATCAGTGTTTCTGACTATTATGAATTAGACTGCTGTATTAGCTTAGGTTGCCCTGTTATATTGATGTTTTCAGCTAATACAGACTTCTCATGTGAATGGAGAACAACACCATAGGTCAAAACTACTGAAAATGCCCCCTCAAATTGCTTGTTTCTCCCCAGTGGTTAAAACAAGTTGACATAATATCAGAAAAGAACTGAACAATTTGTGAGCACTGTGAGAAAAACTGGACAGGCTAATTGTTTGTCTCGAACTCTGCTGGTGTTTGCATCTGCTTTGCAATTTCCTGTCAATGCTAAAATGGAGAGTTTTTTCATGAGTAGCATTAGATCACCTCTTGTTCAAAATCTGAAATACTTAGATTAATTCTATGATGAACATATTCCCCGAACACAGATTATTGAAAGTTTTGTTTTGAAAATATAAAATAGAGAGTTTTCTTGTCCTTTTTGGATTCAGGATTGTGATGAACACTTTACAAAGAGAAATGTATAGCTTTTCCAAATGTATTGCTTAATTCATCTTGTCTCATTCTTTTCAATTTAACATGTTTGTACTTATTTCATGAGGAAGATTTTTTATTGATCTCTTCATTTTCACAATTTCTCTCTTCTAAACGGTCTAGTCCAATTAAAATATCTAAATGCATTTCTGTAAATTTCACACATTAATCTCTTTCCAGGAATCAATGACATCACATTGTTAATGTGAAAAAGAAACTGCTCTGACATTCAACTATCCTATATCAAACGCAATGGTACTATAAAATCTACCATAGTTCCACACTCCTTAAGGTAAATATAGTGGGAAAAAAAATCTGCTGAAAATGCTGAAGCTCTTGAACACTTGGGTCCGAGTGCTGCAGCTGCAGCTTTATCCCTCCATCTGACATAAGACATAGATAACGCACTAGCTAAGCAGAGGTAGCACTGAAACAGCAGAGCCAGTTTTTCTCTGGAGATAACTATAGGCGCAAATTAGTGATGCCAAATAAAAAAGAAGGGATGAGAAGCCTGTCAGATTCCCTGGCACCATCCATGGGCAGCATTAATTTCCATGTCAAAATGCAATTTAAACCAATGTCAATTATTCTGGTAATTTTTACCTTTTATTTGACATGTCTAAACTGAAGCAAAGACTATCATTATTTTTTTAAAGGTTTTTGTGGCTCCAGCAGCCTTTATTTATTAGTAGCTGGACAAGCAGAAGGGCAACGAGAAAAAGGGAAGATGAGCAGTAAATGGCCCAGGGCCGGGAATTGAACCTGGGACAACTGCTTTGAGGATTGTAGCCTTTCTACATGGTGCACCTCTACCACTGAGCCATGTGGCCCTTCCATGGCATACATAATTTATATAACATTAGCAGACTAATTTTGTTGTGTGTATAACTTTCTTAACCCCACACTGGAAAGAATTATTGTTCTATGAATAATTTTATATTTTTCTGTTTTTGATTTTCTTACTTAAATCCAAATTTACTGATAGAGACAATTGATGATTTAATTTATTTTGAAAAAAGCTATTAAAAGCAACCTGGCCTTATATGAAAAAGTAGTTGCTCTTAAAACCTAGCTACTAGTTCTGCAATTCTTGGCGATGATAAAAACCATTTAACAATTGTGATATCTGACAATGTTTTATATTATTTCACATCACTGTGGAGGAGTGCAAACTATTCTTTGCAGAATAGTTTTGTTATAGGCTTTAACAGTCAGATTTTGAGCTTAACTAGGCCATTCCAAAACCTTTCTTTAGCTATTCAGAGGATGAGTTGTTGATGTATTTTGTATTGTTGTCCTGCTGCATGCGTGAGCTTGGGCTTAATGTTACAAACTGATGGCCAGAGCATTTTCTAAAGAATTTTTTGGGAGAGAACCGAATTCAGCAGTCTGGACTCTGAAGCACCAAATAAGCCCTAAACCTTCCCTCTACCACCACCGTCTTTGACTTCCTAAAGGTCTGTCCACATGATATTTTCCCAAATGTCATTGAGCTCTAAAAGTAATAATGATAGACCAACCACTCCTGGGAGGGAAAGTCGTCTTCATTTGTGGACAATGGCTGTTCCTATGGTCTGCAGGATTCTTAAAAGCTTTAGAAATTATATTATTGTCCTTTATAGACTGAATGCTGCCTATAAATGCAGACTGCCCATAACTTCCAGTCTGCATTTTTTTTTCTTTAAATCAGGGGTTGATGTACATAGTAAAAGAATACCAAAAAATGTTCATCATAGCTGATGTATTTGAAAAAAGAGGTACTTACTTTTTTTTTTTTGCATCTACAGGTTTTTTGTTTCATAAACTGAAGCCATAATTCAAATAAAAGGCATTCTTAATTTTTTTTAATATATTATTTTTGGCTGATATAAAATTTTGTTTAATTTGAAAACATCCATCCATCCATTCATCCATTTTCTGTACACCCTTGTCCTTAGTGGGGTCGGGTGGGGTGCTGGTGCCTTCCTCCAGCGAACGTTTGGGGCGAGAGGCCGGGAACACCCTGGACAGGTCACCAGTCTGTCACATAATTTGAAACTATTTTTACAAACATATATTTAAAACAAATTTGTAAAGGGCAAATACTTTACAGCCCAGTGTAATGTAAAAAAGTGACATATCTTACTGCTTAAATTCTATAGCTTTAACATAACATTATTTAAAACCATAAATGATGTGTATCTCAAGCCTGGATGAACTTAAGACGCGTTGTGTTTATTTTTCTCTCTGGCAAGTGCATGACGTCATTGTGATAATGGTGTTACACTGCTGCAGTCAGGAATAGGGTGCTGCTACATCTTACATCAGAATAAGATTAAAAGCTCTTTCTTTTCGTTAGTGCTCCTCATTCTGTCAGCTTTGTTGCTAGAACAGACACAAACACCTGCTTAAAGAGCTTCTGCGTCATGTAGACAAGTTTAGTGTCTTTTACTTGATGGAAGAGCTGCAATTGTATTAAGTGTTTTTGTTAAGATGGTGGGTTGGTATGGGCACAGTCATAAGAACCTGACAATCCATGCAAAATGGTCGTGACATTACAAACAATTGCAGCTTTCTTTTTCTATGTGCCAGATTGTGACGGGGGGGGGGTTTTGTTGTTGTTGTTTTTTTGTTTTTTTTTACTTTTCCCCCAGTTGTTTGTTCTCAAAGATGCACATAAGATAAAACACGCTTACATGTACTCTCACATAGCACTGGCAAATGAGACAAATAAAGCATCTCAAAGACACAGAGGTAAAGTCCTAACACAATTAGTCAAAAACCTTATTGCGTCTTGCAGCTATCCTCCCATTCTGTCAAACAGCGCATGGCCTCGGGTTTAAAAATAGCTGAGCACAAACACAGTTTTAGCAGGGACAGCCCCGGTGTGCTGGCACCAAACCAAAGAGGTGGTGATAACAAGGTTGAAGTTAGTTGGAATTTTTGCTGCACCTCAAACCTCCTCACACCCTTTTTCTAAATCTGATTCATCCTCAAATGAAATGTTTTTTCCAAGAGTGTGTTTAAAAAACGAACACACGCACACACACACTTTTCCCTCTGTTTTCTTCTTCTCCTGCCAGATACAGTTGAGCTATCCCCTTCTGAGAACACACACACTCATATTCACCCACCCTTCTAATACTCTCATACGCTCACACACTTTCTGCTTCACACCCCTCGTTCTCTCACATCTCTCTCCTCCCTTGGCACCTCGATGTGTTTCTCTTTAATTGAGATGCATTTCAATGTGGTGCAAATTAGCTTTCTACAGCTCAAGTCCAAACTTGCAACGTATATATATGAGTGTGTTCGCCCATGCATACGTGTGTGCACATGTGTGTGAGAGGAGAATTCCCACAGATAAAAAAGAAGGCGCTACCTTCCTGTTCGTTCCACTGTTGTGTGCTCTGATGCCTCATCTTTCCCACAAACTTATATTTTTAGCATGGTATTTATAAAAATTGGCTGCTTTGGACTCCTTTAGTGTGTGTCCTTTGGCTGGATAAATTCACTTGGCTTGCCTTGTGTGGATTTGAATTCCTATCTGAGTCTCTGAGAGATGACAATATGCTGCAGCTCATTAGGGAGACGAATGAAAGTGAGGAGGGTCAGGAAGGTCATGAAGACATCCGTTATGCAATGCTCTCCTGACTCTTTTCTGATCTGATGTGGTGCTGTCTTCCTAACGGTTAAAGCTCACAGCTTTTATGGTATTCTTTCGCCCAAGAGCAGGTAAAGATGCTTAGCTTGATTAACAGTTACTAATCTGTACTCTTTTATCATAATAGGTCGCAACCTCTACCTAAACCACAGATACAACCTGTGACACAAGTAAAAATGTGAAAATGTAGTTTACCTTTGCACAAAAGTTGACACTTGTGCCACATTTCAACTGGCCTTTACGCTTGAAAATTCTATGACTTCTAGCAGGTAGTTAAATATGTGCATGTAAGATTTCCTTTGGGCTTGACTTCCAGGTAAAGAAAACTTTGAAACATATCAAATATAAAACCTGATGTTTTACAATGCAATTAGATGTGGATCCAGGATTTATGTGGCTTTCAGACAGATTCAAAATAAAATTAACACATTACGTTTGCTTTTATCAAAGTTATCTTATGAGGCAGCTAATAATATTTTTAAAACATGTTACCTTGGAACATGTTTTAAAACATGTTCCAAGGTATAGCTTCCACACCATAATCAGAACTTTTCCAGACAGGATTTTTTTTTAATAAGAATTAAAAATAGCAATAGCTTACATTTCATCATAACTTTAGAAAACAAAGGGTTTCATCATATGTTATGGTTTTTACGGTTGTCTCATTTTAAAATGCTCCAAAAAGCTTTGCAAATGCTCTATCCGGTGACCCATATCAGATGCATAAAAGATTTATTGTTACTGGTAGCCCACTCTGTGTCTATGGATTTGAGTGTTGTTAGCTTTACCAACAAGCCTTATCTTTGTTAGTTTAATACATCAACACAAGAAAAGCTACTTCCCTTCTGACTTCAGAACAAGACTCTCAAACAGCATTTGTGTGTATGTTTGGGGATTATGGTAACAAAACAGTGAGTTGGACAAATCTAAACTGTACGCCAATACTGTGGACAGCCCTTTTGTGAGACGGAAACTATGAAGTTTTAGAGATCTGGTTTGGCTTCTAGTAATATATAGTCACTCTTAAGTGGCTTCATTCACACTTTAGTTGGTCCTCTGGTTTTAGGTGGAGCTGATTTTTGAAGTCATTGTTGGTCCTAATATCATAACCCACCTACATTTTGATGGTTCCATTTTTGAACCATCAAAAATAGTTCAAAAATGGATCCATGGGGTTTTATTTGGTAAAACTGAGGAAATCAATGAGGGCTTCTCAATTGGCAAATCGTTTGGTGTTGTGGGGCTCTTCGAGCCACTTTTTCTGTGAGAACACACATGGATGTGTGAGAGAAAGAGAGCGCAAGGAGTCATTTGGGAGAGTGATGCTGACAGTAGGGTGACCTTGGGGCTCCCAGTCTTCCTCCTGTCGATGAAAGAAATGACTTAGTGCCTCTCTTCCCGCCCATGATGGCTCATTTATTATCATTAGGCACATAGTCAAAAGATGCTGTGCAGGCCCTCAAGTCGGAGCGCAGTGTGTGTTGCTGTGTATGGCTGTTTCTGATAGTGGAGCAGAGAGTGACAGGCAGCAGGAAAGAAATGGAGAAGGAAGCCTTATCTCTTATGATAAGTGCTTCATGTCTGAGCATATGTGTTTGTCAGCCAGTGTTTGTCACAGGTGCACTCGGCTTCGCATTGGCTTGTGTTCGGAGTGTTTATCCGTATTTTGACAGCCGACATGCCGCCTGTCTGCCTGCATCTGCCTGTGAGCCGCACCTCTCTGCCTGCTCTCCGTGCCTCCAGCCTAACCCTGCGTCACCTCGGCCAGCCAACTGAGCGACATCGGTGGTATATGGCTACTTCAGGGGCGGCCTCCATGCTATCGTTTCTCAGCATGATGGATGGAGACTTCTGCAGGCCAGTCAATACCCAATCTGAGCCCCACTGTCCTGATTTAAGATACAGCAGAACCCAGGTGACACACTCAGAAGCATGCCACTTTAATCACTGAGCATCAACTCCGTGTCTCTAAGATTGGTGTGTGGATGGGACTGCGTGCGTGTGCGTGTGTGTGTGTGGTTATATTATTATCTCACTCAGTCAAGCAGTGGTGTAATCACACAGCGATCGGCAAGTGCTTGCACTTCTGACAGAGTTAACATTTCTTTATAATGTAGAGGTGCTGACATAAATAACGTACGGGAGGGAAGATTTATGTTATGAGTCGCTGCAATTGTACCAGAAAACATACATTATCTAAAGGGTAATAAAATTTGCACTGAGCCGAGAATGAGCAGAATGTTCCCATGCTGTAAATGCCTCCAACAAAACTTGTTCATGCACTTGAAATTACCTCAAAATTGGCAAAAGGTAATTCTTGTAAAGTTGGAATCATGACAGCATTGTAGGTTAATGTCTTCATAGGACTAAAGTTGTTTTCACAATGTCTTTAGCTGATGCAGAGAAAAAAATCCTTCGGTTCCAGGGCTCAGGGGATACTATCAGTTGAATGATGGATCAGTTTTGGCATTTAATATGTCTGCCAGCTTACTCCAATATGTTCACCAACAGGAGAATTTATTTTATTATTTAATTATTATCAAATGTGAGCAAAAATATGAATTTAGTAAAATATAATATCTTGTGATTTTTCCAGCAATTCTTCTCTGTCTTTGCCCATATTGATCACAAAACTGATGGAGCTTTGTAGCA
The DNA here is from genome assembly GCA_911649635.1 of Poeciliopsis gracilis. Lineage (NCBI taxonomy): Eukaryota > Metazoa > Chordata > Actinopteri > Cyprinodontiformes > Poeciliidae > Poeciliopsis > Poeciliopsis gracilis. The sequence goes on from CAJVRI010000128.1 coordinate 1,874,436, forward strand.
TGTGCATCAGTGCTCAGCACATCTGAACAGGTGCCACAGAATCTAAAGAGTCTGCAATTAAAGTCATATTCAAAATCTTTAGTGGTAGTATTCAACCCGATCATATAAAACAAGTAGGGTAAAATTATTGCAACCTTGTTTTTCCTTAAGATTACATTCAAAATGTTGTATAAGTATGCACTTGCATTGCAAAATGCACAGTGGCAAAAATATATACAGTATATAAACTTAGGCATAATGCAAAACGGGTAAAATCACCAGACAGCAGGCAAAGCTTCTTAACAGGTTTTCATCATTCGCACAATTTTTCCAACATGTTGTAGACGCTGTTAACTTATACTAATTTTGGTAAAATATTGTCGACTTCCTAATGGTTTTTTTTTTTTTTTGCCAAAAATGATTTAAATTAATATTTTTTTGCCTATATCATCTTTTGGCAAAAGACCGGACAGATCTGCACTGGGTCAGAAAGTGCTATAATGTTTCTCCTTTTGTAGATTGCTAAAATTATTACATCTTGTACGATTTGATAATCTTGGCTTTAAAGTTGTGGAATTACTAACTGGTCTCTGATCTTCTTTTGCCTTTCATTGTAATGACATTCGTTAGGCGGCGTTAATCTTGTTTTGGCTTTTGTCTCTCAGATGGCATTACTTTCTTGTGTTTCTGCTCTCTTTTGGATTTGATATATATCCTGTTTACATATTTCCATTTTTACATAAAACTCTTTCACTCCTAATCTGTCATTGGATGGAGAATATTTTCAGAGTGATAACCATAAAGATGCACAAATCCTCCAGATTTTGCACTGCCATTTGAAGTTGAGATTTGAGCTGGATGCCACACCAGCGGTTTTTTTCTTTGAGATGATTTAACACCACCTTTTCTGCTTCCCATCTTAGACGTTTGAACACTAGTTTGGTATATAATGTTTTCACTACATTCAATAAAAATAGAAAACCTAGATAAATCAGGATCCTCTGTCCCATTCCCCATCATGACGCCATTCCTCCACACACATACAGCTGGTACACTTTGGAAATTGCTGTTCAAGAACATGCTCAGTATTTTTGCATATTGTAGTGGCCTTTTATGGAGTTGGCATATTGCACGTGGTGCCATGTTTGCACAGTAGTCTACGGTTTTCAAACCAAACTCTTGTTGTTTTGGCTCATTCTTGAACCAGGATAAGCCAGAATGAGCATCGAGGCGCCTGGAGATTATATGTGTGAGCAGTCTGGAAATACAAGCAGCAGCAGAAGGCAAGGCAGGATGCAGGAAGTACACTGGAGGGAATACATTATTGGTGTTTTCAGATAGCACATCGAGGTTTCTAATAACCCATTTTCATAGGAAGGGCTGCGTGTCAAAATTCAGCAGTTGTGTTTCAGTAAAACTGTAATGAACAGAGCACAGTTTGCAGATTGTACGTTTTCGTAGGTGGTTGTGGTCCCTAAATTTAATGAAAGGCCCACGCTTTAAAACTGATTCTCACAGATACTCTTTGTTCAGTCAGACACAGCTTGAGCTATTTTACATACAGAAATGGGCAAAAATTTTAGTCTCTTGATGTGTAAAGGAAGACACAACTTGAAAGATTGATAGATCTAATTGCTTTGGTGCTACACTTTTTTAGCTTTGTACTCTCTCAATTTTGATCCAGAATCCCTGCTTGTAATTTGACAAATGTGAAAAATACACTGGATATTAAACAGCAACCAGACATTACTGAAGGTATACTCATATACCGTGCAGGTCCACTTACATTAATCCTGTTTCAGAGAAAGAAGATGCAGGTGTGTTGATTCAGATCATGAGTGCAGGAGAGAGCACTTTGGCGTGTGTGATAATCCAGAGGAGATTGTGTCGGTATGAGTGAGCAGTTGGATATCACGGCTTCATCAGACAGTGATCTGTTTGCACTGGTTCAAATTGTTCCCCCTTGATGTGGCATAACTCTCAGCAACGTGTGCCTGCACTCTTGTGTACACGCGGACACACTTGTACACACTCACACTCAGTCACATCCCCTCCCCTCCCAGACTGGCTGGTTCGGCTGTTAGTCTAATTTATGAGGTGCCGTTAATTTGGCCTAAACGCTCATAGCAAGACCTCCCTCCTCCTCCTCCTCCTCCTCATCTTGGTGTCCCCCCCTTCTCCTGCTCCTTCTCATCTGTCACTCGGCAGAGTAAATCAGAGGGGTGGTATTGCACAGCAGGCAATACATAGACTGGACACCTTGACTAATATACCGCTGTCCTTCTACCCTCCCTCTCTGTCTTCCGGTCTGCCTAACTCTTTCCAGCTCTTCCTTACCACAGTTTCTGTTGCCTGTCGTCTAAATCCAAGTTGGCTCCGCTCCTTTTCATTTCGCTCTTTTTAGATTTGTTTAATCCTAATATCTGTCTAAACTTCTTCCACCACTTATGTGCACTTCTCCTTCACCATCCACCATCCTGTCCTCCTCCACTTTTCCTCCGCTCTCCATCTTCGCTCGGTTCGCCTCCTCCCCCATTTTCCTGTTCTCCTGTTAGGTGTAAATTTAGAACACAAGGCAAGAGGGGATGCTTTGCGTACGTGTGCTTCTCGGTGTGTCTGCGTGTGTGTGTACATGCGCGAAGAGAAAACTACACATGAAAGCTTCTCAGAGTCCCCATGCAGTGCTGATGGGGCTGATTAAAAAGCCAAAGCCTTGGTTTTCATCCACTTTTTGGATTCACATTAAGTCAGATGCACGCATACATAAATACACACACACAAGTTTCATAGCTCATTATCTCTCCTTTATTACTCTCCTTTGCTTTTTATCAGTTTTTGTTTCTTGATCTCTCTCAGACAGAAGAACGGCATTTTGATTAGTAAGAGGTATTTCCTCCTGATACAGCGGAAGTAAAAAAAAAAAAAAAAACGGTCAGGCCTCTGAGGCTCCCTCGTCACTTCACATTGTTCCCCCTAATTCCTCACACAGCGCACACCTGGGAGCGCTGCAGCGGACTGCCCAGCAATGCACCTATACATCACTGTCCGTCTTTCTTCACCTTTGCTTATTTTCTATCTTTCACCACCTCTCTTTTTCATCTCCACCCCATCTCTCACCCATGCGTTAGTTCCTTCTTTGTTCTTACCTTCTCAGATTTCCCCGAGCACAGAAGGTTTAGCCGCTTCTCAATAATGTAGCAGCAGCAAGCCTCCTTTTCTCCTGCGCAGCCCCTACCCCATTTACACCATCGCCTCCTCCTCCCTCTTTCCTCTCGCTGTCACTTCTCTCTTGGCGGGTTCCTAATAGTGTGCGCTTTGAGTCACAAGATAAAGCATCCTACCTATGCTTTATTCCTCTGTGTATTATATAAATCCACCATGGTTATCATTAAGCAAGAGTATCATAAAGCACTGCCTCATTCTTTGCAAAGGTCAGACTCTTTATAGCAAAGGACCAACAGTAGAGTAGATTAGAACAGAAATGTGCCAATTTGTGCTCTTTCAGATGAAACAAAAATCCTTTTTATATTCCATCTTTATTAATCTAAAATATTTATCCAGTAACCTGCACGTAATAAAACTTTTTACTGTAGAAAACAAAGCAACTCCCCTGCTCTGCCCTCCATGTTGAAGCACCTGTGAAGGAAAAAAACAAAATATCTTTGACCAAAACACATAAAATATAAAGGCTAACAAGAGTTCCTTTTGGTACACCTAATTTGACAAGAGTGTAATAAACCAACATTTGAAATAATTAAAACACAGAAAAAAACTGTCAAGTACACCAGCTAAAAATATATTCTAAATGCACTGAGAGGGAGTCATAATAATCTCAAAACTAATTATAAATAACAAAGTTAGCAGCTGGAGCTGTCCGAGAAGACAGTGGCCAAGAAGCTATGTATACTGTACACAGTTCACTCATCCATCAGAGAAACACAACACAACCATCAACTCACCCTTGAGAAATGATGTCACTGATCAAACAAAACTTAATATTTATGGAATTTGGTAGGAATTATACGGTGGCCCTAAAGTGAAAACCACGTCCACAAATCATTAATCACAACTTTAAATTTAAAAACACAATGTATTCAAAAACACAACTACCATCTAAAAAAAACCCACAACATCCACAAAGCACAATTATAAATTTGAAAAAACACAACTAAAATATAAGAAAACGCAACATTAAGCACAACTGCAAAATATGAAAATACAATATTAACAAAACTGAAGCGGTAAGACAGCCCTGATTGGATGAAAACACTTTTCACTTTGGAACTGGAAATTATTCTGATATTCTCATTCTCTTTGTTTAAATAAGCAGTCACAGAGCTTTGTATTGCCCAAGGCTGAAGCTGAGCTTTGTAGTATTACCCAACTCAAAATAATTTTGGATAGTGTTAGCTATGTTCTTCTTCTTCTTTTCTATAATGGCAGATCATAAACAGCTTCAAGATGCATACTTCTAACTACTGTACACAAGTGTGTAGCAGCATTAACTCATATCCATTGAATTCTGTTTTTTTTTATTTTATATCACAAAAAGAAATGAATTGCAAGCTAATTTCACACTCTTTCTTGGTGCATGTATGCATGTATCGCATACATACATGAACATGGGAGATATGTGGAAATTTACAATGTTTTATGTGTCACGTTGCCATGGCATCTCGATCTCCAAGTTTTCATTCGTTTAGCGTTTTTGTACGTGTGTTGTTGCTGACATCATATCTGTGGCATTTACTGGTGTGTACAAAGGGGAGGATCAGTACTGTGTTTGTGATTCATTCTTGACATTACCTCAAAACAAGCAACAGTTGTGCATTGCCCATCAACATACTAGAAAAAAACAAAATTCAAATCAAGATAAAAAAAAAAAAAAAGAGAAGGGCAGAGGCAAGTTCAAGGCACCGGCAGAGTTTGGAACACGACCAGAACATGTGCCAGAAGCAACGGAGCCAGAAAAAGGGTGCCAAGTCTCCTGCCGTGTCATCCACCTCAAGCATTCTGCAGACCACTGGGACTGAATCCTTATTCTCCGCATCATCACAAATACAGCAAAGCATTCACATGGAATTGCATGAGGCTGTGTGATGTCCCTGATGGTGATTGCTGGTTTTCTTCTATGCAGCATGTATGAAGAATACATTCATTTTAGGTATATGTGATGTTACTGTGTTGTTGGTGTTATGAACTTGGAAAGTTGACTAATAGATCCAAATCGGTTTAGCATTACAGGAATTTATATTTCTACTGTGGAGAGTGAAGAGTGTCAAATTACAATAAATGGTTATCTCACAATATAATTATTTAAATGTCATTACTTATTAAAACTGAAATTACAGAAATAATTTAATAAACATAGAATTAATTATATGTGCCTTAATTAAATGTATTGATTATTTAATGTTCCTATTCTGAGGCACATCATTAATCAATTTAAACCGCCAAATTCACCCATCAAACCCAAGGTTTAGGGGAGCTACTAAGGACACCCTGACGTCTGATTGGGTGCTTCAAATAGCAACTCAAAACAAATTATTTCAAGTTTGTGATACTGCTGCATTTTCCAGCAGTATCACCACTGGAAAGTGCACAAATAACTCCAAAAACATAATTAGATTGCTGGCATTTATTTATTTACAGATTCTGGATGAGCTACTCTGGTCTTTATGTCCGCACTTTGGTCTAATATCTCTCTGATAGGTTCACTGGAGTTAGTCAGTGGGCAAGACCTACATTGATTCTGTCTGAAGTCTCTGGCGGCCGCCTTCACGCAGGACCAGTGAACTCTCTTGTGGACTTAATAGAAATATTTTAGGCCAAACTAGAGAGGCTGGAGTTTACCTCACTCAGAGTGTGTAGGAAATAAATTATGATATTGAAGTTATATTCACACTTCCAGGGAAAATATTTACCTCAGAGTAACACCAAACTTTGCAAGAAGTAGTTTTGCCTTTCATTGTTCAGCAGCCAATCAGATGTTCAGGGTCTCCACGGAAGCTGCCCTAACCCCTTTACCTGATGGGTGAAGTTAAAAGCTTCAATTAATTCATGATGTGCTTCATCATGGGAATATGAAATAATTTATTAAATCATGACATAATTATGTCTAGTTTTTAAAATGAAATCAATGTTTAATCATTTGAGAAATGTATGCTATATTTATTAAATTATTTCTGTGTTTATTTCCACTTGCAGTAAATTAGTGACACATTTAATTGATCATAACTTTTATTAATTGGGGCCTGAACATCGCAATGCATGGAGGAAGTGACTGCGAAGTGACTGACATGCAGTGACTTCGCAAGTCAGTCACTGCTCTCCTTATGCATTGCATGCAGGCACCTATTGTTCTTTCCATGCGCCACATATTTACAGTGCCAAACTATTCATTACATTTGAATAGTTCTGATCTTGTCACGTCGCAACTACAGGGGAATCTGCTCAGAGCCAATCACAATCCAGAGCAAAATACAATGGAGAATCTCATGCAAGACTTACTTACATTCTCTCAGCAAGTTAGATCTATTCTGAAAAGAGTGGGCAAACATTTCAGTCACTAGATATAGAGATCTGATAAAGACATCTAAAGCTACAGATTTAGAGTTAATCTTGTAAAATAAAGTTCTACCAAGTTTTGATTCAGAGAGACTTGAATAAAATGAATTGAATGCTATTTTAGATTTTAATTTTAAAGAATTCTGGAAACCATGTATCATTTTCCTTTCAGTTCACGGTTAAGCCCTACTATTGCACAAAATCCCTGTGAAATTTGTTGTTACAACATAAAAAAAATTTAAAAAGAAAATAGTGTAAGGAAAATATTTGGCCATTGTTAACAGGTGACATTGAATTGTAACCACATTGCATTAAGATGTGCAGATATACTCTGAAAGGCAGCTACAAAGTGAGGCAAGAAGTGAACAATGAGCAGAAAAGCAAGGCTTGGGGTTGTATAAAGTCTAAAAACATTATTTTCTTTAAAACTAGACATCAGCTTAATCTTTATTGCCACATCACTTAGACATATTTAAATCTGAGTAGATTACAGTGAATAAATGTAACAGTGTGTTTTTAAGTCTTACTACCTCTTATGAAACTAAAAAGACAACAATGTGAGAAGTTTGTATGTCAGCATTCAGGGAATATATATCTCATGTAGAGTACAGATTAAAAGCATGTCATTTGGCTCATTATACCTTTGTCCACCAGGCTGTAGCACTTTCATTTTGAATCATAATCATATTCATTAAGAGACACAGAACACACAAATCAAGTATGAATCAGATGTGTATTCTTGTGCAAATCCATAATGTATCTGTATCTGTGTGAGATCTCCGGGAGGCAAGCCAAGTGTCTCTGGTTGAATCGTTTCAATTCGGTGAGTGTGCGTGTCTGGCTGTGTGTGTGTGTGCGTTTCTGTGCAGTCAGCCACACAGAAGATAGATAGAAGCACCAGTCTGCTCACCCCTCCAGTCACACCAATGTAATCAGACCTTAGCAGCCATAAACCACCGGCTATGGACACTCTGGCCAGCCCTGCTGTCACACACACTCACACAGACGCACAAATGCACACCCACACACGGAAATACGATTGTGAGGACATGGCCACAGGAAGGCAAAAAAAGACTCCAGACTCATTTACAGAGACAAAAATGCATGTGTAAGCTTAAAATACTACTTAAAAAAGGAAAAGAAATGCAGTTCAGTCACGTAGATGTGTTCTTTCACACTTCTTGTGCACAGTCTTTAACCGAGGCATCAAGAAGTGAGTCATGGTCCTCCTTGAGTTGAAAGAACTTAGCTCAACATGTTCCTCTCTGCCAGTGGAGGAAGGATGTCTTCCAGCCTAAGGGGAATTTTAATCACGCTACTCATCCTGACACTAAAATGAGAATGTGAGTGTGTGTGAATGAGTGAAGACTTTGTGAGTAATGTGAAAGCTTACGTCTTTATCAGTTTCTCTCATTGTCTCCTCTTACATCACCTCTAACGGCGTCTGTACCCTCGAATCGAACACAAACCGTTCCACTACCTCTTGCGTCTTCCACCATGTTTTTGTTCTGTTTGTCTTTCTTATCTTGTATCTTTGTTCTTCCTCTTGACAAACTAACATTCAGTGTTTCCCCGCTGTCTTTCTTCGCTCTCTCGCCAGCTTTGCGGCTCGAGCGGCAGTGGATGAGCATGCTTTAGGAGATTTACCACTTGATCCCCTCTCTGTCAGGTGTAAGAGACAAAAAGAAAAAGCGATAACAGGCTGAGGCGGAGAGAGGGCAGATTGGGAGACAGAAGGCTGTACAAGAGAATAAGAAGAAGGGTGAGAGGAGAGGGAAATTAAACTAGGGGTGATGGGATGAAACAGAAAAGATTATGCCAGAATATAATATAAGTTGTGATAAAAAGAGATGGATGTGATCAGTGTGCAGAATTCAACTAAAGATGGCATTATTGTTGTGAAAATCCAAATATAGTTTGAGAATGTCACTAGAAATAACCAAACCTTTTTTTATATCTCAGGTTCTCACCAAAACAGGAACAGAAACAGGAAATGTAGTGATGTAGGTTTGAGAAATAACTTGGATTCCATTTTAAGTTTCTTGTAAAACAAAATTATTTGCTGATCTCACCTTGTGTGAAAGGTTATAAAGAGTTAATCACTCCTTGTTTCTAAGATGGTTATATGTTGCAGCTGAGAAGCTGGTTTACACTTTTAATAGGAACTGTGCAGTGCTGTGAAGACGTATTTAGCCCCTTACAGATGTCTTCTGTGGTTCTCTTTTTGTCACACCGAAATGTTTCAGATCATAATACATATCTTAAAATCAAAGATAAATAGTATTTACAGAGCAGATTTCAAATTATGATTTCATTTATGATGGGAAGAAGCTATCCAAACTCCAGACTAACATGGTTTTGGTGAAATTACAGTCAGTCATCTTGTTAAATCATGATGTAACTGTGAAGTACTACACAGAAAACAGTCTAAGTTACATCATACTTATGCTCCAGAGAAACAAAATGTAGGCCTCGGCAATAAAATGAAAATAAACAGACACTAAAATTTATGATGATGACTGACATAATTTTGACCATGTCAGTATTTGGTGGCGGGGGATGTTGGAAAGGTAATGTTTCCATCCATTTATCGTTATCGAGGTAAAGGGTAAATCGAGGTAAATCATATATCATGATATTAATTTTAGACCCAGCCCTAACAAAAAGTAACTGATGCCACTTAAAGGCTTCTCGGCTCTCACAATCGATCACAATTAAAAAACAAGGTAGGAATTACATAAATATTTTAATTGGATTTATTGTGTAACAATGTTGATGGTTCACACCAATTGGCAATTGTTTTTTGATTTGGTTTTTGCACCTCTCACTAAAGACTACTCAAACATTTTTATTTGTTTCAGCGTGATAAATTGTTGTGCTCCTAAAGATAGATTTATTTGAAGTGACATCTTTACCAGTGATGTTAATATTGGGGCTCTTTAAAGGGATTTTGAGAATGAAAACAGCATTCGAAAAGTCTATGGTAAAACCCAGAATACAAATGGCGCTGCACTCTGTTTATTCACTGCAGAGTGCAGCAGAAAAGAGGAACAGATTTTAAATTAACAAGTAAATGATGGCTATATTTATCTGAAAAATTGCATATTACATTTTGTTTTGTGCTAAAACCACATATGGAGCTTGTGAAGGAACTATGTTTCAACGTTGACCAATTTTTTTTCTCATTTGACTTTGATAGATATCCTCCATTTTTTGGCTACACAAATGTGCATCACAGCACACCACAGTCAAAGTGCAACAAATCACTTAGATGATTACAAGTAACAATCGGGGAGCTGTACTCCATTTGAACTCTGCTCAGCGCAGCGCAAAACCTTTGTCCATGCAAAACAAATTAATGGATCTAAGATACAGCGTTAGTGGCTCATTCTGTTTGGGACCCAGGCAATAAAGCTACAGAATTTCACAGTTTGAACAATGTAACAAAGTAGATCAAAAATCTGAATAACTAAATAATTTAATTGTAAAATATTAATTATTAATCGCCATAGTATTTTACCTGGAGTAGTGTTACTTTACCTGGATTTTATTTAGGGATATCAGATTATAATACATATCTTTAAGGTTAAGCACATTAACAATTTTTTTAATTAATTAAAATAAAAATCTAGTAAAACAAATTTTACAGTGTATATATACACTGTCATTTAAGTACAGATATATTTTAATGCACCACATAGTTTTGCAGACTTTCACATTTCCAAATTTAAAGAAGTGCCTTTATTAAATTTTCTTGTTTTAGGGTTTCACTGGTTTTGCGGAAGCCTTTCAGGTTGTCTAACTTGTTAAATTTAACACGGTTTCCTGTTTGGGATGCCAATGGTAAGAGAAAATTGTGAGTTTTCTCATGGTTGCTCAGTAACACCAGAAAAGTGATTTTCTAAGGTGGCATCAGAATAATTGGATTAAAGTAAGTACAAACATGTAAGTACCATGTTGGCTTAGCAGTAATGTCTAAACTGGTAACTGGCTGATTTCTTCAGTATTTTTGAATAATTGAGTTTTACTCATTTCTAAAGTTCCCATTTGATAAATAAATGTTAAGCTTGTGTTTCCCATGTGAAATTAATCAACCTTACAAAACGTCACTACCCAGACAGATGCTGAATGACACACATACATGGTAACTGTGTGCATGCACGAATGACCACCACCACGCTCCGAAGAAAGCAAAGAAGCAAAAAAAGTAGAGCGAAACCGAAACAGAAGTGGATTTAGGCACCCATCTGTCAGGAAAAACAGTGGAGAGAAGCTGAAAGACGGATAGTGGCAGTGAACGGGGTGGGCAGGGTGGGCGGTGGACAAACCGAAAACAGCATGTGACTGTACAAACACGGACACGCAGAAGATATCAGCGAAAACAGAGAAATGGATGGACAGAGTGCAAAGACAAAGAGGAAGCAGTGAAGGAGACAGAGACAGGAAGGGAGAGTGAAAGACAGTCAGCTTGAGAGAGTGACAGAACACAGTCCTGAGAGGGATAGTGTGTGGGTGAATGTGAGAGCAGCACCAGCTAACTCGTCTGTCAATCTGAATCTGTGATTGACACCCCAGGGTCCAGAACTCTTCTCTTAGCCCGCTGGCTCTTTTTGTCAGGATTTAGGGCACAGGGTCACACACACGCACACACGCTCTATCTGCCTTCCACACAAACACTTACAAACAGGCTATGCTTTAAAGACAATATGCAGAAGCCCCTGTGTTCTTTTATGCATGTACCCCTACAGCTTGGGTAGCAGAGGTCAAGGGGGAGTCAAGTCTTACTGACAAGATCTTTACCTTTGACATATGACCATTGACCTTTAGACACTCAGCAGTTCTGCTCCTCACTTTGATATTTTACATGAGACTGTCTTTGCTGGGAAGAAGTCAAATTAATGTGTCCTACAGCATGTGGAAGACTGGATTCAGATATGTACATCACAGATCTGTGAAGAGATGCTAACAAGCCAATTTCTACTGGAATCTCTTTCATGAAAAAAAACAAAAAACTTTTGGGTACAGAGTTTTAGAAACATTATAAATTCTTGATGGGGTTATCCAAATCCATGATTACAGTGCTTTTTGCAGAAGTATTAATTTTCTCTAAACTGAGACCAAAATGTTATTAGTTTGGGTCATGCAAAACAGAGTATATGACAAGGAACTGAACCTACCCATCATCTTGAACCCAGATGTTCAAGATGATGAACATCTGTGTTAGCTGGAGCTCAGCTAATGGGAAGATAGGTGGAGAGGCAACAAAGTACTTGAGACTGAGTTGGAGGTTTGACTCAAAGTAGGACAATGATCTTCAACATTCAGCCAGAACTACAATGGAGTGGTTCAGAACAAAACAGATTCACGTTAATATGGACTGGTCAAAGTGGAGGCCTAAATTAAGTTGCAAATCAGTGGTAAGACTCAGAAAAAATGCTGAGTACAGGTGCTGTCCAACCAGTCTGAGCAATGAACAAGAGTTTGAGTGCAAAGCTGTTAGACAAACCCCAAAAGACTTGTGCATGTATTTACAGTAAAATTGTACTCTACAAAATATTGTATCCCACACCTTGCATATTTTTATTTGTAAAATCAATGCTTCACATTGCAATTAATAAACTGCAAAGTGTGCTGGTCTAAATGGCAGTTCCACGATGTTGACGTCACCGCTCCGTTATGCCAGGACCGACGCTCCAGCATAATCTCAGCTTTACGGTTCCCAGATTTCTCTCTCCTCCCGGGGCATGAAAGCCGTTCTCCTTCTGTCACACTTTTAGACTTTCTGTTTTTTTTAAATACACGCTGAGGAACAAGGTGAAATTAATGTTTTTTTCTAAGGAGCCTAAAGTGAGCCAACACAGGTGCGTTCTCTGTGGAAGTCTTTAATCAAATGTAGTGCTATGAGTCCTGTGGCTTTACACGTAGTTCACATTTTGAGGTCACTTTAAACTCCTGCAGGACATGAAGTATTTTGTTTTAAATATGCATGGTTTTCACCAAATCTAGTTTGCACTGCAGAATTTAGCAGATGATTAATGTCTTTCACATCTTCAGTAGCAGAAGTTCCACACTTTACTGAGCCTGAGTAACTATTAGTCAGAGCTTGTGTTTCGGAGGGGGGTGTTGAGCATGAAAATGTGGTAGCATGTTAAAATCAACTTTTGTGTGTTATTTTTTGTGGTTTTTAAATAAAATCATCTTTCAGCAACCAGAACATCATCACGTTGCGTCACCCATGGGTGTCGCTGTTCTTTTGAAGATGATCACGCTGATTGCCCAAGTATTTTATTTAAAATTAAACATTTGAAACCTGAACAAATTGTCTGCCATATCTAATCTTGACCTGACTTCTGTTAAGCTTACAGTGAAGAAAAGAACACTAGTTCTGAATAGTACTGTTTTACAAAATCTGTTGTAACAGTGTAATATGGTGAAGATTTATCAGGTTACTATGGTGACTAGAGTGTGAGCATGGAAGCCAGAACAAACAGTTTATTTCACAACAGAGTGATTTTGAACATACAGTACTGAAAAGGATAAACTTGCACCTGTAGATTGGGGTGTAACAATACATGTATTCCTCCAAAATTTGCTTAGATTTGCCTTTTTAGTTGTGCAAGTAATCCAAGCGCAGGATTGTTTTAATCTTGCACACATGCAGAACTTTTGTGTTACAACCAAAATATGAAATTTCCACTATAAAACTTTTAAAACTGACTTTATTTCATGGAATCAGGAGTTAAGGCAAGCCTGCGGTGTGTAAACTACAGACTCTGTGCAGCTCTGATAGATGTTACACTGCCCGTGCATATTCTCCTGTTAAATGCTGCACTTGATTTATTAGCTAATGATATTTCTGGACTATGAGATATTGATGGTTTGTAACAACATATTCATGCTGCCCATTGCTTCTAAATTATGACCACAGGTCCTAAACCACAGCTTTCCCCAACGGAAAGCTGTGGTTTAGGACCCCATTTCTGGAAAAATACACTTTTGTTATCTCTCATCTTATTCACTATTAAGCTATCTGTATCATTACAAAGACAATTCCCTCTAATCAAAATAAAAGCACTTCCTGATCTGTCAGAAATTCGATCCTCTCTCTTTTGTTATCTACATTGGGCTTTGCTCGTTATTTCAAACATTCTTGGTGAACTGTGGGCCTTTTCTTCTTTTCAAAATCTACAGGAAGTTATTAATTTCCATTTTATTCATGGTTTCTTAACAACCTTTTAAAAATCATAGGACTTGGAGTGAGAGGAAAAGAGTCCTAACCTAATGAAGATGACTTTATAATGTAGGTGAGAATAATATGAATAGATATTAGCAGATGTTAGGAGCATCCATACAAATACAAAATAAAAACCTTTTCATTAAATCAGAGATTAAACATTGTGGGTGTAACTATTCATTAAATGTTCTTTGAACATAAGTGCATATATTTACATTTCTCATTAGGCAAATATTACATTTGATCTATTTCCAAAATATTTTAAAGAAGCATCTTAAAGACTGAAATGTGAAAGAAAATTGTTTGGTATGTGTGTGTTAAAATAACCCAAAGGACAGAAAGTGCAGGATATGAACTTCTAACCTCCAAAAAATGAAGATGTATAAGCCTGTTTATGTTCAGAGAGTAAATGTTGAAAGTGGCAAACAGTGATTTTTGCTGTATTGTTAGATCTCTAGTACATGAAATATACACAGCTGCTTCCCAGCTTCTTATTAGATAATAGTTTCCAACAAAATATTGCTAAAATCTTAAGTAATACACAAAATATTATTCATTTCTGGGTTTGACTGTTTTCATAAAGCTGTGACTCACAGCCACAAGTGCAAATAGCACTTCAAATTTTAAGATAGCGTGGCTTATGATGTTCCTCTCATTTAATTTATTTAATACGGCCTGTTTTTTTTTTTGTATGGGCTGTGAGGTGCACCTCTTTCACGCCTCATTTTCTGTGTGAAAGTGTGCTTGTAAATGAAGCACCAGAACCTTTTCAGTCATTAATGTTGATGGCTTTAAAATCCCATCTATGTCAAAATAGATGGAGCACAATTTCATAACAGAGTTTCAAGTTGTATCACCAAGCAATGCAACCTCAAACAAGGAAGTACATGAAGTAAAGCCATAAATTTAATTGTGATGCTGTATTTAAATGTGATTCTGTAAGTCCTTGTCGGTATAATGTTGTTTTTTTCTTCTGCATTTCTGTAGAAGTCTTTTTTATTCCTTTGAAAGTCAAATAAGAACTAGCTTCAATGAATGAATGTTATGAAAATTTTCATTGAAAGACATGATGAAAGCAAAGGGCAAAATTGTGCATGTTTAATGAGAGGTGAACTTTAAGAGCCCTGCTATATGGAAAAGGACAATCATTTATATTCATGATTATTTTAAAAAGGTTTAACTTTAAATTTGAATAGAATGAAAGATAGTTATTTATATTATTATCTTGGCTAAATCTTCCTGAAAGATTTCACCACCTGAAAGGGACTTTTATACATTTGCCATTTAAAAAACACACACACACAAATTATGCATAAATATATATTTCTTTCAATATATACATGTATTAAAACAACAAATTGCATACGCCTGTGTCTCTGACACTAAAACTTCAGCTAGATGACTGGGCTAAGGTTAAATCCTATTTTTACCATTTGCATATCTGCTGACGTTACATTGCTTGTCCAAAACTCAACAAGGGAACTAAATTCTCTAATAAACAAGGGGCGGTTTGAGATTATTATAGTAAAAATGTAAGAATGAATTAATGAAAATGTGTAATGTTTTGAAATGTTTTATTTTGAAATGTTATGATTTATTGTGATATCTATCTATCTATTCATAGGACCCAGACTTTTGCGCCCTGAAATGTTAACTTTGTGCCATTCACTTTAAACAGTTAGCCAAACAATTGTGTTCTCTTATTTTCAGAATATTGCCACTTTGTCTTCATGCCATTCCACTTTTGCCACATGCTACCTGAAGATGAGAAACTGCTGCAAAGTCAAACGCTCCAAGCAATTGGCTTTCTTTTTTTAAGATTGACAACTTTACACAATTTCACATCATAAACTGAATTTGGCTGCATTGTATTATGTCTAGAATGAAATTAAATGATGTAATTGGATTTAGATTTGTTGAAATGATTAAATTGATTTGAAAATATTTCTGTGTATAAATGTCACCTGTTTGTCTCGTAAATTCCCTTAGGAAGACATTTTCTGGAAATTAACAGTATATAAAATAACCAAACTGAAAACAGGTGAATTATTGATAATCAATGGTGTACTAATTTCGTCTAACTTTGTTACATCTGCCTCATCCTTAGAGTAAATCAAACGATTTTTATGTTTTTGCTTTTAATCTTCCACACAGTTGCAGTTATAATCTTATTTTCTTTTCGTTCTACAGATAATTGGAAAATTGAACTGTTTAATGAAATGTCTTAATAATTTAGATCCACCTGGCTGCTTTGTAGCATAATAAACCCTTATTTAATAATCTGCATGAATTTTGGACGTGGTTTGAACATGACATAAGTTGCTTGGAATTATGGTCAGAAGTGTCCATATGTGACATGTGCATGCAGTTTTAATGTAAAGCATTCCATAAAGACGTACATGCACATACACGCTAATTAGAGGAAGTGTCCATCTGGCAACGTGAGTGCGTGTACGCATGTGTGTGTTTGTGTTGTGTGTGTATCAGTAGGGGTTTGTGACTAATGGGGTCATTATTGATGCTGAGTCAGGATTACCGCTGATTGCAAAGGTTGGAGACCAAACTAACGAGTGTGAAAGTACACAAAAGTAGCACACATATATGAACGTTTGGCCTCTCCTGTCTCATTGTTGCTCACACACTCACACACGCACACTCGCATTTTCATTTCTTTCAGGTCCTCTCAGGCACACTTATGCACATAAACCTCCAACCTCAGCAAATAAACTTACCCAACCAGACATCCCTCTCCGAGCCTCCCTAGACTGCATCTGCACACGCAATAAGACACAAATGCATACACACACTTACAAAGCAAACACAGTATTCTCTGTATAACCAGGCAAACACATTTTGTGTAAAAGAATAAACCGCATGTTTATTTCTAAATTCATTTTATTTCATTAAGAAGGGGGAAAAAAATCCAACAAGTGTGCTCACTGATATATGATATACAATTGAGATATTTACAATTTAAAACCAGATATTTCTACATAGCACTTGACCTGTTTTCTCACTGCCTGATGTTAATTATTTATACATTTAATAAATAAATGTAATATTTCAACAGAATGCTCTTTTCTTTATGATGCTATTTTGTGTGAAATGCCAGCCACCAGAGCAGCAGAACGCCCCCTCTATGAGGATTTCATCGTTGTACTTTAAAGTTGTGATGGTTTTCTCAGACTTACAGCATCCCCATTTCCTCTCAAATTGTAACAGTGCTCATTATGGCCCAACATTTTAGTTTTAACTTATTCAAAACACGGGATCCATCTCTAACAATTAAGATTTTGTCCCCTCAGTTAATTTGCAAATTATAATTGGACTTATTTTGTTCTTGGTATATTGTATTCTTTCCTTCTTGGTGGTCTTTCAGTTTATGTAGTCACAGGAATTGTTTCACTGTGGATAATAAAACTCTTGCAAAAACACAAACAACAGCCTTAAGCTATAACTTCCCAAGGTATTTTGCTCTTCATACAAACATTTCATAACATGTTCATGTCAGGACACAGAAGAGAACAAAGCTGGACATTCCCAGGATGTCTCTTCTTGAACACAATTCTTTTCTTGATATTTTGCCAGATATCTTTCAGGGTTTCCATGATCTTACAAAAGGAAGGAGTACGTTTGTGGTGTGTCTTAAAATACCTTCAAGGGTCTGCTCTATTTAACGCAACTGCTATGTATAAATCAGAAGTGTAGTAATCTTAAAATTTTGAATTTGCAGAACGTTATTGTCTAAACTCTTCTTTCTCTTATCATCCTGGTATTTGACAAAAAATACAATAGTTTGGTAATTCTTACTGACCCAAAACAGGAAATATTTAGTCTGATTTTATGTCAGGTTGGTATCAAAGACTGAAATTCTGGTCAGGATGTCTTTACTTTCTGTACTGATAAGGATCAGGAACTGTAAATATTCTCTTTGTAAAATAATGAGTGTATTTTTCACACAATGAGCACATTTCAGTCTTTCTAGATCAATGAGACCTTTTTAGGTTTCCATTCTTGCATAATGGATCAAAATAACTGTTAGATTAAAAGAGTTAAATATATTTTTCTTATTTATAATTCAATTTCTTGGTCCAATAGAGCCATTTTCCATGCATTTATACTTAAAAATGACATTAATTCCCCCCCAAATATTCCATCATTGCAGTGTCTCATTTCACCTTCTGCCTGGAACACTCAGCTTGATCTCCAATCTCTTTAAAGTACCTGAGAGTCCTTTAAGTATAGCGACATGTCTATGAAGAGCCTCGTAGAGCAGTAAGGGTGACTGGAGGCTCAGGGACTTTTCTGAGAATCCAAGGTTTATTCTAGAGTTTGTGTGTAAGCCTGTGTGTGTTTCAAAGTCAGGCCAACACGGCATGTGAACTACACACCTGTAGGATTTTTTTTTTTTTTTTCATTTCCTGTGAATGTTTATTTGATTACCTGAAAGAACTCTGCGAAGTGTGATCATCTTGTTCTGGCTTGAGGAAAATGAATGTTGTGTTTCTAAATTACAAAGCTGTGTAAGCACATTGTCACAGAGTGATATTTTGCACATTTTATCACAAACAACCCCCAAGCCCTATGGATTTTATGTAACAAACAAAAAATAGCATGCAACAAAGGTGAAAGGAAAGCAATCTGTAATTTTAAATGACCTTTACTTTTACTATGACACTTGTAAGTCAATACAGCATTTTCTTAAGAAATCCTCAAATTTCTAAGCAGCATCTTAGAAATTTGCTCTATATATTTTCCATCTACTTTCACTGGGCTTATTGTTGTCCCATTGGTCAACAATGAGGGTGTATGTGCCAATCACGCGGTTGGCCTGGAGCACTGCCGTTGTGCCTGATCAAACTCCTCCCAATTTTTGCAACTCGGTGAGGATGGCCGGCGTCACCTTTCACTCTAACTGGACAGTTTCAGAACAGGTTAGCCTCTACTGGTATTTCTATAATCCCTCTATTACAATTTATTTGTGGAGGATAATCAATACCTTCCTTATTTTTTTCTTTTATTTGATTGTTTTCTATATTTGATTTATCCTCTGATATAAATTGTTCAATATTACTATTGGTAGGTATAGAGTGAACAAGGCTGCTATACCACTATTAGTTTCTTTATTAGATTATTTTGGTCTTTTATCTAAAAATATGATGTTTGAGCAGGATGTCCTGTAAAGCATGTCTTAAAACTGCAGTTAAAAATATAAAATATTTATACATCTGAAATACAGTTAAGATTGTTGGAACTCACTGCAAACGTCAGTTAAAAAAAAACTGCAATATATTTGCATTGATTTTGTATTTATTGCAGGTAGGAGCTTGTGTGTCTTATTTCATGATGTCAAAGAAAATAAAAAAAGATTGCAGCAAATGCATATTTCAGTATTTTCTGGCAACACGCAGCTTCCAGGAGTGATATCCTGCTGCATGTGAGCTACACTTTTGAAGAATGTTTACTCTCCATATCATCCAACCCAACCAGCATTGCCTCAAGTCTTAATCAAAACATAAGATGTATGTCACGTGTGTGTGCGTGCGTGAGTGTGAGTGTGTGTATGAAATTATGTGCATCAGCATGCGTTTTCAGCTGTGTGATGTGACAGCGCTGGTTCTTCCTGAAAGCCACTATGGTTTCTAAATCAAGACTTTTATGAAGTTTTGCTGCTCTGGGCAGACCATTAACATTTCATGTCACTCTGGCTCACTGTCTGTCATACTCCAATGGGCATGAAGCAGAAATTTCCTGTTTAAATAATCCGTGCCACAGCCAGCCAAAACAGTCCTTGTTGGCTGTGCTTTTTATTACGTTAATAAATGTTTTAGCTTTTTATTCGTTAAACTTATTTTCTAATATCTGTGAGGAATTGAACATTCTTGGAGCCTTTTTTAGTCTTTTGTTTTATGGCATTATCGAGAGTTTAAGATGAAATCCCTTGATGGCGCTTTTGATGAGTGATTCGCTGATTTTGACTTTTACAGTTTCAAGTGTAGTTCTTTTATCATATTCAGTCAACTATTTTTAGAATTAGGGTTTTTGAGACATGTAATATGTTTCTTAAACTTTTCAGGGAATTTTTAATATTTGAAGTGTTGCTTGAGATCCCAGGTCCAAAACGGCTGTAGTTGGAGCATATTTTGGTACTACGGTTTCTTCGAAACGGGCATGAGAAGAGACCACATTTTTTAAATGTCCCCAGTTTTAATAAATCAGTGCAAAAAGTGTGCCCACATCAACAATTTATAGAAGACATGTAGCGGGGTTGAGCCCTGGGATCGAAAGTGAAAAGTGTTGGCAAATAAAACTTGCCCTTTTTTCCCGTTTCTAAAACTAAAACAACATAAACAAGAACAAAGCTCAGCACACCATTGATCTGCACAGTAGTTAGAATATACAGTGCAAAACAAAAGAAAAAAATATGGTCAGTCAATAACAATGCTATTTAATATAGATGCAACAGTAGAATCTGTGAAGTAGACATAAGGAATTCTCATACTTAAAAAGTGTTTTTGTGGGCTTTGTGTATGTCTGATTTTAGAGGTTTGTGGTTAGTTTTAGTTTCATATCATTGTTTCAGGGATAACGCAGGTAGAAAGAAGTATTTTGTCAGAATCTTTAATCATCTGCTCAAACGTTTTTTGGCCCATGAGCCAAATTGTACTTTTAATAGTGTATTTTATCAGAAACATCTTCTTAAAAGGTTTGTCTAAATTAACACAAATAGGAACTAGGTCTGAAAACTTAACTGATAATTGTTTTTCCACAACCGTATATGCTCCACCTCTACACCATCCAACAACCCTAATGTTATGTTTTTATTTTTATTTTTGCAACTTGTCATCAGCAGTGACTTTGAGATCAACTTTTTTCTCTCTCTTTCTTTTCAAAATCTTTTTTGACAAACTGACTTTTTAATGCATGTGGGAAAAGTTTTCTATGTTTTTTTTTTTTTTTATTATTTCTAAAGCATTATTGAGCTGTTGGGGGAAATGTTTTCTCCCAAGTTTCATCACCAGACTTTAGAGTCTCTTTTTCTCACTGTGTTCTCACTTTCTTGAAATTCACCACTCACTTGTCAGTTCTGAAGCGCAGCTTGCCTTAAGTATTGGGATTCAGTGCGTAAGCTCATCTCATTATCCTCAATTTCGTGTGTGTGTGTTTGTGTGTGTGGGTCTGCAGCTCATGTATAAGTGCATAACTGACTATGAGAGTGTGAGTGAGTGATGGGTGCGTAAGCCTCCCTCTCCTGCACTCTGTTTGAAATAAAGCGACAGATAATCGCAGGGCTCTGGTGAAGCGAGCTCATCTGAGCACCGATCGATACGGATGCCATAGCTTCAAAGCAACCCTTCAAAGAGGGGCGAAATAGCCATATGCTCTACGTTCTAAGTGTGTGTGCGTGTGTGATGTGAGAGAGAGGGAGAACCAGAGCCCCTGACAGTGAGACAAAAGCCAGAAAGAGGGAGAGTTAGTCTTGTATTGGAGAAAAAACTCTTTTCATTTCACAGTAAACATCTCATCGCAGGCGACTTGGATATAACTGCTGTCCCTATTTGAGTTGGACAAAATCATTGTTTCCTTCGCTGGCAATCACCCTGATATTATTGCTCTGTCATCTTTTATTCAGCATGCCAGCAGCGACTGTGGCCTTTTATGAGGAAATGGGCGAGGAGGATACACAAACACACACCTGGCGAAATGGTTTAAATACAGGAAGATAGAAAATCGTCTTAGTAGACAAATGCTAGTTTCAATTATGAAAGCTTTATTTTCCTCCAACTATTTCTGCACTTTAGAATTCTTTTAAGAAAGCACCAGCGTGACCTTGGCTTTTTCTGGGTGTTTAAATCTCTGAAACTTTTCCAGTGTTTTGTTTTGCCAATATAAAATAATTTGAAAGACCACCAAAAACAATGCCAGAGTGACCACAGATTCCACTGACTGTACAGAGCAGTGACTCAAAGCCTGAGCCCCTCCCCACCATGTTTCTACGCATGTCGATCGCTCTTTGCTTGCAAGAATGTAAGCAGCCTTATACCCATCAGTCTCATTAAAGTAACAAAGTTTTAACTAAATTCTGTAAAACCAGCTAACACTGACTCATATTTCAAACCCGTCACCTATTTTTGTGTTATTTACTCCGATTTTTGTCCATTTATTAAAATAAAAACAAATGTTCCTATTGACATTATTATAACTCTTAACAATGAATACACTGGAGCTGGATGAGTAAATGTTCATTTCAGTTTTAAATATAAGCAATTAGATGATACATTTTTTTAAATAAGGCTGGCTGACATGAAAATCACAGATGATTAGAAAATGTTAATGAGCTGCCAAAGAAGATTGTGAGATTGTCTATGTATAAAGCACATTCTGTGCAACGCGTTTCTTTTGTCTTGCTGAGATATTCTTTTAATTCAACTTAAAAATGTAGAATGAAAGGGTTACTGTTTCAATGTTTACCATGGTAAATGTTTATAATTATCATTATGTATTATTAGTTTTGTTCATTTAAAACTACATACTGAAAGTAAGTTACTGATAGTCAAACCACCAATGAGCAGAAAGCGTTACACGTAGCTGAACTTTGGACTTCACAGCAGCACATCAAAGATTTTTTGAAAATATTTTGTCCTCACTACATGAAGACAGAAAATACAGGCTGAACCATGTCTTACAGCTGCTACTGTTACATGACATTTTTATACCCACCCACTTTTGGAACCTATGTGTTAATACTGTGGAACTGCTGTGTTGTTACTCAACATTATACAATTAGAATCTCATTCTGGCCCATCTCCACTGCACTGTAGAATTGAAACCCATAAGGACTGAAGTACAGCAGAGAAGAGTCGAAGAGGGTTGCTGTGTTTAGATGTGCCATCTCACCTTCTTCAAAGTGAAAATGAGAAAGTATTTTAGTCTTGTATATGTAAAAAAAAAAGTGTCTAGAAGTTTGAGAGTGAATCTAAGTGTGATAAAATGCGTGTTCACTTTGTGTGCATGTCACAAAAGAAGATGGGTGTGTGTTTGTGTGTCAGCATATCTAATTAGCTGAGACAAGCAGGTGTAAAACAGTAATTAATGGCTCACACAAATTGACTTCATCATCTCCACGTGAGCTTCTCATGCTGCCTGAACACGCACATGCACACAAACCAAGACCGAGAGAATTTAAGGAAACATTACAATGAACCCCTGTTCACTGAGTGTGTGCAATCGTACGTGTGTTTAATGGTATAATAGCAAAGCGGTGCAGATAAGTAGACACCATCACTGTGCAGGTCGCCGCTTGGCCACTCGAAAACGCTCATTTAGCTTTCAAATGGACTCATTACTAATGAATTGCAAGCTGCTTTAGAGCAGGCTGAGCGCACAGTAATGGTTTGGCCATCTCCCACAATTCAGGCCCAACACGCTCTTACACGCACGCTCGCATTGACAGAGATTGAGAGCGAGTGTCCAACAGCTCCAATTACCTTCACGTCCAATGTAAGAGAACAAGCTAGAAAGCTAATTACATATAACTCACATGCAAGACGAAAAACGATCAAGCACCCACACTTTCCTGGCAGGGTAATTTGTTGCCAGAAATAAAGCATTCTCATGTTTTTGCCATTGTTAATGTTTACAAGTTCGTTCTAGAAAATGCGCCTGTGTCATTGTATTATTACCATAAGTCATTATTAGACCCCCCTGAGCCCAATAAGCTTTATTAAATCATCAATAAGACTGTATAATTTAATGATCCCGGTTTTAGCCAAATTGATTTACACTTCAGTGCTCTGCCAGTCCTGAGCGAGATCAAATGAAACTCAATGCCTCCAAATGCAGCATGTTGTCATCCAGTAATTGGAATAAATATGCTTTTTTTTTTTTTTTTTTTTAACTATCGTTAAAACACATTCCACTCATAGTGGTTTGCCAGGATGAACATATCACTGCTGCTCTTTCCTGCTCTGGTGGGTGACTGAGTGAGTGAGATGGCAGTGATCGGGCAGAGTAATTTGACCTAATGAATATGTCGACAGCCTGTTTCTTTCTCTCCCCATTAAACACTGCTGGATTAGATTTACTGTGCTTACTCTAACAACTTAAAGACTCCATCAGTACGGCACTTTCCACTCTCACAAACACACACGCATACACGCACACACACATACACACACACACACACAGATTGGCCTAGCTCAGTAGATCAATGGCCTCTTGGTCAATGTCTCCTTTGGGAGGGTTATCCATCAGCTCCTCACTAATGAAACAATCTGATCACCGTGTCTGTGTGTGCGTGTTTTATGGGAGTGTGTGTGTGTATGCGTGCATGCTCTCATGGGTTTCAGATTGGTTTTAAAGCACATGGATGTCATGTCATGTTGTTGCTTTGTAGGTTAATTACAGCTTGTACTATTTTAAATACTTTAAGCCACTTGTGCACAAAACTCATTACAAATATATTTTACCAGTCTTCCTATGAAGATTGTGGGAGAGAGTTATTTGTAACCAACATCACAGTTGTTGTTATTACCAGTTTTCAGAGCCACTTTGCTGAAGATATTAATGAGGGATGCTATACTTTGTGGATCTGTGGACTTTCACAGTAAGAATATTTCTGTCAGGTCAACAAGATCCAGCCAGCGCTGAATCTGTTTACTGTTCTTTAACACTGCCAACAAGTGTATTGAGTGCACTGGTCTTTGCATAGATTAGAGATAAAGAGATCCATAGTTCCAATTTGTCAGATTTGCCACAAAAATGAGTGGATCAAAGCTACTAATACTGCTATCCAGAAAAATCAAACACATTGAACACAACATCCTATTTGGTGAATGTCAGCATGACCTGCGAGTGCACTGTGGAAGCTGACAATGCCCAAAGCTTTATCTTCCTCCAGTGGAAGCATCATTGTTTTTTTCCTTATGATACACTTTATTTGTACTCAGTCAGGTTTTCCAAGTTTCCACCGGGAAATAAATTAGCGACCCCCTGAAGTTGAAACTCCACCAAATTAAAGGTCTTTAAGCAGCTGCGAGTTTATTAGTCAACATGGCTCCCACATATCTGAAGCATACAGAAAGACGAAGGTGCATTTATCTGCACTTTTGACCATTTGTATTTCCTAAAGTTATTTGCACAAATATTCATACTTATACAATCTCATTTTGTGATCATGTGCTTTTACTGTTTGATTTCATAACATTTGAAGAAATACTTTGTCACCTTCCTTTATGACACTAACCATAAGTATTAAAATTTGCAAATTTTACAGGTTACAACTGTGATCAGATTGAATGTGATATTATTCCAATATTTGAGCCCAGATTTTTTGGATAAATTGAAACACAGCACTGGTCCTCCATGTTCTTCAAACACTTGTTACTTTACTTAATATTCTGACATTAGAACTCCTTAGTTATGGGTTGGAAAACATTTGATGGCCCACTATCTTCATAAAAAAGCGAAAGTTGTTTTGTATTTTTTTTTTACTGTGTAAAGGTTGTCATAGCTTCCAGTCTGTTGGTAGCATTAATTTTGTTTTCTACACCTGCCCACTAATCAAGGCTGTCTGAGTCTTCCCGTGCAGTCTAGATTGTTTTGACTGCACAGGCTTTTAATAAAGTCTATAAACCTCCCATTTAAAAGGTGGCACCAAATACACAAAACAGTTAGTCGGTTCAGGACCAGAAAAATATTTTTTACATTTGTTCTTAGAAACTACTGTGTGTGGAGATTTGTATTTTTTTCTTTTAAGAATTATCTGAGACAGTAAGGACACTGGAATCCACAGATGTCCAGGCTAATAAAATGTTTTTTTAATATATATGTCTACAGACAGACCTTTTTCATGTAAAGCAAATCAAGATGTCACAATGCATTAATTACCCATTGCAACCTTATAAGGATGCTGCACTCAGTCCTTGAAGTAGAAATTTTCTGGATCTCTCAAAAAGATGTTAAAAGTAGTTCTGAAAGCATTTTCCCAAATCTAAGACATACATCTATTTTGATAAAGCAACAAAATAGCAAACAAAAAGACATTTTTTTCAGTTGATCTCTCCAGATACTGAGTGTTACAAATTGTAGTCCTTTTGTGAATTTTCCCATAATCCCAGCATGAATACTTTTTGGCAAGTTGCTGGGATAAACCTCTTCCCAGAACTCTTACACTGTTTCTCATAAAATGGTTAGGTTCAAATTTGGATGATTTGATATTGTGAATCATCATAAATTGTCCATGGCAGCTGTTAAGCTGTTTGAATAGTTAGTCTTGCTATAATGCAATGCAATAGCAACTATAATTGGAAGATTTTAGCTCAAGATTATTTATGTCATCTTTGCATGAAACTATATCATTTTAATTTCCTTCTAGTGGAATCTTTCTAATATATATAAAAAACACTGTGGACAGCTTTTGCTAAATGCATTACCTACTCAGTGTGCTTTTAAATTCTCCTCAGACTCTTGTTAGAAAGTGGTACACTCAGTTTGTTTTGTGATCTTTTCAGAAACTAAGTGGAGTGGCAGTGTACATCTAATTTTTCTGGGAAAGCAGCAATATTTTTCAAGTAGGGTCTGAAGCATTTCAATGGGAACATTTTTAAATTAGGAAACACTTTCCCGCTTTCTGTCATTTAGAAAATAAATGAAGGTCACTTTAGTTTTCTGTCTGCTTGTTTATTGTTAAATTGTTATTGGGTAATTGAGTCATGTCTCTTTCTAAATGTTCTGTTTATTGTAGCCATGAAAATGGTAACAGAGAGAAACGGTTAAGATTTTCAGTTGCTCTGAAATGACCAAAAGTGGACGGCAGAGCAATACCACCACTCTGGTCACAACTGAATTTCCACCCATCATTGACTTCAATTTCATTTTGGGCTTTGATGATCTCTTTGACTCAAACTGAGGCTTCCAGAAGCATAACGGTTCAAACGCATCACAAGGTTTTTCTGAAATAGATCAAAATGGTTATCATCGAGTTTCTTGAAAACATTAAATGTACTGAAAATTTTGCTTTAAAAATGCTTCTTTGCCAGGACGTCAGTCTTAAATGATCTTGACCACCTCTGATAAGAAATGTGGTCAAATGTGGTCGAAATGACACTGAAAGTTTGGTGGTGGCTGCAAAAAACCATTTGATTGAGGTTGGAATTTCTTAAGATATGTAACAAAATTGAGTAGTTTCATTTTAATTCTCTGGACATTTAAAAAGTGAACCAAATATGAGTTTTTCAAAAATCATTAAAGTTGTATGTTGGAATAAATTAAGCACAGCCTCTAATAGCATGAAGGACAGGACTGAACTGAATATATTGCCCATTGAGTATTGTTTTTGTGCAACTAATTAAAAAAACATTGGGGAAAAGTGCAACAGTTTTATTTTTTAAATGCATGTGATTAATTAATATTTTCTGACTGATTAAAGGCTCAACTGTCTATTATCAACTCATGGTTTATGGAAATGCTCTAAAAATGTAACAAAAACATACATAAACTCACCCTACATTGTGAATTTTCTTTATAACCTTTTGTTATGTGGCCTCCAATGATCTAATTATAATATTTTTCCCTCCCATTCTCTTTTGTCTCTCCCCTTTTTGCTCTCTCTCTGTGCAGTTTGACGTGCTGAAGTGCTTCTTAAGGTAAGATTCCCATTTTTCGTGTTTTGCTTCTAGTCTTCGTACCCAGACATCTTACCCACAGCGCACCGCATGCCATCAACAGTCAGTACAGTGTGTGTGTGTGTGTGTGTATCAGTTTAGGATCTGGGACCTCGGAACATATTCTGCTCACTAAAACACAATAACACCGTGTTAAGATAACAAAGACACTGACTGGCAGGGAGCTCCACCACTGCATCTGATGTGTGCCGAACTGAATCAGAAGTAGAACACTTTCTACTGAAATACTTGCAACTCGTTTGCAATGTTTTTCACCGCTTCTCATTCAATACTTTTAAATCAACAGGATGGATCATAATTTTGTGATGTAAATCTGAACAATGTTTGAGAGTACTGTGTTAAAGCTCACAAATTCCCCGTCCTAGGGGGTCTTAAAACCATCACAATCTGTTATTCATAATAAGGTCCACTAGGGAAAAACAGAGCAAAAAAAATGTTTTTCAGAATGCAGTGACAATGATATTGTTTATGGAGTGCCGATTCCAGCTGTACTATATCTCACGCTTATTGCTTTCAGGCTGGAATGCTCTGTTATAATGCCAGCAGACTCACAACAGTTTCAAAAGAAAATTAAATCCACCACCGTGCTATAGACCGACTCCGACCTTGTGTTTGGGTACACAGGGTTCCTTTGTAATATCTGACTGAAGACTAACTGTGAGCCTGGGCAAACTGCGGTGTACATGTTGTGCCTTTTTCTTACTTTCACTCTACAACCAAATGATTTTAGGCTGTAGATGGCCATTTATTTTAACTCCATTGTCTGTTTAACCTGCCGTGAAGCATGTTTATGAAAATAATTACAATTAGAGAAAACCATAATCGATACTAGAAAAGCCCACCTGTTCTTCTAAAAAACATTTGAAAATTGTTGAAAAGTTCATTTCAGAAATTCTGTTTATTACACAGTTTGTTTTTTAATTGTTTTTCTGTTCATTTGGATGATATTGACTTTACAGCTAATAAAAACAAAACAAAATCAGTTTCTCAGAAAATTTGAATGCTCTAAAATTGTTGGCATTCTGAAAAGTAGCTTCTCTATACTCTGAACTGTGTTTGCACCAGTCCGGTCTCACTTTGATTAATTACTGCATTAATGCCGTGTGGTATGGAGCAAGGCAGCTTCAGGATGTTGGAGAAGTTGCTTTTACACCAAACTTCAGCTCTTCTACTTCTTGGATATACTTCTTAGATTTACTCTGAGGTTTATCTCTTGCCAGTGACACCACAGTCATTAAATAAGGTTTTGGTACTTTTGGCAGTGTGGGCAGGTGCCACATCCAGCTGGAAAAATTATATTTACATAAAACTTGTAAACAAAATTTAGAATGGAGTTATAGACAGAGTGTCCTGGTGGACGGTAGTGTTTGCTTTGGACTTATAAAACTCAAATACCCTCTGTCTCCACTGACTATGAAAACTTCATACCAGATGTGAAGCTAATTGAATTCTGTTTACTCTTTCTACAATTCATGACAACTCGATTTCCTAATGAAATCCAGAATTAAGTTTTATCTGAGAAGGAGATTTGAATCGTAAGCAAAGGTCTAGTCCTTTTTTTCCGTATCCCAAACAGGAGACGTCTCACATTTTCTCTGGCTTAACACACATCCAACAATTTTAGTTCATGTCCTGAATACATCTGTATGTGGTGCTTCTTGAAGCTCTGACTCTGCCCAGGTTATGAATTTCCCCAAGACTCTTTAATTGGCTTCAGTACCGGATTCTGCCAAGGCTTCTCGTTGACATTTTATCTACTGAACAACTGTCACATCACCAGCCATCTTCCTGATTGTGTTGGCTAAAACAAAACATTTCCATAATAAAGTTCCTGAGTAAGATTCAAATTTTTTGAGAAAACTGAGTTTTGGGTTCCCCCTCAATTGTTAAAATAAACAATGACCATGTTTACTTAACATGATTATTAAAATAATGATGTTGCAAACACTAATTGTCCTCAAAGCAGACATTTGGGGCTTAGATCCTGATCTTTTGAGCTTTACTGCTACTTCGTCTGAATAATGGGACTAAAACCTACAGAAAAGTCTTTTTAAAATAGAGCACTCTAATGAGCATGATGAATTGGACAATTGAATCACTGAAAAGAAAATGCAATTTTTATGATTTACTAAGACACACTTGTGCATCAATAGTGGAAAAATAAATTCACTGCACTGAACAAAAAGCTACCAATGAGAAATAAAATTGATTTAAAAAAAAAGTATTCTGTTGGGAAAATAAATTGTATCTCTGCTTTTCATGCTTTCTTTTGGCATCAATGGTTTAAATTTGTGCGACAGCCTTTTTATATCTCAGCAAACCTGCTTATCTATCGACCTCAATCATTTTACAAGGCAACTCGTAAAATGGTTGAGCTCCAAGAACCTGGATGATGCAAAGATTGTGTTTTAAAAATCTTGGTTTTGTTACTGGTGCAGCATCTGCGTGCAGTAGAGAAAGTGCAATGAACCAGAGAAAAATGCTGAAAAAGAATATGTATGAGCAAAATGAAACTCCAGGGACAAGTGAAAAGGAAAGGTGAGCATATTTATTCTTACAAGCAACGACTAAGTTTTCTGTTCGATCAGTCTAATTTCTGTCAGAGAGAAACAAATGATCACCTGGTCTCCTTACAGCCCATCTGCTGGGCTAACCCCACAGGAGGAGGAACTGGGCAGGTGCACTCATCATCTCTAAATGAGCCAGTCCTACCACATCGGTCAAGTTTGTTTAACTTTGCTTTAGGATAACATTTTGTGTTAGAGGCTTTATGTTAGCTTGTTTGTCCTAAAGAGCTTCAGTTTCCAGGATTTAAGTGACAACATCTTCCTGAGCTGAGGGATTAGGATTCTCTGGTGAGGCGATTAGTGATTATTCTGTAATGAAATAACTTCAGGACCCTTAGAAGTTGCCTGGAGATCCAAAGTAGCCAAAAAATTTAGATGCTTTGTTTTATTGATAGAGACAACTAATAAAGACTTTTTCTTGGACTGGCTGACAACATTCAGTTGCAAAAGAGTTGACATTTTGAATGTTATTTGTTTCACAGCACTGATGGGGATAAAAAAAAAGAACAGGAAGGAATGTTGACAGCATGCAAACAAAGTGCAAATGTCTTGAAATATGGTAAAGGCCCCTACATACTCAGGTGTACCACACTGCATGGGGGTCTGTGATATTCTAGGCAGACTCTTTGCAGACTAAAAGCAGAGTCCACGTTGCTCACAGAGTTGGTCCAATACGGCAGAATGTATTGAAGTCTTATACTGCAACTGGCTTCTGGTTAGCTGCAAGTCTTGCATCAAGTATGATCTTTCGGAGGTAATGTAACAATAATGTGGTTGTTTTTATGGAGATAGTCGAGAAAACCAAATACAAATTTGGTTTTCTATTTGGAAATTAAATTGTTTGATATTGTTTTATGTAACCAAAGGCCTTACTATAGATAATGCAAATGAGCTCAGTCCAAAAATGTCAAAGATATACAATCACCTTTGAAGACAAATGTTTACAAATTTAATATTTGAACTTTCCAAACTTGGGCTCCATTTAACTGAAAACCAGCTTATTCTGAAACACTCCAATGCTGAATAATCAAAGCGCCACTAGACCTGAGCTCAAAACACAAGGTATATTTCCTCAAGAAAATATGAGTAGATTCAAGCAAATCAGTTAAAATGATTCCCAGCAGCTTTAGCTGTTTTCAGTTTCATAAAGTCTGAAAACATCTGTAGATGGGCAAAATTTTGTTGCACTGAAAGGAATATATAACTAAAGTAATGGTACGTTAAAACAGAATAACAAAGTTGACTTCACAGATCTTTGTTGCTTAGTCCAAATCTGACCATTAAATAAATGTGTTGTATATTTGACATAAATGGAAAAAGATGCATTCTGTTGCTCTGCATCTTTATTTAAATACTTGACACTCTTTCACTTGAAGGAATTCCCCTTCACGATGTATGGCTTTGGGGCAACTTTGTGTATAATTTATTATACTTTCTGATGCTCCAGATATATTTTTTCCCTGCTTTATTCAAAATTAATATTTTACCATTCACAATTTCCTTGTCGTGGTAATATGTCTGAAAAGATTTAAAAGATTAAAAGCTGCTTTGTTTAATTTTGCACTGCTCCCCCCTGCTGAGGCTTAGAAATAGTTTGTAAGATATTCTCACTTTTGAAGTGTTATTAGCTTCAGTGAATTACAAGTATCTAATTTGACTATTCTTTCTAATGTTTGTACAGCATGGTTCTCAGTAATATTAATTAGTCATAAGTACGGTTGCGTCAGAGACACTCATGTAAGATGTACTTTCCTTTAAGTCAATTTGTTCTCTGTGTTTGTAAAGATTTAAGCTCTGCTGTTGCAAAAAATCAAAAAACACTTTTTCCATAAGAGAAATATCTTCATGCATTATTGACAATCCATTTTATAGCTGTCATGTGTATGAAATGCCAACAAATTCTGTCCTAAAAACCAGAGAACACAGTTCAAGAGGGGTGATTTATTTGGTCTGGAAAACATTTTAGTAATTCATTAAAAACATATATGTATTAAAACATCTGCTAAACAACATAAAATTACAACTCCTAGAGAAAGTTAATCCAATCATTCTTGTTTAACAGGTATTTGCTAAAAAAAACTATTTATTTCTTTAGATTGCTGACCAATCCTCACTTGCATGAACTTCAATAATAAAAATAACGTTCTTTATTAGAGTCAGTTAAGACTCTAATAAAGAGATTATTGAAATGTGAAGTTTGGCCACAATTGCAGTGACTTTTATTTCCTTCGCCAATTTAAAGGTGTGTTTTTTTTTTTTTTTTTTAAAAAGTGAGATATCACAAAAAATTGGATTTGGATCACTTCAGACTGCAGTGTGAACATAGCTAACTTCAATTCTTCAAAGAAGTTGACTGTCAGAAAAGGTCTGAATGTTGGTACAAATAATACTCAATTTCCCTGTACTACATCTAAGTGAAAAATGAGTAATAATTTATTCATTCCAGCATTCAATTAGTTTGACAGAAAGTAGTGAGTAAAATTATATAATTATATATATATATATATATGTGAAAATGTAAATGTCCAGATACTCAAAGAACAGGGAGTCTTAAAAAGCATCAAATCATCTAAAAGTAATGGTAGAGCCGCCTTGTGGGCAATCAGAATTCCATTGTGCATGAATATTAGTTGATCCACATGATCAGAGTGAATTAAAGCTGGACTGAAATCTCTGTGTTTCCTGTGACACAGTCACTGCAGTTCTTTTTCTGAACAGCAGGAGTCAGTACTGTGAAAATAACACCTCAACACAGCAGGAATTGCAGCAGAATAAAAATCTGCAGTTTAATCTCAAAAAATTACTTTAATCTTTCAGAAAACAGTGTATGTAGAATAAATGTTTTCTTATGAAACGATGCAGAAGAGGTTTAATTCACGGTTTTCTGTGATGTCCCTTAGTTTTAATTTTTGCTGTTACCAGTCAGAATTGTTTTTTTACTGATAATTGACAGTGACCAAACCAACTCATCGATATTTTGATCAAAGAAACCTTGTTTTCAGTGCCATATTAAAAAAAACAAACAATCTTTTAAAAGAGCTTAGCAAATATGTACTTCCTATGTGCTTACTTCTTCTGTATATATGTATATGTGTTCAAACAAAAACTGTTAAATATGTACTGTTTAAATAAACAGTTCATTTATTTAAATTCAAATGAATTGTTTTTCTAGATCTTTGGAGTTAAGCAGAGGGCTTCACTTCACTAAAGAAGCTACAAACGATTTAATCAAAACACAGATGTCTTATTGTTTTGGTTCTTATTCAGTTTTAGATTTGTTATCCAAAGTCATCTAAAACCATTTGTGCATATATATATCTGAGAAAACATACCTACATCCAACGCTTTTGTCCATTTTCTTGGGTGGGTGTGTGTGTGCGTGTGTACGGATGTGTGGTTTAGTGTTTGGAGTGGACTCAGTGTGTCTAGAGCCTCATTAGTGGCTAAGGTTTGGCCAGCATGCCGCTACTGGAGATGCTCAGGGTACAAAGTCATATGCTACTGTACTGCTGGCCCATCTGCTTTATTGGCCCTCACTTTAGGTTTTGTTCTCTTTCTGTATCGGTGTTCATGTTTGTTAGAAAAAGATGCCTAGATTTGTCTACTCAGCATTGTTTTCGTTTTATATATTACTTTGCTGTTCTATGATGGCACCATCGTTATGCCACAATAGAACACAAAGAATATAACAGAACATAATAGATTGATTGTTTTAAAGAAATCAACAAAATAATCGATCCCAATCAATCCAGAACTAAATTTGACTGAATGCCTCTGACAACAGTTTTCACTGTGACCTACCTTCAGCCATTTTTCTAAATAGAAAAGAGCAACAATTTAATTTTCTAGCTGAGAGAAGCTGATCGAGATGTAGCAACGCATCCCCACTTTTGGACTAACACAGGTTGGCTTTACTATGTAATTCTTAGTGGTTTTCTATTATATAAACGCCAATTAAAATTCTTTGAGATTTTATGTTGTTATTTGACAAAATCTAAAAATTATGAAGACTTTTGCAAGGCACTGAATGAAACCCTAAACAGCCAACAATATTAAGAGTGCTTTTTGTAGTAATGTGACACCAGATATCTATGTATGCATAACATAATATATAACTTTGCAGATCTATTCAACTTTAGGAGTATATGAGATATATATTTATCACATATATTTTGGTGACAATAACGACCTTAGAAGTGAAACTTGGTTCTATTCAAATTAGGTATTTTGTTTGATTTTATGTCAGTTATTTGACATAATGATATTTATTTACTATCATCAAGCTCTTTTAAATAAATTACAGTGTCAGACATCAACATTCATTAGTATGACTTACAAATATTGCTACAGCTGCATATAAATCGATGAAAAAAAGAATGTGTGGCATGTTTTCCAAAAAATTTATATGCAACACTGAAAATCAACAGCTTCGGAAAAGCTAATTAGAGCTAGTTAAATAATCTTGCAAATCTCCATTTCTTTTTGACATAATCAGCCTAGCTTTCCCTTCTGAGACAGAAAATGTAAAGTTGAAATGCTGCAAACCTTTTCTTGTTGGACATTCTGCTGGTCTTGTTGCTTCATTGCCCAGATCATCAGTTCTCTTAAACCATGCTTGAATAGTGAGTACGTGATCACTATTATATGGCAGGAGTTGACTGGTCAAGAAGTAAACTCAAAGTGTTGTGCAGCTTTAAAATATGAAGAGATTGTTGTGATTTAAGCACAACTGCTTGTAAGTGCGCCTCTATCTACTTCCATGGAGGCTCAAAAGAAAAGCAAAATGAAAAAGAGCAGTGTTGCTTCAACAAGGCCAACCTGGCAATATTGCCTTTTACTTAATAGTTATTTAAACTTAAAAATCTAAATCACAATTTTTAATTGACAAGAGGTGCACTGTTGAATAATGCACCTCTTATTCAACAGTCAGAGCAGCACAGACACACAGGGCAAACTATGAAACAAAGATTTGTTTACATCATTGGGTAATTCAGCATTGATTTGATAACATATTAGGAAAAAAACATTTTTAATGAGCATTTAGAAAAAGAGTAACTTTTTCTAAATGCTCATTCTAATATTACATAATCCCAGACAGTAAAGTACTCAGCAGGATTTTGAGGAGGCGACATGTTTAGTTCTAACATACTAAGTGTTCAGTGTTACTGAATTGTTCTGGTATTTAACTGACAGTCGACATTCTTTTGTGACATTGTCAAGACCTCACCACCGGTCTCTT
This sequence comes from Poeciliopsis gracilis, assembly GCA_911649635.1. Taxonomy (NCBI): domain Eukaryota; kingdom Metazoa; phylum Chordata; class Actinopteri; order Cyprinodontiformes; family Poeciliidae; genus Poeciliopsis; species Poeciliopsis gracilis. The sequence goes on from CAJVRI010000128.1 coordinate 1,909,707, forward strand.
ATCAGCAGTCCCTCCATCAGGACACACTGCTTTGCAAATAGCCTCATTTGTGTGTGATGTAACATCTTTTTATATTGATTTTATTTTGTAGAGTTGCTATGGTTTCAATGAGTTTATCTGGGGACATTTTGACACATTCAAAAAAAGAATATAAAGAAGTAAAAAAGACTTTTCATAGACTAATACAGAAATCAACATAAGAATGTTAAGCTTCCAGTCCATCTATCCAAATCAACCTGGCTTTGAATGACAAAGTGATGTCTTCCCACGCCGAAGATTAGATTTTGCCATTTGTCGAAAAAATGTGGAAGAATTTCACATTTCACATTTCCTCTTTCTTAGCATGAACAATCTGTGAAGGGTCAGGCCACAGCATCTGATATTAGTGCAGACTTTAACCATATGCTTCTCCAAATCCTCCACCTAGACTTTTCTTTTAGCTAAGTGTTGGTGAATTTCATAATTATTGTCTTGATTCATAACAAAAGAACATATAAACTTAAAGTCACAATCCAATTGCCAGACATTCTCCTTCAGGACGTTCTGCTAGAAAACAGAACTGCACATTTCCACCAATTATGGCAAAATCATCATGATATTTGCTTGATTAAATGAAACACTAAAAAGATGCATACGTCTAGTATTTTCATCATCACAATTTACTATGTCAGTGTCTGTGTTGTGTTGCAAAGTTGGAATAACTTTTTTGTTATTCTCCTTCAGGACGTTCTGCTAGAAAACAGAACTGCACATTCCATCAATTATGGCAAATCATCTGATGTAGCAAAGCATCCCCAAATCATCACACCACCACCACCATCTTTGACTGAAGGCGTGAGCTTCTCTTTTCTGGAATAGAACCAAAAATGTGATTCAATCACGACTTGCCTGAAAATTCAATTTGCTTGATTAAATGAAACACTAAAAAGATGCATACGTCTAGTATTTTCATCATCACAATTTACTATGTCAGTGTCTGTGTTGTGTTGCAAAGTTGGAATAACTTTTTTTGTTAATGCCTTAGTAGTTAAAGCCTCTCTGTGTTGTAGTAATATTATGTAATATCCTTACTATTTTCACTGAAATTATTAGTTGCCTTTTTATGTAAAAAAAAATTTGATTTAGAGCCACTGATAAAAAAAAAAAAAATGCCTGTAATCTGCCTACAACAGCAGTTTTATCCAGGTGCACTGCTCAGCAGAATCCAGCTCTGCTTTCAGACCATTTTTAAACCAGTTCTCTGCTGAAATATTGTAGCTGTTTTGATGAGAGCTTTAAGATATCTTAATAGTCTGTGAGAAGATTATATTTTTGTTTAGAGCAGGAAACATAAGGTCACCAAACCTTTCAAACACTGATTAGAAGGGGCAAAAGACATAGCTTTGTGTTTCCGTTATTTGCTTCAAGTTGCTTGTTCAGCTTAATCTACGTACATCTGACTAACCTTTCTCATCAAAGTTGTCATAATTCAAGCCATCTTATTTTAACAGTCACAATTTCTCTCACACCTACCGAGTCACTGTTCTACTTAAACAATGCTGGTGGACAGAAACAAGAAAACAAAAATATTGACATACTTCTGTAATTATTCAAGTGAAGGAGTATGCATCTGCATCTTAAATACGTAATAAAACAGTAATGCATTATGTAACAATCAGAGATTTTTGTCCCTGATGCTGATAAATATAAGCAAAGAATTGTCTTTGGATTCTGAAAACTCAGTAGGTTAAAAGTTTCTTCTGTGTTCCATGATCTGCATCAGTATTGTGATTTTGTTCCACTGAATTCATTCACCAATGAATGAATGCTTAAATTTTACAAAAAAGACCAATCTTCTCTACCCTTTGCAACTCTTTTGATCCCAATGTTTCTTTCAGTACTGTACCATGTTCACAAAGCAGTTTACACTAAATACATAGAAGTGTATTTAGTAAGTGTGACATCACTCATCAAGTATAGTAACTGGGAGCATTTTCATTGATTTTTGTCCAGTGGCCGTCTTTGTTCTGCAAATAAAAGATAGACGCAGACTTGATGGAGAAACTCGTACTTTGATGCACCGCCTTTTGCTTTTATTCGTTTATTTGCTGCAACATTATTTAAGTCAAGATGTATCCAGTGTTGCATTAAGTTTTCGTCAAGATCTTTTTTTTGATCACTGCGCCAAGCCTTCTCCAACACGTCCCTTAGATTCTCAATGTAGTTAATGTCTGGACTCTGTGGTCACCAATCCATGTGAAAAAATAATGTCTGACAATCCCTGAACCACTCTTGGGTCTAATGAATGCTGGGATTGCTATCTTTGAATATGTGGCCATTGCATCAGGGAAGAAATATATTCATTAATGGAATGGGATAACCTGGTCATTCAGTCTTTGGATTTCAATTTTAGGCTCACAATATTGCTGAACCTGTACCCCTCTACAGCAACTCCAAATTATAACACTATTCCCACAGGCTTGTACAGTAGAAACTAGGCATGATGGGATCATTAGTATTTTCCAGCCACATTTCTTCTATTAAGAAGATAGTTCCCAACTTTTCTTTCAGATTTGAGTAACTCCTTGGATAATTCATAACCCATTTTTAGGAGTTTTTGCATTGTATGTTGGTGTTTCGTTTACCTGGTACTAAATCTGACCCTTCATAAAAGGACTTAATAGATCTAATGCAATTTAACAACTTCTAGCCAACTGAAAAATAATCACCCTTGTAGTAATTATCTAATGGGAGACTCAACTTTGCTTGGTAAAGTCCAGGTTGCAACATTTTTTTGGGTCAGGCACTGCTATTTTTCAGTGATAGGACTTCCAAGGTTCCATTCTCTAAATGATTATGCAGTTTTACTGACCAAAATTCTAGTAAATTGCAAAAGTTTAGTTTTCAATGGATTATGTGGACAAGTGATTACTTTCCTTTATGGGAAGTTTCGCTTTCACAAGTAAGTAACCTGGTCATCTCAAATGAAACTGTAGCTGCTAGTTAATCTTGTGGCTTTATTCACTTATGATGGTTGGTAAAAGGCACAGAAAAAAGATTCATTCATCACCAGATTATATGTTGATCGATGCTTGAATGATGGATTAAACTGTTAGGGATCAGTCTAGTTAAAATGGCGCTGATAAAGACAGATAAACCCTTTTCCTATAACAGTAAATTGTCTCTCTACTATTAGTAAATTTAGCAGAGTATGTGAGTTTGATTGACAGCACTAAAACCCGCCTCCTGGCTCTGATTGGTTGTTTTGGTCAGGAGTGGTATGTTTCTTCTGACAACACTAGGAGCATAGGGAGGAGGTGGAGGAGATTGATCTTCACAGCAATTATCTCTCTCAAACTACCCTGTCACAACATGGTGACAGTTTTAACAAATATGAAACAAATATATTCTTTATGAAAGTTATATATATTGCGGCATTAAAGCTGTAGCTTAATATTTCACTGCATAAAAAAAACATGTGTCTTTATTCTTCCATTTCACAATTATGCACTACTTTATATCAGCCCACATGAAATTCCTGAAATGCACACTGGGCATTTTGGTTTAAATGGTACAAAAGATCCAGACACTTAAAAACGTGTAAATACTTTTGCAAGGCACTACATCCAATAAATGAAATGAATCACAAAACTGCCGCCTGCATGAACAGGACCAACAATTGCTTTTTTACTGTAGAGCACCTCAAAACCACTTAAATTGTGTTATGTGACGTGTTCTTTATAAAACTTGCTTATACTCTGGCTTTAATAGCATCGCTCAGCAGGAGAAAGGTTAATTATCACATCCTGCTACAGACAGACAGGACACCTCCTCCTGTCAAACACGCACACAGACACGCAGCGTCAAGCAAACCTGTGTGTGTAAGTGCCACATAAAGATGTAATCTAGCATCTGCTCGTCCTCGCTTCCCTCATCACACAGTTGAAGCATTTGTTTCTCCTCTCTTCTGCTGTCCTTTCTCTTCTACTGCTGTCATTATTCACAACATGACAGCATCGATTGTGCTAATTTCGTTTATGTTAGGAAGAAATTGAGAGAGTCCCTTCAGATCATGGCCCGTGGCTTTGATCCAGTTTGTGAAGAGAGTAGGTTTGTTGGATCTTGAGAAGAAATGAAAACAGATGGGTGGATGGAGGTATTTTGTGAATGTGAAGCTGGGCTCCTTAGAAAATGATTACTGCTGTTTTCCGTGGAAGAAGGCCAGCAATTTCGAGCGAAAATAAAAAACAGAATAGTGACAATTCAAGAAGAAACAAAATGAAGGTTTTTTCATCTAAAAATTGTCAGCTCTGTTTTCATATCTTGAACCCTCTTACAACTGCAGCTCTTGTGGTGTCCTACTCACTTCTCCTTGCCACTTTATCTTTTGTATGAAGAATCTCTCTTTATCAGAGTGCATGTCTTTTTATCCTCCCATGTTTCTGTGCCCGGTTATTTGTGTTGTCTCTCCCATCCACCTCCTCCCTTTCAGCATCCCCGTTTCCTTGCCAGTCTAGACAACGTCACCAGTAGGTGCCAAGTGTTGGGAGAGGTGGAGAAAATGGGGTGAGAAAGAATGAGGGAGGGTAAAAGGAAAGGAGCCAAGGGAGAAGGGGGAGAGTACGTGAGAATAGAGATTAATAGATCAAGCAAGAGTGAGGTATGATGAAAGTTTCAAAGCATATGGAGAAAAAGGAGAGCGATGGGTTAGGTTAGAGTGGATTGGGACAGAAAGTAGGAAGAACGGTAGGGGGGAATATACGAGATCAGAGCAAGCGCAATAGGTGCAGTTGGGGAAAAGAGATGTGAGATGTTATAATGTTCGGGTTGGATGTGTCAGGTGGGGAGAGAACATTGTGTCAAACGAAGGAGAAAATAATATAATGAGAGGTGAGGAAGAAAGGAGCGAAGTAGGAGGAGAAAAGCAGTGTGATAAAATTGCGAGGTGGAATACACTATAAAAAATAAACTTGTGAGAGGATTAAATTTTAGCCAATGAAAGATTGAGACTTTGACTAGAAAGGTGTAACTGTAGTATTAAATACTGATTAAATTCTAACAACATAATTGGCTTTTTTAAATTTTTTATCACAAATCCTACCAGAACAGTCAGTCGTTGTCTGTACTCGCTGTGCTATGCTAAAGATTCTCCCCAAACAGTTGTAGCTCTGGTTGACTTTGGTGTGGTTTAGAGAGTGTGCATTATCCAGCAGAAAACAATAAACTATGTGCATGTTTGAAATTACTTATTTTTGTAACGTTGAGACTTTATATCCATTGACAAGCCCTTTTCACGGAAGAATAACCATGTTAGTTAATGATGGATGTTTACGAGTGTTGAAGATGTACTAAAAACAATTATAATTTCTAACATGAATTAATAGAGTATCATAGCAGATTAAGTTTTGAAGTGGTGCCCTTGTCATCACTTGTTTCAGCCATTTTCTCACCCGACATACCAGAGTGAACGCTTCGAACATGATACTTTGCCTCCGTCTGAGTTGTATTTCTCAGGAGGCTTGAGGAACAGGCTTGTCCAGCAAAAAGTTCACTAAACCCATCACATCTTTGTGAACCCCATCATTGTTTACAGTTATTATAGCCATCTACTATCATCTTTATGATGATGTATATCCTGTCATATACATCAGTGATCCAGATGTTTACTCATAAAAATGTAAGGGTTATTTGAGTTTGCATTTTAAAAACTTTATAAGAAACATGTTTCTTATTGATTTTTAGAATAATTACACACTTGTTAAAAAGTTTAATACTGCTTTCCTATCATTTTGTATTTTTAATCACAAATCAGTTATTTCTGAGTCTCTCAGTACCACTGCTAAAGTTACCATCTTGACAAATTGAGATGAGGACAAAAGTCTTAATGCTCAGAATTTTACTAATTTAGCTGAGTAAGAGGGTTTTAAAACTTTGTTGGAATTTCACTTATTTACTAAAGTGAATTTTAGCTGGTGAGCATTTTTTAATTATATTAAAATGCTAAATTCTGACAGATTTTATTGGTAGTGTGTAAAACAGCGATGGATGGATTGAGTGTAAAAGAGGATACAGGATAGGAACAACGTTGTGCTTTTATGGGAGGACTCAAGCTAGAAAGAAAGAAAGGGAGGTAATAAGGCCATAGCTCACTCCTGTAGGTGTGTGCAAGTGTGTGTTTTATGTGCGTGTGCTTCTGACAGCCTATGTGTGCACAACTTGTGTGTCTGTCAGTTCTTCGGTATCGGAGAGGGAGCAGCCTCTATCCTATTAGTGACTACCTCTCACTGGATGACTTATATGCACCTCGTTTTTCACCAGCAGGATGACAGCAGATACCGAGCAGAAACAAACACACGTGTGTGCTTGCACACATACACAGTCGTGCATCTACAGGAGCTGTGACAGGAGTGATCTGCTCGTCCTTCCTGATGTAAAAAGAGAGAATTCCATCAGAGCAGGAAAAATCTCGCAGCTTACCAGCAAAGTGTGAAATTGTAGAAAAACCTTTAGAAACCAATGTATCAACATACAAAGGTATTTGTCATTGAGGCTGGGAGTGAATAATAGCTTTAGGCAAGGTGGTTGAAAGTGAACCTAATTTCTTGTACTTATCAAAAAGTAATTACCATTTTGGTAGTGACTTATTGTAATTAATCACCACGTAATCTGAAATGTTATTCATTACTTAGCCAAGGTTGTCAAGGATGCATTCAGTTAATTAAAAAAATCAAGAGCGAACTGCCACAAGTTGTGTATTGTATACCCAAAACAAGTGCCTTGGAAGAGCTGTTCCCTCTGCAGCATCGTCCTCATGTTCATCAGACTGCATGGTGTTCCCAGGTTGGCACATTTCTTTTGTCCCTCAAATTGTGTAAATGGTCATTGTGACAAAATACTCCAGGTTTAATATCATCAGTCTCAAAATGTATCATTTATAAATTAATTTGCAAAATATAATTTGGCTTTTTAAATTGCTTTTGCAGTGATGATTCCTTCATCTCTTTGTGGTTTTTCAATTCGTGTTTGTGAAGGATTTTTTACACTGTGGAGAATGAGGCTCTTATCAGCTTCAACCAATATATTCACAAGGACACTGACATTTAATCACAGGTCAGTGCACACATTTTGTACCAAAACGCATTCACCTCTGGGACACTCAAATCATCTCTTTTCTGATTGGCATTATGAATGAATATTTCTATGCTGCTTTGATAACATTGATACAATTTTATTTATATACATTTTAATACCAGAAATTTAAATATGGATATGTGAAATAAATAAAAATGGTATTAACTGGTTAATTTTTATCACTGAGGGAAGTAGATTATATGGTTTAATTACACAAACTAATGTTTTCAAGCCTTTTTCTCCATTAAATATGATGATTTTTTTTTCAATGCAACTTATGGGAAAACTACATTTAAGTTTAGAATATTTCGTCAGACCAATAAAATAAAAATCCTGTTCATATCTGATAAAGTAGCCTTATTGGAACACATGATGTAATTGATTAATTTCAAAGCTTTCATTGGTGGTACTGACTCCATGCTGTGCTGCATTGATGCAGTAATTTATTCAAAAAGAGACCTAACCAAATAACGCTTGCATATAATACACATTCTTTTTATTTAAAGCAATAAGGCTTTTTAGAAGCCTTATTGCTTAAAATATACTCTTTATTGATATTATGTGATATTTTAGTTTTCCAAGCTACTGAGTTATTTAACTCAATTAAATAAGTTATTTAATTCAAAAATACAAAACTACTCACGCACCTATCGATAATCTACTTCAACTAAATGCACAATAGTAGAGTTAAAACATCTTTTTAATCCAGTCTTGTCCTTTAAAGTGAAAGTTCATTGGTGTTATTCTAATTTAGCATTTTCATTGTGACATTTTCTCCCTGGAATGAAGATTGACCCCATCAGACTTCGCACGCACAGGGTTCCAAGCCAGCCTGAAAACTAATGGTTTGGCCGGGAAACATCCATGCTCTTGCTTTTACTCATTTTAATTAAATTTATGCATATTCTCACCCCCTCCCCATAGAGAATTTAGGGCATCTTGTTTTAGTTAGACGGGGGGAGAAAGAGAGAGAGAAGAGAAAAGAGAAGTGGGTCACTTTAGCGGTGGGACTGAGGGACTTCATTAGGACGCCTGTTGCAGTCTTTGTGCAGCCATTCTTGCTCTTCCCCAGCATTCCCATTCGGCGCTCGTGGGAATCCAATATCAGCCTAACATTTGCGACCTCGTCAAAAGCAAGAAATAACCAGGTGTCAGGTCATCTTGGTCTTTCTTCTGCTTCCACAGTGGTGACTTTCTTCCACCTTTCTTTATTTATTCAGTCTGTATTAAAGCTCTGTCTCAGTTACCTCTAAAAGAAAAATGTCAGGTGTTACTTATTCAAAGTTTTGCCGTTTCCTAATGAGAAAACCTCCAGGCTTTGTGTTTGCAGTGTAAGCACTGGGATGTAATCATTCAAAGAATTTTATGTTAATGATGAAAGGAGATTAGATGTTCTGTTTATTAATGATTAATTGGAATAAAGCGAAAGTTTCTCTTCTTTAGAAGTTCTTCTTCCCTCTCATTTCCCCTTATTCACATCCCATAATTCTCCACATCTCCCTCTCTTTCCTCTTCGTACTCTCTCATCCTTTTGTATTTTTCACCTCACCTCTGTGTTGAAGATACTTCTATTCCACTTGCTTCATCTCCTCAGTCAGTCGCTCTCTTGGCCCCCAGCACAGCAGAGTCCAATATGTCTTTAAAAGTAGGACATCACTGAGTAATTTGTTGCACCTACGAAGTGATACTTCACAATTGTCACCATATTTCCATGTCTGCAGGCCCGCTCCAAGCACACAATAGCAGCTTCTTCTCAGGAGAGCAGGCGTCATTGCTTTTTCTTGTCACTGTGGTGTTAAGCGGAACTTAACTTGATTCACTAAGACATGGCACCTCTTCATGATGTAAGCGTTGTCATTCCACTGGACATAATTTGTTGCCATGTAAACCCTTCTGTTGTAGCTCTTCTCCATTTGTTGCCCATTTTGCTTGGACAGGGCAACATTTTAAACTGGTTTGGGTAGTAAATGTAATTTATTTGAATAAGTATAAACTTTTAATATATTTAATATGCTATAATTATTGACATTATCAAGTCCAGTCCTGATCATTTCCTTGTAAAAAGACTTGAATGATTGGTATCGAAGTTTGATAACTTTTAAATGCCCATCTTGTTTGCCATGGTTCATTTTAAACTATGTGTTTTATTGCTTTGATTATAGATATGTAAGTATAACTGTTTTGTATATCACTTCCTGACTCGTAAAGCATCGCCTTACGAATTACATGTTCTCTTGTCTTTTTAATTTAATTTAATTTAATTTTAAAAAATGTCTGAAGAAACTGGGCCTCTGTGAGTTTATATTTATTTCACCCTCTAAAGTGAATTATTCAATGATTAGATTCAATTAAATTATATTAGATCGTATTAAAATGCATATACACTTAAAAAGCAGAGTGTGATTGATAAAAATGGACATAAATGGGGAAGTGTTATGGAGAAATTGGCTCAAGTGATTTTATAGAACAAAAAACAAGAGAAGCAAATACATGGATAAATATATTTTATCCACTGAATAAATAAACAATGAATAAATTAAACTAATCTTATTATTTTGTGCACTATTAATTGTAGAGAGGGTTGCTTATCAATGCAACTGGGATCATTTTACTCTTTTTCATTAGTGTACAGCCTCCACTGGCTATTTAGGTTCAAGAACATGAAATTTTAAACAAAAGCACAATTCAGATGATTCCAGAGCAGCACCAGAAAGCATCTCTTTCACAGATGTGTGAATTTGGATTTTCTATTTGTTTCCTGTCGGCCTTCCAAACCCACAGATGTGTGAAGATGGGCTGATTTTGTTGTTACGACCACTGAAACATGGGATTGCACTTAAGCCTGCATTAATAAATTTTTCAAAGGGCAGCACAGCAAGCTCTTAATTCAAGAGTGACACATCATGTGACCTGTGGAGGTTGCACACTTCACTGTCTTCACCAGCTATTTGCAAAAATAGTTTCTGTAAAAAATCTAATCAAGTGAGTCTTTGAAACCGTCATTGGTCTCTGGTTTGTGTGTTGGGGGATGAAAATAAATGTCAGCCTGCAAAGTATTTTTGTTCTTTTTATTTCCCCCATTTATTAGCTTCTATTCCAGGTCCATCAGATGGACTATTAGTGTCGAGAAGATTATAATTATTATTATTGCTGCTCTTTTCCACCTGCTGCTGTTAGTTAGGTGACCTTTTGGAACAGGTCTAATTAGCTGTGGATCTATTCAGGCTGGGCAGGTCTCCATTTGAGTTATCATCAGATCAGCAGCTTTCCAAACTTGCCATTCATTCTTGAGCAATTAGTTGACCTGCAGAGTGGTTATTACAGACAGTAAAGGGGAATTTTCAATAACGGGAGTAAACCCTAAACTGTATAATCCTTGCAGAAAATAGTTTGATGTTCTGAAATTCTATCTCAAATGTACTTTTGGTTGAGATAATTTAGCTGTTTTCACAGGCGTCAGATGGACTCTGCTTTGGCTGCAGGATTTTTTTGGTTCTTGCGCTAATTGGCATTTATGCAAACACCCTCCTTGTCGACTCCAGTTTTCAACGGGTTTTTATTTGCTAGCGGTTACAAAACTGTCAGCATGTTCACTTTTTATAAAGTTGAAAATCAGAGGCTATGAAAGAAATAAGCTATTCCAATAATCTGAGACACTTCTCAGAAACTGTGATCTGATGCTGCATGCAGAATGATCAGACATTATTCCAGTTCTTTGCTATTTTTAAAGGGCAGAGTGTTAACATTCTAATCCTAGAAATGATGTAATCAGTTGGTCTCATCCGTTGTTAAAGCATTTCATAAAAGATGCAATAAAATGCAACAATAATTGTTCTTTTATTACTAAAATAAATATTTATGTAACTTTGTAAAGGAATATTGAAATGAAACTGTGATCAGATTATATCCAGCTAAAATCCAACCTGTGGCAGTCATCTTAATGTCTCCATTAGGTGTAAATCCAGACTAGCTGGTTTAACTGGTTTGGTTTATTCCATGAAACTTCATAAATCATTCACATTTGTCTTCAGTGGTTATTTTCAGCGGTTGAGAATTATTTGCACGGGAAGTGAAGTTTGGAGGTGGTGAACCAACAATGACCTTCCAACATGAAACACAGCGAATAAGAAAATGGATAATATTTCTAATGGAAGTAACTGTAATATAAAAGTAAAGCAATGTAAAAAACTAAAATACAGCAATACTAGGTGAATTCTATTTAGCTGATCTTTAGACTGTTTTACTTTTCTGTTTAGAAAAGGTTTGCATGCTCTGTTTTCAGTATTTGGCATACAGAAGAAGATCGGTGGTGTCTTGTTGCCTCTTGTCTCCATAGCTAAAAGACATCTATTTGCGTAACCAACAAATTCCAGTGTGGCTGAAGTCTAAAGACTTATGAAAATACAGTATGTGTTTGCATAAATCTCTGCGATGTTTTTGAGACAGGCATTTTTTCCAAAGATGGTTGACGTCTACTTTGGTCTATGCTTCTCTTAAAGTAGCCATTACAGTCAGCCTCCAACTAATCTGGATTTGTGCTAAATGAAGAGGCCAAGAAAGCCATCTGCCTTTTTAATCCCCTCGCTAAAATAATTATTTAAATAATACTACTAAGGCAAATGTTGCATTTGTAAATTATAGTTTTTTATATTTATTTCATTTTGCAGAAAGTAAACAATATCCCAGATGTGTGAGTGCTGTTAAAAATTGTGACTTAAACAAGATATTAAAGGGACAACATTGGTTGCCAGACAAAAATATTTTTTTTCTTTCACCCTTTGAGAGAGGTTGTTTTATTGTGAAGGCATAGTCAAACAGCAGATGTTTACTCAGCTACACGACCATGAATCTATAGTGTAGAAAGACAGTGCAAATTTACACAAGAAACAGAAAAGATCGTCATATTTTACACATGAAGTTCTTTTAAAACATAATTTGTTAGTTCTTGCAAAATATGTTTTATGGAGAAAGAATACAAATGATTCAAGCTGAAAATGAATTTGCACTTGGCGTGACAACTCATGTACAAGTTAGCATTAGCACAGCAGTAGAGTTAGTTGATGTAAGTTTAAAAAAAATCGCAGTTTAAGAGCTTAAGGCCAGTTTTAAGTTGTTTGTATTGAGTGATCAGCTACACATATTAATGTTGTAATTTTAAGTAATGAAGGTGTGGAGAACAAAAATTCTCCCAAATAAAAGTTCCTCCAACAATCATGCAATCCAATAAAGATTGCATGGTTGTTTGTGTGAGGCCAATATGGCCCACACTCCGTTTTCAACACAAGGGGGAGCAAACAACTCAAAGAACCCAAACAGCGGAAAAGTCAGGTGCAAGGTATTTTATTACAAAAAGTCTCGAGTAGTGGCACCATAAAAACCGTTTCTTATAAAATCCAATGTTCGATAAAAGTCACCAGTTGAAGGCCACAGGTTGGGATCCGCTTATTTTCGTGTTCGTGGAGGTGATCTATGCGCAGCGAACACTCTTGTTTGCCCACAGCCGGCCGCACAGCGCTCCAGCACCGCTCCACTCCTTGGCGTGCCACGCCCCCTTTCGTTCCGGTCCAACTAAAAGAAAACAGGAAAGCGCCAGCATCCCCGCACCAGAACTCCGTCGGAAGACGTGCTTCCTGCAAGCACTCAATCGGAATGGAACTCTACTTACAGGCGCGGGCAGAGGTTACCCTCTGCCCTGATCCTCTGTGCTAGGCCGTCTGTCCAACTCCGAGTCGCTTGCGCCGGATGAGCGGTTTCAGTCTGCTCCCCGCAGCGTGTCGGTTCCTGTGGCTGCAAAATCAGTTCTCCTTCCCTCTTCCAGCAAGCTCCTTTTATTTTGGCCCTAATCAGCCTCTGCTGACACCTGTCCGGGTGGCCAATTAGTGCGCCCCGCCTCCGAGACAACCACCTTCAGTCCAAGGTGTTTACATTGTCCAAGGGGGAAAAGGAAAAACAAACCCAAAAACACTCTATACATGCAAAGCAATCAAAAAAAACAAACAATAATTAACCATAAAAGAAAACAATCATTTTCCCCTATGCAACATCCCCCCACACTTTTACAATGACAGTCCCTGTCACTAATCTTCTGCTCTATAGCAAGCAGGCGGTCGTCCCAGGTTTGCTCTCCGCAGAGCCGAGGTCCTAAAACCTCTTCCTGAAAAGGAGCTGAGGGGGTAAACATGACACCATAAAATGGGGGACTAATACAAGTCTCTGTTACATTCTCCTTACTAGCTACCAGCTGGGGGTTTCGTCCTTTAAAGGTGCGATACAAAGTTTCAGTGCATTGCGGTGCAGCGTCTTTTTCCCGGCCTCCCTTCTCTGGCTGCACTTTGTATACCACCCCCGTTTCACCTACTTGCTCCAGAATAACATGAGGCTCATCATGCCATCCTGGATGTAATTTACCTTGTCCTTTCCTATTTCTGTCTCTCACCCACACTCTCTCACCCGGTGCCAAAGGCAAGGCCTGCGCTTTCCTATCATATTGCTTCTTGCTATAAAACGCAGCTTTTTCCATGTGTTTTCTAGCGAGTTCGTAAGCAAAGGACAACTTTACATGATGGTCTTTAACCCATCCTCCCATGTCATGCTGAGACTGGAGTTGTCCCACTCCTAAACCCACATCCACTGGCTGCCTAAGGTGTCTGCCAAACATCAGAAACGAAGGGGCATAACCCGTAGAGCCATGAACAGTGTTGTTGTAAGCCTGCAACAGTTCAGGTAAATACTCTGGCCACCTGTGCTGTCTCTCTGCTCCGAGAGACCGCAACATATTCAGGAGAGTTTGATTCATTCTCTCCACACTTCCGTTCCCTGAGGGATGATAAGGAGTGGTCCTGCTTTTAGTGATACCATAGCACTTGCAAAGCTCTTGCATTAAAGCAGACTCAAAAATTTGGCCCTCTGTCTGTATGGAATCTAGCTGGGCAACCAAATGTCTGTATCACATGTGACCACAGTACCTGAACTGTTGTCTGGGCAGTTTGATCTTTTGTTGGAACAGCCCACGAATAGCGTGTGAACCAATCTGTCATGACCAAAATATTCTGGTACCTATCTGTAGGCCTTCCTAGAGAGAGAAAATCTAGGCCTATAACCTCAAGGGGGTAAGACACTGGTATAGGATGCAGTGGGGCCTTAGGCTCCGCCCTGCTTTGTAAGCTACAGGCAGCACAGCCCAACTGAAACTGATGCACCTCCTTCTCCATATTGGGCCAATAGAAGAACTGACGAATTCTGGACAATGTCCTCTCCACTCCTGCATGGGCCGTTGCGTGATGATACTTCTCCCACACCTCTCTGCGTTTACTTGTGGGGCATACAACTTGGAAAAAAGTTTCATTAGTTTTACAGTCTGTTACTTTTCGACAAACAACACCATCCTGGAGTACGAGTTTCCCCCACTGTTTCAAAATCTTGCATGTGAGGACGGACAAGTTCTTTCTGGTTTGCGCTTTAGGTGGAGTCCCCTGTCTCACATACCTTTGCACAACCTTCAGGTCCACATCCAACTCTTGAGCCGTCTTCCAATCCTGTGTCTGTAGTCCACCCTCCTGAGGATTTGAAGAAACTGCTACATTGGTGACATAGGCAGCTTGATCCTCTGCTGGCAGGTCTGCAGGAAATCTGGACAAGGCATCAGCATTCACATTTTCCTTCCCTGCCCGATATTTCACAATAAAATCGAAGGAGGCCAATTGCGCTACCCAGCGTTGTTCTGCTGCCCCCAGGTGAGCAGTTTGAAGATGTGCCACTGGATTGTTATCTGTAAAAACTGTAAATTTGGCCCCCGTCAGATAGTCTTTAAACTTTTCAGTGATGGCCCACTTCAAGGCCAAAAGTTCCAGCTTGAATGAACTGTAATTCGCATCATTCCTTTCAGCAGGATGTAAACTTCGACTAGCATAGGCGATCACATGTTCTCTCCCGCCTTGCACCTGGGCTAGGGACGGCACCCAAGCCCTGTTTACTAGCGTCAGTATAAAGGACAAATGGTAGGGAGAAGTCAGCATAAGCAAGAACAGGGGGCTTGTGTAAGTGCAGTCTTTAATCGTTTGAATGCTTCCTGACACTCATCTGTCCAAGTAATCTTTACCTCTGACCTCTTATTAGCAGGTATCCCAATCAACAAAGAGAGTTCAAAGGGCGGGCCATTTTGGCAAAAACCAGGGACAAACCTCCTATAATACCCAGCCAGCCCCCAGGAAAGCTCTTACTTGGCGAATGGTATTTGGAACAGGATAATTTTTAACAGCACTAATTTTTTCAGGGTCAGGTCTCACCCCATTCTTGTCCACCAGGTGGCCAAGAAACTTTACCTGAGACTGAAACAACTTGCATTTGTCCAACCTAAGTTTCAGGCCATGCTGCCAAAGTCTCTGGAAAACAATTTCAAGGTGTTGCAAATGGGAGGAAAAGTCCGGTGAGTATATAATGATGTCATCCAAATAGACCAAGGCAGAATCTGTAAGTTGGCCGCTTAAACATTGTTGCATTAAACGCTGAAATGTGGCAGGAGCATTACAGAGCCCAAATGGCATGCGTTCAAACTCATAAAGGCCAAGTGGTGTGGTAAATGCAGTCTTCTCTTGGTCTTTAGGGTCCATCTCCACCTGCCAGTAGCCGCTGGCTAAGTCCAGCGTTGAAAACCATTCCGCCTTTGTTAAAGATGTCAAGGTCTCCTCGATCCTAGGAAGGGGGAAAGCATCCTTATGAGTGACAGCATTGAGTTTCCTGTAGTCTACACAAAACCGCAGGCTCCCATCTTTCTTCCTCACTAGAACGATAGGTGCAGCCCATGGACTCTTGCTCTCACAGATAATTCCTTTATTCAGCATATCTGCCAGAAGTGTCTTCATTTCTTTGTACATTAAAGGAGGCAAGGGTCGATACCTCTCTTTAATAGGTGCTGCGTTACCTGTGTGTATGCTATGCTGGACCAAGTCTGTTCGGCCAACATCTTCTTCATCCACAGAAAACACCTTTTTCCACTTCTGCAAAAAGGCCTGGAGCTCCCCCTTCTGCTGTGGGGGTAAATCTACAGAAGATAGAAGCTTGTTCACCGCTTCACCGCTGTCAGGTTCTTCCATCCCTACAATTTCTGTTACACCAACTTCAACCACCCCATCAGATCCCATAGTTAAACTAAGGTCGCCGGTAGCCTGGATTTCAGTCTCCTCCACTTGATACAGTCGGCCTAACTTCTCATAGCGTCCTATTTTTATTGGATATGGGTGGGGGTTACAGACTCTGACAGGAAGCTGTCCCCGATCAACCACTGACAAAGTTCTTGCCACCCCCCACTGTTCTGATCCAGGTATTGCCTCCACTAACACCAACCCATTCCTAGACCTCATCTTCTGAGAAGCACAAACCATTATTTCGCTACTAGGGGGTACCTGTATTCCCACGGCACGCCCAGGTCGAACATATCCTAGGAACCCCCTTCCATCCTAGTAGCAGAAATCCTCTGGCAGATGGTAAATGCTTCTTCCCAGACCTGGTGGGACTTCCACTTCTGAGGGGGAAAAACTGACGTTCCACCCTTAAAAACAGTGTCCCAACAAGCACCAATAACATTCATCCCCACAATAAGTGGGTGAGTGGAACAGTCATCTTTACAATCTACAACACCTTTTTTCAGGTATTTTTAACCCTTCAACCTCAAAGTCCATAATAGCATACCCAGAGTATGGGATGGTAAGGCCATTTGCAGCTTTTAATGTGAACACCAAGGATTTGTCACTTTTCATTTGTGGGAAATGACAATCCATTACTTGCTGTTGAACCAACGTGACTTGAGAACCAGTATCTAGCAAAGCTGTCATTCTCACTCCACCCATAGACAACTCTATGGTAGGACATTTGCCAATAAATGGTGCTGTGGGCCCTTGGTCATTTGTTATACAACCAGTCCCCACTGCTTGGGCCTCAGCAGTAGGGTTACCTAGTTTAAAGCTGGCTGTTCCCCATCAAGGGTTCCGCAATCCCTGGCCATATGGCCTGCCCGCTTACACTGCCTGCAGATAGGTTGTCCATCCCTGGTCCAGCCACGGGAATACACAGGCCGTCTTTGTGGTGGTCTTGACACCCCTGAAGCAGCAACAGCTCCCTGACTTTGTTGTAAAAAAAGGTCTGAGCTCATTAATTACTTCTTTTTGTCAAATCTTTCATTTGTTCTTTCACATCCTGCATTATTTCTTTTTTGAAATCTTCTTTCCAGTTGGAGTCAGACAACAGTCGATTCTGTGTTGACTCACCTACTGCCAAAAACACATACTCTGTAATCTTTGCGAGCCATTATGTTTCCTCTTCAAGCTGCAATGCCTCTCGGTGAACAGCGACAAAGTCCTCTCTAGGGTTATGTCGCACATAGGCACGGAGTGTGTGAGACAAGGGACCCTCACGCAGGCCAAGTAGCATCTGGTCCAATAAATTTGCATCGGTAGGTGCATCATCAGGGCTGCGCTGCCGCAACCTGCGGCACAGTTCTCTCAACCTTAAAGTAAAAGACTTTACAGATTCATCAGGTTTCTGAATGCATCCAAAAAATTGTGACCTCAACACAGCAACTGGAGTATTATCACCATACAAAGTGTCCAAATGATTTAAAATCTTGCGGACCTGGTCTCGCTCAGCCTCATCTAAAACATTAACCTGTTGCTTCGCTTCCCCAGCGAGAGCCCCTATTAAAATGTCCACTTTCCTTGCCTCTGTTAATTCTTGAGCATTTAAAAGTCCATGCACTTGTTCTTTCCAGTCCACATATTTAAGTTCACTTTCAATCCCCTTTGTACTTAGGCACCCAAGGTGCACCAGGGAAGACTGGCATCATCATGTTGAGCCCTTATTTTTTTGGGTATGAGTGTTGCTCCCTACTTGTGTCCTGCTCACAGCGCCAAAATTATGTGAGGCCAATATGGCCCACACTCCGTTTTCAACACAAGGGGGAGCAAACAACTCAAAGAACCCAAACAGCGGAAAAAGTCAGGTGCAAGGTATTTTATTACAAAAAGTCTCGAGTGGTGGCACCATAAAAACCGTTTCTTATAAAATCCAATGTTCGATAAAAGTCACCAGTTGAAGGCCACAGGTTGGGATCCGCTTATTTTCGTGTTCGTGGAGGTGATCTATGCGCAGCTGAACACTCTTGTTTGCCCACAGCCGGCCGCACAGCGCTCAGCACCGCTCCACTCCTCGGCGTGCCCACGCCCCTTCGTTCCGGTCCAACTAAAAGAAAACAGGAAAGCGCCAGCATCCCCTGCGCAGAACTCCGTCGGAAGGCGTGCTTCCTGCAAGCACTCAATCGGAATGGAACTCTACTTACAGGCGCGGGCAGAGGTTGCCCTCTGCCCTGATCCTCTGTGCTAGGCCGTCTGTCCAACTCCGAGTCGCTTGCGCCGGATGAGCGGTTTCAGTCTGCTCCCCGCAGCGCGTGTCGGTTCCTGTGGCTGCAAAATCAGATCTCCTTCCCTCTTCCAGCAAGCTCCTTTTATTTTGGCCCTAATCAGCCTCTGCTGACACCTGTCGGGTGGCCAATTAGTGCGCCCGCCTCCGAGACAACCACCTTCAGTCAAAGGTGTTTACATTGTCCAAGGGGGAAAAGGAGAAAACAAACCCAAAAACACTCTATACATGCAAAGCAATCAAAAAAAACAAACAATAATTAACCATAAAAGAAAACAATCATTTTCCCCTATGCAACATTTGTATCTAAGTAGCTTGTGACAAAAATGCTTTGTAAAAGAAAAAATAAAACAATAATATAGTTTTTATTGAGTAAACATTATTTACTGTTCAGTGGTTCCAGTGTTTAACAATAACATAACAATAACACAAGCTTATTATCTTGCATCTGCAAGGCCTCCCATAGACAGACATTTGGTAGCATCTCTGTTTTCCCAAATGTGCCTTTTCTGTAAGGTTGTAAGTTATTTCTGAGGAAATAACTTCCTCAGAAATAAGAAGTGTGTAGCGGTAGAGCGGACGCCTCATGTACAGAGGCTATATCATCCTCAATTCCCAATCCTGCGACCTTTGCTACGTGTCTGTCTCCCTTTGCTCTCAGCCTATTTCCTGTCTAGAAACCAGTCAGTAAAGGCTATATTAATGGCAAAAAATTGAAAAATAAAAACTGAAAAAGAAATGATACCTTGTGTTACAACTAGCAGAAATAAGTCAATGCATTAATCAAAACTGGTGTGGATTACAATGACAGTCCCATTTTAATTGAAAGGAATGGCACTCATCAGTCATAGTTGCATCTGATCAAGACCAAAATGATTATACAGCATTGCATGAATTCTTCCCCAAACACATTTAACAGAGAAGGTGTTCATATAAAACATAGTTCTACATAACGTATGTTATGTAGGACATTACAATACGTTCTACATAAATTGAACATATTGTTGAGTCAGTCTAAAACTTCAGAAATCAGCTGAGATTAACCAAACTCAGAGCTGTGACAACTTATCCTGGATGATCATTTTATAAGATTGCACTCAGTGAAAATAGTTTATGTTGGCTTAATTTCAGAAAAGGGAAAGCTATCCTCCATATTTTTAACATAAAAAATGTGTTTCCAATAATAATATTGATATAATTCTAAAGTATTATTCTGTGTTCCAAATTCAAACATAAGTATTCAGTTCACATTCTTCATGTGAACCCTCTGTGACCTTTAGCATGTTGGCTAATATGTATCAGGTGTAGGTATCCACAAAATTGAGTCTCCATCCAACTCCATCCAAATTATTTGCATGGACATACAGTGCCAGTTTATAAAACTTGCAAAATAATTATTGCAATCCAAATAGGCCTTCAAGAAAACATTGTACTGTCTTACAGCATATTGGTGGTGGGGGTGGAGTATGTATTCTCATATCAAAGCCCAGAAGAAGATGCTTTTGTAGTAAAACCAGATCATGCAGTGTCAATATTCTGATATTTCTTTAAATTCTAAAGTATCTTCATTATCAGGTCTATAATTTTCCTTCCCAATAGGATTAAAGTGAGAACAAACTTATATTGTGTTTGTTTCTTTTGCGATTGTTGATGTATTTTCGTATACGGTAATTACTTTAGTATAGTTGTGCAACACTAGTTGCATAAGTCTTATTCCATCAGGGACCCTTCCAGTCTAAAGTGTGGGAGCAAAAGTTTACATCTCAGAGCTCAGTTTTATCTTGAAGCCATTTTGTGCATCTATCATGTATCCCCCTAAAATTCTTAATCATCTATTTTACTTTGTGTTGCTATTTAGATAGTAGGCATGCATAACTCCCACAAGTTGTAAACAAGTACGAGTTCTTTATGCAGAACTGTGTTGTGCTGTTGTGATCCCCTGCTGCTGGTTTGACCCGCAGCAGGGGGTCAAAAATCTGGATAAAATTTGGATCAGAGGCTGCAAATAGATTTCCGAAGAGTAAACATGTTTACAAACTTATTTTAGCGACTGAAATGTTTTCTCTAGAAAATTACACTGCAGGTGAGCATGTGATCGTCAGACACTTCACACTTACGTGACGGTGTAAGAAGAGATGGTGCTGCTCGAGGAAATTTGTTTGAGGAGATGATATTTGTGGGCCATCATGTCAGTGTTATGGGTGGCCCTTAGTGTGCTACTCCACTTTAACTGGGCTTAAAGATGTATGTCTACAGCCCATTCTGCTGCCCTGCTCACCCACTTGCCTTGATGTTGAGTTCAGTTGACAGAAGCCCTAAGAAGAGTGTTTCACACATGCTGAGTGAAGCCAAACCAAAGTAAGCCTCGTTCCACTGGGCTGCCGTGGTTAGGGGTTAGACATCACAAATTATCTGGGCCATCGGCGTGCAATTCAGTGCAGAAATAGTTCGCCTCATGGTGTGAAAATGGTACGAGAAAGCACTTCGCTGACCTAAATAATCTGCAGCTTTGCCCTGAATCACATCCGCCACCAGCTGAAACCTGCAAGAGGATGTCCAGACACAACACATGGATATGAATTTCCTTCTAATTGACTCTCGCAGAACAGTCAGTTCAGCCATTTAACATAAAAAGCCTTCAAAGGCTGCTGTGAAGGGTTCCCATGGGAGTTCTCTGAGAGTTTCAAAGTAGGGGAAAAAAGGGCATCATAGTGGGTGCCACTTTATCACACAAAAATCAGGGAGGAATCTACAGTATATCTGCTCACACCAATTTTGCATAAACATACAGGATCTTCTATTAAATCTGTGTTAGCTTTCCTGTTTTCACACTTTCTTTCAGACACAAATATGCTGGGTCTTTAATTACTTCTACCGGGCAGATACAGGCGAGCAAAACAGGTCACAAAGACTGGAAAAGTATATATACCTTAAATCTTTTCGCATCTTTTCTTGTTACAACCACAAATGTCATCGTGTTCTGGTGGGATCGTATGTGATATGCCAACAAAAAGTAGCACAGAAGTTAAATGAGCTTCAAGGTGTCTAAAAAAAATAAATAACTCCAGCATGTATTTGTACTCAACCCCTTCTCCTCTGAAGCCCCCAAATAAAACCCATTGTATTCACACGCCCTCATAAGAAGCATGTTTATGTGTTAGAATGACCTGGTCAAGGTTAAGACCTCAATTAAATTTTGAATTTCTGGCAGGTCTTGATGTTTACAGACCCTTTGCATCCAATCTGCTATTTTGCAAAGAAGAATTTGTGAAAGTTTTTGGCCAAGTAATGCTGATCAGAAATTGCTTTGTAATATTAAATCATAGCTTAAAACTAGAGGAGATCATTTTAATCCAGAAAAAAAAATGCTGTTGATAAAAAAAACAAAAACATATTTGGATCATTTGTTTTATGTTTCACAGTTATGCAGAATTTTATGTTGGGCCATCAAATAAAAATTCCGGGACATAAAGTCTGAGATTTTATCTGGACAAAATGTTTAAAAGTTCAAGGGGTGAGAACAAATTTGGAAGGCAGAAAAAGACTACATGGTTAAGTCAAAATCTCAGATAGACGTAGGGGATAACTAAATCGCACTGTAGTTCTTTCAGAAACAGATTTTTTGCAGCTCTTGTATTATTAGGGAAGAAACATGATGCAATTGGAGAAAGAATCCAGGGACGAATGTGTCATCAACTGAAAATAAAGTGTGAACTAGTTTTCACACACTGTGTGCAACAAGCATTTGCCACAGTGCACATAGTATGCACAAGCTAGGGCAGCAGAAAAATCTATCACATCTTTCACAGATCATGAAAGCCAGGCACAGACGTGGACTCATCAAACGGCTTTTCGATTACATTACGTAAGACGCTCCTACTGCTGCGACCTGAAAACAGATGATGTTTGTGGGTCAAAGAAAGCAACAGTAATGACACACGGCCTAGTTATCATTCACTGTTAAATCACTCATCATGTTTCCGTCATGAAATCCCTGCATTTTAGTGTATGCTGCCATCATCGACTGGCCCGGTTTGTTAAGTCGGTCAGCGGCACAAATGCAGGAGTGGTGTAACAGCACAGACTGGTGGCAGCTGCTTGCTATGGCATGGTATATCTCTGTTAGCCAGAGGCAGATTCCGACCAATCAGTGGTGAAAGGAACCATTACCTTTTGTTCTAGTTTGAAATTATAGGTGCGTTATCAGTAAAATGTGTCAATCTTTATGTGGTAGATATTTACTTTGATAAAATCTTCAAAGGTTTAATTTTTACGTATTTAATTTGCCTTCAAGTATGTAGTTTTGCCATGATGTCATGACAAGAATAACTGTGGACCTGTTTCTAATCCTCTGAGAACCTCTCCACATCTGAAGTGATTTTGTTTTTTGTTTTTTTGCTATGACTCAGTGCACTCTGCCGTACCACAAATATTGAATAAAAGTCTTGGGTCAATGCAGTGACCAAACACTGGAAAACACTGAAGAGTGATTCCTGGATATTGTGTGTATATGTCAGCGTGTTTTTGTATTCACATTTCACACACCTCTGTGCTCAAGCACCCACCTGTGTCCTAATACAACCCCCAGCCCACTCTCCTCACCCATCAGTGTTTGCTTCCTGTACTCAAGTGCAGTATGCTTTTCCCACCTTGTCTTGTTTTGGTTTTTTTACCCTTTTTATTTGGCCCTTTCTCCCCTTTGCAGTCTGCAAGATTTGCACACTGCTGCTGTGGAAGGGCCTAAAAGCCTTAAAAGCTCCCACTGTAGGAGTTGAGCCAGCGCTGTCCATTTGACCCAGACTGCTTTCGGAACAACTCAGTCGTTGAACTCTGGCTTCGCTGAGGAAAAAAAGCCCCGGCCTGAATGCTGTTCACATGAACGTGTCCACAGTTTTATACACGCACACACACACACACACGCTGCACACGCACACACAGTCAGAAACACAGGGAACTTTTAGAAAGTGAGACTTGGCTTTAAAAGCTCTGACTGAGGCACTGTTCCTAATCCCTTTCCCACTTTTTTTTCTTTTCTTCTCGTTTCTCTCCCCTAAAACCCCCCTTTCTGTCTCTACCTCCTCTTGTGTCTTGTAGGAGAATTCTGGGGAGATTTCGTGTTCTTTTATTCCTCAAGGATGAAGCAGCACAGTGAATCTGTGTACTGAAGAAAGGTAAGCACTGATCACGGTGTTGCTAAATCAGAAACGTGAACATATTCTTCTACTTTCTCTCTCCAATGCAGATTTGTTTTGTTTTCTTACTCATTTGCACACAGCAGGTATCAGCATGAGTTGCAATTTTCAGCATGAAAGTATATACATGGGAACTGCAAACAAAAATAATAAAAATTATCAAATTGTTTTTTCGACTACTACATGAGAAATAATTTTACATAGTTACCAATAATATTAATGTTATCAGTATCTTTGTTATTAAAACAATCATATAGAGTGAGGATAAAAATATCAGGATAAACTAAACGTAGACATTTAAAATTGCATGAAACGGCACTATACAGTTTTTCCATTTACAGAGCATCAACATGTAATAGGTTTATAAGAGATGGTCTGCTTGTAACTTGCTAAAAAGTGTTTTATAATAGCAGTATCCTAATAAGAGCGATTTACTGCTCAGATTGACTTCTTAAAACGTCGGATTTGGAGTTACTTTTATCGAGAATGAACCCAATTTTATTTTGTATTCAGTGGTCTCTGAATATCAAAATTCAAATAATGCAATGCTTTTTATTTTAATTTTAAAGTATTTATGATTTAAAGGAATATCATCATAATTTGATATTTATGTTGAGTCAATATTGCTAGTAAGTGAGTTTTGGTCCTTGTGTCTATGCTGAAGTTCAATTTCATGCACGCTATTACCACAAATGAATATCTATAAAAATAAAAATATAATTAATATAATTAATTTGTCCTTTCCTTCTACTTCAGTGGGTCTCTGTTAAAAAAAAAAACAACCTAAAACTATGCAGAAATGACTAATAAGTATTTAAAAGTGGCATGGTATGAAGGTCACATGCATAAAAAAATGTAAATTAAATTTGATCCCCAGTTGTAAAGGCCAATATCGCTATAACAGAGGTAATTTAACTGGAAGTGGGTCGCCAAATAAAATTCTGCCCAGGGCCTCGTAAAATGTTTTGCCAACTCCAGGAGTATAAAGTGACCAATTGATTTTGTGATCAGTCAATTTAACTGTTGTCTTCCCATTGTGGTGTGAACGATCCGTAATCGTTGTATCAACCCTCCAAACCACTTGGGTCTTCTGGTTCAAGTCTACTCTGCATCCTTAAAATCAGAACCAAACAAGGAGAAGCAGCATTCAGGTTTTATGCTCCTCTATTTTTAAAGAAACTCCCAGAAAATCACAAAGATGCAGAAACAGAGTTCCTTTCAATAAAAGCACATTTGTTTGCAGTTGCCTTTGATTAAAAATAACTGAAACGTCACTAATTTCAGTTTGCATCATGTGCTTTACAAAAAACTTGCCTTGCTATGCTTAAATGCACAAAAATAAAAACAATACTTAACCTTGTGTCAGCTCTAGAAATACAAAAACAAAGAGCTATAGAGAACATGTTTGTTCTGAGACACTGACTGGAGAAAGGGAACGCAGAGGAAGACTTGATTCTCGGGAACAGAAAGTGAGTGAAGACACTGTCGACAGGATTAAAGTTTAACCAAACATCACCAGCCCTCTGGAGAGGCAAATCTGCTGCCATCCGCAGTGGACAGAAGGCAGGAAAAGACATGCAAAGAGACAAGACAAGACAGAGCGGCGATCCCCAGCTGTCTTTAAAAACTGCTGCCTCTGATACATTATTGAAAATGCGGCTCTCCAACGCATCGCTGAGCCTTCTTCCCGTGTTAGTGTTCAAGTTTGCATAGCGTCACTGCTCTAAAAATAAAGCATTCGCTCATCCTTTCCCAGTTTGTTTAAAGATGCAGAAGCCGCATGAAGCTGGTGCGTGTTGCTCTGAGTGCCACTTTCTCCGTTCAGAAGCTGGCTGGAATTGTGAGTTTGCATTTGACTCATTTTTGCTATCAAGCCTCTGAAGTACAAAGAAAAGAAAGCAGACTCAGAGATGTGATCAAACTCTTTGAAAGTATTCTTGGATGATGTGCTGAGGATTTTGAGGCGAGCTGATTGCTTCAGTGGTACTTCTCTGTACTGTACGCAGAAGGCAGAGAGATAGTATCGTGGGGATTATTTTGGAATCAAACAGCATGTTAAACATCAAATCTTTGTCTCATACACAACTCATCTACTCCTCCTTTTTTGATCTTCAGTAAGTCACATTGAAGCCTTTGTTGTAGAAGTTCACATTCTTAAGACTTTCTACATGTGGAGTACCGGGTGCCCCACCACCCTGCAAGGATAAGATAAAGGATGGATGGATGAAGGAAGTACCGGGTGTAATCTACAGGTGGCAGCAGAGTAACGTATCTAACAGGAGCACACTTGAATGGCCTCTTTTGAACAGATAGTACCTTCATAACCCCCCTATCTAGTTCTCTGTCTTCCTCATTATCACTACATGTTTTGAAGCAAATCATTTTTGTAGGACAGGAAGGAAAGAGGACACACCAATCAATATGATTTTTTGATGAGTATTCAATTGTTCAAACGTGTCTTCTCTGTTCTCTTTCAGCTCCCACATTCAAACTTCAACGGCAAGGATGAAACATGAGCAAAGGTATGTTTGGTTTTGTCGGTTTCCATGCAAAGAGGGAGGGGGCCACTGTATGCAGTCAGTGGATTTGGAGGCATGCATCTCCGTCCCCTGACTGATGTTGCAGTGACATGATCGGCTTGACTGCTAGTAGCTCTTTGTGAGGTTGCTATAGTGACTCTGGATTGAGTGTTGGGGAGACCAGAGAGGAATACGAGGGTGCAGAGGGGGCGGAATGGGAAATGAAGTGCCTGGTGCCTCTGGCCTGTGAGGCTGATTTGTGTGTCTGTGTTTGTACTTTGTAAGAGACTGGATGTGATATTTAAGTGTTTATCTGTATGGGCAATCCAACGTTAAAGAGCCACTCATCTGTGTAATTGGGAATTTGATCAAGATAACTCACAAATGCACTCAGGCAGACAGACAAACATCAACTCTCTGTCGGTGTAGGAGTCACTAAGACGTAGAAACTGTGACAGCTAATGTGTGGGCTGAGGGTATCCTGCTTTGCATCAAAAACACAAAAATCAGTGGGTTGCCCTTTTTTTGCTCCGTCAAAGTGAGCTCACAACAGCAGACAAAATACCTCCATGAGCATATACAGCAACTTAACCACACATTGCAAAGTTAAGATATAAAACAAACTAGAATATCATTTTAATATTGATGATGCAGTTTGACCCTGCTTTTTTAGAGTTTATTGCTTTTCTATTTGTCAATCGTTGAGCTTTAACATAATCAACAAAATAATCAAACAACCAACAAGCAATTATATTATTCTGGAAATCAAAATACTTGTACTATTTCAGTATAGCAAATTTGGAGTAGCAAACTCACTAAAAAATGAACAGTTTGCAAATAAATATTTCACTGTCTTTATTAATACTAAAAAAAAATTTTTTGCTCAACTAGTCCATTCCAAAATGCCAAATAGCAAATTAATTTGAATTATAAATGCTTAGTCTGCTGAACATTTCATAAATTTATATGAATGAGCACTTTTTGTCTTAACTATCAATCAATAACACTGAACTCAAGCTTTTATTTTGAAAAGTTACAAACTCCCTCTGACCTTACACCAGGGATCTTCAACTTCAGGCCTTGAGGGCCAGTGTTTTGCAGCTTTTAGATGTGTCTCAGCTTTAATACATGTGAGTTAAATAATGGGGTCATTAGCAGGACACTGGAGAACTTGACTGCAAACTGAGAAGATAATTCAACCACTGATTCAGCCTTGCTGGACCAGGGAGAGATCTAGACAATGCGGGAGAGCAGCTCTTTAAGACTTTAGTCGAAGTCTTACTTCACAGAAAGTATAAGTTTATTCTATACCCAGCTTCCCTAAAATAATACATCTGAGTCAGATAAGCTGGTCATTGGCAGGTTTCTGGAGAATTTGACTACATACTGAGGATGTAATTCAATCTAAAAAAATCTAAAGGTTGCAAGACACCAAGGCCCCAGAGGAGTTGCTGATGTAGATCTGTTCCATCCACCTGCCTTTTTAATGTCCTAAAAACCATAAATCACCCTTCCTTCAGGAGGATGACAGAGACTTCCCTGTTATAAAATTATAACAATGTTATATTAACATGACATCATGTTGAGTTGAATCCCATACATTATCCTGTACATCCCATACTATTTTGAAGGGGAGTATTATGTACTTTCCTGGCACATAGTGCCATAGCACAATCAATTAACTATGTTACTTTAAATTGTTCTAAAAATACACAATGTACATATAAAAAAATCATTGCTTAATAGAAATTTAACTTTATATCATAGACAAATCTGATGCCTTGACATTGGCTTCTGTTTTCTTTAAGAAGCTCCTACGCTTTCCAGAACGTTCCCTTCTGCTTGTCATATCCACAGTTTTCCTCCATGATTCCATTCACAACCATTCTTAGGAAAGTTGGACTGAGAAGTAGTTTGAATGATCATCAGTTGCTGCTGCCACTAGTCTAATGGGACTAAATGGGGAAGAGATGGGTGAGGGGCGCTTTGCAGGGAGGCAACTCTGTTGGAGACTGAGGCTCCAAGAAGGAGCTTTGGGTAAGATGGCGCATCGGATGAGCAGGCATTAGGACACCTCTGAGTGGCTGTTCTGCGAAATTCAAGGATTTCTCAGACATGCAGGAATAAATCACAACAACACTCCAGGTATGTGTGTGTTGGGGAAATAGCATTTTAACATGATATGAAGCTCACAAAAGTACCAGTGTCTGGTTAGGGCTCTTCTTTTCCCGTGCCCTCTAGAGCAGTGAACAGGAAGTTATCTAACATTCTACAGTATTTCATATTGAATCTTGAACTCTGAGTTGCTCAAATAGCTCCAACTTTCCAAAAAATGCCACTAACATCAGAAACACATTAAGATATACGCTTCAATGCATTTTCTTTATGGGAAGATAAATCTGTGACCTAAACATATTCTTCACAGTACAAATTGCACATTTGATGTTAATTAATAACAACATAGTTAATTGATTGTGCTATGGGAAACCTATTTCAAGAACATATACTCCGTCCTTGTTCTAACACGACTCCAAGCAATTTCTTTTGTGACTGTAGCTTTTCATCTTAGAAAAAAGTTCAAGAATGTTAATAAATCTTTCACATATGTATGTGAACAGGCCAAGGTAGGAGCGAGAACATGCCCACACACAGGTCACCTGAATCATCCTCTTGATTCCTCCTGACAATAAAAGCAAAGCTGTGGACCTTGAATGATGCTTCTCTCCTTTGTATTTAGACTCTTGCCAAAGCCTTGGGAATAGAGCATTGGGAATTAGGCAGCTTTGACGCAGCTTCCCACTCATCAAATATAAATTAAATTCCACTTGGACCAGATACCTTAGTGGTATCACAGGTGGTTTCCAAGGTCTTTCTTATACCCGTTCAAGCAGCTTGATCTTATGTTCCCCCATCCCACGCCGTTTCTTTGTGAATAGAAGACATTAGGGATGAGTCAGTCACAAACCTACATTTAGTTAATCTGATATTATATTTCTGATTTTGTAAATAATGAGAGAGCAAGGAACTAAAATTATATATATATATATATATATATATATATATATATATATATATAGGTTTTTTTTTGTTGTTTTTTGTTTGTTTTTTTGTTTGTTTTTTAGGAGTAAGTCAGCAAAGTCAATAAACCCAAACATTACATACAGTACTATAGACTCATATGTTTCAGAACATAAATATAACCATTTTAAGAGCCAAAGTTACCAGGAGTGGCTTTGGTCTGAACAGCTATTACAACTGTAAACCCATGCTCTAGAGCCTTTCAAACCAATGTTTAAACCTGTTGAAGCAACCAGATGTAATTATGAAGCATCTGGCTGCTTTGAAAGGTTGCCATTGAGTTTTGTTTTAAAACTCTGAATTTAACTCTGATGATGTAACACAATAATCTTCCACTGCCGTGTAAAAAAACTCATCACAAAAAAAAAAGAAAAGAAAAGAAAAAACAGAATAATCTTTATGGGCATTTTCATGGCCCTGTCATCCAGTCATGATTGTTTTTAACACAAAATCGATAGATAACAGGCGTCAAAACAGAAAACGATCGTAAAATAAAAGCCTCAGTAAAAGTGATTGTGGACTGTTAAATAAGCTGCATTTGTTATTGCTTCTGCAATAACAAATGACAGCTGAGGAATATCCTATGCCGAGGCTCAGGTAATGTGTTCCCATGGGAGCTGCTTCAGGTGAACCAATCTTTTTTGGGTAACAAATTAAAGAAACCCTCAGGCTCCAATGCCCATACACAGCAAAACCATTCTTGTACATGTCTGCATGTATCTCCAGAGCGTGCAGTCTGGTGTGTATAATAGTCATTGTGAAAGAAATAATATGCTGTACTATAAAGGGATGGCTTCACACAGGGATTACACTTAGATGATTCCTCAATAGAGAATTTAGTCTCGGGTAGCCGAGCTTAATCCACGGCTGTGGGAGCAGACCAAAGTAGTGTAGAGCTGTGGCCAGATATGACAAAGAACAGAGTGCTGCCAGATTAGTTCATACAGGAACAAGGCCGAGGGTCTCTTGACAGCTTTTCCTAAATCTCACTGCTCTCGCTAATGCAGTCTGAAGGAAACGTTTGTCCTCTTTCTGTCCTCTGGCCTGTCTTACTGACTCGTGATTTGGTCCCTATGTCTCAGTTAGATGTGAGAACAGAATGTGTGCCTGCATGGACTCTGTGAGTGCTATCGCTTCATTAGTGTTGAAGATTTTTGGGTCAGCTGTAGCCTTGTTCCCACTGTTCCATGTGCTGTAATTACCCCTCACGTGAGTCACGTCTGATAATTACGATAGCCTCGGCAGTACTCACGCACATACTGGGTACATGCACACACGAGACACACATACACACTCATCACTCATTAGTGGAGAGCTTACCATCCAGTACAGCACTAATGGGATTACCGTTGCTGAGGGCTTCACTCATCAACCTCTTACTCCTCTCTCTGCTCGCAGTTCTTAAATGCTGAAAAGGCTGAGTCGCTCCATGAAGTGCCCCAGTGTCCATTTGGGCTAAAGACTCTAAGAACATAAAAGCACAACATGACTGGTTTTTACTACGACCAGACCCCTCTCTCATTACTGTAACTTAAAAGACATAACCAAAAGAAGAAGAAGAAGAAAAAACTTGTAAAAAAAAAAAAACATTTTCAAATTTTCCATGTTGTATTGTCCATCAGTTGTTTTGTAACTTGGGCTCACATGATTCACATACAGCCTTAAAGCGTAGCTGCACAAAGCAGCATTCCCTACTACAGCTTCAGTCAATTTTTAAGACTATACTAGACTAACAACATTTGTTTGAATCGTCTTTTATAAACAGAAGTATACAGCTTTGCAATGTCACTTGGCTGGAAACTGGACTTACGGAAAGATGATCTTTTTAAAAAGGTTTCAGCAACTATATTGTCCCGTATTGGTGCTCTGACATGCAAGAGCAGGGTAACTCCAATAATCTACAATAATTTGTGTCTAACTCTTTGATTGTCCAATTCCCAAAAAAACTTTTAAAATGCTTATTTGTGTTATCAAAATGAGCTCCAAGCTAATTCAGGCAGTCAACTTAACCTGTGTTGCTACTTCACACTTGATTTCTCCCACTCACTGCAGAATATATCAAGCATACCCTAACATTTTGGCCGTTCTACTCAAGCTGCAAAAGATCCGTTACACTCTGCTTGAATGCTCTGTTGCCTGGCTGCTGCTGCCAGTTTCTGCTTGGTTTTCTCCAGCTCCTCCACTAACACAGTTCTCTGCTAAGGCTCAGAGGTTAGACATCTTCTCCTCACCTTCTGACACAAGGTTTACAAGCTGCACTTCTTCTCAGATCCTAACTTAATTTTCTATAATAAGAAGGTTCACGTTTATTTTCTTCTACTGACGTGCAGAGTCAGTGAAAAAAAGGGGGGGAAAATCCCTTGTTAAAAAAGAATACCAACATTTTACAACAAAAGATTTTTAGGATTTTATACTCAGGTCCACCTGACCGCATTCTTTAGCCCAGCAAGAAGCAATGGATTACCCACATTCTGTTGGTGCTGACAAGTCAATT
Source organism: Poeciliopsis gracilis (assembly GCA_911649635.1). Classification (NCBI taxonomy): domain Eukaryota; kingdom Metazoa; phylum Chordata; class Actinopteri; order Cyprinodontiformes; family Poeciliidae; genus Poeciliopsis; species Poeciliopsis gracilis. Next base: position 1,941,509 of record CAJVRI010000128.1, read on the forward strand.
ATCTCTCCCAGGGAGACCCCTGCAGACTATTACAAGAGTGGATTGATTTTAATCACTGTATGCACTGTGAAGGACCACAATCTCTGGTCAAACCAATGATCAGTGAAAAATAGTTTATTAGTTCTCACTGAAATCTGTTCCAACTTCATTTAAGAGAATTGAGAATTCTGGATGCTATTTTTTAAGGAATTATTATTTACTTTATTCCTTGATGCTGTGAAACACTTGATAAAGTTTATTGAAGAGTAAATACATTTAAAAAATGTTTTAAAAAGCATGAAGGTCAACTTTTATATCCTAAATGGTAATTTATTTTTCAGTCTGTGGGGAGAATATCAGAAATGGACTCTAATTTCATACCAGCCTATTTGCCTGCTTTACCTTTCCCATACTCCATTCACCCTTTTTGTTATCTGCTGAAGGTCTTGTTCTCTCTTCAACTAACAGCATCACTAAACTATAGACATTCAGAAAAGACAGTTCTGAAACACAGTTTAACATTAACTACACCACACTGCAAAAGAAAATTACAAAGTTTGAGTCTTCCTCCCCCAAGACAGCATTCACAGCAAACAGTGTTGTAATTAGTCAAACATTGTAGCGCTTCAAATAACTCGTCTTTTCTCTGTGCTTCTCTTTTACTGTGGCTGTGAAAGTTGGCAGCCGCAATAGACATCCAGTTCACAGTCCACAATAACATATCAATCTGTAAAGTTAACTTGAAAAACTGAGGAATTATGAACTCTGTGGATTAGGGAATACAATGAGTTAAAATTATTTTTTATGTTGTTTTATTTTTCTTTCACTGTGCACTTGGGCAAAGTCTGAATGTGTGGGTTGCTCCCCATTTTCAGCACACTCAGTGAAAATCCTCATGTCCTCTCAGGTGTTATGTTTACAGCTGTGCCGGAACTGATAAATACCCCTGACTACTGCAGAATCATTTGACGCCGGATTGAATGCCTAGCCAGCAACCGCAGGCCAAAAAACATGCTGTTCTGGAGCCAGAAATACCTTCAGGGACAGAAAGACATATGCAGCAGTAATCACCAGTTCCTCACCAGCATTGGCCTTTTTCTTCCTATGTCACTGCACCCATTTCAACAGATCATTTAGAAGCAATATTACCCTCAGCTACCCAGTTGTCACAATGTGTTTTCTGTGGATGGAAAATAGTAATGGAGATATTGGCTGTAGAATCGTTGAGCCCAGGCCATCGTGCTGAGTGGTTCGATGGCGAGGAGAGCTTAGATTGAGGGCCACAGCTCCTATCTGCAGTACTGTACACCAAGTGGGGGGACATAGCAAAAAGAGGCGCTTCTGAAAGCCGACATTTTTAAACATTATGTGTCATACGCACAAACATAAACTGATACACAAATACAGACGTGCACACAGATGCACACACAGGCAGTGGATTAGGATGGGGATTATGGAAGCATAGCTGTAAAACAGGCAGGGACAGATCAGTGTCAGACTTCACAAACACGCACACCCACACCAGATGTGTGTTATGAGTGTACAGTAAGATGGATTTATTTTGAGACGGATGGTATGATGACTTTCATGTCATGATTGAGCATTGTTCAAGTTTGAATAGGAAGACAGTTCAGTAGAGCACCAAAGAAGCTTTAGCAATCAATTATTGATCCAGAACATTATGAGCTGAAGGTCAGAGAGATTTTATGGGGGAGAGGGGTCATGTAATTTTTTTTCTGACTTCTCATCTCATGGTCCACAATGTATATTCAGTTTGAAATCACATGTTCTTGTATACAGAATGTAAAAAGCACATTTCATATTTTCTCTTGTCAAAGAGCTCTCAACACCATCACAAAGACAGAAACTTGTCTAGATTACGGTTCTGGCACCAATTCTTAAGCACTCCAAGGGGCAGAACGAAAAGTACTTAATAACTGAATTGATGGCCTTCACTGTCCTCTCCTCATTACATTAGAGTTGTTAAGGCTTACTGCCATGACTGGGCTCAGATTAGCATCCATAATGCCTGAAGGACTTTACTCCGCCTAACCGGTGTTGAAATGCAGCATGTGCCAAACACATACATTCATATTGTATTAAGGAGGGAAAAAAAGTACAAAGGTTCTGGTTAGAAAGAGAAAACAGGACAGAATTCAGGTTATGTAGATTGGGTTTTAAGTTCCTGCATACATTTGACTTGTTTTTACAAATCCTGGTAAATCCTTAACTGGGTTAGGATATTGGGAGTTTGACAACTGGATCGATGCCTTTAAGATTTGTTCAGAGACTATTTTTCCTTTTTCTTTTTTGCAGTGACTATGCACTGTCCTGTTGCTGAATACGTTTACAATGTGAATGTTTACATGTATGTGTTTGGGCTGTGGGAGGAATACTCAAATTGAAGTCAAAAAGTCTCAAAGGAAAAAACAAACTTCACACAGACAGATTTGTACAGAGGCTTACTGTGATGCAGGAATACTACCACTTTACCTGGAGACATTTTTGGACTCATGCTTTCTTAATTCCTTCACATGCCTGCTCTGTGAATTCTAGAATTTACTACCAGTCCACTTTTTCATACGGCCATCACACTATCTATCTTTCCTTTGTATTGAATTGGGAAAGAAACGCTCACAAAGCTAAGTAAAGCTCAGTCATTGCCTTCTTGTGCATCTGATACTCAAGGATGTGCCATGTGATCACCAGCTCTATTTTGAACATGCCTGTAGCTAATATATACACAGGAATCACTGCTGCAGAACTGATGCAAATGCTACTTTACACTGTAGTACAATATACACGTTACACCCTTCAGTCCCAGTAAACATAGTGTACAAAATGCATCTGATGAGATATTGTAGATACATGGCAATATAAGAAACTGTTGTAGAGTTGCTTTAAAAACTTGAACTTCATGTGAGATATTTAAAACATGAAGAGGAAAGGATGTAGGTTTGTACCAGAGCAAAGCGAAAGCAATATTTTATTTGGATTTTCTACTACCAAGATAAAATAAATGATGATGGGTTGATAAATGAGGGAATATGCAAGCAGTTTGGGATCAACAAGTAGGTGGATTTAAAGTTCTGAAGACAGGATTTATTTTTTTCTTTGAACTCAAACCAGAGTAGCGCACTGAAAAAAACCCTCAGACCTAGGGGACATAGGAAGCATTTTAACTGAAAGCATAATGTCTTAATGACAGATTGTGTCTAAGAGCAACAGCAGGCATATTGGCCTTTGTTCTGTGAGCTCTTAGAGTTGAATTCCAAGGTAATTCTCAGATTCTCTTCACGCTAGTCACACAGCTAAGTCACATGCTGTTCATACATGATGGAATATCAGTCGTACGCTGACGGAGTTCTTCAATCTGTGGCCTTCAACACTCTTGGCCGCGCCGCAACAGGCACGTCCTGGTCACCAAACATCTGTCATCGGCATGCAGCTCCGCGGAGGTCTCCGGCTCCCTGTGATCCCATCTCTTCTACAGCTGTCAAAAATAATAATCAATCTCTCTTTGCCTCCTTTTATATTCGTTCTGCATATTTCGACTTGCCCTGCTCCTCCTCCTCCACATCTCCCCTCTCGTCTTTTAGCATGCTGAAATATATAACTAGCAATTTGCCAATCTCTCCCGCGTTGACACACATATACACTCACGCATACATGCACAGAGAAATACGGCTTCCAGACCGCAGGAGCTGCCGTGGTGTATAATGACAGATAATTGGGTATTGTGGGTTTGCCCTCGGCAGAAGGAACCAATCACAGTGACAACCACTTCTCCATGACCTGTTTGCACGCGTGTAGATGTGTACGTTGTGTGTGCTCACACAGGCATGAGTGTTGGCGTGATTGTGAGCTGACTGTGTACAGCCTGTACCTGAAAGCTCTCTGTATAATTTTATAGTTGCTGCTGTATTTATGTAAACAAAGATAAGCTGTAAAATTATAGTTTGTGTTTTTCTCTGCGTGCATGTCTGCATCTGTGCAGTGCTATCCACAGAAACTCAGGGACTGTCGGTGGAACTCCATCCGTCTTCAGAATGCACAGTTGATGCTTGTGCCCATGATTAAATGTTGTGTTTGTTTGTCACTCATTTTACAATTATCATCCATGATTAATGATCTGTCTGTTTGCCGTTTGAAAAGGGCCTGTTGGCTCTAAACAGCAGAAAAGAGGTTTTCTGTTTTGTTTTAAACACTGATTATCTTATCAAAGATAACTGTAGCAGTGCCAGAAGAAGAGGAAGCCTTGCTCTGATATTATCTCGTTTTTATTCACTTCTTCTTGCTCCTTTATTGTGTCTTTGTTTTCTTGTCACTTCCTGCTCTATTGCTACCCCTCTCCCCACCCCCTTGTTTTCTGTTACTCTCATTTCCTCTCCTTCAATAGTGGGGAGTCCTTGGAAAAAACAAAATGAGCTTCTTCATGCACGTATGGTTGTGTTTGTGTGTGTGTGCGTAAGGGTGTGTAGCTTTGTAAATATGATCTTTTTTGGCCTCCCAATACATGCAACATTAAAATGTGAGCACTTGTGTGTGTGTTCACCCAGAGGGAGGGGCTGTGTACTTCATCATAACAGCTTGCTCGATATTCCAAAATGCAATTTCCTCGGAGTGAAAAGAGCAGGCTGGGTGTTCATCATCTGCCCTCCATTCTTAGCATTCGATAAAAACCTTCTTTAAGACTGCTCAGCTGCTTTCTCATTTGTTGTTTAGTCTTTTATTTTATTTTTTTTTTTTTGTCTTTTGTTCTGCTTTTGTTTTCATTCTTTGTGATATTTGGATGCAGATTTGCACCTTCCTGCCAGGCAGCAGATATGTCTCCAGTGCATTACTCAAGTCCACTTTCCAACATGTTATTTTACCGTTTCTGTTATGCTAATAAACATAACAAGCTGAAGAAGCAAAATTCAGTCCAGCTAAATCAAATTTTCTCAGAAGTACAAAAAGAGATTTACAGAGACGCATATGCTTCAATACAGCCAGAGTTGTCAAGTCCCATAAACTTTTCCACATTTTCTCTTACTTCATCCAACAGTTACAATGTATTTTATTGGTATAATATAAAATACCAACAAGATTATTTAGGTTGGTTTGCCTGTAACCCCCTACTCACACCTCTCCCCCACACGTGCATGCATATGTTTTCACTTTTGCTCAATAATCTTCAATCTCAATAAATCACACTTAATCTGTGGGCGTAAATTGACAGTATCGAAAAATAATCAGTGCGAATGTAAACTTTTGCAAGGCTCTGGCAGTTTCAGCTGAATACTGTTTGTGAAGAATAACCACAATACAAGAGGATGTTTTAGAGCTTCTTGGGTAAATTGGTAATTTAAAGATGTAAAAGCTCTTAATTATCTTTTCTAACAATCAATAAGAGGAAGGTTAATATTGTTAGAGCTAAATCAAAACATCTACAAGAATTAATCAGTCAGACGAGGAAGCGAGAAAGAAAAGTAAGTAGGAGCAAAAAAAGTTGTCCTTGTTTAGCCTTTGTGTCAGCAGCCTTTCCCATAACATTCCTCTGACTGTTCTTGCAGTCCTTGTTAGCTGCATTAGGGTCTCCATCTATGAAATTATGCTTGTAATTGTCCAGGTGCAACCAGGGAAGTTGCCATCCCGCTAACAAGCAGCCAAGTCGCTAATGGTTAGCAGCCAACTGTGTAAAACTAATGACTGGAGAACTGACAAGTGCCAGGACAGCGCCTAAAGGAAGAAAGGGATAATGATGCAGTTTTGAGCATGAAACACATCTGTGTGTATGCTGCAGTCAAAATTTAACCGATTTACATGAGTAAAATGCAGTTTTAAACTGAAATAGTTATCAGAATTATATCAGTTCTCAGGGTTTAGAGGACTCTGTCAGTGTGTTGAGGTAATGTCCTGCTTGCCTCCTACTTGCTGTTATGGCCTTCAACAACAACAAAACCTGACAAGGATGTTGTGACGTGTTTGAAAGAGAGGACCTACTTTAAGACAGAATCAGACAAAATCTGAATCCAACTAATCTGGATTTTTATTAAATGAAGACACCGAGACAGTACTGCAGGTAAAGATTAAATGTTCCTAACCGTATTTGTTAATCTCCATTTAAAAGTCCCAAACTATGTCTTTAAAACTACAAATTCTCATATAGAGCTTAAAGGAAAAAGAGTTTTCTCTTATTAATGCTTAGATTCTACTTCGTCTGGCCGTGCCATTAGGGAGGCATATGATCTGCGGCTTGTTCTGCAGCGTGCATTGATGACTCAAACATGCAGCCATAAAAAAAGTTATCATCAGCAGTAAGACAGAAAAGTACAGCAATAGACAGTCTGCCTCGCACAGGGCTTTGGTCTCAACATTAAGTCAGTGTGGGATTGCATGACAAAGCAGAAGAAAAACAGCCTGAATTCACAGAAGAGCTGAAGCAAACTTTCACACAAGCACCAATGAGATTTAATGTTTTTTTGCTTTTAAAGTCACATCAAATATTTATGAAAACATATAAAAACATTTTTACTTTGTGCTTAAAACATTATCGCATCATTTGTGCACTGAACTGTACGGGCTGATGAGAATGTGCTGGTCACATTTATGTACATGGTACAAACCATTAAGGTTCAGTGATTAAAGCATTGTGTCTGTGTGCGTGCATGTGCGTGTGTTGTTATTAGTGGGTGGCACTTTGATTATCTGTGATGCTGAGATTAAAGGCAATTATTGAAATGTCACGGCTTTAATGGGCCACTCCTCTGTAGCTGTTCACAAGTCAGGAGTTTAACCTTCACAGCAATGAAACACGAACCTGCTCTCTGGGAAATTCTGTCTTGTATTTTTATATATATTTTTTTTATATAATTGCATCTGATTATTTTCTACTTTTCCCACTTTGCAAGTTTCCAAAAACATATACACTTAATTGTGGAACTCTTGACATATTTTTAAATGAAATACTTGCAGTATAATTTCAGTGTGTGTTTTACTTCTTGATATTTTTATTGTTACTGGCATAATAGAAAGGAGTAGAAATCAAACTCCATTTTAGATTTATGCGGTTGCCTCTCGATGTTCCTGTAATCGCATAACATCTCATAAATTGCTGAGTAAATATTTAATGGTTTACATAACTACTTAAAGATAAGTTTGTGAGGCTTTAGAGTTGATTTGAGTTTATTTTCCTTGATTCTTGTTCTTTAAGCCTCCCTCAGCCTTAATAGAAAGCTTTATTTGAACCTCATGAGCTTTTTACTCTGTGTGGGGTCTAGCAGGGTCAAACTTACCCCACATGCGCTTTGACTTGGGTTTTTTGGAAAGCGATGGTCTGATGGGACAACTTCCCCATTGTTCGACCATGACATTTGCAGTGTTTCTCCTGAGCATCATCCTAAGAGCATTGGATGATTAAATGGCAAAATAACTTTTCTTTTCTTGTAATTACCAAATGACATGAATACCATTTTGCTGGAGACATCCAATTTATAAAACTAAAGAAGCTGAATTTTATTTAACACACATGGTGACTTCAACAAGAAGAATGGAAATACATAAGTAAATCATCACCAGCAATGCATTTAGTTACAGATTATATTATGCGAAGCTTATATTTAAAGCTTATAACCACATTTAGTTCTCTGTTTTTCCCTTTCCAATACTGAACATTGAGGCTGCTTAACATCCAACTAACATGCTGATTATGTTTCCTTCTGACATTTACTAAAAAGGCAGTGTAGGCTACACTAAGAGCTGCATGTTTGCTGATTACAGCATTTTAAAGGCTATGTGAGGTTTTAAAGGATGAGATGGGACAAGGAATGCTAAAAAGCCCAAACTCCCCTGTCAGAATGTACCTTATGCCATATTAAAGGTCATATATTAACATTTAATCTTTTCACTTGTGTTCAGGCTTTTAACTGACAGTAGAAAGTAACATGTAAATATGTGAATCTGTAATGTAATAAAAAATATGTCTAAATAATGTGAAGCACAAAGCAAATGAGTGTTTAGAACTTCAAACACTTTAATCCACAAAATCATTTCCACTAAAGACAAATCCAGTGAAAGCAAGGTGTCAAGATCAGATTTCTGTATTTGAAGTAAAAAATGTGGATTTAAGGAGGATGCAGTCAGCAGAAATGTTATCTGAGTGCAGGACAGGGTTTTTTGAGTCTCTGAGCTAAAAGAAAGAAAAAAAAAAACCAGTGCCCTATGGTGGATTTTGAAAGCTTTCTTTTGTGAGCCTGGTCTGCCTTTATCTGATCACAGTTGTGAATAAAAGTTTGTGATGAAAGCTGTGTTTATAAATGCTAACATTCTTACAGGATTATAGGCCCAACTTCTGCTCAAGTTATGAACAGCTTTGTTACTCTGATGTACACAAGCCTCTGTGTTATCCCCTAAACAACTATTTCTATAGCAAGTTTATTTACATTAGTGATCTATACAGTTGTTTTAGAAATCTCTCATTCCTCTCCACATAATTAGTTTTTGTTGCACCTATTAGGTGCACAGCAGTGATACAACTGTTAAAATTCAGTTTTGTTTTGTTTTTCCAGACATTCTTTTTCGTATTTCATCCAAACTCCATAAGTCTGCTTGCAATTAATTAACTCACAGTAAGTTTTTGCACCTAAATGTCACCTGAAGTTTTTGTCAGACAAACAGTATGTTGAATGTAAAGAAAGTTAAAATGCTGATAAGCAGTCTGGCTGCGGCTAAAGTAAAACACTTTTCATTTGGATCCAAAACTGCGAAAGAAAACTTCCAACTGAAGCAAACTGATGTGGTTACACATCCAGGAATATTATTTTGAGAGAATGGGATATTAATTTAAAGTGATTTGCAGACCTCAGCAAATATGTTTTAATGGCAGAAAACACATAAAAATAAAAAATGAGAACACTTTCAAGGAACTTTTTTTTTAATCCGATGAACTATATAATAATTAAATATTCCAATGATAATACAACCCATATTTTACTCTCTTTTCTTTGCAATTGTAACAAAGTGTCCACACAGTAGCACCTCAGCCACTCAAAACATATATTTGATTTGGCCCTCAAGGGCAACAATAGTCCATACACTAACAATATATTGTTAATAGATAGTTTGAATTCAAGGCATTTTAATTGGAGTCCTTTGTACGCAATATTGTAAGAACATCTGTAATTAAAATTTTTTACAGCTTTACTCTAACACAACAGCTGAACAAACTCCATAAAAGCGCTATAAAAATTACAAATGGCATCAGTTTCTCCTGTTCAAAAACAAACAGGAACTGACTTGAGTTAAGCAGATATAAGTGAACCTGCTCCCTCAGTCCGAAAATGAATGGAATGGAGAATGGAAATTACTAAGAAATATTTGTATGGGTGGGTGACTACTTTGCTGGATACAAAAAGCTAATTATCAACTGATTTGGACATAAAGGTTAAGTGAAAGTCAAGGAAAGGACAAAAAGGAATCAAATTCATGAACAATGTAGGAAACATGGACAAAAGCAGATTAACTGAAGCAGTGAAGCTATAAAACAAATCAAGCAGAAACAATCAAAACTCAGACTAAAACCCTACAGATGAAAGCTATGTTAACGGTTTCTGTTCATCGGTGACCTGCGTAGGTCAAACTCACAAAATATCATATATCCATCTGTATTTACATGTATGCACAAATATCTATTTTTATGCCAGCAACTAGTTATCTGTGTGTACTGTGATTTTAGGATCATTTTTATCAACAAATTTTGTTATGAAAATAGTTAGAAATGCTTCAGTGCTTGGATACAGTTCAGTTCAATTCCAAAGCAATTTCTTGGTAACGATTTTTTAAAAAGTGTCACTCTCTTAAAACATATATGCATCTATGAAATGTTAGCTAATAGTCACTTAACTCTTCGGTTCTACAAACTGTTTTTTAACAGCTTGGTCACAGCCATCCCATAAAACATGTTTTAAAAGTTTCCCCTTTCTAATCCAGCATTCCCTTTTATGTATGTGTGGTGACGACCTGCTGAGATTCTTGCCTTGCAGCTATTAGCAGGATTTACAGCCTTCATCTCTGGTTATAAACTAGACTTCAGATTATGACCTTTTGCTATGTTAACATCAGAAGATTGCAAGCAAAAATTAATTGAAATGTTTCTTTTAAAATGCATACATTCTGAATGAAATATCTAAAGCTGTAGGATAACAAATATCCCATGTTATTTGACCCAGTTTTAGACCTTTTTCAATATCCTCTCATATAGTAGAGATCCTCTTGTGTTTCAGTGCAAGCGTTGAAACGCAAGCGGATATTGTGTTGAGTTAGTGACTGGATAAAAAGTGTTTACAAAGGAAAGTTCATGCATGACTTAAAAAATCATTGAAAACAGATAACTGAATGGGCTGATGGTATGTGCTCTTTTCCGCAGGCAACTTTTGAACCAGAAGGGCCATGCATGGTGAACATGATTCATTTTTACACACAAAAAGCAGGGCAGGCATGCAAGAAACAGCAAACAGTAGATTCCATACACTTTCTTCCAAAAACTACAATATTTATAACCCTTGAGCTTTTTCACATTTTGCCCCATTAATGACCTCAAACTTCAATAAACACAAAGTAGCCCATATATAACTGTGAATATGGAAAGAGCTTCTCTTACAAATGTCAAATCAAGAATGTTTGGTTTCTGTATTCAGCCCACCTGGAAGAACTGCAGAGTTATACAGAACTAACCCTACGCAGACCACACTATTTCCTCTGTATAACACTGTGGTTGCAGCAACTTTGGGAACGCTAGTCAAAATTGTTTGGGAGATAGATGGACCTAAATAAGTAATCCTGAAAGAATAACTGTAAATAGTCTGTGAAAACTTGAGGTCAGTATGTAGTTTCACCTTCCAATGAGGCACAGACTCTAAACATACACCCAGTGGTACCATGGTATATTTGATCAAAACATATTACTTAGATTGGCCCTGTCAAAGCCCACATCTGAGAATCTGTTGCAAAGTTTCACAATTGATTATCAGACACTTCAGCCAATCTGACTGAGTTTGAACTGTTTTGACAAAGAATTGTGAAAGGTTTCTGTTTCTAGATGTGGAAAGGTGGGCATGTCCACAGTAGAAGATAAATGAGAGGACTAATAAGAGAGCGCAGATTGTTGGAAAGGGTCCCTCTGCCACGGTCTGAAAGAAGATCCTAACCTTCACCTTCAGTGGAGAGGAAATTAGATCAGAATAATGACCAAGGAACAGGAATACAAAGGCCTTAGCAACACTGTTGCTGTCTAGTGACAGATAAGTTGTTAGCTGGAGGTGTTTTGCTGTTGATGTTATTGTCTTTGGTGTAATTCAGTTTTTTTTCTGTTACAAAAACATAAAAGGATAGCACCTGGTCTGATTTGTTGATTGAGTTCCTTTATTTAGTTTCCTTTGTGCATCTCATAGTGTACTCTCTTTTTGATACCACTGTTTTTTCATCAAGTTGTCTTTTAAACTCTTCAGTTTTTTATGTCTGGCCCATAGGTTTCTTAAAACTGATGTCCTTTTTTAATTTTCTCCTGCCTACATGACTGGAATGCATTTGAATTTGCTAAACAATGCTCTTCAGCTGCTGGTGCAGCAGAGAGCATACCAAAAACTTGATTCAAACTTTATTACTTAACCAGAAGATAATTCACTGTTTTAATTTATTTAGCATCCTCTGACTAGCTTGTATTTAAATTAGACCTCTTTGCTTTTGTGCTGATGTTGCTGTATCAGTTCAGACTGCGGCCCTTGGGTTTGTTAAAGCTCCTTTCTTGTGATATTTGAGTAAAAGACACACAAATGTTATTTGGTGTGACTGTCAGAATGTTGCATTTTACAACAAAGCGCCAGGATGTTCAATTTATCCTGAAACCAACGCGTTTAAATGCTGTCAGACTATTCAAAATAAGTAAGTAACTTTTAAGAAATATTTGATCAACCAAAATCATACCCACTTGCTTTGTTGTGGTTTTAAAACTGCAAAAATTTACTAGCATTACCTTTTCATATATAAAGCATCGAGCAATACACAACTTCCTCTCTGAAACATGTGGATGTGCACTGCCAGTCAGCTGTCAGAAAGAAGTTTCCCACACTTTTGAAGCACTTGGAACAGGACCTGAATACTCTTTTTTTAGTCTTTATACTTAGCTTTCCTTTTCTTTTACAACTTTTTGTTTTTTCTTCTCTCTGTGTCCAGACTGTTTCCATTAAACTCTAATGGCTTTATGTGCTAGAGAAAAGATAAAGACAGGATGATGTTTGTTTTACCTCACCACCGTGTTAGTCATACTAAATGTGTACTTACTTGAACTAACTGTTTCATCACTGCTGACATTATTACTGTTGCAGCATTTGGAGATAGAATTTTCAGCTAAAAATGTCAGGTTAGAAAAATCAGGTACAGTGTAATTAATTTTTTTGTTTTTCTCACTTTAGCATTCTATTCAATCTGCTTTTCTGAAATATGCTGCATGGCTCATTACCCAGGGTGTTAGACTGTTATGAACACAAAATTATCCTTAAAAAGGTTTTAAACAGCAAGACACAATTCTCACATCCAAAGCATGACTATTTCTTTCTTGAGGAGCCCTGAAATCCCCTCCCCAACGAACTCTTTATAATGTCCGTAAATCTCACTCTGAAAAGCATTGGCCTTAATAACAAGAAGCATTCAGGCAATATTCCCAGCTTATCAAGGAGCTGCTGCTTACTGGAGATAAGATCAGCTCCACTCGTCTCGGGAGATAAATTGTGTCTGTGATTGCCGCTTCTTATAATCTTCAAACCCTCCCGGCATTATCCCAAATAGCCTGTTGCCAAAATTCAGCATAGATTTAATTTCAAACTGAGTTTAATTTCACAAAATAATCTAAAGAAAAAAGAAGAATAAAAAGAAGAAGTCTGCAATGGAGAGATAGGTCAGATTTGATTTGCACAATTGTTTGTGATTGTTTTTATTGGACTAGTACAGAATTATGACAAATGAAATTCAGTAATATCTGACCCCTAACATGTCCCTTATTCTCACGCATATTTGACCTCTCAAGTGATGATTGAACATAAAGTTAAAAATATCTTTTTTGACTGCTTTCTATGCAGATTGGACTACCACCCTTCATTGCCCCCCCTGCCCCTCTAAATTCCCTTCCCAGGCATTTTGTTTGTCTTCTGCATCTTTAAATCAGCACCAGCTTCCCTTGATCCACCACACCGGAGGACTCAGCAGTTACCTTACCGAGTCATAGACACGCTCACACACACACACACACACACACACGCATTTACACACATACCGGGCTGGAAATTACTGGAGCGAGAGAGCGAAAGAGAGAAAGAGAGGGAGAGAGCAGTTGATAGGGAGAGAGAGGGAAGCAGGGAGGGAGAGAGGTTGAAACAGACGCACGGTGGATTATTTTGGCTGCTGCCACGGTGGATGTTGTGCAGGCAGACGGTGGACGGAGAGAGCGTGAATCTGTCCACACTGAGAGCTTTATTTTATTCTCTTTGTTTCCAGCGACGGTTCTCTGCATGGTGTTGATATGGTGAGTGTCTTGAGATTTTGTCTGCAGCTTCTGTTATTGTCTTGCATGCACAGCAGCCCTTAACTTCTTCTTATAATGCATTCCCATGCTAAGAAGTGATTTGCGGTTATGGAGTCCGTGCGCGTGCTTATAAGTGAGAGACACTTAATATGTGTCCTGTCGCTGATTAGTTGTTTTATGAGTGTTTCAAGTGGCCACTGTGGGATTTAATGAGAAATCAGTTTTGCACCTTGGTGTGGTAGTCGTGAGTTCATACAGATGTCAGTTTAAGCTTGATCCATTGTATTTATTACAATCTGACACTTACCATTTTCTCCTGTCATTTTCGTAATTTAAAACTTTAGATCAGAATAAAACATGTTAACCAACATCTATAAAAGTATCCTTCTACATAAAAGTGTTACCCGGATAGTTTTTCTACATTTTTGTTTAATGCAATGCAAGATTATTATAGCACTTCCCATAGCTTCAAGCCAACTCCTTAAATGAGATTTTTAATGCTGATGAGAGATTAAGGAGGCTCCAAACAGCTTGTATTCCACAGGGGTTGATGCTCCCCACTCGAAACCTGCTCGGAGGTAATCTCTCATGCCTGGACCCATGCTTCTGGCACATCACCTAAAACCCTTCAGTGGTGCATTCAGACACTGGGGAGCCAGTTGGTCTGTTTTTGGTGGCCACCGTGAATTGTGGGGGATTCTAAGTTATTTAAACATGTATCTGTTTGGGGTTTTTTTTATTATTATTATAGACATAACAGGATTTCCATAGGATTCTATGATCATCTTTCTTTCTGCAGGATGCAATGATAGCTTCCTGTTCTGCTGCAGTTCACGCATCTCTTTTTGCCACCTCTGTAACTCAGTGACCGTAATGTGCTGTAATGTGCTGATAACTGTGGATTTGACAGCAGTCAGCAGTCTTGCTCAATTGCTGTCTATATAGCACCCGCTACAGACCTCGACTCGCGTACAGATCAATCACGCAAGTCTTCTTATAGCAGTTAAGTGTGAGCCTATAAGATTGAGACATGTGCATGGGGAAAACACGATAATGAGACGGGGCCCACATACCAGCTCCACATGTGGAGGGTGTCTGCGCCAGAAAAATTTCTACCTGCTCTCGAGGGCTTTGTGAAGTTTTAAAAATGAAGGGTCCTAATTAATGACAAAATATTAGCATGGTCGCTGAAAGTTTGAATTATTTAGATCCAATCAATGGAAAACTGAACAATTCTGGTTTCTGGATAATTTAATTGATGCATCTATAGATTGTAGGCATGTTTTTTTAAAAGCTAAAAATGACCTCTTTGTTTTAAATGGATCTGTAAGCATTGTAGAATAATCTAGACCAGGTTTGAAAAGTTCAAACATTCCACTTTTTTGTGCTTGCCTAACATTAAGGGAGACCAAATGCAATGTTATTGCAGATATGAAAAATGATTCATGAATCTTATTCTGTGTTTAAAATAATCTCTGTTCAGCTCTGATCTGTTCAAGTGTTTTAGATTTTTGATGTGGGGGCAGACATGGGGACTCGCACTGCAATTAAGCTGCAAACATTTCAACCTACGCCGTGTAGTCAGACGTGATAATAAACCCCATAATAAAAATGGTTATAATAACAAGGGTAAAAAGCAAACCTCATCTCTGACAGATACATGTATACTGTCCTTTCAAAGAATGAGTTTTAGTCATTAACCAAATTAATAATGGTTTCACAATCTATTTATGTTTTACTGTTAATTCAGTGTCAGCACAAAGACATTTCAAGTTTTTCAAAATTCAACATTACCTGCTGGATTTTTATATGTTTTATATCGTACTGAAACACAAACATTGTATAGACAACACTACAGTGAGATATTACCCGCTTCACTTCAAAATAAGAATTTTTGTCATCTAAACTATAACAGACTTAAGAATATTTGAGTTTCATATATGTCGTACATATGTATCTCTGATGTATGGATTTAAAGAACTACATTACTTCTCTCTTAATATGCTCCCGCTCACATTAGGGATGTGGATCTTAAGCTGTTTTGTCTGGCCTCAGCTTTCTGCATTCAGGTCAGAGGTGCCTCCCCTCATGCCATGTTTGAGAATGGGCAAGTCCTACCCTGACCAATATTTCAGTGTGTTCCTGTGCAGCGTGTTGCTGTGAGTTTCTGTGTGCATGCACTGCCACTGCAGCTGTTTCACCTCTCTGAGAGATTACGTTTCACAAGATGTGATGGATGCCACTGTCTGCAGTGCCAGCTGTAAGTGAGAGCATTTCTGCGCGCCGCATGTTTGTCAGTGCAAACAGAGCTGGTACTGGGATTCATGTGTGCCTCAAACTGGCCAAGTCATTGCTCTAAGGGCTGGGTCAGGCGATGAATCGGAGAGAGGTGGCGCTAAGGTCAGGGTTGTTTGGACTTGGGTTGGTAATTATAGTGGCAGAGCACTTGGTTCCCACAGACCAGCTCAGTTGAAACCAGGAAGACTGGAACAGGCCAGCAGGGCCAATAACAACAACCCCACTGAGATAAAAAAAAATAAAAAAATAAAAAGAAAGTATTTTGATGCCTTTTTGAAAACCTTTTTTGTTGCCTGAGTATGCATGCAAGTTGGAGAATACATAGTAGAACTTCTTCACATGAGTCAAACTGTAGGCTATATGCAACCACTCTCAAAAAGCATTTTTTGAGAGAGAATGTCGTGGTGGAAAAAGGCTGTTACAGTCGGAGAAAGAGGCTCATGCCTCATCCGGAGTTAGCCAGCACCCAACTGTGTCGATGTTAGCACAGATGATGGGACATAGGCTCTGGAGGAGTGAAAGGAGAGGAAGAAAAGCTGAGAAGAAGCAATGCTATTGATTCTCCTAGCAGTTGGAGGGGACAGCTTCCAATCCGTCTTGACCGTCCTCATCACTGGCTCGTTGGGTCGCCCCAAGACTCAGCCTCCCCGTCTCTTTCTCCCTCTGATATCTAGATTGCTCCCAGATCTCACTTTCCCTTTACTTCTCCAGCATCTTAGCCTAATCGATGAGATTTGTTTCTGTCATCTTTCTGTCCCATTTGCTTGTTCTTCGCTTAATCTATCAACTCATATTACGGCTTTTTTGCTTTTCTTTCTTCTCTCATTCCCCAGAAGCTGTTTTCTGTCTTTTTTTTTTCATCTGTCTACCTATCACACAATCATTCCCACAAGCTGCCTGTAATTTATAGCAAAGAAGTCTTCACCTGTGGAGATGAGCATATGGTAAGATATTAAAAATTTAACTCAAGCCTTCGCCCACTTCAAATGTTCTCCGCTCTGCCAGGTTTGTTATCCCTGTTTTTGTCATTTTTTCCTTCTACTCTCCCATTGGGATTTTATTGGAGCTTCTGTTTTTGCCTGAGTAAAATCTTTTAGTTGTATATTCTCTAAACAAGGATTTTATCGAGGAGACGCATAAAGAAGCAGCGTGGGAGAGGAAAAATATATATTGTTTTCTTAGGGATACTTAGCAGAGTTCTGTCTATTATTCCAGACACGAACCATTGCCATTAGGCATGAGCCAGTTACTTGAGGAATGCCAAGATTTTTTTTAAAAGTAACGGTTTTAAAAATCACAAAAAAATATCTGACACATTATCTGAACTCCTTTTTAAGGGATGTTAAAGAAACCACTAGAGTTCACAAAGATTTTTACTTTTTTTTTGCCTTGTGAAACATGGAGTAACACAGATGGACCTCAGCTGTTGGTGCCAGCTGCCATCTTTTCCTCAGTTGCAAGAAAGGCAAATTTTGGTTTGAAAAGATTTCAAGTGTTAAAAAAGACACAATGATGCGTAAATTAAAAAAAAGTGGGAACTATAACTCTTGTAAATAAAATGCTGTTCTATTATTGGCAATGAACAGTTAGTTTGTTAAGTAGCGGTAATAACAGAACTACCAATTAAAATGAATGGGCAAAATTAACATTTAATTTGGATTTGATTTGGAGTTATCTATTTGTGTTTAGTCACAAAGTTGGATGTAAAGACGGAAATCATTTAAAATGTGTCGTGGTATTTTACTGTTTTATTTTCTCCACACTTGACTACTATAATGCCGTCTTCATTGAGATCCCAACTGAGTGCATGGAAACATGAATGTGTAACATCCATGATATAGTCGCTCCAGTGAATCCCCGTCACTGCAAGAATTGAAGAAAACATCTCTCTTCAACCACCAGTGCATCCATGGAAACACTCCGTCCTGTCTAAAAGAACTTCTCACTCCACATACGTCAACATATTCCCTGTTTACCACACACTCAAACTAACTTATTCTCCCCAAGACAAAACTACACACCATGATTACTGCTCCCACCAACCTGTGGAACCGACAAGCTGAGAATGTAATAACCTACACACAGTTCTTAACATTATCTTAAGACATTTAATTTTTAACTGGAACCATGTCTTAATTTAAATTGCTAATGTTTCTGTGCTTTTGTATAAATTTGAGATTTACTGTAAACATGTAGTGTGTAATAAATAAAATGCATTATTATAAATATAATTAATGTTAAAACTGGGTTTTGTCAGATCCTCACAAACACAAATCCTGTTCTAAAAAATAAACTTAACCATCATTAAAAAGGGGGCCTCAATACATATGAAACTGAGTTAAACACAAGCTGAAGAATGCCTAACAATGCTTTTTAGGGCATATGTTGATTCTATATTTTTGCTTCAATTTCAGAATAAAAATATTTATAAAAATGTAAATGGTGACAACATTTTCATGGGAAATATATGTCAGTATGCGTGCCTAATTTTCTGTATTATCACATGATCTTTAGATCTTTGTTCAGTAAGGAGCTGATAGAAATAGAGGAAAGAGAGACAGAGGAACAGACGAGTTTTGTGGTACGGAGGTTCCCCTTTTTGAACCCCTAACCACCCACCATCCCCTTCATGCTTCATGATGGAGCCAAGCGCAACCACAACAATTTCATTTTCCAGCCACACTTATACACACAAAACTCCCAGAAACAATCAGAGCCAATCTTCCAAAGTCATTGCCGAAGTGTTTCCCTCCTTTTTCTTATCCTCTCAGTTTAACATTTTATTATCTCAGTATTTTCCTTTGTGCTCCTCTCATATTATTACTTTCTCATCGACGCTGCACTCCAGCTCCCTCGTCTCCAATCCCCACAGCATGCATGATGGCTTTACATAGCAAACTAGCGCCAGACCACAAAGCCCATATTTTCCCTTTACAGCTCTTTCTCCTACTCTTCAGACTTTCTCTGTCTCTCCTGCTTTTCCATCCCTCCTCTCTGCCATACAGTTTAATCTGCAGTAGCAGCAGCTTAAGAGCAAGGCTGCAGGACTTCCACATCACTTTTTCTTTTCTCTCTGCTAGAGAATTCTCTTCTATTTGTGGCCATATGGCATTTCTGTCGACTCTATTCCACAGCTGTTTGTTTTATCATTTATTCATTTAGTTTTTAGTTGTTTTTTTTTTTTTGCCTGCTACTCTTTACTCTCCTTTCTTGTCTCTTCCTCGTTCTCCTTACAAGTGGTGGCTGAGTGACATGTGTTTGCATTACATCTCATTATTCCCTCCTTTAATCGCTGTCACAGAGAAGCAGCGGTAAAACCCAGTTGATATCTGTGAAATCGCTCTCAAAGAGTTTCCCTTGTTCCTCTGTGCACAGATGCACGGATACAGCAGTCAGCCAGGGTTCACTCCAGTTTCAGAAACTGCAGGATATTAAACTTAACTCGATAAAACTGGCAGCCGTCCAATTGTTTGTCCCTTCCGTTTTTCTTTGCTTTTAGCAACGTCTTTGACACCCTGCTGTCATCGCTGTCATATTTTCTGGGACAGCAATTGTCAAGTGTGGACAGCTGAACGGTTTGCGTTTTCTGTTAATGCCTGGAACTTTGGAGCAGCTACTCGTAGGAATGCTGTCTGGTTGATTAATTAATGTGGTTTTTATTGAAAGTGCGTGAATATTAAACTGTTTCCCATGCATATTTTGTAGAGTCTATTGTTACGTCTGCAATTGATGATACCCCTGGTGAAATGTGCGGTCCTCCCACCCCAAAAAAACGAAACTTTTATTGCAAAACAGATATTTGGACTTATAAACTTCCTTACCGCCTGAGGGTATCCAGGCGAACTAAGCTTTTTTTTTTGTCACAGTTTAATGGCTTAATTATTTATTATGGGCATATAAATATGGGCAAAACTAGGCAAGTGACTTTGTCCTTGTAACTATTACTTGAAGATCAACACAGAATTGTTCGTTTTCTTGACTTAAAAAGGACTTTGTGCTTTATTTAAAACCAAGAGAAACAGAAAGATGTAGTTCAGTATTTCAAAGTTTCTGTACATTCCAATCTTACATTACATTATTTCCTAAACTACAGCAAAAACACCCTTTGGGGAAGTTTGGTTTGTTTAAATTTTTTCTTTTATTTCTTGCTTTTCTGTTGGTGTGTTGACTGTGTTTTTTTTTTTTTCTTTTTCGTCTTTGATCTCATTTGTTATTATCCAGATGTCACAGGCACATTATGTCCTCTAATTGGGTGATTGCTGAAGACAATTGGTTTTGATTGTTTTGAAGCGCAGTACGCTTTTCACAGACTCACATACTTGAACATTTTGAAAAGCCATGCCTTATTTTTCTCACACTTCACAATTTATGTTCGCCTATGAACAATTTTTTACTGATGTTTGTGGTTGTGGCTCCTTAGTTTTCATATTATTCTGTTTGCCCTCTGCTTTCTCCCGTCTGCCACTGCTTTCAAAATGCAGACTGGAAACAACCTCAAGGAGCAACATAAACCCAAAGCACTTCAGGCAATTAGGGAAGCCTACCTGCTTATTCCATGTTTTGTTGGGTTAGAAAAAAAATCCCAAAAAACTAAAAATTTCCTTAGAATATTTTTACTACATTTTTGGACAACCAATTGCCACTGGTCATAAAACAGCAAGTTCCCTCGAGGCAGAGCTCTCCAAGACCACTGTGAATGTTTTACACACAAGAACACAATGGGTCTTTCCCCCCAGTTTTACCAAAATGGTGCAACCGTTTTTTTATCTGCTTCTTCCTTTGTTTATTTCCGTCTTGCTTTTTTGGAAACAGACCCCCACAAGGTTTTACAATCATGCATGTTCATTATGTGCGCGCAGTATCATCTGTCAGCCAGCCTTAGCAGACACTTTAGAGAGCACAGAAAGCTAAAGCAAAGAACGAGTAAGGATATAAATAAGCACTGAGGGTGTCATGTGGACACCTAAAATAATCACTCATCAGTCACCTCCAACAAATTATTGTTTTAAATCATGCCCTGTGTGTCCAAGATTAAGTCTTTCCTAGGTTTAATTAATGTCTATCAAAAAAAACTCTGTCACTGTCAAATGAATCATGGACAAGGATGCAAATTTGAGCCTCTTCCTTCATCCTTTTGTTTCTCTTCTATCCTGATGCTGTTCATTTCCCAGTCTCTTCTTCTCTGGGGGACTGAAAGTCCAACACAAATCCCATTTCTTGTTATTCATGTTCAGGAGTTATGTTCAGCCTCCCTATTTTCCTTAGACTCCCCAAGGCACCTGGGATTAAATGATGCGTGACGTGTGTGCGTGTATGTGTGTGTGGCGATGGTGTTTTTCTCAGCCAACTCTGTTAGTCTTCATTCTGTGAGGGCTTACTGCGTGTCAAAGTTTCAGTAAAGACCTTAGATGGTCTAACGCTACAAGATGGAATTCTGCTGAAATCTTTAAGTGTGTGTGTGTGTGTGCATGTAGATAAATAATCGCTTTGCATGCAACAAATATTTGGAATTACAACCCTAACGCTGTCCTAAGATGACAGGATGCCACAGGCAGCAAGTATTACGAACCTGACCTTTAGTGTCATGCTGATTCTTGTGGATTTGATGTCTGTTAAAATGCTTTGGAAAAGTATTCGTAAACCCTAAACTTTTCGAAAAACTTTTCAAAAAATGGAATATATATTTATTTAATAAATACTATCCTTGCCTTGTCTATCAGCCAAAATAAATGTCCTTGACTGCGTAGGAGTTGGTTTAGAGTTGCACCGCACTCCAATTTCGGATGATGGATTGAACTGTTATGTATGTTCCATCTAAGCACGGAACATTGTTTTATAACCTGGCTTCAAAAATTTGAACAGTTTTAACTCTAACCACTCTATTTGAAATATAACAAAATATGACAAGTTTAAGAAGTAAAAGTACTTTTGTACAACACTACACGTTAGCATGAATTGAAGTCTGGTTTTGTGAATGGCCTGGTTTATGTATCATTGTAAATATACTCGTCTCCCGTAAGATGTCGTAAATTGGAAACATTTATGGTTAGGACATACCAGTGCATTAGATAAAAATAAAACGGCACCAACAGACCAGCTTCACATAATCACACCGTGTCCATCGCTCAACTTGTAAATATGTACCGTGAAATCATTTCCCTTCCTCGCTAATGTATCCCAAACAACCTACTCAGCAAGCACCAGCTCCATTCCTGAACGGCCCTCAGACACAGGAAGTGCCTTAGCAGGTTTCTCAATGTCTCAATATTAAATTAGAGCCGTCATTTAATACATCCCCCCGGTGTAGAGATTGGCATCATTTTTCCCCATGCATCCTCTGAATCTCCTGGCCAAAGCAAAGAGACACCTCAGAAACTGCCGGCCTCCCCCGGTCCCTCTCAACAAGAAGCTCCTGTAATAGCTTTATTGAAAATAACAAGGTTGTCTTCTAAAGTTACAGATGCAGCTCCTCTTCTGTCTCGGTCTGAACATCAATAAGCTGTTACTTGAGTGCTTTTCAATTGAAAATTTTCCTTCAAGGATTTTATTTATTTATTTTCTCTAACCGCTTGCCAAGATATGCATCTTAATACTGAGGATAGTAAGGAGGTTTTCAGAGCCTTACATATATTTTATTCATGTGAATCATAAACATTCTGGATGAAGGAAGATCATTTACCACAGAACAAACCCAAAAGAATGCATTGGTTTGAAGATGAATGGGCTGAGCTGTGGAGATAAAAACTGAGTGATTCAATATGAATTCCTCGGCACCCACTCTAAGTCTTTGACTTGAATTTATATAATAAACCAAGTTTCTAACTGTGCTGGAATTCTGGAGAGCCAGCTTTTCAAGCAGCTATTAGTAATACAATAAGCCAGCTACATATTTACTGTGGGTATCTAACAAAATTATCAGTACTCTAAATTAGTACCGATCTGTATTGGTACAAATATCACAAATTGTTGTACTTACCTGTTCATTTGCCTCTGGCAGTCTCTTAGAGCTACAGCAGAAAATGAGTAGATAATGATACTTTCTTAAGCTGCCGAGATGCAGGATAGGTTGGTAATGAAGTAATGCTGGAGCTTTAAGACCCACCTGCTTGTTTTTTCATTGGCTGTGCACCAGAGGTTTCCAGTTAAATGCCGTTAAAACCCCAGGGATTTATTTATCGTAAAGCACACTGAATAAATGGCTCAAGGCATTTAATTAAGTGCCTCCTGGTAACATTTGATTTATTTGCAGAGAACTTCAGTTCTGTGTTCTGTTATGTTTTACATATGTATAAGGTCAAATGAGACAGTAAACATTTTGACTGATCAACTTTTTTGTCATAAGACCTCTAGAAAACAGTTTAGTTCCAATTTGGATAAAATGTTTTAGTTCAGGTGATTTTGATAAAGTCAATTTAGAGGAAATGTCATTTGTCCAGAAAAGTTTTGGAATTTGCTTTTTACATTTACCATCTCTGGAGGAGTATGTCAACAAAAAAAAAAAGAATAAAGGAAAGATGTTTGGTTTTCTACACTTTTTTCTTCATCTATTTTCTATAAGATAAAAATCTAATCATGCAAAAATAAATCCTGAATTTTTCTATGTGTATTTAAATTAAATGCCATAAACCTTCACCATCAACGGTGCTACAGTTTTTGAAATTTTTATAAAGCAACAAATATTTGATCTAAAAATGAAGCCACAGTCTTTATTACATTCACATGTAACTTCAGCAATTGAGCAATTTGCTGAGGTGCTAGGCTACATTAGCATGTTTCCTTTGATCTGATTCATTATGCATTCAGCTTCTAACATATTTCAGTGATGTTCTAGGTAAGTTCATGCAAACATAATCCTCAGAAAAAATCAATTTCCTGCTTCACAGATTTATGAACATAATAAAATTTAAAGACTGGTATTTCAGCTGCTCACATCACACCTTTTCTCAACATTGCCATCGACCTTATCTGGAAATCCCAGAGACATGAAATAACAATCAATGTGGATGTCCTTTATTACAGTATGTAAAGCTCCAAACACAAGAAAGAGGTTGTTATTTTTTTTAAACTGTGTTTTAAAGCTCACTAGGGCTTGTATGAAAGAACATAACCTCACAGACATGGAGAATTTATGATTTGTCAAAGTCTGTGATACTAGTTACTGTTTTTTGTCAAATTTGGCATTTGTTTCTTTGTCTTGTAGCACCTTTTCTAAGTGCCTTTTTTTGCACATAAGTGCCACGGACACCTGAGCCAGGTTCAGTAACCAGTCAGGGCACAGATTGATTCCCTTTCCTCCTGCAGAGCTGTGTCATCTCCTGAGTCTGAGACTGTTTCTGCTCCCATCCAGGTGCACAGAGGTGTTTGTGTGAGTGTTTTTGTGCTGGCTTTTTGTGTCTTAAAACATTTGCAACATGTGCACAGAAAGAAATGCTAGATTAGAATATTGTTTGACGTTTCTTGGCTGAAGTTCAGATTGACTGATTAGAAACCAGCATGGAATGCCAGCCCCGACTTAGTGTGTGAAGCCAAGAGAGACAGATGTGATTGTGTGTGTTAGGGGTGGAGCTTCACATATGCATTTCACTAGATCAATTGAATGAGAAGATTCATCTGTATGATGATTGCAAAGCTGCATTTATCTGATTTGCATTCTCCAAACAGATCAGACATTGTGATGATCTCACAGATGCTATCACTCTGTCACAACCAGCAATGAGTAAGACTGCGTGTGACAAGTCATCCTCCAACAACCAGAACCTACACAAGTAGCATACATTAAGCCCTCCCTCAACAAATTGATCGGCCAGCACACGTGCACGTTCTGCAGCCCTGTGATATTTCCTCCTGTTGTGACGCTTTGCTCATTGCACGCAGCCTCACAGATGATTTAGCTGCTTCTCGGCTGCGCTGGGTGGCAGCCAGTGAAATGGTGGGGCTCATTGTGCATGGCTGCTGGCTGCCATTGATTTGGCACAGCGTGTCTCTGAGGATACACACTGTTGCCCTGACGGCTTGGCCCAGAGAAGAGGGCTGTATTTTGTGTGCGTGTGTGCGTTAAATGTGCCTGATATAAAGGGAAGGGGATTGTAAAAGAGCATTTATTGGAGTGTGGAGGGACGTGCTATGTGAGAACAGCTCTCTTAAATCCCATTCTGCAGGCTTCTTGTGCTAACTGTATTCTCCAAACTAACTCCCCTTTAGGAGAACCTGAAGAGTAGAGCACTAAACAATGTTCAGAGTGTTAACCGTAATGATCTTATATGTGTGTATATATATAAAGAAGAGAGAGAGACAGAATGGTGAGTTGACATAGTGTTATTATTTATAATTTATATCCATGTTGCTTTCCATCTCCTCTCACCCACACGCACACACATCCTCTTCTCAGACAAGCATTTAAATAAAAACAAAGGTTGGCCAGCATTGGACTATAAATAATGCAGGAACACAGATTGGGGTCAAATGATTTGAATTCTCCGACACATGATCTGTCTGTGTTCATTCTTATACATGTGCTCAGATTTACAGTAGGATCTCATAAAAGTATTCACACCCATTGAGGTTTCTGATATTTTCTCCAGTTACAAACTGGATTTCAACACTATTTATTGGGATTTTATGAACTATATAAAATTACATTCAGCAGCAGAAGAAAATTTTAGATATTTTTAAAGCTCTTTACAAATGGCACACGTTTGCATTCAATCCACTCCAATCAATATTTTCTTGACCCCCTTTTAACACAAGTGTTTAGGTGATGACCAGCATTGCACATCTGCAGAATAAAATCTTTGGTTATCTTTCTTGCAAAGTATCTCCAGCTTCCTTGAACCTTTAGAGCTGCCACGTTGCTTCACCATGAGGTTGATGTATTCAAGGTGAGGTAGGGTTTTCACCTCACAGTATTTTGCATGCAGTCCAGAAAAATTACAGCACACTGTGCAAGCCTTTTTGCCTCCCTATCAGGTGCTGCTTTATGTGTTATAGTCACACAAAATCCATATTAGACACACTGAAATGTCTGATTTTGATGTGACAAAATGTGGAAAACCTCAAAGGATATGAAAACTTTTGCAAGCCACCATAAATTGTCCTTTTGATCTAATTTCAAAATGAAGTGAGCAGTCCTTGTGATCATTTAGGGCACATACACACTCACTACACACCGTCAAGTATGGAGCCACGCTCTATGTGATGCTCTCTCTCAGTCATGCACACAGCTGCCACTCTGTGCACACACACATGTGCTGTTTACAGACTGGTTCTTTCCTGATGACAAACCGTGACAAACGAGTCTGTTCAGAACACATTTAGGTCTCGTTGCATCCACACTCTCTCCCCTCTCCTCCTTCCTGTTCCACCCCCACCTACCCATTCTTCTCCTTTTCATAACTTCGACAAGGGCAACTCACCCATCGTTTCCATACACAGCCTCGATCCATCAGCTCACTGCCATAACCTGCCGCTGCTCCATGACAAATTACTTTCCGTGTGCTGATGCATTGGCCTATCAGACTTTAAGGAAGTGACAGATTAGATCATTATGCTCTTTTATACTTGTATGAGCACTGTTGTGTTTTCTCTTAGGTTTTTTTGTATCAGTTTTTATCAAACACTTGTTTGTGTTGTTCTATGATAGAAACATATTTCCCTTTAAACTCTCTTGTCAATGAAGTTGAAAAGGAGAACAGATGATTGTTCACAGCAAAACACTTTGAAAGTGAACGCTTTTCTTGTTGAAGAAAAGAAAAGCCTCTTCAGAAAAACTCCTGAGTAAACTGACATGTCATTCCTTTCATGTATAAAGTATTTACTATAGGAAAAGCTTGGCATAAAAATGACTGTTCTTAGCTAAATTTCTGAAGTGCATTAGTCACGGCAAGGTTTGATTCTTAGAAAAAACTCAGACTTTACAATGAAAAGAAGAAATTCTGCCAACAGTGAATGGGATTATGGCAAACCCTCTAACAATCAAGAATAAAAATTACTCAGTCTTGCTCCTAAAACTGTTGCATGTTGGCTGGGGCTGGTATGACTTAGTCATTGAGAAAATTTTGATTGATAATCAATGTCATAGCATCAGGGTGTTACCACATAGTTATAAAAAGGTATAATTTAATAGAATCGTTTGCACTTAGGAATGTAATTGTAATGTTAACAGAAAAATGTCTACTATTTGTTAGAGCTGTACACTATTTAATTCACTATCATCAATCGTATGTAATATTGCAAAACACTGTTTATGTTTTAAGTACCATTATATTTAGTGCATACCAGAAATATTTTTGGCCAACTGGACGGATTTCCAGTTGGTCTAATAAAAAATGCCCTATTTTACTATCTCAGGTATTAAAGTTGACAAAAAGTGGTGTATCGTTAAAAATAAATAAAAGAAAGATAAATGTTGAAAAATTAATTTAATATCATCATTGCAACATTTAGTAATAGTATCCTAACAACATATTATTCTTTCATTGTACTGATATTTGACTTTTGATAGATAGACTTAAATAGTAACCCAATTGTCATTATGCTCTCTATGTATAATGAGAACATAATCATTATGCATGTTCTTTTAATTGTGTTTGTTTTACTTGTTTGTTTTGAGTAAAACAAATAAGTATGAGTTTTTTAAGTTGAGTTTTGTGTGAAGGGTTGTACTGATCATCAGGTGGTAACATAAAATAGCGCAGGGTGTGTCCATGAAGCTACAGACACTGTTGCCTGTATCAAAGTCAGAAATGTACCTTTGAATCGGTACATGAAGAGAATAGCAGTTTGTTTTCATCCTTTCCTTGATTGTTAAGTGAGCATGGCATGTAGGATAAGCCCACTGGAACAGAGAAATGTTTTGATGAATGCAATGCACCGATGAAGCTGTGAAGTTAATCCTGTGAAGAGAATAGAATAGAATAGAATAGAATAGAATTCAACTTTATTGTCATTACAGGGAAGTTGAACCAATGTCACACTTACCATAGATTTTAGCATTACAGGGAAGTTGAATATTACATTGTACCTTTTGAGTTCTTTTTCAGTGTAATATCAATGCATATCCAAAGTCATTTTTTAAAACCAAGTTCCACAAGTGCTTCACATCTCCAGGCAGTCATCAAAACAATGAAGCTCCTGTTTGACCTTCTGGTAGGTCCGTTTATGAAGAGGAAAGTACTTCCCAGGCTTGTAAAGTGCTATAGAGCTGTTTTTAGCCAGTTTCCTTTACTGACTTTCTGCCTGAACCCTCGCTTCTGAATCTCTTATTATCGATGTGATGTTATGATTGACAACATCGTCAGTGAGGACATGCATTGACAGATAGCAGCCTCAACATGACAGTCTATCACATCAGTGGCTTCATTTGATCAGCATAAATATGCAATGATTCATTTATTTTCTATCCAGTTGCTATTAAGGTACCCATGAACCGATCAATGTATTTTGGTTTGCATGGCAGTAAATGTATACGTGTATCTGTGATTGTATGTGAGAATGTCCTCTGGAACTTTTTTCCTCAGTATTCTCCTTATGGAGTCAAGTCTGTTTTATTATTACCACAATGCTTCCCCTCTCAAATGAAGACAAATGAAACATAAATTGGCTCATAATTTCAATGAAGCCTGCATACAAAATATAAGATTATTTTTCAGTCATCTTGTAATGTTTTACTGTGGGATTTTATTGACAGTAGAAGATAACACTTTTTATCTTAGTATTTTAGTATTGAAATTTAGGTTTTAATTGGTTTATTTTAAAACCTATTGGTTTCAACTGAAACTCTGTTCTTAGTGTTGGTGTTGTCAGAAAGAGGAGCCACTAAATTAAATTATTCTTAAGGCCCCATTAAATCTTTAGCCAGCCCTTGATGATGAGCTTGAGTCTGCACTGCGCATCTCTCTGCTGAATGTGAAACAAACAGGGAGATATAATTTAGGTGGCAGTATAAATTCTGTTTCCGTTTCATGATTGTTTAGTTTTTAATAAGCGCCACAGACCCTATTTGTTGTTTATAGAACAGGTTTTTCTGATCACATTTTTCATTGTCAGCTGTCTGGCCTGGTAGCACTTATTCATGTGTTCACAGGCTCACACAGTTCTGCGCTGAGATGTACCTGACTGGAGCAGAGGGGAGGTAGAGAATACATTTGTACACTATAATTCGAGGTATTAGTGGCGCTGCAAAACAACAGTATGCTGCTTGACTGTGATGCGAGTGCAACAGCTTCTTTACAGTCTAAACCACTGGCCCACTAATGCACCTGCACATGAGGGGAATCCCCAGTAGTCCTGCATGCCAGTCTCCCACTGTTTGCATCTCTTCTTATGAAATTTTTTTTTGAAGCAGTTCAGATGAGAAAAGTCTGAATAAGCAGACTTTGAAATATATGGCTCACAGAGATCTAATTTTCTGAAAAAAGCTGTGTTGTGTTCAAGCAGCTTTCCATTTAAAAACCCATTCTATTGTACAAGCATTGGAAACAGCAGCCAAAGATGAAGCACTGATGGCACCCGCCAGAACGTCTTTAAAGACTCTTTGAAAAGTCATGCCAGTGTCTCCATCTTGTGTCTCTTTCTTCTTCGGCCCGGAGGTCTGATCTTCCTTCCTCATTGACATTGTTGGGTTTTTGATGCCCCAAGTGGCCGGAGGTTTGGAATCGTTGTGGCCATTCAGATGTATGACTTGATTCACACTGACAACCAAAGACCATTTGGGACCCATGTAACCATGGCAACTCCCATCACAGCACTCTTGGTGGTTGGTCGACAGGGCCTGTCAGTGCCGGTGTTCCTTGCATCTATTTTTAATGACCAGTGTACTTAGTAGCTCTTCCTGGGCCTGTCTCCCTGAGGTCCCATCTCCAAGAAGAAGAGATGTACATGGTGGAAAAAGCCCCCATTATATATTTATTGTACCCAGTCTTAATTATTGAGCCAAAGGAGATAGGGATTCTCGCTGTATCTCCTAACTCCTTTTAACTTTTGAGGGAAAGGTTGCCCACTCCATCTCTTCTCCCACCTCACACTTTCTCAAAGTCAGCTGTGAAAATTTACCTTCTTGTTTACAATTCTTTCTGTTTTTGCTAAGTTGTCACAGAATTTATGGAAATCGTTATCCATACATATAACTGATCGACAGACATAATAATAAAACTGCATTAAACTCATCTATCATTTTTTGGACACTTAGAAATGCTTAGACATGATATCACAAAAATATGTGAAAAATATTTTTGTGATATCATGAAAAGGTGAAATAGTTAAAGTAGATTGCACAGTTTGCAGGATACCTACGTTTGCCATTATGCACAACAAAGTAAACCTCCAACGCATGCATCATGTTTGCATCCTGGTTTTTCCTCTATGTTATTTTGAGTCATAACCAAATTCTCACACTACTACTGTGTTGCCCAAAGTCAATTGGAGGAGAAAGGTTCTGTACCCTCATCCTTTATGTTCAGCCGCTGTAAGAAGACATTGGAGAAGATTGATCAGAAATGTATTTCTGGGCCTATTGGCCATGGAATCCTCTGTGACCTTCAAAAGACTTCTGTTTTATGATGCATTTGACTTGTCAAAAGCTTTAGGTCTCCCACTTAGTGTGGCTTCATTTTTTGAAGTGCCAGTCGATTACAACCTTTCTTCACCTTGGTCTAGCTTTGCATCTGAAGAGACCGATTGAAGATTTAAGAATGAGACTTAAATTTGTATTCGCCACATAAAATTACCCTGACAGAAGAATATATAGTTTTTATTTCTTGTTAGCAGTCATTTTTATGCTCAGGAATTCGGAGAGGCTTTTTATAGGCTTACAATAAGGATGGCCATCTCCTGACTTGTGGTTGTCTGTGGAATTCAGTGCAACGTATGAAGACGGGTTCATGAACTACTGAACGGTTTATCTGCCACCTCCTGCTCGTCCTCCTCCTCTGAGATAAAGGAATGCAGGAGGCTCTCTCTGTTGTTGTGGGCTGTTAAGTATCTAAGTACGTGTTTTCTGCAATTGTTACATGTTTGCCTAAGGGCTTTGGAGTTGGTGCACTCTTAAAAGGCTGAAAGGTAAAGGATTGTACTGCGCGTTTAAGGCTTCTGCTGAATGCCCAGTTTGAGATGGTATATAGTATATAACAGAAGCGCCTCTGAGAGACGGGTTACAGCTGGAGCGGCATGTGAATAAAAGGCAAAGTTATTGAAGGGTTGGAGCTTTCCTGGCCCAGAGGAAATCTATATTTTATTTGACATTAGAGCTCCTCAGGAGTTGTAAATTATTACTGCTGTACTCCTCCTTCTTGCAGAGGTCATCTAGGCTGAAAGATCGGTAGAAGTGTGTGTTTGTGGATCTGTCAACGGATATGTTCTTCCTGATGTGTATGCAGCACTGTTGTCTTAACCTAGAATGTAACGGGAAGACAGTAGGACTTCGCACCATGATGTTTATGGTATGATGTCACACTGTAAACATTCTGCAGACTCATCTGTCTCTAGGTTTATGCTCCATCCATCCATCCATGTACTAAAAGACATTTCAAAGTTGACTGCTTCCAGTGTGCCAGATTATAAATGACACCGAAGCCCATTTGATGTATGTTGTTTGCCAGTGGAGGAGGTTAGGATCACATGATTGCAAAAATGTGTTCTTAAATTAAATATTCAATATTTATAGCAACAAACAGCTATTCAACATGCAAAGTAATGCAAGTTCTACCCATACAGCCAGAAAATAGCAATTTACTGGCTAATGTGATCCTGGAACAGAAAGGGATAATACAGTCAATAATGTTTCTCGTTTTTCAAAACAGGAAAGCCCCAAGGAAGTTTTGTAAGTTAGAGAGCAGCTTGCCTATAAAATTAGACCAAAAAAATATTTAAAGAAACTTCCATACGTATTGTATCACAGATCTCCATTCCCTTAAAAAATCATTCCTACAACTTGAACACTTTTGTTCATGTTACAACCACAAACTCAATAAATTTGTGACTATCCATTCTATTACATTTACCTTGACCTTGATCATTCCACTGTCGCTCTTGCTGCATGTTTGGGTTGTTGTGATCAAAGGTAAACCTGCGCCCGGTTTCATCTTTTATGGACTATAAGAGGTTGTCTTTCAATTTTGCCCTGTATTTATCTCTATGAACTCTGAGAAGCTTCCCTGAAAAGAGGATGCTGTATCCAGGGTGACATTCACAGTTTTTCATGAACTAACAAAAATTAGGCTAAACATCTCATTTTTGGTTTTATTTATTCTGAACACCCTTTTTGTAGTCCCTTGCACGGCCAGTGCCAAACTGCAATTGGAACTCCTTATGTCTTTTGTTTCATGCTTCTCTTTCAGAATTAAATTACACACAAGTGGGCTCTATTTACTAAATAAGGGACTTCTGAAGGCAATTGATTTGAGTGGCTTTTATTTTGTGGTCCCAGAAAAAAGAGGGCGAACACAGTCATGAAACTGAGTCAATTGAATGACTGAGCGAAACTGCAAAAAGGTAAAAATTTGAACTGAAACTGTACCTCTATTTATCTTCATTAAGTAAGAATTCAGTTTAAAGTCAAAGTTGAATATTAAAGGTTAGAAACAAAAATGTACCAAATAAATGGCTGTTTATGTGAATAATAGTTGTGCGATTGTGTTTTCACTAGGAAAAGAAATACCGTAATGTTTCTTCTTGCATTTCAGCTTGAGCAGTTTTGTTTAGTCCTGGCATGGATGGCATAACATGCACATGAAAATGCTCCCAGAACAGTGGCTAAAATTCCAAATATTACTTTACTAACTATATTTTCCTTCTTCAAAAAGCTCTCAAAAAGGATGTGTCTGTGCCCAAAGTTAACTTTATTAGATTTGTTTCTGTCCCTTGGCTAGCTTTACCTGAGGGTCAATTAGCCACCTGGCATAGCTATTTCACTAACCTCGTTATCTACTCACATGATTTCTTGTGGCTGACCCTCTCATGAATATCTTTCTGTGCATAGTGGCTTCCTTGTGTGCCAGAGCTATGGATTGCTTTCTACTAAATTGTGTAGAAAACCAAGTAAAGTGGTTTGTTTGCAGTTTGCAGAAATGAGATGACAAGATACCACGGAGAGACAAGCAGTGGCTACATACGGGACTGGTCTGCTGTTCCTGGTAATTTCAAGGGGATGAAGAGGCTATCTCCAGGAAGACAATTTTCTTTAAAACCACAAATTCTATTATTCTATTTGATTTGAGGTTTTTTATCTGCAACCTCCAGCTGGAGTTTATTCTGTTTACGATGGGACTGAAAGGCCGCACGATTGGCCTCATTACAGCCCACAGGGTAATCCGCTGTGAATGGAAGCGCTGGGTTTCCAGAGAGTCAACCAATCTCAGATTGTAAAAATAAGCTGGTCTTCCTAAATGAATATAAAAGATAAACCACTGTTTAGATGAGAGGATACTTTGGTTTAGATGGGCATTATTACATCTTTCATCCATTCTGCTTCTTTTTATTGTGATTACCTCTTGGCAATCTGAGCTTTTTGTTAGAAAAAAAAAACACGTTATGTTTGCTTCTCTTGTGGTTAACATTTGAATGTCCTCGTTTATGACTGGATAAAATGTTTTTGTTGCTGAGAACAAAATAAAGCTGCACAACCCACAGCATAATGTAGTTAAATAAACGAGTAAAGTCTCTCTCAAATAGAGGTTTTTATTAAAAAAAAAAAACTCTAGGAATAAAATTCAATCAAATAATCTAAAGCAATTAATCAAATATCTTTCAAACAAATTAAGATTGAAAAACTAAAGAATTGAAACCAAAACACACATGTTCTTATACTGTATCCTTACCTCTGAACATACATCCAGCCTTTCTCTACATTATCTTGTCCTTACAGGGTCTTAGGGGCGATCCTACAGATTGCTATTATTACCATTGCAAATCACTCCGTCATTGTGAATTCTCTCTTGTAGTTATTTAAATTTTGGTGCACAGATGCTAGTGAACTGTCGCTAGCATTTTACTAGCTCTTAGTACCATAGGCATTATAACTGATTATTAATTAATTGATTCCCTGGTTACCAGTTTTAAGTAAGTAACCAACTAGTCATTACCATTTCTGTTCTCCTCTTCCCATTTGGAATAACATATTTAAAATCTCCCTTTATTTAAGACATGTATGTTTAAGAGGGATTCCACTTTTTAAATTAGTTGCACCAGATTCACAGATCCAGCAAACTTCTTCACTTAAGATACCACATGACCACTCTTTATGTCCGCCTGTTTTCTTATATCTGCCTCCACAGCCTTTCGCTCCTTACAACGTGATTCAGATCCCTCTCCTTTACCTTTTTTGCCCCTCAGCCGAAGCTCATCTCTCATATTTCTCTCACATCCTCCATCTATGCATCTCCTACTGCAGTCCTGCTGCCAGCTTTATGACCCTCTCACTAATGCACCTCTCAATTACCAGTAGCCTTCAATGAGATTTACACTAACAGCAGTGCAAATAGGTAATTACATGTTGTCAACCATCCTCATACCCCAACTCACACACACACATGCAGAGACACAACTCTTGACAATCCACTCAGCCGCACTCATCTCTTTCCACGCCTCTTCCTCTGGTTTTTTCAGTGTCATGCATGGCTGCATGCCAGAATTGGTCTAACAGAGCTTAAGAATGGCTCTGTTAGTCACAGCTGTCCTAATGCTGTCATTGCCCATGATGCATGGTGCGCAGTGAAGGGACTGCCTAATATTTTTGCACTCAATGAAACCCCTGTTGAATTGGGTCCTAAACTTGAATTTGTTGATCAGGTAGAAGCCATCAAAAGTAAGGAATTTAGAATAGTTAAACATTTCAAATTACTCTCTTTAACGAAGAATTATTAGAAATTCTCCAAGCACAGAGTGCAATTTTACAAAACAACCAAGTAACCATTCAGTTGTTATAAAAATGTTGTGTATAGCAAACATGACTTTAAAGAAATTTGACTTTGCAATTAGACTCCTTAAAATTGACTTCTGACTCTTTAAGAAAGTTCTACTCATTGAATCACTTCACTTTCAACACCTCATCATAACATCCCTTTCCTGTTTTGTAGTTTACAAATGTTCTTAGGACCATTGGACTTAGCTCTGTATGAGGCATTCTGCTGAAAACAATATCCTTTTCATCTTAGTACCTCTCAGGCATCTCAGTAAAAGCACTTTACGCTTAGAAATCAGTCGAATTATTATCAGAGGCATTATCAAACTCACAGTAGGTGAAAGAGTTTGGAGATTAAGCTTCAGAACTGAAAGCAAAAGAAGTTGAGATCTTGGTTGCATTAGTTATTAGGTTTATTCTTTGCTTCACTGCATAAAATCCTTTGTGTGCTCTTGAGATAAGTACAAGAAGTACCAGATTTTGGTCTGAGCAATGCCTGTGAAGCACTCTAGTAGTTCTCTTTTTCATAGTTTGAGTTATTTACCTGATGGCAACAGTTACAACATTTATGGAGAGGCAGTGAGGAGTTTCTCAGAATATTCACCACCATGTTCATGCAGTGGGTCTGGAACAGATTGTCGACCAGGGATAGGGACACGTTTTGATCCTTTTAACTCTTGTATTATTGTCTCCTGGGCCATAATAGTACTTAGCAGTACCATTATGGTTTAAGCCTAACCCCTTCATTATACTTTTTATTAATGACTTAAGTTTGTTAGTTGTACATTAAATCAAATGACAGTAATTAATGCAGTATGATTTTGTTCATCATTGGAGTCGGGATTATGACAATGCAGTAATTTGTTGACTTGTGTATTTAAGAATTCTTTCTACTGATGGTATTCGCTGTAACTTCCTGTGAAGCACAGCGCTCACAGAATTTAGTGACTAAGATGCTTATTGCTCTTTGAAAGTGTTGGAGACATTTCCTGGGAGGAAAGAGAAGAGCAAATAAAATGAGAAGAAAATTACTATAGATTTTTTGTACCCAGATTATGTTGGACACATCAATTTAAAGGCCAGGCTGTTCCTCCTTTTTTGGTTTGACAATGGGTGTAAAAAGTTCAAACTGCAGTTGTTAACCTCAAATGTTTCGTTTTTAACTGTCTTTCCTGTTTCACAGTACATTAGTTTTTATGGTTTATGTTAAGCCCCTTTGCTAAAATCAAAGCATTTGATATGATTTATCTTTCTGCAGCATAAAACATTTTGTTTTTCCTGCAGATTTACACAGATTTTTGCATTTATCTCTCCAGAATGCAGAAAATAATCATTTCAACTCAAACTTACATCTTGAACCTGTCATGTGCAGAAGTTGTGGATAATTTGTTGCACTGAATAGGATCTCATCTAAGATTCAGTAAAGGAACACTTTCAACATTGCTAAAATAGTCCAAAAGCAACGTTGCCCTTATATATTGCAGTGTTTGATGAATATCCCATCAAACATATGACTTCTGTCTAAACCTCATTTGCTCAGGTTCAAGTATTGATTTAATGTGATGGCATTGTTCAAACTCTCACACTTGCAAACAAACACATTGCTTTACATAGAGGGTAGATTTTGTACATAGACACATACAGTAGTTTCTCTTGGGTGGCTGAGTGAGTCACTCCAAGAAGAAAGGCAATTAAAATCTGTCACAGTGTCATCCCCACAGACGCTGCCGCTGAGACTTGTGGCCTTTAAACACCAACATTTCTCTTGGAAACAGGCTCAGGGCTTACTTATGGAGTCTGTTTGTGTCTGTTTGTGTACCGTGGGGGAGATGACAGATATTTGGTAATCAGCTTGTGGATGAGTTGATGTGTGCATACATGCTTGCTAGTCAAACACATCAAACGGCTCTCCCTTCAAGCTTTCTCCCTCGACTTTTTCTTTGTTGCCCTGCGAGGGAACAGTTTGTTGTTATTTATTTATTTATTGAAGAAGGAGAAAAAGTTTGCTTCTTTTGCTACTAGTTTTAAAGATTTTAAAATTTTGTAATGAAGGACTATAAAAGGTTTGAGCTCTTTGTAGGACGTATTTAGAAAGTATTTATATTTCTAGAAGCAGATGTGGTCACCAAAGAATTTAGATACAAGATATTCACATTATTCATAACATGACTTTCATCCCACAACTGAATCACGTAAGTGAAACAAGCTTAACACTCTAAATTACAATTACAGCTTCATGTGTTTTGTTGCTGAAGAAAAGCATATCCACAGAATTATCCTGCCACAACATGTTTTACCAAAAGCTTACAATTTCCATCTGATGACTTGTTTACAACCATAACCATTTTCTGGCTATTCGTTCTCAATGGCCTATTGAACAATTCTTACAAGTCAGCTGTATTTCTGCTGCTGCTCCAAAATTATCAGGCAATTTTCACTTACTTTAGGTGGACAGACATGTTTTTTTTTTTGTTTTGTTTTTTTTACAAATAAAAACTCTTCCCAAAGTTTTTCACCAACCTGCCTGCGTTTAGTCATCATGACGTTTTTGACTGTACTAAAGTTCAGCTACACACAGGTGTACTCTGTTTATTTTGGACTATATGGAACCTGAATACAAAAGCAGGCCACAATTCTGTGATTTTCATTTGTAGAAAAGATGTTGAAATCTATATCTCCTTCCAGCACATTCCACTTTACATTGATGCACCACTTTGTGTCTCATTACTGTCCCAAAAATTTACACAGAAGTTTTTGATTTGGACTTGGAAAAGATGTAAGGACATTTAAGCGTAGTGAAGAAATGTGGAACGCAATCTAACATGAAAACCTGACTTGGATTTACCACTAATCTGTAATGAAGACTTGTTTGTCCCACTTAGCTTTTCTTGTTCTTTGTCCAGCTTATATGATGCAACAATCACAAATTGACTTCTTTGGTGACGCATCTGCCAGCCTGCCACCGTTTCAACAGGGCAAACAGAATAAGTTAATTAGCATGTCTAATTGCATTTGGTGGCTCAGCTTTTGGAATATGGAATCAAATTAGGTTTCCCACTGTTCTTTTCCACAGCACACGGTTAGCCTTGAGCTACGCTTTTTAGGATCTGTCTTTTGTCTTTGTCTCTATCTTTCTCAACATCCCTTCCAGCTGTACTATGCCGTCGCTTTGTAGTCTGCCCTCTTCTCTCTCATCATCCACCCACGCTGTCTTTTTATTTCCATTCCATTTTTGGATCACAGGCTCCCTTCTAAATTGCCTTTCCTCACTTTTGCCTCCTCATCTGTTAACTTTGCTGCCCCATCTCTCAGTAGATTGACTTCTCATTTAGTCTGAAGTTTTACATAAAGAAATTAGTTCATACCTTCCATGTTCTAAAATCCAAGTTAATGCGAGGATAATTTGTATTAGAACATAACTTTCATTGTCAGTAAAATAAGACGGCCAAAATAGATTTTCCTAACCTTCTCACTTTTCCATTGCTGCACAGAAACGTTAGCCTCAGCCTCTGAGACAGCCGTTGTTCTGTCAGAAGCTATCTAAGAGATAAGTGTAACAGATATCAGCAGGCCTGAGCAGACAGACGGAGTATAATTGAGTGATAGGACCTAATATAAGTGAGTGGCTTAGTACCGACTGTGATCCACAGCAGCAGCAGAAGCTCCCACACCGGAAAAAGGGCTTTCTGTTCACTCTCTCAGTAATACCTGCAACGCCAGACACCCAGACTACAATCTGGTGACTACCTGGCGGCAGATCCTCTGTGTGGGTTTGTGTCTGAGCGTGCATGCCCAGCTTTGACTGTCGTCTTTTTGTGCTTGTTTTGTTCTCACTTTTTTGCCTTCTTCTGGACTCCCTTTGTTCCTTTTTATCAAGCCTCCGTCACCGCCATCCCCTCAACACGGCCACCGAGTTATCTTAGCCTTTTAATTAACGTGACATGCTGTGAAGTGAGATACTGAATAATGCAGGCTTTTCCAGTGACACTGAATCGGCTGGACTGATTATTGGACACACAAACCCACACACGTTTATGCACACTTACACCAAAGTGGTATCAGTTTCCTATTACGCCATTAGGAATTTGAAAGGGGTTTAGGTCAATGTTGCCATGATAAAGCACTGTAAGTAAGTGCATCACGTAATAAGGGCAAAATGTGAAAATGGGCAAAAGGCATAATTAAAACAAAAAGTAAATTCATTATTTTCTTGTCTTCCGTAATCGGGTTAGAAGGGAAACAGAATTCCTTTTCTTAACAAACTTCACCTCGTTTTGAAGGATGGTTGGTTCCAAATTATAAGAAATAGATTTTTCTTGATCTTGACTGAAAACCCTTCAAAGGCTTCATGATCAAATTGCCTCAATGACTTCTTTCGTGGAGGAGCAGCAGCTCTATTTTGAGCTCCCCCTACGCCAGTGATGGCTCTCTTCTCTCTTTCTATAGAGTTTCATCCAGCTAACCCTACTGAGGAACCACCTGTATCAAGGATCTTGTTCTTTTACTTATTATCAATATCCCATAACTAAACAAGATATTAACTGGCAGCAGAGTCAGACCTTATACTTGACTCCAGTTCATCTATCTAACTCCTGCTCCATCCCACTCAACTCTGCTGCTTGAGGCAGGGACTGACCTTTCGCCTGGAAAAGGAAGCGAAGAAGACAATGTCACCCAAATAATTCTAACTTTTTGTTCTTTGGTGTGCAGGTTCTCTTTGCTTTGCAGAGGCATGTTTCAGCTTTGGTTGAGAGTTTTGCTTGTTCATTCAAAACTGTGTATAATTTTGTATTTGTGCTGCCAGGTGTGTCTGCTTCAAGTCTGACTTTAGCTGGATGTTCTTCTGGCGTAGTTCAAAACATATGTTCAGATTTGCTTTGGCACTCACAGTAGCATAAAATGTTGTCTGATCACACACTGAATATGAAGCCTGTTTGATCTATGCTTATATAACAGCAATCAGACCTCCAGAAGGGGTTCTTAATATTATATCTTTTGTACTGTGGTTGGAAGTTAAACAAGTTCGGACCTCTCCTTATCTTCTGATTTTATGGTTTTTATGCACACAATGTCCAATGTTAATATCATTAAAGTAGTTTAAATTTTACCAAATTTCTGACGAACTCTACTCTCTTCACTTGGATGGATAAGGTTTTTGTTAAATTTGAATATTTGATACAAGAAAATATTCTGTGGTGTTGTACCAAGCAGCCTCTTACTGAATGATTCCAGTTGTCAGTTTTCAGTCTTTAGACGATATCACAGTCAAACTCACTAATGGAAATATTGCTTTATGCAGACAATTATGTACAGCATGTAAAATAAATATGCTGTTTTTGAAATAGAAGTAGAAGAAGTATTGAATAAATGTCCCTTACTTTAGAATTTTTAGAATTATACTCAAAAAGAAGAATATAAAAAAAAAATCATGCTGTTTGTTAAATCATCTAAAGGTTAGATTGGTGTCAATTTTCTGTTTTGATGCATATACCGAATGTAGTGAAAAATAAGGTATTTTATGTCCATTTTTGATCAAACCTTGTGAGGGTAAAATGAGCAATTTCTGTGCCTGTTTGACTGATGTGATTGGTGCATCACTGCTACTATGATTATGAAAAACAACTTTAAAATAAGTCATTTTCGGATTTTAGCTCTAAAAAATATTTCCATTTCATCCAGTAAAGTATGAGTTCCCCTCTCTGCCGCTGTAGTGTAAATCAGGGAACTTAATTTGTACAGGGAGAGATCTAAGCTATCCCAAAGCAATTGTTTTGGACTAAACCAAGTGGAAAATCCAGTGTGGGTTGATTTGTTTGCTGCCTTCATTACAGGCAGGCTAAGAGCTCTGGAGCCCCGGCCCCTTCCTCTTTTTTTTAATCAGATGGCTTGTTCAGGAGCAGAGAGGATTAAGACTGTTGCTGCTGCTGATGAATCTGTTCGGATCTGGAGATCATGCAAGCACATACACATGCCCTATCACATGGGCACTGCATGACCCAGCCCCGTGCACAAGATGCAAATATGAAAACAATTGAGTTTAAAACTGCATCTACCAAAGCTTTACTACATGCTATAATACGTCTTTAGTTTCTGGGCAGCAGGAGCCCTCTGTCAGCTCTCTTTGTGTGATGTGATTTAAGACACTTCAGAGAGAAATTTACATGATGGGTGTTGTCACAGATAAATGCTTCAGATTAACTTTAACATCAAAAAGTGATCTGAGTGAATACAAACTCCAGTATTCAAATAATGACTTCTATTCTCAAGTGGTGTGCAAAAAGTATTTCTACCCATCTTGTTAAATCATTAACTGTTTTTGTTTTAAACTGTGTTCAATTTAGCTGGCATTACCCAATGACTAAAAAACCTAAGGGATATGAAGGTCTCAAGAACAATCTAAAGAAATTCAAGAACAAACAAGAAACCCAAAGTCACTGACAAAATTGAGAAATACATTACATCAGAGCATCCAGGAAGTAACAAATGAACTCACTGATGTTTCTCTAGAACAACCTCTAAGCACTGTCGGCCTCATTTGCCTCATTTACACATAATGTTCAAGAATCAACAGTAAGAAAGAGGAAAGGCAAAATCCACTGCTGACCAGAAAGCACAATAAGATTTGCCCCTCTTTTTTATATAATTCTGGTAACAAAGACTTTTGGAAAGGTGTTACATGGACTGACGAGACAAAACTGAAGGTGTGCCTTACATCTGGTATAAAAATATTCAGCAGGACATTGATGACCATAAACAGTTTGTTCATTCTGAAAATATTTACATTTTAGTGGATCAAGACTATTGTGTAAAGAATATGGGGTCAAAATTCCTCTACAAAGATGGAATAAATACAACTGGGATTGTCAGAATATCAGAATGTTAGTTAATGCAAATAATAAAATATGCATTTGAAAACTGCATGTTATATTAATTCAGGTTATTGTTGTCTATTGAAATTTCTGTGATGGTCTAAAAAAGGTAAAGTCTGAAGAAATTGGCAAGGGTCAACTATTTTTCACAGCACTACACCTCCACTAAATCCAACATCCCCCACTATATCTTCCAGTGACAGATAAACAAGGTGAATTTAGAAATATAAAAACTTCCCAATTGCTGTGATAGAGAAGCATATTGTGGCAGAAACTATAGAACTTTTTATAAAAAATAAATTTAAAGTATAAAAGGAATTGAGGAAGGAAATGTATCATAAAAAGAGTCACTTTAAGGCAGGAAGTGAGCTAAGGATGAAAGGATAAAAACACTGAGCTTGATCAGTGTTGATCCAACACCCTGTGCAACATAGCCAGCAGATAACATCAGCCAGTCTCCTCCCACTTTAATCTCCCCATCATCCATCAATCTCTTGGTCTGTCCTTCCACCCCTCCACCTAAGAGCCATCCGCTCCTTTTCATCAATATGAAATCTCGCTGTTCTGATGCACGTTTGGGAAAAATCTGACATGGAAGTACAGCCTGCTCTCTGGCATTGTGTAACAAGCAGGGATACAGAACATAAAATAAAATAAAATAAAAATGAGGCCATTGCTCACTTGGGAGCATAAAAACTCAACTTCAGAGGAGGTGTGATGTTTTATTGCTAAATGTTTGCCATAAGTTGAGTTTCATCAGTTACTTTTTTTTTTCACTACCACACAAACACACACAGGCACACAAAACACACCTCCGGTGATAAGTGTATGTTCCTAATGAAACAGGAACAGAGGGGAGGTGGCTGCAGACGAGGAGTGTGAAGCCTAGAGGGAACTAAAGCACCCTAAGTCTGTGTTGGGCCGTGTGTGGGTGTGGTTATAAATTATGCATATATATATATAGATATAGATATAGATATATGTATATCACATTTATAGATATATGTATATCACATTTCTCTAATGGTATTTTCCCTGTCTTGTCTCCTCAGGTTGTGAAGGCTTGCTTCTATCATCCTGTTGTTCAGTGAGGCTCTGAGCTCACGGTGAATACAGCATGCATGTGTCGAACTATCCCACGATGCTCCCTGTCAGTCCAGGCCTGCTTCTCCTCAGCTTCCTCTTCCTCGCTGATGCTGACTGTGAGTCCTGTTACAAAGTCATTTTCTCATTTTTTTACTCCAAAGAATGCAGACACACAGATCTTCTGAGTATGTGTGTGTATATAGCACACATACTGAAATATGCCAAATTCATGCAGTTCTCTACAGCAGATAGTGCATGCTGGGTTTCTGTGCCAGTCTGAGTTTGTGTTAGGCTGCAGTTCTGATTTGAGGCCAGCTGTTTTTGTTCTTCTTAGCAGTGCTTGGCACAGGCAGACAGGTCACATATGGCAAATCAGTTAATTTCCCTGCTGCTTGTGTGATTCTGTTAATACCATGTTTGTGTCTCATCCCTGCGATTTTGTCCTCGTCCAAAGCTTTTCTCAAGAAAGTTTTTGTGCACATCAGGATGTTTGTCAGGAGTCTTAGCCTGGTTTTGTGTATGACTACAAGTAATTGATTATAAATGACTGGTGGATTTTATTCATTTTGTGTAAATCCTCAAGTGGTCTGTCTTTGAAACCGTTTAGGGACAGTTTTCTGCTGCTTGCAATAAAAACAATCTACATAAAAGCAGCTAAACAGTCACAGATGCATCAAAATAGTCAACAATAAAGTGAAGGAGAATATTATGCAACTTATGTGGAGCTCTATGAAGTCAAGAACCCGCAAAGCTGTAAAATCTGTTTGATAGCACATCTAAACTGTAATACGCTGACGTGTACTAACTAAAAACACCGGTCACTAAAGCAAGAAGTGTAATTAAGTTTATAAGAAATTGAAATGTACTGTACAAGCTAAAAGCAACACAGTTACTTTAGGCGGGACAGGAATGAGAGCTGCTGATTGTGAATTGAGATGACTGATATTGACGATTGACTTGTAGATGACCCACCTAATCAACTGATATCAGCTGATTATTTTACTGCTGTTCTCTATAAAGAGAAGAACCTCAAAAAAATATAATTCTACAAAGACCGCAATTTAACAAGATCCAATGAAAGCTGGATTGTGTGTGAAGGGAGGGCTGCACACAGCAGAGCACTATGAGAAAAAAAATATATACTGCAAAATATCTTTTACTTCATATTTTCTAGACTGTGTATGTATCCTGTGTATTTAGCATTGTAAGATATTCAATAAATATGTGCTGGTTGGTATTTAAAATAATTCTGTAAGTGTAGCAGTCTCTAAGAATTTGTCAGATGAATGATTTACCATAAAAATCAGAATGTTTTGTGTCTGGAGTTAAAACTCTTGGACATGTGGGGAGGCTGAGGTGGACAGACATAAAGAAAAAGAGGGGTCACTAAAGGCAGAAAGATTGGATGGAACATAAAACAGAAAGAGTAATTGTAAAATCAGCTTATTGAACATGTTCAGGATGATCTGTTTGCCCAAAAGAGAGTGTGTTGTCGCTCCAAGCTTGCAGTTGTGTTATTCTGATAACATATCATCACCACCATGTAAAAGCACCCAAACTGACACACAAGTATAGGCTTGAGACAGTAATTTCTGTGCTAGAATGTTTTAAAGCCTCACAGAGCCCGAGTGAAAGCACTTTCAAGCCTATCTTGTTTTGCTTTCAACCTCCTGTCCTACGTGGAAGTTCCAGGGTCAGACGGCAAAGGCTTGGTCATCCATCAAAACAACGATGCTCTCAGGCTTTGAGATTTAGAAGAGTACCACAAATCCAGAAAAGGGTGTGAGGGATTCATAGTCTGTTTTATCCTCTCTCCCACCCTCCACTTCTCTGTTAGTCTTTTCTTGCCAACTTTCAGCATTCTCTCTTT
The DNA here is from genome assembly GCA_911649635.1 of Poeciliopsis gracilis. Classification (NCBI taxonomy): domain Eukaryota; kingdom Metazoa; phylum Chordata; class Actinopteri; order Cyprinodontiformes; family Poeciliidae; genus Poeciliopsis; species Poeciliopsis gracilis. The sequence goes on from CAJVRI010000128.1 coordinate 1,986,058, forward strand.
CCACCATTGTACTCTGTTGAGATAGAAGGAAATGCAGAGCTTGAGAATCTGTTCTCTTTTATTTTACCCTTTTATCTTCACATATGCAGCGTTCTGCATTCCTTTTAAAAACAACAGGGGAGATTTGAATGTCATGAATTAAAACAGAGGCTGTCTGGACACTGATATCTTAGTTTCTCATCATAAGACACCATGTTCTGAAATGGTAAACATGTTGCTGAACATATTTAAAAAATGTTTAATTAAATACCACATATGACAAAACCCATTAACAACATTGCTTAACTTCAAGCTGTGCCATATAATCTGAATTGATGAAAATTTACAGACATCTGCATGCTGGACGAAGAAACTGAGAGAAACTCAGATTATCCTGTTTTCTAATTAATTTTACTAATAATTATGTGACCGACAGGTGCTCTTTGCAATGCTGCAAGCAGAAGCAGGTTTAAATAATGGATGGATGTATAACCATTTGAAGGCACACATAGATCATTGATAATTCATTTTTTAGATGGAACACTGTGAATACACCTTGCATAATGCTCAGTGCAATAAAACAGGTGCAGGTGCTTTTTAAATAGCACAGCAATAACATAAAAAACATGACTTATTTCTAACTGCTTAGGAGCACTCAGAGCGTTGACATTTTCTTGTACTTTGACATTTCATTTATCCTGAATAGTGATGAAATTAAATAAAAGAAAATATAAAAGGAACATGCATTGACCTGATACAAGAAAATGCAGTGAATTTCATACTCTTGAACACAATTTACATTTATAAAAAGTTTTGCAATATGCCAGCAGATATAGCAAGATAGAAAATAGTGTGACAGCACCTGGAATTTTAATATATTTAATAAACAAGATGAATAAAAATGATTTTGTTTTGTAGTTGAATTGTCACTCACTAGAGCCATTTAGGGAAAAATTGGTCAATTCCAGTTTCTGGCCTATTATTTGATGTATCTCTAATTAAAGTTTATGCAACAACAGAAGCTGCAGTTTAAGAAATGACAACACATGCTTGGAATAAATATATTACACAATAATGTCTGGGGGATTTAAGGTACAGTCAGGTGAACCAGTATCCATTGTGAATGGTTGAAAAAATTGTATGACTTCACCTTATGTTCATGCAGCAACAATATTATAACAAAAGAAAGCAAAGCTCAATGCCCAGCTTACTTTTTTTTTTTCCTCTCAAATTCTCCTTCTGATTCTGCTACCTTCTCTCCCACCACCTTTTATTTTGTTTCTCAGCATGGCTATCTGCGCGTGCGTGCTTATGTCATATATCTGGGGGATTAAGAGTAATGCCCTGATCCGGTTGCAAACTAGGCCACTGCTCCATGTACGCCGTGAAATACCCGGTGCAAGAAACAGCATCTCTATCTCACTTTGTTCTGTTGGATGGGAATGAGGAGATGAGGGGCGATTGCAATAAGATGGTGGTTTTTCACTGACCCTTGTTTGCCCTGAAATCAGCTAGCCCTTCTGCACGTGCAGCTTGGATGCAACAGTAATTCCAGGTGAAATACAAGCCCCTTTGTATGTACGGTGCAAACAAAAGGAAACGATTTCCAAAGGATGACACATGGCCAGATTGCCTCCCCGTGCTTCAGGAAGCACATTCTGTGTTTTGAATGTAGACAAGAGTGGTTTAGGATTCAGCTTGAGGAAGGATTGTGAAACTGTTTACCTTCAGCTTGCATCACATCATTACTGTTTCTGTAAAGCCTCTGTATTGAATTTAGAGGGGGGGGAATGCAGAAGCATTTTTTTTTCTGTGTTGCTGAAATAAAATGACCTTTTTATAAGTGACCTATGAGGTGTGACTTGAAACATGGAACCTGCTCACTTGGTGACTGATTGACCTGTCAGTTTATGGGATTTTGTCAGCTTTTGCATCAACTTCAGGTTGACTGGAATCTGATACAGCTCAGCCTCATACAGTTCTTTGCAAAATCCGTGAAGGATTGTCTTGTTGACAGATTCTCACACCTAAACTGTGGCTCTCTGGAGCTCATCCAGTGTTATCATGAGGCTTTGTGTTTAGTGATCTGTGCCTGTGTGAAACCATTTATACTTGTCTTTTTTATATGTTCATGCAGGAAAGCATGTTTAATGCTTAGTTCGGATGAGATTAGACCCAGATAAGCATCTAGTTATGTAAGGTCTATAGTCCTCTCTTGACGCTGATGGATGGGGTAAAGTGAGGATTCAGAGGCATGGGCTTAAGTATGAGGGCCTCTCAGATTAGAGGTTTCTGATCTGGGAATCCGTCAGGGGCACGAAAAAGAACCAGGTCAGTTTCTTGGATAGATTGTATCTCTTCTGTATGATTGATTGATGTAGCTTAAATCACAGATAAAAGTAAAATCAAAGTTGGAACTTCACCACAAAATGTGAAACGCAACTCGGCTTATCTCATGATGCACCTCCTTGATGATTTCTCTTAATTATTACGAGTCTAGATGATTCTTCTACTACACTGATAATGTTCTTGTCAAGATTATCAAACATTACTAAAGCAAAATCCTTCTTTGATTGATGTATATGAATGTAAAGATATGATTTGCTTAAATACAGAGATCTTAGCATATCACCAGCAGAGTTTTAATAAGTGTGAATATGATTTGATTTAACGTAGAATAAGCACTAGAGGTGGCATAATGAATAAAAGGACTTACTACCCAATCTCTACCTTGCTTTTTTACATTTCTGATGCCTCTACAGGCAGTGAAATAGCTCTGAAAAATACCTATTTGTTATAGATGGATGAAACACAAGGCAAGGCAAGGCAAGGCAACTTTATTTATATAGCACCTTTCAGCCAAAGACAATTCAAAGTGCTTGTACAAGAAAAATAAAACTACATACTGTTAAAAAAAAAAAAAAAACAAAGTAAATATGAAACTTGTAATTATAGTGAGGGGATTAAAAAATTAAGAATAACAACTTAAATAAAAAGTTTTTAACTTTGTTTTAAATAAACTCAAGGTAGGGGCAGACTTACAATGAGCAGGAAGTTTATTCCATAGTGTTGGAGCATAAAAACTAAAAGCTGCTTCACCATGTTTAGTTCTGACTCTCGGTATAGTTAATAGGTTTGATTCTGATGATCTTAACGGTCTGAGTGGTACGTAGGGCTGCAGAAGACCGGAAATGTAGTTTGGATTTCTATTATGAAGTGCTTTATAAACTATTAAGGAAATTTTAAAGTCAATTCTTTGAGCAACAGGCAGCCAGTGCAGAGATCTGAGAACTGGACTGATGTGCTGATCTCTTTTTGTATCAGTAAGGACTCTTGCAGCAGCATTTTTGTAGGAGCTGGAGCTGTCTTAATGCTTTTTTTAGATAATCCAGTAAAAATGGCATTGCAATAATCGAGTCTGCTAAAAAACAAAGGCATGAATTAGTTTCTCAGAGTCCTGTACGGACATGAGTCGTCTGATTTTAGCAATATTTTTAAGGTGATAGTATGATGTTTTTTATAATAGATTTGATGTGATAATTGAAATTCAAATCAGGATCAATGATCACCCCTAGATTCTTGGCTTTGTCAGAGCATTTTAAACCGACTGAATGAAGGTAGGTGATTGTTTTCAGTCTGTGCTCTTTTGGTCCTAATACTAATATTTCAGTTTTGTCTTGATTTAGTTGAAGAAAGTTATGGCTCATCCAGATATTAATCTCCTCAATACATTTAGTGAGTACTTGAACCTGATTGTAATCTCCTGGTGAAAGACTAATGTACAGTTGTGTATCGTCAGCGTAGTTGTGGTATTCTATATTATTATTTCTTATAATTTGAATTAATGGGAGCATGTAAATATTAAAAAGTAATTGTGGAAAAAAAATTGTTCAAAGGTATGCAGAATTTTTTTTTTTTACATACAACTGACTGATTAGTTTATCCAGCTGAAAACGACAAATCAGTATTTACTTTGCTGTTCTACAAAAGATAGCTGACATGATAAAAAACATTTTTAACTTGATTAGAATCGAATGGCAAATCAGTTGCAATTTTTTCTTTAACACACACTACTTAAAATATTTATCAGGTACTCTTCATGTCTTTTTTAGCCATATGGATTTCAAAGTGTGGATGCATTTCACTTTTTTTCATTTAGTGTGTAAACCAAGTCTTGGTGCTGCCCAAGTTTCTTAGACTCTTCATTGAGGGTGCAATTACATATTTTATCCGCAGCTATAGCATAGCTGTGCACCCATCTGTGAGAAACAGAATGTGATCACCTTAACTTAGCATTCGCTAAGCAGGCGCACTCGTCTGTGAAGAGGCCTGCATAGCGTAAGCTTAGCGCCAACGTTGCCGAGCACTGGTATGGAACTAATACGCTGGGACCAGCACTGAGAAAGCCTCTGTTCGTCTTCATGGGAAGCCAGCTCTGACCCAGTAAAGTTGTATACCCAATGGGTCGCCCATGTGTTTCTAATGACCTGTGCATAAAAGAAGATCCTGTTTGATTAATTCCTCCCCTTGTGTTTCTAGCAAATTAACCCTGATTAACTCGGCACTAGCTAGGCCCTGAGGCTGCTGTGGGTGATTAAGAGCAACTCTAATTGGACATTCATAACTATAGGCAATAAAAGTGCGTTTTATCTTCTGCTGTAACGTCATAGTGGTTATAACTATAATGTCATAGATCAGCTGGAGGTTGTTCAAATTATGACAGGTAAAAATGCAACCACAAGATGAGAAGGAACTGCGATGCAACTCCAAATTAAAAAAAGAATTAAATAAAATCTATTTTTTTTTCCTCATTTGTTGGGGTTTAGCTCAGCTGAATAGCTAATCTTTCAGAAACCTGAATAATGCCTTACTTTAATTAAACCTTTCATCAAATATCACACCATTTATTTGTGCATAATTTAATTTTCTATGTTAGAATAGCCCATTTAGCCAAATGTTTTCCAATTACCACTTGTGTTTTCTGCAGAGGGATGATAGGCCTTTGTGCTTACTGGGCCCAGCAATCCAATTTCATTACCAGCCCAAAAGCGAGCGGCTGATCATTTGTTCTTAATGTGTCTGTTTGAAGTTAATGTGTTTTAACTTATGGTTCTGGCCAGTTGCCCACCCATTCTTCTTCAGACTAACAACTCATGGTTTAGTCCCCTATTGGCCTCATTGCTGAGCTTATCTGAAGTACCTAATTCAGTTCTTGTTAGGGGAATCACTTGCTAAGCAGTGAAATTCACTCACAATATGGCAGCTTTACATTTTCTTAGGAAGGATGTAAATATGCTCACTGAATGCTGTGTTCTATAGACTCAGAATATATGCAGGCCAGTTTTTCCTATTTGATTAAAACGTCCAACACAACCCAGTAAACATGCATATTTACTGTTCCAAAAGGTCAAATTTTAAAGCATGTTCAAAGACAAAATCAGAAATAGATTAGAATATGTTATGTCAATTTTTTGGCACTAAACTAGTTTCTCTGAGCTTCTCTTATCTGCTTTACGTTGTATCAGAAAATATTTGCAGCTCATGCTGCTACATTTTGTTGGATTTGATTTGTTTGGATAGGCCTGTCTGCTTTATGCTTTTGCGAATCACATCAGCCTCAGTAAGTGACTGAGCGCACATATGATAAGGCCTACAGGGTAGTGATTTATAACAGACTTCATGACTTTGAGGGATCTGAAGGAATGAGTTCAGATCACTGAACACACACGTTTTTTCCATCACTTAATCTAACACAGATTTGTACTTGGCCCCGTTTGTTCACTAATGATGTAAATATACAAACATAAATTACAAGTACAATACCAGAGTCAGAGAACATATCTTATTATCAACTGCATAGAAAAAAAGATCATATTTCTCACCCATTCACCAAGTGTTACACAAATGATTAGTAATTGCTTGCACAATACAGGAACATTTAGGAGAGACGGCGTCTTCATCAACAAAGAAGAGAGATCATTTCTGAATCTTTTTCTGTGTAATTTTGTAATTTCAGTTCCTTGATTTTAGTGAATAAATAAATAGATTAATAAAAAGCTGTAAATAAATATGTAGTGATGAAACACAAGTGAAGCATCATAAACATGTATAGACACACTTCAGCTGATTTAATAGCAGAGGTAAAATTGCTCACCTTCTTTTCAGACAAACTATTTAATTACAAAACTAAGGTACATATTAAGTGCTGAGCATAATAATGAAGTTATTCATTATTTTAAACAGTGAAGAAGTGTAACAGTCATGTTTTCTCAGTGTTTTATGGTCATCTTATTTTTCCATATGGTTTTCTTTAGTAATAATAAAAACAGCATCCTAAATGCACGTAATCTCGACACATTATAGACGTAAATCTTTCTCCCTGAGGGTTTTGTCTAGCATCTGTTCTTACAAACTTGACTTCTCTTGAGTGTCCCTCTTGGTTAAGAAACCATCTGGCAGCAGCAGTGCATCCCGTTAGTCGCCCTACACTGCCATTAGTTTCCTTTAATTTTGCTTTCCTTTTTTTTTTTAAATAGCTCTTAAGTTAGACTCTATCAGCACATAACAGCTTAGTTAGGTTTTATTTTTCTTTTCTCTTTAAAGTATGTGGAGAAAAAAGAGGGAAGATGGTTGTTTGCCCTCTGAAAATTTTTCTTAAAAAGAGAGCTGAATGTATAATCCTTGCCATCAGTTAAGCAGAAAAAGCTGATAATACGCGATTCCAAAGTTTCTCTTTGGACCTTTCCTTTAATCAACTTCAAGAAAAACACAAGAGATCCTATAAAATGTAAATTGCATCTGATATGTCTGAACGTCTACAGACTAACTTAAAAATCATAAAATATAAAAATAAAGAGTTTATTTTCTCTTTATTTCTTTTATCCTCAGACTGTTTTCCATTGGCCCAAATACCAGTGTATAATCCTGCCAAGCACCACAATCTCAAAAAAAAAAATCTCTGATGATCACAAGCAAAAGACCAAACGGTTAGAACATTCTGTCGCAATGACAAAAAAAAAAAAGAGAAAAGCAGAAGGAGAAGGGATCAATCCAACGATGAGACAGAGGACTGAGTGAAAGAGGATGGGATGGGGTGACGTGAGAGATGTAAAAGAAGAAAAATTAGGAGGTTTGATAAATGAAGATGAGGAGACACATTAAAGAGAAGAAGACCCAAGTTAGGGGAGCTATGGAGAATGTGTTGAACCACTTCTCTCCACCAGGGCCCCCCCACATGAACACACTTTATAAAGTCAGTCAATGTGACAGGAAGACTTATGTAACACCCCAGAGATGGAAGGAGGAGATAGGGAATGAGAAACAAGAAGAAGGGAAAGAAAAAAAAAAGTAGCGAGGGGAGCAGCTGCAAAGCAAGAGGAAAAAGTTATTCAGAGTTATGAAGAGTGAGGAACCGAGATAAGTGCAAGATGGAGGAAACCTTCGAGAGTGAAACGGTAGATGTACGAAGAGGCTGGATAGATAAAGAAAAACGGGTGAGATAATAAAAAAAAAGCAATTGGAAGATCTAGCGAGCCTGTTAGCATGGCTCTGCTGGCTTTACACTTTTCATTTGTTTTGTGGGTGAGATTAGTAAGAGGATTAAGGGAGAGATTCCCCCGCTCCTCATTCTTTTTCTTTCCCCTCAGCCTTCCCATGTCTCTCTCACATATTCTCTCACTACTGCAGCACAAACCCACTCACACTGTAATGGCATGCAAGATATGGTGTGAGGATAGAGTGGCAAACTGTATCCATTATGGCCTCGAACAAAACAACACAAACCAGTTTCTGTTAATCTGCGAACTACTATTTTATAATGCACAATCACTTAGAAAATGTGGCACAGAAAGAGTCAAAATATAAAAAAATAAAAAACTAATGACTTCCTTGACAATTTCCCAGAACTATATATATATATATATATATATATATATATATATATATATATATATATATATATATATATATATATATTTGTAAAACTTAATTCGATTCAATTCAAATCTGTTTATTTGTATAGTAAATATCCTCTTGAGGCACTCAATTATTTCAATTAAACCACTCAATTTATTATTCAATGTAGTTTAGAAAGTTTCTGTCTCAGAAAACTTGCATAGAGCATCAGCAAGCAATGTCAGTGAAGACGTATGCTCATAATGGGAAAAAGTAGAACTCACAAATAATTACACTATTTTCTCTCTAAATTTAAATGATTTTTTTTGCTTTTTTTGCTTGTAGCTTAACCTTTTTTTGTTGTTATTTCCCTCAATTAAATCATTTTTTTTTTTTTTTTTGCTTCTTTTGTTCTCAGGAATTCTGAGTCATTCATTTATTTGAATGTCAAATCATTTGCCTCTTGCAGTTACTCTGTTGAATCCAGGTGCTGATTTTTTTTTTTTTTTTTCTGTGAATGCACATAAAGCTGCATATGAGATGGTACTTAGCTGTGAAGCACTTAAGTTCAACAGTTAATTGGTTGCTTTTGTCTTATTGTTTGGTATCACATCTGGTTCCCTTTCTGTGTCTTGTTCTTTCCTGCCCATTTTCCTCCCTCGTTCCTCATCTATTCTTCTCCATCGCTCTTTGCTTTTCTCTTAATTTCTCCTCACTATTTCCCGTTCCCCCCACCTCCTCTGAACAGCTTAGCTTTTCTCCCATTCCCCCCACCCTCCTTTTAAACAGCAAAAAGCAATTTCTCTCCCTTTGTCAGGGCGCTTGGCGGTAAGCCCTTAAGTAGGGATTTTCTGGTTTGGCTGGAATGCCATTAGGCAAGCTGGTGGTGACGCGCCGTGACTGACGGGCCAAATCTTTTTGATGTTGTGATGTCACAATCCAGCGGAGGCTGGGGTTATGATATTGTTGGCGTACCCAGAACGTGGGGCTTTAGTGGTCATGTTAGAAGTAAGTCTTCATAAATCCTTTATGGCACAGAAATATTAAGCTTCTTTGGTGATACAGGGACAGAGGGAAAACATGATGGGAGCGTACACACACATTCAGGGAGACACACACAGACACAGAGCCACCCACATGCATATCTAAACTGGGAAATTCACTATAGATCTACTCCAAGTAGTGTAACACACAGACAGAAAATGAAATGGGTTGCTCAGAAGTTTTTAAGCATTTAACTTAACTGATATTATTTTATATTGTGATATAATTAGTGTGACATAATTACATTATCTTAATTTAAGACATAGATCTAAATGCTTTAAGAGACATAATTGAACAGAAAATTGTATAAAAGTAAAAATAATGAAATGGTTGTTTTAAATATAAACACAAATTTCTTGTTGAAACTATGCAAGGGCTACCATGAGATTGACACTGTTATTTTACATAAGTTGGATATTATTATGGTATTCACTCAATTATTGAAACAAAAATATAGGATGATCAAGTTTCGAGCTGCACAGTACTTTCAATGGCAGTTTCCATTGCAGTATCTGTGTGTGCTATATTGCCGTTTCCAAGGTCTGCATTGACACAATAATTGGAACTTGCTCCCTGCATTCATACTCTGCATGCCAATAATTTGGTAAATTGCATGGTATATGATTCCCCTTCATTCCAGCACCTTGAATAGATTGTACTGAATGGGATCTGGGAAAAGTAAGAGAAAAGTGGAAAAAGTAGTATTAGTTACAATACTATGTAGAAAACTGGTCTGTAATACTACCAAAACAAATCAGACTTTAATAGCTGCAGCTAAGAAAGAGCCTATGAGCTCCATAATCAGAAAAAAAAAGACTTTTAAAGGAATTTCAGCAGTAGTGAAACAGTGATGAAACGTAGGACCGAAGCGAGTTGAAACATTTACTTGCACGTTAGCAGTCTTAATGTGATGTTAACTTTTGAAAATGATCTCTCCCTCACAGCTCCTCCCAGATTCACGCGAACCCCACAGAACCAAACAGGAGTGCAGGGGGGAGTGGCTTCCTTCGTGTGCCAGGCTACGGGGGATCCGCAGCCCAAGATTGTCTGGAATAAGAAAGGCAAAAAAGTCACCAACCAGCGATTTGAGGTATGATGCTGGGATGTTAAACGCCTGACTGCTCCTCTGACATCCTATATTGCAGTAAAAAAAAAAAGTGAATACAGGTTAGCGTCTCATAACAGAGCTCAAAACAGCAGCTTATTGATTGGATTGTTGTTTACAGGAGACTTTATTGGGGTTGAGTTGACCATATCCGGGCTGTAGCTTCATAATTAATGGATTAATGGATGGTCATCGGAGACGCATTCATCTCCTCTTAACTCTCAGAGGGAATGAACTTCTTCTATTATACCAGCTCATCATCTGTGAAGATCCACAATACTTTTTGTTCCTTCATGTGATACTAAACTTTGAAAACCCAATAACGTATTTTAATGACACAATTGAGAATTTTCTATAAAACAATCAAAATCACTTCAGATGTAGTTCCCCACCTATATAACATGTCATGTTCAGTTTTTTTATTAGAATTATTTGTTTTGCTATCCTGTTGTAAATCAATAGATGAGATACAGTCTGCCCTCCCAGAAACAAGCTCAAGCACACACATATGTCTCAGGTCTCATTACATAAGGAAATCATTAAAATTTGCTATGAAATTCCTTCTTCAAAAGAATTTATTGGTGAGCACCACTACTGTAATAAAACATCTAAGTCATAAAGAGCATGACGCTGAGTAGCGATAAAACACATGAAAGAAGTTCATAAAAAAAAAGATCAGCACCAAGTGGAATGACCAGAATTCATTATCTAAATTGTTCAGTTATAATTTTGAGAAAGGTCATTTTAAAATCCATATCATCTGGGAAATGCATTGAGATAATTAACATTTCCTGTATAAAGGCTGCATTAAACACCACTTTCTTTCATAATTGGTACCATGGGGGAGGATGCATAGTAAGCCCAGTCCTACCAGTTAGACGCCATACCTGTCCCAGTTTGTAGCAGACAAGACAAAATACACAAACTCTCAGTAGTCAGAAGTTGTCATTCTAATCTGATTGAGATCAGTCCATGCAAGATAAACAGTATACTCATTTAAAAATTGCAACAAAAAACCTTAAAGTGAATAAATTCAAACAGAAATATAAATATTTCTTTTTTTGTCCATTCATTTAATTTAATAATTTAAATTAAATGATTTTCAGATGTCATTTCAGCTTCATCACCCTTTGCAACATCAACCCTCCTGCCTTGGGAGGGTTGATGGCGCAAACACAAAAGTCGAACCCCTTGCAGCTCAAAAGCAATTTTAACTATTCAGACACTATTTAGTAATAAATCCCATTGTGTTTACTAATTCTATTCAATATTATACCTCTTGTGACGTCATCAACCCAAAAACACTTAAAGTAGAATTCACTGTTTTTTACTGGATCCTTTTACCACGTTTTGTATTTTGTCACATCCTGCTGTAGATGTCCTGCTTCTACTGTCTCCATTCGCCTGTTTTCATTGAAGAAAATAAAACACTGGATGGTATTTTTATGGTGAATATGCTTAAGTATCACAGAGTTCCATTATCCAGAGCAGTAGCTTTTCTTAAAGTGATAAATCACCATAGCCTCTCATAGAAAGGTCTATTATTTATACAGTGTTGCAGTGACAGTTGATATTTAACTCAGCAGTGAAAGCTGAGAGAGCTGTGCTTCATAGTTATATAGACAGTGTACTTTAAAGCTCAAACGATTCAATCAGTTTACCTGTTTTTCTACATTTATACTTCAAAGGTTGCACAGGTGTGTGAAATGCCATGTGCTTCAGCTCTCTTATAAGTCAGATGATGCCTTGGGCTACAGTCCATATGATTCTTTTACACTCAGTCTTATTAGTTTCCCGAGGCATTTAACCTTTGCTTCCCTACTTGATGAGTCACTTTTAGACAGAGTAGACGGTGAAGCTGCCCTCCATCCTGCTCAGCCACTGTCACCCTGAACCCAGGATGCTTTTCTACTTCAATAAGTCCAGTTTCCTTGCAGGTTTAAGTTCATCTCTCTGTCTTCCTGTTTGTGATCAAATCACTCGAGCAGGTCTTTTATTTTTAATCCAAAACTTTATGAGCCCGAGCTCCTGCAGAGTCCTCACTGCTGCCCTGTTGGACAGGGCTGGTTGTGGGATTTGTCAATATTGGATTTCAGTCAGTGGAAACTTTCCCAGAATTTGGAATCCAGATCAATTACATGAGTGTATTAAACTTATGCAAGAGCAGTTGAAATGCACCATCTAATCTTTGTGAAAAGAAAAAAAAAATCATCAAATGTCATTGAATATCTAAGGAGGACATGATAAAAATGCACAAGTAATTTCCTTGTATTTTTACTCAGAAAGTGATTTCAGTGGAGTGGATGATTAATGGCTTCCAGAATCTGTTTTAATGTACTTTTCATCATAAATGATGACTCAGGAAAGGTCTTAAAAGTTTTTAAGTATAAAGACAAACTTAAAGCATAACAGCTGCGTTACTGAAATGCTTAAGCTTTATTGTAGAAATAAAAGCAGCTGTGTTTATTCTAAAACAAATGATGCTTTGAATTAGCAAGTCGTTTTTATTAAATTAATATGACTTCATATCAATTTATTCTGCATATAAATGAATTTTTCAGGTAATAGAGTTTGACGATGGGTCCGGTTCGGTCCTGAGGATCCAGCCGCTGAGGACCCCCAGAGACGAGGCGATATATGAATGTCACGCCTCCAACACAGCAGGAGAACTGACTGCTACCACTCGACTCAGCGTCTTACGAGGTCAGTGTTGACACACATGCACTGCTTCACGTCTGGGTTATCTGCATGGTACACAGAGAACCTCTTCGAAGACACAACTGGTCCTTATCGATCCTCTTCTTTGCCTGCCCTGATGCGTCAGGGTCTGTTAAACATCTCCTTCTTCTTTTATTAATTGTGGTGAGAGCAGATCTGTATTGGCTTCAAAAATAAGCAGTGCTGGTGCTGTCATAACAGTAGATTTCTTAAGGGTTTCTTCATTGTCATAAAGGGATATTCAGTAAAAAATAAATTAAAAAAACAATCCTTGTTACACCTAAGACTAAGAGAGACTGCCATTCAATTCAGTCTTACAATGTAGAGGTTATCATAGTGGTTCTAGTAATTTGGTAGCTGGCGTAGAATGCTGTGGCTACATTTAGGTCATTAGCTAATTACTCTGTGGTTTTAACAGGACCTGCTAATGACTTCCATTCACCTTTTTCACATTTTCTCCTGCTTCAACAATAGATTTCAAGGCATTTTATTAAGATCCCATGTGAAACAAAGTGGAAGTAAAATTGTGTTTTGTACTAATAAATCTCGGCACAGCTGAATAAGTACTTTTGAAGAGTCGGTCTTTTGCAATTTAGATTTACCAGCTGTGCACAGAAACAGAGCTGGGTTTCCACTTTAATCAAACTCCAGGGTTTCTGCCTAGAAAGTCTGATTCATTTGGGGATGTTGGAATCCACATTCAGACTCTGATGCAGACCAAAAAAAAGGCATGTCTTGGCTCGGTTGATGTGAACTCTGGTGTAGTTTGAATACATATGTGAATGCCAAGTGGACTGGAGACTGATTCAAAAGCAGAAAGTAAACTGGTACAGATTATTGTGGGTAAGTACAACTAAAAGAAACATGAAAGTTAAGCACTAGTGAGAGAAATTGCTTGTGCTGTTTCATAAAGACAAAAGAAAAATCCTACAAACACTAAAATCTGGAGAAAATCCCAGATATATCAGACATATATATATATATATATATATATATATATATATATATATATATATATATATATATATATATATATATATATAAAACTGCACTTGTGTGCAGCTGTGATCCTAGAATTATTGCGGTTATCGATGATTTATGTTCGTGTGAGTTCATTAGTGCAGCTAGTGATGTTTGAGTTTGAGTTTCTGGAGTCCATTAGGAGAACATTATGCACTGGTAGTTCAAAGCTCAGGAGTGTCTTAGTGAGCGAAGTTCCTCAAGTGTGGATAATCACATCACCTGCCTCTGCTGGAGTGATGCTCATGGGGAAAAGGACATGGAGCCTGTTGTTCTTCTATCTCCTCACTTTCTGTTCCTCTCTCCTCCTGTCTGAGTGGTATATCTCCTCTTATCTTACCATCTTTTTTCCCACAAGTTCATTCCTTTCTTACTCTTCCCTTCTCTTTTAGGTGCATTCATTCTCCACTCTTTCCCTCTCTCTCTCTGTCTCTCTCCGTCTCTCTCTCGCTCTCTGTGTCTCTCATGCTCTTAGGTCCACTGCACAGCAGCCTCTAAATTATTCACATCAGAACACTTTGCATCTTCTGTGCTGTTCCGCTCCATCCGTCCAGAATTTTTCCTGTCTCACATGGTTGTCTGTCTACGTGTGGCATGTGTTTGTGTATCTATTTAAAACTGGATTGCAAGCACGAATGCTCAGCCTGTTTACATCTGTGTGCACTTTTTTTTCATATGCACCGCTCCCATGTCTCTTGCTTTAAACTGCAGCTCACTCATCATCTGTCTCTTTCTTTATCAAGAACCTAACCACTCAAGCACACACACAAACGTGTCCTCAATCTCAGACAGTCCGTCTTTATGTAGTGATTAGCCTCTTTCTGTTCCTCTGAGGAGTCATTGTGTTGTGGATGAATAAGAGGCCACCTGGGAGCGGCTAATAGTCCCTGATAGACTGTCAGTCGAAATGTCAGTTGCAAAGCATACACAGAGTCAGGCGCGCACGTGCGCATGCATGCGGATTCACACGGGGTGCTCACTAAAACATGCATTCCACTTGAGTCAGTCATGTGTCCTGAGGTCCCCCGTGGCTCTTTAAAGACACAGCTCCAGTGACTGAGTGGCTGACAGGAGGGATCTGGTGTAAAGGTCAGCTGGCTTAATTACTGATGATTACAACCAGACTAATTGAAATCCTGGCTCTCAGTGAATGGCTCTGATTGGCAACAGCTGAAATAATAATGAAGCTTGGAACAATTTTTTGCTTAAATATCTATTGCTCTGTAAGTCAGCAGTCAACTGTAAAAGTTGTTGTCCATGTGGATGTTTGAAAACCTAATAAGATCCCAACGTTTTCAGGCACAACATCAGCTGTTAGAGTGAACATTCACCTATGTGAAAAGCAACGTCTGTGTTAGGATGTTGGCTGTATTTACTTGCATGATGATCACTCGGAGAGAAAATTAGAAGAGGCAGAACGCCTCAAACATTTTCTCAAAGTGGAAGCCTGATGCTCCGCTGGCTTGCCTCCGTTCTGCCGATGGCGTTGCAGCTGCGAGGGCGTGCCTGACTGCTACGTTTTCCTCACAGGACACACGTGGAGTAGGCAGATAGAGCCTGCCCTCAAAAAGAAACATTAGTAAAACTCTTTTCTTGTAGCATGAAAAGATTTGTCCTAAAACTCAGCATAAATGTTGTTTGTCACATTTTTTTTTAATTGATGGGAAGAAAAAAAAACTGAAAAATCCACTGAGGTAACAACATTGGTTACCTCGACAGCTTGTTTGCCTTGAGGCCTCGGATTGTTGTTGTCATGTTTTATTTCAAACAAAAAGAAAGAAAATGAGACGAGATGACATTGGCACACACACAAGAATACTGAAGTAGCTACACAAAAACAGAAAAAGCCATTTTCAGAGAAAAAGCTACCTCATCAAAATAAAAATAGCTTATTGTTTAACACTCATTGCATGCTTAATTTCAGCTCTTTGGATTTTTAGATTTGAATTAATCGCCCGGCCTATTTCATTTTAAGCAAAAAGTGCAATACTATGTAATTTTAAGAAGTACTAACAGAATGCAGCTAATTATTAAATAAACAGTTTATTAATGGGTAGTTTTGTCAATACATTCAGCCATATCTTCCCTTTAAGGTCATCCATGACCTTTATTTGGCACATAATGAAAATGAGTTTGACACCCTTGTTCTAATTCAATATTCCTTATTAGGAATTTATGTGTCAAGGATCTTACAGCTGTGAACTGGATAGAAAAATGTTTCTCAGTGCAATTCATTGCCTTCACCTAATTAGTAAATGGTGTCCAGCTGAGTGTGAATTAATCTCCAGCTGTTCTGTGAGGATTGTAAAGGTCTGTTTGAGAATATTATTACATCATAAAGACCCAGAAACAAAACAGACAGGCCAGAGAGAAATTTGTGGAGACATCAGGTTTTGAATATCTCCTTGAGCACTCTTCAATCCTTCATGTAAAAATGAAAAGGTTTAGCAGAGGTACAAAACATTCAAGCCGTTTGCCTAAATTGGCAGCCTGGGCAAAGAGAGCATTAATCGAAGAAACGGCAAGGAAAATAACTGTGGAGCAGCTGCAAAGACCTGATGTTCATATGATGTTCATTCACAACAGGAATAAGATGTTCCTGTCAGGTTGCACCAAAATATAAGTTTTTGCCCTACATGCAGAAAGCTAACATGATGGTGGCAGGATTATGATGTGGGGAGGTTTTTCTGTCACCATTCACAGTAGACAGGTAACTCTATACAGCACAACGTATCTGGAAGAGAAAATGTGACAAGAGTTTTTCAGATGACTTCCGGTTGATGTGATTGAACTTGTGCTGTTTTGCTAAGAAAATTGGGTCAAAATTTTCATTTTCCTTCCCCTCTTCACATGCACTTGGTCTATTGCTAAATACTAAATACATTGTATGACAAAAGTTTATACTGATCAGTGTAAGGGATGTAACTACTTTTACGAGGCACTCTATGTTTGCGGCTGTTGCGGCTCTGATGAAAGAGGCAGTTCATACTTTGGACCCTATGACTGAAAGACTAGAGTTTATATGCAGTCCTCCAGGCAGATGATGACACTAAGCCAGAGATGTGTGTGGAATACATTTTTAGTCTTACATAACATAACTGTGACACTATTCTCTCACCATAAATGATACGCATACAGGTTCCCATAAATGCCCTTTCAATGGCATCTTACCCCGTTTTAGCTGAGAGTCTTTTTCCCTCAATAACAACTTCCCCTGATGAATAGTGTCACCAGTAAGAGGAGGTCAAGCACATTATAATCCCCAGCCGATTCTCTGAGCAGCTGTGTTTTACACGTGATAAAGTGGGTGCAAAAATGCACCCACTTTTAGATTTGTCAACTCACATCAGGTCAACTTTAGCACAAAAGAACTGCGTTTAAATGAAGAGAACCCCATTCTGCTGCTTCTGGGGATAAAAACATGCTGCTGTTGGAGGAACTTTGCTGTCTGTGTCAAAATAAAGTCGTAATCTGTACTCCTCAGATCCAACCACTGTGATTGTGTTCTGAAATGTTTAATCCCAAAAACATCAAGTTGAGCTCCTGACATGAAACCAGGAATTTTATAAGTGTGCGTATAGATGCCTGAATTAGCTGTGAATAATTTTGTGAGAGGTGTACATCAGGACACATCTTCGTTTGCAGGCCTTCATGCCTCTGCAAGCAGATCCATACTGGCAGCTGCGTTAGTGCATGGGTACAAGTGGCAGAGGGAGTAGCATTCCTACTATTCACACCCTCATTGTTCAGTTCAGTGTCCCACCCCAGGTAGATGAAATAGAATGCATTATTCCTGCCTACAAGGGGCCTTGCTTTGAAGTAAGTATTTGCATAATGAAAGCAGAAAGAATCAGGATTGTTATGCTGTTTAAATCCCTCATGCTCTCTCTCCCTCTTTCTATTTCGTTCTTGTTCCCTCCTGTTTTCCTTTCTGCCACTCTTTCATTGTCCCAGTCTATTCTCATCTTCTTCCATTTTTTTATACACCTTTGCCACCCCTACACAGCCTTCCTCGTTCAACTTCTCTCCCTCAGACGAACTCGTTCACACAACACCATTTTGTCTTGTTCTTTTAGTTTATTATATCCATGTTTCCATTTGTCAGCCTGTTGTGATTGATTGAAACCGGAGCTGTTAAAAGGCCATACACCCGCCCGTCGATGCCGGCGTCTCACAAGCCATCGGCCATGGTTCGATGAGCCACTGCCAGAATTAGCATCTCCTTGGTGAGATTTAGTGCTAGGATTTCCCGTTAATGAGCTTGTGTGTGGTGGAGAGGGGCAGAGTCACCAGGGATTCTGGAGAAAATGGAAAAAAAGAAGGGTAAACTGCTCTTTTAGATCAAATGCAGCTTCAGCACATTCTTTGCTCCCTGCACTGTCAGTCTTCAATATGTGTGACTCAAGAAGCTATTTTTTTATTTTCAAAAGTTATGATTGTTTGCTTTGTATTCATTTCGATCCAAATTGTGATACATCTTCCCTCATCTTTGATCCTCAAAACTCCTTAGACTCCACAGTTTCCTATCCCCACTTAAATCTCCCTCTGCAGGTGAGTAAAGTTGCCCGCCACCTTTGATTTTCTGTATCAACATGCAGGGGCTCTGCAAATTTAATTGCCACTGATATCTATGAATTCACATTTGATTCACGCTCCCTAAAGGGTTTGCAAGTCTCTGCGGGCACGTCTTTTTTGGACGTGTCTGTTTGATTTTTGTGAGAGTTGGACTTCGAGAGATTCGACAGAGCTTCTAAAAAGAGCAGCTCATTTGCTGCTGATTCCCAGCAGAATGGAGAATTGATTTTCACTTGATTTTTATTCGCACAGCAGTAGCCTAAAGCTTTAGTGAGTTTTGTCAGGTAGAGTAAAATGTTACCCATTCCGTTGGACCGTGCAGTCTTGCTTCTTGTCTCCAGCCTGATGCAACTTATATTCAAGGTATCAGTGGAATGTAAAAACCAACTCTTGCATTTTTTTCTTCCTGGTATGCGGTGGGGTGTCAATTTGTTGCTGTTGCTGAGTCTCCCGAAAGCTTCAAGTATCATATTGTCATTCATAGATTTTCATATCACTTTCACAACAGCCAACTTAATCTGAGACAAAGCCTCTTTTTGAAACTGTGATAATGTGCTTTAGCAGGCCTCACTTATCAGCGTCTTTTATAGATTGGGGCATATTATGATCGTATGTCTATGTGTGTGTACTGACTAATCCCAGCATTTGAACTGCCAGGCAATACATCCAAAGTGATTGTAATTTACAAACCAAAGCTTTACTTATTTATAGTATTAGAGATCTCAGCTACAGAATTAGAGACAGAGATGAACGGAAGATTTTAAAGTTAAAGCATTCCAACAGAAAATTATTGACAAAGTAAAAGAAAAATATGTTTTAAAAAAAACTACGCATATTTTGCATGAAGCATCTTATTTTAAATATCATATTTGCTCAAAACAATTATTTATCAGCCTCTGAATTAAAGTTCTACAGAATATTTTGTTTGACACTCTCCAGAAACATACGAATCCATCAAGCGTCACATTAAAGTGATATATTGTGTAGCACTGCGCAGCCCAAAGTTGTATTGAGCACACTTTTTCAGGCATACACAGCATCCAAACCAAGCCAGGCCCATCCTGTCTTCAAGTCCCAGGTGGAAACGCTTTATGGAGGCGCAGAACCTGTTACGACTTTGGAGTACCAGGCTTATTTCCTTTAAACGCAGTTCTAAATGTAGGCACAACTCCTTTTGAAAAGTCTTGGAAGAGGAAATGGATCTAAAAGCCTCTGATCACTCTGCATAACAAAATCTATTCAATCTAGAAAACCCTGCACAACTGCTCATGAAAGAGCCACATCCTGACAGATGTTTTAAATTTATTTGCATGCTCGTCATGCTGTGGATTTTGTGTTATTTGTTGTGCAAAAACGGTTAGCAAATAACTACACACACATTTAATATTCATATGGTTATATATATTTAGTTGAACAGCCGACTTTCTGAGAAACCCTGAGCTCAGTAACATCTGGTTAAAAATATTTCCTATTCCAGAGGATGAACTTAGTGTTTTTCACCTCCTGAAATGAACATTATAATGACTGTATGTATGTTTGATCATCAGGGGCATTGAGTGTTAATGAGTTTCATTTTATTTAGTTATTTATTAGATATAATTAAGTTTTCTCTGTTGTGTGTGCACCATATGCTCCATTGACTCAATGACCTTTCAATCCAGAGCCTGTGCTTTGCAGGACAGATGAGAATGGGTCACTGCACTCATCTGTAAGTAGTTCTTCCTAATCCTCATAGATCAGGATGTTCTGCTGGCTTGAAAAAAAGTGGCACACTAGATGTGCTTATTTGTGAGTAAACATGGTCCAGTTTGAGTCTCTCACGCTACAACAATCTTGATAAAAAAATGACACAGTTTCTTAGTGTCACAGTATTTAAAAAAAAGAAGAAAATAATCTACCAAATGTTTGAATTCTTTCTCTTTTGCACCATAATAGCAATAATTCTTACTTCTGCTGCCAAAATTTAATAATATTAAATATGTTATAAATTAAAATACTACTTATTCTTGTTGTTGACATATGAATGAACGTAAACAAATGTTTACCCTCCATGTGATTTTATGTGCAGAACTTTACACACTTTCATCATGTGGACTTTGATTTTAGTTTTAATCTGAGTTCATAGTTATATATGTGGTTTGCTTTTGGTATTTGGCTCTTTGTTTTTGCTTTGCTTTTGCTAAACCCAGTTTTTATGGGTTTGGTTTTGAGATAGTTTCCTTTATTTTATTGCCATATCAGAACTCATTCACCCTCAGTTGACCATCCCTAAAAAGTGTCCATCACCACAATGGACATTTATTTGTTATTCTGCTTTTTGTGTTGCAGCACAAGTGATATTAGCTATTAGCTGAGAATTAGTCAGACTATTGTCATTGGCTTATCAGACAGCTTGCTAATTTAAGTTTTAAAACAGTGTCACCTTAACAAGAGTGATATAAGGTTCTCTGTTGGTCATGGAATAACACCATATGAGTTTTTTACAAATGTAAATATTTTCAAACAAGTGAACAAAGAGCCAAAACGTTTTTTGGTTTTGAAGCTACACTATTGTGTTACACCTTGAAACATTTCCCTCGTCAATGTCCATTCAGGATAAATCTAGTAGCCCTAACTACTGATCAGACTTTATTGATTGATATGTGGTTACTGCAAAGTTATTTCAGTAAAGTAAGCCGAAATGACTTTTCAGCTTACTGAAAAGTCATTTCAGTAAGCTGAAGGCAAGGTCTTATGATCTTGCCTTCATGAGATCAGTCTTAAGCTTAAGCTTTGTGCTTTGTTTCTTCAACGATAGCATAATGAGGTCAGGAAGTGATAGATTTGATCAGCCATATTCGTTAGGACAGCTTTGGAGGTTTTGAATAAAACCTATGTTTTATATATAAAATTAATGTTTAACTTGTATTAAGGGAACCAAAATGCCCCATGAATATTTACCAAACATTAGTTCACATTCCTGCCAAGGTGTATTGTTAAAGGATACACAGTGGGATTAATATGAGTCTAAATTATAAACCTTTTAATCAAATGCAACAGCTAAAGACATGGCTCATTAGATCAGACCACATTTGCTCAGTCATCTGATGAACGGTCCTCTGTCCACTGCTTGTCAAGTATATTACATGAACTTATGTGGCCTGTAAAGTGTACCCACTCATGTAAAATAGATTGAATTTTACTGATGTTTTCTACCTGGTTCTATGTATGACTTGTGTTTATAATTTTTTTGCAGAGGATCAACTGCCCCCAGGGTTTCCCACCATAGATATGGGTCCACAGCTGAAAGTGGTGGAACGTTCACGGACTGCCACTATGCTCTGTGCTGCGAGCGGCAATCCTGACCCAGATATTACCTGGTTCAAGGATTTCCTGCCAGTCAACACTACCGATAATCATGGTCGAATCAAGCAGCTCCGCTCAGGTAACCACCGATTTTATCCGTCTTTTCTTCTCCTTCCTTTGAATCCCCACTTTCATTTCTACCTGTCGCTCCTAAAGTTCTTTTATCTCCCCTCCTATCCCTAATCTGTTTTATCCTCAGAACCTTTTTTTATTTCCAGCTCCAACAGAGTTCCTTTATGTTCTGACTCACATTTAACCAATTTCTTACAACGCTTCCGCCCTCCTTCTGCTGCAGTCTCTGGCTGTGTTTTTCAGCTGCCTTTCGCTGGCGTATTATGAGCTTGCTGTCTATGGTCACCAACCCCTTAAAACTGTTCACACCTTTTTAAAGTAAACTCCAGACTTTTCTCCAAACTGTTTGAGGACTTCCTGTACAAATCCCCATCACAAAAACAAAATCAAGCTCCTGAAATGTCCCAAGAAGTAGCAGCAGGCTACTGATCTCTAATCAAAGTTAAAAAAATGTTCCTGCTGTTAACATTCGCAGCACAACCAAGTGATGGTGGCTTGTACATAAAGGAATATCCTCTCTTGATAAAGCCCACTGCTGTGACTAAAGACAAATTTTTTTTTTTTTCTTCATGTCTTGCTAAGTATGCCTGTTGTCGAAGTGAAATTGACTTTCTGAAACTATAATTTAAGGAAATATGTCCCAAATTCACCAATTTTATTATAGAAAATAACTGCAGTCAGACAGGCTAAACCTTTTCCATCTGTTATGCTTGATAGCCACAGTAGTGTGTAAAATCCCAAAGCCTGTTCCTCCTCAGTTCTCCCTCTTGCCTTCAGGGGCCAATTCTTTACCCAAAACCCGTTATCTTGTAAATAGAGAGCCAAATTTCTGGCGTCATAATGGAAACCAACCTCCTTGTTTTTCTCCCTGTTTAATATAATCATCATTATTAATCATTTAGCTTTTTATAGAGCCTTGCAAATTTATTCATACCCCTTGTTTGACAAAATGTTTATCTCATTTTGTCATGTTTCAATCAGAAACTGCAACATATTTTAGAGAGATTTAGTGTGATAGAGCAGCAAAGTCACATACTTTGTTCACGTGAGAAGAAAAGAACAAATGGCTATCATTTATTTAGAGCAAGAAACTCTGAAAAGAGCGCTGCACTTACTGTGCTCTGAGGCTTTGTCTCTAAAGGCAGTTTAGAAAAAAATCCAGGCTCATGTCAATGAGTTCCACTTGATTTTATTCAACAAAATTTAAGCTGAAAATGGTGCTGTGGGGGTGTTTTTCTATAACCAAAATAGAAAACCTGGTCAGAGCGGAGGTTTGCATCCCAGCTGGATGAAACAAATATACAACCAGAGATACAATGCAATTCTTTTGAGGTTAGCTTGAGTCCAGTCAAAGTCTAGACCAAAAAGGAATAGCGAATATGTGGCAAGACTTGAAAATTTAATTCTAACGGATGCTCTGCATACCATTTAACTGAGCTTGAGTTCATTTCCAAAGAGGAATAGTCAACAAAATTTGGCTTCTGTAGTTTAAAGTTAGTAGACTAGAAAAGACTGTAACTGCATTGTAAGGTGGTTTATTCACATAATGACTGAAGGGAGCATAATCTAAATACACGCCACATTTCACAAGCTTTCATTTATTTTACACATTAAATGTAATACAATACACAGAAGTTTGTTGTTTTAGAATGACAAAATGTGAAAAAAAAAGTCCAAGGGGTATGAATGATTTTGCGAGACACTGAGTATTGTTAACAATGTTAAATGTAAAATCATTAATATGTTAGACTAATTTCTTGTATGTCATAATTTGTGAAAAGCTAAAACAACAATTACTTTTAATATTTCTTGCACTATAAAGTTGTTTGTAGTGACGTTCTGTGGAGCTGCAATAAGGTGTTTCATCTAAGTCAAGACGTCTTTGTAACCAGTGGTCCGATTATAATGCCCTTTCTATGCTGTTCTTTTCTCTTTGTATCTTTTTAACTACAGAGTCCTTTGGTAAGTGCTTCTGTTCCGAGGCCCACACCCTCACTGTCCACTTTTCTATTTACTGCTCACTAATGTTGCTACTGTCGCTGCTGCTGTTCACCTTTTATTACACTTACTGCACTGTTATTAAAATGCATGGCATGCATTTTACTAACGATCACACACTACACAAACAGGAAGCTCAGAAGTGCATACATACACTTGCAGTAGTTCTACCCTTTTCTAAAAATTTGAATGGTATGAACATAAATACATATAGGAGTTCTTCTGCATATACACACATTTATTTGTCTCTGTCAACTTAGATATAGCTGAGTCCCAACCTCCACCTTGCACCTGCAGCTTTTCCACACCCAAAGAACTTCAGCTTTCTCCTCACACTCACCTATTTACTTTTCCAGCTGTTCACTAATTCAATGATTCCTTCTCTCACTCAGTCACTCACTCTTTCATCCACTCACCCACTTAATCTCTCTGCTCTGGTGTATAGAGTTACCAGTCAATAAGCCAGACAGCAGATAGGTATGCCAATGGTGGAGCCAGGAAAAAATAAATAAATCAATCCATGTTGGCCAGGTTTTCAGACTGCCAGACATTAACTACTCTGGATCCACATAAAATAAGCTTGTTCAGATTTGAGTTTAGAGTATCACAGATGAAAAACATTCCAATGCTTTACTGCGAAAATCCACTTTTCAATATTCTTTTTTTTATGTATTTAATTTTTTATTCAGCATTTAGTTTTAGTCTTTTTAGACAATACGCTGAAAAATATGGCTTGAGGACTACAAGCAGGCATTGAAAATTATCATTTGTTCTTAAACAGGGATGGCCTTAATTATCATATAGTAGCAAATGATACCAGTTGTACTAACAAAATAGCCTAGTGTTAGGCTATAAATCAGAAAAGGAAAAAAGGTTAATAGATCAACAATCTGCGATTTGTATCTCTTGATAAACTTGAAAAAAAAGACCTTAGTATTTCTATATCGCTATGGTAAAACTCAAATGAAGGACAAATTAGGATAAATGTACAATTTTAAACTGGTAAAACTTCTAAAATAATTTTACTATTACTTTATACAACCAGACTAAACTTTGCCTTTGGCAGTCAGAGTTTAAAAGCACAGAAACGTTAGGGCAGAATTTACTTGAGGTTTTAAATGTCATCTTTTTACCATGTGACTCTTCACCTGCTTTAGCTAAGTGAAGACTATCCATCAGAAACAAAATGTCACCCTGCTGAAGTTTCTGTTATGTAAAAGTTTGCATGTCTCGATTATAGTAATAAACTAGATTACAATACAAATCTCCTTTGTCTTCCTTCAATCATGGAGGTAAGTCTGGTAAAACAATCCAGTTAAAGCTTCCCACTCAACCTTTTTATTTGAAGGATATTAAAGTCTATTTAATGAGTTTTATGGAAAAATCTAGGAAGCAAATATGTAGTCCATAATATATTTCTATGCTCTAATTTGGGATGACCGTGAAGTAAATCATGGCAAATAATTAAGCTTAGACCGTGAATGAATTAAAATCAAAATCAGTATAATGATCAATCGGAGGATAAAAAGTAAGAAACTAAAAATGTCAAGATGCTATTCAAGTATTGGAGAGTGGATTTGTTTTGTGTGTTTCTGTTAAATTCATACAGATATTTGCATATTTTTTGGCTCTTAGATCTAAGTCTTACTTTGATTCCCATTTTTTTACAAGAGCAATGTAAAACTCAGGGCTAGAAAATACTTCCTGCTCCTAGAGCCACATGTGCCCTGCTGCAAATCAGTGAAGCCAATCAATAACCAATCCCCTTGTAGCTCTGTCACTGTCTCTTACTCTATCTTAAACCAGCTTTTCTCTTCTCAGGCTTATTCTGTCTTTACTTATTCTGCCTTATTCTTTTATGCCTCTACTTTCTCTTACTGTCTAAGGATCAGTATTTTAAGTCTTCCTCTCTAATTTGATTTTTCTCCTTTAACAAGTTACCCCTATAATCCCAAAGTCCCCTATTCCCTTGTCCCTGTCTCCCTTTTTGTGGTACTAACATTTTCTTCTTCTTCTCCTTCTCTAATCTCGTGCATTCATTGCCCACTCAGGTGGCACGCCCATACGAGGTAAGACTGCTGCGTGGACCAACATGACAGAGTGGCCTAATTCCTTTGCAACCCCTGCTTCCAACTTGTCTTGCAGATCTGAATAGCAGCCCTTGCTGGGTTCATGAATGGGGGTTTATATACTCTGCTCTATTGACAAAACTTGCCAAACTGCATCAGATCTGCAGGAGGTACAAGAGGAGTAATTGGAGTTGAGCAATAAATAACATCATTAATGCTGTAACTGTCACCGACTCTCTTCTCATCTGCCATCCTCGTCTCATATTTTCCCATCTCACCCTCAGTGTTCACTCTTTAACAGAGACATTCATCACTTCCATCCTGTTTCTTCTGTGTATCCATCAGTTTAATACCCCTTACCATTCCGACTGTCACCTGCACACCATTTTCTGCGCAACTTGCTGTGTATGAGTACGGTTAGAAAGTTTGGGTATTCCTCTGACATGGAGGACTTTGCTACATGGTCAAAACAGGATGTACAATTAAAGGTAGTGGAAAACAAAACAACACCAAGTATTTAGTGATATGTTGCATTCAAGACATGCAGGGTTTTTTTAAATGTTCGGCAGCTTAAGGCCTTTAGTTAACAAAACAGTTGTGTTTGTATTTTGTTTGCAATAATTTTAGTTTGTAGTAGCATTAGGGCACAGTGTGTTTTCTCCTTAATAAGGCCTTCACTTCCTCGATGCATCGATCTGGTGTTCAACTCCAAACCTCAGGATCATGCAATGCCATGTTTTTCTTTCTCTGGCCCCTTAGCTGTGAACACACAAGCATGTATGGCGGTCTGCTAAGGTTGTTTCAGTATTATTATCATGATACAGAGGTATCTGCCAAAAAATGAAACAAAAACTGAAATCAGACAGGAATCACAATCAGATTGTTTTGTCTCTGCAATGATTCATATCAGTTACAGTGTTGAACTGAATTAAGGGTAAGCAAATCTTTGTCAAGCAAACTACTTATCAATGGCGTTCATGATGCTTTGGGCACATCTGTTTTAAAATATTCTCTTTTACTTGACAATGGAAGATATTTTGTTCCATCGAGTCTGCAGGGTTTCCCTTTTATGCTTCTCCAACACAGAGTTAACTACGTTAAGGACACTTCTACGTATATTTGCTCTACAAACACATCACATCAAGTGTCCCTAGCTTTAGCATTTCTTTCTAAACATATTTTTATCTTGCTCAACATTACAGTAAAAAAAAATGTTGTTGCTGCTGTTTCATCCGGCTGTTTCAACTGGATGAATTTCATCCAGTTAAATTGGATGAAGCGCTTTATCCAATTTAACTGAGCTGGAGTAAACTGAGCAACCAGATGAACTAGGTAGAAATCAGTAGTTCAAATATCGGTCTAGACTTCCACATTACTCAAAAGAACATAGAAAACGGGGTAAATTTAAAGCAGGTCTCAGTCCATTTTTAGTACAAAGAGGCCAAATATTTAGCCATGTATCTGGATTGCCATTCTCCGGAATGGGAAGGGGTTAACTTCATGAAATCTTCAGCATGTAAATGTTTCAGATAGAGCATGGCGTGTTTACAAGCTTGATTTATTTCTGCATTGCATAGTTTGAGGTGAAAAGGATCGTTTCATCTTTTTAAGTTTGTTTCCTCTTTTTGATGACTCGATTATTTTCTCAGTTTTTTACGAGAATCTTGACCAAATCTTGAACTGGTGTGTCCTTCTACCTTGTCTATATTTGCCCAATCAAACGTCCCCGTTTTGTTTTCCCTCCCAGCTGTTATTCACTCTGCCTGAAGAGTCCAGATGGCGAAGACTCAGACACACATTAGTGTATTCACACATCAGCGCACACCCGCACACACACACACACACACACACACATCTTCATGGCTTTTTACCATCACCTCCTTTCTTCTCCTCCATTATGAAAATAAAAAGCCCCAAACGACCACTTTTTTGATAAAGTTTTTTCTGGGCGCTTTTTTTGCCTTTCCACACCATCTTTTAAAGAACCTCTGGTTGACTTTTTTTGACGGTTTTTCTATTTTCAGGGAGCGAGAACGCATCGGTCCCTTCCCAAGGCTTTGCGTATGTCGTTTTTTTTAATCTGTTGGCCTTGATGGAGCTCGATTAATGTCTTTACCTCCTTACTAACTGGGTGTGTTTTTAAACTGACATCAATCACACTCCTGATCCCTCTGGTGGATCCGTTTTGGGATATCTGATTGCTTCGGCAATACCTTTGCAGATGTTATCCTTGTAAACTGATTTGCTCCACGATATAACTTATTCTCAGTTTTCAGCAGATTTTTTTATGTTTTGATTTTTTTTTTAATACTTTATTGGTGACAATTTTTGGACATATTTTGACAACGTTGTTTATGTGTTTCTATCTTGCATGGAGACAACATTCTCTATTTTTTATAGGGTTTGTGTCCCCTTATTTTGTCTTTTTGTTCTCATTTCTACATCAGCAAGGCGATGCTTATTTTGGGGCAGATTCTTGCTGAAAATAATTAAAAACGTGTGAATGACAGTTATTGCTCCCTTTACAGTCCTTAAAAAGAGTTCAGCTCATTTTGTGGAAACTGCCTCCAGTGTCATTTTTTTTATTGGAAAAATTAAACGCCATTTTAATGTTTAGTTTTCTTAGATACCTGCATATCTTCCGCTGCTGTGTAATTGCTTTTTTTTATTTTCTCTGTGTTCTACTCTCTCTCTCTGGTGCTCCGTCCATCCAGGTGCCCTACAGATAGAGATGAGTGAGGAATTGGACCAGGGGAAGTATGAATGTGTTGCCACCAACAGCTTTGGGACACGCTACTCCACTCCAGCAAATCTGTATGTTAGAGGTAAGTCGAAGTCGTCTCCCATGTCTGTTTACCACCAAACATTTAAAAAACATATTCCTAGAAAGAAGGTTGACATGTTTGAGGAAAATTGGTATTGTGCTTGTAACATCAATGGAAAACAACCACAAGTTTTTATGTATTTTATTGTGCTTTAATGTGTTAGACCAACACAAAGCAGTGTATAACTTTTTGGTGAAAGTAAAATAAACATGGAAAAATCTGAAAAGTGTTTTTGTAGCATGAATGAGTGCAGCTACTGATTCTGAAGAAAATCCTCTGCTGCCAATTGTCTTCAAAAGTTACCCAATTAGTAGTCCACCTCAGCATAAATTAAGGGATTCTGTGAAGGAGAACATCTGTGAACAAACAGCAGACAGGCTACAGAAAAAGTTGTGGAGAAGTTTAAATCAGATTGAGAGAACAAGCTTAGAGCATCTCACACAACGCTCGAGATGAAAGCAAATTTAGATCTGTGTGAAAGGAAACTAACACAACACATAAGCCTAAGACATCTACATCATTTTCTGGAGATGCTGGTCAAAGCTGATAGGAAGATATAAACTGGTTTAAATCAAAGCATATTCATGTGACCCAGTCAAAATTCAGACCTAAGTTGATGAGGATCTGTGATAAGGCCTCAAAATTGAAGTTCACAGAAACTCTTCATCCAATTTAACTGAGCTGGAGGGTAGCTGTCTTGAGATGTGAAAATGACGTGGAGCCATATCTTACTTTCTACAATAAGAGGGAAAGGTGATCCTACAATGTTTTAAAGTAGAGGAGCTGAATGCAAATACATGCCTCTCTCTTCTGATTTTTTACTACTTTTGTTTTGGTCTTTCAAATAAAATCTCAGTGAAACACATGAAATATGGCAGCTGTAACATAACAAAATGTGGGGGAAAAAAAATTACCCAGTATAAATACTTAATGTGATCTGATACTACTGTTCACTAAATATTTTATTCATGAACAGGACTACGTTTAAAGTACCAGCTGAGAACAGTTTTGTTTCAAACCATTAATCTGCCCTGCCCTGGCTTCTTAGCCTTTAGACCTCAGAAGAAAATCCAAATCATTGTCCGGTCAGAACTCGTGTTTCCTCCCCAAATCTGACAGCCTTCCTCAGGCCATCAGCCTCCCTGCTCCCTCGACACGCTCACACGTGCACCCGCCAAATGTTTGGATCTTGGAGACAATTTTATTCCTGGGGCTTTCTGCTCTTTTGTCTGCCCACCCTGGTTATAAGAGAAAAGAAAACAGAGGGGGCATTTACACAGTGTAGCATGCATTGGCAAATCTAGCATTGCTCCTGGGTAAACAAAAAACACACACACGCACACACCCATTCAAGTGGGGTACACACATGTATCAACTATGTATGTAACAAAGAGCAGAGAAACAGTGCAGAGTCAGTGATGTGTGTCTAACAGTGCTTGCAAGGCCGGTAAAATCTTGCAGCGGTGCTCAGAGAGTGTTTGACAGGCGGTCTGTGGAGACAGCTGGCAGTGCCTTAAACTGGAAGGCTTTTCACCAACATCAACCATCTAATATACAGCTCTGTTTATGTTCTCTTTCTTCTCTCCTCATTTCTTTTCTTCCTTGTTCTTGCACTTTCTGTTGTCTTCTATTCTTAACTTGTTTTTCTTGCCCTCTTGTCTGATATTTCCTGTTTTCCTTTCTTTTCTACCTCCTCCACTGCCTCCCTCTGCAGAGCTGCGAGAAGGTTGGTACAGTAATGACTGTGAGGCTCTTTTGAGGTTCTCCCAACTTTTATTTTCATTCAACAAAACATCCATTAGTCTTTTGCAGTCATTGGGGGTTCAAATCAGCTAGTTAAAAAAAAAAAAGAAAAAAAACGTTTCCTTTCCCCTGTGTGCATGTATTTGCTGTGAGTTTTTTGTATATTTTTTGATGCAGTTCATAAAACATTGAACAGTGTACACTTCCATTGGCATTAATAAAACATTTTCATATCACATGAACCCCACTGACGATGTCCTTTCTGTATGCTTGCAGTTTATTTTAAATCCTGTGAAAGATTCATTTAATCTCTGATTGTTGTTCTTTCTGCAAAGACTTTGAATTCTACTCATGGCCCTCCTCTTGCCTCCTCGTCGTCATTCATTTTAGTGCGTCGCGTCCCGCCTCGCTTCTCCATTCCCCCGGCTGACAGCGAAATCATGCCAGGGGGAAACGTCAACATCACCTGTGTGGCGGTCGGCTCACCCATGCCATACGTGAAGTGGATGCTGGGAGCGGAAGACTTGACGCCTGAGGATGACATGCCCATTGGACGCAACGTCCTGGAGCTGACTGACGTGCGGCAGTCCAACAACTACACCTGCGTTGCCATGTCCACACTCGGTGTGATCGAGGCTATGGCGCAGATTATTGTGAAAGGTGAGTTCTATGGATGGAATATAAACAAGAAAATAAATAACGTTGACAGGGATTCTATGACTTAACTTGTAAAGCTTGGTCTTATTTCAAGTTCACACAGTTGTTGTTTTTACTGTACAAACACACACAAACTAACTTAAAGTCACTTTTTAAAAAAATATGAGCTTGTTTTACGTCAATAATTCCTGAATATTGATTTTTTTTAAATGTCAAATATGTGGCAGCTTTTTCCCTTGTTACTTGGAAAAAATGCCTTGTGATTGAAAAAATCTGCAAGTGGAACTAATACATTTTTAATCAGTATTCAAGAATTATTTACGTAAAACAAGGTTCACATCTTGCTGAAAAGTCACCATTGACTCGTTCACTAATGTTCTCTGAAAAACCTCAGAGACCTTCACAGAATAGCTGAAGTTTGGATGAACTTGATGTCTTCATGTTGTTGATCAGAATAATTTTGTTCAGGTTTGCCTTTCGTAATTTTAAATCGATTGGCAAAGATTGTGGCAATGTTATCATAGTGATGCTTCATGTGCCTCGTCACTGGATTGTTTTGTAGATTTGACATTTTCTCAAGTTTTAAATGGTTGATGGGTGAGATGTTATTGTCTTTTGCAGCCCTGCCAAAGGCTCCTGGTGCTCCTGTAGTGACAGAAAGAACTGCAACTAGCATCACTCTCACCTGGGATTCTGGAAACCCCGAACCAGTCTCCTACTATGTCATACAGGTGTGGAGCAAACACTCAAGCACATGTGCATCAAGAGTTCTGCGCTCACAAACTGCAGAACTCTTTACATGCAATGAAGATTTACACAAAAAAAACTCCTCTAAAATAGATATTTGGAAATATTTTCTTTTAGTTTTACACAGCCTCATTGTTTTATTCAGTTCATACTTAATGTGACCGTTCACCATAGGTCATTCCCTTAAAACAATAGCAGTTTTGGCATCTGTTAATTAAGGCAGAATTAGCAATGTATCCATTTTGATGTGATGAAAAGAGATCAACACAATGCACAGACCTAGTGAAAGGGAAAAAAATTACACAACCAATAAATAAATAAAGTCAAGGTCTCATACCTAAATGGAGCAGCAAATTTACAGAAAGAGGTATATTTTAAAGAGATAAAGGGAATTATGTTGATGATTTTTATGTACCTTTAATAGGGGTTCCAATAATTGATAATGACGCACATCCACATTCACATCCACTGTTTGCACACATTCCTGAGTCACAGAACTTCAGATGTCTAAAGCAATAGTTTTTGGGTTTTTTTACATGAACATAGTCTGTTATTAACACATCATTAAGCAGGGCTATAAAACAAAAGAGCCTCTGGCTGGTGATACACTTTTAAATTCTCAATTTGCTCAAATGGGATCTGCTGTCATGTGGCTGCTCTCCTCCCAGAAGCAGCAGCGAAATTAAATGTAGGAATGAAAAATTGCTTTGACTCAATTCTCTGTTTATAAAAAGCATGACATCCGCACTTGGCATGTCATGTCTCACATTTAGATATGTAGACTGAGATTTGGACTGAGTTAGTAATCGAAGGATTGGTGTTTCATAATTTCTGCATAGTTATTTATGCTATTAAACAGGAACAGATTGTGTATGTGACACCTCTTCTTTCTTTTGATGTCTCCTGCTTGCTCCAGCATCGTGCCAAGGGTTCAGATGACCCTTACAAAGAGATAGATGGTATTGCCACAACACGTTACAGCGTTGGCGGCCTCAGCCCGTACTCTCACTATGATTTCCGGGTCGCAGCCGTCAACACCATTGGCCAGGGTCCATCAAGTGAGGTGGTGGAGGCTCGTACAGCAGAGCAGGCTCCCTCATCGCCTCCTCGACAGGTAGGAGGACGCCTTGAATGGATAGTTCAGGATTTCTGAAGTAAGGTTCTATTAAA
This sequence comes from Poeciliopsis gracilis, assembly GCA_911649635.1. Lineage (NCBI taxonomy): Eukaryota > Metazoa > Chordata > Actinopteri > Cyprinodontiformes > Poeciliidae > Poeciliopsis > Poeciliopsis gracilis. The sequence goes on from CAJVRI010000128.1 coordinate 2,019,018, forward strand.
AGTTTAGAAGTAATTAATATCTTTCCTATTGTAGATAGGCACCTCTTGGCATCTTCATGCGCTGCAGAAAATTATTTTCCCTCTTACAGATTTCTTCTCTTTTGGCTTTTTTGTGACAATGATAAGGTTTATATCAGACAAGATATTTATTTTTGCTTTTATCTGAGCTACACAGACATGTACTTGCTGGCGTGCTTTGGATCATTGTTGTGCTGAATTACCCAGGGAGGCTTCAGCTTAAGGTCTTAAACTGATGGCCTGACATTCTTAAAATTACAGTAACTCTTTCTCCTTTTGTCATGGCCCCTTTTTAGACTAATCATTAGTCTCATTTTCTGGGATCTGAAATATGAAAACAATAAAACAGGAATAAATGTAAAGTTCAGATTTTGTTTGCCTTTTCATCTAAGCACCACAACACTGAATCAAATTAGTTTGAATTCAACTTTTAGAATATTGTATTGCTCAACTGAAGGCTTTTTTTTTTCTCCTGCAGGTCATAGGTCGGATGCTGAGTGCTACAACAGCAATGATTCATTGGGACGAGCCAGAGGAACCCAACGGTCAGGTGGTCGGTTACAGGGTGTACTACACCTCAGACAACACACTCCCAGTCAACCAGGTGTGTGGTTCTGTGTCATTTGAGTCAATAACTTTAAAATATGACACTTTATTATCAACATTAAAATGAGCACGCATGTGTTGCATTGATGCATACAGTGGGAAAAGCAGATGGTCCGAGGCACCAATTTCATCACCATCCAGGATCTGACTCCTAACAAGACTTACTACATCCGAGTGCTGGCGTTTACCTCTGTAGGTGATGGACCTTTGTCACAGGATCTCCAAATTATAGCCAAAACTGGAGGTAAACTTAGAGAAACAATAAAATAATTCACTATGAAAAAGCACATCGCCCTATAATTCTGGGAAAACACATGACACATAAGTAGTCATATTTTCATTTCTTATTCCATTTCTTCTTCTTCTTTTTAGTTCCATCCCAACCGTTGGACTTCAAGGGTGAAGCCAAGTCTGAGACCAGTATCCTGTTGTCCTGGGTGGCCCCCTCAACCCAGGGTGGCCCAGACAGCCAAATCACTGGATACGAACTGGTTTATCGAAGGGTCGACGACACTGAGGAGGTAGGCACAGGAAAAACGGATGGACTGTTTACTTGGTGACTGGATGGATGATAACATAAATATTAAAAGTGGAAGTTTGAGTGGGTGGAATGGAGAGCAGAGAGAAGATGACCTGACCTGAATGTTAAGAGCCTCCTCTTATCTGTGCGCCTCTTCAGAGGAAAGTGAGCTTTGAGCCAGCCACCTCCTACCTGCTGAAGAACCTGAAGCCCTTCTCCACCTACACCTTCCAGCTGGCCGCCAAGAGCAAAAATGGGATTGGAGCGTACACCAACGAAGTGTCCATTGACACTCCGCAGACACGTAGGTTTATCTGTGCACACTACATGGTGTGAAAGTGTGTGGTTGTGTTTTTGAGATTGGATTTGAGAGAAGAGGGGAAACAAGCTTCTGTTTTGACAATGCAAAGCTACTGAGCCACAAAGGTGCTCAAAAAACTCAAGCTATAGACGTTCACAAAAGTATTAATGCTGCTTGGATTTTCAAAGATTTTCATGTTAAAACTAGGATACATTGGGGGGATTTTACCCCCCAATGTATCCCCCTGAGTTAACATAAACAATAGCTCTGTATTGTTTTGTTTAAAAAGACAAGCAATACCATCTATTTGAGGGTAACAGTTTAAAAGCAATGAAAAGTGCAAGCCTTTTCAAGAGACCCTTGTCAATAGATGTTTTCAAAAATGTATTCAAATTGATACTTACTGGCTTATTGGCTGGTGTTCCTGTTATCTTTAGTATTTTATTTTGTTCTTCAGCTTGGTCTCCAAAACAGCATTTGAACAAAATCTTTTTTTTAAATGAACAGAACATCAAGTGTTGGGGTTGTAATGTGACAAAACGTGAAAAGTTCAAAAAGTGTTAATACTTTTGTACCTGGTGAAATCAATAAATTTCTCTGCCAAACATATTTTTATGAGTTCATTTATTGCATTGTCAAAATGGGACCACTAGCAATCTAGACTTTAACCGTCCTCATGGCTGATGCTTCAACAAATATGTGAATGAATATTGGCATCTAAAACCTATCATAAAAATACACACGTCAGCTACAGAGTAAAGAAAAACACCACTTCTTCAATTCTTTGAAGAAATCATTAAACACAATTAAACGAATTTGTAATTCGTTTAATTGTGTGGCGAGTTTAATCAAGGGTTTAAGTTGAATGAATGAATTATTTGTTTGGTGTCAATCTGAGTTCTGTCAGATTCAATCAACTACAAGGTAAGTGGCCAGAAATTTGCAGATAGACATGAGAAGTCCACATGGATCAAAGAATCTTCATTAGGCAAAGGACAAGTAAGTTATAGCTGGTGTCTTTATGTGTAATATCTCTAGTCAGTGTCTTTGTGTTACATTACTTGGAAGTCATTCACTTGTTTTCATTATCCAAACATTTACACAAATGTGACACCCTCATTCAATATATTTGTTCAGCTACTTTTTGCTTTCTGGTCACACAAAGTCATTTTTCACACACAGGAGCTTTCGTTATCCAGTGTTTTGTTTTCATTTTATGTTTCTTTCTTTTTTGTTCTCCTATTTCTCATCCGCTCAATTTCATCGTCATTCTTTCATGGCAAACACCTCTTGACCTCTTCATCCGACACAAAACAACCTGCACACACCACCCAATGACATTTACCCAACAACAACAACCTTCCTCAATGTTGGCCTACCAGTTCCTTCAGCACCTCCCCAGGACATCACATGCACCAGTCCCAGTTCTACCAGCATCCTGGTAAGTTGGGCTCCACCACCCCTGGAGTTTCAGAACGGCATCATAACAGGATACTCCATCCAGTATTCCACAATGGAGGGCAACAAAACGTCCAAAAGAGTTGACGGGATTCCTCCAGGAAGTTCTCCGTATCTCCTCGAAAATCTTGAGAAATGGACCGAGTATGGCTTAACTGTTCGAGCGCTCACGGAGGCTGGAGAAGGACCGGAAAGTTTACAGCTGCTTATCCGCACCGAGGAAGATGGTATGTTCCTGAAATAAATACAAATATATCCCCACACCCGCCTTAGGCTGGTCTGCCCAACTAACAACTGCCGCTGATTAATACTGAATGAGCGTCACCCCCAACTAACAACCACTGGTTGGTAGAGGCGTTATGTCTTTCTGTGAGCTTAAGTTTTAAATGAATGTTGCATTTTAGAACCACTTTCAAATCCATTTTAATAATCCTTGCTTTGATTTTCCTCGAATAACCTCAAAAATTAACCCAAAACTCAGAAATCTCGTCCTAATATTCCTTCTTTCCAAAAGCCCATTTTCTTCGGCTGACATTTTTATCCTCCTGCATCTTTTCCTATCCATTAAAATCCTGTTTTTGGTAACAAGGAACTGTCTAGATTTCATTATTTTATAATGACAATGATGATTCGTACAAACAAAACAACCCACTTAAGTCTTGTCTTTGCTTTTCTGACTGACAATGTCTTACAAACAAAATCCTCCCCATCTTGTTTACCAATCAAAATACTTCAATATGCATTACCTAACTGTATTTTGTGCTATCAAGAATCTGTTTGTTTTTTTTTACATTTATTTTTTTAGTCCTTTTTGTTTCATAAAATCTTTTTTTTTTAAGTCCACCATTTTTAGAGTGCTTTCACTGGAGTCAGACAGATAACAAGAGGTGACTGGAGGTTCTTTTTTCTCTGTCTTTTTCTTTTCGGGTAAAAGTGCAGTTCTTGGCAGCACGAGAGATGTCTTTCTTGATAACAGTATTTTCTTTCTGAATGACTGCCACTTTTTACCTGCCCCCGGCAACAAATACTTCGCTCTCTGCCATTCTTACCTGTCTCTACATTTGCCTCCTGTACTTCACCGCTTTTTCCCTACCATGATTTTCCTCGAGCTCTCTCATTTTTATCTATCGGCTTTTTACCAGACATCACAGCACTTAAAGGCTTTTTGAAGGGTTGTAATGTTTTTTTCCCAGCTTTTTGGACATTTTTTTTCTGCCCACCTATTTTCTACAGGACTAAATTGACAGCTTTTACTATCAAGTGCCCATCACCTGTGACCCTTGACCTCTATTCCAAAATGCATTTGTAGTTCCAAGTGGTCCTCCACGAGGGGTTGAAGCAGAGACAGTGAATGCCTCGGCCATTAGGGTGAAATGGCGAGCTCCGGCACCTGAGCTGCAACATGGACAGGTCCGTGGCTACCAAGTCCACTATGTGCGGACAAACTATGGCGAACCACAAGGTCAATCCCTCATCAAAGACATCCTCATAGATGACTCACAGGTAACACGAACACAAACAACTAATTACTTATATAGCAATTTGTGCCAGAAGCAATTTATGAAAAACAAAGAAGAAAAGTCACTTCATTATTGATTGTAGGTTGCAATTAACCTAAAATAAATTAGATACAAGTGTCTTTTCACGCGGATCAATATAAATACCACTTTAGGCAAAGCTGATATTCTGTTTAGAAAACAATTACCATATTGCTTTTTTTTTTAAACAGCCTTCAACAACAGTCTCTGAAAATGCTAATTGATGTACTTCTTTAAATTTAGAGATATGTTGTTGATCCTGTACGAATATTCTAAAGTGTTTATTTTTGTTTTTTTTCCTGCTTTATGGCTTCATTGCTTAGTGGGAATATGGGAACTCAGCAGAATATGTAAGTAAACCTTTTGTTAGGCAGTTCATTGAACATGAAAAACAAAACGTTACAAGTGATAGATTTTAGCTTCAAAATCCAGACTGTGCCAAGAGATTTTAGTACACTCTCCACTGTGTTTTTGTTCAATTTTTTTCTTTTTTCCTTGGAGAAAATACCGTATTATAATTTCCAAATGAGAAAATTTGGTTTGTTTCATATTAAGTTTCTACGATTTATAAAATTTGTTTTTCATTTTCCGAAGATAATCTCCAAGGAAAAGCTTTTCCATCAAAATGGAAAAAGAGCCTTAAGCATTGCAATTGAATTGAATGCCTTGTTGTCTACAAATCGTTTCTCTCTTGTTATATCCATTTGGATCTTAAGACCCAGAAATGCCACAGTTGTTTGTCTCTTGTAGCTGACAGACCCGATGGTTGTTTCTTTAGGAGATTGTGCTTGGAGACCTGAAAGCAGACACAGCCTACACTGTGTCAGTGGGAGCTTACACCGCAAAGGGTGACGGTGCTCGCAGCAAAGCTGTTACTGCATGCACTGCCTTGCCTTGTAAGTGTGCCTTCACAAACAGACTCACTGATAAAAAAAATCAGTTATAAGTAATCATGCTTAGCTTCATTAATTAACATTAGAGGCTGCTAAATTACTGAATTGATCATACGTCATAAAGTCTTACCTTGCATTGCCATTAAGAAGTAGATCACTTAGTCGCACATTATATATATTATCCCGTTTTGCTTCTGATTTTGAGTAATGTGGGTTATAATAACCCTCTAATTACCCTCTAATTATCTTTTTATCATTCTCTTTCTTCTTCTTTTACTGTCTCCCTTTTATTTAGTTCCTGAGAAACCTAGACTGCTGGTTAGTGCAACTAAATTAGGTACTGCTCTTCTGCAGTGGTATCCCCCTCCCAACCCACCAACCCCTTTGCTGGGATATCGACTCACCTTCGGCCGTTTGGATGTTCTTCCCTTTACGGTGGTGGAGTTCCCCACTAAAGAAACCCATTACACTGCTCTGGATATCCACAAGGGAGCTAACTATGTGTTCAGACTCTCTGCCCGAAACAAAATGGGCTATGGAGAGGAGACTGTCAAGGAGGTGACCACTCCAGAAGATGTTCCGACTGGATACCCAGAAAATATAATTCTGGAGGAGGCTTCTGCTACCTATCTCAAACTGACATGGAAATCAGTCCCTCTGATAGAGCAAAATGGAAAAATTACAAAGTACTCTGTGCTGTATAAGGACATAAACAGTCGGGGGAATGCTACGGAGGTGGTGGTGCCCACTCCTGGGTCGAGTGTGTTGCTGGAGGGTCTTAGTGCCGATACTGTGTATGATGTCAGGGTGTGTGCGTTCACAGTTGTCGGTTCTGGGCCGTACAGCCCCAGGATCCAATTCAGGACGCAGCGGCTTGACCAAGGTAGGACTACGCTCACATTCTTGCAAACCATCATCCTTATTCCTGCCTCCAGAACCAGGTTCAAACAGCCCTCTGGAGCTCATATTGTGCAAACTTGCACATATACATGGCCACAAACACTCAGTATATAGTTACTGCATCTTAAGTGTCCTTTTTCATTGTCTTGTCACCGTAGCCTTAGACCCAACAGCCTATTCCTAAAGCAAGGTAAGAGTCTTGGGTCTGGGGCAGAGTCTCTGTCCAGTCATGTTTTTTGTTGATCAGATCAAATAGCTATTTTGAGTCTGCTTCTAAAGAATGAACGCAGGTAAGACTACATATGTTTCATTTCGCAGAAGAAAATATCTAACGCTCTTGAAATCTTTTTGCTCTTCTGTTCTCGTCTGTCCTGTGCTGCAGTTTTTGCCACCAACTTCAGAGTGAAGGCAGCCATGAAGAACTCAGTTCTGCTTTCTTGGGAGATCCGGGACAAGAACCCTGCCCAGCCGTTTACTGTAAATCCATTTTCACTGTATAATATATAACTAACAAGGTTAATGATGTGAATTAATTTGGGAACAAAAATTTACTTATGCAGAGGTAAAAGCAGAAACTAAATTAAAATAGGGATGGCAAACTTCAACTAGAACCATGTAACATGAAGAATAGAGAACTGTAGAACCTCAAAATGAAAGACTGGACCAACAAGGAGCAAATACCAGGCAATGGTTACTGGGATAAGAAAAAGAAGAAGCTAATTATCAGAGTGAAAACAGCTAAGGTTCATCCAAAACCCTAAAACAAGTAGTATTAACACTAAAAGTTCATTAAAGTAAAAGTTAGTTACCTTATATACTGAAATGTTCAAAAGAGGCAGTGCCCGTCATCTTAAACCAGATTTAATTTTCACCTGCAGCCCCTGGGTGGATTGTTAGTAAAATTATATGATTGTGGTTTTAAAAGAAAGAATTGCTGAAAAGTACAAATAAAATGCAGACATTGGTTTCAATAAAAAACTGAAAACTTACCAAACAGGAGCAAAGTGAACTGGATATAAATCAATGGGAGGATCCAGTAATGAAGGACTGGAGAATGACATTGTTAGCAAGTAAGGGTTTAGGGTTAACCCTAACCCCTATTAAAGCAATAAGTTAGCTTGCTAATTCATATATGACCTGAAAAAGCAGAGGGCCCGATGCAGAACCTCGAGGTACACTATGCAAACTTGTACCACAAATTTATCACATAAAGGGGCATTTAACAGATATAAAATGTTTGGTCTGGTTATAGGACAACGTAAATCTGTGTGATGCCTAAACAAATAAAGTATGTAAAAAAAAAAAAAAACAGGAATTCATTAATAGCAAAACATTACACATCACACCTCATCAATCTTACTAATACAAGTGATTTGTCACAGTTTAGCTAGCTTTATTTTGAAATTATTACCTAATAAAAGTGCGATACCTTTGATCTGCAGCCCAGCGTTTTTGCAGTTGAAAACAAATGTTTTGAAGTCTGAAAACTTTGTGCATGTTGTGAACTATGTTCCTAGATCCTGTATGGGAAAGGTCAGTCTGTGGAAGTAGACGGCAAGCAGACTCAGAAGCTCATAACTGGCTTGGATCCGGACACCCAGTACTCTTTCCTGCTCACAAACCGGGCCAACAGCGCTGGCGGGCTGCAGCACCGCGTCACTGCCACAACCGCCCCAGACATCCTGAAAAGCAAACCCCTTATTGTGGGAAAGACAAATGCGGATGGAATGGTGACCGTGCAGCTGCCAACTGTGCAGACGACAGCAAAAGTCAGGTAATGATGGGAATGCAATACATGCGGTGGTTAAATAGTAACAAGTTGTTTCCTGTCATGTAGTTTCAGAGTCATTGTTCTACATCCTTTTAGCTCATGTCAGGGTTTTTCTTATTTTATTTATTGGCCTATAACAAAAGATTTCAAACATTTGGCAGCACAGCATGTCTGAAAACACCCACAAATGAGAGCCCAGGGCTGATGCTTTCGTCTGTGTTTTGTAACCATAAAACCGAAAATAGATAGCAAATGATAGCATTTTTTGCATTTCAAAACCCTAGATGACTCACTCTTGTTTACATTTGTCCTCTTTGCACTTGTCATATTGTTTATGTCTTATAAAGTGTGGATTTTATTCACATGCTTTTCTTCATTTTTATTCTGTTCTGACTGCTGCCTTAGAAACCATTTGTAAAGATTATAGATGATCTTACAATCAAGTGATAGCTTTGTCAATCTTCCAGCTGTCTTTATAGATATAGAGTCCGTCAAAAATTGTGTGCCCGATTTTATGAGAGAGAGGATAAGACATAGCAACTTTACTGTAACATACTCAACTTTCTGCTTTCTGCTGACATCTAATGTCCTGATATGGTGATTTTTTGATAATAGCTACTCTTACTGTATATTTGTACCTTATTTGAATTCATTGTGGAATGTCTCTGTCTTTTTAACAACAACTTCCAAAAGAGAAGAGTGAACCTCTGAGCATTTATGCTTTTGCTGGTTTAAAAAAAGCTATATTTTGTTCCTGATCAGGGCTTTTATCTGACATCTTGGGTCACTAAGTTGATGTATTGTTTTAGATTAGGTAGTGGGGCGGGCACTTGAATTTGAATTGTGTTTCCAGGCAATATAATTTGTTAGTTTTCTATTTTTTTTATAAATTTGCAAACATCTCTAAAACCTTTTTGCACTTTGTCATGATGGGGTATTTGATTGGGGTATAGAAATTTGAGCAAAGAGATTACATTAATGCAATTTCAAATATGGTTGTAGCAAAATGTGGAAGCTCTGTAAATACTTTGTCCAGGTTCCTAGTCTTGAATCCAGTGTCTGCTCTGCTTCAGGGGTTACTATGTGGTGGTGGTGCCACTAAAGAAGCAGAGAGGAGGAAAGTTTCTAAATCCCTGGGACAATCCTGATCAGATGAATTTGGATGAGGTAAGCAGAGCTTAATGTTGATCATAATGCATATCTATACAGGACAACAATGTTCAGTGTCAGCAGTGATAATTGTAGGAGGAAAAAGGACATCTGGACAGTGAGGGGCCTTAAAGTGAAGTGAACGTTTTTGCAGTCCAGGGAAAGTAGATGACAAGGCTATCTGTACCTCACTTATTCCAAACAATGATTTTGCATACCATTTCCCATCTAATTTCACTTCTGGCTACTTCTAAAGACCTTATCACCTCATTATGCTGTTCTGAAGGCACATTCATGTGTGTAAGATTAGTTCAATAGCCTTTTTATGGTGCGCTGCTCAATTTATCAGCAGATAAATGTGACAGCACCTCAGCTGATGAAGACAAATTTGCCTTGGAAACAATACTTTCTGCTGCCTATTTCTCCTGCACTGATGGTTTTTTTATGTTGAGTAAATTATCAGAGATTCCTTTCTTTAAAGAGGTGTTGTTTAGGATACAAATATACTAAAACACTTTTAGCAATTTCAGTGCCTTTCCAAAGAATTCAAACTCCATGAAATATTCCACTTTTTTCATGTATTCATCCCAAACATCAGTGTGTTTGCTTGGGACATCATGTGATAACTCATCACAGAGGGCTGCAAAGTTATGAAGTGAAATGAGTAGGACACATGTTTTCAAATGTCTCTCACAAAATAAAAATCTGAAAATTATGATTTGCCTCCTTTACACTGATACCCCAAAATAAGATGAAGCATAGCCAGACGCCCTTAAAATCATCTGCTTAGTGAGTATGGTTTATTTGTGTCTTACTTAATCTTAGTTTAATACAACAATCCAGAGAAGAAATCAGGGTTGGTTAGCGAGCATGAGTGAACAAACAATGCCTTGTTTATGAGCGATAATTGACAACAGTTGCACACCTACAAAGACATGGCCATCCAGCTAGACTGATGGGCTGGGCAAAGACCGCACTAATCAGATAAGCAGCCTAAAGGCTCATGGTTACTGTGGAGAAGCTTCTCAGATCCAAACCTCAAAGACCCACATATGGTGGTTCTACTCAGTTTTGCCTCGGGGTGCTGAATAGAAATACACCCCACATTTATTTTTTTTTATTTTTTGTAAAATATTTAAGACCCAGCATCATTTTCCTTCTACTTTATAATTAAGGGCCAGTTTGCGTTGTCCCAGTAATTACATTGAAGTTTGCAGTTGTAACGTGACAGTGGAATACTTGGCAAGGTGCTGACAGGACAAAATCACCCAGCTGTTGCCCACTGTTCTCCCCAGTATGATTGAGTAGTTTGTACATCTTGTTTATTCTCCAACACTTTCTTTTCTTGCTCAACTAAATAGTTTCTGACCAGATTCTCCTGCTGCTCTCCCTTTCAGCTCCTCAGAGAGATCAACAGGACAAGTGTTAGCCGGGCCCTTCGCATCCGCAGACAGGCCAGCCAGTCGGAGCCCAGAGCCTATGTCACGGCTCACTTTAAGACCCTTCCACTCGAGTTCACTTTAGGTGACAGCCGAAACTATGGTGACTTCCGCAACCGTCCTCTGCAGGGTGGGCAGGAGTATGTCTTCTTTGTCCTTGCTCTCCTGGACCTCTCAGAAAATGTAAGTGGTCTCGTGTGGTCTCAATGTTGTTGATGTAAAAAATATGCTAAAATGGCTGAACTTATGACTTCCTGCAGACAATGTTCTCAACCAGCCCCTATTCTGATCCGGTGACCGCATCGGACGTGGATCCCCAGCCGATTGTTGATGAGGAGGAGGGTCTGCTGTGGGTCGTGGGCCCTGTGCTGGCTGTCATCTTCATTGTCTGCATTGTCATCGCCATTCTTCTATTTAAGAGGTAAGACAGTATGAGACAGATTGAGATATGATTCATTGTATTCATCTGAAAAAAAGAGGAATTAAAAGCCATTATCTCAGATTTCCATTCAGTTTGAATCATTTTTGTCCCTGTACTCAGTATTTCTGCCTATATACGGATGGCAATATTTGCTTACATAAGAGACAGACAGAGTAAGATAATATTGCAAGCCGTTAGCAACCTTAATGATAATCATCAGCTCTGCTGGCAAGAGGTTTTTCTTTTTATTTGCACATAAATAATTGCTGTGACAGATGTGGCATAGCAAAATTATTAACCTTGATGGCAATAATCTGATGTTCATAAACCCTGGAGGGTTACTCCTAGAGATTTATCACTGTTACTGTCTCATCTGGAGTTAAGTTGCACTTGGAGCCATGTTTTCTAATTTGTTATTAGATGTAATTTTTTTAAATCTACCGTTGATGATGCATATCCAGTGCATAGACAATGAAGTTTTAATTTTTTTAAATCTACCGTTGCTCTTTGTGTCCACAGGAGGTGGTATTTTGCATATCTAATGCCATACCAAGAAAGTGATTAGTGTAAATGTGAAAAAGAAAGTGATGAGCTCAGGATTCCTTTTGTCTCTCATGCACTTTGATCGGACACTAATGGTATTCCTTCATGTCTGTCCTTTTATCTGCACACCCTCCCCTCCTTTTGGATCCAGCAAACCTGACAGGTAAACAAGCACTCCTTATTTACATTTCCTCTGGCTTACAGGGCCACTCTCCCTAAAAAAAAAACTCCTGAAGGATTTCTGCAGATATTAGACTGAACTAGTGTCAAATTATGCTAATGTGGCTTTGATAACTGCTTCTTTATCTTAAGAGATTATATAACTCAAGAAGAAAAGCTCTATACACTGTATTGGATAAATATAGCAGCCAATACTATTTTTGTTGGTTCCCACAAACAATCTGCTTAATGAAGTTTAATCAGTGTAGGAAATTGATGCCTAGGTTTGACAAATGCTTGTCCAAATCTAAGGTGGTCTTTATGCTAAAAAGCAAAACATAGTGAGAGTGTTTCCCTTTCGTGTTTTCACAACTACATAAAAAATAAAGTTGGACTTTCTGGTTGGGTGCAGCAAGAAGGTCCTGGGTTTGAGTCCCAGTCCTTCTGCGTAGGGTTTCCATGTTCCCCATGTGCCAGGACGAAGCTGGCTTCCTCCCAGAGTCCAAAAACATGACTGTTAGGTTAAATGGTTTCTCTAAATTCTCCTTAGGTGTGTGGGTGCATGGTTGTTTGACTTGTCTGTCTCTGTGTTGCCCTATGATGGACTGGTGGCCTGTCCAGGGCATATCTGACTTCTAGCCTGTCAAAGTGCCTGAAAGTCATTTGTATGTTATCTGACACAGTTTGTTTCTTCTTATGATACTGACAATGCTGTTAGTCTAATCAAAAAGTTGTGATTGTCTTCTGAATGTTGTCAACCAGGCAGACGAACCTGAGTTGAACCTGAGTATTGAGGCATTGGAAAAAATGTCTTAATACTCAAGTATTGAGACATTTGGCATAAGCGTATAGACTTAAACTTAATTTCATACCAGGTGTTTTAAATACGTGATACTGAGCCAAATTTCATCTATTATTCTAGGAAAAGAGCCGAGGCCGAGGGAAGGAAGGGCAGTTTTCCCTGCAGCAAAGCCATGTCCTCCCACCATCCCACAGATCCTGTGGAGCTGCGGAGGATCAACTTCCAGACTCCAGGTAGGTGGGAGACTTATACAATGCTAGTGAGAAGTTTACATACATGAATCTTGAAGATTGTATGAATTTAACTACAATAATTTTTGAGAAGACTTGGGTGCATAATTTGGAATTTAGATTTTCCCCACACAGAGTCAGTTTATACATGCAAGATCAAATATGAACATAAACCCACTATTAATTTTACAACTAATTTTACACTGATGTGGACTTAAAGGGTGACAACTGAGAAAAAAGATCTTGCACCAAAATTGATTGAAACGTTCCATTGCCCAAATGGGCAAGCCAAATGCCTTCTTGAGAAAAGCTTCACAATTAGGTAAGGCAAAAAGACAAAAAAAACAGACAAGAAGCATGTTTGTTGGGATCTAGATGACGCTTTCAGACTTAACTCTCTACCAGTCATCAGGTTTGGTGGTGACAGTATTATGCTAAGGGTCTGTTTCACTCTGTCTTGCCCTGCTGGTGCCAAACACCAAAGAATCAAAGAATAAATATGGAAGAACTTCTCCAAATTTTCCAACTTTCCTTTAAATCAACATTTACCTGCAGTGATGTGTGATATATCGGCACTAACATTGGCATCGGATGACATTAGTAATTTTTTCAGTAAAGCTGGTCGGATATTAAAAATGTTTTCTATTTCTTCTATTTTGTTATATTTGCCTTTGCAATATCAATTCAGGCTATTGATACTGACCCAAGTTCTCATATCTTTGAATCTCCAGTAAGATGGTTGAAAGTTATGGAATGGGAGAAAAGTCAGACTCGTTTCAGGAAATCAAGCAGTTTCAAAGTTCTCAGACGTAAGAAAACAGCTTAAATAACTAGAACTTCCCCAGTACCTTCCTCAAGTTAAAGGCATTTTACCTTAACTTAACTGATCATCATGACCCTGCGTGGGTTGGAAAATATTCCAGAGAAATTCAAACTTTTGCAACCAAACAAAAGTTTCTAAAAATCAAAGTTCTTTGTTGCATTATCATGTCACTCTGAAGGAAGAACAGTTAAAATGTATTTTTAAAAGCAGCCCGAAAATCCATAAAATGTTCCTGCCTAGATGATGAATGTGTGTAAACTTACTCACCAGCACATACAGGCTAGACATGGAATCCTGGTTCTGGTTATTGTTGTACTAATGAGGTTAATTTTGATGTTTTTCCTCCTTTCGCAGCTTATCGTGTATCAGTCTACCGCGGTTATCGCCGTTTGTCAAGTCAGTTAGTCTCTCTCTCTCCCTCTTTATCTTTCTCTCTCACTCTCCCTCTATCTGTCATTCTAATTAATCTTCCATCCCATTCAGGACGAAGCAGCTTTAATTGACAACATTTCACCAAGCAACACCACAGAAAACAACAAAAAAAAAAATCCATGCTGATTTTTTAACCACCTGTGCTGTTGAATTTCACCAGCAGTGCTCATACGCAATCAGGATGCATTTTTTTTGTACATCATTATTATTTTATTCTGTCCAAATAAGTCACCTGCAAAATAATTAACTTCCATTTGCTTCTTGGCAGTACTCTAAACAACACCACCTCAGAGACTACAGCTTTTAATTTTTTTCTTCTGAAATAGTTCAGTTGCACAATGTCGGTATCAAAACAACGTCTCACTGTTTCTCACTGTGCTCGGCAGGCATGGCAAGTCACCCGCCTGTCCCCATCTCTGAGCTGGCAGATCACATTGAGCGCCTCAAGGCAAATGACAATCTCAAGTTCTCTCAAGAGTACGAGGTAGGAATGCTGATTATCTCCGACTCGGGGAAACTCATCTGGTTTTGTTGCAGTCAGTCATGTTTATCAGTGCCATGTCATTTTTCAATTTCAGTAGCCTCCGCATTGACATCCCCTTTTGATTTGCTGACTTTGAATGATACAAGATTAAGTCCGTTTTCCACTCTTTTACTGTTGTCTTGTTCTGCCTACAAATATGGGAGAGAAATTGTCAAATTTGTGAGTTCAAACACAGTTTGCTTGCAGCCAGATGATTATCAGACTCTTGTTTCTGCGCTCTGGCGTTGAAAGAGGGAACGCAGGGATCGAGAAGCAGCCGCAAAGAAAGAAAGTGTTCTCTGAAAATTCTTTACTAGATGCCTTCAACTTACAGCACAGTTAATGTAAAGCAATGATGGTATTAACTTGGAGATAACAGTGTGCCTGAATTTGGTAATGCTCGCTAACAAAAGTGGACGGATCAGCAGAATTATTTCCAAGCACGCCGGCTGTTACAGCTAGAGCTTGCATTACAATGAGCTCCGCAGAGAGCTGTTAAAGCAGTAAAAATGTTTTGTTTTGCCACACAAAAAAAATCATGTCCACCAAAGGGCCTTTGGGTGAAGGAGAAGGCATAAGGCTCTAATTGGCTACCACAAGAAAGAGACAGATTGTGCGTGACAGATGTATAAAGCAATTCTAGGACACATTTAGGAAAAAGCCGAAAAAAATAATCCAACGAGGGCATTTAGCAGGAGGAAAAGACAAGACGGTGATGGAGAAGCTGTGTGTGTGAGACTGTGGTTGGCGTGGGAACCGCTCTGCTGGGCCTCACATTCTCTCTGCATGACTGTGTGCTTTGTTCGGTTCTGAACCCTCAGCAGAGGAGCATAAGAGATGGGTGGAAGAGCGGCCGAGGAACGAGAGGGAGGCCAGAAATGATTGCGGTGTGATAATCAGACACACTTGGTGTTGGCACTGTGTGGAAAGCCGTCATGAACTTACGAGTACGCACACATGCACTCAGCCAGCACCACTCCTGTCCATTTCTCCTCCACAAAAACCATAATTATGTGTCGTAAAATATTCAAAATTGCTAAATTGCCTTGGCTCTTCCTTCTTTGTGCCTCTCCATTGACAACCCTGTAATGACCTCATGTCTGCCTCTCCCAGCTAACAGCAACGGTTACACTGTAATTACCCTCCAGGAGCTTAATGGTCTGACACAACCATCCTCTCTCTACCAATGGAAATTTATTGTGCTTTTATCATCTTTCCTTGGTAGTGAGTATGTCTGTTGAAAATGGAAAGTCTTTCTTGAAAAGGGATATCAAAGTATCCATGTTCCTGTCCAGAGTCACTAATGTGCTTGTCTTAAATTTGCAGCATGTTTTTAATAGTGGACTGTAGCTGGTGCTTCAGCATTGTTTTACACTGCTTGTTAATTTAAAAACTCTCACTAGCACCACCGGACAGTGGTTGGTTAGAAGTCAGTTTTAAGTTAGAATATGTGCAACTTTAACAAAAACGGCAGTAAATTAGTATTTCTGTTTACAGAAGTCTCCTGTTTTTGCAAAATGACTTAGATCGTCATTGAATTTTTAATATCTGATCATTTGAATAAATACAATATGCAGTTTTCAAATGAAGATTTCGTATATTCAGGGTGCAAACTTTTCTACAAGGAAAAAAAACGACTCATTGCCAGTAGTTGAGAATGCTTGGTGCAATTACTTTTGTCCATTTTGGTTTGGAAACTTTCTTCCCTTAATAAAATAAATAATTGTGTGTTTATTATGTGACAAAAAAGGAAAAACAATACCCTTTGCAACACCATACCCACATGTCATTAATCAGATAGTAATTCTTTCTTTAGCATACTGCTTGGAAACCACACTTAATGCTTTGACTTTGAATAAAAGCACAGAAGACTGAAATAAAGAACCCTAAAAAAATAAATAAAAAATGTATGAGGAAATTTAATTCAAAATGTTCCTAATGTTGCGCTCCTCATTTTCTCCTGATTTGGGAACAGCATTGGGAATACACTGGTTTGAATACACTGGTTTGTGGCCAGTTCAAGGCATCAAGGGTTCAGCTCCTAACCCCGTCTTGTACGCATTGATGATGGAAAAGGTGACAAATAGGGTTGGAAAGGAATCCATATGAATCATGACTTTTGTATACAATGTGTACAGGGAAAGCAAAGCTTTTAACTGGTAAAAATAGTAAATGTGGATTAGTTCAGGTACCTGGGGGCCAACTGTCTAAAGCAGAGGTTTGAAGACAAGACTTCAGACTGGTTTCTAACAATACTTGGTAGAAACAAGTATTGTGAAAGAGAAGGTTTACCAGGTGGTTATGAGGGCCCCTATGATTTCTGGTTCAGAAATGAAAATAACAAAGAGAGGATGCAAAGATGCTAAGATTTTCATTTCACACACACCTCCACGTGATGATGGTGATGTGCTACATTGTAGCCACAGCTGTAGGAAGAGAGGCTGCTGTACAAACCTTTTACTACCGTCAGCAGGCAAGGTGGGTGAAGTGGAAACAGATGAATAACCAAGAATCATCCCCAAAGAGAACAGCAAGAAACCTAAACCAGTACAGCCAGCTGGCAGATGTTAGAAGTACATTTACAAATGATTTCTTTGCTTTTGTTCTGAGAAAGATTTTGCAGTTTCAGATATAGAGAAAGGAACTAAAGCATAAAGATAACAACATTAGGTTTTTGCCATTGTTCACTGTAATTCCACCAGAACCTTATCATAACTATCCACAAAGTGTTCAGTTTGACCCCTAATGCATAGCTTGAGGCTTTTTTCATTTGTAAGATAGTCAAAATTTCTGTTACTTTGACATTTTTGTCTAAAGATTGCGCACATTTTTCTTTATCAAAACTAAAATGAATGAGTCCGTTCTTGTGGGGGTTTTTTCTTTTCTTGCTATTATGTAAATCCATTTCCTGTCAAATCTGAAAAAAAAATTCAACACATTTCTAAATCTATGTTGTGGGTTGCCTTTGTGTCTTCTAGTCCATAGACCCATCTCAGCAGTTCACATGGGAGAACTCTAACTTGGAGGTCAACAAACCAAAGAACCGCTACGCTAACGTCATTGCATATGATCACTCGAGGGTCATACTCTCCAGCATTGATGGTAAGAAACAATTCCATCAGACTTGCAGCTCTTTTCAAAGGTTGGATGCAGTTAGATGAAGAAACTACTAAGTTAATATTATGCGAAAACATTTTGAGAACTTGCTGAGTCATGTTCATCCAGTTCTACCATATAGCATTTTTTTTTTTCTTTAAGAGCTTTTTTTTTTTTTAATCTTTGCAGCAGCCAAGCCAGGACAGGTTTAATAATAGAGAAAATCAGTAGAACCACTGACAGGTTTTGATTCCATGAATGCTGAATTGCAGGCACAATTTGCAACATCATAATCACAAGTGTGACAGAATGATTAAAGAAATTCTCAAGGGAAATTAGTTGCTGTTAATTACTGACATTACCTAATAACTGTTAAACCAAATATTGCTGTCAGATGCAATAGTTACATTTATGGGGTTTGAATGCTGCATCTAAAGATGCTGTTCCTTACATTGGTGTTATGAAATCAAACAAACAACTATTTAATGCGGGGAAGTAACGCAAAAAAGAAATGAAAAAAAAGACTATAAAATTGAATGAATGACACAGATTTGATAAAAGAAATAAACACGAGTAACCTCCCGTGTATATAGATCTGTATCTCTCATCGTTCTGTCAGTGCTGCTTTCCTTAGTCTCACTCACCGCTGTCCTGGCACAACACCTGTGCCAGTGCCAGGGGCTGCTGCTGATGGTGGTACTGGAGCAGCTGCGCACATTCAGTGAACCACTATCAACTATCAATCTTACATGGTTCTGGCTTTAACATCCCATCTGGATCTCCATCAAATCCCAGGTCGCATTATCTCTGTGTCTAAAATGTTTATTGTCACAGATAGGGTAAGAATGCCTGGGCTCTACACCTGCTCATAAGGCAACCAGGGCCAAAAGCTTTCTTCTTTGTATTTTGGAAATTTTGGATATGTATTGAACCTCCAATAGCAATGCCCGGATCAGTGATTCATCCTGCTGAGGCCAATTGTAGCCTATTCAGTTTTTTATTTTGTATTAACCTGTCTGATGTCAACAATATTTAAACGCCTTTAAACATTCCAGCTGTTTTATGATGAATGGTCTTTAATAATTTATATAAGTATGAAAATAGTTTATATTTGCGTATTGATATCATATGCTTAAAAATTTATTGATGTTCTTTATCAAATATTATATTAAGAATTTCATAAAATCTCCTGTTTTCTATAATAGATATAAAATCATAGAAATCCTTCCACCTATAACGGCACCCTAATGTAAAACCGATTTCATAAGACACAATAATAATTTCAACATCAGAGGATTTGGTTATGAAAATATACTCTTCAGACTATTTGGTAATACGTTCTTTGTGCACCACTTTTTCTGTGGTGAGTGATCTAAAATGAGTGCAGGAAGCAAATAAGAAAAAATAGTCGTAGTTATGTTCTGATTGTACATTTGAAGCATGCTCACCCACCTCAGCTGGGAAAGACCTGAGGCAATGAAACCGGCTGCTCCAATGCTGAGAGAGGGAGGGAGTGGGAGGCCAAGCCCAAACAGATGAGCCTTATCTGGGCAGAGCATGTGTGAGAAGCCCTTCCACCCCCATCTGTCCTGGAGCTCTGGCTTGTCTGTCTTCCTTTCAGCTTTGAAAACATATACTCTTGAGCACGTCCAAACCCACAGTACCACACATTTATCAATGCATACACACACACACACATACACTGTGCTGTAAATAAAAAACTTGCAAAAGAAAAAACAGAAACAGAATGTGCAAAAGCACAGATATGCACTTTTTGCTCCCAGTCTCCTTCGCACATTCATAAAAGCACAAGCTCTGCCAAGCCAGTACAGCCACCGAGAAAGTGGAAGTCTTTGTGCGTTTATCTGCAGAATGCCTCAGTTTTAGTCCCTTGCAATAAAGTTAAAGCGCATCAGAGCATTAAAGCCTTTAAAGACTGAGGTTGATAAACACATGTTAGAAGCTTCTCTTACTGTCTGTCCCCATCCCACTGGAACGAAGATGTGTAAAAAAAAAAAAAAAGACTTTCATTTAAACGGGTTTGTGCGTCTGTGCTGTGTGAGATGTCGGGTTGGGGTTTTACGACTGCGTGGGTCGTCCTCATAAAGTAATCTGGCTCAGAAAATCTGCTTCAATACTTTCTTTATATGGGGATTCTGCTTTTTTTCCCCTTTGACTTCTTCCTTTCTTTAAACTGTTAACTGCCATCAGAAATCTCTAAAGGATTCTCGTCTCCCACCTCGGCAGAATCAGGTCATGGCTCAACGTGCAATGTACATTTCTGAACGCATGTCTTTGCGTGTGCTTTAGTGTTTTGCCATATGCATGCATGTTTGAGCTGTGACTCAGTGATTTTTGGGATTATGGTATTAGGCCCTAGATGAGCGGGCCTGATCCCAAATCAAACACACACTGACGGTCTCCCACATCACACACACTCACACACAATCCCTTGCAGGACAGGCAGCGTCAGCCGAGTCTTGCACAGAAACAGCCTTACAGTCGTACTGCCATTGTAGGCGAAACATCCACAGTATTCTCAGATTAGGCCCATGATCGTCTTAGCTTGTATTATAAAACAAGACGACGGAACAATCCAACACCAGAGGATACTGGGCCTTGTGAAAATATTAATTCCGGGAACTTATATGATTTTCTACCTTTATTACTATGACATAAACCATCTCAGAGTGGTAGACTTTAATAATCCATTCATTTTTTCCACGCCACATAGCTTAATGATAAGAATAATTGATGTTCACAGGGATGTTCACATCAAGAACCATGATTGTTTTTTTTAATCAGCTGCTTTTGAAAAACTTGTGGGATTGATATTTGAAGGCAAAATGAACACCTGTTCAGTTGTCTTTGAACATAAATTGTGAATCAGCCAATCAGATGGCAGCAAAGCATTGATGTGTTTTTGAATCTGGGACGGTTGGTATTAGACAGGATGGTCTGAGTTTTCAAGAAACAAATGATTTAATTTTTACACACACTAACTCAGATTTGTAGAGAAATTTAAGAAAAATAGAAAATAATCCAGTGAGCCACAATCATGTGGGAGAAAATGGCTTATTGAGGACAAAGATGACGGGGAGAATTGGTAGACTGGTTCAAGGCAACAATAACTAATTCTTACAACCAAGCTATGCAGAATATCATCATCTCTGCAACAGCAAAAGACACCAGGTGCTATTCCTGTTAGCTGCTGGACAAAAACAAACTGGAAAAATGTTATCTGAATTTTGATTTTAGCTGCAACATTCAGATGGTCGGATCAGATTTTGGACTCAGATCAGTACACCTGATTTCCTGAACATGTCAGTGAGTCGTTCACTGTGTGTCACTGTTCTTCACCATCACCAGATCTTAGTGTTATAAATCAAATAATCACTAACCAGTTTAGAACAATCCAGTTCAGGTTTGGTAAGTCTAAATGTTTTTAACTTGAGATAATCAAAGTAGTCCAGACATCCTTAATGACTAACAAATAACTGATTGGAAAACATATACCGGTAGTTTGTTTTTATCTGGCATTTCACCATTTTGTTTTTCTACTGAACATCCATAATATTACCACACAATTTTTTATGCTACAAGAATATTGTCATTTTTCATGTAGCCCCGTGCATCATAAAGACTTTTCTTTTGTCTTGTCGCCCAGACAAAAGAAAAGTCTTTATGATGCAATTCTTTTAATTAAACAGGGGAACTACTTCCTGCCTCATTTAAAAATTGTCGAACGTAGACACAACACGGTAATAGGCTTTTAGCACTCACGTTTATATTCTGGTGCGTAAAAGTAAATGAAAGTTACTTCCTCTCACAAAACAACATACGTTTATACGTTCATCTTTACTCGTGGGTCTTTTCTTTAATGCCTCAAGCTTCTGATGATTTCCTTTGTGTTCTCGTTGCCTAGGTGTCCCTGGCAGTGACTATATTAATGCGAACTACATTGATGGCTACCGCCGTCAAAATGCCTACATAGCCACTCAGGGCCCTCTTCCGGAGACCTTTGGGGATTTCTGGAGGATGGTCTGGGAGCAGCACACAGCCAACATCGTCATGATGACAAAGCTGGAGGAGAAGTCACGGGTGAGACGATGCGGTGTAATTACGCTGGAGTATAAGACAGCCATAACACAGTAGAACAAAGACAATTCAACATATTCAGGTTTACCAATCATGGAAAATAAAAAGCTCAAGAAAGCTCACACACAGTGGAAGAGTGGTTAACTGCTTAAAGCCCATTACATAAAGTGAATTAGATTGTATGTGTAGAATGATTAATGGTGGCACTAGAAGCGATTTAGGGTCAACTGTAGCAGAGTAGTGGCTATGTTGGAAGATAGGTTTATCATGAAGGAATTTTATAAACACAGTAAAAGCTAAAATGGAAATTTAGAAAATGTCCTAGTTAAAGTCTAAGCCTAAAAGCTTCTCAGAATCTGTGGCAAGAATTTGTAAAATTCCATCTTACAAATGCTCTCAAACCAGTTTGATTTGAGCTTGTGTTTCTGTGCTTAAAAAAATTATTAAAAATGTCTGATTGTGCATTTGTGGTACAGACATACTCCAAAAGACTTGCACCTGCAAGCAAAAGCTGCTTCCACAAAAGTATTGATTGAGGGCAGTTCCCCTTTTTTTATATATATGTATGTTTGAAAAACAGTGTCAATCATGTATCCTATTCATCCCCCTTCAGTCTATTTTATTACATTAAAACTTGTACTTCTCTCATGACTAGAGTTAAAGGGGTACAAACACGTTTGCACATAACCGTTAGTTTTAAATCATTGTGTTTGGCTTAAACCAGTGAGCAGCACAAGGCCACATGCAATGGATCAGAACAGAACAGAGGAGAACAGAATATGCTGGTGAGCAAGGCCGAAAGGAGATTACAGACACAGCTCAACTGTGGCTGGTGTTGAATTAGAAAGTTTTTTGGTTCTGAGGCATTTTGCTGTTAACTGAATGTGCACTTGAGTGAAAAACCAGTATAATGAGAATGTCATGTAAGAATAAAGTGAACAAGAATGGCTCGAGGTATGAATCATGATTAAGTGCTAACCAATTATGTCCAGGGTCTTTTTCAGAAAACGATCCTTTCTCCCCGTCTGTGCTTCTTCTCCTACTAACCTATGCTTTGTGTTAAAACTCTGTTTCCTTTTCAACCTTTTCCAACTGTCTCTGTTGTGTCTCTCTGACCCTCAGATGCCCTCTTATTTCTTCTCTAAGGCAAGATCTCTCTTTCACTCCTTTTCTAATCCTCCCCTTTTTAATGCACCCTAATCCCTTTGCCCCTTTGTTCCCCCTGTTTGGTTTGTTTTCTCGGCTGTATTAAGTGATAATGTAGACTCATATACCAAAACACAACATGTTCTGAAATGGGTTTTACTTTAACGACCGCAGGTCAGAGACCGTGCACATGAATGTGTACAGTTTGCATGATCACAACACTTTTTCTTTTTTTCCTCCCACCATTAAAAAGAAGAGTAGTTCATCAGTCATTACATAAAATCTTAGTTAACATCTGAGACTAAAGATTAATGAAGACTTTTTTTTTTTAATCTGTGTGGTTAAGGTCCTGCAGGTACATCTTTTAATTTGGACATATTTCCCTCTTTCCTTTCTTCCCAGCCCTGGACGACTGTATATGTCTGAGTAACAAGCTGCTCATTTGAGAAAACCATTTGATCTTATTAACACCTCTCAACGTTACGCAGTCTTGTATTTACCCATTAAGTATAAAGATGATCACAGATGGTTCCACCATGGGAATCTTGCCAGAACCCTTCCTCCGAGCGCAAATCAAGCCACAGTCGTGCTGTTGGACCATAAATCTATGGTTAATATAGTCGTCACACCAGTTTCCTTTTTTATTCTGCCCTCTTTATTCGCTGGCAGCGCTCTCAGCCCCCCTACGTGTACAACCATTTGTGTCCCTGCCGTGTCTCAAGGTCTGGTGGGAAAACAACAGTTGGAAAGCTGTAATTACAGCCTGAACATCCAGGCCAAAAAGCATAATCCTCAGTTTGGAGCAGTGGAATGCAGAGCAAACTGAGCCGTCTTTGATGTGAGGACTGGAGGGATCAGCATATAACGTTTGGTTTGGCCTGGTTCTGCCAAGGCCCACCGCTCCCCCATGCCACCACCAACCTCTTTTATCTCCTCTGGGATTTTCTTTTCTTCCCTTCTCTTTAGTCTCTCAAGCCAAGTTGCAGAACTACAAATATGACCGTTCTAGACCAAGAAATTCCAGGTGCTTTGGTGGTTGTGGCATGCCATGAGACTTTTCTGCAGGTATTTGTGATGGAGCGCAGGGGAACATGCATCGCCAAAACTCGTCCTGGGCATTTTTACAACCAATAAGTGGTTCCGTTGGAGGATTCATCAGCTGGTGGCCATTTTCTCTCTACTTTCTTCCTCTTGCTGTCACTTTTCACTGCACACGCTCACTAAAACCCTCCTCCTGCCACACTGGTCTGATTCTGTATGCATATATCTGTCTGAATTATTGAAAATCTCAAACTGATCTACTTCATCACTGTCCTCTCTTTTTTCACTTCTTTTTGCACTTGTGTCCTCTTCAGTGTTTCTCTACAGAAATGTGCACATATAAAATAAACAACCTCTGCATCTCACAAGTCTTCGTCTTCTCCTTGTAGGTGAAATGTGATCAGTACTGGCCAACACGTGGCACAGAGACCTATGGTCTCATCCAGGTCACTCTGCTGGACACAGTGGAGCTGGCCACCTACTCTATGAGGACCTTCGCTCTTTACAAGGTAGCGTGCGAAACAGTAATACCTCCTTTTCTAAATCAAGTCTCCACATAATATATTTTGAACAGAGATGCTCCTCAAAACTGCCAATACTGATTTCAGCTGATTCCAAATTATTTCATTATTTTTTATGTAAAATAAATTATTTGCGTTGAACTTTTTGAATATATTTCATTAATTGATCAAAATTAACACATTGAAGTCCCGACAACTCTCATTTCAGGCATTTTTGAGATGGTAATTAGAAATTGCTGAATTTTTAGATTGCTAAAATTGTTCAAATGATTTACCATGTAATAAATTTGGTAACTGTATGACATTGTTCAGGCAGTTTTGTTTGTTTCTCAAAACCTAAAGCAATCCAGCAAATATACTCAGATCTGGAAATAACTTAACTATCAACACATCCAGCAAAAAAAAAAATCTAAATTCCAAGATAGAATTAAAGATTCAAAGCTGAATCCCAACCTGAGCTTACAGCCAGAGCTCATGACAGGTACCAATAAATTTGTCTGAACCGACTTTTTTAAAGTAGTTTGTAAATATTTTTTCTCCATGTAAATTTTCAGGGGGATAAAACGAAAATTATCTTGATGATTTTAAAATAATTTATTAAAAGAATAGCTGTATCTTAATGTGCGTGTGATCTGCCCTATCGGCTCCTGCAGAGCGGCTCTAATGAGAAGCGTGAGGTTCGTCACTTCCAGTTCACGGCCTGGCCGGACCACGGGGTCCCTGAACATCCCACCCCATTCCTGGCCTTCCTTCGCCGGGTCAAAGCCTGCAACCCCCCAGATGCTGGACCAATGATTGTGCATTGCAGGTGTGTCTGATTTTCTATAATATTGTCTTATCAGCTTCTGAGATGTGTTTATGTCTATTCAGTGAATGCAAAAGGGAAACAAACCCGATCCTCAAGATGTTTTTGAGGGGGTAGTTTGGGGTTTTAGTTTATGAAAATCAGCCAGAGTTCAAGAGCACTTGTTTAAAACTTTTTAGACAGCCTGGAATTACCTGCCAATATGCAAACCCCAGACCACCATGACTGGCTTAGGCTCCTGGATTCCTTTCTTAACAGAATTCACCATCTCAAACATTTCCCATGATTACTTTCCAGTGTTGAAAATTGGCCATTCATGCTGCCAGAGAAGCCGGGTTCGTAAGTTTACATTTAAATGAGTTGCTGTCGAAGCAGCGGGAGGCTCATTTGCTGGATGGAAGAAGATTCTGAAAACGTGTCATTACTGTCACGGCACAGTGTCGAGCTCCAGAGTTGGAAAGACACAGCTATTTGCTTTTACCAGTGAGCGAGAGAGCGCAAGCGAGGGGAGGAAAAAAAGATAGAGCTGAGTGGGGAAAATATGGAGCAGAAGCTCTCAGGAGGAGGAATTAGTGGAGTATGGACGTGGAGGAAGAAAGGGAGGGGGATCGGACACAATGATTGAGAGAAAGTGGTACCAAGGGGAGTGGAAGATAGAGGGGGAGATTTGTGGAGAATGGGAGAGAAGGTGAAGCGAAATCCTGGACAGGGTGAATGAAAATGATGAATTAAAGAATCACGGAGATGGGGATAAAATGGAGTGTATAAAAAAAAAAGCAAAAATGTGAGAGTGAAAAAGTGGCGGTGCTGGCGTTCGAGTTTTGGACGGGTACTTAGAGCGAAGATAAAGAGGCAGGGGATGAGGGCAGGAGGCTGGCAGGAGAGGAGCTCTTCCTAATCTTCTGTCGCAGTCAGATGGAGTATCCAGCAGGATTATCAGTCAAATTTAATTATCTCGGCAAGACTCCATCATGATGGGCCTTAACACATCAACTGGCCTCAACGGGCCCGATCTCATTCCACCTGAACAACATGCACATGCAGAGTAATATTAATATAATCGTATAAAGGGTTCTGTATTCGCTTGCAGAAACCTGCTCACTCAGGTCGTCTCGCCGTTTAGGTACCAGCACAGCAGAAATGTGAAGTGTTAGGGTCGACAGCTAAATGTATTAAATTTCTGGATTATATGTCGATAGGGGTGATATGATTATGATGCTGACTCATTGCTGATTTCGATTTTCTACATGCCTTGTCGTCGCCAGCTGGCATCGTTGCTGTGTTTTGCTTCATTTAGGCGCCAAATACTGGAGCTTTCCAAGCTCAGATTTAGTGCTTACATTGGTCTCATCCAACCTAGGTGAGACAATCACATCACCATCTGTTGGCCCATTTATTCGTTTATTTATTTATTATCGTTTTAGCGCTGGTGTGGGCCGAACCGGCTGCTTCATTGTCATCGACGGCATGACAGAGCGCATCAAGCACGAGAAGACTGTCGACATTTACGGCCACGTCACGCTGATGCGCTCTCAGAGGAACTACATGGTCCAGACGGAAGACCAGTACATCTTCATCCACGATGCTTTGCTGGAGGCCGTGACCTGCGGGAACACTGAGGTCCCCGCCAGAAATCTGTACTCCTATATCCAGAGGCTGACACAAATTGAGCCGGGAGAGAACGTCACTGGCATGGAGGTGGAGTTCAAGGTAAGGACAAATATGTGCTTTTTGATGTGTTTGTTTTATACAACAAATAAAACAAACACGACACAAACTAGCTATGGTAGAAGTGACCTATTAAGAATCTGCAAAAATCACCAAAAATATTAGGGAAAATAAACCAACGTATAATAAGAAAAAAAAGTGCGTATAAAAAAAATAACTTAGGAACATTAACATCAGAAAAATTAGATAACTTAATGAACTCTATATAA
Source organism: Poeciliopsis gracilis (assembly GCA_911649635.1). Classification (NCBI taxonomy): domain Eukaryota; kingdom Metazoa; phylum Chordata; class Actinopteri; order Cyprinodontiformes; family Poeciliidae; genus Poeciliopsis; species Poeciliopsis gracilis. The sequence continues at coordinate 2,046,188 of CAJVRI010000128.1, forward strand.
AATTGTATTAAGACAGAAAATAGAAAAAAATAAATAAAGTAAAAGAAATGAACTTAGTAAAGCAAAAAGACTGTAAATAAAATGAGAAATTAAATCAATGGTAATGTTAAATTAATACGATTGGAAATTTTTCTATATTTCTATACTTTCGGCATGATTCATCTTCCATAAGAATGTTTTGACCGTTAACCTCTAAGCTTCTTTCACTCTTCTATTATTTCCTATCACATTATGTTTTACTAGTTCTTATTGTTTCAGTTCACCTTAAAAAGGTGAATAAAGGTTGAAGCTCTGCTGGTTTGCAGTTCTTCATTGAGGCTTAAAATATCTGCTGGTGCTACCAGAAAGGATGGAGCCTCTGAAACTAGGAGACCACATGTTTTTTTACACAAAGTTGTACTTTTGTAAACTTTCAGTAAAAAAGTTTACAAAAGAACTTTTGTTGATTGATGGAGCTGGTTTAAACGTGGAAAACAGCTTTTGCTGAAGCTGTTTTATTCTTTTAACTTTTTCACTCTGATATCCACTTCATCTGATAAAATCTCTGCAGGTCTAACTGATCTGGCTGTCTCAGGTATATATAAAGTAAAAGCAGGTGGTTCAGATTTTTCCAGGAAATGTTTTATGTCTGCTCAAATGCTCAGAGGGCAAAGTCAACATAAAGCAACGCTGCAGAGTCTCCTCCATGAAATGGCCCAGCATTCCCCTCTTAATAGCAGTGGTCTCCTTCCAAAAGACAGTGAATAGGAACCAAAATGCCAGGATCGTCTCTTTCGTTGCGTTTCATCTTGGTGGAACACCCACGGGACATTGCGGGTTGCCGTCTGAAGCTACAAAGCATGGGGGATTTCTCATGGATGATGGGTGTCATATCCAAACGCATAAAAATCAAAGAAAAACTGAAGCATATGTGTGAGAAAATCAACAAATGCGGTTCCACGGCTCCACGTTTAAGGCAGCGTGTTTTTTCCCCCTCGCTCAACATTTTCAAAGCCAATATTGGCATGTGTCAAATGGAGTGGTAAAGACGTCGTGTTTGTTTGCTGATAAAACAGAATCAAAGTCAGCGCAGGCGGCGTGAAGAGTTACTATTGTTGATGCTGGAAAGCCAGTTTGCAGTCATAGCCGGATGACTGGTGAAGCTGTGGTCAGGGGGGATTTTCTGTCTCAACTCGTCTGTGAGAAAACAAGGTAGAGCTGGTTCTTTCACAGCCGCTCACTTAACCGGACCCCATTGTTCCGCCAGCGTCTGCGGTTTCTCCCTCGGCCCGTTTTTCTGTTGTTCTGTCTCCCATTTAAAAGCAATGTCATCCAATAGCCGAGGGTCAGGGGAGTATTCCCTGCGTCTGCATATGTACTTACATAAAATCACGGTTTGATTTTTTAAAAAGTACGAAAAAAAAACGACTTTGTCTTTATTTTTCTTCCTTAGGGTGAGGGTCTTTTCTTTTATTTTTCTACTTTTTTTTTTCTTCCGGTGCTGGTTCATGTGTGGTTCACATATGTGAGCTGAGACAGTGTGGGGCCTTGTGGTTTCCTGCACCCCAACTCTTGATTTTCTCCTTCTCTTATTCGTCTCATTATATTCACCCCTTTCCATTCCTGAACCGCTGCCGCGATCCCTTGGAGTCGCCCCCGCTTTGTTTATTCAATTTAAGAAGTCTGGCTAAATATCCTGAGGCTTGCCTGGTTCAGCCAATCTTCCTGTTTTACTTATCCAAGTTGCCAAAGGATGTCCAGACCTTTGTTGAATGCATTTCAGTATGATCCTTGAATTTGTTTACACTTTTGTCTTTTTTCCCCTTCAGTTGACCCACAGCATTACTTTGAAATTTTCTTATTTTGAAATTTTATCAAAAGTAATTTTGCAATGATTTAATATTCGTATAATGGATATTGTGTTTGCTTCCAGCGTCTGGCCAGTGCCAAGGCCCATACGTCTCGGTTTGTGAGTGCCAATCTGCCATGCAACAAATTCAAGAACCGACTGGTGAACATTATGCCCTATGAGACGACACGCGTGTGTCTGCAGCCAATCAGAGGGGTGGAAGGGTCCGACTACATCAACGCCAGCTTCATTGATGGATACAGGTGGGTATGTTTGAAATTGCTGTTGCTTTGTCAGAAGGGTACGCTACACATTTATCATGTGCTTTTGTTTGCAGGCAACAACGGGCCTACATAGCAACCCAGGGCCCACTGGCTGAGACCACAGAGGACTACTGGAGAATGCTGTGGGAACACAACTCCACTATAGTTGTCATGCTGACCAAACTGAGAGAAATGGGACGGGTACGTCAAGGACTAACTTGCATGGTGGAAGTATTTTTTTTATGCTACAACCATAAAATGGACAACTATTAGTCATATCTTCTGTAAATCTGTTCCTTAAGGCAAAAAGTTGAACAAAGTTACATTAATAGTTTCCACAAAGCATCAGAAGAAACCATAATTGAACTTTTTGTTCCACATACAAATCTCTGTGTGACAGCGAAGTAACCCTGAACACCCTAAACCATCATGCTGTCAGGATGTTATGAACAATGGGTAAGAAAAAGAGAATAGAATAGATAGCATTTATTGTCATTGAACAGGATTCAACGAAATTTCGATTGTGGCCCAAAAAAAGGAGTCTTTAAATCTGCAAAGCTGTTAAACACGCATCCCAAAAGACTTGATTGACTGGATTTGTAATTACAGCAAACATTGCTTCTATAGAGTATTGACACTTCTAAAGGTTGCAGGAAACCGTCTCTCAAGTACTGGACTTATTAAAAAAATGTGAAAAAGTCGAAGAGCTTTGAGGACTTTTGCACAGCACTGTACGATTGAGATTTGCTCATGATAAAAAGTCCAAAGTTGTTATGCTTTTAAAGTAATACCATGAAACTTGATGTGGAGACCTGAAGATAATGATTTGTGTTGTCGTCTGCAGGAGAAGTGTCATCAGTATTGGCCAGCAGAGAGATCAGCCAGGTACCAGTACTTTGTGGTTGATCCTATGGCTGAATATAACATGCCTCAGTACATCCTCCGAGAGTTCAAAGTGACTGATGCCAGAGTGAGTCTTCTGCTTGCTTCCGTGCATTCGTGCTGGTGGAGGGTTTTGATTTATGCATAAAGACAAGAAACCCCCCAAACCACTTACTTTCTTCATTCAGGACGGCCAATCGAGGACGGTTCGTCAGTTCCAGTTTACTGATTGGCCAGAGCAAGGAGTGCCAAAATCGGGAGAGGGATTCATTGACTTTATTGGCCAAGTTCACAAAACTAAAGAACAATTTGGCCAGGATGGGCCAATTACTGTGCACTGCAGGTAGGAGTGTTTTTCTTGTTGTTTTTATTTGTACCCTATTTGTACCCTATGTAGAACCACAATGATTTAAGAGGCGCATCCAGTCTAGTTCTGTTAAAGCTTACTGACTGATCAAATGTAAGATATTTCTACACAAATTCATATTTAACTGGTTCCTCGTCTTCCAACAGTGCTGGAGTCGGGAGGACTGGTGTGTTCATCACCCTGAGCATCGTCCTGGAGAGGATGAGGTACGAGGGGGTGGTGGACATCTTCCAGACAGTCAAGATGCTGCGCACTCAGAGACCTGCCACCGTTCAAACAGAGGTGAGATTATGTTCTCACTAATATTTTATTTGACATAAAAACAAAACATTGATACATTTTTATTATGTTTCAATCTTAATCCATGTTTTCTTTTCCCTCCCACCAGGATCAGTACCAGTTCTGCTACCGGGCCAGTCTCGAGTACCTGGGAAGCTTCGATCACTATGCAACATAAACCCAGTTGCTGTCTAATCTCGCCCCATTCAGCCGACTGCTCCCTTTTTGTAGTGTCACACACAACCTGAATACATGCACTTGGCTGGAATGTGTGCGTGAAGATTTTTCCACCACCTACAGAGTTTAAATGGGGGCGGCGGACCATCGGCTTTTCCCCCTGCCCAGAAACAGCACTTCTAACTGAGCCATAGCGATCCTGCTCGAACCCTGGGGGGTCAGGGTGGGAGACTCATTTCACCCTCCCTTTGCCCCTCCACCCAGTCCAAACACAAACACATCTGTGGGTCAGTCTGAAGAAGCAGCTTCAACCACTGTTCCAAAACAAAATACTTTATCTAATATAGATTTTTTTTATTATTATGATGATGATGAATACATGTTGGTTCCAGTGCTTCTGTGAGCACCCAGATTGCTTTGTGTTGTTTTCGGTGTGGAACTCTCACCTCGTCCACCACCAGTGTAGCATCACTAAACTGAACAAAACAGGACCAAGCGGCGGGAAAAAAGATGGAATTTTTTCTACCACGAGGAACGCCAAGTGGAAGTCTGCGCATCCATCCAATGGAATCCTCATGGGTTTTTACGCACCAGAGAATTGCCAACAGAAAGAACTGAGAACACAGAGCACACAGTACTAAAAAGACAAAGAACACATACTTTAAACAGGAGCACCAAGGAGTATTTTTCTTTCTTTTTTTTTTTTTTTTTGTTTTGTTTTGGTTCTGGATTATGTTGGAAACAGACTTTTGTTTCCTGTGAATGAAAAGAGGACATTTCTATAGTAATAAGCACCACCAGTTCAACCTTATTACGCTTCACCATTTCAGATAAGGGAAGAGAGGTTTAAACTGCAAAGCAAAACATTAATTTAGTTTTTTAGAAAGATATATGACTATTTAGTTTTTTTAAAAAACAAAATGGCACATTCTGTTATTATTTTTTTTTAGCGTTTTTGTCCCCACTGACTACAAAAAGCAAGGTTTGTAAACTGTTACCATGTTTTTTTAAAGCGTACAATCAAATCTAGCGTGCAGGATGTTCACCGTTTGACGACAAACGCCACCTTCGAGTGTCACTGTCACTTACTCTCCACCTCCTATCTTTGTGAAAACACTCATGCACAGCGGCTAATATCTCAGCACATGCCTGTCTTGCCTAGCAGAGCAAGGAGACATGAGGACATGGAAAGACCCACGGAGTAGTGCTTTTTTGCTCATTTAAGGCCACCTAAATCACAAAAAGTGCAGAAGGTATGTACAGAAGACAAGATATGGTGGGGAGGGGAAAAATCAACTATTTATGTGTCCAAATAAGCTTTCACAGAGATTTCTTTACCAGAGAGCGAGAAAAGGATGCAGGGGGTCTGGGTTTTGGGGGAAGGGGACAAATTTCTCACTGGAATGCTCACCTTAGACTTTTCTCTCTGTCTGATTCAGTGTGCAATAAGTAGATGTATTATATATTTTTGTGTTGAGTCACTTAACTGCAGTTATACGCCATGATGAGGATGATGTTGATAAAGGTGTGTCGTTTACTCCAGATATAAGATGTTTTACACTCGATTTGGTTCAGTGTGTCCGGACAGAGCGTCACAACTCCGGAGGTCACGTCGAAGCAAACGAAATGATCAAAATCACATTTCAAACAGCATCTATTGAGTATTTTTGATTTTAGATTTATAGTGCCTTATATTACACGCCTATTTTGATAAAGTTACTTTAAATAATTTTTTTTTTGTGCGTATACTTTATGTACGTATGCTTGGCGTATGTGATCTGAGTGTCTGTGTTCATGATTTTTGTTCCGGTATGTAAAATATTTTGTACGTTCAGTTTTTTTGGTCGTGAAAATGTCAAACTGAAGGTTTCATGTGGGTTGGATGGTCCATGCTTCAAACCCAGCAGCTGCTTCAGCATTGCTCTTTTTATTCAATGAGTTATTTTTACGACTCAGTTACAGAAGTTTTATCCGGATGAACTGATCATTTAGGCAATGATCCAAATTGTTGCTTGCAAGAGTTTTCTGTACAGCTCTTTGCAAAAAGTATTCCCTCCATTAAAGCTTTTAAATTGTCACATTGTAATCCGCAAATCTCAGTGTATGTTCTTAGGGTTTTGATGTGTAAGTTGTGCGTATTTGTGAAGTGGAAAGAAAATCACACAGTTTGCTTTTTTTTTTTTTTTTTTGCAAATAAAAGTCTAAAAAGTATGTATTGTATTTGTTTTCAGCTTCTGTAAATTAACTTTTTCTCTGGTTGCGCCTTTGAGCTTTTGGTCTCGAGCAGCTTGATACGTCAAAAGACTAAAATATTTTCCCATTCTTGTTTGCAAAAATAGCTCGAACTCTAAGACTGAATGGACAGGAATTGTAAACTTCTATTTCAAGTATGATAGAGAGTCTCATTTAGATTCATTCCCTCAGCATGACGCCACCACCGCCTTGATTCACAGTCAAGATAGGGATTCAAAACGATGTGCTGTGTCAGCACGACATGACACAGAACACTTTCAAAATCTGACATTAATCTCATCTTTTTTGCATTTTTACTCATTTCCAAAGATGAAATAAGCTTTTTCTCAAACTGTACCCCTCTTCTAACCACATTTCTATAAAAGTCAAACTTGTGGACAGCTTATAATTGTTCCAGCAAGAGATTCTCCCGTCGTGTCTGTTTAGTGCTCTCCTTGCTCAGCCTCTCAGTTTGGGAAGACAGCCATCACTGTAGGTTTCAGTCATAGATTGCAGATGTTCTGCACTTGGGACATAATTGTATAACCTGACCCTTTTTTAAACGTCTCCTCAACTTTCTGCCTGACCTGTCTGCTATGTTTCTTGGTCTTCATGATGATGTTTGTTCTCTGACGAATCTTTTGCCTTCACAGAACAGCTGTAGTCATTCTGAGATTAAATTACACACATATGGACTTTATTTAATAACTAGATTGTGGCTAAGTGAGTAGCAGTGGATTGAAGTATCAGTGTAATGGGGGCTGAATATGCATATGCATGCACTTTTTAGATCTCTGTTAAAAATGAAAGTCATGTATAATTTTTCTTCCACTTCACAATTATGTATTGTTGGTCTGCAGCATAAAATACATCAAGATTTGTGGCGGTACTGCGACAAAATGTGAACATCTGTAAGGATATGAATACTTTTGCAAGGCAGCGTACACAAATCTTCAAGGAGAGAGTTCAGTTTGCCTGACAGAACGGTTTGGCCGCACAATGGCTCCGACAAGTCAGAATTGCTCAGCTATGCAGTAATCTACAACAAGACGGACATCAGAGGCACTCTCTGTCAGTAAGAACAAAATCGACACCATCGTAGCACACCTATGTAACCCACCTGAAACCATTCACCTGAAGTCAGTTAGCCTCCTCATCTGTGTCCCTCAATCCACATTTCTGTCCCCATTTCTGTGTTTTTATCCAATAATGACAAAGGCAAAGAGAAGTTCAGGTGCTACCAACACAGAACAGATGTAGTCACATTTTCTTTTATATCTCCAGCAACGCTTGACCGCACAAGTGGCGGTCAAAAGTTTTCCACCATCTAGCAGTGACCCTGTTTTTTTATTTCATATGCATGGTACCACTTCTGAGATGCCCCCTATTGGTCACGCCGCTTAAGGGAAGACTTGCACTTTCTCTCTTTGTACTATGCACTATTAAGATCTCTGATGACCCCTCCCGCTGCCCCCCCACCCCAAAAGGAGACTTACTTGAACTCTTTGAAGTGGATTGTGTAATGCTCACACGGTTGTGTATTTGTAAATAACACAAAACACAGAGAGTAATTGAGATGCATAGCTAAATGGAGAAATAAATAAAAGTTAAGGAGAGACATTTATGAGATATAAAGAGTGATATCAAAATTGCACCTGAAATCACGGTTTAACGGCACAGCTGTATTGTGCAATACGCCACTTTGTGGATTTGTTATCCCACAAACAAGAAGTTTCACTAAAAAAAGCTTGTTCTAAATACCCCTTCCTCCCCCATTCCTTCAAATGTGTCATGTAGATGGATAAAACTGAAGTTTATAAATTGTATAAAATGAACGTACGATGTGTTGCTTGGGTCAGTTACCACCAATTGGTCTGTACATGTAAAACATTTTTTTCATTTTGTTACGGGCTCTGAGGCAACAAGTGCTTTTGTTTTTTTTTTATTTTCCTATGTTGGTTCTCAGAGCGTGTGGAAAACACAAGAACCCAGTCTGTATGGATTTCTGTTCAATATTGACACAGGTTTCATTTGTTACAAATAAACTCAAGTGAAATGATTGGTGTTGGTGTGATTTTTGTTTTAGCAGCAACATGACAATTTTAAAAAGTCATTTTTGGAAAAAAAAAAAAAAAAGGTCAGTTTGACAGCCGCAGAGCTTGTTATAGGGTCGAGAAATGTTCCAGCAAAATTGAAAAAATTGGAGGTGAAAAATGATCCTGCAGAACAGATCTTCATATTCTTCTAAATATAAGTGCAATGTCATAAAATATTATTACAATTGGAACATTTTCTAACATTTTGACTTTTGAAGCATTTTATATATTGGTCCAGTGACAAATATACATATAACTGGCAGGAATGTCATTTATGAGACTCATTTAAGTGAATGGGTTTTTTCTGTGTTAAGAAACAGAAAAATTGTGCTCAAGTTTGCTGTTTTTCACTCTGACCATAAAATATGTCTCCAGTATTTGGCTTGTTGGTGATGAGAGCTGCAAATTTAATTTGGAGTTAAATTTGTGGTTCCATACGACCACATTTTTCTTGGTCAACAATAAAAATGATGTTTTTATTTCCCTCCAGTTTGTGAGAACTCAAAGTCACTTATTACAGGACTTAAGAAATCAAATGTTTGCAAAGTCAAGACGTCATTGTCAAGGTTTACACTTTTCTTAAACTCCTATTTTTAATCAGTTGTTTTCTCATTCATTATCCTGATATTTACCAAACACATAATTTAGGTTCTGGTAAGTCAGACAATGAGGAGAAAAGAGTTGCTTTCGGACACAGTGTATAAAAATATTTAGCTTCAATTGTGCATTGGAGCCTGTATGTGCATATAACTTTGACACTAATCTGTGAGCTCAATTGTTGTATGTTGGATTTTTAGTGTGCTGCAAAAAGAGCAGTTCAAATTTATCATAAAAACACGCCCAAATAGTGGAGATCTTTCTGCCAGTAATTAGTTACTTTAAGCTTTATTATTATTGCATTGTAAGACATTGTGATTAGGGCCTGTTAGCAAAACGCTGAAAATGCAAACACAAGAGAGTTAGTGATCAGAACCCTGAGAATATGGCCAGAGAATAAGTTTTATGCCTATAATAGCAACCTCTTATTTGAGCTCCCTGATTATTTTCACTGGAAACTTTCAAATATGCAAGTTTCCAGGCATATTTGCAGCTCATTTCATTTTACAACGCACCAAGCGAAAACAGAGTCATGAAAAATTCACAGTGGAGTCTCCGATGTCAGTGTTCGTGATATGCTGACGAGAAGAATTTCTGATCTCTTCCTTTAGACAACAACCTTGTGAGAGGTTCATACTGTGACATAAAATAAGTCTTTGGAAATGTGGGGGGAAAGCATGAAAACCAAAGCTGTCTTTGAAGGCTATATCTGATTATAACTGGCAATAAAAAAAAATAAAAAAAATGATATTGCATCCAAAAAACTTACTTTCCCAATTTCTTTGATTATACAGTGTAACATATTCGATTAACATTATCACTATTATTTAATTTTTCATTTTATTTCCAATCTTATTTTTTTAATTAGTTTGTTTTTTTTTTCCTTTTTTCACTTTTCTTTTTCCTGTGTTCACTTTCCTTAAACAGAAAATGGTGAGAAATAGAAAACTACTGTTTTAAAAATGGGGTCAAAGCACAAAAATAGTATTTTCTTTTGCTGTTTATTTTGGCATTCAACTGCAAAGTTATGGTGTTGTGCTGAAGGTAATAAAATTTTAAGGTGACCAGTAGAATCTGTCAAGACACTTAGTTGTTTTTTTAAACAAATGATTAAAAAAGAAAATGACATCCACTTGATGTTTTGTTTGTGTAAATAGAGCCCTGTGGAAAAGTTTACTGTGACTTTCTGGTCACAAATGAAGTTTTATGACAATCTATTTTAATACTACAGAGAGAGCCTTCCTACAGAAAAGACTAAAGCTAAAAATGTGCTATTTATTTATTTTGTTTCTCACTTGACATCTTTTTTCCAAAACTGAAATTCAGAACATGCAAAGGCACTCATCTCGAAGCTCTAATTTATTTCAAGGACAATCAAAACTTTACATATATATAGACTTTAAAATAAATAGACTAAAATATTTATATTTTAACAGACTATTTATTGGGTGATGCGAACCTTGTTAAAATGTTTTTTCTTATGCTGAAAATGTAAATATTGGATGAATTAAGGCAAACTTTTGAAAGACAGGCTTTCTTTTAAAGGTATTATGCGGGATGCTACTCAGTTTATCTCCTTGAACGAACTTATCCCCAACCAGGAAACAATAAAACAATACTATACAACAGCAACTCCGAGTAAAGGTGATGATGAGAGAGCTTGATCCAAACACTGCACAGCTTCATGCTTTACTCTCTTCATTATTTTGAATTTTCCCCCAATGCTAATCATAAAATGCCTTCGAAAAGCTAATTATATCCCCTCATTTTCACTCTCTTTCTTGTTATTTCAGAGTTTACTATCCAGCATTTGACTTGATGTTGGGAAGTTTAATGAGCATTCCTGCCTCACAGGGCCTCAAGTCCTGCAGTTCTTTCAGTCTCGTTAAATCCATATTAGGAAACAGATTCGGGCTGTGGTGGAGAGCTGAAACTAATGCTCACTTATGTTTGACTTTTTATTGTTAAATTACAGCAAAATGGCTTCTAGTGACTCCACAGAGCTGCAGAGAGAGTCTTTATTCCAACTTCAAAGACAACATCTAGCTACAGTAATGTGTCTCCGATGCATGCTCAGGTCAGACAGTCATATTCAGTAAACTTGAATGTGCATCACAATGGCTCTTGTCACTTTTGAAGGTAACATTTTTAAATTAATCTTTAAGCAGGTTTTAAACGAGCTTTAAAACCTGTTTTATCATCACCTGTTATAAAGTCAGAATTAAATAAAGACTTGAAAACATCTGTCTGCTCAGAATTAATCAACATGAATATAGTCTAGAAATAAGTAATTTCTCAGTTAAACAATCTCTTTATATACATATATATGTGTGTGTGTACATTTTTATCTAATTATATAACTAGATAAAAAATTTTCAATAAAAATCTTACTGAAAAGTTCATTTATCTGGATCTTTCTTGAGGTCTTGAGGAAAATCCAGATGCTTTTTTAGCAAATAAGAGATGCCCTCTGAGTTCTTTTTGCTTTGCAGACGCTTTTATCTCTGAACTCGTCCACCGACGCCAGTTTTCTCCAGTTTCTGTCCTGAGTCATGAAGACTGACCTCTTCGTAAGTTAGGGAGGTCTGCAGAGCTCTCGATGTTGTTCTGGGTTCTCCCCTTAGATGAGTTATGATGCATACATAATTTTGGTATGCAATAAAACCAAAAACGTAATTGAGCCAGTAAGGCAATAACCCATAACTTATTTCCTCATCAGTAAAATGTTATTGCCGCAAATTTTCATGACATCATTGCCAATTAACTACATTATGCTTGAGCATTAAAAGTCCTTTGAAAATGCCAGAAATGCAGAAGGCAGTAAAATAATACATAAACAGGACTGTATTTCTTGGAATTTTCTTCATTCATTCAGGAATCTTCAATCATTCAGGAATATTTACTATGCGTGTAGTAAATATTGGCTCAGTTCAAACATTGATCGTTAGCTGTTTTGTCTGTATTTCCTGCTTTGATAATTATTTAAATTATTACTGGAAAGTACATTTGGTAGTTGGATCACTTAGTGGAATACAGATCTAATTTAAAATGGACAAGATCATTATTATTGGTCTCGTTGACCTCTCGATAAAATTGTAACTTAGCTAAATGTAGTTATACAATCTGCCTTTTTTTTCTCTGGAACTAATGCAAAAAAAAAAATCCAATCTTGCAGATCAGTTATCAGTTATGCCATATGCATAAAACAGAAAATTCACTTTACTTCTCCTCTGCTGAGAAAGACGTGTAAATAACAGTGTATGAATAATGCTTTCAGGAAATACTTTAATAACCATTCAATGTGATGTTCAACATCCAATTCACCATTTGTATTCAGCCTCAGAAACAGTTTTTTCCCAAACTCACATGTCAAAGATTCCCTGATTCCTAAAATGACTCATTTATTTTTATCTGATGAAGTCTGTCGTAATCGACATTTTATTTGAAGAAGAAAAATAAACTTGCAACTATCTTTTTACAGCAGTTGGCATTACTTTACCAATATTAAGCCAAAAAAATAATAAATACAAATTTTAAATAATTTCAACACTGGATTTGATTTAACAGAGCAACAGTAGCATTTCACATCAATGGGAGGCCAAGTCCAACACAGAGCTACAGCGTCCTGACTGACTCTTTCCCAGAGGAAGAGATTAACATGCTGTTACTTGCCAAATGGTAGAATTGACATATTCTAATCATTAAAAGGTAGAAAAACCATGCAGAGAGGAGGCCGCAGTGGTGTGCTTGGACTTGGCCGGGCAGAAGCAGTTAGACAGTGTTGAACATGCAGTAAAAATGTAATGGGTGAAAATATTACAAGCAGGGTACATAAACATCTAAATCAAAACTGGAAACTCAACAAGCAAGTCAACCCAACCCTGCCCCCCCCCAAAAAAAACGTTCATAAATGGGCTGTTTAAAAAAAATTACTTCTGAATTTTTAATGTACAAAGACGTGATTAGTGATTTCAAAAAAGGGTTCTGTGTGTTTTCCCTGATGGAAGCAGCAAAGCCCCCTCTGTTCGCCTCCTCTTAGTGAGTCCGACCAGACTTCCTCTCCAACCTGCAGTCACACCGCCCACTCGCTCATCATGGGAATCAAACGTACAGCCGCTCACACATCAGCATCCACCAAACCAAGATTCAGTTTCATCACTTCCTGTGATCTTTGCACAAGGAATCTGTGTGGGCCGCATGGATGGAAGCAGATCCCGAAGACTCACGCACAAGCATACACTCACACAGAGGGAAATAAAAAAAAAAATAAAACAAAAAACAGAAACAGCTCTCATTCACTGTTAACTCAGTGCATTTGTTCGCCATTGACCTCTCTCCATGACTTCATTTCCCTTTGTGGCTGCGGTGCTCCCATGTGCTTTTGGCAGTCGTACGGAGGCCTGGCATGGCCACATAGTCATTCTGGAAGCGTGAGTTTGGTGTCCTCTGTCTTTTCCTCTCCCCCTGCGTGGTGAAGAAGGCATCCTGAAAGCGCATACTTGAGGCTGTCGACTAGAAATCAAGACATGACAGAAAACAAGTGAATAAAAGGTTCCACTTGGCTTTTTCACATTTTAAAGGCTCCAACCTATGGTGTGACTTCCTAATACTTACAAGTCTACGCTTCACCTTTTTAGGAAGATCTTCATTTAAAGTGTAGATATCTTCTCTTTTGGCCAGCACCTGAGATCCATCTTCAAATTCCACCTGAGTAAAAAACAGTTAGGTAAGGGGTTTGAAATATGTTTGTGTTTTTAAATGGCTTAAGGTTTCACTGTGCAAATCTGAGGGGTATAAGTGCAAACAGATCACTTGCCATATATTCATAATTAATACCGAATCACCAGATCCTGTCACTTCAAGCAAGCAAGAAAGAAGAAAACAAAAAACAAACAAGAAAGAACGCAATTAAGAAAGGGCAATAAAGAAAGGGAGAAAGAAAGCCAGAAAGAGCAAGAAACCAAGAAAAAAGAGCAGCAAAGAAAGCAAGGAAGAAAGAAAGAGAAAAGAAAAGAAAAGCCCTTTACAAGTTAGATTCCAAGAACATTTCACATTTCAACATAAAAAATACTGAAAACAGTATAATAATTCAAAGAAATTGCACTGCAGATTGTTGCAAATTAGAAATGTCTGTGTAAACAAATGTGCTTAGTTTTGTCTTAAAAGGTCAAAAGTGGGTGAAGTTTTCACAAACTGTTGAAGCACATTTCACCATCTCTGTCCCACAGACTCAGAGCCTCTCTCCCCTTTAGATTTAAATCTAATAGACTGAAGAACCAGTAAATCCTCAGCTCAACTCAGGTACCTACTATGGGAACATGTTGGTGATGTAAACTTGATGGATATAGTGAAAATTATAGTCTCTGACCATGTAGGGATCCATATGTGTTACTGTGTACGTTATACTGGGATTCAAAACAACCTGTTTCAACTTCATTGCAAGCCAAAGCAGAAGAGCAACAGAGTGATGCACCTTACGTAACCCTTTCTAAAGACTCTGGTGTTCACTTTCAAACATAAAGTGTTCAGGAAATGTAACTTTTGGAAGTGAGGCCGAGTCTAACGCTGTGCCAAATTTAAACCCACCTGGACAATGGAATATTCTTGTTCAAGCTTCGGGGGAAAAAAATTCTGACCCATGTCCAGCAGAGAAAGTGCGTCATAGAAGCATTTGTGCATAACTAATGCTTGACGCCCGACTCACTAAATAAAGCTCTAAGTGGAAGCCCTGAGACCCTGAGCAAGGTGAATAATTCAGTGAGTTTGAATAATGCAGATTGGCACCTCCTTTTCATCATCCTCTGCTTCTCACCTTCTTCTCTTTTCTTGACCTATTTTCTACCGCTGTTTCTCTGACTGCCTTTTGCTTCCTATTTCTCTTTCCCTTTTACCCTTCATCTCTGTCACAACTTCTCCTTCCCAAGTGATCTCCTTCCGTTTCTCGCTCTGCCTCTCAGTTCAGATACCGAGGGGACCCTGACGACGGCAGAGGAGTCACGATGACAGGGATGTCGAGGGACTTCAAGAAGTCCAGCTCTTCGTTTTGACCTACAACTCTTGCTGTTGTCAACTATCTTTGGCAGATTAAGAGTTTTCTAGAGCAGGTTGTGTGTACCTGGTACATGTAGGAAACGTTGGATCCCAGGTATTTAGCACCATAGAAAAGCCCATCAGGCCACTTCACTTGAACAGCTTCCCCGACTTCAGGAGGACCAAAGTTCACACAGTCTCTACTCTGAAAGCAAAAGAGGAAATCATCAGTTATGTATGTGGCTATCTCAAGGTCTTCTGATTTTAGAGGTGAGATGTGAATGACCAATTATCTTCATTTTTCAGTTTAAATCTGCATAATCAAGACATTTCACCTGGAAACATGTCTCAACTTGTTTAAAGCTACTTTTAAACAAATTGAGAAAATCTCAGGAATGACTCAGTAAAAAAAAAATTTACTCTGTTTTTTAAGGAGGCAGATAATCACAAGGTGTACTGGGTATTACCTCCCGCACCTGCAGTCCTTGCACAAGTTCATGCTAATCAAGCATATAAATAACATTTGAGCAATCACGAGAATAAGTCTGAGTATGAACATTCACTTGTTATGTATGGTAGCAAAATCAGCAGGAGAGGTTTTTTAAAAAAACAAGCTACTTCCATTTGAAAGAGCTGGTTGCCAGTCTGGTAAACTGTTTCCATTTGCCCTGTTTTGCTTACACAAATTCTCCCATTCTGTCCTTTTGGTAAGAGAAATAATTTGTGTAAACCTAACCAACGTAAAATGGGAAATATTTAGTCTGATTTCTTGTCAAACAGTGACAAAGAGGCTTTATGTCTTTTTATAAAGTCTATATATTTGGTTTTAATTACATATAAAAACCAAAATGTACAAGTTCCTGAAAAAAAACCCAAAGTAATCCTATATTATAGGAGCTCATAAAAATGGGGAGGGGGAATGATTTTATAAAAATATGAACAGCCTTCACTAGGAAAAGTATCAAAATATAAAAGGGGAAGGAGCTGAACCTTTTTCGGCACACCAATATTGTTTTCATGCTTCATTTTTCAGTGTATTGTGTTTACGTTTATAAAATCTGCATGGGAAACCTCGTAAAGTTTGAAATATGCTCAGTATGTTTAGTTTTCTCTCAGTGAACTTATAAAAAGCCTCAGAAAGCCTCAGTAGTTTTCATGCCTGTGGGCTTTCTGACAAGCTTTAAAAGAAGTGATCCTTTTTTTTCCCCCTGAATCACACACTAAACACTTTTAAAGCCATCCGCAAAATACTAGGTTTAATGCAAAATTGCTACTTCAAGTGTACACATATAAAAAAATAACAAAAATATGAAAATACGTGCAAAATATTTTGGTAATTCTAATTCAATCAAAATGAGTTGGCTGTGATACACATCCTGATCCAGACAGTTGTGATCAATGATAGTCAGCAGGTCTCTAATGTTTGTTGTTTTGGTTTGGGTTTTTTTCAGCTTTTTTTAGAGCAACAACTACTTATTAAACAATCCACAAAGAGGTTTCTAATAAAAGAACACCTTTCAACTGGATATTTTTGGTGTAAAGACTGAAAGGACATATCAGATCTCAGATCTTAATGGATCTGATATGACATCTCACAAATGAGAGGATCAAATTGATGAAACTCTCACCACAATGTCCTCTGGGTAGGTGTCATTAGAGAAAGAGCCATCGTCAAACATGACCTCATAAAAGGTCTGCGATGTGATCTCGGTCACTTTGGAGCTGTAGTAACGCAGGTTTTTGTGTTTGGAAATCACCGTCTGGCCCAGTGAGATGAGAGGTTGGCACAATCGCTGGTTCTGGTAGAAACAGAAAGAGAACAGGGTGTGCCGTTAAAATGTATGAGTTCTACTTCCATCGCAAATCTGCAATCTATTATATATCGATGATATTTTTATACATTCAATGGCATTGTGTTGATTTAAGCTGCTGTTGACCCACATGAACAGAAGTAATTGATGTTTTCTTGAAAGATGAAGATGTTTTTAAATCTATTCATAAACAGTATAATTTGTGGTTAAATGT
This sequence comes from Poeciliopsis gracilis, assembly GCA_911649635.1. NCBI lineage: Eukaryota > Metazoa > Chordata > Actinopteri > Cyprinodontiformes > Poeciliidae > Poeciliopsis > Poeciliopsis gracilis. The sequence goes on from CAJVRI010000128.1 coordinate 2,062,964, forward strand.
TCTGCCCAATCTGGGATTTCAAGACATGAAGAAAGTTCAAGTTCTTCCAGTTTAAGGATTTACTCGTCGGGACATTGCGAAATAAATATTTAATGATAAAAACAAGCTGTTGCAGTTTCAGTAAACATTGCAACTTCAGATGAACCAAACACTACACAGACTGTTTTCTGAAGGGTCAAAAGCAGCCATTTGCTGATCTTCTGCTGCCCGGCAATCTGAGAAGAGTTTAGAGCCCTTCCCAAACTATGACTTCCATCATGCAACAAGGAGGAGGGTTGTTCAGGACGCAGCCAATACAGTTTTCAATCGTCTTAAGAGAGGACGTTCCAGAAAATTTTTCTCCAATATGGAGTACTTAATTAAGAACCGGAAGGAAAATAATTAATTTAATCTATTAATTTTTTTACAAATAAAAATGAGGAAAAAAGTGTGCCATGCATATGTATTGAGGCCACCTTGATCAAATATTTTGTAGAAAAAAACCTTTTGGTACAATTAGAGCTGTAGGCCTCTTGTTACACATTTCTTCCTGTTTTCTCCTGACTGAAATTTTCACATGTTCCTCTTTCCAAACAAATATCTCAAACCCAAACTAGATAGAGAATTTTTCGCAAGAGAATATTAACTGGATGTTGATCGTGTCACTTGAACGTGGTTTGGCTGGAACCATTCCACTGTAGCTCGGTCTGTAAGATTAAAGATTAGATTATTTCTACCCGGCAAGTTAGTTTCAGTGGACAGCTATGTTTGGAGGAGCTACTCTTTGTTTGTTTCAAAGGATGGATTGAACAGTAATCCATGAGATGAACAGATCCTGGGGTATTGTTTCAATTTGTTTCATTCTCCAAGCACAGCTGGACTTATTCTGAAAGCTGTTCATTGTATTTAAATTTATTAAAAGGTATGAAAGTATAATGAGACCACATAGAAATGTATGTAACAGATTTTTATTTCTAATAAATGTATCTGTATAATAAAGTTGAGAAAAGGGACCATCAACCATAAAAATAAATACACAAAATGTTTTAATATTCATCTCAGGCTGTATTAAACTTATTCTGACCTGACAACAACCCAAACTGATGCATAATATTTTTACCATTATAGTCACATCGACCCCAACATTAAAACCCAGCAATTAAGGTACACCTAAACTTATTAAGAGTTTAATTCAGCAATGCGGCCAACAGTTTTGCAAAACTAGACATCCTAGGAATTATTCAATTCCTGCCTGTTTCTTATTGAACACAACGTGGATCTCATCCACTGCAGTGAACTGCGATCCTACAACTTACAGCAGACGAACTTCGTGACTGGTGTCTGTGGCAGGTGACTGACACCACATACGGCCAATCGTCTGGCTCCATGGTGACACCAGCAGCATGGGCACAAGTCACATGGAAGGAGGTGGGACAGCGGCCACATGAGCACTGGATACAGGCGCCCGCCTGACGCTTCCCTGCACAGCGGCTGCGACAATAGATGCATTTCTGTAGACACACACAGACGATACCAAGCTGTCAGTCCCACAATCTGAACCTTTCTGCTCTGGGTTCATAGCAAACATAAAATCCAAATAAAGAGTTGTCTATCAGGCTGTTGGGGAAAGAAAAACAATTTTCATCTCAACATTTTTCTGACAGAGATGCTTCCGTCTCCTAAAATAAATATATAAATAAATTGCATCTTCCCAAAGGTCAGTTGTTAAAGATGGGCAAAATGTGCATTTTGAAATAAAATACAGTCCCAAGTATTCATACCATCAAATGTGTTACCCTTTTTTTACTGTACAGCTATTTGTAAATATAAGACAATGTAATTCAATAGACTCAAATTACTGCTTTATTTTAATACAAAGAGGCACCAAAATAAATGAGGGGGGTTAAAGCAGAGTTTAAAGGTTTCCAGAACAGACTGACATGCATACAGGCATATTCAATACACCAGTTTTGCCCAGTTTTTATACAACACTGTTGAGATTTATCCTGCAGCTTTTTGCACTAAGTGGCCCATCAAGTTAAATTTCTCACCACTGTGGCAGTGGCCTCTGTCTCTCCCACAGAGCCACTCCTCCTTCTCTTCTTGAGGAAAAAAATAGATGGCATCCTCCCATTATAAACCTACATGTTTGCTGCTCCTCCTTCACCCCTTTCACACAGACCTCCCATCGCACTCCATTTATTTGAAACACTCATCTGTGCTCTACTTTTCACTTCACTTACCTGCTTCTGCATTCCCTCTTGCGGTGTGGTAATGTAATTTATGCATTAACCAAATCCCTGGAAAGTCATTTTGAGCCATCTGTAAATTCTATTTTGATACTTTCGGGGAGGGGTGTTGGGAAAAGAATGAGTTGTGCCTGCAAGTGAAGTGACAGAAATTAGCTGAGGTGTAAATTGTTATTTTACAGTAGGTAAAAATAAAAGAAAAACTGCCTTTTATTGCGAGGGAACATGTACCCACTGACCGACTTCTGTTTTTGCTTTTCTGTTACTCTTAAATATTTCAGCTCAGGACAATGTCCTCAACACAGCAGTCAGAGGTTTGAGTCCAGACCTGATGACCTTTACACGTCTTCCCCCAGAAATTAAATTTAAAGAAATTATGAAGGTTCAGGGGGGATAACTTTTCTCCCAACTCCGCTATATGCCACACCTCTGAAATCAATCCCCTCTGTTAATCCCTTTGAAAAAAAAAAAATCAATAACTGATCTAATTAGCGCATCAAGACAGAATTAATTACATTTGTATGCCCTCTGCAGCAGCAGTGGCTTCACCTTCCCAATTACCAGTTAATCAGTTCATTTAACTATCACTTAAGTATCAGGAGATACTGTGAAGAGAGACTTTCTTCTTTTTCTCCAGTGAGATGAAGTAAAAGTCAACATAAAAGCCTAATATAAGCTGGATGATGAAAATCCTAATGTTTTTTTTTTTTTTCTTTTTCAAATAATGAGGCCTCTCATTTTCCTAGCTGCTCATTTTCTCAGTTGAAGGATGTAGGATGAAGGACAGCTATTCTTAATGACTAACTTGACTTACATTTTAATGAAGTCTTTTCCCATACCTGCTTTGTTATGGACAGCAAAGTCAAGGCAAAGTGGCCTCTGTATCAACATTCATCCACCGAATACTGTTTGACAAGATTCTTACCGACATCTAGAATAATCTTCATTATGCGCAAATTGTGAGATAAATTGGTGCAATAGTTAAAAACCTTCTCAGATGCGAAGATAAAGGGCAGTAAACATGACAGCATTTTGAGGATATTTTCCCGGTGCTTGCTCCTTCTGCTAAGTTCATCTGGTGCCTGTGTTGAGCCATGCGTTAAGAACATTCCCACGGTAAATTATGAATGCCTAAGTTTGCGTGTGTTGTGGTGAATTATGGATGCATTGGACTGCTGTGGCCACAACGGGTTCAATACGAACTTCAAAACATGTGGCAAGTGGGAGGAACATTCAAATATAGAAAGTGGACGATATGTAAAGGTAAGATATTCAATTAAGTCTAAAAAGAAAAGACAAAATCTCTGTTATTTGCACATTTTTCATCAAATTATTTAGAAGAAAAGTTTTTAAAAAGTAAAGAATTTTCAGCTTAGTCATATTTTATAACGTACGACCATGGATTTAATATTTTTCATATATTTGTGATCTGTAACAGCTACTATTCAGAAGTCTTAACACTTCACTTTAAATATAAGTGAAGTGTTCATTAAAGAACTCAAGAAAAGGTGAAAAGTATAAGGAACTATTTAAAATGAAACTGAACAGACAACATATCTCTAATATAGAAAATAAGGACTACAGGAAGGCTCAAATCGACTCAGTACACTAAATGTTAAAGGTTAGAATGATATTTGAACTCTTAGGGTTAAGGTTACCATATAAATTCTATTGGAAATACACAGACACTGCTATTTACAGAACTACTGCTTACCTTGCTAATTGCTAAAAATAAGATACTATGGATAGCCGACACTGTCCACTCATTTAAATGTTTTAGCCAACCCCGTTTTCTTTTCTTAAACAGCAATTTCTCTCAAATAAATAATTATTGAAAATATATTTTAAATGCTGTTTGTCATGTGAGGTTGAAATAAACTTCGATAAAACTGTGAAGTTTTGTTTCAATTTGACTGGATTTCTGAGACAGTCTTTTTTAACAAAACAATGAGTGGTGCATTTATAGTTACTCACACAAAATAGATTTTCTCCAGTAACATAAAAGTTCTCAGAGGAAAAGTTACTTTCCAGTTTGAAAAGACATTCATTTTCAACCAGTTTCATTCAAATGAAATGCATAACACATTAAAATCCCATGATAAAATAAAACATGCCCAGAAACAGCATTTTGAAATGATCCGGAGTTAGTCAGTGTCCTGTTGTTTTGAATATTTTCGTGGTTCAACAGATCTGAATCAAATGAACGAGTCATTACCAGACCCTGTGCACAGATTGATGGCCTGTTGAGGAGGCAATTCAGATATATGAAACAACTGTGTTCATCCAGCAACGCTGGGAGTTTGACCTGTAATTATATTGTGAGGAATTTGACTGAATCACATTAAAGCTGGTATCCAAAACTCCTTTTAAATCTGTTTAACAGTTTCGTCTCATGGCAACAATGTCAGAATTATTGTGTGTGTCGGACAACACAGATTTGATTAAAAATGACAACTATTACTAATGTGCATACCAAAACCATCTGGTAAAAGTGTTGCTCATGTCTTTTTAATCTAGTTTGCCATAGTTGGATTGGACTGGATTGAGAGTTGCGAGTTATAATAAGTAAGTAAAAAACAAACACACTATAACAGAAACTTCAAAACTTGCAGCTGAGGGAAAAATATTTATCCCTTTTTAAAAAGTCTTATTTAATGCTCTGCAGCTCTCTCTATATGTCTCCACGTTGTTTTACCCATTTTATGCTGAAAGAGATCTGATAGTACTCCTGCTAATGCTAGACAATTTATTCATTTATTTACGTGTCGATAATTTTCGTTTTTGTCAAAATGTTTTACTTGGTAACAAATGTGATGTATCACGTCATATGCAACATGTAACTGAATATGATGCACACAAGTAAAAGGTAAAGTTTTTAATAACTAAAAAAGGAGCAGATATACACAAAATGTTCTCCACTAAGAGTCAGCACAAATAGTGTAATCTGGCCACTAAACCCAAGAAGGTCCCTACTGTACGGTCGCCAAATTGTTGTGTCAAAAGCGTTTATGAGCTTCATGCCCGCCCGGTCTGGCCTTTAATGCTTATTTTGGAAGTGGGAAAAAAAAAATCACTTTATGGTCAGCATTCTCTAACCTAAATGAGCCTTAATTTCAGTGCGGTATGAGAAAATATAAAGTACACTCTGAGTAATGTCGCTCGGATCTGTCTGCATCACTGCAGTAATAAAATCTATGAAATCATGAATAAACCTTTATGTAGGAGCTCATATTGTTTGCCTTGCAAAAGACTGTTTTTTCAAATGAGAGCTCTATAAATCTGTCATAATATGATGCTTCAAAGAGCAAGTAATGCTCTGCCTTTGAATCTATTTTACAGTTTGAACTTCACTTTATTGTTCAGAAACAGTGGCTGTAATTTAACTAGCTTTATCACATTTCTGTTATTCATCCTATATTGGGAAGCACTACAATACACCTTGCATTCTGCTGAGCCATCATGGTTCCTGCAGAACAGAGCTAACTTACGTCAACATGTCAGCTCTGCTGAGACACACTCCGATATCTCATTAAGCAAACACACACAAATGCTAGAAATAATACACCACATAGAAAGCCCTCCCCACATCACCCTGCTTTGCCATTCCCATCAACTAGTAGTTAATTATCTAGCTTTGATTGCAGGCATGTTCATTTCACATTGTTAATTAGGATTGTGAATACTTCCTTAATTAGACCAGACCAGTCCTCAAGGACACTCTGCGTGTTTCTATCTCTGTGTGTGTGTGTGTGTGTGTGTGGGTGTGTGTGTGTGTGTGTGGGGGTGTGTGTGTGTGTGTGTGTGTGTGTGTGTGTGTGTGTGTGTGTGCGTGTGTGCGTGTGTGTGTGTGTCCTCTCACCAGTTTAAAACGCTGCATGGGGATCCTACTGGTGTCAATGGGACTCCTCTTGGCTTCATCACCGAATCTCGCCTCTGGAAGTGCGACAGCGCACATCACGTGGGCCCATCTGCAGCCGTGTCCACGTGGAAAACAAACCACAACAGTACACACTGATCATTAGGATACACATCTGCTTAATTTTGTGGATCTCTTGAGATTAGGGATGAAAACGCAGTGATAATCCAAGTGAACAAAAAGGATTGCTCACTTGTTGTTTTGGGTTTTCTTCAGGGCTCCACCTCTGAGGTTACAGAGACAGCACTCCTGAGAAAACCAATAAAGAGAGGTGAGTTACCAAAATGTTCTCAAGTGCTTGGACACACTTGAGATTTGTCTAGCAAAAACTACAAATTAAAAACCTTCCACTAAGGATGTCTAAAAACCTTGAAATAAAATTACAAATTTAGAAAAATTCAATATTTAACCTAACTGATTAAATGGGGAGAAAAACAATGTTATGAAATGTGTCTAATCCAAACAATGTAGCTGAACTCTTTAAAAAAGATCTGCGTTTCTACAAACTTCTAATAAGTGATCTAATACTTTCCTTTTCCACTAAGAACAAATATGACGTAACAGAAGTCCATTTCTTTTAGCTACTGGCCACAAGGCTGGACAGAGATCTACATTTATTACACACACTGAGCAGGATGGCAAGGAAGATAAATAAATCTGAGTGAGTGACATTTTGAGGTTTACCAAGACTGTGTAACGACCCTGAGACTGTATCTACATGCAAACTGATTGTTAGGGAGGAATGCCTGGAAAAAAGATGTTCTTTCCTGCCATCAGAAACTCTGTATAACTTTAATTGGAAATAATATCTTTTGGTCAAGTAAGATAAGGGTTTTTAGAGAGAAAAGGAAACACTACAGGTGCCTTCCACATAAAAGAAAAGGTTAATATAAGAAAAAGCATCTTATGTATGCTATTAAAAGGACAGAATTATGTATTTTCCAGGAACATAGTGACATTTTATCGCACAATCAAATGACCATGTTATCTTCAGTTTTTATAAAAACTTAAATATGTTGGTATGCCAAACATACCAACATATTTTATATGTATGAATAGACAAGACTAAGGGTTTTTCTTTTGTCAAAAATCAATTCCTTAAAACAAAGGTTAGGTTTCTCTAAATTTGTCAGAATAATAAAGCAATTTAAAAAAAAATTCAATTTAGGGTTACTTCTACATTTTACCACTTTGACACAAGACAGGATAGCTTTGCTAAAATATGGACATAAACTGTCTTACAGCTGCAAAGCCTCCTTCTGAACAGCGATCACACGACCATTGTTCACTGATGTCTTCTGCAGCTACACCGTAGCAGCCTACAGGAAGGAGAGAAGGGGAAAATCAGATGTAAAAAAATGTCCCAGTAGAGTGAGATAAAACAACACAGTCGACAGGAACAGCGAGGTCTATTGTTACAAAACAGTGGACAAAATGCCATAGCCACATTGTTTTCAGAGGTTCTTGATGGCATTGAAGTGGTGGGTTTCTGTGTAGACAAGCCCAGTATTGCAGACTAAGTGGAAATTGAGATCTTAGTGGTCTGTGTGGCCGTGTGTGAGGGATTATCTGGGTGGCCAGGATAAAAGAAAGCAAAAAATAAAAAAACAATACAAGTTTTTTTAACGGCGGTTTTTGTGTATGTTTTATGCTAAATGATACTTTCATGTTAAGTACTTGAAGTGATGATGTGTGATTAGTTTAGAAGCAGAATGTGCGTATTTCAAATTATTTTCCACCAATAGAGATTTTTTCAGATTTTGCTGTAGTAAAACTGCTTTGATTCTTTTAAACCTGGCAGATGGTTACAATAAAAGTACTAAAGCCTTCAGACATATAAGAAAGGGGGACATTTTAAAGTCTCTGATCTTTTTCTAGACTATCCATCACTTAACCAAAAATAAAATCCAAGCCCACCTCTATTTCCTTTCCAGAGTTCAGATTACTTTTCAGGGGGGGAAAGCTACATTAACGTGTATTCGTTCTCGTGTCTAAAAATCAAGCTTGTGGCTTTTTCCTTCAGTGTCAGATGACATAAGCTTCATCTCTGTCTCCCACACGCTTGCACCAACCAAGTAATTACAAATGCAGTATAGCTGCTATGCAGTCACCTCACAGTGCACAACATGTCTGGATCACAGAGGATATGTGGCAGGATCAACTCTAGTATCAGGGATTGATTTTGACTTAGAGAGTAAGAAAGTGACGGTGAGACACTTCCAGATGTAAAGAACAGCCAGGCTCAGAAGTATTCATACTGTTATAGGTTTTGTCATTGGACCAAGTAGTTTGGTTCTGAAAAGAAATGATAGGTAATGTTTAATTATTAATTACATTTTGACAAAACAACAGCATAACAACTATAAACCTCCTCAGTAATAAAGAGAGAAGCCTATGTCGGCTTGACAGTAATCAAACCTTTTTTCTAAATGCTCAGAAGTCTTTTGCATGTTTCCACTATTACACTTCAAAAACATAAAATCTCACTAAGTATTTTCTGTCTAGTTTCAATGCAAATATCTTAGAACCCTGGAAATAAGAAAAAAACAACTTACAAGTAACTTTTTAACAAGATATAGGGGCACAGGAGGAGTCATTAATATTAATAATAAGTTACAAATGAATTCCTCTCGCAGATTTTTGGAAAAAAGAAAAATCAATATTAAGAAATTATTGACTTAAAATAAGCTCCAATATCTTTGTAAGTTAGTCTAATTGTGTTTCAGGTTTACCAAGACATAAAAATACTTGGTAAAACTTGGTTCTTTTTGCTAGTTGTTTGCTGCTTGCCATTTAGTACTGTTGTAGTAAAGTAAATTAGGTTTGTCATAGGATGTCAGTTTGAACCCACTGACACTAAGAAGCTTGATGGTGTTTCACTCTGTTTTATTGTTTTTAGTTTTCAGTCTCCGTCTGTCATGCTAGATTTAGAAATGCTGGCAACCTTTTGGGAATCACAGCATTATGGCAAACATCTACATTATTTAAGTAGTACTGATGTCTACAGTTAATACAAGATGCAGTGGGCCTGTTTCTCTTCCTCTCTGTCTTTCTTTTTGAACCATAAGGACTGCCACTAAAAGGCAATTAAATAAAAAGATGGATTACTCATTAAATGCTGCACACTTGTATTTAATGCAAATACGAGTGTGTCGTATTTGGGTCTTTTAAAAGGATAATGGCATCACATGACACAATATGTCCCTTATTCCATGACCATTTCAGTCCCCAGAAATAACCTTCAGAAAGAAAACTGTGATGTTGCCTCTGCTCCTAATGTAAATATAAAATTTTAAACAACTTTGAATGCTGTTAATTGCAGGTCTAACAGAGAAATATAATTGGGTAAAATGGTCAGCAGCATGACAAGGCAACGAGTGAAAAATCTCTTGGTGCGTCTCCAGAAAAGCTAAAGCTGAATGTAAAATGCATAGGCTCTGTATGCTGTCAAATGAAAATTTATACATATTTAAAGGCTTGTTTCTGGTTTGGGGCTTTAGAACACGGCCTATGTGTGGTGAAGGGAAAAGATTTGATTGGCTGATGAGGGAAGCAGAATACCTCTGAGAGAGAGAGAAAGTGAGGGACAGAGAGAGTGGACTGAAAAGAAAACGGACTGAAGAAAATCAGGGCGTGCAAACCCAGCGACCTTCTACCAAATACATAAAACATACTCGATCTACACTTTCTGCTAGTTAAGTCCCATGAAGCTTGACCACAGTAAACAGTGGCATGTACCACAGAAAGCACTCTCGCTCACTGTCCTTCCCACTCTAATCATTCCCTGTGCCGACTTACTTGCGTGAACTTGCAGACAACAGCTCTGGCAGTACAGGAGAGGGGAGGTGCCATCTTCTTGCAGCAGGGGGTTCGTAGGAGTTGGGGGGCAGTTCTGTTCTCGGAAAGAAAAGCAGATTTCAGGGACCAGGGGCTTAGACCTCTTCAGCCCACCACAGCCAGGCGTGAGGGGTGTCTCCATTGGAGATGAAGCTTTGGACGGGTCTTTCGCTGTGACAGATTTGCTGTCCTCAGTTTTGTCGTCAGCCTGCAGGAGACAGAGGGAGCATAATTTTTAAGACCTAAACAGGTTGGAACATTGACAGGGTATGTGGGTGATGAAACATATGCCTCCCTGCATTGTAAAGAGAGCTGTCACTCTACGTGACATTTCAGCCAGCAGGAAATTACATGGGCCGACTGTAATAAACAGCAACATCCCTGTGGAAAAACTGATTATTGTGACCTGTGGGTTTACTGTTACTTCTGTGATTCATCTAATTGACCAGTAATCATTCAGCTGTAACTTCTGTGCAAAGGCAAAGAGTGGGTTTGAAGAAACTATATTAGGATTACAACATAATATATTCTGCTTCAGTAGGAAATCTAAGATTCCTTTTTACTGTTTGTTCTCACTTTTCGAACAAAGGTTACATTTTGAAATAAGCAAATAAACTTCAAGTTATTTGAACTCAGTAACTTCAGAAAATAATAGATCTTGTTAGGTTACATGTCGGTTTTAAATTTAGGTAAAATGCAGACAAGGTAACATTGACTAACAAAAATGGGAATCACCAAAAATGTCCTGGCAAAGTGACCATTTGTTAGACTGTTAGAGCTATAACTGAGTGGTGAAGGTTAAACCATAATCATGTGTTAGTAAAATGGCACAGTCAAACTCAAACCCAAGAGAAAAAGGGACAGCAACACTACTGAAGAGTGCCGTCTTGCAGAACCAGTGTTCAAGCAACCTTATTATATTTTGTTTTGCAGATTTTACAATACGTAGCAAAACGGAAATTAGAACTTCCATTGTGATGTGGATAGATGTGGGTTTACCTGATAATATGGCATGAAGAGTGTGCAAACAGCACAGTGTGGCTCCATGGTGGTTGCATGAGCATTGTACTCCCTCTCCGCAGAGAAGCAGCTCTTTCTGTTTTGCCAGAGGAAGATGAGAGGCTTTGCCCATCCTTCCATTTCATTCTCCCCCTCCTCATCCTCTTCCTCTTCTGCCAGGCTTGCTTCAGGAGGCTCTATTTTAAGAGGGTCAAATGTGAGTTACAACAATAGCTGTTAATACAAAACACATAATAGAAGAGAGAAATTGGAAGATATAGTTCATTTGCCGAGGAAATTATTTGATTTTCTCCTCACACTCTGGAACTACTACGAATCTGAAAGGTTTTTCAGCTCAAGTCGTTTTTAGCAGCAACACTATTTTGATGTGTGACTTTAAAACATTTTTTGATTTTTAATGTTTCTGTGCTACACTAAAAACAATCCAGTGATTATTCATCAACCATTGAATACATTATTAAAGGTTTTAGTTGGAAACATGGTGCACAGTGGAAGAGTTGGTAGCACCAGGCGAGGTTTGAATCCTGGCCTAAATGTTTTCTCTGTGCATGTGAGGGTTCTCTCCTGGTACTCCAGCTTCCTCCCTCCCACATTCCAAAAACATGACTGTTGTGTTAATTAGTCTCTCTGGATTGTCCTCAGGCATGAATGCATGTGTGTGTTTGTGTCATCCTTCCCGTTGTTGTTTTCCACCTACCTGCTTTCTAACTGCTTTATGGGATTTTTAGGTTACATATTCTTCAGCTTCTTAAGCTGCTACCCCCGCGATCCGACCCCAGATAAGTGCCAGACAATGGATGGATGGATGTTCAAAGCACTGACCATTATACACATATTTGTTACATCATACTGACTTTTTGTATATATTGCTTTCAAATTCAGTCTAAAAAGACTGATAATCCAGGAGATCGGAGTCTGGAATCTTTACCTAAAAGATCAAATCAAGCTCAAACTTGAGTTGAAAACTGTTGTTAGTTTGTCCAAAAAAATTACACTGGTCAGTACACTGGTGTTGTACTGACACAATTATAGACTTGTTTTATCTCATGTTAAAACTAAATATCAGTTGATAATGTATTTTCTCAGTCGGCTCTAGCTTATTTGACTCTTTCTCAAGGGTCAAAATCGGGAGACATTTAATAATAACAGCTTATCTTTTTAGTGATTGTTAGTTAATTAGGTCTATTATTTGGGTGTGGAAATGTAGCATGTGTTAATCTTATAACTGCTGTTTGCAGTTTTCATTCTCTAATGCAGACTTGCTGTGCAGTCACATCTAATCCCTGTAATTATAAAGAATCCTAGCAACAATTTTTAATTATGTCTTCACCAAGGACTGTTGTGTCAACAAAATGACAACAGAACTCTTTGCTTTCCTGCTGATGATAAGAGTTGACTAAAATACATTTTTTGGATTATATTTACAGCCAAAAACATTCAGTATGTTGTTCTCATCTCACATTAATCCCCTCATTTTTAATAGCTTTCTATTCGTACTGCTATAATTATTGGTTGCATTTATCAAATGAAAATTAATATCTTTCAGCCATGGTTACAATAAGTTCACATGCCTGTGAAGTGATAAAAAAGCTCTTCAATGCTAAATAAATAGTAGTTCATCTTTCTAACTGCTGTAATAATCATTAACAAGTGAGCATGGGCGCTTAAGCTTATTACGGAGATATTACTAATAAAACTAGTGAATATGCACAGGCAGGTCCTGTGCTTTGTGAGTTGTTGCTAAAGAATTATTTATAAGTATGCCTAATGTCTCTAAGTCACAAATGATATTTGTTCCAATTTCTCAATCAACTGATCTGTGTATTATTTAGTTATCTTTGGTCTAATCCAGACATCATGTCATTTAGAAGCTACACTCATCAGAAGGGAATTTTTACCTAATTTCACTTACTATTCTACTATTAACATGTTCCATTTAACTATAAGAATAACAAGTTGCATGTTTTTCCACACAAAACCATTTTTATGTCAGCTGGCACTACCCAGACTGAGCATTCATCCACTACATTGGTGAAAGTGTTGATGCATGCAGCGAGAGTGCTTGATTTTGTCAATTACTACTATTTTAAGCCTAAAATTATTGCAGATCCAAAGATAGTGCTGGTAGTGCTAGCCTGCTGGGATGAATCAACATCTGTAGTGGCTGAAGTTAGTCATTTATTAACATGCTGGTGTGAAGGTAAGATATTCACAACTCATGTTCATCTCCGTCGTGTTAGTGTTCGTGTTTCAGGAGGGGTGAGAGAAAAGGGTTGGCCTTATGGTATTTATTCAGTTATGTGACAGTGATACAGTGCAGAATTGTGGGGGTGTTTAAGTAGAGAAGCAATTTAGGTGTTTTGGTCAGGAAAGAATGTAGAAAAATTTACATATTATGGGTAAGCAGCTTTGGTTTAAACTTTCATATCCAAGCAACCCTAGTAACATGCATAACTCATGTGTTTCTGGCACTCATACTCGTTAGAGGACTTGCTGCTTGGTTCACCCTGATCTCTCCACAGAACAAGTTATTTCCTGAATAAGAAAGTCCTCACAAAGCCATTCTACTGCCATTAAGACAACCGTTACAACGGGTGCTGAAATATTCGACCCTCACAATCATAAAGATTAACGAATGTGATTCTGTGTATTCACATCCATCAGGAGTGTTGCTAAGGGGGACCCTCACGCCTGCCTCATATAAACCATGAAAACAAACAGATCATCTATTCAAAAGGTCATTGCACTGTGGTAGGCCAGACAATTAAATGTTTATGAGTGCATTGACGTCAGAGGCATCAAACTGGTCATGGTGGTGGGAGTTCATATCATTTAGAATATAAGGAGGGAAGGAACAGACCACAGAGCTGAAGGATTTACTGTGGGAGAAGACATATTTGTGTTAATCATACAGAAGTTATTAGTTACAATGCTTCACAAAAGTATTCACACTCCTTGAGCTTTTTCGAATTTTGTCACATTATAACCACAAACTTCAATGTATTTTATTGGGATATTATGCAATAGACCTTCAAAAATAATACACAACTGAAGTGAAAGAAAAAAATGTATATGCGTTTAAAACTTTCTTGTTTATAAATAAAATCTAAAAAGTGTGGTGTGCAAATTGTCTGCAACACCTCCTGAGTCAATATTTAGCAAAAACCACCGTTCACTGCAACTACAGATGCGAGTCATCTGGATAGTGTCTCTACCAGTTATGTACATCTAAAGACTGACATTTTAGTCCATTCTTCTTAGCAAAACAGTTCATGTTCAGTCAGTTCAGATGGATAGCATCAGACAACATCAATTTTCAAGTCTTGTCACAGATTCTCAATTGGATTTGGATCATGACTTTGACTGTGTCATGATAACACACAAATCTGCTGGTGAGCATCCAATTTGAGCTGTATGCTTAGGTGCGATGTCCTGCTGGAAGGGGGGGACTTCTGCCTCCGTGTCAAGTCTTTAGCACCCTCTAACACGTTTTCTCCCAGGATTATCTGCATCCATCTTCACATCAACTCTGACCAGATTTCCTGTCCCTCCTGAGGAAAAGCATTCCCACAGCATGATGCTGCCACCACTGGTGCAGAAGGTGTGTTCGGGGTGAGGTGCAGTGTTAGTTTTCCACCACAAACAGCGTTTTGCCTGTAGGCCAAAAAGTTATATTATTAAACTGGGATATTGTTTTATTGTCTAAGCTTGCTTGAAACGTCTCAGTTTTATCCCTGCCCTATTTACGGCATCAATTGGTCCACATGATGACTTTTGGTTGGCTCATACCTCTAAGGACTTCACAAAACAGGTGAACACTTATGTGGCTTCAATACGTAAACTGATTTTGGGCTGCAAAAAACTAATTTACTATTCAGATGTTTTTAAACATGTTTATTTTTCTTTCTGTTTCACTATTATTACCATTTTCCCTGTTGGAGTTAATGTATATTGTACATTGTCCCTGTTTTAAATGAACAAACCTAAAATCTAAATTGTCTTTCATATGAAATCCCAACACAGTACATCAAAGTTTGTGATTATATTGTGGAAAAAACAGCGATTAACACATTTCAGACTGTAAATTTGAGATAACTTTAGTCAGTTTAATGATTTCTGAGTAGATTGTGCCTCCAAATCCAATTAAGGAGAAAGTAGTTTATGGCAGCTATGTTTGGGGTCACTGCAATTTAGCCATGAAAAAACTGAAAATATGGTTTCTGAATTGGAGCCACCCCTTACGACAGAAACCACAACAGACATCTTTTTTTAATGAGCTTTGCTGAGCATGGCTTTCAATAGGAGCATTTACTGCTGTCTACACCTCTTTACAATGCTTAGCCATAACAGTAACGTTCAAAATAACTCAATGTGTGGATGGATGTGTGTGTTGAGAATGTGCCCACCCTCATCACTGGCAGTCTGTTGTTTCACAGCAGTGGGGACGGCTCTTGCGGTGGGTTTCCTGAGAGGGTGACGCCAGCTCTTAGTGGTCCTCTTGGCTGACAGGGCTGGGTACTGGGACAGAGAGGCATTAGTGGGAGGTTAAACCATGCAAACAATTCGTCTTGGTGTAAAGAATAAAAAATCAACTAAACTGTGTGTGTAAAAAAAGAAAAAGAGAGAGAGAGGGAGAAAGAAAATAACTCACAGCACTAACTTCCCCAGGTTCAAGGCCAGACTCATCACATTTGTAGTTATTTGGGTCATTGTCCTCTTCTTCCTCTGAAGAATCACTGCAGCAGTGTCCTTTCAAACTATGTTGCTGCTCTTCGTCTTCACAATCAGATGCTTCTTCACCTTCCATATCTGTCTCGTCTTGTTCGGTCCGGTGAAGCGATGCTATCCTCTCGGGGTGTAAACATGCATCAGCCTCGCTCTGTCTCGACACAGAATCAGTTCCGTTCTCTTCGACTTTCTGCAACTCGTAATCCTCACAGAGTCCCAGAGGTTCAACAGCACCAACTGAAAGGAGTGAGGTGGGCTCCAGCTGGGCCCATGTGAGACCGCCACCTTCATCCTCCTGGTTCTCTGATCTGCATAGGTCCTTCGCAGCGTCCTCCAGGTCCGTGACTTCTTTGCACCGAGGGTCAGTCCACATGGTGTAAGGCAGAGAATCATGGGAGAAATCAGACGGGAGATCTGGGTGCAGACTCTGGATGAGAACTGCAGGACTCTGGGAAGTGAAGTTCTTCCAGATACTACTGGAAGAGGTTTTAGGCTCAGTGTGTTGGGAAGAACAGTTAGAGTACATAGTGTGGTAGTTGGGTTTTAATGCTAAGTGGTTCTCATGCTGAGGGTGTAGTGAAGAATCAGGGGTTTGAGGAACATCACTACCATTGGCAGATGATAGCGTGACATTTGGACTGCAGGCACTGTCTCTCTGAGTTCTGCAGTTATCTTTATTTGGATTAGACAAGTTGAGTTGTGCGCTTCTCTGAACTAGCTGGCTCTGAGTTGCTTCACTTTGCTCGGGGACGAAACTTTCCAACGTTGCGTGATCTCCTTCCGCAGCAGATTTTATTAACATTTCATGGACGTCGCCAGATGTTCTCTTGCACAAACCACTGGCAGCTAAATGATCTGTGTTTGCTTCTGCTGTCTCCTCACAATTAACTGAAGCCTCTAAATGCCAGCGGTTGTCATGGTCTCCTGTGCAGGACTCTGCTGGCTGCAAATGAGTCCCTTCATCCCTAGCTTCCTGTGAGGACGGCGAGCCGGTTGGCGTCTCCCTCTGAAGCACAGGTGCGACCTGGTGGCTTAATGCTTCGGATTTGTGGAAATGAGTGAAGTCATCGTCGGCGGGGGTGAGGGAGGGCATCTCCTGGGTCAACACAGGTGGCAACGGAGAAGCGCCCACCTTCCCGGCCGGCTCCGGTGTGAGCTGTGGCATATCCGCTGCATTCCTTTGCAACAGAGGAGGCAAAAGGCTTTCCTCTGTGCTGCCTTTTCCCACACTCTCAGTGTGTTGTGAGGCAGCAAAGGAGCCGCTTGGTGTGTAACTATCGCCCTCTGCTGGCTCATAAAGTGCTTTCATGTCAGAGTGTTGATTAACATGTTCAGGGTCAACATCGACGTCCATGTTCTCTGGTTTTACAGTGTCGTTAGTGTAATTCCTGGTACCCGTATGCGTGCTCCTGTCAGTGTCAGTGCTCAAAGTTAATGCTGAAATTGAGGAAGCTGATACGTGAGCCTGAGGTTCAGAGAGACATGTGTCCATTAGAGTCTCTGCAGACTGGTTCGTGCAGGAAGGTGAGTCGAGGTCTTGCTGGGCAGAAGAAAACCTCGAATCACTGACTTCCAGATGCGGCTGTGGAGCCCCGGGACTCTCCCTGGGTCCTTCTGGGCTCCGGTTTGTGACCCCTGAGAGGTCCTGGGATTCGGCTGCTTTTAGCTTGTCCTCCACCAGTAAAGTCTGGGGGTTTGACTGAGACGTGTCCTTTTTAGAAAACTCCAAATTTTTATTCTCAACACGGTTTACCTTGACAACACACATTTGTTTGCAAGCTGGTGAGAATAAAGCAGAGAAATAAAACAAGCAAATATCAGTCAATGATGAAAAAAATTAGCTAAAAAAATGCAAGAAAATACATCTGATCATCCAGAGAATTTTATAATCACTCATCGTGAACATGACTGAGATTTGATTTTAACTTTTCTGTTTGTTTCAGAGTGAACTAATCAACAAACATGTTCAAAATTATACATACAGACTAAATTTGTTTGGATAAATGTAAAGACAAGTTTCAGAGATTAACCACTTGACCCAAATTGTTCCACCAGTGCATTGGTCTTCAGTATGACCAGTTTAACATCGCCACAGGCTATGGGTGTGTTTTGGTGCTATTAGCACTGAAAAGATACATTCAATAAGTGAAAGTATCTGTTCCAGCAAAAGAAAAAATGGTCAGGAAATGCAAGAGGGGTTTTTCTGCACATTGCTAACGGACCTTTATTCAAATATTAGTCGGGATGTAAAATTTGGATCCCCACTTGTATTAGAGAAAATTCACAAGAAAAGTCAAACATCTATCATCATTTCTTATTTTTAAAACTCATTGAAATTGTTTACTGCTCCAAGTCATGCTGATGATGAACCTGTTTTGGGGGAAAAAAAAACAAACAAATGAAACTAATAAAAGTTCATCAAGTCATCTTACCAGAAAGCTGAGGCAAGTTCTGATTCTGGTTGTGTTTGGGCTCGGCCTGTTTTTTCTTCCCTTTCTCCAGCTCCTTGTAGGCAGTCCCTACTGCAGACCGCCTCGCCTTGGGCCCAGATTGCCCACCCAGAGGTTTTCTCTTGCTGCTCAGTGCTAAACTGCCATCCAGATCAACCGGCTCCTCTGTGGTCCTGAGGCGTTTGGAGCGCATACGAGAGTGACCTCTGCCGTGACAGGAGAAAGATTGCAAAAGAGTCAAACCAAAAAGCTTTTATCTTTTAGAGAGAAAAAAGATCACAGCAGATTGCATACGGTACCCCTTGTTAGCAGACTTGGTCTTACGGCGCCTCTGTAACCAGCTCTGCAGCTCCGGTGTCGTACTGGGAGTGGGAACCGTGTGGTCGATGAGCGTCGAGTCCTTGCCCAGCATCCAGCTAGCATAACGGTCAGGTTGGAAACGCTTCACAAAGGGTTCCATGGATATCTTCACCATATCCTTGCTACATGTGCACTAAAGAAAAGGAGGCAATATTTTAAATACATTAAAAAAAAAATTTATGTTATTTTTTCTTTATTTTTGGGGGGGTTTTTTAACACATCGGATTAATTTGAAGTTCTGTGAGCTCAACTTTATATTGCCAGTCGGCCATTTCAGACTTCATTCACATTTCTGATTTTAAAAAATACACATATAAATAAAAAAAACTGAAATAATTTGTGCAAAGCCTTAAATCGATTTGTGTTCAGATTGGCCTGAGTGTGAGCTTACCTGTGTGGCCACCTTGCCGTAGTCTATCCAGCGCAAAGTGGCAAAGTTGGTGGACTCCGCACAGTTGAAGCCATGATTGAATCCAGCATGGTAACCATACGGGAAGGTGATCATGAACTCTCCGGCTTCCTGAGTAATCTGAGTATTAATCATGAAGTGAGTTGGTGAGAAATAGGACAAAAAATAAAGTAAACAGAACAGTAAATTGGAGAGAGTTTGGATCCTTGCTTTAGTAAAGGTGGTAGGTCAGACAAAGCTAAATGTGTACAGAATGAGGAGTTTACCTTATCAAAGGGGATGCCATACTTCTTCAGTATAGAGGGAGAGATGAGAGTCATCTTGTGGCGCAGAAAAGCTTCGCAGCCCTTGAAGCTGTTGGGAAAAAAACCTGAAAGAGGAAAACACACTTACACACACACCATCACAGAGAGATTGAAAACAAAAAAGAGATCTATAAAAAAATATTATCTTAATATGTCAGCACACAAAGAGTGTGCCGACATATATTTAGGTTCTGTTTCCAAGCATAACAGAACCTAAAAGAATGATTGAATTAATAACGTCAGTGTCTTTCTTTAACAAAATTATTCCCCAATCCAGTCTGATTCACATTAAAGGCAGTTTGTGAAATAGAAATGTACGCCCTGGCCATGGGATACATTTCTAACAGTTCATAATGCCCTGCACTCTAACAAGGCTCCCAGTGCTGCTGGAAGAGAATAAATCCCACAGCATCACAAATACTCAGCATTGCTTTTCCTCATAATCATTCTTTGTTCCAGTTAACATGTTTCCAGTTAACACTCCAGAAGTGTTTAGTAAACTCCACACATTTATGCTTCTAGATGTCAGAAAAAGCTTCCCCCTCACCTTACAAACAAGCAGTTGTAGATAGTAAACAGACCTGTTCATGGTGGAAGCTACTGGATACTGGATCTCTAGTCTGTCTCACGTTTATGCCCAAAGAAACAAGGATTTTAATTATTATTTTAAAAGTTCCTTTCCTTTTGATTTGAAATGTCTATCAAATTATTTTTATAAGGACCTATAAAAATCAGTGTGGTGTTGGTGATTTTGTCTAAAATTGCATTTAAAAATATCTTCACTTGGAATTTATCCTCGAAGGAACAAGTGTGTTTAAATTAAAGGCTCGGTTTTCAACAACTCTTTTTGTATTTTTTTCATACCTGTAGCCAAGCGCTCCAGTCGTTTCCCGTGCTCTGGGGGGATGGCATACCTGTTAGAGAGGCCCATACAGAGTTATTTCTGGCTGCTCTTAATTATTGCGTCAGTGCCAACATTAGGAAATTCAAGACTGCCATCAAGTGGTGGATAAGGGAAAAAATGGGGAAAGATATATCTACTTTTTTAACTGTTATCGCATAAAATAATTAATAAAACAGTGAAATTTCATTGCTTATCCTATTACAATGCTCAAGTTTTCAGAATGACTTTCTAATAAGTTACAGCTTCACAAGAGCCAAAACCTTTGTAATGCAATGGAAAGGTCAAAATAATCACTGATTGCTGGTGCAATCAATTTAAGGAAAAAGGGAAACTATTCTGTGTTTTCCTATGAAACCCCACTGATGCAACCTGATTTAAAAGTTGAAACTCTGCCAGAAACTCTGATAGGCCCCTAAGGGATTCAACCGGCACTCTATCCGACCAGCTCCCTCCGCCCTCCAGTCTGTGGCATCTCCATCATCGTGTGACCCGTCAGCTTAACGCAGCAGTGGGAGACACAGAAAGAGGGGAGACACAACCTTCGGTGGAGGTGAAGCAGGGAACTGGGAGGGGAAATGAGAAGGCTGCCATCTTTAAGCTGATTCCCTCCTGAGATGAGATGCTGAGGAAAGCAGCAGGATGAAAGGAGCGTGTGCACCAGACGATAAGGGGCTGCAAATACGTGCAAGTACTTGGCACACGGGGCTACACTAAGTGAGTGTGTGTTTATGTGTGTGTCACAGTCTGTCTGTGACACTGATCCCTATGGGGCTGCAGGGCTCCCCACTCTAATGAGCAAAACTACCTCCAGGGCAAGAGAAGGAAATGGAGCAAGGCAAGCTGACAAAGAAATGAAAAGAGAACTCTGTCTGGATCCATCTGCATTCCCACCTCATCTCTTACTGCAATCCTAACCTCCAAATAACCCAACCCAACTCGAGTGCTTGCATTCATCAAAATACCATGCATTAAGCAACAATAATTCAACATAAATTAGAGTCAAAAAAAACGTTCACGTTTAATTTTAGAGACAACGAAGGCTGTGTCTTAATAAACAACAAGTCAAATAAAAATTAGAGAAACCTTGGAGAATAAAAGTGGTTCATCCATACTATTACCATACTAATTCATAACTGTGAGTAAACTCACATTGACAGTGAATGCAAATGATTTAATTATGCAAACAACAAGTGAGAATAGGAAACCTTGAGCTCAATGAAACACATCAACAAAAATCTTAAGTGACATAAAGAATATCTGGTTGAAAGGAACATTGAAGGATGTTAGCAATAGCAACCTATCGCTACAGTGCCTTGCAAAAGTAATGAAATTTGTTCCGTCCACAGGCTTGAAAGTATTTTATTAGGATTTCTAAAGTAACAAAGTAGTGCATAATTGTGAAGAGGATGGAAAAATTTGAACAGAAAAATGTGAAAAACTCAGTCTCCTTAAATAACAAAATCAAAAGTCAGCAACTAACTCCGAGTCATCAAATAAGTAAATGGAGGTAATCTGTGTGATATTACATGTTCTGACGTCCTCAGAGGTTTTTTAAGACAAAACTTGTGAAGACTTGGTCGTCCATCAAAACCGGCAGACTAAGCAAGAACAGTGTGAATCAGAGAAGCAACTCAGAGGACCCTGGTAACTCTGAAGGAGCTGAAAAGGTCTACATCTCAGGTGAGAGACTCTAATGAAAAGGCTTCTAATAGCTATGCAAATCACAAAACTGGCCTAAATCAAAGAGTGAAGAGGAAGATTACACTGTATGAATAGACAGGAGAGTGGGGGTTCACCCTCCTGCCTGTTCCAGAACTGTATGCTCATACAGCCAGATCAACAATGATGTGGTTCAGATAGAAACTTATTTGTATGTTGGCCTCGTCAAAATCCAAACCTAAATCCAATCAATGGCAAGACAGCGTTCAAATATGCCATTACTCAGTCTAACTCCGTTTGAGTTATCCTGTATTGTAGAGTAGAAATGTTCAGATTTGTCAAATTGGTAGAGGAAAACAAAATAAAATACTCACATCTATAATTGCAGCAACAAGTAGTTCAGAAATTGACTCATAGGGGCTAAATGCAAATGAGTCTCACACCTTTCAGGTTGTTGTATTTGGAACAATTTCTGAAAACAATGGATCGTTTTCCTTCCCCCTTCTCAGTGTGAATCAGAGAACTACTTTGGGCTGGTCCATCACTAATCCCACATACATGGTTTTAAGGAGACAAAATGTAAAAGAACTTCCTGGGTACAAATACTTCTGCCAGGTTCTGTATTGCTTGTATAATCTTAGTAAAAATGTTTTTATCCTAGCCTTCAAAATGATTTGCTAGAATTTAGCCGTAGCAACTGTGAAAAGACGAAAAGACGTTTTCAAATGTGCTGAATGATGGAGGTGAGATTGTCAAAATCAGACTTCAATTTGCAACTACTGCATTAATTGATTTTTAATCAATTAATATAAAGTTTACAGAAATTAGTTACATCATTTGGTGGTCATAAAAAGGTTGCAACCATAGCAAAATGCTTCATTGCGAACCACAGAATAGTCGGTAAAGGTAAGAATAGTCTAGTCTCAAAGAGAATTTCTTAAACGTTAATCAAATGTGTTTATTAAGTAATTGGAATTTAATTGATATTAAAGAGGTTTACTTTATATGTGAAGTAATAAACATTGGAACATACTTGATCATCAGTGTATTAGTGAAGCAACAATTCAAAGGCATATTTGCTAACTGAGTTTGAGCTATCCTGCATCGCTGTATTGCATAATCAAAATGTCTGCTACATGAACTGAATTTATACTGTAATTTAAATATGTGAAATGACATTTAATCAAGCTACAGATTCTTTTTCTCAGATACCGTAACCAACTATTTGGTGATGGGAACCAGAGATTTGTTGAATATGTCCGGAAGTAGTACCACTTACACCACTTTGTTGAATATTTACACCTTTGTGTGTTCACCCTCATACTGAAATCACTGCCAGACACACTCACCAGGATTTGGGCTCTCCAAAGTGGAGGTAGTTGATGCTATACAGATCCATATCCTCTGTGTGCCAGGAGAAGGTGGTCTTCCACATCCCAAAGTAGAGATACGGCGTGTTGACCCCCTGTATGGACACACCACAGTCCTCCTCGATAACATCCAGGATGGAGTTCAGATGTCCAATGTTCCACTCTTCTACGTCCTAGGAAATTGGAAACAGGGGCTAAAACCGGTGCTTCCTGTAAAAAGTGACTATGACTATATTAAACTAATATTCTCAACAACAACAAAAAAAAACTGGAACCAGAAATATAAAGATAAAACCATTCCAGTGATGTACACTCTGCAATGCTTTGAGTTAAAGTCATTTCAAAGTCATGTAACTTACATGACTTTGAGTTAAAGTCATGTAAGCTACAGTGTTTGTAGCTTACAAACACTGCAAGCTACAAAAAAAACAGAGAGAGTGCAAGAGAGATAGACATTTCACCTACCTCATCATAGAGGCTCCCACTGACATCTGCACCATAAATGGGTGAGACAAAAGTGAGGTTTTTCCAGTATTTCCTCTCAAGATCTTCATAATTCAGGTAGCGAGGTGTACAGTACCTTTAAAAGGGAAAAAAATTAAAACTACTGGGATTTTTTGTAAAAACCTTGACATAGATGTCACAGTTTCCTAGATTTCAAAAAGTCTTTAAGAGTAAAAGAAATGCTTCAATCATTCCTAATTTTAATAAAATGTAGACTAATCTTTGAATGAGAATTATTTTTATTTTAAGAAAGTTCAGGATCAATTAATTGTGCGAACAAACACTACTTAGAGCAGGTCACTCTTAAAAATGAAATTCACCTTCACAAGAGGTGAAATTCAAACACAGAAAGAAATTCAAAAAAAGTGCTCCATAACAAAACATTTTCTGAAATATTCCTCCGCCAGCACCAGAATAGAAGTACCTGTTTGTGAAACACTAAGAATTAATAATACTGAATATTAAATGCAATACTATAATACTCACATGTCACTGTTTGCTAACCGCCTGAACTCCTGCACACTAAGAGGTTTCTTCTGGATGTTGTACTGAGTGAAGAGTCCTGATTGGCCTGCCACCATCTGCTGAATGGGAGCGTCGATCATTAAATCATCAATATCGTCGTAGGTTCGACGTGGCTTCCAGCCTTTAGGGGGGATCACCTTTGGCACAAAGAAAAAAGCAGAGACTTGTTACTGAAAATGAAACAGAAACTTTACACCAAAATCTAAATGATGAGAGCTGATTCGGAAACATTGCACTCGGCTCGCTCTCAGAGAAAAACTCCTTAAAAGGTTTCTTTCTGATTTACTTCCTTAATCCTGCTTGAGTAGGTTAGTAAAGCTCTGATACATGAATAAAGAGGAACCCATGATGCATACTTCTCAATGACACCATATAAAGATCAAAAAGTCTCTACCAACCTTAGCCAAGCCTGCCCGGTGTGCACCCTGAGACTCCATGTACACCAGGTACTGGTTGAAGTCTTTGAATTCTTCCATTGTGGGCCTGAAGGTCATAATCTTGCAGGTGGGGTTTGCAGGGGCGGATACCTCTGCTCCCGCCATCCTGCCTCCTCAGTGGCTATAATCTGAAATGGGAAAACAAATCCTTCCATTATTTCTAAAAACAAATGCTTCTATCATTTCTTGCTGTTTTCAATAGATGCTTGTATACTATATTGTTAGGAATATAGTATACAAATATAAATATAATACTGTACGTTTTAATAGTAATAGTACTGTTGGTGATTTATTTTAGCTGTCATTGTACTTTTATTTTAGATCTAAAAAAAACTTTTTTATCTCTAAAATCAGGTTAATTTTAGAGGTCATGTGGTATGAAAACAACTTTAAAAATCTTAGAGGAATAAGAGGGGTTGATATAAACATATCTAAACAATTTAACTTTTTAGATTAGCAAAATTATGTAAGCAATGTATCATATTAAATGTTTTTCTTTTATTTTTCCCATCTAGTGGGATTGCTCAAATCCCAATCTAGGGAAAGCAGATGTCTGATATATATATTTATATGTAAGACCATTAGATGGCAGTAGAGATTCAGCATATATTGTTTTGATTATTTGAACCTGCAGCTGCCCCTCGCAGCATTTTGTCCCAGCCACCCATCCCAGTTCCACTCCCAACTTTACTGTGCCAGTACACAAAGGATCACATTGCACCATGTGAATTCCTCACCCTTTTGTACTCCCTCTCGATGCTGCCTCCTTTAAATGTTTATTACCGCATAATAAATCTTACATTTTAGAAAGCAGATACAGACTAAAAATAGATCACTTAAAACAAAACAAGTAAAGTTAAAAAATAAAAATAAAAAAAAAGACAAACTGCAGTTTTGCCTTATACTTTGGGCTTTAAACAAATTATCAAAATTTTTGGTAACTTCCTGAAACAAGTTAATGTAACTAAAATAAATTTGGCCACACTCGAAGGAGTTTAAATCTGTGCTGAGCTGCATTTGACTATTAATACTTCAGTGTGTAACTCTGCTAATCTTTGTTGTCTCCCAACGCAACTAGCCAGCTAGCCTACGTTCTGTTATGATGCCGAGTAATGGCTGAACAAACAGCGCTGCTTGCCAATTCAGCTGACCATCTCACGTAAAATTACACAGTCAACAGGCTTCCCAGATGGGAACTCATAAAACTCCGTTTATTTGTACTTACCTTTAGTGGCAATAAAGGGGAAGGTATAAATAACTAGTAGGCTAACCTAGCTGTAACGTTAGCTAACTTGTTACAGTACAGTGAATGGGGTTTAAATGCCCCTCGCAAGGTGGCTTCGCATAGGCCCGTAGCTACATCCTTTCCGACTTCTTGTAGTCGAACTGCTTCATTCTGGAGTTTCAATGCTGGTGTGTTTGTTCGTGACTTGCGGATTTACTCGTAAGACAGACAAATAAAGACATGAATGCTCACAGCAGAAGTACGATTCCAAACTTCAGTGATTGCCAGTGCTAAAAGGTTAGCCGCTGATAGCTTCGAAGATTCTGCAACAAGAGCCACAAAATGCAACCTGCTTCCTGAACACTATGATTAAAAAACAGGACTCCGTGCACTGTTCTTCCTATAATATCACTGTAGAAAACCCGACTAAGCTCAACAGCTTGTACCTACCTTGATGAAGAGACGGAGTCGTGTTGTTGTTTATCTCCTTCCTTGTTCACCCAGCTGATTCACATGACAGCTGCTGCTTCGTGCCGTGAAGAAGAGGGGCTGCGCTTCACACAGCCTGCGCTCTCCGCTGCTGCTGCTACTGTCATGGCCGTGGTGGTGAAGCCCCATCCATGTACTTTGAGATCTGCGAATCAGCTGGCGAAGGGGTCTGCTACGTTTACAATCCAAAGAGCCATTCTCCCCTCCCAGTCAAGCAAAAGAACTTTTGTTTAGAGCCCAAATGAGTTTAAAGCATACTTAATATTTTTTATACATATTTATCAGATATGTATTTCTTCAAGCATATAAGCTAGAAGAAAATATTGCTTTGTGTGTGTGTATATATATATATATATATATATATATATATATATATATATATATATATATATATATATATATATATATATATATAGCAATATTTTCTTCTCTTCTAGTGCTAACATGGGTTTCCATCACCACTGTGGCACAGCATAGATTTTTGTTCTAAATCAGTACAAAAATTATGGAGTGGTTAAACATTTTTGCCAAGTACTTCATACACATATGTGTAATGGACTGGTGATCTGTTCAGGGTGGACCCCACCACCCTACTGCTGCTCCCCTTGGAGACTACAAGGACATGCAGGGAGATGACAGCTGGATGAATGGCTGTGACTCTTACTGGAATACACAGACTTAAATCCATGGTTTTCAAATTAGTAATGCATGGAAAAAATGGTTTTGAATACTGCATGTACAAGGTAACACAAAGCAAATTAGCTATAAGCAGTCAAACAGCCCAAAAAAATCCAGTAGTTCAACACATTGATCTTTGAGCCAAACAAAACTGTTTGGAGCAAACTGCTGTGGAAAACATTTCAACAACCACCCAGCAGAAACTGATGCAAAAGTAAACAAAGAACAAACTGGTGGAAGGTTCCAGTTATGCTGTGTTCAGTGAGCCTGTCATGAAGGTCTTCATTACTCTGCCTCAAGACTCCTCTTTAAACCAGCTGCTAAGGGCCATTCTAACAAGTGGAGTTGAGGATGACAAAAGACAGAGAAAATAGTGCAGACCAACTAGGTTTTTATTCTCCAACATTTAACACATAGACATTCCTGTTTACAATGGCCATGGGTCTCAGCAGCAACCAAACCTACCATGTGGCCAACATGCAGGCTTTTATAGTCCCTGGTTGCTCTGATTAACAAACCCACCAAGAAACAGGGTAGGACAAAATACATATACACAAACAAACTTGACAACAACCAAATCTTCAGCATAATATTAACAAACACTCTTCATTTGTAAGCAGCCATTTAATTTCTAAAGATACCTTTCTATAAATATAAATCCAATCTTTAAACTTCTAAAATGCATTGTTCCCCCCTCTTCCATCTTTATTGGTGTCTCCCAGAACCTTTAAAAGGTGCTGAGGCCCCTGGGGAATCTTTTAGCCTGAACACCCTACAGAGGAAGAGACACAAGTAAGCTACATCTACACAAACATTTCAGTGTATTTCAAACAGTTAAAATACCCATCCATTTGTTTGTTTTATTTTAACAGGACACCCTCAGTTCCAGCTGAGATGCCACTGCATAAAAACACACAAATAAAATACTTCAATCAGTTTGTGTCTGTCTTTTATCATTCAACACACTCTTTTAAGTATTTTCATCCAAGTAATGACAACCTTCATTACAGGGCCAGTCTTTGAATCAGTTTCCACTTCTCAAATTTCAGAGAAGGCTAAAGTCCATCTGTTTCAACATTTAAAATATTGTGTGCTTAGAGATGGTTCTCAGCACACTTTGGTTGTAACAAGTGGTCATTGAGCTACTGTTGCCTTTACGTTATCTTATTCACTCTGTCGATACAACTTTGATCTCTGAACTTAACGACTCCCCAGCTGTCACACAGTGGATTCGTCATCTTTTTTGGACCAATTTTTGTAAACCCAAGAGATGTTTGTGCATAAAAATTCCAATAGAACAGCAATTTCTGAAATACTAAAAAATTTTCTAAGTGGTATTCCTCAAAAGTTGGGGGAAAAAAGCAAAACATAAAGCCCTATGACGTATTAGAAGCAAAATGTGACAAAATCCGTTGAGGTTGAAATTTTTGCACTGTATTGCATGCAACCACTTTTGGGAATACACATACCCCTTGAAACCTGAAGATATTTTTGGTTGATGTCTGGTTCACCCCATATCTCCATAAAATCATGTAGCCCTGTCCATGTTTTTATGGACAGGGCCATGCTGTCTACCAAACTTGTTTTCAGTGCAGATTGTATTCTACCGGTATTGGTTTCCAATCCTGTTTGTGGTTTTGATGGGCAGCATCTGAAAGAGTATATGGAGAGGAGGATGTCTCCTTGGAAGCTTATCTTGTCTTTGCTTCCTGCAAAGACAAGATCATAAGCCTTGTTTTTATATACAGACAAGATTTATGCATATTATGTCCTGTTATCTTCAGTACATGACATGCATGCTGTGGAGCCAAGTTTAAATAATAGTCTAGTTCTCCAAGTCCCTCAAAAACACCTGGGGATTGAGCTGTACATAAACAACGAGGATGGATGGATGGATGGATGGATGGATGGATGGATGGATGGACAGACAATTTCATTTTCTTCGTAATGACTGGAAACACAAAGTAATGCAAAAAAGAAATGATGGCATAGTTTTGTGTCGTTGTAACATATAACCAAACTTTAACATTACGTAAAATATTTTTAAATATAACAAAACACCTATTGACGTAACATAATCAGTTTATTCATGAAATATATTTATTTCCAACGTCATTTTATTGATAACGTAAATAATTTTTTAAAAATAATTTTCAACTCGTGTTTTACGTCGTGGCACTATTGGCACTCCAGAGAAGCGGCAGTCTCTGTCAACTGGGAGGGTCACTGATGACTTAGTGCAAACATGGCTGCCCAGGATGAACTCAGTAAGTTTCTTTCTGCCTTGTTAATGTCTCGTATCCTCTTAAATGTCCCATTTGTGGTCGCCAAAACAGGTGTGGCGTTGTGTTTTTGCCCGCCCTGCTTCTGAGGCTGTTTATAAAGTAACGATAACGCCAAATTCAGTTTAAAACTGGGTTGGGAACAGGCTACGTAGCTAGCTGACATGCTAACGTCAGGAGGCCGTTTGCCCAGTCATGGTGAAAATAAAACTATCACAGCGGCTTCTTATTTATGTCCTCTCACCAATGCCTTACAGTGGAGATTTGCATTTTTGGCATTTGTGACATTTAGGTTAAGTTACACGGGCGTGTCACTGCTTAGAAAAATATTTGCTGCTTTTATGCTAATTAAAAAAAAATATATGATGACCCGCTTGGACTGTCTTGTCATTTGTTGCTAACGGCTTAGAAAGCTAAGCCAGGAGAAAGGAGGCATGGCTGGGTTATGTAGCTGGCAGGTTGAGCTCATCGGCTATAATGGGACAAAATGCTTCTTTCCAGTACGACTTAACATGGTTCATTTAACCCAGAGGGAGTCTGCAGTCACCAATGAGTTAAAGAATCATATTAAAATCGAAAGATACTGTACAGTAAGAGCTGTTGAAACCATGACTTGGTGCGCCGGTGAAGTAAAAGTGTGTTTCGATTAGATCAACTGGAGCGTGTGTTCCTTCGCCTGGGCCATGCAGAAACTGATGACCAGCTTCAGGACATCATCTCCAAGTTTCTGCCACCTGTTCTTCTCAAACTCTCAAGTGTTCAGGAGGGGGTGCGAAAGAAGGTGAGTAGTAAAGTAAAAATAATGGTTGAATGCTCAGCCAGCCAGTTTAGGTGTGTGTGGTCACATTGTGGTAGGTTTGCAGTTGTGCCAGACTCTTTGATGCTGCATGATGGACTAACAGGGGTTAGGTCTATGGACTATACACAACATGTTTATTACACTTTTTGAACAAAATCATTCTTAGATGATGAGATTTTAGTTTGCACAGTTCTGCCTATTTTGAACTAATTTCAGAACAGAGTTGTTTTAGGGCCTCTTATAACTTTAAATCCAAGTAAGCTGCTTTTGGCCACGCCCCCCACAACTCAACATTTACACTCACACACGAAAATGGCTGCGAACAGATGGGCAATGATATAACTGTAGGTCTTTGATAAACAAAAGCAGGGCATCCTGCACAACCAACAAAAATGCAGCTAAGTATGTGATTTTTGAAGTCCACTGGTTGCACTAGGTTGCTTTAGTGGTATAAGAGAAAAGGGGGCAAAATACAACTAGACTTCCCATTTGCAGAAAATGACATTTTTAATAAAGTTTGAAAACCATTTCCTTCCCCTCATAAAAATGCACTGCTGTTTATTAATAATTTGTCCATCACTTAAAACCACCTTAAAATATATTGAAGTTTGTGATTTAGAGTCAGAAAATGTGGAAAAATCAAAAGCTTATACTTTCAAGATTGCTTTCAGTAGCCTTATGTTTCTTTGCATTATTTATTGATGCATCTATTTCATAAAACTGCACTAAAAAATGTGTCTCTGACTAGGTGATGGAGTTGTTGGTTCACCTCAACAAGAGGATTAAAAGCCGACCAAAGATCCAGCTACCAGTGGAGACACTGCTGGTGCAGTACCAGGACCCTGCAGCTGCTTCTTTTGTTACTGTAAGATATTAATACAATGTTTTAAGATGACGCTTACTGTCCATATTATGTTTAATTACTCTACAGTTAAGTAAAATATCTTGAGCAAACATTCAGTCAGTATTAGTTATCAAATGAATGGTAAATATGGGAGTTGATTTTGTTGTCTTCATTATAAATCAGGTTTTTAAAAATGTATGCTTTAAGTTTGTGTGAAACAGGTCTGTTTCATTAAAATAATGAAATTATTTTTGACAGAATTTCACCATCATCTATATTAAAATGGGCTACCCTCGTCTAGAGGTGGCAAAACAATGTGAGCTGGCCCCGACTCTCATCACTGCCATGGAAGGCAAACCACAGCCACAGCAGGACAGGTGAGGCAACGCATATTCTCACATACCTATCCAGTGAAGTACTGTCCTTCTAGACTGCATGTCAAAAGTCTACACACTCCATTCAGAAACTCTAGGTTTTTGAGATGTAAAAAAAAAGGAGAACATAATAAATTATTTCAGAAGATTTTTTTCTTCATATTTTAGGATTGTGCATTTGTGCACAACATCAAGCTTTTCATTTCATTTTTAGCATTCAGCCTTCTTAAGGATACACAGGCCATGAATGTCAAACTATGTCAACACTTATGCAACTAGGTTACCACCACTGACATGTATTTGATACTTTTTCCTCTTAGATTTGTTTTCTTAGTGGAATTGTTCAGGCGGTGTTCAACATTAAAGATCGATGCTTTCATATGGAGTTTCTTCTCCATTTTCTCTTTGTGTTTTCAGCCTGATGCACCTTCTGATTCCCACTCTTTACCACATGAAGTATCCTGCAGGCTCGTCCAAAGGCGTGTCGCCATTCAATTTAACTGAAAGGCCAAAGATGATGCACCTTCTACTGGAGTTCATGCTGGATGTTTTGCTCATGCCTTATGGGTAAGTTGTCAAAATAAAACATGCAGGTAGAAATGAGTATTAATCGCGAGGATGAAAGCATTTTGAACTGGAGCATTCTCTCTTCCACATCATCAGGTTTGTGCTGAATGAGTCTCCAACTCGGCCTGCGCCATCCTCTTCCCAGGGAAGTTCCTCGGACGGGGCGGTCACTGGGAGCGGGCAGGGTCTTCCCCAGCCTCCCCCAGGGATGAGTGTCTATGCTGCAAAGAGGGTTATTGGAGAAGCCCAGTGGAACGCTGAGCAGCTGGAGCAGGTACAATAACTCGTTCACACTTATTCCTCAGACCAAACATGAGTCATGAGTCATGTTTGGTCTGTCTGATCAAATCTTTTGTTCATAGTTGAAACCAGATATTTGGAATCCTACATGAGTAAAGATGCCATAGCTTTCTATGATAATTATACAAAACTCCTTGGTTATTGCTCCAACAGTGTAAGCTGGGCATAGTGAGGTTCATTGAGGCCAAGCAGGTGCCAGAGGTGGAGACAGTGATCCACTTGGCGGTGGCTTCAAGCGACACAAGACACAGTGTGGCTACTGCAGCTGATCTGGAACTGAGGAGCAAACAGAGGTAGAGCTTTTTATTTTTATGTTAAACATGTGGAAAGACTGTGAACGTCTTTAGTTTCTGTTTCCTATTACCTTCTGTTTGTGAATGACAAGATGGGTCTGTTTACACATTACAAAGCTATTTTCGAAATGTCTATTTTTGTTCCATTCCAGCATCATTGACTGGAACAATCCTCTAATTATCAACAAGATGTTCAAGGTGTATCTGGGAGATGTCCCTCTTAAAACAAAGGTTTGTAATTTACATTTAATTTTAAAACCAATGAAGGAGATTTTTATTCAAATTCAGATCAAGGTAAAATGTTCATGTATTTTTTGCAGGGTGGAAATGTCAAACAAGAGCTGAAACACGATCCAGTGAGCACTAGAGTCAAACTGAAAATCCTGCCGCATCTTCTACGCTCCCGACTGGCAGCAGAGTGCTTCCCAGCAAACATCCAGGTCATACTGACTCTTTTTTCAAGACAAACATTCGTCAGAAAGTCTGTTGCTGCCTTTTCAGAAGTCTATGTGATCTTTTATTTGGCGATGTGCTAATGTCTTTACTGGTTTACTTTGTGCTTCAGGTTGTTTATGACGGTTTGTTTGGGGCCAACACCAACAACAAACTGCTGTCTCTCACCTTACAGTTTGTCCATCACATCTGCATGGTGTAAGACATTCACACTTATTCCTCTGTCCATGAACAGCTTACATGTGTTCCCTCTTATGAATAAGGTCTAAATGTTCTTTTCTATTTTTCAGATGCCCTGACACTAACAAGCCTTTAGGACTAATGCTGCTCAATGGTTTGACCAAACTTATCAATGAATACAAGGAGGTAAATAAGATGCTAATTAAATTTAAAAACATTTTAAGACTAATTCAGTCCTGCTCTAACAATAGTTAGTGGTTTTTGACTGCATTAGGTCTCAATAAGAGGCTAAATTGAAAATGAAACTGTCTTAAAAGAAAATGTTTGCTGTGAAATAAAACAGATTTTTTATTAATCTGCCCCAAGTTATGCAGTGATCATTCTTTAAAAACTGGAAATGTACTTGCACTGAAAGATCCTCCAAGTAATGGAGCACAGGTATCTGTACAAATAGACCCCAACAAACTACTTGTATCATCTTAGTAGATTGTAGCTCCTAAACTTTCTTTTGCACATCTCAAAATATAAGCAGATTTTTTAGCAGATCAAAAAGAATGTTATTCTAAACAAGTGTTTTAATCTTTGATTCAGATTTTAATCAAATTTTTTGCTTAATAAAAAGCTGCACCTCATTGGGAATTCTTGCAGTTTGGTTTATCGCGTTTTCTTTCTCTCACAATTTCTCTCTCTGCAGGATCCTAAGTTATTATGTGTTGCCTACTCTGCTGTTGGAAAGCTTTCAAGGTTGCGGTAACATCTTATTGGCATTTCAGTTGGGCATGATTTAGAAACAGACAAACCGACACTTGTTTTTTTTCTGTTTCAGTCGCATGCCTCAGCTTTTCACAAAGGATATTGCTCTTGTGCAGCAGTTTTTTGAGTCCATGTGTAAGGTTGGTGGGACACATTTTGGAAAAGTTGGAGGTGAGCCTACTTTAGTATTCTTTCTTAAACACTGTGTCTGCTTCATCAGGAGGAGCCGGATGTTCGCCTTGCCATTCAGGAAGCTTTGTCAATGATGGTTGGAGCATATGCCAACCTGCAGGGGGCGCTGCTGAATCTGATGGAAGCCCTGGTGGCTGCATATATTTCAAAGGTAGGTCTACCACATCAAGAAGAAAATGTGATTCTTTGACAACTGTAATGTGTGTTTTAACAACTGAGTTCATACGGGTGCTTGAAATCTGAAAATCCTTCAATTTCAATTAGGTATTTTAAGTTTTGGAAAGTGATTAATTTCTGTATAAAGTCCTGAAAAGTACTCAATATTTAAACCATACAATTTTGTAATAAAGTGCAATCAAATGTTTGATTTACAGCCTAAATTTAGAAAGTGTTATTTGTAGATAATGAAAGGTAATAAAAAGATGAGCACATTTTTCTTCTCACTGTCTGAAGTTAAATCAGAGCAAACTTCAGTTAGAATTACCAAAATAATTTTTATTTGCTAAATGACAGACAACTTGGAGAGGATATTTGTTAGAGATTTATTTAAAAAAATTTTTTTTCGACCAGTCAGGTGTACAGGATATGTGTGTGAGAGACCTTTTGAAACCTAAAATTTTGCTATATTTAAGTTTACCTTGACCCTAATGATTTCAGTAATAAATTCCACATATAATAGTTAACTGAAACTGTCTTTAGTTCACTGGTATCATTTTTATCTCCAATGTGTGAAAAAAAAAAAAACTGTGGTGTGGAAAAGTTTGAAAATTTACCTTGAAAATGTTTGAATTTTACTGTGGGAACAGTGTACAAACCCTGTAACAAGCAGTAATAAAATAAACCTGCTGCTTGTTGTTTCACTGCAGCCGGAGGTACAAGTTCGCCAGGTGGCCATGAAGTTTGCCAGCACAGTGTTTGCTCCTGACCACGTGCCATCAAGGTACCTGCTGCTGCTGGCTGCTGGAGACCCGTAAGTGGAAAGAAACACGTTACCCTAAAAACTGCAGCAAGTAAAAAAAAAACCTTGCTGTTTTAATGGCTTACTTAATATACATGTCTGTGGTGAACTTGGCACTCAGTAAAATTTTTTATGCTCTGTGCTTCAGACGAGAGGAAGTGTCTGCAGAGGCCCAAAGGGTGCTGAGGCCTTTTGCTACAAAAAGCTCGGAGAAGGAGGGGCCGAAACCAATGCCGTCCTTTCCCGACATGGTTGCCTACATTCAGGAAAAAGTAGGGCTTGGAACATCTCACAGACAGCACACCTGCAAAATAATGTTACCCTTTCAATTAAAAAAATAATGATCCACTCTCTTTACATTCTCGTCATTTTTTTAGGCAGCTCAGAGGATCAAAACCCCTGCAAAATATATTGTTGGGGCCTCCACAATTCCTTTTAACCCATCTGCCTTTGCAGAGGTAAATAATAAACATATTTGTTTTATTTGAGGATAAAACCTCGGCAAACTATATAAATGTGTTTTTTGATGGATTTCTTTTGTTTTTTTCAGATAATGTTGTACCTGAGGATGTGTCTGGCCCACAGTGCTGGCGCCAGGCCCATGTCTACCCGCTTGTTGGACATGCAGGACGATGCTCCGGCCATCGGTCGCTATGTCCACACCCTGCTTTCAGCTGAACCGCCACCCTCAGCGCCAAAAAGCCTGGAGGGAAACCCTGTACATGTGTACATGGATCTACTGCAGCAGCTGCTCTCTGCTGTGGGAGGTGAGACTTGATCTGCCTTCCTATGAGGCAGTTTGTGGTATAAACGGGTAGTAAACAATGGTATTCTCTTTTGTCTGATTTATGATTTGTCTAAATAATAATAGCTTCACTTTCTCTTTAATTTGTTTTGTTTTAAGACTAATTCAGTCCTTAATAGAGAAAAAAAAAGCATTTTATATTTCTCAATTGTAGTATTCATATGTATCTACATCTAAATTTCCCCACAGGAATCCCAGTCATGTACTGCTTATTGGAAGTGGTGTCTGTATGTCCAGAAAAACTCGCCCCCAGGTTTGCTGATAAAATAGACTGGATTAAAGTGAGTTCTATTTTATGTACAGAGTTTTTAAAAATGATCTGACAAGTTATCCTTAATGCACATTTCACTTTTGTTATCCAAATTATCTGTAATAATATTCTTCTTTCAGAGTCTGATGAACACCAATAAGGAGGACATGAGGGAACTCGCCGCCCAGCTGTATGCTTTGGTGATCTCCACCATGACTGGCAACGAGCTGCAGACAGCTGTGCAGAATCTGGTCAAAATTACCAAAGACAACCATGTATGTCACATAGTCTTATGGTAATTTGTGTCATAAGCTTGCAGTGCTAATATTTATTTTATGGATTGAATTTCAGAGTCCTGAGACTCAGCATGGCGCCATCTTGGCTCTCGGCTACATGGTGGGAAGGAATTTGAGCAGAAAGAAAGCCATTGCCTCCTGTGAGTTGACAGAAAACAAGGTGGAAGAAATGAGCATCACTTCCCAAGATGATGACAAGCTAGTTTCCATGGCTACTAAAACAATTGGTATGAACCTTTTTTACATAAATCCTTTTTGTGCAGATTTTACTGACTTATAGGAAACTTTTATTGTATGTTTTTGCAACCTCTTTTACAAAAAACAAAGTAGAGTTGTATAATTAGTGAGTGTTTGACAATTTCCCAACTATATGATCGCATATATTCACATCCAGGTACCTTCCTGGATAGCGGCAGTGCCATGTTGGCTGTAGCAGCCTGCACAGCTCTAGGAGAAATTGGGCGGAATGGCACCCTGTTGATCCCTGCAGAGGGAGACGGCTTCACCAAACTCTCCGTCACGGAAAACCTGCTGGCTCGCATCACTTCTGGCAAAGAGAGCGTAAAGGTAAGCTGTGAGTCTTTGTGGCTCTGATAGCTCTGTAGCTCCGATTGAATTTATCCGTGTTGTTTTCCAGATGAAGGAGCGATCCATTACAACCCTGGGTTATCTGCCAGTGGGAGACCCAGACTTTCCACACCAAAAGAAGCTGCTGCAGGGCCTCATGGATTCAGTGGAGGTATGAACCTGGATTTTTATTTATTTTTTTACTTTCTCTTGAAGTGATTTTAGAAGTATTCAAAGTATTCTGCTGTGAAACTGCTACATACCAATACCAACCCTTCTCTGCTTCCTTTCTTCCTTCCAGGCCAAGCAAGTGGAGCTACAGTTCACAGTTGGAGAGGCCATTACCAGCGCTGCCATAGGAACCAGTTCTGGAGCCGCCAGAGATCCGTGGACCTGCACTGAGGATCAGTACAGCCCGCCACACAGTGAGTCTCAACAGGTTCTATCCCAGCTGGTGTGAAATAAATCAGAATTTTAGTCACTGATGGATGAAGTCATTTCACAAATTCCATCAAAGATTACTTAAAATATTTTTATGAAGAAATTAAAATAAAAGGGAGAGAAACATCCCAGACTAATCAATCTCTATTTCTAGACAACCAGTGAGATCTCTCTGGATGATGATCAGTAATTACATTTATAGGTGTATTTTTTTTCATTATGTTGAAATTACAAAAAAATATTAAGTTTCACAAACTTTTACAGTCATTACAAATCTGATTGGCTGTCAAGGCCAATAGTTTGCCGATCATTTAAGCACATGGAATGTGTTTAAATTGCATAAATTATTTAAATATATGTAATTTAAGCAATTTGTGCTGTAGATGTACAACAACTGAAAAATAAAAAATGTATTAAGTTGCATAATATACAAACTATAACATAAATCTAGCTTATGTGTGGTTACTGGTTTTGATGTAATTCTTGAATGCCTCTTATTATTTTTTTCTTTTCTCCATCTTCTTCCATCAGATGTTAAAAACAACGATGTGGTTCCCTGGGTCCTCAACTCCATCCTGTCCAGGTACATTCCCAGCCAGAACCCTCATGTGCGGCAGGCAGCCTGCATCTGGCTGCTCTCCCTGGTCAAAAAACTCAGCCAGCACAAGGAAATTACTGTACGTACATAACCCACTTGTAGGATTGCTGTCTTTATTTAGAACTTGAGCACAAGCTTTAAAGATAATTTTCCCGTCTTCCTCTGCTGCTGCAGTCTCATTTGAAGGAGATTCAGATAGCCTTCATCTCCGTTCTTTCAGACCCAGATGGTAAGACAAGATGGCTGAGCTTTGTAGCTTTACACCTCTTTCAGCTTCTCTCATTTCCAATTCCTCATCCACTCTTTTTTTTCTTTCTGTTCAGAGCTCAGTCAGGATGTGGCATC
The DNA here is from genome assembly GCA_911649635.1 of Poeciliopsis gracilis. NCBI lineage: Eukaryota > Metazoa > Chordata > Actinopteri > Cyprinodontiformes > Poeciliidae > Poeciliopsis > Poeciliopsis gracilis. Next base: position 2,101,305 of record CAJVRI010000128.1, read on the forward strand.
GAAAGGCCTGGGGCTCGTTTATGAGATGGGAAGTGAGGCTGATCAGCAGGAACTGGTGTCTACACTGGTGGAAACACTCATGACTGGAAAAAGGTAAGCTGCTAGTTGAATTAAGCAGTAAATTGAGAGTTTGTATGATTGTTTATTCTTGTAAACAGGGTGAAACATGCTGTCTCAGAGGATACTGAGGTGTTTCAGGGGGAGGATTTGGGAAAAACGCCTGATGGGTGAGTTATGTTACAAATAATAGATTTGTAACAAATTTCAGTTACAACCAATAGTAAAACAAGTTATATAATTTTCTTCCAGGCAAAGCTTGTCGACATACAAGGAGCTCTGCTCACTGGCCAGCGACCTGAACCAACCAGATCTGGTCTATAAGTTCATGAACCTGGCAAACCACCACGCCATGTGGAACTCGCGCAAGGTAACGCACCAAGGCTCTGTCTCTTTTGCCTTCACTGTTTTTGCCAGGTTTTCTTCTTCTCCCTGACCTAAAACAATGTTCTGTTTTTTCCAGGGAGCAGCTTTTGGTTTCCACATGATCGCTACCAAGGCTGGGGAGCAGCTGGCTCCATTCCTGCCACAGTTAGTGCCTCGTTTGTACCGCTACCAGTTTGACCCAAACCTGAGCATTCGCCAGGCTATGACCAGCATCTGGGATGCCTTAGTCACTGATAAAACCCTGGTAAGGCTCCATAGTTTTATAAATCAACAGAAACATTGGGTAGAATAACTGTGTGAAGAACTGTCAGAAATAATTGTTTCTGTTTGCGCAGGTGGACAAATACTTGAAGGAAATCCTGCAGGATGTCATCTCTAACCTGACCAACAACACCTGGAGAGTGCGAGAGTCCAGGTAGATTGCACCGGCCTCTCACTTACGCTCGTAGAGTGTTTATCTTCTCCAAGACAGGTTAAGGTAACGCACCAAGTGAATTGATGGATTTGTCTTGCAGCTGCCTGGCCCTCAACGACTTGATCCGTGGCCGACAGGCCGATGACCTCATCGATCACCTGGCAGAGATGTGGGAGACGTTGTTCAGAGTCCTGGATGACATCAAGGTCAGACGAAAATAATCTGAAAGAAATCTCAAAAGTGGTTCATGGTTTCATCTCCATCTGAACTTTTAATGTTTTATTTTTAGGAGTCTGTGCGAAAGGCTGCAGACTTAACGCTGAAAACGCTCAGTAAGGTAATGTTATGTCAGAACACTGGACTGCGTGCAAGTTACTATTCCACTATGTAAGTATTCCAGCCTCTTTGATTTTATGTGCAGGTGTGTGTTCGTATGTGTGAGTCTACTGGCTCTGCGGCCCAGAGAACTGTGGCTGTGATGTTACCCACTCTGCTGGAAAAAGGCATCGTGAGCAACGTCTCTGAGGTTCGCTCACTCAGGTAAATCTGTTTACTTGTGCAATGTAAATACTGATCTATATCAAACTAAGATGTCTTAAGATGCTTTCTCAGCTGATGCTGAAAGGGGAACGAGGATTACAGTATACTGTAAAAGTAATTGTAACACACACGGTCATGTGTTATTTCCCAGGCGTCTTTACAGGTTTACCATCTTCGACTCTTTGGAAATGAGAAAAGTGCTTTCCATTAGTTTCAGGAGTGCGTTTAATGGACTTTTTGATCATTTTTTGATGAGAAGGTTAGCTCTCAGTCTCAGGTCTGATTAATCCCCAAAGGTGTTCTGTCAGGTTGAAATCGGGGCTCTGCAGGCCTATCAGCTTCTTCACACCAGACAAGTTCATGCATGTCTATTGATTTGTTTTGTGCACTGGAACACATTCATGTTAGAACAGAAAGGAGCTTTCACCAAACTGTTCCCATGAAGTTGGGAGCCTAAAATCCAATACGTCATGTGTTTCTTTCACTGAAACTAAATGGACTGAATTTTTAAAAGCAGCCCCTAACACCCTCCTGCATTTACCCCTTGAATTCAATCATTTGGAGCCTATTTACCCCTTGTTGTCTTGGAAAGGACTAAAAAATACAAAACAATTTTTAAACATGCTATTTGAATGCATTTGTTGATTTTGTTCTGCATAGTTTAGAAATGTATAAATGTTTTGTCAACCTTTCTGTCTCTAGTATTCAGACCCTGGTGAAGATCAGTAAGACTGCTGGAGCCCGATTAAAGCCTCACGCCGCTCGGCTGATTCCAGCTCTGCTGGAAGCCCTCAGCACCCTGGAGCCTCAGGTCCTCAACTACCTCAGCCTCAGAGCCACTGAGCAGGAAAAGGTAAACATCTTTCAGTTCACCTACAAGTTATACAGAAGTTGCATTTGATGATACAGGGTGTCCGCGCTACCTTAAAAAGTTCTGCTATCATATATCTAAAATTAAGGCCTTAAAATGTCTCAAATTCATTTAAAATAATGTAAGTTGGCCTTAAATATGTTCATTTTTGTTGTGTCAGAACTACTTAATCTTGTATTTATTTTTTTCTCGTGGGACTTTTCTTTCAGGCAAACATTTAAGACACCTGTAAACATATTCACTGCGTTCTGTGACAAAAGGCATTTCCCACTACTGCTAGCTAGCTGCTGACATACCATAGCTCGCTATCCTTTTTGCATCTATCATGAGTAAAAATTTAACAACGGTTTGCTGGTAAATGTTCGTCTTCGCCATTGGCTCATTTCTGTTGCCAACCTGTATGATGGTGCATTAATTCTGTGGTAAAAAGCTTGTCACTGCTACTTTAGCGCATGCTATTTTCTTTAGTAAACATTTCTTTGATACAGGTCTTAAATTTAATTAATGATCTTAAAAAGTCATAAATGTATGCTGGTGAAAAAGCCCTGTAATATGCGATGTGCTTGTTCTTTCTCTGCAGAGTGCCATGGATGCTGCAAGGCTCAGTGCTGCCAAGTCTTCTCCAATGATGGAGACTGTTAACATGGTAAATCAAAAATAAATCTTCAATACACAGTAATCCCAGTTAATTCACTGTAGAGTCTTCCAATCAAAGTTTTGGAATATCTTAGTCTTGAGGTTTCTGCATTTACTAGCAGCTGCACATTTCACTGAGGCGAAGCTTCTGAATGCGTGTCTTCTTCCAGTGTCTGCAGCATCTGGATGTTTCTGTGCTGGGAGAGCTGGTTCCCAGACTCTGTGAGCTGCTCAAGAGCGGAGTGGGCCTGGGCACAAAGGTAGAACCGAGTCCTCTAGTCACAAGTCCATCAGTGATTCTCCACCACACAGAATCGCATCAGTTGTATTAATTGCTGCTCTTGGTTTAGGGAGGCTGCGCCAGTGTAATTGTGTCCCTGACGGTACAGTGTCCTCAGGACCTAACCCCATACTCAGGTACAACACAACACTCCATCTGACTCGGTTAATGATTCAAGTCGAACAAACTGATCAAGTTTTATCCGCAGGTAAACTGATGAGTGCCTTGCTTAACGGCATTCATGACAGAAGCACAGTTGTACAGAAAGCCTTCGCCTTTGCTTTGGGACACCTTGTCAGGGTAAGCCCCTCTGTTAACATGAAGTCCTTGGAGGATTATTAAACCCTGGATTTGTCTGTTTATCATGATAACATTTATTATCCTTTTTAGTCAGCAAAAGACAGCAGCGTAGAAAAACTACTACTGAAGCTCAGCAACTGGTACTTGGAGAAAGAAGGTGAATCTTACTTTGAAATGTACTTTTTTCAGTGGAGCAATAAAATGTGACAATATTGTTCTTCACAAAAGTATTCATAACCTTTAAGTTTTTTCCATTGTATGATTTTAAAACTACAAACTCAAGTGTATTTTGGTAGAATCTCACAAAGCATTGCATAGGTGTGTGGCATTTGAAAAACTACAGTTTTTTTTCCTCTGTTTTTGCGTTTAAATTTAAATCTGTAGGGTGGGGTACATTTCTATTTGCCTCCCTTCATTCTTAAGACCCCTTCATAAAATGGAGTGCTCCCGATTGTCTTGAGAAGTCCCTTCTTCCTACATAGGGAGTGTGTCTAAATTATTCTGATGTAAATTCAGCTGTTTTGTGAAGTTTGTTGGAGATTGTGAGTGAAAAAATGTAAGTACAGGTAATTATTTTTTAAATGGTCTGGTCAAAGTAAAGGCCTACATTAAATTGAGGATCTAAAGAGAAGTCAGTGCCAGACAATTTTTACCGTTTTCTGCTGCTTCCAGTAAAATAAATAGAAGTTTTTAAAGTTAAAAATGTTAGTTTGTCTTCTGATTATTATTTTTTTTCTCCTGCCTTGACTCCGTTTTAAATGAAATGTTTTCACTCTGTTTCCCCTGCTTCCAGAGCCTGTTTACAAGTCCTCGTGTGCGCTAACGGTGCACGCCATCAGCCACTACAGTCCAGATGTGCTGAAGGCTCACGCGGGCGTGGCCCTGCCCCTGGCCTTCCTGGGCATGCATCAGGCGCCGGGTCCTGATGAGGAGAGAGGAGAGAGTCACGATGCCACCCTGTGGTCGGAGGTGTGGCAGGAGAACGTTCCAGGTGGGGAACACAGTCGCATGATAAATACCGGTCCGATAAAACGGAAAAGATCGTTTCCCAGGAATGAAAGGTTTTTCATTTTTGATACTTTTCTATGACTTCAGGAAGCTTCGGGGGCATCAGGCTTTACATGACAGAGCTGATCACCATCACCCAAAAAGCCCTGCAGTCTCAGTCCTGGAAGATGAAGGCTCAGGGTGCAGCTGCCATGGCAACTGTTGCTAAGGAACAGACAGGATCATTGGTGGCACCACACCTCGGTTTGGTGCTGACAGCCTTGATGCAGGGACTCTCTGGGCGAACTTGGGCTGGCAAGGTGTGTGTTGCTCCTGTTGTTTTAGAAAGCCTGGAAATAAAACAACACTGGATTCATTTGGTATTTTGGTTTTGTATAGGAGGAGCTGTTGAAAGCCATCGGGTCAGTGGTGTCCAAGTGCAGGTCAGTCATCTTGCAGAACTTCTTCCTGCTTGTCAGGGTCCCTCTGCAGATCTGGGTGAATATGATTGAACTTTGACATCAAGATTCTCCAGCGTGGAGGGAAAAATTGGAGTGATTTTATAGTTTCAGACTTTAGTTTGCTCGCAGCTTGTTTGTCCAGCTGTCCATTCTGTCATCACCTGAGTTTGTTCTTTCAGGTTTCATACTTAAAAACTTTATTAGATATATGTAATCAAAACTGGGCTTTAATAATGGTAAACTGTGAAAATTTATTTCACATTTTAATTGTGAAATAAATTTCATTTACTTCTTCCTGTTAACTTGACATTGTCTCTTGTCTGGTTTTTAGCGCGGAGCTGCAAAAGCCGTGCAGTGGCCAGCCCAGCATCCCAGAGGTCCTGGACGTCGTGTTTAAAGAGTGCCGCAAGGAGAATCTGGTTTACAAAATGGCCGCTCTGCGCTGTGCCGCAGATGTTCTCCACAGCAGCCAGGAAGACCGCTTCACTGACATGGCTGAGATCCTTTTCCCTCTGATCAAGAAGGTTCGCTTTGGTGTGAGGCTAGTTTTGTAAAGACTTGCCTTGAGAAGACGCCTAATCTCATGTTTTTATGACAGAGCTGTCCAGAGAGCGGTGGCGCTTCTCCCAGGTCAATGGATGATGATGATGACGATGACAAAGATGTGAAAGATAAGGAGCTGCACACTGAAGCTATACTCTGTGCTTTTGAGACACTTGGGAAGACCTGGCCCAGAAACCCACAAACTCAAGGTGAATTCTATTGGTTTAGTAGCAGACGTTTTTACCCACATCAGTCCTTCATCATGTCTGTTCTCATCAATCCGAACCGAAGATAAAGACTCGTCTCTTTGTTGTGCGTGTTTGTGTGCAGCAAGTTTCCAGACAGATTTGTGCACTTTGATGAGTGGGAAGCTTAAGCTGAGCACATGGAAGGTGCAGCTAGCTGTTCTTCAGGCCATGAAGGCGTATTTTCAGGGGTAAGGGCCATAAAAGCATAAACTGTACACGCGAGATTTGGGAAGTCTTCCACAATTTGAATTATTTAGCTAGTTAAAACAAAGATTTATTTATTTATTTATTTATTTATTTTATCTTTGTAGCTTGTTGCTGCTTGAAAAGGGTAATGCAGACACGAATACTCTATCGCAGATCCTCACTGAGGCCTGCACTGCTCTCACTTACGCTTTAGGTAAGGAGGTAATTCAGAATCTAATGGCTTTAATTGAAAGTCTCATGTCTTTATACTGTTTAATTTTCTCTGCAGAAAATAAAAGCTACTCCTCTGTGAGGACAGAGGCCTTGTCTGTGGTGGATCTGATCGTTAAGAGAACAGGAGGTAGGATTTTATTGATTCTGCTCTTCGTATTATTGAGCATGCATTATGTTCAAGCCTCAATAATGTTTCCAAATGTAGGTCTACATTATTTAACCTTCTTGAAAAATAAAATTTGCTATGCTCCTGTTGATGGGCTTGAAAATGGGACGTTAATTATTTATTCATTACCCAACTTACCCAACTTTTCCTGGCATCGTTGATTCAAACAAAAAATGAACAGATTAAATTCTATCTTTATATCTGTAGGTTTTTATTCTCCGACTTCAGATTTGTTTCTCTGTCTTTTTTCAAAGGGATGGAACTTATTTGAAACCTTAACATCTTACTCTGCAGCTTACTTATGACATATTTTTGTGTGGCTATTATCAGAGAGTGAGCAGTGGGACTGCATGCCTGTGAGGAGCCGGGAGCAGCTGCAGCGCTCCCTGTCGACGCTGCAGTCCGACAGCCGGCCCGAGCTGAGGGACAAGGCGCAGGAGCTGCGCAGGCGCATCCAAAGCCAGCCCTGAGCGAGCGCGGAGAAACTGACCTGCCCATTAACGTGTTAACAGCAACACGAACCATCCATTAGCACATATCTATCTGATTGAACTCCGTAATACGTCTGTGTTGTTTTAATTTACTCCCAGGATCCATATAGTCTGTGACGGTGCTCTGGGTGAACATGTCAGGGTGCAAGGCTCCGACGTTGATGTGTGAAGTTTGTCTAACTGGGCCGTGAGGTGATGAGAAACGCTTTATAAGCCAGTGTGTTGACTTTGTGGACACTGTATAGTTCTAGCCCCAAAATGGGGATTTTACTACTGTTGTGAGTTTGTCTTAATAATGAATTTACTTCTCTAAACATCAGCAATAGGAATACTGACAAGACTTCACTGCTGTTAAATGGTGAAGTGTGTTTTTCATAAATTGCTGAAAATATGTGCCAGATGACTGAGATATCAGCCTGATTTAAAGCCTGAAAATAAGAGTGAGCCTGCTGTTGTTATGGTTGTTTCAGTTCATGAAATAAAACTTTGGACCACTGACCTGCTTTTGAAGCTTCTCATTAACTCTGCAGGTTTATGGCAGGCAATTTTGACATAAAATTGACTGCCATATTCAGATTACTTTCTTGATATCTGAATATTGAATAATTGAAATAAATTGACTCATCAAAATGTAATTGAATATGGATGGAATTAGAATGTGAATGCAAATACCTAGCTGTTCAGGATAGTCAAAATACATTTTGATATCCATAATAATTACAGATGAAACAATTTTATGTTAAAATGGCCTGCCATAAGTCAGTCATTAATTGCAGATTTCTTACAAAGTTCTGGTAAATCTGACACTTATGCTAGTCAGAATGTAATTAGAGATATCTCAAATAGTTTATCTAGTCAAAATATAATTACAATAGATGTGCAATACATCCAGTAAAAACAATTTTACAATTGATGAAAACATGTTAAGTTGAAACATACTGCCATAGAGTTTGATTCCACAAGTACATTTTTTAATAGTCCTAGTTTAGACAAAAAAAAAACAACCATAAAGTTTACCAGTTTTATTTACAAAAAACAAACATATCCATTAGCTGCATATATAAAAAGAACATATAAAAGACAGGACCCAAATGACAGGATTGCTGAATAGATAGACAGACACCAGTAAGACATAAAAAGCAGTTAATATCATAAAGACAAAGATGGCCGCCCTGATGTTTTCAGTGCAGTGATTAACTGATGAGCTGCTTGTTCCTCCTGTCTTTCTGTCGAGCCTTGTCGTGGACTTTAAGCGGAACGTTGGAGTCGCTCTGGCTGAGCGCGGTCCGCGACACCGTGGACATGCCGTCGACAAACTTGGTCTTGAACAAGACGTTGGCGTTGGTGAACATGCCGTCTTTGAGGGACACCACCACAAACTGGAGAGAGAAGGAGAAAACGATTGTAGCAGGAAGAAGCTACCTTTTTGTCCTCGATTTAAAGTCTTTCAAACCTTTTCCACGTCTTATCAAGTGACGAACACTGAATTCTGCATATTTTATTGATAGACCGGTAGAAAAGTAGTGCATAATGGAAGAACGAGTGGTTTTCAAACTTCTTCTGAAAATAAATCAGAAAAAATGTGTTGCACTTTTTTATTCTTTCCTCCACTGGAAAGTGGAGGAAAGAATGGGAAAGTTTCCCATCTGACTACAGCTGCAAGTCTTTTGGGGAACAGTATGTCTCTACGAAGTTTGCAACTATCAATTATTTTAGTCATCTAGTCTAGAAATTTATTCTGATTATCTCTTAAAAGTTTGTACATTCTGTGAACAAATGATTAAATGAATGATTTTTCATTTAAGAATTGTTTATATCTGTATATTAGAAAGACATTGAAAAATGCAAGCAATTCATTCTCATTTTTTTTTAAATCAGAAAAACATTCAATTACCTACAATGCAGTGCAATAACAGCATTCCTCTAATGAACACTTCTGGATAGAACAGATTTACAGACAAGAGTATTTTTATCTTAAGTGCAAAATTTTTGACACATTTTTGGGCAATTTTGCTTTTATTGTTGTCCCCACAAATGGCTTTTTTCAGTCACTTACCTGCGAGTGCGTGAAGTGTGTGCGCAGCATCTGTCCGATGTTCTGTGTGTGAGACAGGTCCAGAGCTGCGTCCACCTCGTCCAGGATGTAGATGGGAGCGGGTTTGAAAAGCAGCATGGCCAGGATGAGAGACAAAGCCACGAGTGACCTGATGAGGAGAGAGAGATTAAAGTCACGTTCTCACACAGGCTTAGAAAACACACCGACGAGCCCTATAAGGTTTCAAACCTTTGCCCTCCGCTGAGTTCAGTCAGGTTCTCCTTCCAGGTGTCACCCAAAGCCACTTTAAACTCAAGGCCGTCCAGGACGCCACATCCCTGGGGAGGAGCCAGCTTGGCTGTGGCTCCTGGCAGCAAGGTGGAGAAAATGGAGCCAAAGTCCTTGTTTACCTGCAGAGAGAGACAGAGGATGAAAATTGAAGATGGCACTAAACCACACTGCCCCTCTCTGTTTTAATAAATAATAATACAGAAAAAATAACAAAAGGGGGTTTTATTATCACTGAAAATGTTGGGAAAGGAATTTAAAACGGTAAATCTAATCAACGTTTACGGAGAAATCAGGTACAAAACAAAAAGCAGACCTTCTGCCATGCCAGGTTGAGCGCCTCATTCTTCTTCTGGTCCAGCTCCTTGATGGTCTGCAGGATCTTTGCCTTGTCGTTCTCCACGATTCTCTTCTTCTTCATTAGATCGTTGTACTGCAGGAGGACAAACAATTGTGAATCTGTCCTGCACCGTTTCATGTTTTCAGAACTTCTCGTTGTAGCAGATGTTTCTGCAGTGAGATGGTTTTATGGAAAATGGATAAGGAAGAAAAAGCAAGACAACGAGGGATGACAGAAACAAGATTTTTGCAGGTTTCACAAACTCAAGTTTAAGACTTTTTAATATAATTCTGAATGGAATTTAAGACCCAACTCCACATAAATGTATGAAATTCATCCAGCCTACTGACACTGAAAAAGTTAGCTATCCAGGGTATGTTAGCAGTTATTTAGCATATTCAGACAATGTGATTGGGATGAAAGTGTGGAGGTGCAAATAAGTTTCCACTGGAAAATTGTGAAAATCGAATGTCAAACATCTCGGGGCTCCAAGGGAACCCTAAGTGCGGAGCTTTGCATTCCCCGCTCTGCTCCCCGTCTCACCCTCTCCTCCGCCTCGTTCAGCATGTTCATGGCCCTCTTGTTGACGTTCCTCTCCAGCTTGCTGGTGGTCTCCTCCAGCTTCTTCAGGCGCTGCCCGGCCTCGCGGGGGTTGTTCGTCTTGAAATCGTAGGAGGTGTTCGGCTGGCCGAAATACTGCCGCTCTGAGTGGATCCAGTCGTGTTCCTCCAGCATCCGACTCACCTGGAGGGAAAAAAACCCACCAAAAAAACGTCATGATTAGGAGAACAAAGAGACGCAGCGATGGCCGGATGAACATCAGAGACTGAGTGAACCTTGTCGGCAGCGTCCTGGCTCTCCTTGTGGTGCTTGCTGATGTTGTGCTCCAGCTCCTTGATCTTCAGCTGGGCTTCATTGTTCTTCTCCCTCATCTTATTCACCTCTGTGTTTTTCTCCTGGAGCATTCAGCAAGAGAGGCAACGTGACAAGTTGTTAGGTATTTATGCCATAAGCCCTTAAGGCACTGTAATTACTCCGCTCCCGACAGACAGGAGTAAATTGTGGCGTTTGGAAGCCAAAACAATCAAGACAAACGTAAAGGTCACCTTGAGTTCTTTGTCTTGAGTCATGATCACTTCCTTCTGTTTGCTCAGCTCCTCCTGGGCTTTACGCACCGTCTCCTACGTTGCAAAGTAGGAAATATTTGTAGCTTTTGCATTCATGCAGTGCATTAATAGTCACATTACACCACAGATGTCAATATACAGTACATTAGGTATGATCCGCCTGCCCACCTAGTAGTGCAGAGTAGTGACATGAAAGGCAACTGAAAGGTTTCAGCGTTCTTTTTTTATTTATTTATTTTAAAAAATCTTTTAAGTGCAACACGCTTATATTAAACCCTCTTTTCTCTGATATCCGTGGGTACAAACTGGGGACCGGCGGTCTTCAGGATTCACTAACTGTTACCAGGACAATGAGTCATTTTACTGTGACAATTTAGCTTTAACACACAGTGCCAGGAAGAAAGCGATTGCTGACAGAATCCCAGAAGAAATTCTGTTCAGGTGGGATCAGAATTAAACATTTTCACCAAAACAGTTGACTAAGTTTGTCACAATCAGCAATTAATCGCACGATTAGTTAAAATGAGCTCAATTTTTATTCTGATTATGAATAGTTTTTATAGGGCAGATTTGCTTAGAGACTTCATAATACATTTTATTTATGGTTTAGATTGTGTGCAGCTTTTATATCCTTTTTCTCATATTTCTGGTTGCTGTGTTTTAGTTTGGATATTTAAAAACATCCTCCAGTTTCAGTGCGGAGTGTTCTGTAGAAAATAAAAGTTTATAAGTCTTTAAACTAATACGCATAATATTTTATTGTGCCATTAACAATATATTACTTCAAAATATGGTTGGGAGGGGTTAGGTTAACCCCCACGCACAGTGTTAGATGAAAACATCTAACACAAAGATTCTTCACTTTAGCTGAGTGGGTTTCGAGGCAGTCCTGTAAACGGCACCTTGTTCTGGGCGACGGTACAGGCCATGCTGTCGATCTGCTCCTGGATGGCCTTTATGGCCTCGTCCACGGCCTGAATCTGCTGCTCGTAGCCGGCCTGCTCCCTCTGCAGCTCCTCCAGCTCCAGGGCCACAGCGTCCGACTCCTGAACATCAAACACCCAACAGGAGAGAGAAAAAAAATCTCTTTTCATCATAAGAAGTTCAAACATCGTTGTCATGATGAATTTTAGTAAATAAAAAAAAACAAAAAAAAAAACTGACTTGATGTGAATTTGTATATAAAAGCATCAATAAATATCAGTAAATTTGAAAATATGATTAAATAAATGTGTTTGTGTAGTTAAGTGATATAAATTACACATCTTTAAGAAAGTGGGGTCCTGAAAAAGCAAATAGAAATATTTTTAGAAACCAGCATTTATGTTTGTGTCGTTATGAATTCTGTGTCATGCAGTTACCTAAAAAAGAAGTAATAAATGTTCTTTTTTGTTCATCACCATTTTTATTGTTATAATGACAGTACAACAAAATGTCGACGGTTTTACCTGCTGCTTTTGCTTCAGCTTCTTGTTGAAGGCGTCTGCTTTGGCCTTGGCAGTGTTCAGTTTCTCCTGGGCTGCTTTGAGCTCCTTCTCCCTCTCCGCCTCGGCGTTCTTCATCTTGTTCTCCAGCACCTTGTATTTCTCCTCGGCCTTCTTCTTCACCTCTTTGGTGGAGCGCAAAGTCTCCTCACTCTCCTCTGATTGGCCAAACGCACAAACGGAAAACAAGCTTCACACACAGTTGGGTCAAACGGCGTAGAGCGTTTAGCTTTAGTGTGTGTGTGTGTGTGTGTGTGTGTGTGTGTTTTTCTGACCGATGGCCTTGTGCAGCCTCTCCAGCTCCTCCTGCTGCTGGTGGAAGGAGCTCTGCTGCACTTTGGCCTGCAGGATCTGCTCCTCCTCCAGCTTCAGCTCATGCTGCTGCTTCAGCTGCCGGTACCTGGACAGATTTATGAGGCCAGCTCAGAACTCTGTTCCACATTTTTAAGGTTTCTATGACCACAATTATTTCCGCAATCAAACATTGTTTTAGTAACGATTGATCGGGTAATCAGATGAAAAAAAACAACAACAAAAAAAAAACATGAAAATGAGTTTTCATTTAACCACTAAAGTTTATTTTATAAAGCTAAGGATCATACCACTCGAGGAGTTCTAGGTAGAACATAGTTGCAGTTAAAGAAGGTTTTTCAGCTAAAATGCTAACTTTATATACATTTTTGTGCACTTTAGGCTTAATTACTGAGAGGGTTGACTTTTGAGCAAAGGGTTAATTCATTTAATGTTAAATTCATGCAGTAGCATCCTTGAAAGCTGCTTACTTCTCAGCGGTTCCTTTAAGATCAGCCAGCTGTCGTTCGATGTCCTGCAGCTGGGCCTCCTTCTCCTCCAGGTGGTCCTGGACCTCCTTCACCTCCTGCAGGCTCGTCAATATGGAGGCCGACTGAGAGCGGGCGCCTGTAGGGGAAAAGTCACGTGCGACTCCAGATGTTTAGGAATGAACAGATCAGAGTCTCATGATCCGAATTGCATTGCGATTTTAATGTGTTCAAATTTCTGTTGTGGTATGGCATTCTGGGGGATGTAGGCAGAGGAAAGTCTTTAGCTGCTGATCCACCTCTCACAACTCACTCACTCACTCTGGTTACCTAGCAACAACTTGCTGAGTGACATGCGTAGCAGCATTTTCAGGTTTTGCCACAGTGCCTCATAACTGTTTAAAAGTAAACAATGGCAAGTCGAGAAAAATGTGGATAAAAAAGGAAAGGTAACATCATTAGCTTGGGAGTATTTCAGATGCTTAAAACAAAAAACTAATCAATTATTACTACATGTCTTCTCTCTCTCCAGTCTATTTTCTTTCAATTTACTGTTAGAAAAAGATCAGTATTGATCAGAACCAATCGGAAATATTACCGGATTTCTGTTATCGCCTCCTTTCTCCGCATGTCTGTACAGATTTAATTTCACAACGCAACCAGAATCCATCTGAATGTTTCCCTCCCGCCCCCCAGTCTCACCTCCGCTCAGAGTTCCCTGAGGGTCAAAGATGTCCCCTCCGAGCGTGACCGTCTTGGTCATCACCTGCTTGTCGAAGGCCACCTTTTTGGCGTTGTCCAGCGTGTCGCACACCAGAGTGGACCCAAACACATACTCCATGGCTTTCCGCAGGTCTGCTTCATAGCCAACCAGAGACAGGGATGTGTGAACGTTATCCTGCCCAACCTAACAGAAAGAAATGCCAAGAAAGTAGAGAACTCTTAAGAGTTACAAGCAAACATGTCAATATTTAACTCCGATCTAATGCCGCTGTCTCACCAGACTCTTTGCAGCGTTGATCACTTTGTCGTTGAGCGTCTTGGCAGAGATTTTGTTCAGGGGAATGATGGTGTACCGCCGCTGAAGCTCTCCCTTCTCCAGGATCTTTTTACCCGTCACCTAAGCAGGAGAACGCACCGAGCCGCGGGTTAGAGTCCCGCTGTCTTTCTGAAAAACCTTCATAACCATATTCCTCAAGTCGTCCCTCACACGTACCTCCGTATCAACAACAATGTTGTACAGTCGGCCTCCGGCAACAACCTCCAGCGCTGTGGCGTAGGTGACGTCGCTGACAGTGATCAGGTTGGCGAGGAGCCCCTTCACCTTGCTGCGGTCCCAGCCACGCTCTGGATCCCTGGTAATCACATCATCTTGCTTTAGCATGAGGGTCAGTCATGTGGTTCAAAACCCAGAAATTAAAGAAGCTGAAATTCATACTTGAACAACTCAAGAGAAACCTGAATAAAATAAAGCAGTCACATGTAAACCGGTAGAGTCCAAACTTTGTAGGGCCAAATTTTTTAGGTTGGGGGAACCCAAGGGATTTATTTCTTAAGACATTTGTTGTTTTCATCTCAATGATGTAGTCAAGAGACAAAGTTTAAAGTTGGGCAAAATCCCAAGATTAATGAGGAAAACAAAATGAGAATTTCATTGCCTAAATAGAAAATCATTTTTAAAACATCTATTTTCCAGAAATGCTCACTTTTATATTTTGAATTATGGAATAAGAACTAAAAGTATTCATTAAACACATTTTCCACAGTCAATATTATTTATTCTTCACTCCCTGTACCTTGGGAAAATACAACTAAATCATTTCACTTTTACTAGTTCCTGTAAAACTAACTAAATAAAAAACAGTTACTTCTGTTTTTCAAAACTCGTGACCGAAGAGTTCTCTCTTAGGTCACGATTAACATTTCAATTAACATTTATTTCTGTTAGATGTACAGTATATAATTTAGTTGTTTTTTTTAATATATATTTTTGCATCATGATGCAACTAAATGACGAATTTTCTATATTTTTTTTCCACCTTATGTAAGTAATCTAGATGAAAAAGAAGTTCACCATCAAACTGGTGAACTGGTTAGCTGGACCTCGAGTCTTAAATAAAGTCTAAACCCACTTAGTGACACAAACTAAAAACCTTTTCTATAAAGACTCTCTGCCCTGCATGTTCAGTGTGCAGAAAAATGAGTCGTTACTTGTAGTCAAAGCGCAGATTGGGGAAGCGGGACATGAGGCGCTCGTAGGTCTCTTTGAGCTGAGAGACCTGTCTGGACAGCTGCCTCCGTTTTTCCAGCAGACTTTCCTCCTTTCCCTCTGCAGAGACAGAGCCACGGTTACCACACTGGTTCAGTGGAGGACTAAAACTAAACTAAAGCTTGGAAGTAACTGTTTACTACCTTCGTAGTTGAGCTTGGCTAACCCCGCCTCCAATTTCTCCCTGCTGCTTCTGGCAGCCTGCAGGGCATCCTGGTCCTTCTTATAGCCGCTGTCCATCTTCTTGACCTCAGCCTGTTTGGACTTTAACTCAGCCTGCGCATGCTTCAGGGTCATTTGGGCCTAGAAAGAGAGAAGATGTTAGTGCAATACGTAGGACCGAACTGCTTAGACAAAAAAACATGCAAAACCACCAAGAAGCACAGTGCAGTATGACAAAGTGAACCTTCATCTCAGTTAGTTTTCTCACCTGCTTGGCCTCGGTGTCGGCCTTGCTCATGTCGTTCTTGCAGGCCATCATCTGCCCAGCCAGCGTGTCCTCCTCGCCATCCTCGTTGGTGGACAGACCGGCCGACACGGCCTTGAAGTGCTGCTCAGCAGCCTCCAGGGCGGCGCTGTCCTTTTGTCCCTCCTCCTGCACAGCGCGAAGCTGCTCGGCCAATTTGGCAACCTCTTTTTCCTTTACCACAAGCACTTTTTTATCCTAGCGAGGAAACAAAAGAAAAGCTTTATAATACTATTTTTTTTTGGTTCTGCTGAAGGATTTCATAACATACCAGGAACACTAGAAGGTTCTGAAACAATTTACCAGCTAGTTAATCTAAATTAATAAATGATTAATACAAATTAAACAGTTATTGATTATTATTAAAAAATGCTATATATTTTGATAGATCAACAAAATTAAAACATTTAATTAAGCCAAAACTGTACAAAAAAATTTATACATTTTCCATTTAAGATGAAAAATCTTTGTCTGTAAATATGTTTAACCTAGAACTTCTAAAGGTTTAGCTTCACCTGGTTCAAATTCTGTAAATATCCGTGAATTGGAAAAAAAAAAAACCCAACAGAACAACCCTACAATATTAAGCCAGAGCTGAGCTTTTCTTTTCACTTGTTGATGTTTCAAGTATGTTTTTAGCTGCAGATGAATCCTTTGCTACAGATGATCAAATGTACACTAAAAAGAAATCCTGTTATGAATACAAAAAAAGGAATGAGTGCTCATTTGCATTTTTATTAGTGTATAAGATAAGCTTAAGTTGTTAAATAAAAAATCTGCAGAACATGTCAATCATTTATCCAATCCCTCAATTAATCATCAGAATACTCGATTACTGAAATAATCGTTAGCTGTGGCCCTAAATGTTTCATTACCTCTTCCATGCTCTTCACCAGCTCCTTTCGCTTCTTGGTTTCGTCTTTGAGATTCTGCTTTTTTAAGTCTAGAGCGCTCTGAGATTTAGCGTCCACACGCTGGGCATCAGCAAGAGTGTCTTCCAGGGTTTTTAAAACGCCGTTCACCTCCTTCAAATGAGCAGTTTAACATCAGAGGTAAGAAAATCACAACAAAAACAACCAATGGGGCTAAAACTCTAAACAAAACGTTAGTGCTGCAGTTTTAAAAAACAACTTTTCTATCTGTTCCCTTCTGCAGTACCTGGTCTCTTTTCTTCTGTTGCTCTTGAATCTGGGCCGACAGCTCCTGGATTTTGCTCTCGTTCTCGGCCATGTTGGCTTGCATCTTGGCAATGTTGTCCTGCATCACCTTCAGATTCTCTGCAGACTTCTTCTTGGTTTCCTCAGCGCACACAAAAAGCCAGGCCACATAGAGGCGTGACAAGTGCTGGATCTCGCGCATCAGCTTCTGGTACTCCAAATATGATGATCGTTCCTGGAGAAAGAGGACAGGGTTTAGGAAGATTAACATCAAAACTTTTACATGGTGGAAGGAGTCGAATGTTTTCCTTGGTATCAGTACAGGTAATGAGTTCAAATGTCAGCTTACTTCTTGCAGTTTTTGCATAGTGGGAGTAATTTCCTCATCCAGAATCTAAAAGAGTTAAATACAAGACACAGTTTGAAGGATTTTTCTATTAAAACAGTCTCAGAAATGTTAAAAAAAAAAAAAAAAAAAAAAAAAAAAAGGCCCTGCATCTCATACAGTCTGAATCTCCTTCAGTTTTGCTTCCTTCTTCTCAATCGTCTTCTGGGCGCTGATCTTTTTACACTCATACATCCTGGTGCCTGCTGCCTCCTCGATCATGGCAAGAATCTGGAAGAAGAGAGTTTTCTATAAGTTCCAAACGAAGGCAGCCATTAATGAGACATTTGGTGACGTGCAGGTTTTACCTCTGGTGGCTTCATGTTCAGAACCTTGGTGATTCTCCCCTGAAGTGATGGAAACGTCACAAAATCAAAACTTAGTCTAATGTTTGAAGTCTTAAAAAAAAATGAAAGGAATGTGAAGAAAGGGCCAACCTGCATGATGAGAAAATGTGGGTTGTTAACGTTAAGGCCGACAGAGCAGAACAAATCCTGCACCCTGGTGTTGTTGGCATTGACTCCATTGATGAGGTACTTGTTCCTGCCACCGATCACAACCTGTAAGAAAGAAACCAACACAAACTGAACATTTTGATTCGAAGAAAAAAGAAAAATCCAAGTTCATAATTAGAGTAGAATGATGTACCTCCAGAATGCCTTACAGTTGATTTTACTTATGAATATTAGAATAAATGGGCAGAATATACATGAATACACTTTTCATATCAAGGAAACTAACGCTGTGCCTCAACCCTAATACATCTTCCCCACTTTGAAACATGTTGGTAGCAGCATCATGGTGTGGGAAGCACATCTAGCATAAAACAGGAAAGTTGAAGAATTCATCCTAATAGACATATTGACTCAGGTGGGCTGAATAAAATGTGTGTCACACTTTTTAGACTGAAAAACTAGAGATGGTTTTCTTCAGAGTGGAAAGAGAAACTCGTCATAGTCGATGGGAAAATGGATGGATGTAAATAGAGAGGTCAATCCTGAAAGACAATAAACTGAGATCTTTGAAAAACCATATAAACTTTTTCTGCTATTGTACTATAATGTGCAGCGCTTTCAAATAAAATCCCTAGTAAATCATCAGCCTTGGTTAATATTGATGCTTGAGACCCAAACTCCTAAGCATCAAAGGTGTTTCTCAAGCATACGGCTGACAATACTGGGATAAAAGGATCAAGGAGAAATCTGTGAAATTGTATATTCATTAGAGAAAAGCTGTCTGTATCCGTACCTGTCTGGTGACTGTGATTTCGTCGTGGGTTTCAAACCCGAGAGGACTCTGACTTTTGTTGGAGTTGTCAAACGTAATAGACACAGTGGCTTTAGTGATGCCACCCTGTCCGTTTTTGTACACCAGGTCCTGGAGGTTGGAGGCTCGCACCTTTAATGTGAAATAAATTAGGATGAATTAAATTGATTTAAAACCAGACAGCCAAATGACTTAATGAGCGGATCTAACTAGTAGTCTTACATGTGTGAGGTTGGAGATGCCCAGCAGGAAACATATCGAGTCTAGAATATTGGACTTTCCGCTACCGTTCAGTCCTGTGATCGCGTTGAACAGCGGGTCGAAGCCGTTGATTTCCGTCCTCTGAGCGTAGGATTTAAACCCTTCGATGATTATAGACTTGATGTACATCTTTCTGTCCTCTCGCCGCGGACCTCGGAGGATGACTCAGTATTAAGGCTTACCGAGATGTGAAAATGCGCAGGGAAGCTGCTGACCAAGTGTTTACAACCGACAACCCTGTCTCTGCTTGAATTTTGGCGGCAGCTAGGCGTGGACGAAGACCGGAGCGGAGAGGCTTTCCTTTCTAAGCCGAAGACAAACCGACACTAAAAATTTGTGTAATTACAGGTGATTTTGTCACAAGTATATTATAGTTATAATGGATATATGTGGTGTTGTAAAATATCTACATATAAATGATAACGCATTCAAATAATTATACGACCAATCGCTACAGGTTTATTTTTTTTTATCAGGCATTTTATCTGACAGCTAAAGCGTTGTGCGCCTTTGAGTGCCACTCATAATTCGTGAGTTTGTCCGCCATATTGTGAGGGGCATGTTACGCTGAAGGAAACTGAAAAAGGGATATTTGGTTTGTGTAATAACATCTGCTTAAAATAAAGTCTAAGCTCAACTAATTTCGATTAATTGTATCTATATAAAATAAATGTATAACATAGAAGTATCAATTACTATTAAGTTAGAAAATTACAGATAGAATAAAAAGAAAAAAAAACCGTAGCCTAACTTATTAAATAAACTTATTTACTTACGGAGCCCCGTAGTATTTACTCTGTCTTTCCAGGAGGTATTTAAAATTTTTTAAAAAAAATTAATACCTATTTCCGAGAGTCCAGGAGTTGTTTAAAATTTTTCTAATTTAATGGTTTTGTATAATATACATACACTTTATTCCTGCAGAAATGAAGTTCCTCTTATAATAATAATAACAATCAAGTTAATTTACGTGTTTATTATGTTTTATTGCCAGTTAGAAGCTTCAGTCATTCAGATTCATTCAGACATAGAATATTGCAGATTATGGGTATCTCATAATATGAGCTTTTATGTAATATTCTAATATTCAACTGTGGAATTTATAGACATTTATATCCTAATTTACTTTAAAGATAATAAAATAAGTTATTTATTTTATTAAATAATCTATTATTTAATAAAATAATTATTTTATTAAATAATAGATTATTTAATAAAATAATTATTTTATTAAATAATAAATTATTTAATAAAATAAGTAAATGGGAACTTGTGAAAGTTCTTCCATCCATTCAAAAACCAAACAAAAGTGTGAAATGCACTTTTATTTGGTATTTGACTGGCACTGTATAGAACATTTAGATAAGAGGGAAAGTGGTGGGCTGCACTAATTGGTGCAGTTTCCATTAAAGTCAAGGCAATTTTCCATTAGCACTTTTCAAAGCTGATAAATTTCCTATCAGTAAATAAAATTCATCAATAACACGTAAAGGCAAAAACCACCAAAATGTGTTTCTTACATGAAGCAAAGTACTAAAATCAGCATATAAACACCTAAATAGATCATAATTATATATAATTTATGAAAAATAATATGCTAAAGCACTTGCATGAATAAAAGTAAGTTAAGTTAAATATTCTGAATAAAGACAAAAATGTATCTCAAAGTGATATCTATTTTGATTTTTTTGTTATTTTTTACAAAACTCTTAAAATGACTACAACTTAAATAAAATCTCTCATAACAGAACTTTAATTTCAATGTTCTCATTACTTTCCATAACATGTTACTTTAGCTATAAGGAATCTAAAATACAGAGATGGCAAATAAATAGCACACAGTAAACATACTGTGTTCACAGGAGTCTTTATTTACCATCAATAAAGAAGTCATTCTTATATTTATGTTCTGTAGTTCATTTTGTTTTACTGCAAATGTCATTTCTAGTGGACTCTGAAATGGATTACATAATTAAACACTAAGTACAAAAGTTGTCTTAGAAATATCAGTCTAAGACTTGTCATGAACATATGCTGAAAAGAGCAATAATGCAAAAATAAATAAATAATCAATATAAACCCAACTGAAGCAAACCTGCGATTGAGCAGAATTACACACAGAACGTAGCTACAGCACAACGATGCTCACACACTATAGAGAAACACACAGAAGTTGTGTTGTTATGCGTCCAGTGGCACTGGACACATAGACAAGCAAACCAGATTGCACGCATAGAAGCATATCTGGGACAGAACAACACAGTCCCCTCTGTTGGAGTAGTAGGTGGTGGGCTTGATGTAAGGGAAGTCAAAGTTCTGCAGATTTAGCGGCCTCTGACAGTAGCTGTCGCTGAGGGCAACCAGGGCACGCACCATCGTGTATTTGGCTGAGCAGGTGACAGCTGTCACTGTACGCACCTTATCGAAGTGCAGTAGGAAGCAGGAGTCATCCTGGGGGGAAACAAATAAACATGATAATGTGCGGGTGGCTTAAAGCTACTGGCCTTCTAAGGTTGTGTCTTTATTTTCCATTGTTCAAAATCCTAAAAGTAGTAGGAAAAGTAGACAATAGACTTCTCAAAAATGTATTTCTCAAGTAATTTGTATGGTTTTGATTATTTTCAATTTTGTGTGTGCAGAACATATCTTATTCCATTTGTGATGGTCCAGTCTATTTAGCCAATATTAATGAATGGGTATGCCCAAGTCAAAGCTTTTCTGTTGTTCTACTTATGGGAAATTGAAACTAAAGCTAAAAAATATGAACAAAAGACAAATACTTTTATGAATAAATAAACATTGTATTCATTTTAATAAGATTTTTATGACAATCTTGCTTCTAAAAATTTTAAGTACCCATCAGCTTCATGTGTCTTTTCTAGTGGACAACATCAGCGCTGTTCTTGAATTGTATAAAATTATTCCAAAGGGTGGAAAATGACTCCACTTTAGTCACTTTTTTTCTATTAGATCAAATCAAGTTTCTAGTTAAAGCATTAAAAATGCTAATTAAAAATTACATGTGGCAGGTTGTTGTACTTTTACAAGTATTACTTATGGCTGTTATGACATCATTAACGCTACGCCACTTTTTTTTTTATTAATTAAGGAACATACATTGATAGATAGATAGATAGATAGATAGATAGATAGATAGATAGATAGATAGATAGATAGATAGATAGATAGATAGATAGATAGATAGATAGATAGATAGATAGATAGATAGATAGATAGATAGATAGATAGATAGATAGATAGATAGATAGATAGATAGATATAAAAAATTTTAGTAATATAAAATATCTAGCTGTAGAAAAGAACCACACTCAATTTATTAAAAGAAATGTTGTAAATTACCACATCAGGATCTCTTCCATCAACAAGAGTCAGGTCATGAAGGGACCAGATCTCTGTCCTCTTATAGCATTCCTGGATGCTGGAACGTTTGGTTTGTAACTTCTTGGATCCAGATTTTTGGGTCGACTGAGAGACCTGACAATGCACTATGCTTAACTGCACCACTTTTTTTCGTCCAACTGTGAGAACAAAAGTGCACTTACATTTAATTAGAAAAGGGATGCAGTGCGGCACCAGGGTTTTTATTTGCAGTAAAGACAGGTAAAGACAGGGGAAAAAAATGAGTTGTTTACCTGAGACGCAGAGAAAATGCCTTCCAGGCGTTGGCTCTTCAATTTCAATAAACTCCACAAGTCTGTGCTTTGCAGGTCGAAATAAAACTCTCTGCATCTCTTCCCTCAAAAGAGACGACATGACGGGAGGAAGGAATTCAAATTTCACAAAAAGGGGCCTCAAAACAACAGACAGAATATTTCAAGAAAAAAGTGGGGAGGGAAAAATGAGATGCTGATCGTGACTGGGAAAACCCAGAATCTGTCAGAAGTGGGGAGGGAGGTGGAGATGTTTCCTCTGAGCTGATGGTAAGAAACATCTGTGGTTGTGGGCTGGTTGTGTGTGAATTCTGCACACGAACTGTCCACCGTGTGGAGAAAGAGTTTGGGCTAATACTTGCCTATTAACATGTATACTAGAGTGGTCTAAGTAGCAAAGAAGGCAATAAAATGCTAATCTCATCATCACTTTACATTTTTATTGCCCTAGTTAGGATCCATTATGATGCCAGGAAATTCTCAGTTGATGTCTCTCATGCCTACATTTAAATTTTTTCAGATAACATCACACATAAAACAAAAAAGCACTTTCCCAGAGTTTCAAATAATTTCACAGACGACACAGAAAGTCAGAATGTTTTTTATTGTTGCCTTTCTGTCTCCTTCTCTCACTCATATTCAGACAGTGATATATAATGTGGCACTGTGCCCGCTGTTTGTCTGTGATTAAACGGTTGTTGTGTGGGAAAAGGATGTCCCACAGCACTCTACATGGTTTCCATTACCCTGTAGTAATTCAATCATTGAGAATAGATACAACTGAGGTGAAGCACTTACATGAAGGGTGGTGGGGGCGAGGACTGCTGAAAAGAATGCTACATTCCTTTAATGATGCCTCCTTGAGATATTATACTGTACATGTCAACAGAGCACTACCTCTGAGCATGCTCTTCAAAGATTTTAGTACCTCTTTCTGCACGAAACATCACCCTGATGAACCTGGGCCAAACCGCTGATTTGATTTGTCAGCAGGAAAGACTGTGGCTCCATTGGATTTGTCACATTTGAGAAAACAAATATGGGTCCTTTCACTGCTAAGTGCTTACTGTTGCTGTTGTCGATGATCTTTGTGGATGCTCACTTGAGAGGCTTTTTGTCTCTGAGATGGAAAGATAAGCGGATGGGCAGGGAGCAGAAAGGAAGCACACAAGTGTTGAAAACATATGAATAACGCATGAGATTTATTGTACTTACCTTTTATCACCCAATAATATGAAGAGTTCTAAAAGAGGCTTCTGTAATGTATGCTGCTGGCATGCGTGATCATAAAAGCAGCATTAATTTCGATTGTGTTTCATGTGAGGATGTACTGTTACATTTGGAATCATAATGAAGGTAATGGGAATAAATGAGGTCATAGTTTCTTGTTTGGAGTTGGCACAAATGCAGGAGACTCTGGGAAGAAATAGGTGAGTGGCTGCTGCCATGAATGGGGCAGGAATACTGGAGCAAATGAACAAGGACAAGAAAAGCATAATCCATTTAGAGTTTCTGTTCTTGCCTGGGGTTTGTGTTTTGATTATTTTTTTAAGTACACACCCATACACAGTTCATTATTGAGATATTCAATTCTTTTTTGTGGTCTCTTTATGTGTACTGGTTTAGATTCTTTCTTTAGAGTTGGTCATTAGCTTTTACTTCATGAGCTCTTAGTAAGATTGTTTTTGTCCCATTTAATTGTGTTCTTTCCAGCTGGAAAGACTAAACTTGATTTTTTCTCTCAGCTTCTCAGTTTAGTCTTTCCAGCTGGAAAGACTAAACTTGATTAGTCTCTTGATTAGTCTCGCCTGGTTCTTAGGTTAATCAATCCCATGCAGTTTAAAGCCAGCCTGTTTCATTTCTGCTTGCCCAGATTGTCCTTTTCAACCCTTGCAGTTTGTCCTGTGCTTTTGTCTCTGTTACTTTCATTGTTCCAGTCAGTTCAGTTCCTCTTTTGCCTGTTTCTTAAATGTAAGTATATGATTTTAATAAATAATTACCAGGATCAATAGACCAAAATGAAATCCAAAAAGTATAGAACCAACCCACAAAATCTAAGAACTACACAATGACTGAACAACTCAATGACAACCCAATTTGATCATCAATGGTGCTGCTTTAGAGAGAGAGAGAGCGCAACACCAAGTTCCTGGGTGTGTATCTCACTGAATACCTTTCATGGAGCAGCAACACTCCACTTCTTCCACAGACTAAGAAGAGCCAAACCACTGATCCCCACTATGTCCGTTTCCTATTCCAGAACCACTGAAAGCATCCCGGTGGTGGTGGCTGCACCTCATCCTGCAGGAAGACTTTGCAGCACAGAGAGCATCAGAAAAGATTAATGGTAACCTCCATCTCACACTCCAGGATACCAACCAAATCCGCCTAGCCCACAAAGCACTCAGCATTAACATCTTCCGTCTCCTGCCCTCTGGGAGGAGAATGAGGAGCATCCAGACAAGAACCATCAAACCCATCAGGCCATCATTATGCTGAAGTCCCTTCAAGCTCTCGCCTGTTTTCCTTCTCTGACTACCCCCATAAACCTTTTGTCTTATGTGTTTTTCACAGGTGTTTTGTTTTACCACATATTTCTATTTTTATGTATAATACTGTTTGCACCAGGGATATGAAGGAATCACCATTTCAATTCTGTGTATGCTGTGCATATGGGGGTTTTGGGAGAAAAATTGAATCGAATTGAATTTCAACTTTCTGATATTTTTTCCGTTAGAATTTCCTGACCTATCAAGGTTAATGTCTGCCTTATTTAAATGGCCTCTTCTCATTTCTGTCCTAGAAAAGTTAAAGAGAAATGTCTTTCCTCATAATATCACATTTACATCCCTGGGAAACAGAGGCATACAATTTTAGCTAAAAGATGTTAGGGACTCCTACCAACTTTTGAAAGTTCTGTATATTTTGTAATAAGTTTCAGTTAGATTTATTTTATAGAAATTGTTAAGGGTATCAATAACTGATTTTGTAACTATTCTTATTTAATATTTTATTCTCCCTATATGATTAAATAATTTAAAAGAAATAGGAGAAAAATTCAAAGGTTCTATCTTTCTCAAAATTTATATGTGATACCACACTACTGTAATGTTTGTGGAACACAGAAAATGCAGAGTAAATCTCTCTTCATTTAAAACAGGATACATTTAAAGTGGAAATACTTTCTTGAGATCAGAAAACACTGAAAAATACAATCAGTGAAAAAGATCAGTGTGTAAAAATGTGTCTCTTCACAACAATGTTGTCATCCAAAAAGGGAACTAAGCTCCACCACATGAAAACAATCAGGATCCTTAGAGATTCAAAAGCAACAGTCTTTCATTGGCTCTAGTCCATGAAAGCTTTGGAGTTCAAGGAGTTAAAGATGTGCAGATTGTTAAGGGAACAAGGGAACAGGGACAGCATGTTCTCTGTGCTGAAAGGGACAGAGCTGTCAACAAGCAGGTCAAAGCAACCCTGATTGTACAGAGACCACGTGGTGGCCTATAGGATCACGTCTATGTTTGTATAAGAGGAGCAGGATCTGTTTGGTACAAAATGTTCTCTCCAGTAGAGGGTGCTAATGTTTAGAGAATTACTTTTATTCAAGCACCCTGTGAGCATGTGGTTTGTAGTTGTTTTGAAGTGGTAACATGCCCGCTTTTTCTGTCACACTTTACTGCTTTGCAACTGAACATGAGTGAATATGCGGTTTTCTGTTGTTGTTTTTGAAGTAGTAACATTGCTACTTATACTGTCAAATTACTTTACTGCTTTGCAATTGAACACCTACTTTTGCATTTTTTGCAATTAAAGATTGTTTTAATAATTAAATACCACTTAAAGTAAACCATGATTCTGTGCAACTTTACACAGCAAAGTTACATAAATATATATATATATCTCAGTTCCAGCACCAAACTAATGGTTCTAGAGATAACTTTTGACTTTATCTGAATAATTTTGATCTGTTTCAGTTGCAATTTTGAAACAAAAAGTATTTATCAACAGAGCCTAAAGGCAGGCATGATGGTTTAAAAACCTGCACATGTTTTAGGATTATTGTAACGCCTTGTGACCATCTCTGCTTTGGTTCTGCTGGTGATAGCAGGGATATAGAGCATAATCTGGTCATTATCATGCTCTGTTGGAACATTCAAACATATCCAATAAATCATCCACACAAGGTCAGGCTGAGCACAGTAGAGTCAATTTGTTCCTCAAATGTCCATTCACTCAAAATCAAACAGCAGATGTGTATTTTCTCTTTGAAGCATTGGCTTCACTTACTGGAATAATTGAAGACGAACATCTGGTAAGAGTATTCAGTGTTTTGCCATTAAGTGAGAAGTCTGCTTGTGGAGCAGATACCGTTGTGAGAGTTGTTGGGTAACTTACCTCCTCTGCGTCATTACCATCGGCTCTTTCAGTTTTCTGTGCTGCAGAAGGCCTTTTTTCCATCATTGATGGTATTGTTTTTGTGGTGGGAAGTGATATGTTAGGAAAAAAATCATTCTGTTTCTGATGTAGTGAATCATATTTTTATGACTCAAATTGTATCATAGTGGAATTCATGATCAAGAATCCAAGTTTAGGAATGAAACTGAAAAAACTGTTGGGTTTTTCACATCACTGACTCATGGCAAATCTAAACAGAGACAAATTCCTGTGCTGAGAGTAAAAAAAGCTTGGTGCCTTTTTATAAGCTGATGCATCTGAGTAAGTCTCAACATCCAACCCTTTGCAGATAAGAGACATCTTTTATACTTCATAGAGGTTTATTTGTGAAATATTTGTGTGGCAGTAAATGTGTCTCAAACTGTGGTTCAGATTTTATAGGAGAGCGTGTAAAGGTACATATCTGGCTTAGGTGGAGCTCCTGTTAGTTTTTCTGCATATCCTGCAGGTTAACTGATTACAACTGACTTCATTCTGCTCCTTAGAAGAGAAGAGCATAAAAGCTGGGAGAAAAGAAATCTTTCTCACTAGATGGGTGTTTGGCAGAATAATTTTAGTGGTTGAGTT
Organism: Poeciliopsis gracilis; assembly: GCA_911649635.1. NCBI lineage: Eukaryota > Metazoa > Chordata > Actinopteri > Cyprinodontiformes > Poeciliidae > Poeciliopsis > Poeciliopsis gracilis. The sequence goes on from CAJVRI010000128.1 coordinate 2,128,660, forward strand.
TTGTTTTTTCTATGATAGGAATGGTCTCCTAATAAAGACTCCTATTGTTAACATGGTTTATTTGCTCAGGTTCAATTGAAGGAAGCAGTTCTTATTCCTTTTTGAAGTAGCAGTATGTGATGTCGATTTATCTTTGACTTTGAATTTTCAAAGTTTTGAATGTATTTCAGACATTTACTTTCAAATTTTTACAAATTTATAAATAAAAGTTGCATTAAACAGTATTATCTGACATAATTTACTGCTATGGCCTTCATTCCAAAGATAAAACAGGGGCTGTAACACATCTATTGTAAGACTGTAATCAAAATTAGTGTAGATAACAAATATTAGTTTAGAAAAGCAATCAAAAAACTTTCTCATAAACAGTATTCTATAAAACCAATAGAAGCATATTCAACTGTTTGAATTTCCCTGTATCATTGTCTTGCCTCGAAGTGTTTCATTAAATAACAATCCAACATCAAATCCCTTTTATCCAGTACTCATAAATCTAAACCACTCATTAAACTAAAGTTTTAAATTAGCTCTGATATCTTTATATCAACAAGTTTCACTTAAAAACATGTTTCATCCATCCATTTTCTTGACCTGCTTATCTTTGCAGTTTTATGGGATTTTGGGGGGCTGGTCCCTATCTCCACTGGCCCGTGGATTGATGCAGCACACTGGGAGCCCTCTTCATCTGCTGCTAACATCAACTCATTATTGGGAGGGTGGTCAAAATATTTTGCCTGATTGATGCCAGGCTTTGTTTCCCACTGTTTTCTTCTATGTTGGAGTTACTCTTATTTGTTGTTTTTGTGTGCAGCACTTTGGCCAACAATAGTTTTTAAATGTGCTACATAAATAATTTTGATTTAATTTGATGTATCCATTATTTTAATCTAACCTTCATCCTTGCAAACACAAACAAATCAAGATGTGAAAAAAATCCAGCAGCATCACAACGTTTCCTGGGCCTCACTCTTGAAACGATCCTGAGTATAAAGAGTTAAACATGTTGAGATTCTTTGGAAATCAGGGATAAAATGTTTTCTGGACTGCAAATTAGAGTTATTTATAATCTGATTAAAGTGAATCCAATCGTATGGAGAGGCATTAAATCATGTGGCAGCCCATAGGTTCACGTCTGTTTAAAAGAAAACCATGCATGGTACAAAATGTTCTCTTCAGTAGAGGGCGCTAATGTATAGAAAAAGAACAACTGTGGGATTTATTGACGCAGTTAGGTGAAAATACTTCATGTGATTAAATAGGTTTGCCTGCTGAGAACAACTCTGTCGCATGTTTAATAGTAATAAAATAACTTTTAAAAATTCAAATTTCTCCAGCATTTCTACAGTTATAAGTTATGTGAATGACTGGAGAGTTCTATATTATTAGTTTTGCAAAGCAAGTAAATTTGTTGTATTTGTCAAAACTGTCAATATTTCTAAATCGACAATCGAAGGTAAAAGTAATTATGACTGTGTCTATTTCTGACACTGATTTAGATTTCAGAGATGTACCTTAAAAAAAGTTCTAAATACAAATTTATAATCAGTATTATAAACAGGCTCAGTTGAGTCAGCCTCAATAATTGAGGCTGGTTGGGTTTCCAACTTTTAAACAACAAAAAATCCACTGTAAAAAAAAAGGTTTTTAAAGCTTTTTTTCCTAAATGTAGGAGCATTTTTGACATTAAAGTAAAAAAATCATAAGTAATTTCTCTGAACAAAAGAGTTGTTCTATTAGTCTGTGAAAAATCTCAGGCATAGCTTTAACTGCACACAATTTTTTTTTTTCAATTTAAAGACTATACATATGACCCACATTGCAGAAGTATATCTGGTTCTTTCCAAATATTAAAATCAGGCAAATAAAACCTCAAGTGACCCATAACACATCATGTGACACATCATGTTATTACTGTGAAACATAGCAACGCCACAAACTCACACTAAATGTCAAACATGGAGGTGGAAGTTTGAGGATTTGGGTTTGTTTTGCAGCAGCATGACCTTGTGGTCATTGAGTCAACTATGAACTCTTCTGTATACTAGTAGATTCTAGTAAGAAACAACCTGCCTAGTCAAGTTGCTGACTTAAGCAATTCCAGCAAACATGCAACGTAAGATAAAATGTAGACCTCAGCTTGACTAATATTTTTAGCGAAGCATTAAGAGAGTTGTACAAAAACAAGAACCTGCGCTCCTTGCAGTCTCATTGCTGCAAGGAGGACACCAAAGTTCTAAGTGATATGGTTCTCCACCCAGGGGTCTTTCACACTGCAGAAGGCAGGCAAGATAAATAAATAAAACTTTATATATCTGTTAGCTCCAAATTAATTTCATATTGCTTGTTTGCATGTCCAGTCAATCAGTCGGAAGACCCTCAGGTTATACTATGTGGTGTGATCAATGTAAGAAAATTGTTTGAAAGACAAATTGTAATTTGGAGAAAACGTAATATGAATAATTAAACAGACAGCAATATTTCATTAAAACTACCAAGGAGACATTTCTGTAAAATCAATGAACTTACTTTAAATAGTTTGTCATGTATAGAACAGCATTTTATGTTGCAAAACATTGTTTATATCAAAATAAAGTCTATGCTCCCCCAAAAAATTCCATCCCCTAATACGCCTGTTTACTTAATATAAGGCATATTAATTTCTTTTCAGAAAGGAAAAGGAAGTTTTTACTCACCAGTAAAAGCTTGTAATTTCTCAGATTTTCCAATGGAATTACACTATATACTTCATTAGCCACTGGTGTTTTTAATGTGAGTATGTATTGGACAGTGGGGAGAAATACACCACTGGACAGTATCTTTTAAATAAATGTTTTGTTGTAAAACATTATCTAATCCAGACAAAGGCTATCTAAATCTCTGGTGACATCATACAAACCAACTAGTCACAGTTATTTTGGGTGCCTCATTTTTTCTATATCTAGTTTATTTCCCGTTTTACTTACACATTAATAAATAAGGGTGCCCTGGAAACTAGATACAGACGTAGCCATGGCGTCTAGAGCCGATGACTGGATGTTGATAAAAAAAGAAAAGCCCTGCTATCTGGACTGGGCCATCCCTATGGTAATCTGTTTCAACCTGGATATGGATCATATTCAGTCAATTCATCATACATTTATCCGCTTGATACATTTCGAAAATTGTCAAACCAGTTTTAATAACTCACTTAAACAATTTTAGGCAATTTATTACGAAAATCTGTAGGCAACCTAATATTTTAGAGGAACTTCATAATTTACTCCTTGTCCAGTCAAACGCAAATGAAAATGTTCAGTTGCCACATTGTACTTATAAAAACCCCCAGTGGACTCAGAGTGGAGCAGCCAGGTTGAAAAGGCCATGAAAACGCGGAGTCATTTCTCCCCCGGAGATCACTCAGCAGTTTCCCTCACTTTCTGCTACTGTACTTGCAAAATAGTGCGCCCTACTGTCTCTATTGCGCATGACTGTACGTCGTAATATGAAGTAGGCCTCCTGTTTTTCTCCCCAGCCCGAAGTCCTCTCAGTCCTCCTGGCCCCCACCGCCTCGACGTGACGCTCAAGTAAGCAAAACAAGGAGACTGGCTGCTAGGTAATTCGTGAAGGTAAAGATTTTTTTTACTGCACATACAAAAGCTTTTGTTGAGAAACGGCTCAGTTGTTTATGTACGGTGTTTTTTTTTCGGCGTGCGGAAGCGGTCGGACTGCAGAGCAGGCTTCGGGACTGTTTCCGCACGCTCGAGGGAGAGTAGAGGCCCAGTGACCCACATTCTGAGCTGCCAGTATCTGTGTGAGCGAGTGGGCGTGCGCGTGCGCGGCTCCTCCTTAGAGAGAGTGTGTGTGTGTGTGTACGTGTGTGTGCGCGCCCATTGACTATGTATGTATGCGTGTGTGTTTGTACATACATCTGCCGCGAAAAACGTTTCTGCCGTCGCTGGTTTAGGCTGTTTCTCACCGGCTGGTGTTTCTGTTTTTGTCGGCTTGTCCGAGGACGCTGCCTCGTGCGGTTGTTGAGACGGACTCTCTCGCGCTGTTAGTGGCACAGCGGTGATATTTTGAAGATTATTTCGTCTTCAATGTCAGTTGTTGCGTGACAGCTCCAGGCGCGGCGCCAGCTTCCAATGATAGGGACTGATTTAAAAAAAAAAAAAAAAATTAAATTTTTTTTGGGATGTTTATTTGATCAATGTGAATCGCGTTACCATTTGCGAGTGTAGCGGGAGAAAACGGGGACAGTAAGAGCATTAAATCTCTTGAGTTAAATGGGCAGTTTTCGGTTAGCCAGCTTAGTTAGCCTGCAAGCTAGCTGTATTGGTTGTTCTCTTAATGGTTGTATAACAACAACACCTGTGGCATTAAAAGGTATGTAAAATACTACTTCTTGTTCAACAGCACTGCTGCGGCCATGTTGCTAATGTCAGAGTTTATTCATTAGTAATGGTGCTGTGTTTCTTAGCACGTAATAACGCTTCACCTACTGACCATCAATTACAGCTCGAACAGACTCATCAAAGAGCTATGAATGCAAAGTAATGAGGAAGATAATATGTTCTGGGCTTCTTACAATTAATGTGACCTTTCTGCTTGCAGTCAATAAGAGCAGAGGTTTTGAAATAGTTAGACTGGTTCTCCAGACAGTTTTTTAAAGATGCTATCCAGTGGTGTGCCTTTTTTTCATTCTGATATATTAACAGTTGTACACTTAGAATAAAAACACAGCACCGTAGTGAAGGATGGATTTCACTTCAAATATTCGACAAAAAGCGAATATTTAGAAATGCAACGTTGGTTTGGTTCAACGACATCACAAGAGACTATAGTCATGTGCCGACCTTTGCAGTTTTGGTCATGTAGTCATTTTTTTAGCAATGAAAAGATCTGGGTCATTACCCTTAGACAATTTGTACTTCAAGATGATCATTTCATCCCTTCCCATGATCATTTTGTATTTGTAAACAAAGCATATTGTATCATATACTTAAACCATTTGTTTTGTGTTGTAGTGAAAAGTTGGAGGACAATTTAGTCTGATTTATTTTGGTGCTGATCAGTTTTGGGTCTGTTGACTTTTTTGAAATGTGTTCTGTTAGGTTTTTCTAGTTACATTACTGCTTTAGTTACTTTAAATAGAGTTAAAATATCGAAAATTACTTTTAATTCTTTGTCAGATTGGTACAAAAGATTCCCTGCTGGAAGGTATAAATTGACGAATACTCAGTACAAAATATCCTGCATTAGTCTAAATAATTTTGCTCTCAGAAAAAGTTAGACATGAATTAATATTCATAATAATTCATTCTGTGGCCAGTAATATTATTATTATATATAGGCATTATTTCACTCCAAATAATAATATTGACTATCAGATTGCCACGTACAGTTAATTTGTTTAGATCAGGAGTTTTAATTTGTCATATAAATAATCTGCTGGTTCTAAGAACCAGATGACAGCATAGCTTAATGGAACGTTTTCAGAATCAGAGAATTCTGTTAGTCAACCAATTTGTGAAATTTGAGCATATTATCTTTATGGTTCTTGAATAAAATAAAATCAAATCATATGTGATACTTTAATTGCCAAAAAGTAGTTTGCTTACAGGAGTGACGTGGAAGCAAGAAGGGAAGAGATGATACTGTGTATAAAATTTGGGTACAAATTAGTGACCACTGAGTATTTTCCAAAAATGTGCAATATATTTCAAAATGTGCAATATGTGCAATATATTTCAGGCCAACTCTTCCACAATAAGACTCAGCTTTGCCAATAGCAGAGGAAAGATAGAATAAGATTCATCTAGGTAGTTGCAGTAAACTACTACCAAGGTTTCACGATATTTACAGAAACTATTCATCATCCAATTACTTTTTTATAAAGCAGAAAAGCCACAGTTATTCATATTGCGGAAAAATACTGTACCATATTTATATTTATTGCTATAAATGTTTTGTATTATAGTTATTTATTTGTTAGTTTGAATCATTAACCCAAGTAATAAAGTGCAATAAGATAATTAATCATTTATTTGCAACCTCTTCATGTTGTTGTTACATTCAGGTACTTGTGCATACTGCTGTACTTTTCTCTGTTCTGCTAGAATGACACAAGCTGATATTTAGGTATTACTTGTCCTGCCTCCGCAGGTAGCCAGTCTGTAATAGACCTGATGCTTCTAGCTTGCTTCTATAATTTTTTGTTTGTTTGTTTGTTTTTTAACAAAGTTACCTGAATAGTAGAGATGGGTGGCACTCCTGCAGCTTTTGCACATTACCCATGTTTTTCCAATATGGGAAATATTTTTCCCAATATGGAAAAATATTTTCATATTTTGGATATAATTCCATATTTTTGCTAAGTTTATAATATTCCAGAGTTTTGCCACAGTTGTAATGAAGGAGAATAGTGCTGGAACATTTTCAGCCAGCTGAAAAAAAATAAAGCTAGTAAATAGATATGTCTACTATTTAAAATCTCAGTAAGCCTTCATGCAGATTACTTCCCAATGTCTAAAAGAGCAACAACTATTCATTAGTTCTTAATAATGTTGACAAACTAGACATTCGTACATTCTAAAGCATGCTATGAACTGCTTCCATGTGGTTTTGTGAAATTCATGTTGTGTCTCAGATGTTTTGCTGCAGCCTCACTTACCAAAAATACATTTGGTAACTAAGACTGGAACTTTCTTTGAAGGAAGAATCTGGTGAAAACAAACAAGAAATCTATTTTCTATTAAGGTAGATTAGATTTTGATTTAAATAACACCTTTCAACAAAATAAAGTAAATATAAAGTACTATAGAACAGTTTATCAACCATGGCATGTTGGTAAACTTTGTCTGAACTCAGAATCAAGCAAATATTGAGTCTTTGAAGTGTGTCAAGCAGCAGCATTTAGTTATTTTGACTCGCTTGATCATTTTTTTATGGGCTATAACGAGACAGCCGAGAACTTTTAGATAGGTGAAAATTCATGATTAACTAAACTCCAATTTATAATAAATTGATATGGATATTTAGATCAACTGCATCTGAATTAGAGTTACAGTTTGGTGTGAAGAACTGAGTCATTGTTTATCAACGTCTCAACACGTTTTTAGCATCAAGACATGAAGGCATCGCTCCTTAGCTTCGCCATCTGCTCTGATCTGGCGCATAATCCCTGACAATTTGCTGCCTAATTCATGACATCAATTATATTTGTAGATTTTATTATCTGTTTAGAGTGACTCATGATGGACCTAGTTCTAGTGAATGAGTCAGGGCTTTCTTTGTGTTGCAGCTCAGGTGTGGTGAGAAGTTTTGTTGCAGCTTGCAAAGAAGACTTGGATCTAAATAGGCCAGTTTTCTCTACAAGGGACATTCCAGCTGAAGGTGAGTTGGGAACTATCCCCAATAAGTGCTGGCAAATGAAAAGTTAAACATCCGAGTTCAAATGCTGTGTCGCTGAATTTGTTGCCAATATTTGTAATAAGGAAGCAGAGAATGTTAGAGCCCTTAAAATGAGCTAATCTTACATCAAATCGCTGCCTCAGATCTCAAACTGCATCTGTAAAAGAAGACAATTTGCAGGACCATATTTATTGATGTATCCAATTGAAAAAGATGTTACAACAGATTAGAAATCATTCATTCCTGAAATCAGAATCTTTTATGTAGAAATAAACACTTTATTTGTATTAATTTACTATGTCAAGATAATCTGTTTCAAAATATAGCTTCTTTACTGGTAATTGATCTCTTAAAACCAAACACATATTTTAACTGAGTTAAGCACTTTACAAAATAAGTAATTGGGTTTGTTTTGTCTGAATGACTCACATTACCTGGACTTTTTTTATTTCGTCATGATTACTTTTCTCTCTCTCTCTCTCTCTCTCTCTCTCTCTCTCTCTCTCTCTCTCTCTCTCTCTCTCTCTCTCTCTCTCTCTCTCTGTCCTCAGGGCAGGTGTATGTAAAAATGGAAAATCATTCAAAACTTCTATGCCTAAACCCTCATGACCCTCTTTCTTGTGCTCTGGTTTCTTCAGCAGGTTTTGGTCAACCTCCGTTTGTCTTCCTTGTGGTTTGCTGTCCTCTTTCGACCCCAATGACCTCAATGCCTCTTTTGACCTTTGAGTCAATGACAGCTCCTAACCCATACTGTGGCCTGTGAGAAAAAACGTTTAGATTGTGCAAAAGCTGCAGCGGGGTGAGGACTAACTTCACACACTTGGACATAATGGAGTTGCATAAAAAACAGTTTTGATCTGAGTAAATTTAATGTATCATCTAGCCATTGCTGTGACATTAGTTCTGTAATCTTGAAAATGTTCTTCTGGTGATAGAAGACCAACTTCGTGATTGTCTTTATGTGACTATGAAGGCTCAGGTCAGAGTCCATCGCTACACCCATATTTCCGGCCTGATCAGTAATTTCTAGCTGTGAGTTGACTCTGTCATTCCACTTTAGGTCCAAAAAGAATTACTTCAGTTTTGTTTCCATTTAGATAGAGAAAGTTATGACTCATCAATTTATTGATTTACTCTGTGCATCTACTCTGTGCGAATGAATTTGTTGCCACCTGGTGACGTTGCAATGTAGAGCTGTGTATCTACATTACCGTATTATTATTTATAATAATCTGAACTACTTAATTTTTTTGAAGTTTAATTGCCTGTAAAAATGCTCTTTTACGAACACATCAAATATTTCACTGCTCTCTCTACAAAATCCCCCCTCTTTGGAGTTTACTTGTTCTAGATAACTATTAAACAAAATGAAACAGTGCCCAGACATTAAAAAGATATCTTGACTAGCACTTTTGTTGTCAGGTTCTTGCGTTTTCTTGTTCTTGAATTGACCTGACACAGCTGGTATTGATCCAGATTTCATTGTGACTCATGAACTGGTTCACAGGTTGTTAAGCCATCATCAGACATAAAATCGCAGAGATATTTCTAAATTTAGCTCAGACAACAAATCCCTACTTAGAATAGAAATTTTCATCTTTCATTATATATTCATAAATATTTTTCAACAGTGCTGGCCAAACTTGTTGGCACCAGAGGGTTTAAAAATGTACAAAATCTGGATAAGAACTTTTATCGCTATAGCATAATTTTTTCTCTGTTTACAGTTAATGTTGTTTAAATTAAAAGCGGCAGATTTGTTGTGTGATTCTTGATGAGTTATTCTGTTAATCCACTGAATTGGATTATGAAGGATTAAAGTTATCATTTGTTTTGCTCTGGTATTTTCAGGTGCTTTTCCAAATGCCTACCTCACGCCTAAAGAACAAATTACTACAGCCACAGCCCTGATCAGCAGCCACCATGACATCAAGCATAGGGTATGCTAGCAAAGACACATGCATGCACACATACACACATTCATTTCTCTGTAAATGATCATATATTTTTGCATAATTAAATGTAAAGTATGATGTTTGTGAATTGTCTGTGAGTATAAATGAAAGTATTTTAAGATTCATATTTGGAGCTCAGACAAGACACACCCAATTAGTCATGAAGTTAACCTTCCTGGCAAGCATTGCACATTCCTTTTTCTTTTTTTATCTTTGTTTGTGATTGCAAATAAACTTACCCGTACTGTCCATAGTAGGAATCTTTTTTTAGCTGTTAGTGTTTTATGATTCAAAGCTGCCTACAAACATACACAATTAAAACAAGGAGAAAGCTGAAAGTCACATTTTTTTACATCCTATAGGGATGATTGCAGCCTCACTGATGGGTTGATGGAAGAAGATGAGAAGGACAAGGCGAAACGGTGAGCTTTATGCCTCGGCAAAGTTCTACCAACGAGGCTCCAATCTCTTCAAGTCTAACCGACCTGCTTTGGATTACAGCGTGTCCCGTAACAAGTCGGAGAAGAAAAGGAGAGACCAGTTCAATGTTCTCATCAAAGAGCTTGGCACCATGTTGCCAGGCAACACCCGAAAGATGGACAAGTCCACCATCCTGCAAAAAAGCATCGACTTCCTGTGTAAACACAAAGGTCAGGCGTTTTCATCCTCCTCCCATCACTTCCTGTATTTACGTGGAACTCCTTGCTGGGTGGAGAGTTTTTACTCTGTTTTTGGGGTTAATTATTCACTTGGACATACACTCACTATCAGGGTGTTTACCTTCATGAGCTGAACTTTGTAAAAACATGCTTCATTGCCCTTTTTATGGCACATGGAAGTTGTAAAATATTTGATTTGCTGTAACTGCTTGCCATACTCTAAATGGTTGGTAACTTAAATTTTGGGATTGAGTTATTTTAGTGCATGATGATTGTAGGTTAGGTGCAAGAACTGCATTTCGGCTAACAGTGTTACAAATCCAAGATTTAATCGGTTTTCCTGCATCTTAGAAATGGTTTGTTGCAATTTTTGTACTTAATTTTCCTGTTTTCCATTGTATTAGTTTCTGAGAACTTTTGTTTTATATGACCTTCATTTTTCTGTGAGCACATCATCTCCATCTGTTCTTAGTTTCAAGAATCCTGAAATATATTTACTTAAATCTCATCCATCCTTCTTCCTTCATCAGAGATTGCAGCCCAGTCAGAGTCGAGCGAGATCAGACAGGACTGGAAGCCCCCCTTTCTAAGCAACGAAGAATTCACTCAGCTCATGTTGGAGGTCAGAAATGTCACATTTTCAACTCTATTCTTGTACTGTGGGTGACAACAGTGTAGTACCAACTCTTCTGTGGTTGGGTTTTCATATTGTAGTCAGCAGATAAAGTTCCAGTTGAAAGCCTTTTCAGAAACTTAAAGAAGTTATCCCACTGTATCCATCACAAAACCATTTTTTTTGGCTCTAGTGGCCTTTATTTGATAGTTAATTGACAGGAAAGTGGTTAATGAGAGAAGGGGAAGACATGCGGCAAAAGTCACCAGGATGGGAATCGAACCTGCGACAGCCGCATTGAGGACTAAGACCTCCATATGCGGGTTGTGCTTAAACCCTGCGCCACCACAGCATGTTTTGATGCATGCTTTAGATCATTGTTCTGTTGGAAAGCGCCTCTGGGTCCAAGTTTACATGATCTAGCTGTTGATTTGAGGTGAAGTTTAAGAATTTCGAAGAGTACCAAATTGGTGGCAGCCTAATTTCTTAATAGTGCACCTGAAAAAAATCATAGGATGCACTGGTGCAACCAATTGAGACACTGAAACTATTGCTGAGGTTCAACAAGACACAAATTAGGCCAATAATGGGCTCTAAACAGTGAAGGACATTCGCTGTACTCCAGCTGTTCATGTAAGTTAATATTCTGCAATCAGAGTTGAGATGACCAGTGTAAGCTAGTCAGATTAATAGAACGGATGCAGAGTAGATGAGAAGACAAGATATAGAAAATTTTAAGTTCTGGGCGGTTCAAAAATCATTATCAATGTTCTGACAAATCCATTACCGCAAATCTCTGGTTCACAAACATTAGACGATGAACCACATACGATTGATTCTTAATATAAAGAGTTTTGTGCCATTGTATTTCTCTCAAACAGAATTAGTTTACGAATTAGCTTTATATGTCGGAACTCGGGCTGCACAGTGGCGCAGTGGGTAGCGCTGTTGCCTTGCAGCAAGAAGGTCCTGGGTTCGATTCCCGGCCCGGGGGTCTTTCTGCACGGAGTTTGCATGTTCTCCCTGTGCATGCGTGGGTTCTCTCCGGGTTCTCCGGCTTCCTCCCACAGTCCAAAAAACATGACTGTCAGGTTAATTGGCCTTCCCAAATTCTCCCTAGGTGTGAGTGTGTGTGTGCATGGTTGTTTGTCCTGTTTGTCTCTCTGTGTTGCCCTGCGACAGACTGGCGACCTGTCCAGGGTGTACCCCGCCTCTCGCCCGGGAACGCAGCTGGAGATAGGCACCAGCACCTCCTGACCCTGTTAGGGAGAAGGGTGACGGAAAAATGGATGGATGGATGTCGGAACTCTGTAGATTTTGGCAAAATCTTGTCAAATGCACTTTTTATAACATCTTAGGACCAACTTCTGAATGGTTTTCAGATTCTTTGTGAAGAAAAGGGAACCTATGAAGCTGTATTAAATGCAATGAGGTTGAAAATTAAGGTGCACCTAACCTTTGTCCTGGTGCACCAATGAGGCCAGTGCAAAAAGTTATTCTAGAGTCCTGATTTGTTCGCAGTCATCCATGTTTCATCCACTTTATTCAATGCCCTAACTTCTTGTTTAAAACTTGATTGTGGACTTTATCAGCATCTTCAAGTTCGCAGCAGATTTGAGCCTTGGTGGGTTCTGGGTAGCTCCAGAACATCCAAACCAAATTCCCTTTTCATCTATCGGTGATAGTTTGGTTAAAATCTAGTCCTTTAAAAGGATCTTGGTCCAAAACACACATCAAACCTGGGTTGAGAAGAAATAAAGCAGACATTAAATTTCTCAAATGCTTTTGATAAAGCCACAACTTTAACTCTGTTGCACATTTATGAACTATTAATGTGCAACAGAGGTTATTTTTCTGTATATTTATGTTTGCATGCATAATTTTGCCCCGGTGTTGTTGAGAAAAAAGCAATATATAAAACCTGTACCACTGGCATCATTAAAAAATGATAATTATTTTATCTTGGGGAAAATAATGGCTCAGATAAATAATTTAAAGAAAGAAACTAATAAGGTGCTCATGCCAATTTTAAGTCTATGTGGCATTTTGACCAGACCTATACCTGCACTTGATGCTTTAGCGCTTATTAAAGAAAAAGCTTCTGTTTTTGTGTACATTTTTTATTTCATCTTCTCTGCCTGGCAAAGACCAGCCCTTAATTTCAGAATATAATTAGCACTTTTCCCTTGCTTGTAAACAGAGCATTTAACAGTGTCATTTTTGCTTTTGGATCAGGCTTTGGATGGATTCTTTATAGCAATAATGACTGATGGGAACATCCTTTATGTCTCTGAGAGCGTCACCTCTTTACTAGAACACCTACCAGTAAGTATTTCCGCTTCTGCTTGTTATTCATTTTGTGTTGGTCTTTCTTTGTATGATGGTGTATGCTGTAATACATTTTGTGGGCTTATGAAGAGTTTGGCCATTCTTTTGTTTCTGTATTTCTATGCCTGAATTTTTGTATTTTCCAGGCGGACTTGGTGGACCAGAACTTGTTAAACTTTCTGCCTGTTGGGGAACACTCCGAAGTGTATAAGGTTCTGTCTATACACCCAGCTGAACTGGAGAGCCTCAGCAGTGACTATATGAAGAGTCAGTGTCAGAGTAATTTTGTTTTTGTGCTTTAGCTTGAAATGCTGCAATATTCATTGAAGAGAAACTTAATAGAACATCTCCAAAAATATTTATTCTAAAATCTGGAAATAACTTGCATGAATTCAGTTTATCTTCTGACAGTTACAATGAAGACTTTCATTTTTAGAAACATGCTGATTGATTCAGTGCCATCTGTTTTTCTTACTTTAAAACATTGTAAATAAATCTACAGAGATGTAATTTGTAATTTAAGTAACTTTTTGTCTATCTCTTCCTCTTCAGCTAAGAATCATCTAGAGTTCTGCTGTCACATGCTGCGAGGAGCAATTGACCCCAAAGAGCCTCCGGTTTATGAATATGTGAAGTTTATTGGCAACTTCAAATCCCTCAATAACGGTATGTTGCTGTAGTCATAGTTTATATGATACTGGATGCTTTAGCAGTGTTTCATGATGTTGTTACTTAGAGTCTCATTCTTTTACAATTTGACCAATATAAAGTATTCAATCATGCATCAATGTTATCAGTAGCTATTCCATACTATTTAACATTTTCACATTTTGTTTCACTATAAGTTCACCATATTCTATAAGATGTGTAAGTGTAAGAAAAATGTTGCTTTTAACTGAAAACATTTAAAAACGTGGTTTGTAAAAACATTTTATTCCTCTATTTCACAGGAATGCACTAGTTTTTGTTAGTTTATAACACAAAAATTTACAAAATGTAAAAACAATGAACTGATATTAATATATATTTTTTCCATTTAATGGGAGAGTAAAACGTTTTTTTCTGTTGCAGTTCCAAACATTACGAGAAATGGTCTGGCAGGAGTGTTACAGCGGTCGCTACAGCCTGCCTTCGACGACCAGGTGTGCTTTGTAGCCACCGTCCGCTTGGCCAAACCTCAGTTCATCAAGGTATTGTCAGGATGAGTACACAGTTGAACCATCCTTTTGTCATTTTATATACAATGTACTCGTCAGATTCTCATGTTTGTTTTTGTGGTTGTAGGAAATGTGCACAGTCGAAGAGCCAAATGAAGAATTCACCTCCAGGCACAGTCTAGAATGGAAATTCCTCTTTTTAGACCACAGGTAAACACACTGTAGAAACTCTGTGTGGGGAATTCCTCTCCTCCATTCACGCCTGCCTTTCCAAAATATTTTCAGGAGGAGTTTCGTTGTCAGAAATTAGGTCAAAGAAGAAATTGAAAATAAAATCTATCAGTAGCACGCAGGAAGATTTGTGAAAGTTAATGTCTGTAATACCTTAAAAAAAAGTGTTTCTGCTTTGTGTCTTAAATCACTCTTTGCAAGTATATTCTAGCTGGTGAGTATAGTCAGCAAGATTTGAATACTGGGAACAATAAACTAGATCAGAATTATCCCTTAAAGTCAACTTTCTCATGCATTTTAAGACAGAATGTCTGCAGAGCTCTTTAGCAAAGAACTTGACCTATTTTTCATTTTAAAACGTGCTGCAGATGGCATAGTAGAGGTTCAAATTGCTGACCTCTGCTTTTTCTGCTTTGTTTTTTTGATGTGGTAACAACCTGTTGTGCTATCACGGCTCTTTCCGATCTGCCTCAACTTGCGTTTTGACTATTTTTCCACTGTTTCTTTACTTCATCTTAGAATTTTCCTTAAATAGAGGTAACTAATTACACAATTAGGGAAGACGGCATGAGCAGAACATCTGTATAATCTAGCTTTGAGATGACAGTTTTGTGTTTCTCAAGCGGTTGCTTTGTAAACAAGCATGGTGGCAAATAGAGATAGGTCATGCACCTGATTTTTGCCTATTTTCTAACCATAAGCTTTCTAACCATAGGACCCACACACTTACACACGTACATATGCACTGGCAGACAGATGAAAACAGACTTGACCCATTTTCACTCCTGAAAATGGTTTAGAAACAGATTGATGTGTGAACACAAAGATCTGCTACATTTACGCTGGACTTCAGGTGGAGATTTCACTTGTATAAAATCTGGAAGGGGAAATGGTGAACATGGACAGTTGGGGGAAAAATTAATGGCAAATGTTCTGAAAAATGTTGAATTATGCATTGATTCCTATAATGTGTATTTTTTCTCACTTCAGAGCTCCACCAATCATAGGCTACCTGCCTTTTGAGGTTCTAGGAACATCAGGGTATGACTATTACCATGTGGATGACCTGGAGACACTCGCCAAATGTCACGAACACTGTAAGGTTTTGCACAGTCTCTGTCATTCAAGATTCTTTAGAGGGTTCCTATCGCTGCCTTTTTTATAACATCTTTTGTTTTGCCTGTCTTTATCCCTCGCCTTCTCAGTGATGCAGTATGGAAAAGGGAAGTCATGTTATTATCGCTTCCTGACTAAAGGTCAACAGTGGATCTGGTTGCAGACACACTACTACATCACCTATCATCAGTGGAACTCCAGACCTGAGTTTATTGTTTGCACACACACCGTGGTCAGGTACAAAACCCTTTATATATGATCTTTTTCATATCAGTTTTTAAAAAATAAAAACCACCTTTTTTATTGTTTGTTGATTTATTTATGCATCCACCTAAAGAAATCCTTCTTTTTTAATCTGCAGCTATGCAGAGGTGAGGGCGGAGCAGCGCAGAGAGCTGGGAATTGAAGAGACCAATCCAGAGGCAGCTGTTGATAAAGTGAGTCATCACTATTAGAAATGCCCTGTTTGTTTTTAAGTTTTTAATTTGTAATTTTGTCAACCACATTAGTGACAGAAGTTGAGACATACCCAGTGAATGGAAGCTATGTTATTAAAAAAAGAAAAAACTAAAAATAAAGCATGATCAAAATGTTATTTTTAATTTACTCATATTAGACACCAAAATAAAGCATCTATCCAATAAGCTATATTACACATTACAGATAGGCAGAATTTCCATGCACAGCAATTGAAATATAATAATCCAACTAAACATTGTTTCTAAGTAATGTTTTGCTATATAGATGCTACACACACTAATACTACAATAACTTCTACTATCTGCTATATTGAGCAATTCTAGTCCATGTATTTACGAATATTCATATCATGTTTTACTGCTTTATCGAAAACAAAAAGCAACTTTTAATTTATTTGAAACATTTTACTTCATTTTCATGGGTGAAAATGAAGAAAATCACTGGCCACGTTTAGTAATGGCTCTCTTATGGTTATTGTACAGAATAATGAGTAAATGCTGCATTTAATGTGATTCTGTTATTTATAGAGTAACACAAGTGCAACAAGTTATTTTATGTTTTGTAGGTTGGCTATATTCTCAGATATTCTGTAGGTTAGGATTGGAAATACGTCCAAATAATTTTCCAAACTATTCTGTGTAGCAATAGTCAACTAGTTTCATACAGTGGGAAAAACTAACAAGCACTAGATTCAGACAGTATTAAAGTTTGTTTTACCGCAGCTTAGAGCTTGTGGACCTTTGCTGCTGCTGTTTCATCTTGAATTCAGTGAACTATGGCAGTTATGTTTCGACCTGCAAACGCCTGGCAGCCATCCAGGAAAACTAGTGCCACCAGTAGCAGTGGTTCTTCCACAGCCTTAGAGACAAGTTATCACAGTACCTAAAATAAATCACTTGAAACTGTTGGAGGTATTTAGAACTTCTGTTGAAATTTTCTGGGAGATGGTAAAGTGTAAACAGATGTCCTAATGTCACCAGTGTTCATTTATAAGCTCTGCTGGGGCAGTTTAATGACTGAGACACATTGCTGCAAAATCTAGATGGTCTCTTAAAAGGTACTTCAGTGGTGCTGGTATGTGGTTGCAAATGTTAAAACCACCATGTGGTTTTTCCACTAAACCAGTTCAATTGCGAAACTATGACAAGAGTTATATAGCAGCAGTTCTTTGTGTTATCATCGCCACAAACTCTGGCACCCCACATCCTCTGCCATTTTAGCACTACTTAAGAGCCGGGCCGGAGCAAAGAACCAATCATTTTTTGTCTAATCTACAAAAAAAAAACAACCCCAAAAACCATTTTAATAACTGAGCTGCAGTGTTGATTAAAATGTTTGATTAGCAGGATCTCATCTTCCTGCTGTTTCTTTGATATCACCTGTCAGAGTTTAAGTAGGTCAATGTGCATACAGCAGATCTTGAAGTGAAACTGTAAAAGTCATTTCCTGCTGACTCCTTAAACACTGATTGTGTTTTCATAGGTTGTGTAAGTATATCTTACTCAAACTCTGTCTATATTCCTGATTTGCAGCACTGCTGGTAGTGATCATAAGTTAGCTGTTTGTGGTTGTTAAGATTAAACCACAGTGTGTTTAATACAGCAATAAGAAGTCAAGCAGGGAAAATTAGTGCATCTGTTTGCAAGGATGCAGATGTAAACAATATGATTTGTGTTGCTTCCCTGCAGTGCTCTCCTCCACAACTAAGCTGATGAAAGAACATTTATTGGTCGAGACGTTTATAGTGTCACAATGACAGAGCGCCAAGCTGGCTCCTGGATATGGAAACATCAAAGTTATTTTATGGAACCAGTCAAGACCTATTTCTACCTTCAACTTTGGTTAAGCTGGAAATGTCTTATGTGTGGAACATGTAGCTGGAATCAAATTCACAATGTTTATATTAAAATGTTTAATCTCTTAAAAAGAATTGGATACACGAGTTAGAAGAATGGGGTCCATTGCTTGATATCATTGCGAGATTCTACAACAATGCATGTCTATCTAATACTAAACAGCTTTAGTTTACATAAAGTGAAAGTTGTTGATGTGGACATTAATCATTACTTCCAGTTATTGAAAAAAATTTAAAAAGCACTGATATCTGACTGTCTTGATTTGCATGAAAACAAATGTAGGATTTTTAAAACTCAAATTTTGGCAGCATCTGTGGAGTGAAAATATATTTAAAACTTATGTGTGATCCTACATGTAGAAATGGACTTAGTCAGATCTCAGATTCATGCTTTTCTTGTTTATGTTTGGTCACTTCTAGTTGCAATCTTCTGATATTATCCACCACCTTTTTAAAAAAATTGCTAACCTTTGGGTTACTTTAAATTTGTAGGACTCTGGTTCAGAGTCACAGCTGAACACATCCAGCTTGAAGGAAGCTCTGGAGCGGTTTGACCACAGCCGAACACCTTCGACATCCTCGCGGAGCTCCAGGAAGTCCTCGTCTCATGTCTCAGACAACACTTGCACTTGTAAGGATACACGATTTATGCCAATGAGTTAAATCCTCATACTCAGTACAAGTAAAAGGCGATTGCAAAGTGTTTCACTAGGATCGACAGGGTCACCAGAAATTCTGTCTCTGTAGCAACAGCTCCCAAGCTGCACATGGACATGGCGACGCCCCCTCGGCAGTCCCTGGCCTCTACCATGGAGATGACATCTCAGCGACGCTCATCCATCAGCAGCCAGGTAGGATTGATGAAAATAATGGATTTTAATTATACTTGATGTTTTTTTTTTTCTTTCTCGTATATCAATGCTCTTTAGCTGTGATATACTGTGTCACTTATCAATCTTCTTTGTGTTTGCAGTCAATGAGCTCACAGACCACAGGACAGAGTTTGAATCCAGGCATGATCACTCAGCAACAGCAGCAGCAGCAGCAGCAGCAACAACAACAACAACAACAACAACAGCAACAGCAGCAGCAGCAGCAGCAGCAACAACAACAACAACAACAACAACAGCAGCAGCAGCAACTTCAGGCAAATGTACAGGTAAGAATAGTAAAACTGCGCTATGAATTCATCGACTTCAGAGGAGATACTTGTACAAAAAAGACTAACTTAAAAACAGTAGGGGGCAGTAAACTCCCATAAAATGGATGATAGAAGGATCTAAAGCTACTTGATACAACTTCACATTCTCATTCAACAAAATTAAAGATTCTAGAGTATATTAAAGGACTCTGTCTTGTTAAATGTAATTAAAAAGTGTTCTTCAAAGAATTCTTCTTTGTCTTCTGAAGCCGGTGATGGAGTTCTCAGCACAGGTGAATGCCATGCAGCACCTGAAGGAGCAGCTGGAGCAGAGAACCCGAATGATCCAGGCAAACATCCAGCGGCAGCAGGAGGAGCTGAGGCACATTCAAGATCAACTGCAGAGAGTCCAGGGACAGGGTATACAGGTGGGCTCAGTGCTTCACACCACTTGTATATATGTTATAATAAGAAGTTTCTAATTCTGCATTTAGTTGTAATATGTAAAATTTATTCCTTTTTATGGTACATTTATCTTAGTGCCACACGTCTTCTTCTTTTATTCAAGCTTTGTTGGTGCTTTGTGGGAAGATGTCACACTTAAATAACATTTCAGGAAAATGCCAAAAGACTAAAGTAAAATTGTAACTTTTTAAGGAATCTTTACCAAGATTTCCTCATTTTGGAAAATACAATTTGAACACAACAGGAGTAGATTTTCCATCTCCTTCTTTAGATCAGTAGATTGCTTTGTTTTCAGCTTTTCGTTTGTATTTAGTTTACCTAACTTGGATCAAAGATATATTTTTGTTTTACATATTGCTTCCTTTCCAATTTTCAATTGGTTAAATTGATTCAGATACTGATTAAATTGATATCGGTACTTGAATTTGTTCCCTGATGAGATAATTTCTTTGTTTCTGTTAACAATTTTTCTAGCTTAAATATCAAAATAACAAAAAAAAACATGTAAATCAACATTCTCCACCTCCACTTTGCTCTGACATTTGCTGTCTCCTTTATAGATGCTGCTGCAGCAACAGCAGCAGCAGCAGAGTGGAACGATGAATGTCCAGCTCCCACAGGTGGGCTCGGTCCAACAAACAGCTACCTTGACTGGTCAGGTCCAGCAGCCCTCAGTTAACCCTGGTCATTCGGGATCTCAGCAGCTCACCATTCAGCAGCAAGCTCCTCCTCCTCAGCAGAGCTTACAGCAGCAGACCAATACACTCGCACAGGTATACACTATTTATGCTGCCTTTCCCTTCTTTCATTGGGCTCCCCGTTGGTTGCAGATCCGTACAGCTACTCTTTCTAGTGTCCACACTTTCAACATAAACAACTATAAAAACATAACGCACATAGATGACGAAACAAATTCAACCTGAAAATAGCTGCAACAATAAACAGATACTAACAAAACAAATACTAAATACAGGCCATAGATCAAATCAAAATGAATTATACTATTATGAAGAACATTCTACAAAAAGACATTTGCTTTAATATGTTGAACAACACATAATAAATCCAGAAAAACATCCACAATAAATATATCGTTCTATAGGATTAAGAAAATATAGTATATATTATGGCTGCTACTTTGATTAATGCTCTCCTTGCCCAGCTTGTCGTTGTAAGATGGCGACCATTTCTGAGCAGGATTAGAGTCGTGCCAAACTCTCTCCGCCTTCATATGAAGCTGAATTTCCTCAAACTTTTCTGCATCTGTATCTCTAATTATCTCATCACCATAAAAAAGATGTTATTAAATACAATTTCAACTGAAGATGGCAGTTTATTGAATACAGCTATATCAGACAAATAAAGCTTTATTCTATAAAAATGCATGTAAATTTTGCTTGTTTGTTTTTACAGCGTCAGCAACAGCAAGCTGCCCAGGCTCAGTCTCAGGCCCAGGGGTCTGTCTCTGCCCCACTCTACAACACCATGATGATTTCCCAACCAGGACCGCAAAATGTGCTCCAGATCAGCACCAGCCTCCCGCAGA
The DNA here is from genome assembly GCA_911649635.1 of Poeciliopsis gracilis. Lineage (NCBI taxonomy): Eukaryota > Metazoa > Chordata > Actinopteri > Cyprinodontiformes > Poeciliidae > Poeciliopsis > Poeciliopsis gracilis. Next base: position 2,149,595 of record CAJVRI010000128.1, read on the forward strand.
ACAACACGCAGCAAGGCACCGCTGTGGCCACCTTCACACAGGATCGACAGATCCGGTAATAACCAAACTTTATTCTCTGCTTAAAAAAAAAGAAGTCTTAATCATATATGTCTAATAACAAACTTACCTGAATGTATTATTATTTTTTTCCCTTCCAGATTCCCAGCAGGGCAGCAGCTCGTAACAAAGCTTGTGACAACTCCAATGCATGCATGCGGTGCTGTCATGGTGCCCACCTCTATGTTTATGGGGCAGGTTGTTACAGCCTACAACCCCTTTGGTGGCCAGCAGGTAAATAAACAGTCATATGATATTGACAAACATCTTGCATATTAGTCATAAAACTATTTTTTGCAGTTGCTAGGTTTTTTGACAAGGTAGACTCGGTACGTTATTGTGTTGTTTATGGATAATTTCTTTTAACACGATGAAAAATTATGATTAGTTGTGGGAACAATAAACTCCCAATTTATGATGCTTATAAACCCCAAAACTGACATTATGGTCAAGAGTATTAGTTTTACTAATTTTTCCACTGTTGGTTCCATGAAAGCAGCAATAAATATGAATAGATATGAAAATATGATGTGTGCTTCTAAACTGTACAATATCACTGCTAAATTTAACTGGTGTAAAGAAGTAACGTATTAGTATTGGATAACATTTATTTTTAATGGCACAACTTTTGTTTTTGGTCTTTGACTGTATGAAGTGACATTAAGTTAAAGCCCTAATAAGTTTTGAAAAAAAGATGGGAGAACTTTTAAATACTTTCTCTTCTCTTAAGTGCTTTTCTTTTTTCATCTCAGCAGGGGGGACAGACCCAGACTCTAACTCTACAACCGGCCCAATCGTCTCAAGGTCAGCCCGATGGCCAAAATCAGACAGCTGTAGTGGCACAAAACAGCCAGCAGGGGCAGCAGCAACAGCAGTTCCTGCAGGTAATGGAAGAGGGCGCAGTGAGCCCGTTTAAACATGTTATGTTTGTTTGCATCCATGAGATGTTAAAAATAGTCTGAAGCATCTAGAACAGATTGATAATTCAGTTAATTTTATGCATTAAAGAATAGTAATTTAGCAGCTATAAAAAAAAAAGACCACTCAAAAGGGTCAGTATAAACTGCACGATTGATAGACCTATCCAGATAAAACCATCTTGAAATTAGACAACTCACTGAGTTGAATATTTAAATAAAGTGTTTGAAGAAAACTTCAGAATTTAATGAATGACTCAGCTTCTTAATAACATTTATTATGTATTGTTAAATGTTTAAGAAGTACAAAAACGACACATTTCAAAATACCTACATCACTTTCTAAAATTTGTGCCATTGTTTTGTTGCTAGGGCACTCGTCTTCTTCACAGTAACCAGTCTACCCAGCTGATTCTGCAGGCAGCGTTTCCTCTCCAGCAACAGGGAGCTTTCACCCAGGCAACACTTCCACAGCAGCAGCAGCAGCAGCAGCAACAACAACAGCAGCAACAACAACAGCATCAACAACAACAACAACATCAACAACAACAACAGCAGCAGCAGCAGCAAAGGCAACAAAAGCAGCAGCAGACGCAGCAGCAATCTCACCACCAGAGGCACCAGCAGCAGCTCAAACCACAGCCGCAGAAACAGCAGAAAGCCTCGTCATCACACAGGACTGACGGTGTCAACCACCAGCAGCAATGACTCCTGGAGGAAAGCTGTAGGAACTGCTGTACATGTCTGTGTGGGTCTTCTGGATGTCACAGACCTCTCCTTTGCTCCAAAAAAATGATCGCCTTCCCTTCCTTGATTTGAGAGATTTTTACTTCTAGGAAAGAGGGAAAGTTCAGAGTTCATAGGGAACTCTGTGACAGCCATCGCTGAGGCTTAAGGAAGGAGAAAGTTTCTGTTTTCCTCTAGAATCATGAGGGAGCTTCAGGGTCTTTGGAGACTTTGAAAGGAAAATAGAAAAACATCATACGCCGATGATTATGGACTTTTTTTTGAAAGAGTCTCAAAGTAGACTGTGTACAGATTTACTGTATGATAAAAAGAAAACCTGTAAATATCCAAGTATAGCTTAACAGAAAACAAAACCATAGTATTTTATATGACTGCATGGAAAGAATAACTGTGTACGCTTTTATTAGTTGCTTTTGGAAACAGAGTTTTTACTTTTTTGTGGTTTCTGGTCAAACAGAGCAATGATGTGCTCTCTAAGACCCCCTCCCCGTTCTCATGAAAAGAAAAAAAAACCAAGTCCAGAACAAGGCTTTAAAGTCTTTTGGTGTATTTAAAAAAAAAAATAGAAAAGAAAAATAGGAAGGATTGGGCTTGGGTGTTTTTTTTTTGTAGAAGGTGCTTTTAAACACTGTGTCTCCAGGACAAAAATGGATCCTTTTATCTTTGTAATTAGAAATTATGTTTGACAAGAAGCTAGAGGAAAGTAGATTACAGTTTAACTGAATTATTTGCAGGATGATTTCTGTACGTATAACGGGTTTAGTGATTCCAAGTGCCAATAACATAGTGAATTGTGTTGTTTTTTTATTTTAAATTACAATATTCAAAGCAGTATATATATATTAAAAAAAAAATATATATATATATATATATAAATATATTTTCCAAAAAGATATTACCCCTAATAACAAAATTCATGCATATGTATGTAGTAGGGATTATTTTTTACCAGTCAGAGAGAGCCCTATACGTGACAAACAGTATATCCTCAACCTCCTGACAACTTCAGCACTTAATGTGGTTGTGTAAAGAAATATCACTGTTAAAACCTTTGTTTTTATTTGTAATCTGTGGTGTGATTCCGTGAGCTAATGTGCGTTTTTGATAATACAATCCTCATGTGCATGACTCGGAGCGAGCGTATTCTGTAGTGGGCGTGTTCGTTTGGCCCTCGAGTCTTATGATGTTGAACTTAGTAAGGGTTTGAAGTCGCTGGATGGTACTTGTCCTCTCAGGAATGCGGAAAGTTGTTTTCTTGTTTTTGCTTCTGCCTCAGTCTGAAACCAGACCAGGAAGGATTAGGCAGTGATGCTTCACAGACCAGAGGAAGTGGCGTTTATATAAAGGGTGCGGCGTCTGTGTGGAAAATTTGACCTTAATTTCAAAAAGCCCTCCTTGTTTTCTTACTACCGTCAAATTCAAGTGCATGAACACGCAGTGGGCATGGGCCAGAATAAGATTCTCACTGTATGATGTGACGCAACTACACCAAAACCCTTAAGCATAAGTGCATGACATGAACTAAATTATTTTCTGAAAAAATAATTATTTTTGGTATCAAAATTTAATCTATTGATACTTTCAGTTCTCTTCCAGTGTTTTGCCAAAGTTTGGATGGGACCAAGCTTAGCGTCCTGAAAATTTCAGAAATGAAATAGTTAGTGAAAATGATTATGGTTAAACATATTTATGCTGTAAATATAGAATTTAAGAAATGGTTCTTACAGATACACAGGGTTCCTATATCTAAACTATATAACTCTGTTGAATCAAGCAAAAATGTTAACAAATACCCATTAGCTTTAGTCATTTTTCAAATAAACTGTCTTTATGCACATAATGTTAGTACTGGTTTCCCATCCCCCCTTTTATAAGTTAACACTGGGAGTACAACAAGCTGATGTTATCTGGCTCATTAGCCAGGCTGTCTGCTCCAGTAGTTAGGCTGCAGTCTGCTGCTTTACAGACTTGCTGCTACGGACTTATGAAAGAACCATGATGGACGTTGTAAATGGCCCATGCCTAAAACACAAAGCCTTACCAAATATATTTCGTCTGGTTTCTAGTGCAAATATCTTAGTACACTTGAAAATCGACAAAACTAACTTACCAGCAACTTTTCAGCAGGACATAACATCTTGTTTTAGGTTAATAGTACTAGTCCCATTGGCAGATTTTTGAAATAAAATTTTGAATATTATAAGTGGAAATATCAGTCAGTGCAACTAGTGATATTATTTTTATATTAGGAATTAACCTAAAACAAGCGTCTATGTCTTGCTGAAAAGTGACTTGTAAGTTAGTTCTGTCTTATTACACATGTAATAAGATATTTTCTATAGAAATTAGAGAAAAAATACTTGGTAGGATTTTGTGTTTTTGTAGTGTAAAGTAGACAAATGGTTAAGGAGCGAGCTTTGGTATTACCGTGGGGAGGGGGGGGGGGACCCTAAATATGACCTTAATTTTAAATTTAATGACTTAGGTGGATGTTTTTCTTGGGGTTCTTCCATTAGTGTTCCTCCTTCCTTCTCTTCAAAGGCCTCAGAAACTCTCATGCAGTCCACTTCACTTGTATCTCAGTTCTTAAATGGCAGTTGAAAGCAGAACCGGGCCTGGGTCCATGCATAAAGGCGGCGATGGAGTTTTGGCTCAGTCTGTGTGTACTACAGCGATAAGCCATATCAAACAGAGAAAAAAAGCCTCGGAGCAAAGGAGCTTGTAGTCTTTGGCAAAGGAGCTAGAATGTGTCGTTTTGCCTGAGCGTAGGAGGCTGCAGAGTGTGTGTGCGTGTGCGCTGCAGAGTGTGTGTGCGTGTGCGTGTGTGTGTGTGCGCGTAGCATCTTCGTTCCTTGATCCTACTTCTTGTATCAGTCGGGGGGTGACAGTATTCGCTGCCCCCCTGGAGATAGCCAATCAGTTCTTGCGTTGCAGTATAAAGAAGTGATGTTTTTTGAGAATCATTCGTGTTGTTGCGAGACTGCATGGGAGAGAGCTCAAACTTGATAATGTGGGTCGTGTGAGAGAGACTTTGTATGTATGGTGACTTTCACTGTAACCCAGTATATTTTCATAGAAAACGTGTGTGACTGAAGAAACGTTGGGAGTGTGGGGGGGCAATAGGCAATGCAAAGCACTGGTTTGATTGCAGAGTTACAAAGAAGTTCACAAAAAGCTCCAGTCAGATGATAAATTCAAAAATCCAGAAGTAGATCATTTGAAAAGCAAAGATCCTGCTTGAGCAAGGTCTTCCACCCATGACAACAAAGAGCCTCTATAGCGTGAATGTGTGCAGAACTGAAAATGGATCTAGTTTGTGACACTGATACCCAGCCCAAAGAATGTAAAGGTGTTTTTTAAAGACTAATGGATGTTGTAAATTTTGATTCACTTTGACTGGCTTTGTTATGAAGGAAAAGGAGGGGAATGAAAGAGAGCTCATCAATCACTAGTTTCCACATAATGAATCTGAAAAAACAAAAAACAATCATTAGTGTCTTTTTAAAGTTATTGTCAACTAGTTCTGGATGTTTCACCATTACAAATGTTTAGTTTTTTGGAGTTTTTCTTTTTTTGTTTGTTTGTTTGGTTGGTTTTTTTTGTTAGGAATGATGTATGTCTGACATTTGATTTGGGAAGTTTTAGAAAAAAAGCTGTTGGAAAATCAAAGTGTTGGATTATTGATGGCATCGACAAGACAGCCACACCCCGTTCCCTCCCAACTTGTCACACGGAAACAGCTATCACTTTTCTTCTTTCAAACCACCCTTTTGTTCAGAGTGAAGTTCTAGTATAATACTGTACACAGACACAAAGCTAAGAACACCAGTATTCAGTGTAAAATGGTGCTATGCTTCTACCTGTACTGTACGTATGTAAATCTCTTCTTCTGTGCTCCTTTTATCTACCCCAAGTCAAATGTAAATAATAATAATAATAATAATAATACATATTTTGAAGCAAAATGTTTGCAATTACTATAATCCCCCCTGTCCCATCTTGGTCAATTTGAGAAAAAAAAAAACCGTTGCAAATATTAAACACGACACCTGAACTTGAATTTCTCGCATTGTCTGTGTCTTTGTTGCATTTTTAACACCTCTTTTGTAGTATTTTACAGTATTTAACATACAGTTTTTCAGAAATATAAAAAAAAATAGATATAAAATAGGAAGAATTTGCCCACCTTACAAATTTAGTTCCACACTTGCTTATTTCAGATCAATAAACAAAGCTTAAAATTAAAATAGCGGCATTAATAAGGAAGCAGTTTTCATATTTGCATCTTAATTATAGGTAAAAACTGTTCCTAATAACCTGCTCCTTTATTACAAAATAAATTATATCATTGTGAAATGATGGATTATATAATTCAATAACTTTTCAATCTATTTTCAAAAGCAGCACATTATGCTCTGTTAGAAAGAGATTTAAGAACAAATGAGACTTTTAGGGTAAAAAAAACTAAAAGGAGAGAGCCACTATTCACAACTAGAGAAAACATGAAACAGTGATCAGTTGTGGAGTTCCTGCTTTACCAGAAATAGCTGAAAAATAAAGAGATAAGCATTGGGCTATTTTTTTGTTGTTGTTAGAACAGCAATTATTTTTTCCCCAAACCAACAAGTTTTTGTGACTTCTTCAAGTCACAAAAACAAACAAAATGACAAAAGACTGTAAACTTCTTTCAACCATCACAGGTGCTTTCTTTATTATTACAATTCAACCAACCGTATCAAAACTGCAATGATCTCAAAAACCAAACTGCAGAGGAAATGTCTGCTCATTGTCTCAACACTAACAGTCAGGAGATAATACAACCAGTTTAACAAAAACAAAAAAGAATCTAAAGGCACATCTCTATTTTATTTACATTGCATACACATTTGACAACAAAAAGCACACAGTCAGACCTAAATCCTCAGCCTTAGTGGCTTTGCTAAAGAAATTATTTTGGATATACACACGAGAATGAATCAGTTAGTCACAGTATTAAGAAGCTACAACACACAGATGGGAATCAGTGTTCACCTTGCTAAAGTATTCATACCTGTTGAACTGTCTCATATTTTGTCACTGCAGCGCAACTTAACCACATTTTATGTGTAAGACAGGATTTTTTTCAGGATATCATTATGAAATGGAAGGTAAATGATACGTGCTTTCCAAGATATTGTCAGATAAAATCTGAAAAGTGTGTGCAAGTTATGGACATCCACTTAATCTAAAAAAATAAAATAAAATAAAATAAAATAAAATAAAATAAAATAAAATAAAATAAAATAAAGGCAGGACAATGACAGCTTCTGTCAGAGAAGCAAATAGGAGGATCATAATGGCTCTAAAGTGAGAGAATCAATCCACAGAAGTATTAGCTCTACAAATTCCTAATAAATTGTTTCCAGTTTGCAACAGGGAAGGAGGTTTGGTCTTATGAGACCAAAACGCAACCTTCTGGGCCTATATGTGAAACTCTGTGTGCCACAAAACTTAACACTTCACATCACCCTGAACAAACAATCCCCACAGGGAGACTGTGGCAGTATCACGCTTTGGGAATGCTAATCATCGATACGGATACGAAGCCTGGTTACCGTTGATAGATTTAGGCAAGCACAGCAATTCAGAAAGAAAACATGTAAGGGATTGCAAAAAATATGAGAGTAGAACCTACATTTAATGTAGAATCCACAGGAGGACTTGAATATTTACTCTCCATCCAGTCTGACTCTTGGAGTGAGAATGGGCAGAAATTTCGGTCTCTACCTATTGAAGGTTGGTAGAGACAAACTCAAAAAAGCTTGCAGCGAGAGGACCTGAAAACAAATGCACACCACACTTTTCAGCTTCAAATTTCTAAAGCGTTTTTTTTTTTTTTTTAAACCCAACAGTATTTCCCTTTCATCTCTATCACATAAAATGGAAATAAAGTTCACTAAGGTTTATGGTTACGACCTGAAAAAATGTGATAAAGTTCGAGGAGTAAAAATACTTTTGCAGGGCACTGTAACTTATGGCTTTAAATTACTTCCATTGAGGATCGTTGCTTTAACACCACTTTTATGTTTTATGGCTCACTGGTCTCTCTGCAAGGTCAACATTTGCCTGACAGAGAAAGTATGTATGCAAAGGCCTGTTAAAAAATAATCTCTCACAAATCCAGTGACAATGACCAGACAAATATGGATATTACGGCGAATATTTTTCGTCGAGAGAACTTGAAGTCACTGCAGTGTCTTCACAATGATCCCTCAACAAGAATATGGGCCCAAATGTAACTACTGGTTCTGTACAAAGTGAAACAAATTCCTCCCAAAAACATCTGTGGTAGTCAGCAGTGCCTCATCTATTCTTTAGTCAAACATCATCCCGCCTCAGTTATATATGTACTAATCTTTAGATACGTTGTACTTTCACTCAAAGTATCTTAAGATGTAATGTAAGGCTGAATGTGAGCCAGATTCCCCCCAGTGCTTCTAGGTGATGATGCATCTGATGTTCTGTTAGTGCTGCCGTCTGCTATATGTAGACATGCACCTGAAATATCTACCACAACAATCAATACACCAATGGGAAGAGTAATTAGAGGCTTATAGCCCATTGAAGGCCTGTATATATATATCTATATAGATATATAGATATAGATATAGATAGATAGCTATCTATATCTATATATAGATATATATACAGTACTATGTGCATGAGTGTTTTGTGAGCTTCTGAGATGAAAAACTGCCAGCATTAAGGAGTTAGTTTGAAGGTTTTGCTGCTCAATCAATGAACATGTGTTTTTGTGGTATTAGTTAGACATGTGGTGTGTATGAGCTGTAGTTGTGGGTTTGTTTATACATGTGTGCGTGTGTGTGTGGATGTGTGTGTGTGTCAGACGTAGTCCAGGAAGACGTCGACTGTGTTCTGCAGTAAAGGCTGGGTTGGAGCTGTGGTGCTACACACAGAGCTAAGCCTCCGCGATGGCGCCCTCTGCTGCTCACTAGCATTTGGAGCGTTGCTCAGAGTCAGGTATACCTGTGGGATTTCACAGATTTTGGTGATGACGCAAAAATGATAATGGTTTCAGCAAAACACTTCTGAAATCAGCGTTGTTTTCTTGCTGCTTACGTTCTTGGTGTTTTCTGACAGCAGCAGCTCGGTTCTCTCCACCAGCTTTCTGAAGGAAGGTCTCTTCAGAGGGTCGTCGTTCCAGCAGGACAGCATCGTGTCGTACCTGCAGAGGTGAGGCTGGGATTAGTCAAGAGTGTAATGGTGTACATTTAGTCCACATTTAAACACAGAGATGAATAAGCAAACAAAGATATGCTTATTCTAATATTTTGTCCTCTTACAGACACAAACCTTTATATAATTTAATGGGTTTTTAACACAAAATAGAATATAATTGTCAAGTATTTCAAAATGTTTTACAAATTAAATCTGTAACCCCATTTCCCTGCTCTGCTTACCAATTGGAACTTATGGATTTTGTAAGGCTTTATTTCAAAAATGCCCTTTTTCTTTCCACTCATCAATAAAAGCCATATTTGTGGAATCCATAGCTAATAGCTGTCCTGTCGACAGATTCTCCAACCTGAGCCGTGGACTTTTGACGCTCCTCCACAGACACCATCAGCCTCTTGGCTACCCCTTTGATTAGGTATTAGATTGACTATCAGTTCCCAATGAGTGCAAAATTAATTTGATTATTGTCTAAAAGAACTGGATATTTAATTTAATGCTAAATTTAATTCATGAGGATCAGCAAAATGTGCTCTAAATAGCAGATTTTAGTTTTCATATTTGTCTTATATATTATGTATGTCTTGTATGATGCATGGTCCAAAACAACAATATTCAGTTGTATAGATGGAATAAATATTGGTCTATTATGAGGAAACATTTCTTGCTAATAATAAGCTTTAGTAAAACTTTATAAAAAGTGTTTATGCAGCACATGATTGATGGTCTTGTTCTAAATATCATATAAATATTAGCACCAACTTTATGTCTATAATCAGCATGGATTAAGGATCGTGGATAAACCATATATTTATTTCAAATAAAAATATTTTCTAACTTACTTTGTCTTTGACATACTTGACATATCTCATGGTAAAATGGATTTGAATGATTTGAACACATGGATAACTGAAATATCTCTTTGTGATTAAATCATAAGAATAATGAAATATAAAAATATAAATGGTGTCAGATTCAGTAGAACTGTAAACATAATATTTGGATCAGACCAGCAATAAACAGGAAATGCAGCAGTCAGACGTTTCGTGTCCTGCTGTTGCCCAAATTACATTACAACCATTAGCTTTATGTAACAACCTCCTTGCATCTGTTTGCTGTGCTGCAGTCGCCTCATCCTCCTCTGTTTTCTTCTAAAAGGACTCGTGTCATGGAACATCTCTGGGCGCAGCTTGCCTTTGCAAAAGCTGTTATGCTAAATTTCTCTAGGGGAAGAGCCGGGGGCTCACCAAGCTGTGAGCCACTTGTCCTAAAAGCTTTGAAATGTAGACTTTGATGTGCATTATCTTTGTCTTGATCAACCTACATTTGACTCCTGTGTATACCGTTGAGCCCAATATTATTCACAGAATAATTAGATTAGAAGATTTAGATTAGAAAGAATTTTGGTGCAACTGCAGTTGATTTTATTGATTTTAGTCTTTGCCTAAGTCACAATTCTTTCATTAGACAGTTACTAAGAGTCCTTCAGTTTTCTGAACAGAATAACACAATTTAAGAGTCTAGTAACTCTGTTTATCAAGTGGAACTTATGGATTTTGTAAGGCTTTATTTCAAAAATGCCCCTTTTCTTTCCACTCATCAATAAAAGCCATATTTTATTGTTTAAGAACAAAATTAATCCTCATGGAAACATATGCCGTTACAAATCTACCATTCCAGTCAGAAATGTACATACACTCTTTGTTTTGTTTTTCAGATACTTGGAAACACAATAAACAACTTAAATGACTTAATAACCTGTCATTTAAGTGCTAAGTGCACATTTCAATTTATTTCAATTTGTTTTTCAATTTAACACACTCAAAAACATGGGTACATACCATATGTACATTTGCACACCAGTTGCATAGAAAGAATAAAGTAAGCATAAAGTAATACATCTCTGTAATTGCAGTGACCTTAGCCCTATTTAAAATGTAATGATTATGCTTAGAGGCACAATCTGACCTGAAAACTGACACATTTAAGTAAATTCTCCCAATTGTGATAAGAAAAGTCTTCAAGCATCTAGTTAGAATGATACTAGACGGTCACTAGGATGTTAAGGGAGATAAATAGTTTTGGATTTGTAAAAAATCTCAAACTTAAACTAGTTCACCAAATTCTAATTTTAGGAATACCTTGGAAAGTAATCACTGACTGTCTTTCTTTCTGAATTCTCAGAAACCAATAAAAGACTTACATCTCGATAGGAGCAAACTCTGGCCTGCTCATCCTGCGGCCGTCTTGAATCATCTTGTAAAAAGCAGATCCCACCTGCATCCCTGGATACGGGCTATTTCCTGCAACACCAACACACACACATTCTCTTTATGATGCTACAATAAAACAAATATATAGATTCACTGAAGTCGGCCAGGGTTTAGTCATAATAATTGATTGCATTAGTGACTCTGCTAAGTGATGTTGCCTAGGTAGCGTCATCCCAGACTCTAATGAGGCTCCAGTCAGCTCTGACTGATGACAATAATGGCTCCAATATTATGAATAAGTTGCAGAACTTTGGAAATGTTACCCAGAGAGAAGATTTCCCAGAGCAGGATGCCGTAGGACCACACGTCGCTCTCGAAGGTATAGACGCAGTCGAAAATGCTCTCAGGAGACATCCACTTGACAGGCAGGCGAGCCTAGAGAGAGGGAACATTACTTTAAGGGATGCACTTTAAAATGATCTCCAGCTTTTTAATTATGCATGTAATTGTTTTATGTGACGAAGCAAGCCCATAATGTCTGGTGATGTTTAGTGATTGATGACTAAGCATAAACGCATTGCAGCGGTCACATCCAAAACGTTTCAGGGAGCTTTCCATGTGCAATCAAAGAGAAGCCTGGGTGGCAGGATCTCGATGCGCAAACTGGAAACAAAATCCACTAGAAGGTCATTCAGATGACCTTCAAAAAGTCCCAAGAAGGGAAGAGTGAATAACTGAAAAGCACTCACGTTTCCCCGGAGTACATAACTGGAGTCAGTGGTGATGTCTCGGGCCAGGCCGAAGTCGCAGATCTTCGCCACCCTGCCATGAGTCAGCAGAACGTTTCTCGCCGCAAGATCCCTGTGGATACACTGCGCACGAAAAAAAAACAAAACAAGTTATTATAGACCTTGTAACCTGTTTTCTGCATCAGACACACAGGTGCAGATAAGTCCAAGTCTGTGAAGTGGTTTTAAAAATTAGGAAACAACAACAAAAAATAGAAATAAATATTAGTAAAGCATTTGGCATGGCCTAATATTTCATAAAGTGCAGTGTGATCATCAGGATAAATAGGCAAAAAAAGCGTAAAGTCAGTCAACAGGGCACAGGGCAATCTACGCCTGTGTAACTCTAAGCAAGGAGGAGAACTCTTGAACTTAGTAGCTGTTTAAACATTTAGCAGCAACAAGCTCCGACAGATGTCCAGCACAGTCAGCAGGTGTTTTTGTAAGAGCATCAGGGTCACCTTCCCTACATTTGAGAAAATATTTGGTTGTAAACTTTTTTTCAATGAAAATGTGGCAGATTCGTCTTTCTAAAGAGTAACCGTTGTTGAATTGGGATAATGTCTTTTTTTCTTGTTTTTACCATCTGATTAGTATGTCTCATTTGCTTGCAGAGCGAGATACAGACGCTCATTGACTGGGGTTTTCATAGCAAAGCAAAACTACGGCTTTATTGATTATGGTCAACATAATGCAGCCCATGTGTGGTTATTGCTGTTGGAGTTGTTGGGGTCGACACATCAGTTGTCACTTTCTTAAATGATTTCTTTCCTTATATTAGCATTGTTATAGAGGACAGGATGAAAAATAACTTAAAAAGTAGCTGAAGCCAAAGCAATGCTTTTTGCAGATGCTGCAGCACAACTAGCCACACAGGAAGTTAGAAAAGCAGCATTTTAAAACTTCCTTGCTTTACTGCTTAAATTATTATTACATTTACCCTGCTGCAACTCTTTGACAAATGTTTTTGGTGCTTCTAAGTTATGTTGCTTTAACAGTAATGATGTGAAAAAAGCATTTTGAGAAATATAACCTGGTGAGTAAGAGATGCCTGTATGTAGCAACTTTACAGGGAAGCACAAGCACTATAAGCTTTAATGTCATGGACTGCTTTTCTGAGTCTGTTAAAAATTCTGCTGGACACAGGATTTTCCTGCATGGCTGGAAGTACTCTATGTAAACAATAAATAACATGAGAAGATTGGTTTATTTATGTCCAATATAATGAAAGCATGAATGAAAGCATCAGGGTTGTGTTTGTGAGTGTTGGTGCACCATCAGCTAACAGCAAGCTTTCTGCATGTATGATGGCAATAAGCTTTAACATGATTTATGTACTAGCTGCAGCACCTTTAAAATCTCTTCTGCAACTGCTCAATAAGTATGAACAGAGTGTGTGAAAGCCTTACACTCTTGGAGGTAATGTACTCCATTCCTTTGGCAACCTGGTAGGAGAAGCTGAGGAGGTCTTCAGCATCCAGAGAGAGCTCATCTATGTAATCTAAAATGAAGACTTCACAGTCAAGTCTCGTCAAACTTACTGTCCATTTCAAAGTGGATAAAAATGTAGAAGAAGTACCTGACTGAGAGGACCTTTCTTTCTCAGAGGGATGCATGGGGATGTATCCAGCACCAGTTTCATCCCTGCTACACACACACACACACACTTGTGCCTAAGCAGAACCACATTAATATTATTATCAAAGCAAACAATTTGCACAGATAAATACCTTGTCGGCTCAGGCTGCTTGGAGACGTTGCGATAGTAACCATCCCCAACCTGGGAGTTTAGGAATGACTCTCTTTTCCTTCGAAGGAAGTTGAGCAGGTCGCCATAGCAACAGTACTCCGTGATCACCAAAATTGGGCCTGGCGGGATGCAGGGATAAAAAAAAAAAAAAAAACCAAAACATTAAAGGAACAATAAAGATGAGACAAAAGCTGATGGTACTGCCTTTGTATTGCTGTTAGTCATTTTAATGACTACATTTGACAAGTGGTAAGACATGGGATGAGCTCATCGGGTTTTAGCAATAAATGTATTTCAAAAGCAAATATCTGTCAGCACATAACAACTTGTAACAAGGATCCTTGCATGTCTTGAAGGCATCCTTTAAGTTTTTAATGTGACCATAACGTTAACAACTCCCATCCTCTTTGTTAGAAACCAATAAAAATGGTCTCACAGTCAATACTGACTGGTGGGCAGGTAAATGACATTGATCAATGGTAAATTAGTGACAAGCAGAACTGCAGCATGTCCTTTTATTGGAGTTGGGTGGTATCTGATTTAAGGCAGATATATTGAGCGGTCAGCCTCATAAAGTTTGTTTTTAATCATTAAAGACAATCTTCCAAACAACAACGACTACCATTAGGGTCCATATCCCTTCATTTTCTGGAGCCAGATAAGTCAAAAATCTGATACTCCTAATAGAAATAGAAATAAATATTTCACGAGCCATAAAACTTTTATTTTCTGAGTTGGGTCAATGTGTTTGGAAGCATAGTTATGTTTCCTTGATATAGCTTCCTGTCAATTTCAGTATTCAGAATTGTATATAATTTTCCCTAATTCTTGCACTTTTCTTGTGGTATTTTTTTTTTTTTGATTCTCCTGTTTCGTGCTTGCTGTGTTCTTCAGCCTTCTCATTTTACTGTTGATTCACATTCATTAGACTTACATATTCCTGGTTCCATTCACTCATCCCTTTTTTTATGTTAGCCTGTTTTCAGCCTTTGCCACATTCTCCTGTTACCCTATTCCTGTCCATGAATGTAGTATTTTTCTATTTGGCATCTTTAAATTTGCCATCTTCGATTCTGGAGGTCCAGCATTCATTAGTGTGTTACATCTGTTAGTGTGTCCAGTCCTCAAGTTGTATTTGCATGAATGAATGGTTCATTATCTGCAGAGCTGAATGACTGTTGGGGAGGTAAATTCAGCTATTTGATTTAGATGTGGTTCAAGTTCAAATAGCCCAAAGAAAATGAACATAAATAGAACTTTTTGAGCATATTTAGTCCAAATTTAAACTGAAGTAAGTTTAGTAAAAATCTGCATCATGATGACAGATTACAGTTGTCTCTCACCTCCAACAGTGCAGGCTCCCAGCAGGTTCACGATGTTCACATGATTTCCAAGATAACTAAGAACCTTCAGCTCAGACATCAGTGCTTCCTTTTCCGTGGAATGAGCATTAGCTATGAAAACATAAGTAAATGCATTTCTATATGATGTTACACAAGTCATGAGGTCACACAAGAGGGAGCAAACCAAGAAACTTACGTTTCAGCATCTTAACAGCAACAGTTGTGACAGTATCTGCAGAGCAAAGTCCATATGCAGTGGCCCTGACCACCTTCCCAAAAGCCCCAGAGCCCAGAGTTTTACCTTGCAGAACAAAACAGTAGCAGCATTTTAATTTCAACATTTGCCGTCAATTATGTAGGGCTACCTAATCTGGACTTTCATTCACATGGTTTTAATTGCTTTTAACCTCTGATCAAATCCTCACTTTGTTCAGAAAATCTTGAATTATTCCTTTAAATGATGGCACAATCATACAAAATAAAGGATGCTGTCATACCAAAACGAAGCTTCTGTCGAGGAAACTCCCACTTCAGGTCATATGGCAGCTGGAGGGGGTCGATGTAAATGTAGTTGTTTCCATTAATGCTCTCAATGACTTTCCACTGAATCTGGAACTTTGGTTTCTGTGGAAGTTTGGAAAAAAGAGACTTAGACCGAGAAGAACTGGCACTGCCTACTCATCATTATTGGATTTATTTCCCAGCATTCCTATTAAGTAATTTTGTTGCTATCACTCATAAGTTTGTGCTGCTTCCATCATTCTTTTCTCAAAATCCTGAATGATCAGAGATCTTTATTTGACAGCTTATGTCTAGACTTCACCCTCAGGATCCTGCTGCAGATGCACTCACTGGTATTCAAAGAGCCTGACTCATCTGAGCGCAGCAAAAGCATCGCGCTCAGAGAGGTGAATTAATGGCTCAAGGCGTCATCACCGTGTCATGAAATCCTTTTAACTGCACTGTGCGTGCACTCCAAAAGGCTGATTGACTCTGTTCAAATTCATTAGCACACATTCATGCTGATTAGAATAACACGCTTTTCCTCTTCTGTGCAGAATTTCCTCACCAAATGCAGAAAGATTGATGCCTGGGACTTTAACACGCTCTGCGCAGCACGGAGGCAGACCTTATTAGTAAATGAGAACAGGCTCTTTGCCAACAGCTTTTGAAGCCGTTTACTTTTCAATGATGGAAGCTGTATATCAGTTCTGCTCAATAGACTTAATTAAACAAGGGTGTCTATAAACTGATTTGTAGGTTTGTACAGGATTAATAGCACAGATGGGAAATTTATCACTCACATCATAGGGTTACAGTAGCAATTGTATTATGGCAGGCACAGTCAAGGTAAAAAATCACAGCCTTCTTCAATTCTAAGACTTTACATATCAAGTTTTAATAAGATTAATTATTTTCTTACCAAGACTTAAAATTAGGCAAACGTATTAAATCAGATGAGCAAAAGAACCAGTGGCTTTTCAATCCTTTTAATCAGTGACAAAGACACTTTAGACACACAACCATTCATGCAAAAACTTGCTTAACAAACTCTAATTTACTCTTAGCCTTACGCTTTATAGTAGACTATTTATTTATACAGAGGAGACCACTGTCAAATAATGGCTTGAAAATTGACCCAGCTATAACCCTTCTACTGGAGAGATGGTGTAAGGTTCTCCTGCTTTTCACAGTTTCTTTGAATACTGCAGTGTGTCAGAGCAGCACAGAGTATGAGGAGAAATGGGCAGACAAAGTCAATCTATTTTCAGAGATGATTATCTTTAAAAAGAGAGCGAGATTGACCCCATAGAGAAACCACTGGAATTTAAAAGGGAATAACATTCAAACTGCGACGAAAAAGAAGTCCAAAGACTGCGAAAAACTCTGCTGATTGCACATTTAAAAAAAAAAAAGTGCTTAAAAGAATGTGCTTTAACACATGATTTATTAGCGTTGCATCATACTGGTAACTTTTCTGAATATTCAAGACCAGAAAACTGCCCAAATTTCTAACTGGTCATATTCAGTTTGATCAAAGCAGAAAAGGCCAAACTTTGCAGAGTGCCGTTTTTAAACACTGCATGTTTCGTTTGGCTTTATTTTTGCACTACATTGACATGTTGTTATATGTGATACGTTTTTGCTCATCTAGATTTTATTTGCCTAACTTTCAGACCTGAAGAGAAAAAGTAAAACCCTCAAATAGGCAAAGGCCACACTTACCAGTTCAGCATACTTATTTTTGCTCTCACCTGCATATACTTATAGACAAGCACCACTAGAATGACACTGAGGAAGACGCCAGTAGCCAACATGCCAGTTAGGAGAGGCGTGAAGAGTTTATGGGGGACAATGCGTTCTGTGAAATTAACACACCCACACAAAACAAAATTAGAAATCCCACGGATAAACAAAATGGCATTTGAAATTATTTACAGTATCAGTGAATTTTATCCCTTCATCCTCACACACAGGCACACACACACACACACACACACACACACACACACCCACACACACACACACACACACACCCCACACACACACACACACACACACACACACACACACACACACACACACACACACACACACACCACTCATCTTCCTCATCCTCTTCAGTAATGGCAGACAGCTGCAGCAGTGATGTTTGTGTGAGAGGGATTAGTAAATCTACAACACATAATCCCAGCCTGCAGAGTCAGCATATAGTAATCTTATTCAATCTGTACCCAGTGACCACACACCTGGCCTCTGCAAACACTGGGTCAATGGTTGTGATGTAAACAATGTTTCTGAAGCATAGCCTAGAATGTAACCCCCCACAACTGACCTCTGCCCCCTTTGTGTAACTGTTTCTGCTGTCTCCTCCTTGTATGGGTTCAGATGGCTTGAGGAGTGTGAAATGTGTTACCTCTGATGGTGAACAGAGTGTAGGCTTCCTCTCCCTGCGTGGAAGCCACACATTCCACAGTGTGGTACTGAACGTGCTCGTTGCTGACGTTCAGGCGACTCTCCACCTCACTCCTGCCATACGCTGACTCTGACAGTACCGTGACCTCAGGGGTCTCCCATTGGGTGGCATTGGGTAGGTTGGAGCACCTGATAGGAAGTTGAACTAGTTAACTTTTTTACTCTGTCTTCATCAACATGTGATCTACACCAGCAGGTTTTCTGAACTCAAAGATGACATGAATAATAAGGTTCAACATGGGAAATCTTTCCTGGGTAAGTTTCCCACACTGATTTCTGTTCTGCTAAAACAATAATACTTTAAAAAACAAATAGTGACATATTTGTAGAAAGACAAATACCGAAGGCATTTGAGTCCAACCCTGGTACTTCACATTTTGTCGCATTACAGTCACAAGGCTAAATGTATTTTAGATTCCAAAGTTAGAATTATTTTTGAAGTGGAAGGGTAATACCTAATGGTTGTCAAAAGTCTGAAAAGTGTGGCACAAATTTGTATTCAGCCCACCTGGGTTGAATACAAATTCACAAAAAGCGCTTTGTGAAGCTGCTTTTTGCTTCAATCACATTTCTCCACCAGCTTCACACATCAAGAAACTGAACTTTTTCTCCTATTCTTTGCAAAATTTCCCAGACTCAGGAAGACTGTATGGAGAATGTCTTGAATCATCAACTTTCAAGGCTTTCCACCAATTCTCAATTGGATTTAAGTTTATATTCTGGCTAGACCATTCAAAACATGGACATGATTTGGTCTAAGCTATTTAATTGTGTCTCTGGATAAATGTTTACTGCTGTTCTGGTGGAAAGTGAACAAGCACCATAGTCTCAAATCTTTTGATGTTTCCAGCAAGGAAGACCCGATCTGTAACGTGCCCAACTACTGAAGTCCTGCTGACAGATTCTCCCATCTGAGCTGTGAATTTCTGCAGCTCCTCCAGAATTTCGATGCCACTCTCCTAGCTGGGCCTGCCAGCTTAGCTGAACATCCATGTCACAGGTCATTTTCAGATTTGGAAAATGCTGGATATTGCTTTGTATCCTATCCTGGCTCTAAAGTTTTTAACTTTCTCCCTGACATGTCTGCTGTGTTTCTTGTTTTGGTCTTTATAATGTTCTCAAACATTATAAACATCAAGGATCAGATCAAATTAAACACACTTTGTGTGATTTGTGTTTCAATTGGTTGCACTTGATTTTTTTAGGGCCATTAGCGTGAATGGAGGTAAACACAAACACATCCCACACTTTCAAGATTCAGGTTTGGAAAACATAAAAGTTTTTTCCACTTCACAGTAATGCACTACGTTGTGTTGGTGTATCACCTAAAAAAAGATACAGAGAAGTGTGTGGTTGAACCAAGCAAAGACATTCAAAATGTTTCTGTTCGCTTCCATGATCCATTCGAACATCTTTCTCTTTGTAAAAATGCTACAGTCATGTCCAACAAAACCAACATGATACTGTATCATTAACACAAGAAAACCAGCAGTTGTTTTTCTAGTGACAGCAGGAAAATTCTGAATATATTTAACCTGACTTGATATTTAACTTCACATTTCTGAAAATAAATCACTTTTTTGGCATTGTGTTATTTGTGTGTAGGCATGTGTGCCTGGTTTGGCTACTTGTGTGTGTTCTGTTGGCCTAAAAAGATGCTAATAATCTCGTCCAGCTTCCTTGAGCATTTTCTTCATTTAGATGAATGGTTACAGAAGTGAATAGTGAGCTATTTTTGATTTCATCTCAAGTGATCTGTGTAAAATCACTAAGAGAGCAGTAACGGCAAAAACATATTTCTGCAGCAGAAATAATTATTTCTGCTGCAGGAAAACCTTCATCCATTAACTCATTGCCCTACCCAGTGAATTACCATAATAGCTGTTTTATTACATTTTAACTACTTTAGATGGATAATTATTTCTGTTAACCTTTCTTTTGTCTATCATAATTAGGCCAGCA
Organism: Poeciliopsis gracilis; assembly: GCA_911649635.1. NCBI lineage: Eukaryota > Metazoa > Chordata > Actinopteri > Cyprinodontiformes > Poeciliidae > Poeciliopsis > Poeciliopsis gracilis. The sequence goes on from CAJVRI010000128.1 coordinate 2,169,581, forward strand.
GCTCACTAACTGAGAATATCCAATATTACCACATAAAAAAGATGGCGAGACAGATGGCTATGACCCAACAAAGCAAAATGTGACAAAGACTTGTGCCAGCTTGTCTTTCTTATTGTCATATCAGCTTAAATAATCTAATAAGCAAACAAAAAGAGCTAATAATATAAATGCTGAAGTCCAGTATACATTATGGCATACCTTGTGCGGGGCAGCTCACAGAAGTACCAGCTTATTTTAGGTACTGGATAACCGGCAGCAATGCAGCGGACTTGACCATCAACTGGCCCCTCCTGCGCAATGATGACAGGCTTACCTTGCAGTAGAAAAAGATAAATGACAGATAAGAGAAATGTTTATGAAACAAGAAAAATGAACACACAACTTGAGAAGATGAGTCATTTATAATACACAGCAAATATACACAGCAAAATCTCAACTGAACTAAACACCAACATAGCAACCTGTTATGAAGTGTTTTTTATGCTATGAAAAATGAGGAGATCTCACTTCAGAGGATTGGAAGTGATCCAACCCAGAGTTTCACAGTATATTCCAAAGTTTTCAAAATAGCAATATCAGTTTTTCTTGATCAGTTTGCTTTTTTCCCAAAAAGACTATCACCATTACTGCAACTAAAGAAATATATATGCGTAGAGAGGACACTTTCATTAAGTTGAAATTCTGACTGAGAAAAAATTCTCACCAATTCGTTCTTATAATCTGTTAAAGCTTCTAATTAACTGCATAACTGATGCCTGATATTGCAGTAAATCTTTCAGGCACTCACTGAGCCATCTCTGTTACCCAACATATTTAACTGGCATTTAAACAGAGATGGGTAGAGAACCCAAAAATTGTACTCAAGTAAGGCTAGCATTAGTTCACCATATTTTTACTGAAGTAAAAATAAAAAGTAACTGTACAAGAAATGACTCAAGTAAAAAGTATCGGAATATTTGATTTAATACTTAAAAACGATGTCATTATACAGATACAGACGTACAGGTATGTCCAAAATTCTGCTATTTGAAAGATTTAAAAAAATTATACATGTAAATGATCTGACTGCAAAATAACAGATTCAGGCAGCACTTTTCCAAATCATAAAACAAAAAAACTGTGAAACCACCTGCAGTCGGGAATGCAAACATACTATAATGCTCGAGCAGGGTGGCGTACATCCAGTGTCAAACAGTGCAGCAGGCTCAGCAGGTAGAAAATAAAAATAGAAAAACAAACCTTGTGCACAAAAAAAGAAGTCCTGCTTTAGCTTAAGGTGTAGGTGTGCCTGTATCTTGTGCATACTTATTTTTTTTTATCATTAAATGAAGATACTCACAGTGGGTACAATATACATATCAATGTAAAAGCACAGTGCAGTAAAACTGCTCCTAAAAGTACATTTTTCCCAGAGTTACTCAAGCGCATGAACCTGAGTAAATGTCATTAGTTACTACCCAGCTTTGTGCTTAAATAAATAATAAATAATAAATCATAAATTTAGTGTCACAAATAGTAGTTAGTGTGTCATTAAGCAGAGCAGTTAGCATTCATGTTCTGGCTCAAAGGTAAATGAGTTGTCACCAACACTTTTATTTACTTTACTGAGTTCTCAGAGTTGATCAACATAAGGAAACGTTGCTCTTGTTGACACCAAAGTGATGAATGTGTTTTACTCACTGTTGACGTGTACGTGAAATGAGCAGTCAATGGATGCGTCTCCATTACTGACTGAGAACGTGTAGACCCCGCCCTCAGAGCTGAGGACCCTCACCAGTTTCAGCTCGCTGGTGAAACTGATGGGAACATAAACAGACTTAAATATTTGTCCTCAGACAGATTAAACCCCACAGTGTTGTTGCACTCTGCATGCTGTGCACCTGTATTTCTGGCGGTGGACAGTGATGACATGCTCTGTTGTGTTGAGCAGGTGCTCCTTGTTGTAGGACCAGAAGCTGGAAAGTGGTGCAGGATAGGCATCAAATTTCACCCTGAGGGTCAGGCTCTCCCCTTCTCTGACATCTTGAGCTGAACTATGATTTTCTGAAGCTGTAATGAACCCCAGGTCTGAAGAACAAAGATATATAGTTTTGTTGGTACAGTTGGTATAGAAACTTTGCAGCATGTTTGAGTCATCTTTCTGTTGGCTGAGTCATCTATAAAATAAACAATCACAGTGTGTTGTTGTAATGTAATTTGAGTAGTGACGGATGCTCCCCTGACGTACTGACTGTAAATTAGCATAATAAGAAAATAAAATACGTCACTTTTGGGGTGAATAATATACTATTTTATCTGAGTTCTTTCTTCCCCTCAGAGTCCAGCTTTGTTTGACATGATTGTTTCATAAACTTAAAGATTCAGAGAACTTATTCACCCAACAAACCAACTTTAAGACTTACCAAGTATATGCAGCTTCATTGCTGCATCACTGTGACCTTTGTCATTGTGGGCGTGGCAGCGGTAAATTCCGGAATCTGATTGGCTGACTGTTGCTATGGAGAGCGTGGTTGAACGTAAATAGCCCCGGGAGCCGGGCAGGATGTGTGAGAACTGGGACTTCACAGGATTCTGTAAATCATTAGCATCAAACATATCACATCATTGTATTTCACATGCAACTTAACTTAATAACTTAACCTCATGAGTAACCGTTATTTAAATTCTAAACATTTTGACACCATTTGACTGAGCCAATCAGAAGTTGAGTCTTTAGATCATTTACAGCCGTTTTGCAGTTCATTGCAAAGCTAAACTTTTTGAAGTTAATAGATAATGTTTTTGTAACAGTTACCAAATTAAACCCACCAGAGGTCTGTCAATTTAATTTGGTTTAGTTAAACAAGTACATAAAATCTAGGCAAAAACAATTTGCCTAGAAAGAAATACAAAACAAGAAACAAGAAAGAAATACTTCATAGCTTGGTTCAAATCACAGCAATGAACTTATTACTTCTCTGCATCTGAGACTTAAACCTCTGTCTTGTTTTTGCCTCTACCTACAAGTGCAATTCACAGAGATCCACTTTGTGGAGATAGACTGTTTTATGCTGTGAATTTCTCTTTTAATGTATTTTTGAACTGTTTCCACATGGCAGATCTCTAAACGTTTGTACATGTACACATTAGTAATACGTGCAAGAAAAAACAACAACAACTGACATTAGAGTTTTTAGCAGCCAGGAAAAAGACACCCTTCTCAAATAACTTTGTATAAATACTCAGCACCAATCTTACCGCTGCTGAAGGGAAATCCCACGTAAGACTGAATTCTGAGTTGATGTTGGTGGAGTTGCAGGTAAGCTCAAATGCCTCGCCTGTCTTCAGGATGACTGTGTCTTTGTGGGACAGGCTGACCTCTGGCCTCAACTCTGGCACTGGGACACAAAGGCAGCAACATCATAACTGTACATGAGGTCAAGCAAACAAGCGGAGTGCGAACGCACTTTTCCAGATGTGTGTGTGTTTTTTTTTTTGTAATTCCAGTTACATGATAACTGAGGCTATTTGAACGTTTTAGTATTGAGCAGTACAACTACCAATAATATTTGCATATTTCTTCCCCACGCAGTCTCTTCACGAAAAGCATGACGAATTAATATCACACCCAAGATAAACGAACCTCCTCAGAGGGTGTGTGACCAGTAGTTTGTACTCACATGACAGCACACAAAAAGCTCAGTGTGTGTGAGTATGCAAACGGTTGTTCGTCCATAAATGGCATGATTCATTTCTACGATCAGCTGCCATCGGAGCTCAGATCATTGTGTTGTTTCTCTGCTTGTTCTGCACCAATTCTGTTTAACCCAAACAATCTTCACACACAGCTCTGTTCAAATCCCTGGGCTCCTCCTTCCCACACGCATCATGTACCCTTCCCTATCAGTCCCTCCCTGTCTCCATGAGGACACGGTCCTCTGAGAGGAGAGCGAGTGTGTGATGCAGAACTGAGGATGAGAGGACAATCAATTTCAGCTTTAATCTTTTGACTGATTAACAAACCCTTAAGGCTTTTAAGGTTTATTTAAGTTAAGCTTGAGTCTATATAAACTGCAGTTTCAACCTAGGCATGTTTTTATGCATCACCATTAGAATCACTTCAAAATCCAGCGTCTGACATCATAATTACTTAAGTGACTTACATTATAGGTTTTTCCATCCATGTTTTACCATTAATCTTATTTGTATGTTTTTTTCTTCCTTTTTTTAAGAATTTCATGTTTTAATTCAATGTTTTGATCCTAAACATCTCATCAACAGCAAGGCGTACCAACACACAGACATGACGCATTAGGGTTATTTAAGTCCAAGTGACACCAGCAGGTTGTCGCCTGGGGTTATTTTATTTGGCAGTACAATAGTTAACGTAATGGACCAGGAAAAATTAAAAAATATATTGTTATTCTACTAGTTATTACTTTTGTTATTTAACAAATAATGGAAGCCACTGAAACCGGCCATAGTTTGAACATATATACGCTCAAATTCGTGACACTATTACTTTTATATAATTTACTAAATGTTTTTCATGAAGTTAAATGTTATTAATATTAGATTTTTGATTAAGATGTTTTAGAAATGGTTTCGTCTATATATTTTAAATAATTTGTTCATAACCCCTTGCCTGCTTGAGGTTCTAAAATGCTTGACAGTAAATTATCTCAGTTTACCTCTTTAAAATGTGCCGTTGCTGAATTACGCAAATAGAACTGGTTTGTCCTGCTATTCTAGTTTTTAAAGGTCTTTCAGTTTTCCATAAATTTGCAAAACCAAATGGAAATATTGTGATATAGATAACATCTTTGGTCAAACAACCAACAATTCATCTTCTCTGTGTGAGGGGATGTGCATATCCGGCATGTTTGGAAGTTAAAATTGATACGCCGCATCACTAATTTCCTGGCAGCGCATTTAAACATATTAAGACTTCTCTCCAGAGTCTCTGATTGAGAATCTTTAGAAGGATTTTCTCAGACATATGAGCCAAGATGGTTTGATAGTAAAATTTGTATTTGAAAAAGCAAACAAAATGTTGCATTTTGGCAAAGCCCTTCAACCTCTGCTGCTCTCCACTCTACAAAACCTGCATAAATGTCATCTGGAGCATCATGTGGTGTAGTAAGGCAGACTTTCAGGAATGCTCACATTAATGGTGATCTTGATGATATTCTATTTGCAAAAAGAAAAAGCTTGGACTGGGAAAAGAAGAGAATGCTCCATTAAAATCTAATAGATTGTGTCTCTTTGTGAGAGGAAAAACACTTGAAATACATAGTAAATTTTGCTTTCCCCAAAAATAGCTTCCTTACCAACATGACATATACAGAGCACTCAGTCTGTTTGGTTCTTTCTCTCCATCCTAACTTCATTAACACCCATGAGACAAATCTAGTGAAGCTATGCCAGCTGGAATGCTAATGCGGAGCCCTTTAGGCAACATGAACCACATGTTACTCTTCTCTTTTGCTTCATGTTTCCTACTCACCAGGTCGAACATCAACGCTATATGAGACAGACATGACTCTGTTTCCGCCAAGTTGTCCCACACATCTGTAGCAGCCTTTAATTTCCTCCCTAGCATTGTGGATGATGATGCCTCGCTGCAGATTCCCACTGTAAATCATTCCTGAAGGCAAAGGTCGTCCATCGCAGGTCTCCAAAGACAGGTTGGCGACCTCAGGGTCGGTCACGAGACACGGGATGATGCAGTCCTCACCAGCCCGAACCAGAATACTGTTCACCATGGTGTGATGGAAAGCCCTGCCAGGGTCTGGGGACATTAATCAGATTAAAAATCCCTCGATAAAAACAGGCAGATGAGCAATCAAGAAAATATGCTAATATCTCGAGTACCCACCTTTAACGTAAACGAAGATTGAGCTGTTCTCCATGGTGTTGTTGTTGACACACACATACCAACCCATCTGTTGGGCCTGGACCCCCGACAAACTGAGGGAAGCTACCTTGCCCTCCTCGACCTCTCCCTCAAGCTTGCGGTTCTTCTCCCTTTGCCACCTTAACAGGAATGGGGCTCCGGACGCTGTGGTGTTGTCATGGCAACGCAGGTGCAGCTTCCCCTTCTTGGGAACCACTATGTGAGGCTCGCTGGGGAAGATGACAGGTTTGCTCCACGCTAAAACAGAGAGCAGAGAATACAGGTGATGAATCAGCTCAAGGACAAATCAGGAGGATCTTCTTAACAGATAGTAATTCAGATCATTTAGTTGATTGCAAAGTGGTTTGCAAAGGTATTTAACTATATCACATTTTGCCATCGATGTGTTTCATTAAGATGTTATATGAGAGAGCAGTGCAAAGTGGCACTTAATGATAAACTGCAAATAAAATCTGAAAAGTGTGCCATCAGTTTGGACCAGCATCTCTGCTCATTCTGAAGAGCAGTAATATCACAGTATGATGCTGCCACCATCATGTGTCTCCATGGGGATGATGTGTTCACAGTTTTGACTAATCTTAGTTTATCTGCACATGTAGCACTTTACATAGCGGTTTAAAAGTTTGCTTTTAGTCTCATCTGACCAGAGAAGTTTATTTATTAAGTGCTTTTCACAATGTACAACAAAAATCTGCATTAATTAATCAAAAGAATAAAAACAATCGTGACATAAAAGCCTGGAGAAAAAAGAGCTTTAAAGTCATTTACACTATGATGGACTCTTTTTAGTGAGTAAATGACTTCTAGAGACAATTGATTGTAACAGGTTTTATTTATTGTTATTATTTATTTACCACCAACCACCTCCTCCACCGTTTTGTGTCATTCAATTATGATGTCAAATCTCAATGGCATTCAACACAGTAAGTTTTGATGTACTCATAAGACTTGAGAAGTTATGACAGAATCAGTGTTGGTATTTCTCCTTGGATGACACATCAAATTTTACTGCTGCTTTTCTTCCATTTGACAAACTAAATGATTTATGAACTGACCAGAGTGGAACAAAACCAAACCCAATGAAGGGGCTATAATGTGATAGTTAAATAGGATGTAATCCTTGGCACAATGGACAGGCTGCTTTTTAACCACCACAGCTCAAATCAGCAATCGATAATTATGAGCAATCCGACCACTGAGTAATCACACATTAAGCCCCGGTGATCCATCTCGCAAAGATACAGCCTAAACCAGCATTTCTAGTTTCAGTCAAGCCCCCATCAGCCAGAGATTTTCACATGATAAGCAACATTTCAAGAGCAAGATTTTCATGTGACTGCGATGCCTCAGGGCTGGAGTGGAGCTCTGACGGAGCATCTGGATGCTCTCCCTCCAAAACATCAATAGACTATCTGTGTTTACGCTGGCAGTGGGCGCATGTCCCCCGGCTGATCGGCTTGTTTGGGAAAAATATGCCATTCCGGCTAAAGGTTTCATGTAAAAACCTGAGGCTGTTCTTTTAGTCAACAAGAGTTTTTTGTTTTTTTTTTGGTTTTTTTTTTTTCATGGCAAAACAAAAAGATGGTATAGTGTTATTCCACATAGGGTGTTGGTCAATTTGCCTCACCATTTCATAACCACATTTCACCATCATTTTTTATTGACAGCTAAATATCTTTTTTTTAAAAGGTGAGCCACATGAACATTAAAATTTCAACTCTGATTAAATTTTTTTTGTACATTTTTATCCTGGAACTGTATATTTCACTCTATTCATAATTATATTATGATGTTTGTGCCATATTGATATCCTAGGATTTTTACGGTTGCTTAATAAATTATATAATTTAGGATATAACTGCCAAATTGCAAACGTACGAAACAAAAACCAGGCTTAAAGGGCAGCATTTAACGAAGCAATGGTGTTTCTGAAACACAATGAAGATGCAATGAAGTTTTCTGAAATATGCACAGCTTACATTACTTGTAAAATATTTGTATGCCTTAGAAGTGATTTAAAAATACCTTACAAAAAATTAGGCATTCATATTCAATGCTCAAATACCTAAATACAACAAAAGGCAATAAGTTGCCAGTCGTTAAATAAGCTGGTATTAAATGATTCGTCTGCAGCTGTAAACAAGCAAAGGGATAAATTAACCCGGAGCTGAGTTGTCGATTACGTGGTGCGTTCGTGTACAGTGCGCCCTTTTTGTTTGTTCTTTCTCTTACTACCTAATCCATGCCATTTAGGAAGGGACAGTCTAAATAATTAATGCTTTTTTTTTTTTGCCAAGGGAGACACACGCGGACACACACCTGTTGCTGTTTTGGGCAGGCACTTACGGTAAGGCGTATTTGCATAAAGTGTAACTGCAGAAATACTAGTGACGAACAGGTTGAGGGAAAACACCGGGAACAATGTGCTCCTGCCAATGTAAACTATCTTTCAGAGGAGAAATGAACAGGAGCTTGTTCTAAAATGCGCACAGCGCTGTTACAGTTTAATCATGGACAGCGCAATGTCAAAAATAGAACCAGTGTTAGAGAGCAGAACACAGACTTGGGAGCGAGGAGGTTTAGGGAGATGTGCAAAAATTGATAAATCGGACATGAAGTTGGCATATATTCTATAAATGTGGAGAGACAATCAACATGAATATTACAGAGTATATTGTACATCTAAACAATATTAAAAAGTGTTTTTCTTACCTGTAATAGGCAGAAAGATGAAATATGAGGCACAAATAACCCAAGGGCACCTCATTGTTAGGCAGATTTTGCGTCTTTTTAAATTCTACTCCATGCGTTTCAAGCGCACAAATAACCATCCCGCGAAGGCACAGCAGGCTCCGTCCACAGGATCAGCGATACAGAACAAGTCCATCCAGAGAAATAAGCGCACAGGCGCGGTGATGTCCTCCTGCAGACTCAGAGCCTCTGCTGATGGAGCTCAAGCTGAGGCGTTTAAAGGCACAGGCTCCTCTGCTCCCTGCGCTGGACGGCTGCCACGCCTCCTTACACTCTAAAAAACGGCTGGGCTCAAAATCAACCAGTGTTTGGTGAGTGGATCATGCGTGGACTCATCCAGGCCTGGGTTGATTTAAAACAACAGTTGATTGTAACTTTGGTCAGGCATGTTGAGTTTGGTTTTCGTATTTAAAAAAAAAACCAAACAAACAAAAAAAAAAGTATCCAAATGTGAAATGTTAAACATTAATGCCATCAGAGTATTGGTAGAAAATAAAAAATAAATAAATTGAATTTCAGTCATGTATTTGGTCAAAGTGAATGATTCATAGCTTTAATCTTTGCAGAGTTCCAGATGGACTTTGGGTAGACTCCTTCATAAACCAAAGAGAATCCACACATGAACCGGTAAAATATGCAAACAGCAGTGGTGAACTGTACCTCTCACAATTAGGCAAAAGCCCCATAAACCCACACCAAGATTGCTTTATGTCTACTTAATGACGTGTATATGACGTCTGTTACCAGCAGCAACTCCGTCCAGTATGAAAGTCCTGAATATCTGGAAAACCACGGACCAGAAGTGAATACGCTGCATCCAGTTGCTCCACCAACCCATCAAATTTGGTCACAGTTTTGGTTTCAAACTAACCAACAACATAAACCTGGCATTGGGGTTAAAGAAGTAACCCAGTAGTTTTTAGAGTGTATCTGTCCTGCACTGGCTGGACTGCAGCCAAGACTGTGAGTCCATTTACTGGAAAAAAAAAAAAAAAAAAAAAAAACACAGCTTCTGTCCAAGTCAGCCCTTCTAACTTACACTGTCACTGCAGAGAAACGTATTTAAGAACATTTCCTGTAAATAGAAATGCAAGGTTACATTCAGCAAGAACTAGCTAGCTGTCAAATGTTCATCACTGATGTAGTAGCAGTGTTGTTCTCTAGCGGCATCTCCTCACACTTCACGGCCCAGTGTTCACTGCATGTTGATACTTCTCACTTGTTGGCAGTGGAGTCTCTCTGCAGCTCAGTGAGAGATGGCTCACAAATTCTCCTAATCAGCAATATTCTGATGCAGTTTTCAACTCATTTAACTGGTTCTTATAATGTAAAGGCGTGCAACAATTTGTAGATCAGTCATGTCTGAAAAATTGTCCAAAGGAGTCCTGAGCACATATTTGATTTGGGGTCCCACTTTCAGGTAACTTTGTCGTCAATCAGCCGCTGCAGCAACAATATTTATTTTAAATCATCTGAGCTTGTTGTGCATATAACATCACTAAATTACCTGGGTAGTGGCACATAAATTATTTTACTTAATCCCAGAATGTGTTTTAGCTTCACTATTTGTTTTCAGATCTAGCAAAGGCCAGAACAAGTTCTGCTACGAACTTTTCTCCGATGACATAATTTCTTTTGAACATATACAACTTCTTCAGACCTAATCTAACATCAATAAAGATAAAATTCAATAGATCTGCTGTTATTTCATAACCAGTGATAAATGTATTTTAGATCATTGAATTCGTCACAGGTTGTACCTCAAAAGAGCTATGAAAGTTTTTTTTTCCACACTTTAAAGAGCTCTTCAGGAGTCCATCATAAATTGACTAAAAAAAACCAAAATCAATATGCATTTCTAATTCTCTTTCTTCTAATGGGTTAACAAGCGCAGGTTATTGAATAATTTACTTACATGACTACGACCGGTGTGTGGTTAGCTTTGCCTCTCGCTTGTTTTTTGTACTTTGGTTCTTGTTTCTCCTGTCTCTTTGGATACAATTATGAGACAGCACTAAAATAGTTGTGTTTGTTTCTACAACCCTACAGTCTTATCACAGCACATGATGACTGAGTAGGGCAAAAAAAATAAACTAGCAGAGAACATTGCTTTCAAAAACATCTTTTATCATTATTTGGTGTTCCGTGTAAATGTTTTCCTTGGAAATAGTTGATACAAAAATCACTCTGAGGGCCAGAATGGGTAGCCAACAGGGTGCCAGTGGTCTTTGAACCACAGCTTAACATTCATTTTCAGCTTTGTACTTATGTATGTTATGCCTGAATATTTTTTACTATTAAATCATGTTCCATCTATTTTTATATCTGTAAATATATCAAAATTCATCCTGTAAATAGAGGAGTCCATTCCCTGATTTGTACTTGCTCTAATCTATAAAATTTATGCTGATGATGTCATGCTCTTCCTTAAAAATGCAAACTAGTCTCTTTCAGTGTTAATGACACTCATTAATGTATTTTTAACAATTTCAGACAATTCCATGAATCAGACTAAGTCAAAAGCGCTCTCCATCTCTGATCTTCATTTCACTCAAACCATCCCTGATTGGCAAAACTTTGATTTTTCCAACATGCTGAAGAAGCTGACACAACTGAACTGAATCCCATAATCAGAACAGTAGAAGGCAAATTCCCTATCTTAATATTAAGAAAAGTGCTTGCAAATAAAAAATGGTATTCCCTAAAATAAACTGTATCTTGATGATCCCATTTAGACTTGGTTCAAAACATTAAAGAATTTAAGAAAGTAGAGTTTTTAAATTGACAAACTTCCAAAAATAAGTTCAAAAACTGCACAGAAGGCCAAAAATCTAAGTGGTTTAGAGCTACTAAACTTTTAGAAATACTACTCAGCACATATATAACAATATCTGTTAAAATAGATTTGGAAGAATCGATGATATAATCTGCTGGTAAACATTGAACGAACTCTCCATAAGGATTCCGTATCTCAGATATTCCATTAATCAGCCTTTTAATTAAGCAGCATCACTGCTTTAAACACATTAAACCCAGTACATCTCTGACAGCCTGGTGGGAATATGTAAATAGATTTTCAGATCTGCCTTTGCAGACTTGCACCCATTAGGAGCAACCCAGACGTCCTGCAAAACAAAACAACTCTGAACTTTCCAGCATGGATCGTATCAGGATAAATCACTTAGGTGATGTCTTCTTAGGGAAAGACTTAATATGATGTCGTGTTTTAATAGACTCAAGCAGCATCCATAAAAACACATTTGTTTTTATGGATTGTTGTTGTTTTTTTTACATTAGTAAATGTTACTAGCTAAAGTTTATCATTAATTCTAAATTTAATGAGAGGTTTGAACAACTAAACCTCTAATTTTCCCCAATAAAAATCAGCTTACCTCCTTCCTTGCCTCATCTTTCCATTGTAGGTGACAAACGTACACACACACTTTCACACTGACTCACTCACACAAATAATCCATAAAGTTGAGGTCATACAAACACACAGTTATTTTAATAATGTAACCTGTCCACCTTGATACCAGATGCAACCCTGATTTAATAAAGTCAATCAAGCGTTTAGGATACCATCTCCAGACGTCCTTTTGGCAGAGCAAATCAGTCCTGGCACATGTAGACAACCAGCTTCACCATGTAGTAAGTCTGACATGCCATGACAGGACATGAAAAAAGACGGGGGGGAAAAATCACAATATTCAGCTTTTTCTACAGGAAAGAGTATCTCTATGTGTGGCAGACATCATCTCTCACAACCAGTATTACTTTTCGCAGGTTCCTCAACCCAGAAAACTGGGTCACAACAAAAAGAAGAAAAAAAAAGAAAAGACAGAATACCGTCAACATAAACCCATGTGTGCATTTAGGTTGTATACTTTGTTTCGGTCCTTCATCTTCAGCTTGTATGGAGAGGAAGATATGTTCACACACAGTATCGTATTTATTGCATTTTTACACTTTTTGCACTTCTTTTGTAACATTTCGAGCTGTTTCCAGCAAATTTTCATATTTCTGACAAAAATAGCTTCTTTGGTACAAACTTAAAATGAATAAATACATGAATAAGTTCCATATGTTTCTTCAATAGGATCCACTAAACCTTCCAGTTGTAGTTTGACACCTTCTATTAAATATTCTTCCACAGACAAAGCAGCACCTCGGGGTGTCAGAGTACAATTCACCTGAGGTTCAGCTGCCCATATGCTCCATGAAGATGCTACGCTCTGAGTTTTTTTTTTTTTGTCCAGCAGGATCATTCATATGTCCACTGTCCGCTGAGTTCACATGCCATTTGAAAAGTTATATGCCTTCCCTGATACATTATTCATTATTGAGGTGAGCGTCTGCAGCAGATCTGGGCTGACTCACTTTGACTTTCCGTGTGTGTGTGTCTGCGTGTGTGTGTGTGTGTGTGTGTGTGTGTGTCTGTGTGGATCTGCAGCGTGACTCACTCAGTGCTTTTAGACAGATGAGGACAGCGGTCTCACTGAGGGCAATGGAGGTTTTATACAAGAAAAATAGCCACTTAGATTAAATTACGTAATGAAAAACATTCCTCCCTCTCCTTGTCCCACCCTCCCTCTTGTTCTCCTTCACCTTTCCCTCTCTCTTTCTTTTTTTGGTGACGCATATACACGGACACACACGCACGCGCACACACACACATACACACACACACACACCCCCACACACACACACGCACACACACACACGCACACCACAAACACACGCACCCCCCCACACACACGCACACACCCTAACTCAATCACCTGCAAATGGAGCTATCTTCACACCCCCAGGCAGAAATGAACGTTGTCTCTGACACATGCAGGACAGCAGAACGTACACACATTTGGACACACATGCAGTTCAAAGGAAACTTCATTGTTCCTCCTTTCAATGATTGTCTAAAAGCTCAGGTTAAGCCCCCCCCCTCTCCTCGATACAATCCAGCCATGCTCTTCTCTTTGTCTGCTGAGTGGACATTATAAACCTGATATCTGTCCATTTGTCTCCACTTGACTATGGTTAGGACAGGAATGTGTGTTGTTGTTTTTTTTTTTATATCAACTATGTGGTTGCTAAGTGTCCATCGGTGGTTCAGTTATTGTTCTTTGCTTTTCAGGCAGGACTTGACAGACTGAACTAAAAGCACAGATAAATAAATAAATAAATAAACAGTAATATGTAAAATATTGAAGTTTTATCCTTAAGAGAAATGTACAACTTTTACATTGTCCATTGTGGGCTGCAACTCAGTGGACCTTTGGAAAAAGAAAAAAAAAACACAAGAAATGTCTTTTGATTTTAGTACTACTATTACGGTCCAATTATGGCATAAAATTGTTTATTATTATAATTATTATTTTATACAAACAAATGACATTAGCATAGTTATTACAGGGACATTAACTCCTGACATTTCAATTTATAACCACAAACTTCGATGTATTTTAGTGGACCAGACCGTAGTATAACCGTAAAATGGAAGAAAAAAACCCTGAATCATGGTTTTAAAACTTTTTTTAGAAATTTAAGTCTGAAAACTGTGGCATACATTTATGTTCAGCCCACCTTTTTCTGAAAGTCCATCTGGATGTGTTTTGTCTGAAAAGTTTCTAACAACTTTGGATGTAGAGACTGAGGGTTTTTTTGTCCACTCTGTTTTTAAGAGCAAATCAAAGTTGGACTGAATGGAGTGAGTCTGTGGTATTCATTTTTAAATCCTAGATTATTCATTGGAGTTTAGTCTGCCCCGGAATTGGACCTTTTTTTTTTTTTTTTTTTTTTTTTACCCATTTTACACATTTTAGTGTCTTTTGCAGCCCCTAACTGGTTTTCTTTAAGATTCGACTCAAAGCTTTTCCCCATCAACTCCGATTAGCTTCTTTGTCCTTGCCGCGATAAAAGCATACAGTTGAAAAAATGTTTGTTCATTATTTTTATTTTATGTTATCTATTGGGAATTAATCGCATTTACTGATTGCATTGATTTCATTTGTCACTTACTCATTTGTTGCCTTTGACCTTATATTTTCAGAACACGGCACAGATTCAGAATAATGTGACTTAATGACGATTAAAGTGAAACACATGGCAGCATTTGTGGTTTATTTCCTGTTGCGAGATAAGGACGGTTAGCAAAGATAAGGAGCTATTGTTCTAGGGGATTTTGCAGAAGTGGAAACTCTTTTATCCTCCACCCTGCATTTGTGTTACGTTCATAGAAAGCGAATATAAGCAGGATCATTTCTTTTGTTTGGTCAGAGAGCGCTCTGACTGACTGTAATTCATTGTAGTTTCCTCCTGCTGGCAAGTATTCAAATATCTAAAGAGACTCTTTGTGATTTCTGTCTTGGTTGTTTTTTGCAATGAACAAAATGTTCTAACACAAACCCACAGGATGATGCTGCCATCACCATGTTTTGTATTAGGGTTCTACAAGGATGTTCAGTGTTAGTCACAGAGCTTTTGGTTTGGGTCTCATCCTATTCGAGTTGCTTGTTCTACATCTTCATGGCTTATGGGAAACTTTTAAAAGAACTTGTTACAACTTTTTCCAACAGTTTTCTTTCTACAACTCTCATAAGAAGTCTAGATTTGTGGTGTGTAAAACTAATAGTTGTGCTGTCATCAGAATATCCAAACTTTAATATTGTAAAAAAAACAACAAAAAAAAACAAAGTTTTTCATTTTGAAATCGTCTGAAATGCAGCTCACTGGATCTAGATAAAGCAATAAGCAAAACCTCTCCTTTTTAAAATTTTGACCTGCCTTCTGTTTGTTGTCTCTGATCAACACAATACTCTCACATTGAGCTGCTCTAATTTAATTTGGACCAAAAATATTGCTCTACAAAGTGGCAAAACAAATAGAAAAACGGACCAAAACGTTCTATAGGAGACAAACTGCATCTGAAGTAAGACTCACTGCCTTTTACACAGAAGTCTCTTACATACCTTTAAGTTATGCAGCAAATGATCCTTCAAGAAAATCTATTAGTTTTGTTCTCAAATCTAGAATAGTCCGTCTCAAAGGTACACTAATTATTTTTACAGAAAAAGTATATTTTGAGCATATTTGAATGAAGCAGGCTCAGTTTTCTGACATACGGACCTTTGTGTTGTGAAACAAAGGAGGCAGAATCTATTTCAATAATCTGTGGTGGCATCACACTGCTGTGATGACCATATGTTTGATGCAAAGAGGTGATGTGGATTGAAAATGTGTCAGTGCACATATCTGTAGAAGCTAATATGAGAAGGGGTAATTACTGATCGTCCTCTGTGTGGATAAACCCGATTAGCATCGAATAGGCTGTGAGTCGCCCTAATCCCCCGTAAGGAGAGAGGGAGTGAGTGTGGAGCTGGAAGCAGACAGAGGGCGGTACAGAGGGTGGAGGAGATACTGGATGAAACAAAGGCAGAGCATATGAGCATGACAATAAGGGGATATAAGATGGAGATAGGAGAGATGTAAACAAACAAAGAGACAGCGAGGACAAAACAACAGATTTTGGCTCGTGCAGCCCTTAAACACTTCATATTCTCATTATTGCTTAAAATCTCAACCATCTTCCACAGTCTTAGCTTGTGCTAAGCTTGACAAACAAGAGATTTGTTCATTTGTTCATGTCATGGCCCAAAGTCTGTCAGTGTTGGTGGAACAATTTCAACTGATTTTTGGAAATAAACAAGTGCATGTTGGTTCTGGATTCCTAGATTGTGTTGTTTGGATATTTTCTTCCACTTATGTATAGGAGCATCTGTATGCAAATGACCATACTGTGTGGAATGGTAATCATCAAGAAAGAAATTTTTAAAATTGTGGAAAATTGATAAAGCGTGTCAATTTAAAACCTCAAGCTTCGCTAATAAATTTGACTGTCTGGCAGCATTTTTTGGACCGTCTTACTCAAAATAAGAACAATCCAAATATCTTAATATGTCACCCAGGCCTTCATAGACTAGCAGCTCTGTCATTGCATAGAAAATATAATTTGTGCACTGAGACCAGTTAATTAAAGCCTTTTAGACATTGTTACTTCAGTAATCATTGCACCAGGCAAAACCATTGCTCCAGCAATGTTTCTCCGGTTTATATAAGACTAGTTAGATAATTGCATATGCTCGACCAAACCCAATGCTCTTCAAACCTGCAAGGATGTTCCTACACACATGTGAATTATTGCCAGAGGTGCACATAAAATCCACCAAGACAAACATGCAGTAATCACAGACTCTGGGAGACAGTAGAACAAAACAAGAAGAAACCACAAAGAGAGCTGATGCCAATCCATCAAAGTGTCAAATGATCCCAAACAAAGCTGGCTGTGGCATAAAAGAAAGGAGTGAATTATCTTTTCAGTGGAAAATTAGGAAATTTTGTTATTTCAGAAAATCAAATATGAACATAAATGGCTCAGGTGCAGAAAAGGGCATCAAGAGAGAAATGGTGGGAAGATGAGGCATGAACTGGAAAAATGAAAAACGAAACACAAGAAAGATGGTGGAACCACGCTGCAGGAGAGATCAGTTTGAAGGAGACGGAGTGAATAAAATAAATGCAATTTTCATGATCAGTTTAACTCAGAGACCATTAGCAGCCCTCTCTGACGTCCCTCTGAGTGTGTGTATGTGAGAACTTACAAAGAGCCATATGAAACTCACACGTATGATATGATACGGTAGATGCTCATGATATGAACCCCCGCAGGGTTCACACGCAGAAGAGGAAAATCGATGGACTCCTAACTATAACGTTGCCTGTTTTGCGAGCTGAGGTGCTACACATGCTTAGTGAGTTTCCTCCCAGCAGCAGGCAGATCAGCTTGGATGCTGTTCACGCCTCTGTGTGCAATCTCTGTGATGGCACTTAGAGTGAAAAAGAAGAGCGGGAGACAATCCACAAAATTTCCAAGTCATTTACTGAGCAGCTAAACAGAACCCACTTAAACAGTGAAAGGCCATAAAAGCATTAATAGTCTGCTTTGCATTAATGGCAACTTCTTGCAAACAGAGGCAGAAGTCATGAGTCGGTTTACTGAGCCCGCAGCTGCAGAGTCATAAAAAGCATAGCGGTGAAGCTATCTGTGAGAGGAAAGGATACAGAGCGCCTTGCAAAGCATTTTGTCCCATTACAACCACAAACTTTAGCGCATTTCATTGGGATTTTGTGAGACCAGCCCAAAGTAGCACAGAATGTTGAAGCAGGGAAAATAATACATGGTTTCCCAGAGCTTTTGTAAATAAAAATCGGAATAGTGTGGTCTGCATTTGTGTCCCTGAATCAATAATGTATTTAACCATCGTGTGCTTCAGTTAAAACTGCAAGTCTTTAGGGATTTCTAATTTTTTTTTGCAAGCTTTGCATGTCTATGGTGAAACTTTTTCACCCATTCTTTGCAAAACATCTTAAACTCAGTCAAGTTAGATGGAGAGCATCTGTTAAAATCAATCTTACAGTCTTCCTCAGATTCTAAACTTTAACTAGGCCATTTAAAGACCTGGGGGTGCTTAGATCTAAATCATTTTATTTGAGTATTGGCTGTATGCTCATGGTGGCAAGCAAATCACTGCCACAGTCTCTAACAGGTTTTCCTCCCTGTAATTAGCTTCTCTCATCTTCTCAGCACCATGAAGCTGGCAGGCGCAGTGTCAGTTTTCCAACACTAATGACATTTTACATGCAGGCCATGAAGTTTCATTTTGGTCTATTCTGGTCTGTGGACTATCTATGATATGTTTGTTTGCTGTTTCCCTTAACTCTTCCATGGCCGTCTTTCTTTGAGCAGATTTCCTGTTACTGAGCTTTGAAGGTGAGGAATATAGAGAGCAGAAATAATTGTCCTTCCGACAGAATCTTCCTCTTGCCATCTAAATACATGGCAAGAGTCTTTTTATTTGGCTTCTCCATATAGTTTCAACTGTCTAACTGGTGTGTGCCTTGTCAAGCTTCCATCAAAAAACATCACTTTTCAAAAACAAGTGTCCTTCACTTGTGGAGGACAGGAGAGTCAGGAGTGATGTCTCTAAGAGATAGGAGCTTACAGTATTCTGCATTCGATTTGTCTTGAAGCTGGGAATGATGTCCCAATTGAGTTTAGTGTGTTCTAAAACCACTGAGATTTTATAATTGTTATTGAACAGCCACTATCAGTTACACAAATCAATTGATGTATTTTCCTCCACTTATGAATCCAAACAGTAAAGGAATGTGCAATAAACTAAGAAAATACACTGTACTATTGCTTTAATCAGAAGCAAACTATTAGAATATCCATACTGAAACATAGGAGTAGTTAGAACCTATTTCGTCCTAGTTATAAAACAAAATGGTGAAATTTAGTTTTTCAAATTGGTAGAAAAAAAACTCACCTTTCTATCTCAGGAAACCCAGGTGATTACATCTAATTACTGACTTGTAATGATTTGATAAAGAGAGGTTTTAAAAACAACGTAATATCCACCAAACTGGCTCTGTTTGTTACCAGATGACAGAACAAAAGTGCACCTAGATCCTAATTGTGTTCCTTTTTTCAGGCCTCTCTCAGAAATATTTGAAGCCTCATTGTGGAGCACAAATTTTCACAGAATTAGGTGAAAAACCCAAGGGAGCTGAAGACTTTTACAGTCAGCGGAGAGATCTTTGACACATCAAATGCAACATATATATGATGCTGCTGACTCTACAGTCTTCTGGATCCATCTCAGATTTCTATAGGAGTTGCATTTGTCATGGAAAGAAAAGCAGAGCTAAGTTATTAATTATGCTTACTAAGTGCTGCATTGGCCTGCCCACTGTTGCCCATTATGAAGAAGTGTGGTGCACCATGAAATGTAGAAACAGACAACAATAATGGAGCAATATTGGACAGACAATGGGACACGATTGTTGTTCTCAGACATCCCAAAAGAATTAAACTGAGTAATCAAGATGAAACACTGATTTAAGAAAAAAGAAGAAGCAGAAACACTGATGAAAAAAACAACATAAAAGGTTGGTAGTATGACAATCGGACTTTCTTCACAGTGATTAACAAAATGATTCATACCACTTGAATGTTTTGTACATTTTCATGTCACAAAAAACAAAGTCCAATATGTTTACAATATGTTTTATTTGAAAAACACAAATAATGGAAGGAAATAGTGACAATTCATTTACATATAACTGGCTTGTTCTTAGAACTGCTGTTCCAGAATGTCCTGACTGTTATGTGTTATGTAGAGTTTATTCATTTTATCAACAGAAGAAAAAAATCAAAAGTATTTTTGACAACTAGAACTTTTTAAGTATTTTAGAATACAGAAAGTGATTCTGTATTCTTGAAGGTGAAATACTTTCTACATTTCAAAACGTTTTTATTTTTAATTTAGTAAACAGTTCAACCTGTACTTTTACTTTTAATAGAATATTTTTCAAGTATCTGTTCTTCTACTTAAGAAGAGATAGTGAGTACTTTTTACTGTCCCAAACTAGCCTTTCTCACGGTAAAGAACTAACTTGAAGCAGTAATTCCATTTGTCCAGGTGGGGTCGCTGTGGTTTTCAGCTCCAGCACTCTGATCTTAGCGGGCCCAGCAGCTTCTTCCGGGCGTCTCGCTGACTACCAAAGGTTTAATATGAATGTAAGAAGTAATATTTTAGGTTCTTAACTACACTTTCCCGTTTCAGGGATAAATATCGCTCGTATTTTTGCGTTACTAAGCGTACTTGGGGCTTGTTTCTTCGGCTGCTGTTGGTTTAAACTGCACGTTAGCTCAACATGTCCGGGGAGGAGGCGGACAAAACAGCCACCACTGACGCCAGCGCCGGTGACGAAGAGGAGGAATGGCTTTATGGAGGTAAAAACAACTAGAAACAACTCCATCTATCTATTAGAGACGCGTGGTCGTGTCTCTGCAGCTCTGGTAACGAAGCGTTAAGCAGTAATTATCTTGAAGTGTGGGAATAACGGAACATTAGCCTGGAAGCTAACTAGCATTGACTGTTTGATTTGGTCTTCGGGCCTTTAGTATCAACAACAGAAGCAGGCTTTGAAACTAAACAATATAGAGAATTTTACAGTAATATGATAAATAGTCTCTGTTTGTCTTTTTCTGTTATAAGTTTTGTTTTTTTGAATTCTGCTGTAATTTCATTAGCTAAACTGTTTGATCTGTATTTCAGATGAATCAGAAAGCAAAGAGGAAGATGAAGAACCCAAGCTGGATACTGCTGCCAGGTAATAAACTTTACTCTAGAGGAACATCATTGTGGGTTGGTGCATTCACAAACTGCTACTTACACAGTCGAGGGATTAGATAAGATTTTTCTACCTAGGATTTCCTTTCCCCTTCCTTTCTCTAGGGGAAAATCTCAGATTTATACGTTTGTTAAACTACTAGTTCCAACCTCTGTGTTTACAACAGGATCAGTCATTCCGCCATCGCCTACAGCAGGAGTTTGCAACTCTTGTTCTTTAGTGCCACTGACCTGCAACTTTTTGGGTCCATCCCCGCTCCAACACACCTGCATCAAAAGGCTGAATTATTTCTTTTCTTGTCAGCACGTTTTGGAAAGGGTTGGCTATTAATCATTTACTCAATTCACTGACTTGCAGAAGCTTAATATGCAGCGATGTATCCAAAAGTTACAGGACAGTGGAACTCGCAACCAAGGTCTGGCGTTGGAGAAACCTGATTTATCAGTTGTACAAAATGCTGTAGTTTATGCTAATACTGACAGAAAAGAACACGATCAAACGTGTTTTATTTATTTTTTTTCTTTTAAAATGTAAAAATCAAGCAGAGTCGAACAACAAGTAAAATTCAGGGAGGAAGAAATGGTTACCCTATCATTATCTTGTCGTTTTCAAAACTATTCATTAAGAACACATTGGTTGTTTAATTTTTAATGGTGGTGTCTGATTATGTTTTACACCTGCAGTGCACCTGTTGAGACTTCAACAGACGATGCTGCTGCTGCTGCTGCTGTTGTTGTTGATTTACACGCTACGGGGAACGGAGTGGTCTCTGAGGTACGTAACCTCTTCACATCCTTCTCTTATCTTCTGCTGTTCACCTTCCTGACACTGTTTGTTTTCTTTTTGGCTTCGTTTTAACGTTCATAGCTTTACATGTGTCCCCTTTTTTTCTGGGCTTTCAGTCCCAAGGCGAAGCTGCAGGCGAGGATGTGGAGAGCGACAGCGACAGTGACGATGATGACGATGATGTCAGAGTTACCATTGGTGACATCAAAACTGGAGCACCGCAATACACGTAGGCTTTCCTTAGACTATTTCCAAGAGGATTTATGTTTAAGCTAAGCTGCAAAACCAGCTCAAGGATTATTTTTGGAAACGACATGCAGCTAAACCTCATTTTGAGCGTCATGGTGAAAAACATACATCTGTTTTTTTATATATTTTTTTATTTATATTTTATTTTTTTTATATATTTACAGAAGTAAATAAAAAAATTCTTACTGTAGGGGGTTGTGTGTAGTTTTGAGAGAAAATTGAATGCAGTTCATACTAGAGTTAAGTTGCAACATAAAATATGGAAACGGGAGCTCTGAAGTTTATGAAAATAAAACCTAGATCCAAGATCAGATTCATGTGATTTCCTCTGTTTGAGGGAGTCGGGTCTCAAAGGAGATCCTGGAACAACCTGAGGATGAGCTGGCGGCTTCTTATGCACTACATTGCAAACTTATCATTACAAAATGTTCATAATGTGGCTAATTAAATAAGACATTCAGACTCTGCATGTCTTAAATATATTTTGTGATACTTGTTAAATGCGACCTAAAAGTTTCACAAGATAAAGAGTTTTGAAAAATAGCAACTGATGCCTTGTTTCTACTGAGGGGGACGGTACGGTACGGTACGGGTGGGTGCAGTGCAGTCACTGCTTGCTTCAAGCATAAGACTTTGTAGTGCGGTGCGTTTGCTGTTGCACCAATGGATGCCATGTTAGATGTTTGGGTTTAACCCCGCCTGCCCAGTGAGAGTTCAACTGGTGGAAGCGCTCTCCTGAATAAGCCAGAACTTAAAATGGTGAACAGAACGGTGTTTTTCTTGTCAGGCATTAGTTGTTGCAATACCAGAGCTTGGTTAGAAGCAACTTTTTAATTAAAATAAAAAGAAAACCTTACTATTGCTGAAAATAATGAAATAAAACGTCTTCAGGAGATGTATAGAATTTTAATGCATGTGTTTGCTGTGAGCTCCAAACACAAAGATGTTCAGATTTAATATTAATTCATCTCTTTTTACTGTGTTTATGTAGTGCAGAGCCACAAACATCCAATTTATACACAACTAATTTAGTTTCTTATTCCAAGTCATATATGATTATCTCAGTATTCACCAGTATTATAATATCTTGCAGGAAAACAGCATCTTCTCGCATCTTAATATCTTTTTTTTTTGTCTCTTCAGGACATACGGCACCCCCCCTGTTAATCTCAACATAAAGACAACAGGATCCAGACCTTATGGACAAGGTATCACCCTTCTGTTTATTTCAACCTGTCATCTCTGTAGACCTTTTCAACCTAAACCAGTTTCACCTCTTTTCTTTCTGTGAAAGCAGCCTTTAAGATGTTGTGTTTATTTACAGTAACCACAAAGGTAAAGGGAGTAGATCTGGATGCACCAGGAAGCATCAATGGTGTTCCTGTGCTGGAGGTGGACATGGAGAGCTTTGAAGAGAAACCCTGGAGGAAACCAGGTCTGTTGAACTTTCTCAAATCACAATCATTACCACAATATCATATTTGCAGAGGGCGACTGAAATGCATTACTTGGAAGGTTATTCTTTAATTTTATATACGTTCAGCTTCTCCCTGGTTCTGTGATTATATGACTGGTTGAAAGGACTATTGTAATGATGTGAAAGAACAATGTGGAAAAATCAAATTCATTCGAGAGATTTATCACAATAATCATCTAAACTATTACATCCACATGTTTTGCTAAAATTATTCAGACTGTAGTTTAAGGAAAGCATACTGGTCCTCACATTACAATTGTCTATTCTGACTTTACAGGTGATTGTAAATTTAATCCAGTTTCAAATACACTTAATATTTTATTACAGCCCCATAATAAACCATGCTGAAATGTGCATCCCTGTTTACTTTCCCAGGTTTATTAGTGCTGTAATTCACAGAAAGTGTCTTTGTGATTCGGTTTGCAGGAGCCGATCTGTCAGACTATTTCAACTATGGTTTTAATGAGGACACCTGGAAGGCTTACTGTGAGAAACAGAAGAGGCTGCGAATGGGCCTAGAGGTCTCCACAATTGGCTCAGTGACCAGCAAGATCTCTGTATGACATCTGTTCCTCTACCAGTTTACTCAGATTCAACAGTTACACCCGATTACGTACTGTGAAAATGTTCAATCATTGTACTTACTGTGAAAATTTTCAGCTAATTATGATTTTCTCTGGCTGTCTGCAAAGGTTCAGCAGGGCAGAACAGGAAATGAAAAGGATGTATCCAGTTTGGCTGTTCACACCTCCAAGACGGACTTTACGTCTCCTGTCAGCCTGTACAAGTCTGCTGTCAGTCAGATCACCAGGTAACAGCTATATGTTTATGTTCTGAGCTACAAAAACAAAATGCTTTCAATTAGTTTTCTATCCTGGTTAAATGGAGGTTTGATTAATTACCTAGAAGCTAAAAGAAATTTAAAATGTTGCTAAAACAAGAGTATAAACTATAACTGGAGTTAGTAAAATCCTTTGGAGGTAATACAAATTATGTCACATCATAACAGGAAATCAGTCACATGAATGCATTAAATAAAGCTATACTGAGGTTGCATAACAAATTCTGTACAGTTCATTATGGCTTTTGCTACTTGACTTATAGTTTGTAAATCTGGGGAACGCGTATAAAAACAAATAAGCTTCAACAATAAAATGAAAACATTAGAAAAGATTTTAAAATGTCTTTAGAAGAAAGGAAGTAAGGCTTGGAAAAATAGATTTAAAAAAAAGATTAAAAAAATACCACTTCAATGTGATATTTCTTTTTGGCATTTAAAAATGGCTTATTTTTGTTCATTATGAGAGAAACACTTGATGTTTTTAGATTCTGTAAATTTTGATTTATTTTTATTGACCAACATAATTTTGTTCTCAAAAAAAAATAGTTTATTGAATTTGCAATTTATTTTTTTTTTACCTAATAATATTCAGACTTAATTGTTTGTTTAATTTAAATATGAAATAGATAAAGATTTTTGGTATGCTGGTTGTTAACTGCACATCATATCTCCATGTTTTATTCGATCATCATTCATCTTGATGAGGTTCTCTTTTTTTGCAGGAAATAATAAATAATAAATCATTGGTTGTTTTGGGTTGTGCTCTGCCTCCAATGCTTTTAAATATTCTGTCTGTAGGAAGACAAGTGGTACTATTGATGTGATTGGTGGACAGACAGCAACAATCAGTAGGGTTGAGGGACGACGCAGACACAACCTAGAGGGCAACAACATCCAGGTACAGAAAAAAACTGAAACAAGTTTCTTCTTGAAGACCTGAGCAGCATGCTAACAGCGCCCTCTGCTGTCTGTTGTTGCACAGGTGATATCTGAACATTCAACATCAGAAGCGGAACCAGCCGCTGCTAAGATTCCTACCTTCTTCCCCCCTGGACCGCTTCCTCCGAACATACCCCCACCCCCTTTTCTCCCTCCTCCACCAAACGTCAGCACTGCACCTCCTCTCATACCTCCACCCAGTGAGTTCAGTTTCTCTTATAATTCTGTTTTTTTTGTTTTTTTTTGTGAAAAGTGGTTGCTTTGAGTATGCTTATTTCTTCCACCTTGTTCCACCTCACAGGATTGCCCATCACAGTTCCTCCTCCTGGTTTCCACCCTCCAACAAGCGGCCCTCCCCCTTCTCTAATTCCCACAATGGACAGGTGACGTCCATGATAACACTCGCTCTGATTACAGCTTTATTTTATGATTGTATATTTGAACAGTCTGAGGGCTTATGTTTCCAGTGGTCATGTGCTCTCGGTTATGTAAACATGTTTTCATTTAAAGTCAGTGAACTCTGAAGTTACGTTTTCTTCCAATATGGCATGACATAATGTGGAAGGTGCTGCTGTCAATGGTGGTCATGCTTACTGGTCTTTGTAGTCATGGCAGGCTCTGTTGTGGGAAAGGAGTTGTAGTGCAGGAGATAAGATGGAGAGTGTGAGCAGCGTATTCACAAAGTTGATTGACAACATTAAAATCCTCCTCCTTTCTTTGATTGGTTGTTTCTGACCAAGTGGTTTATTTAATTTTTTTCTTCCCCTGATTATGGCTCATATTACACTGTAAGGACATGGTGACAGTTTATTATTAGAAAACCCTTTTTTAAAGTAACGTACTGCAGCTTTAAACTATTTTTTTTGGAAAATCTGTGTCAGAATACTTTTAAATAAAGAACTGAATGTTTAAGTGTTGTAATTCATACGATTTGCTAACACAGTGCCTTCTGTCTGTTTCCATAGCAGCCATGCTGGAGGCTACGACGGTCGCTCTGTCCCACCGTACCCGTTTCCTCAAGGTAAAATTCTCCTTATCACATAATAAGAAAAATATCAAAAATAATTAACTGAAAAAAGTTTACATTTATTTGTATAACACATTTCTGCAACCAGGCAGTTCAAAGTGCTTAACATGATACAAATATAATATAGTAACCATAAATGAAACTAGCAATTAGCCTTACATTTTGTCATTTCATTAAAATCATCATCAAATATACATCAAATGTATTGATTAATATTCCAGTTATTATTAACTAAAGCAATTCTAAAAGGCAGTGGAGGGAAGTTTAGCCTTGATTTAAAGGAACTTGTTTTTCGTTTGTTTTGCAGTTTTCAGGATCTAATTTCCGTCAAACTCTCGTCTCCTTTTCCTTTCCAGGTGCTTACCCTCCCCCCTTAACTGGAGGCGTTCCTCCTCCTTGGCCCCCCATGGTGGACAACAGCAAACCCTGGGACTATTATTCCCGTCGGGAAGACAAGAGAGAGAAAGACCGGGACCGACCCAGAGAGCGAACGCATGAGCGCGAGCGAGAGAGGGAGCACAGCCCCTCAACCATGAGCTACACCAGGTCAGAAGGACAAATACAACAATGGTGTGTATTCTTCTGGAGATTGACCTGGGGGGATTTCACTGTCTTAGTCATTCTAGCTCAGGTTTTAGATGGAGATAAGTGCTGGATTGTCACTCTTGTATATAAAAGTGTCTTTAATATCACTATAGAAACCATGTAGATGAGTAAATGCACAATTTCGATCAACAATTTTCATCCAGATAGACGATAATTCTCGATCTGTTGCCATAGTGATGAGGAGCGGTATCGCTACCGTGAGTACCAAGAACGTGGTTACGGAGAGCGCCATCGTGACCGGGCAAGCCGAGAAAAAGAGGAGAGACACAGAGAGAGGCGGCACCGAGAGAAAGAGGAGGGACGTCACAAGTCCTCTCGCAGGTACAGCAGCACACACTCGTGCACAAGCTAACTGGTTTACAGTAGCACTTTTTAAATTCGTCCTTCATTCAGATGCTACTTTTCCTTGTTTCTTCGCTGCATAAGAACAACATCTTGAAAAGCAATTATTCAGATTATAAACCTGAATGCTTCTTTATTACAGTCTTTCTCAGGAACTTCTGCTCATTCCTGCACTTTATGGGTTCAGATCATATTTTTACTGATATGGTTTCCTGGCTACCTTTATATTTTTACCTTCAGGCTGCAATTTTGATCCTAATGTCTGTTCCAATCTAATTGGTTTAGATTTTTTTTATTATTGAACTAGTAAATAAATCAGGTTGTGAACAAATAAGAAAAGAAGGTTCTTAGCCTAAAGTTGCAGCTGTGATATCAATATTTATTGACACTTTCTGTAGATTAAACTTTGTGTCAGTTGAAGCTCTTTTTTAAAATATCTGAAACGTTTGAGCTGAAACGCTTGGCAAAAATAGCCTTTCTGTTTATTTCTCATCTTTTCCCCTCCTAATTGACAGATAGCGCCTCCTTGATCAATTTCCCATCATGCCTCCTCTTTGTCCTCTGGTCCCCTCTCCCGCTGTTGCCTTATTGATCATTCACCTATCTTTGTCCATCTCTGATTTCTCTTCCTTCCTCTTGTCTTTTGCCCTTGTTTCACTCTGTCCTCCTTCTGTTTCTTGCAGCAGCAGCAGTCGACGGAGACACGACAGCGAGGAGGGCGACAGCCACAGGAGACACAAACACAAGAAGAGCAAGAGGAGCAAGGAGGGCAAAGAGGCGAGTGAGGATATGGGTGCAGATCAGGAGAACCAAGAGGCTATGGAGTAGCGACGACCAGCTCCTGCTTTGTCCTCAATGTGTCCTCATGCTGGGGAAGAGGATGAGATCAATACATCATGTCGTTCTGCTCTCCATTGGTTTCCCTGCGTCCTCTTGTTAAACTTCACCATCACTTCAGAATAGACGGAGGAGAGCGGGAGCTGAAGGGAGAGCTGCTCATCCTTCTCATCTTCTCCCAGTAAACCGTAGTTTCTTCACCCGCCTCCATCCTGGCCCAAACCTCCCATCAGAGCACGAGGGCAGCAGTTAGGTCGTGCTCACAGATTTCATTGTATATTCTGGACCATCAGTCTGATACGACCTTTTTCTATTGTTGGTTTGATATCCTTTTGTTCTCGTCCCAAATTAAGACATCTAAAAAAAAAAAAGTGCTGTCTGTTGAGTTCCATTAAAAACACTTTTGATAAGTTGCCTTTGTCTCTTTATTTATTAGAACAGCTTAACATTATCAGAGGCATTGGATAAAGAAAATGTTAAATATCTACTCACCGTGTTTTAGGGAGAACCAAGAACAAGACAGACCCAGAAGAGCTAACAATTGCAACGTTAAATCTAATTTCATTCTTATTCTAATGCTTAGTTTCCTCTTCAAAAAGTCTTTTTCTTCAAGACTAAATACTAAAATCCATTGCTAATAACTGATATTAACTGGTAACTGTTAGTTTTTTGTGTTTAAAACCTAATGATTCTTCATGGCACCCTCAGTAGAAGACCTTTCACATGCAGAGAAAAGAATCATTACTGGTGTTAGAGTATTTTTCCAAATCCAGTTTTTAGAAGTATGATTTTACAAGTAACTGTTAAATAATCATCGAACACATGAAAATGTTCTTTTTTCAGCTTCATGTGACTACCTGATGTGTTGTTGAGCAATGTCGGCGCTGGTTCTAAGTGTTTTAGGGTTCAGCTGGTGTTATCAGGAAAACTGGGATTTTACTGAGATACAAAACATTTTTGCTGGAGCACATAAAAGTGCTGTATTTGAAGTCTTGCTGTTCAGAGTTTGGGGTGCGGTATGCTTCACTTCCCCTTGGATTTTTTTCTCTGGTCTTATCGTCTTTACCTTTAACATACTTGTCTGTAATTTTATTTTTTAAAATATGGATCGGCTGAATCGCATTTCAGAAGGAATGTCTTGATTTTCATTACTTCCAGGAGAATGTTATCATTACGTTTCTCAGTTTCAAGGAATTTCAGTGACCACTGTGGGCTTTTCACCAGCAGTTTTGTCCACGTGTGTCTCGATCTCCAACGCTCTCTCTTCCATGTGATCTGATCAATCGCCCTCAAAAAAGGCCATCGCTTGTTTTCTCTCTTTAACCTTTGGCCTTGGTTACATCACCTCGCACACCTCCTGAATGCTTCATCCAGAAGGGAAACAAGTGAATTTAAAGTTGTGATACACTGACGGTACATTTCTGAAGAAAGGTTTTCTGGAAGTGGCACCATAAAGTAAGACTCAGGAGGGAAAACTCAAAGCTTGGTCGTGAACATGAAGTCTGCTGCTGCTGCCGCTGCTGCTGTGCTGCTGAGTCTCTTCTCTCTCGGACTTTCTGCTCCTCTGAGCAGCTGCGACGATCTCCTCAAACCAATAACTATCAGCAAAGAAGAAGTAAGTCCCTGTCAGCATTATTAAATTAAAACTAAACAGGTAAACAGATTGTCTGTCTGCTCTTTTTATTAATTGCAGCTTATTAATTCATAATAAATGGGTGTGAAATCTAACACAACTTTCCTAAATGAAACTTCTAATGTGGCGTTAATGAGAGGTCCAAGCTTTATTTTGACTGACTAGTAAGTTTCACTTAGAAAAAGCACATATTGGCACTAAGTCCCGTCACTTCTGATTCATCTCTACAAGAATTTTTTTTTTTCTAATTTTTAAATCTTTTTTTTTTGTTTGTTTTTATCAAAGCATAGCCACAATCCTTTCTCTCATCAAATCCCCAACAGGTAACACTTTATTTAGTCACTTCTTCACTTTAATATAGTTTTCTTATGGTACAGTCCACATCTATTTCTAAGAAACCAGCTAAGTCTTTAAAAGAAACGACTTGCATATCTCCTGGTTCATCATTTTAAAAGGTTTGCACGCTCCCTGAATGACGCCAATAGTTATATTCCAACATTCATCCACTGTTCACTGTGCTGTCTGTGTGCTGCAGATGTTGGGTCGGTGGTTCTACCTGGGGGGAAGTTCTGACATCCCAGGAAGTCGATCGCTGGCTTACCTAATGAGTGATGCCCTGCTGGACCTGACTGCCACCTCCAAGAGCAACGTTCTCAATATCGTCCAGAGTCAGAGGATGTAAAGCGTCCCACGCAACCGCACTGTTCGCTGAACGATTGCAGAAAGAGAAATATGGATTTATTCATTATAAACTGCTGTTCTTCACATAGTTACCCACCTCAGACATGCTTCTGCTTTGCAAAACACGCGACATTAGTGCGACATACAAGTAGTCTTCATTTTAAATAACCATAAACCATTGATGTAAATAAGTATAATTCAGAACGCAGATCAGTCTAGTTCCCAACTTTTCCATGCCATCACCCCCAAACAGGGATTCACAAAGTCAATATTTAAAGAAACATTGACTTTTAGAAGGTTTTTTCCCTCACTTATATTCACTACGTCTGTTTCTAAATTACCTTTAGAGCCATTTAGATATATAGATATATAGATATATAGATAGATAGATAGATAGATAGATAGATAGATAGATAGATAGATAGATAGATAGATAGATAGATAGATAGATAGATAGATAGATAGATAGATAGATAGATAGATAGATAGATAGATAGATAGATAGATAGATAGATAGCATTTATTGTCATTGAACAGGATTCAATAAAATTTCTATTGCAACTATTTAGAAATCAAGTAAAAGAATACCTTCTTTGATAGCACATCAGTTCTTGAGTATTCTTCCAGGTGAGGCAAAAGCATAGAACTAATAAGAACTAATTTTGGTTCAATGTCTCTATAAGGTCTTTATAAGGTTAGTTTCTGATCACAGGAACAACTATACGATCTTATACCTTTTACGTTATAGATTTGGGACTTGCTCCAGCTTAACATACGACGTGATCTTTGAGAACAGCACAATGTTGATCGGTAAGTAGAGAGGAGGCGAACAGGGAGGACGTGAAGCACATGTATGTTGATTCAATCCGCTCTGCTGTCTGCTTTGTGTTGTGTTTGCCGTCCACAGAGCAACCTTTCTACCTCAAAGAGGTCTACCTGTCAACCGACTGCGCTGACTGTCTGGTTGCCAAAGAGGATGTAATCACTACAACTAATTTCACCAGTCTGCTTATGTTTAGTAAGAAACACACACATCTTTTTAGAAAGAAATTTCAGAACATTTGTTTTTTTTTCTGATTTGACACTAAACATCAATATTAGTGGAAACATGTTGAACAGGCTTAACAAGTAAATCCATTTAGTCTTCAATAATAGATTAAACGGGAACATTTTATTCACATTTTATTTTTAGGTAGAAGCAGGAGCGTCTCACCTGCTGCGTTGGAACTGCTGAAGAAACAAGCAGAGTGCCTTCAAATGCCGTCGCCTATAATGCTAAACTCAGACAACGGTAAGAATATCCACGCCTTTTTTTTCCACGTTCCAACACATGTTGATTGCTAAGTGTTGAATATTTTCTATGAAAACAGAAATCTGCCCTGATGACATCACGCCCCTCGAGGGCCTCAGCGCCCTCAACTCGGTACTGCAGGCGAAGATGGGATTACGGGTGGCAAAATTTCTGGATTCTGTTTTTGACATGTTTATAAACTGAAAGAATCCTCTGGGTTTATTCCTTTCTCATAACAATTATATAAGAAACTGAAGTGTGTGTTAATTTATTCAGTGTGGCCCACAGACCCAGAACTCTGATCCTCTAAATTTGAACAGAAAAATAAAACTGCTCCCCTGCGGTCCATGTTATTCTGAATAAAAATCACAATTCCAAAAGTCTTTGTGTATTTTGTTTCTTCCTGCAGTTTAACTGTACCACTCCTTCTGTGTGGCAATCCACAGTTTTCATGTTTTTTTCAAGAACTTCTAATAGGATGAGATTCGTTTTTCTTTTCGATGTTTTCTTATCTCTTCCAACACTAAAGTAAACAACTGAAGCTCCTGACAGCACACATGGGATGAACCTTGACACTCAAAAGCACAGATGTACAGCCACGACCGACAGTCAGCGAGTCGGCCATGATGGAGTGTCTGCAGGTAGCTGTTGCTGTGTTCGGTCTTCTGTCTCTCGGACAGACAGCTCCTACGACCAACTGTGAAAGTCTAACCCAACAAATTCAGATCTCTGGGAGGGATCAGGTGAGAAGCTCTGAAGGTCTCCAGGTTTTTCTGTGTCTGTAGGGTTGATGAAAGCAATCACACATACGATGTTTTCCAGCTGCTCGGAAGATGGAGCTACATAGCAGAGAGCATGAACATGCAGGGCGCCAAAGAGTTGTTGGAGAAGTCGAAGGGGACCGTCTGGTTGAATAATGCCGCTGCGACTGAGGAAAATGTCATGATCAGTTCTCTGCACATGAAAACGTAATTTAAACCCTCAGTATCTTTGTTTTACAAAACAAACACAATTTTATGACCTACCTATTAGATAATGTAAGTGAAAATGTTTCTTAATGGGTTTTTTTTTTTTTGTTAAAGGTTTGGTCAATGCTTCTCTATGACATTTAACTCAATGCTGGAAAACAACACTATTACTTTAAGTAGGTAGTGATGATTTTTCTTACATCACCATGTCTAATATGGTTGGCCTTCATGCTCATTGAAGATAAATGCATTTTTAAACATGTTTTCAATTCTTTTTCCAGGCCACCCGTACACCTCGACTGGCGTCCAGCTGAAAACAGGCTGTCCTGACTGCATGGTCCTGTACTCCAACATCACACTTGGACGCTCATACAGAGGTGTACAGCTTCTGAGTAAGACCAATAAACTTGAAAAGATATTTCTTACGCTGTCACAATTCAAATTCAGTGAACATAAACATCTGACAAACTGAATTTAGGAAGAGAAAAGAGTCACTTTGGTCAATAATTTTGCAACTTTGCAGCAGTTGTAGAAAGTAACAGCTTATCATGTTTAAGTTCTGGTTCAAGGCAAACCATTTTAAGATTGCATAGAGCTATTTTTCTAATCTTCTAGAATTACAGTAATTCCATAGTAATTGTTATAATTCAAGCTTTGTTTTAATGAAAATGCAGGTAAAAAGATTTTAAAAAGATGCATGAAGTTATTAATGGACAGATGAGCTGCATAGCAAAAGGTTTTTTGTTAGTTTTTTTCCAAGCTTAAGCTCTGAGTTTGTGTGGGTGTAGGTGTGCGTGTGTGTGTGTGTGTGTGTGTGTGTGTGTGGGGGTGTGTGTGTGTGTGTGTGTGGGGGGGTGGCGCTCAGAGGAAAGGAAAGAGAGTGCTCTTTACAAATGGAGCAGCTTAATGCTGTATATTATTACACTGGGAAGGTAATTTTATATATGCTTTAGGAATAAATAGCACATGTCATAATACTTATTGTTACTGTACAAATTATTACTGATATTATTTGTTCTAGAAGCCAAAAACAAAAAAATATTAGAGTGACATCTCAACTATTATGACGAGTCTGGTTAGTTCTGTTTAAAGAGCTTTTATTTATCAATGAAGGACACTTCAAAATGCTAATATTTTAACAAAAGTGAGTCATCCACATGTTGTGTCTCTCAGGTAGGAGACCAAAGGTTTCTGCTGCTGAGCTGGAGGAGTTCCAGAAGCAGGTGGCGTGTTTGAACTTACCAAAAGCCTCCACCTTTGATCCAGAGCAAGGTACAAACTCTCCGTCTGGTTGGATTAATCATTTTTTCCTTTGTCAATGTGATGCCCCAGATTGTAGGCATGTACCAGTATTAAGAGCCCGAGTCAGCGAAAACATTTTTCCTTCCATTGTGAATCTCATACTTGGAAGCAAAGTGAGACACTTTAAATTCAAATGCATTTCTATTTTACAAAGTTTTGTCAGAGAAATGTGTTTGGTAGTGAAACTACTCACACATGATGTGCCTCCACCCCACAGAGTCGTCAATCACTTAGTAGACGATATAAAGTGTCACTTTTATTGTCTGACATTCCTAAAAGCTTAATCAAAATTACTTTCTGTCACTCAGGTTTCTGCCCAGATCGATCTCTCTCCAAAGACTCAAAGACCATTGACATGACCAGCTCCATCAGTACCGTCGACATGAACACGATCGATGATATGATCCAAAGTGGCGCAGCGGTAGAGATCCTTTCTGAAGTTCTCTCACAAGTCTCCAGCACTTGAGTAGAAGTGGTGGGAAATGAACATGTATGGAAATGATAGTTCACCACAATAAAAAATGGAGAACAAAAATGAAGTGTGACTGTTTTTGTCTGTGGGGTCGTGTTTAGCTTTTTATTCTGGTTGAAATGTTCACCAGCTACTAGACAGAGGACGAGTTGGATGCAGAGAAATGTTTAAAAGTTTTCTTAAAAGTTGAAGTCAGTACATGATTTGAACAGGAGCCCATTGAATCAGATGCTAACTTCAGTGTTAGGTTTTCTACCTAAAACAACTGGGAACTTATTATAGGAAAATGCTCTGCACGTTTTTGAGGTGGATGGAAGTGGAGCAGTGTGTCCCACCATCACAAAGCTAAGGAGAAAACCATTCAGGTAAAGAAAATATACAGTTATTTCCAAAATGGAAATAAATTTATTTCTTCATTATGGGTTAGACTCATTACAGTAACACTTTATTTGAAGGACTGTGCATAAGACTGACATGGCTCTACAATAAACACGACAGAACATCTGTCATAAACATGAAGGAGTGTTCATGAATGTCTATCACTGCTGTCATGAAGTGTCATTTGGTAAAAAATGACACTTTCAATACAAAATTCCTTTAAAAGTTGCATTAAACGTCTGTTTAATGTGCCAACTTTACATTAAAGTGTCATTATTTAATGAATGACACTTCATGACAACCAACTTTTATAACAGGATTCATGTTTATGACAGTGTCAAGTCAGTCCTATGCACACCCCTTCAAATAAAGTGTTATCCTCATTACACTCTCTTTATATTTCTAACCAAAAAGTAGATGTATTGAAAAGTGTGTCGAGGAATTCTAAGTATGAGTTATAAAACTAAAAACAACATCAGGAGACAAATTGTCTTTGTGAATTTATTTTTTGCAGCAATGGAAAGTTTACACACACAACTCTCCTATCCCAGCATATGCAGTTCAGAGATGACACTTTCTTTTACACACTTAATCTCACCAGAAGCAATATGATCTTTCCACATTTCAAAACAGACTATTTTCCCCTTTTCAAGCCCCCACAAAAACAAAGACCATTCGGACTGAAACTGACGTCTGTTTATTAATCTATTGCGACACTAAAATAAATAATGGGGCCCCTGACAGTCCACAGGGCCTGAACCTTGATCATTTAAAGTACCTTGTGAAGCCAGGGCAGACACATATAGCGAGTCGGCCATGATGGAGTCTCTTCAGGTAGCCGTGGTTGTGTTCAGTCTTCTGTCTCTCGGACAGACAGCTCCTGTGACCAGCTGTGAAAATATGACCCAAATTGTTCACGTCAGTGACAGAGACAAGGTAAGGTTCATCGTCTATCCCTTAACAGATTCTGTGTCGCAGTGATGTTGATTGATTGTATTTACCAAAATACCCACAAACTTTGTGGGTTTTTATTCGTCTTCCAGATGCTTGGAAGATGGAACTTTGTGGTTTGGGCTTCAGCCGGGCCATTATTTTCGCCATCATCCAACTGGGTGGATGTCAAGGCAATTACTGAGAATGATGAAATCATCACCATCCAGCATGCAAACATGTAATTTCAATCCTCAAATTAAAGTATTTTAGTTCATTAACAATTTTAAAACTATTTATTCCTAACAACATTTTGCCCCTGCTAAAGATCCGGCCAATGCCAAAGAGTTGCTCACAACATAACTGTGATAAACAACATATTGTTTGCAGGTGGGTGGCAACCATTACTGACCATTACACAAACCCTACTAGAACCTTGTGTTCAATGGTGGACAAACACTTTTTTATTATGCTGTGCATGTTTGTGTTCTCAGCACAACCTTTTGCCTACCGAGCCTCACTTCTGCCGACTTCCTGCCCAGATTGCATGCTACTAGATGTCCATTACACTGGAAGATTATCGTACAGGAGTCTGGAGCTTCTAAGTGAGAATAAAACCACCATGTCAGATCAAATAAGCTTAGAAAAATCTGGCCACATCCCTGTTACTCATAGAGTGAACTGTTATGTGAGAAGCAAAAAGTAAAAAAAAAAAAAGAACTTTGCTCAGAGAACAAGATCTGCAGTCAAACACTGTAGTCAATAAATAATTAAACACAGAACCACCCTTGTTTTAACATCAATATGTCTTATTTAAGTTGTTAACAAACTGCAGCATACTGTTTTCTCTGTCTCAGGTAGGAGAACTGCAGTGAAGGATGAGGAGGTGGAAGAGTTTAAGAAGCAGGCTGAATGTCTCAACTTGGGAGTAGTTGGTATCCAGGATCCCAGCATAGGTGCGAAAACTAACTTAATCATAAATGTCTATGTTGTTTCTTCAAAAGTGTAACTCCTTGGATTGTATGTTAGTAGATACGTACATTGATGTAAACCCTACTCCTAGAGTTTCATTTTGTATAAAGTGATGTAATTATATTGTCTCTATTTTGCCTTTATGTGAAAAAGTATCCAAATCCTTTGAACCATAATTTGTCCTGACACAACCTCAACCTGGAATGTCTTTATTGGGATTTTCATATAATAGATAATTACAAAGTCGTGCGTAATTTTAGGTAGAAGACAAATTACACAAAATTTTATTAATTTGTTTACCTTTATTTGGAAACATGATAATTGTATTTTCTTTGGGCAAAATTCAGTTTCTTTTTCCCTTCAACTTCTCTGTCTAAAGAAAAGAACCTGTTTAAACACTATGATTGCACATCATTTATTTTTTCATCTAGTTGTGTTTTGTAAAGCAATGTGTCATTTTTTGTTTATTTTATAACAATGTAACGCCCTCTAATTGGTCTAATGTCAAAGGATATGGAAGCTTACCAAGTATGATACTTTTGTAAGGCATGACATGAAGTACATTTATACTTCATCCATAGCTGAAATCAAAAGTTGAATGGGACAAATATCCAAAGAGAAAAGTTGTGTTCTCAAATAGATGCTACATTTGAAACCTCCTCCAAAAATGCGTTTAACTACCTATTTTAATCAAACAACAAATAAACCTTAAAATGTTTCAGTATCCCAGTGGAAATGGTCTCACACAGAAGCCAACATTCATGTTTTTCCTGATTGTTTCTCGTGGGTTTCAGCCAAACAGTCCAAAGGACAGTAAAAATCGCTCCTCCATTGGCTGCTTTCCAAAAGACAGCCAATAGCATGTCAAGCAGCACAGCACCAAAGATGATTTAGATATGGTCTAGAAAAAAATATGCGAATAAACGACTTTTCAGTGAAGAATTTGGACTTATGTCTTACACAAAAATATGTGACCACTGTTTGTGTCATTTTGTTGTGTATCTTCTGAGAAACAAACAGGATTTTTTTCTAATTAAATGAAACTAATAAAAGATTTTCTGCTCCTCAGGATTTTGCAAAGGCAATATGTGATCGGGGGGGAAGACCTGTGATCTGGAGGCCAAACTCAATTAATCTCGAGTTTCCACAGGAAATATGTTAATGATGTCTTCTCACCAACGCACAACTCTTGAATGAAAGCAATGGAAAAGCTTGATGTCAAGAAATAGCATGTCGGGTGTGTAGAAAATGAGTTCTTCCCTTTCAATAAAAACATTGAGCAATAAAGAATCGTGTGTGACACTTGAAATCTTTAATTACTTGAAATGATAGCTCTATTTTGGAACTGCTGGATTTGTCAACAAGGATGCAGAAAAAGTATATTTGTGAAAAGAGGGGCGATAAATGTAAACACTAGTGGAGTTTTTCAGAGGGAGGAGTTTCACAGCCATTGTAAATTTAGAAAAAAAACTGGGCAGAGGTGGAGGTTTTTTGGCTCTTCTGTCGTCTCGTTAGTCTGGTTTGAAGATGGGGATCTTGGGAAGGAACTCTATTAGGATTACCTGCAGGTCGGAAAACAAATAGGTTGTAAGTTATGACTCAAAGATGAACAAGAGACCATAGTTACAGTAGGTTTTTTTATACCTGACACTGATGCCACTCCTCAAACCTTACATGTCCATCATGTGACAGTAATGTGCAACATTGCTAATCGGAAGTAGAGCTGAACATTCAAGACACATAAAGACAAGCACAAAGTCGGTCTTCTGCCACCAGAACATTTTCAGGAGTAAAGGTCTAATGTTCCAACAAGACTTTTAAGAGAAACTCATCCATGAGTGTTTTTTAGTTGCATTGACAAGTCTGTTGAGAAAAGGTGTTTATATTTAATAATTTAGAAAAAACTTATAATATTCCTCTGCAGACTTAGGATTAAGTCTTGAACGTCTTATAGTTTAATGACTAATGTTTCAGCTGCTTTCTGTGTTGCCCTCTTTACGCCTACATATGTCTCAATTTGTGGCCACAGCAGACAATTCAAGTCTCTTTCTCTGTTAAGGCTACTGCAATAGATAAAAAATAGATCGCTTGAAATATGCATATCTACGTCTATTTTTAAAAATAGTTGATTAAGAAAACAATTTCAAACTTTTGCTAAACACTGACAGAAAATATGAGAAAGTATAATTTCTTAACCTGAAATTGCTACAATGGAAGAGAAAAATACTGCTAAAAATACTGCTAACCTTTTACTGCAAATTATAAAATGTTTCCTGGCTGAGCTAAACTTTCTACAACCTTCAATTATTTTCTTTCGCAATGACTGGTGTTTATAGATCCTGTAAATGTATTTTCAAGCTTCACGTTAACATATATATGCATAAAACAATGAAACACAACTTATGTTGTTCACCAGCTACTACACAGAGGACGAGTTGGATGCAGAGAAATGTTTAATCCCCACCATCCTGTGTTTCTTAACAGTTGAAGTCAGTACATGATTTAAACAGGAGCCCATTGAATCAGATGCTAACTTCAGTGTTAGGTTTTCTACCTAAAACAACTGGGAACTTATTATAGGAAAATGCTCTGCACGTTTTTGAGGTGGATGGAAGTGGAGCAGTGTGTCCCACCATCACAAAGCTAAGGAGAAAACCATTCAGGTAAAGAAAATATACAGTTATTTCCAAAATGGAAATAAATTTATTTCTTCATTATGGGTTAGACTCATTACAGTAACACTTTATTTGAAGGACTGTGCATAAGACTGACATGGCTCTACAATAAACACAACAGAACATCTGTCATAAACATGAAGGAGTGTTCATGAATGTCTATGACTGCTGTCATGAAGTGTCATTTGGTAAATAATGACACTTTCAATACAAAATTCCTTTAAAAGTTGCATTAAACGTCCGTTTAATGTGCCAACTTTACATTAAAGTGTCATTATTTACCAAATAATGCAAAGTTGGCACTTTTAAAGAAACTTTGCAGTAAAAGTGTCATTATTTAATGAATGACACTTCATGACAACAAACTTTCATAACAGGATTCATGTTTATGACAGTGTCAAGTCAGTCCTATGCACACCCCTTCAAATAAAGTGTTATCCTCATTACACTCTCTTTATATTTCTAACCAAAAAGTAGATGTATTGAACAGTGTGTCGAAGAATTCTAAATATGAGTTATAAAACTAAAAGCAACATCAGGAAACAAATTGTCTTTGTGAATTTATTTTTTGCAGCAATGGAAAGTTTACACACACAACTCTCCTATCCCAGCATATGCAGTTCAGAGATGACACTTTCTTTTACACACTTAATCTCACCAGAAGCAATATGATCTTTCCACATTTCAAAACAGACTATTTTCCCCTTTTCAAGCCCCCACAAAAACAAAGACCATTCGGACTGAAACTGACGTCTGTTTATTAATCTATTGCGACACTAAAATAAATAATGGGGCCCCTGACAGTCCACAGGGCCTGAACCTTGATCATTTAAAGTACCTTGTGAAGCCAGGACAGACACATCCAGCGAGTCGGCCATGATGGAGTCTCTTCAGGTAGCCGTGGTTGTGTTCAGTCTTCTGTCTCTCGGACAGACAGCTCCTGTGACCAGCTGTGAAAATATGACCCAAACTGTTCACGTCAGTGACAGAGACAAGGTAAGGTTCATCGTCTATCCCTTAACAGATTCTGTGTCGCAGTGATGTTGATTGATTGTATTTACCAAAATACCCACAAACTTTGTGGGTTTTTATTCGTCTTCCAGATGCTTGGAAGATGGAACTTTGTGGTTTGGGCTTCGGACGGGCAATTATTTTTTCCATCATCCAACTGGGTTGATGTCAAGGCAATTACTGAGAATGATGAAATCATCACCATCCAGCATGCAAACATGTAATTTCAATCCTCAAATTAAAGTATTTTAGTTCATTAACAATTTTAAAACTATTTATTCCTAACAACATTTTGCCCCTGCTAAAGATCCGGCCAATGCCAAAGAGTTGCTCACAACATAACTGTGATAAACAACATATTGTTTGCAGGTGGGTGGCAACCATTACTGACCATTACACAAACCCTACTAGAACCTTGTGTTCAATGGTGGACAAACACTTTTTTATTATGCTGTGCATGTTTGTGTTCTCAGCAGCACAATCTTTTGCCTACCGATCCTCACTTCTGCCGACTTCCTGCCCAGATTGCATGCTACTAGATGTCCATTACACTGGAAGATTATCGTACAGGAGTCTGGAGCTTCTAAGTGAGAATAAAACCACCATGTCAGATCAAATAAGCTTAGAGTGAACTGTTATGTGAGAAGCAAAAAGTAAAAAAAAAAAAAGAACTTTGCTCAGAGAACAAGATCTGCAGTCAAACACTGTAGTCAATAAATAATTAAACACAGAACCACCCTTGTTTTAACATCAATATGTCTTATTTAAGTTGTTAACAAACTGCAGCATACTGTTTTCTCTGTCTCAGGTAGGAGAACTGCAGTGAAGGATGAGGAGGTGGAAGAGTTTAAGAAGCAGGCTGAATGTCTCAACTTGGGAGTAGTTGGTATCCAGGATCCCAGCATAGGTGCGAAAACTAACTTAATCATAAATGTCTATGTTGTTTCTTCAAAAGTGTAACTCCTTGGATTGTATGTTAGTAGATACGTACATTGATGTAAACCCTACTCCTAGAGTTTCATTTTGTATAAAGTGATGTAATTATATTGTCTCTATTTTGCCTTTATGTGAAAAAGTATCCAAATCCTTTGAACCATAATTTGTCCTGACACAACCTCAACCTGGAATGTCTTTATTGGGATTTTCATATAATAGATAATTACAAAGTCGTGCGTAATTTTAGGTAGAAGACAAATTACACAAAATTTTATTAATTTGTTTACCTTTATTTGGAAACATGATAATTGTATTTTCTTTGGGCAAAATTCAGTTTCTTTTCCCTTCAACTTCTCTTTCTGAAGAAAAGAACCTGTTAAACATTATGATTGCACATCATTTATTTTTCATCTAGTTGTGTTTTGTAAAGCAATGTGTCATTTTTTGTTTATTTTATAACAATGTAACGCCCTCTAATTGGTCTAATGTCAAAGGATATGGAAGCTTACCAAGTATGATACTTTTGTAAGGCATGACATGAAGTACATTTATACTTCAT
The DNA here is from genome assembly GCA_911649635.1 of Poeciliopsis gracilis. Lineage (NCBI taxonomy): Eukaryota > Metazoa > Chordata > Actinopteri > Cyprinodontiformes > Poeciliidae > Poeciliopsis > Poeciliopsis gracilis. Next base: position 2,211,398 of record CAJVRI010000128.1, read on the forward strand.
CCATAGCTGAAATCAAAAGTTGAGTGGGACAAATATCCAACGAGAAAAGTTGTGTTCTCAAATAGATGATACATTTGAAACCCCCTCTAAAAATGCGTTTAACTACCTATTTTAATCAAACAACAAATAAACCTTAAAATGTTTCAGTATCCCAGTGGAAATGGTCTCACACAGAAGCCAACATTCATGTTTTTCCTGATTGTTTCTCGTGGGTTTCAGCCAAACAGTCCAAAGGACAGTAAAAATCGCTCCTCCATTGGCTGCTTTCCAAAAGACAGCCAATAGCATGTCAAGCAGCACAGCACCAAAGATGATTTAGATATGGTCTAGAAAAAAATATGCGAATAAACGACTTTTCAGTGAAGAATTTGGACTTATGTCTTACACAAAAATATGTGACCACTGTTTGTGTCATTTTGTTGTGTATCTTCTGAGAAACAAACAGGATTTTTTTCTAATTAAATGAAACTAATAAAAGATTTTCTGCTCCTCAGGATTTTGCAAAGGCAATATGTGATCGGGGGGGAAGACCTGTGATCTGGAGGCCAAACTCAATTAATCTCGAGTTTCCACAGGAAATATGTTAATGATGTCTTCTCACCAACCCACAACTCTTGAATGAAAGCAATGGAAAAGCTTGATGTCAAGAAATAGCATGTCGGGTGTGTAGAAAATGAGTTCTTCCCTTTCAATAAAAACGTTGAGCAATAAAGAATCGTGTGTGACACTTGAAATCTTTAATTACTTGAAATGATAGCTATTTTGTTCTCTTAAAAAAACTCCCAATAAAATGTAATGACAATTGTCAAAGCTTAGAACATTTTTTTTTAAATTTTGTGGCAAATCCTCTGAGTAGTAATCAACCCACTACACTTACTCACATGCTGACAGCTTCAGGAAAAAAGTAAATATAAAAATATAAAACTAAATGATTATGAATATGAATTACCATCAAGTTTATTCAGCTCAAAGAACTGGACATGTGACATGATAAACAGAAATGCACAATTGCACATTTCTTATGAGAAGCTGTGTCCACAGTTGTTTTTGCTTTGGTATATTATTTTTTAATTTAGTCTTTCTTCTTTTTTTATTCAGTTATTGCAGGTTTAAAATGGGCTTACAGTGTTATGGTCATGAAGCATTTATAAAATAAATTTGTCTTAACAAAGAGAGATGGCAAAAACAAAGAACAACCTGAACATCAACAATAGTGAGGAAGTTGTCCATTTTCATTTTATTGGTAGTTATATAACTGTACATATATCTACATGTGTATATATCTTTTCCGCACTCACGCAGTCACACACATACAGATTACACTCTGGATCATATAAAAATGACTCATATCTTGTGTGGAACTCAATCACACAATCATCTCTACAAAATCAATATGCATCTGGCATTCACTGTGCGCATACCAAAACATAAAAACAAAATAAACACCTTATGCCTTGATATACAAAAAGCAGAGGACAATCAAAAGTAGAAAAGTGACAGATGAACCAAAAATGCCAACCAGCAAGACAGCTGATTTTTTTTTTTTTTTTTAATCTTTTGTTAAGATATAAACTAATACTTTTCTGCGTGAGTTGATGGAGTGTGTGCTTCTGAACAGAAAGACCACAGAGATATCAGGAAGCTTAATCAACTTTGACTATTTTGTTGTTTTTTTTAACGTTCATCTCAAAACAAACTAGATGCATAATTCTTACAGTTATTCAAGTAATGTCTGGTCTTTTGTACTACTACACACGATACCCTGTCACAACTGTGGAAAATAAATGACAAGATTATTAATGCTACATTTTATTATTTATGTCCCCTGAGTGCCACCAATACAATCACCGGAGCTAAAACAGGGTGGCTTTGTTCAAATTCCACAGATATATGAATACATAATCTCAGTAAACATATATGGATGTTTGGACACTGGTCTGCAGTCTTTGTCAGTCCCAGCTTATCTCTTTATCAAGTGCTGAGTATGCCATCAAACTGAGGAGTGCTTTGAGTTGTGACATGTGACATGGAAGCAGTTTTTTTTTTACACAAATTCAATGAAGTCGTTGCTGAAATCATTTTCATTTAGGGGCCATAAATTTACTACTTATATTCTACAATGGGTGCTCGATATTTTTGTTTTCTCTCTTCTCAGGTAGGTGTGGGCAGATTTGAAGAATGCATGCACACTAAGGTTTTTTTTTTTCGTGAAAAAGAACCAGAGTGAATTTATTTCTCTCCATTCTGAATGTCCAGAACAACAACAGAGGCGTCATCTAGCTGAAAAAAGGCCACTACACTTCCTCTTGTTTGCAAGAAAGAAAAGATGCTGTTTAGAAACATTCCTGGTAATGGAAGCTGCGAGCATCATGTCTGGTGTGCAGCGAACTGCAGGATAACTACCTTAGCAGATAGCACAACTAACTGGCCGGCTATCATCAGATTGTTATGCTGCCTGTGTCACTGCATAAAACGTACTGCATGATGCACAGTCAGCACATTTAAAAAACTAACTGTAGACCTAAATGTCATTTTTATAGCTGCAGGTGTTTTTAAAGCAACTGCATAACGTTAGGCATTGATTTCAATCTTTGTGTGGATCGAAGGAAATGTGGTGTTTTCACTCGGACTCATATCGGCCCACACCTACTCCCACGTCTGTGATGCGTTCAAGCTATAAACAGAAAGAGTGACACCTTTAAAATCCCTATATTCACCAAGAAATTACAGTCTTGAACGCCTTTTATTCAGCTCAACATCACACTAATGATGGTAGAAGCAAAGCAAGTCACACGTCACAACTCAAACCCCCGTTTTTTTAAACATGGGGGTAAAAAAAACAAACAAGGATGCTAAGATGAATCTTTGTAGGTTTTCCAAATTAAGAAGCATTTTTATGGTTTAAAACAAACAAACAGTTATGTACTAGTGCAACGTTTAATTCATGTTTCCAGTTTGGGAGGAGTCTTCTCAATTTAAACTTCCTTATCAACCAAAACACCTGAACTGAGAAATCGAGACGTCTAAAACAGCAGAGCTCTGACTCTTGTTTTGGACTCAAACACTTGGAAACAAGTTGAGCTCTGCGTTTTAGTGACACAGGCCACAGAAAGGAGTGCAGGACTCAGAGAGAGTGCTTCAATGTTGACACTTGCCCACAAATTTAACAAAAGGAACAACCAAACGTTTCCATGAACAGTACAGACACAAAAAGCAACGAAAGATCAGAATAGGTAAAAAAAAAAAAAAAAAAAAACATTAAGAAATAAATCTTTTTCTTTCTGAGATGTGATATTTCTGTATTTCCATTGTGATTGCTTGTTTCTCTGTCTGACTCGCACATGCACATTTGAACAAAAACAGTAAACAAAACTACATCCATAACATAAAGGAAAACAGTGAAAGAAACCCTTTGTTTTATCATTGCCCGGTTGCTGGGTGACCAGTCCATCACTTGGGCACAAACAACATTGAAATCTAATTGCTTTGGGTGAACTGTGTAGCACAAAGACCCATTTATATAGTATAAACACAGCAGTCAGAGTGTGTGATTGTCACTGGTTGTGCACAGGGCAAGAAGACATCCAACGAATGAGGAGTGAACTTTGAAATGTTTCTGTGGGACTAGACTGCCTGCTTCACATTTATCTGGATCAACGCTCATGTTTTGCTCCATCTTGTGTCCGAAGTACAGATTCAGGCCATGAATCCAACAGCTCTCAAACCAAGGGAGCTTGAAGTTTGTTTTTAAGTCTGGCTGTGCTGTGTGCTTAGTTTAGGGACGAAAGTGACAAATATCCAGTTTTTGTCTCACAGTACTCAACTTGAGCGTCCAGTCTTCTGCCGGAGCTTTAAAAGCAGCGTCCCTGCAAATGGCTGCTTCTCCTCTGATGAGGGTGAGCCGCAGTTCAACAGAGCACGAGTTTGACCGAACGGTCAAATTTCAATGGCAAGTGCCCTAAAAAATAAAAAAATAAAAGCAAGGGACTGCTGGATTTGTAAACAAGGATGCAGAACAGGTATATTTGTGAAAAGAGGGGCGATAAATGTAAACACTAGTGGAGTTTTTCAGAGGGAGGAGTTTCACAGCCATTGTAAATTTAGAAAAAAAACTGGGCAGAGGTGGAGGTTTTTTGGCTCTTCTGTCGTCTCGTTAGTCTGGTTTGAAGATGGGGATCTTGGGAAGGAACTCTATTAGGATTACCTGCAGGTCGGAAAACAAATAGGTTGTAAGTTATGACTCAAAGATGAACAAGAGACCATAGTTACAGTAGGTTTTTTTTTTATTCCTGACACTGATGCCACTCCTCAAACCTTACATGTCCATCATGTGGCAGTAATGTGCAACATTGCTAATCGGAAGTAGAGCTGAACATTCAAGACACATAAAGACAAGCACAAAGTCGGTCTTCTGCCACCAGAACATTTTCAGGAGTAAAGGTCTAATGTTCCAACAAGACTTTTAAGAGAAACTCATCCATGAGTGTATTTTTAGTTGCAAGTCTGTTGAGAAAAGGTGTTTATATTTAATAATTTAGAAAAAACTTATAATATTCCTCTGCAGACTTAGGATTAAGTCTTGAACGTCTTATAGTTTAATGACTAATGTTTCAGCTGCTTTCTGTGTTGCCCTCTTTACGCCTACATATGTCTCAATTTGTGGCCACAGCAGACAATTCAAGTCTCTTTCTCTGTTAAGGCTACTGCAATAGATAAAAAATAGATCGCTTGAAATATGCATATCTACATCTATTTTTTAAAATAGTTGATTAAGAAAACAATTAAAAAAAAAAAGTATAATTTCTTAACCTGAAATTGCTACAATGGAAGAGAAAAATACTGCTAAAAATACTGCTAACCTTTTACTGCAAATTATTAAATTTTTCCTGGCTGAGCTAAACTTTCTACAACCTTCAATTATTTTCTTTCGCAATGACTGGTGTTTATAGATCCTGTAAACATATTTTCAAGCTTCACGTTAACATATATATGCATAAAAAAATGAAACACGCCTTATACTCACATATTCCATCATGTTGTTGGTCTCACACTTCCTTTTGCTAAGTTTCCAATGCAAACACAACTGCAAAACGGGTGAAATAATGATAAGAGATTTTGCATATTTTCAAACCCAACATCTACCAGCATGCTCTCCTACCTTGTGATAAAGTCTGTTGTTTTCCCACTCTAAAAGTTTCTCTATTGATCTCCTAGTCTGAGGACGGAAAGACAAAACGTTGCATAAGCAAAACAATGTTTGCACAGTGATGCTGCAGCAAATCCAACACAGCTACTTTCACAGATGCATGCAAGTGAAAGTCAGCATGGACTGCCTGCCTCTTACCCTTTTGCTGAGGCAGATGACCGGCCACAAGCTGAAGCCCAGAGTGCAGCAGCAGCAGAGGCAGCCGCACAGCAGCCATCGCACGTTCACTGGGAGCGTCTTCCTCAGGCAGCTGTTCACTCGATTGATACTGGCTTTGAATTCTTCTGGCGCCACCTACAGGAGGCCAAACAACTGTAAATACAGTCTCATCTGACAGACCGCAGACTTATCGACATTATTATGTCAGCGAGTCATTTGTATTTCTTGTACAGGAACAAATATTTATTGTATTTTTCTATGTGAATATAGAAAAAAAAAGAACTGAAATTAGGCCACAAAATAAAATATATATTGGATTAATAGCAATAAATCAATTACTAAATAATAATTTCATTGTTAACTGGAGTATACAGACTCAAAAAAAGCAACTTAGTGAAAGAACAACACATTCAGAGCAGATATTAAGACAATACAATAGAAAAAAACATATAGGTTTTGCATTTAAGATAAACAATTTGTCTGTAAATGAAAATTCACTTTTGAGCTTCAACTGATTCAAATTCCCTTTAAGCATCCAATTATCAGATCCAATCAGCCCTACACTGCACGGATGTTAAATCAAGAATAAAGGGCTGAACTTTTGTTAGAAGTATTTTCAGCTGCAAATGATAAAGCTAAACTATACGAATGCTATGTTTTTGCTTTTTAGGCAATCAAAATGTAAAGAAGGCATTTTTAAAAAACACTATATTTTTTGGAGCATCTGGAAGTTGGAAGTCAAGTAATGCAGGAAACATCTGGTGAGCCACCACCCCCATTCTGCACGGGCCTGTGACGGATTGATGTGCGAATCCAGCTGGTTCTTCCACTCCTGCTGTGAACATGTATGGACATGAAGAGAGGGAATTTGTCACACACTCACCTTCCCTGTAAGTGCTGAAGGAAATTCTGCCTCAAATTTGTTACTGAGTCCAAACCTGTGAAGGAAATAAAAAACAAACATCTTAACCCAACTTAATAAAAGGCAAAGCAGACTTGATGGAATAATCATTATTATTACTTTTGTTATGGACAAGGAAAGATGGTCTATTCCAGTGACGTGTTCAAAACCTGACAATATTCCATTCTATCAGCTCTGATTTGTGATCTGCATGTCAAATACAAACAAATGGGACCCACCAGATTACAAGAGAACCTAAACAAGTCAGTCGATTGTATAAGTTTTATGTAGGAAACGGAGATAGGTCAAAATCAGAGTCAGCAGATCAGAATATTTTAGGTACTAAATATTAAGATATTTTTAAAGTTTTTATTTGGTTCCACTTTAACTTCAAACTTTTATGTTTTCGAGCCACCTTTGCACTACATCTTTGTTATCTGACCTATTGCTGCCAACATTGTTTCACTGAAGTGCCTTACGTGTGAGATAACAATAAAGCTCATCTTATCTCGAAAATAAAACCAGAAAGCAGCACCATCCAGTAAAAACCCTGAGTTCCTTCTTAATTTATCAATCTTACTAAAATGTGATAAACAAGGTGACATTGAATATTTAATCTATATACGCTAACCCATTCAAAAGATTATGTGCATTCATTAAAGACACAGAGGACAAGAATAAACTGCAGAAGTGTGAGAAGTTTTATAACAAATAGAAACTTTATACAAAGAGCAGGTTTTTATTCTCCAAGTCTGTAACTTGTAAACCTGCTCCAAGCACTTAGAGATGTAGAAATAAAACTCTTAAAATGTGCCTTACGTAAAGGAAAACTCCTGCACAACTCACTGTATTGTAATGGTTGTAAAATAACAAGCAGTATCTTTGGCCCCATGGTTGGTGACTGGTAATATAAATGGTTACTTGGGCTGACAAAGGCTAGGAAAGAAAAAACATTCAGGTCAGTTTTTCATTTTCATGACTGCATGAAGGAATGTTTCCTTTAAAAATGCAGCTGAATTCTTTTGTGCAAGGGATTAAGTCGCTTTAAGGAATTCCTCAAGTATAAAAGGATTAACAGGAGAGACTTGCATACTTAACATTTTTGAGTAATCTCTGCTCCTGTTTGTGGCATTCAGCAACAGCCTATCCAATCACAAGCCAACAGCGCAAAGTATCTGCATTCACACAACGGCAGAAAAATGTTTCCTGAAAACATAAACCTTAACAGTCCAGAGGCTCATCACAGTGTCAAGCAAATTAATTTACAACTTCACTGCATCTCAGTGCTCTTATGATGTGAAAGCTCAGATTTTTTTTAAACATTATTGATTATTTTATGAAAAGGTTATCCAGTTCCACAAGCAGGTCAGATTGTTCACTACAAGGAAACCCACCTATACAATGTCCTTGAGCCCACATATCTGGGTCTATATAGAAAGAAATATATCCACCACATTATTTGAAAAAAATTGTCTAAACAGGATTAGTTTCAGGAAAGTCTTCAACCACAATAATTACTATTATTTTAAACATGCCTACTGACCTTAATTGCATTATTGAGATCGCCCCAAATTTTCAATCAGTGTCCCCAACAGATATTATTATCTATTACGGAGGTATTTAAAATAAAGTCAGAGGGAGCACACAGATTTAAGAATCTGTTTTATAAAAAATATTTTCTAAAACATGACAAAACATCAGAGCAAGAGAGACCAATAGACAAGAGTCATGAAGGTTGAATGAGTTATAGCTAAGATGTGCTGTTTCATTCTTTTCAGCTTTCAACCTCTTAAGGAACATTATGGATTTGGAAAAGTTGGCAGCATTTTTAAAAACTAAGAGTTAAGCAGCAAAAAAAAACCCTAGAGGGAATAGAACCAGAGACTGTGGTTTGTTGCAGTGATGGCTCCACCAGTCTCCATTACAAGATGCTACAGCCAATTAAAACATCAGGTCTATAATCAGTCAGTCTCTTTCTCTCTGCTCTCCCAGGGCACGACACCACCTCTGGGCTCAACATAAATAATTCATGTCTGCTCAAGGAAGGAAGGCTCCAAAATTATCTTAAATGTTGTGCTTAGAGTTCTTAGAAATAAAGGCTTTACCAATTTCAGATCAGATATCGGTCACAAAATTCTAATCGATGTATCTGTAATATCTACCCACGTATCTGTCCCAGGACAGATTTACATTCAGACTGCTAAACATACCTCTGACTTTGGTCTCTGTAACTGACTCCAACTCCATCCTCACCCTGTTCTTTATACAGGTTTGTAGCACAGCCCACTCCAAGTGTTTGTAGTCTGCCATTTTTAGATGGTTAAAGTTGGATTCATTTTGTTCTTTTGTTTGTTTAATTGTATTTTGAAAAACATGTCAGGTCTATTTTACTGACTGTTTTCTTCTCTCACTTTTTTTTTTTTTTTCCCCCAACTTGTCCCTCAAACATTCTTTACTTCCCTCAGCTTTAATCAGCTTATAGCAAAACCATTGCTATACAGGACTTTAAAGGACTCCACTTGTCATTTCAGGATGTTGCATTTTCTACAAGGGTATGGATTATATTTATGTTATTAATAACTACTGAATTGCTGTTTTTGTGTTCTATTTAGTGAGTTACTTTGACAAAACTGACAAGTCTAGATGTCTAACTTAAAAATCTTTCTGCAAAGCTAAAAAGGTCATCTTAACAGCTAATCTTGTTAAACAAAGCTGGTTTAGATTAATCTTCTTAAATCTGTACAACTGATCATAAAACATAGACATATATGCTTAAGTAAACAGGCTCCTAAACTGTGACTAAAGTTCTACAGGTCAATATTTGGACATACGGATATTTAGGATAAAACAAAGTCTGTAAAAATGCCAGCACACAGTAGCTGTGTTTGTCAGTGGTTAAAATGACACTGTCATGCTGTAGTAGGGAGGCTGGTAGTGGGTAAATCTCCATTATCAGAATGTAAATGTCAAAGCTCCACTTTCCTTCCTTGTTCAGCCTGCTGTGTTAAGTTAGCAGCTAGCTGACTTAGCTAGTGCTAACATTGAGCTAACAGTTTAACGCGGAAGACAGCGGATGCTTGATTGTCTCCTCGGCAAAGACAAGGGGGTCCCTCGCTAAAGCGGTGGGCTTCACGGGTCACTTACACCGTGACGTGGCCGGACCCTCGGACCACCACCGGGTCCGGAGCGTACTTGAGGAGCTGTTCCTCTGCGGCCCTGTCCTCGTCCTCTTCTTCCTCCTCCTCTTCGTAGATTTCATCAAAGTCCTCCATCATCGCTCCCCGGCAGTGACACCGGGAGAAACACGGTGCCGACAAACAGAGAAGCCTTTCCTAAAACACAGACCCAAGACAAAACGGAGCGGACGGGCACAAAAATATGAAGTAGTTCACATATGGCCTCAGCGAGCTCCGAAACAAAACATCAACATCCGCCGCTGGAACAGCACGACACCGGAAGAGGGACGAAGACACGTTTTTTTTTCTTTTTTTTTTCTTTTTCATTCTTTTTTTTCAGTTGTTATTTGTACATTTACATTTCAAACAAAATACATGTATTTTTGTAAGAAAATAAATATATTTAAAAAATGCATGCCTTTAAAATTGATTTTAGTTGTGTATTTTCCGTTATGTGTTTCAGTTTCACAGAAACTGAAACAAAAAACGAGTCCAGTACATTTTTTATATCATTTGTAGTTTCAGCAACAAGACAATTCAGTGTGCTATGCGTGACATAAATGTAGCAAAACAAACAAAAAAAGAAACATTACCTTACAGTAGCGACAAAAAAGAAATAAAACGTAATCTGGGGCTAGAATCATTTATAGTTCAGTTGATGTTTGAACAAAGGTAACTCTAAACAAATAGGTTTTTAGCCTTGGGAGTTTCAGCAGTTTGGGAGTTTTTTTTTTTTGTTTGTTTTTTTTTTTGGACGTTTGTTCTGAATTAGAGGAGCATAAAACATGAATACTGCTTCTTCATGCTTTGTTCAGATTCTGGGGCTGCAGAGTTGACAGTAATAACCAGAACACCTGGTTATTACCAGTCTGGAAGGTTGATACAATGTTAATGTATTTGGTGCTAACCTATTCACTAATTTAGGAACGAACAAATGTATTTTAAAGTCTTCTATATAAGGACTTCAGGAGTGATGTGCTCTATTCTCCTACTTTCAATTAGAATCTGAGCAGCAGCATTCTGAATCAGCTGCAGCTGACTGGTTGACTTTTCAGGCTGACCTGTTGCCGTAATACATTTTCTAAAGATTTTACTCCAACGTAACTCCTTCAATCCTAAAAATGTTCTTCAGGTGACAGAAGGCTAACTTTGTAATTGTCTGTATGTGTCTCTGAAGCATCGGGTCTGAGTCCATTACTGCACCCAGATTTCGGGTCTGATCAGTATTTTCCTGAATCTAAAAATATGCAAAATGAATAAATATACTAACAACAACAAGAAGAATAACAATTCAATAATAATAATATTTAAGGACACACCTATATAAAATATAATTGTTATTAAATATGAATATCCTAAAGTATTAAAGTGAAAAGTGACTCCCTCCTCCTGTGGAGTAGCGAGCTCTTCAAAATTGTGGGGTGATGTGGGTCTTTTTTTTTTCTTGTGTCTTTTTGCATAGGGATAATTATTAGCTATTTTCACTAAATCTGTCTTCAAAAATCTACTGCAAAAGTACAAAATATGTTTTACATGTCGCATATTAGCATCAAGAAATATCGCTATATTACCTGAAATTAACATATAAGTTGTATAATAACTAAATATTCTTCAGCTACAAATTTTACGTTTAAATTTATTATGTTCTGTTTAATTTTTTTTCAAATCCTATCTTGAGACTGCCATTTTTCCAAAAATGAGGGCTGTGATAAATCAGTCATGCCTCACTATGAGTTTCCATTTAACTTCAGACACCAACAGATGAGCTTTCTCCAAATGTCTCTGGGGTCTATGAGGCATATACTGCAAAAGCGATTCAAATGAATAGGTATACTTCCAAAACTAAAAGTTTGTTAAAGCTGATTTTAAATTGCACAAATATCTAATGCACAGGTTTTCAAATGGGTATGGTGCAAGTTCTCTTTCTATTTCCTCATGAGCATTCTTGCAGCAGAATTTTGTAAGAACTATTTTAGGAAAACCAGAAAGATATTCAGCCTGTTATAAAAACATGCACTACTCTCCACCATGGAGTGTGGGACAAACAGTCAGACAGGCAATGTCCTGGATAAAGCACATCGTTTGTAACATATTAAATAGAGTGTAAAACCATCAAAATTTTGTTTGGATACAGCAGCATTTTTTTTTCTTTTTATATGAAGAGTGACAGTTGTTATGTAGATATGTAGATTAATCTTCTGTCCAATGAGAACATTTATGCAGAATAAGAAGAAAAAGATTCAAAAGTCTTGTACCTGCATCAATTTTAAAAAGTTAGGAAACCCTATGAAAGTATCTGCATTGTGTGCATATTTGGACACAGTTAAATTTCAATTACAAAAATACTCCCAACAATTAAAACTGAAGAAAATATTTTTTAAAAACACCCTCCACTACCCTCCACATTCACACTTAGTTAAAATGCCTTAAATAGCAAAATTCATATCACAACAGGTGAAAATTATTAACATTGTTCCATAGTACTTTGAAAAATGTTTGCACAATCTTTCAATACATGAATAAACATGCATTCACACAGACTGTTTTAGCCTGCATCTATAGCTATGATTAAGGCCCAAATATGTCATATCGCTGGTAAGGTTTTAAAAGTAATCTCTTCCTGTTACCCACATGTTTGGTTTTTTTTTTGTTTTGTTTTTTGACAGGAAGTGATATTTATGTATTAGAGTGGCCGGGCCAGAGTCCTGACTTGAAACTGCTGAGGCAGTTAACAGCTAGGATGATTGCAGGGAGGCCTTCCAGATCAAACATCAAAATACAAGTGGAAAATATGCAAAAATTTGGTTAGCTTTGTCTGCTGTATTACACATAAAGATTTTCTTTTGATTATTGAAAAGAGTTTAATTAATTTTTGACACACCTCAGGATAAATAAAACAGATGTTTGGGTATTTTATTTGAATTTATTTTATATAAAACAAAAGTTAGACAAATCAATTAAATTGCAACAATATTTATCCAATAAGGCTATTAAACATTATGCTGTGTGAAAGCACCTGGTTGTTTTGAAATGAAAGCTGGTGAAGTGGATTTCCCGCAAAATCGATGAAAGCGAGGGCGGGGTGTACGTCATGTCCGGAGATAATTGTCCAATAAGACAGCTGCTTTCTCTCTGCTTGTCTTTTATTGGCTGACAACCTACTCTTGTTCTGTTGTTTAGTACAAACTGAAGGGAGCGATATATAGCTTACAGTAAATCACACTTCTTTATCAGTGTGATTAATTTCACCAAGGATTACACTGATATAAATTAGTATTTTGGATCAGGAGAATTAAACGGAACTTTGGGTGTAAGGACGCCTGTTTTTTTTAACTGAACTATGCTAGCATTGCTAGCTAATTAGCCTCCGCGTCGTTGCCTCCTCTTCATGGGTTTCGGCTGTTGATTCCTGCCAGTCGTCTGACACATTAATGCCATCAGCCAGGGTGGGTTATGTTTCATTACTTTCAATATTTTCCCCAAGAAAATTTTCCGACTTTCTTTACCCGCCCAGTTTTAATTTCACACTGAAATCCCAAGATAGCAAACTCGTTAGCCATGCTTTTAGCCGAGCTAGTTAGTGATGGCTATGCCGCTAATGCGAGAGAATGTGCCCATTTGTGGCTAAGCTAACTGGTTGTAAATATCCACCACCTGTTCTGTAGTGATTTATATCCCCATATGAGATGTCGTTTCCCTCCCAGAACTCAGGTCACATCATGAGCGGGGCGAGCTGCAAAGCTAACGGCGCCGTGTACCCCGCCTCATCCGCGGTGATGAACTCCGTGAAGAAGCCGAAGATGGAGCAGATCCAGGCCGACCATGAGCTCTTCTTACAGGCCTTTGAAAGTACGATTTCATCGTTTTCTATGTCCTGATTTAAGTTGACTGTTTTTTCAGGGTTCTAACCCGCTATACAGCGAAGTTACATTTGTTGGGCTGATCATTTCTGTCAGGCCTCCGTTTTCCCACCTCATCATAGTGTTGAACTAGACGTAAAAAACCCCGAATGGGTTTGGCAGGGAGGAAAAAAAAACAGACAGAACTTTGTTGCAGACCAATTAATTGATCTCAATCGGGTGATGGTTTTAGACCTAAAGGAATATGACAGAAGCGATGATGAAGAGGTTTCTAAACGACTGAAGGGACAGAAAAAGCCTTTCCAATGAAGATCCACTCATCCAGATAACACAGATAAAGGTCTGAAGAGGAATAAATGTGACACTGCTAATATTTTCTTATTTATATCTTCATTTTTGCATTTTCATTCAGACATTAAATTCATTGTTGTACTCCAAGCAGTCATTTGCAATATGATTATTGTCTGAATATTGAAAGTGGGGGACATCCACCTCATTCAGATTTAAAATACTTTCTTAATTATAGTAAGTACGTCTAGAGAATATTATGCCCCAAGTTGATAAATGATGGGTCATACTTCAATATGTCCTCTCTACACTCGCTTTGACTTGACTCACACTTTGGCTTACTTATAAGAAATATTGCACACTTTCTAAGATGTGATGCGACTTTGCAGATTTAAGTTGTGTTTATATTGTGGAAAGCGGTCTACATTTCTTTGAAACTACAAACAAATGCCAGTAATTGAGTCAAAAGCAGATTCTGCCTCCTGACGAAATGGTTAACAGCAACCAGCCATTTCAAAAAAGGAAAACATTTTTTAGCCTTTTCTCATATTTGAACTAGTATTGCAGGCAATAGCAAACATACCCTACATACTAAAATGGTCTGATATTTGATTATCAGTTATAGAAGGAGACTGAAACACAGATTGAGCAGCTAAACCAGATTTGAACCATAACTCAATATTAATGCCCACTGTTTGTCTTATTGTTTCTAGAACCTACTCAGATATACAGATTCCTCCGTACAAGGAACATCATTGCGGTAAGTGAACTTTTAATCCATTTTTATTTTCAGGAATTTATCTGCGCTAACCTGACCCATCCAAACTTATTCTCACCTCTTGTTATCATTTTCAGCCCATATTTTTGCACAGGACCCTCACCTTCATGTCTCACAGAAATAATCGAACAAATGCTCGAAGGTACGTAATTAAAATTTCTATTACACAAGTCGGCAGACCCTGTTTGAAAAATATTTAATATGGTTTGGGGGTTTTTTAACTGATTTGTAGGAAAACGTTCAAAGTGGACGATTTGTTAAAGACGATAGATAAAATGAAACTGGAGCAGGATTCGCCAAGGTAAGGAAGATCACATCTATGTTTTACACTTTGAATTATTTAAAGCTGCTTAGCGTCAGTCTTTAACACGTATTTATTACATTTCTTTTTGTATCTTTTAGCTTGTCTTCACACCTACAATTAACATTCACCGGGTTCTTCCATAAGGATGGTGAGGAATATGTTTTTCTTTGATTAGAAACATTTTCCAAATTAATATCTGAATGAGAATAGTTGTGCTCCTGTGAAACTTGACACTTAATGTCAACCTGTACTGCTCTGCTAATTGGTTCTACCTGGTGAAAAAAAAAAAACTAATTTGCAGAACTATGGTCAAAGAGGAGCCTCACAAATTACAGAGCTTACATAAGCTTGCACAGGAACATTGTCTATATTTATGTGAGATTTTATTGGAGACATGAAGCTTAGTGGATGTATAGGTTTCAAATAATACAGTCTTCGACCTCTGAAAGATGTTCCATGCTTGCCATTTATGCAAAGACAAATGTATTGGTTTCTTTAAACAGTGAGAAAAGAAACTCAAATCAACTTCTGATTATTGAATTAGTTGAATGTTCAAAAAATGGAAATAGCCAGAATTGTATAAACCTACATGTTTTGTGGCGTCTCTGTGCTCTAGTTTTCAGGTCTTCCCAAAGACCTTCAATGCATTAAGATGTGGTTTTTTATAAAGACTAATTTAGGAATAGTGCTGCACTTCACTGCATCTGAATTTGAGTGCTTTTAATTCTTTGGGGTCACTATTGATGAGCTGTGACTGAGCTTTCTGAAGCTGAGCAGAACATTTTGTTGTAGCAGACGTTGGTAATCGTTGTGCCCTACACAGATCCAAGATTAGATGCTTCAAGCCCCCTCCCTGTTCAGCTGTAGGTTAAGGAGTTCTTTTCTCCCCCACATCCAGGAACCTTTCAACATACATTTGACATTGAATCACTTCCTGGATTTCCTGTACAGCAGTTGATGTTTCTTGCTCTTCTGCCTTGGCAGCATATATGGATAAAATGCAGCAGATGGTGCAATCAGATAGTGACATGTTGCTCTTAGAGTTCTTCCTGATTGGTTTTGATGCCTCGTCTGCCATTGACACAATCAGTCAGATCAATCTGGGGTTGTCCTATTGCGCCCCTCTCTGTGTATCTTCGACCTTTTTATAAATATTTACAGGAACAGGAATCTGCTGGGAGATTTCCTTTAACACTGAAATCTATAATCCTCCGTCACAGCATCCAGATGGTTCTCATTTCAACTTTCTCTGGTCCAGCTTGCTGTATACACAATCCCAAACTACCCAGCAGGATGTCTGATCTCCTTCAAACGGGTTAAATTTGACTTCAGTTTAGGTTAAACAGTTTACAAAAAGTTTTTACTGCTGGCTATCTGGTAGACTCTGTTTGATTAGGGACCAAATTTGCAACATTTGTTATTTTCAGCTGTTGCAGTTTGCTTTCACGCTGCACTGTCTTAGACAAACTAAACCCCTTGAAAAACCTTTTACCTGTGGTGGTGATGCTGCACATGCAGACGCCAAGTGGACTGGAAACCGCTCAAAAAGCAGGAAACGGCCTACAGCCCACAGTATTCTGGGTAAATGGAACCAAACCAGTTTAGCAGGAGAAATGGCTTGTGATCTTTTGCCTAAACAAAAGAGAAATTCTACAACTGTTAAAATCTCACAACACTCCATTTTTGTTTATATTTTTTGAGGAAAGAAATGGAGCTCATGTCTTTTTTTAGAGGTTTTTGTCATTTCCTTGAGGACTTCTTGGTGCAGCGACACCACAGGCGAGGGTCTTTCAACGGGTTCGGTTTGTTTTACACAGTGTCGTGTAAAAGCGAATCAGTTGTTAAAAATGTGACAAATGTTGCAGTTTTGGTCCCCAGTTGAACCAAGTTAACCAGAGAACCAGGTGCGAAAACATCCTAAAACATGACAATTTATAGAGTCTTCAGGGATAACAACACATTTTATATCTTATTTTTGCATGTCATAGCATAAATAGCAACTTATTTTATTATACTAAAGGTTTGTGGGTTGATATTAGACATGCTTTTATATTTGGATAATTGTAAGTTGAGCAGTTTTGCAGTTTTGTAATGGGCTGTAGCGGTACCAATAGAACCTGTCCGTGTTTGAACGTATTCAGCTGAAGTGTTAATATTAACATTCTTTCATTGCTTGACAGAAAAGCCATCTCAGAATTCAGAGAACGAGCAACATTCAGTGTCATTAGAGGTGCTACTTGTCAAAGTCTGCCATAAAAAACGCAAGGTATTGTGTAAAAGTTCAAATTTGAAGCCGATTATTTCTCTCTGATGTCCTTCCTTCCTGCTGATGACTCTCACAATTGTCTTGATTCTTCAGGATGTCAGTTGCCCGATAAAACAAGTGCCTACCGGTAAAAAGCAGGTGCCTTTGAATCCTGACTCCAAGCAGACCAAGCCGGGGTCCTGCCCCTCTTTACTCGTCCCCAGCAATGAGTTTGAGCCCAGCAACAGCCACATGGTGAAGTCCTACTCGCTCCTCTTCAGGGTGTCGCGCACTGGGAGAAGTGGTCTGGTCAATGGGGAGGCCAATGAGAATATTGGTGCGTCAACTTTTTTTTTTTTTATATGCAGCTGCTACTCTAACTTTAAATATAAAAAGTTTTGCTCTCAGTGTTTTATTACCTCCATTTTTGAACTTTTTGCTTTTTTCTCTTAGATGTGACAGAAACTCCCAGTAGAAAGAAAAGAGGTTCAGCCCACAGAGAGGAGGGAGGGACCACAGAGACCTATGTTGCACAGATGACCGTCTTTGATAAGAATCGGTGAGCGGTTCTGGTCCAATTTCTCCTTTTTCTTACAGATTTTTGGATAAACCGGTTTTTAGTGAGTGAGTCCGTTCTCCTACAGGAGGCTGCAGCTGCTGGACGGTGAGTACGAGGTGTCAATGCAAGGGATGGATGAGAGTCCAGTCAGCAAGAAACGGGCGACGTGGGAAACGATCCTTGATGGCAAGGTGAGTGACCCGAGTCTGTCTCCAGATCAGCTTCTTTTCTTCTCAACTTATGAGTTCTTCTTTCAACATTTCTGCAGTGGCTTTGTCAACACCTGCAGATCCACACTGATAGTTGTCCAGTGTTGTTTATGCGGCAGATGGATACAAACTTCTAATTGTGACCAGACTGTGTAGTCTGCTTTGATTGATTGACTGATCAGACGATGGTAGAGATGAGGCAAATATGGGGAATATATACTTTCATACACACATGGAGATAATCTTAATTTCTGTTGGATTGCTCATCTTCAACCACTATCAAAGAACCAGCTGTTAATTTTTCTCTTGCGTGTTATAATTGGGGTGAAAGAATGTGAAAATTTTGGCCGATGTTAACATTGAGCCAGTATCTATTAATGTTAATAGATGTTGTGCATCAGTAGTTAAAGTTTTTACCAAAATAGTATTGGTCAAAATCTGACACGCAGATCTGACCTCAAAGAAAACCAGAAATCTGCGTCGGCCAATAAAAACCTGCTCAGCACATCGATACTTTTCCCCCTCGCTCTTGATTCTTGACTAAGATGTCAGCGTGTCGGCGCCATTATTGCTCTTTTCAGAGACGTTTTTACTCTGGGTCTGTCCCACAGAGAATCCCACCATTTGAGACGTTTTCTCAGGGACCCACGCTGCAGTTTACGCTGCGTTGGACAGGCGATGCTGGAACAAAGTCCACCGCGCCAGTAGCCAAACCTCTTTCAACCCGCAATTCAGAAACCACCAGCCCAATGGAGACCCGGACCAGCCACCACCGCGCAGCCCTTATGAGTACGTATGAAGTGCTAGTCGCGAGCAATGTGTTTTTTTTTTTTTTTAGGTCTTTTATTTAGAGGTGTCAGAAAAGTCTAATTAAAGGAACAAAAATGGTACACAGGTGGCTGTGTGCTCTTGAACTGCTAACAGTTGTTTGGCATAAAGCATTTGGTCCTAAAGTGAAGAACAGCATTGTAATTGTTGAGTCCCTTTCAGACATGAGAACGACTTTGTGTTTTATTCATTTTATTTAGAAACTGTTTTAATAATGAGTGAATTTGTGGGAGTCCCGCTGACGGCTTCTTTTGAAACTTTCTTTACTGTCTATATTCAGTTTATTGCTTTGCAGAAAATGAGTGAGTTAGTCATTACATAATCTCATTTCTGTTACTTCTCAGAGAAACATTCAGCAGAGATCAACTCATGTAACACACAACTAAAGTGTAAGCATTGCTTTTTTGCTTCATATTGCAACATAAAATTACCAGACCTAATGATGTGAATATACCAGGAATGCACCAGTTCATCATCCTGTTGTCATAGTTTACTTAATAAGTACTGAAAATACCGTTTTCTTATTCTTTTAGTTAACAGTTTAGAAAAAATATCTTTGGGTGATATTATAAGCATTTTTATTCAATCAAATGGTTCGTTTGTGACTGTGACACACCCATTGGTGTGTGTGAATGGCTTTCTGATTTATTTTTTAAACACCGTCCAACACAATAGCCCTGATGTGGAGTTGCGACAAACTCCACTCAGCAGGTCAATCAGTGTTGTTTTTTTGGGTACAAATTGTTTCTACATCACAAACAGTTCGAAGAGGGGATCTTAAATGCCTTCACATCTAAACTAAGCCAAAATGAAGTGACAGAAAACTGAAAACCACATTCAAATGAACGGAAGAACATCCCAAGATAACAGAATGCTGATGAGCTTTAAATAAAGGATGAGAAGAATCTGCAGAGTCCAGTCGGGGGCCGAGGAGATGAATAGGAACCCTTTCCTTGTGCTGCGGTTTCAGGCCTGTTTGGCCTTTCCATTTGATCATGGGTCAATTTAAAAACATCAGCGTACGTAAAAGAGGTCATGTTGCCTTTCGCCGAAACGGAGATGCCCTTGAAGTCTTTTTCCAGAAGACAGTGACCTCAAGCTCTCAGTTAAGCGCCGCTGCGTCTGCTTCCAGTCCAGCATGATAAACATTGCGGATCTGCCAGTCTGGTACTTTGCTTGTCAGTTCGAAAGTTTGAGGGCAAATCTCTGCAAAACAAGAAATAATGTTGAAATGTTCAGTGTTTACGGTGGGACATTTTAGAGGGTTTCTATTTTCTTGGTTTGCCTTTTATTAAGAAAAACGCTTGTGTCTACCAATAGCATTAGAAAATAAAGACTACTGTAGGGAAATAAAACACTGAGCTGCTACACTTTAGCAAATGAACTTTAGGATCCCACTAATAGAGTGAATTGCCACCAAATAACAGAAGGAGTATAGACAAAAATAGTGTATATTTTGTTTATTTGAAATTAGCCGAGAAAAGCCTGATTGGTGCATCTCTAGTATAGACATGTATTATTATTATTATTATTATTATTATTAGCGGCTACATAACACCATAGAGTTGGAGGTTGTTTTGTCTGGAAGGGACTTCTCCAATGTTCAAATTTGTGTCACATATTTGGGAGAAAAGGAAAAGCCAATATTTAGTTTTGTCTCAAAAGCGTAGTTTGTTGATATTTGGTGATAAACAAAACATTAACTTGTGCATCTGATCCTGTCAGCAGTGAAAGAGTCGGTCAGCACAGACAGTCAGACGAGGAGAGAGCAGATCCCATCTGAGCCGCGCCAGAAGCTCCGTATATTTTATCAGGTAAAGTAAAAAATCTAAAAAAAACCCCACAACACTGGGATTGGCACTGAGACATCTGGAAAATAATAGTAACGATTTTTAAATGTTTATCTTAATAGGAAAAAGGATGTTTGACATTTTCTTTAGACCTACAGATTAAAACTGCTTTGTAGTGATTGTGTGATGTGTTCAATAGTTCCTGTACAACAATAACACGCGGCAGCAGACCGAGGCCAGAGACGATCTCCACTGTCCCTGGTGTACTCTGAACTGCAGCAAACTCTACAGCCTGCTCAAGCACCTCAAGCTCTCCCACTCGCGCTTCATTTTCAACTATGTGGTAAGGAAGCGAGTTTAGGACTTTCTGTCTTAAAGGGGTTTATGCTGTTTTCACGTCTGTAATAAATCAACTGTGTTGGAAAAGGGGAAACATCCAAGTGTTTCAGTCTTGGTACCAATAATGCAACATCAGACATGTTGTACAGTTTTGTGTTGTCATCCCTGGATTTCATACAGAAGAAGTTAGTGAAGGAATGTCAGACTGTCCTGTCTTTTATGCATTTACAGAATAATCAAAGCACAATTAATGCTCTACCAGTTCACTTTTACTTATGTTTGTATTATTTCTGTAGCGGAGATTAAACTGTAGATGCACATTTGCATCTCAAAGTATTTGTGACAACTTAAAAATTATACAGTTTTTCTTTTTGTGTTGGTCCTCAGTAGGTTTGGTCCAGGTACCATCCACCCTCCTGAAGAAGTAGTTCAAGATTTTTACCTCATAGATTTACTTGTTTTCTTTTTACTTCAGTGGTATTGCTGAAAAAAAGTGGTTTAAGCCGCCGATTAATGGGGACAGGAAGCTCTCAGTCGAAAAGCTCCATATATTACACTTTACAGAACGAACACCTCACCTCTATTGGTTCTCTTTGTCATAAATAAGCAAATTATCATCAGACGGGTCATCCAGTCTGAGCAGAAAATATCTTTGTCTGAAGATCTGACCCAGAGCTGTGCTTGTAGGTCAGGGAATATCTAATCTCCTGTTGTTAGACGCTGCTGTCCTCGTTTCTCTCTGATTCATGTCTATCACATATCTTCTTATCTGCCATGTTTTAAATCGAGAGGCGTCCCTCTTTCCTTCAACAGACTTTAAACGTTAAGACTCACTTGAGGATGCAGAAGGAACAGGGATAATATTTTATCACTGTGTTTCAGAGACTCCCTGAAGTCCAGTTAGCTCCTTTTTTGTTGATATCCCCCCCCACCCCCCCATTTTCCTTGTCCTTCTACCTCGGCAAAATAACTGTTTTTATTGCTACCTTAAATTTTTTCTGTTCAGAATTTTCAGGGTTGCAATGTGGCACAGTTGTCCTGTAGCAAGGAGGTTCTGGGTTTGAATCTCGGCCTCGGGTCTGGAGTTTGCTTGCTATCTTCATGCATGTGTAGGTTCTGTCCAGATATATCCCAATTTCCTCCCACAGTCCAAAACACGAAGGTTTATGTTAGGAATCTAGTCCTCAAAAGCTAAAAACTTGCAGAAACTGCCGTTCTGCAAGTTTCAGCCACGCGCTGCTCCTTTTTTGACAGAACTTGCTAAGTTTGCAATAATTTCAAATACAAGGACATTGTACAGAGGGAATTTTAGGTTATTATTCAACGTGGAGGAGTTGAGTGCATCATTAGAATGATTGTTTACGCCTGTGAATGACACGCATTGCTTTCACTCTTCGAGCCACAAGGCTTCGCTTTATAAAAACAAGAGTTTTACTGGACTAGTTCATTCAGAGACTGATTTACATTTTGCATGTTTTTATTTTTGGGTTTCTACTGCTTCGAAAACAGCTTGAGAAGGAAAACAAATTCTTTTGGCAAATGTTTTGGTACCTAGAAAACGTTTCAAGAAACTTCCCAAATGTTGAGTCATAACCAACCGGAACTGCGCTGTTACCTAGCAACCCCAGCCTGGTTTTACCGCTTTATACCCTTGTCTTTTCTGTTGGAAAAGACGAGTTTTTTTTGTGACTTACCGTCCAGAAACTGCTTACTGCATTCTGCTTGGTTGTTCAGGAGGCTCCACTTCTGCTTTTCAAAAGATGTACGGTTGTGTAGTTGCACATCTTTTGTAGTTGCACAGCCGTTATTATCAGGTATAAGTGTAAACGTTGAGTTGGGGGGACTTGGCCAGAAACAGTTTATTTGGTTTAAATGGCAAGATGCTCAAAGTCAGCTCTTTCTGAAATAAACTCAAAATAGGCCAACTAAAATCTCATCTTAGAATGATTTTGTATAGAAAAATGTATAACCCATAGACTTATTCCTATTACTTCAAGGAAGCCCAGTAGGTCACCTTTGAGGATATGTGATCAGAAATCCAAGTTATTTTTTAAGTTGTCAGATTTTTCTCTCTGTCCATGTGGTGATGCCTGATTCTCTGATCCTTTTCTCCCTTCCGAAACGTTCAGCCTCACCCCAAAGGAGCAAGAATAGACGTTTCCATCAATGAGTGCTATGATGGCTCCTACGTGGGCAACCCTCAGGACATTCACAGTCAGCCGGGCTTTGCTTTCAGCCGAAACGGCCCAGTTAAAAGGACCCCAGTTACTCACATACTGGTCTCCAGGTAAAAGCCGCCTTGTTTCAACTTCTGCTACGTTTTCCTAGTTAGTTTCGCTTCATTGTAGAGTCACCTAAACACAACTAATAAGCACTGATATGTTGGATTTCAGGTAAATTGCAAAGCTTATTGAGATAAATGCTGCATAATCAACATTTTGGTGGCTTCACAGTCTGAACCTACAGTTTTATAGCAGGCTGCCTTGTCTTTCCCGCTGTTTGTAGGCCCAAGCGGACCAAACCGAGTCTGTCGGAGTTTTTGGAGTCCGAGGACGGCGAGCTGGAGCAGCAGAGGACGTACGTCAGTGGCCACAACCGGCTCTACTTCCACAGTGACAGCTGCATGCCGCTGCGGCCCCAGGAGATGGACGTGGACAGCGAAGACGAGAGAGACCCAGAATGGCTCCGAGAGAAGACGGCCACGGTGAGAAGCTGCCCTGTGGTTCAATCCTGTAACATTTGACCCCACTTAGGCTCAATAACGTCTTCCTGAAATTGGCAGTTAATTAACCAAACCCTTCAAGTTGGAAGTGTGGCGTTGGCTTTGTGTGGATAGTTTTCTCTCTGCTAAGTTTAGCTGCACAAAGTATTCAGTCTCCTTGAACATTTCTGCCATTTTGCCGTGTTAAAACCACTAACTCGTGTATTTTATGAGATTTTATATGTAAAAAGTGTCTTGTCTATGTAGCAGAAGCAAAAGATTCATGGTCACATTTTTATTCAGTCGTCCGGGGAGAATACAAGTCTCGCTTGTGATCCCTGTTCAAGCCGCTTTCATCAAATTCTAGTTTGTTTGCCTAGGAAGTCTGTTTCGCCTCAAAACCAACATCTGTGCTCTGTTGAAATGAACTGTGGCACTGTTTGAATGCTACGTGGGTCAGAGAACGCTCCAAGAGCAGAAAGTGGAATTGGTGCAAAATACAGGCAAAACAGAGAGCCGCTATGTAAACTGCCAGTAGCCAGACGTGAAATAAAGAGGAGATAAAGGCCCTCATCTAAGAAAAATGAAATTATATATTATAAATTATATATTTAAATAATTTCCCTTATTGGCTGGTTGAGGTCGATTGCACTGTTTTTCAAGGGGGCTGAAACTCTTTTCTTTCTTTTTCATTTGCAGCAACTGGATGAGTTCACAGACGTCAATGAGGGAGAGAAGGAGGTGATGAAGCTCTGGAACCTGCATGTCATGAAGCACGGGTAAGTTTAACAAGCAGTCCGACTGTCAAACCACTCAACAGAAACACAAGAAAAAACCAGAGCAGATCAAATGCTTGTTGGATCATAAAATGTTCAGGAATCCTCAGTTTAAAAAAAATATTAAAGCTCAAACTTCCAAAATAATGTGCAATAAAACTGGATAATTTCATTGCTTTTTGTTTTTAATGTTAGAAACCAAAATGACAATAAAAGCAATTATTTGATTGGTTCAATTGAAAGCACTTATTAACTTTTCTACAATTAGTGTAGAGTTTTCATCTGGTAAAGTCTACAAAAGAATTGAGGGACCTGATCAAAGTTTTAATCAAGTTAATTACACGGTCTGTAATTGGTCGTATTTTAATTGAAAATTATACATTAACAAAATAAGTAACATTTTAAGTTCCAAAACCCGTTTTTCTGCTGAATTGAACATGAGTTCAACCAGAGAGTTGTAGTTATATACACTGACCTGACACTTGTTGATGCAGTTTTAACTTTTGTTTGCTTTGCTTTGTCCATTTCATGCAGCTTCATAGCAGACAACCAGATGAAACAAGCCGTCATGCTTTTCGTGGAGAACCTCGGCGCCCACATCATCCGCCGCAACCTCTGCCGCAACTTCCTCTTGCACTTGGTCAGCATGCACGACTTCAACCTGGTGAGCACGGCCACCATCGACGAGGTGATGGCCAGCCTGCGAGAACTCAAAGAAGAGCTGCCGGACGCCAAGGAGGAGCAGCAGGACGAGGCAATGGGGCCGGCGGGAGGCTACAACGGCAGCGCCGTTACATCCAGCGGAGGGAAGCACGGCAAGCGGACAAAAAGCGCTCTAACAGACTGATGTCGGTCTGGTTGGACGGGACAGAGACCCACATGGGGCTTTATGATTTTGTTTTCTGGTAAATCAAGGAACATTTCCAACCCTTTGGTGCTTAGATAGGCTAACAAGCTGGCAGTCAGAGGATCTGAGCTGACCAGTACTGAGGCTAAACAGGTTTCTGAAACTTGAGAACTGAACCAAATATGAACAATAATGACAGCGAATCACCCACATCCACTTTGAGGACGCGAGACGATGCAAATTGGTCCTGCTTTTACCACGCTTATCGTAGGAGCCGCCAACCTCCCCTTTTTCTGGGAGAACGAACAAAGTGTCTCATCTTATGGCACAACTGATTTAACGATGTTGTGGAGGATTGTATGAAGGCTACAGTTAAAACTGTACTGAGGACTCTGTCGCTATTTGTACACATAAAATTTAACCATGTTTATAACTTTTAGCTGATTATTTTAGCACTTCTTGGTTGTTTCTAGAAAGTTAAATCAACAATAAAAAAAAAAAAAACAAGCAAATATTACGCCACATCCAATATTGAGGATTGTTTTGATGCTCTCATTGGTGAAGAAATTGGCTGTGGATTATTTAAAGCGCATATGAGAGTGCTGTACAGAAAATCAAATCTGTAGTTGACGTTAAGGCCTGATATCTATGAATCCTGCGATGTTTGTGTCGGGATCCCAGCATGGTTATTGTTGGTAAGTTGTCCTGAAAGTAGTGTTATAGTATATTCAATCTTGAATTCAAATTTTTGTTTTCATCAACTCGTCAGTGTTTCTGTCAGAAAGCTTCAGGAGAGACGGAGAAATCAGTGGGATACTTTTATTTTTCCTAGAAACCAGCAGCACATCACTCTCTGTGGCATGTTTGGTGAGTAGTATCAAAAATAGCATACCTGGTTTTCCAATGTCAGCATCTGCAGGTTTTCCTATTTTCAAAGTTGTTTTACTGATGTCATCAGCACCAGTAGAGGAAATAAATATGCTTTCATGTAAACCACATGAACTGTTTTTAGCCATGTCCCGTTTCTGGTCTAGTGACCGAAAAGTTGCAGTTTTTCTCTTAATAGCAGTAGGTTGTTTATTTTAATGCTTGGTCCTTGTTAGATGCAGTTTATGCCAAAGGGGAATATTTTCACCAGTCTTTTTTTTTTTAATTATCATCATTTTAACTTCAGAAAACTTTTAATTTTTCAGTCCTGTTTTGTTGTGCACATGAAACTGTCACTATTTCAATCAGACAGCCAAACTACCCATATAGTCTTTCTGTTCACTGTTTATTGAGGCTGACATATTCATCAATATTGTCTGAACACATTGTGTACTTTGGAGTATTTTATATTTAAAGAAATAAAATACATTTGCCCTTACCTGTGATGATTTTCTGAATTTGCATTGCAAGTATTTTTATTTTTATTCTAAAATAATCAAAGCTTTGAAAGTAATTTAAGCCCAAATTTTTTTCACACCCCTGAGAGATTAGGGTTTAAAGTGAAATTTAAGAAGGATTAGTAGGATTAGTTTCTTTTACAGGTTTGCCTTCAGCGTGCAATTATAGAAACCTTTTTCTGCCATAAAAAAAAAAAGAAGCCCAACAGGAAGTCATAATTTTAACTTTCAAAGTTATAATTAGATACGTTACTTGTACATGTCATAATGCGTATTTATGTAGGAGCTATATAAAAATGTACATATTCTATATGCAGCATCTGTTTCTTGTTTTAGCCTGTAGATGACAGTAGAGACTTCATTATATTGGTGAGAAGTGGTGCATTATTCAAAATTAAGTTTTTAAACTTAATTTTTTACATTCATAACAACAGACATGGCACAATAGATCACAATAACATTTAGTGCTTCTAAATGTTTCAGTGTTTTTGTAAATCATCTAAACTCACTTTCATTGAAAGTAACTGTTAGATTTTTTTTTATGTCACAGAGAATCATAGCAATCTACAAAACACTGTCAATGATGATGGCAGCAATTTAAGATCAACTGTGAAAGGATGCCAGTGGATGGTATGATGGAGTTTTGGCTACATTTACAACCATAAATTGCTGTGATAAAAAAACAATCATGAAAGTTTTATTTACTTTAACTATCTGACGGAAGCTCTGCAGCGTTGCCAGCTAAAAGCAACAGTGATGTTTTCTTTCAACTAAAAAAGGTCTTGGTGTTTCTGTGATGAGACGCTGAAGCGGACTGATGATGTGTGAAATTGCTCCCACGGCTCTGCGGCGGAGCAGATTCTCCATCCTTGGCTGCAGCATGGCTGAATGAAACTACAGAGAAGAAATACAACTTGAAAACCTTGTTTTATTGTGTTTGTTTATGTCTCATCATGTGGTATCATAGCGGGGGGTTGTGAGTGGCTTTCCATGTTTGATTTTAGTTCAGACTGAACTATTTTGCGTCATCAGCTTCCATATGGTGTTTTCACACAGTTCAGAGCTCTCTATCCTCAAAGGGGGGTGCTGTCGCCTCGCTGCTCTCCACAGATCCACTTCTTTCTTTTCCTACATGAGAATATTTGCCTGAGATTCATTCCCAAACACTCTCGAGTTGCCCACTGCAATCTTCTTAAGAGTTAAAACTAGAATATAAATTTTCTGGTAAATACAGTATGTGAGAAAAATAGTGATTTTTACAGAAGAGGTGAAAGTTCCCTGAACATATGTTGTGGTCGGTTGTCATTGCCGGTTAGCAATAATATGTAATATTGTAAATAAATAATGAATCAATAAAAAGTAGTTACAGATCATTTTCAGCAAATGTGGGCGTGTAAAAATGCCCTTTGCTTATCATAACTTCATTTTTCTCAAAACTCATCAGAGGATCTTTCTAACTTTCAATTGGATCAATATGGAACACCACAGGGTTGGGTTCTGGGCCGGGCCAACATAAGGTAAGGTCATTTTATTTACATAGCACATTTTTATCAACAAGGCAGTTCAAAGTGCATTACGTGAATTAGAAGGAAATAAAAACAAAAACAAAACAAAGACAAGGAGGTGAAGTACAAAGCAAAATATTGACTCCTGATGTTTAATAAGAACAAGTAGTCCATGATTTATAAACTAATAGGGGTTTCACAAGTTTGTTCTGGAGGTATGAAGCTGGATATTGGTACCAGTCGTTCTGGGTTGAGTTCCAGCTATCGGGTCGGGTTCTATAGGGTGGATTCTTGCTGTGGTTTGTGGAACAAGAACCTTGCAGACAGCAAAGTTAGGCTTTCGAAATCCCCCAAAAATGGATACAATGCCTGGTTGTTCTTAATTAGACTTCACGACCCCAAAGTGACCGGCATGCACACGTCACACAGCACCACGTTTTTCACAGAAATAATATTGGCTGCTGCTGTCTGCAGATCGATTTAAAGTTATTCAGCAGTTGTTGCCTTCAGGGGTGAAAACTATTGTGCTGTTTGCTTGGTGTAATGATACTGTTTGGACTTGTGGAGATTTTCTATCTTTGGGATTAAGATCAATATCTTACACTTACTGTTTCAGCAGTAACAAACAGCAAGTGCCTTGTTTCAAGCAGACAAAGGGAAACAATGAGTCGAGGCTCTTTAATCTGAAGATCTGCTGTTGTCAAGTCAACATCCTCTCCGCTGAATTTGTCTTCGGTAGAAACAAAGCTGTAACTACAAGGCAGAGAGGCAACGCGGTTTCAGACTGCATTTTCTTTATATATTATTGTTGTGTTTTTCTGTTGGCTGCTCAAGCAGAAACTCCATTAACCTCCTGCTTATTTTTGTTCTGCAAAAAGCTTCGAGACATCATTATGAAGTCAGATGAAATCCTCACTGTTCGGAAATGAAAAAAGAAATGCAGTTTGTTTGACATTTTAAAGGCATCATCTTCATCTTGAAATGCAGTTGGTACATTTTTGTTTTGACTTGATCTAATGGCTCCCGGGATGTCTCACCATTATTCCCCATTTCAGTGTCAGAACACAAAGAGCAGCTGACTGTTTACTGGCCGACACTTTATGTTTTTTTTTTTGTTTTTTTTTCTTCTCCTTTTTTCTCTTTTTTAACACTGAGGGTTTTGGCTGGAGCAGTACATGGTTCATACAGCGCCTTCTGTAAGTTTTTAATTTTTTTACGTTTTGCCATTTCACACTCAGCCTTCCATGTATTTTATTGAAATGCTTTTCAGCAAACAAGCAGAAAGTATAAAAGAGTATTAATAGTGGAGGTAGAATGTGTGTGTTTCCACTTACACCCCAAAATAACATCCAATGTAACAATACACTCAATACCCAACCAGAGCTACAATAGCATAGTTCAGATGAAAATACAGTCACGATAGAATGGCCTAGTCAAAGTCCACGCCTACATTCAGTGGAAATATTTGAGCAAGAATTGGAAAATGACTCTCAGAGGCGCTCTCCTTTGACTCTGTATGAGTTTTAGCTATTTTGCATCGAAGAATGGCTAAAAATCAGAGGTTTCAGCTGAATTCATAAACACTACTTTGCACTTGTCTGTCACCATAATATCCCAATGAAATACATTTAAATTTATGGCTACAGAGTGACGAAATGTGGAAAAGAAGTGAGGAACAATTCGATTCCAAGCAATCGTATTCATCCTAATATGCTGAAAGTACTGAAGGAGGAACATGTTTTTTTCTGCTGGAGGAGTGTTGCTAATCTGAAACTCTTCTGAGAGTTGCAGATGAACCTGGCAGGTTGCTGCTCTGCTCTCTATCGCCAGGGACTTTTTATCTGCGCTTCAAGAAAAAGTTTTCAACATCTGTTATGAGCAGAGCTGCAGTCGAGAATGGAACCCTCTCCACTCTGTATTTTGCAAGATGTTCCTCTGACTTATCTTTTCCACTTACATTTGGAAATAACACGAGCAACATTTGTTTTTTTACACAGCAGAAAGCAGCTCGGAGAAAATATTTGCCGACGCCGATCAGAAGAAAATTGACAGCAGAACTTCGGCAAGCCTGCAGGGAACAGAAATGTGAGTTCATTTCTCCTGCCTCTTTTTGCAAAAAGGGACATGCTTGCATCTTTAGTGTTTATTTTTAGCCTGAATAAGGCCTGTGCGTAATTGGGCCTGACAGACAGACAAATTCAAAGAAGCAGTGTCAGAACATGCGGAACGTATCTGAGGCAGCAGAAATCTTAACAGCCGTAAACTCCAGCACTGACCTACATTCTGGATGCTGATCAAGTCCTGCTGATGAGAAATAGCAGAAGGTGTGAGTCCCCACTAGGGGGCTTCTCAGGGGGGGGCATACAGGGGGTATGACAAATCTAAGGGCCCCTGACTGACAGGGGGCCCTCCACAATTTATTTATTTATTTTTTGTTCATAGAAATTAAAAAAATAAAATAAAATTGGGGCCCTGTCAATTACAAAATTAATCATATTGTGTTTTTAAATATTGGTTTTAGCAGTAAAAATGTAATGTTCCCTCTCCCAGACCAAAAATCACACGTCCATAAACAGAATATCTCTATATGTGAATCCTTTATTCACCCTAAATGTGACACAGTCACAAAAAGCATAAAGCTCAGTGTTTTCCTCTGTAAGACATTCAATGGCATATCCATGCAAATGCTGTAAACATTGGGCTTCCATGTTTTTGTGTGGAGGATTGGTGTATTTTATTCTTTAAATGTTCACAGTTTCAAAAAAAACACAAAAATGATGCAAATGTTCTTTTTGAAGACTTTTTATGGAAAACTCATTGACACATTGAGGACTGAAACCGGTTGCAGTTGAGGCTGAGTGTCAGAATAATCCAGTGACAGAAGTAGGACGGCTTATGCAGTTGTCACGCTTCAAAAACAAACCAACAGAAAAAAACACCCCGACACTGGCTCCATCATGAAAGGTTCAGCGTTCTTGGATCAGTCAGCTCTCCAAGTGGGAAAAGCTTACATACTCACTTTTTCAAAATGAGTGAAAATCCAGCAGGATGCATCAAGACACGTTTCAGTTTTCTGTGTTGAACTGAATTAAGACGAGGAAGATGGTCGTAATCTGTACGAGTTTGAGCTTTTACTTTGATTTGTGCTTCTATTTCACTTTTTCTTGTTTGCTTTGTTTTCCTTTTAGATCCACCTATAATTCCGTCCTCTAATTTGTGTACTGTCTGGTTTAATATTTTTGTAAATGTAGAGGTTCTTCAAATTGTGTTAATCTTCGCTTCGTTTCTAATTAGTGATTTGCCTCCTGCTTATCTTTCACCTTCCCTCAGCCTGACAGGATTCTCCTTTTCTCAGCTGCTTTTTATCTTATTTCTCATCTGCCTGTGTGCTCTCTCTGTCTCTCAGCTGCTTCCTCTTCCCTCTGATTAGTTCCTCTTGTTTCCCTGTCATTCCCATTCCTTGTCCAGAGTATTCACACTTGCCTCGCCTCACCGTTCTTCATTAGTTCCCGTCACTATCAATCCTTCATCCATTGTCCTTTCTTCTACTTTATTGCATTTTCTAATTGTAATTTCTTGAGGACATTTGTAAATGTTTTTTTTTTCTTTAGCTTTATAACTCAACCCTTCTTCACCCTTCCTGTTGCTTCCTGTTGCTTCCAAAATGTGCAATGTTTCCCACAAGCTGGCACATCTTATTGTAACATGCTTTAGTCAAATAAACCACAGCTACCAGGATATAGCTTTACACATTTTTTTAAAACGAATAAAATGAAAATTTGACCTAATCTTGGTCATTATGAAAAGGACAGTACTATGTCAAATTAACTTTTGTTTAGCTTTACGTCAGAGTTTAAGTCATCATCAAAAATGAGTCTGGAGTGATGCCTTGATTCTTTCATTCATGTTAGAGCAGTCCTTTAATTTCCCAGGTCAGACAATCAGCTGTGCAAAACGCCTGGGTGGATCCAGTGCCGCCTTGGAGGCGCAGCTCCTCCTCAGAGCGGACGTTTCCAAGCTTCAGAGCTTTCTCCTCACAGAGCAAAAAGCCATTTCACTCAATCTGGAACTAACTCTTCAGCTTGCATCACCAGAAGGGAAGCTAAGACAGTTTTTGTGGGTGAAATTTTTAGGAGGATTTTTTTTTATTTTTTAGAAATTATATACATAATCACAAAATTTTAGTCTTATATGTTCAATATTTAAATCTGTTTCTAATGACACACACTTTTCAAACAAGGTGCCCTTTTCCCACCGGAGGAGCTGTTCCCAAAATGTCTGTGCACGCCACTGCGGGCCGCCCCCTGTAGAGCCTTTATTCAATTATAATGAAAAACCATCCAAGTCGTGTAGAGCTGAGATGCGTCGGCAGGTCGGTGGAAATTTTCATCGGTGATGCACTTGATCAGGGAGTGATTGGGATGTGAACAGTTGGGTGATTATTGCTGTCATTTTGTCAGTAAATGAAACAAAATGACAGCAGAGGTGGAGGATGAAGTAGATTTTTAAAGGTGTCAACAGTGCTGTGAATCTAATTAATGCACAGCCTTTTTTTAAAATATAGAAACGTGTGATTTCTTAATTAATCTATAGTTATATCAGTATATAAAATACTTAACTCCGAGTGTATGTCAGTGCGTCCTACAGAGTCCTCTCTTTGTCTGTGGTGCTCTGGTGGAATGAAACATAGTCTGAATACAGAGCCAGGCGATCTTTTTCTTTTTTTTTTTCCTCCCCCCCTCTCCGCACCCAAAAGCTCATCTCATCAACTCCATTCTGCTGAGACTGAACATCAGCCAAATGAGCACTGCTGCAGTCTGTTACAGTTTAACTCTTATCCCGGCCGCCTTGGCTCTATTTCTGGCATGAATACTTCCTATGATGACTCCACACCCCTGGCATAGTCTAGTAATAAGAGACACGAAATGAAAGGCAGCAGGTGGCGAGCTGGTGTGAAAGAATAATTACACCAAGGCCTGAACCAAAAGACAAAAGCTAATTGTAGCAGTTGGTAAAATTAGCTTCAGAGTCTAAAAATTGAGAGAGAGATATTGCCAAATGATATTTTGAGAGAATGGTTGTAGGGGTTTAGGGGGAAAGAACATTTAAGGACGACTTTGCAGCTATCAACCTTGAAACTCTGACTTTGCTTGAACACTCATGCAAACATTTAACCCTCTGAAAAGACATTTGCAAACGGGCATCATTAGACTGAGTTTAAATTATCCTTTATCACATAGATAATGTTCCTGAGATGATTAAAATATGAATAACAGGGAGGTTTATAACCCTGAAGCTGTTATGAAAATCTGTTCATTTAGATTCATATCAGTACATGTCAAATGATGCTTTTCTTGGACTGTTTCTGCAAGTTCAGAATATAATAGCCTTTTTGTTTGTTTCTATTCTCTTCTTAAACCACCTTTTAGATGTGGATTTACTCTGCAGCTTCCAGAAAGCTTCTCTTAGCTAGTTCTATTTTTTGGAACCATCTCTGCTCTGGAGAAGAAAATTCATCAATTGTATTTCAGCTTTGGAGTCAGACTGATTGACAGGACTGATTTTTCTGCAACAAAAAATATTGTTTCCTTTTCTGCACCTTGACATTCTCACATCACGCAGACGTTTCTTCATGTCCTGTGAGGCTTTGAGGACTGCAAGGTGAGTCATAAATTATTAAACCCAATCCAGGACAAATAAGATGTTTGATTCCTGATGACGCTGTTTTCTGGGCCATGAAGTTGATGGACCGAAAGGTTACCACCCTAGATTTTCTTATTTCTTTTTCTTTCTCTCTAAGCATTTCTTTTTCTTACTCTCTCTTTCTCCGAGTTTCTCCCTTCAAACTTTATAATCCAACAAGAGAGTTGTTATTGAAACTTTTGATAATGAGACATTTATAAACTATTTTTCTTTGCCTTTCTTTATGTTTCTTTATGGATGGATGGATATACTGTATAATCTTTCCATTCAGTCTAGTTTTTTTTTATTTGGCTTTTAAGCAAAGACATTTAAACAATCCATTTATGCAATAAGTTTCATTGAAATGATTCATTTATAAAGGCTGCTGCTAAACCCATTTTTTTTTTCAGATCTTGGATAAATAAGATTTAGCAATGATCTGCTTTAAGTTGAAACTCCAGTGGATATATAAGTAGATTTAGTTTGCTAATTCATAAGTATCATATTGATTGATTTTTCAGGGTGGGGTTGTTTACTTTAAGAATTTGTTTGTTGGCTTAAAAAACACTAAAAATTATTCTGTTATTTTATCCTTTCTCCTGACAAACTGATTGTTCCTTGTTATCATCGTGTTAATCTAGTCTACCCAAAAGTCGTCCCTAAACCTGTTAATTCTGACTCCCTGCAGACCAAAGTGCTCTTAAAGTCTCCATTTTAGATGCGAGGGTTCTTTGGTCAGTAACACAAAGCTGAGTGCCGTCATATTAACATGTCTAATGCTTCTTGAAATACATTATTCATCTCATTGACTTGCTGATTATTCTGTGCTGCTGTTTTGTTGACACCCCATCCTCTGAGCCAACAACAAAGAAGGGTTATTAATATTTCTAAGTTAGAAAATGTGTATTTTTTCTAC
This sequence comes from Poeciliopsis gracilis, assembly GCA_911649635.1. Lineage (NCBI taxonomy): Eukaryota > Metazoa > Chordata > Actinopteri > Cyprinodontiformes > Poeciliidae > Poeciliopsis > Poeciliopsis gracilis. Next base: position 2,245,852 of record CAJVRI010000128.1, read on the forward strand.
TTTGGGGTCTAAATCATTCACCTTTGTGATTATCTGTTGAATTGCATGAAGGAATTGTATTTTATTTTGGAAAAATTGCATGTGTCTTTGTTTCTTTGTCTGCTTTTTCTGCCACCAGTCTCATCCATTATAAATGCAAACACAGCAGTCTGGCAGGTACTGTAATTACTGTAGGGTCTTTACATGGATTTGTAGCACATTTAGCCGTGACTGTGATACTACAAAGTTAGACTGAAAGCTGGGTAAAAGTTAACACCTTGCTTCCAGGATGCACCAAGGCAATTTTTCCATCTGACAAACTGTGGACATAATTTTTGTTATTAGACAAAAAAAAAAAAAAAAAAACTTTGCTTGCAGAAAACTAATCATTATTTACCTTTTAAATCTCTAACCACATAACATTTAGTACAACAGTATTCTTCTTAAATTGACCTTAAATGTCTGGATAGCTTTCAGTTTTACTTTTCTTCCATCCCGTAGCAGCTAGCTGCGCTGCAGTGATAATACAACAAAATCTGAACAATCGACTTTTGTTTCTGCTGCTATTTTTTTCTTACCTACAGCTATTATACCAGCAGAAGTAGTAGTTGACTCAATTGTACCTTCTCATCTTTTCTCTGATCAATAAACTTGAATATTTGCTCTGATGAGGCTCTTTTCTGATTAAATTATTGACCACCGTCCCTCTGCTGAGGCAGGGAAAGCAATGCGAGCACACTGTGCGTTATCTCTTTCCTCGCAGGCTGTGGAGCTCCAGGCAGTGCTGGCAGGCGCAGCCTTCAGCATGGGAGGAGGAGAATGCTTTGGCGAAACCACTTCAACGTCAAAATGAAAAAACAGGAAAGTAGTCATACTGATCTGACAAACACAAACAGGAGATTTTCTCTAAACAACCTGAGCGTTCTGGTGCTCAGCATGGCAGGTTCTTTATGAGGCCCCTACAAATGTTGCCCTCCTGTGTAATTAAAACTTTAACTTGTCATAAAAGTAATAATTCTAAATTAAAAACTTGTCAAAGAACAATCTGTCACTCCGTGGCCTCACTTGTATATAAGTTTCTATGTCAGAGTCTTTTCAGGGATCTGTCTTTGAAATTATAAATGCCTCATGGGTCAAACCTAAGCTGAAGTGTTTTTTGTATATTTTTTCTTCACATTAAATATTTATTTCATTGTGCATTTGTTTAGTATTTGGGTCCTCACCATGTAAAGAATGAGCCAGGAAAAAAAAAGCCATAATATATGTGTATGTTCCACAATCAGTATATCAGACTAACTTCTTCTTTGAGCCTGCAATCACCCTCTTTGTGTATGTATACCTCCCTTACTTTCCTGTTTTGTCAGGTCTTCCCCTTGGCTATCTGTAGTTATTTCATTTTCGGTCCTTGATTTCAGTCTTTTATCTTCCCTGTTTGCTTTTCCAGTTGAACTTTGTTTTTTTGCTCTGGACTTCCTCTGTTTTTTGTACATGTTGTCTCCCTGTAACCTCTATTTCACTAAGATACATGCCATCTATTTGCAGCTATCTCCAGAAATATAGCCGAAACCTCTTCCCATTTTCATGAACTCAAAATCCTCTCATCTTGTGATCTGAATCGTGGTTGGCAGAAGGAAGAGTTCCCCCGGAAATGCCACTGCATGAACCAATGAAATGAGGGGAAAATTTCCAGAAAGGACAACATTTTGTTCTTCTGCCTGTCATGTGACACAATATGTTGAAATAAGATATACCCTGAATGGAAAAAGTGTATAAAGGTACTAAATGGCCGAGAGCATTACAAGTTCTCAGCCATACAGTATAGTAAAGTAAAAACCTTGTGTTATTTCTGGAGTCAGCTCATCACTTCTGCTCTCTGATGTTTCAGGCATCCAGCTGAAGATTATCTGTTGAACCCAGCAGCTTTTCATGAATCTGGTGACATTCGTGGAGAAGGAGCTAAACCTGGCAAGTTTGAGGGGGTAAAAATAAAATGACAACTTCTCATTATGTAGGCCATCCCCTCAGCTTTTGTGTTGGAAACTGTAGGAATGAAGGCAAAAGGGGAAAAAAAAACAAACACCTGTCAATGCAGCACCTGTCAGTCAGTCAAGATTTATATATACATATATATACATAAGAAAACACTAATGCACCACTCACTTTCCCCTCTCTTACTTAATGCCACATAAAGTGTGTGATCGTCCTGGTGTTAAATTGATTAGAAAGGATTTTATGCAGTGAGCAACGAGGCGTTGAGCAACAAGAGACATCTGAAGGGCTTCATCCTCCTCATCCTCACCCTCCTCCTTCCATAAGCCCCACATCCCCTCCACGCTCTGACCCCCCCACTTCCAAGAAAAATGAAAAAAAAAAAATTATAAAATAAAATGAATATAGTTATATAAGTTTTCCTCCCACTCCCCCAGTGCTCTCTCTCAGCCACCATCAGATAGGGGGGACGTTGTCATGGCAACGACAGCCCCTCCTCTCAACGTCAGCGTCGGGTAGCTGGAGGATGAAGCCGCATGCAGCTCCTGTGTGTCTCTCGGAGCCTCTCAGAGGGCAGTGTGTGATTTGCACCGGGTGGGAAACGATCTTCCCATGACTGCTCTGACTCGCTCCAGCTGCTCTTCTTCATCACCCATCCTCACCCTCGGACCCCCAGGGACCAACTGATTGAGCTCTTCCACAGGTAAGCATCTGTCCCCTCTTGTTTTTTGTTTTTTTTTTGTTGTTGTTTGTTTATTTTTTTCATTGACAATGATGAATCCCAGTTTGGCACGTTATAAAAAGACATGTTTTATTTTCCTCTTTCTCTCTCTGCCCTCCTCATCCTCATCCTCATCATCATCCTCATCCTCATCCTCGTGCCTTCCCCATCCCGCGCGCTCTGCCAGCCGTCATGTCCTGGTTGTTCTTGGACTGGTTCGTGCCCCTCTACCTGCTGGTGTCGGTGCTGGTGCTGGCAGGCTTCGGAGCGTGTCTGTACTTCCTCGAGCCCGGGCTGCAGGACGCCCACAAATGGAGCAACAAAACGATCCGGCATCACCCGCTGGTGGCCAGCGTGAATTGCAGAGATGACGATAGCAATGCCCTGATCTGATCCGATGATGGAGAGGCTGCGCGGCGGAGGACGCGTCCAGACAGCGGCGGGGCAGACGGGACACCGAGGGCACAGGGAGGAGAGGAGGGCGTATCGGGGGGAAAAACACCTTGACAACGAAAAGAGGAGCAGGATGAGGGATCATTTATCATTCCAACTTTTCTTTGCTCTCTGTGGATTTTCCAGGCAGGGATCAAAGAAAGTAAGGCAGATGTGCTGGACTGCAGAAGAAGATCGTGATTTGATTTGAAAAAAACAAAACAAAACAAAAACAAACAAAAAAAACATGTTTCCCTTTAGTGTTTGTACGTCTGATGCCATCTTATATACTTGTGCCAACTTTTGCATACATTTTGTAATTTGACAATCACTTGACATGTGACACAAAGTTGACTTTGATTGTGTTTTTGTGAAGTGAATACAGAGGTTGATAAAGTAGCCACAAATTGCTCTCAAGAAAGAGCAGCTCCACTTCAACACATTTTTCGCTCAAGTTGAAACTAAAAAGTAGCCATCCAAGAAATTACATTTGGTAAAAAGTACTGAGTAACTGATCAAAATATCTATTACTTTAAATAAAAAAAAATTACTTCATCAGATGGAGCAAAATATAAAGTTATGTGAAATGTTGGTGGACCAAAATGAAAATGATCCACATAGCATAATTGCAAACTTAAGAAAAAATAAATCCAAATCAATTTATTTTAGTATAAAACTTAATTAATGAATTACTGGTTAAAACAAGCTTGTTTTCCTTTCAGCGAAGATACTCACAGTGGGTAGAGCATCCAGAAATTATACTCAAGTAAGAGTTGTAATAAAACTCTTCAAATAAAAGTAGTAGTAAAAAGTACTTTTTTGTGCTAAATGTTACTAATTACTACCTAACTCTGAAACCGAATGATGTAAATCTGTTACCACTGGGGGAAGTTTTTCTTTCCTTTTTCTAACCCTCTCCCTGATGTGTGTGAGGCAGCTGTTGTGGATCATTAGTTCTGCCGTGCCAAACCGATTCAACGCTTCTTACAGTGACCTGCTGTGAATAAATACAAGAGATTCCTTCAACGTGCCAAGAACATCACAGATGGACCAACAGTGAGGAAAAATAGCCTTTGTTAATTCATTGTGTTTTGATTTCTGACAGCACCATGAGGAAATAGTGTAACAGCCATTTTTGCCTTCTTTGTTCATATAAAATAAAATCTTTCACTCCATTTGCTTTCCAGACTTTTCTGTGTTTGATTTGCACAAAATATTAACAGCTTTTTTCTTTGCTTTTTCATCACAGGTTAATGCATTCGATTCGATTCAAAAATACTTTTGATCCCACGGGGGAAATTAAATGTTGGTGTAACTCGTATTATTCACAGTTTTTCAATGAGTTGTTGTAGATGCAGGAAGGATCTCCTGTGACTTCATTCTCTCAACTTTTTTCTTTTCTTATGACTTTATTGTTGTAATTTTTTTTTCCTAGTCTGACTATGATACTCTGTCATGTACATCGGTTTGGATTTGCCACTGGGTCCAGCAGCAGGTTTTAGGGGACAGTGACTCTTTTCGCTAAAGAGTATTTTGATGGCATTTCTTTCTCTTTACTGCATTCTAGAAACAAACTTAAGAAATCTTTTTTTTTTCTGAAAGCTGCCACTTAGTCCTCCACTCCCTGCAAATGGACGGAGGCCCTGCAAGGTCCTCACTGAGGCGTCCATTTTGACTATGTCACTGTAACGCTGATGTTTCAACAAATCAAGGGCAACTGCATTTCTGAAACATTGCATTCCGGTACAGTTCAATATGCTTACAAAAACTCTCCATTTAACAAATTGTGTAGCATTCACTCCTCTTGGAGAGGGTTGGGTTGGTGTTGAGAATCCAGTAAGGAACTATTTGCACTTCATTGCAGCAAAAACCTGAACCTTTATAGTTCTCAGAAAATTAGCCAATTGCCTTTGCTAGTCTGACCGGCTAACATTCACTTGTTATACTCCTGTCCACTTGAGAACTACAACAAATTTTAGTGGGTTTAATCAAGGTTATAGTGTGACAATATCACCATCCCATACCAAGTCTTTTACATATCATACATGTTAATGAGGTTTGTGTGTATACTTATCGGAATGACAATTAACTTCCTCAATGATGTCGCAGGTTTTCCCTTCAGAGTGATCGTGTGACCTTCTGCAGAGGTCAGAAAAGGCCAAAGGTCCAAGCAGTTGTGCTCAAACAACTTCCTGCTCATTCTTCTGTAGTTTTGCTTGAGTAGGTTTCTGAATGCAAGTCTGCTTTGGGATCAGACAGGCTGCACACAGGCCACACTCAGATTTCACGGTGCCCAGCGGAGCAAATCAAACAGGACACCAGAGTGGGAGTGGAACACTGAGGGCTCAGAGGAGAAAAATGGCGAGAATGGCACTTGTGCGCCCACTGCTTCCTACTTCTCTGCTCATTGTCTTGCACTCACAGGCTTGTTTACGCTCTCAAAGTGACGGCGACAGAGAGACCATCAGACATCAGGTTTGCTTTTTTTTTTACTCAAAGTAGCTAAAATTGTTCTGTATCAGAATGAACATTGTCTTGAAATGTTACATTTGATGGGGCTTGCATGTTTCCTATTTGGTAATAATGCTGTTGTAAATGTTAGTTTCAGTAAATACTAATACGCTCTAAGACTTGCTTTAGTTTTGATACATGATGGGAATTTATTAACAAATTTGACATTATTCTTTATTGCAATTAACAGATAAAGTCTAATATCTAATTTATTCTGTTCATCATATGTTTGTATTTGTAAAAATCTATTTCAGATATCTCTCATCAAACTGATTTTGAATGACAATATTTTGGATCAGTTTGTATTTTCACAATGCTATTTTTCATGTAGGTAATTTTGATTCTGCTTTTATGGGTTGTGTAGCCAAAACTAATAAGAGAAATTGGACGTTTTAATTTGTAAATCTATTAAATTTAGAATGTATATTCCTTCAGTATTTTCGTGCTTCGTCACCTCATTGAATAGTTCGGAAGTGTAACTATGCAGGCCTTTCCAAGTATTTTACTGATAAAATTCTGAAAAAATGTGGCATGCATTCATATACAGCCTTAATTCAATGCTTTGTAAAACCAATGTTTGCTGCAAATACAAGTTTAGCACTTCTAGAGACTGCATTTTTTGGCAAGATATATTTTTTCTTCAAGTTCACAATTATGCATACTTTGCGCAGGACCATGAATAAAATAAATGTTTCTTTGCAGGTGGTTCCAACTATTTCATATGCAACAGGATGAGTGTTTTTCATCGTCATAAACCTTTGATGTCGGATACATCTTCATCCTGCAGACAAACAAATGAGCTTCCTAAAGTCTGCCAGTCACCTCCTCTTTCTCTGTCTTCTCCTGTGATCAAGAAGAAACCTATCCTACTCCCATCGTTTGATGAAAAGGGGCTCATCTTTGAAAAGGGCAACAATAAACTCTCAGCATTTTACAGGTAAGCAGATGTGTGGCTTGATGATATGTTACACGTCTACAAATATTATGCTGACTGCCTTTACGTCTGATATGTTCTATTCTTTTAGATCTAATGATGGAATTTCCTCCAAAACCTCATGTCAGCTTGTGCGAGGTAAAGAATGTCTGAATTCACAGAGAAACTACGGGGAGAGAGCTTCAACACTTCCAAGGACAAAGTCCTCAACACACAACTCTCTGACGATTTCTGCTGAACCCAACATCTGCATTTCCCCTGCCCCACAGCTACATTCCTCTCCCACACTCCACACTTTGAAACCAAGACCAAGGGATTCTCTTCTTCCCCCCTCCTCAGTGTTGGGTGATTTTCTCCCGATACCACAGCAGCCAGACCAAAAGCCAAGAGTGTCTCCAACTCTGACAGTCCCAACACCCAGACGGACCCCATCACCCTCATCGGCTACTGATAGCCAACAAGAGAGACAGCCTTCTCCTGTTGCTCAGGAGAGACATGCTCGATCTATTTCCATATCTCACGTGGCAGAGGAGCCGGCCAACAAGATCAAGCATGATGTTCTTGACCAAGGAGCGTTGCTGGACTTTACTCATCCTGGGCATAGAAGACTCTGCAGAGAGACTCGACAGACTGACTCTTGCAGGCGTCCAGCATTATGTCACAATTACTGCAAAGTTCAAAGTAAAGTTGGATTGAAGAAAACAGAAATTACAGCAACAGAAAATCCAAAGACTCCAAGCAGTAATTCAAATATTGCGACCATGTTGAAACCAAAACCAACAGCAGAACAGCAAAAGCAATGTGAACCAAAGGAAGCGATGAGGCGTTTTGATGTTTTTCCAGGAGAGCCTGATGCCTCTTCTATGAAGTCAAGACTTCGAAGTAGGTCAACAGACTACAACCTCAGGAGCAACTATACTCACATTTCAGAATGTACCACCTTTGATCAATCATTTGAGAAAACAGATTGCAGTAAAAGAACAATGCTGACCAAACCGTCCCTTTCTGCAGAATCTCAGATCAGTTTTAATTCAAGAAGAAGACAATTTAATTTGGACACTGAAACAAGAGTAAAGCCAGAAGCTTCAGCTCTAAACTGCAAGTCCTCTCAGAATCAAAGGTCAGCACCAAACCAGGCCCTGAGGCAGTCCACCCAGATTGATGTAAAGACTGCGGTAAGCCGATCTGAGAGTGCATCAGAGGATTTCAGCTGCCTGTCAAGAGACTTCAGTCAGATACCGCCGATGTCTTGTAGTGCACAAAGATTAAATCAAGTTAAGACACATAAAGAGGCATCTCTGAGCCTGGGGATCCTCAAGTCTGCATCCAATGAACATCTTTATTCCCAGGATGGAGAATTTTCAAATCCTGACCTCCAGCATAAACATCCCTGGAATCAGGAGATGACTAAGCAACGTGAAAACCACAGAGAGATAAACTCCAGTCACAGAGTTCTGAATCAATCAGGTGTTTGCAAAACACCTGACCACAACCTGGATCCAGAATACCCTTTGGCCCCATCCATGACAGGATGCCCATTCAACAGAAACAGATCTGGTCATGGCTGCAAGAGAGTCTCTGAGTGGCCACAGCAGACTGTTTACCAGCCTTCTGCAGAGACACAAGGTTGTCAACAAAAACACCAACCAAACTACTCTGGCCCAGACAGAGCATTCATCACAGAGGATTTAGAAGACCCTTATTATGTCACCATGTACTACCCAGACTCAGTGTATGTAGGTGAGTATAAACATGTCCAAAACACTAGAATGACTTTAACTCAAGCCATTCTCATGGTGTTTCAGTTGCTGTTTCTATTTCAGATAGGAGTCCACCAATACTGAACATGTGGGGGTGGGGGCACAGGCGAGTGGGGTGGTCAAAGAGGATAGCAGAGGGTTGGAAGACGCTGTTCCTTATCAGTAGACGAACAGACAGGCTGAATAAAGATGTGACCATGTTAGTTAACAGTTTCTGTCAAAGCAAAGAGCACTGGAAGCAGCGCCGGTTTCCACACGGGAGCATAAACACAACAGAGACATGCAGAAACAACGGAGACAGAGTGACGTAAGGAGAGCAACTGTGAGATAAAGTGTGAGTAGTGGGTAAAAATAAAGGAGTTTTACTTCTAAAGGCTTTTTGGGGTGATGACAGAAACATGAGTTACCAGTGAAGTCTCTGATGGCAGATCTCTCCTTGAGATTTACAGGTTTTTTGGTTAAATAAAACTAGTCAGATGTCATTCTGTGTGGACATGCATGTGCTATGTCATGAAGTGCATCATGTTATTTTAAACGACTTTTGAGGGGAGAAACAGCTGACGAAGAATGTCCAGTGTAATTATTACATCCTCTCCTGAATTTATGATTTTGTTTAAGGATAATGTTTTGTGGAGTTAAGTGTTTTGTTTATGGAGGTACGAATTGTCAATGTATTTTTAGCTATAAAAATGCCAAGGGAAAAATTGAAGCCCTCAGCTCGAAGCACAACAATAGCGAGCATTATTTGTTGAGCTTTTTCAAAGTAAACTTGGAAATTCTTTCCAAACTTACATTTTAAACAGTTTAAAACCTTTTAATCTACATATGCTGAAACTGACAAATCCAAAATGTCACTGTAAGCAAAAGTAAAATTAAAAATCTTGGCTCTGTACTCAATGTTAAAATTTCAAACATTTATGCGAAGCCGCTGATGGTTTTCGGAGCAGCAGCTTAGTTCACTACCTCAGTCCAGCTCTGCCTTTGAGCCTCTTGTACATGTGGCTCTTTGTTTTTGAAGAACTTTATAGTTAAACTGTGAACTTCTCAAAAAGTACCAAGTGCAGATTTTTTTTTTTTTCCCATCCTCCCGTGTTTCATTTAATCTGTAATGCTTAAATATGCAGGAATGTAGTGAATATTTAAAATAGTGTTATGATTCAAGATCTTTAGGGTACTTAGTCTTATAATTATTCTGCAGTCCAGACCTATAAATAGTGCCCATCAGTGTCAACAGACTGTTCTAAAAAATAAAAAATAAAAAAATGTCCCTTTGAGCCAAAGTTACTCTGCGCATGTGCGCTGCATCTCCCCACTCCCTGTCCTCTTGTCGCCTTGGCAACAGACAAAAAGGGGGGCTCTCTTTCGGCCGGAGGGAAGAGAGAAAAGGTAGCATCGCTCGTCACATGACCCTTCCTGCTCTCAGCATCTGTGTGTTGAGGTTTTCGGAGCAGGTCTCGGACCCGGTGGGATCAGCCCGGCTTCTCTTTGCGCGGACGGACTGATCGGGGATCGGTGAGTGTGACGCTGCTGAGCAGACCGTGCTAGCAGCGGGCTAACGCAGCCCGCAGGACCGAGTGCAGAGACAATGGGGGTCGGCAGGACTGGGAGGGATGGAACTACCCTCGTGTTTTTATTCAGCGCAAATAACAACTGCAAATCTGCTCAGAATTCGTTCAAAAACCCATTTAACATATTCCCTAAGTGCTTATATATATTCCTTAAAAAAAAAAAAAAAAAAAGAGCTGTGGTTGTGTTAGCATCTTTAGTGTTGTGGATTGTGCTGAAATGTTTCTGACCATACGTCTGAGATGAGATTATGTGAAAGGAGCAGAGCTGCATGATGACCACTGGCTGGAGTAACTCAAAGTGACAGCCTCTGCCTTGCATCTGTGACTAAAGTGGCCCTGCCTGCCATAAGCACATCCAGAGAGCCCAGGTCATCATCAGCGTCTCTGGCTCAGCATCAACAGAAAGATTTCTGCATTTTTCTGCGGCCTGCTGCACCGAGAGGCTCATTTCACTGAGCATATTGATGTTTGACTGATTTGATGTTTCTGATGCAGAGTGGTTTGTTTTTGTTCCAATAAGCCTTCACTGTGTTCTGTTGCAGTGTCCTGAAGCTCTAACATTGTAACAGATGTTTCCACACAACTTGAACTTTTATTGTCAACATTTGGTACAACCTGAAACCTTATTCAGCCATCCCAAGTCAATGTCTCGTAGAGCCACCTTTTGCTACTTTGTTAGTGAATATTTCACCCTTTCTGCTTTGTAAAATAGCTCAAGCTAAGTCAGAACCAAAGGACGATCTGAAAAGGGCTTAAGATTGAATTTTGCAGCAACAAATATGGCAGGTGCGAAAGATTTGTTGAGATTTGTTGTTAGGTACGGTGAAGGAGTTGTGTTGCTGTGGGCTTCTCTTCCAAACACCCTGATAACCATCACATCATAAACTGATTCATAATTAAAAGGTAATCAACATGATGAATGCCCGGCCCTAATCACTGCAATGACTTACATGACTTTGCCAGGCATACCAATAAGTGTTTGAAGTGATTTGTCTTAATGAAGTAATTTTTCTTTTACTTTGTATTTTGTTCTCATCTGCTCACCATCATTGAGCAGATGAGAAAGAAGACCATGAATATGAGTATGCAGACTCACATCTTGTCTTTGCAGCAGCAAATCTCACAAATCCCCTTCTCCAATTGGTTACCACACTTTACATGTTCGCTTGACTTAAAACCAGAGCTTCGATGATGGGGCAGCGATGTGCAGGTTTGTGGCTAAATCCTTTTGATACTGATGTCTCTGCTCACTGAAATTAAATCTGTTAAACCCATAATAATTAGCAACTTGGAATCAAATGTGGCAGCAACAACACACAAGAGAAAGAATGCAGCTCAGGGAGATTCATCTGCTGCGTTAACAAATGAAAACTTCAGTTTTAAGACCTAGTTTCTGTTTTTCCAATATTTTAGGGAGTAAAACATTTGTAGCGGCAGAACTGTTGGGTTTGGTCCATTTCAGACAATCAAAACGATTCCACTTTTGTCTGTCACTTTTTGACATAACCTTTTGTTTGTGTGGTTGCCTTTTTCTGGACCCATGTTTCATGTTGTTAGAAAACTGAAGTCAGATTTCTCCCTTTCCCCTTTGTTGTGAAAACAATGTTTTCAGAGGCTCTCTAAGAGGTAGGAGCTGTGCTTGCAAATACATCTTCAGTCTAGATTTTGAGTAGGACACCTCAAAACCATCTTTTTATGCTTAGACATTCAAAAACAGACTGTCTGAAGCCAATGGTGGCTGCAGCAGCCCATTTCTTCAATATAGAGCAAGTAAAAGGACAAGAAGCTTTAGCTGCTCTACTGGCCTATTTCTCCGTCATTTATTCTAGTGTAATTTATTTTTGTCTTTCTCCATCTCTCTAGACATGTCAGACATAGTTCCACCTGAGGTTAGACCCAAGCCTGCTGTCCCTGCCAAGCCCCCGAATGTGGGTGCTCCTTCCCCTTCTAGTCCCTTCCCACCCCAGGGCCCAGGTGTGGGAGCTGGCGGCATCGCCGCGCCCCCTCCAAGTGCTATTCCGGTTCCCATTGGAAGTCACGGTCCCAGCCACCCTGTCGGTCACACCGTGGGTCACAATGTGGGTCACAATGTGGGCCACAATGTGGGTCACAATGTGGGTCACAATGTCGGCCACAGCGGTGGTCATGCTGGGGGTCATGCTCCAGCTCTGAGTGCGGGTCATGGTCATGGAGGCTCCCACAGCCCCGGAGGGGGCTCCACCCTGCTGGGCTACATTGGTATTGACACCATCATTGAGCAGATGAGAAAGAAGACCATGAAGACTGGCTTTGAGTTCAACATCATGGTTGTTGGTACGTCGCAGTAGATCGTATTTCTCTTAGCTGACCCCCTCGTTCAAGGCTAACTTCCATTAACTCCCTCTCAGGTCCCAGCGGCCTTGGAAAGTCGACTCTGGTGAACACCTTATTCAAGTCCCAGGTGAGCAGGAAGAGTGCAGGATGGTCACGTGACGAAAAGATCCCCAAAACTGTAGAGATCAAGTCAGTGTCTCATGGTAAGTACAGCAAGAAAGATCTTTATTTACATTCAGATTAAATGAACATAAAGCAGCTCTGGAGCATAAAGGAAGTGGGCTTCTCCGTTTGATTAACTTTTTCAATATTCATCAAACTTACCAGGATATTTTCCCAAAGGTTAAATGTTTCTTTCCACAGCTTACAGAATACATTGAACTTATGCATTACATCACCAAAATTTACCAGGGCTCTTCCCATGAACTTAGTTTACATAAGTAAACTTATGTAAAGTTTAGTTTACATAAGTAAACTTATGTAAACTAAGTACATAAGTTAGTTTACATAAGTTTGGGTCATTCACCCATTGTCATTCACCCTGTGACAATGGGTGAATGACAGAACGGAGTGTAAAGCGCTTTGGGATCCTTTGGACGTGATAAAGCGCTATACAAGTACAAGCCATTAATAAGACTGTAAAATAACCCACTTATTTTATATTCTATAATCATGTCTGCTGTGATCTAGAAGGAAGTGAGCATACTGCTAGTAATATGGTGGCTGTCAAAAGAGATTGTGTACATTTATTTTAATTTTCTGTCCCAAGCTAATAATAGATATTTAGACAGCTAAATATGAATGTTGTTTAGGTAATTATTTGTAGGGATCTGACTGATATCCATCCAGTTGGTGAGAAAAGTTACAACAATGACTTAGGAGTGAGTTTCATCTTTTCTTTTATGCAAAAAAACAAAAAGAAAAAGATTTGACTTTGACTTCCAGCTCCTAATTAAACCTCAGTTTCTCAACAGCTTTTAATGAAAAGCTTTTACTTTTGGTAGTTTTAACTAACTATTACACCTTTTTTTTTTTTTTTAATCTTTTAGCATGATAACAGCAAACTGTGATTTAATTGTGCATGTGTTCCACAAATATAGCCAATAATATATTTAGTCCAATGTTGGTCAGTATATCTTTTTAAAAAAATAATTTTTTTTTAGATAAAATATATATTAATCAAATTGAACATTTGTTTAGTGGCACCATTACTTAGAAGTTGCAAGTTTATTAGATACATTTCTCTCACTTCCCCCAAATCTTGGGGCCTTCATTTTGCCTCATCATCTTCTTACAGCTTCTGCACAGACCTGTGAGCCCCATGTTAGCTTTAAACAGCAGCAAGTAAACACTTGAAAATAAGTTATGTAAAACCAAAGCAAACCTGCTGGAATTTCTCCCGGCTAATGAGGCTAATGAGTAGTCACTCAGTAACCTTACAGGATATAAAAAGAAGCAACCCACAGAGGCTAGATTTCTCAGGAATAGACAGAGAGAGTTCATTACTGAGAAATGGTTCAATATGTTTGTCTTTTTTATATAGTACACCTATGGAGTTGTTTGTTTATTCGCTGAGGATCACATTGCTATCAGAAACCCCAATTTCAGCTCAATATTTGGACAGATGGCCTCACTGTTATGCCAGGCAAAATTTGATACGCTGCAGAAATAATACATGAATCACTGACTGCAGGCTGCCCAGTGCGTGAAGGAGAGAAGAGACCCCCTATCTTATCACTATCCAAACATATCTTTGGTCTGCAGGACATTTGAACAACTGCATTAGTTACAAATTTACCTGCACAATGTTGTCCTCTGTTTAACACTATTAGCTTGAAGTCATCTAACTGCACCACTTGTAGTTGATTTGAGTCATTTTTTTTACTAAGCTCAAACTAAACTCACTCACAATCCAAGGTGTAAGTGAGGTAGCTTCCACTTTTTCAACCTAATTTGTTTATTTTCTTTTACAACACAGATTAGAGATTTGAGCCTGATTCACAGTCTAAATCTGTTTCTACTTGGGAGGAAGTAGAAAAAAACCCTAACCTCTTATCCTAACCATATTTTTTGGCATTAGGACCACACTAGGTTGTATGTCTGCAAACCATGAAAATGGTTTTTAATGCTTTAAAACCATCTTTGTCTTTGCGTTTGTTGTTGCAGTGATTGAAGAGGGCGGAGTAAAGATGAAGCTGACGGTTGTTGACACTCCTGGCTTTGGAGATCAAATCAACAATGACAACTGGTAGGTTTTCCAGCGAGCCCACCTGTCTTATAAATCTCTCTTTGTAAAACTGAACATCTGGTCTCCGGAGTGCTGCAGCGTCACGCTTTTTGTGTCCCGCAGCTGGGAACCCATTTCTAAGTACATCAATGAGCAGTTTGAGAAGTTCTTGAAAGAAGAGGTGAACATCACCAGAAAGAAGCGAATCCCCGATACCAGAGTGCACTGCTGCCTCTACTTTATTCCCCCAACTGGACACTCGTAAGTAAAATTGATGTTTTAACACAAAAATCCTTCGTGCAGACCGGAAACAGCCTCAATGCAGTGCTCTTGTCTTTCCTTTGAGCACCTCGCAATTAGCTGCTGCTGACAGCTGTGAAATTACATGGACATACAGTCTTTTATATGTCTCTGCCAGTTTGTCTCATCATTCTCAGTTGGACTACTTTAGAGCAACTGGAAGGTTTTTTTAAACATTCAGATACGAGTTGAATCTTTGTCCGTTGAATTTTCAACAACCTTCACACTCTTGAGGAATTCCTAAAACAAAAAAAACCAATGAGATGTGTGACATGTTACAGATATTTCTGTGTTCCGCGTTAGCTCTTCCAGTCCTTTTCTTTTCTCTTTTTTTTCTGTGGGATGAGCTGTCCTGAAACTCTATGTCGCGTAAACTCGGCTTTTATTCTCTCTCAACATCTGTCCTAGTCTTCGACAACTGGATGTCGAGTTCATGAAGCGCCTGAGTCACTCGGTAACCTTCCAAATGTCGAGGAGCGACAAGAGTTCAAACAGCGTGTGAGTGTGATCATTACAGCTGCTGTAACATCTGTTTCACCGGAAAGAGAACTCATTTGATCGCAGATGTTTTCATCCGTGAGCAACTCTGATCCCACAGCTTCTCCTAATTGTTCAAACTGTCTTCGCTGGTGCTGCAGGTTAGGAAGGAGCTGGAAATGAACGGGATTGAGTTTTACCCACAGAAAGAGTTTGATGACGACATAGAGGACAAGAGTGACAACGACAAGATCAGGGTACGTGCTCATAATTTCTTTCTTTCTGTCTTTTCCATCTAATCCCAGTGACTACAGATGCACAGATCATCGGGGTTTTGTGGCTAATTTGTGATTCTTTTTGTTTTGAATTGACCTGCTTTAGCCAGTTCTGATTTACGTTAGCGCTGCAGCTATTTTAGTAATCAATTACTCATTTGATTAATTGCATCAAAAAAACAAATACCTTTGCAGAGTTTCTTTTTAACTACTCATGCCTTTGTTACATAATATTAGAAATACATTAAAATATGCAAATTCAATTCCTACTTTAAATAACAAAACAAACAATTTACTGCTTAAAATAACATTAAAATTCCACTGGTGTATGCTTGATCATTTGTAACAAAGGATGCATCTGCAGCTAAAAGAAAACACAACAATAATCTATACATCATTACTACTTCGATTAATTATTTCAGCCCTAATTTATTTGAATATCTATTCTAGAAAAGATATGAAATGTACTAAAAGTTAGTATTAAAATAAAGCCGTGAAAGGAGGAACTGTTGAGGTGGACAAATTGTGAGTGAGGGCGTTCTGAATACTGTCTGGATTGTGTTTTATGAGACCAGAGTCAGAGTGACACCTTACTGATCCTTTCTTTTGGAGCTCAAGGTCACTCACTGAGCAGAAAGGTAACATGCCACTTATCTCCCAGACACACACTCTGACCTGGATTCTGTGGGTCAAGTACACACAATTAGAGAAACAGACACAAGCAGAATGAATATCGGAATGAAGTGGCCCCTTGTGTGTCGGTAACTATCTTAATTGATCATATAATGCGTCAGTGACTATCTAACAGGGCAGAGACAACTGACCAATTGTTATCATTTTTACACAATATGGTGTGGTAAAAAAAAAAAAATGTTCTCAATGTGAAGTGATTGCCTTTTGTCTGGCTTGAGCTGTGTATAAGGAAGACAAAGGTCCTTCTGTAATGAGAAAATCTAATCCTTAGTCCATAAAGGACTGGAGATGAAACTGTTTTCTTGGCATCTTCCTGCATTAAACAAATGCTCACAGTCAAACTTAACAGAATGATTATTAATTGTTTATAAGGGGAACATGCAAAGATCCTTACTTTAACTATGACTGCCAACATTTCCAAATCCGCCACATTTCCTGACAAACACACGATGAAAGCTCAAAAAGATTAAAAGAAAAAAAAAAATCCTTTAAATACACCTCAATAACTATAAAAGCTTCTTATGATTTTTATATTTTAAACACCTCTGACAGTGAAAACAGCTAACTTTGTGTCATCTTCTCTCAGTAGCGACATTCACACTGAAGAGTGTTGTTATTGCCAGTATGAGGCCTTCACTGAACTTGAGTGGATTTTTCGGTTTCATGAAATTTGCAGTCAAGCTGCAAAGTTCATGATTTTGTTGACAATTTCTCACGCTTTTTTCTGGAGTTTGAGGCAGGGAAATATTTTTGCTCACTTGATTGAACTCATGAACCTCAATGCAAAAATCTGTCTGCCTGTAGGAAATGATGCCCTTTGCTGTGGTGGGAAGTGATAAAGAATACCAAGTGAACGGGAAGCGAGTCCTGGGGAGGAAGACGCCGTGGGGAATCATAGAAGGTGGGCATCGTTGGTGACATTTTGGTGTTTTTGCCACAGAAATAATGACGATGTTCGTTTGAATCTGTTTCTTCTTTTTTGTCTCAGTTGAAAATCCAAACCACTGTGAGTTTGCTCAGCTGAGAGATTTCCTGATCAGGTACGACTGTCTTGTGAAGCACATTTAAACGCAAACACAATAAACTTGATGAAGCAGGTTCAAATAGGTTCAAATCCTGACCCTGGGTCTTTCTGCATGGACTTTCCATTATCTCCCTGTGTATGTGTGGGTCCTCTCTTTGTACTCCAGTGTTCTCTCACAGCCCAAAAATTATTAGGTGAACTGCTTTCTCTAAATTGTCCAAGTCTTAGTTGTAGTGTTTGTTTATTTCCATAGTATTGAAACTGACTACAGAGCTGTCTTCATGAGTTTTTCCTCTTCGTTTCTCCAGGTCGCACCTCCAGGATTTGAAGGAGGTCACTCACAACATTCACTATGAGACGTACCGTGCCAAGAGATTGAACGACAACGGAGGTCTGCACCCCATAACCTCAAATGACACCCAGGAAAGCAACCTGTAGTCAGGCAGTGAACGAATCGATCAAGATGAAAACAGTGCAATGAAGCTCATATAGGAGTCTATAAGAAAATGTGTGGTTTTCACCCCCAGCTTTGCTGCATGAGTGAAATAACTGTTATCAGTCTGTAAAACTTGGTGTCAACTCTGTTTGCCTCCCTCTCCATGTTAAACCATCCAACATATGCACATCTTTTCCCCTAAGGGACACCATCTGATGAGATTTTAATGGAAAATCGGTGATATGCCTCAGCCAAGATGAAACATGATTACATTACATCTCTGACTTGTGCATAGCAGCTGGCTTTAGGAGATGCTTGCTGCAGTTCTCCCCTCACTTCTATGGGATTTTTGCAGATGTTTACAAATGAATTACAATAACTCCTACATAGAGTCAGCAGTTCACATTCTGTCAACATGTAGTAACAAACATATCAAGCTCTGACTACCACTCTGAAGTCTTTTTTTTCTGAATAGTTAGATGCAGCATTTACACAAACTATTGTGATCTCCAGCCAAATTAATTTTCTCCAGCACATTAATAATCCGTGTGACCTGACCTTTACTTTGCATCCATTGCTCATTTAAGTTTTTACCCAATAACATGAGTGATCACAGCTGAAATTGGCTCATTTTGAGGAGGTTCATAGTTAATTTTTTTGTCACTTTTCTTTTAATGTTGTGTTCAATGACAGCAACAAAAATGTAGAATTTTGAGTTTCTTTGTAGGGAGTAACTTATAAGAGAATAATGAGTCTGATTTTCAAGTCTGAGTGTAAAACACTATACTGTCAATACTTTCTGACTTTAAATGTTATGTAAGTTCTGATTATAATGTAATGTTATGTAGTACAACAGAGGCAGCAGGATATGAAGTCAAACTGTGGCTGGCATGCAGATAGGAAGCAGAAATGCAGCAGTTGATCAGCCAGAGATCCGAAGCGGATAATTTTCCTCATTGATCGGCTTTGATCAGTGATCAACTGGTGAAATTTTCTTTATTATGTAATAAATGCATCCGAGCTAAGAACTCCCACCAAACATAAAGACATTTGATGCTCTTAAATCAGACTTTGATGGTTAGAATTTTTGAATGTTCTTTTTGATTGATTCAAAATTGCATCAAAACATCTGATTCGGTGAAATTCTGAATCTGCTGGTCAAATCCAAAATAGTGCAGAATTGGTAATGTTTTGAAAAGGCCTGATCAATGCATTTCTGCTAAGATGACACTTCATTTGCTTCCAAAAGGATTATTTCTATCAGGTAACTTGCACTGATTTAGATTTTTTGAATGGGTGATCAAAAATCACCGTACTACTGTGCGTTTTTTTCCATTTCTTTTCCATTTTTTGGCTGTTGAGATTTCTTCTTCTTCAAAAAGGAGGAATTAAATCAGGAAAAGCATTAAATATAGTGATCAAGAAGCTAATAAAAATACATATTTTAGACCGAAATATAGGATGTCGAGCATTAGAAGTTGTAATAGTAAAAATGTTTTAGTTTCATGCTTTAATTACATAGAACAAATACAGTGAGACATAGTGCCATTATAAATAAACTTTTATCTGTTTTCATAACTGGTCTCACTTGTTAAAAACTTAGAAAGTGCCACATTAAGAAGTGTACAATTAACTAATAGAGATTCTAGTGTTGTATCTGAATTTCTGTGCAGCAGGAAGTAACAAGCCAGCTCTGCTGAAGATTAAAATTCTCTGCAGCTGCTGCTTGAATACACAAAGGATCCCTGTGGCTTTGTTGTCAGAAGGTCCTAACAAACCTAACAAGCTGTGCCGTCTTCTTCAATTACCAACTCCAGTAAAGAAAAATTTCTGTAATATTCCCTCCCCCAGCTCAATTTTTCTTTTTTTTTCTTTTTTTTTTTAAATTGGAGACAGCAGCGGTTTTATCCACTTTATATTACAGTAGATGAGGACTTAGGTTTAAACGAGAAAGATCCAGCTGAACACTTTCATGGGCTTATTGTGCTCCTGCAGTGACACCTTGAGCATGTTTAACTAGATAATCATAGATTCAGATAGAATTTTAGTAATTGTGAATATTTTTACACTTAAACAGATGACAGGCTTTTAGATTAATTGCAGTATAAATTCAAATATCGGACATAACATTTGAAAGACACTAATTTCTGCACCAAGGTTTTCTTTTAATCACATGCTCTGATTTTACAATAAAACATTTTCCCGTTTTGTCACCAGTGAGAAAATCTGGGCAAGATTTTTAAGATATCTGCAAAATAAACTGGTATGTGGTCTGTTTACTAAGAGCGTGAGAACAAAACTAAAATATGTGTACTGCCAGTTTCAAATTAAATTCCACATGATCACCACTTGGTGGCAGCACTCCGCAACATTAAGACAGGATCAAAAAAGACCTCAGTTGCTCTGACTTTTTTTTTCTGCAAAGGTTTACAGAACTTGCCAACATATCTCGTCGTATCAGGTTTATGAAAAAGTTTAATGTTAAACATTCAAATTACGTGCACTGAATTAAGCGAGCTGTATATGTGTTTACCGGGTTTTCTTCAGGACTTAAGCATTTATAAATGTTCAGCCATGTACAGTATGCTGTGGAGAACAAATATGCCAAAACGAAAGGATGTAATCCTTCAGTAAATCATTCATTATTAATACAAACAGTCATTCATGTGGGTATGATGTTTGGCTAAGTGGTCATAGTTGTGATTTTAGTGCAATCCAAGGTCTAAAAGCAGAGATGTGTGGTGTTGTGTTTGTGCATGCTTGTGTCTGTACAGCCAGTCAGTTCTCGCCTCACTATCATTAACTGAATATTTCTGGATGTGTGGTTTGTGCATTGAACAGGTGTGTCCTGGGGCTGCCCTCTGACCTCCTGTTACACCTTTCAGTCAGTATAACTTCAACATGTTCACTTAATTATTGACAACTTTTTGCAAAGTTGACATGACATATTTATAGCATCATTTCCAGTGTTATTTGGCATCATTTATACATTGGTGTCTTATCATTGTAATTTATTCTTTTATTTAATAAATGCACTTCCTCATGTTTTTAATTTTTGTCTCCTAATTTATTGATTTATCTTGAATATGTTTGTATTTGACCTCCAGAATGGGAAACATCATCAAACATAAGTTGGGACGTTAATGCAATTGAATTCTAAATAGCATACAGAATAATCAAACTGCTTTGATGTAAATTAGAATATTAAAAAGCCAATTTATTTTAGGAACTTTAAACACATTGAAATACGTTATATAGAATAATTCGATTTGAAAGGCTTTATTTCTGTTTTGATGATTTTCTGCTGACAGATAATGAAAACATGACATAAAATTAGAATATCACATCAGACCATTAAGAAAATCCTTCATTTCATATTCACAGCCATTTTGAGGGTGGAAGCACTTTAATATAAAGTGGATCTTCTTTTCTGTCAAATCTCAGAGAATCTTTTGATTCTAGAATAAGCATCCGTCTGGAGAAGTTAAGAAGTTTAGTCCTTGAACATGAAAATGCCATGACATTAAGAAGGTTATTTAGAGAAAAACTACTCTAGACTGAAAAATGTGTCTTTTATTTAAAACAAACGCCTGAAAGCTTTGGTCATCGTCCCAAAACAGAGAACCAATAATGCCATATTTCCTTGTAACTGAGGTCATCCCATTCACGTGTAACTCAACGAACCATTCCTGATGTTTGATGTTGCAAACATAGATTCCCTCGGTACAAGGTCTAGTCATCATAACATCAGAGAGTGATCCTCCATTGGGGCCTTTTATCTGCTCAGCCTGACTGCACCATGGGAGTTCATTCAGAGGTCAAGATCAGTTTGTTTCAAGTTCACGTTCCATTGCAGTGTTGAGTCATTACCTGGCTGTGAAAAGCATTTTCTCCGTCATAGATTTCTTCTGGTTTTGCTTTTTTTTTTGGTCACTTAATAGTTTCAGACCATCAAACACATTTTAATATCAAACAGAGATAACCTAATAAATCCAAAATGTAGAATCAAAATCATGAATTTGTCCTTTAGAGTTGGAAAAAAGATATCCAAAACAATCTCTGTAAAATCAGAAATTACCCACATTTTTGGAAGGCTGAGTTTAATTTAGTCATACGGTAGTCTTTATTATTACTGTAAAATCAGGGATTTTCTTAAAGGAGCAGGATTATGTATTTTCCTGACCATTTCACTGCCATTTTATAGCACAATCAAGTCACTAGATTTGCTTCAGTTGTTATAAAAATACCATATATATCAAATCTTTCAAAAGAATTTTGACTTTGCAATTTGGTACCTTGAAACTGGGGCTCTGTTTCTTCAAGAAGCCCCTTAAAGACTCCACATTCCACATTCAGCATTTCATTACAACAACATTTCTCCGTTAAGACATTTACAAACATTCTTTTAATTTTCTTTCAGTGTCAGACTGAATAGTAATAGTTTATATAATAATAATTTCTGCACATGTACAGATCCACCTGGTGTTTGCTAATCGCTTCTGCCGCTAGTCTGGATCATAACACAGCCTCTTTAAATAGGACCTTACTGAGAACATGAAGGAGGCTAAAAGTGGCAAAAAGAATCACATCATGCCTCGATCTGCAGAATTTGAAGAACAAATAACTTCTTTGTCAACCATCAGTTTAAAAAGAGTCACAAAGTGGCTTCAAGACTCCAGCAAACCTCAGTGAGAACTTTCATCTCCAAATGGACATAATCTGGAACAGTGGTCAATCTTCCCAAGACTGGCAACAAAAACCATCCCAGAGGTGCATCACAGGCTCATGCAGGAGGTAAAACTGAAATAAAACATAAAACTGAAAACATCTAAAACACAACAGAACATCTTTTGTCTCACTTGACGTCAGTATTCAATAAGGGAAACTGTATTCGTTGCACAGCTTTATGGCAAATGATACTTCTAAGCTCACGTCTCAAAAAGCACCCAGGTGATCCTCAAGGCTTGGAAGGCTTGGACCAAGAATATAGTGCGTGTATTTATATTTTGAGTAAAACACAGTATTTCAGAAGCATGATACAGTCAAACATGGTGAAATAAGTTAAACTTGTTCACGGTCTTTTCGATTGTCTTTATTGCTTTTGATGGCTGCACTATTTCAGCATAGTCTCCTGAATGTCCTTCTGACACTCAGGAGCTTACTTTGAACTTACTTTGACCAGCAGGGGGCGTACGTGCACATGAAGAAATTAACTCTTTGGTGAACCAGCTGCTTTAAAAGTTTCAAAGACTTATAGATCTTTATCATATGACTAACAAGACATTGAAGAGATGTTCTGCATTATTGGCTGAATTCTGGTGATGCTGGTATGAAGAAAAAAAATGTGTACTTACATTGGTTAGCCAGTATGTGCCAGTGCATGGAGTGATACAGTGCAGTCAAGTGGAGAGAATTAAATTAAGGTTTACCAACAATACACACACATATACAAAAATAGGTTTTGATTCGCTGTCAGTTGCTTTGAAAACTATGTTTGAGACGTCCAGAACGGTTTTCTTTCCTGCCAACCTGTATTTTGACTCCAGCAGTCTGAGGAGTCCCATTGGGCAAATAACCTGCAGTTTTGCACACACACCACAGTTATCGTCAGTCTGCTTGTTGTCTGCTTAGCCTTAACTCTTTTCCTCCAGAAGATGTCTAAATTCCTTCTGTAATTAACAGACCTTGAAGACTCATTAATTGTACACTCAAGTATTTGCACTTCTGGGTTTCTTTGGTTCCTTGTCTGATCCTCCTATTTACTGCTAGTCTCCTGTTGTATATCTGTTCCTGTTTGATTGTCTTTAGTTTTTTTTTTTTTTCTTTTGGCTTCTTGTGTTTGGAGCAGTGTTGTATAGTAACGAAGTAAAAATACTTCACTACTTTACTTAAGTATATTTTGGAGTACTTCATACTTTTCTGGAGTAAGAAAATTTTTGATAACTTTCACTTTTACTTCACTACATTTCCGAACTTAATTGCGTACTTTTACTCCGATACATTTTCAATGTGTGGTTTAGTTACTCGTTACTGTGACGGAGGAGCGTCACGAGTTACGACCTAATTAAAGAGTCGCGTTAACACACGCCAACACACACAAACATACACAATCGCTAACTTCCGTTTTGTTGCAGTTTAAACTGGCGCGGTTCATCGTGGGTCACACGCGGTCTTCCAGCTTCAGTGCACATTAATCCTTATCTGTCATTTTCAAACATTTTCCCGGCTTTATTTTCAATTAGCTTTATTGTTTCCGGATCGTGACGCACCGAGAGAGAGTTGCGCAATGTGGTGACGTCATCAGAACGTACTGAGTGTTGGCTGTTTCATGGATTATTGTATTTTTTGGATTACAAGTTTATTTATTTTTTTCTCTTATTAATTATTTAAACCTTGTGGTTTAGGTAAAGCTCCTAATTTTCTTAACTAAATGATGCTGCAGGTTTATCTATTAGCATGTTTCATTTTGCCTGCACTTGGTTGTGTACATTATTTTAAGTATATTTAACAAGTTTACCAAAATATAAAAAATGTCATTCAAACTGCGTTTGCCTTGTTTTACTTTTTACTTGTACTTTTCATTACATTACTTGAGTACATTCATTTTTACAGTACTTTCCATACTTAAGTACAAAACATTTCAGATACTTTAATACTTTAACTCAAGTAACATTTCAGTCAGTGACTTTTACTTTTACCAAAGTCATATTTTGGAGCGGTACCTATACTTTTACTTGACTCCGAGATTTCAGTACTTTATACAACACTGGTTTGGAGTTTTGTTTGGCATGTTGCTTACTTCAGCTTTTGTGCGTAGTAACCATATCTGCTTGCTTTCTGGCTACTTTGGGTCATTCACAGTTTATAAAAAGATGCAATTGCATTTAGAGTTTAGAGCTGTTATAGTTGACAGAAATGTTCTTTGTTTAGGCCCTGCCCTGAGTAGCAGTTCGCCTGAACCTGAGGAGAACTCCTCCCTAACTCATCAACCTGAAATTGCTCTGATTGCTGCCGGCAGACAACTTAGACGCACCTGATTTAAGCTGATGAGTAATTGGCAGTAGTTCCTCTGCAGAACAAGATCACAAGCTGTTGAGGTAATTCCTTTCTTTGAGAGTCTTTGGAGAAGGGAAATGTCTAAAATATGCAGTGTATGCGCCAGAGAGCAGTACTAGGAAACATAAATCATTGGAATGTCTGATATGATAAGTTAATAGGTCACATCAAACTGTGAAACAGTAACTTTGTATTGCTACTTGGGGCCTTTGGTTGTGGGGTTAGTTTTGTACAGACACACGGCACATTGAAATTGACTTGTTTTTAGAATCATTTTATCCTGTAGTAATGCATGATTTAACTTTTAGTTTTTGATCAGTCAGTATATTATCTGGCAGCAGTCAGCACAGCATGAGTTTAGAAGCAGGAAAGTTTCCTGACAGACAAGCTAAGCTAAAAGCTATTCAATCTCCATTATACCCAGTTCTTTACCGCCACAAAGAACTTTAAACATCAATTATGGCCAATTCAAGTGAATGCACAGTTGATTTTTATTACCTTGGGATACTTTTTAATTTTTACTTTCATGTTCATAGACCAGTAACCATGAATCACCTATTTTGCAATGTTCTATGGCATGGAGGTACCTGGAGCGACTGTGGATCAAAGGGAAGAGTAATCCAGCAATCTGACAGTTGGGGAGTGAATTCCAGCTTTTTCCTAACACATGTTGATTTGGCCCTGGCAAAGGTATTTAACCCCAAGTTATCTACCAGTTTGTATATCAGTCGCACGCAGTGGTGTAGCAAGGTTTTCAAAAGTGCGGAGTATGTGAATTGACAGGGAAGGAATTGTCTCTAACCCAAAGTTGCAACCCATTAAAGTCATATTCAATCATCTGCTTCAAGTGATGAAAAAATGTTTTGCTTTAGTGCCCAAAAAAAGACTGATGATACACCTTGACCTTGTCTTTGATGGAATGCAGGCATGCACAGCTCTGCATTGCTTCCCTGTCTTCTAAAACTATCTGTTGGACAAAAGCCCTGTTGTTCCTTGAAGCTCCCTCCAATATACCTGTTCCTTATTCAGAGATACAGAGAATAAAACACTACACACTTACAGGCTGTTTAAAACTGGCGGAGTCCTGAAATTCACTGTGCAATGTCATCATAAGTGACATTAGTTGTTTGGCTTTACCTCAGAGCATGACTTGCATTTTCTGAACCATGGACCAAGCCTGATGATGTTTTATAATAACATTAGTGGAGTCGAAGTTAGCAATTAGTCCTAGTCCTGGTGAGATTAAACCAGGGTTCAGTTACCAGATTTCTTGCAGACTGTTCTCAAAACGGTCAAACTTTGATAATGAATGCGGACCATGACTGATAGTTCTGGTTCTACTTTGGTGGTACTTTTCCTTTGCCATGCTGGTTGTGTGGTTGAGCTCTGTTTGGACCAATTAATGTAGGACTTCTGACTTTAGCACGTCTTGATCTTGACAAAAAATGTTTTAAACTTACACTGCTTCCATAAGCATTATTGGTTCAATAAGCAGTTCAAAAAATGATGAACAAGTATCAATAGGGATTTTGATTACTGTTGTAAAATATTGTCACCTATGTGGTAGACATTTGATGGACTGACTTCCTACTGTCCTTTCAGCTGCTGACTGGTGAAGAGTTGCAGCAATCCCTCCAAATTAATTTACAGGATTAAAGGGTTACGGAAATACTGCTCATGTTTCTTCAGAGCAGAAGTAATATTAATGTTCCCTTCCAGTTGATTCACTGGATACAACACATAGAATATGGGATAACATCCCCTCTCGTAGCCTAGTTAAAAATATCTTTAATTATGTTCTTAGGCAAATGATGTGTGGTGATGGGTGCCAGGCTAAAGATTGAGGTCATGGTATGGAGTGCTTCTGATCTCAAAAACTTGAAGTTCATCACCAAAGAGAAATTATCAAAATGCAGTGAAAAAGTTGGTCAGGAAATACAATGAGGGTTTCATTGCTGCAATGCCAGTAAATATTTTTCCACTAATTATTGAGAAAAGCATATCAAATTTCAATAAATTGAAAATTGTTTTTGCATTGTTAATCTGAATATAAATAGAATAATTCAGAGTGGATACTCCTTTGTCACTTTATTATAGTTTCTGAGATGTCTCTTTTCCAGTCATTAAAGATTTCTTGAATGAAAAATGTTAAATCTAAATTTGCTGGAAGTTAGAAAAATTATGGGCTTAACTGTATATCAGTTCTTAAAATTCAAATTTCTCTGTTTTTAATTGCACATCTTCAAAAATGCTATGCTTCTTCAAGATTGGACAAACCTAAGCTGCAGTTACCTTTACTTGTCAAATGGTGGCACTGTATTTCATTTGAGGTTAATTTGATTTATTCTTTTTAAACAAAACTGAAAAAAGCTAATCTGTCCCTTTTCTATCCCCACTTCATCATCACAAGATGGTGGGAAGCTGGTACTTTTCTTCAGTGATCAGAGGGTGAAATTGAGGTTATGCAGAACTCCAGTTTATAAGTAGAGCTAGCAGGTCAATCGTGTATGCATAGATTTAGTCCTGAAAGGAAATTATAGTGCCGAAATAACCCAGCATACTAGTTTATGAGGAAGCAAGAGAAAACATAAAACCTCCACACAGAGAGGCCCCAGGTGGGACTCAAATCCAGAAAGCTTCATGCTGTATCGCAACAGTGCTAACAACTGTGCCAGTATGCAATCAAATCAACAACAAAAAAACAACATTCCTGTCGGTGGAAACGTGCAACGTATGAAGTTTTTATATATGTTTTTGCTTTCCGGACCAGTTTGTGTTCAAGGTTGGGGGATGGAAAGGTGGATGTTGGCGTATGCTCTTACAATAGAGGCAAGGTATGGTTAATGGTATGTGTCTGTATCAGATTATCCCAGTTTGAAACCATGCATGATTCTGCACGGCAGGAGACAGCTCGGCCTGCTAGATAGATTGAACAGCACTTCCTTCTAACGATTGACTATTCCTCCTTTGTACATATTGGATGCAATGTTGTAAATGGGAGGCGGTGGGATTTCTTGGATTTGCTATGCAAAAATGAACAAATGTTTCTGTAAGTTTTAGGTTCTTCAATATAATGCCAGACAAGATAAACAATTATGTGCCACATAAAAAAAAAGAAAAAAAAAAAGATGAAAGCAAAGGGACCGCAGTATTTTACGCAGTCTATCATTACTTCAACATTTTTAAACACAATCAGAATTAGTTGCATAATACTACATAACACTGTTGTTTGTCTGTCATCACATCTGAACAAGCCAGAACTAAAAAAAAAAAATAAAAAAATAAAAAAATAACCTTGTAAGGTTATTTTTGTGGTCTCTAAAGACGGGATTCATCTCAAGTTATTTTTGTGTTATGTCACAGTAATGCATTTACAAAATGAAAACATGATTATAATGACTGGTCTATGTATTCATTTTATTTGAGGCCGTTCCCTTGAATCAGATGCGAAAAGTAAATATAGTTGTAGGTGTAAGCGGTGTAAGGTGAAAACAAAGGGAGATTTTCACTGGGTTCCAGACACACATCTTTCCCGTTATACAATACAGTACAATAACAGGAAAAAATATCCAGCGCTGACAGAAAATCTAAAAACATCAGGATTGCTTTTTGAATCTTGTCCAATCATATGAGGAAATGTCCTAAACAAACAAACTTATTAAAAAGAACATTACACAAATTTGTGACATAAAAAGTTATTGTGGTATCACTAATAGAAGACGTGTAGCTTAGGTCTTTGCTTTTCTCTGCTTGTTCATAAAGTTTTCCTTGGCCTCCACAATTGAAAAATTCTATTTTAATTTCAAAGGCGCCCTAATGTCGGAATATAGTTCAGCTGGCATTTTTGGGTAGGATTAGAGCAAAATGGAAGTTGTTTGGTCCAAAAAAATAAATAAATAAATTAGTAAAACAAAATGACTCGCAGTGAATAATCTGTTAGCACAGTGGTACCCAAAGTTTCAAGAACCAATGCATGTTTTAGTTCTTTCCTTAGTTTTCTTCTCTTTTGTTTAACAAACATCAAGGTTCGTTAGCAGGCCTCTGCAGAAGTTTCCAGTGTTGACAGAAAGTTCAACAGTTTGTCTGTGCTGATAAGATTGTTGGACCGTTTGAATGGTCTCCCAATTTCCCAAGGGGGAGACATTGAAAACTGGCAGGCCATTGACTCTCAAGGACTGGAGCTGGACACTCATGAGTTAATGTGCAGGATAAAGACGACAGCGGTTGTAGCATCCACATGACAAAAATGGTCTATTAAATTTCTAATGCTGACATTTATTGTTTTCCAAGATTGTTAAATCAGTTGCTGATTAGCCTGATCTGCTAAATTTGCACAGATCCTTATTCAAGCCCCCAACACACTTTTTTTTGGCACTAATGGCCTTTATTAACAGTCCCCAGACAGAAAATGTACAGACAGAATACAGGAAGACATACAGCAAAGGTCAGGAATCGAATCCAGAATGGCTGCGTGGAGACCTACATCCTGGCATATAAGGTGTCTGCTCTACTGCTACACCATGCAATGGCCACAACAGATTTTTAAAGAAATTAATTGGTATAAAAATCACAGTGAACATCAGACTTTCCCTTGATTCCAAGATGGCTCATTCAAACTTCAAGAGTGAATCAGTTACTGAATGTGGATATAAAGTGAAACAGAGGTGGTCAGATCCTTAAAAAGACCATTTCATTTTTTGAAATGTGCTATGCTAACAATTTTTAAATTTATAGCATTATAAAACTTTTTTTTTTGTCATTCATAAAATATCAACAAAGAACTTACCTGTGGTTTCTGAATTTCTTGAGTCCTCAGAGGAAAATTTGGAGATGATCAAGTCCTTTTACGAACAAATAATACCTACCAGTAAATTCAATCAATGACTGGTAACACTGAAGGTATCTGGAATGGAAAAATGTGCCATGGTTGCATAGACAACACAGCTAGAACTGGGATCTCATTAAATTTGAGCAAATTCTGAGCTACAAACATCCTGGCTTTGCACATTATTAAATATGGTAATAAATGTATAAATATGATACTGAAGTCATCATTTTGAAAAAAATGTGTTCTTAATTATATTTTTCATCCTCCTTACACCAAAAATGGGAAAAATAACGCACATGGTGTAGGGGTGTCCAAACTTTTGCAACAGTACAATATTACACTTGTTTGCTGTTCCACTCGCAACATCGAAGCATTAATAATGTCTGCTTCTTCCTGAGCACTGACATTCAATCAGCTGTCTTATGTGTGCTCTAGCACCCCCCGGTGGTTAAAAATGTTATGACTGTTCATTTTATATATTTTTATAAGCCGAAGTTAATAAATAAAACAGGACAAATTTACATCGCTGTGGATAAAATATAGCAAAAATAATGCAAGCATTGAAAGCAATGAATCAGCCAGGCACTGTCAGCTAAGCAAAACAATTTCATCAGGTTAAATGTACAATAGGAAGTTTTGAGTTTTGTTAGCATTTTTTTTGTCCATTTAAGCATGAACAAGTAACAAGAGTTAAAGTAGTAACGAGAACAGGCATGTAATCCGTAGGAAAAGTTATCTCAAAATTATTGACCTTGCTGCACTGTAAATATGTTGCACATGGCAAGATATGGAGCTTTCTGTAACATTGGAAGCAAAATGTTGCAACACGACCTAGCTGGATTTCTTGATGTATGCAGGTGACTTTGGAGCTCTTTGGGTTTAGAAAGCTTTTGCCTGATCAGGCTGGCACCTCAGATCTTGTCTGGGCTGGTCTGCATGAATGTGATCGAGGAGAAAAAGGATTGGTCAGAGACCAGAGAGCAGAGACTCTTTACTGATCCTGGGTAATGCATGAACATGTATAAAATAAAGTAACAGCAGATCAGACAAAAGTAAGTGCAGATGTCTGGACTACTGAAGGGTGAGCAAAGACAGATATTTTTTAAATGCTTGTGATCAGAGAATCTTCACTGTCTGCCCTCTGCTGGGCTTTTGTGGTACTGCAGTACTTCTTTGTTAGTGAGTCAACAAAATGGCTGACATGTGTAACTGTGCCATGATAGATAGCAAAAAGCAATCTCCTGCAGCACAAACACGACAGATCTGACATTTTTAAGGTTTTGACTTTTTTTTTTTTCGTGTGGTCTTGCTTTTCTGTGGTCTCCCATGAGCTCAGAGTATAGACTCAATCATCTGTTTGCTCAGCTGAAAAAAAAGGTACCATCACATTTTCTTCACAATTTTAGATTTAGTACTCTGCTTACATAAAAATTAGGCTGTATATGTGTCATGTCGTATAAGGCACAGTTTTGAAACGCAACAATTCTGAGTAAGCAAAGCTCAACCACACTGATCCAGATATCGGGACCATGAACACACAAGACTAATGAATCACAGTCATAATACTGTCATGTAGGACCTAATTATATCACAGGTGTAGTGAAAGTTAGTTAGAACATTTCTGAGGCTGTTGCTGGACTAGCTCCTCCTCCTTTGTTTAAATCCCTCCCCCTCGGTTTAATCCCTCCCCCTGAACCGTTTTTCTTTGTCGTGGACAAATCACACACCCCTCCCTCTCCGTGCTAATATGCAGCTCCTCTGCAGTTTGTCCTAGCAGAAGTCTGCTCTGTGTGGCTGTCTCTACCATACTGCAGCTGGGTTGCTCCAGGCTGAGGTTGGTGCTGCCGAGTCCTGCCGGATCAACTTCTAGGAACCGTACGCGTCACGTCCTGGAGCTTCTTCATACGTACCTTTCTGGTTTTAGGTACCAGTTTTGGGATCTCCGACGGTCTAGAAAGACTACAAAGAGGACATAAAAAGAAGGGGGGAAAAATCAGGTCGCGACGGCTGATCGACGCGGACGACTTTCCGGCGTTGCCGACCAACCCCCCGCTCCCGCCACCGACAACTGACGTCACAGCGCAGCCGTTGGTCTTTTTGTTTTTTGAGTCGTTTGTGCGAAAGGAGGAGGAGTCTATTTTTTATTTTTTTTTTTTTCCTTCAAGAGAAGCAAAGAGTCGGAGTGTGCCGACTACAGCACAACATAGAGCTGCGGCTTTATTTACCTTGTGCATGTAGAAACCGGTGTTCTGCAGCTCCATCATCCACACTACATCCTGTCTACACCGTTCTGCAGAGAAGCGGACACATTGAAGTCCAAACTGAAAATAACTCAACACCACTGGACAACAAGACGAGTCGGTGAGTGTTGGTACTGCATGCTAACCAAACCTCACTTTTTCTTTCTTTCTTTCTTTTTTTAATTATTTTATTTTTTTAATTTAAGTCAAGAATCTTTGTTTTTTCCTAATTGAATTTATAGTCAATAATTAAATATATTTTGGCTAACCATTTAAAGAGTGACCAGTAGAAGTTGTGATTAGCAGCTAGCGGTAATAAGAAATGTAAGCTAACACTGACTACAACCGCTAAAAACTTCTACATTTTAAAACATGTTTTTATCATTTTTACTTTTATTGTCATTGTTATATTATTATTTAACATTTTCCTTTTAAATATATTTTCTTTATCATAAAGACTTTTTACAGTGCAGTTTTGCATTGCTCCTAGCTTTAGCGAAAAACAGATATGAGTTCCACAAATTCCGTTGTGGAACGGAAATGTTGAATTTTGCAATGAAAAGTCTTACTCTTTCTTAGTAAAGTTGTAACCAAGGAAGCTGGTTCTTTTTTAAAATGTTGTCAAGGCGGATATATTTGTGGGCGGAGCCTATTACAAAAATTCTGCTGACCAGTTGTCCTAGCAACTGACACTAGGCACTGTAGCCTTTTCTGTTCTTTTAACAGCACTTGTGTTTGAGTGTCTGTGCTGTATCTGACAGTTTTTGCTGGGCAGTAATTTACCGTTTTGTGCATTTTGGTTTTCAAGCTGCAGCATGATTATATTTTGGGAGAATTGACAGCTTTAGTGAAAGTAATCACATTTTCAAAAATTAACTCTTAATTTGTTCAAATTTTAATGAATTGTCATGCTTTCTTATATGCACTTTAATTTTGTAATGAGATTTTTTTCTTTTTTTTCCATTTTGGTAGCGTTGATTCGAAGTTATGGGCGGAGCCAAAAATTTAGTCTGATCAATTAGCCAGACTTTCCTGTTTCATACCTTTGCGGGTCGATTGGCTGTAGGGGTTTATTTGTTTAATATTTATGCTATTTGGTGTTTACGTGTCCAACGCTGATGGTAGTCCAGGTTCTGGCTTGATGTAGGTTTCTGTTACTTTTTGAAACTTTTATAACATGCTAGTTTATGCCATTTTATCTGAGATGAGCATGCGGAGATGAATATTATTGATGGATTCTCTGGTTTACATACTTACAGTGTTAACGCTGATATAATTTTATCTTTGAGAAATATTTAAAGACCCACCCCTAACAAGTCAGTATGGCGGGTATGTTGTGCTGATGCTAAAACAAGCAGCAACCCCAACCAGCTCACAGGACAAGTTGCAGTTGAGTGAAGAGACACACAGGAGAGATTTGTATCTATGGATTTTCTCTATATACTTGAATAAAAATAAATAAATCTAAGGA
Organism: Poeciliopsis gracilis; assembly: GCA_911649635.1. Lineage (NCBI taxonomy): Eukaryota > Metazoa > Chordata > Actinopteri > Cyprinodontiformes > Poeciliidae > Poeciliopsis > Poeciliopsis gracilis. The sequence continues at coordinate 2,279,086 of CAJVRI010000128.1, forward strand.
GTTATAGAAATAAGTTTTTTTTGTCCTATTATTTCCATCTGTCAATACGTTTCTGGAGGGGTTTTTTTTAAGGTTGCCCTTTTTTTTTCTTTTTGCACCCAAAGTAAAATTTAACAATACGCATGAATATCTTCATGAGGAAAAAAACAAATATGACTAAAATATAAGAGGAAACAATAGCACGCATCACTGTATGTTGTCAAGGTCCCCTTTTGGCCTGAAGTGGTACAGGCCAGTAATTTTCCATGAAGCACATTGCCTTGAAAAGTGGGTGTGGCCTAATTTGTATGGTACAACTAGAGCGAAGCAGTTTTTTGCTTTTAATATAGGGTTTCCTTATGAAGTTGGAATGATTTTTATCTTTTTTCAGTTTTAGTTGATCTAATGTACAAATGAATGAATACATGCTTCCCAAGGGAACAACAGAAGCATGTGATTAACAAAGCTATTGAATCACAGTGAAAGTGAGAACAGTTCAGTTCTCACAACTGAACTCCTTCATTATAGTTTTGGTACTTGAAGCTGGCCTACAATTAATCTAAATTGGTCCATTTCAGATGTTGTTTCACCTTTTGGAAGATGGTACAGCCCTGTTTCTTGTTTCACCTCCCCCACACCTCTGTTGCAGTGCTCACATGGTGCACTTGTAATTCATTGCAGTTTTTTACCCTGCGGAGGTGGGAGCAGTCTTTAAAGGCACCACCTACATTTTTAAAAGACGTCCATGAAGGAGTTAGTATTTCTTAGTTTGTCAGATTCATTTAGCCTCTCTTTTAATACCATTGATCATAGATTTCTAAAATTGAACAATTTTTGAAGTTAGCTGTATTCAGCTGCCAAATAAAAATGAATAAAGAAAACCTTTGCTATGTAGAGTGACATCAAAATATTAGTGTATAAACATTTATGTTCATTTGTAGGTATTTATTACATAACACTGACAGTTATCAAGGAGTGTATTTTTTTCAGTTCATAGTCTTACATCGAGTTTCTTAGCTTTAATGAAATATGGGTTGTAATGCTTAGACCACGTATTCTATGGACTTCATAATATGTTATGGTAAGAAATAATATTTTTGTCTTGCTTTGTATTTCAGTGATGTGTTAGAAGGACAAATTAGTGTGTGTGTGTGAACCTCAGAGAGCCGTTTTTACCTTTCCCCCAATATTTTAGAAGTTTAGGACTTCATTTACGCAGCATTTTTCTAGACGTTATCTAAAAGTTTGTTTACATAGGACTGCCGTCTGGTATTTTCAGCTGTAAACACTTGCTCTCACAATGCTCCTCCACTGAGCTGCAGTCTCTGGCTGCGCTCCCGCCTCAGGACACTTATCACTAATTTCCACCAGACTAGTGGCAGCAGCATATAAACTACCTCTTAGTCCAACACTGCTAGGACGGGTTGTAAACGGCCTGATAGAGAAACATTTTGTAATGACATCTTGAACGTGGAGTGTCGGAAAGAGCAGTAGCTTCTTAGAAAGACAGAGGCCAATTGCAAAGTTAAATTTCTTTTATGTTTCATACCATAGCGTTTTTTTTAATAATCGAAGTGAACATAGTAACTTGATTGTGCTGTAAAATGACACATTACTACCCTTTCAATTAGCACACTATAATATCCACCATTTTTAATTATCTTTTTTTACTGCTATCTGTTATTGCATAGAAGAAATCCTGGAGCAGATTGGTTGGCCCATGTGGGCTTTAACACCTGTAGGGTACTTCATACCTATGCGGTGGGCACTCTGAAAAGTTTCAAAAAGTGGCAGTGATAAGAGACTGTAAACATTGGTAATGTGTAAATTAGCGCCTGAATCACAACAAAAATGTTACGGTTTTAGCGAAAACCAGATCTGTGTAAACAGGGCCTAAACTTACCAACTCCTACAAGCCACATTTGTCACACAAATCGCTACAAAATGTAGGAGTTCAATGCCACACCCAAAGACACGTCGGGTATTTGGGAAAAGGTAGTTTGAATCAAACTTATAATCTCCCTATTGTCAGGCTATTCTTGGTGAGTAAGCTACAGCTACCCCAAGAAATCTAAGATTAGACATTTTCTGATACCATCTCAATTGAATACAACTTGAATTTTGTCCTCAAGGATTTTTCTGTATTTCGGCCTTAAATGGTCATCTTTTGTTTACATTTGGAGCAGAGGAGACGTCACACAGTGTGCAAATGAGAATTTGCTGTAAAACAGGATTTTATCAGATTTTAAAACAAAGACAAAGAATGGAGTTGTCTTTAGGATCTTCTTTTTGCAATTAACATTAAGATAGTTAACATATCTCCCCTTGCTTTAAATTAATTACTTGTATAAAGAGCCAAATATCCCTTTGTAAATTGTTTTTCTTTTAAATATCTTCACACCTTTTGCCTCTGAATTCACTTACAAACACCTCATTTAAGGCTAAAATTGGTTGTATTCTTCTCTCTACAACAATCTTCTCAACAAAAAGTGTTTCTTTGTCATACTGTGTGTTTAAATGATAGGCTAACTATCTGTATTAAAATATCGAGTTTATTTTAATAATTTTTTTATTTTTTTTTTATTTTTTGGCTCTTACTAAATTTCAATTCAAACAGAGTTCAGTTAAAATGTCATTTTACAAAGCTTAAAGTATAGATTGTCTGGGTTCAAAACTTAGGACATTGCTTTCAGTGTCAACAGTGATCCAGAAGCCTCTATACACTCTCAATATGCAAATGATTGCACTCATGTTTTTTCTTTTGGACATACTGTGACTGCGCTTTGGAGTTAAAAAAAAAAAAGTCTTGGACTGTAGGAAAAGGCTTTTCTATCTTGGCTCCCGGAGTTAGCTGTGGCTGTAAGCTGTTGACTACTAGCTGCTGGAGGAGTGGCTCTGCCTCACCGCGTAGTGATCGACTCCTTGCAGCTGCGCAGCGCCGCCATTACCCTGCTTGGATCTGAGTAGCTGCCTCTCAGACTGCCAGGATCTCATCGTACTCTCAATCTCTGATACCTCTGATACTCTTAGTCAGTTGCTAATAAGAATGATCGATCTGCCATCGACGTCATGGCAATCCTCACTGAACCCAGACTGCGGCTGCGGGTTTTCCGTCTTTGTTTTCCAGCTTGAAATAGTACCACTGCATGCTGCATGTTCATTCTTTAGATAATCCTTTATATACAGAACAGAAACCACTGAGCTAAAAACAAATTATGAAGTGGATGCCATAGTCGCTCCGATATCCAAACTTTGCATTAATTTCGCAATCTTGATGCTTTTTCCGCTACTCTGTTCCGCTTCTCTTTCAAGGTTACTTGCGCAACTTTACTTAGTTTCTTAGTAACAAAATACAGCCCATCGTTATTTAGTGAAGATTTGAGATTTCCAAAAACAAAGGAATGTAATGCTGCGTTGCGTTTTTTACGTTTGGAAGCTCATTCCCTTTCACATGACCGGAAAAGGCGGTTTTTGACATTTCTCTGACATTCGGAAAAATATGGTTTACTTATTGTAGCATCACTCCGGTTTTACTTAAGCACAAGTTGAAAGTGAGACTGGGGAAAGTGAAGTCTTGCTGCTACGCTGGTTTGTGACAGCGTAGCAGCAATATGGTATTAGCCTATGGGCTCCTTTGCTTTAACGTATCAATACTCACGGATGAAAAATTGATACCTTCCAGGGGGGGAGAGAATCAATAAATACTGTAGAATCTATATAATTATACAGCCCTATCGCTGATCAGATGGACAATGGAAGACCATGTGGTGCTTCTACTACTCTGTTTGCCACAATGGAGTCCTGCTGCAGCAGATGTTGACTGCTTTGAATTGTATTGCTAACTTGCTCCACAACAACCCATAGAGGTCACTGAGTTGTGACTATTTACCGTTGAGGATCAGGGGTCTATAGTTATTTTAGTTTCTAAGAAACATGTAGATCAAGCATAGAAGGATTGTCTGAAATGGACTAGGTTCTCAAGCACTAAATTACATAGACTTGATTGAAGCTCCAACTCTTACTTGGGATCATATTTGGACATTGCTATTATAGCAATGCATCGATTACAGTTTTCTGGCCAATCACCGATTACCAATCTTTTAATAAGCTTAATTTACCGATTCCAATTTTGGCCAATACCATTTTTTTTTTGTCTGAAATGTTGCTCAATATATCAAGAAAGTGCTGAATTGGCAGCAATGGGGTGACTATTGTTAACTGTAAATGTGCAGACATGACCTGGTTGGCCGATTTGTCAGTCAAACCTCTCTCACGAGATAAAAGAAAAGCACAGTGGTTGGTTTTAGAACTTTGCCGAGATTGATAACATTAGTGGATAAGATCGGCTTCATATGTAAAAATCGGTGAATCACCGATCTCCCAAAATTAAGGAAATTGGCACGGATAAATCAGTGCACTCCTAACAGAAATATATCCAATAGTCTATGTAATGCAAAGAATCCATTTTGAATTTCATTGCAAATCATAACAAATGCGATGTGGACATTAGCAAAATCAAACAAAGCGCTAAAGAAACTAACTATTTTGTGCGACTGTTACTTGTTCAGTTTTAATACAATGTTAAAATCTCCAAATGATTTCTGAAATACTATCCAAAATTATTGTCTGTAGAAAAGTCTGTGGATTAAAATAATCTTTAAAAGTATAAACCATAAATGAATTTGAGTTAATGAAATTATTTATAAAACTCATGAATATAGGACACAAAGAGTAGAACAAGGCTTCTTATCAGGACTGGTTTCAAACTGCTCTACGTTTGGGGTGAAGAATGATCTTTTGCCAATATCTGTTCTGTCTGAAGTGTATTCTTTGATTTCAAAATGATCAGGTTTGCAATTCCCGTGTTGGTCAGGAGGATTGATCGTTGTGGGTGTCCCACTTTCGTTGTTTTACAGTCCCTTTCTCATGCACTATTGCATATTTCTCTCCTGGTAGCTGTGTAAATTTTACCAAGAGGATATTTTTTTGCTGCAGCAGCAAGGTCTTCTGTAGGTAGGTGGCTTGCCTTTTGCCAGGTAGCCAGTCAACATGCTTTTGGTAATATTAGTGTTTCCAAGATTTGTTTGACTTTTTCTATGTACATTTGACTTAGAATGCTTAATTGGGCAGAACATCGAAATTAGCTGTGGTTGGACATTACACCAAATAATAATGGCAATAGTTGTTCATGGATGTCCCATATACTCAGTCTTTGTATTTGCAGAATGGCTAAGGTATGCCATTAGTAACTTTTAGCCAATGCAAGGTCAGAGGCAATGTGAAGTTTAGTTTCCTGCTCCAGGATTGACCTGGTTCTTTCACATACGGCAAATTTTCCTTGAATTTGAGCTGGCCACTTGTTTATAAATATTTGCAATAATACCATAGAACTCAAATGTATTCCAAGAATAAAAACCCTCATTATTTTCTGATCTGAATCAGACAAATTTCTTGTAGAGGTTCGACAAAGATTAGAAAATATAAACTTGAAAAGTTTGCAACTGTAGGCGTTAGCCATACGGAGCCAGATTGCAAACAGCAAAGACGATGTCTTTGTGATCTTGTTTCCAAACAAAATAAATCAACACCTCCTGATAGCTATTTTTGGTTGCCATAATTTTACCCTATGCTTTGACATCAGATACCAAAGTGAACCCAAAATATAAAAAGGAGTCTACGAAGAGATGCATTGTGTTCAGTGTGCAAGACGAGTTGGACTGTGACAGGCAGCCCCCCCCCTTTGTGTCTCTTTGTTTTGAAATTGCAAACAAAAATCTGCAGATGTATGAAATGGCAAAGAAACAATATATAAACAATATATATATATATATATATATATATATATATATATCTTTTGGTTAAAAACATCAATTTGTCCTGTTTCTTTCACAGTAACCAGTCAAGTCCTGCAACAATGTGTGCTTCCTGTTTTTGAGGTTGACATTGCAAAATCAGAGGTGTGGACAGATCCCCGATGGTCAAAGTGAAAAGTTGCATAGACTGAGGTTCCTCTCAGTCTACGCAATGAGGTAGTCTCACTCTGAGACTACCTCCATTACCCATATTTGACCTTCCATTTTACTCCAATCATTTTACACATCTAGCTAGCGTGGGAAGGTGTCAGAAATAGGGATGGCCAATGTGGGTTTATAGGTTTACCTAGATATTTTGTGGAGTTTATCGTAACAATGTTTAATTGGATGGTGAGTTTTTTTTTTTTTTTCAAAAGCCAACTGCAAGATTTTGAGAGACTCGCAATAACCCTATTACTTTATAGTCAATATTGGGGTTAGAACAGTACCTGTTGGAATAAATTTCCTGCAGGTGTAAAGTACTTGCTACTGCACACTTGTTCCATTTACAAATTCGTGGCTATAATTTGTAAATTTATTTATTTATTTTTTTGGGGTTAAACAATTTGTCATGAACAACATAATGTATTTCATTTAAATATGCAAATTCTAACAAAATAAGAACAAATATATAGAACCAAACTTAGCTGGCAAGAGAACAAGAAAGCAGTGCAAACTAAAATCTTGAAAAATATCAATTCGAAACGAATTCCTTAACATACAAGGGCTAATACAACTAACCCAAGAGGGCCTCAAAAGAAGAAGAGGCTAATCAATAGTGAACAAGTGCTGGAAGAGCATGTGATTTGTACAGATAAAATTGAGATAGTTTATCTCTTACTTGTGTTTCATGTACATGTTGAAGCTGGTCTTTATCTGGAATACATTCAGCCTGCTGAGGGGGAAAATGTCGCTTCTTAACCTAAACGTCAATGTGAAAAAGTTCAAGTATATTTGCGATGGGCAACCCAACAAAAAAGAAGAGAGAACTGGTTTATAGAGATTTGTAGTTTATTGCAAATAAACTACAAGCCTTGTAGGATAAGCTTGAACAATCTACAAGACGTGCGACGTTCACATCAAATAATTGGAACTACATAGTTTTAAAACGGATGCAACTTCCAGAGTTTAGTTGGTCTACTAATGCTTGTGAAATCAAAGCTGCCTACTCCCTCTTTTGAGGTGCACAACCATCCAATACAAAACCCCCAAAACACATTGATACCAGGCTCTATCAGTGCTGGTGTGCACTGCTGTTTCAGACCCTAACGAAGCTTAAAATTGGAACATAATTTTCCACAAAAAGGTACTGTTTCCAAGTAGGCATGTTTTTAGTTAAAATCTTATCCTTTTAATGATAACTTTGCACAAAAGTTAAAAGTTATTAGTGGTGGCACAGTCCAAGCCCTTCCGTGTCATTAAACCAGAGAAAAGCTCAGTTTTGTCTCGACTCAAGACAATTGTAGGAAAACATTTACTCTCTTTGCTTCCACATAAAGCAAGAGGTACAATAGTGTAGTATCAATAAAATATCATCAGCATAGCACACCAATTTGGCAATAGATGTTTCACATCAGGAATTTGAAGTGTGTAACCTACTAGTGGATAAAAACAAAATGTTAGAAAATGTTTTTGTTTTTTTAAGGTTTTGGATTAGTGCTTTAGTTGTTTCAGACATGTCTTGTATGCATGACACATTGTGAGATAATGTGTCATGTGTGTTGTCTGCATCAGGTTTTAGTCTTGTAACCAGGTGTAACATTTCTGAAGCTTGATGTTCTCTATTTCATGAAAAACTACAGACAATAAAGAAATTACATTCACATTACAAATACAATTGATCTTTGGACATTGTGTAGAACGCAAATTTTCTTAAATGTATGCCACCTGTTCTAAATAAAAGTTAATAAATGTGGGGAAAAAGTACAATTGGCAACTTGATCTGATTTTGAAAAATGACTGTCAGGAGAAGGAAGGTTTGGATGAACAGGAGACGGCCATATGCAGGTTTGTGCTTCTGTAGTCACCATAACGGAAACCCTCTCAGCAGCGACAGCCATTTTCTGTTACAAGCATCCACTGCAAGCAATCCATCAAACTAGAAATGGAGGCTAGGAAGCATGTAGCTGAGGCTAACTTTTTAAACCAATGCATTTAGTTTAAATCAGAAGGTGTTGGCCAGCTATTCATGGAGAAAAGACCCGTGTGTGCTTCATGCAGAAGGAGAAAAGGTAGCATGGAATATTGGATTTATTTTTTTTTTAGAAAAAAAAAAACATTACTTGGACATGACAAACTTTAAGCAGAATAAACAGAAATATAGCAGATTTTTAGCTACAGAGACTTAATTAAAATTTAATCCAACAGCTCAGGGCGAACGAGCTACCATTTCAAGGCTAAGGGGTAGAATGTCTATCAGTTTAAGAGACCTGTAATTTACTGGGATTCATCCCAGACTCAGGTTGGTTGAATTTTAATTATAGTGTAGTTTGTTTAAACAGCTGTGAATTTGTGAGACCCCTCTACAGGTCTGTCACTCAGTTGTAAGAACACCCTTCTGTTGAAATGGTGTAGTCCATGCTTGGCAGTCCTCAACACACACTGCAGGTGTGGGGGATGGGTGTTGGTGCTGTGTGTCTGGCTGTGGACTTAGGCTCTGACTGTGTAGTCCTAGCATCAATCAGCCTGATTTAGACCGTGGACACATTCAGAGATTGTCCTAGGTGTGACAGGCTACTTTCAGAGCTAGAAACGCAGCTGTAAGATTTATTAGTTCAGCTGTCAACTAAGAATTTTGTTTGTGTATATACCATAACGAAGCCAAGGCTAACCTTATTTTGCATCAAGATGTTTCTTTTGATTAACATATGTGACCTTTTTTGAGCTATGATACAAGCCTCTCTTCGTAGCGCATGGCTAAAGAATAATCACCATGTGCATGCTTGATTCACATGGAACCTTCTGGCTCTGCCCTCCCTCCCTCCCTAGTTTTCTTCCCCTTTTTCCTTTTAGCCTGCTGTTGCTGCTCTTCGCTTTTGCACAACAGGAGCAAATCACGCGTACAATACTTAGGCAGTAGTAGGCTAGGGAGCAGTGGTTTTAGACTGCTGCTTTGCAGTTTAATCATGTTATTTTAATACTTTGTTCTCTATTCTGTTTTTTTTAACAAGTTAGAAATGGTCATTATAATTACCATCATTTTTAATCTCTAATTTAATTATCTTGGATAGATCTTATGAAACGGAAATCAGTCAAGAGGTCGACAAATGTTTACCCCAAAATAACTAATAAATATAAGGGAGAATTTCATGTAAGTATATTTCGCTACAAAAGCGCTCCGAGGTCCATAGAGAAAGACACAAACGGATGTACGTAAGGGAATGTCACAGAAAGGAAAAAATAATCTGCTGCATTCTCCCACCATGTTTCCTGCCTTTGAGTTTGCAGCACAAATAAAATGCGTGATCCTGTGGGAGAGCGTAAAATAAAACTGGTTGGGTAGTAATTCTTACCTGATGTGATTAGATTACGACTTCTGTATACAGGGTTTGATCTGCAGTTACATACCGACTATGTTCTTGCTCAAATTAAGGCATGTGAGTTCAAATTAATATTCTGTGATAGCACAAAAATCCTGTTTCTGGAAATGGCTCTCTTTCAGACAAGAGAAGATTATTCAGGTGTATCTCAGTAAGTTAACAGTTCTAAAGTGAAAGTTTTACATGAATTCATCACACATTTTAGGTGTTTAGATCTGGTAATTTTGACAACGTCTCACAGTTGGAAAATAAAATCCACCATTGTATTTCTTAGGGAATTGTAACATTACAATTAAAATAACTTTTAATGCAGAAATGCCCTGTTATGACTTATACAATCATGTGGAAGAAGGTTGATATCATCCACAAATATGGTAAACTAGAGTGAGGGCTGCATCTAAGCATAATTATAGAAAGTTTAGTGGAAGAAAAAAAGTGAAGTTATTTAAAAAAAAAAAGTACACCAAAAACAGATGTAGCAGCATCTTAAGTGGATTTTGTCATATTCAAAAGTTTAGGGGACATTTACTCCAAGTGGTGTCACCACATACAGATGCATCCAAGATACGGGTTACTCTTTACATTGCTTGTATTAAGTCACTTCTGAACGAGAGATTACAATAAAAGTCTGTTTGAATTGAATTACAGAAACTCACAAAACTTTTGTATATATTTTAATTGACTGAATTGCAGCTGTATGTGAATTATCCTCCTTTCAAGAAATACTTGAGTCCAACTTCCTCATAATCAATCATAACAGCTTGATTCTAAACATATACATCTATTTAACAGTTTCAAATCAGTCATAATGCTTGTGTTTTCTAAACATGCTGATTTGTTCATATTGTCAGATTGAGGCGGAGTGTCCTTCTACATGTTAGTCTGGCACAAAGCGAACAGCCAGACTGACACGGTCTCCCTTTCACAGCTACAGGCGAGTCAGATATAACAGTGGACTCAGTACGTGTTCATAAGCTGTGATTGAGAAACAGATTTGGAAGATAAAAAAGAAGGTGATGTGACTAATCACTTTTTAGACTTTCTTAGTAATCTCAATAAAATGTTGCAATATCCGCTGGAACTGCTTATTAGAGGATTTTAGTCAAGTTGATTGGCAAGGTCAAAATCACTGGAAGCTTATCAAAATAATTTTTAGTGTGTGGTAGGAATCAACACGGGTCACTTTGATTGCTAGGAATCAGCGGAATCAGTTTGACATGACCAATAAACCCCTTTAAAATAGAAAAAGAAAAATTGCGTCCGACACGCACTGAAGACTTCAGCTCCACCGAAATAAATGTTTCACTTTTTTTGTGACAGACAGGCATCATTTCCCAGCAGCTCGGTGCGGCTGAAGCTAACGCTCTATTGGAAGCTGTGGCAGGCTGGAAAAGCTCCGTGTTGCTACGCACAGCAAACCGGGTGGCCATTTTGAGTCTCAGTGAATCCAGATGCCAGCAGTCAGGGTGGGGGAAGGGTGGTGCGTGCGCTCTGCGCAGTGTAGTTGGAATGCAGTGTCTACCCTCAATAGCTGGCTGATTTTATTTTTGTCCACACTGCATTTAGCCTTCTTGGACAATTCCTTGCATTATATAAATTATTGGTAATTGTTTATTTTAATAGTTTAGTTTATCAGAAATAAACAGGAACTTGCTCTGTGTCCCAGTCCCAAACAAGTTTGTGTCATCTTTATGTTTGGATACACTGGTTGAAGCACCTAAAACCATCTAAATAGGAAATAAAATGTTTTATTTCCTTCCTCTACTATTTCTTGTTTTACATTAATATGTCTAGTTCAGGTTGGGGTCAAGTGAGCAGGAATATTTAAAAAGCTGTTCCAGGTCAACATTCATATGATCTCTCACAACAACAATCTCTAAAGCAAGAGTTTAGTTCATAAACAATAACATGCAAAGATAACAGTATTTGCTTTAATCCTGTTTGGCTGTTTTTGTGGGCGGAGTCAGTAATCTGATCTGCTTTTGCTTGTGCTCGGCATGCTGTTCGCAGCAACACTGGTGGCCATTTTGTGTTTACAGTGGCAGACAGAGAGGAGGAGGGTTGCACAGCTAGTTTTGTTGTTGTTCGCAAAATGAGTGTTCTTAGTGAAGGTGAGAAATCACAAGAACACAAATTAAAGTATTTTTTAAATGAAAAGCTAAGATTCATCTTACTCATCCAGCGTGTTTATTTCTGAGTCTTCAACATATTAATAAATAGCTTTAAGAATCAACTAATCTTGACACTGAAATGTGACATTTTAATGCACCAAGTTATCTACCTATGAGAAGTTTAAAATTAGTATCTTTGATCCTGTACGTAGAAAGGATCCACCCTCTTGCTGGAATGGTTCAGCCTGTTTAACACCAACCCCTCCCTGCTGTTTCAGAGGCTGGACAGAGACTCCTCAGTGTGGCAGGCTTTGCTCAGTTTTTTTTTTCCACTTACTGCAACTAGCCTGCAACTATGTGGCTAACATGCTTCAGTTGTTACTTTGACATGTAAGGAATGCTGAGACAGTGAGTGGAAAAATATGCTAATATGCAAGGAAATGATTTAAATAGACCTCTTCGGAGGATTGATGCTACCTGTTTGGTTTAATCTAGAGATTAGGTATGTTCCTTCATGGTGTGTGTGAAAGCAGTCAAAAAAAACTGAAAGTCATTAAAAGCAGCCAAATTGCTCATTTTAATGCTGTGGTGCTTCTTTTTTTCTTCTTCTTCTTTTCCCCTTCGCTTTTGTCTGTCACGCCCCTCCCCCACTTGTTTTTCCGCCTCCCCCATAAGAGTGGTACAGTCCATGTTTGAGCAAGAGAGGCTGTTCCAGAGACACACAGGCTGTGTGTGTAAGAGACAGAAAGGGTGGGAGGACTGAGACCTGGGGGGGGGGCAGTTGTTTCTAGATTAGGTGGTGTGTGCCTCTGCAATTTAGCGATGGCCAAGCACTGTTAGCTAAGCTTCAACTTGGGTGATTTTTGCGTCACTGTGCCACATTGAAAGTGGTTTATTTTTTTTTTGCATTCCATTTCTATGACGCATTAAGAGAATTATTAGAAGGGTTAGAATGTAAATTGGTGTTTGAAAATTGTCATTCCTTTGTTGTTGATAAAATAAAGCACATTCCGATTAGGTAATTTACTAAAAAGAAAGTTCTTAGAAGAATTTTCAGTGATCTAACCTGCTCTGAAAGACTCGGAAGGCCTGATAGTTTGAAAATTTGGTGATATTTTTTTCTGCTTTGTGGTTGGAATATTTAGATTGAAGCAAAAGGCATTTGGAGAACAAAACTGGTTGTGGGAGGAACCAGAAACCAAAGTCCTCAGTTCCATTGTTATTTGTCAAGTCTCCACATAGTCTTTTGAAATTAGTATCTTTCCTTCCTTTACTGAATTTAGCAGTAAAGGAAGGAACCCTCCCTAATCCTTCGTATTTTTACTTATTTATTGAAATATCTAAATCTCCTCAGCTTCCAGATTTTGAAAAAAATAAATTTACAAAGAGAGAGAAAAAGACACCACTTAAATGTTATCATATTTTCAAAAGATAACTCTGCCAGACAATGAATGGTTTGGTCTTCTCTAAAAGCATATCCCTTTGCCATTACCTGTAATCTGTAAGAGGCCTTTGAGATCAAATCGCCATCTAACTAAGGTTCTCTGTAGTCCAAAAAGAGTCCGTTGGTAGAGTGACAGAACTAGACTGAGACTAGACTGAGGCTAACATGATTAGTACTCAGTACAGTCCAGTGACAACGTGCTCAGTTAATAGCACATAGTACTTTAGCTGATCTCTTTGTAATTATGCAGCGCAGTGACGCATTATTTATTCCAAGGACTTCTTTTCCTTTTTAATTGCATAAGAACAATTAATGCAGCACCACATCTTCAATCCAGTGAAAGATCCTTTAAACACACTCAAAATGTACAGTAATAATCAATGTATTTGTCATAACAGTAGCTGGTTTTACAGTGCATTTCTTGACCTTTTTACTCATGAAATTACAGTTGACTGTTGATACTTTAAAAGACAAATAAAGGACAAACATGCACTTCTCCCTCTCCTAACCTTTTTTTTTTGTCAGTGGTACAGTCCGGGCTGGGTGTTATTTCCATACTGTGCACTAGTTAGTGCTAGAGGTGGGGGATGGGTGTTGCTATGCAACGTGCTGTGCAGTGTACTTCCCCTCTGTCTGCACACCGCTAGCTATGGCTGTAAATGATAATCACCAGTGTGCACTTTAAAGTTCATCATACACAATATCCAGGTATTTTTTTTTTTTATACCTGCAAGTGTATGATTCAGTGACAGCAAGTGACAAAAACAAGATTATTCAACTTATACTGTATGACGTTATGCTGCATGTCACAGAAAGCACTGGAGAAGAAAGTTTTGTGTCTTTTTAAGGGGATTTGGTGATGCCCAGAATGCTCTGACTTTGACTACAAGTGAGGGGTGTGTTCTGTGTGGAAAACACACCCCTGCTAGGAGCAACATGGACTGGCCCCAGCTGAGCCCCTCCCCTTTTCTTTTATATTCTGGTGCCGCCATCTCAGCTGCTCCCAGCTCCCACAATCAGCAAATAATATGGAGGGCCCTTTCCCACACATCCTGCGGAAGGTTGCCATTTCTTTTTTAAGCATGCTTTACATTTCTGCCTCATTGAAGCTGATTTGGTCATCCTGTTTTAAGGTTCATGCTTTAGCTAAACCTTTAGAGTATTCTCTAGTAGGAATTTTTAAAAAAGGTTCATACTTAAAGTTTGTACTGTTTTTGCAGAAACCAAAGTGTTCAAATTAGTTAACTCGTGTATTTTTTTTATTTTATTTTTTTTCCTCAAATCATTGTTCTTGGGAATTGCCTAAGTAGATGCCATCACTTAGCATATTCCTGCTGCATATGAATTATATCATGATGCATGTGATGTTGTATGTGTAATGACCCTACAGGTGTGTGGGTGTGGGGGGAGGGAGGGGGTCACAAGGCAACTTTTACAGAGGTCATCAAAAATGTCTTTGCCAAAACTGGATGAACTTGTTGACCTACAGAACAGCTTTGGATGTTTGGTGAAATTGCTGGTTGCTTTTGTTGGTACTGCTGTCCTTGCATTCCTCTTCTTCACCCTCACAAATCTGTGACATCAGTTCCTGTGTGGTTTCTGTGTGTAAAACTTGAAAATGTAGGAATTCCCTCTAAACAATGTACTAAAAAACTTCCATTTGCATTAGTATTGTGGAATGGTACTTGTGAATACAGTAATAAATGACTTGCTTTATTACAAATACTGAGCAATTTTGGATCCCATAAACTGCAAGACAAAAACAATAGGTAGTAGCTGAGTTCCCACAAAGTTTAATTCTCTTTCATAACTGCTTTGAATGTGCAATAAGTCACAACAAGCTAGTCACCAAACTGTAGAAGATCTATACAAAAAGCAGATATGGACTGAGATATCAACTGGGTTCACCAAAGACAAAGCGATTGGACTTGAATGTTGACAAGCCGGTCAAAAAGCTAAGTGATATCGGTTACTTTGTCACTACAGTGGATATCTTCTTGAAGGGTACCATAGGTACTTTTGAAAACCTCTACAAACTAGGGTTGGGTGTCGTAGCTTAGCAATAAAATCACTTTTTTTTTCATACCAAGACTGATTTCCAATTTTAATCTATTTTTTATTTTATTTTATTTTTTTCAAAAACCTGACTTTATTCTCAGGAATCGATTTTGGGTAATGACCTGAATTCAAAGTCCAGTTGAATACAATTTGTAAAATATGCTTGTGAAACAACATGATAGGCCCTAGGTCAGCTGACTGTCCCTGTGCTACGGAACTCCAAGGAGTGAATTTGTTAAAAAAAAAAACAAAAAAAACTATTTCTCAAAACTTTATTTTTGTGAAAAGAAATCTGATAAAATCTATTTATTCTTCTGCTCTACAATAAACATTAGAGAAGATACAGTTGATGGAGCAAGTCGTATTTTAACCGGCTGAGATCGCACTGCTTGGGAATGTATGGTGACACTTGTAGCATCTTTCCTCACCTATTTACTGCTGCACAATGTCACATTTTCAACATGTGTGTAATATAACTTCAAGGCTGTACACTGTTCATACTAATCTGATAGCAGGTACATTTGAATTATATGCACAATCATGTAAAGTTAATCTTAGCAAAAAGCAGTTAAATGGAAGCATTGGGAGTGTAAATGTAGCTAAAGTTTGCTATTCTCAGTGTCAGCTATGTCTCAAAACTGAAGTCGGCACAGAGATTTGTTAAGTTATTTAAAAAGATGCTGTGCTTTCCATGACTTAGCCAGATGTGTCTATTGTACACTGAAGCTGAGAGAGAACAGGACTTAAAGCAGGTAATGGGAAGGCTGGATGCAAAGTTTTATTTAAACTTTCAACCCATTTCTGTCATCAAGTAAGCTGTCAATAGCTGCATTTTAATAAATCTTTTGTTTTGGATTTGCACTCTCTAGGGAACTCGCACAGAAAGTGCAATCCTAGCAAACGACTGATTCTAATCGCTAACATAAGATGCTAAAATTCATATATTTCACACCCTCTGTGAGGTCACACATACAGCATCTCGGATTGTTGTCCCAAACAAGTAATTTTCTGTTTTACATTAAGTTACAACAACACATACTAAATGTTACAACACAAAAAAGAAGGGCCGTAGAAAAACGGAAGCCACTTTTGGGTCAAAGAAGACATTTTCATACCCTGCGTTTCACAAGCTTACAACATAGTGAAGGATTTGTTTTTTCTACTAATGCAAGAAGAGAATATCTTTCTTTGATGTCAGTGTTAGAGCTTTTCTAAATTGTGGCTGTTTATTGAAAAAAGCAAAAAAAAAAAAAAAAAAAGGAAAGGTCCGTATCACTCTCTCATTTGCACTAAAACATGATGTTGTCAGACTGATGACTTTAATTGAGCAAGTGAAATAGGAAGGAAAGGTTTATCAGCAAACCAAGCTATGTCGTAGAAAACATATCACGCTTTAACAATATTAACTTGCAATTAACATGTTTAACAAAACAATCTGGTGACTTTTCGATTCATAAATGGCATGCAATAATTTTCTCACGTTTCTAACTGTATTATCTTTCTCAAGTGTTGTTGCTGGTATGTTTTTCTGCTTACTACAGTAATTTTAGGGTTAATAGCTGTATCTCTAATGAATTTAAGAAAGGACTTGTACTCGCTACTAAAACAAGACGTCAATGTTTTGAAAAATTATATTTCAGTTGTTTTCTTTCAGTTTGCTGATCCCTTCTGCTCAGCAAGGAAACCTTATTATACATGGTTGCGCTGCAACCCAATCCATCTGACAGAGTCCTTTTTCAGCTAGCTACAGATTTCAGCTTAACAACGAACAGCAGAGCTGGCAGCCATTTTGAGTTTTTGCACCGAATCCGGGCTCGGTTATTGAAGCCGTAGGATGGGGGAGGGGAGAAAATATGCTCTGCGCAGTCTGCAATCAGATTGGAATGTGAAGTGGAACATTGATCATTCTTGCTATTTTACATCGCTCCATTCCTTAAAGGATGACTTTGTTTTGTCTCGAACATTGTTATTGTCTTAAATAACAAAAAATGCCTAATTTTTGAAGCAAAGATTTTGTAATCATTTCAAGGAGCATGCTTCCAGTGGGAGAACAGAGCAGAGATGGTTTAGGGTGTTGAGCGTGTGCGCCAGCATCCTGCGCTGGTGCTTTACAGTGTAAAGTATACACTCTGTCCTAGTACTTTTCCACATACATAGAGCTGCCTGCAAAGATGCAGAAGGCTAAATCAAACATTGTTTGACTGTAGCAGCGTCACATGACCCAGTCTGCTGCAGTCCTACAGATCAGCAATGCAGAAACAGTAAAGCTAACCAAGTTTTTTGATTATTGAAATATGGGAAGAAAAGTCAGCATTTGATGATGATGTCTCAACTCTCAACATAGAGATAAGTCTTATGTGGTGTTTGACCAAATAAAAAAGTTGGTCATTAGAAATAAAATGTTTTTTTTTTTAAGCAGCTTTTTGCTACGTCTCAGCAGAACAACTCTTTTTATAGATGTTGTATTGACCTTTATCTGTGTGCTACGTTGTTAGAAGCTCTAAATACTTTAATACATCTCTTTAGGATCCTGATGGATAATTTTATTCAGCGGAGCTAAATTTAGGCTTACAGTCTAATTTGTTCGATATGTTTGATGCTAAGAAAATCACTTAAAAAAAATCTTTCTTTCTTTTTTTTTCTGTTCAGGTTGTCGACAAAGCTGGTGTTAAATCCATGACCAAGGACCTTTAGGTTTGAAGGTGAGTCCCAGTTTAAAAGTCTAATTTATTTAGTTAGTATTGCTATTTTTGCAGCAATTTCCTTCACATATGTTTGAATGTAACTCTAATTAATGAAGAAAAAAAAAAAAGCTCTGTTATATAGGCTCTTAATATTGAGCTTTAGAGCAATTCTACAACTAGCCTTAGTTGTACCGTGTGTGGGGAAACAAAAACCTGTACGGAAAGCCTTCCATGTTTTGCATAACCTCTTTGCTGCTGCAAGGACTGCCCCAGTTAGTCCGTTCTGATTGGCTGAGGATTCCACCAATAACTGAAGGGGGGGATGGGAGGAAGCCTGGGCTTCAGCTGCTGTTTCAACTCTGTGTCCTTTTCTTCTGCTCTCTGGATCCGGGCTTAGGTAAACAGGAAGTTGATAGCCCAATCCAAACAAAATTAGGATTTTAAACTTCTTTTTTCTTTTTTTGATGATAAGACTCAAAATATAGATTTTTACTTCCTGAGATTTTACTTTTGGTTCTGTCTCTAAAACAGTGACAGTGTGGATCAGATTTTAAAAATCTGCCTGATTTTACTTGAAAACTGAGAAATCGGCTGCTGAATACCGTTTATTCCGAACTGATTGGTTTTCAGAGCTGTGAAGGAACCCTCTAGAAAAGGGGAAACAAAAAGGTAGAAGAGCTCCACAGTGACCTCTAGTGTTTTGGATCAGGCTCTACAGCTGTCAGGGCGTAACGAACAGACTCCTGGGCGGAACTGACTGGTCCAGCCTCTGAATTCTGATCTATTCTTGTCACCTTGCAGGAAGAAATGGAAGTTGTGACAGAGGAAAAAAAGAAAATTTTTCGTGCCAGGAAAACCATGAAGATTAGTGATCGTCTGCAACTGGAAAGCCTTCACAGCACTTTAATGAACTCTGCTCCGGGTCTGTCCAATCCATCCCCGCCGCCGCTGGTGAACGGCACGCATAAAGAAGACGGGCAAAAGGTCGGCGACAAGGAGCAAAACAGTTCTTCCGACCCCAACTCTCCTCAGGTGGCTTCCCCTGCCACTCCGGGATCTCTGAGCTCGCCGGCACCCTTTCTGTCCCTGAATTTGTCGCCCTCCCCTGGCTCTTCTCAAAGCCCCAACCCGCAGGAAGAAGCTACGTCTCAGTCGTTGCTACCACCGTCAGAACCCCACGATGCAAAGAAGATGGAGGATGAAGAAAAGAAAAGTTCTTCACCGTCCCACCAAAGCGAGTCTGAAGCACCGGTGTCTGCAGAACATACGAAGCTACAGGAGGAGGACACTGATGTGATTCCAGTGAATGAAACGGAGGTAAATGCTCTGAAATCATTGACATTCAAAGCACTTCATCAAATATTATGCTAAATTTAATGGTGACTTTGAATTTAAAAAGTTTATCATTAATATATTGAATTCATTTATTGTTCATATCCTCATTAAGGAGAAAATGGCTGCAACAGAGGAACCAGTTGAGGACGTGGAAAAGGACTCTGGCAAACGCTCTGCTGAACCATCTGCACTGTCTGAATGTATAGAACCAATGGACGAAGAAAATGACTCAACAAATATAGACTCTGAGGAATCCTCGTCCACAGTGAAAAATGAAAAGCCTCCTTCCCCCAGTGAGGGACCCTCCGATTCTTCATCACATCCCCCTGTGTCTGAGGACAAACGACCAACAGCTGGAAGCAAAGAGGAAGATGGTCACAAAACCTCTGAGAAGGACTCAAATGAGGAGAGAAAAATGGAGGTGAACTCAGTAAAAGTGGAGTTCAAAAAGGAAGCAGTTGATGCTGGACAAGAGAAAGGACCAACTCGACCATCATCCACCCCACCTTGTAACACAGGTATAGAACAGCAAATCATAACGACTCAATATTCCTCCCATACAAGAAAAATAGGACTGAAGTAAAAATGCCATAAGTGTCACCTTAGACAAATAACATTCTGGGACAAGCATGCCTTCCAAAAGTATTTTTTTGTGTGTGTTGCATGTTTGTGAAATGAAAATTTGTTTTTTTGTTTTTTTCAAAAATATTTTGCTGCAAAGTTTGACTTCATTAAAAGTATTTGCTGGGGGGTATGTTTCAACTAGCTTTGCATCTACAAAGGATGTTAGGATAACAACTGAGCCAAACAGGGTCATTACCGGTGTGTCTTTGTTTCACTCACAGATCAACGGCAGAAGAGCTCAAACTCGGGCCTGAAGCGCACTTTATCAGAGGGAAATGAAAACGATGCAGTGACAGTGAAGAGAGAAGGGAAGAGGCCCAAGGTTGAGCATGAGGAGCTGGAGGCCCAACTGGAGCTCAAAATCACAGCAAAAGCTGGGAGCCAGCAAAAACTGGAAAAGGTTTGTTTTCTGCATCTCTTGGGCTGGCAAAGAGATTTCTCGTGTTCATGACAAATGCGCTTACAGATTATTTATTTCCTTTCTCAGATCATCCAACAGCTTGTGAATGAGCGTCTGAAGATCTTGGAGCTGACAATCTTTGACAAACATTTTCAGGAGTTAAAGGACAGAGTAGATAAAATCGACTGTGCCACTAAACACCAAACTGCCATCAACTCACTCCAAGTAAGTAAACAGGTAGTGTCCTGCTTGAAGAAAATCTGCAGCCTTGTAACACCGTTAGAAGTCGAACTTTTTTATTTATGTCTTTTAAGAGCAAGATCGCTCGACTGGCCAAAAAGTTTGGAGAGGCGAATCAGGTGTCAGAAAACAAAAGAAAACAGGAGGTAACATGGGATTTTCTGCCTTATTGTTTTGTATGGTTGACATATTTATAGTTGTAGTGAGATCGTGGCATAAAACCGGGTCTGGGTAATCCTTTTTTTTTTCTTTATTTTTTTATTTTATTTTTTTCAAAAGGCAACGACAACAATTAACCTTACAGCAAATGATGATTATAAGGGGCTGGATGTTCACTGCTGCTCCAAAAATGTTGCTATATAACCTATAAATATAATTTTAATCAGATGCTCCCAAAAGTAGGAAGAAAACCGCTACATCAAGGCTGTTAGAACATTCTCCCCAAGTAGAACCTCTTTAATAAATAATTAAAATACGGCTGGACAACATTAGATAATTGTTGTGTTGCTGCTTCCAACTCAGTATCTTGTGTATCATAATTACCATCATATGTGTCTTTTGTTGCCATCTAGTTAAACATCATATTGGAATTGAGGCTGCACAATATTAGAACATCTTGTAAGCGATAATATTGCTAAATATTGCGATATTATTTGCAGTACATGTCCATTTTGGTTTTTTTTTTTTTTAAAGGTTCCTACTGTTAACATTTTGGGTGACATTATTTGTGTTCAGTGAGCAACTCCAGGTTTGAGATTCTGTCCACCTGACTATATATCACATTAGGAAATAAAATGCAAGTTCGTAGCACGAAGAATATATTAGCCAACAATTAATGTGGGAAGAATACTTAACTTATTTACTCTACATTCATCCATAAATCTTGTGGTTGCCACTGTAATTTGAGAATTGGTCATTTGTAGGGGTGTACCGATTCATTGGCCTGTCGATTTCCTTCATCTTGAGAGATCAGTGATTGGTTGATGCTTACATGTGACGCTGATTTTATCCATTTCGGCAAAGGTAAATAGTCACCTAAACTCAGCAACTTTTTTGCTGTCTTTAGAAACATTTTAGACAAGAAAATTTGATATCAGGCTAAATCAGAATCGGCAAGTCAGGCTTTTCAAAGATCAGCATTCGGCCGCAACGAGCTGCGAGAACTAATGTGATTTGCAGGACCGCAATCAGTGCACACCTAGTAATTTGTGTTTTTGTTTTTTTTTTCTTTGCCAACTTGGACTCACTTCTGGTTTGTGACTCAGCACTTAAGTAACCAACCTTTGATGCCATGCTGCACTAACTTTAGCTAGTTTTTAGCATGTCTTAAATTTGTTTGTTTTTGCTTCCTTTATTCCTCATAGCTACTTTTTGAGTCCTTTGCTGCCTGAGGTGTTACTATGGTGTGACATTGAACAAAACGATTCAGGGCCACAAAAGGAATTTGTCACTCAAATTTCAGTCTTTCCCGCAAAATTAACTCAACACATCAGCTTTTTGAATGAACTTCAAAACGTTCCTGTTACCTCAACCATAGATTGGCCTGTCAGCAGAGCGTCTAAAATTTCTAGGTCTAATCTAAAAGATGACTGTTTGATTTCCACAGGCATTTGCTGCTGCTACTGCTGCTGCTGCTGCTACTGCTGCTGCTGCCAAGACTGCAACTGTTACAAACAACTCCCAGGTTCAGCGGTAAGTATCTGCTCACCAAGTGTAGCTGCTGTTGTTAATTTACAAAACTAATGTAGCTTCTCAAATTTATGACGGTTAGTTTTACAAGTTGACAGCAAACTCACATTTTCAAGCCTTTATCATCATGTGACTGAATATTTCCGCAGCAGCTGTGTTTTGTACATATACGCTGTCTGTGATATTTTGTGTGACTAGAATTTGGCTTTTGTAAGAACGTGACAATACCGGACTGAAGCCAGTACTACACAGGAGACCGTGCAGAGCGCCATCCGATGACATTGTCCCGGGTTGCTAAGTGTAACCAGTAAAAGTGAACCTAAAGCTAGTGGATAGAAAAATTAAATCCTCCTATGTTGTCAGGATCATCATTAGAGCACTTCCTAGTACTTGCTAGGAATAAACACACACCCCCAGGCCCTGGTGTTTTGCACCTTTTGTCCTGAGTCTTGTGACGTTCTGCAATGTGATAACCTGAGCGTTTCTTCAGGCAGTGCAGAGTGTAGTTAAAACTGCACCTCTCCTCCCAACAGCGTGCTCCGTGGGCAGACAGTTGAGGCGCCCAGAGAGGGAGGGGCGCCCTCTCTTGGCAGGACTCCTGCACTGCCTGTCAAGAAGGAGAAAGAAGAGCTGGAAATTAAGAAGGAGAAGGAGCCAGACATGGCACGCCATACCGCCATGGCAAGAATGCTGGCAGAACACAGTGAGGGAAGATGCAGAGCTGATGTAAAGCTCCGTACAATTTCATCTCAGTTGGAGAGAGTACTTTATCACAACTGCCAAAGAAGCTCAGGGAATCCCAGACCCGACCGCTATGCGTCCTACATATTCCGGTACTTGGTGCCATATGACGTCTACTGTGACTGGGTCGCAAAGGTCAATTATGTTGGACTGATGGGCAAAGAGGCTCTGCCCAGAAACCTGAGGAGGACAATAAGGATGTACATCGACCATCGTTTTCCATTCCTGTCCACTGACAGGTGGCGAGAGATCCGAGATGCCATCAATGAAATACTCCGAGTAAAGAGGAGACCAGATTTTTTCCGCGAATACGACGACAATACTCCTTTGCTCTTTTGACACAGTGAAGTGAAAACATTCTGGGACAATTGTCAATGATCAACCTAGAGCACATAAAACACTTTATTTAGACGAATCACTAATATGTTAACACGGACTTCTGGTGGCTTTACATTATTTGAAAAAAGAAACATTTAAACCTGATGCTGTAATGTAGAATTAACCCTGAACTTTGCCTATGATCTGGAGTCTATCTGCAAGATGTGAAAAGATGACTGTGAATAAAATTATTTGTCCCCACCACACAGCTAGTCGTCATCCTGTCAATGGACGTACTTGTCTTCTTATATCAGTAATCCTAAGCATAGGCAATCTTTCTGAACAGGCCAGTCCGGACCTCTGTTGAAGTCAAGCAGACAACAGCAGCTGTTGGTTCATCCAGTACCGCTGGTAAGTAAAAACGTTTCAAAATTATTCAAATAACTTCAACTTGACCGTATTTTGTTCAGTTCCAACCTCAAAGTTACTAAGTGGAAATGAAAGGATGGATCTGAAAAGTGTGGCAGATTTGTATTTAGCACCCCATGTAGAGTTGGTTAAATAACAGAGACAAAGTACACTTAAAATGACTTTTAATTTTTGGGGGAGTTTGTGCAGCATTCACTTTATAGAACATGTTAGTTGCACTGGTTCCAATCGCTATGCTACTTTGAAGTTGTGGTGAGGAAATTGCATTCTTCTTCAAAATATTCCAATTTGCTGACTTTTGGCCAAGTCACTCCATAGATATGTTCTGGAACTCCACAAAATCTGAAGTTAGATCAACTGCTGCACAGAAAACATCCATGAGTTTATGTTCTAAACGTGTTTGTACTACGTAAACTATGTGAGCAAGTCAGGATCACTATTTTACTGTTTGTTCAACTACTTCGTATAGAATTGGCTTTAACAAAGCTGACGTGGAGCAACCACTTCCCAGAATGCAGAATGACATGACACTTGTGGACATTCTCTATAGATTAAACCTCAATTAAAACCCCTCCACAACTTTCTTCCTGACATATCTTCTATGTTGCTCAGGGGCACTACACTTTAGATTGATTCAACTTCAGAATGATGCACTGCAGTGCCCTGGGTTAAAGTTTGTGGTTGACAAAATGAATGTGTTAAGGATTAACAAAATAACTAAATCACAGGGTAAATCAAAGTTTCCATGGTTCTTTCTTACCCATCCGCTTGATTTTTTTTTTTTTTTTTTTTTTTTTTCCCCTAATTTGTTAATGCAGTGGTTCCAGTCGCCGCTCCTCTGCCGGTGTCTACAGCGCCCCCAGCTTCCGCCTCGGTACCAGCTTCAGCCTTAGCCCCATCTTCCACCTCCACCACCACCCTGGTCCCACAGGGCTCAATCCTGCAGCTGATCACCTCCAGCTCAAACGCCGCCTCCACTTTGGCAACAGGCATCACCACTCAAAGCCAACCAGGCACTCTGGTGCTGAAAACAACATCTGGAAGCAGCATGGTGACTGCAGGCCAGCCGCTGGTCATCCAGCTTCCTCTGTCAGTCAACGGCCAAACTGGAACGCTTGTCAACTTCCCCGTCTCCTCTTTGGCTGCAGCCACTTCCCTGAACAAGGCCAAAACCACTCCGTCCACCACCACCTTCATCCTCAAGCCCTCTCCTGCAGCCAACACAGCATCAGCCCCCACCTCTACAGCTGCTGCCCTTCCCACTCTGCAGGCCTCTTCTGGGCAGGTGGCCACAACGCAAATCTCCCTAGCCCGAGCCGTGTATCAAGGTGGGGCGGGAAGAATAACCACACCCAACGCCGGGGTGTCTGTGACCACCGTCAGAGCCCCGGCTCAGTCTGTGTCTGTGGCTGGCGCTGTGTCTTCAGCCTCGTCACCTGCAACCTCAGGGCCAGCAGCGACGGGCTCCACTGCACCAGGAACACCACAAGGGACGTCTCTCACGTCCAAGACAGGTGAGGGAATTGTAAGATTAGTGGGACAATGCTCACTTCCTCTTCTCTTAATTACACATCTTCATCAGCAATTTTCTATTCTGCTTAGACAACCAAGCTTCTGTACCCACTCCATCTAAAGCAACAGCACCTCCCCCTCCAGCACGACCTAAAGGCTCCGTCATTGACCTCACCGAGGATGACGACGATGTACAAGGTACAAAGGGGCATTTTTCTCAATTGAAAACTGATTTGGAATCATTTTTGTTTTTTCATTATGATCCAACTATTATGCCTCCTCTGTTACTCAGTGACAGGAGTGAAGACCCCCCAAGGTGCAACGCCCTCCTCTGGCCCCCGGCCTAACCCAGTCATCAGCATTCCCAACAGTAAGCAACACATTACAATTAGCATGATTTTATTTTCTATTTTAAAACTTAACAATGCCAGCCCCAATTTTTCTCACCTATGATAAAAAATTCAAGTAAGTTAATCTTTCATTTTGGTTACAAGATCTGAGAAAAATCCACCATCTGCTACTCTGGTACGGTGTTGTTCATCCTCATTTCTGTGAAAGTAAGGGTAACGTGAACAGACAGAGGAATCTTTAACTCTAGAACGGCTGTAACTGTGATTTTGACTGCTTTTTGCGCTGGTATATTTTTATTTTTGAATAGAAGGTGGGAAATATGACAGCCGTCTGTCAAAGAGCATCTCCAGCGGTGTTTGTTCTTCTAATTGTTTTGTTTCTTTTATATCTGAAACTATAAAAGGAGATAGAAAATTATACAATGATATAAAACAGCTAGTTTTTTATGATTCAGCAGTCGCAAAAAACAAAATCAACACATCACTGCATTTTTTGCAGAAATGGCCTAAATTATTGTTCTTTGTGTTGTTTCTCCGTGTTTATTTTAAAGATAATGGGCATGGATTCAGACAAGAAAAGAGAAAAGAAATTGAGAAAGGTGCATAAAAAGTTTAAACGGAAAAAAGGAGATGAAAGTAGAGGAAAGATAGAAGCAGACATTGGGTTCAAGACACTGCTAACTCCCACCTGCAGGTGGCAGTATTTTTTGCTTCTAAACCCTGCTGCTTCAGCTTAATTTGATGTAATGTTATAGTCTGCTTTATTGCAGATAAAAAAAAAATAGTGCTATTTAAGTTTTGTAAAGAATACACATTTCTTTGTTTTGTTTCTAATCTTAACTACTTACAGATCGTGAGACATGACTGTCTGAACTGAAAGCCTTTATCGGCATCCTGTACATCCGTGGAGCTAAGGGAACAAAATATATGGACATGGGTAGTCTCTGCTTGGAGAAATGGGGCTTCTGGTTTTTCAGGGAAACAATGTCCAGAGACGGGTTCAAAGTCATTATGAGGTTTCTCAGTTTTAATCAGAATAAAAATCAATGTTCACAAGTGATGAAAGACAGGATCTCGGCTACCTGGAACATGTTTTTGAAGAACTGTATTGCCTGTTACAATCCCGATGCCAACATCATCATTGAAGAGCAGCTTTTTCCCACCAAGGCCAAGTGTAAATTTATAAAGTACATGGCAAACAAGTCTTGCAAATTTGGAATCAAATTTTGGCTGGCAGTGGACATCGAGTCAAAATACATGCGGAATGGTGCTCCTTATCTGGGAGAGGAGGAAATGCTTCTTGAGGAGGAAGTAGCTGTGAATCAGATGGAGCCATTTATGGGGAAGGGAAGAAACATCAACACTGATGGTTTCTTCGCCTCTCAAAAACTGGCTACCATCTTGGAGCCCAGGAATATCCGCGGAATTGCCTGTAGTCTCAGTACTGTGAACCTGGATTTTATTGATGGGTTGAAGGCAAAACCAGAGTCTGTGCAATATGGCAAAAACACAAAATACGGCAAGGACATTCTGGATCACATGGCAAGGAAATACTCAGTAAAGCGTGGTAAACGGAGACGATATGTTGCTGTGTTTTACAACATACTGGACCTTGCGGGAATAAATGGTCACGTTCTATTCCAGCAGTGCGCTGGCACCCAGATCCCACGGCGCAGGTTTCTGCAGCAGCTGGGGGAAGAGCTTTGTGCAGAGTTTATAGAGGCGAGACAACCACCAAAGAAGGTTGAGCAAAGTGAAAGTCTTAGCCTTATGGACTTAAACGTGCCCAAAAGCCTTAAAAGAAAACAAGTGCAGAAATACTGCAGTGAATATAAAACCTCTAGCATTTGCAGCAAATGCCTTAAATCCGTGTGTGGGAGTTGCGCCAGGCGAACAGTGGTGATCTGCACTCGCTGCGAATGATAAATGATTTTATTAGCTTCAAATAGTGTACATAGTTCTTGTGTTCATTGTTCTTTTCTACTTTTGACATCAAATTTGTGTTCTGTTACTTTATTTCATACTTTCAAATGGTTACCCTTTACGAGCATTTTTGCAGTATGTAGTCATTTTGTTTAGATTTTTGATAAGTCAACAAAATTTGCTTGTAATAGTTGAATGTTGATGATCGATGCAAATAAAAGCCGAAAGCTCAATTTAACTTTGTCTATTGAGTGAAAAGTCTGTTTTGGGGACATTTGAATTTGTAAAAGCATTTAGGTAAATAAATTATCATTTTAGTAATAAACTTACAAGGTCAACAAACTGAGATTAAAACGACTGCTCGTGGCTGTTCCAGTGTGAACTATTACTGTTTCCATAATTTCTCTAGTCAAAATAACCCAGAGTCTCAGATTCTCTTTTCTTCTCTTGACTCTTCTTGCCAATATTTTTTTTTCCTTTTAATCTGTCAGTGACCTGAGCCTGGGATGAACAGAACTATAACCTCTGCACACACGTTGCCTGCTCCAGCAACTGAGCCACCCAGCAAACCCAAAAAGCAATGCTTTCTTAAAACAAATCTCGATTAATACATATGCTCAAATGAAAATTCATTTTTTAGTTTTCAGTAATTCTTCAACAGGGGCACCAGTAGATGTGGCCAGTTCTGTATGCAAACCAGTTCTTAAGGGTTTACAAGAGTAACTGATCATGTACTGGCCCAAACCATTAAGATTTAAAATGGTTCATGAATTTAAATGCAATTCACATTTATACTTTGTTTTTGTAGTATTTAATTGATGCCTATGGTATAATTTATGTTTATTCCTGTTTCACAGGTACAGGACCAAGATCATCCCCAAAAACCAATCAGAACTCAACAAGCAATCCCCAAATAACTGTGCATCACCGCCCCCCACAGGTGAATATATGAGGCTTTCTTAGTATATCTGATTCAAATGTATTTAGAATGCTGTACTTTCTTCCACTGTAAGGCAGTTATTACTGTATAAAATAGGTTGAGCCATTAATTAGAAGTACTGCGATTCACATTTTTTCAGGAATTATGTAGTAAGAGGTGTTTGGGATTGGTGGAAAGCATGAAAAAAATTCACTATAATATTTATTCACTTATGAAAGCATTCGTTTGCTTTTTTACAACCACTCTTGTCATTGCTCTCTTGTGAAGGAATCCTTGAAGTCCCGCACAGCAACCACTACAACGCCCCGTGGCCCCAGCTCGGCGCTTCCTCCTCTCCCTCCCGCTCCTGCTCCACAGCGTTTGCCCCCAGAGGCGGAGCAGACCTCACCCCCCCAGCAACTTCAGCTGAAGTTAGTGCCGGGTCAGACCGGCATCGTGCTGTCCTGGAGCGTTGCAGAAACCGATCGCACCTGCGCGACTGTGGACAGTTATCACCTCTATGCCTTCCATCAAGACAACTCTAGTAGCGGTACGGCTCAACAGCACTGGAAGAAGATAGGGGAAGTGAACGCCCTTCCTCTGCCCATGGCTTGCACACTGACCCAGTTCCAATCCGGCTCCACGTACTATTTTGCAGTTCGAGCCAAAGACATTTATGGGCGCTACGGTTCTTTCTGTGAACCTCAATGCACAAATGTTATTAGTTCCAGTTCAAGCTAAACCGATACAAAATAAAGACATTTTTTCAACTTCTACTTATGATTTTTTTTTCTGTTTTGTTTTAAGATTTCAAATATTGTAAGCTGAACAGACAGTATCTGTAAATATGTCTCCATAAAAAAACTGGACTGATAAATGAACCAGCAAACTGCTGGCTGTCTGATTCCCCTGTATGTGATGTATTCTTTTGTGATCTAAGCTGTTGTGTAAAAGACCGTATTATTTTTGTCTTCTGCCAGGTCAGATATTTATGTTCACTCCTGCAACTCAGACCAAGACTGTTCTGTTTTTTTTGTTTTTGTTTTTTTCTCTCTTTCCTTTTTTGATGACAGGTGACAAGATTGTTCATTGTTCAACTCGATTGCACAAATATGTATACTTGTGGTAGAAACAGAATAACTTTTAAGTTCTGTCTGGCAACCAGACTTTGAAAAACATAATAAAAAGTTTTATTAAAGTTTTGTCTCCTCTTTAAATTAATTTCTGGTTTTTAATTTGCAACAATTACATATGCAAAATGCCCTACAAAGATCATGGTGATATGATTAACACTCTTTAAAGGGGCCAACAGAGCCCAGTGCCCTGCAGAACCATTACTTCCTGGAGGTGTGGCCTGTTTTGAAAATGTAAAACTTTACCCAATCGCTAACGTCTGTTCGTGACGTATGTGATGCGCCAGTTCGGAGCTACGGAAGCACACCGGAGTTGCCTGCGCTGTAAATCACTGTTCCGCTTTGCAAAGCGCTGAATGAGGCGGCTGTTCATGTTAATGTAATATTTGGAATCGTGGGCTGAACGCCTTCGTTCACGTCCTCCGCGACCATTGCTAAAACTACAGGCAGACTACAATTCCAAAACAGCGCAGAAAATCCACGTAATCGTTTACGACCTCTCCTTCTGTTCGCTGATTGGTCCGGTAGAAAATGACCGGAGACAATCCAAACGAAGAGGAGAAACCCCAGAGTGTCCTGGAAGCAGGTGGTTTTTGAGCGGATTTGCACTGAAAGGCATTGACTAAGCTGCAAGCCGTGACTCGCCGACGGGAGATTTGCTGAGTGGGGCTGCGTGGCTAAAAACTAGCCCGAGCCAGCAAAGGCAAAGAAAAAAAAAAAAAAACTTTACGAAGTGTAAGTTGACCAACGCTGCAGATGTTAAATGACTAGTCAGTAGGCTGTCATGTTAATAAACTCGGGTGGTATTTTGTGTCTTCCAGGCACTTAGAGTAATTTGATGTTCCAATCAAGTAGACTTAACAACTACATTCAGTTATTATAAACATGCTGCGTTTCAAACTTGTCTTAAAATAAATTTGACTTCTGTTTCTTTAAGAAGCTCCTGCTCTTTCCAACACTCCTCCTTTAGCACAACATGACAAACATGCTTCCATTTTGTTATTTGCAACAGGAGCGTTGCAGTTTGTATAATAAGTTTCACCGTTGGCTTATTGCTGCTAGTCTGGTGACGCTGATGTTTTAACACACCCTAAAACCTTCAACCTAATTGGTTGCTCTAATGAGGTGGAAATGCTTTGTGGGAGCAAGAGTTTAGGCACCATTGAATGACTGCCAGAGATTTAAGGATTCCTTAAATATGCAGGAAAGAACCAATGCAATGTTTTAACCTATGGAATACTATTATCACATAATATACCAACATGCAAAAGGTGATAATATCCTTCCTTTGAGAGGAATACTGATGTTTTACCAGTGTTGCATTCCTTGATATTTATGCTAGAAATAAACCCAATCCTCTTTAATTTCTATGCTGAAGATGTGTTCACTGTTGCTTTCCACATATTTAAATGCAATCTTTATTGTCACAATCGAAAGAGCAAAGTCAGAGAGGAGACATTAAACCAGGGGCCAGCAGCAGGATGATTATGATGCAGTGTCTTCTCAGGTAAGGAGAGATGATAACTTGCTGAGGAAAATATATCTGCTGCAGGGAGAAACCAGCCAGGTATCAGGACAGAGTTTCACAGATATTTCAAAATTACTCTGATTCACACTCCAATAATTTTGTCTGTTTTATGGATAGCATG
Source organism: Poeciliopsis gracilis (assembly GCA_911649635.1). Classification (NCBI taxonomy): domain Eukaryota; kingdom Metazoa; phylum Chordata; class Actinopteri; order Cyprinodontiformes; family Poeciliidae; genus Poeciliopsis; species Poeciliopsis gracilis. Next base: position 2,310,015 of record CAJVRI010000128.1, read on the forward strand.
AATCGTTTATATTTTGAGATTTTTATTTTATTTTCAGCATAAAGAGTGGCTTGTGAAGAACCAGTATAGTTAAACATGTAATATCAACATAATTGAATAAAAACAAAATGAGAGACAATGTAATTGGTTGGGAATGAAAATCTATCTTGAGGATCCTTGAGAATAAGTTGAGAGTGGAAAAAGTTCAGAGTAGATTAAGTCGAAATGCAGAGATATGCTTTTTTTAAAAAGTCAACTGGAAGTAAAGTAGAAATAGATGTAACCTCTCTGTTAGGGCAGGTTATAAGTTTCCTCAGGGAAGTGACTGGATTTAGCCTTCAGGATAGGACAAGAAGGGCTTCTGCTCTTGTAATCCAGTTGAGCTGGTTCTGATTCTGATGCCTCCTGGGTTTCTTCCATCAGAGACGCTCAGGGGAAAAAAAAAAAACACACAGAAAGTGCTGGAATCCAGGAAGACCCAGAAGTCATTATTAGGCAGCATATACATGCTTCAGAACGCCTAAGCATCTCTTGTAGGCATTGGAAAACATCGCTGCAGAGGGAAGGATGTTCAGAATACTCTACTCAGCCTGTTGCCACAACAACCTGGGCACAGTCAAGTGGGTGGATGGAGACATTCATACCATAATCTTATTATTGTAAAGTCTTTCCACATTCCCTGTCACAAGTGCAAGGTTTCCATGCTTTCAGCTAAGATGCAAACAGCAATGGCTATGCTGCTCTTCTACAAATATTTGTAATAATGAAGCATCATATTAAATTATGCATCCGTCCTCTAAGCCACTTTTAACAAACTTTACACAGTATGAACTGAACAGTCGTCACAATTAATTACAAGAAAGATAATTTCCATACTATTACATACAGTAGGAAGTTGAATTTGTTTGTGATGAGCATCAGAAATGTTGATAAGTTGTCCTTTTGCACAACCGCTTGTAAATAAAATTGACAATCTGTTATTTCTTTAAAGCATGACTACTAATAAAAACAATTTCTACAAGGCCTTAAATACATTTTACCACCATCAAAAATGAACAGAATCTCATATTAGCGTTGACATACAATCTCCACAGAGATTCAGTGGCAGATGCATCCCAGAGGAGTGGACACATTTTTATTAGACTAATTGTTGCAAAGAACATAGAACTGAAGGAAAATGATTCATTGCCCAGACACAACAACCATTATCTGAAGACAAACAAGACCAAGTCCTGTTCAATTCAGTTCAGTATGATGCTTGTTCACCGTGAGTCACAGGAAGTACAGCCTAAATTAAGACATCAAAGTCAGCTTCTGCTAATCATAAAATTTGAGTCAGATAAAGGTTTTATGCTTTATGATAAGTTCCTGTGGTAAGCTGACAGTAAGTAAAATACAAAGCGATAAAATTAATTGCAAACAGTTCAGTGACACTTTGATTTTTAGTTTCATGCTGAAATGCCTTTCGTGACCACAGAGGGGAGCCCTGGAACCAGTATCAAGTAGGTTTAATAATAACTATAATAATCATCATCATAAATATTATTTTTATTATTCTGTTTTTTATAATGATTGTAAATTTTCATCTTTTTATTGCGCATTACTTTGACATTTGGCTCTTATTAAAATCTGGTTTGTGAATAATTTAAGTCACTAACTTATGACCTTATGATAAGAAATTATTCATCACAAATATAAAACTATTGTCGTAGTTAATTATTAATTGTCTTGGACACCAATGTCCTCTCAATGTTATTTACACAGCACACACCATTTATATTGTAGTATCAATTTTAATTTCACTATTGTGTTAAGTGTGTCCTATAATGTGTACTTAATACTTAATTATCTTCAGAAACTAGCTGTAACTAACTGGTTTGGTGTGGAAAAAGTATTTGAAACCATCCTCGTTTGTTCTAATTTGTGTTTTTTTTTTCTAAAGAAAATGCAGGCTTGGAAGCAGAAATACTGTACCTAAGCACAATGGTACTTGACACACGCTGTAGGCTGGTGTTTATAAGGCGGCCAGTTCAGCAGTAGCATTTATTTTTCTTTGTCCTGATTGGCTGAGCTTGGGTCAGTGTGAACGGCCATCTGCGATGACCACCTGGTAGTTTGAATAGACAGGGCACACAAACACAAAAGCACTGACCCAGTACTATCTCAGTTAAAGAAAAATCAAATGTTGTAGTAGCTCCTTCAGTGACTTCATCTCAGAGAGATTCACAGCTCAACTGATAAACTCTGAGAAGGTTTTCTAGTCTGTAGGGAGACAAACTGCAAGAACTGAGCTAACAGCTTCATCTAAGAGAGACGGAGTTAAACAGTCAGTTTTCTATGAAGAGAAAAGATGGCGAGAACATAAAGTTAAAAGTTGGAGAGTAACAGGAGAATGTAGCAGAGTGAGAAGTGGTCTTTTTGTAGCTTAGACCTATGGGAGACAGCTGAGTCTAACTGAAAGATTAATCAAAAACAAAAGATTTAAGCGCGTCTGCCTCACAGACTAATACTGCGAATATAAGAGATTTATGTCATACACTAAGTAAACTTTGTGAATAAAACTGCGTATATCAGATCATTGAATTGTTATCAATTGTTATGTTATTGTGCTGAATTCTGCATACCGCCACTGTTTTCCTGCATCGCAGCCAGTGACTAATCTCAGAAAGCGTCCCTGTTGCCTGTTTTATTTTGGTCTCTGAGCGCAGCGTAACAACAGAGGGAGCCAACGTTCGCTGTAAAGAAACTATTTTCTGCACAATTGTTGCTGCAGCCCATCTTTACTGTACTCTCTTTTTGATTCACAATCCTTCACGTATCCCTCTCTCTCTTTCTCTCTCTCTCTCCCCTCTCAGTGCTCTTCCTGCTCTCTCTTTCTCTCTCTCACCTTTCTCTCCAGAGTGGAGGGAGGCAAGTGAAAGAGAGTGCAGCTGGAGTTGTGGTCCGCTCGCTACGCCCGTCAGAAGTGTGTTTCAGCTCCATGCTCTGTGTCTCTGCACAGCGACGCCAAGATCATGCAGCCAGCCTGAGGTTACGGCTCATCTGAGGGGAAGGTGGCATCTCGCTTTGAGGAGGACTGAGGGGGTGAAGAAGACTGATCAGTTGCAGAGAGAGAGAGAAACAGAGAGAGGGAGTGGGGGGATAAAACTGAAAGACCCCCCTTTCTCCTCCTCGCCTCACTAAACAGAGCAAACACGGAAGGCTTTGGAGTATTCAATTTTTTCTTTCGTTTTATATTTTTCTTATTCCTCATCGCGGTGCTGGGAGGTGCTTCATCTTTTCACATAGTCTCCCTCTCTGTCATCTGCCTCCTCATCTACTTCTCCATCTACGTGGTTTATAATTTCTTATATCCATGAATGTGAGAAAGGAGAGGGGAGTTTTGATTTGATTTTTGTCCTTTTCCCTGTCCCTCCTCACTCTTTCCCCACATCCTTCCACCAAATCACCATCCCTGTCACTTCCTGTCATTTTTACCTCTAAATACCACTTATCAGTTCACGATCTCTCCCATCTCACACCTCTTTCTGTCTCTATAAACTCTGATATGATATGAAGTTGGATGAATTTTCTTCAGAGACAACTAAAAACTCCTCATAAATGACTCCTTTTTTTTGTTGTTTTTTTTTCCTTCTCTCTTGATCCCTCCACACCCATTTTCTTTGCATCACACTCTTGCGGGATTCTTTAATGTTACCTCTAGGTAGGTTAACTATCGTTTAGTGTCTGTCTATCTGTCCGTCTGTGTGTATTTGTGTGTGCTTTACGTATACATAAAACACACATCAACACACACATGCACTCGCACACTAAACTGAAGCCTCAGATAAAAGGTTGATCGCCGAGTGCCTTTGGATCTGGTCTCGCGCCGCTTTCACATGCTCCTCATCCATCCATCTCATTGTGAAAACCTTTTTGGATTTTATTTTTGTTTTTAAATCTATGCCTCTTTTTTCATCTATATCTTTAAGTCCCTCCTTTTCATTTCATAAACTAAAGACCTGTGATTATAAACATTTTTTTGCAAAAACATTTTGTGCAAAAGTTTTTGCCATGTAGCCTAAAATAAATTAGAACAAACATTTATTCAGCCGCTTACTGACTTCTGAACTGCTGGTCATGTGAAGTCATTAAAATTGTCCCTCATTTCATGCTTAATTTGTGCTGCGACTCCATCAGCAGCTATTATTTCTGTTCCAGCCTCCTCCTCCCGCTGCCTCTCACGCACACAATCCTAAATATTTCCAAGAATCAAAACCCCACTGCATCTGCATGCTCTCCTCCCACCTTAAAGCACATCCAGACATTGAGTTTCTCCAAATTTCTCGAAGCCGTTCCACCTTTGCTTTCCCCCATCCTACATGCAACGGAGACCAGGTGGCATTAGCAGGCTGATGATTTCAGACTGTGTGCTTTGGAGGGGCTCTCGGCAGCATGTGCAGGTTGTAGAGAGACCGATAGACAGATGTAAACAGATAGAACTGAATCTCCCATTTCCCTCATCGCCTTAGTCTTCTCCTCTGTCGCGGCTTCAACATCTTCTTTATGTTTTTGTTTGATGCTTCCTCTGTTCTTCTCTCTGCTGCAGCTTCTAGTCTATTTTCCATTCAGCCTACACTGACATGGACAGTAAGCTGAAATCGCTTGCCGCTCAACCTGAGGGCAGACTTGTAGCTTAGGCCTACTCCAGCTTACGTTCTTATGGACCGCTGAAGGGGGGCTTAATAAAGCCCTCTTGCTCTTATTTAGATGGGGGGGATGTCGTCATGAAGAAACATGAAGGACCCCACCACCTCTTGTTTTGCGCTGTCTTTTGCTTTTTGTCTCAACTCTGCTCCAGTGTTAAAACATCTCCACTTCAGTCTATAAATTATGTTTTGCAGAAAAAAAGTTTAATTAGGTGAGTAGTGAATCCATTTAGCCCTCACTACTTCCTACTGAGCGAGTGTGTGCATGAGCAGAGGGTGTGTGTGTGTGTGTGTTGTGTGTAGGTGGTGGGTGTGCGCGGGCCCAGCTGATCCAGCAGAAGCGTGCACGCGTCTTGTCTGCATGATCTTTATGTCGTGCATGAACTTCCATCAGCAGGTTCTCCACGAAAGGCTGTTTTTCACATTATCCACCACGTTTGCTCGAGGGGTGAAACCTTTCTTCGCTCTGCTGTGACTAACTGATTGTTTAGCGGACCGTGCCTTTGATCTCTGTCCATTTTTTACACATTCATGGTTGTATCTCTATGAATTTCACACCTCTTTCCCTTATCGCTTTGCTCAACTGTGTTTTTAAGGAAGAGAGAGACTTATCAGGCTCTATTTATAATTCATAGCCAGAAACCAGCCAGAAATTCTCAGTGAGGCTGAGGTGTGTGCATTAAAATTTATTTTAGTCCCCCCTCCTTGTGAGTGTTAGGTCTTTCCTAAAATAAAAAAAAAAAAAAAAAAAAAGATCAATGGAAAATATGTGAATAAATCTCAGCTAATAAACCCATGCAATGTGACTCATGCACTAGTATTGGTGTTCTCGATTCTTCACCTTACACCCCTAATGAACACGCCATGGCTATAACAGGCTGTAAATCCATGAAAAACACAGTGATCCAATGCTGTGCTCGCCATAACAACAGGTGAGAATTCTGATTCCTGAGACTGAGTTAACAGGCAGCGACATCATTTCCCATTTTAATATTTTAAAGCTATTCCCTCTTTAATTAAAGTTATTCTAAATATAGATGATTGCAAATACATCAGTGTTGTAAGTCAGGAGGTGAAATCTTGCCTCCTAAAAAGAAACGTCACATAAAATCTCGAGCTACTTCGAGTATGCCCTAATGGTCATAATGGTTTTTTTTTTAATGCACAATATTAAGTTTACAAGAACTACATAAGACATGATTGCAATAATACACTGCTCAAAAAAATAACTGGAACACTCAAATAACACATCCTAGATCTGAATGAATGAAATATTCTCATTGAATACTTTGTCCTGTACAAAGTTGAATGTGTCGACGACAAAATCATTGTTGATTGTCAATCAGTGTTGCTTCCTAAGTGGACAGTTTGATTTCACAGAAGTTTGATGTACTTGGAGTTATATTGTGTTGTTTGAGTGTTCCCTTTATTTTTTTGAGCAGTATATTTTTGCAATGTTTTAAATTATTGTTAAACCTTCCTGCTGGATCCATTGAGAACCAATTCTCATTTAAAACAAAGATCTGGCACCGGAAAGCATAAGAGAGATACAAAAATATACACCATACCACAAAAGAAAGGACAAATAATTTTACACCAGAAAAAACTAAAACAAGTTGCAGAGATGGTGACAAATGTAAGATAAGTCGCTAAAAAAATGGGCAGTGTTCTTAGGCAGGTGTTTGTTAGTAAGTTTTGAAAGCAGACAGTGGGTTAAATGAACTGAGCTCCAGTGTCTGTTGCAGTTGATTCAGATCACTTGTAACCGAAAATTGAAAAGAAAAGCAACCGAAGGAGACAGGGGCTTTGGAGATTTGGTGCTTAAGGAGTGTGAGAGTATAATATAAATATGACATTTTTGAGTTTTATATCGTATTATAATGTCGCTCTCTCACCAAAAACATACCACCGGCATTTTCCACAAAGCTCCTCCTTGGAGCTGCAGTCCCCAGTTAGTCCTCACAGAACACCCCAACCCCACGCCAGCTAATCAGCTCAATTGTGTTGCCTTTTGTGATGTCATCAAACCCACTAAGCACAAAGCAGAATGAGCAGGGTTATTTTCTTCTGTGTGTTTCTTTTAAAAACATTGTGTCCTGTGAAATCCTGCTGTGGAAGTCCAAACTTTCATACTGTGCCGTGTTTTTCTTTGTAGTAGAAACAAAAAATACACCACTGTGTGGCATCTTTAAAATTTCATGCCAGGCAGGAATCTTTATCATGAATTTATTTTTAAATGATCCATTAACAGCATGAAACGGTACACCCTATTTCTTCAAGACGTGAAGGATTTTCCAATATTTTCTGAGCTCAAATGCTCTGATTCCGGACAACTTTCAAAATGATGATGAAATGCTGTCATGCTCTGAGCTACCACTAGATTAAACGAACAGTGCTGATGCAAAGAAAAAGCTGGTATTGTGTAAAAAAAAAAAAAAAACAATGAGAAAGGAAAAACATGCGTACGTAAAAGCCTTTAGTCGAACAAAATGGCTTTCTATAAAAGCATTAATCAGAAATGTTGTTTTATCCACAACTAGATTAATCAGATTAACATTATTGAAATGGGGTTTGCAAAGGAGTCAAGCTATATGCATCATATTAATACCACCTTGAGAGTTAGAGATAATTAGACTATAAAGGAGTCTGAGTGAAAGATGGATATTTATAAACAAAACTAGCTAGATGAATAATTCATTTTACTGCCAGACGGGATTAAAATTCTGCACATCGGATATCCGCTGACAATGTTCCCAAGGCTTAACGGTGCATACCTACATATTATTCAACCCCCTCAAGTTACAGCGAACACATTCTGCTATGCAGAAACAGCCCTGTGAAGACGTATGCGTAAAAACGACATCTTGTCTGATCTCCTTACAGAATTTACGCTATATTAAAAGTTTCAGTATGCAATTTCCTTTTAATCGTTTCCCAGATCTGGATTTGTTACAAAAATAAAAATTTAGTCTGGAAAAATATAGAACCTTCCATGTGCAAAAATTTTAATTTCTAAAAAAAATAATTTTTTTAAAATACTAATTTTGTATCCAAATGACATATTTCACCTTTTATTTGAAGCTTTTAATGGAAACCTTCCGAGTTACTTACAAAGAATCTACAACTGTAGATGTACACACAAATTAATCAACAAAAAGCAGTTTCACTTACATGAAGGGTTTAAACTGGCCGATTAATTAGGTTTGATTAAAATATCAAATAACTAAACTGTCTTTTTTGTGTATCTTTTTAAAGCACCAGCAGCTTTTTAGGCTGTCTGAAGCCAAAAAGCATGACAGAGATTAACTTCATTCATTCATTCATTCATTCATTCATTCATTCATTCATTCATTCATTCATTCATTCATTCATTCATTCATTATTTGATTCCACCCAGTTAACATTGCAATGCATGGCCCAGCAAAATGTTTCAATAGTGTCTTTTGCTGATATATGAGGATGAGTTAATCAACCGTATGTCTCAGTTTACAAGTAAAGTAAGAAGTTGTACAAATATTAATTTACAGAAATACAAGCAGTCATACAGAATCAGTCCTCCAGAGTCCAGATTGTCTGCTTCTTTATGCTTTCTCACATGAATGTCTCTCGCCTTGAACAGTCCGTGTTTTATCTGTCCCTGATGTTTGTAAAAGTAAGCATGGAAAGCTGCACACCGTATCTGCATGATTGCTTCCAGCTGTAGTCTTTGTGCTTTTCCGCTTAGAAGCTTTATTTTTGCAAGAATTCTGCATGACTGTGGGAAATGCTGCTTCACTTCTACTCTTCCCAAGGTTTGATTAAATTATGTAGCCCTGGGTCTTTGGTTCCCACATTTGTCCCTGTCAGTAATGACAAGTGCATCTGCAGCACGGTGCTCTAATATAAGATGGCGTGTCAAAACAATGACCCTTATGGGTGCTGATTGGCTAAATTTATGTGGATACACGCATTTGTTTATCCGGTAATTGGCTCTGCTGCTGTACAGACAGAATGATGTCTCTATTGCCTTCAGAGGAACTGTTTAGAGACGAGGAACAAACGGGAATAAAACTGCAGCATCCGGTTAATAATAAGCAATAGGGTACAGCACGAATTACAAGCCCACTGTAAGAAAACAGACACACTTGATTTTTATTTAAATTTTGGCATCCAGTTTCCTTAGCAGTGGTCATTGTGGCATCTTGGCTCGCTCCTTTTTGGTGTACGTACTCACACTGAAACAAATGGTTAACTTTGGTTAAAAATCTAGAGTTAGAGATAACTGCTATTGGTGAAAAGGGGTTGTTGTGTTGACAGCAGAGGCGTCAATAAAAGTGTCTCCAGGGATTTTGTGAATGTCAAACGTTTATTTCTTAATATGGGATTTTGTTAAATGTATGAATATATATGCACGTTTTCCCCATTTTGTTTTTCTGTACGAGAAAAAATTAAATTAACAACATAGCATAGCCCCTTTTCAACACCGTCATTAGAAATCGGCTCATAAAGTCAAGAAATAACCCGACTACGTTGTTAGGAAGACCGATTGAGCTGAGGCTGATGAATTGTTGCCCACGTTGTTCTACTACCAGGAATCAATCAGATGCCTTGATGTAGGTCCAACTAGAGTTTCATGTGACTAATGTTCTCACAACTCTCCCCATAAATTTTTCATATAATTTCTGCTCTGGACTTTTGCTTTAAAAAACAGCAGATCAAATCTTAGCAGAGAAGAGCAGTGGGTGCATGAAAATAAGTAGCTGGTACAACAATATCCAACACACCAAGACTGCAGTGAAAGTCGCATGTCGCCACAGAAGCAGGTTGATTTAAACCTTCACCTCAGAGGCTGCTGACTTGTTTAAGCAGTGACGTTTCAACCTTCACGAACAACGTCCTCCTGCTGTCTGACTCTGCCCTTTGTTTCTTATTTCTGCTCAGATCGAGAACAATCGAGAAGGAGACTGGGCCGGCAAGCTGCTGATCATGACTGGCTAAATTAAGCAGAACCACAGAAGTGACAGAACGCCAAAGAAGAAAGAAGGGGAGAGCGACGAAGAGGAGTACATATAGACACAGTGCTCCTCATCTCCACAGCAACAGCGCTCACACTCCAGCAGACTTCTGAAGGGAGGCTTCAGCTCGATCACCATCTTTGGTGGGAAGGGAAAGGCAATTGGAGGGAGAGAGACCAATGAAAATTCTTCAGCTCATCTGTCCCTATGTCTTATGATCTAGTTACTTCAAATCTGTTCACCTGTACAGACATTTTAGGTTAAGTGTCAGTTTTTAAGACTTCCGAAATCCTGAAAAAAAAAAAAAAAAAAAACGTTGATCAGTCAGTCTGGAACTCACTCCTGACACACACCATCCTCCTTCCCGCTAATAGATCAGAAGCTCCTCGCCCTTCCACTTTCAGCCAACCCAAGTTCACTCCAGTGTCCACTAGACTTCTGTCTTCTGCGCGCAAATTCATCTGTCTACATCTAAATCCCTTCATCTGAGGCTATGAGAGGAGGATTCGCATCGCAGGCCACTCCATCATGCCCATTCTGAAGAGCAGAGAGGAGATCCAGGCTGGCAATGTTCAAGGTAGGCCACAGACTTTTGTACGTAGGTTGGTTGTGTGTCTAAGCAGTTGCTTAAACTTCCCTCTTTATCAAGCTTTCCTGTCAGATTCCTTGCACCAGTTTATTGAGAATTATTTTATGAGAGCACAAACTCTTAAAAGATGTATTTTTTAAACACAGTTAATAAGCAGACAACAGCGGAAAGTTTGGTATGCTTTCTGAAAAATTACTAATATCGGAATAATAACTGCCTATTATAATAATTCAAACACCAAATATACCTTACTCTCAATACAAATCATCTTTGTACTACTGCAGAGCTAAAGTCTGCCTTGTCTCCATTCTTGAAAATACAGCCAATCAATAGAAAGGAAAACGAACGGCACTCCTGGATCGGCTGCTTTCTAAATGCCAGGCAATAACAAGTCAAGCAGCTTAGTTATTTCAGCTTCCTAAGTTGTATTTTCTTTCAAATATTTTCCATGTGCTCTATAAAAAATTCTGAGAATAGGTGGCTTTTTAAGTGATAATTTGGAGCTATGTCCTGTGGAAAAATTAGGAAACAATGAACCACAAATATGCTGGGAATCGACTTTAACAATAGCCTGATGTGGCCATTGATATACACATCTGGCAGTGTTTTGTTCCTTTTGTTGTCAAATATTATAAAAGCAGAAACTTTGTCTGCTTCATGCTAATTTTAGACTATTTTACTCAAATTGAAATAAAAAATAACAATGAGGACTAACAATACTATTTCCCATTGTGGGAACACATGGTGCATACAGGAAACAATAGCCTCAAGGGTTTGCTGCTGTATGATTTGTTGGTTGGCCTTGTAGTTGTACTCAATGAAACAGGCCTCTGTGCAATGAGCTGTGTTGTTTTGTGGAAGCAATCAATTCACAACAACACATCATGAAAAAAAAAGGCTTGCATGAAAACATGGCTGAATTCTGTGCTGACTTGCACTGATGTGATTGGCTCAAGTTGCAGGTGGGGTTTGTGTTTATACTTCAGCTGTCACACTTGACAAAGAAGCTTTATATATGCCTTCATCTAGTGTTTAAAAGGGAGCAAAAAGCACATGTGAAGCAAATAAGAGAGAAATGTGAGAGGATGACAGAAAAACACATTTAGTGTGGAAGAATAAAATAAAAACAGTCTTTTTTTTTTTACCCCCCGTGCACAAGCTTTCTCCTGGTACATTGTTAGCCAGAGTTACGTTGCGATAGGGGATAACAAGGCACTGGCTTCAATAAGCCCATCAGAAACAAGAGTTCTGGGGAGCCACAAGGGAAAACCGGTCTAGACAACAGTATCAGTGTAATGCAGTATTACAGGGAAGCTGCGGCTTATTTCTTGGAGAGCGTTTTGGCTGCTGCTTACAGATGAAAAAAAACAAAACAAAAAAACTTCATACATTTGATTGGGATTTTATATGATGAACCAGAACAAATAGTGCATGGCTATCGGTGACAAAAACTGATATTGTACATTTTCACAAATAAAATCTGGTGTATATTTTCATTCCTCTTTACATTAGTGCTATTGAAAAGGGGGAGGAGGATGTTAGGCAAAATCAACTGTTTTTTTTCCTTTTTTTTTTTTTTTTTTTTAGCTTTGTATCATCTTATAATGTCATTCACTCATCAAAAACATACATAGTTTTGTTTTGACTCATCCTTGCATGCTTACCTCACGTAACTCCGGAAGAGCCACAGCTTAGAAGGACCTGGCTCCTTATGAATGAATGACAACATGTCCATTGTTGAGAGAAAACCACGGGCCCTGTTAAAAGTTGCCAAAAGCCATGGTGGATCATGCCATTCCTGTTGAGAAACCTGTTGATCTCAGCATCATAATGTGGGAAAGCTTTTGTTTAGAGAGGGTGAAGACACTGGAAAGGGCTGATCTGAAGATGGATAGAGAAAAATCCAGGACAATCCTACAGAAAAACCTGTTAGAAGACTCTGGTGGAAGTTTACAGCAGGACTACGACCATAAAAATAGAACCAGAGCTTTGATTTGATTGGTTTAGATCAAAGTGTATTCATGTTTTAAGGTGGTCCAGTCAAAGTCAACAAGTATAAATTCTTCTGCAAGGCGTTGCAGGTTTTCAATTTGTGGTGAAAGTGCTTGCAGAAAGTCAGCCAGTAAAATCCTCTGATAAACAGGACCTTTGCTAACATCTATGAGCACACATTGCTTTCAGATAGCTGAATATGTGTTTGATCTTTTCTCTTGTGTGCGCAAACAGTTTTGAAACAGAAAATGAGCAAAATCCTTCATTCTGTCACAGTGTCCGGCTCCTGCCAATGGAGCAGCTCCAGGATTTGTCTCTTGGTGGCACCGCGGATTAGACTGTTGGCTGGATAGTTTTATTTTTTTTTTTCTGCCTTCGGGGGTAAAGACAAGTTTCCTCGCTCAAGTCTAAACCGAGCGTTCATCAAATCACAAGATCTGATGTAACCGTCTAATTCGGGTGTCTTTGTTGGAGCGTGACTTAGAGGAGGTGTGACAGCTGGCGTATCCCTCCCGCACAAAGCAACAGCTTCAACGGAGAACAGGCTTATTGTATTATGCTCACTTATTAACATATGAGGCACAGAAAGTGACAGTTCCCAAATGCAAATCTTAATTTTCTAATCGGGCAAAGTTGGAAATTACGGGCTGGTTTGGCAGATGTTTTTTTTATTTTTTATTTTTTTTATTATTATTTTAAAGAGAGCAAGTAAGGGGTTAAGGTGAAAAAGACAAAGAGGCAAAGACCGAGGCGCAGGCGGAAAATCCTGAGGGAGCTTCGCTGACAGTGGATGAAAGAGTCAGCTTTGTAGACACATGTATCTCTGAGTGAATAAGCAACAAGGCCTGGGAGGGGTGTGTTGCTGCGGCGTCGTGATGCTGCATGTTTTTAATTTTGGGGATGGGTCCATAGCTCTGACTCTCCTAAAGCCAGAGGGAGCACGGCCCCCTGCTTTGATTGGTGATCCAAGAACAGGGAGGCATTGGTGTATTGCCACAAAGAAAAGGACGTGGAGACGATGGCGGTGAGGCTGGAACTCACCGACAGCCGGTCGAGTCAGTCTTGGATGTGAGCCTCGTGTGAGCAGCTTTACAAATGTTGATTGAGTCGTTGGAGGATTACAGGTGCTGAGCAGCCTGGTGTTTATTGTTTACTCAGAGCCAGTCGGAGAGGGAGACTGCAGAGTATGGAGTTATACAATGCCTCAAAAATGTGTCTCTGCCATCCATGCATGTCTGAGTTTTTACTGAAATGCCACATAACTAAATGGAAACGTCTTTCCCCCCTCCGTCACTAGACCTTTCATATTACATATCAGCAGTAGGAACCACACTGTGCATACAGCAACACTGCTACGTTATATATTGCTATTACACTTTGTCATGCTGAAACCATAAATCTCAATGTATTTCATTAAGGTTTTATGTGAACGAAACAGTAGTGCAGGATTGACAAGTGGAAGTGAAACAATTGGAAATATTTTATGAATCAAAATCTGAGAAAGTGTGGAATGCATTTGTATTCAGCCCTGTTGAGTGAATAGTTAGAACCACCATTTACCGCAATTACAGCTGCAGGTGTGCTGAGGTATGTCCCTGCACAGAGACCGACAACTCTGTCAGATTGGATGGAGGGCGTCTGCAAACATCAATTATCAAGTCTTCACATGGTTATATAATTGGTCTGGATGGCAACACCCAATAAGGGCTTTAGCATTTGACTGGACGGGTCTACATGTTGTTTGAGATCTGTGTTTATATCTGCAGAATTATTTAATAATGTGCAACAATGCGGCCAATAAGCACACATTGGAGGGCTTTCATGCTTATGCATGTCATCAGGACGATGACAAAAAAAACCTTTTCCTGATACGACTGAGTGTGTCAGTGAGAAGAATACATAAAATATTTCAAAGAGATACATGTTTCACTAGAGTAGCAGGGCATAAACTCTTCCTAACAAAGAGGAAAATGTATATTCAGTGTTCAGTGGTGCAAAAACCATAAACTGTGCTCTATAGAGATGTGGAAATAATAGGCGATATGGTGAAATGAGTCATCTTATGTTCTTTTCAGAGCCTGTCAAAAGGGATAATGTTTATCTGCAGCTAATATGTTCAGTGTCCACTATAAAAATACACTATTTCCTTTGTAGGGTTTTACATTTCATTGCATAAATAAATAATAAAACACCAGATCCCTATCAAGTGCCAAAAATAGTTTTAAAAGATCCTAAAATGAACAAAACATGACAAATTACACTGCCATTAATATTTGAACAAAAATTAGGCCAAAATTAGGGAGGGAGTCTAAGACTCACCCCTCAGAGTGTCATGGAAATCTATCGGCTAGGTAAGAACCGGGCATTACTAATCAGACCTGCTCCACTTAGCAGATCAAGTTAGCACTTCTTTAAAACCCTCATATGTTAAGATCACATCATGATTTTAAAAAATTGCTTACAAGCAAACAAAAAGAAAAGAGAGAGGTTTAGAGATGAGCTGCACCGTCTGCACAAACATGCCACTACTTAAGCACATGGTGGGGGTGTGATGATCTGGGCTTGTTTTAGAGCTGCAGGGACTTTGGATTGTGCATTTGCTGAGTTGGAACATATTCTCACCTCTTGGAGTCAAGAGTCTGCCTGACAAGTGAAACATGCAACAGAGCAATAAGATAAAGCACAGCAGCACAGTTTACAAAAGAGAGTCTGCAAAGAAAGAATCGAGGTCTTGCTGAAAGTCTCAGTGACCTGAAGCAACTTTGAAAAGAAGATTCCCCTCCAATAATGTGACAGACTACTAAGTCTGAGAGAGAAGACTGTTAATTCATACAGTCTGATGAATTGTGATCTAGACTGACACTATGTGGGATAACTCAGTATGGTATATGTTGTTGTAGGAAACTACAACCTTAATGTTGAGTTTACATAATTTTTTGAACACGAGACTCTAGAATGAAAAGATTTGGCTGGTTATTGTTAACCTGACAGACTGATGCTGAACTAGTGATTCAGAGGAAGCCTGAATATGTTTGTGTCCTTCTGTAATGAGTAGCTTTTATTTCCCATCATTACCCTAAAGCAAAAATATGCTGAGTACACCTGGTTGCCTTCCTTTGAAGAATCCTCACTGGAATGAGGAGCTGATGGTGAGGGAGTGTTAATTTTACTAAATGATTGTTTCCTCAGACAGTTGTGTTATGAAACTGTAGTCCCCTGGATCTCCTATTTGTCCTTTTGAAGACAAGGCTGCAGAGACAGAGAGAAAAAAAAACACTACACAACCAACAGCAAATTATGTAGACACGTATAAGCTTATTTTGTTTGTGCTGCTAGATGGGCAGCATCATTTTACATCACTCTCTGAAGTTCTTTTATCCTGCATGTCTCATATTCGCTGTTTTACACCAATGTGTCATCATCCTTTGGGCTACATCTCTATGCAGCCATTTGTCCCATATTGCTTTTGAAGTTAAACCCAAAATGATTAATTATGTTTAATTTAACTTCAAATTCAAAGAGCATTAACCTTTTGGAGCGTCTCAACCAGAATCTACAGATTAGGGTGATGATGAGAAGGAACTTCCAACCTCAAAAACATTGGAGCTCATCAAAGAAAAATCCTGTTTACTTTGACAGAATTTTGCAAAATATTCATATTGACTGAAGGGCCCAGCACACAGAGGATCTAACTTCCATCCCCACATGATCAAGATTGGAACAAAAAAAATAAATAAAATTCGGTGTGACAGCACTGCGAAATCACCTCTTCATATGGCAAACTACAAATTTTACGCCCTTCAAACCAGTTCACACACTACATAAAGACAGGGCGCAACAAACGCTGTATGTGTTTCTCATAAACGTGACAGAAGTTCATGTTTCACAAAATGCTTTTTGGATATTAATGCTTTGACAAACATAAAATTTGCTTTTTGAGCTTATTTTATTATTTTCTCTGGAGATATAAAAGTTCTAAAAGTTTGGCATCAAAAATATCTCAGTTTTTTATTTTTCAGACTACTTTTGCTACTTTTTTTTTTTCAAAGATACAGCCTATAGCCCGGTGCGGCTTTTGTGTGGATTTTTCCTCAACCACCAGGGGGCTCTTTAGCAGGAAGTGAATGATTGGAAGTCAAAATTGGAAGTCAAAGGAGACCTGGCAGTACAGGATGGAAATGGAGCTGCTGCACGTAAACTCAGCGTGAACGAATCCATGGTTTGACGTTGGAGACGGAGGTTCTGTGTCCTAATAAATAAATCCAAGAGATTTATTAGGACGAGACCAGCAGCTTATAGCCCGGTGCGGCTTATATATGTATGTTTCCATTTATTTGTAATTTGTAGGTGCGGCTTATAGTAAGGTGCGCTCTACAGTCCAGAAAATACGGTATTTCAACTTCTTGTTTGTGAGATTGAGGTCAGTCCGCCTTGCTCGGATCTCTTATTTGTTTGGTTTGTGTAAAATTAAATTTTACCGTTGCACTCATTCGAAATATATGGATAGACACATATTTCTAGATAGTGTTGATGTAACAGGAAAAATAGGACTCCTGATGAACGGCGAAGTGAATAAACATACCATCCTTACTTACTGAATCCAGAATCCAAAGATGCCTCATCTTCCTCTCCTCTTCAGTACCTTGTGATGTGTGACTGTGAGAGCAGGAGGAGCAGCTAAGAATAGAGAAAAGGGAGCTCAGCTCTGTGATGCCACCTCAACCTACAACGCCGAGCTTCTCCTTCTGTCACTGAACCAGTTATAAGCTGCTATGTTTGTGCAGGCTCCCCTTGCATTCATTTCAATGCAGGTGGCTGATTTTGCTGCATTGGTAATTCTATATTTCATTGTGGCTCAAGAATCAGAAATTCAGGCCCAGATGGACCTTTTATCCTGCACGTAATAGTACAAGCAGAACAACACATGCTGGGTTTTTATCTGAAACTGACACTTCTTTATTTTATGCCAAAGGGAGGTTGTTTGAAGCGCCTCCACTGACAGTCGGGAGAGAGACTGAGAGGGGTTTCTTACGTATAATTTTGCCACAGATGGAAGAGACTGATAGGATTAAAGGCAAGAACTGGGAGCTGTGAAAAGGGGCAAGGTGTTGGAGATGAGAAGGAATGATGGGGGGTTTGATAGCTGAAAAAGTTACTTTTGATAATGCTGTCTTTGAAAGAAGCACAAAGAACAGAGGGGTAGTTGACTTTGCTCAGAATGGATGGTGCGTTGATCAGTTTCAGAGAAAATGGTGAACAAAAGGAAGAAAGAATGAGAAAGCAAGTTGCTTTGATGTAGCTCCTCAGATCCAGCTTATTTAGGACAAAATCAATCAAGTACTGCCATGTAGTTTATTTATTCATAGGGGTTTGCAAACGATAGCATGCAGAGAGCATTAAGATTTATTTTCAGAATTCCTAGAAACGTAATTGATTCAGATCAGATTGTTTTTCTCCATTGTCATGCACTTCCCTCACAGATCTTTAGCTGTGCAAACTGCAGGTGGTTTCTGTTTGACATCTCCAGGGCACCGGCTCGCTAAACCCATTCTAGGTGTCAGCGAATATGTCTACATCTGATCCCTCTGAGGGGGCAACTTGTCAATTAATTAGCCATGACTGGAGACTGGAAGTGGGTTTGCAGAGGAAACAGCTGCAGAAATGATGAGGAGGAAATCACCCAACACGCTGGAACAACACCAAGATGTGCAGTTGTCAGGGCTTTTTAACAAAGCAAGAGGAGCGGGCTCATCAGGGGAGGCAGAGACGAGCAGACTTCTCACTGGGATAAATTTGAAGGTGGAGAAAGCTAGAGAAAGTTGGTCATTTACCTCATTTAGTAAATGAAGGAAATGAATCAGCCATGTATGTAATTGCATCAAGGGGCAGAGGATCATGTTCTACATATGTGCAAAAAAATTGATTTGCTCACTACTTCTTCTTCTCCTAAGATTTATTGAAAAAAATTAGGTCTTTTAGTACTTGGATACTGGATTACAGAAACAGATGCATTCAAGCAGAACACACTATTCATTTTTTTTTAGCATAATAGAACTGATTTCATACAGTTTTTGAATAATGACCCAGTTTAACTCACCTGCTATTGTAAGTTGAACTTTCACTGCATTTGTCTCTAAAATTGGTGGAGAGCCAGGTTTTCAGTGTCACTCCAAGTGGTTTTGGGTTAAGAGGGAAAAATCTTTCTCTAGAAATCTTTCTCTGTTTTGTCTCATCAAGGAAAGCTGTATGTAGGGAGTTGTAAAAGAATTGCAAACATACTCCCATTGTGCATATTTGAAAAAAAGCAAGAACTGAACTTTTAGCTAAAGCTTTTAAGGACAAGTCATTTTTAAAATTGTTCGGTGAGGAAGAAAACGCTGTCTGACACATGATTGAAAGCTTTATTACTGCTGCGTGTGCTTATTGAAACAACTCTCAATACAACAGTGCCATATTTTTGCTAAGTTTTTCTGTGGCACTAGTGACCTCGCTTTTGTCGGTTCTTCAGACAGGAAAGAGGGCAGAGAAAGAAGAAGAAGACTAGCGGTAAACGGCACACGGCAAAACCCAAAACCCAGGACATCTTCGCCGTGGATTAACCACTTTACATGGGCACCTGCTTTGCTCACTGCACCACACGACGCTGTTTCTATGTTCACAGCGCAGGCTGAGAGCTGATGTGACCTGAATGATTACACTTTTTACATCGTGTTGCTAAGATACATAATCTGAGTCTTATTTTTGACTGACAAACACTACTAACATGTAATTTTAGCTCCCTTTGTTCATCTTTTGGTTTGCCGCTTCTTAACGACTCATTCTGAAAACAAACGCATTAATCGTTGATGAAATCTCATCACGTCTTACAGGTGTGAGTGACTAGAATACTGCTTTTGATGACTTCTTGCCCTTGTTTTTGTGAACTCAGTTGTATAACAAGTCATTTCATTTGGTCTCCTACTAATAAATTACAATAGGTTTTCAGTAAGTGTTTTATGCTGCATTTTGAAAACAGCAACCGTTTTAAAAAACATGACTGGCTGCAGTCAATATAAATAAATATATTGGCCTTTCCAATTTATTACATGCACCCATTTAACTGGAGGAAGTATGAGCCAGAAAAAAGAAGTTGCACTGGATTTTAGGATGCAAATCTTTGTTTTGAAATAACCTGTGAATTAGACAAAAAGCTGTTTTCTGACACCCATTCCTTCACACAGCACACAGCTTTTATAAAAATACACATTTATGAGCTGCTGGTTGTACCAAGGCCACGAAAAAAAAAAAATCTTCTAAAAGTCCTTTTTTCTCACCAAGTTTAATTTAGGTCCAAAAATGTTATGTGAAGTTTTATTGTTTTCCATAACAATATGAAAACAACAGAGAGATGCTTTAGCTTTCCAGGAAACACCACAGCTGCAGGAAGAAGAATCACAAAGTTTGGGCCAACAAATAGCCTCTGGTATAAATATTGGGGATTATAAAATCGACTGAACCGAACAGTAGCTCTCTGTACTTGTGAATCTAAGGTGCAATAAACTTGTTATGAAAACCTCAGGAGAGCTGTAAGAGGTGAATAATTTTTTGTACAGCTGGAAAAGAAGTAAAGACCAAAATTACCTAGACTGTGGAGATAGAAAACTTCACTTTCATGTTTCAGATTTTCAGAAAGAGGTTTGAAAGAAACCCTGGAGGGAAATACATTTTCAGCAGTGACTGAAAACATGCTGGGACAGGCTTTTTATGGACTGAGCTCAGGGTAATACACTATATTAAAGGGACTAACAGCACAATGCTCTTTTATGTATAAAAAAGGGAAGAAAGGAAAAAGCAACCTGGAATGAAACCAACTGTACCCTGTGTGGCTCTACTTCAGAGGCAAATACTGTGGGGGATTATTACTCCTGATACTTCCCACTCACAAAATGATCCTTTCCTTCATCAGTTAAGAATGTCTTCATCATTGCTAATATTAGATTATATTAGTGCCTTTTGCTCTTGTCAAAATTTAGCCAGGTTAGACTTTAAAGAGGTGTAACATCCAAGCAGATGCTAACAGTTCACTTTGATAAAAGTCAAACAGCAGATCATCACACAAAACTCTCGTAGCAAACATTTTCTACCAAAATCTCCTCATTCACCTGATTGAAATTCTCCACTTAAGGATTTTTGCTTTTCAGTTATTAATTGGGAAAAATTTCACCTTTCAACAAAGTCAACAATCTCATATCAGTTTACATGACTAGATATTTACATTAATGTTCCTGTATTACTAATTTGCTGTTAACAGTTTGTAATGTTAGTAACTAAAAGTGAGCAACTTCAACGTTATTGTTTCCTACCGAAGCCTTGTTCTCTCTCACTGATTCACAGCCTGAATGTAACACATGAATGGCTGAAGACTTTTTAAATAATTTCTTGTACATTTGTGCTTCTTTTGTCTTAACTTTTAAACACCTCTCAAAAAAAAAAAGACAATTTATGTCTTTTCTTGGTCACACAGGGAAGACGTTGTCTTTAACGAAGCCTGTTAGCATGTTGTTATGGTTTTATGACTTTTGCATTTTTGGATTTAGGACTTGTTTGATCACCATATCTTACCATATCTCTCACTATGGTCATTGGCTTGTCATAACAAATCACCTCAGTGGTAAATAGTGGCTCTTTACTTTTACCACTGTTGAAGAACCAAGACTGTACACACACACCAGATCTGGCCCTTGCATGACAACATACCATCTTTCCAAAGGTGGCAGTGGAAAGTGTTTGTTGACTTGATGACGGTAATATTCAATTCAAAAGCAGAAGTCAGAGTGAAAACAATTTACACACTCAGTTAGACGTTCTAAAGCTCAACACCCAAATGATACTTTTGCTTTTACGTTGCACTGTGCGTGCCATCTGACATTAGGTTTTTTTTCTTCTGTTTTGCTCTTAACTATCCCTGAATTACGTAGGACAAAAACATTAAATGTAGGAACAGTGGCTCTCCAGGACTGTTAAACTTCAGTCAACTGCAGCATATCTGTACATGAAATTAAACTTCAGTGGAATACAGGACTTCTGTGAAATAATGAAGACCCTGGGGGGCAGTTGGCTTTTTCTTTGTCCAAGTATTTTTCTTCATTCCTGGCCTTTGCGCCATGGAGCTTTTACTTGTGCATATATGTATGCATTGCGCTCCTGCGGCCATCTGTATGCCTGAGCACGTTCAGTCAGTTTCATGGCCTGCCATGAAGAGACAATATAGCATTATCTTAAGGAAGCCTCTCTTTGACTTCATTATATGCACAAATAGTAAAGAGGGAGATCTTGACCAGACTAAACTGCACTTAATGAAATATCCAAGAGGCACTTCAGTAAAGTGGTGATTTTTTTTCTTACTACAACCGATTCTGTAAAGGTGCTGCTTAATCCATAAATGGACACTTTCTATGCCAAGAAAAAGCATGCAGTTCCTTGGATTCTTTTCCCGTTTAGTCGTTTCACAAGTGAACAAAATAGGTTTTTCTTTTGACTAATACATTGAGGAAAAAAACTTTCTTGCAAAAGTGAAAACGTATTTCACTAAAACAATGACAATGAAATAAAATTAGCTAATATAGAAATTGTATAAATATTCACCCCCTTCGGTTCAGTCTGAAA
The DNA here is from genome assembly GCA_911649635.1 of Poeciliopsis gracilis. Lineage (NCBI taxonomy): Eukaryota > Metazoa > Chordata > Actinopteri > Cyprinodontiformes > Poeciliidae > Poeciliopsis > Poeciliopsis gracilis. The sequence goes on from CAJVRI010000128.1 coordinate 2,331,902, forward strand.
TAAATGCACACACAGACAAATAAGATAATACTATATTGTCACAATCATTGCGTCAGTCTGTGTGTGCAGACTGACACAATGTCAGTGTATTCACACAGATTGGAACTGTGTGAATAAGTCTCTTTGACTAGACCACTCCAGAATATCAACATTGTTGTCTTCAAACCATTTCTTCGATGCTTTGGATTTCTGTCTTACTGGAAAATAAATGTTCTCCTTTAATCAGAATTGATTTGCAAAAGCAATATAAAGAGTGAAACGTTCAATGGGATGAATACTTCTTCTAGGCTCTAGGCACATTACATAATGTTATGTGTTTGCATCCATGAGATGGCAGGTTGAATACTTGTCTAGCTCTTCCTGACCTGTATGTGTCTCATTGACTAATTCTACTTCTCTGTAAATAGTGTACCCAGAAATTGCTGCTAGAAATAGGTTTCTTTGTTATAGAAACAAAAAAAGTGACCTATTAGAGCTAATAAATAAATAAAAAAAATCCTAATTTCTATCTGAAAAAAAAGAAAACAACTCTCCCCCAAATAAACAAGATTTGAAAAAAACAAATCTTTTTAAAAAAAAAAAAAGATCACCACAGGATGTCTGATTACCTGTCTGAACACAACAGTGTGACTCGCAGCACTGTCTGACAGTTTAATATTAATAGCATTCATTCAAATTATTGCAAGCAGATTGTGCAGGGGACATTATTTTGTCTTTTTGTCACAATACTGGAAACATGGTTTGGGACATTTACATGTTTAATGAGTGTTTGACTTTGTGAGAAACACACGAAGAACAGGGGCTGCCAACACTCTGGCAGGAAGGTGAGAAAGAGATGAACAATAATGGACTGATATTGTCTTCAGGGATTTGTTGATGGTGGAAAATAAGTCTAATAAAAATCAGCCGGTGGCTGCGAAAGTGTGCAAAAACTCACAGTTTGCACAGTGTCGTATAATCATGACTCAGAGAGAGGCCATGTATTTAGCAGCTAAAGTTCACCTGAAACTGATATTTGGCTTTGTAAGCATGACTTGAATAATTAGACAAAGTGTAAATAAAAGTTATACTGGTTTCCACCACTCCTGCAAGGGAGTCATTATCACCACAGCATGTCTGATTACCTGTCTGAACACAACAGTGTGACTCGCAGCACTGTCTGACAGTTTAATATCAATAGCAATCATTCAAATTATTGCAGTTATTTTGGTACTGATTAAACCCACTGAATTGGTTTGACATTTGGGAGCAAAAGAAGACAAAAAAGACACTAAAACATTCTGAAATAGCACCAACATACTTAACATACTTTGCACAATGGCAATAATGTACAACTAATGCATTGATTCTCTTATTAGCAAGCTGGCAAGACTTATTAGTAGAGATACACTAGTCAAAATTTTGCGACTGAGCTCTGATCTCAAATTTAAAAAAGCAAACAAGAAAACTTTGAATGTTCAAACCAAAAAAAAACACACAGAATAAATGTGCTGTTGACATTTTGGCATGCTGTGTTAGCCGTGAACTGGATAAGCATTACTAAAATGGCTACTTCAGTGTTTATCATCTATAAAATGTCGTACTGTATCCATGGTCGGGCATTTATTGTAGTGTTTATAGTAAAAAATTTGCTTTTATGATGAGAACTTTCTTTATTGTCACAATAAACTTTAGACTTTTGTTACAAAAAAAAAAACTAACTGAAATGTTACTATTCTCTCCACTGTTCTTTTTACAAACACTGACCAGCCCTGGACTCACTGCTGCTGCTTCTGCCATGTGACAAGAGCTCCTTTTGAACTGTGACAAATCTGTACTGGATTGTAGCTGGAGGACTTATCAGTTGGAAGCCGCAGACACAAAGTGCTTATCCCACTTTCTCTCTATGCTTAACCCGTGTTCCACATTAATATTCCAGTGAGTGTAGGCAGCCTTGGTCCTGTGTGCTGTGATATATTGGTGTCCCTGCAGAAAGGTTGCAGATGAGGCTGACGCTCTGTTGCCTTATGTTTACTGACTTATGTAAATGGATTGTTTTGCCATTGTCCAAATTATTGAAACTGAAACTACATCAATTCCAATAAATCCATAGGTTAGGGTTATAATGTGCATGGAAAATGTGAAAAAGGTAAGGAGGTCCCTTTACAGAATTAAGACTTTACTGTAAAAGTTTGCAAAAATATTAGGAGGGTTTAAAATTTTACTTTAAATGTGATAAAAAGACAGAAGGAAATGCAAAAGTGAGTCTGAGTGTGGAAATGTTTTAAGTTCAAGCAAGAAAAACACCTAAGGAACTTGAGGAATTAGCCAAAAACATAGATTAGTCTGAAAATGTAGTCAAGCAGATGAGTTAAAAAGAAATCTTGAGTTAAAATGACGAATTAATTTAACCCTAAATGTAAAGAACAAGAGGGTCTTAATAGCATTTATGCTAATAATAGCTAAGCAATAAGCTGGATATGTCAGGAAAAGATATTTTCCTTAAGAAATGTATTTAGCAGTACTGTAAATGATAGTGTAATTGTGTTTAACATTTAATAATTTGATATTATAGACATACAGGATTACAGAGGGTTGAAAAATACTTGGTAAATCACTGGAAACATCCCAGAAGCTTCCCAAGATTAGGCTTAAGTTACCCCAAACAGGAATAGAAACTTTCTATCAAAACTATGGTACTTATTGATAATTTATTGGCCATTACTAGAAATTAGGGGTAGTATCACATCCAACCACAAATATAAAAAATACTTTTGTTTATCCGAAAGTCTTTCTGATATTTACTAGTTGAACATTGATAACCTAAATAAAATGCATGAACCTACTCAATTATGTCATCTAAATGTCTCCCATTTTATGTGGTTCACAGACTCAGAGGTGAAGATTCAGTAATTTGTTGCTCTGGGCTCAGAAATCTGGCCTCAGTAGAAATAATCTGTGGATGTGATGGAGGAATACACGGTGCCTGTAGGGGGCATGACCTCAATACTTGTGCAGGAAGCAGTGTGCTGTGTGTTTTTGATTGAGGAACAGCTTTAAAAACACTGAAGTGTACATGCATTAAATCTGGATGTTGGGCCAACTACGTTTAAATTCCCTGTTGTGTGCTAAACCTTTAGTAATTTCAGATGTATTCTTGTTTATATCCGTAAATTCTTGTTAATTCCAGCTCCTTTACACAGAATGTTTCCAACATTGAGAATTCCCAGAAGTTTGCATCCCTCCTCAGAGGGACAGTTTACAACTGATATATAATATTGCATGCATTATGCAATATTAACTTGATAGGAACTGTATCGATACCCACTATGTGACACTCTCTGCGTCTGACACACATAAAAGGGAACCTATGCAAAATTCTCACTTTAGATGTTTTTGTACTTCCATTTAGGTCTCAATTAATCCTGAACACATTCTGTGGTCATAAAAGAACCACCCAGACATTTCAGGCAATTAGTTCATGTTTTTTGGTATCTGGAAAATGAGCCGTTTCAAATACCTCCCAATTAAGTCACAATTGAAGGACACTGTGCCATTACCTGGCAACCTCACAGGAGCACCGCCCATTGCCTAGCAACCCAAGTGGACAACAATGACAACAATGTGCCAGTTCCAATTTGGGATTGGAACTGCTGTGATTGGAAAGTATTGGTTTGGTTATGGGCGCTCACTTCCAAACTGGCACTTTAATGTGAACCACGGCTGTTGTCTGTCAGCAAAAATAAAATATGAAACGCGTGAGGCTCGGTTACCGAGCCGAGGGAGTTTTGTGGCCCCTCAAATAAATAAAGTCCAGTACAATTATAAATTATAGATGATATTTTGGAGTAGGGATACTAACCAGAAATGTAAGACATCAGTCAGCCAGTGGTGCACCTCCTCAGGAAATATCCGTACAATATGGAGGTTGTTGCGTCATAGTATGCATTCATTGACGATGTTCAGTTCATTAAAACCCAATGTGTGGTATGATTTGATAAATGATGTCTTGTTTACAGAGTTTTTCAGTGGAGGTGACACAAGTGCCATTCTTACCTGTGACTGACCACCCACTGAATAGAAATGGGCTCCTTAACAGGCATGGATGTCGGATTAGGTTAAGTGTAATATCTTTCAAACAGTATTCAGTGCAGCGCACCACATAAGGTCCTGAGGGATAATGCCCTGGATGCATGCATGCATGTGTTGCTTATAGGCTCTGCAGTGTGCAATTTTATTCCATATGAATTGTTGCTGGGCCTTGAAAAAGTTTCCATCCCCTCTGAACTCTTGTATTTTGCCTCAATAAAACCATTTCAATGGATTTTATTAAGATTTGATTTGGTAGATCAACATAAAGTAGCGATAAACTGTGAAGTAGAAGGAGAATGACATATTTCTAAAATAATTTTTTGCTTAATCTTATACCCCTAACTGACGTCCAGTACAAACAATTGCTTTCAGAAGTCAACTAATTAGTCAATATATATAGGAAATCATTTACTTTAATTAATGCTACTTATACTTGCGATCGATCCATATCTGCTTGTCTTAATAGTTTCTATATAGCAACCGAAACAAGAGAGAAAGCTACAATTCCTTGCAAATGTACTGTAATTTCCAGACTATTTGGTGCACCTGAATGCCACTCACTAAAGGAGAAAAACATAATTGTTTATAGAAGCTGTATCTATCAATAAGCTACAGGTGTTTTGACATAAGATATTCACACAAAAGATGTGACGTTTTTTTTTACTTTTAGTGAAATAAGTACCTCTGACTTACACAAATGTGTACCATAATTGCTTTTTCCAAACAGTGCCAGGAACATGGTTGTAAAAAATGAAAATACAGAATCATTTATTGCTTACCTCTTAGAAGCTTCAAAAGGTTTGAGACTGGGTAGAGGCTCACCTTTCAGCAGAACAATTACCCTAAATTGTTATGCAGAACATGCATGTTAAGGAGAGATAGAAAGAATAGCTTAGATTAAAGTACATCTATGTGTTAGAATGATCAAACTCCAGACTTAAATCCAAATTGAAAATTGTTCTTTACAAACCTCCACAGAATCTGGCAAAAAGAAAATTCAGCTTCTGGGTGAGCAATACTGTTAAGAGCCATTCCCCAAAATGTTAGTGGCTGTGACTGCAGCAATAGCTGGTTCTACAAAGGAATGATTCAGGAGCAAGAAAAATAGAGGCACGCCTCACTTTTCAGATTTTTGTGAAACAATTTTTGAAAGCCTTTAATCATTTTCATCTGCCTTTATGAACTACAGCCTACTTTGTTCTGGCTAATCTGAATAAAATCCATTCCAAGTTTGCTGCAACAAGACAAAATGCTAAAAGTCAACCATTTAGATGAGTGTGTTGTTCTCAACCAATGCTTTTTCAAAAACACTGAAAAGAAAATGACTAATCCATCAGCATTACTGCCATGCAGCCCACATGGTGCTGCATTCTTATTGAACCTTTGGTATGTTTGCGTGTGCTGCTTAATGTATGGTAATCTAGAGTAGTGAGGCCCAATCAGGATGGACCAGGCGTCTGAATGCATGGATAACAGCTCTCTGCTGATTTGAACTGCTAGGCTTGTACTCATGCTTGTGTCATTATCGAGCGCCCGGCGACTCCCGCCTGCTGCAAATTACCGGGTACAAGACACGCACACTTGGGGAGTGTTTTTGTGTAGCCTCTTATTACCACTCGCCCATGTTCTCTGCGCGCCGCATATGTTGTTGTAATTGCCGTGTAAGTGCAGTAATGGCTACTTAAGAGCACATATGTACTCGCCACCCTGGATTCAGTTCTCCAGGAGTAAATAATCCACTCTTGACGTTGTGTATTGAAATGTCATTAAACTGGGAGGGCTTGGTGATGGCAGCGGTGATGATGCGCGAAGGTCTGAGCAGCCTTGTTGAATGACTGCTCCTTCCATTGTGTTGCTGCTGTTTATTTGCCCGTAGCCACTTTGGGTTATGAATTTTTAATGTGAAGTACACCAAAAGGCGAAGATCATCTCCATCTGCGGGAGTGCATTCACTCACCTCACACATGTGTACGTGGGTGTCCGTTTTTCTCTTGCGTTACAAGCCTCTTTATTTCTGTCGGTGACACCGCATGCAGTTAGAAGTGGATGTTGTGTTGTTATTTGGCAGAAGGCGCCGTTGTTAACTGCAGAACTTGAGTTTTGTGCATCCTCCTGTCCATCAGGGCGTTTTGTGGAGGCATTTTTGAAGTGTTACTATGGAAACCAAGCACTGCTGTTATATCCTGATGAGCCTTTCTCCGCTGTCACACTCCTTGCGTGATTTTAAAAAGATTTTTTTTCTAACAGTTTCCCTCCGCTGCTCTCTCTGAGTGGATTCATCAGCTTCTCTTTTATTCATCAACACCATGAATTGTGGCCTTTCTCACTTTTTCCCCCGTTTTCCCTCCTTTTTAAGCTCCTTCCCTGCCATTTTTCTTTCCCCCCCCCATCCTCTCGTATTAATCATGTCTTCTTTTTGTCTTTCCTCCTTGCGTTTCTTCTTCACAGCTCCTGCTTTTTGCTCTCCTTCCCTTCCCTCCCTCCTCTGGGTTCCTTATTGCTGTTCCTTCCTCCACCTCCATCTCTTTTGTGTATGTCTCTATTTATTCTTTGCTCTCCTCTTCTCTTCTCTTTTCTCTGCTGCCTTCCTCCCACTCGCTTCCTCCTCCTTTGCGCCTTTTCTTCTTCTTTGCCGTCCTCGTGGAGAACTCGGCTCGTTTACAATTAGCATGTGCACCTGCAATTAAGCCTGACAAACCAGTGGTAATTAGACCTTTTTGAGACAGGTTTTCTTTTTATGTGGAGATCAGGTCTCCTCCACACTATTCGGACTTTTCTCTTGCCCCCTTTCCCACATTTGCTCGCTTTTCCCCCGTAACAACCTGACCTATTTATTTTTGGGTTCCTTGAACTTTAAATGTATGGATTAGCTCTGCAAATGAGATCCTCTTTTTATTTACCTCTTTTCTCAAATGCTGCTTCATGCTCTAATTTAAAATTAGAGCATGAACTTATTCTTATTAAGATGTCTCATCTGTATCTCTGCAGGAATTATGGCCCAATCTGTCACTCCCCAGTTAACTTTTGGTTCAGACTGTGACTAATTGTATATTTCTCTGCTTGTCACCTATCCCTGCTTACATCTTTTCATCTTTTCTCTCTGTTCTTCCTCCACCATCTCCCCCTCCCTTCTCCCTTTTTGTCTGTGCACAGTGAAGAGCTGTAAATGATTAAAGTAATAGTAAATAAAAGGTTATCAGTCGACATCAAGGAGCAACATATCGATCTTAGGGGTTTGGAGGGAGAAGTGATTCTAGAGGATAATGCATTGGAAATTTCAACTGACCTTTATTGAAGGAATGCTTTGATATCAACATGATAAGTGTGCTCAGTAACATTTTATCAATTGAAAGAACAAATTTCTGTGTATCTTGGCTGGATTTTATAGAGTGAACCAACACAAAGCCCTGCAAAATAGTAAATCTGCACAATATATTGAGTGCAAATTGCCTTCCCATCATTAGTATATGCAATATTGCATGTAAAGGAGTACTTGGACTCAATATTTAAAATTATGCAATGTAATAATTGTCAAAATATCATTTACTACATTTCCATAATATATTTGGCCAGTTGTATAACCACAATCTTTTTCCCTGATGAGATTTTTAGTGGCTGAGATGCTTATGTTCACAGAGAGTAAATGTTAAAGTAAAACAACAGTGAGATAATCATTGCAACATACAATAAGAATATCACAATTACATATTTTCCTGCAGTCATACAAAATGGTCCAGTGGTTTTAAAATGTTTTTTACAAATGCCTTCAATAATCAGTCAGGCTTGATTTTTCACCTCTTTGGGATTTCTTTTGAATGTATTATGTGTATTATATGTGTGAAAATGTGTCCATGTTGTATTAATATGCTTTTGTAATATGATTTATTTTTATCATTTGTTTTGCTGCCACTTCTGGACCAGGCAGTTGCAAACGATAACTTGTCTCTAAGTCGTCTTACCTGATTAAAGACAGACAAAATAACATAATGATCTCAAATCAAAAGTGTCCTGTGCTTTGGTATTCAGGATTCCTGAGTCAATATATTAGAGAACTGCTATGGATGCTCTCTAATAGCCATTAATTTCGTATTTGTTGCAAGCAGAAATATAATTGAATAAGCAGTCACAAACTAAAACACTCCCACCATCAGCTGCTTTTTTCCCTCAAAAAATCCTTATTCTGCATCAAAACCTAATTATAATTTAGCTGTGCAAAAAAATTATATTTTTGAGTTGTAGACAGCACTGGATTTATATAAATCTTGAAGTAATTTTTTTATTTCTGTGCTTTACAGGCTACAGAACCTGCAACATGATGGAAATTAGTTTCTGTCTTTTTCTTTTAACTCGTATGTTTTTCAAATTTCAACATCCCCGGACAGTCACAACATGAAAACATGTTGGTCTTACTCGTAACTACTAGCTAAAACATATTTTAATGTCAAACTAGAAACGGAAGAGTCAACAGTTTTCTAGGGGCCGAAAAGCAGTGAAAGTAATGTGGAAGTGGGAGAGAAGAAGGAGGAAGAAAAAAGAGTGAGAATCTCAGTGCAGCTCTGTTGGAGTGTCTAATGGTCACTTAGCCCGGCAACGAGTTCATGGCGCTTTGAGGCCGTCAATCTGTCAAAACGCACCCAGTACTACTCCGACTCTATCAAAACTGACTCACACATCCAGCCCACAATGGGTTTAGTGTTGCTGGTTGATGCTCTGTGAAAGGAAGTCCCTCTCACTGTGTAGTTTGATACTGAGGCATAAGAGCCCTAATATTAAACTAAGACAAAATACACAGTTCAAATATTTTAATTTTTTTAAAATATTTTGATCCTTTATGTTTAATTTTTGTTTTTACTTGTTTATAGTTGTGGCTTTACATATAAGAAAAGTCTTTTTATACTTGAAAAGTAAGGTGTAATTTTCAGGTACTCTGTTTTGTGATTTTTTTAAAGTCAATCATCCAAAATTTTCCTTACAATTTTGGATTGTAAGGATTATTTATTTAGCAGATAAATAAGCCTTATCTGCTAATGCAGCTAACCTGAACCACCACTGTCCCCCATATTGTTGTTTCCGGCCACAGCTTCCAACCAATTATATTTGGTAGTATTATATTTCACTCGCAGTATTTCCTTTCAAATTAGCGCGTTTCACTGTGTTGCTCCCATACAGGAGCAAAACTTTTCACTTTGTGATACGTCACTCTTCACATGTCAGCTTTTGAAGGGGACCTTTTACCCAAAATTCACATTTTGCACATTTTTTGCACTTCCATTTGGCTCTCTACTTCTAAAAACAGCTCAAGCACTATATGGGCAACAAGTTAATGTTTCTTGGTGTTTGGAAAATGAGTCGTTTGAAAAACCTCGAAAAGGTTTCCCAGATCTTAATTGTGTCTCTCCTTTCCGTACAGGGACGGCATTTACAATTCTCCACAATGCTTGTCAGCCTCCACCATTCTCCCTCCCATCTTCAGGACAAGTGTTTGGTGTCTCCCTCCTCAACTCGGCACTCTCCTCCTCCTTCGGACCAGTCGTGCCATCACTCTCTACACCAGCCACGGCTCACCCTGCCCTTTCTGTCCTTGTCCTTGTCTCTGCTCCTACTCTCCGTACTCCTGTTGCCCATCTGCGAACCTCGGAGAGTTGGGGGGCCAGGAACGGGGCCTGGAGGTTCCCCAGGTGGACAAGGAGGTCAGAGAGGAGGCGGAAACCAGAGGGGCGCTGTCATCCCTCCTCATTACTCTCCGGGTTCGCCAGCACTTCCTCCTAACGCCCCCAAACTGATCAGCTCGCTCAGCATTGCTGTGATCCTGGTGGGCAATTCCAGTGAAGTAACCCTTGGTGCAGGACTTGAGAAAGAGGACTTCCTCCACATCCCTTATCCCCCTAAAGTTGAGGTGGTCACCATGAATGAGACGGACCCAAAGAGCATCATTAACCGGATCTGTGCGCAGATGATGAGGAACTCTCTGCAAGGCGTAGTGTTTGGTGACGACACGGACCAGGAGGCCATCGCTCAGATCCTGGACTTCATCTCCGCTCAGACACACATTCCCATCCTGGGGATCCGAGGAGGATCCTCCATGGTCATGGCTGCCAAGGTAAGAAGCCGAGCAATTTATGTGGAGTTCATTTTCAAAGAGAATAATTCCTGCTCGTGTAAATCTAATAATTCTCAACAAGCTGTGGCGTCCTGTCAGCTTCAGCTGTTTGAACAGGTGGATCAGCCCAAATGGTCCGTTTTAGATCGAGGAGGTAGACCTGTCCTCCGCCGTTGGCCCTCATTCCTTCGCAGCCTGTTGACAAATCGATTTTTTTTTTCCCTGTTAATTGACGTCACACTGAGCCTCCTGACAATGGCTCGACTCAACCTTTAAAGGACTCACAGTGTGAAACTAACAAGTCCAAAAACATCTCTGTGGGACTGTAGTCTGGTCTGAAGGTGTAAAACATTAAACAGAGCAGGAAAGAAAAAAAACAACCAAATATCAAGCAGGAAACACAATGAGAAAAGTATAATGCCAGTACAAACTATGAAAACGAACATAAAAGAATGAAAATAACTGATTGAAACTGACTTTAGTGTTGAAGTCAGCTGTACACAGCATGAGCCAGTCTGATAACCTCAGTAAAAATACCCTGATTTAACAGTTTCATGTATTTACCCACAAATTTCAAGCAAACAATTTTTGATCAGGGTCTAATTGTCTTTAGTTAAAACAAAAATGACTCCTCCTACTAATCATATCATATTGACTAATACAGTTTTAATAATCTGAACTAACACAGCCTTTTTTCTGCCTGTTGACTTGCAGCGGGAAGCAGATGGTGGGGGAGGGGAATTTAAACCATAGAAGAAGAAAAGAAAAAAATGCTGAGATTTTGAAACCACTATCTGCACTTTCTGATTTATTTATGGTTAGTGGTTTCACTCTCTCTTTTGGTTTGAAATGTTTTCTCAACAGACTCATAGACGTACTTATTGAGGTTTTCTTTTTGTTTCTAAAACTGCAGTTAACCATATTTTATTTATACCCTTGGTAGGTTTAAGTTTTAAGCTTTCTGACATGTTTCTTCTGATTAGAAGTGATGTTACTATTCCCCTGCCAGAATCCTCACTTATATGTGGAATGAGCTGAAGATTAGGGCGATTCTTTCACAGGCTATTTATGAGTGTATCAATAAAGATTGACCTTTTTTATGCAAATCAAAATCTAAATTATTGCTAGCTTTCAGAAGCATGATTTGTTTATGCTGATATTATATTTAGGAAATTTTCCCAGTATCATGCTGCTGGTCATTAAGAAGCAGGACCGAGTCACTGGTAGCTACACAGATGGATATTTAAGGAGTTATTTTTATAACCATGAATATGCTACAGCTTGTTTTAATCTGCAGACTTTATCATCGAAGTTCTTTCAAATTACATTTCACTTCAGTTTCAACCACATAAGTTTATTTTTTTAACCAATGTATCAATGTGGGTCAAGTTTGCATGTGGCTAATTTAATGTACTGATAATTAACTAATGAGTTATGAGCCCAAGAGAATGTGAGTTGTTCTTTTTATTTCCAAACAGATGGTTATGCAATGTCACTTTAGTACTATAGGTTTATTTCCCCAAAATAATTCACCCTACTGGAAATTTGCCCTCCAAATTACTCATACTTGTTCAGTTTTCTTGCAGTCGTTCTGTCATGAACGTTAACATTTTGCATTCTAATTGCGGCCGCTGTCATCTGAGAAGGAGCTTAGTGTTTTTTATGTTTTAGTGTTTCTGAACACATTTCACAGCGTGACTTTGTTGTGTATCCTCTGGGGTAGATTAGCATCACTCTTACATGTGAATAATCTGTCTGAATGCAGCATAATTTGACTCTGAATTGTTTTACTGCTTGTCTAAGGACATTGCTGATGTCTTCCGTAGCAGGTATTGGGGTAAGACACATTTGTATGTGGCAGACCTGGAAGCTGTCAAAACCTTGTGCTTTTTAAGAGGTAGCAACACTTAATCCATTGCTGAGCAGCCGAGTGTGTAGTTTTTCTTCCCTATGGCAGTAAAAAATCTAAATATAGATTAGATTGCGGGAGTTTTTGCTAAATTTTGTGGTCTCTTCATAGAGCTAGTCTGAAACTGTTTTATATGCTGCTGCTTGTCTTAGAAAGTTATTACAAAATAGATTGTTGATCTCAATGAGTCTTTTTCTAGTTACAGGTTAATGAATAAATAAATACAATACAATGATAAACTGCAATATTTGTGTTTCACAGTGAAATGTAAAGCATTATGGGGGTGGGACTATGGAAAATTGATTTTTCACAACTTTATATTAAGTTATAATGTTACTCTTTCATTGAAAACATACTTGGAAAATTGCTTTAATTGCTCCCACAAAGTGCTGCCAATTTCCACAAAGTTATATTTAACATATACAGCATTTTTATATTTTTATAACACCTGGAGGTGTTATAAATAAGCAACAGAATAAACAACAGAACCGAATCCAGTTGTGCCCAGTTAATCTCCAGAAAAGCAGAACCAGTGAGGAGACTTTCTGCGTTTTTCTTCTACAAAAGGCTGTTGCATAATAAACAAAAAATGGTGAACAAGACAGTGGTGTCAAAAAATAAGGAATAAGGCAGATAAAGAGGAGAAGGAGAGGGAGATTTTAAAATAACGCACTTATTTACTCAACATATAATTACCACATTTGCGGCTGACAGCGTGACAGAGGCCACAAACGAAAGAGACAGAGGTGAACATGTGGGTGATGTTTAAAAGCACGGCTGGGGCAACAGGAAACAATGTTTGTGCGTCTATGACTGAAAACTGCTTTAAACATCATCAGATGCTTAACACATTTTTTCAGTGATTACCATTCACTTGGCCTTTTTCTTCTGAAGCCTTTATTCTCGCTGCGCTACACATGTTCGCTGTCAGTCAGACGCTCACGCACAGAGCGAGGGGGTGAGCGCAGTGGATATTGTTCGCATGGCAACCACCTGCTTATATATTTCTCCTTACACACTGTACAAAAGCAGCCAGGAGGGCGAGATGACTATTTTTTTAGGCAGACAAAAGCGGTGACAAAAGAGAAAATGTCGCGGTCAGAAAGGGGCAAGTTCTTGAATAGATGAACGGGGAGATTAAAGCTAAATAACATGAGTAGGAAAAACAGAAAAAAGGCATCAAGAATAGGATGGTGATAAAGTGAGGAGGGTATTGACTGGAGAATTGCCTCTTGCTGCTGTCAAGTAGCAATTTTTATTTATTTTATTTTTTTTTTAGAAATGTTGCTCATGATTCTGTTGTTTGTAGCTTTGACTCACACATCCCATGAATATAACCCAGAACGCTGCTACCATGCTGAAAATTCTGCCCGAAAACAAAAAAAAGGACCTTCTTTCTCAATGTCTTTCTGCAAAAAACAAGATATTGACAAAATGAAACAAATGAATTGTTTTATTGCTTAGCTTTCTTCACTAAACTGATGCAGTTGTTAAAACAGTAATATTACTCAAATAATATCAGAATAAAGACATAAGACAAGTTGTGATATTACAACTTGTCTTATATAGATCTCTCTCTCTTTTTCTCTCTCCACATATAGAAAGATAATATATATATATGTGTGTGTGTGTGTGTGTGTGTATGTATGTATTCATACATACATACATACATACAGGACACTGTATATGAAATGTGAATAGAGCAGTATTTAATAAGCCTTGGATGTTGCAGATTGCAGGAATGTAGGACATGACAGTATAGAAAAGTGTCATGCTGACATCCCAGCTGTGTGTCTGTGTCAGAACATGAGCCCCGTTGACCTTACACGTCTCAGCAAAGAGGAAGTAATTTTTGCCAATTAACCTCTTGTCTGCACCCCGAGCTAGGTTGTGTAGGCACGGATTGGCATCTGCTTTTATTGCACACAAGTCTTAATGCGTTCCTGGCCAATTTACAACATAATTTGCACCCTGAAGAAAGGAAGAAGAGCTGGTGTTTTAGACCCGCATGTGCGTTTGCTGTTATGCTCTTCATTTGCTAATGATGGAGTATTAGTGTTATTCTCCATTCCTATCAGTTCATTTCTTTATTTTTGTTGTTCCTTTGGTAAAATGAGGTATAGTTTTGAAGCTACGTTGAACTTCAATTAAACCCACCATCATCCCTCATGCCCATTGTAGACGACCTGATTTGTGACTGTATTCTGGCTTCCGGGAGCTCATTGTAATAAAGCCGTGCTACATCCAGGTTGGTCTATTATCCACCAAGCGATTTGCACGCTTCCGTTTAGCCATTAATTCACACCGTGCCATGTGTCGGCATTGGGATAATAGGACGTCGAAGTTGGCCCCTGCCTGCACTCAACTATGGCTCCGGAGACTAATGAGGCACTTCAGATCTTTTGTTGGGACATAAGCCGTGTGTGTCTGTGCAGGTATACGGACACGTACAGTGTGCTGGTATAGAAAGATAATAGCCTCGTTGCCTGCGTTTGGGGAGATTAGCAGCAGTTGTTTTCAGTGCAAACAAGGTGCATCGGGGTGCTCTGCTTCCCCCGATGCACCATAAATGATAGGCTCTTATTTTTCTTTTCTCTTATTTTAGTGCTGAGTTTAATTCTGTCCAACATTCTTTTAAGTATCATAGTAAAAATATATGTAATCTAGGTTATATTGCACCTTTTTCAGACAAAAAATACAAAGTTCTTCAAAATGAAGCACTGTTCATTCTGTTTCAACATGTCTTTTTAACATCCACACGTTTCAGTGCACTTTATGCACTTTATTGACATTTTACAAAGTGTACCAACACAAAGTAGTGCAAAATAGCTAAGTGAAAGGAAGATCCATATACAGCTGTAGAAGTGAAAGAAGATGAACTCAATCACCTTTCAGGATATAGCTTTTACAGAGGAGTGGCCAGAGGACGTCCACACCATCCACATGATGAAGAATGATGGTGGCAGTGTCATGCTGTGGGGATGAGTTTCCTCACCTACAGCAGGGAGACTGACCAGAGTTAACGGAAAGTCAACTAGAGCTATATCCTGAAAGAAAAATGTTAGGTTCACCTAAGAACATATTCATGTTAGTGTCCTAGTTAAAGTCTTGCCATTTATCCAATTCATAATCTTTGGCAAGACTGTTAAAATTGTTAACAATAAGTCTCCATCCAACCTGATGTGCTTTGTGTGCACTCCACATATGTTAGATTTATTTGAATCAAATAGCTATGTGTAATTTTGTTTCCATTTCTCCATAATCCTGAACTTTTTATTGGACTGTCGCCTAAAATCTCAATGAATTGCATTGAATTTTGTGATTGTAATAAAAAAGATGAAAAATAAAAAGCTCCAGGGGGAAGAAGATTTCCAAAAGTCTCTGTACGATCAGTGAACGTAGCAGAAATCATGAAAACAAACAGGCAGAGTGTCATGAAGCCTCCCCTATACTAAAGCCTCTTCTTCTGCTTACAGTTCTTCATTTTTGGTTTAATGTCGGTCTGTCTCTGGTGAAAAACTGTCTATATCAGGTGGTCAGTAATAAAACTCATAGATGAATGGGCTGCTGTGTTTTGGCTCGTTCATGGTGGGATTTCTCCAGCAAAGAGAAAGATAAAATACTGTGTGTAAGAGCAGCAGGCCGCCATTGTATCCCAGATGAAAAAAAGCCCTCCTCTCCTGTGCACACACATCTCGCCCTGTCACTGAAAACTGATTCACTGCTCTTTGATTGATCACCGCAATTATACACCCTCTCTATCTTGAAATAGGCATCCTTTTGTTTGTGTGTGTGTGTGCGTGCGTGTGCTTGTGCTCTTGTTAGACAGATGTGATCTGGGAAGTAAATTATCTCGCAGACCTGCTTGGCTACTTGAGCTCGACATGCATCAGGCCAACTGTGCAGTGATAAGTAGCTCCTTGTCAATCTGCAGCATCTGATGATGGTTTGAGTCGAGGGTCACCTCAGTTCTTCCTCCGTTTTAATCTCATTTCCAACTTGTGGTTTTTGTAAGCAACCTTAATATTCCAAGGTCTGTTATGCAAGTTGATTGTACAAAATTAGATAAGCCATATTTGATTCCAGTTCCACTGGATTTAAGAGAGCAACTATTGAACAGATAGAAGCACACAGAAAATTATGAAGAATAAAAATATGTATATGTATTTTGTTTCTCTGTAACACAGAAAAATAATCAGATTTTAGAAAAATATACAAATTTGAAACGTGAACATTTCATGACAAAATAGATTAGATTCATTGGAAAGAGAGAGTAAATAGAAACCGATTTTGAGGCTGTTTTCATTTGAGTTTAAATACAAGCTTTGACTAGGCCATTATCTTATTAAAACATTTGACTTAAACACCAGTGCTCGGCCTGAAGCTTTGGTATCCTGCACGATTTATATGTGTTCCTGCTCCAACGATTATATTAATATTTTCAAGCTCTGTAGAGCTGTAGAGTTGACTGAACAGAGCTCCACAGGATGTGCTGAACTTGGGATATTGTTTTACAGTCTAAACTTACTTTAAAACCTTCTTCCTAATCTGTCTGCAGTGTTCCTTGTTTTTCAATATATTTCTGGTCACTAATGTTCTCTGTTCATTCAGTTAACATGTGTATCATTTTCATTCCTTGACATTTATCTGACACTTTGACTTATCTATCACCTACTGTGCCAAACTAATTAATATATAAGATTAAATTTAAGGTTGGGGGATATGGACTTTTGGTAACACTTTATTTGATGGGTTGTTTTTTTTTCTTTCTTTTTTTAGGTTATTTTGAGGTCTACTTGTGATAATGATAAAGGTGACACACTGCATGACACAAACACTACTATTTAAAAACAAACCTATTACTGTAGACACTTCTTTGGGAAACCAGGTGTAATTTGTATGACTAAGCTGCACACAGTAACTGCATTTAATCATATATTTTTTCACATTTATTGATATTTCCTGTCAATCTCAATGAACAGGCAGTGAAAAAAAAAACAGCAAAACTAACACTCCTGACAATAAAGACAAATTTGGGGATTTTAAACACATTTATTGTGACAAGAGCAGAGATGAAGCTGCAGTGTCTGTCGGTGTCCTTACTGTGTTTAAACTAATCTCATCCTGTTAGAGCTTTAAACACACTTCCACAATCACTCTGTCTTCATGAGACACCGTGGCAGACTTCATTTGATTGATGTTCTTATTTTGCTACCTTTAACACTTAAAAGCCCTTAACAGATGGAGCTTGCGATAGGATATAAATCTCCTCAGAAATAATCCTATTTACCATCCCTGTGGTCTTGGAGAGCCAGATGGAGGTACTGTACAAGGACAAGAATATTTGACTCAGAAAGATAAAATCTAAGGAGCTTTGAGATCTGAATCGATTCAAGAAAAACATTTAAAACTGAACTGCTCTTTCGTCCCATTTTATGGCTTTAATTTTCAGGCCACTCCATTGAGTGCATTTTTCAGGTATTTGAAAGCATTATTAAGAGTCAAATATAGTGCAGTCACCTAAGCGGCGTGTTTCATCTCTCATTTGTTTCTGTTTTTCAAACCCCAACCTTTTACTGAATCAGTCTCTTCAACCTTCTGAAAGCTTCTGAGCGTCTCCTTTCTCACACTATTAATCTCATGTTTGACAGAACCTCAGTAGTCCCTTTTATATCAGCTCTCCTTTACAGAGCAGGAGCAATGATACTGAGATGGGTGTGAAGAAGCTCAATAAAGATTATGACACCTCTGAAATGCATTAGCCTTCTCCAGGCGCCTCCATTAAACACAGAATAGTTATAAGACTGACAGTAAGTTTAGGAGGTAAGCTCTGTGACCCTCCAAATCAAAAATCAAATTGATAAATTTAAGATTATTTTATTGCTTTTGTTTGTCTCGCTTGGACAAATTTAAAATAAAGTCCTACATCTGAGCGTTAGATTGAGTTTAATTTACCTGTCAGTGGCAATTCACAACAAATGAAATCTCTGTATTTCAAAACACAAACCCATCCGATTTACGTACAGAAATAGTTACATGAATGGTCTTAAAATGCTTAAAAGCTGAGTGGGTATAATAACACTATGTATCTGATGGGAGAATAAGCTAAATAACAGATTAAAAACAATAGATGTCTTTGTTGTTTAACTTGTGGGTCTATTTAATCAATAATTTTGAAGAAAAAGAGTTTCTGTACTGGAAATGTATTTATTGATGATAAGGTTTTTAATTAAAATTTGATTACATTTAATTAATTGACAAGAACACACTAAAAACAGCAAATATAATTATTGCTGACCTAATTTTTCTACTCAATTTTTCAGCAAAGAAATTCAAAATATTTATATTGTTGATGTATGATTTTCGATTAAATTTCAATATATTTCTGTTAATTACTACAAATCCTGAAATTAAGTTGATTAAAAGTTTTAACCTTGATTTGTCAATCTCAATATTTTATTTGAGTCCCATCACAAGTTCCTGAATGTGGCATCAGAGTTTACAGATCCTGAACATGCCACTCTGATAAACTGCTACTTCTGGAGATTATCGCTTCTGATGCCAGAATAAAATCAGTGGATCACCAAGTCTCAGTCTATGAATACATTGTCTGGAAATTACATTTTCTTGTGACTCAGATGATTATTCCTGCAGCCAAGAATGTAATAATAATAAAAATAAATAAATAAATAAATAAAAATCGTTGATCTAGTTCCATCAAGCTGACTAATTTATGTGCATAAATGTCTAAAATTCATGCAAATGATTAGCAGTTAAATGAAACATTTACCAAGCAGTAATTGTTCAGGGAGTCTGCTAATTGAAATAAAAAAATACAAGAAATAGAAGACACATTTTTTAAAAAAAAGTAAAAAAAAAGAAGAAGTCAGATTTAGTTGTAGATTTTAAGACTTACTTTAGTTCTCTTTTAGTTGTAGATTTTAAGACTTACTTAGAGATGATAGTGACTCAGGGGTTTGTCCTGTAACCAGCAGTTTGCCGGTTCAAACTCCTGCTCTGTCTGTCCCTCTCAATCATTGTTTTTTAGGCATTGTGTCTCTGCCTTGTCTGATGGTGGTTAGAGGCCCTACTGGCACCAATTGACTTGGATTGAACTGTCACCCTTTCACACACTGATGGGTGTGAATGGGTGAATGACTGATTGTCGCAATTTAGCATCCGCTTGAAAAAGCACAATGCAAATCCAGGCCATTTAGCTGCCTTTTGAATGGTTGCTATCTACTATGGGAAGTTTCTCCACCTCCATCACTACTCCTGCTGCAGACAGGAAAACAAGCACGAGATCTAAACAACCAATCAGTTTTAGCTTTCACATAAAATCCATGTGTTAATATGTTACTGAACTGCATCCTGAAAAAAACTGCATCTGTTAGCTTCCCAGCTGTATGCACATATAAGAGGTGTGCAAGTTTTCATACACAGTAAAAGCAGGTTGTACATTTCTACATCGCAGTTATGCTGTCGCTGCTGTGTCAAGCCACCACAGTCTCACCACAGAAGTTGTGTGTCTGCTCAAAACATTTGGGGAACTTTTACATTTCATGTTGCATAATGCATTATTGATGCAATCCAGAAGATCTCTGCTAGATCCTGTAGAGATTGTGGATGTTCTAGCAGATTTTTTTTTTTTTATGTCGTGACATGCATTTGTTTATTTACTCCTGTTAGTGCACAAAAAGTACTAGAAACTGCAGGAAATGGAAATTTATACCACAATGATTAGCATTAACTACAATGACAATTCAATACGTAGTTTCAGAAGATGAGCTTTGAATGATGGTGACTTATATTTTGCTAACTATGTAACTTTTATGCTTTCATTTATGCTGGGTATTTTATTCTAGAAATGATATCTCCACTGGATTTTAAGGCATTTTTACTTTGTTTTCTGTTAAGTTTGGTTTAGGTAACAAATTTACATGTTTGGATTTAGCGACAGACCATAATTGATGTACCGATCTCCTCACCTTGCTAAAACATTTTGTAATTTGATTAATTTTGTTGACAATTCACACCTGTTTATGTAATACATTTTTAAACTTAGCATATTAGTGTTGCTTTCATACATTTTTTTTAGCAAGTGGGGCTTTCATTATGTCATTTTATTATTATGTCTTATAAACAAGCCCATTATTTACTTTAGCCTTTTACAGCCAGCATACACAACTGTCTTCCAAAATGCATGCAACGATAACAACAGAGACTACCGCAACGCTAGGTAAAGTTTTATTGAGTTAATATTTCATGGAGGAGCAGTATCCTAGCAGCAGACCACCACGACTCACTTCACAGTGCCCCCAGGATTAGACAGAAAGCTTGCTGTACTGTTACACTCCCCACTTTCTCACACATGGTTGGTAGGAAGTCAGGAAGGGTTAAGGTGAGATACATTTTCTCTTTTCATAACACCACTTTGTCCCCTTTTGCCTTTTCTTTTTCCTGTGTTGGCTTCTGAAACCACACCCGAAGTACAACTCATGTACACTGTGTCCTGTGGATTGACTGAGCCCTCGATGAGCTTCTTCCCTTCTTTATGTTTTTCAGTTAATTTCTTAAATTTTAATTGTGCCCTTCAAATGAGCTGAAAAACTTCTCCTTTCCCTTTTCCCTCCCGCTTCCTCTTTTACTTCCAACTCGCCTTTCTTTCCTTATAATGAGTTCGTTTTATCAGCCGCCGCGCAGTGCGTGGACAGGATGAATAATTCTGGAGATCACAGGAGGCTTCTCTGCATTACACTCGGTTACAACAGGTTGTCAGGCGGCTTTGGGAGCCGCGCTCCGCTTCTCCCTGCCAGCAGTAACTATCTAGCCTTTTTAACATTCCAATTCATGAGGCCTAATTAGCCAGCTAATCTTATTAAGGAAGGCAAAGATGGGATACGATTTAAATGGAAGTGGATTAGGTTTTTCATGACACCATACAATAGTGTGCCACTGCAGATTTCTTACCAGCTGGTAAGTTTTAGATAATTTTTACTCATAATATTCTGATAAATGTTATATTTACCCTGAACTTTCTAAAGAGTTGAAATGCTGGAAACAAATTGTTGCTAATAGTACTTTAGACAATATTGTTTTTTGTGACAACTCTTAAAAACTAGTCAGAAATCGCAAAAACCTTCCCTTCTTTTTTATTTTCTTTTAGATTTAAAAACCCGGCATGTTTAGTGATATTTATTCTGTATTTTGAGAGCATTGAATTCCTGGGGAAAATTTCACTTAGTGTAATCATAGGATTATGAGAAAGTATTTGATTTTTGAACAGATAATGTTGCCTATTGCCATCCAAGAGGTTTACTGCATCAATGTTGCAGAGTCAAGATGTTCACTGATGTTTTAAGAGTGCTGGCTACACATTGCATTTGTGTTTCCCTTAAAGATGGCAGGGCTCTGATCCTTGAAATGTTATTGGCATTTTAAACTTCCAGCAGTGGCTTGTTGTTTTTATTCTCAGTCATTACTGTTCAGGTGAAACTCTGCAGAGAGGTGAGAAGATGGGAGTCTGTTTCTCTGTTTCTGGGTGAGTTTGTGTGTCTTCTTGGAAAGATCAAAATGTTCCTGTTTGTAAGGATTTAAATGCAAAAGAGTATCTTTAAAGATGTCACTTTTATAGCCATTTCCTGGAAATATTGATTAGTCTGAGATAAAATATCAATTATTTAGAGAACCCATAGTTCCTAGAAGTTAAAAATACTTCTCTAAATGTATGAAGTACAAATTGTGCTGAGGATATTGAGCGTAAATCCTTTTGCAAGCCTGTTCTGCCTTCAATATGAACAGTGTCACTTCCAGAACATGACACCAACTCCATTTCTCATTTTAAACAGCAGATGTTAGAACAGAGTAAATCTGCCTGAATCCAAAGAGATGTAGCAGAAGACGAATCCAGAGGAAGTAAAATTCTCATCTATACAACTCTAACTACACAGTTTGCCCTCAAGGGTGTAACTTTTAAGTTATTTGAAGTCACTGAAACATTTTGGGTCTAATTATTTCCCCCCGTGGTCATTCTGAGCCATACATATAATATAATTGTAAAAACAAAGATGCCTGCTGCTTTATGATGAAATTTTAACATTCTTGATAAGAATAAATCTAATATGTAGAAGAGAATTTATAAAATCTATCATTTAAAAGATAACATTTAGCATAAATGTTGACATCCTTTGTGGAAATATGTTCCTTTGATTCAGTCATACAATTATTTATTTGTTTTATTATAACTGCTTATCTTTCCTGTGCCACTATGAGCTTTCATTTTTCTGTTAATTTGCTGTTGGTGTAAATAATTTTTGCTACTGAGGGACAAATAAAAGATTAACCTATACTGAAATAAATTGTGTTTCAAAACAAACATGGATCTGGAGCGTACGAAGCAAACATTTTCACAGTGTAAACAATGACCTGGTCTATACAAACACATCTGGCAGCAGTTCTGTACAATTTCTGTCCTAGTAAGTTTGCAAAATAATTTCTTTAGTGATCAGCAAGGAAGGATGCGCTGGTTTGTGTCATTGTTTCACTGTTTGGAGGCCGACGGAGCCAACGGCTGATTAACATTTTTCTGTGTTAATTCATACTGCAGTGGAACGAAGCATGATAGGAGCCGAGTGTTTCACAACTTTGCAGCTGGGAAGCGAAACTCTGTCAGCACTCAGGAGCTCAGTTTGACAGAACATCATTGATGCTGCCGCTGTCCATGAAGCATTAACACGATTAGATTATGTTGTTTGCTTGGTACTTCACTATTCCAGATACAGGAGATATGCTGACCATTTGAAGTTGTTCTGAAGCGGTGCTTCTTGAAGTGTTAGCATAGCTACCATACCTTGACTTTTCCTCTTTTCCTATCTTTCTACAAAGAAAACATTCCTCTGAGCAATATATGTATTTTGTCCTGTTGGCTAAAGAGTGATGCATATGTTCTCTTCTAGATGTTCTCTCCATGTTAGTTTAAAACATCCAGCCGCATCTTAAGGAGGGAAAGAACTGAGTGTCTTTTTACAGCAGCACTGCTGCCAGAAGAAGTGCAACAATGTGGGCAAATGTGAAATCGATTTTGTCGCAAAGTAGTGTTTTTGAATAATTTTTCTATTTTCAATTAAAAATCCTTATCTTGACCCTACTTTTCCTAATGATTGTGTGTGTTTGTGTGTGTGTTTGTGTCAGAGTGTATAAGCAATGATGGGGATCTGAATGACATTAATAGTATGTGGAATAGTTATAAAACAACAACCAAGTAATGATAATGACCATAATAAAAATAAATCGGCCACTCCTAAGGTGACATGACACCATTTTAAAATTGTGGTTTGATTGCTGACTGTTCTTGTTTCTGTAAAGAGCAGAACATCTAAAAGAGAAAATATTCTGCCCTTGTAACTTGTTGCGAACCTGAACCCCAACTTCATAATGAACCATGCATAAGTGAGCAGCTGCACAAGACGACTATACTTTTTTTTTTTGTGTAAAGCTTGTCGTTATCACTGACTGACAAATAATTTGTTCCCACGACTTTTAAAAAAACACAAGCAGTGATCAGCTTGAGTGATGGACTGCTGTTCTGCGTCTGGTGTTATGTTCGTGTGCCAGTCACAGCGGCCGCCTGGCTCGTTTGAAATCACAATATTAAGCTGTTGCCAGAAGGGTTGAACACATAGATGCTTCAGCATTGGCATGTTATCAGTGAGGCCATATTGAAAGAGGAGGTACACAACACTGTCATCACGCTGTTTTATTGCAACGCTGAAGAGGATATCTAGCATGTGCTACATTGTCTAGGTGGTGGTAGCGCACCATGCATTTCTCCATTCTGTGCATGGTAGTTTGTGCGCCGTTGCTTTAAAACATCTTTAAACTCTTAATACACTCTCGTGAACTGAAGTCAATATTCTCTGAAGCTGTGTGTGTTAGAAAGAGCTCTGCTGCCACTGTTTATGAAGCTGACCTTCATCACGGATGTGTTTGCAACGGTTAGGGAATTCAGAAAGAAAAAAGCCAGCACGAGATAAAAGACACAAAGATAAGAGCCGGTGCTGAGAAACCTCTCACATAATATGGTGGTTTTCATGGTTTTGCATCAGGCTTGTGGAAGGCCTCTTAAACACAGAAAGAAAGGGCTGGCTTGTGGGTATTTAATCCCTAAAAGCCAGAAAAAGTTGAGTTTGTTCTAATTGCATGGAGCAGGGGATGGCATTCGTTTACATTCATGAGCGAATCCTTGTTTAGATAGAGATAAGCAGAGCTACAGAGGAAGCTGAAAAGCAAGGTGGAAGTTTTATTCCTGTATCAGTAAAAACACACAGTGTGTTTTCCTCTCAGCATGGCCTAATGCGTGTTGTTATATGTCAGTCAGTGTGAATAAAAAAAGAAGAGTTTGTTCTTTACAAGTTGGAATGAAGGTTGGAAACTGATTTTTTTTAATATCCATATCATATTGTGGAGCCTTTTATTGATAATGCCTGAACACATCTATTCATTGTTACACCGCAATGTTTATCAGCTCTGAGAGACTATGTTTTTCATAAAGTTTCTTCAAAGCAACTACTAAGGCTTGGTCAATGTCTCGTGCTGTTGCTGCAGCTCCTTTGTGAAAACAGTTGCATCATATATCCACAAAGAGCAGCAACCTCTTTAAGCGGCTGCTGGTTATTCATAAAACATCAGTGGAGCGGACCATGTCCCATGCAGATGGAAAACTTCAGAAATGGCTCCGTCTTTGTGGGATCCCAGAATTTCTGGAGTAGAAATCAGAATAGTTAATGCTGATGTTCATTTATAAAATACATGTCAAGTGAACCATTTTATACTTTTGTGATGTGCATGAAAAAAATACAACTCTTTTTATTTTCACTATAAAAAAGCCCACACCAGAGGCATCTAACTTGCTGAATTGCTCCCTGTTGGTAAGTTGTTTTTAGCTTGTTCCTATTTTTGTCTGAATATAAACATAGAAGCAAGATTTATTGTTAAATGATGTAAATGCTTAAACCAGATGCCTGAAAGTAACACTAACTTCTGTGTAGCTGGGCTTACGTATTGAGAATGCATTTCAACTAATACAGGCAGGTTTCACTGTCAGCCACATGCACTGTTTAAAATTAAAAAAACTACAGTGAACGTCAAGCATACAAGCCAAAATTTCAGAGCTTACTATCATATTTTCCAGACTATAAGTTGCAGTTTTTTTCATAGTTTGGCCAGGGGTTCGACTTATATCCGGTGCGACTTATATTTATCTTTTACTTCTTTATTATGCATTTTGTGGCTGTTGCGACTTGTACTCCGGAGCGACTTATAGTCCGGAAAATACAGTACTTTGCTTGGCAGCTCAGAGGTGTCGCAACAGGTTTTGACTTCACAAAGATGACCAGAAGGCATCCTAGTCCCAGCTTGGAGTGAATTTTTATAAACAGTCTTATAAGGCAGAGAAGGTTCGAATTCTTTTCCAGCTGTTGTGTCAATTAGTGGATATTAATTCTAGTAGAATTAGAAGGGTCACTGCAAAACAAGGTTTTAGAGAGTAATATTTCAAAAACATCTAGAGAGTCCATATTTGTCAAAACACTGCAGATATTTCTTGATCCATCATGTTGCATGACAGATGTTGAACACACAACTTGTTCTGAGATGTTCAGTCTTTCACTTGTTCTTTGACTAAATCCTAGACAGGTTTCTACATGCCGTAGCAAGTAGAGCTTCTTTTATTTGCCTCTGACATTTCGGTGCTTCAGAATGAACTTTATTGGCCACGATTGTGTTCCACATCGGTTTCAAGTACTCAGAGTGCAAATATTCAGTATAAATATTTTTTATCTCTTTATTTTGAGAATTAAACCTACATATGTTTGCCATAGCAAGTTGACCTGGTGTACTTCACAATGTTTAACCATTGTGAAGTACATGTCCAGCAATCCATAGTTTTTATTTGTGTGTCACTAACTAAAACATGTGGAATAAAACATTTTGATCTCTGTTTATAGTTTTTTTTCACTCAGACCTGACGCAGTTTCAGAAGAGAGGACTATATATGTGCTGCATGCATTTATCTCCTCTGATGTGAGACAGTAGGCTGGATTAAACACTCTTAAATCCTCATGTAGCACAGTGTAAGTGCTGCAAATATGTCAGAAAACATAACATTTATTTTAATATGCATCTGCATGCAGGAACATGTCATGTGCAACGCGTACATGTCTTCTCCGCTGTGTGTGTGTTTGAGCGGTGGGGGAGCGGGAACTAGTATCTGTTGGTGACAGCTGGCGAGCCCCTCCAGGAGCCGCCACTGACACATTCAGCTCTGTTGTCTTTATCTACGATGAATATGACACACAGTGAGTGGCACCATGACTGGCGCCTTCAGCTCGTCCTTTAATCAGCCTCGACCCTCGTTCTTAGTTTGCATTCTGCTGAGCTCATGTCTCCTGCGCCACTGAAAGTCCTCGTAATTTCTTGAAAACAAGGCGACTTCCATAAGTTAGCCAGATCCTATTGCTGCTCTGCACAGCGCCATCAGACTGTCAGCTGGCAGAGAATTGGGTCTCCAAACTGTTGTTGATGCATCCAAACAATGACAGAGGCAGAGCCATGCCGCACAATGAGTCTACCACGGAAAACCTCATGTGCTAAATAGCGGATTTGGACTTTCAAGACTGGTTGCTATTTATAGTTCAGAGGATTTGAAATGCAACCCGACATATAGTTTTTATTTTTTTAGCCTTAGTTGATACCTTACCGCCCACAACCTTCTATAGAAAGCTCCAGGTATAAAGTCAGGTAAGCTTGTTGTAGGTGTGTAGCTCTCGCCGAGTCTGAGAATGGTAGATTGAAGGTAAGCAGGGACTCTGCTGCTGTTGGAGCCTGCAGAGTGTTATCGCACACAGCCCTGTTTATGCTACCCACACTGATGGGGAGCTGCAAACCCCAAAATGTTCAGAGCCAAGAGCCGCTCGCCTCTGACGTTCTCCTTCTGCTTTTTCCGCACCCGTTCCTTTTTGCCTTCACCGTCTTTTTCTCTATCTTCACGCTGCATCTTTCCCTCTAATCTTCTCCTCTGTCCCTTTTTTTTTTCTTCTTCAGTTTTGGATCAAAGCAAGCCAGCACTAACTGGCAAGTACAGGCTCAAAGCTTACATTCCCACCCTTCAAAGGCAGTACTTTGGTATTAGTGAAAGAAATTCAATGTTGCTTGCATTTTTGACCTAGTGAGGAAATAGGTTGAATGTTACATATGCCTTTTATCCATTTCTCTCTTTCTGCCACAGATTCATCATTAGTCAAAGACAGAACTGAGCCAGTTATCTCTTTTTCTTAATTGACTTTACCGAGTCTGTTCAACCATTCTTCTTGCATTAAAACATCCTTTCTTTCATCTCAAACAAAATCAGCTACAAATACAAATTAGTAACTCCTAATATTACAAAAAAAGGTTAAAGCTCACTTACGTAATGTTTCAAGCTAATGAAACATCTGAATGTTAACTTTCACTATGTTTTTAAGCAGTGATATTTAATTCTAATAATGGTGGGTATTTGTGCATTTTTTTTTTAGTAGTTTTCTTCTAAACACACCTAATTTAACTGAAGTCATTAACAGGCTGAGGTTTGACCTAATTCAGCATCTGAATTGGATTCATCAGGGATACGTCCAATATCTGCAGGACACCAGCTACAAAGACTGCAATTTGGTGCTGGCTCAGCAAAGTAAGAGCTAGTTTATGGTGTAAGGTGAGAGAGAAAAGCAGTCAGTATCATTTATTGTAAAAATTGATGCAGTTTGTTTTTTTTTAATGTGAAAATCTCTCTGAAGAATCCTGGTGGAGAGATGGGCATTTTATTAGCATTTGACATTTGAAATAAATTGCCAGAGGTGCATTTCCTTTTCAACAACAGCACAAACATAAGAAAAAGCAGCAGGATACACATCCAATGTAGTAATTTACCAAAATATAACGTTTTCTGTGTCAGAGGAGAGCATGAGGTCTGGTAGTAGATGACTACAAGAAGGGCTGACATAAAGACACTGTGATTCGAGTGACTTTTAACAGATCGTGTTGTGGATTCTGAAGCATATTCATCCAGTTCAGACTTTTTTTTTTAATCAACAAAAGTCGCTTTGACAGATACAGTTCACCTTGAGACTGTTGTTTCCCATGGTGACTGGATCAAATGTCTAATTGTTTGACTGACATTTCACTGGTCCAGCTGGTCAAACTTCCAGTCTCGACTTCACTTTTTTGTGAATGTCAAATCTTGGGTTTTCGATGTGACTTGCACTTTAGGACTTATAAGCTACAATGCAATTTAAAGGTGAACTGCCCCTAGTAAAATCTTTATAGTCCATTCTCTGAAAGGAACTCCTCAATTATTTTGTTACGGATCCAACTTCTAATTTTCTTTTATGTGATTTTCTCAGGGTGCAATAAAAAGAAGCAATGCACCTTAAAATACATTTACAGACAACTTACGGAACCACAAAATCTTAACTTTTAGGTTTTCCACATTCTTTAAAAAGGGTATAGGAATCCATGTGAGTTTAAACTTTTGAATTTGAAGCTTACTAATTACCTCAGAAAAAAATCTTGAAAGATTTCACTGCCAGAAATCACGTTGCTAATCCTGACAGACCCAAGGCAGGTTGAATCTGATTTAATCCCAACTAGTGAGAAAGCAAAAGCTACCAGTAAAACTTCTAATATTAGTGAAATGATTGGTCTTATCCTTCTGGCCCAAAGTTACAATTAGTCTACAAACTTGAGTATTTTTTTTTTTTTTTTTTTTTACTACTGCTGCTGACCTCAGGTTGTTCAGTAGTAGACTTAACATGTGAGAGTGGCTATGCTCCAGTATCTGTGTGCATACAGTGCAGCCCGGTTTAAGTAGGTATTATTTCACACTAATGGCATCTTTAGCAAGGCCGTTTCTATGGCAACCGAGTTGCCAGGGAAACACTGCATGTCTCTTTGAGTTAGAAATGGCTTTCTGTATCCCTGACGTGCCTCTTTTCTGCGAGTCTCGCCTTCACTTTTTTTTTTTTTTTTGCTTCTCGCCCTCCTCCTTCCACAACTTCTCTGTCTTTGACAGACCGGCTGCTGCCAGTCAGCAAGTCTTGCACTGTGGAAGGAGACGCGCGGCGCAAACGCAGGGAAAGGGAGGAAGAAGACGGCTTTGGCGTCAACGAAAAATGAAATGTTAGTGCTATAAGAAAGAACGGAAGAGTAAAATATTGAAATCGGAAGGAAATGATGAACGGCACTGAGGAAATAATGATAATGAGGAGCGAGAAAATTGAAAGAGGAGAGGGGGGCCACAGAGAGACAGAAGGAGAAAGAAAGCTGATGAAAGAGACAGGGCAAAGTGATTGATATTTCCTCTGTGGCGCCATGTGTCTGTAGAACTACGTTGCCACACTTAGCAGCCTTTCTGATTTCACCCAGGGTGAGGCAGAGAGGGAAAGAGAGAACGATGATGGATTTGGGAGAAAAGGGGCTGGAAAAAGTGCAACAGATTGAGAGAAACTCATGCAAACACAAAAGGAAGTAGATGTATGGAGATGATTGCACAAATGCAAAAGCGACTAAGAGATTAATGCCTTGAGGAAAGTGGAGTGGGAGAGGAGACGCAGCAAGAGAAAATGGAGTGGAGACACGCTGAGGAGCAGCACGTCATGACAAGGTTCTGAACCGCGTCTCTCTCATTTCACGCTGTGCTTGACTTCAGCCTGCACTCTCACCCTGTGCTTGTAAGAGAGGAAAGAAGAACCGAAAAGGCAGAGCACTGGGACGGGAGAATGATGGATGGATGCATAAGAAGAAGTGGAGGAAGGAGCAGGGATAAACTTGACATAGTTAAAGACTCAGATGAACACCTCCAGCTGCAGATCAGCTGCAGATCAGCAGATAGGGCATGGACCGTGGTGATCTGAGTTTGTATTGACTTCTTATGGGCTGTATGTACTCGTTTAAATTTGTTATGAATATTCTCCAATCAGTGAAAATTTCACATGCAGGCTCATGTATCTCCACATCTCTACATCTTGCTTGTATTTCAATAAGTTGCAAACAAATGCCACACATTTTGTTGCATGAGCAGAAATGTTATTCTACAGTATCAATTAAGGATCACTGAATAGAAATTATTTTCTATTAGTAATAAATCTGAAACCCTTTTATTCTCTGTTTTTTTCATTTCATAATGTGCACTACTTTATGTTCGACTATCACCAGAAATCCCACTAACATACTCTGAAAGTTGTGTTTGTAGCAAAGTGTGAAAAGGTTCTGTGCTGTTCTTGGAAATCTTCCCTCCAGTTTTCTTCTCAGACTTTGTGAAATGAATAATCTCCTGAACACCCAAGCAGAAGGACAAATGCAGAGTTTGTGCACACCAGTTGGTTAGTCAGGGTTCAAGTCTAATTATGTCTCACGCTCATTCGGTTTGGTGGAAATTGACCCAAATAGCGACAAAAGCTGCCGTGTCAGTGATTAATTACCTACTTTACTAACGAGCATAATCAACTCCTCATGGAGGAGCTTTTCATTAGGTCACTGGGTCAAAGGTCCCATTAATTTCCATCCCTTCTTACTGTCTTACTCGACTTGAAAGTTTTTCACTCAACGATCTGGGTGCAGCTAACAGGTCGGCGCTGTTCGCTCTCATGTCCATTATTCTCATTAAATTGAGCTGTTTCAAACTCATTATTTGCTCTACAGGCTTAACTCCGTCCATTGTTCTCTGTCGTCATCTCTGCCACTCTGCGTTAGGGCCGGGGTTGTGGGCCTGACTGTCATAATGCGAGCGCTGCCGGAGCACCGAATGTAGCAGCGGGAGATTGAATCAGACAATTAATTGCATCTTCCTTGTGGTGCGAAGAACGGCAATAGCAATGCAGCAGAAAAGACAGCTCGAGGCAAACTCTTGCTCCTTGTTTTTTCTTATATCTTAATGTGCTTCAGTGTGTGTGTGTGTGTGTGTTTGTGTTTGCACATGTGGTTTACTGGGCATTGCATTGCTTCCAGTACAAGTGCGTATTTGTTTGTTTGAGGCTGAATGTGTTAGTGAGACAAAGAGATTAATTTGTTATAATTAGACATTCAGTTGATGATTAGTGTTGCAGAATTGAATACATGATGTCTTTCAGAGCAGATAACAGGCCGCTCTGGTGTTTTAATGAATTTAGATTGTTGAGTGTTGATTGTTACATAACATAAATCTGTTTCGAAGCAAAAGACGGGCTCAAATAGGAAAAATAAAATAAAGTGCTTTGAGCAGTATTTTAAATCAATATTTGTTAAATCATGATTCCAATTACATGAAATTTTCTTAAGTTACAGATCCGAATATCTTTATTTTCCTCTCATTGAGGGTGTCCATGTTGCTAAAATGAAGCGAGTTAAGGCTGTCCTGTGTTACACCCAATGCTCTTCAGGCTGTTTAAGAATCATGGAGAGTCAGCTTTTTTCGTGGAAACTGGAGATTGTGGCGTTGTATTGAGCTGCAGCTATCTGAGAAAACAGCAGCACAATCCAGCTGTCACTTTACTGTCTTTGGCATGTAGGGCAAGAATAAATAGCAATAGCTCAATGATTGAAGGATTTAAAATATGTTTTGTAGAAAAGGAATGATTAAATATTGACCAAAACGTACTAGCATATTATTAATATAAACATAAATGAAACAATTTTCTAATGAACTCTTGCTTAGGTTAGAAAATGCCTCAGTAAGTCAGTTGTAGGTGGAAAGATAAGTATGTCACACTGCTAGCGCCACAAAGCTGTGAAAACGGCTCCATCTGGGCGGTTTACAACCGACTTTAGAACATAACTGAAAGAAGCTGGCACTGCCAACTTTTTTTATAGAAGTTTAAAATATTTGTGTAAATGCCACCACATCCAGCGAGGAGGGAGCAATAATTATTCATGAACAGAGATGATGTTCCACAGGCCTAGATTAGAGATGAAGACAAATTTGAGGTTTGCTGTCCATTAGGCAAATTTATCTTGAATAATCTGGAGTGACATTCCAGAGAAAATACACAAATAGGTAAATCTGCAAATACCGAACTGCAAATAGACAAATAGTTCACTGTACTTGATTGAATCAGGCCCTTGTCTGGTATTAAATTATTCTAAGACACATGACTTCCAGTTATATGTAGCTGAATCCTTTATACCAACTTTCATTTTAAAAAATTGTGAAGTCTTGTGTGGCAGATTGGTGGCTTTAAGGAGACAACAAGGGTTTGGTGAAGCATTCAGGCTTTTATTATATTCTTCTGCTTTTCAAAGATGTACGGTTGTATACCTGGACATCTTTTTGCAACTATTGTCACATGTAAACGTTAAGTTGGTTGGGCGTGGTCAACAGCAGCTCATTTAACACTTAAAGAGGCAACAGGCCACTTTAAGTCCAAATAGAATGAGAGAAAC
This sequence comes from Poeciliopsis gracilis, assembly GCA_911649635.1. Lineage (NCBI taxonomy): Eukaryota > Metazoa > Chordata > Actinopteri > Cyprinodontiformes > Poeciliidae > Poeciliopsis > Poeciliopsis gracilis. The sequence goes on from CAJVRI010000128.1 coordinate 2,364,427, forward strand.
TCAAAATAGACCACATAAAAATCTCATTGTTTTAAAATGATTTTATTCAAGGAAACATAATTAGTCACCTTTAAATTGTGACTTATCCGCTAATAGATTTTAATCAGAAAACTATGACTAAAATTATAATTTGCTGCCTGTCTGATAGTACTGGCACTGAACTGATTGTAACAAGATAACATTTTTAAGTTTCTGATTTACCCATCATGGCTGAAGAAGCTGAAAACATCTAAATATTGTTGCCAGCCATTATCCTGGTGCAATCCTAGAAATTTTATGAAGCAGTCAGTAGTTTTACTACTGTTCATTAAAAATAGACTGAATGTGTCTGCTTGCTGTGGATAAATTGTCAGAGGTTTTTTATATTTGCTTAGTTTGGAGTCTGTCTTACGCATGCTGCCCACTCTGAAACACAGACCAACCCGGTTTTATTTCCCCCCTAATTAAAAAGGAAAATATTTTTTATGAACCGTTGTAAGAGGCCACATGTCCTACAAGAGAGATTTTACAACTTCTGAGTGCTACACACAGAAGTATATACTTTAAAGTATATAAAGTGGAAGATACTTCCACCCTATATGCTTTATGCTGTGTTATGAATGTTTAGTTTTTGTACTGCAAATCGCCAATAAGGGAAACATTTCTAGGATTCACCCCATTTTATCTGCGTTTTGTGCTGAAATTCAAATGAAACATTCTCGCCTCCAGAGTTGATAACTGCGATGTCTTAACTTTTAGCCATTCTTGTTTACCTGCAAATTATTCAAAACATTGCTGGCAGCAAAGTTTCTGCGTGGCAAAAATAATCCCATCTGTATCCAGTGCTTTTTAGATAGGATCTTTTTTGGCTTGTGTTGTTATTCTCTCAGGAAACACTCATTGGCTTGTGGATCTTATCAGCCTAACAGGGTTTATTGTTATCTACTATCTCATGTTCTGAGATCACACTGTAAATCACTACCTGCAGGCTTTTGAGAGGTTTCTTGTAAAGCAATATGTTTCACGGTACACTTCCTACTATATTTGTCATAAATGTGAAACTGGTGGCATTTTGGGCTCCACATGTGTGGATTATGTCTTGGCTGTTTTTGCTACTGTGCACAAAATGCCTCCATGTGGGAAAATAAAGAACTGAACTCAACTATATGATAGCACATTCATGTGTTAGATTGGTCCAGTCAAAGTCCAGATCTAAATCTAATTTAGAACTTGTTTTAGAACTTGACAATTACTGTTTACAGACACTCCATATGATTTGGCTGATCTGGAGCTACTTTGTCAAGAATTATGGAAAAAAAAGTATATTTTGCAAGTCTTTATATTTACTCACTATCTAAACACTTAATACTATTGTACAATATATTCAAGTCTGTCCTTGTAACATGATGTACAAGTTTGCCAAAGCTCTTACTTCATATTAGTGTGACTTAAAGATTTGTATCACATAAGATCTTAAACATCACTTCGGTTGGCAAAGACATTTCATCTGTGTTTCAGACATGCTGCCAAAGGATAAACGTTATGACTTAATGACTTGGTGAAGAAGTTCAAAGCACTGATCTCGAAACAGTTTTCAGAATAACTTGTTTCAGTGTAATCCTGCCTGAGGCTGGTTTAGTCCTTTTCAACCAGGACACTGAGAATATTTCCTCTCTTAGTGTGAACGAGAAGCCCAGCTTGAGAGTTTCAATTTCCAGCAGCCCCACCAAGTGAAACTTGTTGGTCGTCGACTGTTAAAGGAGTTTAGTGTGTGGTGGCTCTGCAGGTGCACTAAGGAATGAGTAATAGTTTTCAATTTTCCTGGAAGTGGCTATGAACAAAACGTACCGCCAGCAGTGTGGAGACTTTGTGAGACACAAAGGCGAAGCCACCAAAGATGTTAGTTTCAGTGGAGATTTGTGGGGAATGTGTTGATATTGGCGTCGTTTTGCAGAGACATGCTTTCCTTTTTTACCTGTACCAACTTTATGCCGCACACTTAATGTAGTGTGCCTATAATAAGCGGTGTTAAATGATTCATAGAGAAAGAAGACAGAATGCTGCCCTCCAGGCACTGCAGAAAGAACAAACAAATAACGTTTTTGAAAATAAATCACATTTTAGAAGGTCTTCTACATTAGAAACTCTTAGTATTGCAGCTATGAGCTGTTCCTGGCGGTTTAGGAATGGATTTGAAAAACAATCTAACATTTTCGTAAAATGTTCAATGTGCATGTAGAGTTAAGTATTTGAACTTGTCCACAAAACTGAAATGGCAAATTGAAACAGAACATAGTCATCCGAGGAAATATTAAAAATGTTCCCTTCATTGACGTCTGCATTTAGTTTTCACATTTTTACTTGTTTTGTGATGTTCAGCATTATTTAAACCTTAAATAAATCTGAGGTTGCAGCAGCTATGAAGACAGTAATCATAGTGATTTCAGTCATTGCGACTATATATACGGAGTGGAGGATGTAACCTGCCATTCCTGTCACTGGTACAAATCTACTACTGCCACCTGAACCAGCCTCCCACCAACACTGACTGAAAAGGTAGAAACCAGCATCTGCTGCTGCAGGCTGAGCATTACAACACTTTGGTTGTCTTTAAGGTGCCATGAGCAGACAGGTTATGTGTAAGCAGCTTCTGATGTACTTTTGGCTGTTCTCCTTATAAAACTTGTCCAGTTTTGTCCAGAATTTTACACGTTTCTGCAAATTTTTGACATTGTATGAATTGGAGAAAATCCATAATAAATTACAAATTGAAATAAAATAAAAGCTGTTGTTATTTGAAGCTCAGTGTACCAAAATAAACTTTGCTTTATCCTGCTGTTTCCCAGTTAAAACATACATTGGTGAAAAAACTATTAGATGCACTGCAGATTCTCAAAGTTTTCTCATTTCCCTAAAAATTGAGAGATGTGTAATTTTTATTTTAGGAACTCTTCAACTGTGAGAGACAGAACCTGTTTAAGAAAATCCAGAAAATCCCATTGTAACTGATTTAAATTGTACTGCATTAATTGTACATTTTTGAACAATTAAGGCAGAAAATCAATCAGACTCAAACCTCTCCATCAAGGGCAAGACTATCTTTTATGCGAATTATACAGAGCAATTGCAATATATGGAGGAGTGGACAGACGAGGCAAAGTATCGCATGATTTTGAGCAACAGCCTGCTTCATGAGTCAGAGGCTGGGACTCCCAGGATGAAACTGACCAGAAACACACAGCCAGGTTAACTAAGGAATGATGATGTAAAAAGCATATGAGGATCATGGAATCCAATAAAAAATCTTTGGCGGGAGATAAACTCCAGGTTGCCCGAAACCTCAAGGATCAGGATGGAGGAGTGGAAGGAAAACCCTGCTGTAGTGTGCCAAACTCCTGTTCTCTTGAAACGTGAACTGTGTTTTTTGATGGGGTAGATGGACTTTTAATGGAGTTAAAATGTAAAAAATTCTCAGCTTACTTTCAGTTTTTCACATTTTCATCAAATCATTTAAAGTCCAGGGTGTTCCAAAAATCCAATTCCTTTGCAGTGCCATCTTTTATGAAAATAAATCATTTAACCAACTTCAAAATGATCAGTATTGCAAATGTGTCAAAGTCTTTTAGGGGTTTAGAGGCTTATTTGATTCAAGTTCTCTCAGATTTACTCTCAGTGGATCTTAGTATTCTCATATCTGGTTTGGAGCATTGTAAGCACTAGTGGTTCTGTACAGGAAACAATCTCTCTTTCTGTCTTAGCGATTGTTTTATAATGGTCAAATTCAAGATCTTATTGTAGTATAATATGTGGTGTGCCGCAGGACTCGATTCTTGAGCCTCTGCTTACTTCTTTGTTTCAAACAAACAGAGCATTGCCTGCAACAGTTGAAATGCATTTAATGTGAACCCTAAATAAAACCAGAACAATTTTATGCAAGTGTTAAACATTTACTTATTTCAGATCCAGGTTATCTTATATGGACACCAGTTCTCTGGATATTTACAAACTGTTACTACCATAAGCTTGGATTTGTAGCAAAGTATGTGAAAATTCCTTTTATGTAAATAATCAGTAAAATATCCACAAAAGTCTTTTGGACAATTTATTGAATCACTGTCACTTCTAAGAAATCAAAGAAAAGTTTTAGGTAAAAGTGTCTCAAATGCTCACTTTCTTTAACCTCCTATTTCATCCCTGAACATCATTCTGGGTCAAACATCCGCTTCTGCTGCTCAGGATGAGGCAGTGTATGATGCAGGGCCGTAATTACAGTTTTCAAGGACCTAAAATTATGTTTATAATTATATATTTTTAGTGGATAAATATTTTATTTTCAAGATAATAAGAAAAGAAGCTTCCAGTCAAATAAGTGATTCATTTTTGATTTTACCAATATGATTTTAAGAACGTAAAACTTGAAGGGGGAAGTTGCCCTTAATTTCCCTGTACACACTCCTCCTGTTAATTTAATATTTTTAAATAAAGTTGTTTTTGTTTGTAACGACAGTCACTTAATTTGTCTTTATTCAAGCAAGAAGTCACGGATTCAAATCAACAAAATCTTTCCCAATTTCACCTCAGCATGACGTCCCCTTTACACGTTCTGCTGTGAAGGTTCTGATTAGCACATGTACACCTGAATGAGTAGCACCACAGCAAACACAATGTGCTCTGATTGTTCAACCTGCAGTAATGGAATTCAAATCAAGGAACATCAGCTGCATTAATGTTACAGGATGAAAATCACTGACCAGAAGTGCTGATTTAATCGCGCCTATTGTATTTACGCCTGCCCACAATCACAACAATCATAGTGAATAAAAAAGACAGATTTAGCAGCATCGGCACTTCATAACTCAAGATTTTCATTATATGGGCTAGACTTCATTAACTCAGACCTAAAAAAATATGGGTTTCCAAATATTCCCTTCGTTTGTCATTTTTCTCTTGCATAGCAAATTTCACATTATGAAAAGCAGCTCAGATTCTGACAGTGTGAAAAGTTGTGCTTTCAGCTCTATTTCACTGACGTGTTTTGGCCCAAAAATGACGTTATTAAATCTGTCAGACATTATGGGAGCTTTAAAATAAAACAAACAATTAGAAACTAAAACTTGCTAATTTATTATTAAATAGCTGAGTACGAAATGAATCAACACAAGATGCTATGCTTCACTGGAAATTTGAGGCTGAGGCAGGTTGGGCTTAAATGCAGCAGCAGCAGCAGCAGCAGCAGCAGCAGCAGCAGCAGCAGCAGCAGCAGCAGCAGCAGCAGCAGCAGCAGCAGCAGCAGCAGCAGCAGCAGCAGCAGCAGCAGCAGCAGCAGCAGCAGCAGCAGCAGCAGCAGCGCTCAGGCTGTGAGGAGGAGAGGGATGAAGATAAAAGTGCTGAAAGAAGAGTGTAATGAAGTGGAAAAAGCCGAGTGTTAGAGGGAAAGATGTGTGCACTGCCATCGGATGGGAGCTTTTTTTTTGCCCCCTCACTTTTTTTTTTAAAAAATGTTTATGTTTGTGAAGCCTTGCCTCTGTGACTTCTGAGGGTTGCTTGCCTGTTTTCTCAAGTAAGTCTTTCTCCGGCTTTGGCAGCCACCCTCTTCCACTCCCCCACCCCCAATCCTTCTCCATCAGGGGTTGTCGAGCACTCGGCCGAAATGTCACTCTTCTTCTACAAATCTAATTGGAGACAGGCTTTCTTTGGCATGACATGGAGATGAGTTGCCAAATCCTCTCAACCCTCCCTCTGGAGGACCGCTCGGCTCAGCTCAGCTCTCGTGCGGCGCCGCTGCACAGTGATGCAGCAGCTGCACCGGCTGCGGCGGGTTGATCACGTGCCCTGAGAGGTGTCTGTGACAAACGAAGGAAAAACTCGCAGTCCTAATGGGTTTAAATCAAGCAGCAGCCCCTGACTCGTCTCTGGCAGTCGTGTTTCGTTTTAATGCGTCCTGCTGAGAGGATAAGACGCTCGCTCCGTCTGGATCATCTGGGGGGAAAAAAACCCAGAAAACTTTGTGTATATTTACACAGATGAGTGCGTGCATTAGTATGTGGTTATTTCTGTCTTCCGCTGGGATCTCCAGTGAGTTCAGTGAGAGCGCCGGCGTCAACCTCTTAACTGGAGGTCATGCTCGCACTTTAGGCTGCAGATCAGAACATCAGGGAGCAGGAGTGACACACAGAGGTTTGTTTTACTTAGAAAGCTCTTGTGGCTTATCTGCACAAAGGTTGAATATTGCTCCTCGAGTGATTCATTCTCCCACCAGCTGCTCTGAGGAGTGGAGTGTGTGTATGTGTGTTGAGTTGGGGTGTGTGTGTGTGTGTGTGTGTGGGGGGGGCATTCAGACAACTGTTGCAGGATTTGTGCAACTATTTTGAGAATGGTGGGCTCAGGCTGAAACATGAAAGCAACGTTTGATGTGTTTCACGATCAGCAAGAAAACAAAAGATGCATAAAGGCAGTGAGAAAAATGATACAAAGAAACATGACAGCAATGAATTAACTGGCCCTGACTCGCCACAGATAAAAGAGTACACCAGTGGAATCTGAGATGCTGGGAAGATCTTTGTAATCGGATTTTTTTTTTTTAAACACATATCTATGCTATGATGTTTTTGTTTGGTTGACTGTAATAAACAAAGACAAATAAGTCACAGATAAATTCCAGTTGAATCTTGTGCAATTCTTCAATGAATTTATTGCAGTTGTTAATAAAAATGTCATATGAAATGACGAATTGATGGAAATGCATTCTCCTATTGTCACATCACTAGTCTGGACCGTTTGTAGAGTTAAAGCTACTGAGTTAAAAAAAAAAAAGTTGGACTATAACGACTTTAAAAACCAATCAAATTATTCTGAAAGGTTCACTGTGACTGTACTGTAAATTTCTTTCTGAATTTCAAGACCAGTTACTATAATCAAAGATTTGTTTTGATTGTGCTGAAGAAAATTCTGCCGTCCAGGATTTATCTGGATTTCAAAAATGCTTTAACTAGATTATGTAGCAACATAGAGCTCTGCTTCATCAGCATAGCTTTGAAAATTATTGTAGTGTCTTGATGACATAAATAAATGCTCATTGTTTAAATGGTCATGTAATGACTTTTACTATTATCTTCTATTGAACAACTCACATTTGAAGCATTGGAACTTCTGATAAAGCTGGCCAGGGCTAGATTCCTGTAACCTATCCTCACACTTTAGTGTGGCACGTCTGATGCGTGTTAAAGGCAATAACTGTTAAAGATTCCCAATGTGTGCTTCTCCAATAAGCATGAGACCTAAAATCCAACCTTGTGGAACTCCCCAGTTTAAATCTTAATGAGCATTATCAGTCTTCACAAGAAAACGTGGCTATTTTTGTGAATGATCACCGGATCATTTAACTGGTTGGAAACGGGCTTTGTCTCAAGAAATGAAAAAACAACCATAAAACTCAAACACTGTGCAGAACATGGTGTGACCTGCAGATGTGTATATTCATTCAAATTTAATTTCAAACGTAATGGAGCATGATTAATAGTCATTTTTCCAGCTAAAACAAACTGTTAATGGCTTGTGTTGTGAGTGTGGGATTATGATGTCAGTCACATATGCAAGCGCTTATGCCACTCAAATCTGACGCAGACAGATGTAATCAAACACAGCAGCCTGGTCTTTCGGCATCATTAACTAATTAGATTAGTCTATGAATCTTTTAAAAAGCTCAGTTTACAAATCAAGTCCCCACTGTGAAAGCTGACTGAATGCCATCGGCGTTTATTTTTAGCTCTCCTTTCGCCGCATGTTTTTCTACCACAGTGTTCATCTTTAAGGACTTTCTTTAATGCATGCAGGTTAAAGGCATAAACAAGAAGCCGAGCAGTGCACCAACATTCTTTAATAAATAAAATGACTAATTATTTCTCTGCAGCCCCGTTGAGCGCTTTTCTTCTCTGAAGAAGTGCAGAGGTCGTTCGAAACACTTTTAATACATGGCCGTGGCTTCTGCAACAGCGATAGAAAGCAGGTTTTGTGGAACAATTCTGAGGATCTTCAGTAAATACATTCTCTGCTGAGCCTCAGTCAGCAGCTCCTTGAATAGCACTCCAGCTTAATGTCCGCGGATACGTTCTCCTCATCGACCATGAATGACTGGATCTCTGTTTTGCTCTTTCTGAAGTCAATAGCAATGTTTTCTTTGGTGGGTGTGAGGAGCAGGTTATTGAGTATTCCCACTCTGAAACCTGCTCCACCTCATCACTGTTCACCATATCACTCTTCTTGCTCAAGATCAATCTGACCATTGCAGAGCCATCCAGAAACTTTATGATCTTGTTTGTTTTGTTGTGAGTGGGAGCACAGTCATATGTGTGATGTCTGTTGAGGAGTGGGATGAGCACACAACCCTGTGGTGTCCCAGTGTTCAGTCTCAGAGCGGAGGAGGTGTAGGAATCCAGTCTGATTCTCCTGAAGCAATCTGGCAGAAAGTTTATTATTCTACCCTGCATTATGTTGATGTTGGAAATTCCAGATAGCCAGCATGGACACCAGTCATTGTGGGAGGAAAAACTGGATGGAAAAACACTTTTTACGTAAATGGGTTGATTAGCTCTACCCTGGAAACTTGGAATAGTGCTCAGATGTGTTTTTCACGTCACATTTCAAAAATGCCTTCTCATAAAGTGAAGATTGTTCTGCATGCAGACCAGTTTGTTTGCTCTGCTGGCTTCAGTGGGCGTGAAAGAGTCTGGGTGTTAAATTGGCTTGTTGGCAGTTCAAATCCGTCAACCACTGAAAGCATTTGTGCATAATGAAATGATCAAATCCATCAAAGGAGACTTTAATCAAATTTCCAAATGTGAAAGAAGAAATAGTTTAGCTGCAAAGCTACATTTTTCTACCCAGAACCATACCGTTATTCCCATAATTCTGATATAACTCTTACTGGGTTTTTGACCACAAGTGTAGTCTGAAACGGTGAATCTTATTTAACTTTGTTGGTTTTCAACAAAGTTAAATAAGATGTGCCGATGTTGAAGAATTTTGAAACGGTTCCACTTCATTCTTCCGTTTTGCAATAAATGAAGCTGAACTGGCTTCATTTCAGCCTCCAGCTTCCAATTCAGAAAATGCCTAAAGGGCGAGTCCACCTATTTTTTCACTTCCTTGAGCATCTTTAATCTGCTCTAGATTAAAAACACCAATAGTGTACTTAGACTCTTCAAACCTAGATTATTCTACACTGAAAGTAGAATATTTGAAACCTAGTTTGTGATTTGTGAAACCTTTATTTAACGTTAATTATAGAAGATTTCTCAGAATTGGAAGCTGCAATCGGACATTCATCAAAACTGTATTTGCAATGCATGGAGAAGGGATAGATTAAGCCTTCCCAAAGCCTTGATCTCAGCCCTGTTTAAAATCTGTGGGGTAAACCTTTGATTGTTCACAGCAAGCTAATTTCTGAGTAGATAGAAGCACAAACAAAGAGTGAAGACAAATTACAAGATGCGCCTTTTTTTCCTCTGGACTCTTGATGGAGTATTATATCAAAAACAGATAAGCAAGCAAGGAGGCAGGCAGCTCCACTAAATGCTGCACACAGACTTTACAACAACGATCCCTTCACACCAGTGTGACACGAATTAATGGAGCCACAGGCCATTATGTAAAAATGGAAGACAAAGAGAAAAAGACAGGGCAATGTTGGAGGAGTCAAATAAAAATGGAAGAGGAAAAACCTCGCGCCGATGTGAATAATAGATATGACATAAAATAGGGTTATTAGCATCTGAAGAAGAAAACAGAATGTGACAATGAATAGCTGCAATTTTAGAAAGCAGTGCCCTCACAATAGCCGACGAATGGCAGGTTTGATTTCATGAGTGATTACATCGTACATCACTCATGTTTAGAAAGAAGACGCAGAGAAAAAGTGAGATCAAGACAAAACAAGGGGACATGGCGCTGAAGGGGAAATGATACTGTTGAGTAAATTAGAGAGTACAGAGGACATAGACTGATTCAAACCAGCTAAGGAACTAAACAAAAAGCTACTCTTTGCCTGGATCCCTGCTTCAGTGAGGATAGGTTGTAATGAGACATTTTGTGAGATTTTGAAGGTATGGTCTACATCAGACATATCATATTATATTATTGCCTAAATCTTAATAAGAATTTATGGCAAGACTTAAAAGGCGATGTTCAGAGAGGATCTCCATCTGTGTGATCTCTCAAGCATCCAGCAAACTCTAGACAATTTGAATTAGAATCAAACAGAGAGCGCTTCACACGTTTAGCACATTTATAACGACACAGATTTCAACGTTTTAGCAAATCGGGCTGCTCAGACTGATTAGGCAAAACCAATCATTTTCAAGGCAGTACGGAAAAATCACAACACCTCCAGCCTCATGTTCTCTGCTAGCCAGGAAGACGAGTGAACGAGGAGGCAACAGATGGAAACCTAGATTTGTGACATGGTTAAAGAATGGCTGGATAATAAAGGGTGAGGTAAGGTGCACATAATACTCATCAGTGAGTCATTCAGACGTGCACCACTGGAGAGAAATGCTTAAACAAGTATGACTTTTTCAAAGCAGGTGTGAGTTAGAGGGTGAACGGTGCGCCGGCTGCCAATCAACGTGAGAATGCATTCATTACCTCCTTTAACAGAGTGGAGTGTACGCACTGCCATGCTGCCAGGTTGGATAATGTGTCAGGGTTCGGCCTGCACATACACACGCTACTCAGACAATTATTTCCAACACTGCCAGTATCTCCACCGTGATTTGACAATGATAGGATATAACCATATCATTAAAGCAGAAACTATGGAACACATTCATTCTTTCCCTGTGGGAAAACGGCGGATGAATGGGAAGATAGGCTGATATCAGAGCAGGGGTAAATGCATTAGTCCTACCCTGCTGCCATGATTACTGACAGGTTTGATTGATTTATAAATATATATATATATAGGCAGAGGTCAATATTTAAAGGCCGATCCAACACCTCCCTCCATCTTTGTCACCTCAGCAGTACGTCTTGTTCTGTACAAACTGGAAAACAACTGACAGGATGAGTTTCTTATTACAGCTTGTCTCTTTTGTCGCCGCTGGTTATTTGCATTTCTAAATAACAAGTGTGGACATCTTCATCCCTACAAGTTTCCTGGCTGTTTGGAAGTGAGTCATTGACCTGTCCTTGATGGTATTTTAGAGTCAAATATTCTCCTCAAGTGAAAAGAAAACATCTTCCATTGTCTGACAAGGAGAATAACCTTTTAAAAAAGGTTCACGTCCATAAATTAGATGCCTGAAAAGACAAATAAAGAGTCTTGGAAAAGTAGTCATAATTAAAACTGTTGAACATTATGTAAAAAATGTGCAATATTCACATAGGTATGCATATTTATTATTGCAGCTGTAAACATGGTTGTGTTTTGCTCCACTTTTGTGTGGCACACATTGGAGGTGCAAGTAATTAATAAAAACATAAAAAAGAGTGGAATTTGAATTCCCCAGCCAAACCTAAGCTTTTTAGAAACACGTTTGCTGCCATTTTTATAGTTCATCTTCACCAGTTTATTTATTTATTTTTTTCCAGTTTTGAATGGGTGGAGAACATACCAGCAGCAATCTTCATTTGTTGGTACAAATTTAGCTCTGTCTGACCAAATTGTCCTGGCACCCCTGCATGCTTTGATCTGTGTTGTTGCTCTGGTTTCATGTTTCGGGCTGATTTCCTGCTGGAACATGAACCTCCTTCCCAATCTCAAGTCTTTTGTGGCCTCTTGGCAGGTTTTCTTCCTGGATCGTTTTGTGTTTGTGCTGCTTTTGATTTTTGGAGGGTGGACTGGGCATAATGTCACACCTGAGTTAGTAGCATTCCAGTTGTTAGTTAGAAAATCCTGAGATTTGCTCATTGCTGTGGTGGGAAGCAAACTGTTCCTACCAATACAAACTGATTGAACCAGGTTTTATTATGGGCTATCAGGCTGAAAGTGACTTAAACATGTACAGCCAACTTTTTTGTTTTTATTAGCGAGATTTAAAAAAACATTTATCATTTCTCTATCACTTTACAATAATGCACCACTTAGTATCTGTCTATAACAAAGTTCCAAGAAAACACATTGAAGTATGTGGTTATAACGCGACAAAAACTCAAGGGTTAAGAATACTTCAGCAAACAAATGTTCACTTTAGTAAATATCAATTTATGTACTTTAATTCTTGTCAAGATGTTGGACTTAATTACTTATGTGGAGAATTATATTACATAAATGACTGAATGTGTCAAATTAGCTCATATTATGTGTTGAACAAACGAATGATGCAAGACGTTTCTGAGGCTCACAGGAACTGGACATGCTCTACAATTATCCATGCCCTAAACCTTCTTGGCCTTATTTGCTGACTGGTCGCATTTCTCTGGTTTCCAGGACGACCACTCCATGTTCTTCCAGTTTGGCCCCTCCATTGAGCAGCAGGCGTCCGTCATGTTGAACATTATGGAGGAGTACGACTGGTACATCTTCTCCATAGTCACCACATACTACCCCGGGTACCAGGATTTTATCAACAAGGTAAAAGCACAAAAAGACGCTTTGGCAGTATGAACCTGCAGCAGTAACTGTTGTCTATTCCTTTTGCAATCCAAGCAAATCACTTAAAGTGTATTCTTATCTTTTGTTTTATGGGATTCATTCTGTCAAGACTGATTTCAGCTACTGAAATGGTCTTAAAGTCATCTGTCTCCAGGCTCATATCCTCTGGTATTGAAGCCCTAATTATCAGCATTTCAAAATGATAAAGTTTGTCAGAGTTTGCTCCAAGTGGATAGCTCCCTTCCTTTTCTCTTCGCTTTAATGGAGAAGGCCTAGTATGCCCTTCTGAATGCAGCTTCAGCCTGCTTATCTCTGAGGCAGGGAACAGACCATTTAAAATAAAAAGGGAGCGCATGAGCTCCTGAATAACTTAGAACATCTGAGACACATGACAAGGTTACTGAAAGTCATCCAATCAAATTTCATAGTGATATGGCGGCAGTGTCAAGCATCTGTGCTTTGAACATTAAAGTAGCAAGCTATTTAAAAATAGAAGAAAAAAATAATAATATATTATTTTCTGACAAGCTTTTTACAGTGGTCAGATTCACTTTGTATCAACTTACTAGTCCAGAGGCATGCAAAAGTTTGGGCATACCTGGCCAAAATGTCTTTTTATAGCTGTACGAGTAAAATAGAGTTTCCTAAATGCACACAAGTACCAATAACATACAGTCTAAATAAAACAAAATAACCAATTTTTTTTCTGCTAATAGCAAAGGCTTGTCTGACTTACACAAAAAATTAAACCAGTCGTCTAATGACTTTCAGCTTAAACAAAAGCTGTTAGTCCTACTAGTTAGTCCTACTATGCAGCATTCCTCCAATGTTTCATGTTGACTATTACAATCAAAGTAATGTCTATAAGTTGTTGCAACCAACAACTTATAGCACTACCACCAAGGCTTTTGTTTTTTAAAGTTTTATACATAACCTTAAGCAAGAATATAGATTAAAAAAAAAACTTTGAGTAATTTAACAGTTTTAAAGAACTTATTTTGTGTAATATTAGACTTTCTTATGTCAAATGATCTATCCAATCTGTTTTATTCAAAAGTGTTGATTATTTTAAAACAAATCTTTGCAAGTCTTGAGTCCAGTGTCGGCACACTTCAGCAAAATGCATGTAAAGTGACTTTTTATAGTTATGCGTCTTTCTTGTAAATACAGAAAAAGTTCAGTAGCTTGAGGTAAGTATGGAGCAAGGGACTGCCTGGCTCTGCCTGGCTCTGCCTGGCTCTGAATCAGAAGGATGTATCTCCACACTCCATCGCCTGTGTTCACCCCACACTTTCTCAGTTCACCTTTTCCTTTTCAAACCAGGTACGCAGCACAATTGAGAACAGCTTTGTGGGTTGGGAGCTTGAAGAAGTCATCATATTAGACATGTCTGTGGATGATGGAGACTCCAAGATCCAGAATCAGATGAAGAAGCTGCAGAGTCCAGTTATCCTGCTCTACTGCACCAAGGAGGAAGCGACCACCATTTTTGAAGTGGCCCACTCCGTTGGCCTGACAGGTTATGGCTACACCTGGATCGTACCATCGCTGGTGGCCGGTGATGCAGACCACGTTCCATCCGTCTTCCCTATAGGTATGCAAAGAACTATTAATTCATATCAGTGCCATGTAATTAGACTTTAGGAATGCAACATATGCAGCAGAATCCAGTCAGGAATAATTTTTTTTATGTTGCAACCAACAACTTATAGCACTGCTATCAAGGTAGTGCGATATAGAGAGTTAATTGTGAGGGCTTTTGTAAGTTTCCTATCCCTCGTGTAGAAATACATCCCCACAGCAAGATTTTGCCACCACCTTATGCCATAGTGAGAGTGGTATGTTCAGGGTGATGGGTTTCCACCAAGTTTGATGTTTCACTTTGTCACATCTGACCACAGCACTTTCTTCCTCTCCATGACTTGTAAGTAGGACCTGTTATGGCTTTCAGAGAATTACTTTTCAGTTGGCACTTCCATTTTTATTTATTTCATTAAAAATAATGAAAAACATGTATGTGACAGACGAACACAATCACGTTTGTCGGTCATAAAATCCCAATATAGTATGATAAAGTCTGTGACCAAATGTTAAAAGTTAAAGGGGCTCAACATATTTTTCTTAAACACTGTATTTGCCTCAAACATTAACTATAATAACAGAAGAATGTGTCCCAAAAATCAGTATAAAAATAAAGTTAGGTGACAGATGGGCTGGTTTGCATATGCAAATGTTCTCCTCCAGTATTTGCAGTGCACTGGTTGTCACTGTGGGGCATAGATGGGTTTTGAGTTTAATTAATCAAAAAACATTTTGTTTGGGAAATGTTTTAGACTTTAAATGTTTACATGTGTTATTTTTAATAAAAATTAAATGTGTCTGTTGGTCCTAAGTTTAATCAGCAGCTTTTGCAGCAGTCCATCTGTGTCAGAAGCCCCACATTAATTATTTCTCCTAAACATCAGGCCCTGTCTCAGTGGCTCTATGGTAAACATCTGGTAAAGAGTTTTTCTGAATTTCCTTTTTTTTTTATTATTTGTTTGAGAAGGGAAATAAAGAACGGTTGTTAAATGTTGTTAAATTTCTTTGACAATTTGAAATATGACAAAAAAAAAAAAAATGCAGATTTGCCATTTTCTGATGCATTTACAGTGCAGGTTTTGAAAAAGAAGACATAACCCAAACCAGCAGTGAGAGAAAAAAATGACCTTAAAAGTTGTTTGGGTGTAAGAAATAGATGTCGACATTTGATAGCAAGGAGTTTCTCATGCTTGAAAAGCCAAGAGCAACAAAGTGAGCGTTTGGAGGGGGGTCACAGTCTAGACTGATGTTCCAATTCAGCTATCTCTTTCTATTTTTAACCAATAGGAGTCTTTTTTAAGTTTACTATACGTAAGTGAGAGTGATCTCTTCACTATTGTGCTAAGAATTTGATTTATATTTGCACTATTAGTTTTGCTTTTCCAGCAAAATGCATAGATTTTTTTTCATGGAAGCCTTCACCCTCTGGGAATTTTTAACAGCTCTCTGCCTGCTATTTTCTGCATCCTGTCTCCTCACTGTTCTGTCTCTTCCCCCTCACTTTCTCTTTTATTTCCTTTTTCTTCAATCTTGCCTTTTTCTCACCTCATCTCTCGTTCTTTTTTCTCTCTTAGGGCTCATCTCTGTGTCATATGACGAATGGGACTACAACATCGAGGCCAGAGTACGTGACGCAGTGGCTGTCATTGCCACGGCAACCTCAACCATGATGTTGGATCGAGGGAAACAGACCCTGCAGAAGTCCAGCTGCCTCGGGACGCCTGACAAAAAGGGCTCCAGCATCGGCCACTCCAAGGAAATCTTGAAGTGAGTCAGTGCTGGGGGGAAATGGAGGATGTGCAAAAACAACACGCCCTTTCTCCTGACCCCTTCTACTAACTGTACCTGCCCATGTCCCTTTATTTCACCCTTTACAAACACAATATAATTACACTTTGTATGTCTGAGGGGGAGTTTCCCAAAAATGTTGGTACAACATTTAAAAGGCTTTAGCGCCACTAAGTTTTGTCACTAAAGAACAATATTTAATCAGTAATGATTACCTTTGTCTGGTAAACATGTGGCAAAGTTGAGGTTGTTTGAGCAGAAAGCCGATAGTTTGGACTTATCAACAAGAAAGCAAGTCTCAAGTCTGCTAATAAGATGTGAGACATTACCTGGCGTTCAGGGAAAGTCTCAAATCTTCAGGGCACAAGTTGAAGTTGTGTTTTCAGTTTTGCAACGTAAGCATGACTCGAGTTGGAGACTCGAACATGAGTCATGTTTTGTGTATGGTGAGGTGTAATATAGCAATATATTATAACCGGGTTTAAAAAAATTTGTTGAATGTTCTCATCAAAAATAGATAGTTATTTTAAAAATAAAACCTGAATTCAATATTATCCATCACAAAATCCAATAGGTATGTATTGCTTCTATCTGCCAATCCACTCCTGATTAAAAATCCCGATTGCAGGAAAGAACTTGCAAGCGTTTGCATTTGGTGCTGCAGGATATTTACTATCAGACTGTAAGTAAATAAGGAGGACAAACAAATGGAAGGAGGTAATCAACTGAAAACTGCTTGGAACAAAAAACTTGTTAAACTTTTTTATATCCATAAATTTGGCTTTCACATGACTTTCTGTCCAGCATTCACATAATCAAGCAAAAATATTCAGATTTAAAATACTTAAAGTCTTAGTCCATAAAGGGTTAAATGGCAAAGGCGAAAAGACCTTTAGTGTCTCTGAATATTGCAGGACTGTTGAAATGGGCAAGTTTGGATGTTTTAGGAAATAGGATATTTCATATTTCAAGATCCTGACGGGATGAGGACAAAACAATCAAGTGCTGGACTAAAAATAAATCCACCTGTGCTGAGACAGAGGATCATGGGGGCTGCTAATGAAGACACAAGAAGATCCTTGACCTGAATTAAGATCCTTCCTAATACTTTTTGCTTACTGCTAAACTGAATTTTGGATTCACTAATCAAAGAATTCATCACAGACGATAAACTGTACAACTCTGACTTTATGAAAGCACTTGTTCGTACTTTGAATTTTTTTAATATTTATTGGTTTGTTGAGCAATGTTAGGCAGGTCTCTCTGCTCTGTTAGGACTAGTATGGTTGCTTTTCTTGGTTATGTGCAGGCATTGGTGGGAAAGAAAGAATCAAAACTTGACCAGATGTGGAGCTTGACTCAGTTCACACTTACGTTTTTGATCCAGATGTGGATCAGGAATAACATTTATTCAGACTTGTTGCATGTATGCTCTTGACTTCTTTCTGTAGTGGTACTGATCGTTTTGGGTCCCTGGCTGCAGATCGTTGCTTTCAAATTCACTAAAATAGAAGCTGGAATTTATTTCCACTGCCAATAAAAGTCTGAAACCTAAAGCAAACGCAGATGTTAGTTTATAATGTGATCTCCTCTTATCTTTATCCTAACCCACAGGGCTCTTTAAATGAAAATATCTTTCTTTTCCTGTTCCCCTGAACCTCCTTGTTGTGCTTTTTGGCACATTACTTTGCAAGAAAGGGTATTGGTATTCAATAATTAATCCTCATTTAACTTCATAGGGCATGCTTTTACTGTTCACATTGATCAGAGATTTCACAGCTAATTGACTGCCTGAGGACAGTCAGATTAATGAAAAAGGAGGCAAAGAACAACTCAGAGAATGTGTAAATACTCTCTTAGACTCTCATGCTGGATATGCTACTTTAAACAACACTAATTCAAAAATGTATTCACTTTAGCTCGTTTTTCTCTGATGCCACTACATAAAATTTAAGATCCTGGGGAGAAGAACAGGCAGGTCATAAATATTGTTGGGTAGAAGATGAAAAACAGTCAGACACAGTTCTGTCCATAATCTGAAATGAATATGGTACAACTGGTAGAGACCAAGACATGGCTGCCCCCACAAAGTGACAGACTGGTCAAGGAGAAGATTCACAAAAATAGGCAAGATGTATATAATAAATCTGGAACAGCTGCAATGATTCAGGATTGCAGCTGAATCATTGCTGCAAGTTTGGAGAAGCTTTCAGCAGGACAACTATTAGTTGTAAACTCTTCAAACGTTCCGTTAAAAGGCAAAATGAATATCATTTTTGAAAGATGCCCATAAAAATGTAACTTTTAACTTACCCTTATGTCATTGAGGGGAAACAATGAAGCTAGAGCTAGCATGACCTAGTCAAAGTTCACTTTTAGTCCTAACATAGCGTTGGGACTAAAACTTACTGGTCTCACTAATCTTGGCTATTTGGCAAACATCTCTAGATATGCAAAGTTAGTATTGTTGAAAACAATGCTTTATGTTCTATCCACATTACAGTTCGAGCCACTGTGTGTTTAGTTTGGTAAAGACCAGCCCCTTATTCTGCACTTTACTTCATCCTGACAGTCTGGATCCTCAGCTGTTGAGAATTGATTGCTTCTTGGAGGCGTAGAGTCTGCGGAAGTTTGAAACAATTGGATCTGATTTTACCCAATCATTGATGTTTGGCTGTGATGTATCAATAGCTCAATAGTGAAGGAATGAATGAGAGCAGCAGCAATAAAATGTCTTAAGCATTCCTCTTGCTCCAACTTTAATTGCTGAATATTTAGAGGCGTGACCAAAGCAGACTGAATGGCTTCGTTCACTTCCTCCGCTGCCGTTGTCAAACTACAGGCAGACTATAATTTTGAAATAGCGCCGCAACAATTGTTCACAACACAACGTCTCCTTCTTTTGGCTGATGGAACAGTACAAAAGTCTACTGGAAAGCATAAAACTGGCAATGGCCAGTTTTATGGTGTGTTGGTGTATTTTGGAAATCTCAACAAAAATACATAAAGGTTTGTGGCAATAAACCTTTATGGAATATTATTGGGTTATGAATATTGTTCAAGGCCCTGCAGGGTATATCTTTGTGCTTAACGGAAGAAAATGTCAAGAACTCTGGACACAAATCTTTGTTATAAAAAGAATGTTTTTGTCCACATCAGTTATCATCTTATGATTTTCATTTTGTTTCCTCAAATTTATTTTTGTTGTTTCCCTGTCAGGTTCAGTTTGAGGAATGGAAGCAGATAGGGAAATTATGCAACCTCCTCTGCCGCAGAAGCGGTAACATACAGGTGAAGGTTGATGTATTACTGCAACTTTTGCCCTCGTTTTTGCACGTAATATCAGGAGCACTTATGTATGCCATTTAAGATTCAGCCACCAACAGCACTGAGACAACAATGGGACTACAGCTATGAATATTTCAGTCCCTGAGGGACACTTTCAGACACAGGGTTGGCTCTCAATCATCCTTCAGGCACACACCTGGGATGCAGCGTGCTGTTTGTGTGTCTGTGTTGACGTGAGAACAGTGTGTATGTGTGTGTGTGTGTGTGTGTGTGTGTGTTTTTTCTAACTAGCCGTTCCATTTTCCTCCTCTCTGCTGAGTGAAGGTAGAGAATGTGAATCGGTGGATCTTGATGCCGACTCTTGGGGATAGCAAGGCCCTTACAAACACACACAGACTCCTGTGCTGCACACACACTTAATTTCACCCGTTCCGTCCCTTGGACCCCCACCTCCAGAGACAAAAGCAATAATAAGGCCATATGTCTCTGCAAGGTCCTGTATGGCTACAGGCCACCATGGGCTGCATGCTGCATTAGCATGACATCCTGTCAGCGCTGACGGACAGAGAGGGAGGACCCAAGTGAGTCAGAGTTTCCAATTTGTTTGGAGACTGTTGACCTTATGGGGCATTTACACTCATAAAAATTTACATAAGTAAGTATATACTCAACAGAAATTACAACAAAAAATAAGCGGTGGGCAAATGGGTCTGCAGAGGCCATCCATCGTTTCCTGTCAGACAGAACAGGAATAAGGAGATAACGGGAAAATGTGGTCCAAGTTGTTTTAGATGGAGTTGTATTTTAGTTAAATATGAATCTAATTGTTCTGTTTGTTAGAGAACATTAAGAAACAAAGAAACTTGTAAATTAAGAATGGGTAAAATCTTCAGACGGTTTGACTTAGTGATTAAAAAGGAAGATTGTTCTACAAATTCATGAATGAAACGAGACTACGTATAGATGTACGCCACAATGTTTTGAAAACCATGCATTATGGTTATGGCTAGGAGGTAGAGTAACACTATATTGTGTTAGTCTATCTCATAAAATTCTTATAAAATTGTCAAAATGTAAATAAATCTGGAAGAGCTGAAGGAGGGTGAATGCTCCTGCAATCTGCTGTTTTTCGCTGTGCTTTGTACATACACATCTGTGTATTTGGCAGCTGATTTTAAAGCCAGTTTTAAAATAAAACCTAGATAATCACATAATCTTTGTGTTTCCTTTGCAGACACCGCTCATGTGTTTTTTCCCCATCTAATTTTATCTTTAAAATAGTGTTTTCCTGCAGCAGGAAGGAAACATTATTGCATTTCTTAATGGCACAATGAAAGTGTCTGTCTTATAAATTTGCTTATTACAAGGCACACAAGCCATTCCAGTGTGCTTCTGGGTATCAAGAGCTCCTATATCTCCTCCAAGAATCTCCTTTGCAAGTGTATTTAGTCAGGCTACCAAGAGAAGCTCTGCTTTTCCCGAAGCAGTTTTCAATTCCCCCCAGTTGTATTAGTTATTTTTTTCATTAACCAGTCCAATTTTTCTACCCCAATATTTAGTAGGACAGTCATATGGCTGTCCAATTTCACAGAAAATGTGTTCTAATCACATTAGAAGCTGAAACAGAAAGTAATTTCTTTTATTTAATGCATTAAATAGAGAGCAGTTTGTGTTTCTCTGAGGATAAAATTTAGCATGAAGCACTTTTTCCTCCTTTTGCAGTGTAATTGCTGTGGAGGACTGACTCTTAAATGTCTTAGATACACAATAGAATCTCTCATTAAGGAATAAGAATTAACATTTTACATCTGCAACACTGTTTGACTACTGCTACTGCTTTTCTATGCCTATATGTGGGATTGATAAAAAAAAAAAATCTGTTTATATGTGCAGATATTTGCTATTCCTTTAATTTACCTTTATTTCACCAGGAAAGTCCATTTGAGACTGAAAGCCTTTCGTATTGGACTTCTGATCTTATTTTATTTAAGGGTATCAGATTAAAGGGGTTTAACTGTAAACGCACACCAGTTTTCAAAGTTTTATTTGCTAAAAGCTTGAGAACCATTTACTCCGCATTCTTCACGATGATCCATCATTTTCTTTTGGTCTGTCGCGTTTTGATTCAGATAAAACACGCCGAGGTTTTTTCCTGTAATGTGGCAAAAGGTGTAAAGGTTTAAAGGTGTGAATAAATTTGCCTGGCACTGGATGTCTTGGTAATTCATCTTTCAGATCAAACAAAAATATACGTGATATACCTTTTACTCAGTTAAACTAACACAGAATGCAATCAGTCACAAAGAAAAGGAAATCATCCAGAATTAGAGAGTCTGTTTTGTTAAATTCCTCCTGCCTAATTAACCTGAGTTACCCCACTTACCATCCCTAGGGGCACAATCTGGAACCACTTAAGTTAACAACAGCTTTCTGCTAAACTGAGATGGTTGTTTGAGTTGCTGGATAACATTAATGCAATAAATTCCCCTTGGAACCTTTTTAACATTTCCCCTCAAAGTGAACGTTAATGTCAGAGTTGAGACCAGATAATAAGAGCTGTCGTTACTTGAAGCTCAGTCCAACACGGTGATGGAAGTGTAATTATACCTCATCGCTCCGATTCAGCAAGATATAGACAACTTCGAAATGAAGTTAGCATGCAACCAAAGAACTACTGCAGGTAACTGGGATGGATATATTTAAGAACTTAAATCAGATATATTTTTTTTTTTTTTTTTCAAAAGAAATTCAAAGTGAAGCTCTGATCTCCTTGTAGCCTGTGGCTTGATAAAAATAGACAGAGATTACTCTCCTCCTCTCCAGTTTTGATCCCATCAGGGCTTTCAGGGCCTTGGCTCAAGGTTTTAGTATTTCAGTTTAAAGCGTCTCTAATATTTTATTAGCATTTCCCTTTTTTATATCACCTCTTCAATCCAGTGAGGGGTAATTAAATGTATTGATGAGGCAAGAGAGCGGATCATATGTCATATCAGCATACCCTTGATAATCAAATCTTCAGCCATAAGATGTCATAAATCGACAACTCTTGTAGTTTTGTTTAGTGTAGTTTTACTTAGCATATTGTCATATATTATCTGACCTTTAGTCAATATTTTTATTTCATACATAATCTGTCAAGATTTCACTATTGTATATTCACAGCCAAAACATAGTTATATGGATGCTGCAAGCATTTTTATGCATAAGGCAGACAATATGCTATCATTTTTTACTGAATCATTTTTACTAAAAGTTCACCCTTTGAACTTTTAGACATTTTGTCACATTACACTCTCTAACTAACATCAGCGTATTTTATTGATATTTTGTCTCACAAAATAGTTTGTTTACAAATTGCATTTTGTGTTGCAACAGGACAAAGTGTGAAGCTGCACGATTTTTTCAAAGCACTATAAGTTCACCTGTCAGTGGTGGTATGCATTATTATTTTCTACTTACTTTGACTATAGAATGACATATAAAAAGAATGGCTTCTCAGTTTGAAACCAGCCTAAATAAAGCACAAATCAGTACCTGAGCTTTTTCAGAAGGTCATTGTTCCTGACTCTCATGTTCATATCCAAAATAAGAGCGTGCTCTGATGCAGGCTCGCTCCATTCAGGCACCACAGGTAGCTGTCTGATGTGTCCTGCTCTACAGGGGTCCTCATGGGCCTAGATCACATGGAGCTCCTGTGGACTCACTTATTAAAGGCTGCAGCTCAAAGAGGCTCAGTGTCTTACATCTTTCCTGTGTGTAGTCCTCATCACTCTCTGTACGTGTGTGGTGCCAACACCGAGCCTTAAGCTACGAATGACTCAATAAATAAGCAATAAAATTTTGTTGGAGTTTAGAAGGGGAATGCAACTGCTTTTAAAATTCAGCAGGGTGCCATGCAGTGGCAGAAGAGATCCTACCAGCCATCACTATGGACCTCATTGTTTATACCGGAAGGCAACAAGCAAACTATATTATTTCAATATATTTTGAAATAATCGTTTAGTTGTTTATCTGCACTATAAACACATGGTTTCCTTTTTCACACCTGTTCATTTTATTTACTCATTTAAATTTTTTAATGTTATATGCATGTATTAGCTTTGCTATAAATGTGGTAAAAAGACTCTATGAAACATAATCCTAAATTTAAAAATGATCTTTTAGTCCATCTCAGTGACTATATTCCCCTACGCGGTGCTCTTCGAATTTATCGGTGGTCAAGATTTGTGGAAATCCTTAACATAAATGTATGTTATGTTTCAGTACCACAATTGCTTTAGTTCTCTAATATTGAACTTTTAAGATGTTTTTTTTTTTTTTTTTTTCGTCCATGTTAATCCAGGTCATTAAAGAGAGAAACGTGGGTTCTCATCCAGGCTGGTTTTTCCCAGTTGTTTGAACATTTTTATGTTTCTGGCTATAAATTGGAACATAATTAGATGAATAGATATTTTGTTTATTTTCCACCCTATGGAAATGAGAAGAGTACCAGTTGTGGTGATTTCACTTTTTTTCTTTAGGAAGGATCTTTTTTTATTTTTTCTTTATTGCAAGTAATATTCAAAATTTAAAACCAACATAATCCAGGTGTTACACATAAAATGCAAGGCAGTTAATTTCTAGAGCATAACTTGTTTTAAAGCAAAACTGCTTAACATAAAAAGTGGCATCTTAATATCAACAGATACTGGCTGGATAAATAAACTTCGACTTTTGTTTCAACCAGACAATCTGCTCTGGCAGTACTCTTGTGAGTTTCCACAAGTGTTTGATGCTCTTTGTTGGCTTTCATTAGCCTGAAAAATCTCGTCTGTGATCCTTCAACATGTGAAGCTATCAAGCCTGTGATCCCCCGTCTCTCAGTCAGGACACAAAAAACCCAGTCTGTTAGTGTGAACATCTAGTCTTTTCAAAATCTGTGATGACTGTGAAAGTCATGTAATGTGTCCCGAGCTTCATACTCATTGCAAATTCTCTTACTGTTGATGCATCAAGCACATATTTAAATATACTGACAGTCTCATGTGGTCTGCACTGTATTGCGAGCAGATCTCAAACCGCTTGATTTATTCCACAAGAGCACCTTTAGGAATAATGAGAGCAAAACTTGTCAGTACAAGCACTGTCATATACTTGGTAGATATATTGAACAGTTTGAAAACGTAATCATGTATTCAGTTGCGTGCTTAATTAATGAATTACTTCATCACTGTCTATATGTAGCAAGTCCTCCAGATCTTGTAATATGTTTGTATAAAGGATACAAGTAAGTGTGCCCACCTTTGTCATTTTTATGTGTAAATTAAGTACGTTTTTGTGAGTAAGACAGAAGCCCAGCTGACTATGTCCTTGAATGAGCTTTAAGTGTCTGAAATCAGCAGCTTCAGAGTTGTTAATCTTAGACATTTAGAGCTTTAGATCACTGTAGCTGTTCTCTGTATGCAATATATTCCTTTGTTAAGAGCAACTCTTGTATTTGATCAAACACCAACAGTTAACTGAATATTTCACCCACTAAACCTGCTGTTTGCTGGTTTTTCTCTTCAGTTTGGCCTTTTGCAGAGTTTTTCTGCAGCTTCTGTGAAGCAGATATTTTCAAATGAAGCACATATTTTCTCTCTTAAACACGTCTTTTCATAGGTTGATCTTCTGGAAACTATGAGTCATACATCCAAAGCCGATAGAAACGGTATGCCAGTGTGTGTACATGTCCACACGCAGCGGAGACATAAAGTGTATTTTTACATTACTGCATTGCAGCGACAGAGTTTGTGATCCCGCTCAGCTCCACTTTGATATATAAGAACCAATTTAAGAAAGGGCATTTCAAAAGCTGCAAAAAGAAGAACATAGCAAAAGAGAATCATGTGCATGCGGCCGATGATTCATTACGTCTGCAACTAAGAAGTAAAAAATCCCATCGCAGCTATGATTAGTAGGGGAACAGTTGGCAAGCAAGGCACAGCACATAGCTGTGATGAAGCCGCATGAGGTTCTATTAGCGGCTCATCCCAGTTGTTTCCACATTTACTCTCTTTCCACTAGAGTCAGAGGGGAGCTCCGACATGTGGAGGATCAAACGGCACATAAATGCTACATCGGGGGTAAAAGGCTACAAAACGATAAACAGAGCAGCGCCATGCACTGTACATTCACAGCTTGTGTCAGCCTTTGCAAAGGGACAGGTTAATGCATGGCCAAATGTGCCGTACTGAGGTGCGATTGGAGGCAGTAGGTTAGATGTTCAGATTGATCTGAGAGTGGAAGAGTGAAGTGGAAGAGTGGAAGTTGGTAAACACAGATTTTGGAATTGAGCAAAAAAAAAAAAAAAAACTCCCTTTGCTCTTTCTTTCTTTCTTTCTTTCTTTCTCTTTCTGTCTCTCTTTCTTGGATGAGATTACTGTTCCCATAGCAACACAGCTGATTGCATAAAAATTGCTGTGGTTGTGGGTGCCATGGCAACACGTTAAATGACATTATACGGTGTTTAGGACCTCCACATGTCCCCATGTTGAGGTTTTTGTCCCCCACATACGTGGCGTTTCTCTGTCCACCCTCTCAGCTGCAGCGGCAACAGGTTGGACCTCCGGAGCCTCCACCCACACCCGCCCTGATCTTTTCTGTCGCCTATTCAAAACTGAGATTATTCCTAGGAGGCTAATCCCATGTTACACACGCATTACAGCTCTTGGAGTGTTGCTAGCCAGCCTGCATGCAGCAATAGGCATTTCATGGAGGCTTGGGTCGTATTATTGACTCGCTCAAAGCATTTAGCCTGCTCGGGTCTGTGTGTGCGTGTGTGTTAAAGAGGGCGAATTGCTCTATAAATAAAATCAAAGACACAATGGATAGAGGGGCTGACTGTTTTAGTGGGACGTACTTGTGATAAAATCTTGGGCAGATTTCAGCCTCATCTGTTCTCTGGATTTACTCGTGAATAGACTTATTGTCTTTGTTGGACATGATGATGACAATGGGTGAAATTTAAAGGTCTACACACACACACACACACACGCATACACACTGCTCCTTTCTGCTTGCATTCAAGATATTTATTTCTCCGGTGGATTATTTCAGAAGCGCAGCATCTCCATGGTGATGGCAGCCCACAGATCAGGATGAGAAAGAGGGAGAGAAGGAGGCGGCTGAGAGCGAAAGCCATGCTTCCAGCTTATCTGCCACTGCTCTACACTTGTTGACACATATACTGTATATCCTGATATGGATTCACCAGGCTGTTAATATACTCTCACTCTCTCTCTGTCTCTCTCTTGGCTTTTCAGTGCTTCAAGCTCTCCGGTCTGGTTGCTTGTCGCTCTGCTTTCACTCCCACCTGTACTCCTTCTCCTCCGCCTCCTCCTAAGTCTATCAGGTGGCATATGTTTCAAAGTGGGTCACCTTTGTAGTGGTCCTAGTCCTGTGCTTTGAATGCAAAAATGTCAAGGCTACTACTTCTATTGATAAAAATAGCGAGAAGAAAAGGCTAAAACTTCATCCCATTTCCTAGTACTATCCATACGGCTACACCTGCCCTCATCTCTAGACACTTAATTTGAAGTAGTTCTTAAATATTGCATTATACTTTGAAATTTCTTCAAGAACTTATGTCATCTACTGTGACCACTGGATATTAGATAATCGTCCGCTGTTTCTGTAGATCATGTCGACTTTTACTGAGCTAACAATAGACATCAGCGTACAATAGTAGAGTCAGTACTAGGCACTGCTATCGAAATAGTTTGTTGCACTAACTCTAAAACGGAACAAAATGAACAAAAATATTAAGACTTAAATTCAACCATGTTTATACCCATCATGTGCCAATAACATAATACATAACATTAAATTTTCTATGTTTTACAACATAGTATGTTTCCCTCCACAGGATGAAGTTTGTTGATGCACATCTGTCTGTACTGTTGTACTTCAGGAAGGTTTCAGTTTTATACTTGTTTTATTGCTTACTCTGTTGTTGATTTTTTTCCCCCAAATTTT
This sequence comes from Poeciliopsis gracilis, assembly GCA_911649635.1. Classification (NCBI taxonomy): domain Eukaryota; kingdom Metazoa; phylum Chordata; class Actinopteri; order Cyprinodontiformes; family Poeciliidae; genus Poeciliopsis; species Poeciliopsis gracilis. The sequence continues at coordinate 2,391,647 of CAJVRI010000128.1, forward strand.
CCATAGTATCTGTTTACACAAACGACTAATTTAGATGTTTCTGTGGTTGTTGGAAGGCCTATCGTAAAATATGTAAAACATTTTTCATCATATTTATTTTGCTTGTGAAGTGTAGTGATGACAGTGCCTGACAAAAATATTTGTATACTTAAAACAACATGCTACACGGAAAGAGGGAGATCTTTGTGTCTACAACATTTCTTCAGCGTCACCTTACAAGACATTCTTTCCTTGATTATACACAAAAGATTAGAATAAAATTACATTTCCAATATTACGCTGGAAAAATATGAATGCTAAGCAGTGAGTATTCATAGCAATGAGTCAGACTCTTTCACACTTAAGTGATTGTTCTCTGGTTTCCACTTTTAGAAACAGCTTGTGTTAAAGGTACCTTTTGTCCGTCAGCTGTCAAGAAAATAACTGTGAAAAGTTCGAATGTGGCTTGGTTTGAGGTGCTGCTCTCTACATGCTCTGGATTTGTTGATCTTAAATCAATCAAAAACGTTTATATTAGGGAAACTATATCAATTTAACCTGTCATATTTATACAGTCATGGATTAATTAAGCCAAAAATAGGTTAAATTACAACTGTCTACTCGTTTTAAAAAAGCAAATGAAATTATGAACAAGGGAATATCGGGAAAAAAAATATCACAGTATGCCTTAATTTTGGCTATCTGTTCTGAATTCAGTGCAAACTCCTCAGTAATATGTGTATATATTCATTTCCATCTCAACAAGGTTTTATTTTAAAACATTGCTTCTGTTGTTTTGGCATTGAAGCATCTTGCAGTATTTTAATTTCAGGCTTCTCCACCCTTCTTCACCTCTAGTGTTTTATAAGCTGCATTAAACAACAAGTGGCACTAAATATGGCATAAAGAGTTTAAATAACCAACTAACATTTATTGCAGTTCAGGCAGTTCTTTGCAATATGTATATTGTGTACACCAGTGTTGCGATAAATTAACAATATCTTGTTCAGCTCTAATGTGCACACACTACTGGAACCCGATGTGCATAAAAACCAACATGAATCAAAATTTGACTGTTATCCATGTGTGTACATGTGTTGATATAGATGCATGTTTTGCAAATCAGCTACAGGAACAGCCGGATGGGCCAGAGACTCTCAGCAGCCTTACAAATTTCACATTCAATATTTACCTGTCAAATTTACTTTGAGTTTCTTGAAACATCTTAACATTTCAATACATTAACTCAATGCAGATAACACTACTAACATTCAAATGAAATTGCAACATAAATAAGACATATTATTATTTTGGCTGGTTTTTATTGACTCTATAACTGTTTGTGAATTTAGAGTCTCATGGTAAATTCAGCGAATTTAGATGTTAGTTCTAACATGTTCTGTTCTTTGAACTATGAACTGAACTGTGGGCGAAGTCTGACCAGATTTTTATGAACGACAGTTTCTGAAGAACGACGAAGGTCCTTTGAGATTGTTTTAGATCTGGAATTTGATCAAGGTTCTGCAGACTCTGTCCCAACAGCAGAAATAGAGCGTTTGTGTTATAGAAATAACCAGCAGGTGAAGAAAATCCAGCACATGTCAGGATATTTGAAGGTTTCCCACAGTTACCAGGATGTAGAGATGGATCTTTTGAAGTCTAGTTTTTGTCGACCAAACTTCCTTTCCTGAGATGCCAAAATGATTGCATCAGATTTGTATCAGTTTCTATGAGAGGAAAATGTCAGAGTTTTTATTCTGTTCTTTCAACTTTTCCAATCTACTAATGTTATATCTTTTAGAAAACATGGAGAAAAATATAAACCTGGTAAAAACTTTCACACATCTTACTGTGCAGTCTGATTTAGGTCATGTTAGAGTTTCTACTCTCCAAAAGAAAAAAAAAAAAAGGATTCTTGTGACTAAAACTTGAACTCTTTATTTTTACAGGTACGTCATGAATGTGACATTTGAAGGTCGAAACCTGTCATTTAGCGAAAAAGGCCACCAGATGTTTCCTAAACTAGTCATAATACTTCTGGACAAGGACCGGCAATGGGACAGGGTAAATGTCTTTTCTTTTCATTCCACCCTCTTCTATTTCTCTGTCCCTGCATTCTGCTCCTTGTGTGAGGCGTGTGCCTCTACTTTCAGTTTTGGAGTGTCTCCTTCTGCCACTTGAAATCAATGTTTTTGGAGTTGCCTGTGCATCACGCAGCTCCCCCTCCACAGGTTGGCAAGTGGGAAAGAGGCTCGTTGACGATGAGGTACCATGTGTGGCCTCGTTTCGAGCTGTACTCTGACGTGGAGGAGCGGGAGGACCACCTGTCCATCGTGACTCTGGAGGAGGCGCCGTTTGTCATTGTGGAGGACGTGGATCCACTCAGTGGGACATGCATGAGGAACACTGTGCCGTGTCGGAAACAGCTAAAACTAAGGTAAAAGTTTTCATTTTAATGCTTCCTCTATAAGTGAACTGAAGACAATTTTTTGTAAAATTTTGAAGTGTTCATGCTACACCCCCAAAGTTGTCACTTGTTACTTGGTTGTACTATAAAAGGGTACTTTAAGGAATGTTTTTATGGGCATCTACTAGGTTTTTTTCCACTTAAAGTGGATGGAGCACATCTTTGAACATCATCTGTCATGTGTTGTGATAAATAATCAGCTGGATTCATGAAAGAAAAAATTTTTTTTTTGAAGAAACAGGTGTTAAATTACCAATAAAAATGGTTCCATTTTCTTTTTGCCATTTGCTCATAAATTTGTGCAAGCTTAAATGAAAATATGCACAGACGTGCATCTCCTCACATCTGTGTGTACAAGTGCAGACACAAGCATTACTGTACATGTATAGTTATTATCAATTATTCAAATTTTATTTGTACAGCACATTTCAGCAATAAGGTGTTTTATGATGCTTTACATCATAAAACACCAAAATACAAAGTCATAGAACACACAGTGAACAACTGACTCGGGATGCAAGGGCAGAACATTACAGTAGAAAAGATCGATAATGAAGTTCAGTAAAAAAAAAATTTAAGTTTAGGATGTCACAATGTGATAAAATGTGATAAAGTAAAAGAGGTGTAAGGGTGTTTTTGCAAACTGGTGTATATTAGTCAAAGACAAAACAACAAACAAGTCAGTTCCATTTAGAAACATGGCTGTAAGCAAATTGTTTTTTTGTTGTTTTTTTTTCATTATTTACCTCCACACTGTCTCTTTTTGTCTGCTTTGTAGTGCTTTCTGCTGCTAAAGCCTGCTGTAATCACTCTGCAGCTCTTCCTCTGCGATTATTTTGACTTGTTTCACCTCTGCAAAGTAGAACACTGGCTCAGTTTCTGTCCCTGTTTTCCTCCCAGCCACATTGACCCTCTCCCTTCCCAGCTCTGCTTGGAGTGTGATAATGAATTTTGTTCAGCGGTCTCCTTTTCTATCTCTGGGCTACCTGAAATCTCCCGAGGCAGCGCCACATCTTCTTGCTCCATGTTTTTATTTTCTTTATTGAGACATCTTTCACCTCCATTCCTTCTCCCAATGCCCGTCTTCGCACTACCCTCCTCCGCCTGTCTCCCTCACAGCATATCAGGCATGGGCGCACCAACATACAGGATTATTTTCAGACACAAATGTGCGCAGAGCCACGTGGAGTCGTCTTTAAACGCATAGCAGTACTCGGCAAGCTTCTGCAGCGTTGGCGCTAAAACCTCATGCTCTCTGCTGCATTTTTATCGCCAGGGCTGTTCACTTAAAGCAGCTTGATTTCAGAAGGCAGCTGTAGGAATAAATAAAACTAACACAAAAAACACAAACACTCGTGTCCTTGCTCTGGCGAAAAAAAAAAAAAAAAAACAGCATCCACTAACTGTGCCAAAACTGCCATTGTGTTGGTGCACAGCTGTTCTGCACCCGTATCTGTGGGAGCCAGCGCAGCCTATTGACTGATGACGCACGGCTCGGTTAGATGTTTGCCTTCCCTGCGAGTTATTCTTAGACTTTCATTACTGTATGATTTGGATGAAAGAGCCTGTTTTCTTGTGTCAGAATAAAATTGGCATCTGGGAGTTTTGTTGTTTATTTGTTGCAAATGTAAAAGTTCATCAAGTGATTGAAAAACAGCATGAAGTAGAACCCAACTCAATCTGTGACTCATTCATTTACAGGTTTAATGTGAGAAAAATTATAGCTGCATTATGCTTGATTTGTTTTTTATTTTTATATTTAACAAATTTTATTGTTTGCTTTTTTTGGTAGGGCAACATTTTTAAAAGATTGTTATAAAAACTAGCCTTTTACTCAAATACTTCTAAACAAAATACACAGAAAATATTTAGTTTTAGAAGTCAGTAGATGATTTATTTAAAAAAAAACCCATAAAAAGTAGTTTTTGCAGTTTGCCATAAGACAAGCAAATATTTGACAGAAGGTGCTCAACCTGAACACGCTGTTCAAGCAGTGAAATATGGTGGTGGCAGCATCATGCTTTGGAGATGCTTTTCTGCAGCAGAGACATGGAAGCTGGTCAGAGTTGATGGCATGATGGTTGAAGCTAAATACAGAAAAAACCAGGAAGAAACCAGACAAAAGTCTTGAGAGGGCGTTCAGCAGAAAAAAACTACAAAGATGCAATAAAACAATAGGTTTATATCAAAGCATATCAATGTTAACATGGCCCACTCAAAGTCTAATTGTAGCAAAAGTTGGTTCTTCAAGGTTTTGACTTATGGGTTATACACCATGCTTTCAGACTTTCTTTTAATTATTAAAAACTATCTGGTTTATACCAGAAGATAGCTGGAGTGAAGGTAGAGGATGCAGATGATGGCACTAAATGGAAACAGGTGATCCGGTTTCTACTACTTTACAATCCTTAACTGTTATATGAAAGGTTGATAAAGCACACAGAAGTTTGTAATTGTAAGGAAAAATGGTGGAAAGTTCAAGAGGTATGAATACTTTCAAGTCTCTGTATCCATTCGGTTCAGACTTGATGTAGGTTTTGTGATGAACTGTGCAACTCAGAGACATTTTGTGTCAACCTATGACTTTTGCATGTCATCTTTCATAAATACTGACCTGCCATTTTTGCTTTTTCTCTGCTTCCCTCCTCGTACCAAATCGCAGCAATCAGACAGGCGATTCAGGGATTTACATCAAACGCTGCTGTAAAGGCTTCTGTATCGACATCCTGAAAAAGATTGCGAAAACTGTCAAGTTCACTTACGACCTGTATTTAGTTACCAATGGTAAACACGGCAAGAAGGTTAATGGGACCTGGAACGGTATGGTGGGAGAGGTAAGAACACTTTTCACTAATTACTGACTAACAACAAGTAGTCATATTACTTTTGTGTAAAATCTTAAAATAATACTGGAAAGAAAAGAGGAGTGTGTTATAGTGACAAGTTTATCCCCCTTTGGAGAGAAGCACCAGCTTTGTGTGGTCTGTAAGCAGGTTGAAAATACCCACAGTGACAGATCATGCAGACCTGCTGGCACACCAGCTGATTTTGGATTTCACAGCTGGCAGAGCACTGCAGCAGAACGCAGGAGATATTACCATACAAATATTACTGAGCCACTGGAGTGACGCAACCAGGCAGTGCACCAAAAATACGATGTGTGCTTAAACCTGCATATTCCAGCTGCAAGCTTGTTCATGTTTGTAAATTGCAACACATCCCACATCACCCAAATTCATAGAGGGCAGCCTCAGTTTGATCAATTTAACATCTGCTGGTATGCAGCGAGAGATAAGTTGTTGTTCCAGGTGTAGCCCTTCAATTTAGCCTCAAGCAGATGTCAGCGAGAAGCTGCACAGATGTGAAGCGACTCTTCCTGTGATGGGGCTGCGCATGCATCTCTGTGGGTGGGGGTAAAAGGCACACCAGATATGAACGCATTTATAATTCATCAATAAATCTGTTTATTTATTCAATCCATAGAAGATCTTTGTCTTTTCTTCCTTCCCCACCCCCATCACTTTTACCCCCTTTACTTTGAGCATTCATAAAGCCGCTTTTCAAGCCGTTTAGAGTCAGCATCTCACTGAAACGTCTGAAATAAAAACATTTAACAGCCAGGAAATGCAGTCCCACTCACAGAAATATCTTTTTCTTTTATTTGCTAAGCTTGATGAGCTCTGTCTAGGTATCTGTCTCTGTTAGTTCCTCGCTCCGACTCCATCAGGACATCTAGCACTTGTTTCCCACAACCCGGCCTGAGGGGAAGCTTGTGATCAGATTCAGCAAACCTCAGGAGGACTCAATGAAGGTTTCTAATCAGAGATGGAGTAAGAATGCAGGAGACGTGGATTGGAGTGAGGGGGAGAAAGCAGCCTCAGGCAAAGACCCACTTCACTGCTGCACACATTACGCAGTCAGCACAGCTCAGCCGTCTTGCATAGACGTGCAGCTGATTGTGTCTCATCTTAAAATCTGAAGTCTTTAGCTGATGAGGTTTCCACTTAGGCAACGCTATGCATACTTAAAAGCTTAAGTGAGTGGTGAGTGATTTCATTTACATGAGCAAAAAACAGGACAACAGACAGAGAACAGATAGAGAATAAAAGAGGAGGCCTCGAGGAATAAATGTGATGGAGGAACAAAAGTGTGCGAGAGTATTCAGCTCTATCATATGTAGTTTTTAATAACATAGTTATTTGTCCACCTTTTTTACTCATGGCTAGAGGCTCCAGAAACATGGAGCTAAATATACCTGTACACACAACGAGAGCATGCTGGTGGGAGTCAAACGCTGACCCAGAATAGAGATTATGTAGACATTAGACTCTCCGCCGCTTTTTCCTAATGTGAGAAACCTGGAAATCACATTAGCTCACTCTTTTTTAAAAAAATCTATTTATATAACAGAGCCCCCATGTGTTTGTGTCTGTTTGACCCCCAGGTGGTGGCAAAGAATGCTCACATGGCCGTAGGTTCACTCACCATCAACGAGGAGAGGTCAGAGGTCATCGACTTCTCCGTCCCGTTCATCGAGACGGGTATCAGTGTCATGGTCTCCCGCAGCAACGGCACCGTCTCCCCCTCTGCCTTTCTAGGTGAGGAGAAACACGTCAGGCGCTTCTGGCAAGAAAAACCACTAGATGCACATGTACTCACGCTTCACATCATAAATGCACAGCAATGCACATTTAAATGCCTTTTTTTTACTGAAGTGAGTAAGAAAGGAAACAATGATATCAGCCTCCACTGATTTGATTCATTTTAGCTGTCAATGTTGTTTCAGCTCATATTTTAGAAACAATAAATGTTCCTGCAAGGACAGCAACCAATCTTCAGCTTTTAGGCTTCGATCTGGAAATCAGCTCAACACTTACAAACACATTCTTCATGTGTGTTAAAACTGAGCAGTAGTGACTGATGTGTCTTGTTATTGTGAAATCCGTCCTGTCTTCAAGTTTTATGGCGCAATTATTTCAAAGGCCAAATTTAATTATTTTTATACCATTTTTTTCCAGCTGCATTTGGAGACAACAATTATGCTAATTTCCATCCCTGCAGTCAAAAACAAACATACAAATGCATAAAGAATCGGGAACGTTAAATTCCTGCATAAGGTAACGGCCAGCCAATAAGAAAATAGTACAGTCTGCTTACATGTGCGCTTTTACATTACTAGGCAAAAAAAAAAGTTTGTGTTTTGCATCTTATTGTAATGAGAAAAGCTGTTGCAGATTAGTTGCTAACTAAATGTACTTTTTCTTGAAAGAAAAGCACAGATACCCTCCTAGACCCAGCCGGTGTTTCCTCTCGCTCACTGATCGCTGGTACAGACAATGGATAGATGGATGAATAATACTTTTCCATTTAACTATAAAATGACACTATTATAAATATTTTGGCATTTAAAAGAGTTTTCACTCAGGTCTCGTCATCTCTGGTGTAATTACAGCTCAAAAACGCAATTTTGTAATAAAGCCTAACACTCCAGAGCAGCTGTCAAAGTACATTAATCTAATAGCTTTGTTTGTAAAGTAAATTGCTGCGGGTGAAAATTGCGGTGCAGAACATAAAGCAACTGGAAAACATGCTTACTTCTGAGTTTTATATTCACTCTTACTTCCCTTCCTATCAGTTCTGCTTGTCATTGTTCACACAATCCCAGAAAAATCCATAAACATTAAAAAAAACAAACAATAAAAATAGAAGGTTTCAAAATGCTTCAACACATTTTCCCTGTTTTGTACCCCGACACACACTCTCCTTCAGAGCCCTTCAGCGCTGATGTCTGGGTCATGATGTTTGTGATGCTGCTGATCGTGTCGGCCGTGGCTGTCTTTGTGTTCGAGTACTTCAGCCCGGTGGGTTACAATCGCTGTCTGGCAGACGGACGAGGTGAGAGGACACACACACACACACGCACACACATGCACACTCAGAAACACACCTTTGCACGTCTGGGCCCGGTTAATTCATGGTGGAAGAATGGGGCAATGAGGTTCAATGTCAAACAATCTGACGTGCTGAAATGAAGATCGAATTTTGGTTTCTCCTTGAATGCACCGTTCAGACGGAGAACTCCAGGTGCTAAATTGCTTTGACAATCTTTACTGAATGAGAGCAACTGGAGTGCAGAGACTTTCTGCGTGATGTCTTTGAGTGCTTATCTGCATTGACAGTCGCTTAAGCTCTTTCACTAATGAAGGGGATCTTCGACAAGAACCAGATAGGTGGTCTGAAGTATTCTTAGCCTCACTGAGTGAACTAGAAGTCACCTGTTCTGCTATCAGAATGTCTTTTTTTATTGTCATTTTTATTTGTAACACAAGAGTTATACTACTGAATGGACAGAATTAGATAGGATACATGATTCAGATTTAACAGCATCTGTTGAATCAGTTGCATTTTTAGCAGATAGGTGCGCTCAATTTACTCATCACTCACTGGTTCTGATTCTGCTCTTTATTTTTCTTTTTATACACAAGACTCACTTTGGAGATTACATTTTTTATCCTGGCTTTTTTCTTTTTAGTTTTCTTTTCCAACAAGAAAAAAAATGTATGTCTGTTGAGAATGTTGAAATTTCTGAATGTTTAGATGCCTCTTAAAGACACATAAATAGCCTGATGTTGTCTTACATCTGGCATCTCCAAAGAACAGCAGCTTCTGGAAAACTAAACAATATAATTTTGGCATGAAATACATGTAGGATTCCTCTATATATAAGACTCTTCTGTGCTTCTGCTGCGGCTGCCGCATCATCATAGCCTGTTGTGCGTCCATCTGCCACTTTGCCCTTCTCACTCCCTCCTCATCTGTGTTGCCACGAAGCTCCTGTAGGTAGTATTTGCTTCCTGACACCTTGTCATCCAGCCACAGAGGCAGGTGGAACAGAGTGAGTGTATAAAAGCCGGGCTGTCCCCACTGTAGCTGCAGGAGTAAATGGAAACTCCTCAGTACATACTGTGATCCCTGACAAATTCAATGGTGGCGATCCTTAAAATGCCTCCCACAACGTCTGCTCAGAAGTAAATAAAGCACGCTGATCCCACTACTGTCCTCTCGTCTTGTCATTCTGTCCCTTTAGAGCCTGGCGGTCCCTCCTTCACCATCGGCAAAGCCATCTGGCTGCTGTGGGGCCTGGTTTTCAACAACTCCGTTCCTGTGCAGAATCCCAAAGGCACCACAAGTAAGATCATGGTGTCAGTGTGGGCCTTCTTCGCTGTCATCTTTCTGGCCTCCTACACTGCCAACCTGGCTGCCTTCATGATCCAGGAGGAATATGTGGACCAGGTGTCGGGCTTGTCAGACAAAAAGGTGAGAATTTAGAGCGACATTACAAGCAGGTGTGTGAAAATTTGTGCTTCGAGAGCTTGTTTGCAGACTTTTTCATGTTACTGGTACAATTGATGTACCCTTTTTAGTACCAAATATCATAGATAGCTTATAAATACAAAAGAACAGGATCTTTTTGTGTCTTTTCTGTAGAATAGAAACTGTGTATTAGCATTCAGCTATGTTTATTGATTCTTTTGGCTCAATGGCGTAGAAAAGTTTAATTTTACAAGGCAAGCGATTATTACTATCAGACCAAGAGCTTTGGGATTCCAACAAAACGCAGTGAGCTTCATTATCCACAAATAGAGAAAACAAGGAGCAGTGATGAACCTTCACAGGCCAGCATGCTGAAAATACTCCAAGTGCTCATTGACGACCCATCTGGTCACAAAATAACCCAGATCAAGCTCTCCAGGTCTCACTTGCCTCAGCAGATGTCATTGTTCATGATTTGGTAATTGGAAAGAAATTGGACAAAAATGTCCTCCATGTTAGCATTCTCAGGTGAAACAGTCAAACATGGTGGTGTTAGTGTCATGATCTGGAACCTGGACGATGTGAAGTTCTTGAGTTATGCAGCCGGCTTTGATAAATAAATAAAAATTAATCCACAGTGATTTAAACTACCAATTTCCAGGAATTGCAGTTTCTTAATAGCAAATGTTTGAGGCAAAGGTGGCACACACAAGTATTAGGTTTGCAGAGCAGTTAACAGGCTGCTTTTGCACCTTTTTTCCCCCTTACTGGATAAAATGACTATGTGAAAATGCCATTTTCTATGTACTCAGGTTAAAATCAGCTTAATGACTTAAGGCATTTAAGTGTAAAAAATAGAAGTGATCTTTGGGGAATCTTTTCATGATGCTGATCAAATGTAATGCTTGCAGCTCAAATTTCATAATTCAAAGTGGAGCTGATGTCATTTGATATAGTAGCTTTTTTTCTTATTGATCCATGAAACCTCCACGTTGCACCAAGAAATTAGATTTATCTGCGATTGTCTTTTCGTATACGTGCAAAAGGCTGAGTCCAATTCATGTCTCTGCTTGCACTATCTCTAACGTCTCCTGGTGTGCAGAGTGTGCTTGTCTGAAATGTTCCATTTATTTTTACTGCAACTCTAGGCACTTGTGTAATTCTCTGCTTTTCCTTTCCTTATCAGTGCTTTAACAGCTTTTTGCTATTTTACATCCAAACGAGAATATCTCTATTTTTTTCCCCCCTTCTTGCCACAGTTCCAGAAGCCGAATGAGTTCTCTCCGCCTTTCCGGTTTGGTACGGTGCCCAACGGGAGCACAGAGCGCAACATCCGCAACAACTACAGAGACATGCACGCCTACATGACCAGCTTCCACCAGAAGAATGTAGATGAAGCCCTTTACAGCCTGAAGACTGGGTGAGGAAGGGACAAAGAGAAAGGGCTGGAGGGGGATGGCAGAGAGACAGATTGGGGATGCAGGGAAGGAGGAAGTTGAAAGAATGTCAGCATAAATAAAAAAGACAGTATTAAAGATCTGGAATGTCGCGCAGTGATGCAAAACAAAAAAAAAAAATCTGATGAAACGATAAGAGAGGGCTGCAGAAGAAGATGGATCATTTGGGGGAAATGTGAAGGAGCAGCCAGCGGGGGTGCGCATCTGCCTTACAGTGGCGTCCGGAGCAGCAGTAGAGCTTGTGTTTGCTTTACAACTGAATCTTTGTCACTCTTTCTCTCTCGGCTGTCTTCAAACATTTTCATCAAGCACTGCCAAGGAAACAGGAATGCAAAGTTGTGATGTTTCACCGATGCTGAATGGCCACAGAAGCCTGAGGTGCCCTGAGGCACATTTGATGGTAGCAGGAGAAGCAGCAGAACGTCATGTCAATCAGTCAACTGACTGTGGGTCAAAATGTAGAAGATACACAGCTTCTCTGGAAAATGCTTTTCTTTAAACAATGGGAAAATGGATCCTGGTTATTTTACAACAGTGTTTTAACATTATTAGGCCAAAACAGGAGTCATAGAAACCACCCACTGATTCTGAGAGGAATTTATAGAGTTTATTACAAACTTATTCACTTTACAATCTTTAAACTTCAAAGTATTCTGTTGACGTCTTATTGGTCATAGTATTTTAAAGTAGCTCAAAGTTGCAAAGCAGAATTAAAGTGATTATGTTTTTACATTTTTTAATATTTTTTCAATAAAAAAATCTTGTTTTACAGCTTTTAATAGATTTTTTTTAATGATTTTGTTTGTAACCCTACTGATCTTCCCATCAAGCCTGCTCAGCTTTCCCAAATTCCACACAGCATGATGCAGCAACCTGCGAGTTTCACAGTGGGGATAACGATTTCAGGTAGAAGTGCAGAGTTAGCTATCCTCCTCATGTTGCTTTTTGCATGTAGCCTAAAGTGTTCAGAATTGGTCTTGTTTAAAAAGAGCACTTTTTTCCACGCTTGCAGTGGTCAGTTTATGATCTGTGGCAAATTGCAAACAAAACTTCCTTCTGACTTTCTTGCAACACCGGTTTTCTTCTTGCCACTCTTCCATGAAGACCAGGTTTGTAGAATACACAGCTAAAATTAGTTCTGTCAAGAGATTTCTCCTTGTGATTTCTGCAGCTCCTCCAGAGCTGCCACTGGCTTCTTGTCTGCTTCTCTGACAGTCAGATTAGGTGGACAGCCATGTCTTGATAGGTTTACAGTTTTGCCATATTCTTTTTATATTCAGATTATTTTTGATCAGTACTTTGTGAGATGTTCAAAGTTAAAAAAAAAAATTAAAAAAGAAAACGTAACCTGGGCCTTCATAATCAACAAGAGATTTTAAAAGCATAAATGTTGATTTACAGAAAAATATGTGCATGCACTGTACATAATGCACTCAATAGTTGGGCATCAGCAACTCAGTGTGGCATGGAGGTGATCAGTCTGTGGCTCTGCTCAGCTGTTCAGGGGTCCCAGGTTGGTTTGATGTTCACATTTAGCTTCTCTGATGTCTCTCATCTTCGTCTTGATAATCCTCTGTAGATTCTCCATGAGCTTTAGGTCAGACTAGTTTTCTGGCCTGTCAAGCACCATGATTATTAAAGCAACTGCTGGGACTTTTGGCAGTGTGGGCAGGTGCCATGTGCTGCAGAAGCAAATATTAATCTCTCCATAATGATTATGAAGTTCTTGAGAATTTAACTGGTGTGCAACTGGGATACATGCATCAACTCAGCTGTGTCTTGTGTGAGGTACAACAAAAGTCAATAAAGGGTTAACTGTATGAGTTTCTCCACTGTGACAGCACATCTTTATGCTTCACAGGAAACTGGATGCATTCATCTATGACGCAGCAGTGCTAAACTACATGGCTGGCAGGGATGAGGGCTGTAAGCTGGTAACCATTGGGAGCGGCAAAGTGTTCGCCTCCACAGGCTACGGCATCGCCATCCAGAAGGACTCAGGATGGAAACGAGCTGTGGATCTGGCTATCCTCATGTTATTTGGAGATGGTAAGGTTGGACAGCATTGGTAACACATGACTCATGACCAATAATGAGTATAGACATAAACTTCACCAAGGTCTAGAGACGTTCCTGATTTCTTTACATTGTGCTTCCTGTGAAGCAGTTCCAACGATAATTGCTCAAGATTTCTGAAGAGCGGCTTTTCTTTGAGTGCCTTTTACTTATTTTCAGCCATTTTCAGATTTTCTTGTTTTAGATCTGTAACTAAACTATCGCCTGTAAATTATTTAGGTAGAAAAATATTCCTAGACTCAGAACAGTCCTTTTAAAATTTTCAGCACTTTGTAGAAAAGAACTCAGTTGGCCTCCATATTTACAAGAGAATCATGTCAAATTTTACAAAGCAATTAGATGGACTGAAAAAAGCATTTCAGTGAGTTGACTCCACATTGGCTTAAGGGACATGCTTGCTGGATTTGTCTTGACTTTCAGATACTACATCAGCTGCAACAAATTTTTTTAGGCCTGCAGTGACTTTTTTTGCTCTCCACATCGCTAATTTTAAGCAAACGCTGCATAATATGCCATCATGGTCAGTTATTAACGCTTAGCCGAGAATGAGGACAAGAAGAATCAAAGGAATCACACCAATCAGGCATTAGTAGTCGATTTCTGATCTCCTATGTTGTAACACTAACACTGCAGCCTGATGATTTTCATTGATTTCAATTTCTCTTCAAGCACTATATTTAACGTCGTCATGTGTTTTTCTAGCCTTGCTGCTGTGAGCAGTCATTAAATATTAATATTTGAAGCAGAGCACTATGTGTAAGAGAACAGTTGCTGTAAATCAAGGTTTTACCCTTATATTACAACACAGATAGACTGGTATAATCCAAGTTTCAGACTTCCTTTAACGCATACTTTAGCGATTAGCATGACTGATGTGTTTCAGCATAGTTAGTGTAAACGGCAGAGTCTGTGTGCAGAGAATGCAAACCCTTACCTCTGAGATTTCCTAAATGTCTGAATCATTTAGAAGTTCAGCATGTTCCCTATCAAACAGGTTGGAAACAGAAAAGGATGAAACAGAGAAGCTTCTGGGTCACTTCCCCCCTTTGTCAGTAATGTCTGTTGCAGCCTGAACAAACAGCTGGCGTGAATCTGAAGAAAACACAAGCTTTTTGCTAGCTAGAGTATAAATGTTGGGATGACCTTTTAGGTGTGGTGTCTTAATATATAGGGAAATCAAGATTTTCAAATTCTGTTCACCACCCATGTTCTAAGCAAAACTCTTTTGGAAAATCTCAGGATCGCTACAAAAACTGCTTGCATGTTTGTCTCCTGAAGCACAAAACACATATTTGGAGTTGAAATGTGTCATATTCCTATTGCAAAAGTACATGTCTCTGTTTTGTAGAAACTTGCGCTTGATGCCTCTGTTTTTAACAATGACTATTAAAATTTAGGACCACAAAATGCTTAAACGGGCAGCTTTCAGTGTTTGATACAGTAGAAGCAGAGAAGACGCTCAGAAACTGTAGGGTTGCAGGATGAGACAACCTAAGAGCCAAGCTTTACAGAGCAGTCAACATTTAGCAGTAACCCTCCTGTTGTTGCAGGTCTAAAAGCTTTAATGTAGTGTGAGTTTGTATATTTAGCTCCTCATGAAACACTGAGAAAACTGTTTGCCACGTACCAAAAACTACTGATGAAATTACCTCAAACAACATGGTGGATGGAAACCTTCTTATCCATATGCTGCATATACTGCTGCACAGGTGTGATTGACAGTAAGAGTCATATGGATTGCAGAAACTGCCTCCATTTGTTGGTAGGCTGACATGGAAAATTAATTCACCGGGGGATATGGGAAGCAGATTTTTATCTGATTTATACTGCAGAATCTCAACAGAGAAATTAAACTGAATTTGTCAGTGATGTAATTTGCTGCTGTATTTGTTATCAGTTTCTGTCAGCTTCTTTTCAGGTTCACTTTTTACTCCCCCAGTTTGATCCTGGATTTCTTTTCAGTAGTTAGAAACTGAGTTCCTGCAGTCTGGAATAATCTGGAAAATAAATCAATTTGATCTTCAATTGCCCCCGAAGCTGTTGATACCGCTGACAGATTTAGATTGATTCTTTTTGATAGAAAGTGAGAATTCCTCAAAAATAAAATGTGAAATTAGTAACCACCATGAGGGAGAGTTATCTGCTGTGTTTCTTTTAACCTCACAGCAAATAACTGTGCTGACCGTACATGTGCATATTTCCACTTGTATTTAAATAATCTTTGTCAGTGAGCTATATAGTTCTTTTAGGCTTGGAGGTTTCCAGACTGTCATTATAATTTTGGGCCTTCCACAGATTCTCTGTAAGAATTAAGTTTGGACTCTTCAAAATGTTAGGTACTATTTAGAGTCAGAAAAGACATGTTGGAAAGTTAACAGATTTCTATAAAAGTAAAAGACAGCAATATAAATCACTTTTGTCTGAATGAGTACAGAAGAAAATGGTGATTGAAATCCCTAGAGGAACATTGCAGAAATGTAAAATGAATCCACAAAAGTTGATAGATAGATAGATAGATAGATAGATAGATAGATAGATAGATAGATAGATAGATAGATAGATAGATAGATAGATAGATAGATAGATAGATAGATAGATAGATAGATAGATAGATAGATAGATAGATAGATAGATAGATAGATAGATAGATAGATAGATAGATAGATAGATAGATAGATAGATAGATAGATAGATAGATAGATTTTATCTCCTCACTTGTTGCAGAAAGACAGTTTTGATGTTCTGATATGCAGTGCATTTATCTCTGTATAAATTATTACCTCCACATCATCTCATATGTTATTGTGGTCTTGCTATAACAGACCATAATATTTCAACATGCATATGCAGCAGGTTGTCTGAGTGTTTGATTTATCTCCCATTAGCATCCACTGGCTGCAGAATGGTGACTAATGATGATGATACAGTGTGGGAAAAATGAGAGAGCTTTTGTTTGTTGTGACTAACCAAGCCAATCTTAGCAACAATCTAATTCCATCACTCTCAATTATGACATAATTTAGTTTGCTTGATTATAAACCTGCAGTAAATTATTATCAGGTAACTTCAGACAAATAATGTTTTTTTTCCCCCCTGAAAGTTTCAAGTCGTGAAATTTTAATTTCCTGTTTTAAAAAGTAACTTGTTTGTGAAAATGTAATGTCAATGCTGTAAGCTGCATATTTTCAGTGAAAATTGCAGAAGCGTTTGAAGTTAACTGCAGAAGTCTTGCTGAAATGTAAGAAATAGACAGAAGCATCAAAATAAAGCAAAAGGTAAGGAGAAAAACTGCAGAAAAGGACCATAATGCGAGCAAAAAGTTTGACAAGGGATTTTATAAAATCTTTAAAAGATATAAAAAAGCTGAAATATACAGAAGTATTTGAAGGATGTGACTAGATTTTAAAATTTGAGCGGCATTTCGAGCTGAAAGTACTTTGAATTATTTAGCTGTGAAAGAACATAAAGTTTTTTTGCAGAATTGGGTTTATAAGCAGCATTATTTTGGGTTAAACTTATTTCTAATAACTCACATTATCTAGCTGTCTACTTTTTTAAATCTTATTTTTGCATTCAGGTATTCCAAAATAAGATACAAAACTGCCTTCTACAAATTAAATAGGCTTTAATTAAAATTTGTCAGCAGTGAGTCATAAAGATGATTCTCCTTCAGGAATGAATTAATTCCCCCAATTAATTCATTCCTGCGTTCATTAAACCCACAAATGTGACACACCTCTAAAATTCAACCTCTTGTGGAACTATAAATACATGTTTCATCAAATTACACAAAGCGTGTTTTCAACCAGTAATTTTATTTTTACCTGACTTCTTGGTGTTCAGTAATCCATGGGTTACTAAACCTCACATTAAGTTAATGGATGTGTAATAAAAAAAAGAAGTCTAAGAGATGGGTGACTAACACACTCTAGGATCTTGTAACCAGGATCTTACAGGTGATCTAGAAGTTTGAATCACCATTCTTGATTTTCACTGTATTTTAGCTCATGTCCTAATCTTCTTCTTTGACTATTTACTTTCAGACATGGCAAACATTTCATTGTGTAATATTTTGTTTAGATTAAAATATGAGTTCTTGTTTTTCAATCAACACATTTGTAATTCTGGTCACACCAAACATCTCGTGTTCTAGCCATTATATACAACAGGCATGCTTGTGTTATATTTATTTGTCCATGTTACCTGTTGGTCCTTTGTCACTCTTGTTTACCTGTGTCTGAAGCAGGGACAAAATTCACTCTATTGTTGTAGTTTTTTTGAACTGGCAGCCCAGGCAGTCGAACAATTGTATGTGTGAAAGGCTGACACAGCATGTGTAGAAAGGGCACAGCTATGTACTTGCTATTTTTTCTCATGATGGCTTTACTCAGCTCAACCGTTTCTGGCTCTCCATTGTAGATGTTATTTGGCTTAATCAGTCCCTCCAGGATGTTGCCATGTTTTTTTTTGTGATTGTTGCTGCCAAAAATTGCTGATTTTCCAGCAATTGTTATGCATGTTTTTAATAATGGAATGGCGTTTTAACATGGTATACAGCTTGTGAAGTGCATATTCAGAAACTGAGGTCCAGACAAAAGTCAAGGAGCAAAAACAAGTTCCCAAATAACCAGTCTGGGAAACTTCAACAGACACATCTTGTTCAATTAGTTTGTACACCCTCTGCAGCTGTATAAAAAAAAACAACTTGACTATGCTACACTTTATGATGCAAATAAAATATTTTCTCTTTAAAGAAAAATCTACTTCACAAGCTCAAAAAAGTCAATTTCACATAACACCACCCCCTTTAAAAGTGTTATCAACTGGTGTTTTGGCAGCATTTTAAAATGTTGCCTCTCAGGAGAAGCTTAAAGGAAAAGAAACAAATGTTCCACCAGTGAACTTTTGCCCTCTGAGAATCCAGCAAGCCATTCATGTCTTGCTGCTTACTTCCTGTCACATCTCATGCAGAACAGCATGCTGACACACACACACTCGTTCAAAGACGGTGGCCTTCAAGGTGCCATCACTTTCCATTGTGTCCTGTGTGATGGATAAATAGGTCAGCACAGAGAACACATTCACCATGAATTAGATCTGTTAGCGTCACACTGACTCAGACTTTCACACAGATTGTTAGAAACTGTGTCAGATGCATGCATGCAACATGTTTGTTACATTAATAAAGGCATGTTTACACTACTCTTTCTTATTTTTATTTATTTTTATCTGCTGTGTACATGAGGCCAACTATTCATACATTACCTCATTACTTCATGTAGGTTGTTTGGATGTCAAGTTACGTGCAGCATTCCGGGTTAGAAGATCAGACTCATCAATGTTTGCTCACATCTGTCGCGTCCTGTTTTTGTCTTGGTGAGAGCTTCATGTTGTGTGTGCACAGGCAGGGTTTTAGCAGTGTCTTCACAACAACACCCTGGGAACTGCTATACCTGAGCAAATCTAAATTAAGATCTAAAAGAAGAGGGTTTGTTGGTGGAGATGGATGAGCTGGATAGTACAAGAAAAGAGAGTAATTCATAGGCGATTAAATGGATTTTAATTCTGACTGATTGTTAGTTTTTGAAATGCGTAGTCAGCTCCTTTCGTTTGGTTTACATCGCTTGGTGTAAAACAAAGACATATTGTTCAGATGGTGTAACTGCAAGTATCTATGTGGAGAGAATATCTCTGTATATCTAAGCTTGCTGGAAGCTGAACCAGTTAATTCCTGTTCTATGTTTTATTTGAAATGTTCAATTTTGCTTTAATTTATTTTTTAAAATGGATCTGAACAAAAATTCTTTGCTGTATAGATATGATGACTCAAGTCATGCATAAATTGCAAAACGTAGACCTTAGTCTTGTGCTTGAAGGCCAATAGACTCAGTTCAGAGTCAGTTCCTCATGAGCAATCTTTCTTATGTAATCAACAGTGAAAGTAAGTTGAAAGGTGTAGATTGTGTGAATGAGTACTTAAAGTTGTATGTGCACATTCAGAATTTTAATGGGGTAAAAAAGTATTACCTTATTCATTTTCAAAATGATTCACAAAATGATTGTTAATGGTAAGGATTCTCTGGGCATTCAGTAATAGCAATTCAAAATGACATTTGTTCCATGTATGTGAGTGTGGACTGTGCAAGAGACAAACTGAATAAAGTTTGTCGATCACATGATCCCTATGGTGATTCCTGTGTGACCATATTTCCAGGTGATATGGAGGAGTTCGAGGCCCTGTGGCTGACAGGAATCTGTCACAACGAGAAGAACGAGGTGATGAGCAGCCAGCTGGACGTAGACAACATGGCAGGGGTCTTCTACATGCTCGGGGCTGCCATGGTTCTGTCACTGATCACCTTCATCTGTGAACATTTGTTCTACTGGCAGCTGCGTTTCTGCTTCATGGGCGTGTGCTCGGGGAAGCCCGGGGTCACGTTCTCCATCAGCAGAGTGAGTGTTCCCAGGTTTTATTTTAGCTCTGACCTTTGTCCTCCTGACAGAAAGATCACAAGACCGGCTGTTTTGAAGCTACCGGCCATGGTTGAAGTATATCAAGTCAGTCAGGTGGATGTGATGACTCATCTGGTTTACCTGTAGCTTTTACTAGTCTAGACAGCTAAAAATACACCATATGCATCTTTCACTTCACATAAAAACCATTTCAAAATCTGAATTGCTGTTATTAGGTTAGCTGGTGTATTGGCACTTCTGGTAAAGATGGAAAACAAGCCTCAAAGGTTTTACTACAGTGGTAATATCTCAAAATAAAAATAAAAAATGTAAGCTTTTCTTTTCAGTGGGAAGAAATAATAGTGCTTAATAAATAGAAGGTCATGTGCTGCAGAAGCAAATATTGATCTCTCCATAATGATTATGAAGTTCTTTAGAATTTAACTGGTGTGCAACTGGGATACATGCATCAACTAGGCTGCGTCTTATGTGAGATACTATAAAAGTCAATAAAGGTCACACAAGAAGACAAGAAGGCATCTCAGGTCCAACTTGAAAGTGTTTGGCAAAAATTTGTGAATTGTGGAAGAGTTAGCTGAGATGAAAGGGAGCTTTAGAGAAGGCAATATTTTAGTCTTTGCCAAGTTCACACAAGTAAATTAGATCCATATAAATAATCTTTCTATTGTGCTTGATTTGCATAATGTTACCTTTCAGGGGGCAGAGAATTGCTTTGTGCAAATTATTCATAGCTGGTTGCTGGAATAAAGGCCACCAGTATTTATGTGTTAAGAAGCAAGGCCTTTCTAATTGTAATGTCATTTAGTTTACACCCACACTGACTAAGGTGAAGGACCTTAGACAGAGATTGCTTTGAAAAACACAAGAAACTGATTTTGCTTGATGAACTACTTCCTTCTTAATCAAAGACACAGTTCAGAAAGGACAACTTATTACAATTGTTTCAGGACATATTTGCTAAAGACTGAAGCAGCGATCTAAGATTGTTAAACATCTACGATAGTTTAAAAGCAGTTTGTTTTACTGGAACGCATGAGCTGGTAGCACAGCAGTGAAAAGCTATTGATACTGACAGAGTTAAAGAGATCAGGTAGCAGAAGAAGTGATAAACAATCACGCCAGTGACAGAAAAATGGAAGCGGTGAGAGGTACCAACATAGAAGTGAGCTCACCACCTCGGTCCCATTACCTTTCAGCCAGAGAAGCAGTAGATGAAGAGAGATAAAGACAGACAGCCCCACTGGAGCAGCTGTCGCTCATCAATGCACCCTGCAACCAAGATTTAAAAAATACAAAGGGGGGATCAAGCCAAGAGAGAAAAGAGGGTTGATGGTTAGCAATTATGAATGCAGCTCAGTGACGTGGAAAGTGACTAAGAGACAGACAAAAACGGTTTCTGACAAGTTGACGCCTTCGAGGAGCATTGGCCAGCGCACTCGCTGGTGGGCAGTGTGTCGTCAACCTTTCAGATTTGACTGTCGCCTTGACCAGATTCTCGCAGACTGTATTTGAAGAACATGTTTGCTTGACCCAACAACAAACTAACCATTTTACCATTCATCAAAAGCCAAACACACACTCAAACTCAAGACCGTAAAGGCCATTTCCCAGCAGCTTTTAGACAGTCAAATTAAATAATTAGGTCACTTGGAGGGCTCTAATCAATTGTTTAGAGCTTGATCTAGTGGGCCAGTTATGCATCTAATTGTTACAGGACACCAGCAGCATTAATGGTCTGGAGTTTAAAATGCCTCCTTTAAAAACATATAAGGCGACATTCACTTGTTTCCATAGACATTCAATTGGATAAAGATGTGGACGTTTCAGAATTCAAGTTAATATCTCAAAATTGTTGTGGTCCTAAAAAATTATTCTTGAACTAGTTTAGTCTTCTGGCATGGTGAATTATGCTCTGGAAAAATACAACAGGCATAATGTAAAGCTGTGTCCAGGAAAGGGTGTGTATAATCTTTAACACTATACTTGCCCTTACTTTCTCTTTGGTTCACGACTAATTCTTCCTTTGACTGTTTTTCACAGACACTGATCACTCCAGACCTCCAGGCATATTATATGGACCTTATAAAGCTCTTTTACATTTTTACACTTCCTCATCTTTTGATTCTTAAGGATCAAATCTGAAGGCAAAATGTTTAGGCCCCATTGAATATATCCACCACACTAATAGTTTGCAAATCCTTTTGTTTCATTCAGTGGTCATAATGTTATGTCATTTGTTTATACAGACGTTAATTAATCAGTTTCTCACATATAAAGAAGGTTAAGAGGAGCTCATTGGCAGTGATTTGTTTTACTGTTCAGTGTAGGGGAACATGTAGAACTCTTGTGTAGCAATGATGTACTGTGAATTGAGATTACATTGATTAATCCTATTGATTTGTGGTCAAAACCACAAGCTTAGTGCCTCTTATGTGGCATCAATCAAGACACTGATCTGCTCAGTGAATACCCGGTCTGTTATATGTTCCTGAGCCTTGGACTGCAGCTAAGCCATCTTGTTCCCCAGAGATGATTCATTCATGAATTTAGATCCTATAACTGTTTAATAGAGTAAACATATTCATAGTCACAGAAAAGATGGCAATGCATTAATTTTTCTTGTTTCTGTTTGCCTCTGTCTGATGTTTGTAATTCTCTCTCTTTCTGTTAAAACCTTTCTGGTTCTGTCTATTTCCACGCATTTTACTGTTTCCTTTCATACCCTGTCTCACTCGCTCTTTTTCCCCCTATGGTCTGTCTCACCCTGTCTTTCTCTCTACCCTCTTTTTCTTCAATTTTTACTCTCCAGGGTATCTACAGCTGCATCCATGGGGTACAAATCGAGGAAAACAAGTCAACCATTGACTCACCATCTTCTACCATAAAGAAGAACATGAACAACACCCACTCCAACATACTACGGTTACTTCGAACTGCTAAGGACATGACTGCAGTCCCAGGCGTCAATGGCTCTCCACATGCAGCCCTAGAGTATAGCCACAGTAGCCGTGAAGCGGCCATCTATGATATCCAGAAGCACCGGCACAGCCTGGTGGGTCACCCTGCAGATTGTAAGTCTGCTCCACCCTATCTTCCAGAGGATCCCATGTTCAGTGATTATATCAGCGAGGTGGAGAGGACTTTTGGCAACTTGCCCCTGAAGGACAGCAACCTCTACCAGGACCATTACCGGCACCACCACCCGGCCTCGGCTCTGGGTATGTCCGGCCCCCCACCCAATAGGCCGCGTAGCTTAGGCAGCGCTAGCTCGTTGGAAGGTGGCATGTTCGATGCTGACAGTTTGGGGGGTGGGGTTGCGCCCATTTTCACCACCCAGCCACGTCCCTCAATGACTCACAGGAATACAAGTAAATTTGACCTGATTGCAGGCCACACCGCTGCAGATACCAATCAGGGTGGGTTCAAATCAAGCAATGTTTACGGGAGGTTTTCTTTCAAAGGAGGAGCATCCAGCACTGGGCTCATCGGGGGACACGACAGCTCCCGTTGGGGGGGAGGGGGAGGCTCAGGGGGTGACGATGGGAACATTCGCTCTGATGTGTCGGACATCTCCACGCACACAGTTACCTATGGAAACCTGGAGGGCAGCACCAAGAGGCGTAAGCAGTACAGGGACAGCCTGAAAAAGAGGCCAGCCTCCGCGAAGGTCAGACGGGAGCAGGACGAGATAGAGCTGAACGCCTTCAGGAAGAGACCCCACCACCACACCGTCCACCACCACTTCCCCCATGGGCCTCTGGCACACCGCCCGGTCTCACCTCCCCTGGAGCGGAAGAGGGGAGGAGGAACGGGTAATTCTTCACCTTACATATTCCGCAAAGACAAAGACAACCTGAGGGATTTCTATGCGGACCAGTTCCGCTCCAAGGAGGGCAAGGCCAAGTGGGAGCAAGAGGGTGGAAGTGGAGGAAGCGGTGCAGGCGGTGGTAGTGGTGGTGGTATCTGTAAAAGCTTAGTGCCTGTGGAAGACTTCCTCAAAGGTAAAGGAAAGAAAACAGAGTGCAAAGGTGGGATTGGTGGAATGTCAGCAGGGCAACAGGCTCATACTTGCTGGGAGAAAGGAGCTTCTGGCCTTGGAGGGGGAGGGATAGCAGGGGGTGACTGGGAGTGCCGTAACTGCCACACTGTTTGTCATCACAGTGGAGGAGGCAGCACGTGCTCAGCTAGTGGAGTTGGGGGGAGTGGCAGTCGCCCCAGCTCTGCTACGCTCTGCAAACGCTGCGACTCCTGCAAGATACAGCCAAGCAACCTTTATAACATCAGTGAGGATAACAACATGATTTTTAGTGGTGTGAAGAGCAGCATAGGACCTAGTCAGACACAGACTCAGACACAGCGCAGGAAACTAGGGCCAGGTGGGAAGGTATTAAGGAGGCAGCACTCTTACGATACATTTGTAGATCTGCAGAGAGAGGGAGCTGGTCGCATGGGTGGGGTTGGAGGTGGAATTGGCGGGCAGTTTGTTCAGCCCCGAAGTGTGAGTTTGAAAGAAAAAGATCGTTACATGGAGGGCCCCAGTCCCTATGCACACATGTTTGAGAGATATTCGGGTGAAAGGGAATCTCCCATGTTTGGAGGAATAGGTGGGGATAGAGCAGCAGGAGGTTCCTCCTTCAGTTTGTACCGTGGAGGAGAAAGTGGGTTGCATCGACGTTCAGTGGGGGAGAGAGACCTGAGGGACAGAGACAGAAATATGATGGGAGGAGGGGGCTGTGGTGGTGGTGGTGGTGGTGGTAACAGAGGGGCTGGGACTTACTCCTTGTCTAAATCTCTCTACCCAGATAAGGTGAACCAGAACCCCTTCATCCCAACCTTCGGTGACGACCAGTGTCTATTACACGGTGCCAAACCTTACTACATCAAAAAGCCACAGACGCAGCAGCAGCAACTTCTCAACAACAGCCGAGGAGGAGGGGACTTCCGCGGCTCCATGGGAGCGACTTCCTATTTGCCCGCATCCGCCACAGCTGGGGTTATGTCCAATGTGGCCACAAGGTACCCCAAAGAGCTGTGCCTGGGTGGTGTGGGAGGGCCCATGGGGAACCACCACGGGGCCAACAAACTGCTGCCCGGAGGCAGGGACACGTTAGGTCTGGGACAGGGACAGAGACCCTTCAATGGTGCCAATGGACACGTTTATGAAAAGCTCTCGAGCATTGAGTCAGACGTCTGAGACTGGTCAGAGGAAGAAAGGGAGAGATAGAGAAGATGAAGTGGGTGAAGAAAAGAGTGGAAGAGGACAAAAGCTAATGACTTCTCTATGCGAAGAGAATGAGGGTGCACAACAGTGTGTGTTGTTCTCGGTCTTCTAAAAGGAGAGGTCCTGGACAAAACACAGGGGCCTCTGCCACACAAAGTTTGGCAAAGTTCAAAGTGAGAGAAGTTTTTAATGAGACGAAAGAATTCTGGTGCTGCTCCAACGCTTGAGCGATCTGAAGGGAAGAGGAAGCAGGGTTGGAGGGAGTGGGAAAAGGTGAGATCAATTCTCCAGGCTCTGCTCTCCTCACATCCTTATGGTCTTTCCCTCCTTCCTGCAGTCTGTCCAAACATTTTGTTTAGCAACGGCTATACAATCATGAATGAGAAATCTACACTTCTGCCGAAGTAACAGGGTAAACTAACAATAATTGTATTGATGATGTTAATATTATTGAATATTATTCTAGTGTTTAATGATGATGATCAGTTTGGATTGTTTTATAATGTTATTATTATTATTATTATCATTATTATTATTATTATTATTATTTGATTTATTGAAATAGTTCATGTTATATATTTGTATGATCTTAATTCTTTCTCAGTTCGCCAACATTACAGGAGGCTGGGCAACCAGTTCACCGATATTTGTTGGTTTTCTGTATCTTCTTTCCTATAAATTCTTCATGTATTACTTTTTTAACTTTTCTTACTTTGACTGCAGTGAATTGTATGTAAGAGGCATGATAAGCTGAGAGCATTAAATGTACTTTTAAATTTGTGATTTTTTTTCAACTGATGAAGCAACATCATCATACTGATTTGCAGGTTTTGTTACTTGCTTCGGCAGTACCAAAAGGGTTTCTTAATTTGTGCTGGATGTGCCTTAATGGGACTTACACTGATTTTATATCCATTTTCTTTTGATAGGAAGATCCTCTTGCAATCAGTCAACTGATTTGGGAGCAAAGATACACGAGAAAACCGTTCAATATTACAGTTTTAGTTTCATCTGGTGCCATTGAACCAAGCTTGCAATGAACAAATTGAAAAACACCATGGGCATTAGATCAAGAGGAAATATATAACAATATTCCTTTATTTTTAACACTTTAGTTAACATAACTATAGGAGTCTTATTTCATTTAAATAATGTATTGATCCCAAGCTCCTTACACGAAATGATCAAGAAATGTCTTTACTACTTTATGGAAAACCACAGAGATCTAGCATTACATACTGTTTTTATACATTACAAAAAAATATTGTTGCACATTTATTTTAAGTAAAATCAGAAATAGTTAGTTGAAATGCCTCATTGCAAGCATAAAGATAACAATGCTACTACAGCCACATGCCAGGATGGGAATAAAGGCTGGAAACAGTGAGATAACAGTCCTTCTGGTTCTTTCTGAAGATAGTAAAATGACTTGTCCAGCACCTCTGAAGTTTACTAATTAATATCGAATAAGATAGTTTTGTTTGCAAGTTAAAAGAGCAAAATATTGCTGCATATATATCAAGTAGGTAGGAAGTGATCCAAATGCTAGTTTGTAACTGAAAAATACATGAGCAAACTTCTTTATTTGTCCTGTGCTGGGAGATAGGGACTCCAACACCAGTGACTCTTTAAGAAAATGGCTGCTTTATTATTCCCCAATTCTTGAAGATGATGATAAAAATAGACCAGAGCTATTCTCTCAGTCGGTGTCTGCAAAGTGTTTACTTTTGGAGATGAAACAATCAAAATGTTGTCATTTTCTAGGCTCTAGTTTTTATAATGCTTTTACCCGCCAACACCAATTATGACTCATTCCAATTTCTCTGTTAAAGCTCGAATATAAAATATCTAAAATATGGCTTTAGGTTTTCCTCAGTTTGAAACCTAATGAAAAAAAAACTGAAAAGATTTCCAAGCACTACAAATCTGCTACAACTGGCCTTTTTTATTTGCTGTATTATACAAAAATAGGTTATTCTAAGTTATTTTAAGAGTCTCATGTGGCTTCAATGTCAGAGATTACAGAAGCCATGTGGCTGGTGATGTCACTTTGTGCAGCAACTCTTGTCTAACAGTGTCTAACTGTCAGAATCAGGACAGTGAGTTATTTGCTGTTTAGTCTGGGATCATAATTTTTTGTGCTTCACAAATTATGACCCAAATTGGAATTAGGTTTGGACAACTGGCAATGAATGGGTACAAAACAAGGGTAAGAGTTACCATTGTGTTAAATTAACCTTAGTCATTTCTAGGTGAAATAAAACATCTGTTGCACAATTGTTAACCCACTCTATACTGGATTACATAGCCAAAGTGAGAACAAATAGAACATTGTCTGATAAATTTGGTTTAGTGGATTTCAAAAACTGCGTAAGTGGAAAAGTGCAAGTCTTGTAAAGATGCCACCTTTAGCAAAAGTGATACAAGGCTGCACAGAAGACAAGAGTCAGACAGTCAAAAAGCTTACTGGGAAAGCTCAGTAAGCTTCCTGGGGAAAACAAGGACTTTTTCTGTTATAGCAGTACTGTAGACATAAACTGTAAGAAACAAAACAGCTGCCTGCCAGTCTGTTTCTAATCAGCATGGACTCCATTAAGGTTTTATTTCCTTTTCTAATTTGAGAAACATCGACTTATACGTACAATGTGTAACTAATGAACAAGTTGTTAGCAGCATTATCCGAGGTCAGCAAATCACTGTACACACATTGAATACAAGAATAAGTTGCAGAAATGTTCTTACTGTGTGATCAGAGGTGCAACAATGTCACGCCTTGTGATGGATGTGCAGTCCTTCTATGAATATATTCTATTTCCTTGCTCAGATGTAATCTTTCAAACTCAAACTCCCAAAGCTCTCAGTGGTTTAAAAATGGAAATAAAAAAACAGCCTTCATGAATTTATGTCATTCCTGTTAGAATCAGGCTTTAAATGTGGACAACTGCAAAATACAGAGACTGAATGGATGGATATATAAATATTTCTCCATACATATTTTTTAAACACTTATCCAGATTTTAAAAATACTTAGTCAAATTCATTTTTCAGACCAAATAGAAACTCTGTAGACTTTACCTGAAACTTTGCAAGAATTGTCAAAAAAAAGTACCCAAATGCTGATAAAATCTGTTTTTATCTATTACGCATTGAAGGGCTTTATAGTCCAATGCCGCTGGAAGGCAAAAACAAGAAAACAGGAAAAATTACAACAACTTGCTTACAAAAATATTGTGGTCGCACAGACATTTTGATACCTTTAAAATGAGCCTGACTCGCTGTTTTTGTGCTTTTTACAGTCTTTATTTCAAATAAACACATAAGAAAAAAAAACAACCTATAAACATCTTCTAAATTAACTACGGGCAGTAGATTATCCCCACAAATACAAAGATGCACTAGTTGTTTAAAGTTGTGGGTCCAATAGTTTTAGCTACCAAAATATAAAAAGCTGTAGCCTTAAACTATCCATTGCTGAACTGTAAAGCTGTGTCAAATATTTAGAATTTGAGAAACAATGAATTTTGGCTTCAAATCCAAAATCCTTTATTCATTAAGTCATCTGTTGACTGTTTGGGGAAAATATAAGAATGAGTTATATAAATATGCTGTACCTTTTGTATAAAAAACCCCAACAAAAAACGTCCTGGCTTTTAGGATTTTAACATCTACCAAATCTACAATTGCCAAATCACTAACAATAAGAACAAAAGAAATATATTTTCAGTCTCCTTTTGCCATTTAGCATGCATATTCAGTCATTTTATCCACGTTAGATCTAATACAGAAGCACAATGTGACTTAATGGATATTAAATTGTAAAGCCCACTCAGAACCTTTCTAGACTTTTCTTCTCTTGGCTGACAAGTCAGTATGTATGATACTTAAGGTCTCTAGTGTTTGTATGGGTTTGCATGTATGTGTTTCTTTTTCTTATTAATTTTTTTTTTATCTTAAATTTTAACCCAAAAGTGACGCGTGTTTTTAAAACAATTTTTGGAGTCACATCACTTTCACTGATGCCGATGATCCGTGTAGTTCTGTAGATGTGTGTGAGTGTTTGATTTTATTTTTCTGCAAGAGAAAATACCAATCCAAGACTGAAATTCATGCTGAAATTCACAAAAATATGGCTGAATTAATTGAAGAAAAAAATATATATATATGTGTGTGGTTTTTTTTTATGAAGAGGTCATATTGTGGTGATTTAAATACCAGTTTTCTTAACTGTTTCATACTTTTCTTCAAAGCTGAGTTCTTGGTTTGATTCTTTGTCACTAAGAAAGTGGCTCCTTTTCATAACCTCTGCTTTTTTTTTTTTTTTTTTGGTTTTTTCTCTTTTAAAAAAAAACAAAAAACTCATTATTTGTTATTGTATGTGCCTGAATACATACGCTTGATTACCTCTATGTGTGCTCATATGGAAGAGAGGCAGCGTGAGTGAGACCACTGTTTGTTATACATGTACAATAAACTGAGATGTAAATATCTGACCTCACATTCATGAACTTTTGATAATAAATGTAAAAAAAATATAAATAAAAAGAGTACATCTATTTGGGATAAATCTTTGATTAGTCAACATCCCTTCAACAAAAGTGCTTTTGTAACGACTTCAGGCCAGGAATTGTGCAATGATTTATTATTACACTTAGTGCACATATTTAATGAGTGAAGGTCTGCGTTTTCATTTTGTTCATGATTTGGTCTTAAACAAAGATGTTTTTCTCAAAGAAAAAAAAATGTACAGGACCTTCATTTATTGGTAAACAGAAAGCACAATCGACATTTTTACAGAGCTGTTCTATTTTCCCCTCTTTGTCTTTAAAAAGAAAAGTCTTTGGTTTTTTGTGTTTTGCTGCAGAGGATCGAACTTCATCCCTGAGCTGTACAGATTGTGAAAAGTGTATATACAAGAAAACTCTAGTTCATCCTTGCATTCTTTTGTATCGAGAGATATTACTTGTGTGAAGAGAGTATTTCAGATTTGATTGAATATTTAGTAATATTGAAAACGAGATTAAACACAGTCAATGTGAAAATAAGTGCTGAGAAATATTATTCTTCTGTCTCTTTGGAATAAAGGTGTTGAGTATTAATAAAAAATAAGAAATCTCAACTGACTCGTCTTTTCATTGTCTGATGCTTTAATCTGTTAATCCTGTTTTCTTAATGTGTCATATTGTCAAAACCTTCATATAACTTGTAAATTGCAAACAAATAAAATGTTATTTGTACCATTATTCAAACTGTGAAATAAAAATGTTTGTGTGGTTATGTAAAATTATATATATATATATATATATATATATATATATTACGGAAAAGTCTGTAAAAAATTTTTACGGAAAAGTCTGTAAAAAAAAGTGCTTTATATATAATCAGACTTGGCGTCATAGTTATGGGATTGGAAGGATTTATTGAACTATTTTTCTTGTGATGGAATGATTTTCCAATGTTTTCTTACAGGGAAGAGTTGGATGCTAATGTTTAAATTCATTGTGGATTTTCTTTAAGGCTAAAAGTAGCAACAAATATATTGAAGTCCTTCAGCAAACTGCAGAGAAAGTGCAAGATTTTTGCAAACATTTTGGCTGAATTTTACCATTGGTTTACCATAGGTCATAAATTTTCAACATCTTTCCAGAAGCTTGATCGACTTGTTTTTTTTTTTTGGTTTTTTTTTTGGGGGGGGGGTTTAGTGTGTGTGTGTGGGGGGGGTGCTGTGTCTAGATTAAAAAAACAAAACAAAATTGTTGCTTTGAGTCAAAGTTAAACAATTTGGATGTAATCTTACTTTTTTAATATTCCATCCACTTTTAACAAAGTAAAAGCAAAGACCCTTAGCATGGTGCTGCCACCACCATGCAAAGCAGTAGGCACAATTTTCTTGGGCCTAAAAAGAGCTACTTCCTGACTCTTCTAAAGATGTTGGTGATTGCTGTAGCCAAACAGCTCAATGTTTGTCTGTTCTGAAGAAAACTCTTTCCTAAAGAAGCATTTGGCTTCTTGTGCTATGAAACCGGCTCTACAATAGCTTAACTAATTCTAACAATAATAGAGGTTATCCAACAGAGAGAAGGATGCAGAAGCCTGTGGAAATTTACCCAAAGTGTAAGTGACTTTTTTTCTATTTGAGCTTCTATGTAAAATGACCATCCAACAAAACTTTGGATGCTTTGGATACAGGGAGAACATTCACATGCTCTCTCTGTGAATGCATGGGTTCTCTCCAGGTACTCTGGCTTCCTCCCACAGTCCAAAACCATGACTGTTTGGTAAATTGGTTTCTCTAAATTATCGCACAATTTGTCTCTCTAAATTGTCTCTGTCCCTGTGTTTTCCTGCGACAGGCTGACGTCCTGTCCAGGGTGAACTCTGCCTCTCGCCCGGAACATTAGCTGGAGAAAAGCACCAGAACCCACCCCTGACCCCATGAGGGATCCATCCATTCTCACTGGATGGATGGATAGTTTCAGACATTTCATTTCTAAAATTAGAACCTTATTTTCATTAAATGACTGGATAGTAGCATTTGCCATTAATAAATAGTGACCAATTCCATAAAAAATTTGTGTGGGTAATATGACTATAATATGACTGTTGGTAAGTCGGACATTTCAAGGGCCAAGGCCACAGTATCTGATTTCTAAAGGGAAATTTTCATTGCATTCGGACAACAAGCTTCTTTTCCTTCCTCAACTCTGTCTGACTCGGGAGCTGCACCACTTCAGGATTTCATTTGGGGTGTTTTTGTGTGATTGACTTGCCATTGTATTTGAAAGACATTGAGGTCCAGGGTTTATTAATAAGATTTTCCAGAACGACTCCAGAGTGCATGTGATGATTGCTTCAGGATTGTGGTTCCATGTGTTCTGACAGCGGGAAATGTTTTGCTTTATAAAAGATCGTTTTTGAGCCTTTAACTATGTTTCATTATAACCTCTGAATGTCTGTACTCTCAACTAAACCTGGTAAATCACATGTGGCTGCCACCATCAAGTCTGAACAGTCGGAAATAATTCAAGTGTAACTATGTTTCTCAGCTTTAATATCATAAACATTAAGAGACATCTCATACAGTGATTCAGATTGACTATTTTTTAAGACATTGGTCACTTTAAAAGTTTAAAAACTAATTTATTTATCATTTTTTAACTAGTTTGCTGTAGATTTTTACTGCATCTAGTATCTAGTATTTAGTCTAAATCAAGAAGTTAACAAGTAGAAAAAAAAGAATCCCTTCAATTACTTTGCAAAAACTCAATTGTTTGCTTAACTTTCTATTTTGCACATTCTGAGAGGAATGAGATAAAAGGATTTTCGTAAAAATTTTCATTATCTGTGGAATAGAAACAGGAGCTGTTATCTTTTGCTCTTTTATATTTTATTTGCTTTCCTCTTTATGCTACACTAACCTGGACTCTCTTCTTGGAAAACTCTCCATCAACAGACAAGAGGGTTTGGATAAAAACACCTGAGGAAAAAAAGACAGAGCGAGCGAGTCGATCTGTGGAGGGAGAAGGAAAGTGATGCAAACTGAGCAGAGAAGCACAGATCAAAGCTCCCAAACCTCGCTCACTCCTCAGACTCACCCTTCACTGTGAAAGCCTTGTCCAGCAACAGGAGTTATTTAAAGAAACCAGCAGGTTGAATAAAAAGTACCAATGCCTTGCACAGAGATTGGGTGGGAGACTCCTTAACATCTGCAGTCCTGGGTGGTGATATAGAACAAGGTGGGGAGTTGGAGAAAAGCAAGTCCTCTGATCTGTTTCGAAACTTTCATCTTCTTTTCAAAGGATGGAAGGAAAACTGTTTATTTTGCTCACTTGTTCGGCTCCTACGCGAAACCCAACAAGCTCAGGATGCAGGGAAACACATGTAACTACTTCTTGACAATTAAGTGTTACCTAGCAACTGGCTCTTTTTCCCAGGGATGGGAGGGAGGAGGGATGAAGAAAGAGAGACAGGCAGCGTGAGAGAGAGTTATACAGTATTCCCGCAGCATTCTCACTGGATCGGATGCAACAATGCATTGACAATACAGTACCGAAATGGAAAGAACAGCATGAGCTTAACGCCCACACCGAGCAGCATGGAGGAAGGAGTGAGTAGAGGAGGGTCTGGAGGAGGGTGGGCGGGATGTACAGCTTACAGTATGAAAGAAGAAGCCGAAAGCAAAGGAAGAAGGTTGAAGACCAGGCCACACAGTGGACAGGGTGACAGTCTGCAGGAGAGCAGCTTGTTGCTGCAGAAACACTTGGCGAAGTTTTAATGAAAGTGTAAACCTCAACGCCTGTGCCCGCAAACTTGCACACAGAAGCACACAGCATCGGCGTAAAGAAAGAGAATGTTAGAAGATAATGATGCCCCAGAAGGGTCAGTTCTGACTTTGAGAGTAAGTCCTCATCAAAAGGATGAGGACTTACTGTCAGATCTGAGCACCGCAGCAGGTGAGGGATGACACCCTGTGGCAGAAACAGCATTGTCGGATTGTGGAACCGGGCTGGGATTTAAGCCCGTTGAGAAGACAAGAGTGAGAGGTCAAAGGTCTGATAAGAATTTCACAAAGACCAAGCTAGTTGGAACTATTTTGCCATCTGTTAAAATGTCGGTATAATTAGGGCAAAAGTGCCACAATTTAATCATCTGAATTATTCAATAATTATGCATACAAGTCTTTAATGAAATAACATTTCACATAAATAAATTTGTCGTCTGACAAATGTTTTCCCCTGTCTTTATGTTTGCCTGTTCCTCAGCTGAAGTGGGAGTGGTCTTGAGTCAGCTGCTAACTGGGAACACCTGAGCCCAGTGTTCCCAGTCTAGTTAAACCTCGCTGCTCCTCAGACAGGTGCCTGCCTCTGCCACAGCAAACAGTCCAGGTACTTGGTTTTGCTTTTGGTATGTTTCAACTTTTCTGGGTGTTTTACATCGCATAGCACTTGTTGCACTTTGTTAAACATCCAATTTATATTACTGATACTCATATGCTATGTTAAAGTTGTGTTTTTTTTCTGCATTAACTTAAGTTAAATTAATAAAAACATGTACTCTGCTTTTGCAATCAATATATCTTCTCTTTTTGTTCTGGTGTCACAAGTCAGGTGGTGGCAGTCAATGTTCAGTTATATTCTTGATTCACTATTTCAACAATTTTAAGGAATTATTTACATTTTTTTTTAAAATGTTTCCTACATTATGTTGTCTTTCTTTATAATTATATTGCTGCTATGTAGCAGTGAAAACTTTTAAATGATCTTTGTGGTTTAATAAGCCTTTTAGAGTGTCTGATTGGCTGACCTTGCTAACCAGAGTAGTGTGGCCAAGCCCATTAAATAACATGCAAGGCTCATTAAATTATCCTCATCAAATAATTTAAAAAAATTGTATTTTTCAAATTGAGGTTCACAGCCCCCTTTGGGAGCTGGGGGGGTATTTTTCAAATTGAGGTTCACAGCCCCCTTTGGGAGCTGGGGGGTTCTGGGACAGATGGAGGCAAAAGAAGAAAAAACAGAAAAAAATTAAAAGTATAAATAAATGCAAGCATGCTGGTCTTTGAGGGGTTAACTTACAATAAAGTTCCGAAGATTAACTAAACCAAATGAAAATAAATATTTGATATTTTACAACATATTTTATGATGCTGACAATTTTTCTTTAGGACTTCCAGTCTGTGAAGGATGCTT
Source organism: Poeciliopsis gracilis (assembly GCA_911649635.1). NCBI lineage: Eukaryota > Metazoa > Chordata > Actinopteri > Cyprinodontiformes > Poeciliidae > Poeciliopsis > Poeciliopsis gracilis. The sequence continues at coordinate 2,426,321 of CAJVRI010000128.1, forward strand.
TTGTTACTGCCCATCGTCGACTCGGGACCTATTTCTAATAAATAATTTCTCCTGCAGATATAGAGTTAAAACCAAGAGCTTATTCTTGAATGAATGAAAAATACACACTTTTTCCCTCACCGTCTGAGGTTAAATTGGACTGTTCTCTTATTTTAGTTCAACTAGAAATACCAAAAGTATCAACTGTATTTTTTTCTTTTTGTTTTAATTCAAAACTGTAGAACTTAATTAACAACCTGACTCAAAAGGGTTAAAAACCACTGTAATACAATTAACATGAGGCAAGTTTAACACACTCCTGTGTTTATAGTTGACAAAATAATATGTTTGTAGTGCTGGTAATGATTTTTCTTCGCACTTCATCATCGGAAGACATCAACTCGTCTGGAAATGGTGAAAACAGATTAAGATCATTGTGGTTACGTGAATTATTCTACCATCTTTATGTGCAGAAAAACCACAAGTCAACATAAAATGAATACATTGAGTTTATTTGCAAAATTATTTCAGAGAAAACGGGAACAGAATTCTACTTTTCATTTTGTCTTTGTTGTCTAAGTGAAACAAACAGGACAGAAGCTATTTGATTGTATCCATGCATACATTAATTTCGTTGGTTTAATTTTTAAAATACAAAAATGTAAAGACAAAGATCTCTCAAAAGTTTTTAAAAACAAAACAAAACAGACATCCTTAGAGCAGATATTAGAGATTTGAACCATTCAAAAATAATATTGATAACAGTAAAAGTTAAAAAAAATAACACCTGTAGTTAAGTAGTGATCCTATAACCATTGAACAAGAAGATCAGTCTTTCGACCGTAGCTTATTGATCTTTGGGTATTTTAGTTATCAAATATCCTGAACGTCCTTCAGTAGGAAAATTAAATGTTTGTTTTGATCACATTTGTGAATAAAGGAGCAGTGAAATTACATTCCCTGCCACGGGAACTTGTTGGAATACAGCATACTAAAACAAACCGAGAATTATTGAGTTTTACAGAGTTTGTCGAGTCACACAACGACAACTCATAATCTCAGGATTGCATTTGAGTGTGTTGCACATACTTTCACACACAAAGACCCCACAGTTCATTATATACAACTTTCCTCTCTCGGTCCAGTCCACTGTCCCTCACTCTGAACCAGCACCTCTGTTCCTGACCGCCCTCACCCGCTTCCTCCTCATCACCCTGTTCCCCCTCGCAGTCATTCTGCTCTCAGGGGCGTACCGGGCGAGCGTGGTGGCCTCCCCATGAAGAATATGAGCCCTTTTGCCGCCTCCCGCCTCCGCTATGTCATCCCCGCGGTAACCGTGGCGACGGAGGTAGGGCTCCAGCGTTGCTAGGCGATGAGAGAGTTCGGCGATGCGATGGCGCAGCAGGGAGACTTCCCTAAAGAGGTCGTTAAGAGACTCGGACAGAGGGCGCACCCTGCAGGAAGAGCAGTGGAGGTGCAGCGTCACACATAAAGCACCTTCCTAACCAGGGAGAACATGGCCTAAAAAAACATTCAATGATTAAATGCTACTTGCATCTTTATGTGAGTGCTTTTATATATACTGCTAAAAAAAAGAAAGGGAACACTCAACACAATATAACTCCAAGTACATCAAACTTCTGTGAAATCACACTGTCCACTTAGGAAGCAACACTAATTGACAATAAACAATGATTTTGTTGTCAGCACATTCAACTTTGTACAGGACAAAGTATTCAATGAGAATATTTCATTCATTCAGATCTAGGATGTGTTATTTGAGTGCTTATTTTTATGAGCAGTGTATATAAAAGGAGTTCATGCCAAAAAATGCAGTGCTGTTTTTACATAATATTAACACTGTGTCCCTGTGTCATCAAAAGAGTTTTTGTTTTGAACAGTTCTAAATTTGGCCTCAAATAACATCTGAAATATTTAAAGATGAGGCATGCTTTTGTTTATTTCTTGGGAAAATATCTGTTAATTTTAAATTTCATCCTAGTCACATATTTAAAAAAAGTCCTGAGCTTGAGGCAGCTTTACTGCTGCGTTGCATCACTTCCTTTTAACAACACTCAGTAAACATTTGCAAACTGCTGTTGCTATAAGAAAATTAAGTCATTTTTATTTCCCTTTTTGGCTTGATAATGCAGGCTGACATATTAATGTGCGGTAGAGTTTGGTACTCTACTACACATTAGAGTGTAAAATACTTAAAGTTACAGTCAAAGAATAAAAACTGGAAATAGGGTGGGGAGTTTAATTTGGTGCAGCTACAGACAGTGTTTAAATAGGATCTAATCCAATATTTTTATGTAAGTGACATTTATAAGCTCTATTTACTTTTGAGCAAGATTACACATCGCTTCCCTGATGTGTAACTTTGTAACATTATGTCCCCTCTATTTGGAAAACAGGATGCTGTCACCATCATGAGGAAAAGTAGACTGGTCAGAGGCTATTTGAAGATGGATTAAGCTACATTCGGAGAAATTCTGGGAGAAAACATTTTACTTTGGTCCAAAGTTTAGCTTCTAGCAAGATGTCTGCCCTAAACATACAACCACAGATACAACGGAAAGACTTGTATCAAAGAATATACATGTTGAGACCAAGTCCAAAATTTGTGCAATTATTTCTGAATATGATTTCACAAATGGTCAGAATGAGCTTGAACTATTTAATATAGATTAATAGGCAAAAATTTGTGGATACAGCCACAGTGGAAGGTGTTTCTATACAGCATTGACTCATGTGGCTGAATACAAGTTCACACCACACTGTACAGGAAAACATATGCTACTTTGTTTTGGTTTATCATTAAAAACAAATAAAATAAAAAATCCCATAAAGTTTGTGGATGTAATGTGGCAAAATATAAATATTTTCAAAAGTTATGAATATTGTTGCAAGGGACAGTATGGTAGTATTTTTCAATGAGCCTGAAATATGTTAAAAGCAACTTAACCAACATTTCCGGGTCCCCTGTCTGGCCACCCTGTCAAAAACTTTCTTGAGGCGCCTCCGTTTTAAAATTTACCTGGAGTAGTCTGGCAGCAGAGCACTGGGCTGAGAGTGCAGTAAAGTCTTTATCTCCCTGAATATGTGTTTCCCCCAGGCGTCCAAAACTCTGGTCACACTGCGCACCGAGGCCACGTTAACACTGTCAGCTGAAACCGGAGCAGGTCACCATCAGGTTTCCATTGAGACGACGTGTCTGAATATATCAAAGAGCTCATCTGGACACTTTGCTGCATTTCATTTAGCTGCTCTGATTTATGGACTCTGAAAGTAATAAATTTATACCTCCTTCTCTGTAGTTCCAGTACCCATAATCCAACCCGTTCTCCTCACTGCTTGCTCGGGCCTCTGTCGCTGTGGCAACCAACATCAACACCATCAACACAGAGAACGGGGCCATGACCAGGAGTCAGATGCTGTCCTTTGAAAAGAAGGATACAAAGAGAAGAACAAAGCTTTTGTTGAAAATAAACTTTTAGGGGTTTTTTTTTTATTGCATGAGACAATAAAACACATTAGAGAAAAAAATATATAAAATCATAGAGCTGTCAAGCATAAAACTCAAGCAGTTCTATTTAGTACTGACATGGATGAGGGAATAAAATGTCTCACGCAGCCTTTTAAAGAACTAAAATAAAGAAATGTTTTACCTTGATTCAAATGGAAACTCAGGCAACGGGATGTGTGGCCTGGTATGCTTTGCGTCTAGTGTGCCGGTGTATTCTCCCATCTAAATAAGGAAGATTCTTCTAACTTTCACCTTCAAGATTGCAGCAACTTGATGTTGATCTCCTTTTATTGTATTCTGCTTTTTCTCTTTCAGACTTCCAGCATATTATAAAAAGCTACTGATGTAATCTTAACTACCAATGCCTGACTTTCCTGACTGAGTTAGTCTGCAGAATCAGATTTCAGTCATCTCAAGTTATATGTGATGACTTGCCCTTGGTAGGGCCCCACTGGCCCTACAAGTGGAGCTAAGCCCTCTCTGACATTTACAATATAGTTGTTAAAACAAACAACTTAAAAATAACTAATTAAAAGAAATACATTTTATAAATAATATATCACATTTTCTTAAATTTTCAACAAACCTGGTGTCAAACCCCTGGGTCTTTTCGAAGGGCTGACTTCGGACAGCCCCGTTCAGCCTGACTGTCTGTCAGAATGATTGGCAGCCGTCAAGCCACGCCCCCTCGGTTAGCCTTAGACTTCACTGGCAATTACTCCTAAATGTATATTTTATCCAAATCAGTAACTACCTCTGCAAGCAATATGTGAATGCCATGACAGCATAGAGTGAGTGCAAAAGCATGGCTATGAAAAATACACCTATACTCTAGATTTTTAGAATTAAAATAAGTTATTAAAAAGCAGAATACATTTAAGAGAAATTTTGTTTTTGACAGCCACTCAAAACATTTTTCAATAAGGCCATGATGAAACAGGAACCTTATAAGACCGCACTGCCTTATAAGACCGCACTGCCACTCTGCCCAGATCTCTCAGCATTCCTTTGCACAAAGTTTTCTACATCTGTCACTGTGTAATACACTTTGCATGACAGAAAACTAGGATGGTATGTCATGGTGTGGGGTTGCTTTTCTTCAACAGAAACAGAAACTTATCACAGTTAAAGGAAACAATCAAACACTTTAATGTGTGGCCTAATCAAAGTCCAGACATAAATCCAAAACACATGGACAGCATGTACACTTTTCCCTCCACATAGCTACACTGGAATGTCTCAATATCTATTAAAAAATGCAAAAATATATATATATATATATATATATATATATATATATATATATATATATATATATATATATATATATATATATACTTTATTAAACTAAAATCTGAAAGCTGCTCCATACGACAGAGGAAGAAAACATACTGAGGAACAAACAGAATGAAACACTGGAGATTCTTGTGGGACTTGGCTTTGATCAAGTTGAATCAACATATTTGTCTGTCTCCAATCACTTGAATTGGACTTTATGAGTAGGCTCATATTTTATAAATATTTAGTCTGTTCTGCTCTAATCTGACAAAAAAAAAAAACAAGAAAAAACGTTCTAAATTCCATGTTTGACAGTGGAAAGGTAACAGGCAGGCGACCGAGCAGGACGACAACTAAAAGCTAAAGTAAAGCAGCTTCCATCCACAGCACACTCTGCTTCCATCAAAGACAATAATTAGCCAGTGACTCATTATTTTACTTTTGATTAATACTAATTTGAAACACACAGGAAAAACAGCGACAAAGGAAGTTATCTGCTGCGGCGGTAAGGTTTGTGGCTGTGAAATTTGAAGCTTTTCATAAACTTACGTAAGAATCAAGTGGGGGGGAAAAGCTGGAAGCTGTTTTGGAAAAAATGATGGAATACTCACAGTTGTAAGCAGTGATGATGAGACTGTAAGACTTTCTCTCCTCTCTGTCACTGATCCGCCTGTGATCCACTCTGATGCTCTTGTCTCCTTTGGTCCACAGAGGTGTTCTGAAGACAGTCTTGTTTATCTGAGTACACCTTGAACTACATCTATAAGTGTGGCTTTGAGAGCTGTGGTATCTTTAGACCTCAGCACACGCCCACCTCTGACTCTCCCTCTTTTTCACACAAACTCATACACACACACACACACACACACACACACACTCTGCTATACAGCTGCTGCCAGATGTGTTACAGATCCCCATTTTCCTGATTTGCCTCACATTCTTCTCTCCTTGTATTCATCACTTTTTTTCAGTTGCAGTGGAAGTAATAGGCTTTAATTGAGCTGTACAAAGTGATGAAATTTCTGTACTAATATAGTAGAGCAGTTTCTTTTCACTAATGTCTGATTTACTTTAAACATGTGCTGCTGACAATATTTTCGCCAAAGCTGGGATCAACTTAATTTAATCTAATTGCTGTTTTATTAGACATAAGGAAAATAGTAGCAATTTTTTTTTGTCATAAATTCCAGATCCAGATCTCATTTGCAAGAGGGACCTGGACATCTAATCTAATCTAAATTTACACTATAAATTTAAGCCTAAACACTGACAGATTTAGGCTTACAGACGCAATATGGCCTTAGTCCTTACATATGGTTTGAGACAAGAAGTTGCAGGTATTAGCTTTTAATCATAAAACTGTATTGTAGAGGTAAAGTCTTATCGCCTTTGTCTTGAGAGTGTGCAGTAACACAAGCTCAATGTGTAAAAAGACCAGCAAATCTGCTAAATAAAATTCATAAGCACATTTAAAAATCATTTACAGAGAGATAGGTCACATTAAAGCCAAGAAATATTTTCAAATAATTCTTTTGCTTGACAAGAACACCATCGTTTGACTGAGGTATGTACATGTTTAAGGTATCACCATTGTAAGTAATTTTTTTTTTTTTTTTTGTGCAGCAAATATTTTCATTCAACTGTATTTTTTATGAACAGATCTGCTTAATTTATTTTCCAAAAAGGAGATAAAAGAAGAAGAGGAGAGGATCAATTGCATTAAATGTGTAATTAAAAAAAAAAAAAAAAAAAAAGTTTTCCTGGCATCCAGATGTTTTTCCAACTCATGTGTCTGTTTTCATGCTGCAGCAGAGGTGAGGTCAGAGTTGGCCCGTGAGTGCCCCCAGAGAAAAATGTGGTCCAAAAGTCAAGCAGAGGGGAGAACGAGGAGGAGTTAGGTCAGATGAAAAACAAGACCACCAAATGAACTTGGGCATGGAAAATCCTGATGTCTATTATCCAACGTCCCAAAACCTTCTCAGAAAGCTACAGCAACGTAAGAACCTGGTTCAAATTAACACAAGTAAAATTGCAACCTCACACACAGAAGCCCTTACGACATAAGTCTGCTCATGCAGCTATTCCTCCAACACCGTCTCACTGTGGTAGAAAGCCAACACTGCAATTCACCCCTAGAAACTGACTGAAATGCAGCAGCCAGAAACTCATCTGTTTTACCTCAACTCAGAGCAGGTCACCTCAGGGATCAGGCCTTTGTGTTTCATGTAATCTGTCAGAGATGGAAGGTCTCATTACGTTTATGTTCTGGCCCTTTAATTTCTTTTGAGGAAGTAGTGGTTTTGTTGCTGTCAGGAAACCCGCTGCTGTTTATTCACCAAGACAAAGACAGAGGAGACATTTGGCGTAAACTCGTCCAGACAGCTGATAACTTCCCTGACATGGAACCTCGATACTTTTGGCATCTTTCCCTTACTTTGGCTTGGATATTTCTATTTTCCTTCCCTTCTGTGTGTAAAGGAATGAATGGAATAGGTAAGACTGAAAAAGCGCTTTCTCAATATTGGATCACTACAAAAGTAATGGCTGACGACTTCATCATCAAATATGCATTTGTTTAGTATCACATTAGTCACAATTACTTATTTTTAACTTTCTTCTAAGGTTTGTAAATGTCATAAAAATGTTTTAAAAAATTGTTTCATGGGTCAGAATTTTTTTTCAATTAAAACCTATATCTAATATGATAAAGTAATTCTTGTTTACAGTTTCTTATAAATTCTTATAAATATTATAAATATTTTAAATAAATATTTTGTCAACCACAAACTTTAGGAAACGTTTTTGGAATTTCACTTGATAAAACAACATAAAAGTGTTAAATAAATAAAAAAGAAAGAGAGCTATTTATAATTTTCAACATTATTTCAAAGTAAAAATTAGAAGCTTAGCACACATTTTGATTCAACTCTGATAATACTAAAAAAACCTGAATGCAATTAGTTGTTTCTCTAAGTAAATACTTTCCACTTCTGCATAGTTTAATCTAAGTATTAATACTTGACATATAAATCTATTCTGTTGAGTGAAGGTCTCAGAAGTTTGTTAGAGAATATTAGTGAACAAACCTCATAATAAATACCAAGGAACATAGCAAACAAGTGAGGGAGAAAGTTGTTTAAAGCAGAGTCGCAACAATGTCGCAAACAGTAAATAGCTTATGGCACACTGATTATCCACAACCGGAAGGAGTGTTGTCCTAATGCAAACCTATCAGCATGCAAGTGAATTGACATATCTAAACTGACAGGAGGGGCAAAGAGAATTTTAATCATGAAAGAAACCAAAAAGCTTTTGATAATTGGAGGAGCTGCAGAGATCAACGGTTCATAGAATGATCTGCTGACATGACAACTATTAGTTGTGCACTCCATAAATACAGGCATTCTGCATGGAGTTTACCTTAATCCATCTAGAAAACACAAATTTGATTCCCTCTGGTCAGAGGAAATTTTAAACTTAAGTTTACCCACATCACTATGAAGACAGCATTCCACCAGTTTAGCATGGTGGTGGCAGCACCATGCCATGGGAGTGATTTTTTTCAGCAGGTGCAAGCAACTTTGTCACCGATAAAACAGTTACTAGAAAGACTTGAAAATTGCTTTTACAAACTCTGTGTTCGTAAATCTGACTGAGATTCCGATTTTTTTTTTTTGTGAAATTAAATGGATAAAACTTTCATTCTCAAGATTTGGTAGACTAGTTGAGGCAGAACTCAAAAATATGCAGCCATTTTGATGTTGAACTTGGTTCTACCAACCACTGACATGAACTGTCTAGAAAACCATGCATTATTTTCTGCCACATCAGAATGCGACTTTGTGTTGCTTTGTCATGTAAAATCCCAATAAAATGCATTGAAAATTGAGACTGTAACTTGACCAAATGTGAGAATATTCAGATGGCATGACGTATTTAGCATCTAGAATTTAGAACTTGCCAGCTAATTGATCAGAATCTTATTAATCTCCCATCTCATTATTTAGCCGTAATATCAGCCTCTTTTGTGTCTAAATTGCAGAGATAAAGCTGAACGCCGTTGTGTTTGTGGCCTTCTCCGGTGAAGATCTCAGAATTGATGGCACCATCCATAAAACGACCAATCAAACTTCAGAATATTTGTGGTGCTACAACCCATATGGACAACAGATAAACCGAATTATAATCGACCCTACAATAGGGGATGAACCCATACATCTGCAACTGAAAAACCTGAGCAGTTCAGGATTGTACAGTTGCAAATCTAATTCGGCTGAGGTGAAGTGGTTTCTTCGGGTGACAGGTAAGCATTAACAAGACATCAGGGTACATAGAGTTCCTCTCATCCACATATCTACATAAAGATGTTTGATTTTGTAAAAACTGGTTCCTCTGAATATGACTCCAGCAAATATGATGTTTGTGAAACTTGGATTGAAAATGTTTGTCAAACAAGCACGGAAGGATTCAAGTTACAAACCAATGTAAATGTAGCCTTTGTGTTCCTTTTATGCAAACACATAAACATACATCCATTGATTGTACTACTGTATCATAGTTTCCATTTCCATCTAAGTTTCAAGAAGAAACAGGTAACCAGCAACACATTGTCATTTAACAAGTGTATATTTAATATATGTAGTGAAATAAAATGTTCTTTCTCTTCTTTTTTGATTACACAGCAATCTCTTACATGCAGACGTATATGCTGGGTATACAGCTGTAAATAATCCCCCCTCTTATTCAGCAGCTCAGCAATAGTAGCCAAACAATGGCAGAGTTGTTTCTCAAAGTTAAAACATCAACTGCATTTGCTGCCCAACTTCCATCTGTAAGCACGTCACATTCTCTATGTCCTCAATCATCCAAAGGCGCCGTTGTCAAAAGGTCAAGCTAATGTTAGCCTGCATATGGCCAGTTTTCAAATGATTTTGTCATCCTAAATCAACTCTAATCACTTCCGTGAAAATACGGAAGTGGTTTAAGGGAGTACACACTTTGTTTTTTGTATGAAACCAGAAGGCAGATTCTCAGGTTGATTGAGTTGAACACATTCTGTTTTGGAAAACAACTAGTTTCAAAATCCTACACTGAAAAATGCCTTCCGTCAAAACTTGGTGGCACCAGGAGCAACAAGTTCTTTGATCAGAAATATCTTCCCACCAGATGGGGAATCTATAAGTCAGCCTGTGCCATCCAGGGGTTGCTGCATTCCAGCACAGACTGACCATGTGTGTTTTCCATTTAAAGACTACAGGGAGCCGCAGGATCCGGACTACACAGAGGTCTTGATAATGGCTGTCTTCACAGGCATGCTGCTGGTCTTCAGTGTGTTTGCCTCTGTTCATGTCTTCAGAGGACATTGGGTAAGATTTATGTTAACATACTGGAATGTTACAAAACCTGTACAGATTTTCCTGCATTAAGAAAGGTACAGTGCAAGTCAAAAAAAAACAAAAAACATGGGGATACATGCACACACGCAGACACACACTCACATCTAATGTAGACACATCCAAATATTTGAACAGTGGGAGGAAAACTGATTTTGAATCCCAAGAGAAAACCCACACATGCAATAGGAGAACATGCAAACTCTATTTAGATAAGCTCCATTTTGGCTCTGTCATAGCACAACGCAGCAGAGTTAATAATAGCACCAACATGCAGCCCACGCAAAACAGAACAACTTCAATCAATTGTACTTGTTCCCTATAATATAACATAATAAAGTATAAAGTGCTTTAAATGTGTAATTGTTACAAAATATATATCCAAATTTATGTGCATGCACGCTATACAGTCATGGATGTATATAGACATATCCATACAAATAAACATATATATGACAAAAAATAAACATTTTAGAGGAATACTTCTTCTACATCTGTTTCATGTTAGCTTGTGACCAGTGAACTTCTTTTCAACCAGAAAGAGACGCAGTCTGGATCTCTGGCCACTAGCAAAACAGAGAAGCAGAACACAGAAGAAAGGAAGAAGACAGAAAAAGAGGAAGACGGCATGAACATGGCAGCAGCTCAGTCTTCTTCGTTCTATGCTGTAAGCATACATTTTTTCCCCACTCATCTCTTTTTGTTCTCCATCTGCCGTGGTTTTATGACTTTATTTTGGTTAATCATTCTTGAACTTGGACAGAGTCTTGAGCCTCGGCCCAGGTCTATTTATGAAGTGTTGGACCACTCAGCTGCCAACAATGACGAGAAGCAAGCAAAATCCCCAGAAAAGGTACTCTTCAGCAAACCTAAAATGTTTGATGTCAATAGTGAAATATGTAATGTCAACATAAAACCCATAACTTCTCCATCTCCTGCTCTGTCCCCCATAGGTGGAGCAAATTGCAGGATACCAGGATGAAGGCATCTTTGAGTCTGTTTATGAGAACTTTTGAGATAAATAAATTGGGTTTGACTGATTTTGCTTCATAGCAACAAGCTGAATATCAGTGCTTTTCACTGTCACATTTGGCAGGAACAAGTTATTTCAAGAAAAGTAAAAGCAAAAGATAAAAAAAAAACAACAACAACTTTGCAACAAACATTTCAATAAAAATGTGTGAATAATAAATAAACAGAAGCATTAAGAGTAACTTGTATTTAAATGAAGAGCTTGTGTCACATTGTCATACATCTGATAACTGGATTTAATAAATATTGCTGAATCAGAAACAAATGTTTCATTTGCTGATATATTAATAAAAGCCTCTGTAACCACCGCAGAATATAGATATTTATAAGGCTGGTTAATACCATAATAATATTGCCTCTTGTTTAGATGCATCAGCTTGCAATCTGTTTTTTAACGTTTCCTGTTGGGTCACGTGCTACACATTCGGCATACGCCAGCCAATGAAGGCTTGAGAAGACCTTCAGTAAGCCAATCGCAAAGCTCCTGTCAGAATGATTTCCTGGTTTGGTTTGTTTAGCTGTGTCGACCATGGCTGCGGAAGGCGATTTTCTGGCGAGATACAGAGCTGTGTCAAATAAATTGAAGAAGTCAGTAAGACTTTAACTTACTTTGTTTCACCGTGAGGTTAAAAGGAATGACGAGACAACGCTAAGAACAATAACGTTTATTATCTGGAATGCTGTCTGTATCATTGAAGGCTAATGCTAACAGTCAAAGCTAGCGGTCGCTGTCCGACTCTGTCATTTTTTTTATTTTCATTATCTGTGCAACACGTGTGTTTGCTTATTTTTTATTAACTTGGCTTTAGCTTTGACGTTCATTCTTTTTATGGCGTAAGCTTTGCTTTTATTAGTAGTAGTCGCTGGTTTGATTCCAGGAAAACATGCCCCCAAACAGTTCATCGTTAGACACATCAACCACAAAAGAAACGTAACAGAAATGTCAGACTTCAAAATGCTGAGGTGTAAGACCAAGAATAACATGAATGTGACCAAATGGATTTTTCTTGCTTAACAAATGTGTTAAAATTCTAAAGTGTAGAATACTGCTTTGTTAACGTAATCAAATATCTAAGCATTTGTTGATATTTCTGCTGACACCCATGTAAGTTATTAAATGAATCCAAATATGGATCAGCTCTATAATAAACTAAAATGAAACGAGATGTTGTTTCTATTGCTTGATCTCTATCCCCATTACTCTGTGTTCTTATCTAAGAGGCAACCTGTTGTCATGCTTAAAATTAATGGGTTTAAATTCACAATTTGTTTGCTGTTTTTGTTTTAAGAAACACTCCAAGGTAATGATATCACTCTCAGACTCCCTGAACCTTTGGGGTTTATTGAGGTATTTCATAGTGTTAATATTTCTGTGAAACATGTTTGTTTCCAGGTTTCAATAAATATATGCTGTATTAACGTAGGGCTTCCCAATATTAGAGAATCACATGTTTGCAATAACAAAAATGTTAAGTTGGCAACATAATTTGCTCTAAATCCCCATATTTTTCACTCTTCTCTTTTAATCTGTGCTTCCAACAATGTGTGATGTGACCTGGTTCATGTTTGCAATTATAATCTGTGCCAGGCATGAACATGTAACTGCATTGAGACTCCATTCAGGAGGTTTATTGGCATGCAAAGTACAACCACATCCCTAACAATCTTATTGTTGTTGTGTGCACCGATATTAACATGGTGCTGTATTTTGTGTATCCCTAATCAAACCCTAAATCTTCCATCACTGTCAGATTTAAACCCTGTAACACATAACAGGTCAAAGATGAATTCAGAGCTTCAATTCAACTAATCATTTGATGTAAATGCTTCTGGTTTTGCTTTCTCACCGCAGACGTTTTCTCCGGAAGCCAAACGTAGCTGAAGCCAGTGAGCAGTTTGGTGAGTCGATCCTTTTCCAGGATTCAAGATCATCTGCTTTCTGTAGCAGGCGGGTTTACTTGCATCCATGAGAAAGATGTTTTTTCACCTGCCTAGCTTCTTAAAAATGAATCCTGTGTTATATTGATAATTAGTCCTTACATAAAAAACTTTTATGAGTAAGATTTTTCTTTTTTGTAGCACTAATGTTTGCCAAAACTAAGAATAAATTTGTAACCTGCTGCTTTTGTAACTGTCTTTATTTTAGAAAGCACATTTCATAAAATGTAAATAACCATAAACAACCACTGACTACTATGAATATTAACAAAGGTCTCTAAAAGATTCGGATTGCTTAAGACCCATTGAGTTAGTCTATTCTGTTGTTCTTTTCTAACACATTTCCTGCCCAAACAAAGATGTTCATCAGGAGGCTGTCAAGGCTCCAGTGGAGCAGTTACCTGAAACAGAAAATAGACACAAAGAGGCATTTTCTTGTCATGGTTGTGAAACTTTGTGTCTGCAGACACAGATGTATCTCCATGGCTACCTAGGTTTTAATTGTAGCAAGAGTTAAAGATTGAGATGGATCTAGTCAAACCATGAAGAACAGCTGTGAGACAGTTTTCACTGATCCAATTTTATATAGTCTGCTTTCTTATTGCTGCCATAGAGCTGACAGGAAATAATGTTTACAATATTTAAATAAAGAATTGAATTATTGTGCCGCGGGACATTCATCATTATCCTAAAGGGCGACAAAAATATTGATAAAGCTGCTCCTGTTATATACAACAAACACGGCAGGTTAGTAAGTTTGGATGTTTCTGTGGAGGCATAAAAAAGACCAACTGCATTAAATTCAGCAATAAAGTACAAAGAACAGATTTAAAATGTGTTTGCTCAACATGGACAGAAAAAAGCTTGTTTTCATTCTTCACTGTGTGTCTTTCCTTTCAGTTTAGCTGTCCTGATTTTCAGGATGACGGTTGTGTATCCTGCACACGGTCCTCATTTTTTTCCACAAATATCTTTAATAGCTCTGTTAGCGTGAGAAATGTCTGAACAGGACACCAGCGCTGTCACTTGGCCTTCCCCTGTGATAACAGGGAGCAGATGTTTTAGAACAGTTTCACTGTTTGCCTCTTCTGTGTCACTGATTTTTCCTTCTGCATGCGTGCTTCCAGGTCAGCTGGCGAAGGAGCTGAAGCAGCAGGACTGTCTTCAGTATGCCGCCTTCTGTAACCTGGCCATGGCTCGGTGAGTGCACACGGCTAAGGTAGAATTTCAATGTTGTTTGGACTTCTTTGCGGTTATTTCAGTCTGCTGTTCATTTGATTGTGATAGCGACAAGAGAGATTTTGGGACGTTTTCTTCAGCGGGTTATATCGACTTATTGAAAGTATTGTTGATGTTATTATTGGATCTGAGTGATCTGATAACGAATGTATGGGGCTAAAGGCTAACAGGTTTATGTATTTCACACCCACTATAATAATGCATCTATGTCCATATTTTTTGTCTCCATCGTTACAGGTATTACATTTTTTTTAACTACTTGCAGCAGTATTTGTATCTCAGAGCGTTTGCTGTGTGAGTCAGCTGAGTTTGGCTCCAGTCTTTGGCTTACTTTAAGATACTCTTTCGAAACAAACATGGCAGATAAAGCGTTTTACTGCTGCCAGATGAACCCGGTTTTAAATGTTATAACTTTTCTAAGTCTGAAGTGGTCTAAAAAAGTAAGCAAAGTACTACTGAGGTAAATTTTGTTACGCAACGGCAATGTGCCATGCAGGATCAGCTGCATGGGGGCTGATGAGCCTGGACAAAGCTGGCGGCTGCATTCAGAAGTTGGACGAGTTTTATGTCTGCTACGTCCATTTTTCCTGCACATTTTCCAGATTAGCTGCTGGTATTCAAATGTGCAGAATTCTAAATCCATTTCTCTTTAATCTTGTTTTAATCTCACGTTCATGTAGATATTGAAATGGATTCAATTTAAAAAAGATAAATTCCTACTTTTACCAGTTATTTTAAAGTTGCCTTTTTTCATTATGTTTTAACTAAGAGATGCACTAGATAGTTCTTTTCCCTTTGGACCTGCACTTGGGCTGAACTGAGATTTGTTTTCATTCATTCATTTTTCTATTCATTTTTTTTTTGTTTAGTATCATTTTATATGATATTCTGAATACTCTGGTATCATTTTTCTTTTAGCAAAACAAAAAAGACACCATAGTGTAACTTTAAACTGCCAGAGATTCCCATCCTAGCATTTCTGCCGTTTTAAAGATTTGAGTGGTCAAAGTTTGAGTTGCCTTGCCCCTCCCTCACCTGTTGCTATGCGTTGCAGCTTAGATAACTGAAAAAAGCACTCCCACATTTACAAGACAGACAGATTAAGTTATTTACCTTTTTTTTTTTTCAAACCTGTGTGTTTACATTCTGACCCTCACCGATGGTCATAAGAAAAGTGACCATCGGATTTATGAGCTTCCATGACAGGATGGTTATACTCAGCTTTGCAGACATTTATGTTTTTTTATTTACGTACAGGTGCGAGCAGACCCTGTTTAATGCTCCCGGAGAAGCGCTGGCCTTAACAGACGCTGCGCGTCTCTTTCTGTCATCTGAGAAGGAGATCAGAGCCCTGCAGGCTCCGGGCTTCGATGAACACCTTCAAGCTGCCCTCAACTGCTACAGTTTTGCTATTAAGGTAGGCTGTGTAACAGCAGCAGACCTCCGTTCAGTGTAATATCTGAAAACAGATGGGAGCCTGACTGCATTCTTGTGCTGTGACTGAATGCTGATGTGAAAATGTGTTACAGGTGTACATTGAGATGAACCAGCCTGTGATGGCAGCCAGCCTGTGTTTGGAACTTGGCAACGCGCTCAAGGTTTGATTGTTGCTTCCAGCTGTCCCGTATGATTAATGAAGAAGGTTTTCATTTTTCCTTTAAGGGTCATGTAAGCCACATGGTGCATCCGTTTTTTTTCTTCATACTTCTATAGGAAATGAACAGACCAGGAGAAGCGATCGTTCACTTCCAGAGGGCTGCAGAGCTACAGACGCAGACGCCTATAGAAGCTCTGCTGTCCATGGGAGAGATGGCCACGTGTAAAATCCTCACACGTGAGTTGCGTCCGCTCATTCGAATGAGATCATGTCGATTGCGGTACGTTGGGCTTGATTCCATATGTTTGACTTTGTATTCAACTCCTCTGATTTGCAGGTGACTATGATGGTGCTTTATCAGTGTTCACAGAGATGCAGCTGATGTGTCAGGAGAGAGGACTGCAGCTGCCAGGCACCTCAAGCCCTATTGGTGAGGCTCTGACCAGAGCCTACTGGTCACCATTCTCAGATGCTCCGACTTTTGTCTATTTTTATGTTGTCTCTAGTGTTGTTTATTCCTGTGATGGAACTGAAAAGCTGACCAGTTTCTTTGTTTCAATCAAAAGGTGCCTTTATGGACATTGTAGCAAAGTGTGAGATATCTAGAGTTCTGCTGCTGATGTTACTTGAGGTAAGCTTTGTGAAAAAAATTATTGTTATGTAAAGATACAGTCTTTCATAATACATAAGCAATCATACATTTCAGTGTGTTAATTGAATTTGTAAGATACTGTTTCGTGTGGTGTGTATTTCTATTCATCCTTCTTGAGTCGGTGTTTTGTAGAAGCACCTTCTGCTGCAGAAGATGATTCTACAAAGGCAGTGTTTATACCAGCTTTGCATGTAAAGAGTTAAATTTTTGCCTACTCATCTTTGTAAAATACATGAAGGTCAGTTATCCTGCAATTGATTTACAAATAAGCAACCCTTAACTGTTAAGGCTATAAAAGAGCAAAACATTTTCAGGCACTAAAACAGCTCAACTGCTGCAGGTCATCACATTTTACTGGAAGTGCCTCAGTGTGTGTGTGTTTCTTTGCAGCCTCCACCTCAGAAGTTACTACCAGAACATGCCCAGACCCTGGAGAGGTACGCCTGGGAGTCCTTTGACCCTCATAGCCAAGGTAGAAGCTTCTTAATATTTAGCTATTGGGGGGAGTTGGAGGAAGAGTGAACGATTTTAGTTCCCGTCAAACTCTGACGAATAACCCTGGCAGTGGTGTTAATATGAATGCTGTTTGTTCTTTCAGTGACCTTCCTGCCTGAGAATGTGTTTCTGCTTCTGCAGTCTATAGTGGTGAGTTTTGTGATACATGCACTTGGCCAAGTCAAAAGGTTCCTGACCTTTTCTGCCTCACACACAGAAGTTGTTTTTCATTGCCTGTACATGTCAGTGATGAATGTTTTGGTTGCATTTCCCCCTTTGGCAGCATAATTACTCTCCTCTATTTGGCACCAATGTTGCTAGACTTTTCATAGTATCTTTCAGTTTCTCGCAGTTAACATTTTGTGGGGGTTTTTTTTGTATAACCACAAAGTAGTTTATTGTAGTTTTATCAGCTCAACATGATGGTGAAGTGAAAGTACAATGATAAAAGTTTTTTTTTTCTTCCTCCTAGCAGTGAAGGTTCATTTTCCTGCTGGAAAAAGTTGGGCAATAAGTGAATAACAATAGCTGCCGCAATACACATGCGATTAATATCAATAGAAAATATGTCAGACAGAATGTTCAATAATTTCACTGAACTGCGATGCAGAACCACAGAGTATTATGGGGGATGTAGGCAAAGGAAAGGCTTTATCCACTCAAGCTCTCACAGACAGCTAAGCAAGGTTGGTGGCATCAACTAACTCACTCGCTCTTTGGTTGCCTTGCAGCAATCTGTTGAGTAACTTGCCCAGCAGTAGTTTCAGGTTTTGCCACAGTAACTCACAACTACTTAAAAATGATAAAACAACAGTGTGGAGCGAAAGGAGAAAATTAGTACAACAACTTGAGAGGAAACCGTGGATAAAACAGGAAAACGTTTGGCTGTATTTTAGAAATTTAAAATAAAAATGAAAAGCATGAAAAATTATTGATATTGACTGATATGAAACCCTTATATTGTGGTAAGTTTTCATCCATTTCAACCAAACCTAAGCTACAGTAGAAAGACTGATCAAAGTATAATTGCGTTTTTTAATGGCCTACACCTAAATGTATTGACAGTGTTGGCTTGCAGCTGTAATTACAGCAAAATGTGCTCGTACTTCTACAAAGTACTAAATTAGAATAGTGAATGCATCAAAAAATGTTCTATTTTCCTTCCACTTCTCAATTATGCACTACTGTGTGCCAGTCTGTCTCAAAACTCTCCCCAAATTCCCAATTAAATAGAAGTTTGTAATGTGACAAGAAGTGGAAAATGTTAAAGCTGCTTGACTAATACAGCAAGGCGAATACCTTTAATAAAATAAGAGTTTCTGTTCTTCTTATGCTGCCTAAGCTCATGTTATGAGGCAGTAAACATGGAAATATGAGACGTTAACAAGCTCATTTGAATCTGTACTTGTTTTTATTAGTGTGGTGTCTAACAGCAGATCTGTTCTGCAGATGGCGTGTCAGGAGAAAGACACAGAGTCTCTCAAGTCCTTGCAGACAGAGCTGTGGTGAGCATTCATAAATGTCTCGTCCCATCATGTGATCTGCTCAGAGAAGCATTTCCAGGCTTCGCCATCATTTTCCATATTGATCACGTTATTGTGGCTCTTCTCTCTGCAGGCCCTTTCTGACGGCAGAGCAGAATCACCTGCTCCACCTTGTGGTTCTGGAGCGAATTGCACCGTCTGGTCAAGGCATTTAGCACAGCCTGGCTTTTACTCACTGCCTCTGGGAACAATACTGTGTGTAATGGAATATTCCCGTTTCTGAGCGGTCTGTTGTAAGACCCGAAGAAGGGTTGTTTTCACGGTTTAGGAGCTCTGGTAGAGACATTTTTATGTTTTATTCACTCATTTCAACCCGGACCAATTCTTGTATGATTTAAAATGAGGTTATTTGAGGTGAAACGCAGCTTCTGTTTGTTTGAATTGACTTTATTAGTAAAAGACATGGCTTAGATTCCAATGTAAATACAAACAAATTGTCTAATGCATAGTTCTGTTAAATGGTAAAACGTAACACCTGCGCTCTTCATCCCTGGATTGTTCTATGGTTCACTTGTACAAACGTACTTTACATAAGATAGCAGCCGACTACAGACAGAAAACAAAAAATAGCTTAAAAAAAAGTACACTCAATACAAAATGCTACAAAAATATAATTGGTTACATTGTACATAGACGTAGAAGGTATATACCATACTTGTAAAATAATGAAAATCGATTAAATGTTCTGTGAAGTAAGGCTTTTGTTTCAAGAGTGTTCATTGTTATTGCTGTTTAGGCAAGTCGCTGTACCCTCTGAGATACAGGGCAGTAGTAACTATCAGCCTCACGACACAATTACCTCACGTGATGGATTCAGTCGACATATCTTTCTAAAATACAGTATATCCTAAGAGCTTCTGAAGGTGCTCATCTTCTCACATCAGAACATTGTTAGAAGCTTTAGTTTTTAGCTCAGCAACATAAAAGATGAATGACACAACACTCATGTCTTAGGATGTCTGCAACCGCTGCAGAAAAAAATAGTTCATTCAAATTAGTTGGTTTTCAGGCAGAGGCCCATCTTTTGAGCACAGATCTCACATTTTCAATTAGATTATGGATTTCCAGGACCTTATTTTCTCATTCTGCTTTATCTGTTCCAAAATTATACATTTGAGCCTTTAGGTGTGGGACAGATCAGCGAAAATTCACAACAAATTCAAAATTGAACATAAATCAGCTCAGCAAACTGAAAATTGAGAAATACTGAATGCATGCCAATGAGTGTATAAACAGTTCTGACTGGATCTGTACCACTCAAAATTTAAACTTAGATGAACAGATCAGACATGTGTGCAGCGGAAATGTAGTCAGCACAGTCAGAAGAACAGCAAGTAACATTTCACACAGACTTTAAAATGCTGATAATGTCTGGACCTACAAATAGATACATCGCAGAGATAAATGATTAATTAGTTAAGGTTACACAGATGAAAGCTCCTTATCTTACCCACTTACAGTCCCACTCTCTCAACTTGTTAAAATCAAAACAAGAGTATTGGCTCGTTAGCATTCCAACATATTCCTAACTGAGGATGAAGCTGACAAGTCTTGAAATGACTAAAAGGACAAAGGAGCACGGACCCCATCCTCCTCCAATTCACTCGTTCCTCTTCCGCAGGACGATGTAGGTGATGGTGAGGAAGAGAGTGAGGACGAAAGAGATCCACGCCAGGATGTAGCTGTGCCCATACCATCCTTTTTTGTCAGTGGTGTGAAGCTGCGCCGTGTAGATCGAGGCTGCGGTCATTATGCACAGGCCTGCAGGAGAGGAGGAAGGAAGGAAATGGGGAGTGATGATGCACAGAGATGAGATTTTTAGAAGTAGCCATGGTTTCTCTGAAAAGGAAAAAAAGTCAACAGCAGCAAGATTGTTAAAGAGGGCTTGTGTACAGCCCCAGGCCATTCAGTTCAAACAGTAAAACCATTAATATTATGTAGATCCTGATATATTTCAAGTTCTTATTTCTGTTCATTACGATGATTATTATGCGTAGGGGTTAGCAATATGCACTTAAAGTTTTATTAAGTATCATTCCTACACATACCCATTTGTAATGCACTTCCTTTGGATACCAGGCACACAAAAAAAGTGTGATTTATATCACTAATCTGCATACAGTAATTACATCTAGTTATAGTTTGAAATGTATTGATATTTATTGATGCTCTGAATTCAAAAAACAGTGGAGAAAATAGTAAAACTCACAATCCCAACAATATAGACAGTTTAAGACTATTTTAAGCGTCATTATTTTGAATTTATTGTGACAACGGTGAATCAACATTCTTATCGTGATTTTAAAAAAATTATCAGATTGTGAGACTGAGGTTCTCACAATGTTACAATCTCACATCGGAGCAGTAAACAGCAGCTATTTCAAGATGTCAGCCTACAGGAAAGCATGTCCATCTACTTGATATGTTCTTGGTTCTTGGTCTGGCTGAACTGATGTTAGACTTCTGGAAAACCCTCTGGCTTAACAGAAGGAATGTATAAAGCTGTTTTCTGGATGCTTCTCTTTGAGCTGGCTTTTGAAACTCTGACTCCTGCTGTAATCCACATGGCAGTAATCTACCCCATGAATTTGAACAGACCAGGGTTATCCCAGTTGCTGGTGCAAATTTTCCTAACATACTTGCAATCATTATGCCTGGATAAAGCACTCTTTGACGAGCAAATTTTACAAATGACCTCTTGTGGCAATTCGTCCTCATGACGGTGTCAGTAACTATTTCTTGGCCCGCTGTGAAGTCAGCAGGTGTCCATATATTCGCATGGACTATAAAATATTTCTGTATTAAAAATACTTTATGTCTTACTTAACATGGCAATCCCATTTTCTGAGAAACATTTTGCATTTTAATTAGCCATCAGCCATCAAGATGAATAAAATAGTATTGTAGTAATGAATCTATGAAAGTTTAACTTTTTGAACTAAATTACTAAAATGAACAAACTTTTTAATGATCTTCTAATTTATTGAGATGTGATATGTGAGATAAAATGAAATGAGAAATATGACAACCACACTTTATCTTTTCCATGCCATTACAGCTGCTGTTCTTTGTGCAGGTTTCTTTATTATTTATTAATTCTCAGCAAATGTTCAGGACTGAACACTGAGAGACTGCAGAAGAAACATAGAGATTGTTGTATGTTTCTGAACATAAAGGAGTTCAGAAACACAGAGGATCTGAACTCCTCTATGTTTCTGTCCACTTCTTTTGGTTTCACCTGCTGATTACTGATTATTTATTTCCTTAAACAGTCAGTACAGGGTCAATATGAGCCATTAGAAGTACAAACTGCCACCAAAACATCTAAAAGGATCACATCAATTATAGTCATGTTTACAATCCATGCTATATTCAAGTATTTTTCATGTGGTTATTCAATGCATTGCAGTATATGGCTGTGCACTGAAAGAAATAAAACCTCTGGAGGCTTCCAGGATGGAAAAATCCAATTGTTTTGAATCGTGACTAAAGCAACAAAGCTTTGGAGCCTTGAATAATGTAATATCCCAGGCATCCTCAGCTCACTGGCAGCTGTTTGGTGAGCTACGCTTCATCTAAATCTTTGTTTTTGAGATGAAAATGTAAAAAAGGAACATGTTAAGAGATCTTTTTTACACTCAGTGATTTCGTACGCAGTACTCCTCTCTTGTTTATTGTTGCTACATTGTCATGCTGTCACACAATAACGCAAACACAGTCACAGCATTTGAGGACGTGGCTCTTACTTTAAAACGGCTTAAATGTTTTACTTTCTCACTTCCTGTGAGATGAAAAGAGACGAGTTCGTGAGTCCTAAAAGCTGGTAATGGTTCTGTGTATTTCCACCTGGTCAAATTCTTTATTGGCACAGAAACATGAGTCTGAAACTGACCCACCCTTCTGCATCCCCCGTTGGGGATTGTAAAGACATTGGAGGAGTCTTTGGGTGTTGCCTGAGATAAAAACCCCGAACCATTATCTGATACATATGTGCATCAGACAAAATTGTCTTAAAACAAACTGAAAGGACTGAGACAAGCTGAATTTATGAGGATCTTGTAAAGGAGTCTACGGCTAAAAAGTTGTGCTTGCAGAGCTGAATGAGCTGGCAGATCGACAGTTAACGTGGCCCAGCCAAAGGCACTGACAGCTGGAACAATGGAAATGATGATAAAACTCTTGGAAGATATCTGAACACAGTTATTGTTCCCAGATAGATGAATCTCTCATTTATTGTAAGAACAAACAAGATGGGAACAAACTGCTAGACGTCAGACTGGGGCAGGGCGAAAGGTTTTCCCAGCAACTCGTCTCGCTATAAAAGAAACGAGTTCTTTGACATTTTGGCACTTTACAAACGCAAACTTCAAAGTATGTCATTTGGATTTTATGCGACAGAACAACACAACGCAGGACAAATTTTTAAAATAAAAGGAAAATGAGTTAATACTTTGCCAAAAGACCTGTCCCCATGAACTCCAGCTGCGATTCCTTTAGGGTATGTCTCCCCCAGCTTTGAACATGAACAGATGTGAATTATTACCATTTCTGTGCTAAATTGGTGGAGTCAGATTCTTAGTCAGATTTGGTGGAGAACATCAAGTATTAAATTCTAAGTCTTGCCACAAATTCTCAACTGGATTTTGATCCTGACTTTGACTGGGTGACTCTGACACATGAATGAACTTCTTGGTGTTTGTCAGGGGGTTGTTGTTCTGCTCGAAGCTGAACCTCTGATTAGTCCCAAATCTTTAACAGCTAGGTATGCTATATGTTTAGCTCCATTCTTCTACCAATCCGCTCTAACCAACTTTCCTGTCTCAGTTCAACATCAGCTTCCCTTAGTATGATGCCACCACCACTATGTTTCACATGGGGATGGTGTTTTCAGCAGTATGTTGTTAGTTGTCTGTCACTGTGTTCACCAGTGTTTTCTAACAAACCTGTTAGGTCTTTGTGAAACAGCCAGATTTAAACAGAGATTAAACATGGACTGTATTTGCCAATTATGTGACTTTTACACACGTAATTGTTGCAATGAATTTTATTTTAGGGTATTAGTGTGAAGGAAGCTGAATAAGAACGCACGTCATGGTTTTAGAAGTTTAATTGTAATGAAAAATTGAAAATCATTCAAATGTTTCTTTAGCTTCACAATTTTATGCCACTCCACAGTCAAAATATGTGACTGTAAGTATGAAGGGCCAGGAGGAAGTGTTCACAATTTATAACTTAATAATAACCTACATAATGAGCAAATATAAGCTGTCATTGACAGCTTGGGATTTGCGTCTCATTTGAGCTGATCTGTGCATGGAGGCTCAAGCATCACATGTTTTCTCTGACCTTTAAAACAGGATCTCAAACACATTATTATTTTTAGTTATTTCGCCTTAGGGATTACCACTAATGCATCTCTTTGTAATGCTACAAAATCTCAGATTTATTTCTGCTTGAATTCTTTTTTCAACCATCTGCATCGTTTTGAAGGCATCGAGGTTTAATGGCATTATTGACCTCGGTCAGCCAAGCATGTGGCATCCGTAAGAAACAAAACGCAGCGATTCGAAACAGGGACATGAATCAATATCTCTCACAGCAGTACTCTGCATTTGACTCCAGGTTACTTACAAGCGATTAACTGTAAAATGCCAGTGAAGATGAACCTCTGCCCTTTGGGCAGGGTAAACAGCTGAGCCACGAACACAAACAGGGCCAGGATGGTGAAAACGCAGGCCAGGACCGAGGTGGCCTGCACCGACTGGAGGAAGTCTGCAGTGAGACGGAGAGTTAAAAGAAAAAAAAAAATAACTTTTTCATTTAACATCGCTCATGTTAATTTTTTTATTTATTTATTTTTTTTTGTATTCAAACCTGATTGGACTTCTGTGTATTTCTTCAGATCGCCGTAATGCCAGTCTAAGTTTATGAAGTCCCACCTGCCCCACAGGTCTGTGTATGCAGTGTCAGTAACCCACCAGGCCTGAAAACAAGAATAAATGTCAAAACATACAGAGGCACATAATGATTACATTGCAAACATTTGGAAGTTGTATTCCTGGGAAAGGTTTCTTTCCTCATCTTGTTTTTCCCTCCAATGTGAGTGTGTGTGCGTATGTGTAGGTGTGTGTGTGCGCGCGTGTTTATCAGTGTGGGCAGACCAATTCACTGTTGTCTTACAAAGCTTTTTTTTTATTATTCTATACACATTGTTCTGCTTGTTTTTGTGCATGTGGAGGTTTGAAGATCTGCAACACAGTGGGCGGCAAAAACATATTTTGACATTTAAGTCAGGCTTTATTCTCGATGCTCTACACACTTGCACTGAGAGACCAAAGGTGTAGGGAGCGGTACTGCTGAAAACTTAGGCTGTTAAAAAAGCTGAGATATAACTTAATGTGATCAGTCAGACTTTTATGTGAAATCAAATTAGTTTTAAACATTGTAAATCACATACAAAACAACATGTCATATTTGGTTTTTCTATTTGTTTTGCTATTTTGATGTAGAGCATCATTTAGTCGAGAAAAAATCCAGTTTATGTAAGAATATTTTACACACACACACTTGTTGACATCACATAGGGCATATAGCAAATAATCACAGCCCTTTTAGATAATTTTGTCTTTTTTATTTTCTTTGTTATTCACTAGTGTTTTAATCAAATTCCTTATTTTGAGGAGTTTACATGTTGTTATTTATCGTCACACCAAACATTGGAGCTGCAGTACAAAACACCTCATGGATTTCAGGAATATTTGCCAAAAATTTCAAAAATTCAGGGCTAGGGCTACGTTAAATAATATTTTCAAAAAACCTTCTAATCCACAACATTTCTAATCAATGTGAAGGATGTTTCCTGTTTCCCATTGTTGTTAGTATATAGCGTCTTTGTGTAAGGCAACATCATGAGTCCTGAATATGAAGGAGTGTTTTAAGCTTTCCACATTATAGTTATTTTTCAGACCCTTATTGCTAAGTGGAAAAGGAAATTGTATTTAAATCTCATAATTCAGGGTCAACTAATAGTGAGACTTGTACATTTGGAATAAAGATTTGCACTAAGTGATTACAGAGACAGGCTAACTGTTAGCCAATACTGATGCTAAAGTTGGCATCTGCTTGGAAGCTTCCTTTAAAACATAAACTAATGGATGCTTTACAGTTTTTAAGGAATCTGGAATGTATTTCACTTTCAAGATTGTTTGATTCACATATCTAGAGTGATCAAACATGAACTGGATAAATCTATATTAAACAATGATTCTTTGAAACACAGTTTAAAATAAATTAAACCTCCCCTCTATTTGGTTTTTTTTGTTTTTTGTTTGTTTTTGTGTTTTTTTTTATCAGCTATAAATTGCGAAATAATGGGCAGAGGTCAGTAAAGTCACCAAAAGAGCAAAAATGTAGAATTTCTGAATGAACAGAGCAGGAAGTGTTTTACTTTGATAAGCTGAGGATGTGTAATGACTTAACCAGCTTAATAATATTTCAGGGTTTCTTAAGTTCTTTTTTGCTTTCAAATGATCCAAGGACATTTAATATAACTCTCAGTTAAAGTAGCATCAGTGTTTATCACCCCACAGCTAACATGAACAGATTGTTGTGATCATAAACTGCTCACAGTTCACTGCTACTAGTGAAAAAACGCTCCACAGTAAAACATGAAGCTCTGTATGTTGAAGCTGCAGTCTGGCTTTCATAATGGCTTGCTTTCATTGGGGATGACATGAAATGGGCCATTCCGCCAAATGGGTGCCATCTTCTTTTTGTAAATTTCCAAAATTAAAGTGTTTTTTATCTGTTTTTTTCTAACCTGAATCTACTAGTATACATGAGAGGTCATTGGCCATCTCAGCTAACGTTTACAAAACCAACCTTTTACAAAAAGGTCCATTTTAAAATGGAAAGATATCGAGTATAAATTGGTGAAGGGGCTGACTGACCCAAACCCATGAGCTCAGTTCTGGTGCCTCTTGAGACGTCATCATCCAAATTGAAAACAAATCAGCAGGGATTTTTGTCATCCAGTGCATTTTCTTTTAAACTCCTGCAGTGAAAACTTATTTCCCAGCTCTGTTTTTGCCATCTGTACAGAGTAGTTAGAAGGGAAAAAAGTCACTTCTGCCCCCCCTAAGTAAGAAAACAAAAAGTACTCACGTTATCAATGGTGGCCACCAGGAGTAGGATGATGGTGGTGACGTGCAAAACGACGATCCCTGCCAGCACCAACATTGTGACCCTCTGAAAATTGATAAATGAGAGGAATGCGAACGGATGCACATCATCGCTTATTTTCCACTCACACGCGCTTTATAGGACGCATCAATTAACACACAGCACGAGTTCCAGTTACACAATTTAATATTGAGAGACGCTGAAAACAGAGAGGAGGGAGACAGAGAGAGCCATTGCATGCGAATCCCAACACGCCCCGGGAGTCAGGAGGGTTTTTGAACATCTGGAGTCAGACACGTCGCACAGTCAGGCGGTTTGACGCTCCGAAGCGCCTCATTTTACAACTCAGTCCTCTTTTCAAGCAATTCCTGCCCAGTTCCGTGCCCTGAAAGCTCCTGCTCTTCGCTTATCTTCTCGTTTTCATCACTTTCCGCAGTTTCCGTCGACGAGAAAGGCGCGTTTGTTGGGACGTGTTTGGGCATTCCCAAATGGGACTCCCTCAGACCGCGCGCGCGCGCACGCACGCACACACACAAGCCCGACACCGCAGTCAACAACTTTAGAAAGAGCGCGAGAATCCAGCAGGGCAAAAACGACTCCCGACTCTAACTTGCACAAAAACAATAACGACTGTATGAGATGTGGAACCTCTTCGGCGAACTTATTGTGCTTATTTTACACTCCGGCGCTTTTACAGGCTAACGTTGACTCTCTTTATTGTTGCTACTATAAAGAGATAACACGGTTATCTGTGGTAACATAGTTCCGCAGAGTATGTCCGGTAGTCCAGGACTTCTCCGAAATAGAAACAGAATGAGTAAAAGTTACCTGAAAGAACTTCAAGTCTCGGCGCAGCAGCTGCTTGGGAATGTGTAAAAGTGTGTCCCCACCCTGCTTCTAATTCTCAACACACACATATCCCTGTTTTCTCACTCTCTTTCCACCCCTTTTTACTCTCTCCTCTTAGCCCCACCCACAAAGCCTATTATATATATATATGCTTTCATGATGTACTTAAAACTGTGCGTTAAATGGGTCGCGCCTAAAAACATCCGACTTTGTGATGAGTTAGTGTGATGTTTCGTATTTATGAATGTTTGAGTCGAGTGGCTCAACTGTCCCCGCGTGTTGACGGAAGTTAAAGGAAGAATCCCCTCTAACTTCCATTTTCTGTGCACCCAGAATAACTCCTGCAACGATGGCACATTAGATAGAGTTTGTAGCCAGTGGAGCAGCGCGATCTGAGTCCATCTTCTGTTGAACGGCCACACTCTGACGGTGACATGTAAAGCGTGAGGGGGAAAACAAAGAGAAGACAAGAACTAGAAACATACATTTCATAAATCTCAGCAACAAGGCTCCTAATACTTTATCAAAAGTATTAGTATGATCATTTCTGTCCCAGCTGCAAACTAGCAGCCCACAGCATGACTCTGCTGCCACCATGTTTCACCCTGGAGAGCTGGCCAGTCGTGTCCAAACATGTTGCCTCATGGTTGAATCTTCAAATGTTAAAATATTCAAAGGAGACAATTTTGTTTGGTCAAAAATTCTCAAATATTTTTTTTAAGTTTCTCTTGTATTTACCTGCTCAATAATAAACTATCCATCAAGCCATAAATTATTCCCATTCATCTGACTATAAATCTAAAAAATTAACTCTATTGATGTATCATCTGTGAACCATGAAAAATTTCCGATTAGAACTTATCCAGAGTTTGTTTTTTAAACATGTTCAATTGTCCAGATGCTGCTGAAACCTGATGTAAAATAATGTTTTTTTAATTTAAGTGATTTGTTTTTGTTGCCATGATGTTATAGCTTTGTGGTCATAATTAAAGTGAGTAGGTTGAAATGGTGGAGAACCTATTAAGGGTTTGCATAAAGTTGACATATTTCTGGTGAAGAAAAAAAAATCTTCTGAATACCAACAACATCTGAGATCTGAAAAGAAATTGTGAAGTTACCGAATGACAAAATTTCTCTTCCTAAACGTTGACCCAGACAAAGTTTAGGCTCTGAGTTCCCAAGAGGAACTCATTAATAACTTATTCCTGGAAGAAAGGTCTTTCTGCTTTACATTTTCAAAATTATTTTTCACTCAACACCAATACACAAATAGTACATTTGGCTTCAACATTTACATCATGGAGTTCTCTCTTATGAAAAAGAGATCAATTTCAGTTCAGTCCATCCTTTTTACAGTTCATTTTTGCATGAAGGCCAGGTTTAGTGTAAATAGCCACAGCAATCCATGCAGATTATCTTCTAATGTTGTGTGGCAACATTTAAAGGGTTATAAAAGAAAATATGCATGAACCTCTGTGAAATTCTAGAGATTAGGGAATCCCTGCAAGAACTTGGTTCAGTGGAACACCAGTTCTGGTTATTTGTGAGCTTGAGAGAATTTGCATGATCCAAAACATCCCAAAGTGTCTGTGCATGTGTGCTTGCTAAAATCAAAATATTTTCAAAAGATTGAAACAATGACTGTGAGCCGCTCAGCCAATGGAATTTTTCATGCATTCATGAGCTTTATAAACGTTCAGTACATTGACTGCTTTATGCCAGAACCACATTTATAAGTTCATCAACAGTATCAACAGGCTCATCAGTGAGAAACACTGTAATTGAACTTCGGGATTCACTGTTGTAGCATTGAACTATGACAAAATATCTGCACAGTTCTCATCAGAACTTTGCTTTGACTGAATGTTTAATATCTTATTTTTTCCCACAGAATGATGTGTTTTGAATATAAAAAGACCCAGCAGGTCACAAAATTCTCAGCTTTTCATGATGTCAAGGTAAAGAGGTTCAGTTCCTTGTAAAGTTATTCATATTTCTCGATTTTTCTTTTTATTTTTGTTGCATTTTGATATTTTCCAATCAGAACCTTCAGATTATTGTGGATCTTGATCCATCTTCCTATCACTCGAACCAGCTCTCCTTGTGCCCACTGAAGAAAAGCATCTCCATATGCCAGAGGGTTAAAAATTATGATTCGTCAAGCTGTTTGTTATGTTTTCAATTGGATAATACCCCTCAGTCTGAATCTTTATGTCTGCAGCAAGAATTGTCTTACAGAAAACCTGTCTCTGAGCCCAACTTCCTCTCCGATGCAATAATTTTGTTAATTGCAGATGCTACAGCGCAGCACCATATATGAAAATCCCTTTGCAAAACATCTTTGGCGGGTAACAGCACAGAACCTGTTAGACAATAATGCACTTTATTGTGACTGTCTACCTAAAATTCTAATAAAGTGCACAGAAGTTTGTTCTTGCATAGTAATAAAGTGTCTAAAAATGTCAGGGGTATAAATATATAGTGGCAAGTCTGTAGCTGTAAGAACATTCCTCAATGCTGGTGTCTTCTCTGAAGGTCTCCATTAAATAAGAGAATCATTGTCTTAGACAGAGAATGACAGTTATTATGTCCCTTGCCTCTGAGCTGGCCAGCATTTCTCATTGTTTTGGAACATCTCTGTTTACCCCATAAGCACCAAGCCAGAAAGTTGTTGAAAACCTGAAGGCAATTTTTTATGTTTTTTTTTTTTTTTCTGGCTCTGTCTGTCTTCAAACTGAAGAGAAAGGGTTTTATATTGGAAAAGTAACCAATATCCTGGTCTACTGAATGTGGAAACTTGGATTTAACTCTGTGTTTCCTGTGTTGCACATAAGCACTGCACAAAATTTGTAAATTAAATGATATGTAATAACATGGATGCAGGTTCAGATGAAAAAAAAGATTTTACTAAACAATATTAATGTTTTTTTTTTTCATTTGTGTTCACTGCGAACAGAATGCAGGTCGTGAATAGTCTATCCAGGAAACTTTAACGTAGGAAACCCATTATTTATAGTTCAAATATATTTTATAGAACAAGAGGAATTAAACATGTAAGTAGTTTTATTAATTACTTTACCAGAACATCTTGATGATTTTCTTTAACACTGATTTGTGCAGTGTTAAAAAAGTCCCTGCGACAAACATCAGAAATCATACATGGCTGTCTGGCTGTCTGGAGAGCCAGACAGCAATGTACGACATGATTAGCTAATATTTTTTGCGGCCCGTAGTTATTGGTGATATGATTATTATGCAAGTGAAACTGCAAGAACTATTCATTTGCAATGTTCAATGCTTTTCTTCCCCTTTTATATAATCTCATTGTTTTTCAGTTGCTGACATCATAACAGGCCTGTATAATGAAACATGATCTGTCTCTGGCATTCATAAAATTCTGCTGCTCTAACATCAGTGAAATCTGAAGTTAATCAGATTTTTTTTCATGCCAGGCTGAGGAATGAGTAGTAAATACTTTATATTTACTCTCAGTAACAGATAGGACTTCGTTCATCTCAATATTCTATGTTTGTGGAACATTCTTCTGCACACACTTTGCATTTGTGCGGTAGAATACATTTCATTCAAATACACACAATCAAAATGGATACTGCCAGACAGCTATTATTTTACGAGCACGGGTGAAGTGAAGTCACGATGTTACGGGATTAGTTGGCAGAATTTAAACATCATCCATCTTGGATGAAACAAACTGTCACAGAGCGGCTTCTTGAGGAGCGCGGCTATCTGACAGCGGTGATCTCTCTGAGAGACTGGCCTGTGCTGATGAAGTCCTGCTCTGAGTACTACAATGGGTGCTTTATTCTGTCTGAGCCGGGAAGGGTGCAGACACATTCACTTCCTCTTTTGCAGTATCTCACTCTTTACCTCTCTTGTTGACAATAGAGCTTCACTGAGCATGAACAGACTGGCAACTTAGTTTACATTGTTGGTTTGATGTTAGACGTAGAGAGGGTTTGTTTTCTGAGAGACAAAGAGGGGGTGGGTGGGCTCAAATCAGATCATGCTTCTGAAGAGTTGTGCAAGCTGCTGGGGACAAAATGTTAACCAATAAAAGTGGAATGCATCTGGAACTGGAGTTGGTAACATTTTGTATTTTTTGGACAACAGTCAGCCTGGTGTTATATCAAACAGCGATACTGGGAAAGAACCAAGAGGTTGCTGATATCCTCTGATGTTTCAGGCTTTGCTTGTGGAGCATGCCCACAGTTTCCCTTCCTTTTCAACAGTTCTCCTATCCCCTTTCCCGTGCTCTCAGTTTATATTAGTGTCCCTCTTTTCCTCAAGCAAAAAAAATTAAGCAAACAACAGTTGCAGTCTTCATATCTCTTGCTGGATTTGATTAGGAGCACACTTGACTTTCATCTGCTCCCACAACCCCTGAAAGCAGATTTCTGACATGCAAAGTATTTCTGCACCTTTTTTTTAGGACAAAAAGATGTGCCTCACCAAAAGCACATAAATGTACTAATTAATCCGTTTTCTATACCTGCATGTCCTTGCAGGATAATAAGAGGGCTAATGCCTATATCTAACGGTCATTGTTGGAGAGGTTTCCAGTCTGAAATGCACAAATGTTTTATTATTATTATTTATTTATGTTTAATCTGGATCCACTGCCTGGATCAGAGAAAATAATCATATTTAGGAAGCATCTGCGGGCAGCTTCATAAAGACCAAACACCAATTAAGATTGAGTGACTGCTATGTTTTGCATTAAGTCACCTTCAATTAAAATAATACAATAAAGGTGCTAAGCTTCAGAATTATTACAAAATTTTATCAACTCTTAGGCCAAGATTGCCGAGTTAAAAGTATTTGTGGGCCACAGAATTTTTTTCTTCGTCACTTAACAAGCTTGAATATGATGATCTTAGAAATTATGTTTTAAGATGGAAGTATATATATTTTTTTAATATTGAATTAAAGTTATTTATTTAAGATTCATCGAGCTGTTACATTTACATCACTGTTAAGAAATGTTGATTCAAATATTAAGAAAAAAAATGAAGCAAATTGTCACACTTGCTCTATTTTTATTAAATTCAGACAATTTATCGAAGTAAAATTGATCCAATTCATTTTAAAATTTATACTGACAAGACACTGTAAAAAAAAAAAAAATAAATAAATAAAAAAATAAAAAATCTCAATCACTGCCGAACAGAAACTTTCTCCCAGTTTCCGTGTTTTGTGACGTATGCTGTTCTTTAATTGGCTGGTGCTTGATGACTCCTAATTAATCGCCTCGTGCGCAGGTGGCGAGTGAGCGTGCGTGTTAGGAAAGAGCTTCTACAAACCGGCGATGACTTGCGAGCTAATAAGAAAAACACGTTTGTTTTTAATCGTGCTTATTGTTCTTTTTTGTTCTTATAAATTAAGTGGTTCGGTTAGTTTAGCACAAAGGGAAAATGATTCGACCACCAAGCGAGGAGAGTCAGCCTTCGCCTGGGAGGAGAGGCCTGAAGACGGTCAGCCAGGACAGCCGCATGCGGTTAAACAGGTTATATGGAGCCCTAGTCGGAATTTATCCATCCTGTCGGAACTCCTGGAGCCCCAGCAAGACTTTAAGCATCCTGCAAACCCACACCCAGGTGTCAGGACACCGGACGTTGATCAAACTAGCGACAGGTTAGCCCTCATTAGCCCCACCTGGATCACGGGCAATGTCAAGGAAGAAGGAAGAGCCTTTGCTCCTGACACTGAAGATGGCTATCAAGCAGATTTTACAGGTGAGGTCAAATTTATTTACACTGCTGAAAACAACCAAAGTTGACCAAAGTGCTTCACGTAGTAAATATAAATGTGGGGGAAACGATTTTACGGTAAACCTGAAGTATTTTAATGACTTAAACCCAGAAGAAAGTCAGCCCTTTTACAGATGTTATCGCATGACCTAAATAAGAACATATAAAATTAACACACGACATTTACATCAACTGCATTAGTTTTCATTGGAAATTGGCGTCAGGACATTTTATTTTTAAAGATTGGCACATTAAAAATAGTTCATACTCTTAATGATGAATGGGAAAATGTTTATTGACATAGCTTCAAACACTTATAATTCAGCATATTTTTGGGTGTTTTCACTTTTTTTCCCCAGGCTGTCTGTTGGGCTGAACGTCAATTATTAGGAAGGCTGCATTGCCAAAGGCCTAATCTCTAGCTCTATATGTATAGATGTTTTCTTGAATATCATTTTTTTTTTATTTATTTTATTTTACAGGCTTTTAACAACCTAGTTTTGCACTTTTATTACGTATACAGTTAGCATGAGCTGTAGATGTTATCACATTCAAACTGATAAATCCTCACTCTTTTGCCTGCTAGGGATTGTGCTTTGCTAACATTAAAGCAGTTCTAATTTATTTATTACTAAACCCACCTTAACTGTGTGATAACTGTTCAAGTGCCTGAATCACATTTTGCAGCTCAATATACATGAAAACATTGTTCATAATTGCATGAGGTGAAGTATGGGGTTTGGTGTTTCTAAATTGCATTTAAGTGTAATTTTTGCGTCTTCAAGAAGTGAAAAATATACATAACCAGCATTTAATAAATGTTGACATTGATCTGGAGACATTTTTCTGTATCCTTCAGGTTTCTCTGTAATTCAGGGGAAGGTTTTTGGCCCGTCTTCTGACTCTAGCCCACATTTCTCTGAATGGGAGGCCATGAGACCTCTGGTGGCGTGTGCTGACGATGCCATGACCTTAACTTTGTCCGGTAGAGGCTTCGTCCACCTGCAAGTTGACAGAAGTAAGGCTCAGTTCATGCTGCAAACATCTTATTAGGTGATTGGATGCATTGTAGATGTGCTGTGCTTACCTCAAAGAGCATAAACAAAGCAGAAAGATTCATATATTAATGGTGGTAATTGTGATTTCCTTTTCAGCCTGATAGCTAAACTCTTTTTTTTAATGTTTTTTTATTGACATTCCCGCACTAATTTTGAACTTGAAGTGTATACAACCTTTTCTAAGGGATGAACTAAGCATTGTATTAAGTCCCTTTTTTCTTCAGGTCTCTCTAAATCCTTTTCATTCACAATCTTAAAACATGTTTTTCCAGGTAGGGCCTCTCCCATCTCCATCTTCCGGCTACCTTCCTACTGTGGCTACTCAGTGAAGGCATCACGGACTGACCTGGAGATGATGGTGCCATATGATGGCTGCTATATTGCTAAGGAGGTGTCAGGATTGTTTTTAGTTATAGTATACCTGTGCCACGCTGTGTCTTATTTAATTATTGATGCTATATTTCAGAATGGCAGCTACGTGCTGCCCATGCTGTGGTTGGGGAGCCCCCTGAAGTTGTCCTGCCCGGTGTCGATATCCACGGCTATTCCCATGTACTCCTTGTCTGCCCCCTTTGTCTTATGCTCTGCGTATGGCATGGCAGTGAAGATCCAAGGGCAGGAGCATGAAATACCTGTGCTTGATGTCATTGGTATGTAGGCTACAGGCACATCATAATACAATGGTATATTATGATGTGCCTTATATGATTATAATATGATGTATTATAATTGTATCATAATACAATGATGTGAAATACAATCTCAAGCTACAGATTAGTGGGCTTGCCATTGATGCAAATGTATATATTTCTATTTCTGTACTAATATTGAGTTATTTTTTTTTCAGCTGTGTGTTTTTTTTTCCCTTTCTTTAGCTTGTGTGTGGAAAGGTTAAAAATGATTGAAATAAATACAATAAAATACGGATTGTAAGATCCCAGTCTAAAACGTTTGGTTTAGCTTGCACAGGGAGTTTGGTGCAATAAAAGACGCTAATTTACTAAAGTTGGGTAAGTGATTTAAAAAAAAAAATAATAATTATTTCAGAACAGCTGATTGTGCAACTCTCTACTTCTCTTTATGTTGTATCTGCTCAGAATTTACTTGGCAGACTGACCAGTGGGCAAAGCACATTTTTCTTCATCTGTCGTCTTTTTGTGCTGTGAATACATATTTGCCCAGGTATTTTTGCATATATAGTTGACTGTTTCCAAGTAGTTTATTGAATGGTTTTGTTTATGAAGAAACACAATTATTCAATGTGGCATTGTATATTTAAAAAAATGCTCCTAAATTGTTTGTGTCAACGTAAATGAAAGCCAGCGTTTTGCTTGACTCCACAGGAATTTTGACACGCTCTTCTTTGGCGGCTAATTCTGGAGGGGTGTTCTTAGCGTAAATGTCCTGTCTATGGCAAAGCTACAAAATCTCAATCAAGGTGGACTTGCCTGTTCTTAAATCCTGTTCCATTGCCCAAATGTAGAAAAATTCTTATCTTTTTGTGCCTTCACAGTCAATAGAATATTTGTCTTGTGGCTCATTAAGATGTCTGGAGAATGTGAAACCAGGCTGTGGTTTTCAGTGGTTTTTGTCAGGGAATTTTCTCATAATGTCTTTTGGCCCAGATCTGGAGTATGTTGGATGTTGTTCTGGTACCTTTGTGAACCAATGGATGGCTTCCCTGGTGTTCATTGTGGTTCACTTTGAAGTGTTTTTTTTCCAAGTTTTGCCAGGTTTTTCAGGATAGCCTTTGTTGCATTTAAATTTTTGAGAATTGGATCTTGTACTTAATGATTTAGTCAAATTTATTTGAGATATTTGTTTGTACAAAAAGTCAAAAATAGAATAAATCTGTAGGTGGCAGGAGTGTTATTTCTAACAAAGAAATAACAGTTTTGAATGGACAATTTCAAAACTGATTAACAAACACAGGAGTGACTAGTTTCTAAAGTTGAACATAAAATTACAAGAGGGTTGAATCAAAAACTCATAAGTGGTATGGAAGTGCCCAAAATTCAGTTTTCAATCCTTGAATGAATCGGTAATAGAAATGTTAATTTGTTTGGCAGTGGCTGGAGCAAAGGATCCTTTTGTGTCTGAAAGGTGTGCATTCCTAGTTGACTCTGAGGCCCAGGAGTTGACCTACCTTATCTCCCACAGTGCTCCTTGTATCACAACTGATGTAAGTTTACTCATTGAGTTGAACACTGCACCTGGATTCTCACCAGTGAATAACATGAAGTCAATATGTTTTCTCTCCACAGGATGGTCTGCAGCTTCAGCTTGTATTGGGTGGTTTGCAGTATGTTCTCTCCTGCCCAGTCAGCCCTCAGCTTCCATATTCTCCATCCTGGCCTCACTATCCCCCTCAGTTTCCCGGTGACCTTTTGTTGCCATACTTACTAGCTCCAACCCACCGTGTCCCCACTACCACTCTCCCGCCCCCTCATCGAGCCCCAGTCCAGGAGCAGACTATGCAAAACCCACTCTACCTGCACCACTTCTCTTCTGGTTTCCAGTACCACCAACTACCTCCAGTTGTATCCCATCACCTTCAGATCCCTCATCCACCTCAGCCCACCACTGTCCGCTTCCCTGAGTCCATGCCACGGCACCTCCAGGACCCAACTGGATCTGAAAAGTTATTGTATTCTTTAGGCAGCTATCTGCAGTATTTCCCTCCACATTTTCACCTGAATGATCTTTCAGAACATCAGGTTTTTCAATTTCCTGGCCACCCATCTGTCTTCTATCCCTACCTGCCATTCTATTACCAGGAATTGATTGCAGCAGCTGAAGACCACTCTGAATCTCCAGTGGGTCCATATTATCCTCAGTACTATCATCAGAAACCTGATCATCCTGTATCCACGGCAACACCAGCTTCTATACCTCGTCCTTCTTTTCCACCAAAACAGCCGTTAATCCCACAGCATCAAACCAATTTATTTTATTCACCCATGTCCTATTACCATCCAGTATTTTCTTACTCTGCTTTACATCCTGCTGCTACTCCACCGATTGAAACCCCCGATATTCTTGGGCAACCTTTCAGCCAATCTCCTATTCAAACTCCTTTTCACTTCCAACTGCCTCCATATCTGCCACCAGTCCAAAAGGAGCCAGAGAAACCGTCAGCCAGTCCTCACCTGTTCTACCAAACATATTACCCTCAACTCCATCCCTTTTCACCCCAATATCCGAGGATTCTTTTTCCCACTGCAGCCCCGAACTGGATTACGCCTCACTACGTCCAGTGTCTAAAGGACAGTGTGGCTGCTTTCCTGCCCTATGCCGACCCAGAATCCATCCATGTCAGAGGTCAGTATTTGTTTAAACGGAAAATATTTTCTCAGAGGAAAATGTGGCTCCTTATGACTTGTCGTATATGTTTTGTATTCCATCATGAGGGGTTCCAGGTATCCAAGGATATAATGTTTTTATAAAGCTAAGGTGTAAAACAGCTAAAATTTGTTCCTCCTCAGTCTGGGAAAAGTCTGCAGTTTGATTCAAGTGCTTTTATTCTGGATAAGAATGGGACAACAACAACGAAAAAATATGGGCAAAATATATTCCCAGAATTTATACCTTATCCCATCTAACTTTTTTTTTCTCTTCAGTGTGCTTCTTCTTTCTTCTTCATTAATATTATTCTTGTTTTGCATGCATTTTGGTGTTGCTCCAAAGAATTAAGTTTAAAGTATACAACCTGTTAAATATGCTATAGCTATTGACATTAAAACGATACAATTCATTGGAATCAGAGAACCTTTGATCCCCTGTTTAATTTTTCTTTCTCAGAGGCATCAAACCTAAATGCAGAATCTGAATTTACATTTGAAAATTAGTTCTAAAGCAGTATATTGATTCCAAATATCAAAAATCTTTAACCGCATCACTACTTTCCTCAGACCCATTTATGTCATGGCAGTCGCTCTCCAGCGTGTCTCCGGTCTGTGGCTACATGTTGCAGGCGACTGCAGGCCACGGCTTGATCCTCCATTCTCCTCTGCCGGCCTGCCACAGCCAGTTACAGGTCACACAACTGTTTAATTCGTCTGTGCTGCTATCTTGGTGTTCATGTTTACATAAAGTTTGCTTATTGCCTTGTCACTAAAGATCATCCTTCTCTCTGATCTTTTTAAACTCTTTCCAATAATGTACTTTTTTATGTAAAACTACAGCCCTTTAGGTATGAAAGGCCACATTATCTGAATTTTGAATCACACACCATAATGTTTAGGATTTATTATAGGAAAAAGCTGGAGAAGTATTAAAAAAATTTAATCCGTTCCAAAGTATTTGGAGCGTTCAGTTTGATAAAACTCTAGTTATCTATATTTCTTCTTTCTAGAGCCGTTCTGCTCTATAAAGTCTGGATTTCTGTTTATCTAAACAGAGCAGCAGTTTAGCTTAATAATTCATGTTCAGATAAATCTATCACGGATTATAGGCATTTGTGCACTGTAGAGTCTTATCTTTTTCATGCTCCATGCATCTTAGCTGTCAAGAATGCAATGATTTTGCAAGTTTAGGTAAATTCACTTGTTTTTAAAAACACGTGTGTCTATAAATTTTGTGTGGTTGCACTAACTTCTTTTGTATCAATTTCTCTCTCGCTCTCGCAGACTCCCACAACTATTTCTCTACCCATAAGTTATTGGGATTCAACTATTTCTCTACCCATAAGTTATTGGGATTTCTCCACCTGGCAGAATAGGACTCTGGATTTACAGTGCCCATATCAAAGCCCCCCTGATCTTCCAGAAGCAACTCCGTGGACCACCGCTCCGATCGCCACCGAGGACGAGTCAGGTCCATCCATTGCCACGAGGACCGAAGTCTTCTGCTCCTTCCAGCAGATGAAGGTCGTGCTTCCTCCTGGACCCATTTCAGAAATAGTTCTTAAAGGTGTGTGTCTGCTTTTGTACACACCAGGTGCATATGGTAGCCATCATTTCTGCACGAGTTCAGAGGGTTCAGAGGCTCTGCTGTGCGGTGAATGTGAGCGGGGGGTAAAGCCTGGCTTTTTATTGTGACTGGGGATTTCTACCTCCCTCTGCAGAGCTGTAATTGTTCTCTTTAAGGTCTACACTGAAATATCTTATTGTGAGTTTTTCACATATGCATTTAAGACACCAATGGGAACCAGATGAGTCTTGCTGAAGCGCCTAAAGAATGTGAATATTATGCAAGTGAGGCCAAGGATGGCAAAATCCATTTGTTTCTCCAGTTACATTCACACTGTCATATGAGCTTGCAGGCAAGTATTGATTCAGATTTCACACTGAGCACATGACATTTTGAACAAATGACTATTTTATATGCGTATTAACTCTTTGTATGACTGCATTTCCGTTAAAAAGGGTAAAATGTACATCATTAACATCCTCTACGCAACTGAGAGTGGAAAAAAGGAGGCAAAGGTTTCCTGCCCGCTTGTGATCCCGAGGTCTGAGCATGGTAGGTAGATTTTAACTCTCTAAAAGGTGTGTGTGAACCTTTTAGAGGGCCTGGACAGAGTTTGTCCAGGCCCGTCTGTTATTTCAGCTGTGTTCCTGACATTTGTCGTGCTGCCCCTCAGAGTGCAACCTTCACAGCGAATACCGCCTCCCCTGCGGATCCAGCTCTATATCCGAGACACAGTGCCTCTCCATGGGCTGCTGCTTCAACAAGCACCCCCCTGCCTGCTACTACCCAATGGATGGTGAGCTGCACTCTGTATCCCTACTGGCATTTTCACGCCACTTAGCTAAGTGCAGTCGAGCTGTTTAAGAGTACAGAAAAGTACTATAGCTGTCGGATGTGTGAAGAAGCATATTCAGGGCAGGCGCAGCATGAATTAAGCCGGCAGCAACACAGAACGGCTGGAAGAATCTTGGGTCTTGTTATCAATGGCCTCCTGAGATTTCTGACCTTTTGTTCATGCGACCTTTTCGTAACTGTGCATGTGTATCTGTTTGTGTGTCTTTGTTCATCCCTCCAGAGTGCACTATTGACCGCCACATGATCTTCTCTGTGCCCGCCTCCCTTACGGACCCCCCTCTTTCTACTGCGCTACTGGTCGCTGCCAGCAACTCCACCTGCAGACCTCAGAGGGTGACCCCTGAGTATGCATTGTTCAAAATCCCAATGGATGGCTGTGGGACACGCAGAGTGGTGAGATTCATAAATCATGTCAAAATATCGAAGAGTGGGTTGGAAATAAATGCCATTATTGGGGATAAGCCAAAGACATTTTAACTAATGAGATTTGTGAATGTATTTTTTAATATACAACTGAATCCAGGCCTTATGCAGCAGGTTTTTTTTTTTTCTCTCAACATTAAAGCCAACATAACTTAGCTATAATGTGGGTTAGGACTACCAAAATTATTTGTATTTTTTGGGGGTATAAAACAGGATTAACTGTGGATGAGTTTCAAACATTGCCTTTACCTTTTTTGCCATAGTTTCACTTAAAGGTGAAATATCAACAAGTAGTGAGATTATCCTATGCATTGTTGTTTTGTAAATACGCGAGATAAAGCTCAAGACCGTTTCTTTTAATTATTATTGAATGTATAAATAACAACTGTGGAACACATTTCACCCTGTTAGTTTTTAGCTTACAACATGGAAGTTTTAAAGCTTTTATTTTTTAGTATTTGTTGAGCATCAGAAAAACACAAAGCAATTCTATTAAAGGTATTGCAATACATGTTTGTTTTTTTTTACCAGCATTTTCCTTCTGTCCTGACAGATGCTGGGGAAGACTGTCGTCTACATGGTGGAGATTACGAACACAGTACAAACTGTCAGCCTCAACTATGGCACCATCACAAGAGATTCACCTGTCAGGTCAGCTGATGCTTTTATATCCTACCTGCATTAGTCTTAGTGAAGCACTGCTAAACTGCTCTATCCTCATGACCTCATGCACCTTGCTTGTTTGCATCGTCCCACTGAAAAATCAAACTACGTTGCCAACATGCACATAATTTGTGGTTTTATGTTTTTCTCCCCTATTTTATTCTTTCTTAACTGTACATGTTATGTAATTACAAGTGTGTCGATATAAATTCCAAAAAGATCCTGACTTTATTTTGATTCAGTTCAAGGAGAAGTCGTCCTTGAACTGAACAATACAGCTTCCCTGGGACATGTTGATATGTTAAAACTTGTATTTCTGACTTGATGGTTTTTGGCTCTCTGCTCATAAAAGTTTGGCATTTAGTTTCGCCTAACATTGAATATTACCTAAGAATAACTAGAATATTACCTAAGAATAACTATAATTATGCTTCATCCATCCATCCATTATCTGTCCATCCTTGTCCTTAGTGGGGTTGGGAGTTGCTGGTGTCTATCTCCAGCTGCGTTCCGGGCGAGAGGCAGGGTTCACCCTGGACACAAGTCTGTTGCAGAATTATGTTTCACACAAAATTCAATGTTATTCCATAAACAATCAAGTCTGCTGCTCAGCAGTTAACCAGTAGACTGTCATTAACACATGCTGTATGCAAGCATATCATTAGAAAGTTTAGTGGAAGGAAAATGTGGGAAAGTGCACAAGATGACTGCACCCTTCAGAGGATTGTGAAGCAAAGCTCTTTCAAGAGTTCTGAGAAGCTTCACAAAGTTTGTGGAGTCGGAGCTTTAAGAGCCATCGCACAGACGTATCGAGGACATGAGTGAAAACTGTCGCAGTTATTGTGTTGTCATTTGTGAACCAGAGACATCAAAGAGACTTTAGCTCGTCTAAGAACAACAATCTCGAAAAGTATTTAATGATTGCAATGTACATGGAAATGCTCTTCTGCAAGGTGACATATTTGTAGTACAATACAAATTGCATATATCAGTACATTAGATATTCCACTGACCAGCTGGGTTTTGGGTTATAGCTGCAGTCAATCAAATTACCAATTATTTTACTGTGTAATAAATCTGCAGGAGTTTAAGTTTGAAGGAAAAAAAAGCAAATGAATACAAACGAATTAAACAAACTTAATTCTTAATTTGAGATGCTCTTGTCGTAAAGATTTCATGCTAACCAGAAGTCATTACAAAGACTTCTGGTAATAGTCTTTGTAATGACATAAAAATGTATTCAACATAAAAATGAAATGCAATTTGGCATCAGTTCTACGAGATGCACGTCTTTGAAATGAACAAATTCAGAAACATTACGGCCTGTGGTGTGGGTTTTAGAGCTGACTTCAAACATGCATCAGTTTTCTATGTGTGATTAGCTTTGCTGGCAAAACAAATCTGAACTTTGTTAGAAACGCTGTACAACAGATGCTCTGCTCCTGAAACGCTTCCAGTGAATGCTTGGGGAGCAATAAAGCCACAAGAAAGCCTTAGCAGCTGTTTCTACGTTCTGATCTCTCAGCACTCCTACTTTACACTTGCAGTGTAAAGTAGCAAGTGAAGATTGGTTAAGAAAATCTTCAGTTTTCTTAACCAACATAATCGCAACTCATTGTGATTTTGATTTCAATACATTTGTTTGCGAAAGTAAAATTGTAAAAGCAATACATGTTGGATTTAAACGGTTTTTGCCATGACTTCAATCTTGTCTATTACTTTCAGGTTACTGGTGGAGTGCAGATACATGCCAGGGACAGTTCTCAGTGTGAGCTACATAGTTAAAACTCCCACCTTTGGTCCTGATGTTCATAGTCAGGGGGTGTTTGGAGTCCAGCTCAGGATTGCCAAAGGTAAATGGTCTTTCTTTCAAAACCAAAAGGTTCTGTTAATGTTTGAGATCAGAGGTGGATCAGAGGTCTCAAATTATAAATGACTATGTCATGGTTAAGTGCAGTCTGTATTAGTTGTGCTATCTGGTTGCTTTGAATATCATATTGTCTGGACAAATATGATGGTAACTCTCAAGTACCAGACTTGGAGTCCCCAGTTGTAGTCGATGCCGAACTAAAGGGCTGTTTTACACTTGGCAGTGATTCCGAGCTGCATTTTATCATATGTTTCAAAATCTAAATCATTAGTCAAACCTAAGCTGGAAAGTGCACTGAACAAAGTTAGTTAGTTTTTTGTATTCCTTTTGTGAATATAAAAAATGATTTTAAAAGAAATATTGACATTATGAGCTTAGAATTAAAAACAGTGTATGGGCAAATCAAACCAGTCTACAATATTCTACACTGATTCATTACAGCTCGATTAAAGATTACAAAAGAATGATTGCGTCATGAAAAAAGTAGATGCATGCTGGTTGTTGATGTGATTATTTCCCTTTTATGCTACCATCTAATATTAGATGCCCAGTACACCAGCTACTACTCACAGTATCACCAGCCTCTGCACATGTTGCTGGGGAAACCTCTCCACCTTGAAGTGCGCCTCCTCAGCTCCCCAGATCCCAGTTTGGTGCTGCTGGTGCACTTCTGTGTGGCCTACCCCCACTCTGGAAAAGCAGCGTGGGTGTTGCTTTACAATGGGTATGCCAGAACATCTATGCTGTAAAAACAACCAGCATTGACTAAATTCAACCTCATCTGAGGAGGTAGTTTCTTTAAAGAATTTAAAATGCTCATGCCATCGCTCCAGATGCCCCAACCCTTTGGACCCAGCCCCACCAGAGGCAGTTCTGTCCGACCCAACGCCACCGTCTCCTCAGAGTCAGACTCGCCGCTTCACCATTCACACCTTTCAGTTCCTTCCTGATGGGGAGTTCCAGGATATGGATGAGGAGGTAAGGCTGAGCAGAGATGGTCACTATAAATGTAAGCCTCAATATGCTTTGACTGAGTTTATATATAAGTTTAAATTACCTGAATGTAACTTATTTATTTAGATTAAAATTCAAATGAGGTTTTCTTGTTTGCAATACTTCATTTATTCATTCCTGATCTTCATTTGGCTCCCTTTCAGATCTACTTCATGTGTTCAACTGAGATCTGCTCTCCTCGAGATGGTCCTTGTGTTGAGGGATGCTTTGGTCACTGATGATGGAAAAATTAATTTAATTCACAACATCCTTGAGTTCCAGTGGAAGGTATACTAACATGCAGCTTTATTGCAATCAGAGTGAAAATATCCAGAAAGTTTTTTTTCAGCTGCAATTTAATTGAACCTAATTAAATGAGAATGGTGACTCAGTAATTATTACTTTTTGGTCAAAACATGCATAACACCTGAAAAATGATGGTACGAATAGCTGAAGTTCCTGTTTGAAAGCTTATATGTCTGCGTTCTGACTGTCTTCTCTCCTCTTTGTCCTCAGATATGATACAAATAACCTCCAATAAAAGCTCTTAAACACCTGTGAAGGCGAGGGTTTGTGTTTTCTTTTAATC
This sequence comes from Poeciliopsis gracilis, assembly GCA_911649635.1. Lineage (NCBI taxonomy): Eukaryota > Metazoa > Chordata > Actinopteri > Cyprinodontiformes > Poeciliidae > Poeciliopsis > Poeciliopsis gracilis. The sequence goes on from CAJVRI010000128.1 coordinate 2,471,157, forward strand.
CTGCCACTATTTTATTTATTAATATGGGGATGTGCAGTAAAAGTTTAAGTGAAAACTCCAGCAAGAAAATCACCTTGCCTTTAGAAAGGCATTACATGTGAGCAAACTTTTTGAAAATTCTGCTGATAAATTTTTGCATTTACTCCAATAAATGCATCAAAGAAATGCAAATGAATTGTTTTTAACTGAACAAAGTCAAAATAAACTTACTTTTTTGCTGAGGTTTTTGACAAAGATGAAATAATGCCTTGAAATCTCGACCAAATGTATTTTATTTCTACATTTAGATTTCTGCCTGTAAAGACAAGAACTTGATATCATCTAATGAATTAAGACTCTTTAAGTCAAATGTTAGTTCACCCAAATCCTTGAAGGTGCACTTATATAAAATGCTTTTGTCCCAAAATTCACTTAGATTTTTGTTTAATGTCTCTTCAGACTTTGTTTCATAGTCAAATGTATAAACCTGTTCAACAACTTTTCATCATCTGCAAACCTAGTGCATTGGAAATATCCCACAAGCTGCATACAGGTATTTGCATGGCTTACAAATAATGAATGGCAGTCAAATTTACATAACTTTTTTTAAACGACTGTTCTTTGAATTCAGCTTTGTAAATAAAAACCATTTTGTTTGACTTCATAAATTATGTAAAATATAATGGCGTTTATCCAATGTGCTTAAGAATATAGTACCTTTTTGTTAAGACTTCAAACAAATGCAAATTTTGACAAATTAAGTGATCAAAGTGTAAAAATCAATTCCACTGAAAACTACGAGTAATTTGCTTTTGCTGATTATCAGTGCATTTGTTATACCTTGTACAAACTGTCAAGTCACCACTGCAAACTTTGCAGTTTTGTGCTTTAATGTTGCAACATAACTCGCTGCCTAACTTCAAAATAAAAAAAATGTTGCAATTTTTTTTCTATTTGGCCTCATTGTGTCAATGGCATTCCTTGTAGAGCTGGTCATCTCTTGCATCTCCACACTGAACTACCATCTTTCACCATGGAGATGGCCATGGGAAGTATTTATTTGTAGGCTAAATGCAAATGTACACACCACGTATTATATATAATTTAAAGATTTAAAACCCATGCATCTATTATTTACCTTTTACTTCAATTATACCATTCTGTTTTTATATAAACCAAGAAAAATTGAAGTTTGTGATTAAATTACCAGTTCAAGTACTATGAGAAGGCAAACCCAGAAAAAAACTGCAATGTCTCATACAGAGATGGTGTATATTTTTTAGTCATTATGAGTTTAAAAATCAGCCATCTTCTAACTGGGTGATTTCTTTTTTTTTTTTTTTTTTTTTTTTTCTTCCCATTTTGTCATTTTGGTCAAATGGGCTTCTATACTATGGCCCATAAAAACACAGCTTGTTTCAATTGATGTAAGTTTATTTAAATCACACATGCTGAGTGGGAGCAATTTAATCTGGGGTTGTGAAGAGGTTAGACACCTAAACCCATCTGGCAATGGGAAAAATATTTTCATTGCAGTGTATTAAATTACCTAGATTTCATGGCTGAAAGCAAGGTAAATAATATAACATTTCTCTTATTTAGAAGCCAATAAGCAAATATAGTACATGCTCTTTTCACCTGCTACTAAGCCTACCAATCTCTGAATTTATTTGACCACAGAACAGTTTTTCTTTACTTAACCACTAGTGTAAATGCATACCACAGGGTCATGTTTGGTTACTCTAAATATCACAAAGAACTTATTTATAATCCCTTCTGCAAACACTGGCATATTCCTTTTGCTAAAAATTGGGCAATTTAAGACAAAAACACTACAGTCCTTACAAATATGAGTTTTGTATTCTGAAGAAGCTTTTGTCTTGCTGTTGCTCATGATTTTCCACGATCTTCATTCTCTGAGAAACCTTCTTTCCACCATCATCTCCAGATCTCCCAGAGCAGGACCAGCTTTCTTTATCTGTTTGTTTGAACGTTTGAAAGTCTGGCTCTGATGCTGCCACCCCAACAGATTATGACAGACGAGATTGTATTCTCCACAGCAGAAATGAAAAAAGATGTGGCATATTGCTGCAAACCCTGAAGGACCGCAAAATAAAGTCTGCTCGCTCCCTTTTTGTAGACAGCTTCATCTTTTCGTCTGCATGTCAACACTGAAGTATTTTTCTACCTCCACCACCTCCATATCCTCCTATAGAAAGTGTTTGACCTGACCCTGATTCTTCTGAAATCTAGAATCTTTTGTTCGCTTGCAAGATGAGATGATTGTTGCAACACCATGCCACAAAGAGGTCCACCAACTCTCTGTCTTCAGCTTTGTGACCATCTCTGATGCGCCTGATGACTCCAGAGTCAGCAGACTCTTTATGAAGATGACAGAACTCTGACATAAAATGCAAGTTTGGCGTAGAGTGAAAAGGAAAGTACAGTCCTTTGTGGTGCTCTGCACATGTTGGGATGTTGCAACCACAAAGTTCAATGTATTTTATTGGACTGAATGTGTTGGCCTAAAACAAAGTAGTGCATAGTCACATGGAAGCTGCCAAAGCGGCAGTAGCAGCATTATGCTGTGGGGATTGTCTGCAGAAAGGACAGAGAAATTGGTTAGAGTTGATGGAAGATAAATGGGGGAGTGGATTAGAAAGAAAGTACATTAATGTCACAAAGTAATTAAAGTCCAAATTAAATGATTAATATGTGGCAAAACCTGAAAATTTAGTTTCACATGCGCTCTTTCACTGTCCGTGAAAGATGACGCTACAAAGTTCACATCACAATTTTCACATTTTTGATGGTAAAAACTGCTGAAAACCACTTTCCGTCCGCTTCACCGTCATGCACTGTTCTGCATTGGTCCGTCACATGAACTCTAAATAAAACCCAAATATGAAAAAGTTAAAGGGGTGTTAATATTGATACAAGGCACTGAACATTTGACAGGACTTATGAGCCCAGTATCTGGTGAAAGCAATGCCATTGTTTTCCCTCATATACACTCAATTTGTGGTTCACGGTTTAATGTGACTCATTAAGACTCTTGACTGAAACTAGGTCATCAAATTCCCAAATAGTTTGCATTTGGGTAAATTTAGGAAAGAACAGAAGTCTCCAAAGTTTAGGTTTTGCGTTCAGATTTCGCTACTTATTCCTTTTGAGAATAAGAACAAGCATGTCCTTTAAATGTTTATGACCAGTTTATTTAGGAGTCAATAAAGCCCTCTGTACCTTTTATATGTTCCTCCCTTGGTAGCCTTTGACCACTGGGTGTCATCCAAGCAATAAAATTGCCAGAGGAACATGAGGTTCTGTGAGCTGCATGACTCACAGCTGGGCTTGTGTGAGGACCTTGGCCTGGGTAATGGTTGTGTAATGAGTTAGGCATGAAATCTCGCAGAGAAGCCCACCCCGTTATTATTTGGTCATGTGAGGTGTCTGCATGGAAACAGCTGGAAACCCCGAACAACACGAGCAGAAATGGAAGGAGGATCATTTGATTTAAAGAATTTGGACCGCGGCGAGCAGAGAGGCTCCTAAAGCAGGGCTTTCCCTCCTCCCCATAAACACACCTCCCCTCAGTAAAATGTATGGAAGCACTGCGGCACACTGCGTGTATTTTGCGGGCTGCATGGCTGCCTGGCTCAGCGTTCAAAGGCAGAGCGGAAGATAGGAGGAGGGGAATGAATACAGCAGGAGAGTGGGAGGAGGAGGGAGGGTGGACAGTTTCCTTTCTGTAACACACACGCTACAGGAACACACCGCCGGGAAAAAAAAAACGGGGAGAGGGAAGAAAATAATAACCAAGAGAGGGAGAAGGAAACACCGCAGCCCCTCCGTCCGTCTATCCGTCCCTCCGTTTGTGCGTCCGTCCTTTTGGTTGGTTTTTTTCCCCCCACTTTAAGCCAGAGAAAGCCTTTTTTTTCCCCCCCTCTTGCGGACTAACATGGACAAGAGCTCATGAGGAGGGCTGACTTTCAGTGAACCACTTCTCTGTGGCTGATAGGGAGGAAAAAGGCGACGGGGAAGACATGTTGAGGGGCTCTTCGTCTTGAGGTTGCGGTAGGCTGTTGTCGGTGTTCCGCTCTCTAAACACTCGGCTCCGGTAAGAGGAGAGGAGGAGGAGGAGGCTTGAAAAAAACGGGACAAACGAAAACTGAGCTCAGCAGTCAGTTGGTGTGTTTAATTGGTTTTGTTATGGTCTGAAATAAGGCAGGCCTCTAAGGCAGCCCCGCAGTAAATAAATACACGGACAGCAGAGGGGCTACCTGCTTAGCTTCAAATTAAAGCTGCTTTAATTTTACAGGGACATTTTCATATTTGCTGAGAGTAAAAACAAAGCAGGCTATTAGATATTTGCTAATTTTTTGTTTTGTTTTACAGACATCAACTCTTTAGGGGGGTTATAGAAAGGCCCAACTTACAAAAAAAAAAACTTGTCCTATTAAGACGTTTATTATCCTCCACCGCCAGGCTCAAAGCACGGAGGTGCAGAAAATTAAGTAGGCGGTCTTAGCCTCGGTTTATTTCGGTAAAAAAAAAGGAACAAAAGAAGATTTTTTTAAATGTTAATGTCGACCGACGTTGCATCCATCATGCTGCCGGTGTCCCGGGCTCTCATAGACCGGGACAGGGAGCTGGACACCATGGCCGGGGTTCACGCCAACCCGCCCGGTGCTCCAGGAGCCGTGCGGGGCATGAAGCGCGGAGACCCGGAGCCCGATGGACAGACGGCGGCCGCTCTGGTGGACTCCACCGGGGCTGAGTGCAAGCGCCCCAGAATCGACGGCACGGGAGGGATCGGCGAGATTGGACAGGTGAGGACAATTGGCGATTCATATTTTCAGAACAGTGAGACAGTTTTTTGTTCAACATGCTTATCCAAGTGATGGTTGTTGTTGGAGCTGCAGCAGAAGGCCCTGCATGCTCTCTGCTGCTTCCATTACCAGCTGGGAGGGAAATACCACCACGTTTTCACAGCGACACATGCCTGGAGTTGACTTTTAATACGAAGCAGGAGTTGTAACGATGTAACGCATTTCTCCATCGGGCTGCTTCCCAGACATCCTGTTAGAACTTTTCAAAATCATCTGGTTGATAAATGTCCTCAAAGCACACCTCAGGGTGCACAATGTAAACAAACCGAGCCTTTAATTATGTGGCCAATGTAGGGTTAGCGGTATGAACCAGAGATGCACACATCAGCATTTTCCTCAGCCAGAACCGGTTTCTGATTCCCTTCAGATTGTTTTATAAATATTTTGTGATTTTATATATATATATATATATTTTTTTTTTCAAAACTAAGGGTGAAAAGTGCTGCACGTCTTTTATAGACACATTTAGAGTCTAACACATAATATAAAGTTTATACTTATTTATGCATCAAAGAATGTCTCTAACCTTTATCTGATTCATACTAAGCAATAAAAAAAGTAAATGACAATTTCTTGGCCTCGGCACACCAAAAATGGCCGTATCTTGTTTTTAATAGAGCATCACCGAAGGGCAGAGGGATGTGCGGGATATCATTAGAGTGGATTATGTAGGCTGAAGTACTCCACTGGAAGACAGACAGCAATTTCTCCACCACTGAAAGAGCCAGTAATGGAGGTGAAGTGGCCTGTTTGCTCCTGTTTGGGAAAACTAAATGGCTTGTTTCAGATCGCCGTCCTGTCTAGTGAGTGCTGATAGGCAGTGCCTGCTGTAATGCAGTTACACACGTGATTGGGGGATTGTATGTGTGTGTGTGTGTGTGTGTGTGTGTGTGTGTGTGTGTGTGTGTGTGTGTGTGTGTGTGTGTGTGTGTGTTGGGTTGGGGGAGGGGGGTGGGGGTTTGGATCAATCGCATTCAGGCTCTAAAACGTATCGAACTGCCGGGCTGGACAGTCCGGAAATGAGAGTGGGAAAGGTACCCTCTCCCCTTCTCACCCCCCTCAAAGGCAGTCTCTGTTGGTACTGCAGGAGCAGATTTGCACTATCAATGGCAGTAAAGAGGCTTTGTTTCCAGCTTATGGGATCGCTGTGGATACTGGAGGGATCAAAGATTCTTATTTAAAACAAAAAGAACAAAGTGGATGCCCAGATATTTGTAGCGGGTAGTAAATGAAGTTTAATATTATTTCTTTGGAGCTGCTCAAATTGGCTGACACCAGTATGATCAATTAGTACAATAATTTTTCAATCAGAATTGATGAAACAGTTTTGGTCCTTTCAGCTGAAAAAGTGCATTTAAAGTCATCACTGTGAAATGTGATGTTTGTCAGTGTATTACTTCTGACAGGCTATAAATTAAATATTAATTTGTTTAGGGAATCAGAAAATTAATTTGGAATGAAGATCGAGAGCAATAAACAGCTTCAAATTTTGTTTTTTTTGACTCCGACAGTTAATGTAAGCTTGACTTTAAAAGAAATTCCTTAATAGACATATTATCATCTCCTTGTTTACACTAATTATTATTAAAGCTCATTGTGTTTGAAAAAAACTGAAGATGGAGCCTTGAAACTTCTCATATTTCATAACAAATCTGGAAACTTTAAGGTGTTTGACAGACCAACTCAAAGTAGTACATAATTATGAACTAAATAAAAACTTACACGAGATTTTCAAATGATTTTACATACAACATCTGTAAAGAGTGCGCTTTTGTTTTCAGCCAATTTTTCAGAACTACCTGAAAAATTGGTAGTACCCTGCAAGTTTTTCAGGGTATGTATTTTTTTAGTTTGACTTTACTGAACATAGTGTACTAAAAAAATAAACAAATAGAAATACATTTTTAGCAAAAAACAAAAGATATGTATATCTGCTTTCCACGTGGAGAGCTTGTTTGAAGAAGCTTGCGCTCAGTTTGTCTGTTTTTTTATTTTTTTTTATTTCTTAGTCTCAGATTCATAGTTGAGTTTTCTTCCTGGCTTGCTCTGTATTTAGTGTCATCTTCCGGCATGACGCTGCCACCCTCACACTTCACCTGGGGGATGATTCGTTCAAGGCAGGATTGTATGTAATGTTTCGTATATGGACCGAAAAGAAACACACAGTTCTGCTGTTGATGGTTTCTACCTGAGCTTCAGATATTTGCAGCTCCTACAGAGCTACAATTTCCTTCTTCGCTTCATTTTTGAATAATTCTCTCCCTGCCTAGCCTGTCAGTGTAGGTAGATGAGTTTGATTGATTTGGGTGTTATTTTATATGCTCAGCCTGTTTTAAGCATCGTCTCATTCCTTTCTCTTCACAGTGCCTTGTTCACTAGTGTTGGGTGGACTGGATTATTCCCCAGCTCTTAGAGTACAGGAGCTTAAATAAAAATATATTCCACACTTTTCAAATTTGTATTTACAATAAAAAAAAAGCCTCATCAAAGAATCTTTTCTTTCCGCTCTGGAATGACGTGCTACTTTGTGGTGGTCTTGTCATATAAAAGCTAAATAAAAACATTGAAGTGTGTTGTTCTTACTGGAAAAAAGTGGTTTACTAGAACTTTTTCCGTTTACTTTCGCAAGGTACTGTATTTATTTTCCTCCAACCCGGTGACGAAATAAATATTCCAGAGTCGAACTTTGCTAAATGACCTTAAGTTTTCCGACTTTTGCAAACTTGTTTCCAAGAAAGCTGCATGAAAGTGCAGAGAAGTGTGTCTGTTAAGCTAATCTGCAGGGGATGGAAAATATTACAGCTGCCCCGGCTCGCAGAAGCAACAGAGTCCCCCTTGCTTAATCCTTTCCATCCTTCATGCAAAGCAAAAAAAGAAAAACCTTTATTGCTGACATTACAGCAAGATTTTTTTTTTTATGGCAAGATTTGAACTTTGACCTGAATGTGAAGGCAGCACAGTTGGGTGTGGTCGAAGTAGTGAGTAATATGTTAATGCCACCACTGTTCAACAATGAGATTTTTACCCACCCGCTCATTGTTGCTGTTTTTTTTTTTTCTTTTCTTGGTGTGATGTCATCAATGTGCAGGGGTGGAAATGCTCTGTCAAATCATATCTGCAGAGTTTTAGCTAAGCCACAAAGCATTGCTAAATCGGTGCAACATGAAGGAGGTGACTGAATGTTCAGCTAATGCGGCCAAATGAAAGGCTGTGGGTCCAACAGGAGTTTGAGCTGTACTTTAAAACCGAGGGTTTGGATTTTACTTTGGTGTCTGGCTCAGTGCTGCTGACTTCACAACATATAATCAGTCTACTTTATATTCATGTGCTGTGCTGGGGGAAGTCCTGTTTTTATTTTCAGGGTGGCAGGGGATTTATAACACCTCTCATCTTCAGCTCAAGCCAGATCATTGGGAATGTTGAGAGGAGGTTGTCTGCTTCGATATCCGTCTGGCCTGCCGTGGAGTGCTTGGTGTTATGCTGTTGCTCTGTGTAGGAATTGGGGCTCTTTCAGTCCTAATAAGGACTTGCCTGGAGTGGCAGCCCAGAGGACAAATTACTAGACCAGAACAATAATGTATGTGGTTCAGCCCTTAATGCTTTTATCTTAGCCAAAGCAGTGAAACGACATGAAAACATCAGTAAGAAATATGTCCTCAACCCCCAGATTGAAAACCTTTTTTATTTTTCAGGGCTGCTATAAATCCTTTTTATTTTTCAGGGCTGCTATAAATTTCTGGGGAAAACCTTTGGACTGATTTGCATTTCTGAGGTAGCAGCAGTGTTTTGGGATGCGCTTCTGCTGGGGAGCCGATGTGCTTAAAGTGTAGTTATCATCCCATATGAACTGCAGCTGAGTGATGTGTTGCTCCTGCTGTGTTTCTGCTGCATAGCAGTATAATAAGACCTCCTTATTTGAAAACAAGAAAGCAGCCATTGCTTTTTTTTCTCAGAACTAAGGTTCTGTTGTTCTTGAGCCTTTTTCGTCCACATTTGAAGATAATCCCAGCATATCATATCTAGTAAGAATAAAAAAAAAAAAGAAAACATGAACTAATCTGTAATTATTTGAAAAGATTATGTTAACTTGAAACACCCAGCTGGTTGATAGTAGTGCTGACAAATTAGCTACTTAAAAATCTAAAATGTCTCTTTTCTGATTCATTTAATTTCTGTACTTAAATACATCCACTTTTTCTTTTTCTTTGCATGAATGTATTTTGTTTATTTTAGGTAAAATCAGGGCTGGGTGTAATAATACACCTACCTCACAAAACAAGATTTTATCACATTCTTTCAAAATCTACTTTTAGTAATAAACAAAAAAGAGTCTCAAGGGGTCATAACATTTAACATTAAAGATTTAACATTAAACCATGCATGCAACAGTTTAACAAGACAAAATGTCATTTTTGAATAAAAGCAGTTAAATGATTGTAGGTTGCATGCACTTTTCTTTTTTGACAGATTTTCCTTTTGTTGTCTCTATATATCACTCTTTCTTTGAAAACATTTGCCTTATTTAGTCATTTTTTCCAAGTTTTTCTATTTTAAGATTTCAAATTGCCTGTAAAAATGGTTGTTTTCAAAAACGTTTTGACCTGCAACAGCATAGAAGGTATGAATCTGGTGCTAAGTTTGTTACTCAACTGCAGTGTACGGACAGTAATGTTTTAGTCATATTTAACCATGAACAACATGGAAGAGTTGAAAAGCTGCTTCCATTTTTTTTTTTTAAATAGGAGCCACAAAGTGCTCACCTTCATATATGGGGCTCCTAATAATAGCTCCCACTTGTTTTAACAGTCACATACCAACTAGAGAGTAATTTGCAAGACAGATTTAACTTATACGAGAAGTATCACAGATTTTTGTTGTCTCGAGAGACAAGATCTTGTCAGGGCCTTAGAAGCCATTCTCACTTTTCTCTCTCTCCTTTGGTCTGATAACCTTCTTGCTTCATCATAGTCAATAATTTTCCCTCTGCAATGCAGTCTCTACCTTAATTCACATGATATTGCTCCACTCTGGCTGTCAATGTTGAGGCTGAGGGTCTGCACTAGGCGTGGATGAATATGAGATTCTCACAATGTAACATTGATCAAAAATATTATGTTAGCACTGGCATTTTTAATGAATAATCCATAAATATTTAAATTGATCAGTTTTTCTACCACTGCAGAAAATAATATAGCATTTTTATTATAGATTATTTATCGTATTGATACTTGGACTTAAAAATACAAGATACTGTTGCTGTGGATACACTAAAACTATGTGTTTTAGTCAGGTTGTTCAGTTAGCTGCTTGACAGACTGATGGCTTGTAACTTGCTCACTGTAGTTTTCAAAAAAGTGTAATCTCAAGAAGACTGTTGTTGTTTTTCTCTTTTAGTTTTCACACCACAATTATTGATAATTTTCCAACTACAAATCCTTTCAAACAACCTAACTTTACTGTGTTCTAAACAAGAGCAAATCATTCAGTTTGTCAGTTCTGGCATCTCATTCAGACCTCAAGCCATTGGAACAGTAAGAAAAATTATGGTTGGGCGCTGTTGTTTAGGTGCTAAGTTTGGCCCCTTATTACCAGTGAGAGGAACTCCTTATTCTTCAACATACCGAGATTCTTAGGACAATTTCATGCTTCCACCTTTGTAGGAACAGTTTGGTGATGGTTTCTTTCTGTTCCGACATGACTCTGCAGCTTGGAACAAAGCAAGATGCATAAATACTTACATTAGAAATTTTGATGTGGAAGAACGGCTCTGATTCCCGACCTAAACTGACAGAAGACCATTCGAGTGAATTGGAGCAGACGGTATGAATCAGACTATCTTGTCCAACATCAGTGTATATCCTCAGAAATGTACTCCTGGAAGAATTGTCAACAATTTCCATGAACACTTTCCTAAACCTTATTAAAAGCCTTCCCAGAAGGGTTGAAAATGCTATCAGTGCAAAGGCTGAGTCGATGTCATATTTAACCCTATGGATTAAGAATAGATTAGCAAATACTTTTGACAATGTAATGTTTACCTGATCTGCTCCATGCCAAGTCTGAAACTTTAAAAACTGTTTGTTGTTCATGAGAAAGACTGCTTACAGGAATTTGTTTTTCTACAGAAATTTGAGCCTAATGGAAGAGAAACATATCTGCGATACAGACTTTTCTTGAAGCTGATATCAACACTACATAATCCTGGATGTATCTGTTGTAGTTTCTGCAAGTTAGCTGAAACATAATACACAAAGAAAAAAAGAAACGGAAAGAAAACTGTTGTGCTAAGTTACCTGCTCCAGTCAGCAATTAGACTTTATTGAAGTTGCACACCAGGGGGCTGGCAGGTTAAAGTTGGTGTGATACCCAATCCAACACTTTTTTAACAATTTTATCAGCACATTTATCAAAATCCCACTAAAGTGTCAGAGCAGAGCATTGGCCGCAGTATTTTCCATATACAGCCTTTGACGTTAGTTATTCCCAGAAGCCACATTTCAGTCTCTATTTTCACTTAAATGATGTTGGAGTGAGGCAGAGCAAATAATTATGTGCAATTATCATGAGCAGTAAACAACAAGCAAATGTTGATTCTGTTTGATCAGATCAGAAGTAATTTATTGGGGGAAAAAGAAACTGCACTTTCTTTCTCTGTTTAAGATCAGTGTAGTGAACCGTGGTGTTCGCTGTGTAACACGTGATTTGGCAGCTGATGCTGCTGTGATTATCTTGATTCCCAAAGTGTCAAGCTAGTTTCCAAGATCCACTTTGACTTCAGCCAACATCCCCTTGAGGAAGCACGTGTAGTTTTACTGTGAAAAGTCGAAGGAATGTGAGGTGTATTAAGGGAAAACAAACTTCAGATTGCTGGGCTGGCTGTGTGGAGGGTTAGCACATATGTGCTGTGGAAACAGTAGATTCACATCCTCCTGAGTATATGTGGTCTCCTGCATTGCAACAAGGAAAGCTAACTCTCAGGGTAATGAAATGTGGCTCCTCCTCAGAAAAGCAGCTGACCCAGAGCACAATCATAACAGACCTGGGTCCTGTGACCAGATTTACCGGCAAGCGCCTGCCGTGACCTGCAATGGTTGCTGGAGCACTGGGGTTGATGTGTTCAATAGATTGTAGAGCCATTTCTCCTCCTCCCCCCGTCTCCTCTTTACAATCAGTTGTCTTCAGGTCATTTTCTTATTTTCTCCTGATTGCACAGCCACCAGTTCACTGCAGCTTTCCCTGCCTCCACACCCTCTCCTAAAAACTGGAAATGCACCATGAAAATGCTTGATGACAGGTACAGGATGATTTTCTGCTTTGTCTCAAGACTGACTGATTATCTGCTGTTCAGAAACTCACATATCTGATACCTATCAGTGAATCATCATACGGGGCATTCACACCACTCCTGTTTAGTCTGATTTCGTAAAACTAATTCATTTGCAGAGAAAGCCCAGTTTGGTAGTGGAGGTGTAAATTTGCAATCGAACCGGGATAGCCAGTGCAGGTCCACCTAAAAACCTAGGTCTCATTTCAACTGAAGTGAACTCTAGCACACTTTGAACGCATATGTGGATGCAAGTGGACTAGAGACTGCTCCAAATGTAAGAAGCGGACTATAGTGTAGGACATTCTGGCTAAATACAACCTAAACAAATGCGAGAGGCTTAAAAGACAAAAGAGAAAACCAACAATTGCTAAAACCTGATGCTAACTCCACTTTTGCTTACATTTTGCAAAGTAGGAGATTGCATTCATGTCTTCTGAGGTTTTTTGTGACGTTGCCTTCAGTGATTCTTGGTGCAGCGCTACCACAAGTGAGAGAACGGGTTTGTTTTTCAATTAATGTGGCTTGTTTGACACAATGCAGTTGGAAAGCAAACTGCACCAGCTGAAAATGTAACAAATGCTCCACTTTTGGTCCCCAATCAAACCAAGTCTCTGGGATATCAGGTGTGAAAACACCCTTACTATCACACACTGGGAAAATACCAAAAGTTAGATATTCCCAACATAGGTGAAGTGTTTTGAAAATAGAAAGCAGAAAAAAAACATTTTAATGGAGAAGCTAGTTGCAACTACAAGCTGCCTGTTGTTCATTCAGGCTGATGGAGAGCGAGAGAGAGCAAAACGTTCAGCAGGAAATTTAATGAAGGAGAACAAAGTTTTTAAATATTTTAGCCTTTTGAGTTTTTAGTCTGTCATTATTGAAATATACAGTCTTGATTTGGAAATATTGGCAGCATTTTGAAAATCTGATTTAAGGTTGGGCTCTGCATCCTCGAGGAGTGCACAGAGTGCTATTTTCAAAAGGCTAGCCTCGTTAGCTGCACTTGTCACTAATGCCAGAGGCTAAAGACAGCTGAAGACATCTTTGCACAATCATTATTTTTTGGGACTTTCCCTCCCCACACACTGTGTGACATAGCCTCTGCTACTGATGCAAATAATTAGGAAGCTTGGAAAAATGTAATGCTGTTTTTACACTTCTTGCCAAAAAAAAAAAAAAAAAAATGAAATTGGCTAACTTTAAAAAGCTTTGCAACACCAGGAATTGGCTACTAAATTAATCAGTGCAAAAATAACCCAGTCACCACCTCCCAGGCAGGAATCGTCCGTGCTTCGTTTTGTTGCCAGCAGAATTCAAATAATCAAGCATGACTGCATGACATACACAGTTGTTTTGTTTCTCATATGCAGTGTAAGTAAGTGTGGCGTGGAGCGTGAGAGTGAGACTCACTCATGTTGTGCTTCTTCCACACAGACCCCCCTCCCTCCTTCATCTCAGCTCTCTCAGGTCCTTAAGGAAATTAAGCACATGACTCCGCTCATGTATGAGTCATTGTCTTTGCTCCTTCCATCTTTTTTTTTTTTCCCCCTGTCCATTTTCCGTTATATTGCCGGCTCCATATTCAGTGTCTCGCACATATGAGTTCCAGATGTTTCCAGATGTGTGTTTTCACCCAGCACCCCCCTCTACTTCCACGCAGCGTGCAGCTCCATAAATCTTTTCTTTTTTCCTTTTCGTCTCCTCTCCGGGTGTTGTTTTGCTCCTCCATACCTGCAGTGTGTTGCATTCGGAGTTTGCCCTCGTTGCAAAAGACGGTTTATACTTTATTCATGTTATTCAAGCCTCTAAGAGGTGATTCATTATTTAGAGCTTCTACCTCCCAAAGCCAGATCACTAAGTACATTTTTGGCTCCGAGATAGACTCGCACAAGCTGTATTTTTCAATCACGAAGGCGCTTCCTGCTCCCTCTTCCTCCTCTCCCTCCTCTTCCTCGATTTTGCCTCTTGCATTTGGATACATTGTGCTCAGTTTTAGTGAAATGGCCTCATGGGGTCCAGAGTGAGATGGCTCCAGTATTAATCAGGCAACTCAAGCTGCGATGTGCGCAGAGCAAAGTCCCCCCCTCTCGCCCCCACCTCTCCTCCCCCCCGGGGGACAGAGCAGACGAGGGGACATTGGTTCCACATGAAAGGAAGATCAGAGGAGGAAGGACTGAGAGAAGAGGGAGGAGCGGAGATGTTTTGTAATCTGCTAATATGAAGTCAGGGACAGGAGAATCTGTTTTCCGAGTGTGCTGTAATTGCTGTGAAAAGTCTTTTTTTAATGAAATACATTTACATAATAGCTGGAACAACAACATTATGAGTCTGCATAAAGTCGGTCCCAAGATATATTAAGAAACATGGAGACTTATGAGATTCTCATGCTATAGTTTCAATTCAGTTTATTATTGTAGTAACAATTTAGAGCAGATGCCATACGTAGGTTCTTTGCACAGAGGGCAACCCTGAGCAACATGATAATACTAAACGCAAAATTATAAACAAACCTATTTAACATGATCCAGTTGCTTTTTTAAATATGGAGAATTCATAGTTATTCCCACTGCTGCTAAAATAATGTAACACATTGATAATTGAGTTTATGATGTGATCATAATTTTGATAGTCTTTAAAATAGAATAAATATCCTCTTAATGCAGGTGTAATTTTCTTGTACACTTGGTTATAGTGCCATTTTGGCATCCTGGTCTTGATATAAAAAATATAAGAAACCGATTTAAGCAAGTTAATTGGTTGGGGTTGTCAGGAGAGCCTGCTGCCAGCTGCTGAACATGCATAGCACTCAAGGCTGGCCAAATATAGTTTTAAAACAGCATTATTAGGAGTGATGGATGATACTGTTATAGTTTCCACAATAAGAGTCTGTCTTTTTTGTTTTACTGGTAGCTTTTCAGATTGTTATATTTTCTTTCTTATAAAGACAAGTGCAGTAGTCATATTTTAGTCTTGTACTACCGGTTGCTCTGGCTCTTTTTTTATTTTTTGGCATCTCATGATGCTTTTGCCGCAGTAATGAGGAAAATCTTACTTGTTTCAAAACAACATCTAGAAAAATAATAAATGTTAAACCTTGATATCATTAACTGACTCATGCCATACCCGCAGTAGATATTGGCATCTTCACTGAGAGAAACTCCAGGTTAGTTGGTCCTTGAGGATGAAGCACATGGCTTGTATAGTAAAGGTTGAAACTAATGGACTTCTTCTGCCTTGAAACAATTTCAATCCTAGAAATGTCAAAGTGGTTTATGAGAATAGTATTTTATGTGCAGCCATCACAAAACTGCCATCACATTTGCATTTGATACATATTTACAAAAAAGTAGGTGATTTCACGGTAAATTGAGTTTGATGATCTGATGGAATTCGCTTAAGGTTCTTTTATTTTTGCACATTAAAAAATGTGCAAAATGTGCATTAAATTCCTGATTTAAATGCTTCTCCTTTAAATCAGGAATTAACTCTGACAGGAATGACTTTGTTCTCTGTTTATTAATATATTACTGATCTACAACAAAAGTTGTCTCGAGGCTCTTTACCAAAAGAAGTCACTTGAACCCAATCATATGAACAGATTCCAAGCTGATTACACAGTACAGTTTATCTCCGTTATCAAGTAGTGTACTTAAGTCAGATTTTCAATCTAAGGAAACCTAGCAAACTGCAGACTTGCAGCAAACACTCCTCTTGAGTGACAGTGAACAATTGATTGCGTTAAGTTGTTAACTTTGCAGAAATCCCACTGAGCATGCATGCAGCAAAGGTGGACAAGTTAACTCAGGAAGTAACCTCCAGCTCAGGAGTTCTGTTTACATGCACAGAATTACTTGTATTTGGATTAAGTAATCCAAATATATTGTTTATATGGGCACAAAGTTAATTAAATCCAATCAAGGAGAAGTCTAGCTCATAGTTTGCATGTACCAGTATTTATTTTTGAATAGAAGCACCTACATACGCAGAGTTGCAAAATGTTCCTAAAAATACAGAAAAAAATACGGACATAAAAACGTTTGTGTTTATAATCGTGCTGAACATAAAAACAAATGCAGCAGATTTGTAGTAGGTTCAGTATGAGCACCCCTAATGGATCCCAGATTTTAATAATGGTTGAGACATCACTGCACCCCCTAATTAAGCTGCAGGCTGCGCTAAATATGTTTTTGGTCTTCCTGCATTACAGTATTAGAGAGCAGAAGAAAATAAATAAATATCCATCAAAGTTTGGAGCATAACAAACCAGTTTTAAAACAATTTTGCTTCTCGATACTGAGTCTTGTGTTCCACCGAAGACGGACATATATCACATTAACATAGGGCACCTATCTCAAGTCAGTTAGACAGACAAGTTAATCAGAAGAAGTCAGTTTGAAGGTCCATAGATCAGCATTATTATGTGTCTCTGATATTGAGATGTTTGGACTAGCTTTAGCATTAGCTTCCTGGCCCAGCAAGTTTGGAATGGTACGATGTCAAGGGAGCTGTCATCATCTTCTGCCAATAAGGGATTAACGGCTTACAACCTTTTAAACTGACCGTACCAAAATCCTGAACTATCCATTTGAGTAAATGTAATTTAGACGCCCAAAATGGAAGTAGAGTTGGATGAAATTGCAACATGTAGGTACGATATGGGGGTGCGAGTTGGTAAAGCGATGAATTGGCCCGGAATGACTTTCTCTGCTTCTTCCTCCAGACGTTTGATGTAGCAAGTTTTGCTCCGTGCAGCCAGAACATTTAAAGGAATTTGTTAGAGGTTGCATAAGAGGTTATGATGGCATTCCACACCAGTGGGCTTCACGCTCGCCGACACTCCTGACCTATTTATGATTTTAAGAGCCGCGCCAACACTCGTCCTTTCTTCTCCTGCCTTTCATCCGGCGCTCGCATGAGCTCCCTCGCCCCCGTTATCACGTCTTTACAAGCAGACAAAAGGATCCGCCGGGTGGAAAACTGGAGAGGAGGCTGACTGAGGAGATTGCAGGAGTGTGTCACCAGTGGAGTTAATTTGATTGGGGGGTCACACAAATGCCTTCTAACTGTAAAGTCAGATAGAGAGACACGACAAGAGATGAAACTGCTTCCCCGAGTGATGAAAATACAAAGTGTCTGTTTGCCTTTGAAATTACAGGCCATGTTTACAACAAAAAAAAAATCCGCTCCTCTCTTTCAGAACAACGATCCTTTGACCCTCGGCTACCATGGATACCCATCTCACAGTCAGGTAAGAGCACCTGTGAAAGTATTGGTGTTATGTTAGTTGCATAATAAGCCACATTCCTGCAGCCTGCGTACAGCACTAACATGGCTCGGTGTTGTTCTGTAAGCCACAAGGTGGGGGTGTAGATTTCACTTTAATGGTTGTGTAGAGGAAGATGTGCCTCCACAACCATCACTCATCTATTCCTATCCTCCACCTACTTTCCTCTCTGTCCTCGATGATAGTAATCATCTTTTAGGCTCACAGGACACATTTCTTTCATCTTTAGGTCTCTGAACACATGCAGATTTTTGTTGTTCTGCCCACAACATATAGGATAAAAAAAAATTCTAATTCCTAAAAGAAAAAACAGCCGTATCACATGTTTTTTTGTGTGGATGTCGGTGTGTAAGTATAGAATCTGTTTGTATTAGTTGGCTGATTGTGTTATTAGGCTGCTCAGTTTTCGTGGTTAATCCTTAGATCATCCTGTGTTCATCCACTCATCCTCTCAGCCTCTACTCGTAATCCCCTCATCCCTCGCTCTCTGCGATGCTCAGCAACCTCTGGCTGCTTTATCGGCTCTTTATCTGTCTTAGGTCTTCACTCATGCGCTTTTATTTGCCGCAGTCCAAGTCGTTTTTTTTTTTTTTTTTCCTTTTTTTTTCTCCCCCCCAGTCCGTATGCCTGGGAGTCAATTAGATGGATTTTTATTTCATTGGAAAATGATGAGGCTTTGAATCATTTCCTTCTAGATGATGTTTCAAGGCTACTCATAAAGTTTTTCTGCTTTGTGTTGAGCAATTCCTTTTTGGGATGTTGAGATGTCAGTCAGGTTTTTCTCCTGGGGCTTGGAGGTGTGAACTGGTCAGGGGGAGGCGGGGCAGGGAGGAAGAAAACAATGCCGGCCAGCGGAGGTTTCCACAACACTGAGGTGCTAAACTGTCAACAGGAGTGTGAGAATGATGCGATCAAAGGCTCCTGAAAGGAAGAGCCTGGAGAGTTGAGGGAACTGTGTGTGTGTGTGAAGGGAGAAACAACTCATTAATAGGCAGAGAGAGAGCTGAAATGAATCCTTCAGGGATAGAAATTAGGTAGTTATGTTTTCAGTGTAAAGCTAGGATGGGCAGAGCTGAGAGGTACTGTTAAAAGAAATATGAATATCTTATAAGTATCTTAGAAAGCCTGGCAGCTGACATTTTTTGCCAAAATAACACAAAAATCTCTGAATGTTCGTCTTCCTTTTTATAGTCTCAAATTCAAGATCTTCAAACACTGCCAGAGCTCTAATCGTTATGTAAGACCGTTAGGCACGACTGCAGTTATTTATAGCAGCCAAAATAAATTAAGGGAAGGCTCTATTATAAAATGTATTATTAAATAAAAAAAAAACTACAAGAGAAACACTGCTGTGTCGGCTGAAAAACTTTTCCATATCAAAATCTGTTCCTCCCTTTTCCTGATAAAACTCAGCGTATTAAGCTAAAACAAATATGCCTTTAAAAATATGTCTTATTAAAAAAAAGGAGCCAGTCACAACGTTTCTAACCAGAATGGATGTGGTGCAATCCTCCACAATTAATATTCTAAATGATGCACCCAATGTGCATCATTTTTCTTAGGTGCTCAAATAAGTATTGTTTTAATCTACATCAGGACCAAATGCAAGTTTTACTAGTTTAAATTTGACTCATTAAACGTCCTGTTTTAACGTTTAGCATTCTTAGCATAGCCAGCTGTAAATATCAGTCTTCGTATTGTGGAGAAAATGGAGATCCCACCGTAAAGAAGGAGAAAAAATTAACATGTCTGTGTGAAAATGAAAGCAGCCTTTTAAAATCCAGAGTTAAAAGCAGCAGCCTGACATGTGACTTCATATTTAAATCTCTCACCTACACTGAAAATGGCCAGCACTTGAGTCTTCCTTTCAATGACCATTTCCATACAAGAGGGATGTGGTTTGCATCCCTGTTACTGCTTTAGTGTATGACTCCGTTCACCTGCTGTTTTGGAGTATTTTCATGACAAAGTACTTTTTTAGCCGTTTCAACTGATTTTAACGTTATAAACATTATGAAACTAAACATGTTGATGGAAGCTGAATGAGGGCAATAATAATCACACACTGAACGGCTTTGTCACTCTGTTCTAACGTACAAAAACTATTAAAGTTATGCTGGTTGAGATGCACCAATGACAGTGTAGTAGTTGATGTGTTGCTGTCTTTTTTTCTGCAAAGCTTTGGACCTGACAGCAGCATTCAGAGTATTTCTTTCTAAACTCCTGCTGTGTGAATTCATTCATTATTTACATTATGTGGAGGGGAGACGTCCAACTGTGTGTATGAGCGAGTGTTGTTGTTGTAAAAACTAACTTTCACCTATCCCTGTCAACCCTTAGGGATTGGGTGTTTACTGATCAGAAAAAGGTCAGATTTTTGAGTTGCGGCTGTTATTTCTCACTGTGCACCTTCATATATTATTCAAAAGGATGTGCATACACTTAGAAATGTGCCATTTTGCACCATCTTAGAGGTTTAGTAGCCCTTTCACTGTCTTGTTTGGTGGTTTGAGTTGATGGCATTTGTTCTGAAGCAGCGTCTCCTGAACGTTGCTCAAACGTAAAACCTCGTGTGCAGTTGGCAGTGCGTTTTCCTAACAAGGTGCATGTCTGAGAAGGAATAGAGGGAAGAAAAGGGAAAGTGTTGTCTTTCTCTCCCAGTGGTGCCAGCAGCCCCAGTTAACTCACCTACATGGAGAAAGAGAACAGAGGAAGAGAGAGAAAGAGGAGGGGAGGACTGCGACATGAGAAGGAAGCAGAGGGGAGGGGAAATTTGGGGGAAGGGTAGGAGGGGGGAGGAGGCGTCAGGCTTTCTGGGGAGAGAGGAGGGAGAGACAGAAGAGATGAGCAGGCAAGGGCACAGCAGCGAAAAGGAAGGCTGGGGGTAGAAGGAAAGCAAGGAGGGACTGGGAGAGGCAAAGAGAAAAGAGTGAGTGGGAGACGACAGAAGCGCAAAGAGAGGGGGAATACAGAAGAAGGCACGCGAGGGAGAGTGACAGGGACAGAGGCCAGCAGAGGAGGTGGAGGAGGAGGAGGAGGTGGTGGTGGTGGTGGGGTGGGGATTGGCAGGGCAGACGGAGCGAGCGGGGGCAGAGAGAGGGAGATTTTGAATCTGTGAGACAGACAAGAGAGACGGAGCTGGTGAGGTGACACAGAAGGAGAGAAGGCGAGGCAGCGCGAGAAGAGGAAAGGAGCGAGGAGCGGCGACAGTTGGAGTTGTTGCACAGTATACGATGATGGGACTGTACTATCCTAACGTGTTGTCGGTGAGTGTTTGTCTCCGTACCTTTCCGCCGCTGCAGTACGAGAAGCGGCATGAGAGCACCGGGCGCCGTCACCGAGCATTAAACGCTAATTAAGTACTAACAGACGAGGACTCTACCTGACCCGTTGCCGCGGTCCACGCAGGACATGCCAGACTCCTGTTGGGACTCAGCCGACAAACAGAGAAACTAGTGTAGTGGATGACAGCGAGATTGTAACGGCCGCAAATCACGATTCGCCACGGCGAGACGCACGAGTGGCAATGCATTATTGTTACCGCCGTTGTTGTGGCATCTGTTCTCCTGCTCAGAGCTAGAAGTGTGCACGCAATCTGAAGAGCTGCCGCTGCCAGAAACTGTTCTCGGCAATGTATTATGTATGCTCTGAGGAATCCATGTGAGCGCGCCGCTTGCTGCGTTAGATCGTACAGCTGGATGGAGCAGTTTAGCTACACGCCAACTCTTTTGGCATTTTTTTTTTAGCAAAAAAAGTGGAAATAAAGGAGGTTTGGGGAGGAGGAAAGGTTGGTAAAAAGTCTGTAGTATCCCTGCAGCTGTCTCTGTACATTACTCCTGAGCTAAAGGGACAGGTGTCCAGTGAACAGTTGCTCCTGCCTTTTTGTTTTACGCTCGCTCTCTTTCTCTCTCCCTTTGTTACTCATTTTTACTTTCTCTTGTTTCCATCTCCATCTCTCCTGTTCAACTCCAAACACCTCCTCACTGTAATTTCTGTCACACATTTCACAAAGACACAGAAGCCAAAGCACACACAGTGGGCTGCAAAGTTGGTGCATGAAGTGTCATGTTCATATTACATTTCAGTTGGAGTGAGTCAGGATCAGAGAGTGAGTGAGTGTGTGTGTTCACTTCTTTTTCAGCTGTACCTTAGATTCGTGCTCTCTTTACTGTTTGACCTCTTTTCTCCCTCCTCTTGCTCTCCCTGGGGCCCTGGCAGCTGTTATCTCAATGTTTTCATTTAAGAGCCCCTGGAAGAGAGGGGGATGGGCTGGGAAAACCAAAAGAGAACAGCAGCATGAGATCAGAAAATATACTTTTTAAGGTGACTGGACACCTTTGGACAGTGTGCATGCTTGGGGCGGAAATAGACCAACAAGGTGACGGACTTGGAGATGTGACAATGCATTCGCTTTGTTGGAGTGAGCCATTGGGACACTCTTAGAGCTGACTTTGCACTTACGAGTGTGCAAAGGTGCCGTCTGATGAGGGTAATATATTAGCTCCCTCATATTGCTGCATGCGCTAATAAGGTTGGCCTTTTACTGCAGGAGTTGGAGCAGCAGATCAGGTTCAAAAGACTGAAATATTTTCTCAAGCCCCACCTAAGCGTGCGCCCCGAGGCGAGGGAGAGACGCCTACCTGCTGCCGCAGCTGAAAACATGCTGCCACGCTTGCATAAACTGTTAAAGGGCTGTGAGTAGACGCCCCCACCTTCACCGCTCTAAATCTAGGTATTGATTCTACTTTGGGTTTTTACAATAAAGGTTGGTAAATGATCCAAATGAGCCGTGTTGCTGTGGCAATTTGCATGAGTCACTCATTTTGTGCCGATTGTTTTTGTTGGTTTGAGGAAGGAGGAGGCTGTAGTTTGGGAGAGCTGTGAGAGGTTAAGCATCTTTTGGACTTAAAAAAAGATGAGTTATGAAAGCGCTCCAGTCTTGAGCTGCCGTGACAGTTCTGCCTCCTTAGCAGTCGTCTCTGCTGGCCCTGGAACGGCTCTTGGTGAGGCGTTATTAAAAACAAAAAATAAAACAGCCTCTGTGACAGATAGGGGGTTGCCCTCATTGACTCTTCGTAGGGTGAAGTTGACAGTGACAACACCATCCTCCAGCTGGCTTGCGTGCGCTCTTTAAAAGCAAACTGGACGCCAGGACATGAGTCGCCCTAAAGCAGAGCCCTTCCTGAACAAGCCAAACTGGTTTCATGGTCATACCTTACTTTCTGTGTTAGTTGGGTAAACACACATCATTTAGAGAGCTTGTGTGCTCACCTGCAAATGTTTGTCAGGTGTCATCCCCTCGTTTTTGTTTTGGACTGTTTATTTTTCATAAAAGACTGCAGCTTTTGTGGAGACGTCTGGCTTTATTGTAGAACTAGAAGGACTGCTGATAGAAAGCTGTAAGAGGACCAGTCTGCCATCCGGCTTGCAGGGGAGACAGCAAACATGTGGAAAGCAAGTTCTTTGGTCACTCGAGACCAAAATTAAATTTTTCAGCCTAAATGCAAAAATACTGTGCAAAAACCTCATTATCTCAGTACAGTAAAGCATGATGGCAGTAGAATCATGCTGCGTTGATGCCTGTCTTATCCCGGGACAGGAAAGCCAAGCGAGCTTTATTTATGTCGCACTTTTAAAAATGGCAAACAATGTCTAAAGTGCTGAATATAAAATAATTAAAAGAATAAAAGCTATTAAGAATATAACAGATAGAATTGAATTAACACAAGGAAAAGTATCAACACAACATCTGTTATTAGTTCATACCAAACCTATGAGGTGACTGTAAATGACTATTTCTAAACCTTTCTTTAATATGTGATGACCATGCGTTCCATCATTTGGGATTCTAATGTGTTGACCATTAGGTTGACGATGAGCTGATTGGAAGACGGATAAATAAATTGAGTTCTTGGAGGAAACACTAAAACTAGAGCAAAGACTCTTTTAGTAAGCCAAACTTACTGGTTCGGTTCCAATGAAAAGCTTTAGATCAAAGCATAAACATGTATTAGAATAGCAATTTACAAATACATTTTAGATTTTAGATGTGCAATGTGAGTAGAGACAGTACCGCAAAAATAATTTTTATGGTGGTGGTGGCGGTATTACGTTGTGCAAAGTTTTTGGAAAGATGGATGGAGTGAATCCTACAATCATATGGTGTGGCAGTGAAATTAATACTCAGTTGCTCTCCATCCAGTATGACACTTGAGCTATTTTGCAAAGAATGGACAAACATTTCAGTCTCCAGATGTGGAAAGAAGTTAGAGAGACATGCCAAAATGCTTTGAGCTGCAATTGCAGTGAACATTTCTCCTACAAAGTATTTCTTAAATTTAACAATAAAGCATTTCTTGGTGTTGATCTATCAGATTACTTGGCAGCTAAATACATTCACGTCTGTAATAGCAATATAAGAATGTAAAAAAAAGTTTTAAGGACGTGTAATGCAATACAGGTGGCATGTTTGATGAACACTGCGACAGACTGGCGACCTGTCCAGGGTGTACCCCGCCTCTCGCCCGGAACGCAGCTGGAGATAGGCACCGGCAACTCCCGACCCCGTTAGGGAGAAGGGTGACGGAAAATGGATGGATGGATGTTTGATGAACAGATGTGTTACCCTATAAGGAGTTGGAGAATGGACTGGTGGGAGGAGCTTGAGCATCGCTTATATCCTTGTTGCTAAGAGGCAAATGGACTTGATTGACAAGTGTGGGGGTGGGACGTATGCAAGGGGTCCCGTCTGGATTTTATGAAGCGTAAAGAAGTGAAGCGCGCAGCATAGAGAGAGTGGGAGGAAAGGGAGAACAGCAGCAAGAGGAGCGGGGAAGAGCAACTGGGTGAGGGGTGGGGGATGATGGCGTGGGCTGGAATAATTTAACAAGAGGGTGTCTCCTGGCTCATCGTTATGCCATCGACACATGTCATGAACGTTTCTCCAGCTGTTTTTTTTTTTTTTTTTTCTGCGGCGGCGAATAAAATAATCCAAGATATGATCCAGGCACTGAACTTCCTCAGTTAATCCGATCACTGAGCCAAAACGCGAAAGGCTGTTAACAACATGAATCACACTTTCCAGAGTCGCTGAATCGGCCTGCGGAGAGGCGCTGGCGCCCAGAGGAAGTAAAGATCCTCAAATGACATTATTCATGTGAAATGACCCAGCGATGGCCTAGTTAGTGTAAATCGTGTTCCCTCTTGTCTCCTCGTGTTTCGTGGTGAGACGGCAGCAGACGGGGGCGCTTTCTAACGTGCCTTCCTCAGACCCACTTGGTGCTGCTAACTGACCCGAAAGGAAGCCAGCTACAGCTACCGCTCTGACTCACTGGCTCTTGCGGGGGGCCAACACATAGACACACACACACACACACACACACAACCTAGTAGCATCCCAACGCCAGGGGGAGCACATGCACAGACGCACACACTAAGGCGTGCACACTTGAACAGAGCAAACCTGAGTGCTGACACAAATGCACTGCATAAGTTTGCTTTCTTACAATTGACCAGGACTGCCCTTCCTTTGTGTCTTTGTATTCCTTCTCTTACCCCCCTCTCATCCTCCTTTCTGAGTGCAGAATGAGGCTTTTATCCTGATGTGAATCTCAAAAGCCACTTGCAGTCAGCAAAAGGCTCATGCCAGATAGAAAGAGCTGCACGCAAAGCACATAATGTTTTGCGTAGATACCCGGACTTTTAACTCGGCATACCAGGTAAAGAAAAGACTGCCGAGATGCAGCCCAAATGGATCTCCTCTGAAAACGGCGGTCGTGAAACACAAATACTGGGTTGTTTTTGGCTCGCATTCCTGCTTCTATTTTTGTCTGGCAGAAACAGCGCTAACAGCCGGGGTAGTCCGTTCTCCTGCTGGCTGGAGTCTGTTAGAGCATGAGCAACGGCAGCGAGCAGGGGCGTCTGACTGAACCGATGAACGCTTGAAACACTGTGGAAATCACGTCGCTTCAAAGCATCAACAACTCTGGTTCACCTGATCAGAGCTGTGGTGGTGCTGTATTAATTTCCACATTACTATCATTCGGTCCAGTTGCATCACAACTTGTCAAGACAAAGTCTGACTCATCAGTAGTCGAGTGAGATGTGTCATGAGTCATAGATGTTGGGACTCGCAAATGACAACACCGGAGCTGTGAGGAACATTTTACTGCACAGCAGGAAGGTAGTTTCCCCAGCAAATGTGTCAGAAGGTAGAATTTCACTGCAGAGTCAGTGATTTTTCTCTGCAGCAGGCTGGTACCTGAGGAAAGTTTCCACAGTGAGCTTAATTGGTTTGTTTTTGCTTTATTGGCCTATTTTGAAGTTTTGCGTACAACGTGGGGCCATTTATTTTTGCAGTAAAGAGTCCGTTGTGCAAGGGATGACTTTAGGTTTTAAACGAGATAATGTAAATGACGTCAGAACTGCTTGTTTAAATAATTATACCATTGTGCAAAACCATGCATACCCTTTTTTTATTTACCTTTTGTCATATTGCACCTAGAAACAGTAATGGTTTCACTGGGATTTGATATGATAGACCAACACAAAGCACAGAACTGAAGTGAAGTGAAAAAGACAATATGACACCCCAAAATAAAATCCAGTGCAACTGATTTCCTTTGGAAGTGGTGCAATAGGAAAAAAGACTCCAGTGTGAAATCCAGCTTATCTCTGAAAACCTTGGAGGTTTGTTTGAGAATATTGCTGAAGAAATATTATGAAGCTTTGAATATCTAACAAAGCCATCCATCCTCTGAAAATGGAAACTGTTTGGCACAACTACAGACCTACCTAATGCTTGGTTCAGCTGTCAGTTGATTTACAAAAACCTGAAACAACTCGCATTTTACAATGCAAAACAAGTTTGGTCCAACAGTGCGCCATAATAGTTGTATTTTTTTTACAATCTATTTATATATTTTGGATTCCCTTTTGTGTGTCTGTCATCTCGCTTTCTGATTGGCTACATGTCACATTCAACAATACGTTGCTTTTCTTATCCTCGGGATTTCAACATGTTTTGAAATCCCGCGCTTTTCAGAGCGGTCCTGGTGTCCCTGCAATCAGTTTTATCACACATGGGAGGAATATTTCACAAGATTGTATCTAGAGCCATCACGGTAACCTGCGTG
Organism: Poeciliopsis gracilis; assembly: GCA_911649635.1. Taxonomy (NCBI): domain Eukaryota; kingdom Metazoa; phylum Chordata; class Actinopteri; order Cyprinodontiformes; family Poeciliidae; genus Poeciliopsis; species Poeciliopsis gracilis. The sequence goes on from CAJVRI010000128.1 coordinate 2,497,770, forward strand.
TTCTTAAACATTTCCGGAAGGTGAAGAGCAGGTCAAAAATCGGCATTAAAATCAGAGATCGGTTGATCAACAATTACACATGGATTTCACAATTCTGACCCATGGAGGATTGGTTAAAAAAATAATCTGCTTTTGAAAAAAAGTTTTAAGGAGTCATGTTTTCCGTTTGCCAAATGCCATGTATCATATTAAATGATAATATGCAATTAAATACAATGAGTGTGTGTTATTGATATGAAAGCAGATGACATAGATTTGGGGTATGAACATTCATGCAGGGCACTTTGAATTTGTAGAGCATGTTTCCATAGGTCACATTTCAAATGGAGTGAGTGATGATCACAGTTTAGCTGCTGAAATCTTTTGGCTTTGGCTTCATAATTGGCGTAGTCAGCTTTGTGAGAAAGACGAACCAAACAGCTGCAGAAACATAAAAGTCATTGATCATAGCTGTAAAGTTTATGAGAACAAATAAAGAGGACAAAAACACACGAGGATTTGTTTTGTTTTGCTGATGTAATAGGTATCTGCATAGAGTGATCATAAAAGTGTTTTTCATTTTTTTCTACCTCATAAATAACTCATAGGTGATTAATAAATTATAAGGAAAACATTAACAAGCAAACAACGCCTCCCTTTATAACTGCAGTTAGACATGGAGCCAAATATCATTTGCATCAAAATGAGCTGTTCTTTGAGGATAGCTAGAAATTTTAGTCTCCATGTGCCATCTGTGAGGCTAATGTGCAGAGACAGTAGCGCGATGCAAAACAACACCAAGGATAAATAAAGTTAAACTTGTCTGAGTGAAGGTGAGAAGGGGTTGTGCAGCCTGGTGTAAAAAACAGGTTGGATATTTATATGTTTATTTCCAGAAGTTGACTAAAAAGAAAATGTGTTTGTTCAAGTGTCTTAAGGTGCAACCTGCGAAACTGCTTGTAAGGCTATACCTCAAGTTTCTATTATAAACATCTCCTGTTTTTGTATGAGAATTATTGACGTCACCATTTGCTCACCCAGCAATTTTACTGAAAATGTCAAACCATTTGATTGGTGGTCAGTGTGACATTGGAGTCACACTGACTTCAATGTCAGTGTGTCATTTCCCTTAGTGTTTTTGCTAAGGGAAAAACAAAATAGGGTGTTTATTTCTTCAGTTTTAAATCCGTAATAGACTTATGGATTCATCAATTCTTAGAAATCTCTCCAGAAAGTTGCTCAAGAAGAAACTTTTTCCTCCACTTTACGCAAGCTCGATGTTGAGCTTTTGACTTCCTGCTCTTCATTGAGCAGCTCTAGTTTCTGTTTCTGCTCCCGCCTGCTGACCTGGAATTAGTTCCTCCATCCTTGATCATTTTCATGTCTGTGAGTGCATTTAATATGAGACGAGCCTATGTATTGAGTCGGTCCTTTAGCATAGCACAATTTCCTTTTCTTCCATTTCTCAGCCTAAAACCTGATCTAAGCTGACTAATTTATGTGTTTCTGCTCTCTCCTATTCGTCTCCGAGATGGAGAGGCGAATGTAATAAATTCAGATCGTTCTCATCAGAGGATCGCAGCTCTCATTATTACCATCACAGATTGAATTTCTTTATCCAACATGGAGAAATTTCCTCACGTTAATGATTTTCTGGTCTATTTTAAGGCTTCTATTCTTTAATTAGAGCATAAAATTATATCAGCTGTTTACCGAGCGCACATTTAAAAGAGGTGTAGCATGAAAGGAGAAATGCTTAGAGGTCAGAATTTTTTACTTCCACTCTCGGCCCCAATTACAGCTGAGAGCCTCATCATTGATGTGGGATATTAACAGTGAGTAATAATAGCTGCCATGGTTTGAGTCCCCATTTTCAATATATAACACATGAAATGTTCACAGGACAGGAAGACAGTGACGTGAGGGATGTTATCACTCAGCAGAATCCTATTTTGCATGCCCGTGGGCAATATTGGAGAAACTTCATACAGCTGCAGAGTTTAGATGAGCGGACACAGCTGCTATCTGAGAATGTGAATGAAGTTAAACTTGGACACAGCAGTCAGTAATCTGCTGGCAGCGCGACTCGAGTGGCTACGCGCTGAAGATGGAGATCACGGTTTGTGTTGGGAGAGACTCTCAAAGGAGCAGTTCGAGGATTTCCGTATAAAAAAAAAAAAAGATGACTGCGTTGCTAGAGTGTCGAGATTAATGGCATACGTGCATTTACTGCGTGCTATCAGGGAGCAGGAGGGAGTAAGATAACAGAATTCCATGTTGTGATTACGCTGCTGAAAAATCACAAGAGGCAGTCCAGTACTGCTGTCAATAAAGGATGACTTCTGAGCATTTTCTTCTCTTAAAGCTACAGAAGTGTCTACTTTCTCTCGGCATCAGCGTGAAAAAGAGGATTAGTTAGCAGGTTTAATAGCTTCTGCAAGGGTAACATTCTTATTTCTAAGATTAGCAAAAGTTTTTATTGAAGGATTATAGACTATACAGCAATACATACACTGTAATTTCCAGTACAGAGCAATAATATTCAAACCAAAACATCCACGAACTTTAAAGCATTTTGTTGATGTCATAGTCCAACACAAAGAATTGCATAATTATGAAGCTGAAGGAAAAGAGTTGCGTAGGCAGATCAGATGGAGAGACTTTGTGAGGATCTGTTTTCTGTTTGTCTTGCCACAAACTCTCAATAGCATTTAGATGTGGACTTTGACTGGGCCAATTTAACACAGCAATATAAGATAAAAGTCTTTATTGTCATTATCACAGGAACAACAAAATTTAAAAAAGTGCCATCAGTCAGTGCATACGCCTGCTTTGGTTGAGGGCTGGACAATAAATTCCTTTCAATTAATCAAAACTTTTGTTTTTGAAGATTTTTTGGAAAATCTGAATTTATTTTCACCAATACATTACTGGGATTTCTACAGTTCAGGTGTGAGGAATATTTGTATGATAATATTGCAAGAATGCAGTTGTTATATTTTGAGGACGAAGTAGCAAAATTCTGAGAAATCCTACAAGAAAAAAAAAAATTATTATCCAAGCTTTTTTCTCCTAATGACTTTTTTCTTCTGGCAAAAATTGTGTCTTTTAATCTGCTAATATTATGATTTTATTCTGATAATTAAGCAAAAACCCTTGTAGTCCTTCCCCAATACTCAAAGAAGGAATTATTGAAATAAAAGACACTTTTTAAAAATGTTTATAAAATGTCATTTGTAAACTATTTTGGAAGAAAAATTTTTTTAGAAAATTTGGCATGAAAATAAATCAAGAGATGTAATTTTTCTACCATCTCGCCCAGGCTTACGTTTGTCTGAGCCATTGCACTGTGACTGGCTGAATGTTGAGTCATTGTCCTGATAGAAGCAGAACCTCAGTCTCAAGTCTTTTGAGCCTCTAACAGGTTTTCTTTCAGGATCGCCCTTTGAAGCCGATGTCTGCATGATTGTTCTGCCCCTCATAGACCTGGGACAAACTTTAAATGGCTTATTTCAACAGCAGCTCTTTTTTTTTACATTTTTTAACTTTTCAAGTACAAGTAAAATCAGCAGCTGATGGATATTCTCCCTCCTGAACAGTGGATCTTTGCAGCTTCTCCAGCGATACAATCAGGTTTTTCTCTGATAAATTCTCCTTGTTTTGATGGACAGCCGTTTCTGTAGTTTCACAGTTGTTCCATCCTCTGTGTATTTTCAGATGACAGATTGAACCGGTAGTAGTTCACTAGGTCTGAATACTTATGTAAGGCACTGTATATAAACTATTAAACCAGGCCAAAGCAATTGGAAGAGCAGTTTCTCTAAAAGCTTCTTGCATTTCATTCCAGGGCTCCTGCTGTATTTATTTACTTTTGTTCGTCTCTGCCAACGAACAGACAAAGTTTCCCCCTCACAGTCTGCTGCTCCTGTGTCACAATATTGATGTGATCCGTGTCGACCGCGTGCATCCCCCGGTTTGTTACAGAGTCGAGGAGTTGGACTACAGTGTCACAGGTGCGACGCTGAGAAAGGTCAAAAGCTGGGAGACAGATGGCTTACGCGCACACATACACAGACATAAACACCCTCCCACACACTTTTAACTCTCCCAAAGGGACAGTGATCCATTGTGCAGCTCAGATGGGCATCGCTGTCACTCACGCATGGACAGACGCGCGCACACACACCAAGCAGATGTCTGGTAAACGATTATGATAAAAAGGACATCAACCATTACTGTTAAATTGCTACTACCAGTGTGTTCTTTTTGTGCTACCTCATTAAAACTATCATTAAAGATTAATAACCGCAGAGGAAAGCAGAACCAATATGGTGAAAATAATTACATGTAGTCTATGAATAAAAAACACAATAGCAAGATAAATAAAAAGGTTTCTTAGATTAAACATAAACTATATATTTTTTTACTAATTATCATATTCAGTTTGACATTCAATGAATGCATGTGACTAAGTTTTGACTCAGTTTGTCCTTTTTGTTGTGTGAACAGTATCTTTGTCTCTATTTTTTTTTTCCACTTTTCACATCGCAGCTTCCCAGTCATACGACACGGAGAAGCTGGCTGTGCCAGGGCAGATTTGCTCTACAAAAGGATATCTGATGGTTTCCTAATCGCTTGATTGTCTTTATTAAATCGAGGTTGGATCTGGAAACAGCATGAACAGGTTGCATTAACAAGAACCCATTGTTTTAAATAAACACAAGAACAACAGCGCAATAAGGTAACAAATAAGTAGCTCTACCAGCCTTCTTTTACGATTTTGTTAGTACTAGTCACCAATATCAAGCAAGGACATTTTTCAAATGGATGCAGAAGGAAGTTTTTCCACATGTACCTGCAGATTTACTTCTCTACTGCCGTTGAGAGCAAATTGAAGCATTTCTGCAGTGATCGGTCTCGTACCTGACTGTGATGGTGAATGCAGTGAACCTGCTACCTGCTGTATGTAAGGTTTCCTTTTGATCACAGAACATGCTTAAAAAGTCACGTTATTGTTGAACTTCAGTGTAGTTCAGACAAAATTGTTCTAACTGTGTTGAGCCAAGCTGCACGACTGTGGGTATTCTTGCCTTGAAAGGAGCCTCTACCGTTCAGCAGTACCAGAACAATGAGGGAAATGGTTCAGAACTTGAACTTGGAGATTCTAGGAGAAAAACTGGAAAAGATCTGCAGCCCCGCTGAGAGACATAAAACCAACCATTTTTGCCTATACACTTTGATTTTTCCTGCCAATAATGATTTTATCCATTTAAGGTCCCACTTTAAGAACTGTACTTAAGAGCATTGAAAATATTTCTCTTTAGCCTTCCTGGCATGAACTATCCTAAACTCTTTCTCTCTTTTTTTTTTTACTTTAGGAACAGAGATGAAGTTTCGGTTTGTGTGAGAGAAGAATATTTGTAAAACAAGGTTTTATTGTTGATATTTTAAGCTGTGTTGTATATTTTTTGTTAGCGACATGGCCTGCTGAATTGTGGAAAAATTAATTTTCATTTTACACTCGACTTCTTCCAGATGCAACATGGTGCCGCCTATTGCTGGATGTTTGGTACCAACTATGCATAGGCCTGTCACGATAACAGATTTTGCTGGGCGATAAATTGTCTCAAAAATTATTGCGATAAATGATAATATTGTTTGAAGACCTTTTTACATTGATTTAATGGAAATTACGTAATAATACATGCGATTTCCTGCCAAAGATAGATTCACTTTACTTTCAAAAGACACTTAACACTGGGTACACAAAATAAATAAAACAACCAAAACCAAAAATAAAATAAAAACTAAACAACATAAAGCCAAAGTGGAAATAAACACTGCATTCAACCAAAAGAGTGCAGATTATGAAGTCTGTATATTATATTGCCCTTCAGTAATCATTAGATTTAAATAGAGAAGACATCCGACTGCCTGATGCAATAGTTCAAACTACAGGATTTTTTTTACCCCGAACGACAATCTTAGAACGTTCTTCGAGTGACGCAGCCTGTTGAATGTGACCGGTAGCCAATCAGAAAGCGCGGATTCCCCTCCTGCTTTCTGAGGGAAAACACGGAGAGAATCCCGAACAGCTGACACGGTGCAACCCGAAGTCCAGCAGACACCGGAAACAACATGAATGTTTATTCAACAGTTCGTGCAAAGAAAATATCAATAACTAGGGGAGGAGTTGGAGCGAAATTTCTACCAGAAAACCCGGTAACTTTTCAGCTGTTCTTTGTTAACGTGACATAAATAGGTTATAATGATTTTCATTCAGTCAGGACTAACGCTAGCCACATGCATTGCTGGTAGATTGTAGTAAGGAATTGATTAATGCCTGGTTTCAAATTAAGGGAACTGAACTTATTATTTTGTATCCATTGTTGGACACAACACGGTTTCGATCGAACCGTTATACCGAGGATTTCTGTCGGCTAATGTGTCTCTCATGTTTTGATAATGGGCCGAAGATCGTGCAGCGCACGCTGGGCATTACACTAAGGAAGTAAGGAATGGAGGGTCAGTGGAGAGCACCGGAGTTGAGCCGTTTTTCATCCAGTGTCATCAACAGTAAGAGAAAAAGGCAGGAATAAACGATATAGCCGATAATTAAAATGAGGTCGATAGTTTTAATTTATCGTGCGATTAATTGATTTATCGTTTATCACGACAGGCCTACCTATGCATCATTTCCTACCCGCTAGGGGGAAGTGTTGCCGCTTGCCCTCTCCTCTTTCTTCCATCTTTACTTGTGCTGCCGTTTAAAAACATGACTTCACAAAACTTATCTAGCTTTCAGCCTTCCAAAGGTACAGAGATATGCATCAGTCAGAAGACATGAAAAAAAATAAGAGCGTACTTACAATGTGGATCAGTATCTCAGTTAATTGCACAGCTTGGTTTTCATTACAGTCTGTGAACAGCAAGCTCCATGTTTATGTTGAAGATGCAGACCTGTAAAATAAATCTGACATTTCGAAAATGCTGCCAGTGTTTCTAAATACAACATGTTACAGAGGTGCACATTTTAAGAGGATTAAACAGATCTACTCTGCCATGTCTACGTTAGCCTCGATGGTATCTAGTGAAGTCTGTTTGTCACTGTGACAAGATGTATACAAGGTGGTTACCTTTTTGTACCTGGCAAAAGTTAGATGTGTTCACTACTTTTTAAATTTTCTGTGTGGTCAACATAATGCATTGCTGAAGAAGGTCTTTTACCATTATCATATGTTTATAGGAGGCCGTCTTGTTCATGAGAAGCCAGCCAAGTGCTAGTACAAACTGCTATGGTGGTTTGCTGACATCACTGCCAACATGCGCCGTTACCGTAAGCAGCTTCAGCATGTTTGCATGCTGACCTCAGCACTTACCTTAAAGCCTGCCTGCATCTTGGTGCGACTTGGCACGGCTGCAGTCCTGATGTAATTATATTAGTGAGATCAATAAACTAAAAGCAAAGGATTGTCCCAGTTTGTTGCAGCCTCTAATTGATTGGCCATCCCATGAATTCTCAAGAGTTATAAATAGATCTGAAAGACAGTGATGGATGGTTTATCTCTGCAGCTATGGATCAGAGGCAAAGCATGCCTCTTCTATCAGTCACCACCTTTTATCATCCCCCTTTTCCTCCTCCTTCCCTGCTGCCTCCCTTGCTCACTAACTATTACCATTTAGGGTATTCATGCCCCTCTGCCAGCAGGAAGGAATGCGCGCGTGTATGTGTGTGTTACTATGCATTTGCAGATGTCTGCATTGTTTTCCACTATGCACTGGTAACCTAAACTAGTATCTTATGGGGTAATTGTGTGTGAAATACTTGGAGAGTCTTCCAAAATAACAGTTGGTCTTTGTGTGAGTGCGTAGGTGTGTGGGTGTTTGCATGTCAAAGGTGATTTGTGTGCAGAGGCGTTTGTGAGTGTGTGTGCAGGCGTCAGACACTCATCGTTGTGCAACAAACCGAGCATGGAGGCATCTGACCCTCAATAATAGATGTGGCTGCAGTGAATATTTAATGGGCAGGGGGCTAAAGATACATGCACGCTCTTACACAGGAGGGAAAAATTAAAATTTAGTATCCACCATGTCTGCATGACTTTTAGGCCAAGACTCTGGGGGAAATGGTCTCGCAGTGTTTGGGAGGTGTAGGGGGATTTCACTGGCTTACTACTGTCTCACTCTGCTCTTGTTCCGTCCACAGGGCTCTCAGGATAGTGCTGGCGGTCAGGAAGGACTCGTACCCCCACCCTTCTCCGCATTCCCTCCTCCTCCGCCTCCGCCTCCTCAGAACGGCCTGACTCTGGATTACGGCAGCAGCCTGTATGCGGCAGGAGCGGTGCAGGGCCCCGTGGAGGCCGTCGGAGCAGGCAACAGCACGGCCAACGCCGGCAACAGCCTCACCCAGGTGAGCACCAACCTTGTGATGTGGCCCACAAAACGACTTAAACTTTTTTTTTTTAAATCTGTTTTATGTCTTTCTTTTAGACTCCTGAGTAATTAAATCATAGGTTCAATATCCATGATAAATTTGTGGAGATGCACCAATCAATCTGACAGAAATCTGAGTCATCCAGTCTGTTTTTCTCGTCTGGCTTTGATCTGTGACCAGGAGGTAAAACACTCCAAACCTGATGAGTTTTTTTCCTCCATTCATTAAACTAATAATTTTGACCATATTTGGCCTATAAAGCATCAAACTCCTTTGATGTGACCTTTTAATTGTCAAACTATCAGATAAGTAAATAAGGAAAAATTCATCATTTTTTGATGGATTCAAAACAATCTTAACAAAAAATTTAATGGATTTTGAAAAAAATTGCATCACACTTTATACGTTTTTTTTTTTTAATAAAACTGTCAGACCAGTTAATTTGTGGGACATTAATGACGAGCAGAAATCTGTATTTTTCAGTAAAAGTTTGATTGGTGAAACTCCTCAGACTTCTATAAATGTTTCTGCTCTGAACCTAAATAGGTCTGTCAAGTGTTGTACTACAGAAAAATACTTAACTACTATTAAATATTTGCTCTAATGATTTAACATTTGTAAACAACTTGAGCTGAATACATCTGTTTTTTAATAAGTTGCAAATACATAGGGATGTCTCTTTCAGACTTGCTCTCTTAAATAAATATGCTTTCCCTTCTACGCTGCGTACTTATTTTGAATTATTGGACTGCAGGTGATAAATTTGCTTAATAAATCTGCTAAGTAAAGACTCTCTGGCAATCAACAGTATTTTCTCTGCAGCAACGCTCACAAGTCTGCTTTCCACATTTGCTGAATTCCTTCTTTTTCTATTTTATGAAGCAGCCTGCATCCGGGACTGTTTCTCTACCATAAATTGTGTTGGATGAAAATGAAAAAGCCATTCAAGTTGTTGTTAATCAACTTAAATGTCTTTCAAACTTTGGTTCTAAATACAGATGTGAAGACCCGTTTTGTATCTTTGGTTTTGGTTTTAGTAAATCTTTGACCTACTGGTGCCTTATTTCCATGAGGGGGGATTTGATTTAATTCTGACCTGTTATTTGATGTTAAACAATAGAAGTACCTACAAGTACTATTTATGGAAACATGTCTATAGAAACTGATACATAGATAAATCAGAAGAATATTCGGCTAATTACCGCCTTTTGTTTGTCATTAGTCGACTCAGCTGTTTGTGATAAAAACAGATATCTGTAACAAATTGTAATCAGTTGAATAACCTGGTTCATGTCTTATTTTGTCCCTGACTCTGCAGTCTGACGGCTCCTCTCAGATTGACGCGCAGTCTGTAGTTGGTTCAGGCGGAGGGGGCGGCGGCGGGGGCCCTGGGGATGATTCGGACGCCAAGGGGACTCCCAAACGTCTCCATGTGTCGAACATCCCCTTCCGCTTCCGAGACCCCGACCTACGGCAAATGTTTGGGGTATGTCAATAAAAAAAATCCTCCTTTTCTCTCTGCTTGCAATATGCAAAACATTTTCTCTGCCCCTTTTAGGGGTTAGGGTTAGCATATTTCGTTACCCTGAAATGGCTTGTCGTGATAACTGCTATTTGGTAAAGAGAAATGCCTCCAAAATCTTTGGATGAAGCAAGAGCAGGAAAGAGATAGATGTGGGAGTACCCGTCCTGGCTCAGTGCCAGCTCATCATGGCTGAGCAGTGCTGACTCCCTGTGGCGAACATGTGACTTCAGTGCTTCTGCAGTCTCCTAATTTCCCTGCATCGTCTCTTTCGTTTCAGCAATTTGGTAAAATCCTTGATGTTGAGATCATTTTCAACGAGAGGGGCTCCAAGGTAAGATGGTAGAGACAGACCCTCAAACATTAAAGTGTTTTGGTTTTATAAAATGGGAACTGAATTACTGTTTTTGCCTGTTTTGTCACCTCTCCTCTTCCTCCCACCCTCCTCCTCTCCTTACAGGGCTTCGGGTTTGTTACGTTTGAGTCCAGCTCAGATGCAGAGAGGGCCCGGGAGAAGCTCCACGGCACGCTGGTGGAAGGACGTAAAATCGAGGTGAGTGTCCAGCCCTCCAGAACAATGTCCATTTTCTCCTCTGTCTCTCCTCCATTTCTAGAAATGACAAATGAGAACCATTATGGTGGTTTCTGCCCCAGAGAAGGTTTCCACGTGGCTGTTCTGTGTACCCTTCTACCCCCTCCTCTGGCTTCACTATAGCATGGTGCAGCAGTGCCGCACGCTCTCTCATGACGGCACTTTCTGTCGTTGATGTTGTTGATGATGTTGGTGTTGTGGGCTCTCCATTGCACCTTGAACTTGGAGCTGTGTGGTTTGCAAAGCTTGCTGGGTGGAGTGGCTACACAACAGGCATGGCTGGTGAGACGTCACTACGACTCGATCGCTGGCGATTTCTGCTGCTTCTGTCACAGCATGTAGGGTCTGGTTGTTGTTTTTTTAAATTTATTTTATTTTTTTCTGTTTCCCTGCACCTTCTTCATCCCATCATCACTTCTTCCATGATCATGATGAGTGGCCGTTTTTGATTTATGGTTGTGTTTATGACTGGAAGAGATTTCAAAAGCCTCTCTTGTTTTCTCCTGTGAACAGAAAAGTGCCTGCTGGTGTCGCATGGTTGGAAACGTACAGTGTCTTGCGAAACGATTTAAAGTCTTTGAACCTTTTCACATTTCGTCACATTACAACCACAAACTGAATTGTATTCTCTTATGACTCTGCCATGAATCAGTACAATGTAGGATGAGTTTGTGAAGCAGAAGGAAACATTTCACAAATCTTCTCAAACAAACAAACAAACAAAAAAAAAAACAAATCTGAAAAGTGCGGTTTGCATTTGTATTCAGCTGTCTGCTCTGGTCTCAATTCTTTCCAAGGCCGTAACAGGATGTCTTCCATGGTTGCTTAGTGGCTAGCCACATTTATCTTTACACCATGTTTACCTTCCCACGATGAACAAACAAGATCGTCTCAGTTTGATTCTGCCTCAGTTACTGGGATGATTTGTTCAAGAGATCCTACCAGGAGTGGGCATTTATTATTGTATAAAATTTCTAATAATATGAATTTTCACTCAGCGTTGTCTCATTAAATTCCAATTAATGATGTTAAAACAGACAACTTTATCGGAAATGTTTTTTATTTACTATTTTTTCCAAATTTATTGATCCACAATGGGATCAATAAATTTGAAAGTATGATTAAATATAATCACTGTGTGCAGCTTAGTGGCACAAATCACACTTATTTAAGTAACCGGCATCCTGAAGAAGCTTGTTTCAAATGGGTGTGCTTTTCAAGAACAATATTTATACATGATGTTATAAATGCTGCTTTCTTTTAATCATCATTTTAATTGTAGTACCACAAAATATTGTAATGAAATTCTAACTCCATATCACCCACCCCTACATACGTAGGCCACCTGACTAAAGCTGCGTATTTATTGTCTCCCTTACATTGCTTGTGGCTAATTGGAAACAGCACTTCTTCCTGTCTTCTTGCTTCCTGTTTTTGTTCCAACAATCCCTTTGTTGCCACACTTTGCAAGACGACGTGTTTTCCTGTCAACAGCTTTGCTCACCTGAGATGCAGATCTCTGCATCTTCTCCAAAGTTACCTCAGGCCTCTTGGCTGCTTCTACGACCGTTGCGCTCCTCGCTCAGCCTGTCAATTTTGGATTGAACGATGCTCCATGTGATTTTTCAGGCTTAGGATAGTGTTTCAGAATTTAACCCTGATCTGAACTTTCACCACAACCTTCTCTCTGACATGTCTGCTGTGTTCCCAGCCATCCATGATGCTCTTCCTTCATTAGTGAGATTAAATTACACATGGTTAAATCCCAGTCACTACCTCTGCGACTTCTGATGGTACCCGAATTCACAGTAAAAAGAAACTGAATACAAATTCACCCCAAATCTAAGCAATAAATCAAGTAATCATATAATAAATGAAAAATAGTGTGATAATATCTATTGGGTCAAGGATCCTGAAATAGATGATACTTTTTGATATTGTTGCAAAGTCTGCATTTTGAGAAACACTGTAAACATTTGATACCCAATAGGAAGTAGTTAGTTTGCACTGCCAGTCACTTTTGCCTGTTTTCCCTGTCTGAACAAAGTTATTATTTTTTTAAATGAAATTTTAGTTGCAGAGACTTCATAATCCATCTTATTTTATTTATTTTGGATATTAAAACGTTCTCTTAAAACATTTTTTTTTTTGCTATGATAGGGTGGACTTGCATTATTATTATAATAGTTCAAAATGGTCTCAAAAAACCTCTCAGATTTTAAATCAGTCTCATCATTTTCCTTCTGCTTTACAATGATGCCCTTGCTAATTTGGGTCTTCTACATAAAGCCCCAATAAAATACCTAACTGTTTGACGTCGTAACTTGACAACATGTGAAAAGTTTAAAGGGTGTGAATACTTTGGTGAGGCACTGTAAGGTTAGAGTTTGCTGGGAATTTCCCCAGCCTGTCACTTCACACTGAGCGACTTGTATGCGGTCGCTGCTGATATGTTTGGTGTGTTCAGAGATCGAAGCATGACGGGGGGCATTTCAGGGGCGGGAGTTGAGGAATGAAACTGCTGTGAGAAGTGTGGTGTCATTTTTGATTTTCCAGAACTAAAAAATAAACATAAAATTACATATGCTAGATGGATGGTTAAATACAAAAAAAAAAAAAGGCTTACTGTTTGCACACACCCTGCTTGAAAACGAACACCAGATCTCATGGAAGTGCATTTTGTTGTGGCATTTTTTTTCCTTTTTAATTTGTCAGCATGAACTCAGATTTCAGTTGCAAATGGCCTCCGAGAGGGAACACACACACGCCATGCTTTCTGCCATTTGCTCGAGCTGTTGGTATTAAATCGTGCTTCAGATTAAGTTTTTTACTTTTTCTTTTACTTACTGCTGTAGCTCTTCTGCATGGTCTTCGGATGTCTTGCATTCTTCTTTTTGTCTGTGTGTAGGTGTGCTGAATTACAAAACAAATGGAGGGTGGACAAAGAAGTTAAGAGAACGGCATAGATAGCTGTCATTCCCTCTCCTTTCTGTATTTTTAATAGGTTTTCTTCTATCTCCTTCTATCTTTCTTTTCACACCCAACCAGTCTGTCTCTCTGTTTTTGTCCTCATGTCAACCTTCATCCCCCATATCTTTGTTAATTTTTCTGTCTCATGATGTAATAAGAGGCAAAATCACTCGAGAAAGAGATTAAATTTCTATTTTTTAATTTTATAGTTGTAGAGTGTCCCCTGAGTTTCATCTCCTCCCATTTCTTTAACCTTTATGATCTGTCGTCATGGTGGGTTATAGAGGCTAGGTGGTTGGCTGATACTTGCAGGTGACTATTGTCATGTGACCTCTGACATCACTTCCTTTCTACCACAGGGTGGGGGTTGCTTTTCATTACTTCGTTTTGTTTGTCCCTCCCCCTTCCTGCCTTATTTTGTTTTATTTTTCTTCTTTTGTTTGGTTCATCATTTGTTTCTTACGCATATTTTCTCGATTTCCCTGATGATTTTTGTATGTTGTTGTTGTTGTTGTCAGTCTCCACGGTAACTGCTCGCGTGTCCTCACGCCGTTCCCCCGACCACGGTAAGTTGTGTACACATGGCATCATCTTTGAATGACCCCTCCCCCCACCCCATGCGCCCAAACAAAAAAATAAAATGCACCCAAACAAAGGATTCCCTTACTGCAGGGAGCTTGACTGATTGGTGGACAGAACCTGATTGGCTAATCCTGTGATTGATTGGGGAGGTGGTGAATGAGACTATTAGGAGATTAGCCATTTACCGCATGGCATTACAATAAGGCCACTTGTGTAACTGAATGTACCGCATCTATCTGCAAGTGCAACAACTACGACTACCACTTCTTAATGCATTCATTACAATCACCTCTAACTGCATTCAAAGCATTTAATTCGTGAGCTGTATCCTGCATGGTTTACTCTCTTTCTGGTCATCTGTATGACGTCATGTAGTACTATGTCATCTCTCTGTGTCATGTGTCAGCCAATAGCTGCATTCTTGCACCTTATTAGCGGGGGAGCATGCTGGAGCATGAGTGCTATGTTAGCTCTTCTGGAGAGGGGATAATAGCTGTCTGTATATCATGGCGTGCTGTAGTGCTTGATGGTCACTTCCTGTACCAGTGCTCAGACTGTTGTCGAAGTGCAGGTTTGCAGCCTTGATGTTTCAATCAGAGCTGTGTTTTGTGGATGAGTAGCTCGGGATCCCAAACGGGGCCGATTTTTAAAGCAAAGCTGAAATAAAAAAAAAAAATTAAAGAAAAAAAAAAAAGCACCCTGAAATAATTCCTGGCAAACCTAAATGAAAACAGCTTTGCCTTGTTCTGATTTCTGTGAGGAGGTGTCCTTGATTTACCTTTTGATCAGTTTAGTTCTGGATGGTGTGTGTCGTCGGTTGTGTGCTACAAGGTGTTTTCTGGTGTGCGACACTGATCTGAAATGCCCGGCAGTGTTTCACAGCAATGGTTTGATTGTTTTTGGTTTGGTTGAATTGTTTTTTTTTTTGTTTTTTTTTTTCTCTTTTTAATTTGAGAAATGATACTTGCATCCCCCATCCTCTTTCTTTTCTCTGTGCTGTCCTTTCTCTCTGTATCCGTTTTTGCACCAATCATCATCTCCTCCATCATGGCTCATGTACAGTCAGACTGGATGTAGGCAAACAATCAGATTTGTGTGTCGTATGTGTATCACATCTTATTGTTTTTTGTTTTTTTTTTGGTTGGAAGAACTGCACATTTGGATGAATCGTTCACCCTCACTCTTCTCTTCCTCATGTTTCTGTGTTTTTCTGTTTCCTTTCATGTGGACTGGCACTTCCCCCTGCATCCTCTGTCCTTTCTCTGTTGTTCTCCGTCCCCTCCTCCCTTTTCTGTATGATGTGTTCTCAATTGGGAGGGAATCCAACCTTTTTTCTTTTCTGTTTTTTGATTGGTCTATTTGCTGCATCTGATGCTTGCTAATTGGTTAGTTTTGCTCACCTCTGGTGATGTGATGCACTCCTGGTTGGCTGTTTGTAATTTCTGTACAAAATGTTTGATTGATGTTATTTATTTATTTATTTATTTATTTTGGTTATAAGTTTTTGCATTTTGTTCAACTGACAAATCTGCTGCTTAATTCACCTTCTTTGTCTCCTTTTTTAGCAGCAATATAATGGTCTTGGATTTCTTTTCGAATGCCTTTGCTCTGAAATATATTTTTTTAAATTTTTTTGTTCTATGTGCCAATAGTTGCAATGTTCGTGTGCAAAACTGCCTGATTACTCACTGGGATCCTTGTTTTCAGTGTTTCTTCTTTAAAAAGAAGCGCATGCATTAAATACCATTGCTGCTCATCTACAGAATTAACACCCTGTCAAGAATAAAAATTGAAATTAAAAGTACGATGGCGCCTCACATGAAAAGCAGAAGATTTTTGTAAAAAATAAAATGTATGTTCTAAAATTTTAAGAAAATGTATTCCTATTAAAATGTTCATATTTCCTGAATCTTGCTTGTATCTCTATAAAAAAAAAAGAAGAACAGAATAAATTGGCTCCTAAACCTTTTGTTTATTTTCCAGGTTAATAATGCCACAGCCAGAGTGATGACAAACAAGAAAATGACCACACCATATGCTAATGGAGAGGGCCTTGCAGCACTTCCATATGGTAACATATTATTCTTAGCTGTACGAGCGACACATTTCCTTTATTTTTCTCCTTTTTAGTACAGTATAAATATTGCTATCTTTTTTTAGAGTAAAACTTATTTTATAGAACCGCACAATATATCACAGATATGTCATTGTTGCAATATTAATGAGTGCAATATCCACATCATAAAGGACTGCTTGGAATGCAGTAATTGTTGGCTGTTATTATTGTGCATTTTTCATGCCAATGTAATAATTAACCAACTGCAGCACAAATGGTGTTCTCCAATATGATAAAGGCTAAAGGTCACAGAGTGATGGAATCACAGATAAAAAAAGAGAGGCACATATAGCTGAGATCATCGTTGCAAAATTTCCCATTATTACCTCTGTGGCAACATCTTCATTTTAGTCTACAGGATTCCAGTGCTTCTCAATGAAATCTTACTTTGATTAAACTCTGAGTTACCAGACAAAAGGATTTTGGATAATAACAACTAAAATATAATAACATAGTCCTTTAGAAGGCAGAATAGGTCTCATTTATATACCGGTAATCTTTAAAATATTATACCAGCTCCAATATTAAGCTCAATAAACTGCTCTCCCAAACAGCTGGGAAGAATTGAGGAACCACATGAACAATATCAAAAGGTGGATGTGTTTTTTCTAGGACTCAATCACTGATCATTTTACAAGGCTTTGTTTGAGTTCTGACCCGACATTTGGGTTCAAATCGCATTATTATCAGATTGTTCTTGAAACCAACTTGACTGGTGAAATTGGTTCCTTTCACCTGTTAAGTTACTATTCATGAAAATATTAGTTTTCTCCATGTAGGAATGTTGCCTTGATGTTATTTTATTTTTTTTTTGTTTTATTCCTACAGCTGGTTGGAAGTTAAGTCCTATGGTTGGAGCCATGTACAGCCCTGAGCTCTATACAGGTAAGATATTAAAAAAAAACTAATTTTATTCTGCTTCTCAAATAATATCCAGCACATACAGAATTTTACAGGCAAAAGAGACACCTGCACAGCCACAGGCTTTTACTAAAGCTATAAATTATAGCAGAGGTCAAACATGTTTCTTAACAGATAGTGTTTTGCCCAGTCTTCTGTTGTCTTTTATTTTAATTCAGTGGGACATGACATCAACCAACAATCTAAAAAATAAGTAGTTTGCATATCTGCAGAACAGGATGGGTCCAGACTGAAGCGAGCAGTTAGGTCTACAGAGTGGATCATCAGGCTGACCTTTTCTCCATCCAGGACTTGAACAGGTCTAGGGTCAGGAAAAGGGCAGCTAGCATCTCTGCAGACCCCACACATCCTGGATTTTACCTTCAGTAAATAGCGCTACAGAGTGCCATGTACAAGAACCAGTCGCTATAGAGATGATTTTTTCCTCCAGGCTGGAACTCTGATGAGCACAATGAACATCTTACAACCTGAGTAGTCAGCTACTCTTCTGTGAGAAACAGAATTTCAACTGCTGCAACGTACCTTTCTTTTCTTTAAATAAAAAAAACAAACATTGGCTGGAAATACTTTTTTTCCCCTGAATTTTATATATTTGTACTTAATCTCTGTACATTGCGAGTTATAATTCTGAAATAAGTATTTGCACCAATACAAGCAGAATTCAGGTTTTCCACACGGTTACTTGTTCATGTGGTACACAGATGATTAAGGACACCTGGTTATTGAACCAGATTGTTCTGTTCAGGAAATGTGAGGAGCAAGATAGATCTGCACAAGGCAAGAAGTTTGGTAGGATTCTTGAACAAATAGAAGAAATACAAAATGAGAATGAGTCATGATCAGGGTGACCATAAGAAGTGAACCAAGGATAAGAGTTTTGCAACCACTAAATGTGTCCCTGCTTCAACACACCTGAGTCAAATAATGAAGTCATCTGAAGTTTACCCAGTAAGTTTTGAGTCAGGGTAAACTTTTTGTTTGTTTTGTTTGGGATCAAAAACACATTTCATAAAATGGCATGTATGTACATTTTTAACCTCTATGTAAGTTCCTATGTTTCTGTTTTTGGTTGCTGTTCTGCTTCTCCCATGAAACTTGCATTCTACTATCTGAATGTATTTTCTTTTACAGCCTACCTGTTATTTTGATAACGTCTACCTTTATTAATGCCAACCTGACTCTGAAATGTGAAGGTTTTTTAGAACCTTCAATACCAAACAACATTAATCAAATCAGTTTAGACGAATAGATCTGCAGAAACTGTAAATGATTGCCAACAATCACTCACTTAGGTGATAAATTATGAAAACACAGATTAGTCAAGATGTTGTTTCTCTCTGTGGAGATAATGTTAATACTGCACCACTGTGAATGCAATGAAAGCTGCATGTTTTGTCATATAATTGTCTAATCATCAGTTCCAGGGTTCCCGTACCCGGCGGCAGCAGCAGCGGCTGCCGCTTCCACCGCTGCGACCTTCCGAGGAACACATCTGCGGGGCCGAGCTCGGCCCGTCTACAGTGCGGTCAGGGCTGCAGTCCCACAACCTGCCATCCCAGCATACCCTGGGTAAATATATATGTAAACATGTATCATAGAAATACCTGTATTTTTAGATCAGTCATGAAAAACAATGATAAGGTTGATCTTCTTTTAAAGCATGGCTTCACTTATCGAGATAGTGATTCAAATCGTGCATGTTGTGTTTGGATACATTTCTATAAAAATAATAACTTTGATAGTTTGCGGAGCTAAAATACCATTTCCTTGTACCTTTAAACATTATGATGTGACCGCAGTTTGTCATAAAATTAAATTGAGGTTATTTGTTTTTGGTAAATTTCACCAGCTGAAGTAGCAGTAGTAACACTTTGAAGTCGGTGCATCTGTATACAAAGAGGTGGTATTTAGTCTTGCATGTTGCACGGTGTGTAATAATCTCACCCTTCTTTTCTCTTCTCTCTCTCACAATTTCTTTGGCACCATTTTCTCACCTCCCCATCACCTTCTCTATTTGTTGTTTTCTGCTCTGTCCACACGGTGGCGCTTCACTCCATTATTTCCTTGTTTTGTTTCATTTTGATTTTTTTTTTTTTGGTTTTCCAAACACCACTCCTTTGTACTCTCTATCTTTCTGTCTTTTCTCCTGCTGTCGTCTGTCTCCCTCTCAGTGTGATGGCCTATCAGGATGGTTTTTACGGTGCGGCTGACCTCTATGTAAGTATGCCTGCCTCTCCTCCACTGCTTCACTCGTCACCTACGTTTTCCTTCGCTTGCCTGTGGGTTTTCAAGTGTGAAACGGTGCGGATCAAACCCATAGAGGCGTGTACTTTTGACAGTTTCGATTAGTCACTGTAACGCATTTCGTGTCATTCTGCCTAAATCTGAAATTATTATTACAATGCTTCACACCAAGTTTATTTTTTCGGTATTTTCTAAGAGCCCTAAGTATTTCGTAACACAGTCATGGTGAAATGCAGTATTCCTCCTCAGTTCAAATCAGGCCCATTCACAAGTAAACTCTTCTGGGGTTTGTTTCTGTGCCTTTGTGGAGTAAGTTTGTACCAGTGTGACCATGAGTGTGTGCCTGCGTGTATTGCTGCGTGTGTGTGTGTGTGTGTGTGTGTGTATGTGTGAGACCAGGTTGACAATAGCTGTTTCTGTTCTCTCTGTAGACTAGTGTTTCAGGACATTAGTGGCAGATTGCCCCAGGTAGGGTTTACACACTCTATGTGACAGCCAGTGTGCATCCTCCTCGTCTCCAATGACTGCGTGCTGCTAGACATTATTGACCATCTGAGATTGAATTGCCTCTTCTGTCTTCTTTTACTAACTCACTGGATTCTGACATGGGTGGAGTTACGGAAGGGGGAGAAAAAGAATTGGGCTAAAATTCCCAAAGAATACAACGAATCTTCCAAGTGATAAATAATTAATAAGTTGAAATCCAGATGGCAGGTGTGCAGTTACAGTAATGGACTGAGATATTGCAGTATGACTTGATTATTTTACGAGAGTAATTTTAAGATGCATACACTTGAAACCAGAAGTTGTCAGGCACTCAATGAAAAGACAGACATACATTTTCTTTTCACTTTCTGAAGTTTTTTTTTTGGGGGGGGTTCTCAGTTAGAATTACGAAAATTATTTCTTTCTGTAAAAATTATACTAATCAGAGTAAGGATATATCAGAGATTCATTTCATAATGTCTTAAAAGTCTGATGTTTACAAAAAACAAATACTGTATATATGGAGGTATGTTTGTATGTTTATGCAGGAAAAGGCAGGGCGCTTGTAAGCTTGGGAACACCATCCTAACTGTGAAGCATATTGGGGTGGCAGAGGCATGTTGTGAGGCTCTTTTGCTGCAGGAGGGACTGGTGCACTTCATAAAATAAATGGCATTATGAGGAAAGGAGAATATGTGGAAATATTGAAGACGTCAGCCAAGAAATCAAAGCTTGGGTGCAGTTTGGTCTTCCAAATGGACAACGATCCGAAGCATACAGCCAAACTGGCCCAAGAACGACAAAGTCAGTGTGTTGGTGTGGGCATCACAAAGTCCTGATCTCAATCCAGGCAGCCTATAAACTTAAAACAACAGAGATGTAGTCTGATATAACTGCAGATGGTGACAAAACAGGTAAATGTATCTGTTTATTTTGGTGTATGTAAACTTCTGGTTTCAATTATATTTGGACTGCTTAGCAAAGGTATTCATACAGCAGCACTTGTTACCTTTTGTCACATTACAACTACAAACTTCAATGTACTTTATTACTGTAGGTTTTAATCTTAGGCACAGTACAGCTCCAGTATTTTTTCTCAGCTGTTTTTACAGTTAATCTGAAATATATGGAGAGTCTATGCTTTGTAAAAATGGCTGTGGATCTGTGCAGCTGTCCAAAAGAAAATTAAGAAAAAAAAAGTCTTCTCCCACACGAAAGAATGAGCCAGAACTTACATAGTTGCAGCACACAGCATAGACAGTTCTTCAGCAAATTATTATCTTGACCTTTCAATTAAAACGTGTCGACTGCGGAGTAGAAACTTTACTAAGATGAAAGTTGAATAAAGTTATTCTTCTTGCTAAATATGTCCAACACTTCTGTTTTTGTCCCAGTACCAGGGATTCAGAGGATCAGATAAATCTAGATGATAAATTAAGGCAAATCTATACCTAATAATTACCCATTGTGGACTGTTCAGTGAAATTATCCATTTTGGGAAAGTGAGGAAAAGGAATCGGTCGTGAGTAGTGTTGTAGTCCACAGAGTGTACACTGGCAGTCAGAAGGATGCAGGACACACACATTCAGTTATTATTTCAGACCCCTTCCAGGAATCTCCCTATCTGTTTCACCTGTGGCATGCTAACTGAATCAGTGTCAGCATGCGGACATACTTACAAGGCTGGCTCCCCCCTCCCTCCTGTTACCTCCCAAATCTCTCCATCCTCCCAACTCACCTCTTTCTTTTTTATTCCAGCTACAGTAGTTTTTCTATTCTCCCTCTTGCTTTTCTTAAACCTTTCCTTTCATTTCTTACTCCAACTCCTTTCCAATCTGTTTTTATGCTCATTTTTTCCCCCTCCTCCCTCCATCTTCTTGTCCCTTCACCTCATTTCTGTCCTCCTCCGCTCCTACTTAGTCCAACCTCCCCCCCATAGCAGCCAATGTGTGGTCCTGAATGCAGGGACTTGGTCGTGACTGATTCTTTAGGGTAGAATGCAGTGGTGTGTGTTATTTTATTTTTGTAGGACCTTTTTACCTAATATGTGTTTTAAGTTTGGGAAAGCATGCTGTGTCTGTCAGTGATTGGTTGCCGGCCACGTGAGAGTGCGCGATTTGCTCTTTATTTAATCCAACTGGCTGACTGTCTCCTTACACCTGTAGTTTTTTATTTTTTATTTTTTTATTTTTTTGGTGTCTGTTCACAAGCTGTTCATGCAAACATAAATAATGGCACAGTCATCTCCTTCCCCTTTCTCTGACCGTTTGTTTTTGGAAGGGAACGGCGGTTGGGCACATTTATGGCTTTAAGGTCTCTCTCCCTCTCTGTCTAACACAGTGGGGAAGATGACGGATGTTGACGGCTGCAAACAGCACCCCTCCCCCAACACCCCCTCCAAAAAAAAAAAGAAAAAGCATCACATACAATTATGGATAGTTTTGCTGAGTTAGTCATGGAGTGAGAGAGAAACACAGAGCCGTAGCTACATCCTTGTGAATGCTGTACTGCACCAGATTAGCCAGTTTTGCTGACTGTCTGCTTGTTAATATTTCGCTCTTCTCAGCAGTTTTCTCTCACAATATAACCCTTTAGATTCACTACTAGTCATCTGCACTGCAGAAAGCATATAGTGAGCATTGAACAAATGTTTCATTTTTCTTCCTGTCCCTTCCCACCTGTCCCTACATTGTCCCCATGTCCTCCTCTGCACTCCCATGTACTTTCATCCATTTCCCTCTTCTTCCATCGCCTTCTCACAGGGCGGCTATGCAGCGTATCGTTACGCCCAGCCGGCTGCTGTAGCGACTCCTGCAGCAGCAGCCGCT
This sequence comes from Poeciliopsis gracilis, assembly GCA_911649635.1. Taxonomy (NCBI): domain Eukaryota; kingdom Metazoa; phylum Chordata; class Actinopteri; order Cyprinodontiformes; family Poeciliidae; genus Poeciliopsis; species Poeciliopsis gracilis. The sequence continues at coordinate 2,520,444 of CAJVRI010000128.1, forward strand.
GCAGCAGCAGCTTACAGTGACAGGTGAGTCAATAGTTCAGGACATCTGAGAAGAGCTTTAAAACGTTGAAACCACAAACAATTAAATATTCACTGGAGTCTTCTAGGATCTGCTCATTCAACCTTTTCATCCACCTCTGAGAGACAAACATGCAACAGGATTACATTAAAAAGTTATTTACACTGTGTTGACAAATTAATTCACAAGAAATATGTCAATTTGAATTTGTTCACAAAACCTTTCAGTTTTTGTTGCCATTGACAAAAAAATAACATTGATGAAAAACAGAATGACAAAAATAATTCACGTTTATGCAAGTAAACAAAACCAAAAAATAAATATCGGAGGGAAAAATTATTACTAAAATCTACTTTTAGTAATAATAAATAAAATCTGTTCGATCCTGGAACAAATATTAGAACTGAGTGTAACCAAACATTTTCTTTTTCAAGATGTGACGGCTTCTAGATTTTCAGAATTTCATACTTCAGTCTTACTTTCTTTAGCAGCATTTTTCCGTTGCTAAAATTCGGTGACAAACTAAAAATATGGTATCAAAATTAATATATAAGTATAGATAAAACAATGACAAACTCTTCATTATCTCATTGTTGCTGTTTATTACTTTTTGTGTACAAATGTTGCTATTTGTCTCTAAGCACAATGTGACGTTTCTCACAGCTACGGACGAGTTTACACGGCAGATCCCTACCATGCTGCACTGGCCCCAGCAGCCTACGGTGTTGGAGCCATGGTGAGTTTAAATGAACCGTTCTTCACTAATAATTCACATGGCGCACGTGAGAGAGGTTCATACAATGTGACAACTGCTGGAGTAAAACATCTAATATATTTTCATCAGACATTGACCAAAAACATGCTGCTGCAGCTATTTACTGTGTGTTAACATGTAGGAGGAATGCTAGAGAGTGATTATTGAGTTCCTTTAAGAAAGGATCTCCAGATGTTTTGTTTTTTTGTTTTTTTTTTGTTACTGAAAAAATAGGATAAGGAAATTTAAACACTTTCCATTGTCTTACCTGTGAAGCTTCATGTCTGCAGAGGTATTTAGATGGTCTGGCTGTTGACTCACAGCTTGAGTGGTCTGTCATCACTATATTTGTACATTTTTTGTCTCTAAACTATAATGTAAGATACATAATTGCACTACATTAAGTCAGTGTTTTTAGGTATCTCACAGCTGCATTCATCATGGGGGAGAGTAAGCACGTATAAAGCAAACAAATAATGGGGCGATTCATTATAAGTTATGTTATGAGGTCCTCCCTGAAACAAATGCAAAAAATCTAAATATCTTTTTGTATTTTCTTTTTTTTTTCAGGCCACGCTCTACAGGGGAGGCTACAGCAGATTTGCCCCTTATTAAAAGACACTTCTGACCCAGGGCCCCCCTTCTCCCATTGAATTATTCCGAAAGAGCTCCCTCTGTTGTCCTGGAGGTGGACTGCGCCCTGTTTTAAAGTGTGGAGTCAACCACAGCAAAATATTTCAGACCCCACCCCAGAGCAGTCCCACCTTTTCTTATCTAAGCTTCTACAAAAATAGAGGAATGCTGTATTAAAGACTGAAGGGTCGCCTTTACATAAAAAAAGGAAAAGAAAAAGAAAAAAAATCTGACTGAAAAATGGCCACCTTCTCAATTGCACGGCTGTATTATAGTCCCCCCCTGTTATTCTCTCAGCACTCAGCAGCACAAGATTTGGGGACAGAGCCCAGGCGTTCTTCCAGAGGCTGTATGCGGATAATGGACATTTGAGCAGCTGCCTTAGAAGGAGCCGAGCACCGGCTGGCCTGCACACACTCTGAGGAAAGCAAGAGGGAAGCAGACAGTCTAGAGAGCAGGAAGGTGCCTTCAGTTAGAGCACCCGCAAAAAGATTTTTGAACCAGAATGGCAAAATAACAAAAGCACCCAGTGATGGGTTTTAGAGTCCGTCCTCAATGTCGGCAGATGATAAAGGGATGAGTTTCACTCTTTCAGTGTTCTGCTGTGAGGAAGACTGAATCCAGCGTCTTGGAGAAATGGTGGAAAGATGAAGGAGGGAGGGTTTATTAGAGCTGTTCCTTACCTCAAGTTTCTCTTTGTATGTGGAAATGGTAAACCTTTAAACTTAAAAAAAATGTTATGATATGCAAAGAAATTAGTTTAGAGAAGAAAAAAAAATTACCAAATTATTATTATTATTATTATTATTACTGTTGTAATTATTCTCATTCTTCTTAATATAAAACCATTTTTTTTGTTTGAAACAGCTGCACCACTGTGGTGGAGGTTCATCAGTGAAACTCGGGGGGTATAATAACAAAATAAAAATGCATCTTTATTACGAACACTCCACTCTTCAGTAAAATACCAACTATATCTCACGTCTTCTTGGTCATACACAGAATTTCATCACACAGTCTGTGCGGCCATCACAGAACACTACAAAAAAGTGCAACACTACACTGTAAACATGTTCCTGTTAAGTTTACATCCTGTTGGAGATCATCTGCTTGCAGCCATAGGCGGTTGTTCAGGTATCTGGTAGTCTGTTTATTGTAAAGCTCTATTATTTAGATTTTCCCCTCATTCTTCATCTTTTATAGAGTCCAGCAATGGATGAGTCTTCCTGAAACATACTTTAGTTGGTAATTGCGTTTAAGATGCTGCCAACAGCAATTACTGAGCAAGACAGATTCCGTTGGTGAGTTGATAGTGAATATTTAAATGCAAAACACATTACTATTGTGCATATTTCTATACTATTGTACCCTATATTTCCAAAATGTGGCTTTTTCTTTTGACTTTTATTTTGTGTTCCAAAGATTTGTAGAAAGCACATTTTCTGCCGTATAAATATATATATATATAAATATAAATATATTACTTGTGTTATTATTATCATGCTCTTATAGCTGACTTTATTTACGTTTTAAATGTTTTTTGGTTTTGTTTTGGGTTTTTTTTTTAATATATAAAAATGTGTGTTGTCACTTCTTCAGTAAGGTGCAAATTTCAACATTTTACTTTTTGGGCTGGGATTAAAATTCCTGAGCTGAGAGCATACGTAACGTAACTAAAGGTATGCAGGTAAAGTCACCAAAGTGTTTAATTTTTATTATTTTGTTCTTTGTTCAATTGATCATAGGAATTGTTGTGACATGTAATCATTATTTCACCAATTACATAAAGTGCTCTTTTTTTTTTTCCCCCCCGTTTGTTTCAGTGAGCCATAGAATGACTGAGACCAGGTCTGTGGCACTTTCATTAAATCAACTGCTTTTATTTTATGTTTTTAGTTCTTTTTTGTTTTGTTTTTTTGTTGTTTTTCTTTTCTTTTGCTTGATTTGTTTTACTCTGTTTTAATGAAGACTCCTTATCATTTCAGAGGATAGTCAGTTTGAATGACTGAAAGTGGTTTTACTCATGCATACACAGGTTGATATTCTTGTTTGGCAAATCATATACATTGTGTAAAATAGGACTGTTTTTAAACTGTTTTTGTTTGCGGGGTGGGATTGGATTGGATTTTTTTTTCAATATCCCACTTTTTTAACTATTGAAAAAATATATTTTGGGCTGTCATGTTATTTTTTTCTTTCATTTAACAGTTCTTGTTCATCCTCTTGGTTTGGTATTTTATCTAAATATAGAATGTGCTCTGGACTAAAATTTAAAAATGGCACTGGCCAAAGACGTTAAGTTTCCAGCATGTTCTGGTTCCCAACTTGAAAAGTGCTCAAAAAAAAAACAACAAAAAAACAAACAACAAAAAAAAAAACAATCACAAAGATGGACTTCTGGAGCCACTAATGGCATGGACAAACCAGCATGAGTGATAGTTGTCATGTACAAAAAAAAAGAAAAAAAAAAAAACCCCGTCTTGCATGAATCTCGTGAGTTCTCATATTTGATTCCTACAGCGGAGAGCCGCAGTACCCTCCATCACCACTAAACTTCCTGTTGGGCAGCTAGCGGTTCCAAACTAGCTGACAACAAAGAGCACATCGCTGTTGGCAAAAAAAAAAAAAGAAAAAAATCGCCTGCTGACAAACAAAATGGCTGCTGAAGAAAATGGAATTTGGCAGCTTCATTTTCCTTTCATGGCTTTCTTGGCCCTGTATTATAGAAAACTATGTGGTCATTCTTCATAGTTAATATAGTTTTTCAATGAACGGTCCCTTTGTCCTGTCTGTATCCCTTTGACTACCATTGTTTTATTTTTTTTTTCCTTTTTTGTTATTGAATGTCCATATAAAATGTTTTATATAAAATGTTTTGTTGTGCTTGAGCCTCCTGTTTGTTTTTCCTTTAAAATTGCATTGACGGTCATAATCAAAGAAGCTTTTATTCTTTTGGATTCAGCTTTTACATTTCTACTAAAATATACTATCTATATTCTGATAAATATCAGTACAACATACAGATTAAGAACAAGATCAAATAGATCTTCTGGTCCTCTGTGTATTTTTGTTGTTTTGTTCATCTGATATTTAGGGTTGTGTGATTCTGGGGATTTTGGTATCGATTTAAAACCAAGTCAAAACGGTTAGAATCCCCAATTCCAATCAAATTTTCTTAAAATGCATCATTGAATAATTTTGCAATTTGACTTCAGTTAGCTGATTGTGATTAAATAAAGGGAAAAGAGTGTTTTATTTACTAAATACAATTTAACACAATGTGGCAGAAAAGAAAAAAAATTCCCATTTTACCTGCTATTGTACACAATTGTTTAAGCATGTCTTTAATTGTGAAGGAAAGGAATTTTTATTTTTATAGTTTTCGCCGTTGATCCAACCAGCCCATATCTACGCCTGGATAAGACAGTTTTGCAGAAAAGTGACATTAAAATTGCGGCTGTTCTTTCATTAATACTGAAAATTAAATTGTCAAATTACCTCACTACTTGAATTACCAAGCAGGTACAATTGTTTTGATTTCAACAGCACAAATTCATTAAGACTTTATAATGTGTGATGAGTTTTTTTTGTTTTTTTTTTCAGTAAAATTTGAATAACAAAAGTCATGGTCATTATGCAAGGTGGGATAAAAAGTCAAAGTTGCATAAATTTAACAGGTTGAATGATGAAACACAATCACAAGAAAAAAGCCAGAAACAGATGGTTACATAGCCAGTACTTTATTCACTTTAGAACCAATTATCATACTGTATCATCTTACCATTTCTTTTTCATCTTGTGAAAGCAGTATGTTCAAAATGGTTGCTTGACTGTGCTCCTCGTTAGCTCCTCACATCCCGATTGGTTCCAGTTTGGTTGGTGTTTTATTCATTTATTTATCTGGGTAGAATAAGGTTGGATAAGCAGTAATTGTTTTTTTGATGTGACGTATCAGAGAACAAACCAAGCTCAAACACAAAGGTTACACCTATAGCATCAGATTGGAACAAAAACGATGAAGATTATTATTTGCCCTTTTAAAGAAGTAAACTCACCAAGTTCTTTAAATTTCATATGAAATGTTAAAATACTTTATCAACATCGAAACCAAGTCAAAACTCAACGATAGCTACATGGTAGAAGTGACTTTTAACTCATATTTGAAAGTTTTTAAGCATTACATCAACAAACACAAGGTGAGCTAACTCATTAGACAGAGAAGAGCAGGGAACAGGTCTGGAGAACAGGTTGCATGATGACATGGGGAGCTTTTCTAGATAATTCCATATTGAGTCAAGTCGCTGAGCTCCGTGTCCCAGAAACCTTCCTGCAGACAGATCACTGTGATGTCTGTGGCAAAGCCTTCCAGGCAGGTGATGTCATCGAATCTGCAGTCAAAAACAAGTCTTGACTCAGTGTGTGTTACAAAGAAAGAGGAATCTCAATGTGTTTATTCACTGAAAACACTTCAAGTGTGGGCTTGGTTGCTGGAGTTTCTTAAAAAAAAAAACAAAAAAAACAAAACAAAACACTTTTTCAATATTATATAAAATATTACCATTAAAAATGAAATTCCCTGGTTCTATTTAGTTTCACTCTGAATTATCTGCAGGAGTCATTGGTATAAAGTGTCATCTTTTCTCAAGTAGTGCTATTGAGTTAGAAATTGTTGATTATTTGGCATTTATTTGATGGACTGATGTTTACTGAAGTCCTCTCCCCTTCAGTTTTTTTTACATAGTGTAAAACAAGGTACAGTGTGATTGATAATCTCAGAGTTAAACAACCTTTGTGTGCTTTCTTACCTAAGACCCTACAACCCCACATCCAGTGACATAACTCCCAGATTAGGCCAATTTATACACCGAAGCTATTAGTCCACCTTAAGACCTTGTTATGCAAAGAGCTTATTCTTTTTTTTTCCTGGTCTATTCAAAGAAATAAATACCAGAAAATCTCTTAGCCTGACAAAAGTTAATTGGCTTAGCACATATCAATAAACTTTTGATAAAAGGAGATTTTGCTTTTATATTTCCATTTGTTTTAAAATGTCAGTGTTTGGTACACAGGGAGAAGTCTTGGTTTTAATTTTTACTTTACAAACTGAAAATCTTTTTCTTCTTACATTTCAGACCTATATGACTTCAAATCTAACATTTTTGGTACTTTTATTTCTGGGACTTCTTCTCAAAGGCTTTCTCTATTCAATCGCATCCAAGACATATGCCCCCTGGTGGAGAATCACAGTTCTGCACATGTCAAATATCAGTTTTATTCTAGTCCAGAACGACTTGCAAGCCCATTCTAAAAAGCTGAGCTTTCAATAAGAATAAAGTCCCTATTTTTAATTGTTACAGGGGATCTGGGTAATATTAGAAAGACCTATTTTAATTTTATACAAAATAACTTAGACATTAACTGCTTAATAGAAAATGTGCAAATACAAAAATGCATGAAGATATGCTTTTTAAAACTTTTTTTTTTTCATACAGTCAAATACCAAACTCAAAACTGCTGAATATTTGATAACTTCATGTAGGTACACTATAAAACATTTTTTGATTAGGATTTTAAAATATATTTCTATTGTAAATAATGTGGGTATTGTTAAACGTAAAGGCTTTTCTGACTAATAATTCTTCTGTCCAGCTTTGAAAGGGCAATCCTTACTTTGTTATTTACACTTTATCTAATTAGTTTTAATCTGCTGTGTAATAATTACAGATCATCTGTGATCTGCTTTCATTCCAGCTTTTATTGATGGGAACAGCTAATAATACTGTTATTAGCATTATTAGCTCTTGAAATCTTGGCTCCTTGGCTCCCTTTTCTAAGATAATTCCTGGCTGGATTTTTTATGCCTCATTAAGTAAACTAGACTTTTACCCAAGTATCAGTTTGCTTTTCTCTGAATCACAGAAAACAAGTAATAATTCTTGGATACAGAATTTCACATAATGTCGTCAGTGCATTCCTTTCAGTGTTTTTAACCACAAAAATTGAATTTATTTTAAAATGAGAAAACTAAGTAAACCCAAGCATATTTGTGTTCAGACATTTAGCTGCTCTGACCAACAGTTAATATCTAACACAACACACATTATAGCATCTCATCTTAGCACTTACAGGGGGAGAGTTTTGGATTCACAAAAGTCAACATCATTAGTTCTCTTCAAGATGCTTTCAAAAACCCCGATCCTGCTTATTCCCCAAAGTCTAACACTACAACAATACAAATGGTAAAATAGCCTTAGAAAAATTCTAAGAGATCATTTTTCAGGGTTACTCTAAAGCAAAAAAAAAAAAAGGCGGACGTTTATGCAACTGGTGCCATTCAGAATGTTACAGATTTCATCCTACCTGTGAGACAGTCGACGACTTCCTGCTGATGACTCTGGTGAGCTTCTTATGTGCATGCATTCTGCCATGTGATTATCTTATATACTTCCCTCCCCTCTCTGCTTTCTAATACCCTAATGTGTCCTGACGTGAAAGTTTGTCACCTTGCTTGTTGAAACAGCACTCTGTAAACAAAGCACAGTGCCTTGCACATGTATTCACAACAAATGTACAGTTTTCATCATTTCTAACTTCATACCCACACATTTTGATGTGATAGATCATCACAAAATATCCCATAAATATAAAGCAGTAAAAGTATATTTTTTTTGTCTTTCACAAATACAAATCTTTAAAGTGGAATATGAATTTGTGTTTACGAGTCAATAGTGCGTAGAAACACTATTAGCTGGAATAAAAACTAAAGGTGTTTCAGATTATGTCTGAGTTGGAAACATTTGCATGACAGATTCTGACAACCTGCTCAACATTTTTGTTTGTAACGACTGAAGCAGCAAAATGAGAACCATTATGTTCATACAGAATGGCCATTCAATATTCCTGAGTACAGTTCACTTGACTGACGTGAGCAAATGATGTTACAATCAAGCAGAAACGAATGGAAGCATTTGATGCATGCATCCTAAAGGGTTTGCAATTTGTTGGAAGACATGTAAAACTGTTACTCTGATGTTGTCAAATGACTAAATGGAGGTTGAACTAACAACTATAATGACTTTAATTCTGATCTGAGAAATACTCTGAAAGAGTTGGAAAAAAACAGTAAATTACCATACAAACATATTTCCCAACCCTGACAATTTTTGCACATCTACAGAATAACATCCTTCCTCCCAAACTCGCAAGTTGAGTGAAGAACATTTGTGATGAGAAAGTTGTAAGTGAGAAGTTGAAAGGATTATTTTACTACATCCTTGGCAAGATGATCAGGGTCATCTCCTGGAAGGTGACGCTCATTAGCAGCAGGTTCTACTTGGAGTATCCCGGTTTTTTAACAGTTTTTTAAGTCAGCAAAATACTTCCACCATCAGTTTTCATGGTAGAAACAGTCTGTTTGTGATATTCCACCACAAAAAGAGTTTCTGGAACACTTTCTTCCACCTGCTTACTTTGTCATCACATGGCTTGTGGGAAAAGACCAACAATGACTTTCTTTCAAGTGTCTTTTTCTTGGCACTCTCCCATGAAGGCCTGGCTGGTGGAGTGCCAAACTCTGCGGGTTGTGGATGAACTGAAAAGCTAAGAAATGTTCATTGCTTGGGAAATTGTCTTGTCACCTCACAATCTGGTGTTTTCATGACCCTTTGACTTCTGAAGGCAGTTAGTAGTGCTGAATGTCATTTAGGGGCATCAGTGTAAAGGAGGATGAACGTAAACAGACTTTTACTGATTTCTTTTGTTTGTATAACTCAATCATTTGCTACTTTGCAGCTTAAACAGCATTAAAATGCCGAAGCAAAGCAGTGAAAGCGTTTCCATAATTGCATTGCACGACTATCTAAACAGCTTTCAGTCGCTTCACATTCATTCAATCTCACTGTGGCTCTATGTCCAAAAACATAAAACCATATTTGAAGATATTCAAAAAGTGTACAGCTTATGTTTTCTTCTAAAACAATAGCCTTTAATAAAAGTAGTCTTAATTTCAGTCTCAGGTCAATTTGACTCTGACATATGGCAAATCTTAATGACATTTTTTCTTCTAAAGTAATGTCTGACTCTTCGTGTCACGTTGATGATTGGTCACTTAAGGTCCTACTTACAGCCTGAGCGTTACCTTTTCTCCTGGGGCCATGAAGGGACAGATTAAGAGCTGAATAATTAAGTACGCTTTATCTCTTTCCATGCGGCTGATCTCCTGCAAAGACTTCAAGGCTTCTGGGGTCTTATATCACATACTCCAAATCTTTGAGCAGGTGATCCTGAGACACATGTTTACAAATATATAGAGAAAGTCGTCATTTTTTTCTTGATTCCCAAAAGAAGGGATGGTGAGCATATTTATTTTTAGATACAAATAGAAGAAAACAGAGAGAATGTGCTGTAGTTTTTATTGTTTTTAGGTTACAAGAAGTGTACAGAACATTATTTTTAAAAAAGGCATACAAAGTCCAAAGAGGAAAAGCGAGCAGAACAATTGATCACCAGTTAGAAACAACATTGATCCTTAAATAATTAGCATAAAGAGATAATGGATATTTTAAAACTTTTGAAAGTATGGTATTACTGCTAAAAGATATTAAAGGTTTGGAATTATTGAATAAAAATTGCAAAATTGGGAGCTGGGTGTCTCATTTGATTGGGTGCACACACCATGTCCAGAGGTCGTGATGCTCCATGTGATCATCCTGGGTTCAATTGCCAATCCAGCCATTTACTGCATGTTTTTCCTTCTCTGTCTACCTCATTTACTGTTCAATAAAGGCCACTAGTGCCAAAGAAATTATTTTAAAAAAGCAAAAACATAATAATGTACTTTGCAAAAGGGCTTTTCATCCAAATTGCATTGCAAAGCACTTCAGCCGTGACTGTGCACAACCAGTCAGCTGGCAGAAGAAAGGAAGCTCCACTTTTCTCTTACTGTTAAAAATGACTAACATGGCTGTTTGCCCATATCTGGAATGATGGAAAACTGGAAATTAATTAAAGGAGCAGCAACCATCATTTTTGTTGAGGTGTTGCTCAGTAAGCATTTCCAAGCTGCAGGTGTTGTGACTGTAATGCAGCTGAGTGCAGGCTGGCAGATAGATCAATAATACACCAGCTAATGTCAGCTTTTAAACTTCCAGTATTACTAGAATACACAGCATTCTGCATATTAAGTATTTGAAAATACTAGATTTAACAAGTTTTCATGGTAGATTTTGTGCTTCACATGCAACGTGTCACTTTTTTGTTTTCAATAAAAGCTATTAGACCATTTTTTTAAAATGCAGAAACAGTGTGAAATGTTCAAGATGCATACTGCCAATCAACTGACCTCAAATAACACGGTGGCTGTGATTCTGTTGAATTTACACGTTGACCAGCACGTCCATCTTAAAATACACCGTGGATTTATATCTGGTCATCCTTTATCTCACCTATTTGCGGCTGAGCTGGTACAGGGGAAGGTTTGGAAAAGGTGCCAACTCAAAAGACTGACAGCAGGATTAGCAGCTCAGGGACTTTAAAAGCAGGCTCTCAGACCGGGAGAGGAGAAACGCACCGAGAGCGGAGAAACGAACAAGCTCATCACACAGCTCCTGAGAAACACCAAACAACAAGGTGAGATGACTCTGCAATTTACTCGGCTCTTACAGTTTTTACTTCTTTGACAATCTGTTCTTCATAGATATGTTAAAAGGCTTTTGTACATGAAGAAAAAGTGTAGCTGTTAGTTATTTTGTCCTTTACTTGTGCTGATAGAAATAGAGCTGCACAGACATCTTGAGAAGCGTTTCCGAACTCTGTGTCTCTCAAACTACCCGGTGCTTTTTCATTGCTGTTCCTCATCCATTTAGTTTTTAAACTGTTCAATCATATTTGGCTCGATTAGCTTCCTTATTTTCAAACTGGACAAAAAGTGAGAGAAACGTTTGTGAAACTTTAAGGCACAAGATAAGAGGAAGAAAACCTGGGTCGAGGTTTATGTGTCTCTTTCTTCGCTTTCAGTGACCAAATAAAAATGGCAGACGTCGCAACTCCAGCTGAGAAGAAGGCCCCTCCCAAATTCAAGCAGAGGGCCGCTCGTACCTTCAAGAGCAAGGCACCCAAACCAGGCCAGAAGGGGTGAGAACCTGAAAGATTCACTTGAATATTTTAGGTCGTATTTCCAGCCTTCAGGTTTTCTTCTTTGTCCTAATCAAAGCTTCTCTGTTTCTTTGATTTAGTTTTGGAGATGACATTCCAGGCATGGAGGGTCTTGGCACAGACTTCACAGTGGTCTGCCCATGGGAAGCCTTCGGCGACATGGAGCTCAGCGACTTGGCAAAATACGGAATTGTTTAGCCCTCCTCCCTTTGCCTTCACCCTTCTTGCCACTGTTCTCCCCCATGTGGTCCTAATACTGTCCATCAGGTGGATAATCTATTACCTTCATGCTGCACAGATGAAGCAGCTTTTGATGTTGTAGAGGTTTGACCTGGAAATAAAAGAGGAATCCCTTCTGCACTTTATTTGTTCCCTGCCTTTCCATATGTGTTTTTTTTTATTATCTTGTGTTCATCTCTGCCTCCCTTTTTCCTCTTTTCCTGTCTCTATCTTCCTTATACCCAGTTCTCTCAGCACAAAGGGAAGGAAACCGATAGATTGTTCTATGTGTATTTTCAATGTAACAAAAGAGACTTTGAAACCCGACACTGCGATACCTCAGGAGTATTACAATCTTCTCCTCTTCCACCCATTCTCTTCGAGACTGCTGATTCAACACGAACAAATTCCTGTTGTACAGCCGAACGTCATGTTGGTCTTCCATCAGAAATATGTAAATCACATTATGCTTTAGCAAAGGATATCATCTCCGTCTGAGTCAAGAAAAACTGTTGCAGCAAAAGCAATAAATGTGAGTGCTTTGCACAAAACATCTATCTTCGTCTCTGACTTTATTACCACCGAAGGCTTTGCTGATTATGATTACTGCAGCCGCTTGGAGTCGGTGAAGCAGAAGCCGGGGTTAAAAGCCAAATTTGTTCTGGTGCAGGTTATGGCAGGTTGCTGGAAGGTGTAATTAAACAACTCATCCATCCGTCTACTAGTATCTGCTTTTTATACCTACTTAACCCAGTGCCAGGTCGCAGAGTCACTGGTGCCTATCTCCAGCAATAGATATAAAAAAAATTGTCAGTAGATCACATTAAACAGCTCTCTTCTCTCTATGTAAACCAAAAGTAGCACTCATCATCATTTTGACAAGAAGAAATGCAACCAAATTGAAGAAACTATCGATCCTGCTGGTGAAGAAATATATTTAAACGTTTCTACATCTGCCACTCAATTTAAAACATTTAATCGCTAAGCTTTGTGATCCGTTTGTCTACTGGACAAATCTACACCATAGTATGAGAGTAAAGAACAGCAGAAGTCCAGTAACAACACTCTGCTTGTTGCTATAAAAACTAAAAAAGCAAGCCTGTGTTGTCCAACTTTTCAATCAACTGTTTGAAGAGCACCAGCTCGGTGAAAAGCAGCTCCTTGTTCTACTCTTTGGATTGTGCAGATGGTCTGAACTCTCGGCTATTGCCAAACGATTGCTTCCTGGAGGCCTGGGCTCTGTTGAAGTTTTAGATTTTACCCAAATATCAAATGTGATCCACCAGTTATGAATGCTAAGAAGCTTACAGAAAATTACCTGGACAGTGAACAACCGTGTTCCTCTGAGAAGAGAGAAGGGCCGAGCCAAACCAGACGGCTGTTTATGTCAATGCAATATTTGGAAGTGTGACCAACAGACTCAACGGCTTCGTTCAGTTCCTCCGCTGCCATTGTTCAAACCAGTGGCACACTACAATTCTAAAATTGACATCATCGATCATAACCTCTCACTGATTGGTCCAGCAGAGTTTCTACAACAGAAATCAAGCTCAATGGGAGAAAGTCCAGACTGAAGGGAGATGAGAATGGAATCGAACTGTATGTTTTTTATGGATGCTTTGTCGTTTGCTTGCGCCAACAACTTTGTCTGTGGCCTCTGTAAAGCAATATGTGTTTGTGCCATTGCATCAGGTAGGTGTCCAAACCCCTAAAAAAAAGGAGGACACAGATGGCACATTTTCCTGTGCGCTGTGGCATGACAATGACAGACACTGGCTGAAAACCTTTTGTCGGGTAATTTCACTGTGACCTGAAGCAGATGCATGTAAAGGTGGGTGGGGAAAGTGGAGGACCTGTCACACAGCTTAGCTGAGTGGGATAAGAAAACATTTCGGCATTGGGCCTTTCTGGAGTCTGAAGAAGCAAAGTAAATAGATAGAGAAGCCATGTGTAGTGAATTAGAGACAGAAATATCAGCGAGACTGTGAGCTGAAAGAAGTATTTATGTAAATGGGAAAAATTCTATATGTGCTGATATATAATGCTCCACTTGTGAAAGGAAATCTGTTGGGCTTCTCCTTGACACTCAGCCAACAACTCTGGACAGCGCACATAAAACAAAAAGGCAAAAAGAATTTGCCTGAATTTGTGCTCACCTCTCAAATAGTCCTCACCTCTCAAATATTCAGAAATTGGTCCCAAAGCTGATTATTGCATCTCTTTTCAAGCCTGACTAGCTGAACATGTCCAGGGATTCACATAAACGTTTTACATTTACAAGAGTTTACAGAAATAATAATATTGTCCGCTTTTTTGTTTGCTAAATTTACAGACGGCCAATCCTGGCAGAATAACAGAGAAAGAGAAGCAAAAAAAAAAAAAGAAGAACAAAAAAATTGGAATAAGAATATTGATACATTTTGGGATGTGGTACCTTATTGTATTCACAGCATCTTCTTATTAGGCTCCTACTTCCTGATAGAAATAAAGGAGACAATTCTTTGTGGTGGATATGAGATTTCCTCTCAGCAATAAAAGACGGACTCCTCAGAGGTTGGCAGGAGAACAAAATAACAGGAAGCTGCCAGAGTGTTGAAATATTATTTTGAGTTTATTGTGCCACTTTCTAAAATCAGCCACTCTCATGTTTACTTGCTGGAACCTGGGATGAAAATAACAATCTGCTTGTTTTTTTTTTTTTTGTCTCCACTGGAAATAGGATTTCATTTAGAAAGTCACAGACAGTGCATGCATGATCATCATTTTGGATTAATTAGTTTGTAAATCTGCCTTTGTGCTTCAACTGGATTTGTTCTTATCATTAACAACTCTGCAAAAATGAACTTCTGATAGCCGCAGACCATTTGGAGATGCCTGGACTTCTCCCGTCCTGCAGCATCCACAAAGTGTTCAGAGTAAATCGTTAGGCACATTCAGGCTGAAAGTGAATATAACTGTTGCATTATTTCCTTAATAACATGCAGCACAAATATAATTTATTCTGTCTACTGTGAAAGCTTTGGGAAAATGATACATTTGCAATTCATAAATCTGAGGTCTGAGTCATCACCCTGCCACTCAAACTGTTGCCACACACACACACACACACACACACACACACACACACACACACACACACACACACACACACACACACACACACACACACACACACACACACACACACACACACACACCATTACTCTGCATCCTTGTTAATGTTGTTTACAAGGAATGTTTTCTGTGGGAGTCCCAAAAATATGCCTACAGGGGATAAGTATGCAACCATCACCTTTCTGCAAGACGCCTTCCAGGTGTCACATTTGTCACATTATGAAAAGTCCCTCAACAGGAGGTCTAAGCAGATTGGATGCAGGGAAATCCAAATGTATTGTAAATGATCCAATATTTTCAACAGTTCAAGTAGAAATCCCAACAGCATGAAAAGTTAAGATGGTGCTGTTCAGACTTTTCTGAGCTCACCTTTTTGTTGCTTATTTCTCTTTTTTTTTTTTTTCAAAGTCCAAAAGATAACTTTTGCCTCAGATAAGAACATCCATCTTTGGAAAAAAAGGATTACCACCAAAAATGCACCGATAAGTTGTTTTTGATGACTGTATTTGGTGAAATTTCACATCAGTGAATGCATCATATCAGACTGCAAAAAGTTTGTGTTAACTCCAACATTTTTTGGCAAGTAGGTCAGTCTGCAGACGGCATATCCAAAGTAAGACATTCCTCAAGGAACACAACTGAATGTACAAGCAAACTCATGCACAATGCATGACTGGAGAGCATGTAACCTTAACCTTCACTCAAGGTTTTAGTGGCTTCAACCATTAATTTCAGAAAAGAAATGGCAAGGCAAAAGTTGTACAGTAAGTTTTTTAATTTCTGTCCTAGTTATTAAAACAAATCTTCAAAATCTACTGTGAAAAAAATATCTATTATTCATGCAATCAATAAACTACACTAACTATACAACTGAAAGGCTAGAGCTTACATGTAAAGCCAATGTGTTGCCAATTGCAACATTAAAACTGATGCAAATGTTTGTTTTCATGTTTTTTTTTTCTGTCCAAACAACATCCAGTCGTTCAAGTTGTTAATTCAGATCACCAGAAAACGAGACAAACCGCAGAGCTTCCAAAGGTGCTGTTTGTCACTTTGGCCTGACATGACACCATCATTCTTCACACTGAGGCTAAGTGAGCAGCTAACAGCCTAACAGGATTGGGATTGGACCATATAGGTCAAGGCAGGCAAATGCTCCAACTGCTTGTTCTGAGTCTTTGTTTCTATTTCTGCTGAATTTATCTTCATCTAAAGCTGTCCTCATTCACTGGTGACCCAAACAGAGCAGAACCTCAAACGCTTTAGATGTTTTCATGCTTTGACAACCAGAATGTGAATCACACGCATGATCGTCTTTGGTCAGGATGTTTTCCTCCTTCTTTTCTTGAGCTTCTTGAAGAAGACAGGAAGAAAGAAAAATAGAAAATACAACTAAATATGATAGATAAAAAAAATAAACATTTTGTAAAAAAAAATAGGTTAACCATTAAATATGTAGCTTTTTAATAAATTCATATTTGTTTTTAAATCAATAAAAGTTTAAAGCTGCATGACCAAATTTCTTTTTTCTTTCTTTCTTTTTTTTTCTTTTTCAATAATTTCAGTCCCTAAGAAAAATAAACACTTTTTCTTATACATACACTTTTTCTTAGGGACTAAAATAAAAAAAACATTTTTCTAGTTTATAGTGATATATTAACTAGTGAGGTTTATGGTATTTTACATTAAATACCATAATGTAAAACATGGTATTTTACATTATGGTATCTAAAAAAATTAGGACTCCTTTGGCTGAAATAACTTCCATGGACACCTACCAATCTGAAATCAGTGTGAGAAAAGTTTAGCTTTTCATTTTTTGTAAACTCCCAGCCCTTCATTGTTGGGGTTGCTGATTTCTTTTGGGTCATTGTCTGGTTGCAGAGTCTAGTGTTAAATTATCATTGAATTCATGATGGATTCTGTGACGGTGAGCTGATCGGGTCCTGATGCAGGAAACCATCCCCAAATTCTGACATAAAGTACAGTTGGTATGGTGTTGTTTTTCCTGAAATCCTGCATTTGGTTTTTATTAATAACATTTTCCGCTCAAAATGATTCAAAGATCTGTACAAAGAAAGTTTGAGCAGAACAGAAGTATCATTCTTTGTCTCCATTCTGTCTCACATACAGCCATCCTCATGTTTTCTTAAAAAGGAAGGCTTTCCTCTTTGCACATGTCACACTAAAGTTCCACGCTGGTTGTCTCGGAATGCAGACATGCATTTCAACATCAAGAGTGACAAGAACCTGTGGGCACCATAAAAACTTTGGTTGTTTTGAATGCTTCTTTTAGCACTTTGCAGTTCTCTCTAAGGCTGAACTTGTCTGGACGGCCAGACCCGGAGATACTGGGAGCTGCTTTGAAAGTCGCAAAACGTCAGGAGAGTGAGAATGTGTGTGACAGCAGGAACAGAGACACAAGGTCAACGCTGATTGATAATTTTACTACAGCAGTAAAAATGTCGACAGCGGCACATAGATTTTATTTTGCTTTGTGACAGACTAATTACAAAGTCATCAGGGGTTATTTGAATAAATAGTAGGACATGTTTGTGTTTTATTGGGAAGCTACACAAAAACCTCGCACACATTTTCAAAATTTTAAAATGCTTTACTTGACTGTGTGCGTTCTGACAGCACAGTGCATGGTCCGCTTACTTCCCCACAGAAAAGCTCATGTTGCATTAGTGAACAGCAACAATAATCATTAAAATTTTAGATTAAGCATTCACTTCACAACTCTGTCCATCTTTTGCTGCAATATTGTTTCACTTTTTGCATAGGTTCTGTTTCTCACGGTGAAGCTGCTCCACCCTGAGCCTTCAGGGTAGCACGTGTGAGTTGTATAAGTGAGCAACAGTCTGTGCCAGGAGATCACCCACACACACACGCACACACACACGGAAGCTGTGATAAAGCCAAAACGAGGGTAGAGGTTATGTAATTGGTGGTCGAGAAATAACCCGGCCTTAGTCTTATTAGCTGTAATCTGTTAGCCTCGGGCTCACCTGCATTGCATCACTGACGCTTGAAGCTAAACCTCACTGCCTGCACAGTGTCAGCTCTGGCTGCTGCTGAGCTGTGACCACCCACACTGATCGCTACCAAGAGGGGTTCGAAAGAGTTTAGAACTGAGAAAAAGATAGGAAGGAAGAGTTACATGCACCAGCTGCATTTGCGAGAGAATAGGTGGAAATAAATGACAGAAAATGTATGGTGTTGTATTAAAACAAAGCTTTATAAATGCCAGAAAAGGACCTGATTCATTAGTTTTGGGAAAAAAGAGAGAATGATTTTTTTTTTTTCTAAGCAGATTTTTTTTTTCGATTGATGAGATACACTGAACATATGAGATCTTTTATTCTCGAATCAAACAAATGTTCCCACGCGATCAGGGGAGGAAACCACAAACGTAACATGCATCATGTTCCAGTAGTTCCTGTGGACCTTGCAGTGCGTCTACATCATAGTATGGCTGCCTGTGGGTTCTGGAGACCATGTGACCTGTTCTTCATTGGAGCTCTACAAAGGAGTGGTGACAGATTGAGGACACCAAGATTTCGCCAAGTTCTATGTTTGTGGAGGCTTTTTAATCTCTACATAAGTTCATCTTCACAAGACGATTGTTTCAGTTAATATCTACTTTTATCGTATTTTTTGCAATTGCTGACTTATGACTCTGTAACTTGGTATTCATTTATTTTCCTCATTCATTACTGGTTATTACAGCCAGGAGTGTTTAATTCTTTTTGGATATTTGTAATTGTAATTGCATTTAAAGCGCCCACACACTTTTTTTTTTTCCGGAAAGCAGACTGGGTTTTGCTTGTTTTCACATGTATTCCCCGGTGTCCACTGTAGTTTGACATGAACAATGTTTATGAGCAGCACCAGCCTTAAGAGAAACCTGACCTGTAATTTCATCCTAAGCATCGTCCTTTGTGAGCCTGTGGAACTTTTAACGCCATTCCTGAAGGAGTTTGACATGTCAGATTTATTTCTGTCCTTCCTGTTCTCTTTGTGTCAGGAATGCTGTAAACGCCAGCTTTACTGCTGGCAAAACGTTTGTGTCAGCACCTCAGTAACTTTAATTACTCTCAGATACGCAAAAAAAAAATGAAGTTGGGGAGACATTTATTTTGAGTGGAAGAAAGTTTACAGGATAAAAACGATTGGATTACATCACGCAGTTTGGGAAAAGGCCAAAAAAATGATTTATTGTGCTGCTCAATCATGTTTTGTATCAACATGAGCAGTAAGTTTTGTACTTTTGATCAATCAGATTGATCAAAATTTCACTTTAACTTTTGTACATGCTTTTACAAAATGGCTCATATGTAAAAAAATAAAATAAAATAAATAAAATCTCATCTAAAAAGAAAGCGTAATTTTTTTTTTAGTATTTATTTGTATTTACATTTATTTGTAAATAATCTTCCAATGCAGGTCATCTGGACACCTTTGAATTTTGTTTCAGTCTAATCCTCCAAGTAACTTGTCATGGGAGTAAATGTGTTTTAAGACACTCACTCTGTGTTTTTGCTTTGGCGATTTATTTGGAGGTATTAAAATGTCAGTTGAGGGTGTAGCAATATTTCCTGAATTGTTATTGTTATTGTGTGCAGGCTGATATTTCTGATTATCTGATAACGCTCAGACTCCACTTTCTCTCCCGTCTCTTCACAATCTAAAGATCTCTTGTGTTCCAGTTCCTTAAAATTTTCAAAGTTTCCCACCAAACCTTTTTATCACTGCTCTTATTTAGACACCGCTTGTAAACCGACTTGTGGATGAGGCAAAATAAAATGCACAACAGGAATAGGTTTTTAAAATAACACTCATTTTCTTCTAAGTCTTTTTAGAACATGTATTTAGATTTTAATGATACAAGGGGAAAGTCTGTGAGGTTCCCAACAAAAGGTTCATCAAGCTTTGTTGCGTAATTTGAAGTGTAGCAGTTTTTTTACCAAAATGAAGCTATTGTTGAAAAAAAAGTGAATTTTTATAGGTTACTGCTATTGCCCTTTTAACAATATTTCATAATAAATTCCATGTTGAATAGATGTTAGAAATGTACTTTTGTTAATATTTTGAATGTTTTGAAACAGCAAATAGAATTTTTTTTTTTTGCTGTTTGTAACTTTTTCTGATCATTTTAAAATATTCAATCAGAAAATGTTATTTTTTTCCTCAACTCTCCAAAAAGAAAATGATAAAACAAAATCTGTGTTATTATTTTCTTACATATGAGGCAATTTAGTAAATACCGATGCTTTTAAAAGAGGTTTTTAAAAACAATTTTATGTAATTGAAACCAGATATATACAGTACTCTCTCACTGTCTGCCATTAAACCAAAGACATTTGTTTCCTTTGATCAATATTTTTATTTGCTAAATACCAGAATAACAAGAGAGAGTTTAATAATAATATGTGTAATGAGTATGCACAACTGATAAGTTGAGTTCAGCTTTCTTGGTATCCCACAACTAACAATAATTTGCTAGAATTTTGTCGCCTTGTGTAATTTGCAAACTGTAATCTGGTCATTTCAGTATAATGGCTTTGTTCTCCCTGAGTGGCTTTTCAGTCCATGTTTAGCTCTTATCCACCTACTTCAAGCAGAATCTTTACAATGTGTTTTGCATTTGTCCCGCGGTTAACACACACATCAAATCTCATCTCTGGGACACAGAATCCGTCTCTTTGCTGATGTCCAAACGTTTCCAAAACGTTTATACCGGATAAACTGAACCATCAGGCATCTGATATTTATACACAAGGACAAACTTCACTTGAGGATGACCACCATTCTCTTACGCATGTCTTGACAGCTTTCTTTAGATCTGTTGATTACTTCCATAAACTAGTGTGCTACCGTGGTGCCCTAACATGTGTCTACCAGTGTGCCTCCAATTATCCCAAAAGTAAATTAATGAGGAGCCATCAAAGAGACGACATTGTCATCTGGGCTTTCCCAAGTAATTCAAAGGCGTAATAATGTCACTGTGCGTAAAAGCAAGCTTGTATAAAACAAGGTAATAAACAACAATTATGTTTTATAATTTCGTTTGTTAGAAAACAGAAATAATGTTGGGAATAATAACGACAAACTGTAAAAGTCTGGTGTTAATGACAGAGAGTGAGACAGCTTTGTTCTGCTTGGAGGTAAATAAATGGGATACGTTTCCATCATGTGGTGAAAGCAGAAAATTACACTTTGGTCAAACTTGGTGCTTAACTCCTCACACAAGCACCCTAAACCCTGTCTGCAACGTCTCTGCATGTTTCCCGGATTAAAAGTGCAAATGAAAGGGAAACATTTAAAGACTGTGAATGTGTGATGGGGCCAAATGAAAGACTAGTGGAACCGACCGTGTGAGTTTTAATACCATCATCCCTAGAGTTAGACATGGAGACGAGGACAGACACACACACTCACATGTGTCTCCTGTGGCACAGTGACACGTAGTCTAAGATTGCTGATCGTCCGACTTCTGAGGAGCACCTGGTTGATTCCCACAAAGCTTCCAATCACAACCCACAGAAGTCTCTGCTGGCAGCCATGAGGCAGCCGTCACAGACAGAGTAGAGGGGACAGAAAAGAACAGACACAGTGTCCTGGGCTTTCCTTGCTTAGCTTTCTCTGTGCCTTCTTCTCTGTGAGCTAAATTGGTTCCAAACATGCTGGTCACTCTGTGTCTGACCCTTCTGGTGTCCTCTGTCATTGTCGCAGAAAAAGGTAAATTGCTTCATATTTTCTCTGAGTTTTTCTGTGCATCTTCTCTAGAACGTTTCCACTCTGATAACACATTGAACAGCTCTAAGCCTCCCTTAAAGCAACGAGCCTCTGGAGATTTCTCCTCCAATGTGCCAATCAGGACATTTGTTCAAGATTCTGAACTGACAATTTGAAGGTCTGGTATTTGCTAATACTGATTCCCAATTTGGATATTTGTGAAATATACTTAAAAATACGGAGCTTCAAAGCGAAGCTGCATATAAAAAGAGTACTTTAAAGTAGAATTACATGGTCTACATTAATATTAAAATCGTATCCAACTTTACTCACTCATGATTTTCTGGACATTATAGTATCCCAAATCAGTTTTTCTTTTGAGGAACATCTTTTTTTTTTTTTTTTTTTTACCAACCACAAAACAGAAAAACTTGTATCTTGCTAAAGTGTTATTAAGAGGAGCAGTTTGCAAAAATCTAACACTAACATGTTTACTCTCTGTTTTGATACAACATATTTTATTGAGGTTCCAGTTAATTGTGCATCGATAAAATTTGCCGAAAAAGTTGTTCAAAATTATCGCTTTGCTTAAAACATCTTAAAATTTGATGCACAGTGTTTCTGTTACTCTCTAATCACCTCTCCCACAATAACAAGTGAGCTCCGAGTACGGAGCACATGGCACGACCTGCTGGGAGCTACAGCAGCCGTTGTGGCGTCGTCAGCATGCTGGTTAAAAGCGCTAAGATTGTTGTGGAGAACAAATAATTTGATCAACATAAATCACTTACTTGCTATGAAAACAAGCACTTTCCTGCACATTTTTATTGCTGGTGATGGAGTAGGTATACATGAAGCAACTTCAGTATCACTTCAGTTTCGTCAAGGACTCGTTTAAAAATGCCTTAAGCAGAATTGGATCTCAGATTGGATCAGGTCCCAGACAAGACGCATCCCTGGTTATTCTACAGTAAAAATACCCGGAAAGGTTTGAACTCAAATTTAGCAATAACATTAACCATTGTTGAAAAGCAGCGTAAGAGTAATTTTGAATGAGTGTGTTTTGTAATATAAATCCTTATTAACTATGAACTTTGTACAAATACATTAAAATGGTTACCGGTAAATAAAAAATAGAGGTGGTTACAAGTCCATGTTTATTTTTTGCAACTTGCAGACTCAGCTCAAAAAAACAAATGTTCAAATTTAAGCTAGAGCTCTTTTCTTGTGACCATGTATTTTATTCACCGACATTTTGTATTTCTCACTTGTACAGTGATATAAATACTTTTTTAGTGACTTCAGACAGACAGCTTCAGTTATTATTCAAAGGACTTATTTCTGCCCTCTTATTAGCTTAGACTTAGAGAACAGGAATGTGCAACTTGTTTTGTTTTTTTATTTTGCATTTGAGCGAAAAGAAACATTTTAACCTAGTTGAGAATAAACTGATCTGTTTAAGTGAATGGAGAAACAGGATCCCTGATGTTGACATGCTAATCTGCTCATGTTAGACTTCAGCCCAAAGCCATCCTGTGCCTTTGTCCAGTCTAACAGCTGGACGCATTATAACGAGTTTAGTCTCTATGGTTCTGAAAGTTGTACAGTCGGTTGTTCATGTCATGTCGGGTTTTGTCTTTGTTTCACAGAAAGTGGCCTTCCAAAGCTTGATGATACGAAAGCTGTTAAGGCCTTCATCGACTCCGCTGAAGTGGTGGTCATCGGATTCCTGGAGGTCAGAGAAGCTACTGACGCCTTCAGAAATCAGCTAATCAGGAAACAGTGTCATCTGATTATATTAGAGAAGTGGAGGATACAAGGTTTTCACATTTTCTTTCTGAGGAAATCTTAAAATTGTAGTGTGGGTTTGTATTCACTTCCTTTTAACTCTGAACACTCCTTAATAAGGCCCATTGCAACCAACTGACCTCACAAATCACCTCATTAGTAAACAGACTCCACTTGTGTGTAATTTAATCTAACCATAAGTCCAGTTGTTCTGTGAAGTCCTTAAAGGTTTGTTGGAAAACATTAATAAACAAGCAGCATAATGAAAGCCAAGGAATACAGAAGACAGGTCAGGGAGGCAGTTGTGGAGAAACAGCTATTAAGATGATATCCTGTTAACCATATAAGGCATGAATGAAGATCCTCATCACAGCTGAATCCCGATCCTTGGATATTTGCATCATATCATCCCCTTTCTTTGCCTTTACTCATGTGAAATGATTAAAGCCACTACATCCGAAACAAGATGATAATTTCCCATCGCCACTGCAAACCCTCCAGGATATGGCGGTCAACAGAACATTATTAAGGAAAGCAACTCTAGAGGAGCTGCAGAGATACAATGCTCAGGTGGAAAATCTGTTGACAACTATTTGTGATACATGTCCAAAACCTGATCTGGCAGAAAGAAAGTCGTTGGAAGAAAAATTCTGGCAAAGATGAAAAATGTGAAGTCTAAAAAGCAGCCACTCTTAACCTGATCATTATAATACTATATTCTCATAAATAGATTTTGACGAATGATATACTTCCTGTCACCACATCTTTGGCAGAGAAGAGACAGTGTCCTTCTGTCCAAACTTCTTTGGCCAGACGCTGCGTGTGTGGGAAGATGGAAGAACTAACAGGAAATACATACTAAGACTTGTGGGATTGGCTCGGCAGACTTTTATATCCACAACTGCAAAGCGCAGGGAGGAGGTTCATGAAGAGGAGAGTGGAGTACCAAGAGCATATGAGGATAGCACGGAGCTGGACGCTGGAGGCAACATGAGACCAAAATATTGGAGCAGTGACTCACAGAGAATGATCACATGGAGGCTTCAAAATGAAAAATCAAATTGCCAGAGCTCATAAAACAGTGTCTCAAAAATAGCGATGATTCACCCCTCTTTGAGGCAGCCTCCATTTTTCTCTTTAACTTTTCCACTTCTTTCCCACCGACAGTCCACAGTGTTCCCTGCAACCTCAGACAATCTTGGCCAGGTTACATAAGATTTATGTCAGAGTGATTACAATTTCATGCAAGACGATCAGCATGATCGTTGATCAAGACGGTGATGCCAAGACGGTGTAGAACCATGTCATGAAGACACACTTTTGGAGAAATAAGTATGGATGCTGTGAAAAGAGAAGATTGACACTATCTTTTTTTTTTTTTTTTTCAGAATGAGGAGAACCCTGTATATAAGGAACTTCTGGAAGCTTCACAGAAAGTTGACTTAGTTCCTGTAGCCATTTGCACAGTGAAGGAAGTGTGGGCAGACTTCAACATCTCTTCAGGAACCATCAGCCTCTTCAGAAAAGTACCTTAAACCATTTAAAGATTTTATGCATGTCTTTATCATTAAGGATACACAGGGTTTTTGGGATGATGATGACGATTCTAACTTTGTCCCACATATCTATCTTGTGATCCAGGTAGATAACTATCAGGATAACATAGTTCTTGCTGAGGTCAAGAAGTTAAACTCTGAAGGACTTACGAACTTCATCTCCACCAATGAGCTCCGATACATCACAGAATACAACCAAGTGGTGAGTAGAGGACGTTAAATTAGGGAAAAAAAAATAAACTTCAGTATTAATACTATGAAAAATATTTTATATTTTATAACAATTCTGATACTGCTACTGCATTGCTCAAAATTTAAAACATTTATATGGTGTCCTGCAAAAGCATTTGAATCACTTTAATTTACCAGTTTATAAACAGAAACTTTAATGTTTTTTATTGAATTATATTGACAGACCAAGACAAAACATTACTTAACTGAACTTGAGGAAAAGGGCTTTAAAATGTCTTCATGACTAAAAGTCCAAGAAGTGGATCTCTCATTGATATTCAGCCACTCAGAGTCAGCACTTTAACTGCGGTTACGACAGCAGATATTTCAGGGGATGTTTCGACCAGCTTTCCATATTTCATGTGCAATGTCAGTTCTCCACCACACATTTTAAAGCAAACCTCTACATGCTTTGGTCTGTAGAGGAAGACTAGACACATTCTTCCAGGTGAGCCGTGGGTCTCAGCAGCTCCTCCAAAGCTACCGCGGGCATCTGGCTGTTTCTCTGATTGCTGGTTTTTTCAGTTTAGTTGGAGAGCAACGTTCAGGGTTTCATGTTGCCGTTTGTTCTCTAACAAACTTCTGAGGCCTCATCGAACAGCTGGATTTAAAATACACAAGAGGCTCGTTTGTTTGGAACTAATTAGTTATAAGGAATCCAATTTAGAAAAAGAGTAATGGAAGCTGAGTACATACTGCAGGCAAGCCACTAAACATTTTTAATTTCATGTGTCATTTTCCTTCTACGTCAAATTATGCATTGCTTTGTAATGGTCTGTCAACTAAAATCCCAGCTGGGTTTGTGATTGTAATGTGATCAAAAATGGAAAAGGTTGTCATGCATGGATACTTTTTCAAGTGCAGCAATAGAACTGGTCAGGTTAGAGGCCCTTAAAGAGCTCTACAAGTGGAAATAGTGCGTCTGGCATCTTATCAGTCTCATGATGTTCAATTGCCTCTCTTTATTTCCCCAGACAGCTGTGGGCCTGTTCAATTCAGAGGTGAAGACACACCTTGTGCTCTTTGCCAACAGGGGGAGTAAAGAATTTACTGAGCTCAAGGAGAGACTGGGAGCTCTGGCCCCCGAGTTCACTGGCAAGGTGAAATACATTTTTCTAGAGAAAAATAGGTTCATGTTAAACTTCACTTTACAGATGTCAGTGAGTTCAGACAGAAGTTTTTGGACAAGTAAAGTAAAAGTACACTCACAGTAGGCTTTATGGACTTTCTGTCCTTGATAAACGTAGAGATCAAACGTCTGATGTAATTAAACTTCTTTACTCCAGTTCTTATTTGTGCTTATCAACGGAGGCGTAAAGTCCAATTTCAAGTCACTCAACTACTTTGGCCTGAAGTCAACCGACCTGCCTCGAGTCGGGATCTATGATGGAGATTCCGGCATGAAGTGGCTCCTTCCTGAAGGAGACATTTCCACAGAGCGAGTGCGGGACTTCTGCCAATCTTTCCTAAAGGGAGACCTGAAGGTGAGTCATTCTCTGAAACCTGTCTGTGTCATCATTACTTTTTATGAATAATTTCCAACTGTGAATACAATAATAAATGACATCATCCATTATGAAAAAAAAAATGAATAAAACAGACACCCAGTTCAATGACTGCTTAATACAAACCAACTTTGGTGGAAGTTTAGTGCAGTTGATTGCACAATTACTTAATAATTATGATAAAAAAATAAGTATTTAATTATTTTTTCTAAAGTGAAGGCAATGAAACCATTGGCATTGTTGGAATGCATAACTTGAAGAAAGTGACATGCAGAAAAGAAATTCACTTGGCATCTTAATGTATGATCATTCCAGACTAATTGGTTATAGGGGTTAAAGCTAACAGCTACAAAGAAACCCAATACTAATGCATTTCCATTAACCACATGTGCACAAATTGGAATTACAAAAATAAATTGGATTAATAGAAACCTTTCCCAGAAACAATTTTGAAAACAGTCACATTTTTAGATGAAAACATATTGCAAGAGGATGTGGTGGTTTTAGGATTTATAAAAAAATTTTATGTTTTGCACCACTGCAACAAAAACATTTGTCGCATCACACGATCAGCAACCGGATGATGCTACTGGCAGGAAAGACAAAGGAGACGACAGGAAGTGGTAGGAGGATGATGGCGCTGCATGTTGCTTAATGAGATTTTGCATGAACAAACTTATTCATGTGATTGCATTTACCTTTTTAACGGAAACACTGCAATTGTGGAATGTTTTTTTTTTTCGACATTAATAGAATATTGAGAAATTCTTGCGCACATATGAAAAGAAAACACAGCTACTGACATTCTTGAAAATTAGATTTTGTTATCTAAAGCTTTCTGCAGGTTACATGAGAAAAATTACACAAAAAATGGGATTAGGAGACAGAGCACCACAAGTGATTTTTATGTGTGAGATGCATGCTCAAATATGAACATAAAAATGATTACTTTTCATTTATTTGTATTTGACACAAATCAGTGAAGTAGTGCTCTTGAAACCCTCTCCTGGTAAATCAATCATTCTGACCTGAAACTCTTCACATGTGAATTTCTCATTTATCAGCATTTGTCCTCTCTTTGCTGTGTCTGTTGTAAATAATCAATAGCTTCAGTCTAAGTTACTGCCAAATTAAAAATAACAACTATTTTTTAACAAGATGGAAACAATTTAAATTCATTCTTTGCACAACAGAAGCTTCTATATTATTTCCTGGCTATAATTTTCTGTGTGTGTTTGCGTGTGTGGGCGGGCATGCGTGCATGAATGCATGTGTGTTTGTATTCCAGTTAAAACACATGAAACCAGCACAGCTGGGCGAAGCAGTTTGGAGGCAAACTGGAGGACGGCAGTTTGTGGCTTTATGTTCTCAAAGCAAACTGTGTCCATAGCACCTCAACATATAGACTGGAAAACAATGTTCAAAATACCTGGAGAAGATGAATACAAGTCCTTCTGCTTGTGTTAATCAGAATTCATCATATTTAACTTTGAATAAACTTTGAAAAACTTTGAATATAGTACCTACTGAGGTGCAATACAGTAGTGAACACAGCATTGCCTCCTTAATCAGATCTGCACTTCATAAACAATCAGTCACTTTGTTTCAAGAACAAACATCGCGGCAGTGAAATCATCGGATTTTATTTTTGTTTCTGGTATTAAGACGACCCTCTGGTTCAGCCTTCTTAGCTCAGTCCATCTTTTCTGAATTTGAGCAGCTTCCCTTTAGCACCTTTATTAAAGCGTCTAGTTGCCATGACACTGCCACCACCATGTTTCACTGTTGGATGGTAAAATGATGTGATCAGGGTGGTGTGTTTTATTTCCTAAGATCAGGCATTTAACGTTTTTGTATTTAGACCAAAGTCTCAGTTGACCTGAGCATCTACCTCAACATGTTTGTGTATCCAAAGACTTTTATTTAAGATAACATTTGGAAATCGGTTATTACTTTTGTTCCCCTGCAGAGTAATGTAATGCTCTGGGATGACATTTCAAGAAAGTACATATTCAAATACATTGAAAAGAACAAATTGAATAGAATGTCAAAATATTCAAGAAAAATTAATACTTTTATCTCTTAGCAAAAGCTGTTGTGGAAAACGGGATACATGTTAACTTGTTCAGTGTGTGTAACTATATGTGTAACTCACTAAATCCTTTCTTTTACTTTTCAGAACGTGAAGCAAGCAGGAGAAGAGCCCAAAACAGAACTGTAAAACTCACTGACCCAAATGTAATTGATTTATTAAACATCAAAATAAAAAATATATATATATGAAAAACAGACCACCTGACTCTACTGTCATGCGATTTCCTTTCTTCAGCACAGATAATGTGGTGAAAACAATTGCATTTACATTCGCCTGTTTGCTGGTGCATGTTAGGCTTTGTCTGTTTACACAAGTGTGAGCCAGTCTACGGTCTGGTTAGGCAGCCACAGGTCACTGGCCACAAGTTGCAGTGATGTGGTGGAGTTTGATATTCTGTCTGCAAATGTTAGCATCCAAACCACAACACACCAACCTCAGGGAGACTGACAGAATGCAGACTGGGAAGATTGGAGTGAAGAGAAGCAAGACAGAGTTGCTATTGCTGGTTTTATTCATTCTGTGTGGTGTAGTATGCAAAAAATAGGAAGATCAGACCAATTTCGAAATCCTCATTAAAAACGTTAAGAAGCCACATTTGTTGCAAATGCACACACTGAAGAACTGGGGCATCTAAATTAAAAAATAAATCTCTATTTTTGTCTTGACAACATATGTGGTTCTCTAAATGTGGAGCGAAAGTACGATAATTTCGCCGTAAAAGCTGCAGAAACTCAGTAAAAGAACAACAGATGGGCTGTAGACATCAAGAGAGAAGAAAAGTTTGGGCTTGTCCCAAAAATAATCTGTCAAGCAAGACGGGAATTTTAAGGCCCAGACTGGGATCAGTATAATTAGTAGTGCTGCGCTGCCAAGCGGATGCATCCGGCGGAATCAGGGAAGCCTGGCAGGTGACCGTTTCTCAGAGACCAGATGGAAATATGCAGTAAGTAACTCCTGCCATTCGATTTTGTTTGTGGCCGCGAGTGAGGCAGCTGACAGAGAAGACTAAAGTAAAGCTGAGCGGGGTCAAAGGGAACAGACTTGAAGGTGTGGCTTTGCTTTTATAACATCTGATGGTGAAGAAAAACTGTCCCATGTTTTTAGTTTGTTTACTCTTTTGGCAGAACACTAAATTCCATTTTATTTTCTTGCATTTATTTAATTATTGATGTGTTTATGTTACTACATTGTGGTTAAAAAAAAATAAAACAGAAAAGCAGATTTCTTCTGTTCTTAAATGTGTCATGTCCTAGAGGACATTTTGTTTTCATCTGCACAATAACTACGGTTTCTGGTAACAGTTGTTTTTCTGCAAGGCAACAATATGAAACAACCATCTGAAGCTACATAGAAATTTTTTGAGGATGACAACATTGATGTTCTGGAATGGCCCAGTCAAAACCTAGACATTGATCTGATGGTCAGACCTGATTGCGACCCGTCCGTACAGATTCTGATGTGATTGTCACTGAACGTCTATGCTGACTTGAAGGGGAAGAATGTTTACGTAATCACTTATTATCTTAATGTTTTGTTTGTTTTTTGTTGTTGTTGTAGAAATCAGTTTTCACTTTGACATCGAAGGTTTTTTATTTTTGCTTTTATAAAATAAATAAATAATAATAAAAAAGCGATACTGTTTCATTATGATTGATTTGCAAATGAAATAAAAAGGTCAAATATCCAAGGGGGCAAATACACGGTATAGATCCTGCCTGCTGCTGCAGGCGCTCAAAGTCTTTTATTATTTCAGATAAAAACTCTTGGAATGTGTTATTGTTCAAAAGGTAATTCAAAAATAATTCCCCATCATTGTTTTTGCATTGCTGTTTTATTGTAACTTGCTGTATGAAATGCAACCAGAACAATTCATATAAATATCAAAAACTAAAAATAAATAGTGTTGGATTGTGCAATTTGCGCACTGAGGGTAATTATATAATCATCTATAGGTATTCTGATCTCATCCTACCAGAACATAGTTCTGCAACCTGATTTCCTTCTCCCATATGACTCGTGTCAAACTGCAAATGGAATTTTTTTTTGAGGGCTTCTTCCAATAAATTACTTCCTTTATGCTACTGATGAGACATTGAACAGTGAACTATGAAATGTAAAACATGCAGGATGTCGGACCTCGAGGACCCACTTTGGAGACCCCTGGGATTGAGGGATTAGAGCAGGATAGGCATTTTAATTATATTAATTTTTTTCCCCTGTAACTTGAAATTAATTGAAGAACTTGAGCAAGGGAGCAGCAAATTATGCAAAATGTCAAATCAGTATAAAATAACAGCAAAATCGGCTTAGGGTTTAGTTGAAAAGACTCAAGTCTCTGTGCTTTCTTTTACTTCCTTGTTTTGATCTTTATGTCCATAAGAGAGAATATGCAGATCTCTATTTAGAATATGTCGGAACTTGTTACTGCTAAAATAGAGTAAAATCAATAAAGATGTTTTCTTTTTGTACCATATTGTTTGTGCTTGAAATGTTCTTTTTTCTCTCTTTGATAATCCGCCTGTGGGATGATCTCCTTTCAGAATGCTCCGTGCTTAGAAAGAGACAATTGATGGCACAGAATCTATCCAGCAGTTTGTTTCTCCAGTGGACATGCATGGGCCAGCAGGAACATGAAAAAAGAGAAAATAAGCACTGCTTGTTGCCGAGCGCCACAGGAGAAACTGACCCAAGGCAGAAAAGCCCCAGACGCTGTTTTTCCAGCGTCTTCGTGGACATTATAGCAATTGTTTTCTACGACTTTGTCCCCCCACACACTCTGAAATGCATCCACAAAAATGGAGATTTGAACCAGACACTGAAATTATACAGCTTATGGTCCAAAACAAATCACTGACACCAGGAATAACGACAGGCAGCGATACATTACGGACACCGAGGTCACTCTGCAGCCGACTGAGTCTCTTCCCACATGACAGATTAACCTATCAGGGGTCCTCAAGGTTATTTATATATGAGCCTTAAATGGTTGGTGAGCTTCACAAGTGCAGCACAGTTTGAGCCAAATTAGCAAACTCCAAATATTTATTTTTGTCAAACGCACCCCAAAAAAACGCAGTTATGGTTACTCCTGAACCATATCATATAAACACAATGCTGCAGCCAAAGCCGCATGCAATATGCTTTGCATCCAACACATGGGGCTTGCCTAAATATACTTCTGTATACGCTGAAATACCTCAAGCAAGGCCGTGTGTTGGGCCACAGGTCGGTGTTTGCAAGCCGGGGCCGTGCTCTGGATCTATCCAGGTCCCAGGCCAAGTAGAATCTGGAAATAGTGACTGGCTGCGGTTTGAGAGAGACTGAGCAGCACTCTAATTAAGCTCTGTCGCATAATGAGGCTCACTGCTGTTCCGTGTCACTCGATTAGTAGCTTGCGGTCGTCTGAAGCTATAGTTTGGGGTTTGTGGGGGTGGGGGATCACATCTGGGGCAAAAAGTGTAGGAGCACAACAGTGATGGGACAAGAAGCAACCTTGTTGTGGAAGACACAGCGTTCCTCTGGGACTCCCTGATTAGAATCCAATTGCCTCTTAGGGGTATTTTGTGGAAATCTTGTAACACCACTGTAGACTTGTCGGGCTTGGTAACTGTGGTTTCAAGAAGATGCATAGAATTGGCAGAAACGATAAACACAAAAGATCAGTTTGAGAAGGAAGAGAGACTGGATTGTTGCTATAGAGAAATCTGCAAGCGGGTATCCAGATTTTTGTCATATGGTCAAATTATTGGCAGGTCAAAAGTAAAATAAAAGAAGAAAAATTCAATTCATTTAACTTTTTCTTTATATATAGATAAAGAATACTGGAATCTGAAACTTAAAAGAATTCTACATGTTCGCTGTATTAAAAGAAAATAATCTAGTTTTAAAATTCTTTTGGGCTGGATTGAGCACATTTATTTTAGCTATTAAAACTGAATTTGGGTCACGTGCTTTCAAAATGCTTACTTTAAGTATGTAAAATAAATTAAAAGCTGATTTGGGTGATATATATATATATATATATATATTATTGTTTTCAACAAATTATTATCAAGAAAGCAGCAGGACAGTTATGAGGACATAGTTAGTTGATCAGTCTGCAGAAAGTTACCTTTTTGGTAAACATCTCTGCATAGATGATGTTCTACTTATTATACAAACATGATTAGTTAAACTCAAATGTGTATCATACATAACATTTTCCATTTTAAGAAATTATATTGGTAATTATTTTACCCTGATTAAAAATAGAACCTTTCCATCAGTATCAACCACCTGTGCTAAACAGGACAAAAATGGCTCTTGTACTGGCAAGTACAAGTTAAATCACGTACCCCGAGTGTCGGTGATTCAACACATTTAGCGGTTTAACTCTAAGCATTTACCGTGCAATAGAAAAAGCCTTCAAACCTCATGAACCTATTTACCTTTTTTCACTTTGCAAACACAGCTGCTCAACTGCTGTGGTTTTTAAATGTTTCATGCTGGTATGTTTGACAGAGACAAATTTTATGTGACAGACCAACCAT
Source organism: Poeciliopsis gracilis (assembly GCA_911649635.1). Classification (NCBI taxonomy): domain Eukaryota; kingdom Metazoa; phylum Chordata; class Actinopteri; order Cyprinodontiformes; family Poeciliidae; genus Poeciliopsis; species Poeciliopsis gracilis. The sequence continues at coordinate 2,553,779 of CAJVRI010000128.1, forward strand.
GCAGTTTAGAAATTTTAAGTCGAATGATTAAAAACTTTTCAACATTTCTCATGTACAAATGTGACAAAAATGGGTGTATATTATATATTTTCCACTTATGTCATCTCTGCAGGAATGTAGCTTTTCTCAGGGGTTTGTTAGAAAACACCATTGAGCAAACAGCATCATGAAGACCAAGAAACACAACAAATAGCCAACAGGTCAGAGAGAACGTTGTAAAGCAGGATTATATAAGGAAACGATATTCCAAGCTTTAAACATACAAATACAAAACTGTACATTTGATGGAAAACTCATGCAGCGCCTCAGCCTGAACATGCCATTCTCACCATGAAACATGATGGCCAGAGCATCACATGCTGTAGGGATGCTCTTCTTTAACAGGGCCTGGGAATTTGGTCAGAGTTGATGGAGAAAAGGGAACGGAACAAAAACAGCATAAAATCCTGTCAGACGCTACTGCAAATGTATTGAGATTGGGTTTGAGGTTCACTTTCCAGCAGGAAAACAACCCTAAACATGCATCCAGAGAGACCGTGGAATGCCTTAGATATATTCATATTTACATATCCATCTGTTACAATGGCCAAGTCAAAGTTCAAACATAGATCCTCTTAAGAATTTGTGGCAAGGCTGAAAAAATGATGGTCACAGACTGCCCCACTTAAATTGTCGTGAACCTGAGTTATTTCCCTTAAATTGAAGTTTAAGTGGCTGCACCATGGCAAAAATATGAAAAAATTCCAGCGGATGTGAATACTTTTATACAGCATTAAAGAGGTACAATCCCTGCCATGAAGTCTGCAAACAGGCAAATGAAAGGAATGCTTGTGGCTGTGTACGCTGCATGAGTTTTTCGACTCAGTGCCAGAGGGTGGGCGTTTGTGGGAGCTTTCATGACAAGTGGAAGCGGAAACGTTGATATTTGATTCTCCAGCCAATCAGAGAGCTGGGTTCAATGTGTGGGTCTGGTCTGACAATACAGCTGGACTGCAGTATATATTGACCTCGACTTTGGGGACAGAAACAGAACAAGACATCGGAAGAAAAGCAACTGATAAAATATCAGCTTGACTGCAGAGAGGACCAAATCTACAAGACACCATGAAGACTCTGACTCTGCTCTCCATCTGTGCTCTTCTGTCGGTCTGCTGGTCCATGGGAGGTAAGACGAAAACCTTTGCATCAAACGTTGTTGATCTCAGGTTGTGTGTGTGTGTGTGTGTGTGTGTGTGTGTACGGACGATGTAAATGCCTAACAATTGTTTGACATTTTGTTTTGTCCTGTTCAGCAGTCGAACCCGAGGTCGTCGTGGATCCTGCTGCTGACACAGCCGCTGATCCAGCAGCGGATGCTCCCGCTTCATCATCCTCTTCCTCATCCGAGTCTGATTCAGCTTCATCCTCTGCCTCCGACTCTGCCTCCGACTCCTCAGCCTCCGATTCAACATCAGATTCCTCGTCCTCTGAGTCCTCTGAGTCTTCTGAGTCCTCCTCCGCTGAATCCTCAGAGTCTTCCTCCTCTGAATCAAACTCCTCAGCCTCTGACTCTGCTGCCTCTTCATCTTCCTCCTCTTCATCCTCCTCAGAGTCAGCCAGTGTTGAAGGTAATCAGTTGGGGTTTTGTTGAGTTGAGAATAATTTCTCTGGTTTTTAGAATTATAGTTCCATTAGAACTTACAAAGAACAGTTCAATATGTTGTTTTCTCCTTCGTTCCTCAGAGTCCCATGTGGTTATGAAGAGAGATCTGGCGTCTGTTCTTCTCAGGAGAAGAAGAGCTGCCCAAGGCAATCTCAGCCCCCTGCAGCTGGAAAGGTATAATCAGTCTTATCTTTTCATTTTAACATTTGCAGAAATATTTGCAGTTAATTCAGCTAATTGCTGCTAGATCAACAACAGGATGTTACACATGTCTGACGCTGTCTTTCTCCCATTCCTTACAGCCTTAGAGAGGTGTGTGAGCTGAATGTTGCCTGTGATGAGATGGCTGACACTGAAGGCATTGTCGCAGCGTACACCGCCTACTATGGACCTGTCCCTTTCTAACTTAAATTGTCTCTTTCATCTATTTTTGGGGAATTTTTTTAATGCCTTCTGATAGCAATAACATTAAAAACACTCCCTTAAATCCAGACAAGAAGCAGGGGGAAAAAAAGAACAAAATGGAGAGGACCGAAGTGTCTTCTGAATCTATAAGCTGCCTATCATTGCATGCATGGACATCTGCAGCAGTCCTGTATGTTAAGGGTTCCCCGTTCGGCTGAAAAAGGCACATGGAAACACAAGCCTGTGAATTATGTAGAAGCCCATCCAAGTGTAAATGATCATTTTGTCCTATAGAGTTATTCAATGAATGGTGCTACAATTTCAAATGTATTCTGTGTTAATGTGTGTTTTTTTTCTTTTTTGTATATGGTGCTTTGTCTTTTACTTTATTAGCAGTTCTAATGAGTAGTGGATGTAGGAGTAAGCTGATTTTGTTTGTCTGCAATAGGTGTATGAACACACATCTGCAGTCTGTAATAACCACAAACTGCCTCTTGGTTTGAAAAATAAATTATTTTGTTTTCTTTTTCAAATTGTTGTCCTGTCCTAATTAAGATGTGAAAAAGTGTCCTCATTCTTGCTTGTGATCACAACAGTATTTACATGCAGGTCTTGGGGTTGTAATTAACATATACTAACTAATGCACGCCACACATTTTAAGCTCTTAGGTTACAATTTTGTTTTCGGGACTTTGCTCTTAACAGCTGTTGGTCAATGCAGGAAATGACCCGAGAGGGAAAGTTACCACTGAAACACCAGCATGAAGAACCTGTTTAAAGAAAACATGACTTACACATCTGAATACGGATAATGCATTAAAAATCACATTTAAAGTTGACACTTTGGATAGTATTACAAATGTTACATAATTAAACTAAAAGGTTTGATAAACAATTGCATGAAAAGTCCTTTCAAAAGCTGCAGTTGTCCTCAAATACCTTGTTGATGGCTTGTACTCACCATTAGATGGCAGCGTTTTCAGTCCAACGCTTTTCATGGTTGGACTGCATTCAACCTTTTGAATGCAAGTGAATGTTGACAGGATGAAAAAATATATCTAATATCGTATATATCTTTTATGCACCAGGGAATGTTGGCAACTGGCTTGCATTTATATTCATCCCCTTTGACCCTGTAAGGTGTGCTGTCAAGGTCTGTTGTTTATTAGAGAGTATTAGCAAACAGCATCATAAACACACGAGACAAGGACACAAATCTAACTTTACACTGAGGTTCAGTTATGAACCAAGATCCTTTAAACATGTTTGGACAATAGTGATTGTCACACTACATGAAACACGGTGAAGGCAGGATTATCCTTTGAGAATGATTTCCTTCGTCTCATGTAAAGAAGTTAGAACGATGAATGGTGATATAGACTAAAGACTGAGAGATAACCTGTTGCAAAAGACTTGAGTTTGAGTAGATGTTTGTTTTCTAGCATGGCAATGACTCTGATTATACAGAATCATTGATGGAATGGCTGAGATGAGAGCATAAAACCCAGACCTGAATTCAGCTTTGAATCTGTGACAAGAATAGCAAAAATAATGTTTTGTCAGCTATCTGTCCAGCCTGACTGAGAATAATCAGCGTTGCTGAGAATTGACCAAAAGACAGATAATCTCCAAAAGGCTTAAAGCGGTACCTACTTTGACAGGTGATTCTATTAACTTAGAGGAGTTAACACAAACGTATGCTGCACCTTCAAGACTTGGTAAATAAATGTGGAAATCATATAGTGTTTTCCTTTACCTTACAGATAAATAAAAGTACTTTGGAATAAATCTCACACATCTATGAATCATACCTTACACAACAAAATATTATATTTTAATAACCCAAAGAGAAATGTTCCAGTTATATTTTCTGAGCCCCATTTTCAAACTGGAATGCAAATACATTTGTTGAAAGTGGCTGATGTGAGAGAACATTTTTCCACTGTGGAGGTTGTCCTACTTCCAACGAAAGTTCTTGGAGGTGATGTTTCTTAGAAACAGGGAGTGTTGTAATACATTTGTAGATACAAGTTGGCCATTAGGAAGCACTTTAAGCACTAATTTGATGACATATTAACAAAGGTTTAGATAAGCGAGCATATGTTGTGTTGTGTCATGCGTACAGTCAATGCTGATATATATTGACTGTGTTAGTGGTAGTCTTTGAACATGTCTTTGTCAGGCCAACAGTTTGATTTTCCTCAATACTGACAAAACATAAAACATAAAAGAAAACAAAAATTGACAAATGGGGCTGAATATTCATTAACCAGCATAAAAAAAAAACAAAAACCTGTCGTCTTTAAAGAGCGCTCAAATGGTGAAATAGTAATTGGACAGAAATAAGGATGATGACAGGGTTTATTGACACAGAGCTTGTTTGTTTCTCAGAATGTGTTGAAGAGTTAATTATCTATATTAATTGCCCACACCCACTTTGTTTTATCATGGAAAAACCTGCAGATAACTGTGATAAGAGGGCAATAAATACAGGGTCAAACATACATACTGATGAGGAAATATTTTAATGATAATACTGGTGATTTCAGCAAGACAGTTACTGATCTTCCCTGATCAATCATTTATATAGCGTTATTTTGTGTTTATAAATATTTAATACCATCGTTTAAAATACATGGCTTTAAATTAAATAATAAACATATAAAAAGGTTCATTAAATGTAAAGTCATCCAAACTTAGTTTGTATATTCTTTGAATACAATAATTATGCATTGTTAGATTGGGCTAATAGAAAATAATCTATCTTTTCAATTGCTAAGTTATTAACACCTTAAAATGATGTGTAAATGTTCTCTGTTTGTTGTCTATTCACAGTAAAATAAAATTACATAAAAACATACAAAAAACTGACAGATATGTGAAAAACATTACACTTCTTTGTCTATTTTGTATTTTCCACATGCTTTTGCACTTTAACACATTGCACAGCCTGCATGTAGAAAAAGCTCATGGCACATTTTGGAAATTTCACAATTTATCAGGTTATTAAGACATGGGTTAGATTTATGTAGCTACGCTCGACTATAAATAAAGATTAGCTAAGTATGCAATTCCAGGTGTGGAAGAAGATGTCTGAAGCCTCTTCCCCTTAAACACTAAGGGCAAGGGCATAGAGGAATTATTATTGTAGTTATTCCTGCTTTATGGCACCTGTTTTGTGTGGAACCTTTTTGAAAAAGAATTACAGACATTAAGTAAAGCATCAGTGACAGGGGTGCATAAGTTGATGTAATGTTATTTGCACAAACAGCTAAAGGTTTCTTCAAAAATAGTTAGAAATCCCCTGTGGCACTGACTTCTCCCTGACATCAGCTCAGGAAACCTCTGATTCTGCAAAATGACATTGATCAGGTCTGTGTCTCGAAAGACACGTCAGTGTTGTATGTTTTCATACAACCGAACTTCAAAAATGTAAAAGTGAAATCAGTTGGGTAAAAGTTATAACCAGAGTAGCAAACTGACAGACATGGGATCCACTGCATCTGCAATCTGTCTAATAAAACAAAAGTGGAATCCTAATGAATTCACTACTTTGATGAACCACAACCATCGACACTTCACAGTGTTTATTGTTTTTCTTATTATTTTTGACTTACAGACATGTAAATATTTTTATTTCTGTTTGTTCATGTGCCATGACCACTGTTCCTCTACAAATCCTACAAAAGAAATCACATACAAAATAAATATCACATCTCAAAGTTTTGCTACTTTTAAATTATTTAGTTCTATCTTTATCTCATCCTCTACTTCTTTCTCTACAGCCAGCACTGGATTATCGTACGCTGCTTTGTGTATTTCTGTGCTCTCCTCTACAGATTCTTGTACTTCATGTTCCTGATCATCATTTGAGACCTGGCAGCATTTGCAGCAGCAGCAGCATTTGGCTGTGAACGCTACAACCACTTTATCCCAGGGATCCAGGGAGTGGGCCCAGAGAGGGAGGAAGTCCCAGGATTGCAATCGTGCAGGCAGACATCCAGGCTTCCTTTTCTGCAGCACATTGATCACTACCACGATGATCAACAAGACAACTAAAGGTACACCCACACCCACAAGGACCTCCCAACCGGCCAGCGACAGGCTGAATACAAAGAGGGGTAACACGAAGAAACAGAAGATGATGTACACTGCAGCAAACCAGCGGTAGCTGGCGGTGATGTTTCCAAGACCTTTAGCCAGCCGGATGGGGATACGAGTGAAGGGAATTGGATACCACAAAATGATTCCAGAGATGTTGAACAGGAAGTGGACAAGGGCAATCTAGACAAATAATTGAAACATTTTATTAATGTAATTTATTTTACTTACGAATCAAAAACAACAATTTTTTTCTATGCACATTCAGGTTTTATGTGCCTGATGGAATGTTCCCTTACATCCAGTGATTTCTGTTAAACAGCTAATTGACAGCCATCAATCATTAAAGCAGTAATTCAAATTAGTTCATTTGTGTGAGGCAAATATGAAATGCCTGTTTTTATAGGGGTTTGCAATATACAAAATCAATAAATTTCTTCTTTTGTCATCCTCTTTTGAAATTTTTATTTGACCTAAATGTTGTTCATAGTAATTCACTTAGACTTATAAATCAGTCAAATAGTATTAGCTACATTTTCTCTAGAAAAAGAAGAAACAATTGTGTTCAACACTATACCAAGCAAGTAAAAACTATATGCAGTACAATAAAAGTGTGTCACGTAGTGACCATTACCAGTTATTTTGTGGCTGGTTTACTGACCTGCAGAGCATTCGCCAGTCTGTCTCCGGGACTAGCCATGGCTGCCAGAATGGCTGTGGTGGTGGTGCCAATGTTTGAGCCCAAAGACAGTGGATATGCCCTCTCTATGCTGATGACACCAATACCTATTTCACCAATAATTATCAATTAATTAGAATCAAACAAATTTTTAATACCACTTCTTATGCCCACTTATTATATACATTGATTATGCTCACCAACAAGAGGAGTGATGGCTGATGTGAAGACTGAACTGCTCTGCACAATGAAAGTCATTCCAGCTCCGACTAAGATGGCGATGTAGCCTGTTACCCAGCCAAACGGAAACGGGAAATCTGTGCACACATACACATGCATGCACGTGCACATCTTAATACTTTTTGCCAACTTGTTCATGTTATGCAGCTGACTGGATCACCAGAATGTGAAGTTGCTCACCAGTGTTGAGGATTTTCTTGATGACTGAAGCCACTTGTCCCTTCAGCATGGAGTTAAGCAACTTTACAATGCAGATCAGACAGGAACAGAGAACCAGCAGAGAGAGAGCCAGCAGGATGAGACCCACAGCCAGATCAGGCAGATTCGTATTCACAAAGAGGTGATTACCTGCAAAAACACACATACGCACACACGAATAACATGAAGGTGATGGCGTTGAGGATTTACATCATCATGTACATCATTCTGCACTCAGAATGATGTACATTTGTGATGATGCATCAAGAACACCTTTTGAATTGCTTTATAACAAAAGTACTGAATCAATAACTTGGCAGTAGTTGAATGCATTGAAACATTATGAGCTGTAAAGATGTCATGACAAGATTTAAAATTTAATTTTGGTGAAGAAACTGGGATTTCCATACACAGCCATCATCAGCTTGCAGCAGCTCAGTAAAATTGATAATAGCATACTGTAAAAACACGAGTCTCAATTTTGATGACGCCATTTTATTGTATTGAAATCTATATCTTATTTTTATCTATGTTGAGTATGTTATCTGTTAACGATGTCATGCTGCCCAATAATTGCCCAATTCTGGGATTAATAAAGAACATCTTATCTTATCGTATACAGTAAATGAACATAAGAAGGATGCAGCAGCTGTAATGTCATTTTACTGGACATTGCTGATGTGTACTGTTATTTCTATACTTTAAATAGGTTCCAGTTTTCTCATTGTAAGCAATCACTGCACAGTATGTTATAATCAGGTGCCAGAAGTGAAGCTAAAAACAAGAAAAGGCAGAAAAAAATACTTGAGGTACCTTCAGAAGGTCTAGAAAACTATTGATCAAAACCAGCTTACAACAGGAATGTTTGTAAGCTGGTTTTGATCAATAACCAGCTTATGTGTCATACCGCATTTATGTGTGCGGTATGACCCCACACAAAAATGTGTGGGGTCATACCACACACAAAAATGATGGTTAGGTATATTTTTATGTTTTGCAGTCACAGTTTGGTAGGTTTTGGGTAAACCTCATTGAAGAAAAACAAATAAGAATACATAATAATTACTTTGATCGGCAATTTAAAAAAATCTTGTCAATTTCTCAAATTAATTATATCGTATTAGTAGAAGGTATAAAACTGATTGAAGTTTTGGTTGGATTTTTTTTTTGAGTGGATAAAGAAGTATTCACATTGGCTCGGTGGAAGAGAAGATGGGGGTTCCCAGTTCGACTCTTGTGCCTTGCTTATCCCATTTGGCACTAAGCATCTGCCAAGTTTGTGTACTAGCAGCTGTGGTGTGGCAACACCATGAAGGGAAATGCCCCAAAATAACAATAACAAAGTAGTAAAAGCAGGAATAACCAATGTCTGGACCAAAGATATTTGTGCAACCTTCTTTTCTCAGATTTCTATGATTTAAATGTCACCTACATTGACAAAGAGATGCAGTCTAAACACTGCAGTCTCAGTAGAAGCATTCACTCAGTGCCTTCATTGTATTACTGACTACACCATAGATTTTATGATTGTTTTTTTTTTTGTTTTTGTTTTTTTTCAGATGAATGTGAAAGAAGAAAAATTTCTTTGTCTTACATTTCTTTATGTTGGACATTACAGACACGTTTTTCACTATTACAGTGTAGTTGTCCTCAACCCAGCAGAGAGTTGGGAAGGTGCAGTTCTGTATACCAGGAACTGTGAAGTTCTGCAAGACCTAAAACACAAACATAGTGAGACAGTAATTCATTGTACACTGCCAGCAATTTGTAGCAAATTTGACACAGCTCACTGTGTGTCTTACGGTTTCATTTGCAGTTTGGCACCAAATCTTGATCATGCTTTTATTCCTGGCATCTGAGTCTCCAGAGGCAAGTCCACCAATGACATCTTCATCCAGCTGAATCACAAGAAAAGAAGTAAGCAGTTCAAAGATAAAAGCACTTTACAATTGTCTCTTATCATTCAGATAAAGATGGGAACATGAAGACAATAACATCACCGGGACTACCAGCCTTAAACTGCAGATTATGGAGTATTATTGGGTATTATTAAGTATCTTCATCGAAATGTATCTCACTGTGACATTTTTGTATTTCAAAAAGAGGGGTACTGTTTAAAGAAAATATGAAGAAAAAAAACCACAGATAAACAATAGCGGAAGAGTCATCCAAATGCAATGCCGATCTTATCTTCTGGCGGTTTACACAAGGACAAATATATCTTAGGCCTAATAATTAAGATAACATTCATGGTATCTCACCTGTATGATGGCCTCTGTGAGGACATCTGTGATTACGTTCAACAGGTCTGGCGCCTCTCCGCTCTCGATCTGAAAGGAGTTGATGATGAGCTTGGTCACACGGTACATATAACCGCTGGCCACTTCCAGAGGCAGCAGCACCAAAACAGAGAGCCAGTTAAAGAAGTCGTGCACGGTAGCCCCTGCAAAGGCCCTAAGTGCATAGACAGAAGAAATATTAGACTTCAACATTATAGCCTCCAAGCAATACAGTTGAACTTACTATAATAGCTCAGCATGGACATTTGTATCAGTTGTATATTTATTTGATTGTTTTTGTTGCTGATAAGACATTTGATCAGGTAGAGGTTTGAGTTTTCCATATGTGCTGATTCTTTGTTCTCGTCGTTAGCTAAGGCTAAAGTGTTTGCTGGTTGTTTTTTTTTCAATAGTTGCATCCCTCTGTATAAAAGAAAAATAGTCAAAGTATTACCTGCGAAACGTACTCCGGTCAGCAGCCTGCGTCATGGCAACCAGTGTATTTGTAACAGAAGTGCCAATGTTGGTGCCCATGATGATAGGAACAGCCATCTGGACTGAGAGTACTGTTGGAGAACACAGATCCAGGTCAAACCGAATCATCATCTGTCCATGTGTTCTTTTAACACTTCAGCTTTGTGCTGCGGTTGTTGAAAGAGGTTCACACTCACTGTCTGAGGAGACCATGCTGACAACTATGGAGGAGGAGGTGGATGAGCTTTGGACGAGCAGGGTGACAAGAACGCCAATGACCAAACCAGCCAGAGGGTTAGACAAAATGGAGCTCTCCTGAAAGATATCGCCTGCTGCTTTGCCTAGACAAGATGAACAAGGGACCATCTCATACCTATTTTATAACCGTGCTAAATACAAATGGATGCTGGTCTGTCATTTTGATGTGAAGAAATTATTAAAAAAAAAAACAGAATTTTTGAATGAATTACATGTATTGTACATCAAAGGCCTTTTTTGCACTACTTTTTGCAGGCTATAAGTTAAAAATGCATTTACCTCCAACCAGCTGGAAGGCTGAGCTGAGGATGTCGAGGGAGCAGATGAACGTGTAAAGGAGGCCCAGCAGGATGATGAACTTCATCACTGAAACCAGCACTCTCAGCACTTTACCCTTGGTATCCAGCTCTGAAACAAATGAATATATGGGCAAAGTCATGAAAAGTGACACAGAATAATCTGGTTAAACACTCTTTTTTCTGGTGTTAGAAAAAAAAAAATCAATATTTTATTTCAGTTGTAATGAGTATGCAAAAAATTGACAGCAGAAATGTTAATGAGATACACTGTCTTGACAGTGCTTTTATCTTAACTTTGGCATCCCGTCAGCAATATTTTTGGCTCCCACTCAGCAGTTTCTCCCATTATTACCACAATCATATAATTTATTACACCCATGGTTTTTGTCCTCCTTTTCTATTCTAATTCTATTGTCTTCAGTGCCATTTGACTACTGAGTCTTAATTCCTTGGAACTGATTATCTAATAGTTAATGACTCTGTATGGTGTTGTTTCATGCACACAGAAATAGATTTTTCTATGTGTTCAAGGCTGGTATATAAAGCAGCTTAAACTAGAACAACTTGTTGGACTTTGTTCACTACACGTTCAATTGTAGAGTTCCACAATCAACGCCTAATGTCTGCTAGTAGCTTATGACGTATCTCAAATATCAATAAAGTGAGTCAGGTAATATAAGTGATAAAAAAAAAAAAGGTCAAGAGAATTCAAGCCTATTAATAGAAAATATAATCAAGAATGTATTTTAAGGAGATGCTTGTGATATTGGCGATGCACATTTGAAACCGTGGGTACTACTTCCATATGCATGACAGTGCCATGTTTGTCTGTTTAAACAATTATTAACATCAAGGGGTTGTCTATCTCTCATCCTGTTCAGGAAGGAGATGGGCTCTGATTAGATTAGTAACTTTACTTCAATATAGATTTTAGTTAAGTAAAATTAAGAACTATTCATCCAAGAAATTAGAGTAAAACATATTTGGTAAAAAGGCTATATGAGTACTGAGTAGCTGATCAGAACATCTGATTTTATATTTAAACATAATTTATAGTTATGTGCCAAATTTGATCATTTGAAGGCTAAAATAATAATAATAAAAAAACCCTTCCAAATAGATGACATAATACAAAATAGAAGTTATGGCAGAAGAAATATTTTCCCAGGAATTTTAGCTTCAATATAAAATGTAATTAAGTAATGCAGCAGATATTAGAACAGGCTAAAGTACCACTGATAATATGTACTGTATCTTTTTCACTTTTATATGTCTCAGGAGGCTCAACAGATAGGAACTAACATCAGAACAACAAAGGTGCCGTTCAAACTCCTTGAACTCCAGCTGTGTGTCTGAATCTGGTGCAGTTTTTTTGGTTAGTTCTCTGTTGAGTGAAGTTACACACACTGTGTAGTGTAGATAGTTTTTTTTTTACACAAGTAAGATCATCTATACTTCAACTGAGCAAAAGTAATTAGATATCTCTGGTTCTGGTTTTTATATTAGAACAATAATGACAATTGTTATAATTGGACAAACAGAACAGGGAGTTTGGAAATTTCATCCTAACTGTGAAGTACAGAGGTGGAAGCACCATGTTAAGAAGAAGCTATCTTTTCTTAGCTAAATGAATCAGCTTTGTTGTGCAACCTGATTCATTTCCACCAGTTCTGCTGGGAGAAATGGGCCAAAATTCAAGCAAACTATTGTGAGAGGTTTGTGGATGAAACCAAACATTTACCAAACATTGAAGACAGGTATGTAAATATGTACCTATACAAATCCTCCTCACCTGACCATGGGGTCCCTGTGTCTTTCAGCTCAGGAAGATCCCATGGGTCCTCTGACTCCTGCTCCACCAAAGCCAGAGTGGAGTGTGCCGGGCTCGCTTTGACATCTGAAACATGTAAGAGTCCAAATGAAACAAATGAGCCTTTCTTATCTTTAGAAATCACTTTTTTACATGATTCTATTGCTGATTACTGCCATGAAAAATGTAACCTTTAGTTTTCTTTTTATATTTCTCATCTTGGTTGTCCTCAGTGTTGTTCTGTGTGTCAGATGACTGAAAAAGAAAATAATACACAGATCATGCTTGAGATGTATTTCATATGCAACATTCTGTTTGTTGTATCTTAACTTTCAAAAAGCCATTTTTACCATATGCAGCCAGTGGTATTAGGGTTTTTATGACACATAAACATATTTTCCAAGTATCACATCTATTGGGAAACTGCAGATGTACAGACACACACAGCTGATCACATGCCATGTTATTGATCTTGTAGTCACATGCTGCGCTTGCAGTAAAATTCCATTCACACTAAGAAATGCATAAACAAAAGATTTACTGAATAAACTTAGTCTTTATGACTAAGTTTACAGGAGATCTCCTGTATCTCCTCTGAATTTTCTGATAAATAAATTTATTCCCATTAAGTTTCTCCAAGCAGCTTAACTTCATTAAATAAATATTTTATTTATTTAATGAAATATTAAATAAATGTTTTATGTGCTCAATGTGAGCTTTCCATTGGCAATTTGCCCAAATTTAATGCAATGTCCAGACAACGTTAGTAACATTAGTAATCTAAGATGCCCAATGCATTAGGAACGTATTTTGATTCCATATACATCAGCTTAATTTCTAAAATATTTTCTTTTGATTATGTAGATATTGCAAGTTTTGTTTCTTGTGCCCTGTTCCTGTGAGGGAAGATAAAAATTTTCTCTGCTCACCTGTGGCACGCCGAGAGAATCCATGCTTCTTTAGTGGGAAGTTCACCTGAACTGCAAGTTTAGAAATACTGCCTCTTTACAAATGAGGCATCAGAGGATGATTGCCCTCACATACCTCCCACTAGATAATCTGGACACACCTTTCAAACTTCGATTAACCTTACCTGTCGCTGGTGTAACATCTCTTCCTGCTCTGTCGCAATCCACTGCTCACATTATACCCGGCCATAAGCCTGGAGCTCATGTGGTCTTCCTGCACCTCTACACCTGCTGCTGGTAAACTTCAGCTCAGACGAAATGCTTTGCAGATTTTGCACCCAGAATCTATGACTAGTTCTTCTTTTGTCCTTTGTGAAGAAGTGACCTTCCACAGACCTTTTCTGAGAAAACCCTTTTTTCCCCTCATTCATTAATATTCTGTTCTGTCATGTACAGCATTAAAATGCTGGTTGACCCTTTGATTAACTGCGGGAAAGGTTTTGTTCCCAGAGGTTTATCCACAACCTCATGGGAATAGCTGGATTGTGGGAGGGCTACAGGATGTGTCCTGAATCAAAACAGTACAACTTGAGTTTGTGGTCGTGTCAGTGTTCTATTTTTGGAGTAAAAAGCTATAGATTTTTATTTTTTTAACAATAGTTACCCACTGATCAATACTTCAGACATCAGTTGACCTACAAACCAGCTGATGGGAGTTTAGAGTCAGTTCAGGTCAAGCTAATGTACTGGACTTTCCATGGATGTTTTGATAGTTGTGAGTGACAGGCTACAATCCCTTTCTATTGCTGTTTTAGTTTCACACCTTGTGAATATGTTTTCATGATTCCTATCCATTCTAATATTCTTTGAGTTCCTCATTTGTTCAATGCACCATGCTAAAAATGCTTCTTCTTATTTCTCCACATTTCATCATGTTATTACCACAAATGATTTTCATTTTATTGAGATTGTATATGACAGGCCAACATAAAGAGGAGCTGGAGTGAAGCACTGGTTTGCACATCTTGAGGGATGTTCCTCATTTTGAGACTGAAATCGACTGAATTTGATTTTTATTAGTACATCAATCTAAGCTATAAAGGGGGGGGATAACAACTAGAATAAATTCCCTTTTTCTACACAGTTTTGTCCCAGCATATTTCACAAAGCACAATTTTACCAGCATAACTGACATAATGGTTTGCCCAGCTGACCTTTCGGTGACCCAGTGAGACTAATGTCAACACACATTATCCCAGATACGCCCCTGGGTCTAGTTTAACAGAGAGCAATGATGAACCTGTCTGACAGACACAAATAGACAGAGAAGATGATATGTAAAATATATATTGCGTCACACAGCATAATTCAAATTAAAATCAACTTCTCTAATTTAGTTACCCTACTTTTTAATTTTTTTGTTGTGTCTTGTAAAATCTGAAAATGTTAAGAGTTTTTTTTTTTTTTTTAATGCAGGTCTATACAGAAAACAGGCCAAGTGTAGTCATTAGTGTTACTTTGCAAGTGCAAGAGCATCATCTAGGGTCCAAGTACTGCTATTACACCTTGTAGGAATATGCTGGCCTTTTGGTGTGAACCCTTATGTTCTATATCTATTGATAAGGGACATAACACTGTAGAATAATTTTATTTTTTGAATCCTTTTGTGTAAATTGTATCTCCTGATGGTTGTAGCCTCTTTGATTGGGATGAATCACCCTGCCACAAAGCCCTCTGATGGTTTTCACAACCATCAGAGGGCGCTAACTGACGATGTATGATTAACTTTCAAAATAAGATACAATTGGAAACTTTTTTTTTTTTCTTACAATTGGAAACTTGTTTCATAAGATGCACCGGAAATTTTATTCCCATTTTGTCCATGTTGCTAAATTATTTTTCATGATCAAGAAACAATAGTGACCCTTTTCCTAGTTGAACCTGTTAGATAAAGCCAAGTTTGTTTTTACTTCCGGGTTATATGAGCGTTGCAGGCGCAATGACATTGTACCAAACATTAAAGAAGTCTGGCTGTTATGTGGTTTCTACTTTGTTAAAACACATGCTTTGAAGAGCACGACAAGCCGTCAGCATGCCTACTAGTCCTCCAGGGTTTACAGAGGAGCAGAAGCGCACAAGAATGCAGGTAAACACACACTTTATCTGAGCAGTTAGCCTCATGGCTAACTTGAGCTTCCGTTGACTTTGGACACAAACAGCCCTCTCTCCACGCCGTTTTTAATCTCATCAGTCTGAGGCTGCAGCAGTGTGCTGAAAATATCTGGAGCAGTTTGACTGAACGGGTTCATTTAATCTCGTATTATCTAACTTGGTCAATTCTCCTCGTTGAAAGTGTCCTGAGAAGTTTATTGGAGAACTTAAGTTGATCCTGAGGGAGAAGATGAAAAAGCTGCATATCATGATGGCCCTGCATATAGTTTCATCTATCTTTGTGTCAAAACTGACCGTAATCCCAATCCCTAGTTTGGGGACAAAAGACATATTTCCACCATGTTCTGCAGAGTGTGCATGGTTTGTTTTGGTTGATTTGTGTTGCTACTTTTTCACCACACAAAGTGGTTTGGGTGGTCAGCTTTATTCTCATCTGGCTGAACATCTTCTGTCTCATACTTTGCTTTGGGCAAAAAGGAGATGGGACTTCAGGTCCATCACTGATAGCTATTTTGTTGACAGATTCTCCCACCTGAGCTGTGGGTCACTGCAGCTACCCCCCTGTCACCGTAGGACGCTTGTCTTCTTCTCTGATTGACCCTCTCCTTTTCCCGTCATTTTAGGTAGAAGGTCGTGTGTGGATAGGTTTGCAGTGTTGCCACGCTGTTTGAGATATTGTGAAGTTTGGATATTTATGTAGCAATAAACTAACAAGGGTTACAATTGATTGCCTCTAATGTAACATTTATGCAACTAACAGCAGGGGGAACTGGGTGCAGGCTACATCCCCACAGAGGAGGAGATGAGAGTAATGGAAGAGTGCAACTATGAGAGCTTCTTTTATAGATGTAAGTTTAGATAAGAATTCAAAATCTTTTCAAGGTCTTCTGCTGCTTTTTGCCCACATGAACTTTTACAATAATATTTACCTTTCTTTCACAGCGATGCCCTTCTCTCTGGTCAGCATGGGTATCACTCAAGCCCTCGTTCGCAGAGGTAATTTGCATCCCACCGTGAAATCACATTCATATGTCAATGTCATCATGTCAGTTGAACCTAAACGTTACATGGATGTGTAAACGTTTGTAGGAACGCTGTCTGCGTCTTCGAGATTCGGCTCTTTTCCTAAAGTGGCCTGTAAGTTAAAACTTCTTACATTTGAGTGATAACCTTCACATGTTGGCTGAAATTAATGGGGTGAATGTTGAATTGTCTGACTGTTGAAAGTAGAAAGTATTGAAAGTTTTAGTGTTTTCAAAAAAAAAAAAAAAAACATGTTTTTTCGTTTCTGTACAAATAAGCCTCTGTGTATGCTTCATCTTCCAGTTGCTGGGTTTTGTGGCTTTCTGGCTGGGAAATGGTCATACATGAATACGTGCAAGGAGAAGCTCCTGAAGCTAGAGAACTCTCCTCTGGGAGAAATCCTGAGGAAGAGGGCAGGGATGCCTCCACATATGTGAGTTGGACACACAGCAGACAGCAACCTCCTTAAATTATCTGACTGTTTTTCTCTCAATTTTTGCTAGCAACAGCCTCAGCAACCGCTTTTGTTTGTTTGCTTCTCCTCACAGCCCCAGTGGTCCTCAGTCAGAGTTCAGCGACCCAAACAGCCCGTCGTCTGACTCCATGTTCCAGCCGCCAGATGCTCCCGGTGCAGCATCCAGCCAGACCAAGGATCATGGATATGGATTCGGCTCTGACCCTCTTGGTCAGATAGACAGAGCAGATGACTTAAGTGCTCCAGGTACATATTAGAAGAGCCACTGTTCACCTCAAACAAGAGCCGAACAATTTGGCACTTTCGCAAGTCGTCTTCAATCAATCAAATTTTATTTGTAAAGCACATTTCAGCAGCAAGGTATTTCATAGTGCTTTACATCATAACAAACACAAAAACACAAAGTCATGCAACATAGGATCAACAATCAAAACATTACATTAAGTCAAGTGCCATCATTAGATTTGTAATTGATTACGTTTCAATTCTATCTTTTGTCTTTATTAAAATAATTTTTTCTTTTTCTTTACGCAGTAACTTTTAAAAATCTTGTTCTATCCAATACCAGTAAATGGCAAACACCTAACAGCAACCACTAAAATGTCTGCATGTGGTGCACAGCTATTATCACTTTACACAATTAGTTCTCAATCAGTCATAATTCAATTTTGATTGTTTATATGATGCAAATCTCATTGTCTCTGTTTGCCTCAGTACAGTCGTATTTGGAGGAAGACAAAGAACCTCAGAAGAAATCGATCCTCTATGAGGACCTCAGGCTCAAAAACCGGGAAAACTATGAGGTGATGCTCACTCAGAAGGCTGACACCATGCTCAAAGCGCCCACAGAGAAGGACCCAGAGAGAAGCAAGAAACAGGGTGAGCGGCTGCAGTTGGAAAGTGGTAGCAGAAAGTGCAGTAACGGAGGGAAAAGTAAAGAGTAATACATGCATAGTTTGGATGGAAAAGACTAAACCTGGTCATTTTTTTTGCTGCTTACGTTTCAGTGAAGAAGAACATTTATGGAGACACATGGGAAGAATGAGTCCTTCCATTGGCTGGATGATGTGCCTGTGCTCTGACATGAACGATAACAGTGTGATGTCTTTCTGTTTTTTTGTGTTTTTGATTCAGTTTGTGATCAATGTGAATTAAACCAAACTGGTTGATGACTTACTCTAATTTGATATTTTTATTTGAGTTAATTTTATTAAACAATATCACATTAAATGAAATAGATGCATTGTTAGATAAACAGGACAAATAATCTTTCTTTTAAAGTTTTTTTGGGGGGGTGTCAGACCGTTCTGTTTTAGTGATTTGTTGGAAAACATCACTGAACAAACAGCATCAGGAAGACCAAGGAACAGTTCCCAATTCTGGGAGTTTTTTTTTTTCTTTTGGGAAGGCATTGTAAAAGGCAAAAAACTTGTCCCACAATAGTAGAATGATTGTGAATGATTTTCAGTTGTTTGAAAACAGCAGCTTACCAACTATACTTTTAATACAGTGTTAATAAAATGTATTTTTCACAAGTTTTAATTTGGTTAAAAAAATGATTTACATGTTTTTACTATTTTGTTCCACAAGTTTCAATAAATACCAGTAATTTAAAAAATATAAATAAATGGAGCTACTATGTGCTTCTCACTTCTTTAAGTGGAATGCTAAAGAAGCCTATTTCAAATGAAAGTATGTGTTGGTGCTGCTATGCTGCGCCATGCAGTCACTGTGGTATCGTGACCTAAAAATGTAGTTTTTTTTTCATCATTATTTTCACAGTAGTATCACAAAATATCATGATGAAATTCCGTATTGCCCACCCATACGTCTGGCCAGCCTGACACTTTCTCTTCTATTTCCCTAAAACGATTGTATTTTATTTTCATGGATAATTTTAGTGATTTTGACATTTTAAAACCTTGATAAATTTAACTGCCCCGTTAGTGTGAGTAATTACAGCCTGATACTTTTAATTAGCTAGAGGCCTTTCGAAATATGCATTTATTACTTGAAGTATAAAAAGTTATAAAACAAAAAATGTTTTGCAAAGAAACGCCACATTTTAAAAAAAAAGTATAAAATATTAAAATCATAACCACGTTTTCTGAGTCCTTCACTTTGGATGCTATAACAGCTAAGAATGAAACACAAAGAAGGGAGAGGACTCGTTAAGCAATCAAATTAAAAACCACAACTACTGCGTGGGTCCATGAGTATGACTGTGGCCATGGCTACAACTATGTCCCACAATTTGATCTGAGAAATGTCCATGATTGTGTCCAACACTGTTTGTTGAAATGTGCCCATGAGGATGTTGAGGTGGTGTAAAGCTGGCTGAGTGTGGCCAGCCCTCATACATCGTAGCTGGGCTGTGAGTGGTGGTAGTGCTGGGCAGCGGCGCATAAGCTTGAACTGGGTACGATCCAGGAGTGGGATTTATTTGTGGAAGCAGGATCTTCCTCCTCTCCTGTGAGGATGCAGGGACGAACATGACACCGCTGATGCTCCTCAGCAACTTGAACAGCAGAGTCTTCTCCAGAACTGCAGCCCTGGACTCAGACATGTCCACAGGAGACATCAAGCCTTTCCCATGCACCCAGCCGATCAGTATGGCAATAACATTGCAGAGAAGCACACTGTGAGGGATGAGGACCGTGCAGATGATGAGGAGCACCCACGGGAGGGCAACTGCAGGAAAACTGACCCCACAGAGAAAACCTTTGGTCATCTTAGTGTGTAGGGTGGTCAGGGCCACACAGGCCAAGACCACTGGGAGCAAACCCTCTGTGTGCTGGCTGGTGTCCTGCAGAAGATCCAAGAAACTGTAAATCACACCAGTAGTGGAGGCGAGCAGCAAGAAGATGAACAGGAAGCGAACCGTGCCGAAGCCTTTCTCCACACTGCCAGTCAGAAACAGCAGAGCAGTGATGCTCAGCAGGAGCTGAGGGAGGCTTCGGTGGTGAAAGGGGAACAGGAAGAGGCGGTGGATGTGGCCGCATTGGAAAACTGTTGCTCCGATGCTGAGGCTCTCCTCAGGCAGGCTGAGATAGGTCCCGATGCCAAACAAAACGCAGGAGAAAAGCGCCACTATGAGAGCTCCACTGGTGACAACAGGAGCGACATCTTTCATCACTCCGAAAAGCTCATGAAAGTTTTTAGTTTGCATCTCGGAAAAAAAATAAATAAATAAAAAATAGCGCAGGAAGCCTGCTGGATAAGAGAAAGGCGGAAGCTTAGCAGAGTTAGATGAATTCTCTCCCTTCACACTTCCGGAACAGGAAGTGTAGTTTTTACATGATTAGGTTTCCTTTTGACTTAAAAGCAACTCTGGTGGGTGAATTATCAGTCTGCAGTCATCATTATTACTTTATTGAAAAAAATAAATGAATACCTTCTTCTCGCTCAGTCGATCCTCTCGGGAAACTCAAGAAACCTGAATGGTTCGTTCAAAACCAGGAGGTAACGACAGCATTCCTTAGTAACTTTCACAATAAAATATTGCGATGAGTCCTTCGTCTTCAGCCTCCAGTGAGAGAGAATGCTGTTACTGATTAACAAATAAACAAATAAATAAAAATAAATTATAGAAAAAAAAGATCAATTTAACTTTTTTTAAAATTGTGAAACAGCTATAGAAATAATTTCTTATATTTTTATATATAAGAAATTATATTTATGTGAGATATTATATATATATATATATATATATATATATATATATATATATATATATATATATATATATATATATATATATATATATATATATATATATATATATATATATATCCATCCGTCGTTTTTCTGACTATTTAGTTGTTATGCTAGTTAGTAGCCAGTTTGTTCGTCGGTGTCAGCGGAACTCTCTGCTTCACCGATTCAAGTTTCCAGTCGGGCCTATATGCGGATGTAACCGGAAAAGCGTCCGATCACAACTTCCACCCATGTGTGTATGTGGAGATTCCAATGTGATCGAGTTCAGACTAGTTCGGATAAAGTTTGTCGTCTTGGTTTAGTTTGGTATCAGCGGCGTGAGGCTGCCGTCCCGGGCTCGGTGAAAACATGGCGGAGGTCGTTCAGCAGCGGATCGAGGACAGGATTCCTGAGCTGGAGCAGCTGGAGAGAGTGGGACTGTTCACCAAGAAAGAAGTCAAGTACGAAATGAGGCCCCAATGATTATTCTGGTTGTTGGGAAACTGTTCAGTTGAGCTCATCTTTGAATGAGCTCATCAAGATGGATGATTTCAATAAAAATACAGTCCTGTTTGGACATTTAGTGATGTTCTTCCCGGACATAAACGAAACAGCTTTTAATGAAAGAAAACCTATTCTTTTTTTTACTCCTTTTCTCTCTATTAATATTAACCTGTACATGCCATTTCCTATTTTTGTGGCCAAACAGCTCAGTCTTTAACCACAAAATAGAAAATGAATAAACAGGTTACAATTAATAAATAAATAAATTGCCCTAACTCGATTGAAAATGTGTGAACTATGGTTAAAAGCCAGCGTGTATGCCAGGAAGGCAACCGATTCAAATATCGCTTCTGATAAGAAGAGTTCTGAAGCCTGCATGAAATTGTGCATTGTGCAAAACTGATTTGTTGTTTTTACATGTGTTTGATTTAGATCTATAATCAAAAAGGCTACAGCTCTTGAGTACAAGCTCCACAGGCTGATCGTGAACAAGGAGGACTTCATTGCATACATTCAGGTCTGTATGAGCTGGGTTCTATACACGTTTTTAAAGATTAGATGTCTTATTTCTGTCTTTTTGTTGTTGCAGTATGAAATCAATGTCTTAGAGTTGATCAAGAAAAGAAGAGCGGTATGTAGCTGCCGGTGATATTACAAAACAGTTGATGAAAAATGGAAAAAAAAAATAGTATTTTACCTTTTCTATTCTTTTTCAGCACATACACTATAATTTCAAACGAGAGGAGATTGAATTCCCCATCATCCACAGAATAAATAGCATCTTCAGAAGAGCAACAAAGAAGTGGAAGGTTGGTACTTTTCACACAACTCTTCTTACTGCTAAATTATATTTTGTATTTTACTCCACTAGAAATCTTTTACATGAATCGCAATTTTAAAAAGTGTTTATATATTATGTCTGCTTTCATCAACAACCCAGTTTCTCAGATATGAGGAGGAAAACATTTTAGCTCCTGTCTCTTTAATATTCTCGCCTAAAAACGAACCCTCTTCTGAAGGCGTCCAACATTAGGCATTTGGGGCAATAGGCTTTAAGATTTTACAGATTGTATTAAGTATAACATTGTGTGAAGAGTAAATTTTTACTGCGTTGATCCTAATTTCTGCAGTTACCACTAATTCCAGGATTTCAACCTAAACTGTAACAGATGGTGACCCAGTCTTTCCATAGTAGTGCCTGGAAATGATCCCAGTTTGTTTGTTCGCCTGTTTTGAGAGCTGATTCCCATTTTTCAATAGAGAAATGTTGACTGACGTTAGACTGAGAAATGTTGGACAGTACTCTGATTATTGACAACTTGTGCCTGGATTTTTACAAGTTGATCTTGGTTGACGTCTTGGTACAGCTTTTTCTACCTCATTACAGCATTCTGACTATCCCCACTCATTGATTGAATCAGCATGCTTCATTGTAGGAAAGACAAAGGATTTGTTGTTGCTCTCGCATTTTCTTGTCTGAACAAAATGTGAGATGTTTCTCACAGCAGGATTCATCAAACAAAAATAATTATAACAAGTCTTCCGCTATTCACCTTTGTGCTTCCTCCTGCAGATTTTCTTTTTCCTTGATATTGTTCTTGGACAGAAGCAGCTTTTTACTGCTCTGCTTGACAAAAAGGCCTTTGTTAAAAAAGGCTTTGCCTCACTACCTCCAACATCAGCTGCTGATGTCGACCAATCAATGCAGCTGTGGTAGGAGACAGTCCTGGCATTCACGGCTCAATCTTTGTACTTTCTTCATTGTAACTTTTCTTTTAGGTTCCACATTCTTGGAAGCACTTTTCTTACAACTCAATTTTGCTGCTAAGTCATAATGACGTTTTTTCTTTTAGGTTTAGGATTGGGGAATTATATCTTTTAAGTTTTAGAAAAAATTTCAGTTGAATGGTTAGTTGAGGATTTTTAAAGCGACTCTTTTGGTGTCTTCATTTAAAATAAAACCAGGTTGGTTTGTGTTGGAGATGGAAGCTAATGGCGAGTCCCAATCCTTTGTCATCTTTGCATTGGCCAGACAGTTACAGAAAGTGGATCCCTGTTTAGACAGAATATTGAGTTTGGAGGTGGTGCACCACTAATGATCTGTCTGTGTGTTACAAGTATTGAGAATGGAGCATTTAAAAAGTGATTCAGGTCAGAGCAACTAGCAAAAAAGTGAACGGGTCAGAAAGGCATCAAAATAACTTTCACTTGAACTTCAATGACATTTTTGTTTTGTATATCATTTCATCAATATCCTGATGTCTTTTTATGAACAGGATGATGTGCAGCTGTGGCTTTCACATGTTGCTTTCTGCAAGAAATGGGTATGTAGAGCTCTCTGAATCTTTTTCATGCTCACGCTGTCTGTGCCTGATTATACTGCCGTTAATTTCTGTTGGGTTTTTCTCATCAGGAAACCAAAAGTCAGATCAGCAAGGTGTTCTCGTCTATGTTAGCTATCCACCCTGACAAACCAGGTAAAGAAAACACAGCCTCAATGTAGAGTCCCAATAATGCTTACTGAGCCATGATACGAATCCAGAAGAACTAAACTTAAGCTTTTTATGTTAGCATTGTGGATCATGGCTGCCAAGAGTGAGCTTGAGGACCGAAATTCCTCTGAGAGTGCCCGACACTTGTTCCTGCGAGCGCTGCGTTTCCACCCAGACAACAAGAAGGTCTACCAGGAGGTAAAGCGGGCAAATAGAAATGACCCAAATGTGCGAATGCAAGGATCTGTGGAGATCTTCTGAATTCTCCATCTTTTTGTGCATCAGTACTTCCGTATGGAGCTACTGCACTGTGAGAAGCTGAGGAAGCAGAAGGAAGAGCTGGAGAAAGCCAAAATGGATTTGGTGAGGGCTTTATCTTTCTAAAGAATCACAGCTTTTCACTTTCTGTCATGTTACACCTACATAAACATATTTAGTGGGTCTTGTGCGATAGGCCAGCATAAGTAGTTCATGATTGGAAGTGAAAAGCAAAACAATAAATAAAATTGCTGAAACTTGTGCCATGTCAATATATTTTACACTAGAGTACTATTTGTGTAGGACAGCCTTTCACTCTAATTACAGCTGCAGGTTATGTTTGTGTTTTGCACATATTGAGACACAGATCTGTCCGTTCTTCTTTGTTAGCCAACTGAATTAATCATCTGTTTGTTTGCTTTATTACATAAAACCCCAAACAGTGACAGTGACATTTGTGTTGTTGTGACTGTTAAAAACTTGTTGGGTTGGAGAAATATTGCAAGGCACAGTAGAGCCTGTGACTTGACATGCTGTGTCAGCATTTTCTGTTGATACCTTCCAGGGTGAATATGAGTTTTCTCCAGAGATCCTTAGTGGAAAACTGGCAAAGGTTGTGTACAAAGATGCTACGGGAAAAATCAAAGGTATGATTTATTTTACTCTTCTGTAAAAAATGTGTTAAATATCTAATTAGTAGATTTAGTTAGTTTTTATTACTTTTTATTTTTATGAACAAGGATTTATTTGTTGTTGGCATTGTGTCCCACAGAAGCAGAATTTGTAATCTCACTCCTGAACATAGCAGCCATCTTTGATTTTACCAAAGAACTCCAAGACTCCATCCTGCAAGAGTAAGAAGAAAACATAACTACAGACGTGCTTATTTTTTTCTTTACCGTCTGTCCGAGATTGAATTATTGAACTCCAGCAGCACTCCATGTTCAGGCGTCACCTTTCCTGCTTCTTCCATTTGCAGCTTGCAGGCCAACTACACAGAGGACAGTTTGACGTGGGATTTCATGGCTAAGAGGGAGTTGGAGGCCCCAGGGGTGGATGAGGAGCTCCACACCGCCAAAGGCCGGGCCTCGGACGTTAACCGCAGGGAGGAGCGCTGCTGCCAGGTCTATGAAGAAGGCCTCAAGAGCCTCAACACTGGTAAGAGCACCGACAAATTATGTTATCAATAAAATTTTGTTGGATTTTCTAACATTGTACGTACACTCTATGTTAACACCATTACCCCCACTTACATGTCTAGATGAAAAATTGCTGCTTTATTTTTTGCTTTCAGAGCCAATGTGGACTCGCTATGTTGTTTTCTGCTTGGAAAGATTAAAAAGGAAGACCAATGTCCAGGAGCTCAAGGAAAAAGTAGGGAAATAACAAATTGCACTTTTAGTTCTTATGCTCTGTGAAGTTTCAGGGGGTAAAATACTTAAGAGGTGGAGGAGTAAGTTGCTTCACATGTTAATGTTTGTGTCACAGAGGCAAGAGAGGCTGTTGGAAGTTTTACAACGTGCCCATGATTCCTCACTGCTGAAGGAGAATTTTTACAAAAACTGGGTAAGACCCCTGAACATTCATTCATTGATGCTGATATGTAAACTGTTCACAAATTATGCTCTTAAAGCAAACTATTTTAATGCAAGTCAGTCTTGACATCTGCTTTAAAAGGCTTTAGAGCAATAATTTGAAAAGCTTGCCAGGTTCATAGATATGCCAAAGAAATGCCAGTGGGCCAAGAATGGAGCTGTGCGTGGGGGACTCTGCACAAAGTGTTCAATAACTCGTCTTTCCAAATAATGTCTCAACCAGCATATCTTTGTTATCCCCAGTGTTTTAACAATGTAACTTCGCTTTTAGCTTTCTGGCTAAAGTTTTTGTTAAAGAAAACTTTTACCTTTTACCTAGATTAAAACTAGGTAAAAACCCTATTTGAATGAGGATTTTAGACCTAGTTTTGATTTTAAGTAGAGCTTTGAAAGCAATCACAGTGCACGTGTTGCTAGGAGCAGATAATGAGCCCAGTGGTGGAGAATCTGTTAAAAATATGGAAGAAATGTCCTGAAAAGATGTTTAGAATCAAGTCTGATGCTGTCCATGTGAGCAGATGGAGATCCTGCTGTCATCTGGGGATTCAGAAGCGGCAGCCACTCTCGCCTTGTCGGCCACGCAGCGCTACAACCAATCTGTGTCGGTCTGGAGTCTCTCTCTGCAAACGTTAATGCAGCTGGGGTGTGGAGACTTGGCCAAGCTGTTCCACGACGCTCTCACACATGTTGATCCCAAGGTATACACACAATCACACATACATCCAAATAATTAGTCTGAATTTCTTATTCTCATCTAGTTTGATCATTTCCGAGGCATTCAAGCTGTTACAGTAACCAATTTAATTGCGCTCCCTGGAGAACAGAGTCACACACGTTACCCACTGGCACAGTAGAATAAGTGGGTCATCTCCTTGGCCCAATTAGTCTCCGCTCCATACCGTCCACTGCCGCCTCTGCCTGTATGTGAGACAAACCGAGGACCGGCTGAATGTTAGCTGTCAAGCATAAATGCAACACAATCAATTATTGGTGTTTCTCCTCACCCACATGCTTTAAACTCAGTCAAACACCTTGATGGCTGTCTGGAGAATAGCTGCTTGTTGTGGTGGGGTTTCCCAACTCTAGCTCTGCAAAGTAGCTGCTTGAGGAGAATTACACTCATTATGCAAGTCTTTCCTCTCTGTTTGCTAAAGTGAGGATTAGAGGTGTAAACCTACTGGGTTTGGGTTTGGTATGTAGAGTAACAGTGTTTCTAGTGCAATGAATAATACTCTACTTACCCTTATAATATAAATACACAGTTTTTAAAATATAGAAGTAAAAATGTATGTTTATTAGAGATTACATAAATATTAATTTCATATTTTGAAGATTATAAATGATTCATTTTGCTTCAGATCTCTTGATACAATCGATGTACTTAGTAACTAAATGTGTAAAAATGAGCCTAATTCACATTTTCCACATCTTCTTTCCAGATGTGTAGCATAGATGACTTATTATTGTTCCGTCAGCAGAGATTCCCACTGGAGATGTGGGTCTCCGCAGAGCCTCCAGAGTGGCCAGCAAGTTTTCACTGGGATATAATGTACAAAGTTAGCATAAAATATAAAACAAACCCTGAGTTAAAAGAAGTGTGTTCAGGAGAGTGGTATAATGTCTTTTTATCCTGGTCTTTTCTGAACATAAAGACAAATTTGTATTTTTCATATTTATTTAATATTTCTTATACTAGTATATTTAAGGTACAGTGAAATTAATTCCTTAAATGGTTCTCAAAATCCTTCATCATGTTGTAAGGGTTTCCCCATTTTTCCCCCAAAATTCTGTTAATTTTTCATGAATTGCTCTAAAATTGACTCGCATGTCATAATTTTAGAATTATGATATGTAATGAATGTTGTTTTGCATTTTATGAAAGCTTGTGGTGGTAACATTCAGTTTTTTTGTTCAGGAGAGTCTACCACTATGGCAGCTGCAGCTTCAGTGGAGCATGGCCGACCAGAGTGCTGAGCAGACAGAAGCAATCTTTAAGGTAGCACCAATCTTCCCCTTAAGCAAAGTGGCAAGCCTGAAAGAGCAGCATGTTGAAACGTTTGTTGGGTTTTTTTTGCTTTCAAAAATTGGACATAAAAGCACTCCTTTGTGAATTAGATTACATTGACATTTTGCAGTATTTTCAGACATTTGATCTCTTTGCTCTCAGAGAGGTTTGCTGTCCTCTGTCACGGCTATCGCCATGGAGATGAAAGAGCTCTATCTCGATTGGTCTTACTCAGTTGGAGGATATAAGAAAGCCAGAAAGACCTTTACAAGGTAGTGTGCCCCTCAAATAAATAAAAACTTAAGAGCGAGGGAAAAAGTAGTGGAGAATAATCCTTAAACATCTTTCATGTTGTAAAGACAAATTGAAGATTGCTCACGTTTTCCCTTTCTTCCATAGTTTACAAGAAAATCGTCCGTTGTCTAAAAGGTTTTTCACCAGCATGATTCAAATTGAGAAGGAACAAGTATGTATGACAACCATCTTGCTGCACTGATACAATCGACTATTTTCCAATAATAATTTTGCATAATGTGCTGTTTTATCATTTGTATAAAGAAGAAGAACCGAAAGGAAAGAAGCGGCTTACTGATGCCTCATGCTGGCTCTGATTCTAAGTGTGTGAATAACTTTTTTGTTCTGCAGGAAACGCCGAAGATAAGCAATCTGAGAGATTATTATGAGAGAGCGTTGCAGGAGTTTGGAGCTGCAGATGATGGTGAGTCCAGGTTGAAAAACCAGCAGAAGAACTGTTAGTTAAAAACTTTTATTTATAGCTTCACATTAAACAGAGACAGATGAGTAACGTCTCTCTCTGCAAAAACTAGAGAATTTCAATAAAAACATTTGAGCGGAATTGGCTAACACCAAGGCTTGATTTAAGGACCAAGGGGCATTACATTTGACACAAGGTCATAAACTTTTCAAACAGTGCTGTTATGTTTAAAATGGAACATTCTCTTTTTTTTTTTCCAAAGACCTTTGGCTGCAGTACATCCAGGAGGAGATGGGAGCGCTTGGCCAGCCAGAAAACTGCGCAAAGATCCACTGGAGAGCCATGAAGTTCCTGGAGGGGGAGAGCGTGGAGAGATTCACCTCCAAATACACTCTGCTTCAGACCGGACACTTGTGAGGGGAACTGAAAGATGCAGCCTAACATGTCAAACGTCCACATCTGCATGTGTTGAACTGGTGTTACGCTAATAATTACCGAAAACATTTAGCAATGTTAATTACTAAACATTAGTAATGTTAATTACTAATTTAATTAGTAATTACAAATTGATTAATAATTACATTAGTAATTTATTAGTAATTAATTACCATGCTGGTGCGTCATGCTGGTTCACGCACCAGCCTTCAACCTGCTACGTGAACCAGGTTGAAGGCTATTAACTGGTAACCTTCCACAAGTATGTCTGAATGTGGACTTTATTGACCTTTAGCTAAAATAAATCAAGATTTTTACCACAAGCAATCTCCTGAAATTTTGTGTCATTTTCAACACTGCTATATCGGTTGTTTTTTTTTATATTTAAGTGGTTGTTAGACATAATTCGAGTTCAGTGCCTTCTGTAACCAGAGTTACACAAAAGTGTAAATTAATATGCTTTTAAGATTTTACTTTGGGAAAATTGTGCAGCAGAAGGAGCCTGTTGATTGTTCTTTAGGGTTCTAGTCATGTTCCAGTTAAAGAGCAAATTCAAAATGAATTCAAAGCAATTCATTTGGTTTTGTAAATTCTGCATTTCTTTTTTTTTTTTCTTCACAATATCAACTTTTAAGGCTGTTCTATTAAAAAAATGTTTGACCTGACTGTGTTTTCTGATCCTCTAAAATGCCAGCACATAGATCCAGTGTTTACCTTCACTATAAATATTGTCATAGAATTTGCAACCTTTCAATGTAAAAAAAAAAAAAAAAATATTATGAAACTGTTTGAAAGTATAAAGCAACCTATATGAAATATTAAAATGGCAATAAACCTCTATATTTAATTACAGCTTTTAAGGACACTTAAAATTAGTGGTTTATTTTTACCGCAGTGGGACCTAAAGTCATGGTTATGAGGAATACAATGTTTATGGAAAAAAAACCACATAAAATAGATCTTAATCTATGCAACTTATCAAATATATAAGAGCAAGTAGAAAATGCATTCAGCTAATGTAGAACAGCTTGTAAAAGTACTCAGTTTTTCAAATTTTAAAACATTTAAGTAGTGGGCTACCACTAAATAAAGCACAATTATAAAGTGGAAGTAGGTTTTCAAAATGAACATCAATGCCCCTTTACTACGAGTAAAGAAAACCCAGTACAACTAACAGCCTCCATTAGTAACCGAAATTAGCAAATCTCGTAATTCTTCCTTAGGGTTACGGTCATGGGAGTCACATAAAACCTCAGATGAGGTAACAAAACAACCAGACACCAAATAGCAGCCTGGAAAACTTTACATTTTGAAATACAGCTGACCCAAATTAGTTCAGACATAACAAAAGTAGCAAAATGCCCCTACGCTCAAATGTTTCCTTTAAGAGTAGAAAGTGTGAGACATAAAAAAAACCCCAAAACTGGGCCACGTGAAACATCGAACTCCACATTATCATAATCGTTACGACCGGGTCATAGCAGCGTCAGGCTGGGGGCTGCTGTTCTTCAGCTGGGACAGGAGAAGTGGATGAAATAAAATACAAGGCAATGATGGAGTACAATGAAGATCTTTGTGAAAAACTTAGAACCCTTTACTTCCTTCCATCCACTTCACAATTTTCACTATATTGCGCTGGTCTATCACATAAACTCCTGTTAAAATCTAGGGATGTTTGTGGTTTGATGAAAATGTTAATATGAAGCACATTAACTGTAAAGTCTCTTAAACTCTGATGGAGCAACATGTTTCTGACCACAATACAAACTTATCTCTGGGTTTAAGTCAGGGGATTAAAACTTTTATAGTCCAAAATCAAATTTTTCTCCTCAGTACAGCTAAATAAAATGCTAAGAGACGCAAATGTTACCTGACCTTTTGAAATAACAAAAAAAGTCAAACTGTAAATTCTGATAAATATGTTTCACAGAGAATGCCAATTTTAAAATAAATCATTTTTCAAAAGAGGATAGATGTGTTTTCTTCTGTGGGGTGTCATTTGTGAAAAATAATGTCAAAAGGGGGAAGAAAATCACGTTTCCAACATAATGGCAAGAAGAAAAATCTGTCACTAATACTTTTAAAGTATTATTTTGTTGTGGAAATTCAATAGTTAATCCATGGTAAAATAAAAAAAATCTCAAACCTGCGTCTGTTATTAGAACTATACTTAGGAATAATAACTGACTTTTAGCATTAAGTGACTAAATGCCACTATAAGCGTAATTTGTCTGTAGAAGACTGACATACTCTTAAATGTTATATTAACCATGATGCTGACAACTTCTTGTTGACAGGAACATTGAGTGAAAAGCAACAGCTGTCTTTAAAAAATGTAAAGAAGTTTAATGACATTTCCTTTGGATGCTGGAGAGTTTCCTTATATTACCTGAGAAATATGTGTTGGATGTATGTCAGTCAACAATGTAAATGCTTTTATTTTTATATAAAATCAATTAAGGCTAAATTTAAGGAGAGTATATTGAGTTTCTTCACCTGTAATTTAACAACATTCCAAACCTAATCTTGAAATTGAAATGAACAAAACTATTTTTTCAAAAATAAAAAAAAATTAGGACAGTGGAAAATCAACGACTGCTTTTAAAAATCCTGCAGAGATGGTGAAATAATAAAAAAGCAGCTTTCAATTTGGATGGCAATATGTTACACAGTTATCTCCTTCCAAGGTAGCAAACTGTGCAGACGTGCGTGTTGGCTTTCATTGTGGAAAACTACAAGAACACTCCACTATCCCAGAATGCTCTGCTTCCTCGCACTCTGCATCAGTTTTCCTCTTCAGGTCATCGGGTCAGAGCTTCTTGAAGAGGATGTAGGTGAAGAGGGCCAGCACGCCGGCAGACAGCATCCCGATCACACACTGATGGATGGTTATGACGTTCTCCAGGGCGTGGATGCGCTCCTCCATGGCGTTGGTGTGGATGTAGTCATAGATGGAGGCGCCGATGCTCCACACCGCCCACACGGCATCCACCACCGCCTTCATGGTGGGGGAGACCATCGAGAATGCCGCCTGCGGCCGACCTGCCGCCTCATTAGCTGCTGGTCTGACGCGCTGCTCTGAAGGGAGAGGAGAGGGTGACATTCACTGCAGCGTGTGGGCTGAGAACTGAACTTCACATTCAGCAACCAGTTTGGACTTGCTCTTTATGTGATTACCCACTTCACTGGGTAATCACAAAAATACATTATTTAATAGTTTTGGGTTTTTTTTATTTTCATTTTTCAGTCATCATCTGCTCATGTGTTTAGTGGAGAAACAAAATCCAACATTGGGAAATAATGGGCTGCACTTATTGGCACCCCCTGCTCTCATCATGGCAGCATTCACTCTCCCTTTGCCACAAAGTGTGGTGCAAATATATACAACTATTAGTTGGGGGAGTAGGTTGGGAAATTTTGTTTTCCCAACTTATGGTTCTGCCTATCAGAGTGTGTTGTGCCAATGTAAACTTGGGTCTTCATCCTGGTTTGTTATTTTATACTATTTAATTATTGTTTGTAATATAGACATTGACAGGTTTAAACATAATACTGCCTTCTTTCCCTATTTGTTAGAATTTGCTGTTCAAAAACAGGTTTTTTTTCTCTCTCTGACAGTAAGTCAGACTAGATGTTGCTTGTTTTAGGTAATTGATTACCTGTTTTGTTTGCTAAATGCCAGTGTGAGTGGAGAGAGTGAGAGAATCTTTTAGAGATTTTTTTGTTACTTTCTTTAAATTCAGACTTTACATATAATGCCACTGTGCCTTTGATCAACTTGGCTAAACCCAGAAGACGGTGTTGTAGGTTTTCTTATCTAAACAGAGTGGCTCCTTTCACATTTGCTGTTTCCCCATTGCTTGTAGCAAACTGCAAGCAGGACTTCTCGAGGCTCTTTCAAAAGAACCTTCCTTCTCGCCACTTCTAATAACACTTGAATAACAACATATTTTCCCACCTGAGCTGTAAATCTCTGTTGGCTGCTTCTCTCATTAATGCTCTCCTTGCTCAGCTTGTCAGTTCAGGTGTACGGTCATGTCTTAGTCGTGTTTTAGTGGGGCCAATTTTTCCACTTTTAGATTAATTACTAGTTTATCCCTTACCTCCGTGCTGTGTTCCCTGGTTTTCATGATGCTGTTCATTAATGTTATCAAAATAAATATAATAATATATAGGATGCCTTCAAAAAACTGCTTTATACTGACATTAAATGCACAGATGAAGTTTACCACCTGGCAGCAATTGGATGCCCAATTTTAATAAGAGCTTACAAGGCAAATGGGGATGGAGACACATGTATGTCATATGTTTCTGATTTGTATTTGAAAGAAAAACAAAAAACAAAAGAAAAAAGTAATTTGTGTCCTACTCTAGGCAATGTCATCACTGTAGTTTGTGGTTTGACTACACAAAATACAATTTGACAGCCTTCGCTTGCTGTTTGACATACAGACAGCAAAGCCAATCAGCATGACATCACTGTAAAAACAATGATTAACACATTGTGGCTTCTATATATACACAGTTGTCACCAGGACAGTTTGTCCACCTGTTAAAGTAACAGGAACAGCTGTTCATCTCTGCACATGCAGGCTCTGTCTATTCCTCAGTGATTCGTTCGACACACGGTGACGTCATCAGGTGTTCTCAGTTAACCTGATGCCATTCTCATCACCTGGCATTTTTTTTTTTTTTTTTTTTGTTCAACATCTCGGGTCTGAATCTCCACTACGTCCCAACTTCCAGGACATCAGCAACAAGGCGATGGGAGTGTGACGCACACCAGCGATCCAGGAAGACGAGAGGAAGTTTATGACGTGAAACTCACCCACACGGTTCAGACGGAGGTCAACATCCGTCCCGTTTTTGCTGAATTATCCCGTTTATAAGAAGCCGGGGTGTCCCGGTTGGACACAAAGTCTGACATCGCTATCCTACAGTAAAGCTCACATCGACAGCACGTCTCGTTTCCGGGTCGACTCTTCACGATAAAAGCCTGCCCGGCACAAGCGTTTTACGGCAAAAGCTGCGCAACAGGCCGCTGTTGTGAAATACTCTGAGAAAAGGAGTCGTCAAAGTGAAAACTCAATCTGTTTTGTCCATCCACTTTTTATTTTTTAAAGGGCCAGACGTGGAACCGCTTTTATTTTGAAGAAAACGACCTCGTCATGTGAAGCACCTGACTGAAGCCATGTGAGATGACAGAACAGAAAATCTGACTCGGGGAGCCTGGAACAAGATGTCAGAAATCATACGCAGGGGTTAAAATGAAAGTTATAACTGAGACGGTGCAGAACAACGAATTACAATGTACTGATAAAAGCTGGGTGTTACCACTGGATGCCATATCGCCACAGAGAGATACTGGGGTGACATTTCCCAAATTTCACATTTTCCCACTTTTTGGTACCAAACTCTATCCAATGCGTGTAGTAAATCACTCACTACAGCCACCAGCTGCTTGCAAGCAGTCAAAGTAATTACACAGTCAGTGTCGCCAGAGGTCGCTGTGCACCAACATGTTGCTGGTGAGAGGAGATAACGGGAGAGGTGTGATGAACCCGGGATGTACACAGTCGGAATCGATAAAAAGGGGGGAACACCTTGAGAGAGGCGCAGACGAGGCGCCCCGGAGGCGACGTGCTAAGGGGACCGGCGGCGGAGTTCAGCCCCGGGCCTGGGTGGCCCGCGTACAGGGGAGAGTCAGCGCGCCGCAGGAATATGTGCAGCAGAGAGGCACATGCTCGGACATTTCTCTGTCTGGAGCTCTTGATCCGTTTTCAAGTCCTCTTTCAGAACAACTATTGCGCCCCCGGACGGAAACCTATAATTGGACGCGAGCCAGTGACGCGCTGAAAATAACCAGGTTAGCGCACAGTACCGGTCCATTTTGGGGAGGGCCCAGCCAGCGTGAGGGCGCAGCACCATATATCACCTCCTTCCAGCTGTTTGGGAATATCCTGCTCGGATTTTTCGAAGCTGTAACATGGCAGTAGTAGCAGTAGCAGCAACAAGCTGCCCTTTCCCCTTTTCCTCCATCGTTCCTGAACTGGATGAGTGGACTGGGTGCGCACAGGGAATCTCACGGCGAGGAGACGCAGACGTTTTTTTTTTTTTCCTTTCTAAAAGGGAGGGAGGGCAGGAGATGGGTGACTGGCACAAGGCGCGACACTGTTGCATGTATTTTTTATTTATTTTTTTCCTCTCTGGACAAGAGGGGGGAAGATGGGCCAGTGGTTGGACAGTCCGACTTTCCCCAAAAGACAATTCGTTGCCCCCCTCCACTCCCAAAAGGGATATTCTTGCACACATTTGGGATGCGTGCAACACCAAGTGATCATATATTAGTTGGGCGGCGGTGGCGCTGGAGCTGGGAAGTTAAACTTCGCTTACAAAGACGCGATCAACAGCAGACAGACAGACAGACAGACAGACAGGGAGTCAGGCAGCCGCACATCCGCCCAGACGCCCCCCCCTCTCCCATTGGCTGCGGGATGCTGACACCTGTCCGGAGCGCAGGTAACCGCATACACATCGACAGGCAGCACTTGACAGTGGGCATGCACGGCTCAGCTCATGTCTGGATTCGATGGGAAGTCATGCAGGTTCAGGATTAAACCTCTTGGAGTTTCCTCCACGGGGCTGCTGAAGGTGTGTGTCAGAGGCTGGGTCTTTGCGGGCAAGGTGAGTCCTCACTTCATTCAACTGGCCTACAAAGTCCCAGTTTCTGGCTCATGAGCCCACCATGAACCAAGACAAAACTCCTCTGATACGAATTTATATATATATATTAAAAAAAAAAAAAAAAAAACTAAAAAAACCCCCCAAAAACGAAAGGAAGAGAAAGAAGCTGGGAACAAAATCAGCATACCTTAAAAACTGCTTTAAATAAAACCTAAACTTTATTTTTACTCCACAACATAAATTATAATGAAAAAAATATGTATAAATAAACAGATAAGGCTTTTTTTTTTTCTGGCCTAAAAATATCCTCTTCTCTTTGTGGTCTGATATGCCGATTTTTTTACTGATTCCCCTATTGCCCATATATATATATATATATATATATATATATATATATATATATATATATATATATATATATATATGTAAATACATGGTCATTTAAAAATAAATCAAATTAATATGTTCCTTTTACTCTAGCATAACAGGAGTCATTACGATATTTGGGTGGCTTAATCTAGATATTTTAATTTATTATTTGTAAGGATTATTTTTAAACAAGCAAAGTATATAGATGATGAAAAAACAGTTTATCCTTATGTCAGATTTACATGTAAAATGTTTTCCATTCAACCCCAAAAATTGGAAAACAGCACATCTATATCTCTATAACTTAGTGATTTTTTAAATTTACATTTTAATTAAAAACATGTTGAACATTCTTTAAAATTTTCTCAATTACCAATAAAAAAACATTTACATCATATCAATCAAACTATCTTATCATTTCTGATTAGCTTTTTGCATGTTTTCACTAGTACTTTTACAATTTATCTTTGGAGGCTAGTTTCAAGCCTGAGACTGGAATACCTCCTTGCTTCCTCCACAAACTCTTGGTTTAAGTCATAGTTCTAGCTGGGCCACTCCAAAACTAATAATTACTTCTAGTCAGAAGAATGTTGGAAAAATGTAATGTTAATAATTAACTCTCTGCATTTTATTGTTCTAGGACATTTTTCTAGTTAAAGAGGCACTTTTGCTCCTGCTGTTGCAACAACAAACTCACATAGAAATAAAATTCAGGTAGAGCCTCAAAAAACTATTTTCTAAATATTTATTAGATACTATTTTTCATTATGTTAACAAGCAAAATTAAACAAAAAAATATTTGTATCTTCAAATTTTACAGCAAAATGAAAGATCTTTTACAAAAAAAATGTAAAATGAGTCAAGTCTTTTCTTTAAATCTGAAAAATAGAGAAATATAGGTAGTTTAAAGTTATTTATTTTTAAATGCCTGTTGTAGAAATTTGAAAAATCTCCTAAAATTTCCTTTTCGTATTGCATTCATAATCAAAGGCATTTCTTTTTTTAATGGAGGACCACAACGAAGTGGCCAAAGAGCCACACATGGCTCTGGAGCCGCAGGTTGCACACCCCTGGTCTAAGAATTAGCTAATAGTTATCACTTTTTTAAAAGTTTGAACAAAGTCTGATTAGAATTAGGGACATAGAATGTGGGCATACATTTGTATTTTTTTTTTAATCGAAGGATACGTGCCGTACATCCTTATCCTTTAATTTGTCAGGGTCTGTGGAATCAGTAGGTTAATCGGTATGCTTCAAAGAAAACTGGAAAGTGCAACCTAACATGCTTGTATATACATACATCCTTATATATATATATATATATATATATATATATATATATATATATATATATATATATATATATATATATATATATATAGACACACACACACACAGTCAGTTTAAATGTCGAAGCAGAGGTGGGTGCTCTATTTATGCAAAATTAACAATTTCAAACTCCAGGCAAATTGGAGAGGCTGTGACGATATTTTGTGTTTATTTATTTTTATTTTTAATTAAAGTAGACTTTTTATCTGAAGCTTTAAAATACAAAAGTGTCAGATGCCCAAAGCAGATGTACTTTCTAGTGAACATAGCAACTTACAAATGCCAAATCATACCAAAAAGTGGCATTGCTTGCCACCATTTATCTGTACAGTACTTGATTGGTTGCTTAAAAGAACAATTATGTTTCAGTAGTTACCTTAAGTTGATCACTCTGGTCCTATAAGAAAACTAAAACTTGTTAATTCTGATCTTGATAAATTCAGACATGATGAATGAAAATTTGGAGCATGTTCATGAGCAGATCAATTCAAGATGGAGTAAAAACAACTTACTATAACAAAGTCGAACATACATAGCTGTAGTAATAAAATTTAAAAAAAGCAGAGGTCAGTTTGTGAGAAATCACAAACTGCCACTAACTGTTATGTTGAACAAGCCTGTCAAGCAGGGGAGAAGAGGTCTGGTTCGGAGGCTTGTTTCTATATCTGTCCTGACCCCGGCATGCCGCGCATACCATGCTAATGAATTCAGCATCCTGACACTAGATGCTTTATGTAATTAATAGAGCGCAAGGCTAGGGTGGCATCTCCATGCTGCCAGTGACACATAGGTGAGACATTCGCTGAAGTACGGGATTCTTATTTTTAAAAACACAAGGCGGGCGCAGGCATTTTTACAGCCCACCTAAAACAGCCGTGCAAATGAAACAGGACCCCCACCTCACTGACAGCACAAAAGCAGGGATGTGTAAGCTTTAATTTATTGAGCTGTTAATACTAATCACCACAGGTTATTTCAGGTGATGTATAACACATCAGTGGCAGGTCATTTGTTTTTACAAGCCTGCTATTACTTCTTGAGTCTATAAGAAGTTGCTGTGGACTGGAGTTTATGGAAAGTTGACTCTGGTTCTAATTGGATTCCTCAACACTGTCAGCAACATCCTAATGCTTATTAACAGCGATACGCGGGTGCCACATTTTGCACTACTTCTCAGCTGCCCGTGGAGCAGATTTTAAAAC
Organism: Poeciliopsis gracilis; assembly: GCA_911649635.1. Lineage (NCBI taxonomy): Eukaryota > Metazoa > Chordata > Actinopteri > Cyprinodontiformes > Poeciliidae > Poeciliopsis > Poeciliopsis gracilis. The sequence goes on from CAJVRI010000128.1 coordinate 2,592,026, forward strand.
AATCGTCAGAGCTTCACAGTCCTCAGCTGCCTCCGCTGTAGGTCCATAAAAACTCAGCGACACGTCGCAGAATGCAGTTTAGAAGTATAAATAAATAAAAGAGCGCAGCCAGGAGCTGTCCATATATGCTGCAAACCTTTGCGAGAGTGTGAGAGCCGAGGGCCTGAGAGAGGGAGGCTTGCCGCCTGGTTTGAATAAAGCAGCACGGCTGCAGGGAGCTCTGGGATAGTCACCAAGTCCTCTGATTAAAATTGTGATATTAAGCAGTGCTGGCTGCTGCTACTGCCTGCCAAGCTGCTCTCAGTGGCATTTTCATATTGTTTAAAAGGCCCAAACGGACTCATCTCGCCACTTGCTGCACAGTGCTGCTTTTTCCCCTCTCCATTCGATCATATTCTCCCCCTACTAGTTTTTAGACCTGCTTTAAGTAGTCCAGTGTGGGTCAGAGAGCTGTTTGTTAAAAGTCGACATGTGTAGCATTGCACAGAATGCATGTGGAAGGATTGTGTGTTTACTTCCACCGTGAAATCACACGGAGCGTTACTTCTTGGAAATTCTGCTCTGAACTTGTTCAACTCCCCTTTTAAAAACGTCACTGCAAATTCCAATAAAACGCTGCCATTATAAATATGCAATTCACAAATGCTGGAAAGCAGCCCAAGTTGTTTTACTACTGATAAACATGAGCCAGCCTTTTTCGAAAAGGTCAAACTCCACAGGTTGTGGTCACTTTCCTCTGCTTCGACTGAACAGATGCCATTTTTGCTCAGAATCATGTTCAACAAACCGACAAGCGTTGCTGTTTGATCTCAAACGTTTGGAATGAGAGACAAATACTAGGTTAGGCAGGGAGGGAGAGAGGGAAAAAAGAAAAGGCAGCAAGAAAAGTGAGGGACTTTTAGGGGCAGCTGTGTTTTATTAACCCAGTCATAATGCCCCTAAAAATCCTTATTGCTCTTGCAATGGTCAACAAGGCTCCTGTTGCAACATATCAAGGATCTCAGCAACATGTTGGGACATGTTACACTGCTGGCCAAGAAGCAATTGAGTAGTTTTGATCGGGTCACTGACATCACACTCAGAGATTCTAAACTAATCATAAAAGTCACAGAATAACACATGTGAAGTGGGAATCAAACTTTTGATTAAATGTCAGTGAAGATAAGCTTGGGATTGCAAAAGTTTGCTTTTCTGTGTCCAGGGCGGACACGGCATGACCAGCATTTCTCTACAAACTGCGGAAACATTTCTCTCTGGCAGAGTTGACTTGTGTTGTCGTTGTGCATCTGCCGAAGTCGCCCCAGTTTAGTATTAATATGCAGACGGGGAAGCCGACACGCTGTGTCCTTCTGTGTTTTGACATTGCCACAAAGTACCAAGGGAGATGCTCCAAGACAGAGACAGAAAGGAAGAGCAGTTGTTATTCTAAAAAAATAGGCTAAATGCAGCTAAATGCATATAGAAATGCAGGGCGAACAGATTGCCAGCACATCAGCTATGCATAAAGAGAGAAACAAGCAAGCAGGAAGATGTCAATGAAACAGACAGAAAGACTGAGAGGCAAGCGGGCCTTTAAGGACTCCAGACTTGGGTGTGGTGAGCTGGACAGTCACGGCTGGAGAGTGGCTGGTATGGAGGTCTCGATATTGGTGAATGAGTCATCACAGGGAGCGTATTTGGTTGAGTTTCCCTGCAGAACGGCTGCTGCTGGAGGAATCAAGAATCCTCTTCACAGACAAGGGGAGAGGGTGTAAGGGAAAGTGTGGATGATGACTCAGGGCCATGAACCACATGGCGATGGAGAGGGGAGGGAGGAATTACTCATCAGAGCATGTGGAATCTCATATGGCTATCACAGGACAGGCAATGTGCTTCCCCCAAGGCTGCTGCTCAACCGCCATCAGTCCCCGAGGTTCCAGCTCGACACTGTGGACTGGTGGGGCCCTGGGGATGGCTTTCTAACTTCTGTCATAAAAGCAGGGTCCGTTCTAGCTTGGGGGCAATGGAGAATCATAAGGCACAAACATTGATAAATGAATTCTTTGGCAAAGCTGAAATTCACTCCAGCTGCATTGAGTCACACGAAATTCCCCGCAAATGTTCCGTCTCTTGTGACTGATGAGTATAAGCAGGAAATACTGAATTGATATCTGATAGAAAAAGTGGGTTTGCAACTGTAGATCTCTTGATAAGCATGGGTTTGGCTTTATAGTGTTACTTAGAGATGTAGAGACTTGGTTTAGCCTGGTGGAATAGGGCAGTTATTGTCATTGGTTGAAGCGGCAGGGCGTGGGAGGTCAAACTGGCGTTATCTATGCCAGATCGTTAAACATGAGTTTTACCTTATTCACCATCATTTTGTGATCAGGAGGGTAAATTACATCAAGTTGATGTGGCTCTCCTTCTTTTAATTAGGCAAGGCTGACAAAAATACATAACCAGAGAAAATTGAGAAAAGAAGTGAAAAAAACTTCTTTTGTACAACAGGTTGTCTGCCAGGTGCAGAGTGACATTTTAAGGCTTCTTTTCTTTTATCCTTCAGCTTACTTTGTCACGTCTGTGTAAATCCATCTTAGAAGTGATGAATGAGCCTTTACAATGAGCTTACAGATGATAAAGCTGTGCAGAGTGATGACAAGACAGTGAATATGGACAAAAAGGACAATCCACATGACATCCACACTGTCTTCTCTTTGTCTGCTGTGGATTCAGCAGCTGAATCAGTTGAAGTCTTTGGTGTAAGGCATCAGCCGATTGGTGCATGACGAAAAGGGTTAAAATCAACAGAAAGGCTTCGACATAATGCACCCGTTTGGTTTTCATGTATAAATGATCTCTATGCAAGACATAAAAAACTGTTGTACAACAATTTGGATCTATTACGCATCAATTATTATACATGCATATTCTGCAAAAATGGGGATCAGTATGCCTGTTTGGCTTGACTCAACAGGTGAAATGGGCACACCCATATCACCGGCTCATACCCTCCTCTTAGAAGTGCCGCCACCACCCCAGTTCTAACAGTTTCCATTAGGGTGTGGGCTGACAGCGCTCCAACAGGAAAACCACTGAAATCCAGAGCAAACACTGCAGACAAAAGCTAGACAACGAGAAAAACTGGAGCAGACTTTCCCCAGAGTGGATCCCTCCTGCCATACCCCCCTGTCCTGCTTTCAGCAGATAGTGACAGCGACTCATGATTAACCACACATCAATGGAGGGGAATGTAATTGCTTATTTTAAGATTCAGTCATAAATTCTTATTTAAATTAGCTAAAGAGCCATGCAAACAAGAATAGCACTGACAGGTGAAGTGGATAACGTTGAGCATCATCTTACAAGGCTGCATGGTGGTGCAGTTGTTGGGACTTTTTCTTTGCTGTAAGAAAATCCTCAACGGCACAGACCAACCTCGCTCTTGGTCTGTGTCTTCACTGCCTTTCTCTATCTCGGAGTTTTGACATCACCGATTCCTCCACGTGTAAATAAAACCACCAGAACTTGCCATGTGCAATTTCCTGGTCTTCCTTGTTTTTACCTGATAGTTAGGCTTCTACATTTCTCAAAATGCCCTGCTGTTTTGAGGCAAATTCTAACAACACTGACACTTCGTACCACTGTAGGAGTCACAGTCTGCTATGACTGATGGATTTGCTGTTCAGATTGAGCCGTGGCTTTCCTGTATCATCGCCATATATTACTACATTTGCAGACAATTAAACAGTTTGACTAAAGGGCACCCAGAGTCTGTTTAATATGGAACAGCTCTTATAAGTAACAATTCTGAATTTCAAGGAATGCTTGGCAACACTAGTAGCAGCTGAATAAGCTGTTATTGCTTGGCAAACAGCTCATTTTAAGTTTTAGGTGTGCATCCAGAATAAAGCTCTCCAATGAAGAAAAATCCCACTTTTAATTGCCAGAAGAAAAAATGACTATTATGCCATTAACACTGAACTGTATTCTAAATTTAGTAGTCAGAATTACCAGAAGCACACAGGTCACTCTGTATAACTGCATGTAAAGCTAAGAAAAACCAACAGACAAAAATGTAGCATTTGCATTTAATATCTTTTGGTCCATTTGTTTTAGCTTGTGGTGCTAAAAGTGATTTCCGGCTCCCACTGTTGAATCCTTTTGATGATACGGAGACACAGATGTTTCCCTGCAACCCTTCCAGACATTACTACCATCCCCACTCACAAAAGCATTCCTGGACGTGCATCAATGGTTTAAAAGCAAGTTATTGTAAAGATCCACTTATTTGTTTTCAGGCCTCATAAAATAAACGCCCCGAGAGACAGATTGCAGTGCAGAAGATCTGAAAAATGCATGGAAAGGTCAAAATAAATGCTACACATGACTTGAGCAGGAGGAGGAAGAGGGGGGCTTTTCTTTGTCTTTCACACTAAGATCAGAATGAGATCTGCAGCTTCACAGGGTCATAGCTGTGTACAAGATCATGTGAGACACAAGTGCCCTTAGCCAGACCTCTTGTTGTTTACTTGTTGTAGAGCAGGTCACAGGTTTTCTGCACTCGTATGGATTCTTTTCAGCCCAGGCGTCCTGCATCTTCAGCTGTTTGTCTTTGTGATTGTGTTGGAATAAGAAAACAGTGGGCCTACCCAAAGAGTGCTGCTGGTTGTGTTGTTTAAGATTCTTCGCTGCGGCACAAAGAGCGCTGCAGAAGTTACAGTTTTCAGCTGCTCCTCCACTTAGGCTGATCTTGTTTTCAACCTTGTTTTTTGTTTGTTTGCTTTTTTTTTTTGTTTTTGTTCCACCTGCAGTGAGGGGCATTTTCCAGTTGTTTTCTGGCTGTTTGTTGCCAACAGTGCTTTTTGGCAGCTCTCAGCGACACTGTCTCTTTGCATTGCAAAACCAGTCGAAGGCAGCGCTCGACTCGGTGGTTGTGTGTCCCAATATTGGGAAACCATGATTTCCGCAGGGCGATTGGCAGATGTGTGTTTGATGCTTCAGATACACTCATGCCAGCGAGTGAAAGAAGTGGGTTTGTATAAAAAGGGCGAGGAAAAGCAAGTCTTTGTTTTGGCAGAGCGCTGCTTGCCAACAAAATGGATCGGCAGCCAAAGCTCACCAAACAAACCTGGAGCGCTGAGTGCTTTATCCATTCAGCCTCTTCATGAGTCAAAATGACAAGGAGGCCATTTTTACTTTCCGCAATATCCTCTCTGCTGCATTTTGTTTGAGCTGAGAGGTCTACCAGTGAGCTATGGTTAGCTGTGGCAGGCTTTTTTCAGAGTGGGCTTTTGTGTGGTTGTAAATGTGACCACGAGCTGCATCTCTCTCGACGTTGGCTTCTGAGATTTTTGAGAAAGAAACAGTCATTTGTGTGATTGTAACTAACTAAATTTGTCTTAAAGAACAAATTTAGTTTTTTTAGCTCCATACAGAATGACAAATGACTAAAACTCATTTACAAAAACACAATATTTTACATTTTTACACTTTTTTAAGATGATCAGTGTTCAGAAACGCGTAATCATAATCTATGATTTTCTTTATTCATGGTGTATAAATATAGCAAAGCACCAAATAGGACAAATAGCAAAAAGGCCCATGTAATTTGGTTATTTTTCAAAAGGGGACAAAAGGTCATGCCATTTAGGTAAAATGACATGTGTAGCAATTCATAAGCCAAAAATATTTATAGAAATATATTTTGTTACGTTTGTGTATAGTTTCCATCCTGTTTCTTTTGATCAGATTCTAAAATGTTGCCAAAATAACTTTTTATTTGTGTCGTGACTTTAAAGAATTACTTCTTAAAATTATGATCATAATCTAGCTATGCATATGAGCACAAGAATACAATTTTATTTATATCAGCCTCCTACCACTGAGTCTTTTTTCTATTTCTTTATAAAAGCAGCTGAAAGGTTGTCAGGTAATATTTTTTTTTCTTGCTTGATTGGCCTTTAAAGGTTCAAAGTTTCTATGGTGAAACGTCAGAACACTGAAGGCTCAAATCTTATCCTGTTAAGATACTAATCCTGCTTCTTGGTGCTGCCCCCTGATGTACTGGAATGTGGATCATGAAACGATCAAACACAAGCTCCTATCTAAAAACTCAAAAAGTCGATCGGTTCATGGGACCACTGTTATAGGGGTGCTTAGTTTGGCAGAAATACTCCCCTCATAGTGATTTTCTGTCTGTACAGCCTGTCCTGTGTTCAAAGACCTCAGTGGCACATTTGTTTTTACCAAGATATCAAACTAACTTTAATCTAATCAGAGTCACAGCAGAACATCATGGCCACACTGATGTTTTCCTCAATCTGCTGCAACTGAGCTGGAGTTCTTTCATCACTGTCCGAGCCAACGTCCCCCGATTTGAAAGGACCTGTGTGCCAAGTTTGTCTCTGAAGATATTACAAAAAAGATGGGAAATCCCATCTTTCCCCAGACCCTCTTCTAATGTAGAAAAGAAGGTTTCTGCTTTTATCAAAGTTATCCAAGCTACTGGAAAAATATCTGTTGCTGCTTCTTATTTTTTCTTTTTGGGGCCTTGATGCAGTTGCTAGATAGAGTCCGCATAGTTGTACATCCTTGCAGCTTTTGCAAATGATACAGGCACAAACACATTGCCTGTGTGCATACGTGCACGTAGGTGTGAATGTTAAATTTTTCATGCTGAGGTCAGTGATGGGAATAGGATTGTGACAGGCAGGCCTCAACAGCTTTCTTTGAACTTCCTTATGTCATGAGTTTGTGGTTCTCTGACTGGATGTTTCAGAAACCCCCACGCATACATTTACATGTCAACCAATCATATGTATGTGTTATACACTATTTTCGTTTTGTGGGGCTTTTTTTGCATTGTAAAAATAGGGCTTTTTATGTCACATTAGTAACACTGACTACACCATTCTGTGGCTTTTTAGCTTAAAATATTGCACAAGCTTGATAAGTGTTCAAAGTTAAGAACAATTTAGTCTCTTAATGGTGAACATAAAGCCACAAACTGCCTGATTAAGCTCAATTTGTGCCTAGTGATTTAATTTCACAGATTTATTAAAAGTGCAAAACTCTGGTACAGCAATATCACTCCCTAAGATGTAGCTGAGTAAAGGTGCATACTGTACTTTTTCATCTAATTTTCGCATTGCAGTCATTGCCTGTATTGTAATTTATTTTATTGTATTTACAGTTAAATCATAGACCAACACAATGTCGTGCATAATTCTAAAATGGAATAGAATTTTTTCAATAATTAAAAATCTCAGAACTGGAGACTCAAGTCGACCGTTCTTAGTGGATGCTTTGCAGAACCAACTTTTGCTTCAAGCCTTTTGTCTCTTTCAGCTCTGCATATCTAGAGACTGAGACTTTGCCCATTCTTCTTTTGAAAATAGCTTAAGCTCTGATTAGATGGACACAGTCTTTAAAAATTACATTTCTGGATGTTTGGAGTTGTTGTCCAGCAGAAAGGTGAACATCTGGTCCAGTGTCAGGTCTGTTTTTCAGCATTTCTTTCCCCAAGGATTGATGTGTATATACCTCTTCCTTTCTTCCCCTCAACTATGACCATCTTCTCTGTTGGGAAATTGCCATAAAATTCAGTTTTTGTCTTATCTTATCAGAACTCCTTCTTGTACATGTTTGCTAATTCACCTACTTGGCTTTGGGAAATTAAACATCTGATTGTCCTGCATCAATGACTTCCTCCTTTCCAGATTTTATGAGTGCATGACTAATATTTCATCTCAACTGAGCTTTTGATCTCTGGGTTCTCCAGGGTTACCGTGGACATCTTGGGTGCTTCCCTGATTAATGCCGTCCTTGCCCAGCCTGACAGTGTAGATGGCCACCCATGTGTTGGTAGGTTTGCAGTTGTGCCAGACATTTTCTGTTTTCAGATGATGTATTAAACCATTGTTTTAGAGCTCGACTTTTTAAGCTTTATCCCTCACCTGTCTGCTGTGTTCCTTGGTCTTCTTAATGATGTTTGTTCGCTGATGTTCTCTAACAAACCTCAGAGGCCTTCACAGAACAGCTGGATTTATATTGAGTTGCAATTCTACACAGATGGACTCTAATTACGTGACTTGAAGGGAATTGGTTGCTCATGGGGTTTGGATGCTTTTGCAAGGAATTGTAAAGCAAAACGACAGAAACAAAGTACTCCAGTAAAGCAGCTGGGTTTGTGTATTTAGTCACATTACACCACTGGGTAAGTTAACCATTAAGGTGTTTGACGACAGCACTTCATCACCTAAAAAAAAAAGGAGTAAAATCCAGAGCAAACAACTGCAGACAACAAGTGACAGACAGAAAAACTGGAACAGAGATTTCTTCAATGGATTTTCCTAACACCGGATATTTTTTTAGATATGGAAAATGATCCCACCTGACTTGTTTGCCATCAGTCATTCTGTGAGACATCCAGGTCTTAAAGGGACAAAAAAACAAAAACAAAAGACACACCATGAAATCATCTCTGATAGTTATCATCTCCTCTCAGTGAAACTCTTAAAGGTTTAATGAGATACTGTTGTTGTTTTTCTTCCTGGTTTTTCATGGAACTGATTGCATTCTGAATTCAAACTTGTGCTGCTACTTGAAATTGTTTGTTTTTTTGCTAGTTTCCTTTTTTCATTTCAGTTTACATATAATCGTATTCACACCACAGATATAAACATAGGCATGACTGCAACATAAACAGAAACAATTTAATAAGCAAAAATTGTGAGAACCCAAAAGCAGTTACATTTAAATGGATCTTTTGGCATTAGGACCATTTTGAGAAATAGACACAAGATAGATAGAGATACATTGTCTCATCTTGTTGGCTGAATGTATTGCCACACCCACAAGCAGCCTATAATTTTAACTTATTTGCTGTTTTGACTGATTGAAACTTTAAAGCATGTTTGTATTTAATTTACCATCCTGTAATAAATTACAGCTTTATTCATTTTAATTTTTAGTCTTTTGAAGTAATTAAAGCCTCACAATCAATTTAAACAGGCTGCAACACATCTGTAAGACCGATGCTGCATATACCATACAGATCGGTGTCAGTCTTTTCTCAGCTGCAAAGAAAGTAAGTGTGTTTCTTAAAAAGCTGAGCTATTAGTCCAAGATTCCTGTGAGCTTAAAAATTTACTTCATATCCAAAGGTGATCATGGGAACGGCTTTTCTGAACGGCCACAGTCGAAGGTGTGGTGAAAAGGAGCATGATGCAGCAGATCGATGACACGGTTTGGATCTGTCACTGCTCAGCGCTGTTCAGACATTAGGTACGCACAACACTGAGGAAGATGGATAGTAAAAAATACGAGGATGCACATGCATGCCTCCCTGAAGGTACCTCTTTTAATTCGAATTGGAAGGTGATTGGGGTCATTTCAATCTCTCTCAAGCTAAACAGATGTAGAAACACTGATGCAATAATAAATTCTCACCTGTTTTCTGCTTTTACCTAAATATAAATCTGACGGTTTAACCATCTGCTGCCTTTGACTGCATAAAGCACAAAGAGGACAAAGCTGTTTTAAAGAAGGCTAAAATAATGGCGACTGTCCTTATTCTGCCAGCAGAGCCTTAGCAGCTCTTTCAACTGTTTCATAAATCAACTATTTAAAAGGCAAATACACATTGGAGAATAAACAGTCCCTTCTTTCTCAAGGCTGCTCGGGAGGATGAAGTTGGGGGAGTAATAGGGTGATGGAGTTAGGAGGATCAGCTTGGCTTAACTTTGTCAGTGCACCAAATTCCCTTCAGTCCCTCTCCCACTGTCCGCGTTCCCTCCACTGATCCATACTAGGCTGCACCTAAACAAAGCGCAGAGCTTAGTTTCAGTTTGAAAACCTTAAGAGAAAGATTTCTCTAAGAATATTTACAACAAACTAAACCATCCCTCACAATACTGTGATACAGTCAGTATGGTTGGCATGTTTAAACTTGTTAAAATCTCTAATTCAATCTTTTTTTCTCAATAGTGTTAATGTGAGTGTAATAATATAAATACTGTCTGAGTTGGTTTGGGTGAAAGCATCTTCTAAAGAACAAACAGTGATGTAAATGATATTGCATGTGTCACCCCGGCTTTGTTGGATCACAGCTTTTTCTTTTTAGTTTTTTCACTGGCTGTGGAAGTCAGATTGTCTTTTTTTGGAAAGAGAAAGTGTTCCCACTCTGGAGGCCCAAGCAGAACATTCTGTGTGACACATCGCCTGTATTTATTTAGGTTTTGCTTCCATAAACTCTGAAATGGCTTGACTACTAGCTAAGAGAAAATGTTTAAGACTGCACATGTTGCTGGTTTTCCCCCCATTTCCCATTTTTAATGTCTTGTTGTGTTTGCTTTGCACTTAAACAAGTGGAATTATGAGTCGCGATTGATTAACGGCATAACACACATTACTTGGAAGAGAAAATACTGAAAAGGAAATAGGTGTAAAGGTGATATGTGTATCTAAAGTGAATTAGTGAATGTTTGTCTTTGGAAATATCAATTGTCCACAATCTGAGAATATGTTTGATTGGATCTCCATATTTTCTGATCCTACAACTGAGAATGCTTCAGTATACATCAAGTGTAGGACAATTACTACTGGCAAGTTCTTCATTGAAGTCTAGATTTAAAAAAATATATATATCAATATATTTATAATATGCCTTTTTGACTTCTTATATTACTTTTAAAAGCCAGTGTGTTGAGATAAAGCTTGACTAAGTAAATTTTCCTAATAAAACTTAATCCGCTTTTAATCCTCATTAACTTTAACTGAAAAAGAACCAAGCCGTAAACTTTATTCCATATAAGTCAAATCCTTTTTAACTCTAAACCCAGAGCTGGTCATTGAGCATTAGGAAGTAGTGGCTTGTATGCTGGATCTTTCTCCGGGATTGTTTTGGAACGAAAGCCTGTTGGAAAAGTTAGCATCTTGTTAATCTGGACCAGAGCAATTTCAGGGGCAGATGAAACCCAGATGTTCACCATGTTAGGATATGGCAATTTTGAAGTCCAAGTTGAAAATAACTGTTGCTCTCTCATTCCCAGCATATGTGTGGTTGGTTGATATTGTATTGAAATCGTGTCCTGAATGAACAAACAGGCTGCAAAAACCACCAGTGTGTGGTGTTTTTTTTAGTGCTTTTAGGCAGATAAAAGCACACTAGCCTCAGATCATATAAGTCAGAATTCAGAGCAGCCTGTTACTCAGGGACCTAATCATTCAGTGGAAGCACACTGAAGATGGGTTTGTCACTACAGTAGTCGGTGTTCTGGGACAACGGCTCAGAAATGCTGACATAGTTAATTCTGGGATGAAGAGCTCTGTTCCAGAACAAGCTCTTCACCGACACAATAACTCAACTCAAAGTTTGGAAATATGGGTTTCTTTTTTGGGCACTTCTTACTGTTAGTTTCATGTTGCAGGAAATGAAGTAGGAAAACTTTGCTAATGTAGCACAAAGAGCATGCCCACCACATGCATGGGTGCTTGAATACAAAGACCAAAACTGGCCTTGTTCTTGTTTCTGCTGTAGAGTAGCAAACCTCTCCATTTGATTAATTTATCAGGTGGAACAGGTTCTTAATACACAGTGTGTTGCTATGTAAGCAAAATGACATTTATTTAATTTTACAGAAAAAGGAACAAAGCATAGTCTCTGCAACACAGCAGTGTTTTTACCTACTGAAGTTCTTTGTGAAAACGATTTGTTAAAAAATGACAGTCATGCCTGTTCAGTGCCTAAATGTAAAGGGGAGAGAAGGAAGTCAAATAGAGGCTTCCAGGTTCAGATTTATAGCCACTGGGTCACCAGTGGAAGTGGAGCTGGAGCAGAGTGGTGCAGAACGCTCCTGCTCTCTCCAGACCTCCTTCGTCTTCCCTTCTCCCCTGTATGTAGGTCACTCTGGGTGCCCATCCAGGTGAATATGTTCTCTTTTCTTTCCCAGAGTGTAGATGGAAAAAAATACTCAAACTATTACCATCAAATAAAACAAAACTATGGAAAAAAAAATCAGCATTAATAGCAAAGGTCAGGACTTTCCACAACAGATGTGAGGCTTCATGATGCAACCCTGGCGAAGATGTATGAAAAGCTTTAAAATAAATGAATGTTTCATTGCAGTAGCAAAATTTCATTCTGAGAAGTGTTAGAAAATTGCAACTAGCACATCTATTCAAGGTGTGAAAAATCCCATTTCAGGAAAAACCTGTTTAATTGTTCCTACAATAAAGATTGCATAAAACATTTTGGCAAATCTATACTCTACCTTTGTAAGTTCCTGTCAGTTGTCTAATGATTAATCAATATCTTTCTGTTTTCCCTGATTCAGAACATAACACAGAAGCTCTTTCAAATGCCTTCAGGACTGAACATAAGGGCTAGCATTTACAGCATGAGACTAAGAAGAAAAAAAAAATCTCCAGAGCTCGCTTCAGCAAATTGAGACATCTTGGGGTCACAAAGTCTTTACGACAACCATTATATATCAACGAGAAAAATCTTTTTTCTGTCCTACTATCACAGATGTAAACATTTGGCATTTGCTACACTGTACTGGAATTTTAAGTGGAATCTGCTTTGGTTAGATGAGATTATGATTGAACATTTCAGCAGCAAACACTCCAGCTGCATTTGGCAAGAAACATGGGATGAAATCATGGAAGAAAAACTCTTAATGCCCTATGCCGATTACAGCAGAGTACCTGTGATGCTAAGGAAGATTTATCTTCTAAAAGTTATAGGAACCTTGGGAGTGAATGAGATTATGAACTCATAATCCCATGCACTATATATATACTGTAAATATATATATATGCAATCAAAGATGTTTGTTTGATGTATATAAAGAAAAAGTGTTACCTGCATAAGAAAGAAAAAAAACAACCAAACAAAAAAAAAAACAGGCCAGGTGAGCCGGTGCTTAAGAGCTTAAGAGCTTTGGTCTTACTGAGAGAAATTTTACAACTGAAACAACTTTATTGGAACTTTACTCCAAGCTGCAACCTCAAGCAAAAAGCACACAGAAGTAGGAAGACTATTATTTGGTGTTTAACATGAAATATTATGGGCCATCAGTGCTGAATTTTAAAGCTTGGTTGGAGCCTTTTTGGTGATTTATATGCTGCAGAGCTATGTGGGAGTGGCTGAAGGTGTTGTAACGGTGCTGGCATGACTTTGTGATTCAAAAAGATAAAAGTTTTTCCATTGAAAATCTTTTATTTGCTTGTTTATTAAACTTGTTTATATATCTAAAATTTGCCTGCACATAAAATCCGGTGGTTGGATTTGGATTGCAAAGAGAAACAACATAAAGCTGGTGAATTTTTTTCTGTAGATTGTTTTGATACAAAATGTTAATAATTTCCTTTTAGTATTTAATTTAAAGACAGAAACAAGGACAGAACAAAGGATAGAGAGAAGGGAAGCAAGCAAGAAAACCTTCTGGTTGAGCTGAATAAAAGAGACAAGACAGGATTCTGGACGATCTAAAGAGGTTGTGAAAGAAGAATAGACAAGGATCCCGCTCTTTGTGCACTCCAACCTTGTGAAATGTTACAGAGGAATCAGAACTGTCCATTTGGAAGAAAAACAGCTGTAAAAAGTATTAAAATTTGGGTGATAATAATTGTGCTAATTTGTGAACTTGTTGCATTTACATAATATTTTTTCTTTACATGGAAATTTTACACACTTGAAAAAAAGCATTTAAATTAAATTGTGAATTAAAGAAAAATCACAATGAGATTATTTTACTGCAATAAAAGGTTTATAATGCTTCTTCGCCTATTTACCAGGTGTGTCAATAAATACGGCTGACACAGCACATGTCTATGTCCTTATTGTTCTATATAAAGATTTGAAATGTTGAAAAAGTGCTTGGCTCACTTTAACCATAAATCCAAAGTAGGGCACACAAGTCCTTATACTAGATGTTTAAACTAAATCATAGCAGATTTCCTGTTTGTCCTTGAGCATATGAAGTAACCCAGCAGTGTTTATTCCTGCGAGTTTACCTGTGCCCCCCATTAGAGGTCCCAGCAGCCGCCGCCTGCGCAGGATGTTTTTGATGAAACATGGAGCTTAATTTAGTCCCAGGCATTCTCAGTATCTGTCACCTAACTCCCAGCGATCTCAACACAGAAAGCCAGAGGTGTCAGTGTGTACGTGTGCATGACGGTCCGTGTTTATCCACTGAGGACAAATATAAATTCAAGAAATGCACACGAACATTAGACCATCCTGAAGATGAAAAATCTTCAGACAATGAGGAGCTTGTTTGCCTAATCGCAGCTGCTTATGCGTGACATGCTATTGTGCTCATACTGTTTCCTTGATGTAAAGCTTTTTAAATGAATTGTTAATGCTGAGTATCAAAAAAATAATCTAGTTAAACCCAGAAAAAACACCCACAGTACTGATTTCGTCTGGCTTGTTTCAAGCTCTTACTTGGCTAGTAAATAACCAAGTAGGCGAAGGAATTGCCAGCAAACCAGCTAAAGCGAAAAGCAAACCGGTGCCAGCAACCTCTGCCAAAGACTTCGGCCTGTACCCAGTGCTGTTCTCTTACTGGTACATACAAAAATGCTCTGCTTTCGTCCTTCAGTTTCAGCATTAGTCTGCCTGCGAGGAAAATGGTTTCAGTCAGAACGCTGGGGAAGGATCACAGCCGCTAAAGCAGCTACATGTGATCCTTTGTCTTCCAGGCCTCTGCCTGTGCTCTGAGTTTGATGACATGTGGGTTTTGAGCAGCCTTTAATTGAATCTTGTGATCCTCTGACCTCGTCGTTTTCATGCAGCACTTAAAGAACGTGTTCTGACTCGTCGAAGGGCCTCGCGGAGTGCAGCGAGGGGAGAGTTGTGTGGTCTTAATGCGTCCGCAGCGGGCTGAACAGAAAGGAGGACCACACAGCGGCACGGTCAGATCAGGTTTTCAGAGGCCTTATTTATAATCTGGGTCAGAGTCCAGGCCGTAACCTTGCTCTCGCTGTCCCTCCTCTGCAACCCATTTCATCTTCATCTCAGCAGATCGCCTTTAACTCTGCTCGCTGTTTATGCGTCTGCTCAGTCCATTCAAGCTCTATTATCATCGTCCCTTCTCTTTGTAATGTGCTAAGTCATGCATCTCTGGGCTAGATGAATGTCATCAGTGTTTTATCCGACTGCGTTAAATATATAAAGGTGAACGCTGTAATGTACTGCAATATGTCTTCCATTCTTGTTAAATGGTATTTTCAGTTATTTGAATCACGGCGTATAATTCAGGATTAATAAGTGACACAATGAACCCAGTCGGTTTGGAGTAGAAATGTTTTAGTAGAAACTGTTTTTGTCAGAGTCATGGTGGCTGTACTTTCAACTTGTCAATGACAAATTATATGTCAACAAACATTGAGTTTCATAAACAAGAATTTCATGCACAAATGGGCAATTACTGGAAATTTTCTTTAGTTCAGAGAAAGTCAAAATTATCAAGTGATTAAACGTGTTTCCTCACATATAATTTTGCTGGATATCTTTTAGCAAATTTCAGAGAAATGCCACAATGAGTCACCGTGAACAAGGTCCTGGCAGAATTACTTCTGAGATTTTATAGGAAGTGTTAGTTTTTATTTTCATTTTAACAAAACAATTGCATGTGAAGAACTATTTATACACGTCTTGAAGGTTAATGGATAAGCCTTTTTGACTATGTATCTGATTATTTAAAAAATACTGACGTGTTTTTTTTCTTGCCTCCTCCACTGGTATTTTGACTTTTGGTCTTTTGAGCTTCATGTCTTTTAGATTGTTTAGTTTTCTCTGGTAGAACATTGTAAAAGCAAATCTTTCCTACGACACAGGTACACGTACTAAAGTGGCGAAGGAGTTTGTGTGTGTATCTCTAACTACATGTTGCAAATGGAAAATCTACAATGAATTCAAAGTTGTTCCTAAAATTTCTGTTTTACAAGAACAATGAAGTTATATGCTGTATTATAATCCCTCCCGGGACAGAACAGTCGAAATAAATCATTAAAAGGCTAAAATTATATATAACTCCTGCTGAAGATGAGTACATATAAACCTCTGTCTGGATCTGTAAATGGAGGACATCCTTTTTCTGAGCAGAGATAAACAGAATGAGTGTGACATCCCTGGCTGGGTTCTAAAATCTGCTCTCCAATATTCGGTGAAATAAGCCTGATATATGAGCTGGATGTGTTGGGGCATGCTTCGCTTTGCTCACAGATGTTTTTATTACATGAGCTGAGCGATGCAGATCAGGCATCATGTGCTGCATGATTTTTTTCTGCCTTTTGTAATGGTGCAAAGCTGATTGGTTTGTTGCGAACTCAGACGCAACGGTTTGCCTGGCGTGGTCGTGCCTGGGCTGAGAACACATGACAAGACCACAACTTTTCGGTTTTTAGCTGCTAGTTTGAAGTCATTTTCAGTGTGACAGAAGAAGCAGATAAATCGCTGATTGCTTTATCTTATCTTTTATCAGGACACTCACTGGTCTAAATGTTTTAGTTCAGTCCGTTGCTGTTAAAAGCCAGCAGCTTTTTGATTTAGTTTCAAAGAGGTGCCACTCTGTTGACTGTTGTCTTGGCCCTGCAGCCACCATAACCTGACTCCCATTTATCATGGGAGAATGGCAAACACTGAACACATCACATGGATAAATGCCCATGTCTCAATTCCCCACAGCGGCTCTGAATCTATCATGGCCCTCACATGGCTGTCAGCAGTGAGACTTGATGACGTTGTCCTGTTTTTCATGTGAGGCCTCCCAGTGTGGCGTTCGGGCGAGTGCTGGTGTGAGTCGGAGACAGGCCGGCAACCGAGGGGACAGCCGAGGCGAGCCACAGAGCGGCTTCAGGGGGCCTGCCGGGACCTGCCAGGTCCCCTGCTCTTTCTGCCAGAGACCTCAGCTCCCAGAGAATGAGTCACAACCCATGCTCCTGACACACACGCACACACACACACACACACACACACACACACACACACACACACACACACACACACACACACACACACACACATTAATATAAAAAGGCACAGCCACAGTGTGTAGGCATGCAGGTGCAAGCATATGTGCAAGACAATGGATTGAATGTGTCGATCCAAAAATTAAAATTTTCTGTGAACATGTAGAGCACGTCGGTGTTTTACTGAGATCCTGGTTTTAATTGTATTTTACATTTTCTTTTGTAAAGAGGAAGGAAAACTAAAATCTAAATGCAAATTTTAAAATGGAAGCAAATAGGACCATGCTATCCAATTGCATGCTAACTGTGGAGGTACGGCAGAGAACCACAGGTCAGTTGTGGACTCAACAAATTTGACTTACGAACAAGTGGCAGAGGAAAGTCTACGTTGAAAATAACAAACTTAAAAAAGGTCATTTTTTAACACTTCACATCACCTTTCAGTGTACTTATATACAGTACAAATGTTATCTCGGTATTTTCTAAAATAATAATAATAATGATAATAATTCAATTCAGTCAGACATACATTCTAATTAGTTATCAATCAGTGCATTATTATTAAAATTAGTTGAAAAGTTTTTCCATCCAAAGAAACCCAGCAGATTTCATTGAGTTATGGACTTGATGATGGGAGCAGAGTTGTGTCTTTTCTCCAGCTGTGACATGAAAGCATGTCTGAACTGTTTGGAAGATGGATGGACCTAAATACAGGATAATCCTGGAAGAAAGGCTTGTGGAGACAGATCATGGAAACCCAGTCAGTCACTGAGGAGTCAGACAGGCATGGTTTGACCCAGAGAGCTGGCATTATGTCTTTTATTTATATACTATTAGCAGGTCACAAATTCCTCGGAGGTCTTCCCTCTGTGGGAGTTGTAGCAGTGGTAAACAGTATTTCCCTGTACATTTATAGAATACCAGCAGTTCCTTCAAATAACACTCATCCAATCACAGAATCCTCCCCTCCCTTTCTAAACTGTGTAGAGAATTCAAAACACAGCTGCAACAGAGTTTCTTGGAAAGAGCCTGATACTGTGCTTCAGAGATGTCAGACATTAAATCGGTGGTATCGGTTTACCTGATATGAAATAGTATAAATTAACAAATACATTTTGACTTTCCAATTCATGCTACAGTCTTGGAACCAGGCACTAAGGTTCACTTTCCAACAGGACAACAACTTTAAACATACAGCCAGATCTATAGTGTGGTGGGTTGGGCCATGCTAGAATGGCCCAGTCAAAGTCCAAATAAAGTCTTAAATTGGATTGAGAATCTGTGCCAAGACTTGAAATTTTATCCTCTCCTTCCAATCTTACTGATTTCAAGCCTTTTTGCAAAGAAGAATGGACAGAAATTTCATTGCAAATGTGTTAGAGACATATCACAACAGATTGTATGCAATTGGAAGTATTGACTCAGGTGAGCTACAGACACATTTCAGATTGTTATTTCTGAAACTAAATTGAAAACTATGTACTTTACACATCTACTTTACAACTACACATTATTTTGTGTTGGTTTGTCACATAAAATGGCAATAAAAGACATGAAAGGAAGTTTCCCAATGCATATAATGCATCTGTAATACACTATTGCTATTTCCAATCAGTTCATGTCCCTCTGCATACAAATATCCACCTCCGTTTTATTCATTCGTTTGAGTGTGTGTATGGGTGTGTGTGTGTGTGTGTGTGTGTGTGAGTGTGTGTGTGTGTGTGTGTGTGTGTGTGTGTGTGTGTGTGATACACATGCACACGCGCACAGAGAGATGTGGTATTAGCAAACAAATGAAATGTGTTTTACACACATGCTTTTATATTCTCCAACAAGATCTCCAGCCGTCAGTGGGAGTTTGAGATCAAGGCTTCGATCAGCTGGAATGATCTGCCTGAGTGAAGGGGAAGAGGAGGGTGGCATTTATGAGGATGTGTGTGATTTATGTTCAGTATAAAAATGTGTATCCTGTGCAGAAGAGAGCAGGCGGTAATTGTGCTGTAAGTGACTACACATCTCAGATTACTTTCATTGTATCCAAATGTCTGTTGTTTAAAGAACAAATGTTTAAAAAATTGTGAAAAATGTAGTTAGTAGGTTATCCAATTATTTGCTTTTGTAGAATATTGAAATGTCTAAGACTGCTCTATGCCTGTTGCTTTACTGCCTTTACTTTGCTGAAACCTTTACAGTAAAGTTCTGCTTTTATGTTTCAAAAACTTGCATGAGTAAAATGTGCCAGATATTAGAAAACAAACTTTAGGGAGTGTTTGTCCAAGTTAACAAAAAGTAAGTCACATACATTTTTGAATTTTAAACTATATTTCTAAAATGTTTTGCTATTATTAGGTCCAAATGAATTTTATTACAATCCATCTACACCATTTTATTTTTTCCTTGCACAGTTTTTCACATGAAATGCTATAATTAACAAACCACAGAACATCCATCTGTCCATTTTCTTACGTCCCTGTCCTTAGCAGGATTAGGAAGTGCTGGTTCAGCTAATGTTCCAGGCGAGAGGCGTGGTTCACCCTGGACAGGTCGCCAGTCTGTCACAGGACAACACAGAGACAGACATGACAAACAACCACGCACACACACTCGCACCTAGGGAGAATTTAGAGAGACCAATTAAGTCATGTTTTTGGACTGTGGGAGGAAGCCAGAGTACCTGGAGAGAACCCACGCATGCACAAGGAGAACATGCAAACTCTGTGCAGAAAGACCCCGGGCCAGGAATTGAACCCAGGCAAGGCAGCAGTGCTACCAACTGCTCCACTGTGCAACATCTCAGTTTTTAAAAATCAATGCGAACCATTGATGGTGAAATAAAAGTATCTTTCAATTTCAGGTGCTTTCAGGCGTTACTTGGTTCTATAAAGCAGCTTGTAGAATCCCCTTGAACAGCAACAGCTTAAAAGGAGTCAGGCTTTCTTTTAAGCATTTCAGATGCAGAACTCATTTGCATCTACAGTGACCACGTCCTGTGGCTGCAAAATCAACAGCTGCAGGACTTGTGGCAGCTTGTTGATGCTGGTTTTCAACCCTAAAACCTGCACTCACGTTTTTTTTTCAGACAGAAGAAACATTATCTCTGCAACACTTCCAAGCAAGACATATCTGTTTAGTCTCTTTCCAGTTTAGCTGTAGAGAAATGTAACATTCAGCATGCTAATAGAAGTGATGGACTCCAAGTGATTCATAAAATGCCTCATAATGCTTTCAAAACTAATGGACTGCAACAGTGGCATCTCAGTGCTAGTATCTTTCCTCCTAAGCAGTGTGTTAACACACACCTCTGTAGCCCAGAGCACCAACCGTCCAAAACTCCATTCATTTAAGTGATGGATTGATTAAGTACTTTCATTAGCAGCACCTGACTGCTGTTTCTCCCTTGAAGTCCAATGGAAAAAGCTGGGATGCATTTACTTTTCTTAACACAACTTTTCTATTTTGCTTAACTTTTACAATTAATAAAAACAGATGAATGTGTTGAGTCTTTCACGACATTTAAAGTTGTTGAAATGTTTAAAGACTTTAGGAAATTTTACTCTAACCAACTATCATCTTGAGTTGCCTAGGAGAAATTATCTTCACGTTTCTCCAACCTGTGGTCATTCAGACGGACGTCTGCTGCAACTCCAACACCGGCAGCTCACCCTGTCTCATGTTCTGTCAAATGTTTACAACAGGTCGAATGAGCAAAACAAAGGAAAGCACAAATCTCTATTCAACCTTCTAATGATGCAGACTTAAGTCTGAACTTCAAGCAATTTGTTTCAAACTGTTGCAGATATCAAAACATCCCAATGTATTTCACCAAACAGAAGTTTGCCTTTCATTTTTTGCCGTCGTCCAGACGTCTTTTTGTCTGGGTGAAATGTTTTCTTTTTTTCTTAAAATCTACCAGGAAACCTGGATGTGAAGGAGTGCGGTTTTACAGCTTTACTGCTCTCAAAACTCTACACACCCGTGTGAAAATGTCACCTTTTTTGGATGTAAAAAAATAAGGCTCTCTCTCTCTCTCAGTCTCTCTTTCTCCCTCTCTCTCCCTCTGTTTTCTCTTGATCTCTCTCTCTCTCAACATTTATTGGGAACATCAGAGCAGGGGGTACAGGTTTAAGCAGTCCCAGGCTGGAAAACAAAATTATATATATAATTGAGGAAAGGTCAATTAAGTGCTTGAAGGACGGCTGAACTTTACCTTTGCTTCATTTCAGTATAACTGATGGCACGTGTGATGTTAAGAATGACTGAATGCTGTCTACAAATCCTCCATAAAGTACTATTTTAATGGAGGGCACATTTGTTGTAGCTGTATAATAGTTTCTACATTTTTGTTCTAACACACTTCATCAATACAGTTGCATTGTTTTGGGGTTTTTTTCCATCACAAATCGAAGTTTTAACAGAGGCTCGTAGTCTTCTGACAGCAACTCTGATCTTTAGTTGTGGCCTTCTCGAATAGACGGAGCTAATGAAAACATGGCCAGGGTGGCAGATGAAGCAGTCGGCAGAAAGAACCAATGGACTGCGAGACAAGATGCAAACAATTAGCTCTGTGAGAAAACTGCAGCTAGTTAACGGTTAGCAGCTAAATTTAGCCTCTGTCTGGAAGCTTGCAGGGTCTTTCAGTATATTTTTTAATGAGTCTGGCTTGATTACCTCCAGTTCAAAACCATTAAGGATCAATTAAACAAGCATTATTTTCACAAAGTAAGGAATAGTCAAGTCTGTGGTGAATTATTCTACCTAGTTTCAAATTTATTGAGGCACAGTTTGTGTTTTGCGTATCCTTGGCACGTTTGAGAAAACCTAAAATCTTCTCATCTCAAGAAAGATGTAACAAGACACCATAAAACCAAAATTACTCATACCCCTGTCAAACTTAGATGTAAATTGTTTCATCCAACCAAGAACTTATGTCAGGAAAAATGAACATGTCTTCAAATACTATAAAACAAGATGAAAGTATATATTTTGAAAATATACATTTTCTTACACTGACTTGCTTTTATCAAAGAATGTAAAAATCTTTTTAAACATTCCCAATAATCATTGGCAATATCTTTATTTGCATTGCATGTTTCCGCAGGTGTTTTGATGATTTATTTTAATGGTAGGCTCCAAGTCTATCATTAAGCCTCAAATGATAGTAATTTATCATACGAATCACACAATAAGCTAAAAATGAACTAAATAATTACAAAAGTACTAACTGGCAGCTTTTGCCTGTTTTACACGTCTGAGCCAAATGAGTAACAATTTTTAAAAGGCAATTTGGTTTGCAGAGACTGTAATCTAGTATGTTTATGGTTCTGGTTGTGTTTGGTTTTTCTTTTCTTTTCCTTGTTTTTGTCTTTTTTGTCTTTTTAATTTGGATATTTTAAATGTTTTCCTGGTCCTGTGTTAATTATTCTTCAGAAATTAAAGTTTATTAATCTCTGAGAAGCATCATTATGCCATTATCATTATGCCATTATCATTATATTCCCTAAATATGTTCTTAAATGACAATATTATCGTTTGTGGCAATAATTTCTGGAAAAAGGTCTAGTTAGGAGGCCTCTTTGCCATCACCCAAAGCTTTAGCTGCCTTCCAGATTCTCTATCAAAACTTTAAAATTGAATTTAATATACAAAAGAATTATGTTGGTAAAGTTAAAAGATGACTTTAAACCCACTTCTAACAAGTTCTAGGAACAATTTTGGACTAAACTGCAAATTATCCTCTGTTTACTTGGTTTTCTTTATTGCTTATTTTGTTTTGTTTCTCTCATACGCACAGGCAGGAATAATTAAAAATCCGAGTGAAGAATAGAAAGACCTTTGAACTGTGACAGGCAGTTTGAGGAATCTGAGCTCCTAATTAAATACTGAATGAAATTATTCTCAGTATGCTCTCAGTGCGCGCCCTGCGTTAGGTATCTGAACGAGTTCATGTGCTGCCTTCAGCAACAGGATGAAGCTGTCACTCACTGTGCATTGTATCCAAGCGATTCTTGAACTTTTGCCATTCACATGGGCTGACAAACAGTGTTCTGCTGGCTATACGAATGTTTCTCATGGCGATAATAGATTGCATGTATGCATGAGTAGCCATAGGGTTTGTGGAATGTTGATGTGGTCCAAAGTTTAATAGAATAGAGCGTGGGTGTGGAAAAGATTCCCCTGGAGCACAATTGGGGTCTTGCAGTACTAAAAAGCTTTGACCTAGACCTGGTGTTCACCCACTCACAGGGACATAGCAACATCCTCTCCGGTCCAGAACACGCTTCAATAGTTTGGCAATGCAGCAAAGAAATATACAAATGGACATATGTTGGGAAACATTAACAGAAGGACAGGGGAGGAAAACAGGCTCCAAAAGAAACTCCAACATATAAGTCACAGAACACGTCCCTGTTGTCCTGCGTTGCTCATCATGTAATGAGTAGCACATGACTTGAATCGAGTTTGGTGCGTGATGTCTTATCGGACAAAAGCGTCCCACAGAGAGAGCTGGCGGGGGCAGAAGGAGCCTCTCCTCCTGTCTTGTTTGTCGGCAGTCATGAGGTCTCCATTCTGTTCGCCACGTTGTGTCTCGTGGTTAAAAGTGCATAAAATGGAGAAAAAAAAAATCCCCTTCCCTTTAAAAACATTCAGCTGTGGTGGAATGTTCAATAAATCAGATGCTGATCTTGAGGAGAGCAGCGGTACAACTGGGATGAGGTTGGACGGGGGAGTCAACAGGACAAGAATGGAGTCTTTGGATTTTTTGATAACAGCCGAAAATGTCAACCCCAAAGGGTGTGAAGTGCCTCAGTGAGAATTTATTTATATTATAGTCACGCAGTGGGCGGGAAACATTAACGTCAATGTTTGCGGCCATTAACAAATCGTTTTCCAATGGCACGCTGACGGATTCCTATAGTTTCACTGTCAGAACTGTCATAACAGCAGCATGTGTTCAGATGGTAAGCTACGATACACTCCCCATTTATTGGTACCCCTGCTGCTACTGCTCTATACAGCCCTTTTCCTCAACAGGGCAGCTGTTAGTCTGTACATTTCACATGTTTGTATGATACATACAGTAGAGGGAGCTTTGTTCATTCCTTACTGAATAATCTCTCCAGATCATCCAGAGTTCTGGGGCAGACATCTGCTTCATTCAGGATTTAGATCTGGGTTATAGAGTCATGAAAGAATGATGATTTTATGTCTGATAAAAGCAGTTTTGTTTTCATTTGGCCATATATCACAAATAACTTCTCTGCAAGATACAGTAATGTTGCACTTTCAGTTTTCAGGCAGACTTCCCCAAATCTTTATGGCTATTTCCAGACATAAGATGAAATTTATGATGCAAATCTCTCCAAACAAATTCCAGTAGTAGAACAGCCCACAGCATCACAGATCCTCCTCTATTTGGCTTTTACCTCATAAAACCATATATATATATATATATATATTTTTTTTTAGACTTTTACCTCTTTAACAAACTTAGTAAATACTCCAAAAAATATCTTTCAAATAGTTATATTGCTAAATACATTTCACATATCCTCTGTGAAAATGCTAAACCATATTTTCTTTTTTACAATTTTCTTTTCAATTAATGGCAAAATCTGTAAACAGTTTTTATTCTGTTAAGTTTTTAATGTGTTTCAGTTATGCCTACAAAATCTGGGACTCTGTTTACATTTAGTAAACAGATTGAAAATACTTTGTTTTTTCATTATCTGTCCTTAAAGGGTTAACGTGAGAACGCTCCTCCATACCTCCATACTGTTTCTTTTTTGATTTCCCTAAATGCTTGTTACCTGTCAGTTTACTTTTACAATGGTAGGACATAAATCATCTTCCTGGTGTGTTTTCTAAACAATGTTGTAGTTAGTGTCAACTGATTTTTATGGAGTCTTGCAGATTCCAACAGGGCGTTCTTTGTACCATTTCTCAAAAGCGTTCAATATTTTTTTAACCTTCTTTACATCCTGCTCTAAAGGTAAATATGGGGCCCTGTTTGTCACAGTTCTTGTTTTTAATACTTAATGCTTTTTTCGTGTGTGAAATTATAACATGTAATCTGAATTTATTTTGTATATGTGCTATAGTTCCAAGTCTGCTTGATCATGATGCAGGTTGAGTGTTTTATCTGCATGAAGAGGAGCTACACTGGGAAATAAAGAAAAACATTCCACATCCAGAAGAAGCAGTTCATCCAACATCATTAACTTAAACTGAAGAGAAAAATATGAAGAGATTTGAATGTATATGTGTCTGTGTAAAACCATCACAAGGAAGCACCACCAGAGGCAGCCGGCCACAATCCACTGGGGAGCTTTAAATTAATTTAATGTATGCTAAACAAAGTTATCTGGGTTTCCTCCTGGAGAGCTGTGTAAAAGGCCAACTTCCTGTCTCTGTGCAGAAAAGCTAGTGGAGAAGTTCTGAAATGCAATCCTGCAATATGACGGACATAGACCTGATGGTGAGGTGAGTCCATCAACACCTTACAAGATTCATAAGATTCATTCACCCTTACAAGATCGATAAGGGTGAATGCCTCCAAAAATAAATGTCATGGTTTGTTTTGTCTGTTTGTGTATTAAATGTTAAGTGCTGAATAAAGAAGTTGGGAAAAATACAATCGAATTTGTTTTGCTGTTTGTGTCTAAGATACAATGACTGTGTGTTTTCATTTTTCTGTCCCTTAAAATGTCTTCTGAAGATGCAGAGACATGATAATGTGACAATACTTTTTAAATTGTATGAATAAGAGATCAAACATAATTCTGTTCCTCATGAAGCAACACATTAAAACTGGATCAAAGATCGCATGGGTAAGGGGATCTGTTAAGCTGTGTAACGCTGCATAACATTAAGCATTATACAGGAGATCAGTGGAAGAAAAGGCTCAGTGGATGTGTGGAGTGACAGAGATGCAAAGAAATTGGCTGGTGATAACACTCCTCTGTGTAGAAGTTGTTGGTGAGTGAAGAAGAATCAAAATGAACTACTTTCTAAATCTGTAAGGTCAGAAATAAAAGTGAAATCAGAAAAAGCATAAAGATGTAACAGGCTTATAAAAAATGGAAATTTAATGTGGTCAAATTACACTACATTTCTAAAAGTACTGAATCAGCCGAAATTTTATTCAAAGTATATCATGTTTTTGAGCTACCCTTTGTAGCTAAAATAGTTCTTATGGGAAGTCTCTCCACAAGGTTTCAGGTAATTCTTGACTGTGTCTTTTCTGACCATTTGTGAGGTCACACACTAATGTTGGAGAAAAATATCTGGCTCCTACTACTGTATCTGCTCTAATTCAAAGATATTATGTTCTAATACATCCTAGTGAGGATTACACTCAAACCAATGAAGTTCTTCTACACTTTCATCCATGTTATTATGGAACTTGCTTTGTCCACTGGTGAACAGTCAGTCTGGAACTGAAGAGGTCATCCCCATAATGTCCACACTGAGTCAGGAGCATTCGTTGTCCAAAATGTCCTGCTATTATGAACCATAAACTCTTCCTTTCACTGGGACTAAGGAGCTTCCCCACAGCACAATCCACTTTGCATCAAACTTTGCACTCAACATAGTAGAGTCAGGTAAATACTGTTCTCTTGGTAACTGCAAAAACCAAGCAATCATTTTTTTCTACAAATGTCGGTAAGAGCAGTCTGCCTGCCCAGGTCCTGGATAATGTGCATCTGTGGCCCTGGAAGCAATTGAAACACCTGAAGTTTATGATTTGAACAGGTGATCCAACACTTCTGGGAATTAAACGCAAATGAACAATTCAAAGATTAAGACTTGAAGGCTGTAAAACATTTAGAATCATTGTTCTGCAATAAATATTTCCATATCCAGCCATATTTCAATTTATCTACAAAAGCTTATCACAGTTTGAGGAAGAACAGCATGGCAGGAGCAAACATAATGGTCAATATAAAGCCTTTTTCTTTTGTTCAACAAAATGTTAATTAGGAAACAACATAAAAACAGATTGGATTTAGATAGTCCATCAATGCCAGCGTTTAAAGTGCTTCCTTCACAGTATAAAACATTCACACACAGAGACTGTGGGGTCCAATAAGCAAACTTCTTGAGTTCTTGAAATTGCACCATGTTATCAGCGTTCAACTGCTATGTAAATCAGGCTAGTTAGGTGTCCATTCTCTATGCAAAATTACAGCCAAAAAGACAGTCTGTGACCTCAGTGGGGAGAACAGTGCAAAGCATTTAACTAACCTTGTTGAGATGTGAATGACTCATAGACAAGCTCAGGGATAATGAGTCAGACATTCCATGCATTTACAATTCACTGATCTCACACACAAATGGCTGATAAGCTTGGGTATGTAACTTGCTGCTGTTCGCCAGTGGACCACTTTCACTCTTGCAGCTTTTCTGTCTCAGAAAGAGCAATGACACAAATGAGGCCACTGAAGATATTTTAAAGCAGGTCCAGTTTAAATAGAGCAAACTGATGCATAGTATCTGGTTTGTATTGATTCCACTATTAGTGATGTGTGACGAATCTGTGGTGTGTGTTTTTATCTGATTCTTGAAAGCTGCAAATGCCAAACCACAAAAATCTGTTAAATCTTCTCTACCAAATTTTTAACTCTTCTAAACAAAGCAAGGCATAAACAGTTTGGGAACGTTGAGTATCATAAAAGTCAGTCTGAAACTCAGTGGCGGGGAGTATGATCACTCTGCAACACTGAAGCAATTTCTCATCAACTTTCTGTTAATATTTATTTTATGAAAGGCTTTGCTGAAACCTGCTTGTTATAAAAGCATCCACACTTTTTCACATTTTCTCACACAGACACCACATAAAAAGTTCAGTACTTTTTATTAATATTGAATGCAAAGCAAATAATTATGAAATGGAGAGAAATTTATAAATGATTTTCAATTAAACTAAAGGGGTTTTTTTTGGTTATAATTTCTACCAGCACATCTAGATGGAATTTTTTTAAATTTAAGCTGAGATTTTGACTAATGAATGCTTTGATATAAACCATTCTGTTGTTGCTGAGGATGTATACCTACAGTCACTGTTGCAAATATATTACTATACTTGATACTTGATCAAACTGGCTTTCAAGTCACTTTTCAGCAAGATCCAGTGTTGTAATCTAATAGATATCCTCGTTACAGATTCTTCAATGAAAGCTGTGACGCTCTGCAGTTACTCAAGAGTTATCTTGGCCTTTTTGGCTGCTTCTCTGATTAATGCTCTCCTTTCCCAGCCTGGATGTTCAGCAGAATGGCCAACCTACCCCTGTTTGAAACTGCTCCATAAACTTTATTCCTGACCTGTCTGCCTAGATATTCATGGTGACAGGCTCTATCAGTTACACTGAATTTTACTCAGGAATAGAGAAAGTGGAAGTGAATATAAAGGCATGACACCATTTTCAGGTTTTTGTGTATCTATCAAAATTATGCATGCGTCTGAGTTTGTCGGTCACATAAAACCCCAATAAAATACATATAAATTTGTGGTTGTAACAAGAGAAACTGTGGACAAGTTCAAGGGGTTTGATAAATTTTATACTGCACTATAAGCACATGCCTGACAAATTCAGAGAGAAAAAAAAAACGGAGTAAAGCTTAATATCCAAACTGTCAATCATCCAGCTCATCCTTTTTTAAAAACACTTGAAAAGCAATTTTGCTCGCTCCACCCAAAGCAATGTCTTTCCATAAAACTGGGAGCTCAGCCCCGGGGCAGCATTTCCAACATGTGCCTGATCGAAGAGCTGCATCGGGAGGCCTGGTCGGACCGCCTGTGATCCACACCCTGGAGCTGCGCTGGAGGAACTGCCAAAAGTCCTGCAGAATTAGCTAGACCCTGCAAAGATGCAGACACGCCTCGTCTCTGCTGCGTTTCTGCCAGATGCTGGGCAGATACAGAGATAACTCAGACAAACTCCTGCCCACATGCATTCAACATTAGGGACAGCATTTTATGATAAATAAACACAATTTAAACATCTGCAATAACTTGTTTTTATCAACCGTAAACACACACAGCTGTGAGCATCCAGAGGAGCCAGTGAACAATGCTGGCAGCACTGCACCTCCAGCACAAGGGACACGTTAACAATAAATAGCAGGAGGAACTGGCCCACGCTCTGCACACCAACCTATTTGTATTAAATGTGAAATGTCCCAACCCTGTGAGCAGGGAGAAAATCTTAGTGAGTCACACGGACTCTTGACATACCAGCAAATTCTACAAGTGCAGCATTATATTAGTCTAGATAGCCTAACTCTAACCCTTGGTAGTTCAACAGTATAAAATGTCACTAAGTTCAGCTCCGGGTTTTTGAAGAGAGGCTCTTTTAAGAGGCCTTAAGCAGGTAATAACAGAGTAGAAAATCCTCTTTATGTCTTCATTTAGCATAAATACAAACAAGAGGATGAAGCTAATTGCCAGCCCATGACCAAGCAGACTTTTACCATCTGAAAATAACTCCAGCCTCAAAAACGTCTTTGAGGTTTATGAGAGTCCTATTTTGTGAACTTTTAAAAGTAATTAACGGCTACTTACAAAGAAGCTTTTGATTACTCACAGGAGGCTGGTGGTGGTGTGTCACCATTGATCTCCTTGTGTGGAACATGAACTAAGAGAAAAATGGCTTATGGTCAAAATAAAGTTAGACAAAAAGCAAAATGACATTGTAATCAAGTAAATGAATGATATTTAATAGACCTTTATACCACCATTTATAACACAATCAAGTAATTACATGTTACCTTCAGTTGTTATAAATATCAAATTTCACTTGAAAGAAATTTGATTTCATAATCTGATGCCAGGAAAATGACCTTTATCTTTTCAAGAAGCTCCCACTCTGACTCTCTGCCTTCAGCATGTCATCACCACAATGCTTCTCCATTATGTATCGACAACTATTTTTAAGAGCGACCGACAAGCATTTTGTATGATAAGCTCAGTAGACATGCAGTTCATCAGGTGTTTGCTTATTGTTGCTGTCACTAGTCCGGAGGAGAATGCAGCTTCAAGGAGGAGCTTTGAGGAAATGGTCGCGCTTTGTGAGAGCAAGCGCTTAGGCGCCCAAATGGCTCCTGTGGGAGATTCAAGGTTTCCTCAAGCACATGTCAATCGAAGCAGCAGTCCAGGTATGGTTTTGGTGAGGGAATACCATTACAACATGATATAAAGCTAGAAAAAGTTGATTTTCAATAATGCCCCCGTAAAGCAAGCTTGTTTTTTTTGTAACTACGTTAGGTGTTTAATTTGATCATTCAGGACCTCCAAAGGGTCTTAAATATAAGCCACTAAATTTGCAGAACCCTCTGGATAAGCCATTAGCTTAAACCTTCAGGACAAACTAATTTGGACATATTCTCCATGAAAATGTTAAAAGAGTAATCTACTGCAAGTACGATGTTAATTGCTAATATCTTTCAACAAAGACTCACTTTAAATACTTCAAAGACCCGAAAAATCCCTTTTAAGTTGCATCTAGGTCATGGCTTTAGTGCTCTGGATTCAAAAGTTTCATGCATGGCAGTTTCTAACTTTCCCATCACATGTCCCCTTGCCTGCGTTGGTGAAGTCCCACTGAGAGAGATGATGTTTCAGGTGCGAACAGAGAGCTGCATGCTCGCTTACTTACATGTTCCGTTGCTCAACCTGTTGATCAGGCTCTTTTCTTCCTCAGAGGTCCTGAATACCTATTTCACTTTGGGCTATTTTTCTCAAAAGTGGCAACTCACACGGATAGCTTGTCTGCCAATTGCTTGGAGCAAAAATTACACATTTATGTAAAAATTTTTCCTAAAATGGACATCTTACAAGTCACAAATGCAAACTTTGTGCAAGCCTCAAAACTGCCTCCAGGAATGTGACAAGACAGAAGCACAAGATTTACAAAACAGAAACTTTCTTAATTACATGGGTGAAAGGCCAAAGGGATTGAAAATAAACCTTAACGTCTGTCTTAGTTTTGCAAGACTGGGATATCTCGAGTTACAGCAGCAATCTCCCTCTGGCCTACAGCGACACATGACCCAACACAGCACTAAGTCAGGTGCTGTGAACATGCACCAGCACCGGAGGACCTTCTTCTTAACAAACCATCTTTTCCAAATCCCCAGTGCTTCTCAGCAAGAGCAGACTGTTTTACCATCCCTCTCCCAAAAATAGCCGCCCATTAGCACAGCCAGGTCAGATGGTTTTGAAACATCCATGGCAAATGTTGCAGGAGGGAATGGACAAAGAGGGCAACAAGTGCACGGTCTCCTCTCGCAGAGTTTTGAGGTTAGTGGTCATGGGAGGGCCTGCAGCGAAGGTTCACACTGAGGTGACAATGAATGTTAAGTAAGGTGGGATTCTGCAGACAACTGGAGGTTTTTGCAGCAGGTGGAAAACATGATTCACACGGTTTGAAGATAGATATACAATACCTTACAAAGTATTCATGCTTTCAAAACCTTTAGATGTTTTGTCAGGTTATAACTTCACATCTAAAAAGTGTATTCAGCCTCCTCACTCTTAATAGGTGCAAAAACAAACATCACAAAAATTATTTCCAGAAGTCACCTGATTAGTGAATAGAGTCGAGTAACCAAATGCACAGTTTGTTTTAACATCCCCAAAGTTCCTATCGTGTCATTCATTCTGTTCTTGAGAAGAAAAACGTCACATTTTGACTATCAAGACTCCCGAGTGAGTTCTGGTAAAAATTAGGGAAGTGAATTATCGTTTCTATGCTTCTGCTACAGAAATGAACCCAGGAAATGGTTTTCTGTGCAGCTCTGCCTACCAGGTGCAAAAGTTTGTCAAATGGATGTTTTTCCTTCATTGTCACTTGAGACCTGCTCATCAGTTGGCACTTCTACAGTAACTGTAACGATTATTACATTAAAAATGTGAGATAAACTCACAGTGTTCATGAGTTTAATTGCTTACAACACCCTGAGAAGTGTTTAAACTTTATCACATGTAAACAACAACAGCAGACTCTAGGCAACCAGGAAAGGCATAAATAAGCCTTCACAGAAAGCAAAAATTCAAATCATAAAATTTTTTGGAAGTCCCAACATTGTACTTTGATTTATGATGTCTTTAAATTCACCTAATTGAATAATCTGTGAAAGAATTTTCTTTTAGGATGAAACTTTTTGCCAAAGTCTAACACACTCCTGTTCCGAGAAATCCTAAAGTAGACTTTTAGTCATAAAATCAAGATAATGAACCTTTTAATTTCAGATGATCAACTCACAACACATTACATTTTTCCTCCAGGAATGTAATGTGCTATTTAACGTTAGCTAGTCTAAACTCAGATTGTATATCCTGGGAGCTTCAATATGAATTAAGGGATCATTAATAAAATATGATTATGCTGTGATCTGATGTGGGAGCAGCTTTATGTTGGAAGATGGTCTTTGATCTTTGTTTGAAGATTTCATGTGTTAAAAATGAAAGATACCACATTCTTCTCTTGTAAAAATAAGGATGATCTGATCCCATGTATCAGCTACTTATCGAGACTTTTAGGAAATGATTGTAATAGGAGTCGGTGATTAGACATTATGTATATATTATGGACTTCTTCATGTGCTAGACCAAAATAAAGAAGAGTATAACTTTGAACTGAATGGAAAAGGTTATATTGTTTTGAAATTTTATTACAAAGAACAATCTGAAAAGTGTGGCATAATTCAATATTTGTATCTGTTGCTGCCTCTTGGCCAGGGCTCCCTTGCTAAAAAGGTCTTTAATCTCAATGGGTTTTTTTTCCTGGTAAAATAAAGGGAAAATAAAATGAAAATGAAATACGTTGTAGAAAAGCCTTTCGGTGCAATTACAGATGCAAGTATTTCAGAATGTGTCTTCTAGTTTTATACACTTAGAAATTAGAATGCATTTCCCATTCATATTTTTTGTAAAGTTGCTCAGGCTAGGTTGAATTAGATGGAGTGAACATCTGCGATTATTAAGCTTTGTCACAAATTCCCAACTAGATTTAGGTCTGTATGTAAGACTGAATAATGCAAGGCAGTGGAATAATATCCTGTTGCCAGATTCTTCCATATGAGCTGTGGACCTTTGCAGAATAACAATCTGTATGATTAATAACCATCAATTTAATTCTTGATAGGCCCTCACTTGCACCATTTTTCCATTTTCAGATGATGAATTGAACAATCCAGATGTTCAAAGCTTAGAAACCTTTTTATAACCCACCTGCTTTGAACTTGTTACATCTTTCTGCCTGACCTGTCGGCTGGAGTTCATAATTCGATTATAATTTCGCTCTCGCCAAGCACAGCCTTTTCCACGAAGCTCCTCCTCAGAGCTGCGATCTTCAAATCATAAAGAATCCAAAGAATGAACAATAGTGGGACATTAAAGGCTTTGTTCATAAGAATGTCCATGTATCTGTCATGCTTTCGACTGACATAGGGTTGGACTATGAGACGTAGTCTTACCCTAGTCTCAACTGAGTTCCTTGAGACTAGTGACAGCAGCAATTAGCAACCACCTGATGGAAGTGAGTATCTGCTGAGCTCATCAGACGAGGTGCTTCTCAGTAAAATGCTGGTTAAAAACTTTGTGACGACAAAGTTGAAGGCGGAATGTCAGAAAGAGCAGGAGCTTCTTAAAAAGACAGAAGCCCAATTTCAAGGAGTTAAGACATGTTTAAGTCATGTTTAATATATACAGCATTTTTATAATAACTGAAAGTATCGGTTACTTGATGGTGGTATTATATGGCATGATGTGCCTGGAAAATACATCATACTGCCACTTTGTGTCCTGGTGAGAACATAATTTTGTGTGATGTGAAACTTCAGAACCAAGAAGCTTCCACTTTTTACCGTGACTGTGGATGCACTCTGATGCTCGGTGTGTGTGGACTACAGGCAGGCAGGCAGGGATTCAGCGTATTGATTAATCAGAGCAGCAGGCCAAAGCTTGACATAGCAACAGAACAGGCAGTCTCCTAATGACTTAACCACATCAAGTCTCTCTGCTCCACGCTGTTCACCCTCCCTTCATCTCTCCCTTCAGGCACCAACCGTGGCTAGAACATGATGAGTCACATTGGAACAAAAAGCTCCATTCAAAGCAAGCACACACACATTCACACTCACACACACACACACACACACACACACACACACACATACATACACTCCTGATCAAACTAGCCAGACCGCCTCTTAATAGCAACTCCTTTTCCTCTTTAGCAACCTACCAGCTGCCCCCCTCTATCACCAGGCAGAAATTGATCAACCAGACCAGATCAAGCCAGTCCAACAGCTCAAGTCATCATGTTGGTGCTGCTTTTTAAAATACGATTGGAGCCAAACCTCCTGAGGTCTTCCCACCACATCACATGGTGTGCTGTTTGGGCACCTACATGTGAATACGAACAAATGAAAGAGGAAAACGTAAGAACAACAGGATTAAAGATCAAACCATACAAGCAAGCCAAACATATCTTTAAGAAATATGACTTCCTTCCTGAAACAAGGCCTCGGTTGCTTTTTTGGTCCCACATGACACACCATCATGATCACTCACTGGCTTTTTTTCACAAGCCTACGCTCGGGTCAAAGGTGACATTCACTTTACAGGCTCCCTTTGAATTATTCTGCAGTCAAACTACTTTCATCAGGCAGCCAAAAAGGCCCAGTTTTCTGAAGTCTTTTTGGCAATATATGATTGTACATCATGAAATATAATTTTAATATGTGGGTAGACTTCCTTTCTGGATTATTCCCAGTCAAACTCTCATTCAGGCACCCAGAAATGACTAAGCAGAAATAAGGTATTAATAGCACTTATTTATTTAAAATGTTGATGTTCACTGCAGTAGGAAATACAATTTTATTTAAAAAAAACTGAAAGGTGAACTGAATCGGGTGATTTTCAGCCTGATCTACATCAAATCTATGATCAGCTGGGTGTTTGACATCAGTCGATGCACCTCACTAAGCGCTGCCATATTGTACAGACAACACTCATTGATGTGAAAATTGTTCCCGACAGAAGACTCTGTTAATTTAAACCATTTTTAGAATCGATGTGTTTCAAACAAATGCAGATTTAAACCGTGAAACTGAATTTTATTCAACTTGTCGAGATGTTTGGTTTGTTCACAAATCAGCTTCAAAACTCTGACGTGGGAAGAAACTTATTTTATTAAGAAGTTTCTGCTGAAAATACAGAGTTTGTTAAACTTTTAGAGCTACATTTTTTATCTTTGTATCAGCAAATACCGGTGAATGTTAATACCAATGTTATCTAGCTGTACAAGCGAAGTTGCTCGGCGACAATAACAACTTATTAAATTTCTTCGTTATACATTTGAGAATCATGTCTTTCTGACATCACACACCCGTGAACTGGGCGCTTTGCAACCAATAAAAAGTAAAAGAAAAGGTCAAACAGACAAACAGCATACTGTTAATAGAAAACTTAAACTTTCTATGTCATGTTTTGGAAAGGAATCAGCACAGAAGTCTTTTTATGAGTTGAATATCTAATAAAATAAAAAAAACAAAGGACAACAGGGGCAAATCCATAGGCAGAATGGATGTAGGCAAGAGGATGATCCAACAGAAAATGACTGAAGGAGAGGAGATTAAATACAAATCCTGTTTACTGCATGAGAAACAGACGGCTGACTGGAACTGGTTGCAGGTGAGAAGGGAGAGCAGACAGGCAGGCTGAGGCTAAGAAACAAAGCTGAAAAAGAAGTATCCAATGAGCAAAGGGCAAAGACTCAACACTAATAATACACTCAAACACAAAGCGAGAACAAAGAAACTAAAGATGAAGGAATTAACTTGGTAAGGCAAGATATAATGTTAAGTAAATAAACAAGGACATAATCAAAATACGAACACCAGTGAAAACGTAGAAAAAGATTACCTTTAATCACAGCATTGTATTACAACTAGAAGAAGAAAAATGATACACACACACGAGGAGAGGTGTAACAATAACCCCTGAGAGAGAGATATCCCAGATTACTTGCTCGCTTATTGGCAAACATAGAAAGCTGTGGCCTATAATTGGGTCACAGCACAAGATGTACCAATGCTTCATGACACATGTTTTGATCTCTTTAGATTTTTTTTATGGGACTACAGTGGTGCTATAACAGTGGCGGGACCTTGGGCTGCTTCAGAAGAGTTGAAGTGTGCTTATAATTTCAAATAAGAGAGGCATCTCTCAAGAGATTATAAAGTAATATAAAGTGAATTTGCTGATATATATATATATATATATATATATATATATATATATATATATATATATATATATATATATATATATATATATATAATTAGGTTTGAATTGCATTTAAATATCTGTTAGTGTCTTTCTTTGTGGAGTTTTCATGTTTTCATGTCAGAATGGATTTCTCATATTACCCCGTCTTTCTCTATGTGAACGTATTTATGATTTTCAGTTTCATGTTTATATGTCATGGACGGATGACTTTTTTCCAAGTTTCATATTGTGGGTCTTGTGTTGTTTTTAAATTCTGACACATTACGCTGAAACCCTCTGAGCCTGAAGTCATAGCCCAGCTGTTAAAGACAGACGGAAAATGATCATGCTCTACAAGTTTCCTGTAACAGACAACAGAAACCCATGGATTTGCTTCACATCAAACGTTGAAGCTAAAACTGTTTTCTTCTGATGTTGGAGCAGTAGGAGGTGAATACATATTTGATATCAGTTGAAAGGATAATAAAAGTATGAAGCGTCTTATAAAGAATCTTATGAAAGACACGGAGTACAACAGTCACAACTTTGGTTCACATAAGTACATTTATCTTTTAATGTGCCACCCTTAAGACAATAATTATTTGTAAAAGTGAATTTCAAGCTCAGCAAAAAAAATCAGTGTAAAAGGATTGCATGAGTCACTTTGGTTTGATGACTCAGGTAACTCTGAGTATGAAAATACTTTGTTGGGAATAAAATAATTTCATTTCTTGTTAGGTCCTGCTCTTACCTACTCACTGTGTTGCTCCCAACCTGTGCACCGTGGTTGCAGTATAACGTTTTGTAGGACTTGGGCCAGTATTCACACACAAACGGTGTGTGTCAAAGTAATAGCTTTGCACATTGAGAGTCTGAGTCACACATAAGCATGATTCCGATGTTTATACTGTAATAATAGGTTCATAACGAAGCAGTTGATGCTCCACTTTATGCTTTGAATTGAACAATTATCTCCATCCAAACTTTCAGAGTTCAAAGATTTCTAAGCAAATATTCACAAACCACGTTTCAATTTAGGTTGGAAATCTGAAGGATAATTCCTGAAAGTTAATGAACTTATTTTTGAATTGTTGCTCAATTTAAAAGAGAATAATAGCTGTGACAATGACACCTGGATGAAAAAAAATGAAACAAGGCATAATGCAAAGGTAAGAAGTAGCTTGTATTTTATCTACCAGTTGAGATTATTTACCTGGAAAATGTTTTTTCTGTATATTAATGTTGCCTCCGGGTGTGGGAAGGCTCACTATTAAAAAATCAAATTGATTATTTAGCATATTTGCCTGGATATTAGGAGTCTGAAGGCTTGAGGGCATAAATTATCCCTGAGGGAAACTGTCAACCCTTGATATCCTTGGCAATTATTCAAACATATCGACTCTCCATTAATGACATCTATTCCTGAAGGGGAAGCTGTCTGTACATGCTCTCTTGCCTCACAATAGCTAAAAAATATATTTCCAGTGATTTAAAACACTGTCATATCAACCAGAAACATCAAAGAGCTTCAAATGGGCTGCAGAGCATGTTCTCATTCACATGCATTAGCGTTGTGACTCAGAGCTATTTCAGAAATGTCCCTAAGCTCCATGAACAGTGGAGGAACAGTCGACCGTGTATTTACACAGGCTAATTTCCAGAATCACTATCATGATGTAAGGTTAAAAAATTATAGACATAAATTACACTACTGTTTACTTTAACATTTAGTTTCTGACCTGGGGCGATTAACTTTTCCCATTTTTTGCTCTTTTAGTAAAACTCACATCTTAGTCATATCTCATCTTAGTGCTGCACCTGGAATGGAAAAAGTGTGATGGGGAAATATTTTGGAGATGTTCTTGCTTGCACTACATGCTGATTCATTCATCATAGCAGAACTTGCAGAATAAAATTGATTAAAAGCCTCTAGTTTCATAATTTAATTCGGTGACAACAGCCTTAAATGTTATAATTTGAGCTGATGAGAAATCGGCATCTTGTGATCAGAAAATAAGTGGGAAGAATTGACCTTAAAAATCCATCATGTCAACTGTGGATGTGCAAACATCCGCAGCTGCCTCTATTGCTCCAGGAAAAGTACATACGTTTTTCCTTTCATTAATTTTTACTGCTTTTTGATGGAAAATAGAATAACTTTTGATGCCACTTGAAAGATAATAGACAGTTTGTTCAAGGAAAAACTGCATGACCTACCACTGAGGAAGCAGCCAACTTTACTGAGCTAAAATATGGGAAATGTGGTGGGTTTGAAGGCAGAGGCTGGGCAGTATCTTCATGCCAGCGTTTTTTCAGCTCAGTTACAGCTGCAAATGTATTTGTATCACGAACATCTTTCACTAATGGGCTGCCCAACAATAGACTGATTGAAAAGGCGTGCAAACACAGTTACGAACAACAACAAAAAGAGATCTATGTGTTTGATTAATTCATCACATAGTTTTTAACTCACAGCATTTAACAAATATTTTAACACCTGTTTTAGAAATGGAAAAAAAAAAAAATAAAATTCTCCAACTTCCATTAATCCATCTTTTGCTTATTTGAGATTAGGTTATTTGGGGTAACAGTTCCAAAAGGTAAACGTAGAAATTCTTGCTGCCAGTGATAACATCCCCAGAATGTTTCCAGACAGGAAGGGATATTTATATATACTGTATATATAGTCTCTCCAGGAAGTTTTGTATCTGGCCCAGGATTCCCTCTCACTTGAATGCACCTGAAAATTCTTCTAAGGAAAACCTTCTTTCTGTATCCACATTAGATGCTCAAACCGCCTCAAAGGACTCCTTCCAATGGACAGAAGAATTTCTACCCCAAGCAGCCATGTTATGAATGGTGCTCATCACCCTATATGCTGAGTTCAACCTCCCTCTGGAGGAAGCCTATTTTATCTACTTGTTTCTGGGATCTTGTTCTTTTAGTTATGATATATAAATTTCATGACCATAAGTGAGGGTTGGAACAAAGACGGAACAGTAAATCTTCTGGCTCAGCTTTTTTCTCACCTCAACAGATTTGACACATGTCAATCTATCTGAGCATATCCTCCTGATTCCTCCCACCTCTCATGAACAAAACAGCAATATACCTAAACTCCTAAGGTCAAGGCAGAGATTAAACTCTGTGGGCTGCTCCAATCAGAGGGAGCATCCCACATTTTTCTGAACCAGAACCACAATTTTGGACTTTAAGAGGCCTACTCTCATATTCAAAACCAACTGCAGACCTTTCTGTCACATGCTGAAGGGTCATGCCCTGAGATAGCAACAACACCACATGATCAGGAGTGAGAGTTTCCCAAATCATCCTGTCTATGACCAGGTCTTGAGATCTTGTCCATGATGATCACCACAAACAGAATCGAGAACAAGGGACAACACTGGTCAGCCTTTAAGAACAACCGAGAATCTCTATGCTGTTACAGCACCACTTGCAAAAAGTCTTTGAGAGACGTGATTAGCTCTCTAGTCTTCTCCAGATGGACAAAACACATGTGGGCTAGACCACCAAACATCAACAAACTCCGATTTGACAGCATATTGGTTTGATGACCATGGGTGAAAAAAATGGATTTCAACATATTTCAGAATAACATTCATTTTGGGGCTTCATTTTGTTCTAGCATTCCATCATGCCATAGCTTCTTTGTCAACATAAAAACTATGGCTGTAATGTTCAGGCTGGGATTTTTAGGTTTCAATCAAAGGACCTGGCTGACCAACAAGCAGAAACGGTGACATTCCAACTTTATCATTTCCTGAGGTCCTGTCAGTAGCATTGCTCAAAAGATAACACAGCAAGCTGTAAAACAAGCCTAAAGTCATACAGAGCTCCACAGTGGGTCAGCGCAGCGTTGGTAATGAGCAGCAGGCCCTTGGAGAGTTTAAATGTCTGACTCTACATAGTTTCAACACGACTTTCCTTGTGAAACCAGAGAGAATTGTCAGACCATTATGTTAGCTTATCTGTGGCACGGTTGCATCATGTGCAATACTGGTCCCAGAGTGATGCAACCGTCTCCCTCAGTGTGCAAAAATGACATACTTACAAGCTCAAAGAGCAGGGACACCGGAACTATTTGAAAAAGGACAACAGCAAAGATATTTGCATTTTCCTTCAATATTTGTGAGTACTGTGTAAATCACTTCTTAGCGCCAAATTGGATCCTGACCCAGATTCAGAACCAGATGGCTGAAGGCAACTGTGTAGACCTACAATACAGCACAAAATGCCAGATCAAGAATAAGGTGTGGTGTGAACAGGAGCCATGACAAAAAATATGGAGCTCTTCAGAATCAAACATGACTCATTGCCGGACCTGTTGCACCACACCCCAACCCCCACCCTACCGACTCACCCGTTCATTGACTCAGATTGGTGGAAGAAGCCCGAGGGGGGGTTACAATTTCACCAAACCCAAGAGAATTGGCCCACACCAACTCTGAGTCACAGAGGAATTTCCCAGTCTGGTTTTTCACCAAATACAGTAATTCTTCCTTTCAGCTTCCTGTTGGAGATTTGTTGAAATCAAGAAATGTGGGTCATTTGCAGAGAGGCCTGCAGGTTTTTGCGTCTCCACAGGCACGCCTTAAAACAATATGAATCATTTAAATGACAACAGTTTGTTTTGTCTTTTGTTATAATAACTATGAGATGTAATTTTTGAGTCAACCAACAATTAATCTTCATTTCCTGCCTGCATCAGGTATTTATGGTCAAATGCACCAATGTGTCAATCTTAAACCAGCAATCTGACAGACGAGACGACCTGTGAGGCGGACAGGACAGACGCTTGTAGCAAAGGGAGTGAAGACAAAAGCATATCTCCTTCTGGAGGTTTGCAAAAGATTTTTCGGCTGATGTGTGAAGGATAACAGAACAGGATTGTGGGTTCCTGAATGCATCATAGAGGAAGTTAGAGTCTGAGCTGTGTGAGCATTGTGAAACTGTGTGATTACAGGCTGCAGAGCAATGAGTTGACGCAGTGTTTGATGCTGGTCTTAGTAGCAGGCTTCAAACAAACTGTCAGTCAGCTTCTGTTTAAGGCATGGAAGCACTCTAAAACACACACACACACACATTTCTTCCCACCCGCAAACAGTACACACTCCAATGCACCTTCCCACCCGCAAACAGTACACACTCCAATGCACACACTGCTTCCTCAGTGTGGTCTGCTTTTCCAGCTCTCACATGGAACCCTACCAATACTGACCACCAAATAAAAACTTCTGCAAGCTGAGACACACATGCTGACCAATACATTAAACACTTGTGCACATATGCAGCACTCAACAGTTACATTGAGCATGCAGACAACAGAAATGTCAAATAATGACACATCCACAGGATGCACATACCACACTTGCCTATAATCATAAGGAGAGCTGACTAAACAGATGTAATGAAGATATCTCCTTTCCAGCATGAAGGCTTTACCTCCAGTGTTACACACACTAGCATTTTTATTTCTGTCATTTCTAAGATTGATCAACTATCCGCTGGATTTTCTGTCTCCTTTGGATTTAAGAGTACAATGTGAGTGAAAAATAATTGACAAAATAACCAATTCAGAAAGAAGAAACAAACATTTGAAAAATCAAAATTTTCACAACCTAAAGCTGCAAACATAATTTTCAGAAGACTTTTCACGCAGCCAAAGAGATACAGTAGGTAAAATATATGTCATAACAGTGAAAGATATTTTCAGTGACAATAAACACCACTTACTATATATTCAATTGACCTCCAAAGCTCTGGCATAATCAGCAGATATAAAATGTCAGAATAACGAAGTTTGCCAGTCTAACTGTAAAAAACAGTGTCTGGTGCATTTTTGGTTAAAATGTGCTTATTTTTTGTTAGTAACTTGAGGTGAATAGAGTCTCCAGAAAGTGATCTCAAGCAAGTAAAAGTTGAAGAACAGGGCAGTAAAACTACTCTTAGAAGTACTTTTTTTTTTCCACAAAAAGGCATTCGAGTAACTAGTTACTACACACTTCACTCACTTCTTCATTCGCTTCTTGGGTTGGTTCAGAGAGGGAAGTGACCCAAGCTTTCTGTGACAGTGTGGAGTGTAGAGTGATGAAACATCATACCTCTCTCCTAGTTATTACTGTGCACTGCCAGCCAGTTATCTGAAGAAAAGCTTTATCCAAGCTAGAAAACACAAAAATGTGACTGTATAGACATGTTCCTGATCACTCAAAACATGAACAATC
Source organism: Poeciliopsis gracilis (assembly GCA_911649635.1). Classification (NCBI taxonomy): domain Eukaryota; kingdom Metazoa; phylum Chordata; class Actinopteri; order Cyprinodontiformes; family Poeciliidae; genus Poeciliopsis; species Poeciliopsis gracilis. Next base: position 2,634,503 of record CAJVRI010000128.1, read on the forward strand.
ACTGTCTAAAAACCTAAAGGAACCAATCACCCCTACATGCATTATGTCAATAAAGCTTTTGAATGGCCCAAGCAATTTCAGTAGAATGAAATATTATATTACAAGGCAGTTTTGCTTATACTTGACAAGCATTTTATAATTTAATTCAAATGCATCAAATACCCCAAGATGAATGGCTCAATTAAATAGTTTACAAATTTGGCGAGACAATAAAACAAAAATGAAGAGAACACATAAAATTGATGTAGTTAAATTAAAGTAGTTATATAATCCACCCATACACTCGTTATATGTCTGTGTATTCATGCTGGTTCTCTGATATTTATTTTCAGCTGTAATTTGGCAAGAGGCGAGGTAAGCACAAGTCAGTTTGCCAGTCCATCGCAGGGCAATACTGAGACACACAGGATATAAATTAAGACATTTAAAGGAAGAACATCTAAAAGCACATCATTTTCCAGATTAAAATGTACAGCGGTCCAATGTTCTAACCTTGTGGAGCTCCTCCGAACCTTTTCCAGCTTATTTCTTTTTTTGTTCTTGCACATTGCACCAACCCTCAGCCCACAACGCTCCCGCTTGTACACTCCTGCATGTGCAACGGTGCGCATAAAGTCAAGCATACGCTCAGAAGTACATGAACCATCAAAGAATAATTTGCAAATTTGTTATTTTGCTATCTGAAAAAAAAAGAAAAATAACACCACCACATCCTTTTTCTTTCTAAAACAGCCGTATTGATGTTTCATTCCTCAGTCAAAATGTCAAATGTCTTTCGCTGCTTATTACAGAACAGATTATTTTTTTGTCTGTGACAAAGAGCAGAATGTCTCAATGCAAGTAATAAAAATACAAATAAACCCTAAATTCCTTGTGGGATCTGTCGGGCCAAATAAGCTTGGATTTGGTGAGTGCAAAACTTATTCCCATTTTTTCTTAGATGTTTTTCCCTCTCTGAATCCGCTTGAAAACAGATATTATGGTTCCAGCTGTTCTTCTATAACGAGATGTAAGACACATGGCATTCTGTAACTGTTAGAAAATTAACTAATATTTACCTTTTCAAGACATGATTAGTATTCTTCCTTACTATTCTTTCCATCCTAGCCCTCTCCTATAAGTAATTTAAGCATAACAAAACTGGACTGTTTTTATGTTTCTTTATTTTTGCAAAAAATAATCTTGACCATAATTTGATGGTTAGCCTAGTTGTCCTCTGTTAGTGGCTGTGATTTTGCACATGTGCAGTGGGATTTCTTTATAACTGAAACCCCCGATTGGAATTTTTGTTGCCACTTTTATGGGTGTAGGCCTCCAGATTCAGAATGGCGGTGTTGAAGTACCCAGCAGTCTGACACCATTCAATCTAATGCTGTAATCTAACACTCAGAGACAGTGCCAAGTAACACTATCAGCACTGCATGAACAAGTAAGCCATATCTGTTTGACCACACTTCTCCTTTGCAATTATGACCTGATCAAATCTTTGCATAAACTGTACAATGTGACGAGGAGGTAAAATTTTTGACAGTACGATCAGGAGTTTTTACGTTTTTTTTACTTGTTGCGTCTGATCTCTCACTGTCAAAGGTGTGTGACACACGAGGACAAAGTCAGCTAGAATATCCCACAAATATCTTTTCTATGAGTAATCTTAGCGACAGACAGCAGAACATTTGTGAGAGCTTCAGCTAAACAAAAATGAGAAAAAAGGAGAAGAAAAAACAGGGCTCAGGATAAAGACAAATGCAAATATTTCAAGTTACCGGCAACAAACTATTATAGTATTATCCTCTGAGCAAAAGAGAAACACATTTGTTCAGAGGGCAGGACAGAAAAACAGAAGCAGCCTATTTTAAGGGGCACAGATAATGCAAATAAAGAAGCAGCGAGGCTGATGATTCATTTTGAAACTTTTCATGCAGTTTTCAGAGTAAGTTGTTTTGAACTTTGCCCTTTATTTTCTCTGTTTAACAAAATTAAATTTGAATCAGGAGTTTCCTCACAATTTATATTACCTAAAAAGTGCTTTTGCTTTCAGGGCTGTAAGTTTTTATTTACATTTTTAAAATATTCCTACATAAAAAAAAAATTAAAAAATAAATAAAATTTGTATATTTACCAGGAAATATAAGCTCAGTAAGATGTTTTAATTGATAATATATTGTTATTATGAGAACCTTAAATTTACTTTTAAATATAGCGAAACCCCAACAAATTAGAAAAAGGTAATAGAAACATGTAAAATTTGTGTGTGTGCATGTACAGACCAGTTAGTAGGTAATATTTCACTATTACTTTATTTAACCAGGAAAGAGTCAGTGAGATTTAAAATCCTATTTACAAGAGTAAAACACACTTTTTCCACTTTTTCTGACATTAAAAACTGTCAGAATGAATAATGAATTAAAATAAAAACTCTTTCTGGAAACTTCTACAATTATATTTAATGACTTTTTCAAACTTTTGCGTCATTTTATAAACTTCTCATTTTTTTTATCAGAAAAAGAATTGGTGAGTGTGTGTGCGCGTGTTGGCGTGTGTGTGAGGAAGGTGTGTTATAACAAGCTTTGAACTGTTTTGATTAGTAACTTAAATTTTAGATTTTGTTCATTCTGCTAATTCCAGAAAATTTTCACAAAAATATGACAGTATCATACAAAGATATATAATTATCTTCCTTTTGATTCATTTTATCTTTAATAAACGTTTTCTGAGGAGCTATCTTTTTCATTTTCTAAAATATCTGTTAACCACTTGCATGTTTAAAATTTTAATCTAAATTATTTGCAAATAAAATTGATATTAATTTATTGACAATAAATAAGCGCAATGTTACTGGTTATGGCTGAGCTAAAGGAAAACTTTAGAACAGATGCATTCCAGATTTATGCAGTGTGTTGCACTGGAAACTAACAGCACAAATCAACATTATCCTGAAATAAATCTTTGGTTTCAACACATTTTCTTTTTATTAAACTGTCGCACTTTTCTTTTTTTACATCGCTTGGCAGAAACTCTGTGTTTAAAACTGATTCCAGCACAATGACACAGCACATGGTCATGTTTCGAGTTAGAAACATGGGTCTGTTTGCTCTATCTTCAACTTATCTTTGTCTCTTATTGGACTTATCGGAACTCACACATCTGAAAATGCTTACAGTCTTAATCTGGCCAAATTTTTCAAGAGGACTCCTCAGTCTGCTTCACTCCGTTTTTATCAAACTCGGGCTTGAGCTTTGGCCACAGGGAATGGCGCCAAGCACATTTCTCTGAGTCATCCCGGAGGGGGAAGAGAGGGCGGAGGGGGAAGAGCAGAAAGAAGAAGAAGGAGGGGGAGGAGAGACAGGAGGTGGCAAGTCCAGAGTTTCTCTCTTGCTCTTGCAGGCAAAAGGCCTACGCTGAGTAGCAACAGGCTCTGAAAACCGTGCTCCATTGTTTCAGGGCCTCTGGCAACGAGAGCCTTCCTGAAACTCAGCAAAAAGCGATCACACACACACACACACCCCCACACACACACACACACACACACACACACACACACACACACACACACACACACACACACACACACACACGGGAGAAATGCCAAAACACTGCTCAGTCACTCAGCTGCCAGGACGGTGGGGAGCTGTTGTGTGGGAAGTTTAGAACTTTAGGAGGAAATGTTGTTTCTCTGCCTAAAAGCAGAAAAATCACTGGTAAAACATTCTTAGGAACATGTGAAGCTGCATAAAGTGTTTATAAAGCATAAACACTTTATGCTCTATCAAAGATTATGCAGAAGAACCTAGAATCATCAACAATCACCCATACACTGATTCATGTGTCATGCCACCGTCCACAAAGTTTTTTTTTTCTCTAATATCCCTGAATAGAATCTATTGCAACCAACTGCGTTCATCTATCCTATTGTGTAAATTAATCATTAGAGAACAAACATGAAAACCAAAGGACAGACAAGAAGCTGCAGAGATCCTCAGCTCACATGGTGAAATCTGCTGACAGGATAACTGTAAGATGTGCAATACACACATGTGACTGTTTGGAAAATTGGCAATAAGAAAGAGAGGCATCCCATTTAGAATAGAATAGAATAGACTTCAACTTTATTGTCATTGCACTGTCACATGTACAAAGCAACGAAATGTAGTGGAAGTGGAACATTTAACACTGCACATAAAGCTGAATACACCGTCCCAAAGTGGAACGTGGGAGAGGTAGCATCATTCAGCTGAGGATCCTGTCTACCCTAGGGACTGACTAATAATTCTGAATACACTGGAATCCTGATAGAAATCCTGTTGGAGGCTGCAAGACATGAAAAAGGCAAGGAGGCCCACCTTTCAGTAGGACAGCGTGTAGTTTGGTCCAGTCAAAGTCCAAACTGAGAAACAACGGCAGGACTTCAAAACTGACATACATAGATTCTCTCTGTCCAGTCTGACTGAGCTTGAGCTGCGAAAAAAGAGTGGACAAAAACATCCGTCTGGAGACGTGTTGAGTTGGTAGGAAAATAACATAAAAAAAAGACGTGCATTCTGCAAATGATTGATTCAGGGGGGCTGAATAAAGATGCTCGACTTTTAGAACTTTATTTGCAAAAAATATTTCAAAAACTGTTTTATTCTTCTGCAACTTCACAATCATGTAATACTTTGTGTTGGTTTTTAAGGTGCTATGCTAATTAAATACATTAAAGTTTGTGATTATACAAAAAGTTCATGGTTTAGGAACACTTCTGCAAAACACTGTGATTTATCTCAAGAAACACATGACAGTGGAAGAAAGAAATTATGAATATCAACCTATAATTACATTATAATAACCTCCAGTACAGTGAATCACACAACAACTAAAAGAATGTGATGATCACGTTTCCCTTCTTCATCTAAACTGTCATTTTAGTTGCTGTCGTCCCTAGAAATTTCTTTGCTCATATATGGAGAGATGTCAGTGGGTCGGGCCCATGAAACCCTGGAGCTAAAGGTGCTACCGAGAAACAATCCCATGTGGTTTCTAAGAAGCATCAAAGTCCTTTTGAAGAAACTTCGCCACTTATTTTAAAATCTTTTTTTAGTATCCAACATCTTAGAAAAAGCCATTAAATCAACTTGCCAGCTATGAGAATCAGTGAGGATTAATAATTGATGAAGTTGAAGTCTGTCAAATGCAGATGTTGGTGTAAATGATGGATAAAATGACCCAGGAGGAGACGGAGAACAGCTTAAAATGGAGAAGTGCAGCTTGTAAGGTCTCTTCACTCCTTGTTTTGGACTCTGTTCAAATATCCTGCAGGTTCTCATGACTTCCCCCCATAGACCTTTCAGGCAGCTCCAATGTTTGTTTTCTACTCCAGCATGAGGACAGACTTGGACAAGGGTGACAGCAGGGTCTATTTTCTTCACCTGGAAGCTTTGGGTCAGAGGGGAGGGAAACTCAAAACTGGTTTCGCCCACTTCTTGGAAACACTCAAGCAAGTGGGAGGCCCCGCTGTCAGGGAAAGGGGCAGAGAGTGTGACAGGGAGCGCGCAGCGAGACCAAATCCTCCGACCAACAGATAAAGAAAATGTGTTAATGCATGGCTGGGCGTGTTTATGCTGTGGCCTGCGCTTGTTTACATGCATGTGACGGAGAGGATAATAGAACGGTAAAGAGCACGTGCTGGAGCCATAGGATTTGCTGATGCCCGCGAAGATCTGTTTACACTGAATGCCCTCGATGACCCGCCCTCCCCAAGAGGATGCAGGAAGCAGTGCCAACACTCACACGTACACACAGGCACACACGGACGAACACATCATCCCAGGCGCATATCTCAGCAGACATGGATACAGAGCGGCCACAGGCACCTGTTAGAAACGTATGTGGGGGGTAGAGGGGGGGGTGCTCAATTTCACACATGGCGTGCATATACAGTACCTTGCAAAGAGTATTCCTATCCCTTGAACCTTTTCCCATTTTCTCACGTTACGGCTACAAACTTCGATTTTAAGGGACAATCCAAGTCAACGAGGGTTCTCACATGTTTTTACTAATAAAAAGCTTATCTAAGTCAATTTGTTTTTAGGACCAAATTTTGCTGCAATTATAGCTTTTTATTAGCTTGTTATGCCAAATATTCGCTTGTTTATCTCCACCTTCGGTGTTCCTGAGGAAGACAAACATCCCCAAAGCATGGTGCTGCCACCACCATGCTCTCTACCTTGGAGAGAGGGCGTTCAAGACAATAAGCAGTGTATATTTTCCATTACAGGGTATTTAGCCCCAAAAAGTATGGCCCTGGTCAACCTTAAATTTAACTTATTCTGACTCATATGCTTCCACTAACTGCTTATGAAAACTGATTATAAGAGATGTTAAAAATCTCCTAAATAAAGACACGAAGGGACAGGTGCAAGAAGGGAAAAATATTTTAGTTTCAATAAGAAACCCCTCAAAGATGGTCAAAATCAAACACATTAATTTTTCCAACTCGGTTTAACACAATTTATAAATAATTACATTTGTTCTACATAGATGTAGACATAACCACCATCCAAATCAAGAAAACAAAGTCAATCCAATCTGTTTAAAAAGTAAGTGTGCCTTTCTTTCTCTGCAGGGCGTTCAGTCAATTAAAGCACATGCCAGCCGAGCACATATCTGAAACCAACATTGTTTTTCTTCCCTGATAATATGTGACAGACTGCGTTCAGCCAACCATGTTGAAAAACAATCATGCAACTTTGCATGTTATCCAAATGAAGACAAAAAATCAGATCAGGAGAAGTATAGAAAAGGAGCTGCACAGGCCTTTTGCAGGCCAACAGCAAGCTTATAATTGGTAACTGAGAAACTGTAACAACATGAGAAAAAGTCAAGTGTGGAAGAGGTGAAAGTGATGGTGTTGTTGTTCAAGGATAGTAAGACAGTGGTGAGGTGTGTGGGGGGAACAACTGATGGGTTCACGGTGCTGGTGTGATTACATCAGGAATCAACTTGGAGCTCCTTTTTCTTCACAAAGTTGATTTATAGACGAGGTCAAAAGGTTCATGTGTAGTAGAAGTGACAGCATAGAGAGGTAGTGGTACACTGTGAAGAGAATAAAAATGAAACTCAGTTGAAGTTAGATGTGTGTGAACCAGAGTAAGCCTGGGGGAATAACAAAGATGGAAGGTGTAGAGCTACTAAAGGTGGATGAGTTTATTAGGCCAAGGGACAACAGTACAGGATCTGAATTTCTAATCTTGGAGGCAGGATAGTCAACATTTTAGTCATTAGAGATGTGAGACTTGAATTTTATTTAACTTCTCAAAGCCCTGAGACTTGACTTCAGAAAAATAATGCTAATATCTCAGATATGGGTAGGAGGGTGAAAGTAGCTATACTGAACAAAGAATCCTGAATATGTAGCTACCAGGGAGGAGGAAATGAGGAGAACCACAGAGAGAGTTCACAGATGTACAAGAAGTCAATGCAAATATTTTTAGACAACACTGGAACTTGGATCAATTTAAATAAATCACTGACTATGGGGAAGAGGAACAAATGGAATAGGAACTGACTAAATAGGAAGTTGCACTGCTAAGTTAACTAAAGTAAAGGTGGCTCTACTAAGCATGAAACTGCACACACAAGAATGTGGGAGGCTCTGACTGCATCTCGTTTGTCAAGAGGGTGGACCAACTTGCCTTTTCATAGCTCTCCACTTGAAATTTACAGCACCGCTTCGTTTGGTTCACCATGACACACGCACAAAACAAGCAATGGAAAACAAAAACGCACACACAAGAAGACATATAGGAGGGAGAAAAGAAAAAAGCTCCAGAGGACTAGGGGACTAGGATGTTAACAAAATAGTTGCTCTCCAAAATAAACCATTTAATCAAAGCAAAGGTAGCTCAGTTTACCCAGGGCTTTTATTTCAAGGGTCAAATTATTACAAGAAGTGACTCACTGCATGGATACAGTAACATTGTCGGTAAACATTAGTGCCTCAATCAGCAAAAATAATGTGACACTTCCAATCTATTTACAGAGTAAAGCAGAACATGCTCTCTTCCATTCAAACTGTTTGCTTTTTTTTTATAAAACGTCTGTAAATCTTTACAGATCTGCGAAGACCAATCCCATCCTGCCTACACTGCAACATTGTTCTGCTACTGTCACAATAAATGAAGGATCCTGTCACTGTAAAGTTTGTGGGAACAGACTGAGCCCTGCTGCATCAAAGTGAGCACCATCCCAGCCCAAAGTCACCTACATTAGCAGATCTCTCCTGTTACCAGTCTTAGAGCTAAGAGGCGTGAAAGGGCTGATATCTGTATCTTCACATTTAGCATCCAGGCATGAAACCAATAGCCCGTCTCCTCAAGCAGAAAACTAACTAGTGCAGATCCTTTAGTTCCTCTCCGCTTGCCACACATCAGCTCTGGTGCATTCTCATGTTTGGACAGATGGACTTTTTAGCTTGTCTGTTATTTTTCGGTCACAAATCATCTTCGGACACGTACATGTCCCCTGACTCACCAACATGCTTGTCTGGCACAGTAATTAGATGTGATCCTGACAGCCATCATGGATAAATATAAACTCATGGCCTCATCAGATGAAAGAGAAAATACAGTGCCGTGCAAAAGTATTTACACCTCTCAAATCTTTCGCATTTTCTCAAATTACAGTAGAGGGATGATCACAGCAGCAGCTGAGAAAATTATGGTAACTCTGGAGGAGCTGCAGAGATCCACAGCTTGAATTTGCAGTCCACAAATTCGATCTTTATGACAGCATGATAATCCCATGTGAAAATAAAACTGCAAGCTATACGGGGGACATGGCAAACATGTGGAACGAGGTGTTCAGATTAACAGAAACTGAGATGAACTATCTGGTCTACATCCGAGATGCAATGTTTGGTGGAAAATCTGACACTGTGCATCATTCTAAACATGGTTTTAGAAAAAATGTTTCTGCCACAACTCTCTAATGGGTTGAAATAAAACCCCAGACAAATATTTGTCAATATAAATTAATTTTTTTCTGGCTGTATAGAGCAGCTCTGTCCTCTCCCCTTCTTTACTGGTTTCAGTGGATTACCATCATTCATATTTCTCTTGTTGACCAGGGTCTTGTTGACCTTTCGGCAGGACAACAGCATCATCTCACAGGTGAGAACAACAGTGCAATGGTTTAGAGGTGCTAAGATGGTCAAGTCACAGTCCAGACATATCTAAATTAGAGTGATTGGCAAAACCTGAAATTTACTTTTCATTTTGCTCTCACTGAACTTGATCTATTTTCCAAAGAAGAATGAGGAAATATATCTCAAGAATAAACCAAAAGACTTGGAGTAGCAATTGTGGTATAAAGTGATTCTACAAAGTATTGACTCAGAAGGGCAAAGAAAACATTTGACTTTACTTCTAGTTCACAATTACTATGTGTTGTTATGACACATAGCATTTTAATAAAATTGAAGTTGGTGGTTGTAACAAAATGTGAAAAGGATCAAGAGTTGTGAGTGTGTTTACACTGTACACAAGATGCACAGAATATGCAATATATAATATGTACACTAACCTGTGAGTTTGAAGGGAGAGTTAAAGTCTGGCCTGATGACTTTAACTCTCACAGAGGTGTGTTCTGTTTATGGCAGATCAGGTCTGTAATAGAGCGTGCAGCCCCAAAATTAAAGAGGGAAGTACAAATGGGACAGACAGCATCAGAAAAATTTTCATAACCAGCCTCATCTTCTCTCCTGCATTCTCCTCCCTTCAGTCTCCTCTGTCTTCTGCCACCCAGGGGAAGCGAAGGAGGTCACCCACACCTACAAGCACTCAATCAACCGGCAGGCGTCCTTGCTTGTCCTGAATATGGTGCCCGCTCCCCCGTTTGTCTGCCAAGTGTACTCCCAGCCCACTGCCACCTCCCTGCACCTGGTGCCAGGTTACACAGCCACAAGCACAGAGGTGCAGCTCCCTGAAAAACACAGCTCAGTCTGTCTCACAGCGAACTTAATAAACATTTAATGTAGTTTTTCAGATGGTAATAATGTGGTAATAATGTGAATGTGCCTCGTTGTCTTCTTTAACCATTCTGGTTTGTGATAATACAACCATGAAGGCATAATAAACGTTTGAAATATTTTTTTCAACAAATTTTCTGAACTCAGATTTCTAAGACTTTGGTAAAATTGCATCATTCATTAATTTGCCAACACCATTGATATTGCTCATCAGTTCAGTGGATTCTTCTATATATCCTAATTATTTGCAGTAAACGATTGATGAGAAGTCTCAATAGCAAAAACAATATCAGAGTTTAGCAGAAAGCAAAGGACCAATCAGGAACACCATCGCCAGATTTTACCTGATTGTAATGTCAAAGTGTTGGAATCGAGAGTGAACGAAAAAATGACTGATGGAGACATTCTTTAAAATCCTTATTTGACACAAATAGTAATCAAGCTGAAGCTGGTGGCTCGCAAGTACCAGATACTGCAGGGATGCAAGAGAACTCACAGGAACACAGATATCTCTATCAGCTGTGACAGTCGGGTCACATTCCTTTGTTATGTGCTGTTGTTACGACTCTGAATGCAACAGCAGAGATAGCTCTGATGAGAAAAGGCTTGGACACAGAACGCCTCGGCCGAGGTAAATAAGGTAGGAAGATGGGTTAAAAAGGAAAATAAGGGCAAGTTTTCTGAATGGATGGCAGACATGTTGTAAAATCGTGGACTTAATCACGTATCAGCCTGTTTCAGCTGGGAGGCTGGCCTTGTGTGTCGGCGTGCGCGTGTGTGTTTGAGAGAGAAAAAAAGGGAGAGGCAGACAGAGACAAGAAAGTGAAAGTGATTCATCTTTAAAAGGGCAGATTCCTGGTTGATGTATGGTGTCTGTGTGTGTGTGTGTTGCACAAACAGGCGTAGGAGGTGTTAGCTGGCTAGCTATAACTCATCTTACTTCTCCACAGAGAAATGTGGAGAAAGAGGATTCTGGGTTCTGCCTGTTGATCAAAGACATGGAAACGTTGATGCACGAACGTCTCTCTTCCCTTCCAGCCCTTTCAAACAAACACACCAAAGTTTAACGCTAGGCTTATGCCAGTAGTGATCTCTCAATGGACCTCATATGGCTCTTGATGAGCTTAATAAAAATGTCAGTTGTTTCTGAGAATGCAGTCTGAATCCAATGTACATCTGGATGCCAAGCATGTCTTGCCAAAGTAGTGATGGTTTTCTGTCACCTAGCCAAATCTTATCAACATAAATGTCAAAAATAAAACCATCACCTGTCAGCAGCCATATAAACAGGAGATTAAAAACTGTTGATTTTACTAAGCATTACATTTTAGTTGAAAAGCTATTTATAATCAAATAAAGCAGGATGCTTACATTTGAAAATTAAAAAAATAAGCAAATAAATAAATTAAACTTTGACACAATCATCTGATACAAATGATTTGCAACTATGCTAAAATGAATAGCATAGATGAATTTTGCCTCTGTGGCTCTGGTGTTGGCTTTGTGGCCCAGGACTGTGTGCCTCAAGGCAAGTTGGGGGAAGTTTGTGTATAATGCTAACACAAAAACCAGTTTGTTACCAGTAACAAACTGGTTTTATTTTTGACCCTGGCCACCGATGTTGTGTGTAGTGATCATGGGAATCTAAAGGTGTATTCGTGGAGTGGAGATTGTCTGGTTTTGCTTCACAAAGATGAAGTCACTGGGTCTCTTCTCTGCTTTTTGCTGATGATGTGGTTCTATTTTGTATAAAAGTTGAATCCTGTGGCTCTCAACAGGGTTTTGTTTGTGCTGACTTATCACCAGTTCTTTGTGTTTCCACAACCTCAAGCTCTGGCAATGGTCAAGTGGTTGTTCCTTAGCATCTGCCCCGTCCTGGGGAGGAGAAAAGAACAGATTTTTGGGTTTTTTTGTTTCCATTAGCTGGATGTGGGATGTGAAGACCAACAACGATGTAAAATATTGTGGGCACCATGCTATAAACTCTGCAGTAAGTTTGATGTGATCTGCTTTACGTACAACAAAATGAAAAATAATAACATTAATTAAAAATATATATATAAAAAAATCAGGTTTGTCCTAATAACACTTGCTCCCTTTCTCTTATTGTCAGCATGTTTATTTTGATTGTATCCATCGCAGAGCTTAAGGAAATCAATAATGAAGCTGTGTTTACAATCAGTATTTTTAACACTATTAGTGTATTATTATCATCTACCTGCTTCTGTAGTGCCGCTGGTGCTGAACAGATGTGCTGGTTCGGACTGTGAAGAGTTCATAACCATTGCTTATTTGATTGGATGAACTGGGTTTGCACACAAATTCTGAATAAAAGAGGCGACTATCACAGAGATGTAATGACATGGTTCAGCGTTGGCTCTACGGTGGTTGAAAACCAAACCAGAATCAGATAGAACCGGCTCTATCATCAGCTGCTTTGGTGGAAAAAAAAACCCTAAACAGGAATTTGGTGGACTGACTCAGCTGTTCTGGTATTTCGGTGTCTTGTTTTCCAGTGAGGGTGAGATGGAGTGGATCAATTGGCAGATCGGCGCCTTGCCTGTAGTAAAGCAATCACTCTCCCTTTCTGTCTTAGTGAATAAAGAACTGGGCAGAGAAGTCAACCTCATGGTTAGGTCAGTCCACAAATGTAATTATAGTTTAACAAAATGTTTCAACCCAAACAGAATTTATGGCCTAAAGTGCTGCGGGTTTTTTTTTTTTCTAAATTTCATGGAAAAGTATAATTAAATGCCTGCTAATGCTTCACAAATTATCTGTCTCATAATGCACTACCATGGCATGGTGGCTTCTTTTTTTTAATAATAACATATATATTTATATTACATACTGCAGCCTTAAACTAACAATTAGCTGATTCCAATATTCAATCTTTGTTTTAAAGAATTAGATTTAAAATAAACAAAGTCCAGCTGTTATAGTAACAGCTTCACCAGAAAGACACACTGCAAAAATTCCCAACCCAACTAACCTCTGCTAGGTGAGAGCAAATGCAGTGGAATGAGCTGACAGTCAAGCCCCTTCTGCTAATACAGAACAGAGAAATTGCAACATAATTTGGACTCATCTGTCAACTGCCGGAAGGCTTTGACTTCAATTCAGCATAATGCAAATTCAATTGGAGGAAGAAGCGCCAGCAGGCAGATACTCCTTTAGGGAGATCCCCGCTCCCTCTCTCTCTCTATATATGAGAATTATATCATCTAAAAGTCTCACCTTATACAAATCAGCTGTGTGTTTCTGACTGAAGCCCTTTACAGTTTCTCCTTCCTGACTCTCATCCCAGTATGACACCAGATAACTGCCTGAGAAGGTGTGAGAGGAGATGTCAGAGAGATAGCAGGAGAGAGTGCATGTAGAAACCCTGGCAGAGTCTCACTCCTGCTCCTCCAAAGACTAGCAGTACATCAACATGTTAATTCAATAAAAGCCCAGCCACAGAGCGTAAGCCTCTTAATAAGCAGTGAGTCTCTCCGTTTCCTGGTCTCTTGTCACTCCACAGCTTCCACTCAGCCACCTATCCATCTGATTTAGCTCCTCTTTGCCATGCCAGGATGCCTCCCTTCCCAGGTTTACATATTTTCTCCTACCTTTCTATTTATCTCTCCTTCAATCTCTCATGGTCACCTCCTCCCTCCCCCTGTGTCAAGAAGAGGTACATATGTACCTTTCCTCTTGTGTCTGCAGGGTGCTTGTTATCCAGCATCTATCCAGACATTCCTCGGCTGGGAAGCCAGACAGCCAGACATGCAGCCGTGCAGATAGACTGACAAAAAGGGGGCCAGAGAGGAGGAAGGACTGACAGCCGGTCAGTTACCACAGCAGGACTGACAGGCAGAGAGGGAGGTGTGTGAGGGAAACAAAGCAGCAAGAAGGAAAATGTCTCAAGAGCCTGCAGCCTGCCCAGGTAGACAGGCAGGAAGTGTGTCTAAACAGTACTAAACATAAAGGATGATAGACACAGGCAGATGAGTAGGGGACAGACAGGTAGGCTGGCAGAATCGCCAGACAAGCAGGTCGTCACAGGCTGGTGATGCGTTTCAGCCGGCTGAGCTACAAGCCCTGCATCCCAACAGGCCAGAGGGTCAGCAGCTGCGAGGCTGATGAACACTGCCTCTGTCTGGGCCTGCTGCAGAACTGCAGGCATCAAATGACTGCGTATGAGTGAACTCGGCATGGGTCCATTTCCTGAGTAAAATATCACGGTTTCACATTGTTTGCAAAAACAAGAATCTCGAACATTAATCAATATGTGAAATTCCTTTTCTGAAGACTGGAAACTGATTCCAGACTGGCACAGTTTTAGATTAAGGCTGAAGGAGTGACTTGTAGTCATAGCTAACAACTCCATGACTTCGTGATGGGTTTTGTTCCATTGTGGTCTGTTTTAAGTTAATTTTAGAATTTATGTTATGCATGATATTTTATCTTTTTATGGTTTTTTTTTTTTTTTTTTTTTAACTGTTTTTGGTTGTTAAAGGCTCATCTGGGGATGCACATTGCAAATTAGCTAAGACTATAAATGTTGTAGTGTTCTGTGTTTTATACTTAACACTTGTCCCCATGCAAATAAGCAGTAAAGAAAGAAATATTTGATTGCTGTTAATTAACTCCCACTACTGCTAAAATGTATTTTTTTTTTTTAATGTTATCTATGACATGTACTGTTTTGTTTTACTCTGAGACATATCCGAAAGCAAAAAAAGAACCAGGTTGATTCTGTAATAGGTTTCACAAACTGACCAGGCCAGTCTTGCTTTTTGCTTGCATAATCAAGGCAAAGTTAGCTGCCAAATGAGAAAGGCTGTCTGCTGACTCGTTGACAAAATGCCAAATGTAGCTTTTACAAATGTGTGAAAAATCAATGCAAATAAGTAATTTTAAATAGCACCAATATTTATTTCTTACAAATAATGTGTGACTAGCTGAGGGAAGAAGAAATGTGCTGATGTTTCAGAAAGTTAGAGAGGCAGAGTGAAACACTAAGGACATGACAGTATTGTTCAGAACCAGAAGGTCAAATTACTGCTTTGTCAACATAATAAATAAAAAATCTTTTTATTGAACAAAACTCTGGTTTCTGGACCAAACTCAACAGCCAGTTAACCTTCACAAATTTCTTCCATTGTTATCTTTTTCATGCGGGTATCGGTCCCTCAATCTGCCTCAATCTGAGGGACATAAATTAACAGCAAGTAATGATTCATCACACAACCATCATGTATGGATGGTCCTGAAAGCTAAGAAGTAAAAAATAAATAAATAAAAAAATGGCATTCAAGTTATGTCCAAAGAAAACTTTTTAAGCTCCAAATTGCTTCCCTTCTGGGAGGAATTCTGGGAAAACTTTAGCGGTGGCACAGAGACAGAGGGCAAGAGACATCGACAGAACAGCCAGAGCAGCTGGTCAACACACCAGGTTCAGGATGATGATTATGAGGAGGAGAATGATAAGGGTTATTAAGCTCAGCTGGTAAAGGAAAATATTAGTCAGGGCAAGTTCACAGCCACAAAGAGTCCATATCCTTTATACATATACACACCCTTGGTAAGCATCTTAAAAAAACAGTTTTTGACTGCATTAGTATAGTCTCACACTGAAACATTTAGAAGAGTCCAGTTTTACTTTCAAAACATTTACACAGAAAGAAAAATGTCCTACATTAAAACATAGGGCATAACTTCATTTCAACAGAATCAACAATGTCCTTTTATTAATTGCTGTGACGACTTTGAAAACCCCCTTCTAATCTCCAACAGGACAGAAATTAGTCATCTCCTATAACATTTCGCAAGGTTGGAGCATTCGGATCGTAGATCATTCCTCTGCAGATTGACCAGAGTCCTGGGTCCTCTTTCATGCTATTCTTTTCATCTTTTACAGATTTTAGTATAGTTTAGATCTGGGAGATGAGATAGTCATGGAATAAGGTTAATTTGTTGAACTGTGTATGTGGATTTTACCATATATATTTTGTAAAAAATATATAATTAGTCACGCCATCCAGGGGTCTTTGCCAGAGGAATTGTCCCACAGCATCACCGGTCCTTCGTCATACCCAGTAGCACCCATTAGAAGCTTTTTTACATATACGCCCCTTGTTTTATACCAGACCTACCTGTTAGCTGAAAAACTCAAAATAATGTCTGACCAAACAGGAACAGATAAAATCCCTGTAAAATTTTAAATCTACATATTTATGTTTGTCATAGTGGGGCAGAAAAGGTGCCAAAATAACCAACTTGAATATAAATGACATCTAATAGTTATGATTGAAACTCTGTGGCCCCAAATTTTTCATGTAGCTAAAACATTTTCAGTACTGTAGTGACTGTAATCTTCCTGCCCTACATGACTAATCCTCTCGTCTTTGCAACGAAGAGAAACGGCCGTCTGTTCGCATAAATACCCATCCAAATCAGAAGTTACTCTATGCAATCTGATTAATGTAAAAAAAAAAACAAAAAAACAAAAAAAGTGACTCGTGTAATGTTTTACAAAAATTATACAATTCCATTTCCTTCATTGGTATTTTTAGGAGTAGCACTAATTGTGATTTCCCAAAAAAAGAAAAAGCTAACAAAAAGTTATTTCCTAATGTGGGTATTTTTCCACACTGGGTAATGTGCTTAATTAAAAGGTGGAACTTTTAGCCCCTTTAGCTTGAAGGGGTTGTAATTGTAACCAGAGAAGAAGATTGCTTCCAGATTACTATTTCATTGGTTTTGGAAACACTAAACAGATCATTTTGAGTTTAGTGGAAGAAAATATGAGAAACGAAAGAAGGACAAAAAATATTAATTCCTGTCCTAATGCTCTTTGTCTGAAATGAACAATCAAATCTCCCATTCACGAGGACAACAAGGCCGCTGGAGATACATTTTGACAACCTTTAGACTAGAAACATTAAACTGACATTCAAAATATGCTAAAATATCACTTAGCATATTTTAGCAGAGTACCAATGCATCATTTTAGTGAAACAGACATAAAACCATGACTTTACAACAAACATTTTTATTATAAATATGAAATAGTTTTTAATATTTTTTCTATAATCTAAATTTTTAGGGTGGTGACATAATTTATTCTGTTGGCATTTATTAATTTTATCAACATAAAATATATATTAAATGCCAGTTTGAGATTCATTTAAATTTCAAGACTAAACCAATTACTTAGACATCTATTTTAAACTTTCTTTCATATAAATTAATTTTTTGCTTCTTCAAATATAAATGCTTCTTTTTCTGCAGATTAGTGGTTCAGTCTCTCGTGCGGTCTTAAAGCCATTGAAAAGGCACCATTGACTGAGTCACTAATCGCATCTACTCTCTTTTTGTCTGTCCATTGAAAGTACCTCCGGCTCTATAATTCCCTGTTTAGCTGTGTTTTATATTCTGTCTAGATGTGTTTTGCACAATGTTAAAATGTTCCTAAGTTTAGATAGATCTAATTCACTGCAGCGAAAGAGGATTTATAGTCATCACACATTCGAAAACGTATCGTCTGTACCACACAATGACCTATTTTCCCTTTCATCGTAGCTGTGAACATGAGCAATTTATGCGCTGCAGTTTGTTTGTCTTTATGAGACTAGAGATGGGTGTGTATAACTCAAGAGGACAGTCAAAGCGCAAGTTTCCTCAACGGTCCCATCATGTGAGTCATTCAGCAAAAACGTCCTGCAATAACATCACAGTGACAGCCAGGAAGTGAATTTACCAGTAAAAAGTGGGAGTGCAACATTTTCACCATATGGTGGAAACTTGACTCTGGGCAAACGTGTCTCGATTTCGATCACTCTGACTCAGCAGCCTTTCCTCTGCTCACCAGATGTGGCAATGATGCCTTTCAGAACAATCCACTGACAAACACCAACACATGAAGACATAACTGCGACAACCACCAATAAATATGAAAAACTACAACTCGAGGTTTGGAGGTTTAAATAAGGAGCAAGGGCCTCACGTGACCTCTTACTTTTCATCACAGTTAAGAAAGAAACGGCTTGGTCACAAGGCCATCATAACCTTTAGAGTACAGTCACTTCTGCCTATTATTTCCACAGCCTCTGTGGACTCTTCCCCCAAATATTTGAACTCTGTATGTTGACTCTTCTCCCATTAGGTCAAGCCAGTGACAGCAGAGTGCAACGTTTCTTCATTAGGAGAAACACAGATGAGTCTGAAGACAGTGTCATCCGTTTGTATTCAGTCCCCTGAATTTAAACTTTGTCACCTTTTGCTTACATCATTACAACACTTCCATGAAGCTCGCATTTGTTCAGTACATCACCACAGGGTTTCCTGTTGATGGATTCTCTAACCTGAGCTGTGGGTCTCTGCAGCTCCTCCAGAGTTACCATGGGCCTCTTACCTGATTTTTTTTGTTCAAAACTCTTTTCCCCGGCTGTCGCTTTACCTCAGGAGTCCAATAAAGCATTTTCTTACTCTTTTACCATTTTATTCCCTAATATTCACCAGCATCTGAAGTCTTCAGCTGGATTTATAATGAGATTAAAACACACACAGAGGGACTTTATTTACTAATTAAATAAAGTTAATTAGGTAACTTGTGGAAGCAATTTATTGCAATTGAATTTTTCTTTGATTTTCTCTAATATGGTTCATCACATAAAATCCCTGTAAAATATATATTGAGCTTGAAGGAAGTTTAAGCAGTAGGACTACATTTGCATAGGGCTGATAATTAAACAGCCCTATGCTATAAAATAAGATGACCATACATTTGACCCCCAAAAAAACAACACGAATATTTCCTGAAAGTGAGAAGAATCAAGAATTTCCCAGAAGTCGTTTAATGTTGCCAACACTGAGCATATAAAAAAACCCAAATTAAATAAATCTGCCATGGGGGCAGGCTAATTGAGGCTGCCTTTCCAAAGCCCGGTGCAGTTTCCATCTTTTACCAATTTTAACGACTAGCCGTCTGCATGCTATGGTTCCAATTTACCAGAAACTTCAAAACAGAGCATTTATCTAGGTTTTTGTACTGGTTAGTTCTGACTATACGCAGCCCACCACGGATTTATTCTGTACTTGCCAACAAGCTGTTGCAAGATGAGTTAAAAAAGGAAGAAAAAAGGCAAAGAATAACTGTGCCGAAGACAAATGGAAAAGCCATGACAGGAGGTGAGTCACAGAGCAAAGGAAAAACATAAAGTTGTTTTTCTGAACTGGTTGTACCATTTATCATGCACTGTGGGAGGTCATTTAAGAAATAGGGCAGGGATACTATGATGAACATTGTATACTCTTTAAGGGCAAATGAGAGGGCGCAGACAGGTTTCCTGAA
Source organism: Poeciliopsis gracilis (assembly GCA_911649635.1). Taxonomy (NCBI): domain Eukaryota; kingdom Metazoa; phylum Chordata; class Actinopteri; order Cyprinodontiformes; family Poeciliidae; genus Poeciliopsis; species Poeciliopsis gracilis. The sequence goes on from CAJVRI010000128.1 coordinate 2,653,849, forward strand.
CCGTGCATCGAAATGGCTATTTGTTTCAACTGGACTGACACAAGGCCTGGCCACTGTCAGTTCACACAGTTTTCCAAAGAACTTGGGAAAAGATGTTTCAATTTTCTACATTCAGAAAAATCTGGAAATTCTAGCTGAGGCATTATTTAAATAGAAACTAAACCATAAAAATAATTAACTGAAGATTAAAATGACACTCTACAAGAAGGAATTTGGAAAGTTCTCATGTGAAAATTGTGCTGGATTAAAATAAACAGGTTTGTAACTTATTGGCTGCTAAGAAACTGCTGTGTAAAAAGCGAGACGACATAGAGTTCCCTATAAAAGTATTTTATCACATAAACAAAAAGGACAGATCAACACAAAGTAGTTGTGTTGATCTGTCCCTCCATCCCACAACTGTGGGATGGAAAGAAAAATCAAACCTCTTTTCCTACTAAATAAAAAGTGTAGCATCCATTTCTATTCAGTCTACTTAGTCGGTTCTTTGGAGAAGTTTGTGTTGCTAATGACTGTCAGCTTTACACACGCGTCTAAAATTATACATTCTTTCATGCTCAGTCAGATTGGGCAGAGGTTTTTGAAAAGCAGTCTTGATTTAAGAAGTAGAACATCATATTAACTGTAAAACATATAGGTGCTGGTATGATGGTCTGGGGCTGCTTTGCTGGAAGACTTTCTGTAATTGGTGGAAAAATAAATTCTGCTTTGGCAGAAAATCCTAAAGAACAATTTCAAGCCATCAGGTCATGACAATATGATCAATCTCACTTGGGTTGTGCAACAGGACAATAATCTGAAGCACACAAAATGTTTTTTTTGAATGGTCTAGTCAAAGTCCAGACTTTCAGAGGCATGACTATAAACAAGCTGTTTATGCTTACAGACTCTTCAATGTGGCTGACTTTGAACTATACAGCAAAGATGAGTGCTGAAATTCCTCTGCAGTGATTTAAAACACTCAATGCAATTTTCCCCATTAAACTAAATCAAATCATCATTTGAAAATTCCACCTTGTTTTTGCTCGAGGTCTTTGAATATTAAAATCTGTTTGAACTGAAATACTTGAGTATTTTAAAAAATGCAATAAGAGAGGTTTCACAGCACCATATAGGTTTATGGGCCCCTAGAGGTGAACTAACCACAATTTCAAGAACAAAGCGCACAAGTGGAATATGTGTGATTTGCTCAGCGACTGGAGTTTGAGCTGACCACAAACCTCCTTCCTGTTTCCAGAGTCTCTTAATGTGCTGGACCAAACAGACCATTATGTTGCCAGGACAATAAATGAATAGTCACAGTTGAAACAGACAAAATTGGTGACTCACGTTTGGGAAATAAGGCTTTAAAATCTGGAACTGATTACCATCACCACATGGGAAAACTTTACAACTACTACATAACCACAGTGCAGGTAGGTTAGAGCATTTTATATAAATAACTTGCACAAGTCAGTCAGTGTAGTTGGGTTGTAATAAAAAAGCTGCATAAGCGAAATGTAGCAGTGACCCTGCTAATTTCAGATTTCCGGTGCATCAGTTTATTTGTTCAATCTGCTGGAATCGTGCAGAGGTGCTTTCACACACCAAGATTAAAACATGTACAAGAGGTGGTGTTTCTCAACTCTGGAGTCCTGATACCACCCCCAACAATATGTGAAAGCAAAACTACTCCAGCTACTTCCAGCGCTCTGAGGGAAATCCTTTCGAACCCCAGGGAGATGCACTTTTTTTCTGTATATACCACTTAATCAAGATTCATGAACCTAGAATAGTCTTGCAGAGCAAAAACTGAACTCGAGTGACAATCACTAACAGATGGGGTGTGTACAGCCTGAGTGTCCCTGGAGGGGGTAAGTTAGGAGAGACATTTATGAGGAGAAGCTATAAAATAAAAACTTGTCACATGGATGTGAAAACAGCTGGAACTAACTTCACATCAAAGGAAAGAACATCTATGTCACACTTTTAATGTATGATGCAGATTACACATTAATCTATATCACATGGATCCATCTTATTAGTTAAAAAAATAGACTCTCCTTTAAGAGGAGATTCTAATTTCAGGATGTGAAAGATTTGCAAAGTAGATCAACTACACTAAAATGAAAAGCACAGGTGCAACTCTGAAAACGAGTGACAGCACAACGTCCCAAAACAACATCAGCAGCAGTCCATGCAGTATGAGAGTACCAACAGTGCATGACATCATCAACCAACAATTCCTACCAATATCATAAATAAGAGGAATAAATAAAACAGAAACCAGTCAATCAACCCAGTCAGTGATGATGGGAAAGTGGATGGAGCTAAACACAAGACAATCCCTGTTCTTAAAAACTTGTAAAAACAGGTGTGTCCAATTCAGTCCTCTCGGCATGCTGCATGTTTTAGTTCTCTCTCTGGCTTAGCACACCTCAAGCTCGCTAGCAGGCCTCTGCAGAGCATCAACATGCTGAGTTGGAACCATTTAAATCAGCTGTGTTGGATCAGTGTCATCTAAAACATCTACTGACCCTTGAGGACAGCCACATATCAGAGGAAGCAAAAAAAAATAAATAAATAAAAAATTAGACTGGGGCAAAGAATCACCTTGCAGCAGAATAGAAAACCCTGAACAACAGTATCATGGCTTAGATCAAAGCATAATCTTGAGCTACAATTACCAAGTAATAATTCAAAAGAGAATTGAATTATAACAAAGTAATAATTCAAAAGAGAATTGACAGAATTGAATACTTTCGAGGGACTGCATGGAAGCTAAGACTATTCCAAAATGTGCTGGTTTTAAAGCATCCACTACAGGGGGTCTACTGCTTGCTAAAACTGTTAATAGTGTCAGATCCTCTAGCAATTAGGCCACAAGTCAGCAAGCTACCCAAGGACAAAGACTCTATACCCTAAAGCAGAGACATCAAACATTAGGCTCTAAACTCACTACACAGTACCTACACTATGTCACTGATATGAGCAGCTCTGTCACAATTTGACCCCATCCCTACATCTACCTCTGTGTGGGAGTATGCAAAGATTATAAAATCCATCTGTATCATTTTCATATCGTTTCTACTCCTCTAGTCACACTTGCCTGTGACTTCAACAATGGAAGCTATGTTAAAGGGTGGAGTAGATCAAAAGCAGTTGAGACTCTTTGATAATCACAGATCTGATGCTGCAGTCTGTCTCTTCATACTTGAAACAACACAGCTACTTAAAATTCTGAGTCTGAACAGAGTGAAGTGGAGAAAGCACAGTTTCAATCCAGTCGTGACATGGTGTTTGTGAAGGTTATTGATTAACAATCATGAGTCTGCCTTGATCTGCTCAGGAGCAATCCCACTGTAAGCTGCGATGTGAATTAAAGAACAGGGGAGAAGCAGCATGCAAGTAAGAGCCTGTGCCTCTCAAGCCTGTAAGAGTGAACCCATTGAACTCCCCAAGGTGTGTGGAAGCTCTCAGAAAAATCCAGTCATGCACCGACAGCACCATCTAGCTGCTGGCAAATGCAATCGCTGGCAAATAAAGCGCTCATGTTTCAGAGAAAAACCTGAGCTGTTATTATTCGACTTGATTTGGAAAAGGATTTTTGCGTTCTGCAAACATCACAGCTTCAGTTTATTTGATGGCAACTTCAATTAAGTTTAGGTGTATCTGACGAGTAGATGAATTTAATTGCAAATGTAAACAAAAATTTATGTTCCACGCCTGCCACAATATGACCTACTAACATCACTTCAATTATCTTGATCTTAGCTGGTGTTGCTCTGCCATTCTGAATGAATGAGCCGACCTCCAAGCACAGCCAAAGCATGACTAGGTCACCAATCAAGATTTGCCCCAGAATCTTATAACCCTAAATCAAAAAGCTCAATGCTGTCATACTGCTGGTGTGCACAAACTACAAGCGTTTCCCAACAAACGCTGCGGCAAAAAGAACTAAAAACTGAAGTTCGTGAACATCTAAATTTCTGTCACAAAACTTGTGACTCCAACTGTGTATATCTCAAAAAGCATAATGTGGAGGCAAGAAAAATTAGAACTTAAGTCTGAGGAAAATCTTTTATTCTGGCAAAGAAAATGAACAAGCTGATTTGTTGGTGTTACATAAATGACACAAAGTATAGCAGAACAACAAAGTCTGGAAGACAACTAAAAACATTTAAAACCACAAAGGCGAAAGCTAAATAAATTATTCATTTAAAAACAACAAATAAAAAAAATAAAATCTTAAAATAAATGATCAGATAAAATATAACATAGCAGAATCTACATACAACTTATGCTATCTTATAATTTAAGACAACTAACTTATTTTATGTTGAAATTTGAGTCAATATTTACCTTTTAATTTATGAAAACGAACCCATATTCGTGGGGAAAAACAAGACCATACGACAAATATTCTATTCATAGCTACTTTCCAGGATCCCCACATAGGGTAAAAAAAAAACACTAAGCACCAAGGTCTTATAAGATGTTGGTTACAATATGTGACTCCCACCTGCCTCACTCCTCGGCGTCTACAAACTGCTCTGATTCAACGGCAAAGCGGAAGCGGCGCCATCGCATCGGGTGTGCGTGGTGCACAGCTGGACTGTAATTAGCCGCCACCGGCGGATCGGTCATGTTGCTCTGCCGAAGTGACAAATCCTGCAGAGAGAAGTGGAGCACATCCTCTGGGCCTGCAGAAGGCACATGAAGCTAGTTAGGGCCTAAAAATAGCACTCTTCTGAAATTAATAAAAAATGTAGTTTAATCATTTCAACTGATTTTTCTACTTCCTGAGGCATATCTGATCAGGTCTGACACACTGTTATCGTCATAATATTATCACTGCTCCGTTTGTAGAGACTATACTGTACATTGACGGACAAATGGATTCTGGAGTTAGTAAAAGTCTGTTTTACCATAAGGCACGGTCAGTGGATTCAACTCCACCCTCTTTTTGAGAGTGACATCTTGGATCTCTTTGTCCCAGTCTTCCTTTTCTTGCAAGGACATCAGGAGTGGCTTATAAACTTCTGGAAAAGTCATGTCCGTACCTCTGTAAAAAAAGACCCATGGTGCTGGATTCAATGTCATTGAAGGTCCTCTTCTGAGGTCTGAATATGTAAATAGCACATCTGTCTAAATGTATTTGGAGATGTTTTGAACAGCATACACCAAAAAGACTTTAGGCAAGAAAAGGAAAATCACATTTTGAGGAAGATGCTGATCCTTGAGGTCAATTGAACAGAAATCTGTCAAAAGATGAGAAAAAAACAAAAAAAAATGGAAACGACGACAGTACAGCATGATGTAACTAGCTCATGCAGTCACTAACGAATTTATTGCTGAAATTACCAATGCGTACTGTTCTAAGTTTCATAGAAAGTCAAATTGCAGAGATGCTTTGATGTTCAGTTCTATCTGAGTTACTGCTGCTATTGATCAGCATCTGTTGTCAAAATTAGAAATCCAACAAAAACTATTACTTCAACATCAACTATTACTGAAACAGCCTGGACAATTGTTACCTAGCAACTCACTCACTCTCTGGTTACCTAGCAACAAGTTGCTGTGTAACATGAACAGCAGCAGTTTAAGATTTTGCCACTGTGCCTCATAACTGCTTAAAAATAAAAACAATAGCACAGGGCGAAAACTGGATAAAACAGTTAAAACTGTGATCAGTGTGGTTGTACTTCAGATATTTAAAACAAAAAATACAAATTATCAATAGACTGATACGAAACAATAGCCATATAGTCATATCATTCAGCCCTACTTTGACACTGAGTTGCAGTCGACCCACACCAGACACACAGGTGGCATATTATATTAAAAGAGGCTGTACAACGCCATGCAAAAGCTAACACTGACAGCAACAGTGACTAAGTGTGTTCCTCAGTTAACAGTGCTGACAGAAGGAACCTTGGCATACCTTTTCTTCTTGTTTCTGAAGTATTTCTTTCTCCTTTCTTTCTTCTCGGATGCAGAAAAGCTGGGATCTGGTGCTGCTGCTTGTTCAGACTTACGGTACTGAGTGACACCAAAGCCGGCGGCGCCGCTGGCCGTAGCATACTGCGGAACATCTGCAACTCTCCATCTTCCAGCTGGCGTACCATTAGTGACAGGTGAAAAAGCACCCTTTTGTTTCCCGGGGTTCTTCTGAGACACAACTTTAGTACTCCAGTCCCTGCGGTCCAGAGAGCCAGCATTCATTCTCTCGCTGGCTCCACGTTGGTGGCCATTGGCTGTAGTGTATTGAGGCACATCTGCAACTCTCCGTCTTCCAGTTGGCGTATCATTAGTGACAGGTGAAAAAGCACCCTTTTGTTTCCAGGGGGTCTTCAGAGACACAGCGCTAGTACTCCTGTCTCTACTGTCGAGAGAGCCAGCATCAGTACTCTGGCTGGCTCCATGTCGGCGCCTTGCCCTGTTGACCCAACGTGCATCAGGAATGTGGCCGTTGGGCAGATCGTTGGGCCTACAGGTGTTGTGCTGAGCTCCCTTTCGTTCGCACTCGAGTCTGAACTCACACAGAGGCATCACGTCACCTGTCACACAAGGTTAAAGGGTTCATTACACATTACAAATACATATTCTTTTTATTTACTTCATTACCAAACCTAACAATGAAGAGATGCAGGACATCTGCATTAAAATCATCATCAGCAGCTGTTTGGGATTTTCTTAACATATCGGTATTGATAAGTAGAACTGCTCTGATATTAACAGACAAAGTTTACTTGAATCTTGTTAGTGTTTCAGGAGGAGGATTTGGTCATGGCATTTGTTTGGATGTGTCACAAGAATGCAGCACAGGATTGTGGGATGTTTAACTGAAGCGCAGAGGCAATGTCAACTGCTGTTTTTCTAATGGTGTCAAAGAAGTGGGGAACTACATATAATAGAAGAAAGTATCAGTTATCAGCCTTAATGGCAGTATTGATATCAGCCCAAATATTTATATTGGTGCATACCTATACAAAAAAAAAAAGATAGAAATAACGATAACATAAATTATTTTGAATATCCGTAAAAATGCTCCAATGCAGAAAACTCTCAGAATCACCCTTTTGTGCATTTGGTTTGCAAATTGATTTCTAACTCTTTCCAGACTAGATGTCTAAGGAGATTTTCTATTTTTCCTTGGATGTCTTTTCTTTTTGGAGCTAATCTAACCTACTTCATGTTGTGAGACAAGCTTTCTTTAGGTGCTGTGTTGATTCTACAGGATTTGAAGTAGTCAAGCCCATCCATTTTCAAATGCTAATCTTCTTCTGATATCGGAATTTGACAATGTGACATTTAGAGTAGCAAAACAGCAGAAGCTCAGTATTTTTGGTCGCTCAGTCATTTCAGCACTCACCAGACCTAAATCTCATAGAGAATCTATTCAAGATGAAGACGAGAAAACCCAGACCCAACAACGCAGTTGACCTGAAGACAGCTACCAAAGCAACCTGGTTTTCCATTGCACCTCAGCAGAGCCGCACAGTTCGGATGCAGTAAGTCAGGAGTGTTCAAAGTTGTAGGTCCCTCCCGGGTTCTCACACACCTGCATCAGGTGATTGCTTGTTATCAGGCCTCAGCAGAACATTGACAAGCTGTTAGGACGCGTTTCACCTGAGCGCTGGACATTTATGTGGTAAATCAAGCAAAAGGAGCCCCAACACTTGTTTTAAGATGTGATTTTTCAATAGGATTAATGGTATTCTAATGTTCTGTTAAATTAAACTTAAAACTTGAAGAAAAACAAAGACTGAGATTGAACAGGTTAGAGCAAACTTTACCTATTTTTTTATTTTTGTGTGTGTGTGTTTGTGAACTGATCCGTCATACTTTTACTCTGAATCCAGCACCAGCTACTGTTTCCAGTACGAGCTCCTCACACTTTGTTTGGATGCAGATCAGGGTTAAATCGCTATTAAAGGTGAAGGCCTCTCAGATTCAGACCGGACCGGGATGGTCTTGATGTGACCAGAAGGTAATTAAACTCCCCTCCGAGCTGACTTCAGTGTAACCGCCTGGGGTCAGCATGCCTCCATTAGCTAACCGCTGCGCTCCGATTGACTGACCGGTTCCTCGCTGTATAAGTTACCAACGGCAACCATCGACCGGCAAACAGAAGCGATCATTTTAAAATAAAAGCGACTGAGTTATCTTAACATCGGGCTTCGTCGGAGTTGATTTCTTACCTGTAGCGCAGCTGTAGACAGGCCTGACCCACGCGAATAACCAATCGGTCCAAAAAGGGGAAAAAAAAAAAAAAAAAAGCTATTTACACGGGGTGACAGATAGGTGGCGCCAAACTACGGAGAAATACATTTACCTGTACTTCCTTTTCTCAACTTGACTCTGTTTCAATTTGATGTTACCTTTTTTCTTTTTATGAGCTTCAGCACATCCTATTTTTATCTATGGATTTCTGTAGTTTTTTTTTTTTGCGTTATTTTTGATTCTATGCTTTATTTATTTGCCTCAGCTGTAACAGACTGGTGACCTATTCAGGATTTACCTCTCCTCTCCCTCAGTGGCCATTGGAAATGGGTATGGAGGAATAATAATTGTGCCAAAATCCCAACACTGGATAGGCACCAGCTCTAACTTTTATTTATGCACTTACTTAGTCTTGAAACATTTGGTGCATATTTAACCTTTGTGTTGAAACTGAGCAGTTGACCAAGACATCTGCACTCTTTTAAAGCTATAGAAATATTGAAAGAGAAAATGCATAAAAATGCTTAGAACAGAATCCAAAAACATCTTAAGCATGTTATTAGCAAACCTGACCTGGTCTTTCTTGCAATCAAAATGATAGGAATCTGATGAGGCATTATTACAGCCCAAACATTTTTTATTGCCAAATCAATTACCTAGACATCAATGAATAGCCCTTTAAAAGCAACAAGACTTCAGATTTACAACTTGATGTTGTGTTGGATTTTATTCAAATTGAGGATGGCACAAGCAGCTATTGAAAGAACCGATGAGCCAGTATTTGTATAAGTTAATATTGCTCATAATGCTCACAGTCGAAGTAGGAAGACGGTTTACAACCATACAAAAAAAGTCAGTTTTAAGTAATGTGAAAATTACTCATCTGACCGTAGCTAACAAAAAGTTAAAACAAACAAAAGAAATAGACATTAATTAAAAAAAAAAAAAATTAGTTACTATACAGACAAAACAGGAGCCAGTCTAAGTACCATACAAAGCATTGTGCTATACATCCAACAAAGCACCTAGGCAACAAGCTGGTTTCTCTTTGATAAAACTGTAAAAATAGTTTTTTTTAGTACCAGTCTTAAAAGAGTGGCAAGTGGCACATCAATACAAATGATTGCTATTCAAGTACAACATTTACAAGTCAGGAAAACAAGTCTGACAGACACAAAGTGTACCTTGAAAATGTGTAAGTCTAGAGCAAGTTCATCTTGAAAAAATGTCCTCAGAAGGCACAGACAAAGAAAAATGTAAGCCATGCAAAAGAAAACAAGATGGTTTTTGTGCAAGGAAGCAAAACTCAAGTTTGTGAGAATTACATAATACAGCAAATTTTGATTGTTCCTCCTTTAATGGGATAGTTCAGAAAGTTTGACTTGAGTTCCTGAGTTAAAGGATTAAAAGCAGTATTATTTTACCTGTAGTAACTGTTAGCATCTTCATTCTGGTAAATATCCAGATTAAATGTTTCCTCCAGCTGCAGCAAACGCCTAGCCTGAGGATGACCAAGACCATAGTGGATTACGGGGCTTTAAAACAAAACCCAACTCAAAAATAATTTCGTATTTTATAGTATCCTCTGAGACCAGCTAATATGGGTTTATACTGAATGTAGACACAGAGAGACAGCTGTTTGCTGCAGGTCAGAGATTAACCGTTTGTAAGCTTTTGCCAGAATCTCACCTCAAAAATGTCAACCTATCCCCTTAAAGTAAACCTCAATTGCAGTACTAAATACTGTACATGTGTATTAAAACATGTTTTAACCAATTACATTAAATTACAAATGCCTTTTGGCCACACAGGAAGTAAAACATTTAGTCCATTATATTTACAGCAGTTTATTAGTTACACAAAGCAAATCAGGGCTTCATGTAAATCTGTTGTTAGAAGGTGGCAATGAGATTGCTGATCCAGTGAATCTCCTGTGCAACCTCATGTCTGGTTTGTAAGTCGATCTCTCTGGGTTTATAGATGCGTTTAAACAGCCTGTTAGAGAGACCATCAATCACTCAGACGAAGCTACCCCACACATTCATATCAAAACGTTCCTGTGCAACATTGTTTGGGTATATTACTACCAGATTACTTCAGAGTTTAAAGACATTCCTTGGCTACGGCTTCTGTCAATCAGCTCAACCCTTTCTGAGGACTACCGCTCTGATTGACATAGATGCAAAGTTTTTTTTGGAAGACTATTCTTAAGATTAAAAAAGTATTTTAAAAAAACCCTTCAGTGTACCTTTCATTGATTTCACAAAGAAATTATTCTGCAGGATGTGTAGTCCAACATTCCCAAGCATTTCATTATTTGTTTCAACTTCCAAAAACATTCCTTTTGTTCTTTCTTTGAGCACTCTTTGCTCATTTCTTATTCTTTTCAAAATACATGCTTGTCCAAATTAACGATTACATGCATTTATCATCTCTTGCACACAGGTCAGGCAACATGGCTGCCTTCATGTCTGTCTGGAACAGGGTAACCATCTTCTTGCCACCTTTTTCCGTTTTTTAATCTGACATACTGTTTTTCCAAAAATAGACCCTACCAGTCATTTATTTTTCAATAATACCGCAATTATTATATGAAGGTAAAATGTGTTAGGCTGTTCCAGTATTTCTGCCCTTTAGAGTAATTCCAGTGCATTCCACTGACTGACTGTGTCAATCTCAAAAGCAGGTTGGGCTCAGGTTATTCCTGCTTACAAACTACCAGCTTGTAACATAAAAAGTCATAATATGAACAGAACAGAGCAGCAGAATAAGAAAACAGTGCAGACTGAGACCAACAGTCACATTTGCATAACCATCAGTTGTTTAGCATTCCCTCACGGAGAAAAGTCTCTCAAAATGTATCGCTGAATATTAGTCCATGGGGAGAAAATGTCCTCAGAACAAACAGCAGAGGGCAAAGCAGGTCCATTTACATATAAACCAAGTCCTCTCATCTTTGCTGTCCTCCTTTACAGATTCCCAGAGCAATTAACTGGCAACTATTCGACATTAGGACTGATGATTTCCATCCCAGATCGGCTTCTGCTATTTTTTTATCTCCAAAATGGAAGGGTTGTGGTCCAAGATGGACAGGATAACCTTGTCCATGTACTGTCGCAGGCATAAATTGATGTTCTCCTGTTCCTTCAGGGCTTCCATCAACTGTGGAGAAACATGAACGTCAAACACATTTTGTTATCACTACCATCTAAGATATTGCCCAAAGATGTTTACTGGCCAATGGTCTCTTGATTTTATTGGGAAATCACTTGTGTACCTATGATAGTCATCAGGGGTACTATCATAGGTACACAAGTGTATATTTTGTTATTGTTATGCAGTTAGAAAATACATAAGATGTAGCCAATGAACCTCGCTACACTAGCTTAATGACTAATGTAACCTTTATCACACTGTCACTCTGTGATATGTTCCAGAAATACATGAGCTCTGACTACAGCATGAGAACAACCTAGAAGAAAGAAAATGAGGGATGGAAGTTTCACCTGATCTCTGGTAGCGCTGTCTATCTCATCAGCTAAAGACCGAGCCTTGGTCTGGGTGGAAAACAGGATCTTGGCTTCATGGAGGCTTAGGCTGAGAATCTGACCTTTGAGGTCTTCATTCTGCTCCCTCAGCTTCTGGGTTTCCTGAAAATTTCAAGTCAGGGTGGGAGGTAAGGGAGAGAAAAACAAGATGGAAAGATAAGTGTGTAGAACAAGCTTTTGAAAGAAGAAACTATTCTAAGTTAACACAAACACCAAGAACACAACACCTGCTTGCTCAAAGGCAGCAAACACAGCTAATGAGGACCTAGCACAAGTTATGTGTGTTAACGGTTTCCCTGCACAGTCTGCTGCGTTAAAAAAAAATAAAAAAAACTTTATGATTTAGTTGGCTTAAAACTGCTGACAGGAAGCCAGTTTGCTGTTCCCTTGTTTTACCTTCAGTCATTAAACAAGGGAGCTGCAGTGCTGACCCCAATCACACTTGGCCGAGATTACTCTACTCCAGTGTTATTAGTTGTTAATTGGGACGTCAAAGGTCACAGAGACAATTTTACCGTGAGTCCGGGGCAGCGCTGAGCCCCAGACAACACCAGGAGATGGAAGTCAGGGGGAAGAAAGTCCTGGGATGCACATTGCTGGACACACACATACACACATTTACAGAGGTGCACAGTTCAGCGTGAGTGTCTGTCTTTCTCATGGTTTACAGGCAGTGGGCTTATTAGATTTGATTTGGTACAGTCTCTGTCCCACCAGGTGCTTAAAAAGTTAAATCCCTAAATGTTTATTTAAATAAGAAAAAAAAAAAACATTTTTGGGGCTCTTTGGGTTCTTAAAATACAGAACATTATGTCTCTTATAAAGAATGAGACATTACAGTCATTACACCAGATTGTCCATCACACTGCTGGACTCTGTTCCTTTTTATCTTGTTAACTTTTTTTGAGTGTGCTGGCAGGTGGTCATTTCTTTTTCTGCTGCTATTAAATAGGCAATTTTCAATACTCAAGGCATATTTTAGTTCTCCATAAAAAAGGAATGAGATAATGAGTCTCTACTGGGTCTTTGTGCAGTGTTTTATATCCTTATCAGACCACTTTTTATTATTTTTCCTCAATGGAGGTAGAAAATATTAATTAACTTTTATTTTGAATTTACGATTAAATCATCAGTTCCAACTATCAGCCACTAAAATCGTAAAGAAAGAGTAGGAAAATTAAATGACTCTAAAACCAGTGTTTATGAAGTTATAATGCAATAAAAGAGAATTTAAGCTTACATACTTCCAGCTGGCAGTTTAGTAACTTTAGATTTTTTTGGTGGAGCTCTACAGTGATAACTTGTGAGATTTTATAAAACAAAAGATCATTGTCATATGATTTTCTGAGGTAACCTATAGAAAGATTTTTATAAAGCCAGCATCTATGGTTTATATGTGTGTGAAGGGGACTAAATAATAAAACAAGATAAACGTATGACCCTGGATGAGGTCCTATTGTTGCCTGAGGACAATGCTGTACGTCTCCTATAAGGCGGAGGCATGCATCGTTATCTGATGTTACTGATTCTGAATCAATATTCACAAACACGCTTCGCAAAGGAGAATTAATTAATTAATAAGTTATCTTAAGGACAGATTGATGCTGAAGATCAGGTTATGTACCATAAAGATTAACATTGTTGGGACCGTCAGAACTGAACTAAACACAGAAAATAAAGAGAATCCTAGAATGCACTACGTTGATCCACTTTCAGTTTGTAGCAGACCAAACCAATTGAGTTTGTTTGGATATGTCTAAATCAATACTTTGATTTGATCATATCCTATAGGTCTCCAATAATCGAAGACTATTGTTGGACAACAACATTCAATGCACATATCTGTGCTGAGTAATGGTTATTGGCCTGGTAGAAGGTAAAGCCTCCTCCCAGTTTCAAGTTTTCCACAATTTTTGTTTTCCAGCATTCTGTTGTGAATCTGATTTACAAAGTTAGTTTACTGGGACTCATACCTATGAATCCTGATTTATTCTTCTTCAAAGCTTTCTCCCTGACTTGTCAGCATGAAGTTTCTCTAGCAAACCTCTGAGCCCTTTGGAGCCAAAGGTTATATATTCAATTATAACCCGGAGGACATCGAATGCAAAAGTCACTCATTACATGACTTCTGTGGGAAATTTATTGTACTTATTATATTGGGGTATCAAAGTAAAATGTGTTGATTACAAAGGCATGCCAAACATTTCAGATTTTTATCACTGAAACAATAAATATATTAAAAAAGCAACATTTTGTTCCTTCCACTTCACAGTTGTTGTACCACATAAAATCCCAGAGGAGGTGCATTGAAGCTTTTGAACAAATTGCAAAAAACCTGGAGAAGATATGACTTTCGCAAGACACCATAGATCTGTTGAGTGTGATTCATATCGCATCTGAAGGTGGGATTTAAAACAGCAGTGATTGAATCTATATAATCAGCAGAAACACAAAGGCACATTCAATAAAATACACTATTCTCAAACGTAGACTATGACTTGTGTTCTCATAAAAGCCAATACAACACTGTTCAGCCTGAGTTAACGCTCTATTCCCAAGTCAAAATATCAGTAATTCATGAGGTGCAGGGCTGCAGTAACGAAGGGATTTTAGAAGCTGCTAACAGGGGTCGTTATGATTTGTCGTCATTCCTGCTGGTAAAACGGAACAGAAATGTACTACTTAACAGAGGGGAAGTGAGCACCGCAGGTCAGTGTGGTCTCCGTAGTCATAAAAACGCTGTAAGGGCCTTCACTGATTTATGAAAGGTTTGACACGTTTTACTTCTCTGGCAGCACAGAAAGCACATTATTTTACTGGAGAGCTTGCAAGAACAATGAGACCTAGAAACGGTCTGGAAACTCTCTGTGGAACACGACTACTAATGAAATATTATGATAATGGGCAAAAATATTTTTTGATGAAGAGAAACAGAAGGTTTGGATATAAGTACATAAAGTATTCTCATGCTGCAAAATCCCACAAAAATAATGCTTTGAAAATTTGTAAAAATGCTCATTCCGACACGCCAACGCACATCAAGCAGCTGAAGCACTTAGAAATGAAGCTGAAATAAAGGATCAGAAAAATGATTTTTATCTGCACCTGCTTCAGTCTCTTAACTTCATGCTCGAGCTCCACCTCTCTGGTCCTGCTGTTAAAGTCTGAAAGTCCAGTCGAGGAGCTGCGGCTCCGACCAGGCTTCTCCGCCTCCAGCTTGTACAGCTGCAAGTGCTCCAGCTCTCGACGCAGATCCTCTATTAACTACACAACACAGAATTGTCTGAATAACAAAATTATATCATGTTGGAAAGACTTTTGTTGTCCTTTGAGCTCACAAGATTCTGCAGGAAGAGAAAAATAACTGATGGATCAGATGATGAAATGTTAAAGGCTGTTTAGATAATCCTCCCACCTCCTGCATGGCGTCTTTTTCTTTCTGGAACTGCTCTCTGTTTTGTTTCAGTTTTTCCATCATTTTCCTGTACAGGTCCATCTCATCCTTTAGTCGCAGACTGGTATCCTCCAGCTTGTCCGTCATCCTTTGCTTCTCCTGGTGACAGATGGACAAAGTTAAAATTTCTTTTTTTTAATTCATTATAATATTTGGAATTTCTGCTTACAAGTGCAATACAATCTATTTTTAATTTAACATTGTTACATTAGATCATGTATTTAACAACAACAATTAAAGAGTAAACACTGTGCCTAAGTCCCAGTTCAGTAGGTACAGTCTAACAGTTAAAGGCAGGATTTGTATGCAAATAGACACACTGCAAACACTGAAAAATTATTTATTAAATATTAACTAAGGAGTTCTCTACAAGCCACACATCACACTTCCTTAAAACAATCACTCATCTGTTTTGACACTAGGTGGCAAGTGCTAAAAATCTAATGGCATTTGTTTTTTTTTATATGGTAGTTCCTAACAAGGAAAGGTGAACTTGGCTCACCTCATCAAGCTTCTCTGTCTGAGATTTGAGTCGAAAAATACCAACAGACATCTCAGTGTTCTCCTCTTCCAGATGCTTAACACTGAAAACACAGAGTTTGGCAGTAATGCAGTTTAAAATAATAAATCTGTACAAAATACAAATAAATTGCCTGAAAAATAACCTTAAATACAGTTTTAAAAAATATTCTCATACATTTGTACAATGTGACCTACACTCAATGGTTATTTTTTCCCCAGACTGCACAGTATCTCAAACGAAAAAAGGTTTTCTTACTCCAACATTATGCAATTGTAATACCCAACAAGCTTCTTACTGTGTCAAACACACATAGTGGATAGGTGCTGGTGAAAATGTCAGCTTTGTGGATGTTTAAGCTTTTCTTACAAATGGTAGGATAAAGAAAGTTAATGTCTAACGGTCAGTTTAGTGTGAGAGTGCCTGTGTGTTTCTTACCGGCTGGTCAGTAGCTCTATCTGTGTGTTTTTGTCTCTTTCCATTTTGCTGTAGGCTTCTCTGTGTCTTCTTAACTCCTCCTGTAAATTTTGCTCCGCACGAGTCTCTTGGTCCTTCAGCTGTTCTTCTAGCTCATTTACCCTGGCATGAAGAATTTATCACAAAATATATTACCTTTAAAGTACAATTTGAATTGAGAGGGGTGTTTTTTTTTAAATACTAAGGTCCACTTCTCATGAGTTGATCCACAGTCTCCCTAAACTATATAAAACTGGCATGGAAAATGTCATCACCATTTAACACGAACCATCTCATTTTCAACTTCAGAGCCTGCTATGTGCTAGAATATCACACAACAGGACATCTCATTGAGCTTATCACAATTCATCTATGCAGATATATGCATCCATCTATCCCTGAGTTTAGCCTCCTGAATAATATTACCCCTGCAGCGCTCTTGGAGGATACCTTGGTGGATGCAGTCACAAGGGTTCATACACAAAACAATCCAAAGTCTGTGCGTTTTGAAATGATTATTGTGGTCACACAGGAGTTGCAATCTCCACAAACTCTGAAAAACTATTCAATTCTTTAAACACTTAATCCGACTTATCCCTGCTTTTCTATAAATAAATATAAACATAAGCTAAATATGGTTGCAGGACAGGCCCAAACTGCATTCTGACAGAAAAACGTTGCATTCCTCAGTCTCCCAGCAACCAGCACAATTGGACCTGGACACAGTTTTCAACTTCTTCCCAGCAAGAAGCACTCACAAGCTGATTCTTACGTTTAAGCCTCCTGAGTAAGGCATAGTACATATTGAAATTGAAGTATATATTCTGCATTAAAGCTACTTCATGACACCTTTTACGTGATAATCACAGTAGGGTAGCAACACAATGCACATAACAGCCATTAGTGCAAAAGTGATAAGATTATTCGCAATGCTGTCAAGGAGTATGAAGAGAATAGCTTGAGCATAAGGTCAGCTACCTGTAGCTGCATGTGGGCACTCCAAATTAGACAAAACCACTGCTGTAACCATGGCTCCCCACACACCAACACGACAGTCTCACTTGTCATATTTGGTTAGACCGTTCTTAAGACAGTCAGGGAATGCCTGAGTTCAAACACGAGTGACATGAGTCCTATAAGATTCCTGAACACAGTCTTAATTTGAAGTGAAGGGTCCTTAACAACTAAAACCTAGAAAACAATAAGGACCTTACCTGTGTACTAGTTGTGTGTTCTCCTGCTTCAGTTTGGACTTCAGGTCACTATTCATCAGAATCTCGTTCTCGAGTTCAGCTACCTTCTTCTCAAGAAAACCCACCTGGCAGAAACAGGTTCAGTATATTTTGAACACGTTTATAAAGTAAACATGAATCATTCATGATTCAAATATTCAGGAGAATGACTTAAAACAATGTTTTACACAGAATTTAGCTTTTTTTTTTTTTTCCAAAAATATGACATGCTGTTTATAATCAGCTTAACTGTACATACACAATAAACAACTCATCCATCAGTTCGATTTTCTAATGGGTTCTGGGATCTATCAAAGATGAGGCACTTCAGGGGCAAGTTGCCAATCAATCTAAAAATCCTCCCCTTCCATATATTAAAGACGTGAGATATTATTTCCTTTCACTTGGCCATACATCCATAAAAACATAATTTCATTTCACTTTCTGGCATTTTAATGCCACATATTAAGATTTCCAAGCACTACATGTGCAAATCGCCGGTGGAGACAGACGAAACAAATGAACTCTCACCTTCTCATTGATGTCAACGTCACAGGAGTCGATGCTGTCTCTGAAAAGGTCTTCCGTACTGCCGTTGCGGCTGCTGAGGTTGCTGTTATGGAGCAGCTGCCTGCTCAGACACAAATACATGCACTTAGGGAACATGTAGAAGGCTGGTTCATTGTGTTAATATTATACAACAGAATGTCAGCCAGGCGAACCCCTTTTAAAAGAGATGGAATAGGTTCTGCTCCATTAGCAAGAGTAATGTTGAGATAGGTGAGAAGAGGAAAAGAAAAGAGAGAAAGAAGAGAGGGAAAACAGACGACAAGGAATAGGAGAATAGATGAAGAGAGCAGTAAAACAGTAGATGTAATCAAACTAGACATGTACACCAGAAAGAACAAGGAGATGGGGCCAAACCTTATTGAGTACATATATCAGGTCTGACAGGCCATTTTCATTCTGTCACCATAATTCAGTTTGTGTCGCTACAGTTAGGACAATAGCTTCAAGAGAAGACATCTCATGTGCTATTGGTTACCTAGCGGTTACCAAAAGAGTTCTTGCCCAGAAACCAAAGGCACGATGGAATATTTCAAAATCAGGAAACATAAATATATTACAAATATGAGACATAAATAATTGAAGTTAGCTGGCGAACGTTTCGCCTCTGTCTGCATGCAAAACTATTGTGTGATTGGTCATAATTGCATGGGCACGTTTCTTTAGACAGAAAAGCAATTTTTTTGGACAGCAATTTTGTGCAATGTGCGTCTCCTTGATTATGCTTGTACTTTTCTCTGGACACCTGGAAGCCTAGTTAGTGATTAACTATTATTGGCAAACACCTAAGTGATAAGGAAGCATTGAGTGGCATTTTCTATCCATTTATTGGTGGCTATGTCAACAAACAGATCAAACACAAGCAGTGTAGACCATAAAAAGCACAAACACACCACTGACTGACCTTTGGTTCATTCAAACAGCCATACATACAACAGCTATGAACACACAAACAAAGGTATACAGCTGATTGACCTACCTTCCAAAGGCAGTGCTGGAGATTTTTCTACTGGGACTATAAGATGAAAAAAAAAAACAAACAACAAAAAATAAATAAATATACACATTAGTTTAGTTTTTTAAAATACAAATGAGTCGCAACTCTGACGCAGAATTACAATACAGTAGCAGGAAAAGCTTATGAAAGTAATCTCATTATGCTTTTAGAGCTAAATTAACCTCCTTAGAACTGAGGATAACAGATATTTCTCAGTTATCTCTCTTTTATTCTTTCACTGCCATCCCTTCAAATGTAGACTTCTTCCTGTGGCTGATTTAATATTCATAAAATTAATGCAGGATTATCAATAGAGCCATTGTGGATTTCAAAAACGGGAAGAAAACAACACAAAATAAGGAAGTAGTGACATTGACAACCATTATTCTGCTCATTTGACATTCCCGGATGATCTAAACAAGTTTGTCAACTGTCAGTCTGTGCATTACTGCTTTTAGGTCAACAGTACAGATAGAAATGGTGATTATGGATTATATTTCCATAAACAGCTACCCTGTAAACAATGGTTGTTGAGGTAAGCACCAGAGAGGCAGCTCTACAGTATAATCAATTAGTCTGTGAGTGTTTATGTAGACATGTGCAACAGGTGCTCTTTGAACACCTTTGTGACAATATGGCATCACTTTTATTATATTATGGTAAAGAAGCACTCAAACCAAGCAGAAGATAATTGGACATAGAAAAACCTGTAGAGTGCCTAAAATAGCTGGCAGCATCTGTTCCTGTTGACTTGGTAACATTTAGGTGGATGTTTTTTGTCATGCATGATCAAATTATTGTGTTTTATACACCACTGTCCCTGTTCCAAAGGGCGAAGAAAAACATCAAGCTATTTCATAAAATATCAGTTTTATCTGTGGGGGCGGCCTAACAGTAAAACTGTCAGTTAATTACATACATTTGGAAACTTTTATATAAGCTACAGAAGAATCTTTGATAATATTAGAAAGCAAACAGCATCACAAAAACCAAGGAACACAGCAGACAGGTGAGGGAGAAAGCTGTGGGGGTGTTTAGAGCAGAATCAGATTATAAAACAATATCACAGCCTTTCAACATCTCAAAGAGCGCCGTTTGAAAATGAAAAGTGGATGGCCCAACTGGAAACCTACTAGGACACAGATGTCAATCAAAACTGAGAGAATGAGCAGTGAGATTATTAATCAGAGAAGCAGTCAAGAGGGCCATGGTAGCGCTTTGTGAAAGTTGCAAGAATTTTTTATTTTTTCATAGCAATCACATTTTTTTTATGATTACACTATTTTTTTTAAAGTACTTGATAAATTCGCAGGGAGTTACAACTACAATTTCCAAAATTTGGCATTTAAGCAACTTTATATGTTTTAGTGTCATCACTTCTTTTGAAGTCTGATTTGATTTCCTCAAGATAAAAGTACAAGTATCCTGTTAGTCCGCTGAATTATTTTGAGGTCATAAAAAGCCCTCCTTGTTCCGAAGGGACAGGCAACCTTGGGTGCGTTACCTGTGAGCCCTGAGGTTTTTGAGCCGAGCCTCCAGGTCATTGAGGAGGTTGACCTTCTTGCTGCACTGGGAGCAGTAGACGTCCATGAGCTCGCCGGCGTACTGGTGACGTACCTTCCGAGGGGTCTGACCCGCACTGCAAACACAAACACACAAACTATTGATTTTTCTGCAAAACGTAATTCAGGTGTTTTAACAAGCTAAAGGCACAACAATGAATGAGTGATAATAAAATAAATGAGGCTGACACAAGGAAGGATCTGTCTTTTTGGTTGTGTTTTTTTTCCCGGTGAAAACATGGTCCCCATTTTGAAGTTTAATCCCAGTTCTGCAGTGTTTTGTTTGATTGGTATGCAAAGAACAAGTGTGGAGTTGTACTGCCAGTCAATCAACTAAGAGGATTAGTCCCTTTAACCACATTGATGAATATTAACATTGCCTGCAGGGCCTCAACTCCTGAGCTGCACTTCCTCTGTCAAAACTCAGAAAGTACAACTCCGGCACAAATCCTGGAGATCAACAGCCTGCAGATTAAATCTCCCAAAAAATTAATGGAGTTCAAGACCCAGAAACAAAACAGCACTTTATATTTTGCCTCATCACAAGTTAGCCTTTGTAAACGACACAATACACAAAACCAAAAGAGGGGGGAGGTTATTGTGGTAACTTGGTGATTATGTTAAACACAATCACATTGTGTCTTTTGTTGGAAAAAAAGACACACAAAGGGGTTGCATATTGATTTGCGAAGCAGTTTTCAAAAATTATTTTCTATACTTATTGTATTTGTTTTTTATTTTCCCTCACCCTCTCAGCTCCACTCTTTTCTTTGCACTTTCTACCTCTCTTATCCATTGATGAATTGATGAATTATGCAAACAGGTGAAAAGTGAATATCATAAAAAGCCATTGATAGCAAATATAAGAATTATCTCAAAGTCAAAACATATGACTAAACGTTTTACCTTGAGGGTACAGATGAGCCAAGGTCGGAGAAACCGTTAGTCCGAGTCTCGTCGTCTGGAGAGGGGCTGTTGGGAGTATATTCTGGTTCCTCCCCTTCACCGTAATCCTCAAACTGCTCTTCGTTCAATGAGGCAGAGGAACGTGTGGAAAGCTCGGAGGTTATAGAGATACTAGTCTGAGCGCACCTGACAGAGGCAAAAAACATGAATATTAGCCTCTGACTACATAGCCGGCATGTCAATAAGAGAAGGCCAAAAGACAATGTCTATTACAGACAAGTTAAAACTGAAACAAAGCTTGTAAGAACAAACCAGAAGTTTCAAAGAATCACTCAGACATTTCCCAGAATGATGATGACTACAGTGGCATTACAAGAGATAAGACAAAGGTTAAAAAGACTATCTGTGCTTACTTGTCCCCAGAGAAATAGAGCTCCCCCAGTGTGTCTTCTTTGTCCAGGTGTCTGGTGAGACCCTCTGAAGAGTCAGACCCCTGGGAGCTTTCCACAGCACTGTCTCTGTCTGACTCCCTCTCTTTGCCCTCTTCTGTTACCCCCTCCTCCAACTCGTCAGGGAACAACTGGCACTCGGGGACCGGGTCAGGAGAGGTCCGAGAGCACATGATGACCGGGAGGACCTGCTCCTCCTCGCCAGCCTGAAGAAGGATGAGAAAAGGGTAAAAATAGAGACATTTGCAGATTGATTATTATGTTGCAGTAATTCTGGTAAGGCACTGTTGGGGTTATTCTGAATGCTAGAAGGCAGATTCCCAACATTCCTCCACTGATTAGTTATTCACTAACACAGCAGGTACTTAAAGATTTAGGATGGTAAGGACATTGGGTCAGAGGTCAGAGGTCCTACTTTGTCTTATTTGTGTCACATAAACCTGACAAAATCTGATCTAATGCATCAGTGGACATCAGTCATCTCTGCATATAAAACCATTAAGACGCTCACTGAGCCTCAGGATCATGATGGCAGAAGCTGCGATAGAAAGTAGAAGAAATGGATCAATGAAAGTTGATGAATATGATGGACAGGAATGACGGTTATTACTGAGAAAATGAGTAGAACATCAGAAACAAAGAGCAGGTTGTGTGTGTATAAGGAAATGGGCTGTGAAGAAGAAGTTTATCTAAGGTCAGATTAGGAAGTTAATCTGACCTCAGGTTATATTATACACTGATAAAAAACTGATCAAGATTTATGAGTTCATCTTTCAATTTTACGTAAGTATGATTTTCCAACTAAAGAAAAAAGGTTCGGTTAACAAATGGTTCCAATTAAAAATGCAAACTAACTGAACTGCAGACAGATATTGCTATGGATGTTTGGATAGACAAACAGATGGAAATAATGATACATTTGTTTATGGAAGAAAGGATCAATGAGAAAATTAAATAGAATGGATGGTCAGGCTGATGACTTACTGGACAGATGAGATGAACAGATATATGAATAGATTGACAACCAGATTGACAAGCTGATAGATGGACGGATGAATAAACGGCTCAACTTGGAGACTAATGAGTGAATGAATAGAGAAATAAAACGGTTGGTTGGACATATAAGTAAACTGACTGACAAATGAAAGGCTGGACAGATTAAGTAGTAAATAGACATAATGACACATTGTTGGAGACTGAATTGATGAATAATGGACACAAAGGTGAAAAGGCTGGTGTTGGAGGGACCAGACTGATAAATATAACATTAAACAATGAAATGGGAAACAATGAAATGGGAAATATTCCATCCCCATCGGCCCACACTACATATTTTTTCCAGATTATTCAGGGCTCTATAGGAACTCCATCACATTCACAATTGCAGCTATTTTAATGTATTTTCCCAAAAGTTATGAATGTATTTTAAATAAAAAATAAACAGGAAAAAAAACAAACTCTTAAATAATGAGAGGTCAGAACGCTGAAGCTCTGAAATGTTTGAAGCATTTGTTTAGCTTAGTGCTGTGTGCAGCCTCATGCCATTACCAAGCAACTCAAACAGTCCCTCTAGAGCATTTTACATGCAACCGTCAGTGGCTAAACACAAATGGGGGCTGTGCTCTGTAACAAAGGGCCGACCGGGGCTCTGAGTGTGAGTCACAGCAAACACAACAAAAGAAGAAGAAAAGTCTTTTACCGTTCCTTCCCTGTCGCTGAGAAGGACACGCACTGTGTGATGAGGTAAAGAAGCAACCAGAGAATTGAACACAAACTCCAATGATGTCAGGCAACGTTCAAGTTGAGCAACATGTGCTGCATATACTGCTATAAGCACCAACATTAATTCTGGTAAGAAGTTAATACATTAGATGCTATAGAGCAAAATATGGTTCCCCACTAAATTCTAGATCAAAATCACAAATATTACTCTATCAATAATTAATCAGCTCACGCAAAGCCTTTGAAATAATACATAAACAAACATGCAACAGAAGCGTTGCGCCAAAGCATGCAGATGATTCATGTGCAGAGCTCAGAATCTTCTGACTGCAACAACAAAGCGTACACGATTAGAACTGTTGATCATCTGGAGACAATCTGGTTTTGACATGAATTTGAGTCAGTCCTGCTGTTTTGTATCAAATCACCATCTCACAGTTGTTCCAGGATCCTGGCTTACCTTATCTTATGGCCATTTTCATGACTAACTTTATCTGGATCACACTCCCCATTCATGTCGACACCTTTTAGCTGATCGCTGAGGTGTACAGAACATGTGTGCAATAATGTGATCCAATAAGGGCTGCAATTTTGCTCAAGCGTACTCTGTTAAAGTGTTACAGCAGCCAGTTAAAATTTAAAATTCAACTGATATTGATGGATGGTGACATATGCATACATGTACTCTCCAAGCAGGACTGGGGCAGCAAAACAAATGTACATTCAGTATGTATTTTGACAGCTTCAACTGCCATCGTGAGTCTACAGGATGCTTCAAGTTGTTTAATGTCCTTGAGCAGAAACACAGCTTTCCAAAGAGGCTTCACCTCTGTTACCATCTGCGCAGATTGCTGTTAACCTTTGATCACACTGGAGCTGATCAGTAGCTCAGTCTTTTGAGTCTTTTTCAGAATTCTTCAATTCGGATTTCATTCTGGATTTTATGAACATCAGAAATCCTTCCAGCTAAGCAGCTTGTTATTGTCTGCACTTCTCCAATCGGCTTTTACTTTTTAAATCAAAGTACCGTTCTTCTGAAAAATGTCTGGAATGAATTATTCATTATTATTCAGAGCCAAAACCAGGGACTGCTGTTCTTAAAAAGAAAAAAAAAAAAAAAGGAGGGATGCCTGTTTGATACTTGATACCCTCACCAGTCAATTATCATGGTAGGAATATAATTTCTAATAAAAACAGTCAATGAACTGGTCAGAGATTTTGGGCTGCAGTTATTTCGACAATAATTCTGTAAAGAATCTTGTTGAACAAATGCATCTTAACATACGTACTCTCCACTGAATGTTTGATTCGGTGTATGCATTTCCTTCTCCATTTACTCTATAAAAGTATTTTCTCTGCTGTTGCTGAGTCTGACCTACTTAAAATACAAACCACCATTTCTATCCAACACTTCTTCCTAGTCCCCCAAGTGAGCTTAATACCACAGAAAAAAAAATATAAAAACATTCAAGTTGCCTTTATTTTAATTCTACATACACAATTATTAATATATTTTATATAAAGATGAACTTTATTAAATTCTAACTCAATTCAAATGCAAAAATACTTTATTGATCCCGGAGGAAAATTTAATTATAAATTAGATTATAAATTTATAAGACTGCCATTTTTCAGGCATATCAGTCTGTCTCGAAACATTTTTGTTTGTTTGTTTTTCTGGTTTGTTTTCAATTGGAAATAAGTTAAATGTAAAAAACATGAATGTTTGGCTGTCAATGAAACAATGCAAAGCTCATCCTGAAACTTAATCTTGTTGAGTCATGAAAATATTATGCCTCAGTAGTTGAGCAACATTGTTTAGGATTAGACCAATGAAAACACTGACCTGTAGATGCTGTTGTGCAGCTGCTACTACAGGGTTAGTTATCAGGTAGGTCAGCAAAACAGATTTTTCTCAAAACAAGCGGATGTGGCTGTTTAGCAGAAATACAGGCAAGTGTCAATAGTTGGCAGAGAGTTAGACAGACTGGATCCACCAACATTTAGTAACAGGGTTTTACAGGGAATATTTTGCAACAGCTGCAACAGTATTGCAAGTCATCTCTATACATAACCATCTTCGCCATAGTAACGCAGTGTGTAAAAAAACAAAGGGTGTGCTTTCAGTTGCATAATCCAATTCAGTTTAATTCCTGATCTGAACCAAATCAACCCTAATTTGAGACAAATCAACAGAAAGTGTTTAATTGTACAGTTACAGAAAAACGATATTTGGTTTTCACATTAGTTTCACTAACAACAATATGAAAAGAATGCTGTCAATATATAGTCCCATCAACTCTAAAATGCCAAAGTAACATCTAATACAATCAAATTAACAAGTGGTCTGACTAATAAATAGAGCCCACCTGGATGTAATTTAATCCAGCTGTCCTGTAAATGTGTCAAGAGGTTTGTTAGAGAATATTAGCTACCAGACAACACAGCAGACAGGCCAGGAAGAAATGTTTGGAAAAGCTTAAACCAGGCTTAGGTTACACACCATTGTGCCACGTTTCAACATCCCACTGAGCAATGCTCAATCCATCACCTGAAAACATTGCATGGCATACCTGGAAACCTACAAAGACGTGACCATCCACTTAAACTCAAAGGCCAAGCAAGAACAGCATTAATCAAAGAAGCATCAAATAGCTGCAGAGATTCACAGCCCAGGTGGGAGAATCTGTTAATTACAGCCAAGCAGCTCCAAAAAAATCCCTTTTTGAAAAACTGGCAAGAAGACAGACAGTTGAAAAAAAGCATAAAACGTAGGAGACACAACAAACATGTGGTGCTCTGGTCAAACAACAACTTCTTGGCCTACAATGCAACATGGTAAGGAAATCCAGCATTGAACATGAGCCTGAACACACTATCCCCACAGCTGAAGGCTATGTTGAAAGATAGCAAAACTTTAAACGAGGCTGTTGGTTCACCTTCCCAAAAGGAACTCAATCCAAAACAATGGTATGACAATAATCCTTGAGTGCATTGGCTCAAAGGATGTTTATTTCATCATGACCCAGTCAAAGTCTGTAGAAAAACGTAAAAAGTGACGTTCGCAGAAACCCTTCATCCAGTCTGAATGAGCTTAATTTTGTAAGGAAAAACTTCTAGATCCACAAAGATAGGAGAAAAATACCTCAAATAACCTTTAGCTCTAATCACAGCAAAAGGTTGCTCTACTTCTTGCTGTCTTGAGAGGAAACAAAACTGAACACCAAGTTGGTGAATGTTACAAAGCAAAATGTGAAACGGTTCAAGGGGAATGAATCCTCTTGCAAGACTGCATATCCTTTGCACAAGCTCTTCTTCTAAATTACAAACAACATAAAGAGAGCATCATGAGACATTAGTCGTATACGTGACAAAATTAGGGGGCTTAGAAACTTGTTGAGCTGCAAACATTGACAATGTGGATAAAGAGAATGAAACTGAGGCGGCAAAACCAGGAACCAGGAAAAATGAAACAGAACCGGTGGTAATCTTTTTTTTTTTATTTTTAAATAAACCATAAATTTGTTTTGGTGATGACATTTTTCTTGGAATTTTGGCAGCAGATAAGAAGAGAAGAAACAAAAATGACAGCTGATTGATAGTGATTGCAGCTCAACAGACTGATGAAGCGTTTTCCAAGCAGGAATTCTACTTTTGTATTTTTTACTTTGGTTCAGAGTGAGCAACCAAGAAACAATTGCTCCAGAAAGATATGCAGACTTCCAAGTTAAATTTTAGTAAATCTTTGTTCTTTCTTATCTGTTCCTCAACTAGTGCTGCTTATGTTCTGTTACAGGAACACGTGCTTATATCAACCACCCCTTTGTAATCAACAGATAAAATACCAGGCACATTTTGAACAGGCTGAACTCATCTTTTATTCCACTGCATCCCATGTGTCTTTAAAGGATAACCCCCAGAAGTCTGATATGCTATAAATTACTACAGCTATTGGATACTAGGTCATCTTGTCGTTACAAGGTCAACAGTACAATCTTCTATCAGCCTGATTAGAATGGATCAATAGCAGCTAAATGTGTGATTTTGATATTTTTTTCTTCAAAACTGTGATATTTATTGTGATTAACCCACATGTACCTCTGCTTTTTCTCTCTCTCCCTCCATCAGAAAGTCCCAACTACATTTGTGAGGTTCAGCATCTCAAAGACTAAAAATACACATCAGGTGTAGAAAGTGAGGGCAATGAAAATCCTTCCAGCTACATCAACGACATGCAGAATTTCACTGCATGTCAAAGTCACTTGACTGTGAGACACATTGCTCACTGTAAGTCTAAAGAAAGCAGGAATTTACAGGGAAAGCTGCAGCAGCCATACAAAACAAAAGCTACCAGGAAAAGCTTTAGCTGCAATTTGAATTGAGGTATTTGCTTCATGTGACGTCAGTGCAGCCATCACTGTACTGTGGTGGTTTCACACCCAAATGTTTAGCCAATATCCCAAAGTATAATTATGGCCCTTTAGTTCTCAGAAGGGATATTTGCCTTGAATTTCAGTTGAGATTAGATGTAGTTTTAAGTAAAGAATCCTCCAGTATTGCCTTTCTATGCATCTCATACTGTAAAACACACAATTTATTCCCCAGTTAAGCCGGAGTGAAAACCTCTGTGGTAACAGCATCACACAGCTGAGACTCCACATAACGCTCATGCAAGAGATGTTACACAAGTGCTAGTCAAATGTTGCAGCAATGACCCCACTGCAACTTTACTTAATTAAATGCTGAGCTATGCAGACGTCCTGTCTGCACTGATGAAGTTTCTGTAAAGTCATCATGCTGACTGCTTGGAACAAATACCATTGACAGCAGGCTGACTTACTTTCTTTTGCTCTGATTGAAGTTTCATCCCAACATGTTCCACATGGCCAATACATGGGGCAGGTGTCATCTATGAAAGCCCCACTTGAAATTAATGTTAAATATGCTAAGGTATAAAGCAAGACTCGGTAAACTGTGATTGGAATTGTAAAGTTTGTCACAACAAATGAAAGGCGGTGATGTGAAAGTAACTCTATGATTCCAACATGGGCTAATATTTTAAACATAAGTAAGAAACTGGACACAAAATCAGCAAAGGCATTTTTGCAGCACAGCAATCAAAGCATAAAACAAATGCAATATAATATGAGGGATTCAAGACAAACTCAAACAGGAACACTAATCATTATTTGTGATATTTAACTAATATTTCAAGTTAGATATTAAAACTCAAACTACCCGTTTTGATCTGTTTATATGCTTTGATAAAAGTGACAGATTAATTACTGAAGGCTTCCCAAGTTAATTTTATTGTTCAGTCAGCAAAGGAAAGTTTTTTTAAAGCTAAACAAATGTAACGCATATGGCATGCCATTAAATATACAAACACAAAAGTTACTTCTGCTTCTGCTCACACCAGTTCAGTCTATTCTGAGTGCTGAGGATCAATATCATTTTAGAACAACTCAATAACTTTAATATACATCACAGTAAAGAACAATGTGGATGTCCATGCACTATAGCATCCATACAGATTCTATAAAGGAAAAAAAATCAATAACATAAAACTTTCCAGACTGCAATTTTGAGATTCCACTTATATGTTTGTTAAGAATGTTATGCATATTGAACATTTGCAGAGTTTTTATTTTACTCATAAATAACTTAAAAGCAGGAAAAACAGCGAAATACAAGACTCAAGCATTTTGTTTTAGGTTGATTTACAACAGATCTCTCATAAATAAGAGGTTTTGCTTTTCACCAGAGATGCTGAAGTCTCTGAAGATGTTCAAAGAGCTGAGATCTGTTCTGAAAGCTGCCTTCAGAGAGTTATAGAACATATTTTCTGAGCACGTCTACATTTAAAGGAATTATTTAGCTTGCAGAGCTTTTAAAGGTGTTTTTTTCTGTTGCCTACCAGTTGCGCAAATAGTTGGGATGGTAACTAGTCATTTTGTCATCCGGTCAAATGAACCGAGTGTTCAGCAAGAAAAACAGAAAGGATTTAACAAAGGAGGAGAGCAACATCTCAGTGAAACATCAATGAACGGGCAGATAAACTTGCATGGGTTTATAGACTCACTGTGCTGGTGCTTCGAATTAGTCTGAGTCAGCAGGAAAAGGATTGAGCAGGAAAAAGAGACTGAAAAGGGCAGGATAAAAGAGAGAAAAGATGGAGGGATTGAGGAAACGACGGACTGAGAGCAGCAGTATCTCCCTGCTTGTGTTTGTCAGGCAGAGTAGAGAGACGAGGCATTTCTCTGCAGAGGCGTTTCCTGCATCTCTCCCTCTTTGTTCATTTATCCCCTCTTCTTTGCCATTCTTCTAAGCTCCTGAATTGCTGCCACAACAAAACTAACTTAAAAGGTGCAGCGTTTAACCTCTGCTTTGATACTCGGCGTTAAATCTGGCTGCCTCAAAGTCCTGGATCCTGTCAGATCATAATAAGAAGCACCGGGACAGAGAAGCCTGTTAGGCTCTTCTGAACATTTAAGCCCACTTTAAATCCAAAACCTACTCAAGTAAATATGCAAGTCATTTACACATTCCACTGTGTTTCTAAGTATTTAGTCACATTTTTAAATGACAAGAAAGCCTATAAAAGAAACTGAATGAGCTACAATAAAAAAAAAATTAAACACTCAAGTTCAAGTCAAATGAACAAATAGTGTTTTGTGGGCCTTCAATTGGTACGATATATAGAATAATCACATTAATATTTTTGTCATATTAATATTGAGTTAATAACATAAGATTCATTGCATAGTCTTACACTGAAAAGTTTTAAAAATGCCATTTTTACAATTATTTAGTCGATAAAAAAAATCCCAGTTTTTGATGTATTGTATAATCACAATTACTTTGAAATGAAAGCAATTCAAACATTTTATAAATGTACACTTTACTTTTTTAAGTTGATTTACTAAGACTAATTGTATTCACATTTTTTAGTCAGATGAGACTTGGACTAACACTCCAGGTTGGTTTGGCATGAAACAAAAGATCAATGTGTGGAAAAGCACTTTGTGCCCAGTACTGGGTATGGTGGAGGATCTGTGATGCTGTGGGCATGTTTGTCATCCAAGAGCCCTTTGAGTCGTCCATTGACTTTTGAAATAATAGGGCATGCCAATATAAAAACATGAGGAACCGTACCACAAAACTGAAAATGAGTCAGCACTGGAATGTAAACGGCTGTCATGTTTGGTAAGAGACAGTAACACAAATCAGTGACATAAGGGAATATAGCTATGAAGCTGGTGATTTTGTTTCAAGCTTTTATCTTTTACTCACAGGTATATTCCACACTTTTTCATTTAAAAGTATTTTAAATGAATTGAGATTACAACAGCATTTAAAGAAGAATTTCTTTGAAGCCTTTTATTCCACATTTGCAACCGTCATTGTACCTCGACAATTGTCGCCACTCTAGTTTTCCTAGACAGGCTGAAACAGGACAGCTTGTGTTTTTGTGCATCTATCTCCCTTTGGATCCATATTATAATGCTCCTCTGCAAGGCAACACTCTTCCTACGCATAAGCACACCAACACGTTACACAAACGGGAAATAATGACTCATATTTCACTACCATCATGCCAAACACTAAGAAACTTCAATTTCAGCAAACGTCCAACATGCTAACTGAACAGAAACGCACAACTAGGAAGATAGAGAGAACTCTTTTTTTTTTTTTTTTTTCCCCATTCAGACTGAACGGTACATTACGGTAAAAGACCATGTGTGCATCTGTTTCAGGAAGAGCAGCCAGGTAGCTGCTTGGATTACCAGGAATGCTGCAATGGACAAAGGGACAATGCAGGGAGGGACAGCTGAGGCCCAATGAAGGCTGAGTGGTGGTATTGTCAACGAAACCCAGTTCAGCTACACGTGTGAAACTACGGACCACATTTAATGTTTCACTTTGAACTTGACTTAATGAGAAGGAAATGACTTCAACACTAGGTTGATGACGAAACTACAACAGTTAAAGTCAACAAACGTGTTTGAATCCCAACGTTAGCTGATGTACCAGAGTGTACGTACGTGCACCTTCTGATCTGCTTATATTGTAGTTGAGTTAAACAAGGAGAACTTGAAATACATCCTCCTGATGAGCGATTTAAGTGTCACTAATGTACTGTTTGCTGTGTGTTTGTTAATGAGTGAAATCCAATGCCGAGGCTTGATTCCTGTATGCATGACTGGACATGTGAACAACGTTCAGCTCTATGCAGCTTGTCTCAGCACCGACTGAATTTGTATTCCATCTGTCAAGACAGCTGAAAGGTGTTGTCTCTTTTTGTGTCATCACAGCTTTTAACAAACTGCGTTGACACTCTCAAGGGGGGTTGGGAGGTGTCAAACAGAAACCCACACCCTCAGGTCTTCATTGATTGGAGGAGTTTAGGAAGGCTGGACGCTGTAGGTTTGGCAGAGTCAGCAGGTGGTGAAGCTCTTGTCACTTTTCAGCTGTTACCTGTGAACCAAGACAACTGCAAGAACATCTACTGTTGTTCCCCATAAACTCAAAGTCAAAACCCATAGCTGTGTTAGGGGCTAGCGGCCCTCTGTTTAGTCTACAGATTGTAGTTTCTTTTTTCTCAATCCCCACGTGTTAGAAACTAACGAACACTTTGTATTGGAGTCTTTGTTTTGCTTTGCTTACTGCAGATTAACCTCCCTCCACTCGGTACATCTTAGCACTGACTTAATCTAGTTATTCTGGTGCTTGTGGAACTACTGTACACTAACAAAGAAAACAGACTCTGCAGTGGTCCCATTTAGGAAGACAAAATCTAATTATTTTCAAACCAGTCACAGCAAGGAAGCATAGGAAATATATTTTGGAGGAAAGATGTCTGGGACGGTTTCAAGCCTGAAACAATCACCAGCAAATCTACTCTGGTCAGAGAGTCCAATCCCATTATGTAATGTCCAGTCGCAGACCTGCTGTATTCAAAATGACAGAGCTGTATGACGTCACAGGTTGCTATGGACAATACAAATAAAGCTCAGCTTCACATATGAAAGGCCAATGCTTAAATGTTATTAAAAGAGGATAACATGTTGCTTTTACTGTTACTTATCTACATGATTTACTTCAGTTTTTTTTTTTTTTTTTTTACAGCAGGTAGTCTGAATTTTACGTACAATCAACCACATTTAATCAAATACACATTTTCAGCTTATTTGTTTTGCAGTTGTTGTTTATTTTTTATAAAATATACCCTCCAAAACACACGCTTCCACACAAAACACACACGCAGGGCCTCTGATTACATCACATAAGGCCTGGGGAAACTTTTGAGAGCTCTGTTGAAGATGTCAAATTGTATTTTTCTTGTTATTTGTTCATATTCTCATATTTTTAATCAAAGTTCAATTTCTAAATATATGCTTGTAATAGCCAGAACACTGGAAATGTGGCAACAACAAACCATTTAAAAGGGATTTCAGGATTAAGAACACTTGAATGATTAACTCAAGATCTTTGGAATTATTTCAAATCAAGTAAATATAAAAACCATACAATCAGGTCATTCCTTCGATT
This sequence comes from Poeciliopsis gracilis, assembly GCA_911649635.1. NCBI lineage: Eukaryota > Metazoa > Chordata > Actinopteri > Cyprinodontiformes > Poeciliidae > Poeciliopsis > Poeciliopsis gracilis. The sequence goes on from CAJVRI010000128.1 coordinate 2,687,019, forward strand.
ATTTTCAGATACTAAATGTTTTTTGCACAACTTCAGCATCACGTGATATTCTGATGACCCCCAGGCTGAGACTTATAATTAGCCAAGTCGCACAAAAACATTTACTCAAATGCCAAATATGCACAGAAACAAATGAGGTAAAATTCAAACGAGAACATTCATAGATTCAACAATTGTTTTCACTGTCACCGTGTGCTTCACCATCCACCATGGATGGAGTTCAGGAATTGACGAACACACAAAGTTGAAATACTTGCAACTAAAATTCACCATCTTTAACAAGATACTGCTCTTTGTCTTATTTTGTCTCAATACCTATGACCGTGCAGTCACAAATGAATTTAACACATGAAAATATAAATGCAAAATTATATTTGAGTTCTGATATGCTACTCTTTCAGTCTGAGCTTAGTAACAGCATTAATGCATCATTGGGAAACTCTCACAAATGGACAAGTGGGTGCATCTAAAAGCGCTAAAATACATTTGAAAATAAATGCCAAAGGTTTTACACCAGTATGTCAAATTAAGACGAAATGCATGGAATCCAAACTCACTACAAAATGCTCATTTATGTGCAGCATGATGTTTTTAAAGTCAACAACCCTGTTTTCCCCATTTCCTCCACAAATAATCTACCTGCATATGAAGTCCCATACCTGTCCCATTTCTTTCACCCACTTCTCATTATTCCTTGTTGTTCCCAGCAACCTTAACTTCCAATTAATCCCATTACCATCAATCAGCAAAGATGTTGGACTGAAATGAAACAGAAGTGGGAAGGAAGAGAGAAAACAACAAGACCAAGGAAAGAAGACACTGATGAAAAGTGAGTGGACTAAAGAGACAGATGAAACCCCAACAGCTGAGAAAGAAGGAGTGGCAGGCTGTGGGGCAGGGTCAACAATGTTTAACAACCACATTCAGACACAAACCGGGGCCACAATGGACCCACTGCTCCCCTTTAACACCCCCACCAACAGGCAGTCACTGCTTTGGTCGCGTTTCCTCTAAAACTCTCTAATGACCTGATTCTATGTTTTGTTCTCATTCTGTCAAGTGATATTTCATCACCCCCACATTTCAGCAGGCTGGGTGCATTCAGGTCTCTTACCCCGTCAACTACGGAGGGGAGCCCATGTTCAGCAGTCTCCCTCTTTCCACCGACCAAACCCTCATCCACTGAAGTCATCCACCCGCCCTGCTCTCAGGGGCCAAGTCCACGGAGTCTCCTCGCACGCACTCTCTCTCTCTCTCTCGACACACACAGGTGTTCCCTTCAAAAAGGTGAGTGGAGAGGAAAGCCGTCGGAATAGTCCACAGAGTGAAACCCCGGTAGTGGTTCAGTCCTCGGAGAGGCAGAGGACGGTGCAGGATGTAAAGCACTGCACCGGCTGCCTGGCTGTCTTTCCTGCACCGACACAAAGTGCAACTGCCTTTCTCTGTCTCTTCCTCTCCCTCTCTCTCACATACGCGCACACACACACACACACACACATCAAACACACACTCTGCACCTATCACCCTCACACACTTCCTCTCGGTCGCTGACTGGCTCGCCGGCTTACTTGCATTCACACAGTGAGAGAGCTCAGATCAGGCAACAGTTGTTGAATTGATGGCCCCTCCCCTCCGCTCCCTCCCTCTTTGCAGGTGGTTGCTTAGCAACTGACCGATGTAGGCGGGGTTTGCGAGAGTTCTCACATTGCTGCACACTCTGCTCAGGGACTGCCGCCTACTCAGGCTATATTTGCATAGCAAGCCCTGCCTGCCCCGCTTTCCGTCTGGCTCCGGCGGAGAGGGGGCCAGAGCCTGTGTGGGCCGGCGGGAGGGAGCGGGAGGTGATGGGAGCAAGAAACAGAGAGTCTTCAGTGATGCAGCAGATTCCACAGCATCGATCACACAAAATGGGAAAAAAGATAGAAAAGGAGGCAGGGAATAGAAAAAAAACAAACAAACAACTCAGCCTTTCTAAAAGTGGCATCCACTGAACTTTGTCATGTTTTGGCATGTTAGAACAACACAACCTTAATGTATTTTGCTGGGATTTTACACAAATATGTGCACAGTTGTACAGTATTTGTGTCATACCGGATTATAGATCTTAAATAAAATGATTTATGATTACTGATGTTGTGGAGTGCCTTGTAAAGGTTGTCGTATTCCGTTTGTCATGTATTTATTTTGTTTGTTTTTTTACAGGAAGCCAGCATAAAGTTGTGTGCAGTTGGTCAAATGATAAATATGAATATTGATAAAGCAGATTGCATTTAACAATTTGTAGAAATATTATAAACAATGTACTCCTTTAAGAAACAAAATAAACTTTCAACCTTTTTGTGTACAAACTTGTAACTTTCCCAAGAGTGAGAAATTGTAGAAAAGGTGAGAGGAATGACTTGTGCTTTGTAGTTATTTATTTATTGAAACAGAAATCTGGAATCCATTTGGTTTAATGTTTATATGTAAGGTTAGATAAGGTTTTACTGCTTGTTGTTTTGTTTGTTTTGTTTTGTTTTGTTTTAGTTACTGGACCCAGCAACCTGTGGCAGAAGCTAAAAGGAAATGTCAGGGATCTTTTCATCTCATCATCTCCACCCTGAGATGTTTTAATTGTGAATTTCATGACTCATACTTTTCTCCTGTCTTTGACAGAGAAGCCTTAAGCTTGATGCCGGAAATCTCTTGGTAATAGAATGGAGAAGAAAGCATGCTGAGAAGAAAGATATAGGAAAGACATATGATACTAGCAAAGGCAATTAAAACCTAATTGTGTGGAAAGGAATGCACCCCTCCTACAGCACATTTCTTCCTCTGTTGTGCTCTTTCGTCCTCACGTCTCAAAGATGTTGGCTATGGCTCAGCCACTGGCCGCTTCTGTTTGTTTACTTGCAATTTGTAAGAGGGTTGGCCGCTTTCCTCCTTCCCAAAGAACCCATTTAGTATTCTATTCATGCCTACCTGTCTCATTCAAATGAGAATACATAATTTTGGATGAGGCAGCTTGTTTCGACACATGCTTTCAGAAAGTGTTAACACTATAGGCAGAAAGTACAATAAGAGGAAACAGTCCTGCTGCTGCAGTTCTCTATTCTTTTTGCAAATCCCTTCAAATAAGATGCTCAGTGAGAAACTGAATCCTACATTTTGGTAACACTGATTACTTCATACATGTTTTAATGACATTTGGACATACTCATTTCTGACCTAATTTTTGCCTGAGGTTTAAATGTAAATGATTTCGTGTTCCAGATTTACATTGATTCAAAGCTGCACCACTGATTTTCCAGCAAGCGGAGCTTTAGGATTCAAGCCAAATGAAAAAAACATTCACTGCAAACGAGGGACTGCTGTCATGAAGTGGTGGTGGTGAGGAGGTGGTGAGGCAGAGGCTGGAGACCCAGGTAGGTGAATGGTGAGATATTTATTACAAAAAACAGTCCAAAAGGCGACAACAAACAGTCTGCGGCCAGGCAGCACGGTTGAGCGGAAGCCAGGGCTCACACCGGTAGCATCTAGTCTAACAGGCGGCTTAAACAAACAAAACTGAGTGACAACGTACGACAACTTACGACAACTTACGACAAGGACCCAACGAGGAACAAAGACACAGGAGGAACTAAATACACTGAGGGTAATCAAGGGAACAAGACACACCTGGGAACAATCAAGGGGAAGCCAGGACAACAAGGAGACTTGGGACACAGAAAACTCAAATAAACATAACAGAAAAACACAGAACATGACAACTGCATTGATTTTAACAACGGAGAAACTGGACTGGGAGTGCTCTCACTCTTAAATAATGAATGATCTTCTATTGTTGTCCCAGATATTTAAGCTTGGTGGAAACATACATAGTAAACGTCTAACCTTAAAGCTACTAGGTCATGTTAACCAAAACACTCTTTGGTTAAGTTATTGAAGTATTTGCAGCATCGTTGAGGTATTAGGAACCCCATTGAGCTGAAAGTCACATATATTGTAGGTCATCAGTATAACATAGAGGATGAAGCAACAACTCCCCTCTCCTTTTGGGAAGTTTGTTGCAAAGCCTAAACCCTGTAGATCATCAGAATGTTTCACTGGGCGAGACCACTGGTGAAATTTTATAGTGTTCAACATGACATACTAAGTGTTTGGATTCATCATGTTTTATAATGAAAAACTCTCTGAAGTTCCTGATCTGTCACACTTCTGAAGCAGTGTCAAAATTATATGTAAAAACACATTCACAAGCAAATCTAGCAAAAACCCAGCTCTGCTCATTCTGCTGGATTTAACACTGAAGCACTGCATGAAATGATATAGCTGCCATTGAAAAGAAAGCCAGAGTGCAAAGTGATCAAGTCACACAACAAGTTATAGAAAGTGAAACGCGAAGGATGAGGCTGGGAGAACGTGTCTTTGGGTAAATTTTGAGCTTCGTAGAAGATCTGAGATCAGAACAAGTATAAATGATGATGCAGGACCAGCAACTTTCATAAAACATTTAGAGAAATGGAAGAAATTAGAAAACATCAAACTTTACAAGGGTCAGTATTTACTCACAAGATGACTGTTATGTTATTGGTACTTCTGGTAAACGGTGCTACTGAACACCAATACCATGGAAAAAGGGCAGATCACTCATAATGAAATAGAGAAATCATGATAAAGCAGACAGCGCATATGTATTTATAGAGCTTTTAATGACGATAACCACAAACTTATAACTGGAAATGGGAGTAGTACAAACTCCCTCAAACATGTTTCCACACTTGGCTTTGTATTGCAACATAGGCAAACGTGCCAAAACAGAAGAGTATTGCATTTGTCTGCGCAGTTTAATACATCAACTTGCAAATTTTTTCCTGGTGTTGAAAAACAAGTAGCAATGAATCCAGTTACACAGAATATATTCAGACCAAGTCCTACTGCTCATTTGTTAATAATGGGTCATTTCCTGCAACATGGCATATCAATTTATTGGCATCTGTTTGACTGTATTATGAGTTAAACCAAACTACTGGGTCAGTGCTGCCTGTAGGGAAAACTCTCACTATGGTGGATGTATCAATTTCTGATCACATGGGGATAATTCTCCTTTCAGAACATGCTGATGAGGAATGAATGGACCAGAATAAACACTTTTATAAAAATTTGGATGATATAAAATAAAGGCAATAATTTTTTCAAGTGTTTATTCAAGTAACAGAGACATCAGTCATCAACAAGATTATGAACATTGTGACGTGAACTGTTTTTAATCCCTCCAATATTTCCAAAGACTTTACGGTTCCTTACATCAATTAGAAAACTGCACATCTAAAGAAACTGCTTTTTTTTAATAAGACATTTGTAGAACTTGCAGCTAAGCAAAGCATGTAGTTCAAACAGTGTAGTTTCAGAAAGACACAATAAAATATCTTGTATCAAATGTTAAGGCTGGATTGAGTTCCAACATAGACCAAAACAACAACAAATGATAAGCAAAGCACAAATATTTAAACTCCCCAAAGGCACTGTGGCAGTATTCGAATTCAAAGACCTTCTCTGAGGTTTTACAGGAAGTTTGCAACCAAGAGTTTACACCCTTTCTTTCTTAAGCTCACACTTCTCATTTATGGTGAAAAAAAGAATTGGTGCCATCTGTGAGGGTTTGGAAATGTTGTTTTGTCTCATCCTGGTTTGGTGAAACGCCTGTTGAAACTGTTTACACAATCTTTAACTGCCTCGACGAGGAATTAGGTTCAGGTAATCTGTGAAATTAAGTGCTGCTGACTGTGTCATTAACTCATCTTCCTCCAAACAATTGGTTTATGTACAGCTGACCTTATGGGTACAAAAAAAAAGCCTGCCGTCCATTAGACATCAACTTGTACCTGCCTTGGGGAAATTCTTTTGACTTAATAAATGGAAAGGTTGACCCTGGCATGAAATCACTTGATAACACCAAGGTTAAGTACAGACCTCTGAATTTGAAAATGTTGGCAGCCTTTTTTATCATTTCAAACTGCTCTAATCAAGCTAAATCTGAGATCTGAAATTGGCCACAAAATCTTTGATCAGTGCATCTCCAGCTGGTACTCTATGTTCTCACAAAGAGGAATTAATCATGGCTGTATAACGGTGTGCACTAAGGACAAAGTTAAAAGCAGGGCCTGCAAATTAGCACACATATAAATAATAACTTGGACATTTACAGCTCCGTAAATAAATGTCTAAAGGTTCGTGCTTTATGTCCTCCTTCCAGATGTTCCTGGCAGGAGGTGACCTCTGTCCAGTGGCAGACTGCCTGCTTCAGTGGGCACACAAACATGGGGATAGAAAGAGAAACTCAAAGTCTGCTCAAAGTCAGAATTAGGTTGCAGTAATTTCCAGGACAAAAAATAAAACTAGGTGAAGAGGAAGAGCTGTAATAAATGCCATGCAACCATAATGTTTAGCTTCCTCACAGGCTCCATTATTGTTCTCCTGTTGAGAACAGTCCTCAAACTAAACACTCCCTGAAGCTACAGATGTAGTGATATGCAATAATCTCACATCAGCAATCAGATATTTCCAGAAAACAGTTAAAAAAAACAACAACCTTGTGACGTTCTGATCCACATAAACCAGAACTGGGCAAATTAATCAAAAAGCAATGGAAAACAGATGTAGTAGATAATGAATTATGAATTATTCCATATTATGATGCCAGGAAATTGTCCCTTAAAATTTAAGGGGTTAATACAAAGAGCAACGAGATGTATGTATGTATGCACGGGACGGGAAAGAAAAACATCATGAAACGTATGATATATGTCAGGTACATTTGTGAAAATGCTCCATAGTGTTTATGTGCAAGCCATATACAACCATTACTTCTGCACATCAGACAAAAATGGAAATAAAAACCCAGGGAGAGATGATCTGAAAGTAAGAGGTCTTTCAGTTCATTAGCAGTCGTCCTTTACTCTTGGGCAGTTCCAGAATAATCATGTCAGCTGGATGCCACTGTGTCCTTGAGTGTCATTCACGAGACTGCACAGCTTTGCTTTGATTTCCCTTTGAGCGCGTGTGTGTGTTATTTTCTGGATATGAGAGGCTTGCTTCTGTTTACTGAATCAGCTCCAAATGCTGGTGCAATAAACCTCCTTACGAATTATTTAATAAATTAAAAATCCACAGAAAAGATGAGAAAGGAGACACTTATAAAGGGGAGTATAAAATTAAAGTTTCCAGCAGCGACATTGACTTAAGTTTATATATTATTTCTCCCTTTGCTTTTTTAAATAATTGCATCAACTTATCTAATTAATGAAAGTATTTTTGGTTTTGGCCACATTAGAAAGACAAACATAAATAACTGCTTTAATGGGATTGTACTGAATGTGATGCATCAACAACCATTGCATGATTGTGAAGAGAAAGGAAAAGGAAAATGCCCAAGTGCTATGAATGCTTAAACACACTGAATGTTTTGAAACAGTTTGAATTTCCATGCGTAGTAACAATGTTGGACATCTTTTTTTTTTAGACTTTCTAAATCTTTTTAGAGTAGCACAATTAAAATATTAGATAAAAGATTATTTACCAGCTGCAAACTCAATGCCTTGTGTTTTACACGTTACACATTATGTTTTTCTAGACAAACTTTATTGGAAATTTCTGTCTTCAGAAATAAAACTACAATAACTGTATGAGTGTTTATCAACCCCATGAACAATTGTCTTGAAATTACACTGATAAAGATTTCCAGTAAAAAGCACAACGTTGTTTAACTATTGGTTGTTTTCTAGGTAAAGAAAGACAGAGTCAGTCACATTACAGATTTTTCTCAACCATCTGCTTTCATGGGGTCAGAAAAAGGCCAGCAGCTGACATGGAAGTGTGACATTATAAGTGTCACTGCAATTAATGATTTCTGCCACTCATACCAAGCAAAACGGCTCTTCCACTTATCAGTGGTGTCACCTGTTTTCTAAGTTTGCTCTGCTTAAAGCCTGCTATCTTCATTCAGCTGTAATCATTTTATGTCTTTTCATACTTTACTGACTTTCATTAAGAATCTATATTTCTTCCTTTTTCTGTCCAATCACACATTTCCTCACACCAATTTACACTCCAGCCCAAAAAATGCTATCCATCTTTCGATTTATATTCTTATAATCTACTGTTATTAATTTGTGACAAGGAAATGACAAGGATTTTTGTCCCCCTTTACAATGGGGGCAAAAATCCTAACTACAATTATTAAGGTCAGGACTACATTTTCATAATTTACAGAAGGTTTCAAGAACTAACCTTCCATCATTAGTTACAGAGGTAAGCCTCAGTAATTTCATTTTCATTTATTTTTTTAAAATTGCAAATGATGGTGAAAATGTTGCAGCTAAACTACATCCCAAATTATTTCTTGAACTATTCTACATTTTGCCACATTGCAAGCATGATACTTAATTGTTTTTTTTTCATTCATGTGGTGGTTAAATAAAGGTGAAATAAAAAAAAAGGTTATGAGGTTTTCAGTATTCTTCTTTAAAAAAAAAAAAAAAAAGCAACCAATCAGCAATATACGGAGCCCCCTAGGGGACATGGGGATTTTTTTTTTCTTTTGCGTCCCCTCGCAAAACTTTTGCGTCCCCTCGCAAAAGTATTGCGTTCCCTCGCAAAAGTATTGCGTCCCCTCGCAAAACTTTTGCGTCCCCTCGCAATACTTTTGCGTCCCTCGTAAAAATGCAAAAGTATTGCGAGGGGGCGCTAAAGATTTTACGAGAACTATAAAGTTTTGCGAGGGGACGCAAAAGTATTGCGAGGGGACGCAAAAAGTTTTTGCGAGGGGACGCAAAAGTTTTGCGAGGGGACGCAATACTTTTGCGAGGGGACGCAAAAGAAAAAAATATCCCCATGTCCCCTAGGGGGCTCCGTAGCAATATGCGTGACTTTGTGTTGGTACTATTAAAAACAGGTTTTTGACTTAAATACTTTTGCTAACTGTTTTGTGAACAATGGGAGGTGAAATCTCAGTTGTTGGTTTCCTGAACAGTATTTGCTTTGTCAATGTGACAGTAATTTCAGTGATTATTGTTACCTCAACACCATTTAAAGAGAACACACAGAGAACACAATTTCTAATAGATGCTAAAGAAGTGAAAAACAGACGAATGGAATCAAACACAGTACAGCCTATCAGCTGCATAAAAAAAACCAAGCTTCTTTTTCAGGTAGCTGGTTGACGACAAGATGCATTGATTCTTATAATATAGCTTGCTCTCTATAAAGAAGAGCTCAATTAAATAAAAGGTTGAAATTAAATAAATAAACATCTGAAAAAGACCTTGGACATTACTTGACACCACAAAATGGCACTGCCAAAATTTTTCTTTGATCTCAAAATTGATTGTAACTGTAACCGACAGCTTGCCGTTTTGTTCCATCAAATCATATCATATTAGATGCTTCCCAGTGTGGCATCACATTATGTAAGATTTCTATGATTGTCAGTGATGCTCTCAGTCAACCGTGTGATTTTATTCTGAGCAGTCAGAGGGTTTTTCAAGTCAGCCGCAGGTTGTTCAGACATCAGATCCCCACTCATGCATGTGAGCTGCACTACGGCACCAAGGCCCAACTTACAAAGAATTACACAAAACCTTTTTCACTTTAGATTGTGCAGGCAGCTTTTGCCCCATGAGGCATTATATCTGACATAAATGGTTTACTGTGGAGGATTTCCTGTTCCTCCACGGCTTGCTGCTGTAGATTTCAAAGTACAGTGGGCAAAAAACAAAATATGCATTGCACGTTTTATTTTGAAACAGGATTGGAACCTCAGCATAGCTTCTCATACTCCATGATGAGATTACACTTCTCTGTGTTTGGTCTGTCACATACAATTTGCAGTAAAATACAATGAAGCTGATATCTGTGAATGCATACATGAATACGTTGAAATTAAGGGGATGTTGAGCTTTAGACGAATGTCAAACAGGAGCAAACACTTTGAGGAAGGTCAAAGAGGAAGTCCTTGTGTTGTTTCTGCAACACTTGCAGCAGCACAATGATTAACAACAAATGTGGCCTTTGTACTCCTTCTGTCTTTCTATCTGGTTCCTTTTTCCACTCTGTTGTTGTTGTAGTGTTGTTCCAGCTTTGTCTGATGTTATAGGCTTATATTTGCTCTCTTTTCGCTGTCTTGCTACCTGTCTTCACTCACGTATTTCATTAAACTCGAAAAGACTGCAGAGCAGATAACTCCATCTCTTCCTCACTAGATATCAGAGGAGTTTCTGTGCAGGGAGACAGAAGGAAAATATGGACCAATTAAAGGGAGAGAAAGATCTACAAAGGGAGCCAAGAGGAACAAGAGAAATGCAGCGAGAAAATCACATGGATGAGAGAAACTTAAGAATTAGATATGCTCTAAGCATGTTTGTGTTGTGTTTGAAACATACAGTAGCAGAAAAATAGATTTCCATGGTGCTTTAAAGGCATATTTTTCAGTGTAGCTGTTTATATCTTTCAGTTTATCATAAATAATACTCAGTCATCACTCTGGTTGTTATTTAACAGAGCTATTCAGATTAAACTCAGCTGATCCAACACTTCTAAAGCTGATTTAGTCTTTAAGATTCAGTGTCGAACAGATGAAAAATTCTTGGAGAGATCCGTTTTCTGACAAACTTGGAAACTAAGAGAGAACAATATCAAATCTCCATACAGTATGTGAAAAAAAAAAGAGGCATGAATTGTTAATATTTCTGCATTTGCTTGGCAGTTTGTTATCTGTCAAATCTCTCTGTGGTCCCTTGCTGACTGGGAAAGTCTGTAACTCACGACGGTACGGCCATATGTTTGAAGGATTTAACCTTTGCCTGTTACAGCTGGTCAATAAATTAAAAACTAGACGCGCTCTTGAGCATACATAGAATGCTGGAAATTTTGATTCTTCTGGCCACTTTTCAGAGGATACTTGTGAAATGAACAACAACAAAAACCTTTTCACTCATGGTTAGTTGTTGGGTGAAAAGAAGCTACACAAAGGACCTTATTTAAAAGTTTCTACTGCAGTTTTATCTCATCATACAAGAACTGATTATAGGCAAACACATCACAGGGGAGGATGGCTACATTTAGCATGCACACAAGTTGACACCTGATTGTGAAGTGAACATTTAACCAGAATCATATGGGTTGTTACTATTGTCATTATAATTTAAAAAGACTAAACATGATTTGACAATATGCAGCGTCACCCAACCACTAAGAGTTAAAAAAAACAAAACATTTTTGCGTTGTCATTTCTGTTTTCTGAAAATTACTGAAAAGCATGAACAAAAATTCCCACCATAATTTGTAAAGTTATGTATGTTGGTTGGGGAAAACATGTTTAGAAAGCATTACTTAACTGTTTAGGATTCCTTGTGGTTGCAATTTTGTTTTAAAATGTTGTTGACCTTTTTAATCTGGACCTGATGGTGCTGCTTTTTGATCGAAGCTGAAACGTACAAAAATGTGCAGGTGAAAGATTCGGCCAGAGGTTCTGGGGTGAATTCTAGTTTGTTAAGAAAAGTAGATGAAACCAGTGAGGATAAGCACGATGGATGATATTTTACATAGTTTACAACAGTGCACAGAGGAGTTCATGGTTTTAAGAAGACAAATAGCATGAGAGAGCAGAGTAATAAATCCTGTTCTATAACTCCTCTTACAACAATGAGACTCTTCTCATGTTTCCTCCTCCTTTTTTCCAAACCCTGACATGCACAAACACACCTCTGCACACTTTCCAGGGGAGCTCTGGCATACCTCAGTCTGTTTGCTACAGCAACACTTTAGCATTTTAGACAATTGCTTTTCACAAATGAAACCACTTGCTCGCAAACAAACTTGAAAAAACTTCATCTACAAAAGCTGGTACATGCTGCTTTAACATCCATCCAGTTTCCTTACACCCTACTGGGGTCGGGAGTGCTGCTGGTGCCCATCTGCAGCTAACGTTCCGGGCGAGAGGCGGGGTTCACCCTGGACAGGTCGCCAGTCTGTTGCAGGGCAACACAGAGACAGACGTGACAAACCATGCACACGCTCACACACACACACACCTACACGCACGCACATACACACACACACCTACACGCACGCACGCACGCACACACACACACACACACACACACACACACCTACATGCACGCACGCACACGCACACGCACACACAAACACACGCACTCACGCCTAGAGAGAATTTAGAGAGACCAATTGACCTAACAGTCATGTTTTTGGACTGTGGGAGGAAGCCGGAGGGAACCCACCATGCAAAATCCGTGCAGAAAGACCCCGGGCCAGAAATCAAACCTAGGACCATCTTGCTGCAGTTGGTAACAACAGTGCTACAAACTGAGCCTCAGTGCAGACTACTACTTTAACGTGTTTTACATTTTATCAATTTAGAACCACAAACTGCAGGTATTACAATGGACTTTAAGAAGACAGACCAAGAAGCACATGATTGTAAAGTGAAATTATTATGTATATTTTTCAATCGTTAAGCAGCCAGGAGTCTCCTAATTACTCTGGAGGAGCAGTAGAGTTTCATGGAGGATAAATCTGTTAACAGCATATTAATAAGTTCAACTAATTATAGTTATTCCATGGAATTTATTTAATTGTTATGATGGTGTTTGAAATGTTTAAGAGCAACTAGGAACTGAACCTGTAACAGAAAGTCTTACCTACCGTTTAATGAGCAGACACACTGAATTGCAAAGCAATCGTCCATGAAATTCCTCCTTGTGTCCAGGACTCGACGTTTGCAACCGAATATCATGTGATTGAGCATAAGCAGCCTGACAGGGAAGCACTGGTTAAAAAAAAGGAAGTGCTGCATTTTAAACTTGATAGCAACAGTATTGCATTTCACAGTGTGAATATTTTAAGAGCGCTTCTCAGCTGACCTACTGAAACTTTAAACTGCCTCTTTTGCAGTGAAAATCAAAATTGATTTATAGAAACACCAAGAAGTGAATTAAATTAACTAAAGCCTAATAAGCTGATTTTTATTTGTCAGTGCTGAATAGACTTCATATAGAGGATCTCTGATGTCAAAGTGCAATATGTCTTGGTGCATCTGTTTGGCATCTCTAGCTGAACACTGCCACCAAGTGGAGAACTCAATAAGGCACAAACTTAAAAAAGGCTAAACTCATTCAGGAGAACTTTACTCATTCACAGGCAAACTGGAGTAGATGATGACAAATGCCATCCTATGGTGGTTAGTAAGTAACTTAAAAAATTAAATAATGTGAGAGCAGCCAGTGATGGCAGCTCTTTGGTTTAAACGAAGTGGTTTCTCTGCAAATAATTATTTTCTGTTATAAAATGATGAATTTTACCATAAGTTGCAAATGAATTAAGTAATAACTTTCCATTACTTCCTCAATTTTCCTTTTTGATTGTTTGCACCTGTTCCAAACTTCTTAAACTATTACTGTTATTTTGTTATTTGTGTCTAAAACCTACTTCACATTGAGACTGAACAATAAATTTACTCAATAGGCTGCTTGTGTCTGCTTATTTGTATGTTAATATCACCAGAATCACAAAGAAAGAAACTACTTAGAAGTAGTGTCTAATATTTGAAAAGGAAAATCAAATTTTTGCTCTTTAAATTATTTATCAAAGGTTATTTATTCTCCTAACAAGCTCATGTTCGATAATCTCGACAAATCTCAACATGTGTTCATGTGAATCCAAAACACTTTTATGGTTTAAGCAGCAAATATTGTTTTTTTTTCATAAAAACCATATGATAAAAAAAACAAAAAACATTTAAAATAGATTTTTCTACCCGTCCTTCTCTTAGAGGACGATTATTGATAGTAGGAGCATATGTGTCATAGGGCAGTCACTGTAAATAGTTTTACACGGATGAATGGAAGTCTGTGCAAGGTCCAAGTAAGAATAGAAACCCAAGTGTACGCGCGCGGGTGTTGGCGTGTGTGTATGTGTGTGTACCAGGGAGCTGGCAGTATAGCATGTTTAATTCAAAAGTGGGTTTTTATTTACCCACATATTTTTCAAGACATATTTTTCAAATATGTTTGAAAAATAGTTAACAAAACCAACACAAACATGCCAATAAAAGAGGTGAACTTGTTGCATTCGGCGCAAAAAATCACAGCTTACCTAGCCAAGATAGCTCTTTTAAACAGTCTATGTCAAAACTGATGAAAGACATACAATAACACTGCACAGTCCAGTGTGTCATTATACTTTACAGGATCTGCCAGGATACATGTCTTTGAGTTATCATCTGCATTCGCTTTCCGTTTCCCAGGTCAGTGAGACACTTCCCAGAGGAGCTAATCAGCATCTCCACAATGTTCCTGCTGAAAAGCACCACCTCACCAGGGAGCCAATCAGGGAAACCGTTCAATTATGCTGACATGCTGAGAACCATGGCAACACACAGTAACAGATCAGGTCCGTATGCACTGATAAAAACCATAGCAATCACATAGTAGGTATTTTAGAAATAAGACAAGCAAGCTTCAACCAAATTCTTGAACTAAAATTTGTAGAAACTTCAATGTAAAAAAAAAAAAATGCTACACATGGCTGCCAAAACAGGGAACTTGTGAAATTGTGGGGATTTCAGAACAAATGGAGTCAGATGACCATCACTGAAAGAAAAACAGTGGTAGCAATTCACGAGACCTTAGGAGGAAACATTCTGAATAACTGAAGTAGATTCATTTACGAATGAAAAAAAAAACTAAAGATCTAAACCAAACTATTTAGATGCAGAGTGACTTCACAAAAGCTTTGGCATTCTCATAATTGTCTTTGCCACAGCAAAACAAATAAATAAACAGGAACAAGCCAAATAAACACATAATATTCTTATAATGTTGGACATTATTGCCAAAAAAAAAAAATGTTTCCAGTTTTTATTTACTTTTAATCTATGTTAAGCAGACAAACATGCCACAATGCTGCTAAAAGACGTAGATAAACGTTGCAAATTAATATTTGTAAGGGGGTTGAGTAACATACAGCAGTGCTGTTCTCTCTAGTGGCTGGCTAACAACAATGTTTACAAGAAAATATGTTTACAATTGTTTCACGCTGTTGAGTTATAAGGAACAACGAAGGACAACATTTATAGTTGATTCCTGCTATGATAAACAGTCAAAAGGAAAAGAATTTACAATCATGCTTTAGATACCACCACTGCAGGATAATCAAATGTTCATTCACGATAGCATGTATTCATAAAACAATCAATTCTATTAATAATAGTCTCCAAAAATACCAGCAAAAGTAAATTTCTCTGCAAAATACTTCCAAAATGCAACATCATCTTAAAAATTACTACATATTACAATACAACAATCTGGGTCACCGGGAAACAGCTGATCTGTCAGCTGCTCAGTCAGCTCAATTTTGTGTGTGATAGCAGCCTTTCATGTGTCCAGACAACAACATTAACATCCCTTTAATCACTTCAGATGTAATAGATTTGTATATTTCTTCTGTAACCAGTCAACTGATCAGCTGGTGCATATTTTTTTGGTCAAAAGTACACAAAATGTTGAAGGAAAAGACAATATTAGTGTGAAACTAAGTTAAGAAATAAATTCAGGTCCAATTTCTCATTACAAGAAAGTTTCAGTGACAAGTGTATCTCATTAAAAAAAAGTCTGTTTCTCATTTTAATAAGATATAAAAATATGTTTTTCTGACAGATTCAAACTTTTTAAAAAGGCATAAGGGCTCACTGACTCTATCTCCTCACTCTTGTCTTATAGATGACATTAAACATCCCACAAGATGTTACTGTTTCACTGATACAATCTTTGTTGTATGAACAAGGCCTTGTCTTACTAATTCACTGCAGCTTAGTGGTGAGACAAGCCTTTTTATAGTAGAGTACTCAACACATTTTAAAATAGTTTGGAAATATCCTTTATTGTCCCAGAGGGAAAATTCCGGTCATCAAGTTGAAGCATGTAGGTTAAGAGATAAAATAAAAACAGAAAGGAAGAATAACAGACTGTACACTAAGGGCAAATTTAGAGCAGGAGGAAAAACATGCTTTGCAGTTATTTATGTTTTTTGAGCAAGATAAGAACAACTTTTACAGTATTTGTGTCGTTCGATGACTGGGTTGTTAATCTCAGTGCCCTATTTTTTTTTGTTGACATAGACCTTTTCACATTTGGTTTGGTTCTGATTGAAGTAAAGGCTGCTATTAGTTCTCATCATAACACACATCCGCCCAGTGATCTCCAAAAAAGGAAGTGTGCTTACAGGTTTGACTTCCCCTGTTGCTCTGTCTTCAAGAGGATGTCAGATGCATTAAGAAAACACAGAGAGAGGAAAACAGGGGAGAGAGAGAATGAAGCATATGTTTGGAGGTGCCTTATTTACTTCAGTCGGTCTTCTTTTTGGGTCAAGGATGCCGTGTGTCAGTGGTCGCTCACTCTGGCTTTATCCCCCTATACTCGCTTTCTTACAACTTTTGGGTAAGCACTTTAACAGAAATCTGTTTGAAATTCGATCTTTTCATAAAAAAACTCTGTTTGTGGGAGAAAACTTATGTCATTACTTGTCTATTGTCAACTAACAATAAAATATATTACGGTAAAAAAACAATTCTATGTTTTTGGGTTCTAGTTTTCACCTGAAATCGTCTGTTTAGATCAACTTGAACATCTGATGAAGCAATCCTTTATTTCCATGTTAGAAGATGATGTTACTTCTTAGGGAAGTTGGGTAACTCGTATTTTATCTTTCCTTCATGCAGAAAGAGTGTCAGCCTCCACTTACTCTCCCACTCTTCCAACTCCTAGCCTGGACATCTACTCAAGGTCAGGAGACTCAGTGGTCCTGGTCTGCCGAGCCCCTAAGGGCCACAGTGGCGTTGTGTTCATGCTGTACCGTGACACCAAAAAAGTAATTAGAGTTTGTTTGTTTTTTTAAATGAAATTAAACAGTTAAACAGTTTCGTTATGTAAAGCGCGTTTGACATATTCTGTGATTATATTCAGTGTACTATTTTCTCATTTTATTGAGATGGACTCGCGTGAACTGCTCTACGCAACTGAGCAGGTTCACTTCACTGTCAAGCTGGATGAACCAGATTCAGGCCAGCAGCATCTTTACTGCTGCTTATACAAGAACCAAGAGAGACTATACAGTCTGTTCAGCCCCTACCTGCAACTAAAGGAACAAAGAGGTACTGTTTTACAACTTCCCCATTTGCTGCTAGCAGCATTTAAAATTAATTAAGCTCTAACTCAGCTTTTCTCATTTTCAGAAAAAAGTTTTGGTGTCAAGTTAAGAAAGAATCCATGTTTCTGTTCTTTATTTCAACCCACCATGCCTTTAAAAATATCACTGTCACCTGTTCAGCTATGAATTAAATATGGAGGATGAAACTGACTGTTAAGTACGAATCCAAATGAGTCACATGGTTTGCAGGTTAAATCTGCAGCCGGTTCAGATTTTTACACATGGTATAAAATAAACACTCCCATCCGCTCTACAGTAACCCCAAAAACACACTTCTGTATGCAGGTGCTGTTTGTGGTCTCTTATTGTCCTCAGCTCTGTGGGTGTGGATCGCAGTAGTAACATCCTGCACTTCATATAGAAACTGCACACACCCACAGATACACACACACACACACACACATGCAGACAAAAAGATCAAACACTGGTACTGGTTTCCACTACTCCCACTCACAAAGGGAAGTTTGGTTAGGAACTAGGATTATGACAGTATTGTAGATATAACACACTCCATCCATGTATTGTCTCAGTTGCAGAGGGGGCTGGTGCCTCTGTCTCCAGCAGTGACTGGATGAGAGGCGATGCTCATCCTGATCTGCTGGTTCCAAATTCTGATATGTAAAATCAAGTCACAAATACCTTGCAGTTGTATTGCTGGTCTAATCAATTCTCTGATGTCTGGTCATGTCCCAGATACCTTACAACATGCAGTAGTTGCAATAAATTAAACACAACTTGTTTTTATTTTCATCTTTTTAACAGACAGTCTCTAAGCTCCATTTCTATCAAGAGTGTTGGAAATAGAGTTTTATGATAAGCAGTTACAGTGATTTCATAAAAATTTAGTTTGTCAAAATTTTGATTAAGTCTTGCCACAGCACAGAGCTTCCTTACCCTCAAAAAGCCAAAGAGAAATTGTAATTAGAATGATAATCTATATGGTAAAGATAGTGCCATCAGTCTACTGAATTCATTTCGACATCAATTAGCAACAGTGGTGTTGTTTTGACTGTGATTCAGAACTACACTTTGACTGGTCAAGATAACGTTTCAGTGTTTCTCTTTTTGTCCAAATAGCTGACACCCCGACTCCTCCCATTTCTTCGTGTCCCTCTCCGGTCTTATCCGTACAGCCCTCCGATGGTGAGGTGACACTGGGAGACACGCTCCACTTCCGATGTACCGTCCCCATTCATTCAAACCAGTTACAGTCCCAGTCTAGCAAACCTGCAATGTTTCTTTTGCTGCGGGAGCAAACAGGGATAACATCTGTCATCCCGCTGCATCAGGCCAGCCAGGTGTCAAACCCTGAGCCACAGCCAGGGGTCTTCAATGTGGGACCAGTAAGAGGAGGTGAGGCGGGACAGTATACCTGCCTCTACCAGATCAACAGTAAAAAGGGACTGGTTAACTCATCTGTCAGCAATGTGGTGGAAGTCACAATTAGAGGTGAGGATTTAATTTTTTTACTTCAGTAACATATGGCTAGCCAATTGGCTAGCAAAAGTCTCAAAACGTTTGCCCTGAGGGTCAAAATAATGGTCTGAAGCGCCTAGATATAAAGTTTGAATGATGGAAAGATGAAAATATTGACAGAATTGAAGCTAAAAATTCAAGGACAAGATGATCATTTTTATTTAGAAAATGCTAAAATGCGTTGCCTCTTAATGCCATGTCTTGTTTTAGTTATAATGTAAAATTTCAAACTTTTAAAAACCTTACCTTTCACTCCTAAACATGACAGAAAATTACAAAAGAAAACCTTGATGAGGTTAACATACTTTATGAATAACCTCAAGTGTACCTGGTGTGCAGTTTTACAGGTTAATTGTTGATCTTGCTCGATTATTTTTTGCTCCTAGGTGTGCTTCCTGTGCCCTCCCTGGTTCTCCAGCGGCACACAGACGTGTGGCATTTGCTCTGTACAGGATCCCCTGCATATCCTGGTTCTGTGTTCTCACTCTATGGAGCTGACAGCAAACATCCTGTGGCAACTTACCGTGCAAACGCTTTGGAACATCAAGTCACATTCCCTGTGCCTGTCCAAGATTCAGTGGTGACCTTTTATCAGTGTCAGTACAGGACTCTGTTAGGAAGCACATGGAGCCTCTCGGAGAGAAGCATCCCTCTGGCTTTAACTAAAGGTACAGACCTGCTGTGCTACTATATGCAATGTTTAGATGCTTTGATTTTTGACAGTTTCTTTTCCTGCGTTTTTCAGGAAATTTCCCTCCAACGTCAAAAGGTAATTTCTCATTTGTTAAATTATTTAACGGGAAAGGATGAGGGAATCATTGCAGCCAGGTTTGAATGT
This sequence comes from Poeciliopsis gracilis, assembly GCA_911649635.1. Lineage (NCBI taxonomy): Eukaryota > Metazoa > Chordata > Actinopteri > Cyprinodontiformes > Poeciliidae > Poeciliopsis > Poeciliopsis gracilis. The sequence continues at coordinate 2,706,592 of CAJVRI010000128.1, forward strand.
GTATTCATGATTGTATTTAAAATGTTATTTTTCTCCTTCATTTTTGGACAATGGGCAATGTTTGTGTACCAGGTGTGGAATGGCCTCTTGTTCTGGGCTCCTTCTCTGCAGCCGTATTATTTCTCTGCTCTGCGGTTTTTATGGTTGTGCTGGTTAAGAGGAAAGGTAGATTTCACAAGAAACTCCTCTTCCTTACTTAAACTTTCTTTTCCTTATTTTCTGAAGCCAAATTGGTGATCTCTTTTTCTCTCATTTTCACTTCTCCTAAGTCAAAGCAGCTGCCAAGGAAAAGAAGAGAAGGTAATGCATTCTCAGCCCTAATGGATGCTGCAAAGAGCGTGTAGTTCCTTCACAAAACGATTGTACATTTTCACACCACAGGAACAATTGTGTTCCTCACACCAACATCATTATATAAATCTTAAAATGAAAACCAAATGCGAATATGTTACATAAATTCAGATTTGCATTGCTGATAGGTGTATTTACATTAAGTAGTGCTTTTATTGCTCTGTTTCAGACAACAAGCACAGTTCTGGACTAAAGTGCACGCTCGAGACCACGTTGTTGGTAAGTTCTCTTCAGAATGTCATTTCCCCTTTACGATGCATGACTCAGAGCATCTCTGCTAATTTTTTCTGCCCATTTGCTTGTATAAGCATAAAACGTAAAGTCCCCACTGCATGGGAACAACACATGAGGAAAGAGTTTCTTTTAAATGTATGTGATTGTTTTTGTTTTTGTTTGTTTGTTTCAGATCTTACTCTCAGGCGGACAAGTTTTGATTCCCAGGTATTTGTTTTTCTTTTAAATTAAAAGGAAGTAGATAAAAATCTGAATAGTGTGGCACAGATTTGTTTTTCAGCTTCATTACCATAACACCTCTAAATGAAATCCAGTGCAACAATTTACTTCCAGTCATTACATGATTATTGAACAGAGTCCACCTTTGTGTAATTTATTCTCAGAATAAATAGTTAGCTATTGATGAACTCAACATCAGGAGCAATGAGGAGTCTCATGTTGGTTTCTAAATCAGGTTTTTGTGGTCAGTGACACAAAGAGAGCTTTTGTTAAAAGGAAGCAAAATCTGAGGTGGGAAAAGATCCTCAAAGATGCTTTTCATCCAACATGGCTGATTATAAGCTATTTTGCAAAGCTGGTAGAGATGTACTTCAAAAGGCTTAAGTTGATTTAAAGGGAGATTCAGTAAAATAGAGACTCAGAAGGCTAAATACAAATACATGCCGAATCCTTAATTCTTTTTTTTTTTTTTTTTTTTGAAGTTTTGGTATTTTCCCTTTGACGTCATAATTTATTTTGGTCTATATGAAGAAAAACAAACAATAAAACATTTATGGTTGTAGTTAAAATGTACAAAGGTAATATCTAATAACAAGATCTTGTTTTGATCTTGTTTGATCAATGTGTCTGATTTTGATGCTTAACAGAATTAATTTACAAGAAATTGACAAGAAACCTGGTGAATCTGATGATTTGTGAGAATTTTTTTGGATTAGAAGATTTCAGTCCATTTTCACTGTAACAGAAAAGAGGAAGTTTCTCCACTTCTTCGGTTGGAATTTGTGGTATTTTTGTGGCCTCCATTTGTAGATTTTCCATACAAACAAGAGTAAACTTTCCCAATCTCTTTGCTGTAAACACACATTAATCATTACAAATCATGCAGTCGCCCTTCCAAAACATATTTTAACTCAAACTTGGGCACACATCATTTTTCATTCGTGCTGGTGTGCACGGTTAGCACATTCTTCTCATTAGGTGTAGTTATTTTCGTTAATTAGCTTGATGAAAGGCTCTCATCAGACTAAAGGCTCTTCCTCCCTTTGCAGAGCTCCTCAGCAGGCATCATAAACAACTGAGTGCAGTTTCCCTCATGCTAGAGAACAACAATCTTTTCAGCAGAACAAAAATGATTTTGTTCTGCTGTTTTAGGTGTTTGCTTTATGTCTTGCATTAATGTGGGGTTGTTGAATAAACCAAAAATGTGTTTGGATTTCCATGATGTTAATCAGACTAATTAGGAATAGTCATTCTCAGGGCTAATGCCATGAAAGCAGAGACAGGTTGACAGAGAAGTTTCTTTTCATGTAAACAAAACACAGTTATTTAAATGTTTTCCCTTGAAAGCCCCACAGCCCATAAAACCGTCTGTTTTTTGCAGTGGAATATAATTTGGAGTGATTTACGTGGACGCAGGCTTCCTTAGGAACAACAGAGACCATGGAAGGAAGGATCATTAAATGATTTGATTATTATTATTATTATTAAATGTTTGATAACATGTCCTGGCTTTCAAACTTCCTCACATTTCCTTCAATTTTAATGTTACTGACATTTTCTATTATAGACCAACACAAGGTAGAACATGATTGTGAAATAAACCAAAACTAAACATGCTTTAAAAATATATATAAAGCAAAACAAAACAAAGAACGATATCTTTGTTACTACTTGCCAAACTAGTAGTTTAGCAAGTAGTTTAAGCCCAGCCAGATTGGATAAAAAGCATCTGTGAGCATCTATAAATATAAACAATACTAATTGAAAAAAAGCTACAAATATTTACATGTTGAAGTAAAACAAAAAAATATATTACAAATTCATTTTTTTATTCAATTACAAATCTGAAATTGATTGCCTTTGCCTGAGTCAATACTTTGTGTAGAATCTCCTTTGGTTGCCATTACAGAATAAATTTAACAGTTTTGTTTTCTAAGCCCATTCTTTGAAAAAAAAAAAAAAAAAAAAAAAATCCCCACATCATGATGCAGCCACTATCATGTTTCAGTGAGGGGATAGTGTGTTCAGAGTTCATAATTAGTATTCGGTCTACAAAACTGCTTTCTGCTGCTGGGTTTCCTACGACAAACCTTAAAACAAGACTTTCCTTTAATCATGTTTTCTTGCCACTCCTCCATAAAGGCCATTGTGTGGCATTCAAGCTAACAGTTGTGCTGGTGAGGATGTCTGCATGAAATCAATGCCTGGCGTGAGAGTTTAGGAGGATGGCTATGTCTTGGTAGGTTTGTGGTTGTGTCAAACTCCTAAGATGCTGAAAACACTTCTAAAACACTTAAAGCCTCAATCTACATTAACCTTCTCCAAAACTTTCTCTCTGACCTGTTTGCTATATTTCTTGGTCTGCATGATGCTGATGCTAATAGTCAGATTGCTTCACAAACAGACAGACTGTTTACTGATTGAGAGGTGATGGGAAGCGGTGGATTTTCTTTAGAAGTATGAAAATGAAGAAGGCGCCATTGGATGAAGCTTTCTTTAGTACTTACTTCTTGTCTTCAGGAAATCTTAGTGATCATTTTCTTCCAGACCGAAACTGGATTTGATGTTGGACTAAAATGTAGCATTCAGGCCTGAGAAAAAAATAAAGTCATTTTGAACAGACATTGATATTTTAACCCTTATATATGTTGAATCTCGGTGTTTTACTTGTGTTGATCTTTGCTACTCTGAAAGCATCACAAACTTAGCTGCAGAAAATGAGCAGACATATTTAGCTATGAACTCAATGGTGGGATATGAACCCTGCCACAGGAAGTGACATACACACCTTGATGGGCTCTTAACATTTTTGTTTCTTTACAGGAATGGGCCTGTGGGGAAACAGAGATGCCCTCTAGATCTTCTCTCTGGAACCCCCTCTCTACGTTCACAACCCCGACGCATTAGAAATGTTTACTGTGTGTGTGTGTGTGTGTTTGGGAATTTAATCATTGTTTATCAATGTAGCAACAGTTGGATTTACACAGCATGACATGAATGGGACATTTCCTGTTCTTCCTTTTTCATTATGTGTAGGAGTTACTGTAAGATTATTTCTTCTTATATGTTTGTTTATTTGTACCAAGACTATGAAATTAAATGCAGATTTTATTTTGTTTTTTATGTTTACTGTAAATTTTTTATTTTTCTGTTTGACTCTAAAGAGCTATTCATTAACAAATGAATCTATATGTTGCATTGACTAGGAGGTACAAGTGAATTTAGAAATGGACTAATCAGAGTTTTGTTGCCAACTTCCAATCACCAGTTTCTTTAAAGTTTTTATATATAACTCTTTCTCTTTCAACAATTTTTCTAGTCTTTCGGCCAGGAGTCAGTACTAATTATTTATGTTGACCAATGTGTGTTTGATAGCCATTAGTTTAAAGCAATGTTTACTCTTATTTAAGAAAAAAAGAACTGGTTTACATTTTCAGCAGTCTTTACTATCGTGTATTAGCACAATTAGCATGCTTAGCATTACTTTTAATATCGATTAAAAGTAATGCTCAATGCTGAATGAAATGTGAAAGGTGTGCATTTCGTAGAAAATCTCTTTGTTAATTCCCTAAAGTGGCAAAACTTCCACACAGAATATTGTCATTGTTTGCATAAGTTGCTTCTGGTCATCAGTTGATTTCCTGCTGCATCTTTAAAACAAAAATAAACCTCCATGTGGTTTTGCAGTAAATGTGCCACACTTACTGAGAACTTAATCCTATACTTGCCGATACATGGTTCAGTATTTCTGGATTTTTCTCTGGAATGTACCTCCAAACTATTCATGGAAAATTAACCGATTCAATTAATACCAGGAACAATGCTTCTTGACATAGCCAAACAAGGATTCATTTTCCTTGGTGATGATTGGCCCAAGAGTGCAGATATGGAATATCATAACTTTTCAGTTAGGCACGATGGTTTCTACATAAGAGACTGTATTTTAAGGTATTTTTGGTGTTTCAGTGATTTAATTAAGCTGTTATAAAAGTTCCTCTGTTTAATTGGAGAAGTTTCAGAAGACAAACCAGTCTAAAGAGAGCACTATCACAGTCAAGGTTAAGAAATTAATATGCATTACACATCCAAGAGTAAAATGATGCATTGTTGAGATGCTGGGTTTCTGATGAATATCCTGCAGAGGGCACTGTTTCTTTACAATTTTGATGTCATAAAGACCTTGCAGAACAACTTAATTACTGTCATTTATCAAGCTGCTGTCCTTGATAGTGAAGAACAGATCCACTGGAACTTTGTGACCATGACATGCATGAAGCCAAAAAATCCTGTAAGTGTCTTCCAATTACAACACAATGAGATTACCTGGTTTTCTTTTTATTATGTGACAATAAGAGATTATAGTGTCTTATCAATCAATCAAATCAAATTTTATTTGTATAGCACATTTCAGCTACAAGGCATTTCAAAGTGCTTTACATCATAAACACAAAATACAACATAAAATAAAATAAAAATACAACATAAAATAAAATAAAATACCACGGAATTTAAGCGCCTGTTACCGCCGGACTCCGCCGTCCGTTTAACCACGGGTATTCGCCGGGCCCCGTTGCCCACAACAGGAAAAGGTCTCAACCTTTTGACACGGAATTTAAGCGCCTGTTACCGCCGGACTCCGCCGTCCGTCTTACAACACAGTCTTTATATCTGTCCCCGAATACATGAGCTATGAGTGATGTATTAAAAGGATGTAGAAGTAAGAAGCATGGCCCACCTGTTTGGACTTTTTCCATGTCGTGCATTAATTGGGCAGAGAATGATTCTCTTTCAACAGAAGAAAGGCAGGTCCATGTTTTTTCATTTATCACATTTCCTGAGCCTCGCAGCTGTGCAAACCTGCTTGTCACGTCCTGAAAGGTGAAAATATTTGCAGAAGACTGTTGAGTATTCTCTGCACACCTGAGTCATATGCCTCCTGTATGGTCATTAACACGTGTGGTGTTGAGATATTCAGCAACGACGTGATGAGGCTCGTCTGTCAGAGAGTTATAGCAGCGATAAGAAGACAACAGGAACGTGAGTTTGATAAGTTTGTAGCAATACACACACCAGCCTGCAGCATTCTGTGAGTTAAGGATGTACAATATTTTATAAATCTCCCCTCTCTAATCATTTGTTTCATATATTTGTTTCAGTTTATTTATATAGCTTCAATTCACAACAAATATTATTTTGAGGTCCTTTGAAAAAAAAAAAAAGGTAAATTGAATCTTTTCAAACATGTAGATTTAAAGTCAGCTACATACATTCCAATTTAAAACTAGCTATGAAATAATAATGTTTATTATTCACCGAGTCGCAAAAATCTAAAACTATTAATTCAAAACATAACTTAGGTAGTGAATAACTAATTAGACGACTTGATTTAAGTATTTAAAAATTAGATAATCAAAGACAAAACAAAAGTTATGTGCATATTCTGGTATTTTCAAGAATAAGACAAAAAAAAAAATAGAATCAATAGTTCTCTCGGTTTTCTGAAGGTGTTTTTTCTTTTGATTGATTTTATACCTATTTTCTCTCCCAGCTTCGTATCCATTGTACACAGAAAGTGGAAGGATACCAAAAAGTATTTGTTGCACATAATAGCTATGTGAAAACATAGCTTTCACATAGCTATTAGGCATCACATGGCTATGAGACATCTTTCAGGTTGGGTTTTAGCCTGTTATGCTTGAACACAATGTTTAACTTATTATCCAGCGTGAGCTAAGTGCTCAGCTAATAGCTGTTTGAAAATCATTTTGTTAGTATATGCCTCTTTAAAGCCTGAATGAAAATCGACGTGAACAAAAATGATGTCATTTAAAAACATCTTTGTAATAAACTGAAAATGTAAAGTTCAAAGAAAGCATTTGAAATGAGTTGAACGAGTCAAAAGAGAGGTTGCATTGAAAATAATACAATAATGTTTTGCTCCCTGGAAACAAAATAAAAGTAAAAGAGAGATGACTCATTAGAGTCTGCAGAGTTTCCAGCGTCAGGGTTCTGGATGACAATAAAACAGAAAGTTTGTTTTATTTCTGTCAGCACCTCCCTCCTTCATTACTGCTGGGTGGTGAGTTTCCATGATCTCCACTCAGAAAGTCAACAATAAAAGCAAGTTGACATGAATTGTCTGGTTAAGCTCTTTGTTATGGCAAACATGCTTAAATAGAAAGTTATCCCCTCCTGTCCTTTAGTCTTTGTTGGGTGTTAGTCACTTAATTGCATGCATTCAGATAAATGTGTGTGTAAGCATTTCATAGACTGGGTTTGTTCCCCAGTGAAGTTGCTTAGTGTTTGTGGCCCTTTCAGTCTGAGAGTTTAAACTTTAACTACGTTAGCAGAGTGTAATTGCAGTGGGGAGAGTCACCCGGATGGGTGTGATCATCCAAAAACTCATTCTGACATTTATTGAAACTTATGCTTCATTTTACAGATGTTCAACACCGAGTTGAAGTTTTTCAAAACTGCGTTGGGCTTTTTCTTCTGTTGTTTTTTGCTCTCTTCCTCTATATGCTGTGTACTTTAACATGACAGGACCAATGCCTGTTTCAATTATTCTAATCAAAACCTTGCACTATCAATAAGACTGTGATGTCATAAATGACTGAGATGCCTGCGTTTAATCTGGGGACATTGTGGTGAATTTGTAGCATTTAATGTAATAATAATCAATTGCTTTCAGTAGTTATGATGTGCTTTCCATAATAATAGTAATAATAATGATACACTATGAATATAATTTTTTTACAAAGAAAAATTGTGTTTCTTTAACAGTAATAAAAAATATATTTTACATTTTGTCTTTGTTTTTGTCTTTTTAAAGGTTGACTTAGATTTTGTGGTTCTATACTAATTTTATTTAGTAACAATAAGGACAGGACTGTCAAATTAAATATGGTGGATTCCTAGTAGTCATGGGAGATTTGGACCACAGACACCTGCAAATGGCTAAAATGTGTGAATAGTTAACTGTGTCTAAGAACTTTTATTTATGAAACATTTAATATAAATGCTTGCCACAAAAAACTGAAAACCACTAAAAAAGTCAGTTCCACTTTGATATCATGACTGAGGACAGAGAAAAAGAGCATCTTTTTAGTTGTCAGGAAAGGCAGAACAGGCTTGTTAGTCTTTTATTAATGTTGCTATAAGACTCTTTCCTGTGACAAAAAATATTAAATCCTAATAAAAACATTTAAAACATTTAAACCCCATTTCTAAAACCTTTTAGAACACAATATTCTGTCACACTGTTAGATCCTGCACTATGACTCATTAGCAGGCATTATTCTACCTTATATGTGTGAGCAGTGAATTAAATTGGTCCACTCCCCCACTCCACACAATGACACAAATCAGGTGTGTTGAAATTCATTTTTAGTGACTCAGCTCAGCTATTTAATCCAACCTTTCACAAACTTCAAAGCAAAGAGCCACACCCACACACTAAGCATTGCTAGACATACAGAACAACTTCCACTTGAAGGGAAATCAAAAGAAGAATCTCTTTCATTGTCTTGTGACAGCACACACACACACACACACACACACACACACACACACACACACACACACACACACACACACACACACACACACACACGCACGCACACACACACGATACAAAGTGACTGAAAACTGAAGCCATCTGCGCATAAAATTCAGGGTATTATTGCTGTGGCTGCACATACTGTGAAACTGACTCATTGCCACTCATTATAATGGATAATATTTAATGAGCCTTATTATTATTATTATTATTATTTTTTTTTTCCATTTTGTTATGCTTTGGTTTTATTGTGATATTAGTGTTCATCAGCTTTGTTTAGCACACACTATCCAATACTTTTTTTTCCTATGAGGAGAATAAAGTATACATCAATCTATCATCTATTCAATATTTTGATCACATGATTTCTTTATTTGGTCGGTTTGAGTTCGGGTTGTTTTGTAACCGCTTGGACAAACTGATGGTGTTAAAATAACAGATTCTAAAATCTCTTCATGTCCTTGGATATAAATATATATGTTCTTCCTGTCCTTCATAAAATTACTGGTAAGTGAACAATAAACAATAAATTGTAGTGCAGTCTTCATAAAATTTTCATTCCCTCTTGGCAAAGATATATTGTTGCATCAGAGGCTCAGGATCGACTCTCACATAATGTTGCTCCAATGACTTCATGCCAGCAGGAGTTTGGAAGGCAGCGATAGTGGTGATAATGAAATATCATGGAAATGAGCTGAGCAGAAGATAGGTGCATGCATTTATTTTGGGGCTGGAAAGCTGCCAGATAAGATACCGAACACAAAGATAAGGTGGCTGAGTTGCAAATTCAGAAGAAAATTATCTTTGATGTTGAACTGGCATTGTTCTGATGTAACCTAACAATAAACATGTTGAGCTTTGAACGTTGATGAGTTTCTCTCCAAGGCTTTTGCTGCTGTTTCTTTTTTATTGTATTCATCATGGCTGTGCAAGAGCCTCAGAAAGAGGTTTGTTTCTGTAGCTGCTTTGGTGCCACCGTAAAACTTTACAGGAAATATCACTGGGCTGTGTCCAGTCCGAATGAGGGCATGAATTATTCACAGGACACTGGGAGGTCACAAAAGCATGCCCTCGTCCAGTCTTCATGCAAACGCAAACAAAGAAAGGCCCAGCCGGGTTTCCACCAAAACCGTATCCACGGTGACACGTCTTTGACCACAAACAGTGAAACCCAGCATAAAGCACACAGCTCTGCAGAGGGTGTTTCTCATTTCTGTTGTGGACAAAGATTTCCTGACCTCAGAGGTAACTCTGTTGATAGGAGATATGTCCGAAGAGAGACGTTCTAACACAGTTTCACTCCAGCTCTTGCTTAATTCCAAAACATAACACATATGTGCTGCAGCTGTGCACGTTTTACAAGTAAAATGTGATCTGTTTCAAAACACGTCTGGTGCCATGTCAACTTTACTATTACAGCATGTAAAAAAAATGACTTATCTGAAAACAACAATAAGATTTGGTTTGAAAGCAGTTGGAGAATCACTGTATTATCCAAACAGTGATTACATGTTGAATATGAAGCGTCACAAATAATTGTGGCTGTTGAGCCTCTTCCCACCACATGCACCAAAGATGGTCAAATATGTATGTACTCCCTCAACATTTACAGAATACAAAGGCATTGGTTAATACTCCATAGAGGCTAAAAATGATTAATATGGATTCTTCTTCCATGCAACGATGACCCAGACCTAACCTAATCCTCTATCAAACAATTTTAATGTCCTTTCATATACTATGTGCTTAAACCTAAATACACAATGGAATTGTGAGCAACAGAAAAAGCCACTAAATCAAAAGAAATGAAAAGTAGACCTTATTCTGCTCGATACATGTATGAGGAGCTTTTTGTTCAATCAGAGGTGAATAATAATGAAGCTGAAGCATTGTTTGTTTTCTATGGTGTCGACTGTTTTGTAAAGACACTTGCAGCTCTGGTGAAAAGGCAGTAATTGTTGTTTAGGGAATAGGAACGGAAGGAGTTATTTATCTCCATACTGATGTCTGTTCCTCTTTTTATCTGATTCGCTTGAAGATCACAAGCGACACCAAACAAGCATGCACCCATTACACTGGAAGACATATTCACAATGTGTTTCATTAGATGATAAAACAAATAGTTCCTTTTAACAGAGAAAAGAAGAAGCATGAAAAAAGTACTTGTTTCATTTTAAGTATTTCCATGGAATTTGTTATGAATACAGTTTCCTTGTGCATCATTCAGAAAATTAACAATTATAACTTTTTAAACCAAAATGTTATACTTTATTACTAAAGAAAATCAAAATAAAAAGACCTTCAGCATAATTTAACATTTGCTTTCTTAGAATTTGTTTGGTCTCTATTGCATAATTTGTCATCTTCATTTTTTCCTTGATGATATTTTTTTGTCTTTTGTCTTTGCAGCATCATAAACAGGCCAGCAGGCAACACAGTGGCCTGTCTCACAATCTTTCTTCTCTCTGAAGAAAAAGGCAGCGTTTTCCTTCTACTGCCATTTGTCTTGCTCCCAGTCTGCCTGGCCTCGTTTTCTTGCCTTAATCCTCGACGTCTTTCTGATTTGCTTTATGTTACTTCTTTTTCATCATTGATGCTGCTGCCGCCTCCTGTTTCCTCCGTCTTCACACTGATCATTTCTGTTTTGATTTCACCCCATAATTAAAGAAAATGTAGGTCTCTGTGAACCCTCCCTGATCCTCAGTCGTCTTCCAGGTTGTAGTTGTTGATCAAGCCCGACTCCCACAGCTGCACCAGAGGATTCTTTTGTCTTGGAGTTCTGGGACTCTTGCGAATCTGGGTGGAAAACAGATTAAGATCAACAAAGAAGCTATGGTCCAGCAAAACATGAGGCATTAGTGTTAAGTGAAAGGAAAAGACGATGGGGTTTCCAAAAATCTTTGAACTAATAGAAACCTAAAACCCTGTTGCTTACAGTTGTATTCAGTCCCCTGCACTACGGTACTCCAAAATGTCAGTCAACTCCCTTTGTAAGGTTCCTAATTAGTAAATAGAGTTCCTCTGCATCAATTTTTGAAGCTCTAACCATCACACAGACCACAATCCTTCATCTCCAGAGAGAATATGGCACAAAGGCAATCCAAACAAAATATGACTATCCCCCTAAACTAAGGGATCAGATCAAAACAGCATTAATCACAGAGGCTCATGATAACGCTGCAGAATGAAGCCACAGTACAGATGTGAGAATCCACTGTCAAGACAACAACTAGCCTTGTTTTGTGAAGGGGTGCAAAAAAATGCCCTGATTGAAAAAAATCCAAAAGAAGTTTCACATAAACTTTGCTAAAAGCACAGACACAGCATTGGGCAGCTGAATCTTTATTGAACCTTATGGCCAATATGAGAGGAAGAACAATTTCCACAGTGAAACATAGTACTACATCCTCATGGTTTGGAGATGCTTTTCTTCAGCAGTGACAGGAAAATTGGTCAGAGTTGACACAAAGATGGCTGGAACTATAAACAGGGCAATCCTGGAGGAAAACTGCGGTGGCTACAAACGATACAGGGGGGATTTTATCCTAAACATACAGCCAGAGCCACAATAGAACTGTTTACATCAAACCATATCCATATGTTATGGATACCTAAAACCATAACATATGGTCACTCCTCATAACATGACAGGTTATGAGGAGTAAATCCAAGTGACGGTCTGTGGCAAGACAAAGCATTTGGTATTCACACAGTCAAAGAGAAATTAAAACAGTCATCAGTGGATGTGCAAAAATGGTGCCACACTTTTCAAATGTTTATCTCTGCAACATAAAATCTTAATCATTGGAATCTTTGGTTGTAAGATGACAAAGTGGGAAAATACTAAAGGGGTTGAACACTTTTGCAAGGCACTATAATAACAGAATGAAGTTGCTTCTTCTGCAATACAACACTGAACAGCAGTTAATGCACTTTGATCCTAGGCCATGTTCAGCATGACTAAGTCAACAATTAGGGCCAGTCACTCCTGCAGAATCCTGACTTCATCCTTAAATTCATATCAGACGAAAGCATTAAGCATTAAGCAAACAGGGAAGGAGAGTCAGAAGAAGAAAGAGAGTAAAATTCTCATGCTGATGTCAGATCAAACCGTGCAGCTAAAGCCCCACACCTTAATGCCTCGCCAAATTAAACAGCAGTACTCAGGTGTAATCACAGACACATTCAGAGAGCTTGGGAGCCCACGAGACAGGTTACAAAAGTCAATCATTACAAAACGACTCCTTTTTTTTCCTTCTGGAGTTGAATGCACGCGCACACACACGTGCACAGACATAATCCCACTTTCCACACTCCATGTTTCTTTCCCTCGCTGTCTCAGTCATAGGGCTGCTTGCCTTCTTCCTTTATCTACAAAGATAAGTGCCTTGCTGTGTGTTCAGGACCTTATCAGATATTTGTGTCCCATATTTGGTGCAAAAGAGATGTTGACATCTTCCCAAGAGGTTTTTAAATGTGATGATTATACATTAAAGTCCAGAGCAGTTACAGAGATGTTTATAATCATGCTGCTAGGAGACTGCTTTAACCCCCAATGCATAGTTTTAATTAACACATGAACACAGAGTTAGAAAAGCTTTATTTTGTTTTTCTATGCAGCAATCAAGAGAGAGACTGGGAGATGATTTGCCTACATTTTCATGTTCTTAGCAGAGTGACCCAGCCATTTATAAAGTGGAAAACCCTTAGAAACAGAAACAAGCAGTGGTGGAAGGAAGGAAACTAAAATGCCAACACACCTCTGCGTGGAAAATCTTTTCCTCTTCAGTCTGGACAGGTGGTCGCACAGACACCTGGTCCACTGTCGGTCTTCCTGCAAGACACAGAAGCACATATTACAGGATAAACAAAACGTGTGACACAATGGTTCCTATCAGACTGTCCCTGCTTACAGTACTCCTTAATGAGGAGGCAGTAAAAGTAAAGAGTGACAATCATGAGAAGAATTTCACTGACCACCAATATAATCGAAACCAAGAATTGCAGTAGATACTAAGGAGCATAAAAAGGTTGCGCAATCAACAATGTTATGTAATGTGCCCTGTGCCGTGGTCATGTAATTGCCCCGTGTCACACCCTGCTCATTTTCTGCCACCTTTTATTGAAATTGAAATGACTGCTGTCTTCTTTTATTCATTAACCTTGTATTCCAGAAATGCAATCAAACATAAAATATAGTTGTGGCTTCCAGCCCTCGGTTTCATGTCAGATCAGCACTCAAAACTTGTTTTAAAATGGCTCTCATTTCATTTAACTATTACGGTGGACGATGGGAAAAGGGCTGGGGTTCCTCGGACACTGAAACCTGACAATGTCTCCAATAAAAAGAACATCTGCTAATGCCCATTTCCTGTTCCATCTTGGAGTTAGACTCAGAAAAAGTCAAATGTTCAGAAGACTGTGCCCCTACACTGAGCCTCCTCATCCCAAGCCTTCATCAGCAAGATGACCCTTCATCTCACCCTGTCCATTCATAACATCCTCTTCATTCAATAAACCTTTAACTCATACCTTTATGGTGTTGTCCTTCCAAATGAACTGCTATTTACTTTCTATTGTTATACACCTTTCTGGTGAAGAAAAATGATTATTGTCAACTGTGAATTTATGACCCATTTTGTTGACAGTGTAGCCCATTAAAAATGTTATGAGGCTGGGTGAGGACATGTCATTTCATTTTATTAGCATTATGTAGTGTAACAGCATTTTGACTAAAAACATAACCGATTAATTTAACTGTTTGAAGTTTTCTTGTTTTTGTCTCGTTCCATTAGTTTAACCATTTTATTGGTATTACTGTACATATTTGCCTTGATTTAAGGCAGTGGCTCCCAAATATTTTCTTCTGGGCCCCCCCTATGGATTGCAATAAAATCCACCCCCCCAAAAAAAATAAATCAGCTGGACACACATATCATTCAACCAGACATAAACCTATACACATATTTTGTTTTCAAACTCCACTGAAGTTTATTTCCCACTTCAGGTTCCAACAAAACAAAAAAGTGTTTTTTTTTTGTTTTGTTTTTTTTTTATCCATACCACTTCCCACGTCCCCCCTGCAATGGCATTGCGCCCCCCAAGAGGGCACGCCCCACACTTTGGGAACCTTTTTAGTGTTTGTTACAAATATTCTTCAAGATTCAGTCAAATAACTACCAAACTAAGTCAATATATATATTTCTGAGTAACTTTTTACTTACTAGCATGACTGAGTGTATAATCCTAATTCACACACTTCAACATATGAGCACTGACATATAACAAAGACAAAGGGAGAAAAGTCTATAGACGACTGCACTTTAACAGCGGGAATAATTTACGTACTAATTCTTTGATCAAACCTGGTGATCCTAAAATCAATAATGTTATTGTTTACAGGCCTGATCAAAGGGTGATCTTGGAAGAAGATTCAAGACTGTTCAGTGTTATTTCTTTTTGTCAACCCAAATTCTATACTGAGTTACAGATAAGACTCTGTCTTTACTTATTCATGAATTAAAACTTTAGATAGACTTTTTTTCAACAAACTTCACTTTCAAACTGTATGACTCAGGATTTTCCCTGTCACAGCTTCTGATATTAGCTTGACAGGCCAGAATGCTAACCATTGTTTGCAAATCTTTCATATTTTCCACTGATGTCAAAGGAATAAAGTTATGTAGTTACAAAAACAGTTGCAGAGTTTCCCCTGATACATGTATAATCAGTTTTTACAACAGCTGATCCACTAACCTTCATGCAGTCCACTGCTACCATTGGGAAGCGGACTGGGAGCTGGGATGTCTTTTTTTGAGGGGGATTCGGCACCATTGATTCCCCCATAAAGGCTGAGCCGCAAGGTGTGAAGCTCCTTCTCCCTCTCTTTGGCCTCTTGGATATCCTGCCTAATCTTATCTAAATTAGCCGAGGAACGGAGCTTGAAAAAAGGGTTCTCCTTGGATGCTGAGATCTCTTTCTCCTCCTGTTCCTTCTTTGCCTTCATCAGCCCATCATAGCTTGTTGTCTTTTCTGTTGAGTTGAAATCCTTTCCAGTTTCAAGAGCTGGACTGGCCTTTGCCTCTGATTTGGCTTTGTAGTGTTTCTGTGCTGGAATGGTTGGGCTATTTTCTATGATGATGATCTGACAGCCGGTCCCTTCTGAGAGCTTTGGTCCTCTGAGACCAGAGTGGTCTAAACCTTTGGCAGAGGTTTGGTTCTGTGAGGCATTGGGTTTTCTCTCCGTGTTGGTGGTATTATCTGGGGTGGATGTCCCAGATTCATCTTGACTCTCCAAAATTAAGTTCAAATCTTCACTGCTACCAGACGACCAGGATGGGGTCTTACTTTTAGGTGAGAATATCAATGGCGACTCTGGACATATCTGCAGGGTCTCAAAGAGTTGCTTCCTCTCTTTTATTTGGCGGACTGTGCCTTTGTCATAGAAGCCAGGAATTTTCCCAATCTTGACCAGGTCTTGCTCCCTCCGAGTCTCTTCGTGAATCTCGTGCTGCATCTTTTTGCCTGCAAATTCCCTGTCCTTGTTCTGGGACCACTTGGGAGTGGAGGACACGCTAAGACTTTTTCTGGAAGGAACCTCTACATATTCTGGAGAGGTGCGTTGGTTTGGAAGTCCTCTGGATCTTCTCAGGCTTTGCTCGCGCTCTATGGCCCGTCTGATCTCCCTCTCGATGGGGGTCTCTGAGGAGACAGGGCCCGGAGAGTCTGCAAACATGCTGGTGCTGCTGCTCCGTGTTGTGTGTGAGTGGAAGTCTGCTGACACGCCGCTGTCACTCTGGCTGTCATCATACGTGTCAGTCCTCATCCTGGTGTCTCTGTTGGCTGTAGGAGATATATCACAGCTGTTTTCCGCCTTAGGCTCTTTTGTTTGGACTGCTTGGAGATACCTGAACAGCCCTCTGCTCTGTGACCTCACAGCCGTCTTGCTCTTTTCAGCTCTGCTCTTATTCTGCCCTTTCACTCCACCTGTTTGCTCATTTTCACCCTCTGTCCTCTCCCACACCCTGCTGCTCCTTTCGCTTGCAGCTGCACCGCAATAATGGCCTTGAGAGGCTTCCCCTACCTGATTGGCCAGCTCCATGGCAACAGTCGAACCAGGTGGTGATCCCTGGCCAAACACCTGTTGTGCAGCTTCCTGGTTTAATCTCCTGGGACGATTAAACTCAGACTGACTTTGTGGCAACACTGCCTCCTCCTGTCTGACTGAATCATTTGCAGGCAGGACTGAGTCTGTTTCTTCCTGACTGGAACATGAAGGTTGGAAACCCACGCAGCTCATCTCACGTGGAGCAGATTGGTGCTGACAAGTTGTTACATCTCCACCTGTTCCCTCTTCTTCTTCACTTTCATCAG
Organism: Poeciliopsis gracilis; assembly: GCA_911649635.1. NCBI lineage: Eukaryota > Metazoa > Chordata > Actinopteri > Cyprinodontiformes > Poeciliidae > Poeciliopsis > Poeciliopsis gracilis. The sequence continues at coordinate 2,723,327 of CAJVRI010000128.1, forward strand.
CGAAAGGAGGAGAGTTCAGAGTGTTTCTGTCATCCGAGCTGTTCATGTCGGAGAGACAGCGTCGGGCAGTCTGAGATCCAGAAGTTCCAGTTTTATTGCTTCTAATGTCACCTGCATTCATTAGTGCTGTGGAATTGAACTGCAATGTTATGTCTGCATCCTGATGAGCTGGCTCAAGAAGTTTGGGTGTCTTTGCGCATTCTAGAGTGACTTCAGTTGGTTCAGCTTCATTGATCCACTCCCCCACCTCACCCTCCGGGCTGGAAACCCCTTCTTTCTCACCACACTTTGCTGCTGATAAGGCACTGAGTGGCAGAGGAGGCGGGAAATTCTTCTCACAGAAATGATCTGCTTCTTTAGGTTCCTCCTGTGCATCTGACAACGTTTTAGGCCTTCCTTCCAATTCTGTCACCCCTTCTTGTGTCTCTTTCATAGACCACTGAATAATATCTGTGGATTTCTGATTTTCAATTTTGATTACATCAACCATTTCCATTATCTCGATTGTCTGACATTCCCACGAAGCTTCAAGTTTGACTCCAAGCTCCGGGGCTTCTAAGTCCTCCTCAGGCATTGCCTTGGGGGCTTTTCTCTCTTGTAGAGAAACGTTGTGGCCCACGCTTGTGCCCTCTTCACCCTGCATCTCAACTAGAGAAGTGAAAAGACCTTGCTCCTGCCAGGTTGTGGGCTTTGTTTCCATGGCAGCACGACTGCTGATGTCAAATGTTCTGAGCAATCAGGTTGTTGGGCCCCCAGCCAGTCAGTCAACCCTAAAAGCAAGGGGAGCACCGAGGGGAGAGAGGAACAGCATGGTGATTAGCAGAGTTTAACAACAGAACATTGTCAGCCACTTTTAATGCTATTATTGCAGTGCCTGCACCACTGAATGAATCATCATCTGTTTTCAGTGTGACATTTATTGTGCAGAAATCCTGACACGCTGAATGCTATCTCTCATTTGCACCTTAATATTTCACATGGCCTAAGCTGATCACAGAGGGGCACGCAGTTAAAAAAAAGGGCTTTAATCTCAGGGTTAGTGTAGGGATTTTATCCTGGTAAAGTAAAGGTGAAATAAAAATAATAATAAAATAAAAATCCAGATGACAAACCTAAAAACTTCAGTATTAATCTGGCATTTGAACAATATACCTCACATTGAATGTTATCAGGAGGTGAACTGATGTTTCAAAACAAACAACTTGTTCCTTGTGTACCTAATTTCAATAAATACATTTCAACAAGACAAATAGTTAGTATGCAAACGAGGATTAATCAGATGTCATCACCTCAGAACTAAGTCGTGCTGTGGAAGCTGCTTTGTTGACTGTCAGATTTGTAATTATGCACAGCAACTAATAAATCAAATGTTATGTCGACTCCTCTGTGCCTGGATTGCTGTGTCGATAGCTACTTCTCAACATGATTTCTTTATGTCTCATTTGTGTTGTGAATTGATTTACTGCAATGGTTTGTACGTTTATTTTCATGTGTTTGTTTGTGTCTGAACTTTCTACTAATTTGAGTTTGGCATTGTCCCATTTAAATATAATATTTAAATTATGAGTTTACGATATTTCAACTACGCCTCAGTTGTAGTTCTTTTGATCATCATCTCACTGACTTTTAAGGGCAATGAACTCAGTGGAGATTCACGAACAAACTGTTCGTCTTGGACTTGAGTTGAGCGTATCAACCACGGTTATGTTTTCTTTTCACAGCAGAAAGAGCGCTCCCGCTTGACAAGACAGTGACAGTAACACCTCACAAGGCTTTGGCTTCAAGGCAGCGAATAAAGTTTTTTGCTGAGCACACCTTTCTGCAATCATCTTACAGGCTGGGGAATAGCTCAGGATAACACACAAAACACACGCACTTACATCGAACCTGTGTCTTTAACACACACACACTTGCCATTTTATTGTCCTTAAACTCATCCCTTATGATGAATTGTGCTGACACACACGTAGACTCAGTCAGCATCCTAATAAATTTCCACAAATGATAATACTTGCAAAGTCAGTCAGACAAATCTGGATTTGTGTGCCATGACTGATCATTTGGGGACATGAAGATCACAGCTTTTGGGACAAGGGCTTGATGAATTGGGACTATGGACAAATAACATACTGCCCTTTGAGTGGAGATAAAAAGGCCCAACATAGGGGTGGGAGACAGGAAGAACAGAGAACAGAGATGCAACAATAATAACAGCAGAAGCAGATCCACAACAGAGCGATGCATCTCTCACCAGCTGCACAGTGTGTTTAAAGTGTGTGCAGTTTCTGGACTATTGGTGATGAAATTGAGCTCTCTACTTCCTGCTGTGGCAGACACAGCACTCCACCGTAATTTCAAGGTTGGTTTCCAGGCTTGAAACAGAAGTCCAGCTTCCTGGAGTCCTTTTATATGACAGGCATTTTTGTTGTTTTGGAAATGAGAAGGACCAGAAGCAGCTTATTATGTGCATAGTGTGCTCCATTCAGAGCCCATTATAAAATCTACACTGGCTGGTTTCAGACTCAGGAGGAATAAGGGGAAATATTGGGTTCTTGTCACTCATGTTCAGTCTAAAGGAAACTGTTGTCTGATTCCTAGTTTAATATCAATACGTTGTGATACTAGATCAATGTCTGTTTCTGAATTACAGTTTTCAACATAAAATATTATGAAACAAATCTATATTTTCATGAGAAAGCAAGAGGTTTTGAGTCTAAATTTTATACGATTTGAGCTCGGTCAGATATATAGAGATCATGTATGTACATCAATTTTCAGAGCTAACCACCGATTATAAATTGAATTTATGTTTGTACCTGGACTGGACAATTGTACCACGCACCTGAGGTTTGATCTAAATCACTGCATTGTACCTCTGGCTGTATGTTTAGGACTAACTGCGGTTTGAAGGTGAACCTCCACCACAGGTTCAACTCTTTTACAGCCTCAGTATTTTTTGCTTCCAGGATTACTGTATTCAGCTGGACTCATGTTCTCTCCAACTTCCAGCCGGACCCTGCTCCTACCAGGTCTGGATGTTCATGGCGATGTGCAATGTTAGTTTTTAGCCCCATGTGACATTTTGCAGCTCGTTTTGGTTTCTTCTCTTCACAGATTTTCTCTCGGCTGATTCTGATATTAATGCTCTCCTTGCCCAAACCGTGTTGGTAGGTTTGAAAGCTTAATCTGCCTGCTATATTGCTCTTCATGATGCAGTTGACTTGGTAACCATTTCCAAAAAAAAAAAACATCTGAGTCCTTTAAAGAGCAGCTGGATTAATACTGAGTAAAATTACAGGCCTGTTTATTCTGTTTACCAGTGTGACGAGTGTGAAACTGGTTTGTTGCATGGGATTCTGTTATTTAGCTTTAAATGAAAAAAATTTCACAATCATGGGACACGTTGTTTTAGTATCTCAGATAAAAACCAAATAAAAATAAAATGCAAAACATATTCACAAAAGACATGACTAGTTTTGTAAACACTAGTACTCAGATCCTGCTGGGCTACAGCAGCAGAACAAACTGCCTGTTATTATAGAGCCATGCTAATGATAATCTCCCTACTTTGGAGTGTGAAAGCTTTGCATGTCGTAATGAGTTCTTTCCCTTCTTCTCATTTGCTTTACGAAACAAAAGGCATTATACACCTGGTGAGACACACAATTTGGTTTTGTTCCTTATAAAGGAAGCTGGGGGTTGGAGGTTCTCAAAAACTCTTATTTGTAGAGTTGCAGAATGTCAGTGGATTAAAGCTCTTTTACATAATGAGCCCATGTTTTCCTCATTATCCGCAACGAGAGCCACTCTTTCAAAGGAACAGCAAAATCACCTTCATTATTAATAACACAACCGCAAGAAGCCCTTTAGAAATAAACATGGTCACAGTTTTTTTTGTGTGTGGTGAGCTGTGTCCAAATGCACAGCTCACCACAAAAGCCTTTCAGTAAAAAGAAAAATCTATTTAGTTTGTCCCTTGCTAGAATCTCGCTATGAAATAGTTTTAATCAATTCTATTTATAATTCATTCTTTCTATTCATTTTAGCTACTGTAAAACAAAACAGTCATGAATTAGATCTGTGTTCTGTAATTTCCTATTAGACCAAAGCATATAAGAACACTAGATTGCAGTTGCACATACCTGTCAACAAACTGGCCTCCAGCTGCCTCTACCTGACAGAAACAAGAGCCTCAAACTCTTCGCTTGCTTCAGGTCATGAGCACAAATCGAATCTTTGTGCTCTCAGCTCTGTTCTACGGTGCTTGTGTGTGTACATTCCTTGCACCCCCTGCATGCACATTCACTAATACACAGAAAAGAAAGAGTGTGTGTTCGCAGGGACACGTGTACTCAAGGCTTATGGGGATTTGAAAATGTAAAGTAGTAATCCAATTAGCGCGTAACAATATCAGAGCGAGTAAGTAAATGAAACAATACGCTAGAGAGACTTGAAGATTTCACATCTGGGAGGAAAAGAGGAGGTAGTTAGTCCATGAGGTGCATCCATTTTATATACTCGCATGTCGGTGCAGGGTCAGAGGGGAGAAGGATCCTATCTACAGTGGTCATTGGGAAGAAGGAGGGATACACACATAAACCAGTGAGTTAAAAAAAAATCTGACTAGGTTCTTTACAGTGTGCTGTATCCAAGCTTATTCAAAGAAAGTTAAGTGGGAGGAAAAAATGGGATAATGTGCATCAGCCACAGGTATCGCCAAAGTAAGCACATCAACAGTTTCTACTCACCAGTGAATGCTTCAAATGGGCTACAAATGTCACCTTCCTCCAGTGAAGCCACGTCTGAACCAGAACATCAGCAGTGTCACACCGGGGCTGAAGAGAAATAGAACTGGACTGTTGAAATGTAAACTTTAAATATGTAACTCTATGTGCAATGGATGTATGTGATATGCAAGTTTCACTTTCTGAAGTGAGTGACACAAAATATTAAATTTTACAACATTGTATTTCTTTAGATGTACCCATATACTGTGTTTTGTGATTGAATCATGACAAAACTGTGAACAAGTTGAAAGAAGATGAATAATTTTCCAAGGCATAGAAAGCCTGAAAATCTTACTGTAACAAAACATGTGAAAAGATCGCATTTTTTCAAACTGATTTGCAGTTTATTTGTACATTTATGTGTTTTTTTCTCACCATCAGCTAAACTAAGCCCTAAATGTTTACAGAAATCATTTATGTAAAAGCAGAAATATCAGTTAAACTCAGAATACCCTCGATGATGATAAAGTATTGTGCACATGCATGTTGTTCATTTTTTTATTTAATCTTCTCAATAGTATATTTCTTTCACTCTGAATAACTTAACAGTAAAAATCTATGTTCTTTGTATTGAAGTAATTTAATGTAACAGAGTCAATGTTGACACAGAGCTTCTTCTAAGGACCAGATGTTTTTAAAGAAAAATGTAATGAAGTCAGTCAATGCCATACAGTCAGAAATAGATTTAAACCCATTTTGGACATATCTCTCACATTAACAGCTGTGCAACTGATATTTATAATTTTATTGATTTATTTTGGTCAATAATTTTTCCATACACAAGTTAAAAAAAACACACAATACTGAGAAAAACAAAAAACAAAAGGGAAAAAAAATAAGAGAAAACCAAAAATGAAATTGTTAAACAATATTCAAATTCCTGTCAACACAAAGCGTAGACCAAAAAGAGTGTTGGTAGAAACATAAGCTTATTACGCCTCCACTTTTTTATATATATGCACAAATAATCAAAATCAAAATAGCAGATTCTTTCCTGTGTAATTTTTTTCAATTACACAGGATCTCTGAGGAATTCCAGCTGAGTGTGCAGACAAACTCATGAAAGAGCAAAATAATTATTTGTATTTTTTAGGAAATTATTTTAGTAAATTTATTTAAATTCAAAAGGGGCCATGACATTTTTACTTCCACATATGAATGTGCTCTGAAACCTTTTGATAGACCATCATCTCATGCTGTTGTTGATCAGCGCTCAGGCTGGTCTGGACAAAGCTCCTCACCCGGATCCATCTCAACAGGCTCAGGCAGCTGAAAACATCTCAGCTGAGCTTTGAACTCCTCCATCTCCCTCAGCTCCACCTCCCTCCTCCTGCTCAGCAGGTACAGATCTACAGAATGCCTCTTATTGGACTTTACTACCCAGCGCATCACCAGACAGTCTGGACACGACGTATAGTGGAAACTTCCGTTGAGGTCGAAGCGACTCCCCACGTTGAAAGAGAAGGAGCTGCCGTCCACTGAGACGTTGTAGTGAAGGTGCTGGCATCGATCCCCGAAGCGGTTGATCTGGGTGTAGGAGACAGTGGAAGGGTCGCTGGAGTTGGAGAAGTACATGGTGATGCTGTCCCTTAATCTCAGGGCATCCATCGATTGTGAATGGTTGAGACTGCCAGCAACTAAAGCCCATCTGCCCTCTAAATGATGCAGAGCAAGAGACTCCAGAGGCTGGACCAGCTTTTCACAGAGCAGAGGAGTTGAATGGCTCACAGAGACCAAGCACAAAATGGTGAAGGCACACACCGCAAACATGTCAGATTCTTTTGCTTTTCAGCTCAGTGTTTTTTCTTCTCTATTTCTCATCACAAGTGGAGTGCAGTTAGAAAATCTATGGTTTTATTCCTCAGCCTGCCTGAAAAAAAAATCCACTGTTGCAACACAGGATAAGATCTTCAGCCCTTATCTGGAGTGGGAATTCTACCATTGTGAAATCAAAGCAAATTTGATGATTCATTGGTTTTAAATCATTAATTTAAATGTTTTCTGGTAAGTCTTTTTCTTTCCTGGAATAAACCGACTTTACACAGGAATCTCCCAAACAACTTGTTACAGACTTTGGGAAAATAAATCATTCTACAATGTTTATTATCAGAGGAAAAAAAATCAATATCATCTAATCGAGGAGCCACACTGTTTGTATTCTTATGTAAATCTCTTGAAAGACATATTTTCTGAACCTTTAATAGATGTAATGCTGAAATCATTACATATGTTTTATGTAGCTTAACAAGTGAATACTAATCCAAGAGGATTCATTATGAAGGAATTACCAGGCTATGAAAAGGATTTAAACAATGTGTACTTTTGGTCAGATTTAGGAATCTGCCTTATTTGCTGCTTTAAACAAAACAATAAGCTCAATTATTTTCTCTTTAAAATGAAGTCTGCTGTTACCAAAAAAACAGAGCCTGTGATTTTTTTTATTTAAGTAAGTGCCACATCATTCAGCATATTCATTGCATTTGTTCTTCAGACTGAGGCTTTCAGAAAATGTCTTGACTCCCCTGTTAAGACTGATTACCTTCTTAAGATAAATTTAATTTTAAGTGCTTTATAATGAACTTTTGGGTCTTTGGGTTCCTTTCTAAAGGTTGCAGTGTCGTTAGTAACCAAATTAATCTTGCTTTGATTAATTTGTCTTATATTTTTCTTTCTTTTCAACTTTTCAGAGAGTCTATCCATTGTATGAATTTGTCTTTGCAGGGCTGTGGGGGGTCAGCAGTCATTGGGATGCACTCTGGACAGGCCACCAATCCATCATATGGCAACACAATGACATCCATAAAAAATATGCATACAATTCTAAAATATAGGTTGCTGTTTAGGAAAATGTTGGAAAATGTAAAAAAAAAAAAATAATAATAATAATAATAATAATAAAAAATTAAGGGAAAACATAGGTTGAAATAACAGACTTCATGTGGTCCAGGACAGTAACTGAAGAGGCAGAGACAATTTTGGAAAGACAAAAATTGTACGAACCTTTAATAGATTATGCAGACAATTTGAGTCAGAATTTGGTTGTGTTCTTGCTAAAGAATTGAAAATGTTCAACTTATTTCCTGCTGAGCAAAGCTACAATGTAAAGATTTAGACATGAAGAAAATATTCTTTTCCCCATGTGAAGGTCCATCAAAACTCACTCTATCTAGACAGAGGTGTCAAACTCCAGTCCTCAAGGGCTGCTGTCCTGCAGCTTTTAGGTGTGCCTCTGCTGCACCAAATCAGAATAGAATAATTAGGACATTAGCAAGGCTCTGGAGAACTGATCTACACCAGGAGGTAATTAAACCATTTCATTCCGGTGTTTTGAACCTGTGGCACATCTAAAAACTGTCGGACAGTGGCCCTTGAGGACTGGAATTTGACACCTGTGCTCTAGACTGTCTCAAGCTCATTGTTTGTCTTCATTTTGTCATTTGTTCTTGACAAAGTTCCCGTGTGTGATCCAGCAGAGCAGGTGGAAACTTTTTCAGACACTCTGCCTGAGCTTTGAACTCCTCCAGCTGCTCCGTGTTCACTTCCCTTCTCCTGCTGAACAGCCACAAGCACGCCGTTTTCTTTGACTTGTTGTCAAAGCACATCACCAGGCAGTCTGGACAGGATGTATAAATAAAAGTCACAGTGAGGTTCAGCTGATCCCCTGCATTAAAGCAGAGGCTGCTTCCTTCCACAGTGACGCTGTGGGTGTGATGCTTGCACTGTTCATCCAAAAGATTTCTCTTTGACTATGACATGTTGAAGGCTGCTCTAATGTTGGAGAAGTGAGCTGAGGTTTAAACAACTCAATATGTGCTGAATTATTGAATGTGCCTTCAAGCCAAAGCCCATTTGCCCGGCAGGTGAGGAGGGTCCAGCTGATCCAAAGGTTCAAGCAGATCTGTACAGGCTGCTTCACAGACAGCAAACAGAGCAGAGCGATAGACAGCACAACAAACATGTCTGTAAAGTTCAAACTCTCCAGAAACAGGACTTGTTTGAAATGTGGAAACACTGGACTTCTAATGACATGATAGGAGTCAAATCTGATGAAACTTTGGTACACCCCACAATCTGTTCAAAAAGGAGATTGATAAACTTTATGTTGGGGAACAAGAGGTCTAGAGAGTAGCAAAAGTATTCAAAAGTATTCACACATCTTGTTACATTAGAGCAAGAAACCTCTGTGTATCTGATTGGTGTTTGATGCAACACACCCAAACTTTGTGAAAGGGATTAAAAATAAATGAATAAAAACAATTTAAAAAAATCCATCATCCGTTCATGTTCTATTTTTGTGTGTGGAAGAATAAAAAGCATGAATAATTTTCCTTTTTGTGCTACATCTGTTTTTATTAATAAATATATTCATACTCAGGCTATGTACATGTATGGCTGTGAGTTTTCTCAATACAATCAAGGTAAGAAAATACCTAAATCCTCTGTTCTCTCAGCTTATTTGTTTATTTATAAATAGCAATACATTTAAAGTCCTGGTAACTTTTTCAGAAACTTTCAAAAACTTTAAAAGTAATTTGGTGGAATCTGTAGAGCGAGGTTGAGATGGATTATTATTAGTTGTAGTTATGCTTGAGAAATTGCTAAATGTCATGTTTGAATTGTGCTTTGTGACCCACATGCAGAGAAGACTCTGATTAATTTAAATTGGTGTTTTAATGACTTCTAAGTCATTAAATGAGTTTAAAGTGTTTGAGGTTGGAAGGTCTGCTTACTGGTCCGCTTCAAAATGTTAATATTATTTCTGCTAAATTATTATTTATATTTTAAATACCTGCCCAAAAAACCAAACACATGCATGTTTTCATATTCACGTATATACCATTTTTATTTCCTTGACTATCGTCTCAATGTAATTAATAATTACATAAGAGTTTATTTGTTCAGAAGCCAAAGTATCGGTGCTGTTAGACATCTAAGAATATTTTAAGAGCAATTTATCTGTAAATTGATAAAAATCTTCACAATGTTTCACCGTCATACGCAGGGAAAAACTTAGAATAACAGCTCAATATAGGCAAAAGTAGAGATTGATGCAGTGAAGAAGTTTATTCATCAATATGCAATAACAGGTCCAGACTTATGAGTGACTTCTGGACATTTCGTTTTAAATTTCACATCGACATGAACAACCATGATTAACTGTGTTACTAAACAGTGAAAAGTCTTTATAAATCTGATATATTTACAACAATATTGTATCTTTCATTAAAATGCCATTAAAAAAAAAATCAATTCAGTTCAACTTCAGACAACAAATAGTACACAAAATATTGAGTTATCCTCCAGGTCAACTGCTGTTCAGGTATTCTCTATAATCAAATTATGAAACTTGATTATTAATGAGTTGTACAGACGATATTTTTATTCAAATATGTCACTGAAAACATTAAAGCAGTTAAAGTTGGATACCTTGAAATTGTATTTAAGGCATGTAGGTTACAGCATGAGGATAGCAAATTTACTTTAAAAGGATCCAATCCAATCTTCTTGACAGTCAAACATGGTTGATCCACTGGCACTGTCATTTACAAATTCTCTATCATTTTTTACACTATAAATGTTCTAAACACATTAGTTGGACTTAGTCTTTGCTGAGTGACAGTAGAAGCAGGGGTGTTTCAGGCATTTTGTCCCTCAGTTGTTGCTTCAGTTGAAGCAGCTGGATTTCTGGATATCTGTTCTGGACAGAGCTCCTTGGTGGGATCCATCACATGATGTTCAGACATGCTGAGGCACTCTGCCTGGGCTCTGAACTCCTCCATCTCCTTTGCCTCCACCTCCCTCCTTCTGCTGAACAGATACAGACGCAGTAGCTGGTCAGGCCTTTTGTCTAACCGCACCACTATACAGTCCTGACAGGAGCTTTGGATCAGAGTCATGCTGATGTTTAACTGAGGATCGCTGAAGCCACTCCCGTCCAGGGTGACGTCCGTCTGCATGTACTGGCAGCTGTCACCGACGCTGGAGATGCGGGTGAAGGATATCTTTGTGCTGTCGGTGTAATTGGCAAAGACGCCGCTTCCGCTGTCTGAAAGCTTCATTTTTTCCAGGTATGTTGGAACAGCAGCGCTGACTGAAACTAAAGCCCATCTGCCCTCCACATCATGGAAACTCAGGCCCTCCACAGGTCGAAGCAAGTTTTCACAGGGGGCTGGAGCTGAGTGGCTCACAGACACCCAGCAGAAGAGTACAAAGACACATAGAGCATACATTTCCTTGAATTATAGAACACGCTCTCTGCTCCGCCAGTCGGTGTGGTGTCAAAGTGAGACTGAGATTGGTGAAGCAGCTAAGCTGGTTTTTATAGATGTTTCAGAGATCTTCTGTTTCACAACACTGGCGGATCTGAAGAGCAGAGTCCTTTTTCTGTCTATTTAATCTTTGATTGTGAAATACAGAATGCTCTGTGACTGTTGGACATGAAAAACACGACCTGCCTCTCCACTCCTGAGGGATAGCTGCTGATCCACTGCTGGATGCAAGGAAAAATCTAAGCCTGAGACAAACTCCCATCTTCTGAAAAAATAACCCCATATTCACTGACCTCTTTGCACACAGACAGACAAAATGTATAAAAATATGACAATCACTACATTTTCAGAAGAATGTGTAATTTTACCCAATCGTACTTCACATACAGGAGTTATTTAGTTCATTCTATCTTCAGTTTTTGTGTTACTTTGTATCTCCAAATAATGTTTTTTCTGATTGCCCTTGTGTTTGGTCATGCTCTGTTCAGTTGTTGTTTCATGAAAACCTCTGTTTACTTTGTGCTCTGTCTTTTCCATTCCTTCTCAGCTCTTCAGTGCGTCGTTTCCCCACAGCTGTTCTATATTCAATTAATTAGACCCACCTGTGTCTTGTCTTAGTGATTGACATTTCTCTACTATGTTACTCTTTGTTTCACTTCTTGTGGGCTGCGTTAAATTTCTCACTTTGTCACCCATGAGTTCAATCAAACTCTAATTATAGTGTTCTGTCAATAAAAGGTGCTTCTTGCATGAATAGTTCCCTGGGCAAACTCTCCTGTCTTTCTTACCTACATCCACGGCTGTTTTCTCCCTTTCATATTTGTTTCTATAACATAAATTTTTGTATATACAAAAATTTCACCCGTTTGAGAAGGCATCATTTCCTCAAATTCCCTGGTTGAGCACAGCTAAAGGTGGCAACATCCTCTCCGGCAAACGGAAACATGTCACAGAATAATTTGCACGTCACCCAACGTGGGAACTGTGTGACTGTGTGACGGACAGCAAACACATCTTCTATTTTCAGCAGTAATCCAAGAACATTTTCTCAATACATGGATTGAAAGAACAACCGCAAAAGCAATAGAAAACATATTCAGGGTACAAAGGACAACCAAATAAGTACTTTTGAGCTTGTCCTCCTCATTTCAAGACCACTAGGAGCTAACATTGGACATACCAAAATACACCACTTTGGAGAAATAATAACATGATCACAACAGAACTAATTTTGTGCATCATGTTTTATTTTTAGAGAAATTAGTCTTTCAATATGAGTAAAGTGTAGCAGTGAGTAAGTTATCCAGCACCCCTCCTGACCCAATTAGGGATGAAGGTGTTATAAAATGGATGGATGGCTGGATATTAATTTAGTCAAGTTTTTATCTGTGTACAGAGTTGGTTAAACCTAATGATTTGTCATGTTTCTCTGGCCTTTGTTAGATTCTTGGTAACTCTTGGGCTTTAATAAAACTTGCATCTGTCTGTACTCTAAATTCAGATGTTTTAATGTATTTCCCTTCACATCTCAACCAAACCCATAAAACAACCCTGCCGTGTAAAATCAACCCAGGACTGGGTCTGTCCCCTTGAGTGAGTCGATAAATATTTAAAAACAATGCAATGCCAAAATATTTTATCATGAAATTGAGCTGTCCAAGATATGTGTGGAAAATGTCCCAAATGACAATTTAGACAGATGCCACCAAAGATCCTGCAGCAGGGTATTAATATAACAAAGCATGATGCTTTCTCCTAAAATATTTAGAGCTGAGGCATAATGATGGTTTGGGGCCCCAAGCCATTTGATCATATTCAGGATGATAAAGTTTTCTCTAGAGTCTGCTGCCCCACTATAAGCGATCTGACGCAATGGGTGCTATTCTAATGAAATTAACCACTTATCATAGGCAAGAAGGACATTGATTTGGGAACTTTAAGGATGCACTGCAGCAGTTTTTAGGGGAATAAAATGAAGCTACAACAAACTTCAATGAATCTTAAAAAGGTCAACTCAGTGCAAAAGTCTGAATTTACAGTAGTATTCAATAAATTAGAATAAACCCAAATGAGTCCTGTCTGTCAGATTCAAATGACCTTTTAACAATATATATTTTTTATTGATCTGATGTAATGTTCTATTCTTAAATATCGTGTCTTCATTAGCTGTTCGAAAATTATCATGATTAAGTGGAAAAAAGATGTTACAACAAATATATCCATAAATCCATATATCCATAAAAGCCAGCTTATATGATTAAATGTCCCTAAGCAAGTTGCAGCTTACCCACTCACTTTTTGCTGCCAACAAAAGCTTCTGGCTTGATGCCAGCTGGATGTTTGACTGCTCCTTCTGGCAATAGAGATAGAGTTCATTTAGACTTATTGGTTTCATCGTATAGTCCCAGCTTTTAAGCATAGTTCACAACTTTTTAACAAAGTTGACATCAGGACCAATCCAAAAGCTTGATGTATGCCAACTTTATCCATTCTAAAACCAGTGTTGATGTGCGTTTTGGATCATCGTACCGTTTGAATACCCAACAGTGTCCAATTTTCAGATGTGTATGTGTCAACTTTAAAAAAAACAAACAGTTAGTTCAACAACAACCCAGTAACCACCAAGTCTGAAATCTGGCAAAAACAAACAAACAAACAAATGCAGAACAGACATAAAAACTGGTTACAGACGAAAAAAATCTGGTTGAGATTAAGATTGCTGAAGGGTAGGCCTAAAAACGTGAACATAATCTTTTTTAAAAAGATCTCTGTATTGTGTTTAAAAGTCTGGTCTATTCAAGGAATCAAATTTTCTCTGATTCTTTTAACAACTGGGATCAAACAATGAAAATTATGCCAGAAGCTGACTGATTGCTACCAAATCATTTCTTTGAGGTGCAGATTGCAAATATGTTTTTCCCCATTTTGGCAGATGTTTGAGGAGTCCAGATTGTTTTATATTTTTTTTTAACTGTGTATCTGTTATTATTCTTGACAGGAGTTTTGCATTTGTAAAGAATGTGCTGTTTCATAATAATGATGATAATCAAAAGAGAAGGTTCCATAACAAACAAGCTGTTTCTTTTATTTTTTTAATAAGAACTTTTATGAGAAACTCTACAGTCACTTCAGGAGGTTCTTTGCACAAAGCACAATCCCAGAAATGAAGGTGGGGAGTGAAAGAGCATCATGAGATACTCTTAGATCAGTAAAAGACAGTTACAAAGCAAAATTCAGAACCACTGATAAATACATTTTTGTCACTGAAAGTACTCTTAACTTGGAAGTTGTGAATCCATAAGTGAAATGGATACATTCATTGTAAACTTCTTTTACAGACTCTTTTAATGCAAACAACTTTGCAAACAGATGCTTACTATGTAACAAAATGTTTTCAGCAATTAAAGGTACATTATTCAATTACTTTTTGCTTCTGTTTTGTCCTCTTCTTGATCGGTGGTGTGCTGTTCTGGGCACAGCTCCTTGGTGGGGTCCATCACAACAGGTGGAGGTATGTTTAGACACTTTGCCTGAGCTCTGAACTCTTCAATCTCCATCTCCTCCAACTGTCTCCTCTTGCTGAACAGATAGACATGTTGTCGCTTTCCTGACTCCACATCAAATTTCAGGAGGATGCAGTCGTGACAGGAAGTGTGGACGAAGGTTGTGGTGATATTGAGGTCATCCAGGGTGAAGCTGCTGCCCTCCAGCGTGACATTGTAGAACGCGTAGTAGCAGCTGCCATTTGAACGGCCGCTGCGTCTGAAGAAGAAGCTGTTCTCATCGCCAGTGTTGGAAAACTCAGTGGTGGAGCTGTCTCTGGTTCTCAGTCGCTCCATAAAGGGCAGGTGGCTAATGCTGCCAGCGACCATCGCCCTTCTGCCCTCTATTCCATGACGGTGAGGCTGACCTAAAGGCTGGAGCAGATCTTCACAGGCCAGGGGAACAGAACGGCTCACGGACACCAAACTGAGGAGAAGAACAGCAGCACGGTCATGTTGGAATTTATCCAACATGACCGTGTTGGATAAATTCCTCATTTCCTAAAAGCTTAGAAACAGTTTCTGACCATGGTGACTCTTTTTGATTATATAGCTCAGAAACTTGTTGTTTCACAATTCTAAAAATACCAGCAAACAGAAATGGTTTGCCTGCTGTGCATTCTGTGATTATGAAATGATGGACTTTTAACTACACAGTTAATTGTTTACACTGGAAATTTACTGGCTGCTTTTCCCCTCTGTGAGGAGGGGCCAGTGGGTGAGAGGTACGCCCCACACAGGTCAACAGTCCATCATGAAGCACCACAAAGACGCCACAGACGATCATGAAAACACGTGGAGCTGACATAGCTGAAAACCACAGGTTTCCCCCCTTTGCTAAATATCTAAGTGTACTATCAGAAAAGTCCAAAAGTCAAGTTATTGGTTATTAGAATGTGAAACTGGAAATGTACTTTTGAAGAACAAATAACTGAAATGGGAAAAGCAGTTTACAATCGAACACATAATGGGCAGATCTGTATAGGGTACAGCAAGTACTGTTCGTTGTTCTATCAACAGATTAGTCTATCTGAGCTGTGGATCTCTGCAGCTCCTCCAGATTAACCATAAAATCCTTGGCTATCATTTGAGGTGGACTGCCAGGCAATTGATCAGACTTGATGTTCATAGGGGTTTCAGAGTAGGATGGACACCCACCTATTTGGCTCAGCATTTACAGATTCACCAATTCACACATTTTTCAGTGGAAAATAACTCCAAATGATTCACAGAAAATGTGCTTATTCACGGATTTATTTTTGTAGAGCACCTCTAAAATATCCAAAGGAAAATTCAGTTTGGGAATCTGAAATACCTTGACAGCATGCTACTTGGGACACGATTGGCTGGATCGGTCATTTGGGCTAGTATTGGCAAAGGATTGTTGGTCAATCCAGGAGCATGAGTCATTTCCCCCACAGATGATTGGTCGTATGCATCTCAAAAGAAGAGATAGGAAAAACTGCAAGTGGGAGCTTCTGTGGTGGTGCTGAAATGGTTTTCACTGTATGTATTAAGTCGTAATATCTTGATATATATATACTTTTTGTTTGTTCTTCTCAAGATATTCTGATAAGACACATTAAGTTTTTGATTATTTAAAATACTGAAAAGGCCAAAGGATATGAATGGTTCTGTAAGGAGTTGTGTAATACCAACACAGTATCATAGCTAAATTCCTACAGGGACATTGAGTACTTGAGTCTGCATGCTTTTTGTGCCTGGAAGTAGCTGAAACTCTACATTCAGAAATTATTTATGCTTTTGAAACTGTGGTTGAGAATGATGAAGCCTCTTTAGTGAAGGTCATGTGTTTTTTTGCTTTTGTTCCATTTATAAATAAAGCAGTGCTTCTCAAACTTCCATCATAAAAATCAACATTTATTCAAAGTTCAACAACAGATGAAGGATCTGCATTACAATATTACACAAGTGTCGGGTTTTCGACTTTAACTTCCAAGGATTTAATCAAGAACAAGAACTCAAGTCTATCTGTGTGTTTGTTACAGATTGCTTTGAGAGTTGTATTTTTCTGCGATTATCATCATTTGTCTGGACACAGCTCCTTAGTGGGGTCCATCACAGCAGGTGGAGGCATATTCAGACACTCCACCTGAGCTTTGAACTCCTCCAGCTCCTCCTGCTCCAGCTGCCTCCTCCTGCTGAACAGGTAGAAGTGAACCCTCTTCCCCAACTCTGCATCCATGCGCATCAGCAGGCAGTCACGACAGGATGTGTGGATGTAAGCGGCGCTCAGGTTGCTTCTGTCTGTCCCATCGAAGGTGAAGCTGCTGCCTTCCAGGGTGATGTTAATGGAGCTGTACGTGCAGTTGCCGTGCAACCGGATGCTGCGAGTGTAGGAGATGCTCGTGTCACTGGTGGTGCTGGCGAAGTTTATGGAGGCGCTGTCTCTCTGCTTGAAGCGCTCCAGAAACGGGGCGTGGCTCAGACTGCCTGCCACCAAAGCCCACTTCCCCTCCAGACGGCGAGTGTCCAGTCGATCTAAGGGCCGCACGGACTCTTCGCAGGTCAAAGGAGCTGAACGGCTCACGGGTAACAAACAGAGAAAAGCGACGGCACACACAACAGGAATCATGATGTTCTGTCTATGCAGTCGCCTCTAGAGCCAATGAGGCAGACAGTGAAATCTGGCTGTTTTTATAGTTGCTCCAGAGATGTGTGATTTCACAATGCAACCATTTTTCACCTGGGGAATTTTGTGATTATGAAATCACCTCTCTGTTTGTGAACTGTTTGTGACCGATTGCAATATTTGTGAACTTTCTCTCATCGGTTATAAAGGCACTTAATTTCTAGCATGCAGAACGAAGCTGTCTTAAAGTATTTGGGGATTAAATGCAAAAAAAAAAAAGTGCATAGATAAGCAATGGGTGAGCAGAATGAAATAAGCAACAGCATATTTTATGAGTTTAGATTAAAAGATTCTAATTAAAGTAGGCATGTTTCGTTAATAAAATTATTTGCATTGTTATCAGCATCATGATTCATAAAATTTTAATCAGTTTTCCCTGTTGATCTGGAGGATGTGATTTCTGTTACACTGTTTTCTGAGTGTACAGTCAGCTTCTTTGTTTTATCACCATGTATAAGTAAGCTGTTCACCAGAAACTATATGACAAAGCACTTTATTTCCTCCCTACTTTTTCTTTTTACAGTTTAAGTCTATCACCAGCAAACATTTCACAATACTGGTGAAGTTTTAAGTGGCTATACACAGAGCTGGTGATTTAGTGAGTTCACAGAAGGAGGCTTAAAATACAAAGCTCCACTTTTCAGGATGATGACCCCAGATGTGTTTGTGTAATAATAATAATAATATAATAAAAAAAGACAGGTTGAGTAAATTCATAAAGTAAAATTGACCAAAATCTTTCTTGAATACATTGTGGGTTTACCAGTTGTGTTTTGGACATTTTAAAAACTGAAGATGTTCTTTATTCACTTGTATATTTGGAAACGGTGTAACAGCTGCAAAAAAGACATCAATGGGTAATGGCTGACGGATTATTTGCTCTGATGTTGGTGATGTTCTGCGGTCAAGGTTGGACACATTATCAAGTAAAATTAAACAGACACACAGACACAGCTGGGTTGTTTGGGTTTGA
Source organism: Poeciliopsis gracilis (assembly GCA_911649635.1). NCBI lineage: Eukaryota > Metazoa > Chordata > Actinopteri > Cyprinodontiformes > Poeciliidae > Poeciliopsis > Poeciliopsis gracilis. Next base: position 2,741,551 of record CAJVRI010000128.1, read on the forward strand.
ACATTCTGTATTTTTTCTGTTTGCGATGTTTAAACACTGATTATGAAACCTCCAGTTTGACAACAGATAAGAGACAAAGTTTTAGCAAACCTACAAAGATGTAAGTTTGATGAAAGGCAGGGACTGTGACAACATATATAATTACACAACTCTGGTTTCAGTAAAAAGGGACCTGTCAATCAATGCAGATATGACACATAGAAGCTGTCATGATAAAGAAAGGGATAGTGTCCAATTTTTTTTTTAAATCAATTGTATTCCATTTCCTTGGTCCAAAATTTTGAAGGCCACAAATGTTGACTTTGGATAGTCCTCTAAATGAGCTGTTTAGTCTTTAGGTTCAGGAAATGTCCAAGTTATGTCATGATTTGATATGTTTATGACTTACATGTGTCCCTGGTGATAGTCTAAGAGTTTAGACTGGGCAGACAGGGATGTCATATTTTGAACTGTTGTCTCTTGGTAGAATAATTATACAATATACACTTTCAATGACTTTGCAAAGGAAGAATTTGTGCACAAATTGTAGGTTTTCTCTTATCCAAGAAGGGATAAAATTCTATTTTGGTGTTAGGAAATCATACGCAACTCTATAAATATCTGGGTAAATGTGTCTAGGAGTTGTACTTCTACCACACCCTTTTTGAAGACTTGTCAGTTCTTGCCACAAATCAGAATTTACTCCATGGTCACTGAGCTGTAAGTGGATATAATTCAAATTAAGACTTCTGAGTCCCAAGGAAACACAAAACTTTTGTTTTGTAGGGAGTTATGCATAACAAAGGCTAATAACATGGATGCATCCTTTTGATCAAGTTCTCGCTGTGAGACCACCATCAACCTTCTGTTTAATTACAAGAGGGAGTGTCTCTTTATGCAACCACGCTTCGATAACTCCTCTGTTGTAGGTTGGGATGCAGACATCTGTGCTCACTGGGAGCCAGAGGAAAACGCACGACTTTCCCACAAGAAAGCCTATGCTGACCATGAGCTGGCAGAGAAAAGAAACTAGCCAGGCAGAATTGAATTCCAAAAAACAAAGGTGAACCTCTGTCCCCAGGGTCAGTTGCACTGTGACCTCTTATACCTTACAGGCCTGCCTTATATTTAGCTTCTTCCATCTTCTCATCAGTTTGGACCAGATTCCCCATCAATGCTGAATGTTCTCTAATAAATATACCTATACTGGGATTAAATTACCCAGATTGACATTTTGCAGATGGAGTTTTTTTACTAATTAGCTTCACTTTTATAAAAGGGAAAACAAGCAAAGACACTTTTCAGGTTTTTATTTATAAAAACAAAAAAAATCACTCCACTTCATTCTGCTGCACAGTTTTGTCTAACTTTGTTTTGGTTTATCATAGAAGATTCCAATAATTTATGGCTGAAATTTGTCACACAGTAAGAGTTCATCTCAAAATTATTCGAATGTGCTGAGTAAGAGAGGCAAATTTTAACCAGGAGCTTAGATCCTGCGTAGACATCAAGACGTGACACAGAGTAGCATAAACGTTGGTTTAATCATGAACCCGTCCAACAGTCACATCAAGCAGTTTTGTTTACAGTATGTACACCAATTCACAGAAATAATATATTCACACTTTCAGGTATTCAAAAATAAATCTATTTCTTAAAATCGTCCAAGGTTCCTAAAATGCTAACTGGTGACCTCAGTTTATAAATAAAATGAATACTGTATATGACACTATAACAAAGTTCCAGATTAATTAAAAGTTTTACTAGGAATATTAAGTGTTTCCCATAAAATGCCCAAATGGATAGAAGTGTTAGAAATCAAAGACAAAAAACAAGTTTCACCAGATATGTTCAAATATTTATTACTGCAAATAGCATATTGTTTTTACTTTACTGCAACTAAGATGTGGAGGTGCTTGTAGTCTAACTAGTTTATGTCTAAAACAATGAAGGTTCTCTCAAACTCAACAAAGCTCCCCATGTTTTAGATTTGTTTGTACAAAGAGAATTTAATAAGGTTGTTCTGGGTAATGAGCTAATGAGGCTAAAAATCTGTAATATCAAACCGTTTCAGGTTTGAGTAGTGGGAAATAAAAACGCAGCAAAAATGGAATGAATGCATAAAACCAAGGTGACCGGAGGAACAATTACATGACAGAGCAGCACTGGCAGGTTTGTTGTTTGGGCGTCTCAGATTTCTTTCCCTGTCTATCTTTGCTTGGGCTCTGTGTCTCTGAATAGGGAAGGCTGTTTGGTCCTGCAAGTTCAACGTTCAGATCGGGAGCTGTGATTTTCTGCAGAAGGGCCTCCTGCTCTCCAGGCTCTGCCTCTGTGTTCTGCTTGTCCTGGGAATCAGTCAGAAGCACCTCCTGGAACTGGCCGAGATTACAGGCAGGTTCCTCCACTTTTACCGCTTCTTCAGTCACCTCGGGCATTGCTGGTGCTTCAACTTTGGTCTCAGCCTCCATCTCTGAAATGAGAGCAGAGGGAGATGCTTCGGCATAGATGGGCACCAGAGAAACAGCACAGGTGTCCAGAGCTGTGGGGGGCTGTGGGCTGTCTAGTTCTTCCTGTTTTTCATCACGGCCTTCAACTTCTGTCTCGTCATCTGGCTGGCTGCTGGGTTCTGTATTGCCTTTTATGTCTCCTCTGTCTTCAGGTGTTAGTTGGTCTTTGACAGTGAGCTCAGCTGCTTCCCCATTCTCAGTCACTGGTGAAGTCTCTGGAGCTCCTCCTGTTTCTGGACCTCTTTCTGTTTCTGGACGTCCTCCTATTTCTGCTACTTGCTCCATAAGCTCTACAACCTCCTGGACTCCCTCTGGATTCTGCATGGACTCCTGCTGGTCCTTCAGGGAAGAAAGGTCCCCAGAGACATCATCCCCTTCATCTGTGATGTACACACACTCTGCTCTCATCACCAGAGTCCCGTCTTCTTCTCCTTCCTCCTCATTCATGTCAGGATTTGGAACCTGATTGAGAGCAGTGGCAGTTGCGCTCATCTCTGACTCTATCTCAGCATTACTGGCATCCTTAGTGGTTCCGGCTGGTTCTATCGTGCTCGTCTCACTGTGCTCTGCGACGACATGAAAACTGATGTCTTCGCCGCTGCCCCCACCATTGGTCAAAATGACTGGGGTTTCACCCTGTAGTGTATTTTGGTTTACTTTGACTTCATCACCAGCTGGGTCTGAAAAACACAGAATAAATGTCAAAAAATACTTTATTAATAATACATAAATATATTAGTTCATAAAAGTTAAGGGAACTAGCTATTAATATTTATCAACAAACATTGCAATAACTAGAAAAAACAGGTAAAAGTCAAAGAATTAAGTGACTTCTCCGACTATGACAGTGGTTCCCAAAGTGTGGGGCGTGCCCCCTGGAAGGGGCACAGTGCCATTGCAGGGGGATGGGGGAGAAGAGGTATGGATGAATGCAAAAAAAAAAAAAAAAGAGTTACACAAGTGTTTCACTGTAAAGGTGGTTTGTAGTTGGTTTTGTTGCAATCTGAAGTGTGAAATAAACTTCAGTGGAGTTTGAAAAAATATGTGTATAGGTTTATGTCTGGTTGAATGATGTGTGCGCCCACACATCGTTTTTTGCTTTATTTTTGGGGGCTGGGGAGCATTTTATTGTAATCCATAGAGGGGGCCAGAAAATCTTCGGGACCACTGGGCGGGCCCAGAAGAAAATCTTTGGGAACCACTGGACTATGTTAACTGGAACGCTGTTAGCGCTAGGTTATATACAACATATATATTTATTTGTTTTCACAAGCATGTGTGGGTATTGGAGCAGGTATCTTGAATTTATTTGGAGCTATAAGTATAAGGGGATTTCCATATAAGAAGTGGTCGGAAACCTTTGAAGTATTGTAGTGTATAGTACGTCCTGAGTGAAAGTTGAGAGTTAGCAGTGTTTGACAGCTGAGTCATCAACTTTGAATGATTTTTACATGACAAGACGTGCAGATTTTGTTTCAAGTTTTCAACAGCATCGTAACCGACACATCTGTGGACCCGCTGCCTTTTAAAAATGCAAGATTTGCGCTTTAGTGCCCATTAAGGTAAATTTAAATTCATCACTTTGTTACCGTTTTGTGAACTTTGGCTACAACATGCCTCTTCACCCTCTTTCTTTAGGACGCAAATGTCTTGAGATCAGTTGATGCAATGCATGCTGACAGTTACATCCACAAGGGATTCCATGGTGTTACACAGTTTGGCATAAGATAGTGATGGAATAAAATTAACATAAAAAAAATGAACAGAGAAAGGACGTATTTTCATTGGACTTCCCCTTTAATGCTGCCTGTTATGGCTGCCTATGTGACTCAGCAGGAGCTGTCTGCTAATCTCAAACGTAACACAAATAAAAACTGATATTTCCAAGCTACCAAATGCAGCAGACAATGTTTCTTCCTGTTGATGAGAGTAGAGAGACTTAAAGAATACTCTAACCAAATATACATAAATTAATTCCTCCCATTAAAAATAATGTTTCGGAAATATGAAAGTGCATCTGTCGTACCCACCTAAAACATCCGTCATAGGAAAAATTTGGGATTGAAATAAAGAAACTTGTCAAAGCCACAGAACATAAATTGATGCAGTCATTCTTTCTACTCACTGTTTCTTAATGCTATAGAATCTCCATTCTCCGAAACATTGTAGACGTTTTCTGAGGGCAAAACAAATAGTGAACAACGGGTTATTTAATAAATACGACTGTGGATCTTCTGATCCACAGTTGTGGACACAGTCCCATCTAATATTAAGAGTATTACAAGAAGGTCCTGACTAAACTAAGCCATGTTATTTGTTTAAATAGCATCCACTTCGATTTTATTTCTTGCAAATTAAAAAGCTGAAAATGAGCAAGCAGAGCAATAGAATCACAGCTGCTGTGGTGAGTGACAGTAAAGTGCACTTAGTAAAAGGTCAGATGGATTGGACAGATGAACATGCAAGCATTAAAAACAGGTGTCCAGATGGATGACGGCTACGCTTTGCTTTTCAGTGTTACATAAGTACTTGATGTAGGAGCTTGTCTGATTATACAAAGATATCAAGCTTGGTATTACACAGCAAGGAATCTTAAAGTATCACTTTTTCAGAAAAAAAAAAAAATCCACTGAAATTCACTTTTCAAAATACACACTGCTCTGAAACAAATGTAGGGCAGCTCACATGTTTCTTCTGCTTTTTCTAATTGTCACGCTTCAATACTTCAGAAGATAAAGGACCTCTCTCTTACAAAGATGGCCTGGGCAAATGCAACAAAGCTGTCTTCAAATTACGTTTTCATCTTGATCCATTTCATCTTGTTAGAAAGAGATGGGAAAGAGGTGCTATGGGAGAATTCCACAGCTTGTCAAACATTTGACATAAAAACGTTTTTGTGATCTCCAAAACCCTCGAGAAGACATTCTGTGGACTTACGAGACCGTGGTGGAGTATTTTGGGAGGTACGCATAACATTACATCTGGTGTAAAACTAGCACAGCATTTCAGAAAAACATGGTGGTGGTGTCATGATGGTCCGAGGGTTCTTTATTTATTTATTTTTTAATTTAATGTAACCGTAACTTGCGACTTTTACAAACAAATAGCCCGCAAGGCAATGATCCGAAGCACACCACCAAGGCTGAATTTAATCATTATGCAAAGAAGAGTGGTTCAAAGTTCCTCCACAGTGACGTAAAAGAATCATTGTCAGGTATCGCTGCATGGCAGCTGTTGCTGCAAAGGGTGACCTTTGTTCCCTTCTTACTTGTTGTTTGTTCAGGTAATAACAGGATGAATTCTTTATGCTTTCAAATATGCCAGCTGCATAAATGAAAGGGACTCGCGGCTCATCTCTGAGCTAAAATCGAATCAACACTGGAAGCAGGAGGTTGCTGCTTCAGCATCTTCAGATGTGACAGATACTGTTTGGTTGGCGTAATTACACTACAATGTTCATTGCAGACACATGCTCCAGTACAATATTGTAAGAAATTAATGTTTCTTTGTGCTGCTGGAAGTAATTCTTCCATACACCACAGTAGCAAAGTACAATTTGTCCTCCTGGATTTTCATTGTCCATATAAGGTAGACATGAGTGTTTCACCATTTGGCTCTGAATTGAATGCACACTTTTTATGACACTGTAGTTCTGATTCAGCTTTATGTTCATCTCGTTCCACTGACCTGCTTTAGTTTTTTCCTCTTTTAACGCCTCCTGTGAGAAAGATGGACAAGCAGAGAACTTAAATTAGAATCGCCTGGAAAGGTGAATCTGAAATATCTTATCAGAAACAGCCTTAAAAAAAAAAGAAGAAAGAAATATATTGCTAAAACACACTTTTCTTGGTGACATTTCGAATCCGAGTCTGACGCCTTAACCATATTAAAACCATGGTGATGGTTTCATTTTGAATCCATCACCTTAGCATCTGAACCAAGCTCAAACTTCTGCCTCGTCACAAGAGGGAGCGATTGAGCTGGAAAGGCTTCGTATAGAACTGTCCAAAGCTTCAATTACAAAAAAATATATTTTTAAGTTTGCCTTTTCTTGGCCTTGAACAGATATGTTACCCCTTTTACTGCAACTTCTAAGATCAGATTTAAAACAACAAAAATAAATTCACCTTATGCAACAGATGCACTCGGGAATTTGTGAATTATTAAATTTACTTGCTTATTAGAAGAATTATGTAACAATGTCACTTCCATCTTACCTTGCTGAAAATCAATGACATGCATTTGTATATTAAAAAAATTTATTAAATGAATGCAACTAGAATGTCGATCTAATGAAAGAAATTGAGTCATACAGTAGATCCAGAGAAGCCGCAGAACGCACCAGACAACTCAATTGCTTTAATTAGCAACAGATGTGCTAATAAAACACATAACTGGTGGCAAAACAATTATTTAAGAGTGGATCAAGCTCTGTATTTTTCATGTTAAAGTGCTGCTCACATTCATAAAGTTCCTGCTTTTCAACAGGAGGTGCTACATCAAAGGCACACTGAGCGAGCAAATGCATTATGCATGGCAGAGAGCCACAGAGGCGATGTGGGAAATTTCCTGCCTAATAGAAGGTGATGTAGCAAACATGTTCAACACATATTCCAGCCCCTCTTTTGTGTGAACAATGCAAGCATATGTGCGCTTCCACAAGATATTTGCTCACCGTTTCATGATCTTTCTGTGCAGTCACCTGCTGGTCCTCCGACTGCAACCTGAGACGGACACACAAGTATGTAAGTACGCACATGGATGAAAGAGGCACTGCATTCAAAAACTGTGTGGCTTCACAGAGCAGTAGAAATTGTACTGTGGTGAAAGATAATTCAATTCAGTACAAAAACACTTTACTGATCCCAAAGGGAAATTAAAGAAATCAGAGGAGGAAAAACAGTCCATCAATGGCATTTGCCATTTTTTAAGCTAATATTGATGTTGTGTATTAACAGTGTGTGTAACATGTTTTGCTAAAAAGAGGATTTTTTTTTTTACAGTGTACTTCAGATCTTGAAGACTATAAATATAACATTATGACAAAAAAAGGTAAAAATACCAACCATAGATTTTGTGGCTGAGCTCTAATGACCAGTTTCGTAAAGCTCAGAAGTACAGGTATCAGTTTTAGCTGACTCCTATTTCTCTTCAGGAGCTTTAAACACCGAAATTGCTTTCTGAAATGTCTAAACAAAACCTTTCCTCCAAAATAACACTTTTGTTTTTCAAAAGCAGACCAGAGTTTGCTCTGTTTCTTACGGCCATTTGCCTGTTAGTATAACAGACAGAGATTCGGAATGTCACCAAAAAAAGTTTGTTTCTTACGGCTATTTACCTTGCAAACAATTTTCTTTGATTCTTAAATTATTAAAAAAAAATACATATATTTTGAGTCTCTAATCACTCTGTTAGTCATTTTTTATTTCTTGATATATCTATAAAAAAATAAATAAAAATCTGTCGATAAAAATGAGAACATAATGTGCCAAAATTAAAATCTCACGAAAGCAAACATAATGGAAAAGGTTGCACCCATGAATTTAAATTACCTGCTATGCAACAGCTGTACACATACAAAAAAAGAAAAAGTTAATTATGCTGCCAGCCTTTCCACCTGTTTTAACAATCCAAAACTCTTCCTCTTTCTCGGACTGGTATCCACATACACACAAAACATACCTGTCATCATGCTTTTCCATATCCTGCTCCTGTGTTCCCCACAGAGAGGAAAAGGTGTTCTGGGTGTTTGGTGACAAGGGAGACAAAGGATTTCCTTCCATCAGCCACTGATCTCTTAAAGACTTCCTCTGGAATATAAACAAGAGGGTGAGGGGGGAGAGATGAGTGTTAATCAAGTTTTGCCTGTCCTGAAGGGCTGTGTAGAGCAGCTCTGTGTGATTCTGAAGACAGCTACACCCTTAGCCTGACCCAAGAGAACATTCTGCTGTTGTAGAAAACATCTTTCCCTGTTCCAGCACCAAATAAACCCTCATCGATGATCTCACTGATATCCCACATTATGAAGAGACTCCTTTTGGCCCACGTGAGTCAGTAAATAAGCACCTTTAAGGATACCCTGTTGCCATGGAGTGGGATTTAAGACATCCTCATACACCTGCTTCAACAAACCCAGTCATCTGGACAAAGTGCACTGTGAGGATATGTTTTGTATTATTATTATTATCATCATTATTTCTCCAGTGCATTTAACATAATTCAGCTAGATTTATTTTGTTAGACACAATAAGACACAGGTGGAAGCCTCAACAATCAATGATCAATGACTCAATGATCAATGACTCTCTGACAAACAGACCACAGTCTGTGAGACTAAAGTGTTGTGTGTCTAACCAGGTGGTCAATATCACATGAGCACCACAAAGTTGTGTCCTGTCATCTACAGAACTACTCAGAGGAGCAGCGTAGCAAGAGGGGAGCAGACTGTACTTTCAGTGTATGGAGAAGTGCAATCTCCTCTTCCTCAATTGTTGGGGTGGTAGCATCAGAGCTAGTTACTTAAAAAGGTAAACAAACTGTCAAAGAGGGCTAGTTCTGTTCAATGGACTGCTTTTGAATCTCTAGAGATGATGAGATTTCTTCTGAAAATAAAGATCATCAACAATCCTCTTCAAGACTTTAGAGGCCTCTTTACTGTAATACTGAGCACTGCAAGAGGTTGATCTTCATGCCCAGCCCACAGCCATCACCATCGACAATTCTTCTTGAAAAAAAACTTTACTATGGCTTACAGCACTTATTTATAACTCAAATATTTTCTACTCTCAAAAATGTTAGCTGCAGCATTAGCATCTTTGTGATGCATGTCATTGTACATATTTTAGATCTTAAAATAGCACAAGGATGTTACAAATAAAAATGATGGTTGGTTAGCCATTATTTACATGGTTTTAATGTATTTTAAACACCACATTAAGTTATTAGAAAACACATGAGGCTACCAAGATTTCATTAAGGTTATTGAATTAGCAACAACTGCCAGTTAGCTACTTAACTGTTATAACTTAGCCTTCAGGAAAATATAAAACAAACACACATTTAAAAACAGTGAATTAATAAAAAAGACATGACAAATAGTGTACCTTCAGCTAATATACCAGTCAAGGTAAATGTTGTCTTGTTATTCACCCACTTTTTCCTCATTCACAAACAAGTTAGCCACTTGCAACTGTCTGTTATGGTCCTGTTATTATCCGGTTGCTACGGGAAACAGAATGTTCAAATGAAAATAACTGCCTGTCACCGTATCCAAGCAACAGTGAAAATACCTTGTTTGTTAATCTTTGGACTTTTATTTTGAGGCTGCATAATTCAGTTTACACTATTCAAAATTACTTTTGAACAGTGTTTCAAAAGTAATTTATTAATTCCAAAAGGAAATTAAATGTTGTAACTCATATTATCCAAGGTTCTTTAAAACCCCCCAACTGTCATGAGGACAGCGGTTAGCTTTTTGTTCGTCTCTGATGCATCAACATAAAATCATAAACTCTGCAGAACCATATCTACTACAGTTAGATAATGAATAGGAACTCAAATGAATGTGTCAACCAGGTTTTTTCTTATATTTAGCCAGTTAGGCTACTGATTGCTGCATGGTACAACTTAAATATTATAAGTTGTATGATGGCTTTACTTGCCATCATACAACCCAAACTTTGATTAGACTGAATTATGTGGGTATCTCTGCCAGTGTTGCACTACATAACAGTAAACATTTTCTCCTTTCTGCTTTGTAGAATAGCTCAATCAGTCAAATTAGAGTATGTTGTGAGAAAAATGTTTTACGTTTTGCCCTAGCTTCTCAATTGGATTTATGTCTTTACTATGACTGAGCCATTCCAATTGTGGATAATCCTAGCCTACTGTAGACCATTCCATTGTACCTCTCTGCAGCTCCTCCAGTGCTGCTTCTATGATTCAGAATCTCCTTGCCAGGCCTGCCATTTCAAGGCGACATGTGCCTTGTGGGGTTTGCAGGTGTGTCATATTATTTCCATTTTCAAATGATAGACTGAACAGTGTTTCATGAGATGCTTAAACCCCTTATCTGGCGTTCCCATGGACCCATTGACTGTCACCGTAGGTGTTTTGACGGTGATAGCTAAGATTGTTTATAACCCAACCCTACTTTAATGATCTCCACAATGTGTATGTTGTGTCCTCACAATATTGTTTGGCCACTAATTATTATCTAACAATCATGTGAGGCCTTCACAGAACAGATGGACTCATGCAGAGGATACATTTCACACAGGCACAACATTAACTTATTATGTGGCTTCTCAAAGCAGTTGATTGCATTGGGTTTTATTTAGGTAAATTAGAGTAGTAATTAATGCTAAGTGCACTAAACACATAGAATATATATATATATATATATATATATATATATATATATATATATATATATATATATATATATTTAAATAAGAAGAATGTATTATTTTCCTCTCATTTCATAGTTATGCAATGAGAGACTAACTTACTGTTAATCTGTCACATAAAATACCAATAAAATACATTCAAGATTTTTAGTTGAAAAGCAATAATATATATATGTACGATTTCCATCCACCAGAAAGGCCCAGATTTCCAACCTTTGGTAACCGTTAACCTGTAGCTATCTACTTACAGTAACTGAAAGCGGCACAATACCACCTCTGTCTCCTTGTGAAGAGCAGAACAAGTCTGGCTCTGTTCCTTTTCCCTGTACAGGGCGCTGCCTTCTCTACAGTTTCCTGCAGGCAAGGAGCTGCATGCAAGTTAATGCTTTCACGTATCGCTTATTTATATTTGCACTGAGGTCAGCTTCAATGCCAAAGCAAATGGATTCACTAAAGGCTGCGATAATAACACCTCCCGTAAAAGTGCACATATCTGGATTGCAATTCAAGGTCAATATTTAAAATTTGTAGCAATTTTTTTTATCCAAAACTGCTTTCCACTGTTGAAGCACGGTGCTCAAACTCACAGTTAGACTGCAGGGTCGACGCTTCCCACATGTTCCATACACACACCTTCATGGACCATGAAAAAAGTGTCCTTCTATAGGACAAACTTTGCACAATTTGAGGAATGTGCCTAAGGGCGACAAAAGACCGTGGAGTAGGAAACAGCAGTTTGGAAATGATGTGAAAACAATGGAGCAGCGCTGTGACTTGCAGAGTGTGTGTAAACAGTCACATAAAAATGATTTTGGCAAAGGAAGGGGCTGCTTCTAGGATTCCAGGGAACAGTTAGAACCAGGAAACGTGACAGGATTTACTTACAGTTCATCTCTGTGAGTGTGTGGAGAGAATGTGTGAAGAAAATTGACATACAAACAAGCTGCAGTAAATATACAGATGATGTTTGCTGAGTGAAATGAAGGCCGGATGTAAATGAGTGTGTGCGTGTGTGTGAGGGCGTGACGTTAGATTATTATGCGCGTCAGACCTTGAGCTGTTGTTGTCTAAGCCTCTCATCCTCCTTTTCTCTTCTAACTTTGTCCTGCTCTTCCTGTAGCCGGCGCTTCTCCTGGACGAGAACAAGAGACACAGCAGAGAAAGAGACTTAAGGGTTTAGTCTACACACAACACAGGAAGAGTCAGAATCACAATGCTTTAATTGTTATTGTACTGAAGCACAACAAATCCATTATCACGTTAGGTGCGAGAGGGACCTATCGCTGATTAACAAATCATCATAAACACAGTTAATTTAAAATAAAACCTAAACGGAACCAAAATAATTAATTAAAAATACTTTAGAACAAATTCAAAATATTTATTTTGTTCTGTTGCACCTGGAATCAAAACAGATTTTGGTTGCGCTTTAAATTGAATTAGACCAACACATTCACTATTTTGATGTTGCATAATATTTAAAACATTGAAGCGAGGAACATTTGAAAAAAGAAAAGCTTTTCCAGTGTATTTATGTTCATCTGCACACCTTAGCAGATGGACAGTAATCTTTTCATGAGAGGGGGACAAAAAAGAAATGTTCCAGTTCCTTTCAAGCAGGCTGGCTTCTGCTGCTGTTCAGCGTTTGTAAGAGCCAGCTGGAGATGGAAGTCTGGGCTTCCACCACATCATTCAAACACATGAATAGAGCAGCCTGCTGCTGTTGACTCAAACTGTGTTTTCGTTTGTTTGTCTGTTATTGTTTTTACCCGTTTTCCATCAAGCTGTTTTTCTATCATTTTATGTCGTTTGTCTAATGACTTTAATGCTTTGTTGCATTGGACATTTTTGTTGGTACTTCGTGTGCATTTCTAATGATAAGTCGCCAGGCCAGTGGGAGACATTTATAAAATCTGTAATATCAATCGATCAATGAACCAATCAAATTCATTTGTATAGCAAATTTCAGCAACAAGACATTTCAAAGTGCTGTCCATCATAAAAACACAAAAAGGAAAAATATCAGCAATTAAAGATGTTTCAAAGTTCAGGTACTCAATGAGCTGAAGAGGAGATATTGAGATAACGTAGGTTATTTTTAAAAAAAGAAAATGACACATGGCTTATGAGTGCATTAGAGAGAGATTGTGAAATAAATAAATAAATATTGCAACTTTCATTACTTTTTCATAGCGCAACCAACTTTCTTATCACTAGCTTTTTGAAAAATCACACTTACATTCATACCCTTCAACCCAAAGTAATAGTAATGGGTTTTTTTAAACTGTGATTTAAAAAAAAACAAATAAATGTGTTTTTTTTAAACCACATTTATTTGCCATTCGCTGACTGTTTCAGTACATGAGGCATAAACTCGCTCATCACATTCACATTCAGTGAAATATTTAAAATGTCCAGATAGCAAAAAGAGAGCTGCTTGATCTCGTTATGCTGTGTGTTTGTATGTGTGTGTACTCACAGCAATGGCCTCCAGTCGCTGTTTGTATTTCTCGGCCTCATCCATCCTGGCACCTGTCAGACACCAGGAAACGATCAAAGTTTAGAGCTCTGTGGTTAACAAACACACAAACACTCATCTGGATCCATTTACTCTACAAGTTTTTTTTATCATGGTAGGGGGTTTGCAAAGGGCGACCCCCTCCCCTTACCCCCCTCTGTACTTTCAAAAAAAAATAAACAACAAAAATCCATGGGATTCATCTGAAATCCAACAGAGCATTTTTTTTTCTGTTGGTGTCAATTTTCCCAGCTTTTATGCTGTATTTTTTTTTTGTTTTCATCTTTGTAAGTGTAAATGTTGGCTGTCATCTGAAGAGAAGAATCAAAGAGCATTTCTGCACAAGTCCCCAAACTCCTGCAGTCTTGTTCCTGCAACATCAGAGACTGAGTAGGCAAGCTGATGAGTGGGAGCAAGATCACAGGCAGAGGCTCAGGTTCAGCCTTCACAGTTGGCAAAATGTGTAATTTGGCAAGCATAAGGCAACATATGCCTTTAACTAGAGAGCTCCTCTGACCCACAGTCCCCAATAAAAACCACAAGAACGTCCCCCTTCTGATCCATAGTTAATCTTCATGTTTTGTCGTGACACGTTCTGTTTGAGGAAAGGAGCAGAGGAAATATTAGGTTTCCCCTGCAGCTAACACTAAATTGGAAAATATTTGAGTTCTGCAAAACCCAAAGGTACACAAGAGAGCTTACAGAAGAGTCAGACATAGCAACCAGCTCCTCAACACTCCATCATTTTTGTGCTCTCACAAACTACAAAAAAAAAAAAAAAACAGTTCAGGAGTTTCTGGTTTTATCAATCGAAAGGACAAAAGAGAAAAATCTTACAGAAGCCAGAGATGTACATTTATTGACAATCATTTTACCCAAACAGTTCTTTTTCAGGGTTTGATAATTATACAACCTGGATTTTACAAGCAACAGTAGAAAAAAAAAAAATGGTATTGTGAACTCTTGCCAGTTGCACTGCACTCAAACACTTCCATTCATCCCATTCTTATTTTTATTTTCAGTACAGAACAGGTCAGGGCCTTTCCAACTGCTTAATATTAACTTGCTTTGTCTCATCCAAAACTAGTTGTGACAAGTCCTTGGGGTCGTGGTCCTCTGAGTTTCAACCATCTATCAATAAGAAACAGCCGAGACACGACCAAAGCTCAAACCTGCCATAAAATGGAAACTGCTGGATCATCAGTATCACTTTCTACTCCTTCATGCTTGACTGAAACTTGCAGAAAATAAAGTTTCAATCACTGTGCCAATTATCAATGTTAATGGCAACATAATGCTCTGGTGTTGATTTGTTGTCATGGATGATAGTGTTTTGTATGTGAGGAGGACCTTTTATTTGCTGAAGTTGAGCCAGTTGAAGCTAAAAACTTTGTCACTTGAGGTTTTCTGGGTAGAACGTATTTACAAAAAAAAAAAAAAAGCTTTCATCTTCCTCTTAAATTTCAATAATCAATTAATCACAATTAATTATTTCAGTCCACGTTGACCATCTTAAAAAGTCAATAATTCCATTCAAGAGGAGGGAATCATATTCAGCTAGGATGCTAGAGCCTTGATGATGGTTACAAAAAGTGTTTGGTAAAGTTGTAACATTTACCCAAATATTATTGGTATGTATGGCGATATGAGTTAATTCATAAAGTTGTGCAAATATCTCTTGATTTTTTGTTGTTGTTTCAATTTCTGTCATCACTCCACTCTGAACAAAGAGCGATTCAAATAAACCACTCACACCCCCAAAATATATCATTCATGGTCATGAGTGTATGCAAATTTCTGGCTACAACCGTCGATCTTCTAGTTATTTAAATATATACACACACACACACACACACACACACCCATGTGCTGTGTGTGCAGATGCTGTGCTGCACACACCTAAGAAGCTCACACACTCTACAAATGAGGTCTCTCCTTTCTTCCCAGAGGGGAGCTCTGCACAGCGCAGGCTATTGTTGCTCCCTCAGAAAGGAAGATCTTCCAGGGCCTTAGAGGGTGTTAGTTATCATAGATAGAAACCTCATCTTCTTGATGCCAGAGGGATTCCTCCTGGCGCCCTCCAGGTGTAATGGGCTGAGGGTGGGAGGATCACAAAAGAGGTCCCTCATAAATGCTGGCAAACACATCAGCGTGCTCAAATAGAGACAGGAATAAAAGAAAAAGAGAGAGCAAAACAATGTAACGGTGGAACCTGCTTTTCATCATGCAACTCTAAAAAAAGATGCACACAGACACAATTCAGAAACATTCCACCGATGCAGAGCAACAGAAGTAGAAAAAGACTACATTTTTCCGAGGAAGGCTTTTGAATGACTGAAGGTGCAGTGACAGCTTACAGTATAAGCCTCCGTAGGGAGTGGAGGCTTGTATCTCATCAGGGCTTGAGGAGAACGCCTAGAATAGCAGTCTGAGATAAACAAGCAAACACAAACCGAGGCTTTGATGAGGAGGTATTGAGCAGCTCCCTGAAGACATGCACTGACTTCAATAATTAAGCATGATACAGGAGCGCAGAGATGGGAGGGCTGACAAAGTCAAAAAGTTAGGAGGTGGTAAGAAGATGGAAGGAAAGAAAAAGACAGGAAGGAAATGAGGCGATGCGAGGTGTAGCACCTGGTTAACTGGTTTGGGCTTCGGCTCTATTAATGTAGGGAATGAGCTGTGACAGGAAGGTAAATGTAAACATGAAAGAAGGCATCAGGAGGTTTCAGAAGATCCTGAACCACAATACAGAGTGGTTCACAACACTCTTTCTAAGTCTTTAATGACCGAAATAATGTTCTATCAGATGCATGCGTACTAGTCTGTCTATAACATATAGGCAGACTTTGAATTCAAATCATGCTAATGGACAAAGCGTCTTTTAAAGCCTCTTGTCCCCCCAAAAAAATCTGCTATGAAAAGAGCAGCACTGCACAGCATAACCTCTCCACCCATCACACAAGAATAAACAATAGCAATTTTAAATAATAATGAAAACATTCTATCTGCTTTTTACACAGTCGTGCCATATTTGCTGCATAATCAAGCTGCAGTCAATGTATAATTTAACTTGTTAGACAGTCAGGAACCTTTTTCCTGACCCAGGATAGCTCAGAGCTATGATTTATCCTCCCTTACCCCAACCCAAAGATTATGTTTCAGTAACACTTCTTACATATAGCTGGCATAATTTATTATAGATCAGTAAATTTT
Organism: Poeciliopsis gracilis; assembly: GCA_911649635.1. Classification (NCBI taxonomy): domain Eukaryota; kingdom Metazoa; phylum Chordata; class Actinopteri; order Cyprinodontiformes; family Poeciliidae; genus Poeciliopsis; species Poeciliopsis gracilis. The sequence goes on from CAJVRI010000128.1 coordinate 2,758,179, forward strand.
ACACTTTTCTTAAAGGAGACCTTAATGCTGTTTCAGAGTGAAAATAACCCTGATAATCATCTTCTTCATTTCACTTTTACTACAAATGTAAGTGAAAGTAGAAGTCTGCATCTGTGATCATTTAATATTCGCCACAGGTATACAGAGATCGGGATCTTGTTTATCCAAGTTATAAACTGAAGCTGTTAAAGTTTCATTGCTTATAGTTTTATTATAGAAAACCCATGTTTTTATGTTAGAGTAGGAGCGTTTTACTTTACATTTCTCTTTTACACACTTGGCAGCAGTGTGGAGAAGCGAGCCAGACAACCCTCTCACCGTCAGCAGATGTAATTTACATATCACAAACACGGCGCAGCAGCCAAAAATGTGCAACAAACAGCCCAGGGGACGTTAAGGGTTCAGGGTAGGTAAGTTCCCGGGGAAAAAAGGTTCAGGGTAACATGATGGCGACGTGCCTAATAATAAACTGATGAGTCAAATCAGGAAAACTGGAATCCAGAAGGTGGAATAGAAGCAGGACAATACATTTACATGTTGTATAATATGTACAGTGTTTAATGGGCAGTGCTCACATTTTGAGAACAGTCAGAAGTTGTTTTTTTATTCATTTGAATTCTTTGATCTGACCACGGATATTCACACCTTAACTGTGAATGTTCACACGACTCCCACAATCATCACGAAGAATTAAGGAGGGAGAGCAGTTTACAAATTTGGTGTGGGACTGAAACTGCACATCTGTTCAGTCAGATTAAATCAAGCAAACCTCAAAGAAATATTGATTCCAGACTCAGAATACAGAAGACTATGGTATTAAAAAATATTTATTTATTAACAAACTTACTCTTCATGACAAAACTGTCAGAGAAAACCATGAAAAGAGACTAGTAGGAAAAACCCAGCAAGGATGATTCTCCCATTGCTCCTCATACATTTACACCAGACAAAGTTTAGCTTTTCATTTACATTAGTATTCCTGCAGATAGATGTCCTGATGTCACAACTGATTCATTTATGTTTGGTTGTTTATCAAGAAATTGTTTATTTCCCCCAGCCAAAACCAGTTGTGGCTGAGAAAGACCTAAAATATCAGGCCTATACTCAGAGCTGGCATTAAGCAGGATCACTAGTTTACTACAGATTGGTAGAAAACCCACATACAAAGGAAAGAAACTTCGTTCAGGTTTGACCAGGTTAACCATTTTAGCTTTTGAGCTAACTAAATGCAGTTGAGGTTCCTTTAGCAGAAGCTGAACTGATGATTACACAAATTACATTGCATTTAAAAGGCACTTTTCAATCTGTTCGTTTCATTTCAAAATAGATTAACTTCTACCATTGCATATAAATGACAACACATGATTTCTTACATTTACATTTCTTACATTTGTGCAAATACCTTTAGAAAACCAGAAATAAATAAATAAATAAATAAATAAAATCACACGTATGCAGCCTTTCCTCCTCATTTTATTGATGCACCTTTGGCAGCAATTACACTATCAAATCTTCTTGAGTGTAATGCCACAAGCTTGGCACACGTGTCTTTGGGTATTTCCATCCATTCTGAATCAAATCAGTGGTTCCAGGATTAGGCCTCTATGGAGCTGAATGACATGCTGATGAGGGAATTCAAGCATTTGATTCAGGTGTGTTGCTGAAGGGCTGCAGCTAAAGGTTGCAGGATAGGAGTCTCACTACAAGCTAATGCATTTTGATGATTCAGTCAGCTGGATGTGACCTTGCAGCTGACTAGCTTCCTTTGGTTTAGGTCTATAGAAAAAAGGCACTTTTGAAACAAAGTTAAGAAAAATAAATAAATAAATCTACTGGGATACTTAAAAGGAAAATGGACATAAAACCTTAACCAAAAGGCAGTTGTTTTGAAATTATTTGAATTTATTCAAATATATTGCATTATAAAGCAGTCAAATCTAGTCTCCGTCGAAGTCCAGCTACCCCTCGAGTCTCAGCAAACTTTTCAGCAGACCTTCTTCCCACCAGATTGCAAAAGAATGCGGTGTATATTTGCCAAGCAATGGATGTGTGCATGTTTATATAACAATGTATATTTGCTTTGCGAGGTGTTAGGAGAGCTGCACACAAAGCGCGAGTTTAGTGACATCAGCTCTGTGGAAACAGATGGGAGAGCAGAAGGGGGTCTGGAATGCAAACTATAAGAATCGCCAAGTATTAACAGCTCACATTTTGTGACACCCAGGAAGTACATGATCGGATCAATGATTGAGAAAGCAAAGATTGGTGTGTTCCAGTTTCAACAGTCGAAGCCAAAAGTTTGCATACGCCAAATACAGACATTTTCTCTTTGCCAAATGCCACAATAATGAGAGAAATTTATTAATTAAAGTCTTCAAAATCAAGGTGTAGATACAGTTCTACAGTATTTGGTAGGATTCTCTTTGGACTGGGTTACATGTTTTGGGTTTCCTTCCACAAGCTTCTCACAACAGTTTGCTGACAACTCAATAAGATTTGTAGGCCACTTCACTTGTACATGCTTATTCAAATCTGGCTACAAATTCTCTTCAAAGTGAGATCGGGTCTTTATGATGGCCACACCAAAACATTCCCATTCTTGTCTGTGAACCACTTTATAACCAGTTTGGCTGTATGCTCAATGTCACTACTGGTTGATGTCTTTAAAGGTTTCAAAATGTCCACACAATGTTCTTTGGTCATGATGACACGTATTTTATGAAGTCTATCATCCCTTTATACAGAAAAAACACCCCACAACATAATACTGTCACTCATATGCGTCACAGTTAGGATGTTACAAGCGTAGCCGTTTTTCTCCAAATGTAATAATGGTTATTATGGCCAAAAAAAATCCACTTTAGCTTTATCAGACTACAGGACACATCTCCAAAAATGAACGTCTTTCTCCCTGTGTGCATTGGTAAACTGTGATCAGGCGTTTTTAGGTTTCTTTTGGTGTAATAACTTCCATACATATCAAGGTCAATGTTAATTTGAACGTTTTGAACCAAAACACGTTCAACTCTGGGACTAACCTGTTTCCTTCTTGAGATGGTTAAATAGATAAAATTGTTTTTTTTCCAACAGAACGATGACACTTCAAAGTTGATTTTGAAATGTATAAAGGAGGCCAACATTAGGGAAAACCAAACAATTTACCAGGAAACAAATCAATTTAAAAGAGCTCTGCTATGTCTCATAAGAAGCTTAATAAAACAGTAGTCTGCGAATGGACAAAAAATGAGGAGTGTAGTTTCTCTGCAACTTGTTTAGTGACAAAACATGGTTGGGGTATATGTATATTTTTGGCATTATATACATGATTTTAAACTTGTGAGGATGGCACAAAATCCACACTAAATTTAAACGTGCATCTGATTGTTAAAATTCACTGAAGTGTAATCATCATTCCACCCTGGAACATGTGTGCATAAACATATCATTGCAAGCCCCAAATTAAGATGAGATTCCTGCTCATGATGAGTGCTTACTTATAAACGCTTGACTGTAACTGTATGCATTTACATTTTGAGGATCTGTACACAGAAGGCAAAGAAATTTCTAAAAAAGAAGCAAGAAAAAAAAAAAAAAAGCTCCATGCACAAAACAAATAAATGGTTCTGAATATAGTAGAGACGGTGTGGGGGCAGAGAGCGTCATTAAAAGGCCATCATGTGACTTTCCCTATTGTACGATAATTATGCTGCTGCCTGGCCTGCTTTACAGAAAGCTGAGGTTTCTGCAGTGTTTTTCTGAGACGTTGCTGAATGGAGGTGGGAGATCACTGTAAAAGCAAAAACCGCGCAGGAGGTAAAAACCAGGATGGCTTACAGAATCAAAATTTCTTTTTTGAATTAGAATGTTTATGATTTTCTTTTTAAAAAGTCTTATTATAGAGCATATAGTGAATATTGCCGGGGTCCATTTAAGTACTTATAAACTTGGTATAACAAAAGACTTAAAAACAAAGCCTGACCTATTTCGAGTGAAGATAAAAATTCAACCTGCGTTGTTTCAAATTTCCTGCGAAACAGACAGAAACCAGGCCAAGGCCATTGAATATTGAAAATATCCTCCCACCCGTGTGTTTACGAACAGGAAGAGCACAAACAATGTCGACCAGACGATTAGAGACGGAACATGCAGTCGCACGATCCCTGAACCCGAGCGTCCTGCACTGTCATCGCCCACCATCGCTCAGGAAAAGCCAGACTCAAACAGGCAGCAAGCCATAAAACAATTTCTTAGATAGAACTTCAATTGCAGGTGGGAGAAATGAAAGAGGCAATCAGTCTGTAGCTTGAGAGATGGACGAGTGAATTGTTGTAAAAGTGCTTTTTCATCAGTTATTGATTTTTAGTTGCTTTACAGACTCTGCAGCAGGAACCACATTATTAGAGATGGATATCCTGCATATAGAGATAGAAATAAATCTCTCACACAGTGGAAGGCTGTGTGTACCGTACATGTGTGGGTGGTATGGGTGGAATTTGTGGAGCCTGGATGGCACTGCTGAAACAGCACAAGGTTCTTCTGATTGACAGTCCAGGTCAGCGGAATGAAAACACTACATTCCAGCTCTGTATGCGTCTGTCTGCAACGTTCTGGACAGCTACATGTCACAGCTAATGGACATTTTAGAGCATGCAAGGTCTAACTGCTGTCTCACAGCTACACCTCTTGAATCTGTTCACATTTTGACCCGTTACATCCACAAACACGGTCCATTATTGTCAAGTGGGAGAAAATTGACTGATGGTTTGATTTTTTAAATTCCAAATAAACAAAAATGTGAAAAGTCTGCATTATATTTATGTTCAGCCACTCTGCGTCAATACTTTTAACACCTTTGTGTTGCTATAGTACGTGCATGTCTCTTTTCACACTGAATTTCTTTTTGTTGTCTACTCATCTTTGCAAAATAGCTGACACTAAGGCTGGTTTGGATGAAGACCACCTGGAAACAGCTATGTTTTCTAGTTTTATTAAATATTCCCATTTTGATTCCAGCATGACTGGGCCAATCTAAAACATAAATATGCTTTGATCTGAACCTCTCATGGCTGCAGTTACAACCATACCAATGTACTAAAGTTACACTAAAAACCACAATACAGAATTATACATCACACTAAGTCTTATGTCTAAATAAATCAAGACATAAGTGTAATTTACAGCGTAACACATAATTTGCTTTAGTTTAGATTTCATTTATTTACACAGTCACATAAAAAAAGTGTGCACTATTTAATTTACCTTGCTATGTGTGTCTGAATCTTTTTATTTTCTGAGTTACCCTTGACTAGTGCACCAAGATGTAACAAAGGAGCGGATCAGAAGAGTGTGGGAAGGGGATTTGCTCATGTTAGTTTCAGGTAGGTCTTTGTGCATTTTGTGGGCTGATGAGCTTTTATTTATGTTTCCTCTCAGTATCATTTTAGAAGGTCGGTTAGATTGACTTAGTGGTTTTTTGTCTGTACGTTGAGTGGAGCTCTGCTACTTTTCTTAGGGTTTATGGGCCTTTTATCTTGTTCCATTTTGTATAATTTACCCAAGTGTGTTTAATTGCTGGACAATTGATTTTCTCCTCATCAACCATCCAGCAACCCTGTCTCTGTAGGAGAAAATAATCCCCACAGTATGATGCTGTCACCACAAAGTGGGGCTACTTTCCTCGGGGTGATCTGGGTGATGGGCAGTGTTTTCACACACAGAGTGTTTCCTCTTGGCAAAAACATACAATCTGGGTCTCATACGACCACAGCAACTTCACCTCATTGCAGGAAACTGCCAACATAATTCTGATGGCTTTCAATCAGCAGTAACTTTCTTCTTTTCACTCTTCAATAAAGGCCAAATTTGTGAGGCGCATGACTGATAGTTGCCTGGCAACAGATTGTCACAGCCAGGCTGTGGAAATTCTCCAGAGTTACAATGGCCCTCATGGCTGCTTCCCTGATTAATCCTCTCCTTGATCAACCTGTTAGTCCAGGTGAACGGACATGTCTTGGTCGGTTTGCAGTTGTGCCAAACTCCTCTTCATTTGCTCAGTGAAATGCTTAAGTATAAATTTCATACAACTTAATCATTTTTAGCTTCTTCACAAATTTTTGACACATCTGCTGTATTCTTTTGTTCACTAATGGTCTCTAACAAACATCTGAGATCTGTGTAAAAAAAAAGACACATTTATACCAACATTAAATTCTGTACAAACTGACTCCAATTACCTATTAAGTGTTTTCCGAAGAGCTTTATATTCACCAGATTTCATTTGGAGGAACCATAGTAAAGGGGGAAAATGATGTATGATTTACCTTGAATTTTTACAACACAGCATTGCTCTGTTACAAAAAGCCCAATGAAACACAGACCTTTGTTGCTGTAGCCGTAGCGTGATGAAATGTGAAAAGGCTATGAGTGACAGCGAGGTCCACATAATGTGTACATCTCTGAACACACAAGAAGTTAATCTGCCTGTCACATAAATACCTGTGGGTGAACTTTTGAGATACATACGGTAAGCCTGCTCAAATGATCACAAGGGAGAACGTAAGCTTCAGAGCTTCAAAGGCATGACTGCAAGGAAAAAATCAAACAAAATCTTCTAACAGGTCCCAGTGTTCAGTGGTTAAGAAGTTTAATGCACTGACAATCTGACTAAACAGTGTTGAGAGAAAAGATGGTGATAAAACAGCAAAAAAAGCCCTCAAAGAAGCAAACTCCCTTTGCAATTATAAGAGAGATTGAGCAGGATCAACGGTGAACCATCAGGCTTCACACATACACTGACTGACACACGCAGACATGCAGAAGGACACACACATAAGACTTGTGTGTGCAGTACATCGTCTCTGTTGAGCAGGAGATGGATGGATCTTAGCCTGTGCCTGCTGCTGCCCACTGCAGGAACAAATGTACTCAAAACAGACACCCACCGCTCTCCGTCTAAACTCTGCTGTTGCTGCTCAGGGATGCAATGCGACAGATGTTTCCAGGCTTCACTGCTATATCAGTGATGATTTCCTTTGGTCTCCCTCATACTTTTGATTGTTTTAATGCAGTCAGAACAGAGAGAATAAAAATCAGATTTAGTTGCATGTGTTTCATTTGCAAACAATCAGTTTGGTAAATGAACTAAGAAACTGCACAAATAAGCTGTGGCTACACCAAGCATGTGACAATTGACATTGTCAGGTTTGAACACAAAACCCGACATGTAATCTTAGAAAATAGAGGCTAGTAGACCCACATCTGATTGTTGCAACTTCTCCCCATCAGAGTCAGTGTATGCAGTGAAGAAAGCTTCCAGTGCTGTGTCAGCACAATGTCTTATTCTTGAATCGTTAAGCAGTATAATTCCAAGAGTCAATTTTCAAACTAGAGCAACTGATTATAAGAGTCTTGTCTTTAAACTATTTCCCTTCCTTCCACTTAGATCTGAATGAATTCTCTGAAATGGCAATGTTTGGGCTTTTTAAAGAACTTAAGAAAACTAACAGTACTTTCTTCTCAACCCCTAAGGATAAAACTACTACTTAACATGATAAAAATTTCTGACAGTTGAAATGAACTCATCATAAAACTTATTTTAGTACAGACTGCAAAATAATAATAATAATACATCCAAATGTTTTGTACATAATGCAAAAAAAAGATTTTTTTCCCCACATTTTTGGTGTAATCAATCTATTTTCTAAGAAAACTAGGGGATTTTAATAATAATTCATGCAAACTAAAGGTAGCTATCATTTGGTAAATTGGTTCCTGTATTCTCACCATATTCAACATGGTTACCAGTCATTTTTATTCAAAATTAAACTAGAAACACAAGAAACATCTCTAATAACTCCTATTTCGCGAGCCTCGCCAAGGTCAAGCAAGTTTGTTTACTTCTTATGCCTCCTGCCAAACATACAGATGGCTGAAGTAAATCTAATTAGTGAAAATGGCTACACAAAAGCTCTTTGCGTGGCACAGCTTTTGGTGAGGTTTTCTAATAAACTAGGCAAAAATCACCATCTGCCAGCTGCATCTGCACATTTGAAAGAACAGATCTGGAAGGGTGTAGGATCATGAAAATTCTGACCAACGCAACAAATATAAATTATCCACTCATTCCATGAACAGCAAGGGCTATAGAGATTCGTAGAATTATCCAGAGAAGAAAGTCTAAAATATTATACTGTTTTTCTTCCAGAGAAAGCTAAAGATAAACAACATGAGCCCCTATTCTGAAGGGGAGTTCACATCGATTCCACCAAAAACCAGAGCATGCGGCAAAGCACAGCTCCCTGAAACTGCAAACTTCCCAGTTTTGCTCTGTTTTCGGTTGCACCGTTTACTGGAGAAACTATCCTTAACTGGGCTGAGATCAGGTTCATCTTGGTACGCTTCAGTGGAACTCTTCCAATGTGTTTTAATGGCGAAGACTGATAAGGATCAAGAAATGTACCACAGCACTCATATTCAGCCGCTCCCACAGACCTGCCATCACTTCAACTCACAAAACCAAATTACCCTTTTATAAATCAACAACTACAACTCTGACAGAACCTCATTAGTCGGGCTCACAATATGTCAACCTCCACCTTGTAACCACAGAAGAAATTGCACAGAGATGAAGTCTTTTAAGTCTCATTTTAAATTGCTGGGTGAAAGAAGCATAATGAAGTTGTGTTTTTACAAAAAAAAGTAATATTACTCCAAAGGCAAAATACAAATCCATGATTATAGTTTTAATACGCACAAAGATAGTACTCATATATATATGTCCCAACTTAGAAAAGTTTCAGTGGCAGTGTCTTGTTGTGAAGTGTTTCGGTCCAGATGGAATGGTGCACTTTTTAAAACGGATGGCTTCATGAGGAAAGAACCTAACGTGAAAATAATGACAAAACGTCTCATGGATATATAGTCATGAAAAATGACCTTCATAAGATTTCCATCACACAGTCCTGATCTCAGTCCAGTAGAAAATTTGTTGGCAGAGCTAAAAATGTGTGTGTGAGCGAGACTGCCAACAAACCTGCCCAAGTTACACAAGTTTCGTTGGGAGAAATGCAGTAACTGTGGGAAGTTTGTGACAAGACACTCAACCATGTTTTTCATTTTAGAAGGCAATTCTACCAAATACAATGTAAACCTCTGAACTCAGACAAAAAGACTCTAAAAATCTCTCTCTTGGTATTCTGACTTAAACCACTTAGAAATAATTTGGGTGAAAGAGAAAAAATATTATGGTTTAGGTCATCCAGTGTATCTAAATATTTGGTTTTAACTGGATAATAAATCTCCAATAGCTTAAACTGAGGTTTATACCAAACATATAATTTATTCTGAAATAATTCACAAGCTGAGACATAACTCTCCATTGATCCAATTAAAAAAAAAAATGGAGTCAGTTTGGGCTGAATTTCAATTCAGTGCAAAACCATTTGTTCTCAACTCCTCTGAGTGATGACCTTGTTCAGAGCAGGAGACAGCAGTTTATCAACTGCCCCCTTCCCTGCCTCCCTTTGCAGTAAGACAGTTAATCAGTGTTCCTTTATTATTTTGGGACACACAAACTCTGTCTCTCAACAGCTTTATCTTAGAAACCCTGTGCAAAGGCAGCTGAGGGACATATTAGAATACAGGGTAAGACGGAAAGCAGCATTTTAACCTTGACATGGAATGCACTGTGTTTATGTTTAACTCTGCAGAGGGTTGATTACTGAAGGTAAAGTTTCCTTCAGGCACTAACAGAGCATTAGTAAACTATATCAATTAAAGCTCTTTATCCTGAACATCATACAAGGTAGAGTGAAGATGGAAATGTACTTTTGGGATTTGTCAGTCTTTTAAAAAGCTTAATCTGACTCAGCTCTAAGAAGAACTTAACAACAGAAGGATAAATCCCACACACACACACAAAGAAGGAGAAACGGAAAATCCTGCAGGCAACCAGAAAGGTTCAAATGTGCAACAGAACAAGAAGTTGAAGAAGTGATGAGAATAGGGGGAAATCAGGTTGTGAGGCACCTGTTCTGACAAGTCATAACAAGCAGCTGAGGCTGTGAATTGTCAAATAAGTTCTTCATCAGGATCCCATTGACATGTAGTGCTGTGCCTGTTTCCAGCCTGTCAGTATCTTAAGTGTAGTCTTACTCAGGACTTGGGGCTTTTTCCAGAGCCAGAGTACGATATCTGTGCTACACTGACACTGATTAAGCATAGACTGTTCATAATTATGAAGTTAAACCAAAGTTTCAGGCAATTTTAGCAAGGACAACAAGAAAGTCTACCAAGAAGTGGAAATGCACTGGGTGCACAGGGATAGTTCCCAATATCAAGGCTCTTTAGTTATTGGTAACCTATGGTTCTTCTAATGAAGTATCAGTATCTAAAAACAATGCAGAATGATTACTTACTGACTTCTACCAAACTTTGTTCAGCCATGATAAGGGCTGGTAGAAGAAGCAATCACCGTCTCACTGTTCTCCATCTCTCTCCCTCTGAACTCAAAGTTCAAAGTTCTGTTAATAAAGGCATTAACAGACATGCTGGCTGATACTTCTGTTGGGACTTCTCTGACTTGATTCTAATGAAGCAAGAAATTGTGCAGTTTATCATATTGTATAATGCAGCGTAACAGTAGTTACTATCTTACCTAACATTACACCCTAGAAATCTCATGGCAGTCCATTCCTGCCATTATGCAACATCTGAATAAATTCACATTTGTGAATTTATGGAATTCACAAAAGTGTACAAGGTCATTGTAAGAAAACTACATCTTAATTCTATTTTTACGCACAAAAAAATTGTACGATCACGAAAACACCAAGTAAGATTCATTGAGAAGCTTGTACCGATGCAGTGGCATAAATAAGGTTTGTCTTGACTGCTTTTGGCTTTTTGAGAAAAGAAAAAGTCTCTCAACTGAGAGTTTTGAGCAACTTTCGAATCTTTAGTGGCAAATCTGCAGAGTATCTGTCCATTTTTATCCAGAGACAGATGGCTGCAGTTTATCTGTTCAAGCTTTGGTGCGGTTTAATCGCACACCAAGCAATTTTATAAAGACCAAACTTCAGGAATGAGAAGCATGTTTTGACAGGTGGTAGTCCTAAAGAGAAACAGAATAGCATTAGGCAAATGCGCTGAAATGAAAACCATCTTGTTTGGTGGGAATACTAATGCAGATTTGCTTCAGGCTCTATTTATTCACAACCTAAGCACAGAAGAGAAATGAAACATTACCTAAACCAGAGTGAACACAGCCCGCTCAAGCTCATCTATGATTTAAGGTTTTTTAAATTTTATGAGGATGTTTTTCCCTCCAACACAAATGGAGACACTGCTGTACTTTTTGGACTTTAAAGGAAAATCTATATGACATGTTTTGGCTTGCTCCAGTCCTTTGTCTCTGTGTGCAGGATTAATGTGTCTGTGTTTGCTTTTCAAACAGGTTTGGAAAGGAATGCACGACCGGTGTGATCCAGTCTCAGTTCATTTTTGCCTATTGTCAAAGAGTCAAAAGACTGTGAGACTGCAGGGCCTCAGAGCCCTGGCAACAACGACACACATTTTTCCAGATAATCTGCAGGTTGAATCTAATCTGATTCATTAGGACGAATCAAAACATCATTACAGAAACAACTTTCACCACCTATTTCATATAATGCCACGTAAGCGCCAATTCCCTGTATTAAAAAAAAAAATCTTCAAAGTAAAATTACTAGTTGAGTAACGAGCTCTCAAGTCGATTCACCTTCCCATAATTTTATAAGTGAAACAAACAAATTTCCTTCTAACTATTGAGTTTGAAGTAAAAGTTCTTTAAGTTCCAATAGCTTAAAGTACACTTTGGCTTCTCTCAAGACAAGAAAGACAACTGCAAGTCACTAAAGACTCTGAGGTTGTCGATGTGATTGGATAAAAGAAATAAGGTGAGAAACTGATGCTATTTGGTGGCATATGCATCTTGATGTTGATATCACAGATTAGGCTGGAAAATCTAAATCTTTTAAACATAATCTAACTTAGTGTATCTGGCACAGTCCAAAAATAGCTGTCCTCTGGTGAAAAACAACTTCTCTATGTTCATCAGTAGTTCAACATTTCTCGTGGCACAAGTTGTCATCAACATCGCAGTGTTTCTCCTCTAAGCTGAAGTTTACATCATAAAGCTTTAACCAGTTGGTGTCAACATGTAAAAAGGCCAGGAGAAGTTATTCTAAGCTGTTATAATTATGAGTCCCAGATTCCCAGAGTGGTTATGTAAAGCCTCTTACCTGTAATAAAAACATGTCAAATCTCTGTGAGATTATTGGAAAAGTAAATAAATCATCAGCATGGTAAAAGCTTGCAAGCTGTTTCAGTCCAGTTCATAAGTTGATTTATTTGGATCAGGTGATCTACTGGGATAACGTTCAAACAACTTTGACACCAGGAAAAAAAAAACAGTGAGACACCATTTTTGATTTCTGTTTCACAACTAACAGTGATGCAAAATTCAAAGGTTTTTGGACTGACACGTAGATTGGTCAAGCTGGTGACTTCATGCAACTATTCAGAAACAGATTTTGGGGTGGACAAAACTGCAAACATAGCAGTCGCTACAGATTCTAGATCCTTAATAACCACCATGAGAATTACATAGCTGCTAAGATCAGCTAAAACAGATGGTGCGAATACCTGCTAGGATTCACAACTCTAAGGAGGCATTTGCTTTATCCACAAACTCACGGTGAGGTCACATATTGTGGAGTAGGTAAGGGGACTTTAAGGAAGCTCTCTCAACAAACACTAAACTAACAATTTAAGCTTGACAGGTTATAACAGACTTTTTTAGTTTTTAAGAAAAGTAGTAGTTCTTGAGTTGGCCTGCTGTTGTGCCAGAATCAACTAATAAAGACTTATCTTCTATAGAAAAGCATCACATTGTGGACTGCAGGTGGCTTCTGAATTTTATCTTTAATGTTTAAATGGACAAAATGATTTGCGATGTGAATAACACCCAGCACTGATAGAGCTAGACTTACAGAGCTCTCGCAAAGCAGGGAGAATGACTCATTTATTTAACTGTATCCCCAGGAAGAACAATGTCTGACAGCTACAAGAGAAATGAAATCAAATGACTTCCACCTCGTCTGATGTAAAATGTCCATATCGCACATGGAAAACACATTTCTAGCAGTTTGCAGAACAGAAGCTCAGCCACCAAAGAAGCTGACTCATTTCAGCGTGGGACTTAGATCTTCCTTTGGCACTCTGCACAATTCAGCAGCAGGTGAGTTTCCTCTAAATTAGTTGTAAACTGGCAGAGATATAAAGACATGATTTACCACATAATTGACCACATAAACCACATCACAGATTAGTTCCGGTTTTGGAAAGATGTGAAACAGTTCCTGGCACCACTTAGTGCTTCCTATATATTAGTTTCTTTCATCACCAGGACACCAACCCTGCCAAAAAATATATAAAATCCTGCATTAACTGACATTTTGCTGTCTTTCAATTAATTCATAGCATAAAATGAAGAAATTAAATTAAAAAAATAAATAAAAAAAAAACATCCTGAACTTGGTCAGCTAATGTTAAACTGTTGACTGAAGAGAGAGGTAGATCGTAATTGGTGGTTGCTAAAGCGATAATCAGACCTGCCTGGGGGTAATCTCTTCGTTTTACGCTTAACTCATTTAATATGAAAGCAGCACATCATTTACCATTTTGTATTCTGACATATTTACATTATTATTATTGTTGAAACTGAACACATTTGTGTTGGATGCCAACCTGAAAATGAATGTAATGGCCTTCCTGAACAGTCTATACAATTTATAAGATGTACAGTTAAGCCAAAAATGATTTCATTATTCTCATTAAATGAATTTTGAATGGAAAAGTCCCATTCATTTTCAAAAAGATAAAAAGATGATATATAAAGGGTATCATTATGGGGCAAAAGAAAATATTTTTATTTACATTTGGTTAAATAAAAATGTTTCAAAATGCGAATAGCCTTCTCTTTGTAGGGGTCTCCAAGATTTGCTGTACTGCTGGTTCATACTTCAACACAGCTGAATAAAATGATTGAAATGCCTCTTGAGCATTTTGCCATCAAGTTTGGCAAATACCTGCATGTGACTGTAGAATATCTTGTATTGTTTAATAATACTTGCTACTGTGACTTCTCAAACTTGAAGGTTCATATGTGGTCTTGTAGTTGACCACAATGCACAGCCACAGGTCCTAGCTGAGCACTTTCCCTGAGCCATGACTTGTCACAAACCAGCTGCAGAGAGCTGCTGCTTTTATCCTGCTGTGTTGATGGAAACAGCTGTTCTTAAGTAAGCATAATTAGGATGCTCTACAACAGTATGGCGTGCTATGGGAGGGTGTGCAGCCTTGCATTTTCTCACATACTCTCACAATTTCTAATGGATGTCAAACATTTCAGACATACTCTATCATATGAAGTAATCAAAGACAAAGTTTTTTATTTTATTTTTTTTGCCAAAGTCTATGGCACAATGTAGCATTTTGACAAACATTTATATACACAAGTCAGAAGAATCATCTTCATCAATGGCTTTAAAGGTACACCTGCCTTGTGGATGAATAATTATTGGGCTGAAATATAAAAAATATTGAACACAGCACTGTTAAGAGTCCAAATATGAGCAGTATTGACCTGCTAGTTCACTAGTTCTCTAGCTCAAACCTGTCCACATGACAGTCCTGTAGCAGTTGACAGCAGGAGTTTTTTTGATAAAAATTCTGAGCACTTTGAACAAATGTTTGACCAGATTTGAATGAGAAAGTCCTCAAATCAAGGTAATGCCTGAGTTTTGCATCAATTCCTTCTTCAACAGTATTCTAGTGTGACATTTTCTTTGCAATATATAGGTTCTATAAAGTAGTGTCAACAATAACAACAACCAGATATTCAGAACAAAACGTCTGTAGGGGGAATATTTCTGTTTCCCCAACAGAAATGTTCAAACCCCACAGTTCATCCCTTTCCACAGTACATCTGGGTCACATGACTTCTCTTTAAAAGTCTTATGAACCATCCTACATCATTACATTTAAGTAAGCAACAACAACAAAAACATTTATTCAGAGTTAGTAGAGTTGTTTGCTCTACTTTGACAAGCAGTCAGATATTTGCTACTTCATTTGCCAATTCACATTGGCCAACACAATTTTTGTCAATAATTATCAGGTTTTCCATCATTGAATAACATTTAAGTCCAGCTGTGGAAATACAAGCAATGAGCGATATAATTCTTGCAATTCTATAGAGATTTCTAAAGAACGCTGTAAAATTCCCCCACCCCTTATAACAGAAATAAACAGTGAGAGTAAAATGAAAGAGAATTGTACTATGGCTCATATTTCAGAGATGAGGCATGGCGGGTATCTCAGACATGTTTGGACAAAAAGATGACATCATGCAGAAACATGCAAGTCAGGTGAGCTCTGTGTGAAGCAATTTAGCCTATATTACCACAGCAGACACAGGTTTAAGAGTGACACCTATACTTTTAAACTGAATGAGTGGGTGTATCCAACATTTTAACAACAGGTTTTAGTTTCTCTTTCGCCGTCGTGAAAATTTATAGTCTGAAAAAATGCTTATGATCCTGACAGTCACTAACTTTGGGCAAACTCCTACAACAAAAATAAAAATGTAAAAATGTTGCTATTCAGAATCTTTCTTCAAAACCACATGCAATTAAAATGTTTTTAAAACTGAACCAATAGCAATTTATAGAAGTTCAGCTCAGATTGGTAGCTTCTCACGTTTGCTTTAACAGAAATACATGCAGAAAATGAAGGAGTATTGACTGAAATCTTTCAATCAATACTCACTTCGTAGACCTTCACAATAAAGTACATGGATATAAACTTGTTTTGGTTTACTTTCCCAACTCCACATCTTGTCTGCCGTCTTAAAAATATCATGGGACTGTGCCTCTGATGCTTGTTTTCTTGCTTCTTTTTAATATGCAGAAAATTAAATTAAAGTCCAATTAACGAAGTATGTACTGTTTTGTGTGTGACCTCTCTGTTTTTGTTCCATTATTCTACGTAAACGGTGTCACCTCAGGCCAAATTTCTGCTTTCCCATAACAGTAACCCTGAAGGGAAGTTTGTTTGTGTCCTGTGCACCTTAAGACAAAGAACAGCATGCATTTGAAAAGAAAACACTCTTAACCTTCCCCCGACCATTTTCATAGTTTAAAACAAGCTAGTTACCAGGCTTGAAAGTACAGTGCAGAGGGACATCTATAAACGTAACACGTCTCATTGTGAAACTGTACATGATTGAGACACATGCAGGAGGTGATGGGACAGTGAGGAATTTTCCTTTTGCTTAAAATTCGGCCTCAATCATGTTGGCCAGCAAGGATTTAATTCATTCACTACCAGCTTCTCTTTTGTCTCCCCTCCTTTGTCTTGCAGGTTTTTTTTTTTAAATCTATGTGAGCCTTGTCAGACTCTCATTCTCCTCCTGTTCTTTTCATTGCCATTTGAAAAGATAAGACATTTTGCTGATTGGTGATGCTGACAACCAGTTTCATCTTTCCCTTTTATCTGCCTTTAATAACTATCCCACCCAGTACACTCCCCACTGTGCCCTTTTTGTGCATTAGAGAAGACTTTCCAGAGACAGATCAAAAACTAAACTTTACAAATGATGGCCTCATTTATTGGTAAAATGGTCAATATTTTAAAGAACAATGGCAGACATCTTTAGGGTTATGCAGTGTTTGATTTGTGCTCAGAGATTAAAATTTCCCCAAAAAAAAAAACCCTCAGGATTTAAAATTGGAGGTTAAACACTAACCACAAGATATATATATATATATATATATATATATATATATATATATATATATATATATATACACAATATGAAGTTATAAATCGTTAGGATCTGAATTCTGTGTCAGATTTCTGATATCTAGGAGCAGAGGATACCATGTTAGAGAGAAAAGAGTCAATCAGGTTTTACTACTGTTTTAAAAGCAAAAATACAACAAATTTGATATTTAAACAGTCTTTTCATTTCACATTGAAAGAATTGGTTAACACAGCAATTAAACATGTTCCATGACAGAACTGGAAACTCAGAAGAACAAAAATTACAAAAAAAATTCAACCTTCCTGTTTTAGGTTGACCATCTTTTTCTCTTGCAGTCTGAATGAACGACTAGCATGACTCGATATGTAAGTGTATACAGTTCCCTTTAAAATAGGTTCTTGCAAATCGCTGCTTCTTCCGACTTAATTTTAAACGTCCATTTCATACTGAAGGTATGCGTTCTTCAGTCTTCTTCACTCACTAACAGCGTCCACACTGAGGAGTGTTCATTACCTCTGCCTGTTAACACTCAGATGAGGGGAATTTCCTGATTGTGAAAAGAATACCAGTCTGTGCTCAAGCTTAAAATCAGCAGATTCCCAACACCAGTGTATTCATCAGTGCAACTCTAAGCAGAGTAACTAACTCTTACTGGTTTTCTGACTTTCAACTGGAACTAGATTAAGTCTGGTGTTACATCATTTTGTGATGAAAGTTCCAGGCTAAACAGAAAATTAAAATAATGTTAAGTATCTTATGAAAACGTAATGAAAAGGAAGGCAAGACAAAAGGGTGAAAAGATTTCTTTTGAAAATGCTAGAGAAGTGCTGACCAGTACCACCAGCCTGCTTTAGTCTTCTGATATTTCTTCACATCCTTTCACCAGATCCTTAACAAGATTTTTTTTTTTCTTTGAAACTGGAGAAGTGCACTTGTAAACAAACCTTTGAGAGACCAACTACCATCTGAGAGAAAAATTAAGCCGGGAGGTGAGTAACACCTCCTGGATGGGGCTTTAAGTACCTCAGTTCTTCAGTTTGACAGAAAGAGGAGCCACCTCAGCAGCCCCAGCTGGTGTCTCTTCCTTGTGAAGATCAGTATGCACAGCTGCATGCTAAGCAGCTCTGGCTGTATAAAGTCAAACAGATCTGGTCCAGTTGAGGCTAAAAGTGAAGAGGCTGTTTTGTATTTCACAGAATTTTGTTGAGTCAGAATGAGGAGGGGGGAAAAAGCTGTGTGGTTAAACTGACTGGCCTTATTTGACATCTTAATTGGAAAGGAATGGGTTTATTTTGCGGGGTGTTGCAAGATGCAGCTGCAACTATGGCTCTACAGCCAATAACAACAGAACAAATATGTCAAACTATTGCTTAATAGAATCTAAACTCCATGCAGATTTTGACTTGATGACAGAAAACTGATTTCAACCAGAATCCTTAGAGACAGATATATATTGTGATAAGGAAGTAATTGTAAACATAAAGGAAATATGTCAAACAGAACTGATGTTTAACCCTACTAATTGTTAGTTTAGTTGCTGTACAAAACGTGCCAACGTGGTCAATTTCTCTATTTTTCTTAATTCCTTTTTTATAAAGGTGATTTACAAGCTTATGGAAACATCTCGCTCCTCAAAAATGAGCTCTGATAATATCACATAAGGCATAAATCATCTGATCAGTAATAAAAAAGGATTTATTTTTTTTTACTTTTCAATTTCACATTACTCTTGAGTACTCACGAATCCCACAAGTATAGAGGAATAGCACCAAATTTGATGCGAGCTCGGAAACGAATCCGATAGAAAAAAATCTAAGCAGGAACATAAGCAGAAAACAATCATTATTCGCAGCATTTATCATCATGGGTAAGAGGGCAATGAGAGTCAAACACTTTCTCAAATACAAGGATGAACCCATTCATCTCAATCACTTGGTAGATGCGTCTTAATCTATCAAAAGTTTCACACCTCCATACAGTATACTAATGCCAGCTGAACTGGTCCCACCACTTGTGATGTCATGAGCCCAAACACACACGCGCAGCAGAATTTGTGCGGGTTAATGTTAAAGCCTACAATCGATACCCAGACTTCACGACCCCTGTGGATGTTTTTTTTTTTTGACAGGACACTTTTGACTTTTAATCATGACAAACAATACAATAGTGAATGGTGTCTCTAAATGAGGTCAGATAAGTCAACAGCTGCTGCGGCGCTCCAGACCTGCCTCGGCTCACTTCCACCATCTGGCCCAAATTCAAAAGGTGTCAGTCGAGCACGTACACCGAACTTACCAAGACAAATTCATGCAAAAATGTTTCCAAAGCCGAGCCAGAGTGCACTCACCTGTTCAAGCTTTGCGTCTTGGACAAAAAAAAAAAATAAAAAATACACCGAGTTTAAAAATAATAATTAAAAAACGCCAGTCGTTAAAAAGTAGAAGGGATAATTATCCTGCTTCCAGGACTCTTACTCTCGTGGCTCCAAAACGAAGAGATAAAACACGAGTCAAAACACCTGAGAAGACTCGGCTTTCTTCGCTCCGCTGCGCAGCCACGCGCTGGTCACATTGAAAACAGCGGGACGAGGCGACGTCAGGGGTTCAAACTTTCTTTAAAGTCCTCCGAAGTTGGCCTAAGGCGCGGAACCACAGCCTGAGTGGAAAAGGTAACAACCTCCTCGGTCTTGCAGCGTCTTTACAGTCCGTGTGTGAGGAGGAAAGAGGTCGGTGTGAGCCGCACGGTTACCTGACTCCTCTCATTACTGCGAGGCCAGCCCTCCTCACACGGCAGCCTCATGTTTCCTGTTATTTTCCCTCTGAATGGCAGCGGAGTAGACAGGCTCACACGGACTGGGCTTCCCTCTAGGAACAGGTTGAGGTGCATCACCTAAAACAAACTTTCACCCTGAGACTTACAGCTTTTTTTTTTTACATAGCAGTTTAAATTAACATATTATTTACTGTAACCTGCATCTCTCACTTGGTGTAAAAACAATTTAGTTTGTTATTACGTTAGCGCAGTAAAACCATAACAATTATGACCCCAAGTTCTTAGAAGCACTGAATTCATATTTAAAGACAAACATGCATCTTCACATTTTTAGTTGGAGCATAAGCAGATTAAAGCGGACCCAGAAAAACTGGTGCACGTTGTCAGATTCAGAATGTCAGAATGGTGTGTATAAAACGTCAGTCAGGCAGCTGAAAATGCAGCAGATCCAAAATGCTCTTGCAAGAATCCTGGCCAGCACTGACACAAATGGATATCACACCACTTTATAAATCATTGGTCAAGCAATGGCCCAAAGAAGATTTCTTACCTGTTACCTGACTTGGTGTTTCCATGACCAGAACTAAACAAGCTGAGGCAATTTCTCTTGGCCCTTCATTTAAATCAGGACTGAAAATAGTTTTCTACTAAAGCTTTTAATACACTGTTCAATCACTGATGGAGTTTGAGGTGGAAGATTACTACAGGCTTTTTAACAAGTCTCTTAAATCTACATTTTAATTTTTGTTTCTTTTATGCACTTATTTAGGTGTTTGACATATTTAGATCTCTTAAACACTGAAAAGGGTTTTCTCTCCGCTTTGATGTTTTGTAAAACACTTTGGATTGCCTTTTGAATATAGCTACACAAATAAACATTATAAAAATTAAGGGAAAAAATGTCTATAATATAATGACTACCAACACTTTGAACATACATTTTTAAATTATGCCACAATTTCAGAGTTGTCGACAGATTCTCCCTCTCTTGTTGTTGATCTGTGCAGCTCCTCCAGAGTTACCAATGCCATCTTGGCTGTTTCTCCCATTAGCTGTCTTCTGTCCCCTAATTGTTGCAGGTGCTATCTGTTACATTAAATCCCAATAAAGTTTGGGATTTACAGCAAGAGATAAAGACAAAGGGATATGAACATTTCGCAATGCATAGTAAGTTTATCTTCCATTTGGTTCACATGGATTGAATTATAGTGGCGCTGAAAACAGTGGAATAACTGCCAGGGACAGTAAAGTGAGAGAGCATGCAGTAGTAGAATGATTAGGTGCGAGTCTGTAATAAAACTTTATGAGTACTTCAGATTGTTATGATGATGTGTGCTATCAATGCAGTGGATGTTTTGCTTCTTATTTTATGAGATGAGCTTAAGCAATAGACGTTGAATAAACCTCCGAGGAAACTCTGCCGTATAAGTGACTTTACTTTTATTCCTAAATGAAGCAGTGTATCTGTTTAATATCCTCATTTAGAAAACTCTTAAACTCGTGATTGTATGAGAAATTTGGCAGCATGTCAAATGTGAAAAGCTAAATTCTTCTGTTTATTTATTTATTTTTCATATTTTGTTTTGGCTGCGGGCAGAAAGACAGGGATTCAGGAAAAGTAGTCGACAGCTTTGTCTGGACCTCTGCTCCAATTTTGCTTTGTTGGAGGTAATTCAGATTGGGAAAGCTTCTGCCGGAGATGTGCTGTTATGCCTGGAAATGCAAGACGGGGAGTGTGATGGAACGTCGGTTTGAGTCAAGTCGGGTCATGATGCAACAGGTTTGTTGTGGAAAAGCAGCCGCTCAGTGTGCTGTTTTCTTTACAGCGCAGTGAGAATAGCAGTTTACCGATGACTGTTATTCTGCTGATAAATACTATGTGTCTGAACAAGCACCATGCAGGTCAAAAGAAAAGCACAAGCAGCAAAATTTCCCTTCACATTGACTCATAGTGGGAGTCAATGTGCTGGCATACACCTACTCACACATTGTTTTGCTAACTGAGAGCCATTATAGGTACGATCCTTAAATACTCTGGCGGTAGTTCAGAGGTGATTGTAGATATTCCTCCTCTATTGGCTCGAGACATACATATTTTTATATTTTATAAAAAGCTGTAGAAAAAGTTAGAACACAGATTTTTTTCAGATTTATGTTTGATGAAAATATAGTTGTTTGATACATCAGAGCATGTGAAAAAATCCTAGGAAAGTCTTGTCATGTTCAATACATTGCAAAATTATCCATTTCCCTGAACTTGAGAAGGTAATTGGTTGGTCTGGATTTTTGCTTGCAGGGGTGTCAAACTCCAGTCCTTGAGGGCCGGTGTCCTGCAACTTTTAGATGCGCCTCTGCTGCACCACACCTGAATAGAATAATTAGGTCATTAGCAAGACTCTGGAGGACTGATCTACACAAGGAGGAGGTAATTAAGCCATTTCATTCCAGTGTTTTGTACCTGTTGCTAAAAACTGCAGGACACCGGCCCTGGAGGACTGGAGTTTGACACCCGTAGCTTAAAGGTAACGTCGTTTAGATTTACTGGCAATGTACTTTTCTTAACATTAATGTAAAAACCTACAGTAGCTTGTATGAATTCAGGTTCCAGACTGTTCAGTTCCCTCTCATTTACAGGCAAAGTTTCTTCATCCCAAACTGTTTATTTTAAGTTAATTGAAGCCTTTTCAAAACACCTACATATAATCTTCACATCCTCGGGTGTTTACAGCCTATGTTTAAGATGGACTGTAATGTTTACTCAGACTGGTTGCAAAAGGATCATTTTCTTTTGATTTAGCTTATTTATTGTTAAACCGGCTGTTAAGAAAATTGTAACTTTTTGTTACACTTAGGGCGACCATTAAGAGATTAGTAGGCTCTTCCTTTAGTCCACGAAACATAGGATGATGGGGGGGGAGAACTGTGCTATGTCTCAATTTTAAAAAAATAAATAAACTGGGTCGATCTATTTTAATATATTTTTTACGACAGCTTACTCATATTTCATTTATATTACAATATGCTTGATCCTCATTTTGTCACCACGAACAGCTTTTTTTTTTGTTTTAATTTGGCCAAATGTAGAGTATGAACCCTGAAAATATCAAAGAAAAACGTTCTTTAGAGATGCTCGCTATTTAAGGCACATGAAACACAGCTTAGCTGACCTGCGCTGTGTCTACTTCTATAATCCCATTTAGCTGAAAATCTGATTAATTCTTTATGTCTGAAAGTCCCAAGTTTGGCAATTTGAAGCTAAAATGTCCTTGGCTGTGATCCACAGCGATAGTATCTGAAATGAGCACATCCAAAGACTTGGCCTACTTCTGATTCCCCAAGACAAGAGAGAGTCTTTACATGAGCAGCCAGCCGGTGGGAGTACACAGGCACATATCTCACTGTATCAGCCTTACAACATGGAAATAATCCCTGTGTCTATGTGTGTGTGTTGTGTTTACAAAGGGAGGCATTTGGTAGTATACCAACCTTTCTCTTACAATGCGGTCTATGGGCTTTTGTACAGGAGCATTCATGTGCACAAGTACCAGCACCTTCTGAACACCGCTCTTTGTCTGCAGAGGTATGCACATGCAGCGTGCCGTTAAGAGTCCCGTTTGTGTTCATGTGAATGCAGCACACACAGGAGGAGAGACTGGCTGGAGTGGATTCAAGGGGCTTTTATTTAGAGACGATGTTATTTATGACATCACTGTTTCTTAACAGTGATAAGTTTAGTGTTATATCATGCTGTTAAAAGTTTCTGCTCTCATATGGATATTTTTTTACCTCATGTTTCAGGACAACAAACAAATCTAATCTGACAAAGATAAGCCATGTAAGTTCAAAATGCAGACTTAAAAAGTTTCAGTTATACATTGATTAGTTGGGGAGAGGAGTCTTGTGTTAAAACATAACAGTTTTGACAAGTACTCATTGCATCATCTGGGGATGAAAAAAAATTATTGCCCAGACAGTAATTATCCAGTAGGGTAATACTTATTTGCTTCAGGCCACTTTCTTTTTTTATGGCCAGGCAATGTGTATTGAACAACAACATACACTGTAAAAATCATGCAAGCAGAATGTACTTGATTTGGACAATACTCTCTGTCGATAGTTTTGATGTTAAAAATGTAATACTCAGCAAAACTGAATGTGATTATTATACTTTTCTACTTCTGAAAATGGTAGGCCATTCATCAGATCCTTTGTTCAGTTTTTTTTAATGATGCGTTTTTGTGATTTGGGCCAGCAAGAAAGCATCAAGTGCATATGTAAAAGAAAAAAAGACAGAAGTTCAAACTGAATACAGCTTTTTTTTTTTTTTTTTATTCTTATGTTTTTTATTTCTTCTGTTTAAATTGTCAACCTGCCACAGTGCCGGGTGCGTTGCTCCAATTTACACGCCACTTCATACTTCAACCCGCATTTGGCCAGTGGCGGGTGCTAATTTCCTCCCCTGAAAAGAACCATCAAATGTACTTCGCTTTAGAAGTAGTAAGACCAAAAAATACATATTCAAAGCTATTTGTTGCTCATTCTTTACTCATGCAGGGGGAGAAAAGCTGCATACCTGCAGAGCTTGAGTTGAAGCAATGGTCTTAATAAAGTAAATGTGATAGAAAGATATTAATGAAACCACGATGCAATCATTTCTATGAGCTTGCAGCAACTGGGTGAGGTTTTCACATTTGTGGAAAGTCGTTCGTGTCATTTGTAAGGGCTGATTAGTAGACATTACTTATGTCTTTTTATTCTCCTTCCACTTCAGATAGCAGTGAACAAGGATAATTAGATGAAGTTTTATTTTGACCGAGTTCTGTGTGGTGTGTGTGTGTGTGTGTGGTGTGTGTGTGTGTCTGTATGTGTGAGCGTTTCTCACCCAGGCTTCTGAACTCAGTGATTTTCCTGCAATGCCACTTATCACCAGCGCTTGTCTCATCTGCAATGTCTGTGTGCGTTTAAATGTGTGGGTATTTCTACATACACACGTTCCCCCATTTGATATTGCTGTTCTTGAATGCAGCAGGTTTCCATGGGAACTATGACATCAGTGACGCCACGTGATTTCATCCATAATGCCTGGGTGGGAGAGAAAAGCCACTTTGCCATGAGTGGTCCACGGTCCCTCTCCAGCTGTGAGTGATTTGTATGAGTGGAGAAGAAGGGTGGGCGGCTGGTTCCTTACATTGTAGGAAACTGTGACAGGGTTTAAAATTTTGTTTTATCAAGAACAATACCAGACACGGTCCCATTTCTGAGCTTTTATCTCTCTCAACGGGTCGCCTGATGATAAGTTTCAAAGAGACTGAACCGTCATAAATGTTGGGGAGGTAACGTTGACTTTCCAAGAGTGACAAATATTGACACAATGTAGTGCACAGTTGTGAAATGGAAGGAAAATAATTAATGGTTCGTAATATTTATTCCATAATAAAATAGAACAAATCTTACACAGCTGCAAGCCTTTTGGGTATGTCTACTAGCTTTACACATCTTGATTTTAACATTTTTGCTCATTGTCAAATCAACCAAACTTAATCAGTTAGTCAGGATTAAGATTCTCTGGGAACATTAGTTCTCAGTCTTGTCACAAATTATTGATTGAATTTAGGTCTGGACTTTGACTGGGCCGTTGTAATGCATGAATGTTGTTTGAACTATGACATTTCATTGACGCTGTTGCTGTGTTTTGGCGTTTTTGTCCTGCTGGAAGGTGAGCCTCTCATCTGAAGTCATTTGCAGTTTTTCTTCCAGGATTACTGAATTTAACTGTTTGTCTTCCAAGTTTGAGAAGCTTCCCTACCCCAAATGGGGAAAAAAAAACGTGATGCCGCCACCCCCTTACTTTACCACTTTACTATAGGCATGGTAATTATGGTGACAGTTTTAGTGCCACACATAAACACACAGACTGCAGTGTTTTGCATGCATACGTAAGATTGCCATTTCTAGTCTCATTTAGTATAGCACCCCTTCTATAACTTTTTGCTGTTTTCTACATGTCCTGTGACTTTATTTTTACATTGTCTTTCTTCTTGTTTTTCTTCCCAGCATGGAAGAAAGACAAGACAAAGAAACTCCACAGATTTTACCAGGTGAGCCTTGAATCTATGCAGCTCCTCTAGAGTCACTATTGGTCTTTTGACTGATTCTTTACAATCTCTTTGATTAATGCTCCTCCTTCTTGGTCTGTCTTTCTAGAATCTAGATGGACAGATATATCTTTGTAAATTCACAGATACTACACACATGACTGCACTTTTGAAAGATTAATTAATGCGCTCTGAAATGTATAGTTTTTTGTTTTTTTTTTTAATCCAACTCATTTTAAATTGTTGATTTTATTCAAAGATGGGTTATACAAAGGGATTCCACCCTTTTCAGATTTTTCTCTGAACACATTCCACTGTTGGTCTGTTATATAAAGTCCCAGTAGTATACATTGAAGGTTTTGAAAATAATTGCAAAATTTCAAGGGTTATGCAGAGTCACTATGTCAAAGTGGAACTGCTCTTTTTTTCTGTAAACAGGGTTGAAGTCCAAAGTGAATTTAGCCTTTGCCTGAGTGCCTTCGGTAGATGTCCCAGTGCCTTGCAGTGCACTGAGCATGCATGTTTAAACATTTACTAAAAGACTCACCCTCACAGAAACATGCATTTCTCATGAAAACTCTGACCGCTTTCAGTTTGCCACTGATTTATGTGCAATTTATTTAATGCAACCCAAAATCATTAAGTAATGCACATACCTGCATGTGGAATAAAACCTTTAAATCCTCCTGGTGAGCTCGCGACCAGAAGGCCTGTGACCTACATAAGGACATGTGTGGGTTGCATCCCACTTTTCTGCTTGACAATGCATCGTTAACCCACTTCAGGCTGTTCAGAATTGAGGTCCCAGATCACCTGAGCTCACTCTGTATAAGGCAAGGTGCTCAAAAAAGCCATAGAAGCACACAACACTGGCTACCATTGGGTAATTCAGCTGCATTTCTCTCCTGGCTCTCCAGCTATAATCACACACATGTATAATCATACACACACACACACACACACACACACACTTTTATGCTCAGAGTGTGTGATGTCTCCCTTTTTTTTTCAAAGTGGTTTGCAGGGTACTAAAGTGCATGATGTCTACCATTTTAGCCACAGTGTTGCTTCAGCCTCTGACTACCACACACACATTCTCATTTTTGCTTCCATCTCTCTCTCTTTCTTAAATTCCCTCTTCCCACTGTTTTTTCCCTTCGCTCTTTCTTTCCTACACGCAGATGCAGATGCTCTCTCACACACCTTCTCCTCCTCTCTCCGTATCCACCGGCAACTGCACCGAGCAGGCTCCCTCACTGAGCCCGTGGATCTCGTCACTTGACTAATTAGCCTGGAAGTGCTGTTGAAGATCATCATATTTAGCTTGCCGACCCAGCAGCAGAGTGCAGACAGATATAGACCAGTCTGGCTGCAGGCTGAGTGCCTGGCAGTGGGCAGGCTCTCTATCTCTCTCTATTCACACTTAGTGCCGAAAGGCTTATAAGTGGCGGAGCAGCGGAAGTGAGGGGCGGCTATGCTTTGAAAGAGACGAAAAGAGGAGAAAGCGAGAGATCGGAGCTGAGACCACAACCAGACCACACGATGCGACTTCACTGCAGAAGCAAATCCCCTTAGACTTCTAGAGGCAGCGGCCACTGTTCAGCAGCACTGCTTCCAACACACAGAGACAGAAGGTGAGACTTTTTCAAACCACTTGCTAACCCTGGTTTGTTTGGAAAGATGTGTGTGTGTTTGAGTGAGCAGGAGTGGAAGACGTCCTCCTACAGATGGAATTCCTGCTGTGCCGCTCCTGAGGTTCAACAATGTGGGTCACAGGGATGCTCAGCTGCACACACACACTCACACGCACGCACTCTAAAAAAGTACCAACCGTGTGCTTGCTTGCTCTACTAATACCCAAATCGGGATGCAATGAGTCCAGGAAGAATAGTCACTTATTGAATGTAAGAAGTAGGAGAAAACCTCAGTGTGAGCATAAATGTGTGTGTTTGTGAATCACTGAGTGTGTGCCAGTGAGATTTTTAGCCTTTTGTTGCCGTGGTACCAGTAAAGGGCTTAAAGATGCACATAATAGT
Organism: Poeciliopsis gracilis; assembly: GCA_911649635.1. NCBI lineage: Eukaryota > Metazoa > Chordata > Actinopteri > Cyprinodontiformes > Poeciliidae > Poeciliopsis > Poeciliopsis gracilis. The sequence goes on from CAJVRI010000128.1 coordinate 2,785,946, forward strand.
GAACAGCATGGAGAATCAGTCATGCCAGCCTTTTGCCTTATTGCTTCTCACAGCTTTGGAAAAGCAGTACATAAAAGATCTTCCCAAACACAGTATGTACAGCGCGCCGCCTGTGTGAGCGTGCGTATGTATAGATACAATTCTTTTATCTTCTGACATAAATATTACAATGTGCTCTCTGTGGATTGTGGAGCTTTGAATCCTGTTTCTCTTTGAAAACGGTTCGTACTTTACAACAAGAGCTTATATTTCAACCTATGTAATGTATATGTAGTGAATTTGCTGCAGTGTTCACTGAATATTTTTTGGGTTTGAGCATTTTTAATGGTACAGAAGCACTGATCGGAGGGTTGTGGATGATTTCTGAATCCCCCTTTTTTATAATTTAAGCCTTTCTGGGGACGACAGCCAAGTACATTGAAAGACTTTTATTCTATTAGAAGTTTTATGGTATTAGAAGTTTATGCTTTGCTTTAAATTAAAACCTAAATGATTACAGAATTAACATTTTTAACTGTTTTTACTATTTTCTATTAATAACTAGAACAGTTTTACGAACACGAAACAGAGATTTCGGTGTGTATTTTCTACAGAAGGCAAAGGCTTTCCATGAAGCTGCAAAATGTCCGAACCCAGTCTGTTCCTTAACAATCATATCAAGTTTATTTGTACAGCACATTTCAGCAACAAGGCAGTTCAAAATGCTTTGCACCATAAAGCAAATAAACATTACATTTGATCAAAACCATGAAGGAAGTATATATTAAATATACTGATCAATATTTAAGATTTTATGACTTTATAACACTAAAAGGATGGGTTGTTAGCCTTGACATAAAGGAACTCAGTGTTTCAACAGTTTTGCAGTTTTCTGGAAGTTTGTTCCAGATTAGTAGAGCACAACTGAATGCTGCGTCTCCATGTTTGGTTCTGGTTTTGGGAATGACGAATGGACATGAATCAGAAGACGTGACTAGAAGCTTGATGCAACAGGTACTTTAATACATCTTGCGGCAAAGCCATAAGCCAATAATATTTTGAAAGTCTGCTCGTTGAGCTTCAGGGAGCCAATGCAAGGCCCAGAACTTTAGAACTGGGATGAAGTGCTCCATTTCTGGTTTCAGATGCTAAGGGCTTCAAACAATGAAACCACAAAGTCGCTGTGCAATGTTCAGCCTTCCTGTTATCTGTTGAAGTTGGCTTTTGGTTGGGTGACCATTTTCAAGTTTAACAAAACATCCCTAATTTGGGTACGACTGAGCATCCTTTGAAAGGTGACTCAATTTGGTACCTGCTACAAAATGGTGAAGGGGTGAAATGATCATTACACATCCAAGTGTTATTCACCCTGAACAAAAAATGAATCATTTTCATTTTGAAAAGCTTCTCATATTTTCTGTTCTTTGAGTTATGAACCCTAACAGTTTCCAGAGCTAAGAGTTCTAGCACTTAGTCCTGATGTTTTCCTGAGGAGGAAAAACATCAGGTTTTATTGTTTCTTCGCCCTGTTGGCCATTCCTGCCACCGGCTGATTTCTCTCTGCCTCTCTGCTTCAACTACATCTAAGAGACAATGTAACACTATTTCTCAGAGGCATGTCTGACTATCTGCATTCCAAGCTTTGTTAACCCCAAATTACCAAGAAGACTTATTATATTAAAAGATACGTGAAGTACTAACAGATTTACTGGCTTATTCATTTAATTAGTCCCAAATTTGTTAATATTTCAAGTTTAGGGACTGTTCAGACCTATATATGTTTACATAGTGCTGAGCTAACAAGATAAATGTCATATATTTTTCAGTGTGAAGTATAAATTAATAATCTTTGAATCTCATGTTGGTTAAAAAAGCCTGTTGAACTTTAATTAAAAAGACAGCCTCGTTTTTTTTTTTTTATGGATTAAATGGCTTCAGATATGAGAAGATCTTTGTGAATTTTTGTTTTTTGGTCTGTTGCATTTTTAATTCTGGCTTTGTTAATGCACAGATTATACATTTTATTAATATTTGATCATGTTTTACTGATTTGTGGGCTTTTGCATTTATTATCATTTTCATAATGAAGTCTCAGGGCCCGTTTGGACAGGACTGAAGGACTCACCTTTTATCTATTATTCTTCATTACTCATTCAGGGCCAATATAAAATCATGGATGCCATCCAACCTTGTGAAGTGGAGCACTCTCCACTTCTGCCGCAACAAACGCTGATTGAGGAAAGGGCTGACGAGGCGCTATAAAGTTGGGAAGATAATTGTTGCCAAGGAGATGAGGGAATAAGCGTGATATCTGCAGAGAAAAACCAGCTGGTCCTAAAATGAATAAATTATATACAGAGGATTGGTGTTTTTGTTTTTTTTTCTCTTTATGAGCAATAAAAGGCAGATTAGAAAGTTCCCAACTCCTAACAAAATGATTTTGCTGCTTTAATCAAAGACGTATGATTTGAATGCCTTTTGAGATTTTCTGCATATAACGAGGCTGACGTTATTTAGCGCGAGTGCGATCATTTGCATTCCAGAAACCCCAAAGCTTCTCATGAGCTGCTACTCTAATGCTCTGCTCCTTCTCCTTTTTCCTCTTTCTCTTTGTGATCTGAGGCTTTATTCTCTTCTTTCTACCTGTTATCCAACTATCACAATTATTTCCCATTGCTGAATTTGCTTGCTTTTTACCTCACCATCCACACTTCTGTCTCCAAACATCTGCATCATGACTTTTTCTCTTTATCTGTTTCTGTCAGGCTTTTGTTTTTGATCATCACTCCTGTTTCCACTCTAGATCTCCTCCTATCAGCCTCATTTCCTCCTCCTCCATTCTCCCATTGCCTCCCTGTTCGTTTTGTGTCTGCGCCTATATACCTGAGTGTTTTTCTCTTTTTTTTGATGTATCATGCAGGATGTACCACTGTGCGTTTTTGCACATGTGTAAATGTGTGTGTAGCAAAAAGCGTAGGTGTGCGTTTGCATAAAAACATTTTTTTCATACCTTTTACTCATGGTGGGTAGAGAAAGGATTCCCCGTTTATACTCAGAAAGGATTATATGCAGAAATGCAGGGCACAAAGGCTATCGGAAATCTAGATTCGAGTGCCTGGTCGGCACATTATTCAAGGCTCAAATTGTCCTCAATGTACTAGTTAGATACATCTTGCTTCTTTTGTTCGCTGTAAAGGCTTGATACTCTGTAACTGGTGCCATTTCTGTAAATCCTCAGAAAGGCAACTTTTACCTGGTAAAGTGTCTGCACTTGTAGTTTTTTTATTTATTTTTTTTAAATCGGTTTACTTGTCCACAGGATTTTACAAATGTTTCAATTATTTAAAGCATTACAAAAATGCTACATTCTGAATCTCACACGTCAAAGTTAAAGATTCAGTTTTGATGAAATAAGGAGATGCTTGAGAAAAGGCACAACTGGCTTGAGGGATGGAGGATTTCACTAAAGTTTTATTTATTTTATTAGCACAATATATGATAGTTATTTTTTCTTATTATGCATGATCGATACAGAAAAGAACTGAGGATATGTGGCATAAATTTAGAATAAAGCAGTTTCACAAAAATACTTAAGAAAATAGATAGAAAAACATATTAGACTAGATATAGATTGCAGTTGTTTCCAGTAAGCTGTAAAAGGCATCAAAATGTTTAAGGCTTCACCAATAGGAATATATTCACTGTTAGGAGAAATGTAATGGCTCAAATGAAAATAAATCTAAAGTAATAATTTGCATGTACTTTTTCAGAGCATTTTGTTTGTCTTAGCATTATGTTTAACATTCCTAACTGTGCAACTAAATTTTGTTGACTTTATTTTGTTTATAAAAATCTGGTAATAAATTAAGTATTTGGATTCTAGTGGTGGCTGATTCATAGGTTGAGTTGACAGTTTTTGTCACTTTTTTATGAAGAGCAATAGATTGATATCCAATGAAGTGAAATGCTGGAAGTAGTGAGGCATTTTCAACAACCCAGTTTCTGCCTTAACCAAAGCTTTTCTGACACTTGTGGGTCAGTAGAGCAGAGGAAGTGATCTCAGGCTGATGTGAAGACGTCACAGATTAAGGAGTCAAACAAATTACCCAAAGCAACAAATCACCTGCCCTTGTCTCAATATTTATGAGAATAAATAGCTCTGTTATGCAGGAAAAAAACAGTAATGTGACTCTGAGTCAATGTATTCATAAACTCATCCATCTATTGTCAGAAATGGTTTTGTAGCGATATCACTTACCAGAAGAAAACATTCCTTTTCCCAGTGACGATATGCAACTGATACTGGAGGAACCCAAGACTTTTCCTTGCCAGTGATGTATTACTGCAGACAAGGTCTCAATCTACCCATCTGATCCATCCTGCTGACACTCATGAAAAAGATACTGAAACATCTGCATTTAAGGCAAATATTGAACCTCAACCTAAAGGGAGCGATCCACCTTTTCTGACTGAGAACCATGGCTTCAGTTTCAACTATACTTTTATTGCATGGATATGCATTATATTTTTATTTTACACAGAGCTGAATACACGTGATATACAAAAGCTTTACAAAGAACTTTATCTCCTACAGATGATTGACAGTCAGCGACCATCGCAGAGGAGGCCCATGATGAACCTTACCGCAGACAGGGGCCAGTTGAAAACCAGTACCTACATCGTGCCCTGTTTCCTCTTCGTGGAGGTGAGCTTCAAATAATATTTCCCACAGTGATCTGGTTCAACAGACAGAGCATCCCTTTGGGTTGAGACAGAGAATCAAGTTAAAACTTTGGTAGTTGTGGAAACATCCAGGAAGATTAAATACCATAAAGAACACTAATGAGCATGAAAAAGACCGTTTTCCATCATGTGGATGTTCTCTGCTTGTATCTCTGTCTCTCAGCCTTTGATGCTTTTCTCATGGCAGATTAACATGAATGACTGTCAGCTGCAGAAATCAGATGGCAGGCTCTGTTTTCAGTTCACTGACTCCAAAAAAGAGTGATTGATTTGGATGAATTAACACAAATGGGTAATTATCCTCAGCCCATGAATCACTTAGTGATAACGTTTAAAAGGATGGTGAAGGGATCTATCGTTGAAGTCCTCTCCAAAGCTTTCTTCACTCATCATTTCCTGCCCCTCTCTCTCTCTCCCTCATACGGCTCTTCATTTCTCTGTGTAATCCCTTAATGACCTGGCGCAGCCCTTGTGGCCTTTGCTAATATTTCCAAATTTATTGCCCTAATTAAGAAGGGAAACCCAATTTGGCCATCCCATGCTGCAAGTTGTGTGAACCACAGCAGTGATAGTAGGTTACGTTGACTTAGCTTTTGGCTGTTGTTTGAAGTCCACAAAAGACAATGCAGTTACAATGTTGCAGAAAGGTTAATGAGCTTGCAAATGTGCAGAGCTAATGTTATCTCCCTTTTGTGCTTTTCAATTCTTGTCACGTTACAAACTTTATTACATTTTATTGGGATATTTTTGCAGAAGATCAACAGAAAATAGAGCATATCTGCACTATATTTAGGAAATAAAGCTCTTTATGGATTCTGGCTTTGCACTTCTAAAAACTGAATTTTCTTGCTCCTTCGTCTTTGTAAAACAGGTTAAAATTAGTTTGTGTGGAGTTTTTTTTTTTTAGATTCTCAATTGCATTTTGATGTCTCGACTTTACAATTCGCATGGTACGCTTTGATCTGAACTGCACTATTCTAGCTGTGTCCTTCTGAAAAGTGAACCTCCTCTTTCATTCTTCTGTTTTTTTGTTCTTTATTTAACTCCTTCCATTTTCCCTTTAACCAGTTTAACTTTTTCTTCCAAACAAAAGCTTTCCCATTACATGATGCTTCTAAACACACCAATCTCACATTGAGAGATTGCATTATGTCTCTCAATATAATGCAATGTAATGCAATCTCACATTGAGATTGGTGTGTTTAGGGTGATGTGCAGAGGTTTCTTCGACACACAGTTGGTTCATGCAAGCCAAAAAAATTGTAGTTGTTTTATGATTTTCTTCAATTCTGGCTTCTTTCTTGCAATTCTTTCATAATGATCAGATTTATGGATTATGACAGGCAGATTCTCCCACTTGAGCCGTAGATCTCTGCAGCTCCTTCAGAGTTACTATTGTCCTCTTGGCTACTTCTTGGGCTGTGTGTTGCACCTTAGTCCTTCACAGATATTATGTGGCTTCTGAAGGTTGTCTGCTGCACTGGATTTCATTTTGGGTTATTAGTCAATGTGAAAAGGCTTACACTGTCTATTTATTTTCCATGGAAATAATTTTTAACAAACATTATGTGTAGTTTCGCTTACATTGATTAATTATGCTCTACTTAGTTGGTCTATCACATAAAATCTCCACAAAATAAACCAAAGTTTGTGGCTGCACAAGGGAAGTACGAATACTTTTTTTTAAAGCACTATAATTGTGAAAAGCTTGGACTTTTATATTGATAAAAAAAATCCTGCAGGCTATGAAAAGCAAAAGATTGGTTGAGAAAACTTTTGAGATAAAAGCCTAAACTTCTGATGCTGTTGAAAATCTCGTCTCATTTCACGTTTGATCTTTTTTCTGTAACTGAGTTCAGCTTCAGCTGCAGCGACAACCTCCTCTTTGAAAAGATCTTTAGAAGAACTTATTTCGACCCTGTTGTTCTTTTGTCTGTTCATAACATCCTCTTGAGGTCCTACGATTGCTTTCCAACAGTTCAGACGAACCATTACTGTTGCACTTTTCCAACATAAAACCACTCGCCGCAGCGTTTCAAGGGGAGAGTTTTTATTGCACAAATTTACAATTACTCATAGCTTTGCATATATTTACGTCTCCCCTCCTACAATATTCTCTTTGATGCGCTCCGGAGCCGTTCACAGGCGGTCTCCTCATGCAAGTTCTTGGCTTCACTTTTCTTTAACACTCATTCACTTGAGTAATTACATCATTTGTACCCGATCTCTCCATTTTATCCCCCTTTTACATAAAATCTCATCACTTCCTCCACCCACTCAAGCCCATATTCCATCACAACCTCTCCCTGCTCCTCAGTGCTTCTATCCAGCTTCATCTTTTCTCTTGAGTCTCCTTTCCCCTTTTTTTTCAGATGTTTTTTTTTTTAGCTCTGTCTTCAGATTTGTGTCTCATTAAAGTAGATTTTGTCCTCAGCGGACCCTGTTCGTGTGCTCACCTCACACCACAACCAGAGGTAAATATTCGAATCCAGGATGGGAATTTCTTCCCATTTTCTCATCCTTGTTGGAGGCTTCTGCCTCTGTTTGCGTTAGCTCAGATGCAGCCAGAGGTGAATCTGGCTTGACTTTAATCACTTCGTATGAACTAGATTGAAATCGCAAGCATTGTGGTGGTTTAGTAAAGGGCTTTTTTAAAATTCAATTTTCCTCTCTTCATCTGTTTTCGTACAGAAGCCGCGTGCTGCTACATAGCTCCCCCCGCAGGGCACCCTGTCCTTTGTTGCTACATTACCATCTCATTATCTTACTTCTTTTCTATTCAAATGCCCTGTGTGATTCCTGCTCCTCTCTCGCCATCTTGATGATGATTCCTCTTCTCGTTCCGTCTTTATCAATACAATCTGGTTCTCTGCTGCTCACTCTGTGTCCCCTCACCCTTATCTTTGTATCTGCTTGATGATCATCGTCATGTCCCTCAGTATGTCCTTAAGACATTTCATCACTCTTGTTAACTGAGCTCTTGTCTTCAGTATCTATCTCTGCTCAGCTCTGTTCATGTCTTTATCTTCTGTCCGTGAGTGAATGCATTATTTTCTGATTAAATTTTTTTTAAATTATTTCTCATTTAGAAGTGTGTGCCTTTTGTTTAACAAATAGAACAGTAAAAAGAAAACAACATGGAAAGATGAGAAAAATCCTCATTTCGCTTCTCTTCTTGGTGTGGCCTTATGACAGCACCCTTTCCGACGAGCCGGGTGGGAGGACGTTTACTCTGAAGTTGATTTCGTCAGGGTCAGACGGACTGACTGTGAAAATCTGCGCCTAAGCCTCAATCTATAGAGATGCATTCTACACTTTTTAAAACATTTTTATGTGTAAAAGATTTTGACAAAAGTTTATCATGTCTTTTCATTTCACAATTACTAGCTACTTGGCATTGGTTCATTTCATAAAGTCCTACGTTTGTGGTTTTAATGTGAAAATAGTCAACAGGCATGGGTATTTTTGCAAGAGATTGTCAGTTTGAAGACAATTTGGTATAAGGAGAGAGGTTTTCACTCTGCCGTTTTGACTCAACATTTCCAGGGAGGCATCTGCTGTTTCAGTTGTACGATATCATATTACTCGCTCATTGATTGCATCGTATCCCCCCCCGGATCACAGCATGCAGGCTTCCCAGATTCACTCCTGTCTGAACTGCTGGCTCAGACAAGGCGACTTTCCTCCCCGTCAATCCTTCCTCATGCCTCATTGGTTGCTTCCTCCCCTGGTTTTGTGAGTTCTGTAAAATAAACAGACTGCTGAGCATCAGACCAAATCATATTTCAGCTTTACAGCCTATACTGTCTCTGTTGATTCTCTGCACATCTGTTATCCCTCAGCTCTCTCATAGTCAATTATAACCTCTCTCTTTTTGGTAATTTTACAATTTTAAGCACTCGTTTGATTTCCAACTCTTTTCATGCACAACAAATTTGCATATTATCTGCACATTAGTTCTAAAATAGAAAAGTGTTCTTTGAATTTTCATCACATTTATTGAGTTTTGCATTATGCTATTCTTAATGATTCACTATATTATATTTAGTATTTAATTATGTTTAGGTGAGATAGATGATTTGATCCTTCAAGTATTACACTTTGTCTCCAACCATCTTATCATCAAATCTGACCAGCATCCTGGTCACTTCAAAAAAAAAAAAAAAAAAAAGCATCACCACAGCAAGTATCTCAAGAGATGGCTTGAAGTGGATTCAAAGATCAGGATTTCAGCCTCAGCAATATGAGTTACTGTGATATGTTGCTCCTTCTGTCCTTTGGCTCAGAAGGAGCTGAGCCAAAGGACAAAGTGTTTGATTCTCTCATCCATTCATATTCTATCCCTCAGCTATGATCAAGAGTAAATTTTGGCAGCAAAAAGAAAGTCCCACATACAATCTATTTTTGGAGTTTTTCTGGGCTCAGGAAAACAAAACGTGCAGGAGGATTTATGGTAACGTTTAGGTCATAGTTCCCTGATAAACACAAAACCAAGAGTGATCAATCCTTCCTCCACCCCCCTTTTGTCATTCACATCTCTCACATTAATCTAGAGTATAACTAGACTTTGTGGTTTCAGAAGATGTTGCACCATCACATCATATTTCTGTCCCTTTCATTTCTTCTTCATCTGGCTGTGATCATCATGCAGGATATCCAGATGCATTAAGTGCTTCAAAGCAAAGTTATTCTGTTGCAATCTCAAAATATAAAATATATATCTCCTGAGGATAGTGAGGCTGTTTTGCATGAAGACCAGCATTCTCACCAACTTCTACAGGTGTAGCATAGAGAGCTGAATGACAGAGCGGTGTGGGAAAAGCTCCTGGCACAGCTGGAAGAGTGAAGCAGGAGGCACATCGCAGTTTGTCTTCCATCCAGGACGTTTACTGCAGCCAGTGTCTGTGAAAGACACACAGCGTCATTTAGGACCACAGTCATCCAGCACACAGACTTCTATTGCCATCTGGCAGACAGTACAAGAGTCTGACTGTGAACACCAAAGGACTTAAAGATAGCTTTTACCACCACACTGTCAGGCTCCTTAAGTCAAAATAAACTATTCTGTAGCACTGCATTGTTCCTCATGTCATACAAAAGTCCTACATCTTGCCCTGTAAATATTTACATTTTTATTTTTGACATATATATGGATGTGGATGGATTATTTGTTATTAAGCAAATAATCATTGTCATGGTTACGATCTGTAGCATATGAGATGGATGACACTGTTGTGGTGTGTTAGTGTGTGGTGAATTGATTGGTTCGTGTCGGCAGCATTTCCTTGCATGGTTGACTGTCTGTTCAACTGCATAAGACAAATTGTAGTAATATCTTATGATATATTACAACAATACCTCAATCAGATTTAGTGGATCAGCATCTTCAGCTGGACACTGAAGGATGTTCTTCAGTCTCAGCTCTGCTTGTGTGTTATATCTCTGTCTCACTCCTTCAATCCTGGCAGGACAGTTAGCAGAGCTTAAAAGTTTGTTACTACCTATAGCTATGGATCTGAGACCTAATATTGGTAGGTCAACTTTAGCCTTGTTGGATGGATGGTATTTTTGATGCATGAATTGCTTTCATTGCTAACAATAAAGTGGGTTTTTGCACCATTTACCTATATTCCCTTCTTGGTTTAACACCTCCTCAGTACGTCTATTCCCTTTAGGTGATTTATTTGTCTGTTTACACTCTTAGATCTTTGATCTGAACCATGTTGTTTGTGCCAAATCTGCATAACTCAGAAAATCTTGAAAATGTAAGTCATTTTCAAATGACCTGTAAATGCACCTTCAGATTTACATGTTTTTCTTAAACCTTGCTGTGATCAACTTGTTCACTATTACAAGCTACCAACTCCAAACAGTGAAGGTGACAAATCTTTACAGGACAGTAATTCAGCAGTTCAAGATAATCCTGAATGTAGTTATTACACTAATACATTTCTCAGTGTAAAAACTATCCTCATTTCTTACCTAGGATTTATTACATTGATCATTTTAAAATACCTCTTCCTCTTCAACACCATACCATCACAAAGAAACTTTACCAGTTCATTCTGACATTATTTCCTACTTTCAGCTCGTTACCTCTCAGACTCCATGAATAACACCTGCCCATTTCTCTGCCGCACTGGGATCTCTCAATGCTCTCTGAACACTTGTTAGTCAGGCTGCTTCCAACCTGTTATCTTGTTTAAGAAAGAGAGACATAGGCATGAGAAATCCATATATATCACAATATTCTACATTCTCCTTTTATGCGCAGGCATCAAAAGAACTTGCCTGTGTCTGAGGTGTAGTCAAAGTCAAATGAGCTCTGCTGAAATAAAAAGATATGATTGTCTCTGCAGCTAATCTGTAAAATAAAATTGACTTGATGGTATGTAATCATCCCTCGGTTCAATGTTGCTTCTTTCTAAGATTCATGCTAATACAAGATTCAAAACTACACATTGATTCTTTCTGCTGCCTGTGCTGCTTGTTACTCAGAATATTGTGAACTTACTAATGGAAAAAGTAAGTTGCTGCTGAAAGGTTTTCTTTCATAAACTAAAATCCTTTAGAAATGTGTGGTAATTGTTTTTTCCAACATGAAATGGTTCAAAACCCTGATCTCTGTTTTGAAGGTGCTGATTTTCCATGTAAAGTGTTCTATAAAACACCGGCATACACAGCATGACAGGAAACAGCATTACAGCAGCTTAACATAAATAGCTTTTCACTGCTAAAACAATAAAGGCCAGGAAAAAAAAAAAAAAAAGAAATCAGAATGCTGTTTAACTCTTATGTTTCGGTTCTTGAGGAGAAATCTATATCCTGAGATTCAAGCTTTACCAAAAAGAAAGATTGGACATTTGCCACAGCGTTCAAATGGGAATATTTCTAATGGAGAATAAACTCTTTTGAAACAAAAAATATTAGTGAAAGAGTTAAGGTGGTAAAGCAGAGAAGAAGAAGCTGGCAGAGACGTGAAGGAGGAAGAGAGTTTGCGTCAGTGCCCATAAGATGGGTCACTCCTTTGCTCATCCCCATTGCCATCGTCCCCTGCATTGCGTTGCTTTGTATATTGCTTTTCTCATCCTCCTTCTGTCTCTCATTTGTCCTTATTTGCTCCTCTGGAGCCACTCTTGATGTTTTTCTGCACCCTCTGATTTATTTCCCAGTGGCACACTCAGCTTTGCTCTGCTGCTTATTGTGATCAGTTAATGTCTCCTTAACAGTTTTACCCATCTTTTATCTTCCTCCAGTTCCCCTTTATTGCCTCCCAGTCATATATCTTGGACCCAACCTCTCCCTTTACTTCACTTCTTTCAGTCTCATCTGCTTTTCTTTCTCAGCTTGTTTGAATGCAATCAATTGCCACTAGGGGGCAGTAAAGCCTATGTATTGTAATCACTAGAGTTGATTTGATGAAGCTCAGTTTGTGTGTTGCCCTTATTTGTGTCTGCAGTCTCATGTGGCTTCTTCTATTGAATATGGGGCAAATGTAATGACTTTGATGCTCAGCATTAGGCAGCTTTTCACTCCCGTATGACAGCATGCAATTTAAAAAAGAAAAAAAAAAAAAACAACCATCACTGTCTAAGCCTATTTGCCAAAAAATTTAGAATTAAGACCACAGCTGCTGTCAAATACTCACATGCTCTGTTCACACCAGCTAGTAATTATGTGTGTTCATCTGGAAACCAGATTTGAAAACGAGGGGAGAGGTGCCACCTCATCTCAGTCTAATTTTGGGAAGATTTTTGTGACAAGACAAGCGTAGAAATAACAAAAAAAAAAAACTTGTAAAACCAGCCTGACACTGAAAATAACAGTTAATGCCAGCTTTTGGAAATTTTAGGCTCATTATTATTGAGCAGTCCCAGTAATTAATATTGGGACTATAATTAATATGTAAGGATCATCTTAATGTTTATTTGGTCTATAAAAAGTTCAATCCGTGTTCATGTTAATTCACATACTGTTTTATTTTAATTAAATAAAGACACTGGTTTTGTTAGCAGGAAAACAGAGGGCCCGAGTCTGGTTCATCCTGACATTCGTAGTGCACCAGCGGGGTGCTGTCAACTCCACACCAGCCACTGTCCACAAATTTCTCACCCTCCTTAACCATGTTTGACTTTATCAGTTGACTTCTCTGCCATCTGGTTGCTCTCCACAGCCCAAAGTTGGACATGCACCGTTTACTGCATGTGCAAACTCAGTTTGGCCCCAGGAGACATTAGTGATGCCCTATCTATTTTCGCCTTGCGTTTTTCCCTACCCATAATGCTCTATTATTGTCACATTTTATTTTCTTCGTCTTCAGTCCAAGGTCTTTCTGGGGATTTTCTTCACTTTCTGTGACATGATTTCTTCCTTTTGCTGCTTTTCAACTTCAGAGGTATTAGCTTCAAGCTTTTATTAGGCTGCCTTATCAGCTGAAATTGAATACTTTTTATTAATCTTTCTCATTCTATATATTTATGTTCAATCCCATGGCTGAATCTGTGTTGACCTCAAATTTAATCTCATCCATTGTCAACCAATCACCCAAGAACCTCAAGACGGGAGAAGATAAAATGAAATTTGTGCAACAGCTGAGCTGCAACATTTATGATTATCTGCATGTTCCTCAAAGCTTACACTGCTGGAAGGATTTAGGAAATGTGAAAATCAGGTTTAACATAATTCTGCAAAAAAGAGAATTGACTCAGCTGCTGATCTGCTATTTCATTACACATTTACAACAATCACAGGCATTTATGTATTCCCCCCAACAGTTCAGCAGAATTTATTGAACTGGTAATTACCAACTCACAGGATAATAAATCCAATCAAGCAGCATGAGGCATGTGTTAATGTCTGCCAGAGTTAATTAATGTGTGTATAAACTGCTGGTAGGAGAAGAAATCAAAATGGCAGCCTTTATTAAATGTAGTTTGAGTTCTTGTGAGAACAATATGGCAGACTCAGTGGTGAGTTTATAATTAAAATGGTGCCTATCATTTCAAATTGGCAATGGTTAAAAAAGAGAGGTAAACACGGACATGTACTGGTGTGTTTGGCTTCATTCTGTGGTGAATGTTTTGAGTGAAACATGTTCTTTTAAATGAAAACTTTTAGAACGTGGACAAAGTGAAAACGACAGATAAGATGTTCACACCAGGAAGTCTGATTAAGACAATAAAAAGAAAGTTGGCATTGCTAAACACTTATTTGCTGGTCTGGCTATGTGGCCATCTGGACAAATACAGGGTTTGGAATAAATCAGATTAATTTTCTGCTGTAATTTCGCAATATTTTAATTGGTTGTTCGGTTTTAGCCTCTGACCAAACTGGTGCTTTCGTCAGAGCCAGAAACTTAGCAAGCAACTTAGTCCCTATTAGAACACCAACGTCGACTATGCTTGAAATTTTTGTCATACTGACAAGACGTTTAGTTGGAAATTCACTCACAAACAAAGAACAAACACATAATGGTGTTGATCCTCTTACCTTCTGTTTGCAGAAGGCCTCTATTTATGTAAATTAATATTCCAAGGAGACTGCAGCGTCGCCTTAATGCTAATTAAAAACCATCATCTTGAAGTTGCTTTGACCTTCAGGAGTATTTAGTAAAACTTTCAGTGTCTGCAGAGTGAGCTGCACAAAAAGCTCAAATCACATTCAAGTCGACACCATATTTAATAAGGAAGTGTTGGAAATTTTGTGGTAAATAGTGAGTACTTAAGGCTAATGATAACATGGTCATTTTAATCAAAAGGTTGTTCTGATTTTATTTCTGTTATTCACACCACGTTTGTGATGCAAAGACAAGTCAGTGTTACCGAACTGTGCAGTCAAATGGGATTCGAGGGTTATTTTAAAACAAAGTCAGTATTATGTCAGAATTGGCATTTTAAACTGTCATCAGTGTCTTTATATAAGTGATTAGCACAATTGGAGCACCTAGCATTACTAAGAATATTAGTGACTATGTGCATTCACCGTCATCTTATCAGATCCTTTTGTTAGATGTGAGATTTTTAAAAGGTTGCTAATGTTCCCTTTTCCAGAATTTGAAAAGGATGAAGCAGAGCAGCTATGGTGCATCCTGTGAAATGCTCAACTTCCACTTCAGCTGTTTAGAGCCTTACTAAACAGCTGTCATATCCATAGAAAATCCAGTTTACTAGGAGCTCTCAGACCTTTTGTGCTTCCTCTAACTCCATTTATAAACACCTCAGTGAAAAATATGTTTAAAAATAGCTCATTTTGAGTTTTTTTCCTCTCAACACCTTCCACGCTGAAATGTGTTTTTGCATTAAAAGGCAACACTCCTGTCTGTCTGTCCGTCATGCGTGTGACTGATTGAGACGTTTTAATACCAGCACAGGGCAAAACCTTATATAAAAATGTAAAACATAAATCTATCAGGAGCGTTTCAGCAGTTGCCTTAAAATATTTAACTTCAATGGGTGTTTGTAGATGTTCTATCTTTCTCGTCCTCCCACCTCTCCTCACTTCCCTCCCTCAAACCTTCTGTAGCCTGGGCAGAACAGAGGACCGGATGATGGAAAGAAACATTCACCATAGCTCGCCTGTGCCTGAGTTCCTCATGAGACATGGGAATGCACCCACATACCAACAGATATCCTCAAATTCAGTGCACATGGAAACACGCCCACACAATCAAATGCAAAACCACAAACAAAGCTCTATGAGATTAAATAAAAAGGAGAGAAACAAAGCAATTTTGCTGCACAGAAGGTTCTGACTGCATGAAGCTAACGGTACTGTGGACCCCAGGTAAAAGATAACTTGAATCCCAATTACCCAATTAGATGCATTTGTCAGATTGTTTTAGTTTCGAGTTCATTTGGAGTCGCTCACTAAATTTCAGCATCTCTAAAGAAAGCACACAGATCAGAGATGAGACGGAGGTCATCTTATCCTTCCTTAACAAAGACAGTTTGATGCAGCCATGATGCTCCACATCACAGCTGTTTGAACCCGCTGAAGAGCCCTGAAGAGTGGCGCTGGCACTAGTCCTGCACAGACATCGAGAGAGCAACATGAATGCTTGAAGGGCCTCTTGATTGAGTTTGGAGACAGGATGGATCCATGAAGAACAGTCATTTTCTCCTTCATTTTAGGTCATCTCCACTTGGAGATGAGCTTAGAAAAGCTCAAATTGTTGTTCAAAATGTAGATAATTTGCATATTGTGATTTTTCTTTGAAGATAATGAAGACTGGTTGCAGTTGCATTCCATAGACTGCATGCTGCTACATCAATGCAGTATTTCAAATATCAAGGGCTTTTGCTGAAAACATGAAAACTGTGTGCTTCCCTATTTAAAATGAGGACGATGCATAAAAAAAAAACGTTTCTGAAATGGAAAACATTTCAGATTCCGGAGTGAGCAGAGGATTTTTCAGAATGATGACTGATCCAGCGGTGCTACTGCATGAATCTGGACTTTATGTGATTAAAATGAAATCCCCTAGACAAATTTAAAGAAATATCAGTGTTCAGTGATGCATAAAACATGCATAACTATAATGTTGACTTTGTCCTCCACCATGCCAAAATGTAAGAGAGCATTTAAGTGGTAAACCATTAAAGTGATATCAGTACAGGTGTTCTCCATGCAGAGGTTAAAAGAGGGGTGGCGGCAGTGCCTGAATGTGTGGAAGTTTGGAGAGGAGACGGTTGAGTGTTGGATCGGCTGGAGGAGTTCTGCTGAAGATGGTGTGTGGCATTCATTTGTCCTGTCCAGATCTGCACTATATTGTGCTGAACAGTCAGGTTTAATTTGAGGCTCTGTGACGTTATGAACTAATTTAGGTCTGAGAACTGCCAGATCAACTTTTGACCTGGCAGTCTGACTGTCAAAACATTTATGTTTGAGCAGTAAGATATTAAAATAACAAATTGACATCCATGTCTCAAATTCTGTGGCATATGACACTATTTTCTTTCTCTTTAACTTCTTTTACAAACATGTAGTTTTATATCTATATACATTATTTATGGCGGTACATTTATATTATCGTAACTATCAGATCCAGAGATACAGCATTTACTTGGTCACAGCAGAGATTTTCCTTTCTTTTCAGTTAGAAAGTTCTCTTTACAGTTTTTACATGTCATGTTTTTATGACCACAGTGCGTCCATGTCTGCTTTTTTGGAGAAGGAATGGCTGCGAACAGCCATCAAACAGCTGAAACAGCAAAGAGTTGTGTCCCTGCAGCTTTAATCCAGCTCAGTCTGCCCTCAGAATCTCCCTCATGCTTTTCTCTCGACAAATTTGTCCTTCAAATACACAGCAAGCTCATCACATAAATATCCAGGCTGCAGATGGAAGTCAAACTGATCAACAGCTGGCTTTGCTGTGCTTGTTTTGTTAATGTATTATGGTTTTAGGTTACTGTCAAGATTTTGCACAAACCACAAGTCTTCAGTCAGAGAACGAGGGAGGCTTGGATTCTGATTGTATGTTTTTTTTTTTTTTACACAGTAGCATTAGTATGCTGTTTAATTAGTACCAGTGTATCTGTCTCATCTGTGCCGAAATGCATGCATGCATTTTTTTTTTCTGTGGTTTCTATATTTACCGCTCCTGTTCCTCTCTCATTTCACCCTTGCACTTTATTATGAATTGCTATTAAATGATTGTGATTGAATTTTTAGCAGTTTTGTAAGCATGTTGCATGTGTTTTTCATGCAGCTGAAATATTAGAAATGTCAGAAGAGCCATAAATTAAGTGATGCAGAGATACACACATGCATATGTTGCTCTACTTGTGTTAGTCCCTCTGTTCATCGCCCCTCTTCTCTGTCGCTCACCCATCTGTTTTTCCCCCTCATCCTTTTCTCATTCCCTTTTCTTGCTTCTGCATGAAGCTTTATTTCCTCTTTTCCCAAGCGAGCTCAGTTTGTTTCTCTCCCCTCCTACTCTGAACACTGACACTGCTGAAGGGATCTCTCACTCTCCCACTCTGCTTTCTTTTCTCCTCTCCTGCTTCCTCCTTATCCATCTTCCTGCGTCTCTATCTACTTTCCTCTCTCTCAACCTCTCTCGTCACTCTCTCTCCTCACACAAATGGCTTACTTTACACATTAAGGAAGCACCCGTCATTTTGCTCTGTGAAGGAAACAATTTTTCTACTTTTCTTTATTTTTAATTTTTTTTTCTGGCTGCCCTTTCTTTTCCCCAATCCTGACGCTGCTACCAATATGTTTTATTTCCAGCTGGTGATCATGGCAGGGACCGTTCTGTTGGCGTATTACTTTGAGTACACGGACACGTTCCCTGTGCACATCCAGGGCTTCTTCTGTTTCGACAAAGCCTACTCAAAGCCATACCCAGGACCAGAGGACTACAGCAAGGCGCCGCCGGTCCTGGTCTACTCCCTCGTCACCGCCATCCCCACTGTGACGGTGAGTTGGTCGCCAACTTATTTAAGGAAAAAAAAAAAAAAGGAAGGTAGCAGTTTTCCAAAAGCGCTCATCTTTCACCTTCACGAAATGTTCCCCTTTGATACAAACGGATGAGATGATTACCTGCTTCAGTACAGTTAGTCATTAACAGGTTTCTGCTTATCTGCACGTGGTGAAAAGAGTGTTGGGGGGGGAGAGAGTGTGTGTAGGTGTGTGTCCTCGTGGTGCTCAAAGCTGTTTGTGGCAATGTGTTCTCTGGCATAACCATGGCAACGGGTACTATATTTGTCCTCCGTAGAGCAACCAGAGACAGCTACATTGTGTATAGACTCTGTTCCTGTTTCAAATAGTGTCCTAAAGGAACTGAACAAATTATTAGTTTTAAGGGATTTCTGTGTTTGTTCACAAAATGTTCACTTGCACTATTTTTACTGTCTTCACATGCGATAAATGCACAGGAAGTGTGTTTAATAATTAAACACTGATGCAGAATTTTAAAAAGTAGGTCATGGTGAACGTTTCATTCATTTGATTTTACCTGATTTAATTCTCCTTTTTTACAATCACAAAGCATTTACTGGTTACCGTAATTGGTGTTTCAAGCTAATAAGTGGAATTTCATCACTTTCTCTCTTCCAACAGGAAATAATAAGTAATGAAACATAGCTTTGCATCACATTCAGAGTGCCGCCTACATGAGTTAATTTGACCCTCAGGCTTTGGCTGTCTAGATCTCATACCTTTAGCCGGCATTATGACATGTTTGTCACTGAGCTTCACATTAAAGCAAATAATCTAAGGTGCATTAGCTTTTCAACAATTTTATAAACATAATAAATGAAGTACAAGGGAATTAGAAAAAAAATAATAAATAAATTTATAATACAGGATTTTGTAAAAATGAAAAGTTTTCTTGTGAAAATAAAATCTTTGCATTGTAAACATCTGGGGAAGTGACGTCACAGAGGCGTCATAAGGGGATGGGAGTATATGAGGCTATTGATTAACTTTAGTAAACAATATGTCTGACGTGGATTTTAAAATGTTCATCCTGTCTGACAGTTTGTTTCCTCAGGATTATAAAATATGACGTTCGAGCTGTAAGGGGTCCAAACGTCCGAGTCAGAATATGACACTGTCGATCAACAAGCTGTGACAGATGTCAAGCAAATATTGACAAGGATACTCCTAACTTTCAGAGCTTAAACTACTGTATATAAATCTAGGTATTCATCCATCTATCAATTGCCTATTCCCTCTTGTCCTTGCAGGGTCACTGGAAGGGCTAGAGTTTATCCCAAAGCAACATAAAGATACACAGGACAAACATGTGTATCTTTACACACTCATGTTCAAAGGCAATTTAGAGAAACCAGTGAACCTGAGAGTCATGTGTTTGGACTGTGGGAGGAAGATGGAGTATCTGAAGAGAACCTACGCATACACAGGGAGAACATGCAAACTCCATGCAGAAAAACCCCAGGCTGGGATTTACTGATTTTACTGCTGTAACTTTTCTGAGCTCTTCGCTCTTCCCTCCAGTTTTAGCTCAAATCATAGCTATGAAGCAGCAGCTGCAGTGATGATGGGGTTCACTAGTTCGACTTGACCCACCTTAAGTCTATCTGCTTGGTAATCATTGTAGTGAACCATCCTCCCATATACATTTCATGAGTCTCTTTCACCCAATGCAGATGAAAAGGAAATGCATGTTAAGAACATGAGTCAACAAAAAAACTTTGACCTGATTTGTCTTACTTGCCAATGCTCTATAAGCTAATGCCTTGTACGCTGTCTCTGAGGGATGGAGACGGGATGCAAAAGTTGGTTTGCTGCAAAAGTTGGTTTGCTGCAAAAGTTAATGTTAATTAGTCAAATAATGACTTACAAAGAAAGAGCAAAACAAATAAATAAAAGTTGGTTTAATTCAGTCAATGGGCAAAAATAAATTAAAACAATGAACCTCATTTTAATTAATCAATGTTTTGCTATAATCTACCTGCAATGTGTCAGTCCTGACACATTTTCATAATTGTTGAGGTCTGCAATGTGTCAGTCCTGACACATTGCAGACCTCAACAATTATGAAAATTCATGGACTGTGTCTACAAACCTGGCTCCATTTTTGACTCAAAATTGCACATCCAGTTATTGTTTTTTAAAATATACCCTGTGCTTGATGAGTGGATGTAAACTGACAGCGACTTTAGATGACATCTTTCACAATTCAAACCATGTGAGGTGTGTATAAAACTGTATGGTTCTATAATACAGGCTCATGTTTGAAACCAAGTGAATTAGTAAAGGGTGAGGTTTCCAGGAGTCATGATCCCCTTGAATTTATTTCATATAATTAAGTGTTGTAATAGTCTTTCATTTAAAAAAAAAGTTGGTTTTATTTTAAAAGTAAGCCATTAAATTTTAAAACACAGGAGTGGCATACAAATACGGAAAGCTTCAGGACCTGATCTCACATACAGCTGGGAAGGCCTGGTTTATGATATGACCTAATTAGAAATCATTAAATGGCTCACATCTGTGACTTTGCCTTATTATCATAAGTTACAGCCTCACAGCTTATAATCTCCATAACTGATTAATAAACAGTGTCACACTGGTCAACGTTTGTAAAAGTTGCAAAGAGAGATTTGATATTTGTCAAGAGACGAGCAAATAAAACAGGCATACAGAAAACCATTTGTAAAATATTTGCATATTCAGAAGTTTAGAAGAGTTTATTCGGTGAGTAAATTAGATTAATTTACATCAGGCTATGGCCAGTTTCCAATATGTCACCCTACCAAGGTTTTAAAAGCTTACCAAGAGCGCACTAAGGCTTAACAACAGGATATGATAAACAATACCGAAGTGTGCCAAGCTTTATGCAGCTCATACTAGAGCAGGGCCTCCTTTTTTTTTCTTCGACTAGGCAAAGGAAAAGTACCACATTCTTTCCTTAACAACACAAAAGACAAATTTGCCTGTTTGTAAATTTTACTGGTTGTAAAAACACAACCAGTCATGGTGTGGGAATTTAAGTTCCACCTATCACTGTTTTGGAGATAATGTTGTTTTAAAACTTCCATTTCTAAGATACTTGCAATATATCTGTAAATCTAACTGCAGGCTACCTACCATGATTGATAACCTAGTGATTTAACTGCTGTTATCTAACATCAGCTTGTTATCCTCCCAGTGTGGCAGAAAGTATTTTTATATGTGCAATAAACACATTGTCTTGAAAATGACAAATTTATTGTGTTTGTTCAATTTTTTTCTTAAGTTTTAGTATCACATTGATAATAACAATAAACAAATGTTATGGAAGCTTTTTAACACCAAACATTGGTATAACACTTGTTTTTTTTTGGTTCAAATAAAAATACATTAAATTATACATCTGTCTTCAAATTTTAAGGGGAACGGCGATACCCTGAAACCATGGTAATTTTACAAAGGCTGTCATGCAGTAGGAATCTCATTCCTAATTTGTTCTTTCATAAAGCATCAAGGACTCATTTCATTTTGATGTGTAATAATCAATGTTTTTCAAAAAATTGGTTAAAAGTTCATGTTTGAAATGAAAGTTAAATTTTATGGCATCTTCAAATAAGATATATCCTCATATTAGCATCTAGGGCTGTAATGTCATTGAAAGTGTTGTCATTTTTTCCCCTTTCCATCTCCTACCACTCTCCTTGTGCATTCTCATCTTGGTGACTACGATCAATATCAAGTTTTATAACAAAAGTGTGACACTCAAATCTGTATTAAAAAAAAACTGATGTTACATGATTGAGTTTGAATCATGTTAAGTGAAACTATAAGCCAGAACTCAAACTTGAAATTCTGTCACTTTTTGTGCCAGAGTAGAATTAGATCAGAGTTAATCCAATTAAGTGTGCATCTGTTCACCTTGAGTTAAATGTGTAATTAGGTAAAAGAAAAAAAGAGTGGCTACAGGCACATAAGGAGAAGCTTTTAATCCGATGGAGTCAGAGATGTAAGTGATATCAGTGAGTGTGTGTTTTTTTTTTAAACAGAGCAGAAAAACAACTCGGAAGGTTAATACTGTAACATGTTGTTTGGCCAGACTTGCTGAAATTAGTTTTTCCTTTCCGTTATGGGGTTTCGGTGGAAATTATAGCTGGAATCTAGTTAGTATAATGCAAAAAGTTATACATGATATCATGTATAACTAGTGTGCACTATGTGTTTCAGTGCACATATAGTGCTGTAAATTATTTCTTGCAATAACTGCTGTCTTCCCTAAGACTTAAATGGGCCGTGAGAACATCGACAGCAGAGGCAATATACATGAAAGATGAATGGTGCAGAGAAGATTGACAACAACTGCTATTATGTTGCATTCAGTTCGTACTCACAGGTTGGATTTTGACAGCTAGCAGTCAGAAATGCATCAAAAACGTTTCCTGAAACTTAAAATTTGATTTGTAGTTTGGAAATCTCCAGGCAGATCCACAATCACAATCTGGTATGGATGCATCAGGTAAACACTTACTTAGATCTAATTTGTTTTACCTTTGATCATTCAGCATTTGGGTCAGTTCCTGATGTTTTGTGGTGCTTTATGAATGAGGTAGGGTTGGTTTGGTTCCCTCTGATCCAGTGCAGACACGATGCTGTTGCCTGTGCATAATCTTGAACAAGAACTGAATTCAGTTCATCTAGGTTCAAGTAAATCAATTCATTTAACATCTATAGCAGAAACTTTCTTGTTCATTCATCACATTTTGTCTGAAACAAAGATTAAAATACATATATAGGTCATGGTGTTATTCCCAAGTCAGCTCAGTGATTATATCATCTTCTCGAAATTGTAACCTGCTTTAC
Organism: Poeciliopsis gracilis; assembly: GCA_911649635.1. Classification (NCBI taxonomy): domain Eukaryota; kingdom Metazoa; phylum Chordata; class Actinopteri; order Cyprinodontiformes; family Poeciliidae; genus Poeciliopsis; species Poeciliopsis gracilis. The sequence goes on from CAJVRI010000128.1 coordinate 2,808,941, forward strand.
ATATGAAAGGCTTGATGCTATTTTATCTGACTGGAAGTTTGATTCCTAAAAGAGTGCATTGCAAAATGAGCAGAAACAAAACTTGACAAATCTGACCTGTTAGTTATTGACCAGATTTAAACTGATGAACGCTGCTCTGTAAGATGTGTCTGCAGCGACAGAAAATAAATGCTTTCCTTTAAGGGGGTTTCCTCGGCTAGTAATGAAGGAAAAACTGAAGCTCTTTTATTGCTGCGCTCTGCCACCTCTGGGTCATGTCACTCACAAAGGAACATTTCTTTGCAAAAAGGATTATTCAACAGGACCCCTGGAGTTTGTCAAAGAAAACCTGCTGGTTGGGTACAGAGTCACTCACCATGGTAACTTACCATGGTTACCAGGACAACTGACTCAGATTTTAAGTTGGGTCTCTGAAAAAGGAGAACCTGGGATTTCTCCTCAGCAAACGGAACATTTTATAAAACCGCTTTACTTCATGCAGATTTAATCATGATTCAGGTTTAGAGGTTTCAAGAATTGCTTTCATTGTGTTTATTCCCATTAATAAAATATTCATTACACTTTTATTTCTGCATCTTATTGCAGTTTATGCCCTCAGCACTTAATGAGATTTAAAACCACTATGTTTATGCCATAAGCTGAACAGGGAGAAACATTTTTATTCTACTACAATTATCCTGACTTTGCTGAACCTTCCTTGTTCTCTTTCATGACTGACCGAGCCTTGCAGATCTGAATAGCACACCTCTCAGCGCGCATGCATGTGTGAATTATTAGCCGAATGCTAGATAGTGGGGAACAGAGAGGCTGAGTGGAACAGATGCACTCGTGTGGCACTTGGCGAAAATGCGGTAGGTTTCAGTGTATCAGTGAAGGTAACCATGTGGGTGGATGATGCCGCACATTCTCTCCTTCTCCGCTGCAGAAAAACGTTGCTGTGTGCACAGATGAGAGCTGGAATGTGAGCATCACAGCTCCAATATAAGCAAGTCAAAGAACCTGCAGGCAATCCATATCGCTCTCTGCAACAAAATTGTTTTCTCGTGCAGGCAAACGTGTGGCATCCAGTGTGCAGCTCGTAGCACAGTCTGCGAACAATGCATGCTCCAGATGCATTGAAGGTGACATTTCTGCTCTCGCTCCAATTATCATCCTCCAGGCTGGGTGAAAGCACAGCCCTGCTCAAACTGTTTACTGATTATTTGCTTGCGTCTATTTGAGAGCATGTATTTTGCAAAGCTGACCTTCCGCTGATTGCATGCCCTGACCCACCTGTCAGGTGGCACAAGTTAGCCGCAGCCAATCAGAGGATCAAATGGTAATTGCAGGCTTTAGATGAGTGTGGCATAGTGTGAGCCTTAACAGCTCATGGAGACTCCCACTGAGCCAGACAAACATACACACTTGTAAATACAAGCAAGATGAAGGCAGAAAATGGGTTAAAGCTGGCAATGTTGAGTTTCATTTTTATTTTATTTTCAATGTGAGTCAGAAATAAAATGCTAAATATTGTCCTTGAGATCTTGTTTCTTGTGCGGTTGAATATAAGCTCTGAAGCAGAGGGAGAGGTAAAGTGAGGGTGCTTTTTGAAATGAGACAAAGGATACGCTTAAATTTGCTGTAAACACAACATAGAGATAAAGAAAAAGAGCAAGAAGCCATAAACAAGATGTGGATAAAAAGAAGAAACCAAACCCCAAAAGAGGAGAAGCCAAAGGATTTGGAACTGAAAAACTAGGAAATGCAATGTGTCTGACGTCTTCGAGAGGATGTGCACTTCTCCAAGTTTGTTTGCTGTTATCTGGTAAATGCTGGAACGAACCCTCATGCATTATGCATCTCCATGTGACAGAAGAAAGGGGATTGAGCAAAATCACAAAGGAGAGACCACATTATCCAGGCAGCCTGAGTTTATCAATAGAAATCCAGCTGCACAAAAGACTTCATTGTACTGTTGTCATTTCTTCAAGAGATGGGAAGAAATGAACGGGAAGAGTTAGGAGTTGAAGAAAAATTAGCTAAAATTAGAAATGAACTGATCAGGAATTTGACAATTTTGCTTGATGATTTTGTAAAGCACTTATTTGCTGATACCACTTTTAGCAATCAAACTATTTTTTTTATATGTTCTCCATCTCATCTTCAAGGTAACTTGTTAAAAATAAAATGTTTATTGTAAAAGAAAAAAAAAAACTAAAAACAATTTTTAGACAAAATCCTTTTTTGAGATAAATTCTAATTGAAAATATGCTGCTAAATCTTCTTGATGAAATGACAAAACATTATTTTTCTCCTAACTGTCCAAAATATTTGTCAAAAAGCTTAATGATTGACGGTGATGAACTGTCAATTACTTCATTCTAATTATACATCACTGTTTTTTGTTGTGATCAATCATTATTATCTGTATTATTAACAGAGGTTAAGTTACACAGAACGAACGATAAGTCATTGAAACATCTCTAAGCTTGTCCAGGAATTTCAAAATAAAACCAAGGTAATTAAGGTGATAATGTGTTTATTGTAGTCAGTGGATATTTGATAATGTCGCACTAAATCTTGCACAATGCGTAGTTGGTATCAGCATGTAGTGAAGTGGAAAATGATAGATTTTTTTGTGTAGCAATTAACTGAATACTTAGCTACTTTTATGTGGTAACAGTCATACCGGTAATGCATCCCTCAGACTTCTTTAACAAACTGTAACTCTTTCAAAAGTGTTTCTTGCAAGAAGATGAAGGATTATTAAGGTGATTAGAAACAAGTGAATCAAATTGAATTAAACCTGTTGCTGTACTCTGTTAGGAACAGCTTCTCAGCTCTGTTCAGTCCTTTCTTGTCTCCATCGAGCTTTCTCCTCAATCTCTTTCTGTTTAGTGACACAGAGAAATATGAATGTGGCTTCACTTTTGTATTTTTCTGGGGGGGTTCGGCTTCTCTTCTCAGATCACCTGCCTCTGTCCGACCCGATCCATAGGGATGTATCTGATTATTTAACAAAACAATCTTAATACATCTATGTTCACGAATGCTTTAGGATGCTTTTCACAATTCTTATGCCTTTTGACTCAGTTTCTGTTGATTCCTTTCACATTGCAGGAGCTATTTTCTTTAGTGGTCCTTGTGTGTAAAAGTTTTTTTTTTTTTCTACACCCACTTCATTTTATTGGCACAATAGGAACCCATGACTACCAGTGGGAATTAAATTATCACAGTTACGTTTTCAAATAAAACATAACAGAAAAAGTAAATTCAAAGCTTTTTGCATTGGAAGAAATACAAAATGAATTTTAAGTTGCGCAGGCAAAAAAAATACAACTGAAGCAGAATCACAACTAAAACAACATAATGGTAATGAGCTTGGATTGCAGCGTAAGAGCAATTAATGGTGGAATTTATTGAAGTTAACCCTGTGGCAGGGGGCAATTTGTGAGTGTGGCCATTATTATTGTCCATCCCTTTAAAGTAGGGCTTCAAAGAGGAGCTGCTGCACTGAAATGTTTCTTTAGACATTCAGACTTTTTTGTTTTCATATCTATTGATTATTTTAATCCTTAGATAGTGTTTCCACATGATCACCTACTTTTATCTGGACTCAAAACAGATTGTAAACAGCGCTGTTCAAAGGTTGTTTATGTGCCTAAATGAAGAACATATAATACATGTTGCTTTTTGTATTTTATTTATGTCTTTTGTTCACGTGATAGAAAAGTATTCTAAATTTACAGACTGATATGTTACTTCAGCCCAGTTTTCTACCCATACTTGCGTCGGTTTTCACAAGATGCTTCTTCCCACTTTCAAAAAGAAAAGAAAAAACATACATGTTAATTGGTCATGCTTAATTTACCTTGTGAAGGTGTGCATTCATGCATACTTGATTTCTTAAGCGTTTGTTCTGTGATGAACTAGCACTCTGTCTACTGTACAATCCTCCCCTCAATGGATGACAGATGCAAATGAATTCAGCAACCCTCGACTCTGAACAAAGCAAAGCATGTTTGGAAAGCTGATATGCAACCTAATCAGCAGATCAGTCCATTTATGTTTTATAAAGAGCATAAGTGCTCTTTATAAAGCATTTATAAAGATGCTTTATTGTGAAAGAGTGCTCCTCTTTCTCAAGAGAAAGGAGTGTTTATTACAGGTTTTACTCTCCCATTTATTTCATAAATCCCTCAAAGATATATCTTGAATTGTGCAGAGAAGTTAGTAGCATTTTTTTGCACATACACAGTTTGCCTACATTTAATGTAATCAGTATGCTTGACTTTATGGGAAATACTTGTATCTAAATGTAAATTCATTTCAGAGGAAACTTTTACCATCTCCATTTAAATAGAAAGAAAGACATTGTTGAATGAAAGCTTTAAAGTTATGTGTAACATTTGCTATAATACGTGAAATATACACAGCAAACATTTTTAAGAAAAATAAAACAATTTCTCTTTTACTCTCACAGCAGGCCTCAACGTGTATAAAGCTTATTTAAAAGAAGCATCTCAAATATTTGCACAGTCTAATGTATTTTTAACTTTCACTGAAGTGTTAGAATGAATCAATAAAGGGATGAATCATTCCACCATTATTCAGTCTCTAGTCCTGCATGAAAAACATTTCTAATACTTACTGATTACTAGAAATATCAGCAGAGAAGAATCCCCTCATGGTTAATCTACCAAGACTGAGAGTTTTCTGTGAGGAAATGTTCTCATTTTCTGTCCTTCACTTTTGTGACTGCTGAGTTATTTTAATTGTGAAGCAAGAGCCATCACTCCTATCTGTTTGCAGTGGTATTTATAAGGCGTGTAAAAATGTATGGATATGAAGGTGCAGTTTCTGGCTGAAATCTAGAGGCTTTGGCTTTTAGAAGTTGGTGTTTTTTGCTCGTGATCTATAATGTTCTGTGAGCCACAAAAACAGCAAGCCTTGGTGTTCATCTGCTGCTATTTGCCTTGTGAATGAGACACTGAACGGGAGCCGACAGCAGGCAGAAAGGACGGGTGAAAATTAAAGCTAATACCACCTGTTAGTGGATCAGGGCCAGAGTCTTTGTCAAAGGTTATTGCAGTGGGCAGTAATGACCTCCTTATAGTTTCCAGCACAGAGCTGATCCAACAGATGGCTGCAGAGACAATGGCACTCTGCAATGCTGTATGCAGAGCCATCTGAGGGTTTCTGCAGATGATAGGGCTCCATGTTGTGCTGGAAGTGTGAGGCGTTCAGGGTTAGAGCGCAGGCCCATGTGGCACTCACGTCCTGCTGACCACCTGCTCAGACAGTCACTCATTCAGCTGCTGGACAAACTACATTATTTCGGTCATCTGGATAGTTGTAGAAACATTCTTGAAGTGTAGTTTTTACTAAAAAAAAAAACAACAAAATCCAAGCTGTACTATATCAGATTGAACCCTACCTTGTAATTTTAATAGGTAGAAAAGAATTATAAAGCATCAGTAATTATACCACTTCAAGTTTTTCACATTCTATCTTATTACAATTGAGATTTTATTTACTGTGACAGTCAAGTGCACAGTAAGTATAAAGCCAAATCTCATGTGCCACTGAGATCCAGTTGCTCAATTCCAGTGAATTGAACAACTGGAATCATACAAAGACTGGACCATCCTCAAAGTTACTATCAAATCGTAGAGAGCAAGACAGAAGAGGATCATGGGAAATGTTCCCAGAGAAGAATCTGTTAACCAGACAACAGGAAGTTGTGCACTCTGAATACAGTCTTTATGGAAGAGTAAGAAAGAAAAACATTGTTGAATGAAAGCTTTAATGTTATGTGTAACATTTGCTATAATACATAAAATATACACAGCAAACATTTTAAGTATGTTCTCTGGTCGAAGCAGACCTAAGTTGAGCTTTATGAGCCTTCATGCAGGGCAGTTGGGAGATGGATGCAGTGAACCCCGGTAGAGCCGGACATAGTTCAGGCTCTGCTGAGGTTTTGCATTTTGTGAGAGTTAGAGAACTTATAGGAAGTTTCATATCCAATAGCATTCCAAGCTTCAATAATAGTGTTGAATCTCTACACAGGGCAATCTTGAAAGACTATCTAAAAGCTGCCAAACAAACTTTATTGGCAGTGCACCTTTCAGGTAGGAAGATGCAGAGCTGCAACTGTCATGATTTTCTTTTTCATTCCTGCCACAAACCTGATTCAAATGAAATGTAACTATCAACCAGCTGTTAAAACCTTAAAACTGTGAGAGATTCTCAAATGAAAGGACTGAATAAAACATTATAACAGAGTACAAATTGAAAGGACGTCATCTTTGAAACCACAAGTGAGAAAAGACACATTGATAGTCATTTGATTAAAAAGTTTGATCAACTAAAGAAGTAGAAATCAAAGTTAACAGCACAAAAAGCTTTACAAGTAAAAGCAACTTGTCAACAGTTTTTGCACAAAATAAATAATTATTTTATTGAGCTCAGCAGCTTAGTGAAGTTGTGAATAAAGTAACTTGTAGGATCGCAATCTCCCTGATTAAATGTCTGGAATAATATGAAAATGTCACGTCTGACAGGAGCAAGTAACACAATTTTCCTCTCAGTCATAAACACTTCAGGATGTGGAAATAGGTTTTTCTCTCTTGGAGTCTCAGCACAGCTTCAGACTTGTGATTTTTTTTTGTTTTTTTCTGCTCAATTACGGGTGGCTGTAGGTGAGCGAAGCGAGAGCAAGGTTCCGGTCTCCCGAATCGGCTCTCATCATGCTCCCTGACAGCACGATTGTTATGGTAATCTTAACAAATTATGTTGTTCAGAAAATCCAGGCTTTCCCTGTTCTCATTTGCTGCCTTTCTTTGCTCTAAATTTACCCTCTTTTGTTAGTGTAATCAGAGTTGTCATCTTTGACAGGAAGCACAAAAGATATCTCGCACAGAAGAACCGCTGCTCACAGAAGTGCAATCACAAGCCGTAGTTCACGTATGCGTCGTCTTTTTTTGACATTTGAAAATGATTGCAATTATTCGGTTTATCTGATCAAAGCTGGTGGCAGAGAGCACAAAAATAAACACAACCACAAACTCTTTCACATGCACACATTAACATGTACCCTATTGCAAATGAGCCTAAAGTTTACATTTAGTTAAATCTCACAATAATCCTTCATGAATAATGGAGACAGACATAAAGAACTTGGCAAAGAAACTCCTCTGCTACTTTGCAAACAATGGCTGGATTGTGAGGGCATCAGAAGTCGTTATTATCTTTTGAGGAAGAACCCAAAAAAGATTTTGGTGCTGATGTAAGCCCAATTGGATGCAAATTGGGCTTACATTTAGCTTGCATAAATGTAATAAACTTTAAATGATTAAATAGCATTTAAAATATTTAATCATTTTAAATGAGCTTATGCTGATATCATGAAGCTAGACTCTCAACCTGATTAATTCAGTTGGAAGTTGTATAAATTTTACTTGAAACTATTTCTTTTTCTATTTGTTTATTTGTTTTTTATGTCCTGTTAAAAACAACCAGTTTTTTTTTTCACTTACTAGCCTTGGGTTAGTAAGTACAAAGCAAGCCAACCCTGGATTGATACTGCAGAGAGTGAGGAGCTGTCAGGAGCTGGATTACGATTGGAAACGAACATTGAGTTGCAGCAACATTTTGCTAGGTGGTAAATATCGACCTTTGTGATGTAAGATTTAAGTTTGTGAAAACCACACTTTTCAGATTTTGCTATAGACCAAAATAAAACAAATACAATTGTGAAGTGAAAGGAAAAAAAAACATGCCTAGATGTCTTTTTCACAAATCAATATCTAGAAAATTTGATGTTCAAGCCATTGCTTTGAATAAGTCACACAGCTACAGGTCTTTTGGAGTATATTGTTAACAGCTTTTCACATCTCGAAACAAAACATTCAAATTTGTGCCAGATGGACTTTGACTAGGCCATTTGAATACATTGATCATAATTTCAGGAAAAAAAAAATACTAGGAAAACATAAGATTTCAATTACATTGTAGAATGACTATTAAGATTAATTAAAGTTTTCTTCCTTTTGTGTCTTCACAATAACTTCATAACTGTCCCTGAATGTTCTAGTCTTAATCAGAAAGATATTATTGATGTACTATTGATTTGTCGAGTTTTAATGCAAGTTTTAATGCAAGGGCTTACCAAGTAGTGCAACAAATATTGTGGTAGTGATTGTGGTCCAGCATATTGTGCAGTTGTATGTTTCAGGCCTGGTAGAAGATGAACCTCTACACCAGACTGAAGTGTTTTGCAGTTTCTAACAGATTTGCTTTTTTTAGTTTAAATTTAAATGGTATGAGTACTTTCACAAGGTTGGCAACATGATCGTATTTTCTTTTTTACTTTGTCTGGTTCTATGTTTGTTCAAATCAATGACTATTTGATTGTCAGAGACGAGGAGAGCAGCAGACAGACAAGAATTCAGCAATAGTAATGCATATGAGATGGAGCATGGGGAAGAGGGGCAGGGATAATAGGAGATAATCTCAGCTTTACCCCGTAGCTGCCAATCAGATGGCATGAAGGAATTAAAGATGAAGACGGCGGGGCACAGAGCCCCATGTTGCTACGCCGGTCCAGCGATCTGTTCCCATCCTGATAGCCTGTAAGACGTGTTCTAACCCATAGATGAGAACCATAATCCGGCTGTACTCCTGGTGTATTGTGGGAGATTAGCTGGAAGGTCTCCTCCCACACTGATCAAGGATGCCTTCCTTTGTACAAATGAGGAAAGAAACTTGACTTATATGGAGAAACATTGGATCCAGGGCAGAGGACAGATAATGCACAAATGGGACAAAGACGGGGAGAAACTGGAGCACAGAGAGGAAACAACATATGAAACAGGAAGAGATTAGGGTCATACCTCTCACCGCAGAGAAAACAGGATTTCAACTGTGTGAAGGGATGGTGGATAGAACCACAGAGGCAAGTGAGGACACTTTGTATTTGTATAAAAAGTGAAAAACAGATGAAAAATAGGAAATGCTTTTGGTCGCCCAGTTTCTCCTCCACAAAGATCAGGGAAAACTGCCCTACAAAGCTCTGAATAAAGGCAGGGTGAAACAGAGAGGAGGAGATGGATAGAGAGTGGGTGATGCTGAAGGAGCTACATTGTCATGGTTACCATCAGTAGCATATGAGATGTGTGTGTGCGTGTGTGTGTGTGTGTGTGTGCGTGTGTGGGTGTGTGTGTGTGTGTGTGTATGGCCTTATCTTTTTTTACATTGAAGGGACTATTTTCCAACAAATAGAATGCTGACCTTCTGGGACCCAAAGTCGGGTCCCATAGGAAAAGCTGCTGTTTCTGGGTTGGAGGTCAGTTTTAGGACTGAGTCGAGTTTATTTAGGTTAGGTTTAGGGATCGGTGTAAAGGTCAGGATTAGGTTATAGAAATGAACAAAAAATGTATGAAAGTAGAGCCATAAAACTCTCATGAAGACAAAAAGTATTCTATCACTGTGTGTGTCTGTGTGTGTGCAGTCAAAGTAGAGCACTGGGCTCCCAATGTTAACCTGGACCATGTGATTTGTGCAGAGGCTTTGTGTAGATTCAGTATAATCCTCTGCAATCTTCTGTTTTTCTCCAGTTATTATTTATGATGTTTATCAATTCTGAGATCTTTATCAGTGAGTGGATAATTGAAACACCTTGCATCAAAATATATGAATATTGTAGAAATAGCTCCAGCAAACGTCTCCAACATTTGTAGCAATAAAAACTGCAGCTACACTGGCATTTATTTTCTCACTCCCACATAGGCTTCCATGTTTTATCCCCTTTTTTTTTAATGTTCTGACGTCAAATCCGCTTTTAATGCTGCATCACTTGATAATGATTGCTGGAATTACTCTCAGTGCCCGCTGTGTGTATATTATGCTCTTCTAAGACGCAGTGGGAAATCTCTGTGTTCCTATCACTGTCTGTTTCTCACTTTGTACGCCTTTGCATGCTTGCAGATTGTCACTTGTAAGAAGTAATTCGTCATTGAACATCCAGAATACAGATGTTAAAAATCAATGCCTCTAGAAGTTATTACCACTTACTTGTTGACTTCTCTATTCTCTCACCAGACTTTTTTGGGGGGGAAAAGTTTCTAGCTTAGTTTGATGAGTTCCTGGTTTTTTCTTTTCGTTTGAGTTTGTTCTTCTGCTTTGTAAGCAGAAAATATCCGCAGTGTCTCTGAAAGGTAGAGGCACATGCAAGATTGAACTGCCATCCTGTCACAAAAGTAGAAAATAAAAGGGAGCCAATTAGAGCCTCTAGTGCTACCTGTTTCCCTGAATGTCCTCTCAGCTTATAAAAATATATATACATGTGTATATACTTGTCAGACTTTAGAAGTTGCACTTAAAATGGCTCTAGAGCTGCTCCCGTTCTCTGCTGTGAACACACACACACATATTTGTACCCAATCTGGAAAGGCCTGTAAAATCAGGAATTATTTTTCAAGTATTTTTCAGGTGTTGGAGTATAGAAAAAGAAATTATTTCCACTTCACAGTGTAACCAATTTTCTGAGAGATCAAAACATTGATATTTTGTGCCTTTGACCAGGAAAATCCTCAGAGCTTTTCCCGTCTGTGTTTTCCAAGCAAGAGAGAGAACAGAGCAGCTGAGAATTGATAAAGTATAAATGGGTCACCATCAGTCCGAATTTTGGTCTGAAGATGATGCGCGTTATGCCAGGAAATCTGTTTAAATTCTGACACTTCACACAAACTTGATTTGAGTCTTAGAAATATGTTTAACATTGAATTCACTTGACTGAAAGAAGATCTAACAATTTCTGCAGAAGATTTTGTGAAAGTAAAAATGTGTCTTCAAATCCCTCGACCCTGTCTCAAAAGCAAACCTTGAAACCAAACCCTGCATATTGCAAAAATAATTTATTTTCAATTCAGTTATACTTGATTGATTCCAAAGGGAAATTAAATGCTGATGTAACTCAAACATCCAAGTATTTTTGCACCATTTTAGAGCACAGACTCTACTGGTTATAAAAATCGACTGGTTGGTTCAGCCCCTATTTACTACTGCATAAAAGATTCATATATTAAGACTTTCATTATCTTTACCATTGTCACCTTTACTGTTACTATAGACACTGTTCATGTTTCAGCTGGTTATTATGCAATCACTAGACCAGTGTCTCTCAATCCTGGTCCTTGTGTGTGATAGAAGGGAAACACCTAAAACATGCAGGGAAGTGATCCCTGAGGGCCAGGCCTGAGAAACACTGCACTAGACATGAATAAACAGATGAACACAGTTCTGTCAGTTCTCCTACACTTCAAGTCTCTCTGACTTTGACTCCTTTATAAGACATTGGATCCAAGAAACTGTATCCTTATAGAGCTGTTTGAAAATGAATGCATGGAAGGAAATTGACATGTCAGAGACTGGGATGGTTGGAGTTTACAATCTTAAAGCCCGGCTGGCATAAAATTAACAGAAACATCAACACTTGAGTACTAACAGTTACCTGGAAATGTCAGAATACAGATGCCAAGTATTCTGTCAGAAAACGTTGAGAGCCCTTAGAAACAAGCAAAAACAAAATCAGAGTTAGGTTTGGTCTCTTCATGTACTTGCTAGCCACAGTTTGTATTTGAATGTTTTCCACACCTGTGTCTTGCACTCCTGCTGGTTGTGCATCCTGTTGCCCTGCAGAGATTACTCTTCAGAAGCATTGTTCCAGCCTTATTGTTTTCTTACAATACAGAGGCTTGGAAAACATCCGCTAGTTGCTCATAAGTAAAGTTTCTTTTGTTTGCTCTGCTTTGACAAAATGCTGAAACCAATTTAGAAATTACACCATTAGACTTAGACAACTTAGTGGTGTTGTGATTGTTTTTTTGTTTTTTTTTTTCCTTTCTAATGCTCAAATCTGTTTCTGTGTTATGTTATAATTCTAAAAACTACATATAAGTCCAAATAATAAAAAGAAGACTGCTTCCTTTCCTGCCCAACAAAGCTTTGCAGCAGCCTTTGTGCACATCTGACAGTTTTCAGCCAACCTATGGAAAGTTCTTCCTTCTTTTGTTGTATTTTTTAGAAGAGCTCATGATCTTGTATGTGTGTGTAGTAGCAGTAAAATGTTTGTCATCTTGTAAAAGATGAAGGGGCATTTGAAGTTACCCTCATATCTAATTGAAAACTCATTTCTCCTCCTAAAAGGTGAGTAGAAACTATCATCAGTTAAGGCATACTTTCATGTAATTTGTAAAATTAAATGATTTTCTATTTATTTTACAATAACATGCAAACAGTGCAAACATATATACTGATAGACATTAGGAGGCTATTAGTTTCTTCTTTTCATTAGATGCCTTCCAGCTTCTTATCAACCATTCAGCTGGTTTAAATGAAGCAAACAGTAGTTCAGGAATGAATGCACCACACTGAACATCATGCAGTGAAAGCAAAGATGAAAGCTGCCTGACGACCTCAGAAAACTGTTTATGCTTATTCAGGTTTAAGGTAAAATATAGGAAACCATTTCCAATCACCTTCACATTCCTGTTGCCACAACTGCTATTGTTACTAAACAGGAAGAGGTCATGGAACTGGAGTCCCAGTTGATCAGTTCAGAAAGTATGGTCTGAAAAATGCAAAAGAAAGCCATAAGAAATCCAACCTAAATCTGATAACTGCAAACGTTGCTGCCTCTTAATATTACATTATATAACTATTATCATATTTTAGTCTGTTTACATAACATATTCAACAGAATTAACTATTAAAAGAAAAGGTAATTTTCTGACTAACTATGTCCTTACTGCTTATCTCATGATCTCTGAGAAATGACTTGTATACATGTTCACAGTTTACTGCAAGATTAACAGAGCAGCTGAAATTAATAACTTCTTTGCTTAGTTTCTTTCCAAAGTTTATGAAGAAAAGAACTGAATTTTGCTGCAGTTGGTAGCCTTGTTCCTGGATGCAAAACTCAGCCTGTGTCTTTCCAAATGGAGTTTGAAAACTCTCCCTGTTCATGTGTTGGTTCTCTCTGGGTACTCCGGCTTCCTCCCACTGTCCACAGACATGACTTTTAAGTCAAATGGCTGCATAATGTTAGAAAACTGTGTGATTTCAATATTATTGGTAACTGCAACAACAGTGATATCAGTTGTGATAAATGCAAAAGCTTAGTGTTTTGGGAGGTTTTACCTGTGGAGGAGAATGGAGCCTATTGAGACTCCAACCAACAGGCTGAGTCTTACATTGGCATGCAAAGTGTGTGGTATGAGCTCATAAGACTTGGAATATATTAGCCGTGCAATAACACAGTCCTGTGTGATGTTAACTTTACACACTCTGACAATGCAATGATATTTTGCAGCCGCAGTATGGAGTCATTTTCCTTATAAACAGACAGTAATAACACTGTGAAGTAGCTTGGAAGAGAATATGTGATCCAGCTGTTTTATCTCTGGCAACCACAAGTTCAGCCAAAGCGCCTGCAGCATAATACCACACCACTTCCTGCTTCAAGGTAAGGATTTGAGGCTGACTCACCCCCCCTGAGAAAATCTTCTTGTAGACACAAATAAGTCAAATGTGGGAGAGAATAAAATTAAAGCGTTGTCACAACACTGGCTGCTTCCACCTTATCATACATGGAATTTTCTGCTTAGGTGATGGAGTTTAGCCCTTCCTAAGTATCAATGTTTGCATGGACGCCAGTGTCGTGTGTTTGTGTGTGTGTGTCTATACTGTCTTGTGATGGACTGGTGACCTGTCCAGGTCCCCTGAACCCTGCAAGCTTAGCCTGATTTTGACGATTGATGGACAGATGGAAAAACATTATCTTGAGATCCCTATAATATTATTGGATGGTTTAGAGCTACACAATGCACTATTTCAAATCACAAAACTCACAAAAATTTCCAACAATAACAATGTTGTGTGAATAATAGTAATCTAAAAGTCCTGCTAATTATCCAAAATACACCTTGAGCTGAGGGAGGAGCATCTCTGCACTAAAATAATACAAAAATAGTTGGACGCCAAAATGATTTTATGTTTCTTCCATTGTCTGCAGTTCAGCCTCAAACATCTGGTACTGATCTAGCCTTCCTATATGTAAAATATCAAGTACAACAACTTCAAATAGAAGGAACTGTTCATTGTTGAAAAATGCAATAATCCTGCACTGACAGATTACTTAGATTTTAAGTAAGATGAGCGATTTCAACAAGAATTCATTGTAATTAACACAGCAAAATACAATAACCAACACTTCTGAGGTATGGGAAAATATTTCAATTTGGAGTTGAGCGGAAGTAAAGATAGAAGGCTCAATATAGCTGCTCTGCAGTGGCTCTGTGATCTATTAGTCCCCTATAAAGCTGAACCACTGCAACAGAGCGGCCTCCTCATTTATATGAACTCCTGGCGAGACGGTGTAGAAAGTCTTAAAATAACATTATTTCCAGTACAGTTGCATGATGTCATTCTGTAAAACTATTATATTAAAAATAAAGCTTTTTTTTATAATCAGAAGTACATTTATTTCCTGTGTCAAGGAGGTCATGCAGGGTACTAAAGGAATTGTATTCTAATTAATATTAATAATGATATAACATTGATAGCATTCAAATTCTGTCAAGTAAAAAATGTGCAGATTCAACGGGTCTTAGAAATGTTTTTTACGTTTTTGAAATAATGAGGGACGTTGGATAAAAAGATGAATTGTGCCAGAAAACCAAACAATAAGTAAACGAGCCCTTCAGTAAAATATTAAAAATTTTAGCTATCATACACATAATCAAACTTCCATTGCAGCCATCTTAGTTTAAAGGTCATTTATGTGGAGAGCAGAAGAGAAGATGAAAGATTGAACTTACAAAGAAAAGTTTTCTACGATTTATTGAGATAAGATAAGATCATTTATTAGTCTCCCATAGGAGAAATTTGCATTGGAAGCAGGGACAAGACTGCAGTACAGCAGTAAGAACAATACAATACAACTATAGATGATGGCCATAAATACATGAAAGTATTTATGGCTTTTATGTATTTAAAAGCCATATGCTAACCTAACCCAAATGTTAGGTCGGCAGTACATCCCTATAACTATCTCATTAAATCTTGTGCAATGTTAAAAGAGAGGACTTTGGTGTTCTTGTTCTTTCTGATAGAAACGATTTTAATGTTGCAACCACAGGAATGCTTTCCAAGTTGCAAAGAAATTATGATGCTGCATTTTCAGGGAAAATGTTGAACTCTTGTGGGACAAGAATCACATTCAGACACATCAAAGTACTGTAAACATCATTAATTTCTCTAACATGCATAATTATCACCTTACAGTGCTTCTTGTACCTTTGGGGTCACCTCTTACATACTGAAGACACCATAACTAACGCTACACATACCCAATAAGCATCAATGAACCTTCCGCTGGCGGCTTTTAGTTCATAACATCAGGGCCAACGTAGCGTTCATCTGTCACACTGAGGGCAAGGAGCCTCGGTGCATTACCATCATCCCACGCTCCTCGCTCAGAGCCATCCATATTGTATGAGCATGTAACCTACATCCATCCACGCCTCTGTCAGCAGACGTCCCCTGACGAGACAAAATCCATAAGCAGACCGTAATGGTGTTCGCAAATGTGTGGCTTGGTGTTTAGTCAGTTTATTCCCCCGTCAGAAGAAATCAAGGTCCTGCTGATTTAGCTTGAAACATTTCATGCTGCTTTTCAAACGGTTGCCAAACGCTAGGGGCGGATATTTAAATGGGTGCTCCAAATGTGTTCAGGCTCTATTAGTAAAATTGTGGCTATGTGGGTGAGCTAAAACATTAAACACTTGGGATATTTTATCTAAATTATACAAGCAATGCTTCGTGTCAATGGACACTGTTATTTTTCAATGCTATAGAATAAAGAAAAACCATTGTTTAACGGAGCATCATGAAATTGTGCATTAAAGTGAAATAAATAACACTTTATTTCACTTTAATAAAGTGAAATATTGCAGCAAACTGAAGGTTTTGCTGCAAACTGAAGGTGTTGATGTTAATTTGTAAAGGAAAAGAAAAGTGGCCACATTGTGGGGGAAAATTTTTTATCACGGCACATCTGAGGGAGAGAAATTCATGAATAATTTTGCTGCACACCATATTTAACAGGCGGAATATTCATAGAAGCTGATCAGCCCTCAACCATGCTGTTTTAGCTTTTTATTGCTAAAAATATTTGACTCCGCTTTGCTTTTTGTGTCCCAGATTCTGATCGGGGAAGTGACGAGCTTCTTTGTGAAGACGGAGGGATCTCAGGAGAAGACCATAGTGACCGCTGACTGCTGTTATTTCAACCCTCTCCTCCGAAGGATCGTACGCTTTCTAGGTCAGTCTAATTCCCGCTGCTTATGCATTGCCTTCAAAGTGTTTTATTGGCATTTCCTGTGCTAGACCAACCCAGATTTGTGCAAAAATGTATTGTAGTATAACAGGAATACTTACAGTTAAGCCCCTAATTATCTGTTTCCTCTGTAGATTTAGCTTTAAATCTTCTAAGTCTTTTAATTTTGACTGAACGTCATAACATGTTGACGTGGTCCGACAGAATTCCAGATGTAAATTTTACATCATAGGAGATGAAGCAAAAGGATGATCAGCAAATATATGAAGGGTTTGATATCAATACAGTTTTTACTAATCACTAGTCAATATTACTTAAATAAATATTTTCAAAACTATCCATTGTTTTCATTCATCTTTATAATTATGCACTACTTTGTATTAGTTTATTGCATAGATTCCAATAAAATATATACAACTTAACACATAACTTGCACATATATATGCAGAAGTTATCCAGAAGTTTTATATATATATGTTATGTGACAAAATATGGAAAACTTTAAGCAGTATGAATATTTTTGTGAATATTTTTGTATTATTGTGCCGTGATAAAATGTAGCACAAAGCAGCTATCTTTTTTTTGTTGTTGTTGTTGACTCTCTTGTTTTCCTAGGTGTCTACTCCTTTGGTCTCTTTGCCACCACCATCTTTGCCAATGCCGGTCAGGTGGTGACAGGAAACCAGACGCCACACTTCCTGTCCGCCTGCAGACCAAACTACACAGCTCTCGGCTGCCAGTCTCCTCTGCAGTACATCACAGAGAACCGAGCCTGCACAGGAAACCCTTTCCTGGTGGTGTCCGCTCGCAAATCCTTCCCGTCCAAAGATGCAGCGCTCAGCTTTTATTCAGCCATCTACACAGTGGTAGGAAATCAAATCAGGGAATTGGTGAGGGGGGACTCATAGGCTGGGACGATTTTGAAAATAAAGAATCTTACTTGAATGCAACACCACAAAGAGGTTTAAAATTATTCAACTTTTGCTTTTGAGCAAGTTCATTCTTAACAACTTGTTTTAGATTCAGGTCACAGGTTAAAACTGAATTTATTTATGTTCAGAGTTTACCACCGACAAGGATTTAGTTCACACTCAAAACATTAACTAGTTCTTGTTCAATCTGAATATTTCATATGATGTGAAGTTTAAAGGAACATGTAGGTGATGAGATGATCTGCCGATTAGTGTGGTTGAAGCTTCAATTTTTTTTCAGTAAGTTGCAGCTGCATCACAGATGGATGATTTCTGAGAGGTAGTTCAGATGTGATTATTAGACTGTTATTTGTCTGTAAAGTAAATAATAGTCTGATGCAGAAATGCCTATAAGTACATAAACAAACAAATAATTTCATTAATAAATTAATTTCAGAAAACAATTTATTAAAATATTTGTATTGTACTGCATATATTACATGCTAAAGTTCTGAATGGTCCTATTGAATATAGAACATTTTCCATCAAAGTTCTGCATGCATTGTGTCATCCTTGGCAGTTACAAGATGCTCTTCATTTTCCTGAGTAGTTTTACACATTTCCATGAGAATCCTTAGACATATTTTTTTTTGCCAGTGGGTTTTCAGTTTGCTTTCAGAGGCTGCCAACAGCTTCATAATTACAGAGCTGCACCTCAGCTTCCTCAAAGTCTGCCAATCAGAAGAGCTCCGGCTTTCAGGAATACGATCCTTGTAGACACACCATCTGAAAAAGCTGACATAAAATGACAGATTAGCAAACAGAAAGAGGAGTTAATAAATAAAGGATCAGAAAAACCTTTTTTTGCGAGTGTAAGTAATGCAGAGCTTCTCAAGTGAAGTCCCAGGTTAAGTTGGTTTTAAGTCTTATTATGCATAATTTTCCTCTTATCATGTTGAATTTAATCCTGCTGACCAGAAAACACTGTTTTTGTCCAGTAAACTCTGCATTTTTGAAGACATTAAGTTTATCATCTGTTAGGTAAGCAGTATAGTTTACTCAGTATACAGAATAAAAGGCTCAGTTCTTCCCCTAATCCAGAGCTATCACGTGGATTGAAACAGGCACAGTTTTTTTTAGGGTAGTATAAATAAATCCTCTGCCGTACAACTACTATGCCATTTATTATTTAACTGAAACTAAATGTGTGAGAGCCCAGGTCTATGCCTTGCTGTTTCCATAAAACTTTACAATGTTTAATCCAGTAACAGCCAGTTGCACTCCCTGACCTCATCATCAATCCTGAATACCTCTATAAAAGCAGTGGTTATTACAACTGGCTGATTTAAGACGTGAAGCGGTGCTTAAAACAAAACGGCAAGAAGTAAAAATGTCCATAACTTTGGATAAAATTACACATGTTAAAGTGTTATTCCACTTTAACATGTCCTGGCTTTTTTCTTGAGGGAGCTCTACCATTCCCATGGCAAGTTCTGGGCTTAATGCAGGTTTTTCACTAGGTATACAGTTTTCAGTGTCTTATTTCATGAGAACCAGATCTGTTTTAAAATAAAAAATCATTTAAAACTTCTGCCCCAGATGCTCAGGTTTTATTTCCCTTTGAGATTGCCTGTATTAAATCAAATACAGTGTATATGTGTCATCATTAGTCATTGTAGCCTTGTCTTAATGTAACCAACCGAATAGAGCTCATCAAAGATGAATCAAAAAACTAGTGGGAGCATGCAAAATGCTGCTCAGCAAATGATTATTGAGGAGGGCAGAGATATTTTAGAACCTTTTTAAATAAGATGTAAATTATAAAACATGTGTGTTTTGCTTTTACATTGTTTTATTATCTTTTGAGAGAGGCTTGACTTACTTCCTCTTTGGCTGAGCAAAAATGGTTTTATATCGATTTGTGTGAAACCACTCAGCGGCTGCAAAATGACTGCAGATTGCGTCCTCTTGTGGCCTGATCAAGATTTACATCCTGCCGAGTCAGTAAGACTGCGGCACCGTCTGCATCATCTCAGCCGGATGATGCAGACCTCACCTACAACTCAATAAAAAAATGTTTTTTTTGTTGTTTTTTTTTCTATTCTTACATATTCTTGTGACCTTGTTTTGTTATACAGATGTATGTGACGTTGATGTTTCGGACCAAAGGAACCCGTCTGATGAAGCCCACCCTGTGCCTGGTGCTGCTGTCTCTGGCGGTGCTGGTCGGCGTGGTGAGAGTGACGGAGCACAGGAATCACTGGAACGACGTCTTGGCTGGTTTTGTCACAGGAGGCGCCATCGCTGCATTCCTGGTGAGGGGGAGCAGAAAGAGAGATGGTGCAAAAAAAAAAAAATTTGTAACATTTCTCCATGAATTTGACAAGCAATTCAGCTAACCTGTGGATCTGGTCTTTAACACCTTCAAAAATGAAGGCGTAAATTCTTACTTCAAATGTTGTTGTTGAGAAATTTTGACAAATCTCTTAGGCTCCCACAACAGCTTTTCAATTAGGTTCAGGTCTGGATTTAACTAGGCCATTGCAACACCATCCCTTCTTTATCAGCCATTCTGTTGTATATTTATTGATTGAGCCTAGATCTAGCCATCAAACACAGACAGATTGCTTCACTTTGTCAATGTTGGAAGGAATAGGAGATTCTTAAAGAGACAGAGCCAAATTTCAAGGTATCAGATTGCAAAGTCAAATTCCTTGGAAGTGACTTTTGATATATACAGCATTTTTATATCAACAGAAAACTACTTTAGTTAGTTGATTTTGCTTTGAAATTGCAGGATGTTACGGAAAATACATAATATCCCCCCTTTAATTTTTCAAATGAGGTTTGTGGAGGTTATTATTATTATTATCATCATCATCACTGGATAATATTCTGATGCACTTCATATGTGCGACAAATGGCCATACTCATGAAGAGGTTTTTTACCACCGGTGTTGCACCATACAGTCACTCCATGGACAATTTAGTAGGCATGTTTTAGTCATTGCAGATTTAATTAACATTGTTAAGCATAAATATACCCACCTGTTGAATGGATTTCTCCCATTTCAAGTGTCTCTAATACAGGCCTAACTGAAACCACAGTTTGTAGAGAGCAACTTGTTGCTGATTGCCCCTTTGTTTCTTGGTTAAAAAAAAAAAAGCCTGACTTTACATAACGGGTTTGAGGAATCTAATAATCTTGTGTAAACAAAAAATATGTTGCACACCAGTTTCAGTCATTCATGTGGCTTAATTTTTCAAGTCATTCAAATTTCTCTTTAAGAACTATAAAATAGGAAGTTTTTTTCTTGCATTTTTTTTCCATGAGCTGTCATAAATTATAAATATTATAAGCAGAGGCAACATTAAGTTGTGTTTGAAAGAGAGCAAGCATACAAAACAGGGTGTTAGTGATATTTTAAAATAAGAAAAACAAGTGATTATAGAGTGCAGCATCCTTTATTGGGGATTAATGCAGTTAGTGGAAATGGCATCACTGAAACGGCAGTCTTTGTCTGATTTCCCTAGAGACTGCAGATCCTTATCCTAACTCTGGGATTCCTTGAAGGCTGTTGACCTTTAAAAATCCAGCATGTTTTGTGACAGCCAGAGGTTGAAAGCTCACAAGGATAAAACAGAACAGCTTTTCTGTGATGCATGCATCCTTCCTTCTCTGTTTCTCTCTCACAACCAAAAGGAACTGCAGACATGGACTAACATGTTACTGAGAATACAGTTTCCTTTGGAATAGCTTCTTTCACCTTTTGTGTTTCTTCAGATTTCTGACGTAAACATTTCATACTGAAAAAACACAGATATGGTGCATTCAAGATTTTTCAGTGGTAATCAAATTCAGTTAAAGTGAAAATTGTCCAATTCCAGTGGATATCCTTGTGCATCTTAGTTTCTTCCCTTGCAACTTGACAGTATTTATTTGCCTTTATTTATGTTTTTACTAAAAAAAGTTCAAGTTTGATTCAAGAACATTCTTAAATGATTGTTATGGTATCACGGAGTGTTGATATCTGATATCTGCCTTTTTTTTTTTACAGTCAAAACAGACTTCCTGTTTTGCTTTGAAGAATGACCCATCAATTCTGACTCTAAAAAACTTAAGACATACATTTTTCCTAATATTCTAATTCATCAGAAAATTACAATATTACGCTTTGAAAGATGTGTAACTTTTCTACATTTAATCATTTACTTAAAAAAAAAGTATATGATGCTGGTTGATCCATTAATAGTTTTGCTCACTTTCAACTTCTCGGTTATTGATCTGTGGCTCTCTGTTTGTTAACATGTTTCAGAACAGAGGTAGTGTGAAGTTGTTCTGATTGATCCCAGCAGAAAGGAGAGATGGAGACGTACTCGGAGCTAAACTTTGTCCATTAGAAAGCTGTTGCTGAAAGACAGAGAATATTTTTTTTTTCTTCCTACTCATTTCTTGTCTGCTCTCCATCAGGTGTCCTGCGTGATTAACAATTTCAAACCAACTAAGCTAGCAGTGCCGACTCCGCCTCCCCCTCCGCAGCGCCCTGAAGCCCCCATCAGTCTGCCTCTGATCAGCCTGCCCCGTGTGGAGAGTCCACTCGAAAAGTTAAGTGGCTTCCAGGTAAGGGGTGAGGTGTATTAAGAGTATTCAAACGGAATGGCTTGAATTCTTGGTTGCCTCTTTGAATCTGATTCCTGAATGGTTTGAACTGTTTAATCTCAATAGGATACATTTAAACTAATCTGAACAAGTCAAATGAAATGCTAAATGTTGGTCATTTTAAGTTACAATTTGACAAAAGCTATTTCATCAGTATGTCATTTTTCTGTTAGTTTTCCTAATTGGTTTTTGTCTGTCTCCTTCTTAGGCTCCGGGGCTACCATATTCTGAGATCACATGACCATCAGCCAACCCTGCCCCCCGCCCCGCCCGATGTGCTCCTCCTCTCAAGACGTTGCCTCACCAGCTCAGTCTAGATCTGCCCCGTGAAATCCCCCCGCCCTGCCCCGCCCACCCCGAAGGACGAAAACCTCTGAGGCGAGTCAAATCCACGCAGGTGTGAGGCTTCACTAATCACAGAGGACAAAGCCTGGAGCCAACGGGGAAACAAAGACCTGTCGTCTCCTTTTCCTGTGATGCTCTGTTTTGTCCTTTAAGATGGCCGCCCTTTTCTTTTGGGTGTAAAAGATCCATGAAAAGACTCTTTAAGGCCAGAGCTGTTAAAGCAATACTGTGTCCTGTTTCCTTGCGGTTTTCCACAAAGATTCAACGGTGACTCTAAAGACTGTTGGCTGGTGATGACTTGATATTTCCAATCAAATAATAATAAAAAAAAAAAAACTCAGCTGAGCTGAGGGTCACAAGTGGATTTTCCTCAAGATCATTTCGTTATACTCAGGACAATTAGGGGAAACAGCTGAAAGAAGACGTTTATGTAATAATGCTGGTACTGTTGAGTGATATGGTACAGATTTTTGGTTCTGTGCACAAGAAGAGACGTCGTCGTCGAGGGAAGCACTTTTGTAAATTATAGCACAGAGGAACCAGTTTAAAACTCAGTAAACAATGTTGTAACTTTCAGTTTTGATTTTAATTGTGCAACGTGGTAGAAGAGCGGTTTATACACACTAGGGCTTTGCTTTTGATACCAGTTTTTCTTTTGTTTATTCACTCCTGAATCAGATTGTCATCAACCTTTCAAAACTATAACATTAACGTTGCAGTGTGTTTCAGATGTCTGTTAGTTTGATGTCCATGCTGTGCAAAATCTCCATGTGGAGTTTTTATTGTTCACTAGAAGTAAGAAGCATTACTTTTTTAGTACTTCCCATAATCTATTAACCAGATTTATGTCTCATATGTTCTTTATGAAAGCACATCGAAATAGAAGGCAACATGGTACTTCTTACATCTAAAATCAGTTACATTTTACAAACGCATCAAACTGGGTTTTAAAGAGAAAAGCTGGCCGTTGTTTGAATTAGGCATGGAGCAGCATAATATTTTCACATTATGATGACCCTGAGTAAAAGCCCCTCGGTTTCACAGTATCAAGGTATTAAAATCAGTTTAAGAAACATGCAATATAATCTAATTGCTTCTATTTAAACCATAGAGTTTCTGCAGGGCTTTTAAAATGGAAATTGAACCCGTATTTTTTATTTTTTTAATACACTGACTTGAAATTAATATGATATGGTATTAACAAAGACCATAACTTATACTATTTGCACTGTCAGTACGTACTTGGGCTTTTGTTATATGAAACAATAAAAACATGATGCAAAATTTAAAATACAACATGAATAGAAAGAAACAAGTTATTAAACACTGTCAGGACAATACTGACTTACACCTTCAAGAATCTTAATTAATTAGCTACAACAACATTTCATTTCCTTTTGGGATTAAATAACGTATTTTTGAATTTGAAGGAAAGAAATCTGGTAATTAAGTCTACATCACTCAAAGCCTCACATTCCATTATTTACGTCTTAAATTTCTACATTTGTTCCTTCATTGCTTCGTCTATGAAAAGCTTTTGTCATCTTGTTTGTTTCACTAATATATTGGCAGCAATGATCCGTTCTTTTTGGTGGCTGAGGAATTTAGCAAAATGGAGCACAGCCAACAGCTCTGTAGGAATGAATTATCACCAAACTCTCAAACTAAATCAAATTTTCCTCTATGTACATTTTAATTTGCTTAGGCAACTAAAATTAAATAGTCCCAGCTACCCTATCCACGTCCAGCTTCTCTATCATGAGTAGGTGTTTCCTTAACAAGGTTTGGCTTAAAAACAGTTTTTGATCGTTGGCCAAAGCCTGCCAGCTACCGCTGACAAAAAGCTTTCTGTACTGAATATGGAGTAATAAAGGGATTAAGTGAAGTAATGTAGATGCCAAAATAAAACAAGAACAAAAAAAACCCTAAAATGTACATTATTTATTTTTTACTTGCATTGTAAGGTGAGCAGAATTATTCTAATTATGTTAAAAGCAAATTGTTTTATTTTGACATAGGTGCTAAATAAAGAATAGGTTTTAGTTGAATAAAGCACATACAGTAGATATAAATGAAGCTATTTATCTCAGTTAGAAAAATTAAGCTCAACTGGTTATAACTCTAATCACTAGATGGCAGATGTGTCAGAGTAGAAGTAGTAGAGAATGAAACAAAACCGCAAAGCTTCTTTTGAAGAAATACAGTGTGAAGAAATCAGCAGTTTTCCACTAAGGACAATTTGTCTCTTCTCCAGGAACTCAAACACTGTGTTGATATTCTGGCAAAACTCCTTAATTATCCGTATTTCATTCTACCGAAAATATTTCCAGCTAAATTTCCCTTTTATTCCTTGGACAGTGAATACATTCGTAACCTTTTTGTTTTTTTTCCAACCAGCTGACTGGCAGGGAGCAGCAGCATGTTGTTAGGGGCAGCATGTTGTTGTCAAATGTTTCTGGCATGACAGAAACATTTGACAATTTGAACATTTTTTCAAATTCTTACAATACCTTGATACCTGTAAGCAGCCCATGCCTAATTTGACTGAATCTATCTGGTCCAGTCATTCAAAGGCTTCTCTTCAAGATGCTTTCCACACACTGAGTTTATTGAAAGTTGACTGTTGTACAGTGCTTAGTTTTCTTCAAACATATGTGATGTTATCATCCAGTTTGTATGGTTTTGATAATATGAAGCTACCTGAAATGTTCTTGCGGCACGATGGACGGCTGTAAAGCAGGAATGTAGCTCAGTGGAGAAGAGTTTAAAATCAAGCCAACCTGCAGTCGATGTGCATCTCTCACAGCTGGCTCAGCTCTGCTCAGTTTAAAAGAAAACTGCAGGTTCTTAAAGTAAGAAGAAAGTGTGTTATATACAAAAGATGTCCTAGTGACTTTCCTATGTGTGTGTGCGCTTGCAGTGTGTGTGTGTGTGTGTTTGGACTTAGTTAGATCTGCGTGTGCGTGCGTGTGTCTGTGTGTGTGTGCGTATTTATAATGAGCACATTGTAAGGCAGCACAACTGTTTATTTGTCAGCCTGTTTTTCTTAAGTTAAACTGTCAAAAGTAGCTGCTATAATTACACACTCACATTCGTTTGTGACTGCAGGCCTCCGAAGGACCCCTGCCAAGGCGTCCTAACAATGCCAGTTAAAGCAGAAGGTGCTCATTATAGCTTTGAGATTACCTACAGTATTGTAAGTCTGTTTTTATTTTCTTCTTTTTTTTTTTTAAGAAAAGAAAAAATGACTACACCCCTCTGGCGAGATAACGTTATTTTCATGTTAAAGTCTCTGTTTTGTATTTATTTACCAAAATAAACTGCAATTACAACTTAGTAGAGTAAGATTCTTTTATACAGACACAGATTTTGACGTTTTACTTGTTTTGTTTTTTTTACTAGGTAAGGCTCCAACAAAAGCTTCAAACATTAAATGTAAATTCACAGTGCCTTGCAAGAGTATTTGTATTCTCTGACATTAAACCCACAATCTTAGCTGCCTTTTATTGTGATTTTATGTGGTGAGCTAACCCAAAGTGATATGCAGTTGTGAATTCAAAGACCAATTATTAATGTTTTTAAATTTTTTACAACTAAAAATCTGAAAAGTGCAGCATCCATTTGCATATGCCCCTGCAGAGTCAATACTTTACAGAACCACGTCATTCTTTGTGTCGAGCTGCAAGTCATTTAGGGATATCTCTGCCAGATTTGCACATCTGTAGGCTGACATTTTTGCTCACCATATTATTTCTGGATATTGGATTGAACTGTTATTTTTTTTTTAAGATGTTCAAAGCATGAGATGTTTTAAAATCTGACTGTTTTGAATTTCTCAGCAACAGGCTACTGTGTTCCTCAGTCTTCTCTTCACAATGCTGCTTGTTCACTTGTGATCTCTAACAAACCTCTAAGGCCGTCACAGTACACCTTAATTTAACATGACACAATCACAAACAGATGGACTCGGTTGAAATGGACACCAGACTTTTCAGATTTACTTGTAAAGCTATTTTAATTAACTTTCCTAATGTACATTTCATAATTATGCATTACAAAATCCTACTCAAAGCTCTGGTTGTGATGTATTAAAATGTGTTATGAATACTTTTGCATGGCGCTGTAAATGCATTTCTACTATTTATACAGCTGTTGCTAATATAGCTCACTTACCCATAACAGACCCCTAGCCTGTATGCACCGGTTTTTCTGTTTCCACACTACTGCTGATGAAAGCATCGAGCTTTTGTGGCTTTCATTGCCTGGTCCAAGGAGAAAATGTAAACCAGAGAAGAGAGAGATCAAACCACGGAGCTTCCATTTGGCAGAGAAAGTACTCCTCATCTTGTGCCACAGCCACTCAAATCCCCATTTCCATGTGACATCAACAATAAGTCTGAGACTCATTTAGGAGTCTCAGTAAGAACTAAAGTGGAATTTTTTCTGTTGTTGTTTCATTGCATGTCATATAAACATGTCGATGCCCTAATTTCACACAGTTTAGCATCAACTCCACAATAAATACAATTTTTCATTTGACTTCTTACTATTCCTCAGGATTGTGCACACAAAGAATGTCCCACAGGACATTAGTCTTTCAACATGAGACAAAATAAGCGAAATTAGACTGCAATCCCTTTTAACGTCTCTAAACAAATACAATTTCATGCTTTTCTTGCCTCTGATTGTCTGAGCTTTGATTCAGGCTGCTGTAAAAGAAAGATTTTCCCCCTCCTTGCTGTTATCTTGAACAAATGTTTCCTTATTCCATGTTCTGAAAATTACACATACAGATAGGCAGCTTGCAGAAATGATAGAATATGAATACAGTCGTTATTGGCATGAAGGTCAGATTGTTTAGGGGTTTATTTAAACTGATCTTATCCCAGTGTAGATAACAAACAACTCTGATGCTTTTGTAGACTTTCCCTAATCCAAACATTATTATATATACGTGCTCCAATCTATACGCACACCACAACTAATTGCCGTTATTAATTATTATTTGAACATACATGCGCACACAATGATGCACACATTTTACATTCTGACAAAAAGTCTGCCCCGGAGATTTTCAAAAGATATTATGTGTGATAGAGCAAATATAATCAAATAGATGAACATTGAAAAGTCACTTCTTTGATCGTCAGAATAAATATGTTTTCAGAATCCTCTCATTCATTAGAAGTGTGCAGATTTTTTAAAGATTTAAAAGACTATTTCGTTTAATCAGATTGTACATTAATACATTAATATAAATAAGTACTTTATGAATTGGCATAGTTAATAATACACCCTTGATGAGGCCTTTCATTCCACTTCCATTTTTTTTTTTTTGTTGGTTTTCTGCCACAGATTTCTCTTCTTAAATGCTAAATATCATTAAGATCAGACCGTTGTATCCAATCACATTAAAACTGATAATGTGTTTCTTAAAACTTCCCTAAAATGCCTGCTCATAAATATCCTGATGGTTGCAGTAGGCCACCATGAGCACAGGGTGGTGCTGTTTAACTATGCCTAATATGAAGAAGGCTTTCAGAAAGAAAAATAAATCACTAGGTTGAAAGCTTCTGGTAGTAAACAACAAATTAGGACGCTAAAATGCGAAGAATCCAAAATCTGTGTATCTTTTCTCACTGAGGCCTCTGATGGACCATAACAGACATTAGTCATCAATCTAATGAAGCAATTTAATGGCAGACAGAAAATTTCTCTCTTTGTCAGTCTGTCTCACAACTGCCCCGATGTTGTCCCGCCTCCTCTTTGTGTTCCTCTGAATTTGTGGTTGTCAGTCTTGTTAACGACAAGACGTATGTGCGCACACACACACAAATGCACAAACGCACACACGCTCAGACAGAACTCTCTGGACTCTCGACAACATTATCTTTTCCGGAAATTGCTTCTCAAGCACAGCCAGAGCCCCATTAGAAAAGAAGAGCTCTATGCTGTAACCTTTTTAAAAAGCCATTAGTGATGCACCTGCCTCTCTCTGTCTCTCCGTTCCTGTTTGTGTGTCCTATTTGTCTCTCTTGTTAACACTGACACACACACACAAACACACATTTTTTTTTCTATCCTGATTGCCAGCATCCTCATTCCCAATCCTATAAACTAACTGCTGAGCCTAATAAACACATTTCCACTCCAATTAGAGTATAAATCTTTCACATCTTTGGGTTCCACCTCAGAGTGCAAACCACTCAATTTAATTATTTGTGCGTGTGTTATTCTAATGCCTCGTGATTTTGAGGTGCCCTGTTTGGGACATAAATAATTCCCCGTCTCTAAGGTTAAATAAACAAAATCATTCATAATTTGCCGAGTCACCACAGTCAACAGGGCAGCATTTCATCCTTAATGAAGACGACATTTAGTATATATTTAATTGATGTAATAACATTTAATCTCAAGTGTCATGCAAAACTGTTAAAGGCATATTGCTTCAAGAAAACAATGAAGGATGCCTCTTTCATTTACCAAGAGAAGGATCTTAAAGGGATCTTAAAGGTTGGTTGTTGTAGTTTTTTTAAGTGAGGTTGTGGGAAGTAGTTGTCAGTAATTGTTTTGCTGCAGACAGATGTCATATAGTTTGTTGAAAACTCAGATGGAAATCCTTGTTGAGGCTGATTTGGATCATTCAAACTGAAAATGACATCTATCTATTTGCATCTTAACGAATTAGAATATTATTGAAAAGGTCACTTATTTTAGTAACACAATTCACTAAGTGTCACACGTTTTAGATGTATCTGTGTTCCAAAGCAGCTGATTCAAATAGTCCCTTTAACTCCTTCATCCAGTTCAACAGAGGCCTGCTAACGAGCCACCATTGATTCAGGTGTGTTGAACCAGGGACTTGACTTTGAACACCATAGATTATTTACACCCAGACTGATATTTTAAACCTTTTATTTCTGTTAAATATGATGTTTTTACACTTGCAGATTAGCACATTGCATCAAACCAAAATTAATTAATAATACAGAACTGAGGACTTATTGAGGTCTTAAAGTATTATGTATTAAACCTAACTAAGGTATGTTTAATGCCTGCTTAAACGCTATCTTCTAATCTGACAACAGTCTTGTTTTTTTATGTTCTTTTTTTATTTACTGTAATGTATCTGTATAGGACAAGATATTAAAGGTTTACACTTTAACCAATATTAAGTTTGTTGCCATTATCTCAACCGAACTTTGTTCATGGCACGGCCCTAGAGTCTTGTTGCATTAGGTCACTCACTGCATGTGACTCAACAGTCTGCTTAGATTGGTGTGAACTTTTGAATTTGTGTGTCAGGCTGTAGTTTGTGCCACCACGTCACAGTGGTACGGTTCTGTTCTTTACCGGGTCCTGTGGTTTTTATCTTGAAAGACTGGCTGGTGACAGTGGTGCTTCTGGAATGAATTTACCAGTGGGAGGGAGGGTTTGTTCATGGGGGCACTTCACAGATCTAGAGGATGTAAAAAGCGATTCATCTTTAATTCATTAAAGATGCAGAATCACAACAACTGACCCCTGTAGAACGGGTCCAGAGCTGTTCTACAGGGGCACTGACCCCTGTTGGCCCCTCTTTACAACCGCCCCTGGCTGGCAGGACTCATGACTCCGGCTGAAACAGCTAACAGCTTTCACCTGTGAACGCTCCTGTGGAACCACTGATGTACTTTGGCCTCAGAAAGCAGTAACTAACTTTGTGAACATGTAAATAATTAACATCCTGTCAGTGTTATTTCTGGTGTTATGTCCTGCAAATATGAAAATGCTTTAGTTAAATTGAGTTCAAAAGGCAAAAACTGGCTCAACCCCAGGTGTGACGTGCTTTAAGCTTCTTCCCCACTCTGAGGATTTCCCTGCCATTTGCCATCTTTCTTCTCCAAATACTATCAGTAACTTCACAGAACCCCAATGCATAAAAAAAAAAAAAAAAAAAAAGAAGAAACACGGAACAGCGACCAAGGTATTTCCACTGGTGAAATTTGCATTTGGATGCTGTTAATCAAATACTACTTATGCATGTTTATGCAAAAGACTTGTAACTGGTATGGCGGGTTCTCATTCCAACAGAACAACCGCACTAAACAGCAGAGCTAAAATGGAAAAGTTTAGCTTAAAGTCTTTTCAAATACACAAGCAGCCCAGTCAAACTCATGGCCTTAATCTATTTAGGAATGTGTGGAGAGAGTGAAAAATGTTTGTCTTGATTTTATGTGATGGAGGTTGAGCTATAGCACAACAAAAGCAGCACAAATCATTTTAGGCTGCCACAAAAACCTACCTCTGGATTATTTATTTATTTTTTGTTGCTGCTAAAACATCCCAGAAGCTAAATCTTGCTAAGATGTTTTGGACACTAAATTGCCTGAAGTATTGGGTTACTGGCCTTTTGGCAGATATGTAAATGCATTTATATGAAATTGTTTCACCCTGTATGGCTTCCCACAAGGTTAAAGGTTGAGTTTTTAGATAATTCTTCCTGAGGCGTATCTGTGAGCCCAGACATTGATGGAGGTAGAGAAAGCCTGTTTTGCATTTATTTTTGTTGTTGTTGCACTAATTCATACTGAAACTGTTCTGTCAGATTGAGGTCTAGACTCTGTGCAGACCATATAAAACTCGCTTGTCTGGGTTTTTACCAACCCTTTTTTGTGGACACGAGCAAAGCCATGTTAAAACAGCAAGGGACCGTTCTCAAGCTAAGTGTGAAACAGTCCTAAATGTCTTGGTACACTGAAGCAGCGAGAGCTCATCTCCTGAAAAACAGCCCCGCACCATAATCCAGTCTGCACCACACATTACACTTGACAAAATGCAGTCAGGTAAGTGCCGTTCTCATGGCAACTGCCAAACCCAGACTCATCCATTGAATTGCCAGACAGAAAGGCATGATTTGTCATTCCAGAGAACACATCTCCACTGACTCCACTGGCAGCTACACAACTACGATCAAAGCTTTGTGTTGCACTTGGTGATGTAAGACTTGGATGCACCTGCTCATCCATGGAAACAATTCACTGAATCTCTACATGCACTGTTTATGAGCAAGTCTGAAGGTCACATTGCATGAACTATTGACACTGCAGAAAGTTGGTGACCTCTGCGCACTATGCTCCTGAGCAGCCACTGACCCCACTCTGTGCTTTTAAGAGTCCTACCACTACGTGCCTTGGTTGCTTTCATCCCCAATCTTTTCCCCTTTGTTATTACCACTGACAGCTGACTGTGGAATATTTAATAGTTAGCAGTTGATCTATGCTTTCAGTGTTTGGAAACACTGTCTGCAGGTTTTATTCACCTGTGGGATTGGAAGTGGCTCTAACACCTGAGATCAATGACTCAAAGAGCTGAGCAAACATTTTTGATAATAAAGTAACTGTGTGCATCAGTTGGAATGAGAATAGGCTTCTCTATCCATCCATCCATTGATTATACCAACTTATCCTTGCAGGGTAATTGGGAGGCTGTAAGCCTCCAGCAGTCACTGAGCGAGAGGCAGGATTCAGGTCACCAGTCCATTGCAGGGGCAACATAGGACAAGCAATCATGCACACAGACACTCACACCTATGGACAATTCATAGACAGCACTTAACTGAACAGATGTGTTTTTAACTCGTCAAATGCATGTTCTGCCTGCAGAGCATCCAACATGTACACTCCATGCAGGGAGACCCCAGGGCAGGATTTGGACCCTGGACCTTCTTGCAGCAAAGCAACAGTGTTAGCAACTGTGCCACCATGCAACACCCGAGAATAGGCTCGTCTTCCTGCAATATTTGTCTGTGCGTGTGTGTACACTGATTTTTACATACGCGTGCGTGTGTGTGCGTGCATACGTGTGTGTGTGCGTGTGTGTAGGTGTGTGTGTGTG
Source organism: Poeciliopsis gracilis (assembly GCA_911649635.1). Classification (NCBI taxonomy): domain Eukaryota; kingdom Metazoa; phylum Chordata; class Actinopteri; order Cyprinodontiformes; family Poeciliidae; genus Poeciliopsis; species Poeciliopsis gracilis. The sequence continues at coordinate 2,841,114 of CAJVRI010000128.1, forward strand.
TGTATATGCGTGTGTGTGTGAGACCCACGCCTGATATTTCCAGTGATGAGTTGGACTTTACTCCCTGACTCAGTGTCTGTCTGTTTGACGTAATTCATCTGACCCCTGCGCCACACTGTCTGATGCAAAAAGAAAGGAAGGAAGAAAGAAAGAAAGGAAAAAAGAAAGAAGGATAGATGGAAAAAGAGAAAAATAAAAATAAAGAGAGAGAGAAAGAAATAAAGACAGAGGCAAAAAGAGGAAGAGGAAAATAAAGAAAAAGAAAGTGAGAGAAAGAGGAAAAAGCTCAAATGAAAGCTGAAGAGAGAGTGGTTTATCGCATCCCAAAACAAAGCAGAGGCAGCTGGGTAATAAAAATGTACTGTCTGTCATAGTAAATTACTAATAGTGGTTTTTGCCTTTCTGCAGTCTCCTGATTATGCTCAGTGGTCTGCCTCCGACAATTATGAAGCCATTAACACTGTGTGCGTGCATGCATGCGTGTGTGTGTGTGTGACACAGTAAGAGAAGGCAAAAGACAGCGAGAGAATCTATGGTTGCTGATTTGAGGAAATGTTGTAATTTATTTTATGGCCCCACAGCTCCCGTGCTTGCGTTAGCGCTGCAGGCTCTAAAACATCAAACCTACATGTTTGCTCCCCGTCTGCTCGTCTGTGGATGCAACGGAGACGGTTTCTCCGCATGCACAAAGCTAGCCTGACTCCTTTTTGTGGGTTTTCGTCCATCTTTCCGAAGTCAAACACAAACAGGTTTTCAGGGTTTGCTCCATCACAGGTCGCCGAATGAAAGGAGAAATATAAAAGGCATCAAGCCACTGGTCCTTCACAGCATGTCTGCTAAGGAGGACCATCAGTCGAATGCACAGGCCCCATTAGATGAGGGAGCAGGAGTAGGAACACACATGTACATACACACCACACACAGAGACATGTATACCTCAGGGAATTTAGCTGAGCAGGAAACATCCTTAAAGTCATGGTCGCTACGATTTCAGCACCATGTGTGTTAACGTGCCATTACCACACAGAATGACTAAACCTTTTCTAACATGAATCTATATACAAAAACCTGAGTGAAAGAAAAATCTTTTTATATATTATCTAAACTTAAAAAAAAAAAAAAACATGACACCCATACTGCATCTCTCCGGGTGTTATGACAGCTAGTTTTACCGTGGATCACAGGGAAGACACTTCTTCGTGATCCTATGTGGGGGTGTAGGTCACTAGCTGTCAAGACTTCTTGAAAGATCTTTCAATATTATTTTTTAAAATTTGACTGCATTTTTATTCATTTCATCTCCAGTACAACACAATGACAGCACATTGTGCAATATTGGCTTAGAAATAAGTGTCAGGTGTCAAAAACTACAGCAGAGGGACACTTTCATAAAGACATGAAAAATATATGTTTTCTTAAAGGTCCACCTGCTCTCAAAGTCCATATGTCAGCCTCAACTAACATATGAGACTTGATTTTTTTTTATAGACAGTGGAAATCTGCTGCATGGCAAGAGTTCAGTCATTATCTTTAAAGTGAGGAAACTAAAATATTGGGAATGTTGCCAAAATGTTAGCTGTCCACCTCTGCTGTCTTTCATGGATCGACTAGACATAACCAAAGATAATGGAAGAATAGTTCTTTTTGCCATCTGTAAAATGCAGTTTTTACACTTGTCTTTGGTGGTCTTGATGTGAAACTAGCTTTGCAAACTTAACAAATGTGTTCATTTTAGACATCTGAGTTGCAAAAAAATAAAGACTCTGATAATACTGAAGAATTTATGCTAAGTGTGTATCACCCAGTTCAGAGATCAGACAGAGTTTTCAGATTTTGAATTGGAGGATCAAATGCAGTTCAGATGTATGAAAAAAAAAAAAAGCCAGAATGTGCATCAAAACTTTTGAATTAGTGCAGAATATAATTTTATAATCAGATGCAAACTTATGTGTCAGCAGCCATGTTCTTTTAAGAGTATGCACACTTTCCATGACACATAGACACCCGGCGTTTACTCACGATGGATAATTATTCAGAGCAAACCAGACAGATAACTTTTGTTTTATTGTTTTTTGTTCTAGGTGCTCAAGCTGTCCTCTGACTCAGTGGTCATATGCCTTAACCATGAGGAAAGGCGCATAATCTAAATTTAAAAAAATATATAACGTTCTCCCTTGAGCTTCAAAGTCTTTTATGTACACATAATTCACACTCATAATAACTCGCCAATATCTGAAGTCTATACTGTAAAACCTGCCGGCTTTTATGTTTTATTAAAATGCGTGGTTCATACTTTTCCACCATAAGCTAGAGAGTTTAAATCAAGCACTGAGTCGAAATTGTGATAGGTTGTTGAATTACAGAAGACACAAGAAGACATTCTTCACAGACTGCCATTTCAAATGAACTGCGACCTGACGAGGCCTCACTGAACCATTCCAGAAGATCAGAATAGATGATAAGATGGTGAGATGTTGCTGCAGATGTCGATGCCACTGAGTCAGGCAAGAGAACAAGTTTGCTCACTAAAGATAGCATTAGCCTTTGAGCTGCTAAATTGTAAATTCAAACTAGTGCAGCTATATTAAACCTTCACATCCTGACTCCAATAATAGATTATAAAGCCACTATATATGGACTGATATTTCAAACATTGTTACTGAGTACGAATTTCCATCCATCCATTTTCTATGCCCAGCAACAGAGACACACATACACACAAACACAGATACTTAATAGCACTTTGGAGAATCATGTTTTTGGATTGTGTGCGGAAGGAATGCTATTTACACAAGGTATGTCTGGATAGCTCTTACTTTTTGGTTGGGTTTATATTAAAATGATGTGATAATCTGAAATGCTTCAGCATGACAAACAGCAAACAAATCGCTAATGGTACAAATACTTTTCCACAGCTCTGCACCCTTAATTTATAGTGCTTTATTTAATTGCTAAATAATTTAAAGCTCTGTCAACTGTGACTAATGCAACAAAGGTCACAATGTAGGGTTGTAAAATAAATCCTTAGCTATTTGTGTGGAGAAAAACAACAACAAAAAAAAAAACCATTCATTTTCTGAAATGCGTTCCAGTTGGAATAAAAGGACAATGTTCTGTTGCTCTCGCGCTCTCTCTCTCTCTCTCTGTGTGTGTGTGAGAGTGTGTGCGTGGGCGTGTGTGTGAGTGTGTGGGGGGGGGGAGTGTGTGAGTGTGTGTGGTCAGTGAGACAAATTAATCACCCATCCGCAGAGGTGCATTCATTGTATTAACCCTGAACTCTGTGTTAGCCTATACTCCATCATGACTTGGAAGTAGCCAAACCAGCTCTGGAGCCGCCGCTGCGCTATAGGACCACGCTCTACTGGGATGGACCAGAGAGAGAGAGAGAGAGAGAGAGAGAGAGGATGAGAGTGTGATTAGAGGCGGGGGAGGAGAGAGGTGAGAGGTTGCAGATGAGTTGCATTGCAAAGGATGCTGCTGTTGCTACAGCACCTGCAGAGTCGTCATCGCTCCATTCAGTCCTTTCATTCCGCGGGAAAAAAAAAAAAAAGAGGGGGAAAAAAAAAGGAGTGGTTATGTGATTCCCCCACAAGCGGGAGGAGACGCGCACAGTGGAGAAAGGAACAGCATGGATGGAGAGGAGAGGAGAGGGGGGCGGAGGTGTGGTGGTGGGAGAAAGGGGGGGTGGGGGGGGTAGCGGGGGGCGTTTCCCTGCACAGTATAATCTATTCTCTGACTTCAGCGTGGAAACAGTGCGTGGCATTAAGAACGGCTTCTCCGTGGGAGCAGCGTAAACGTGGACCAAGCGGTAAGTGATTATATATATATATATATTTTTCCCCTTTCCTTTCATAAAATCACATATTGCCTCAGCTGACAGCGTGGATTCCAGCACTTTAGGATGTTGTAATCGTGGCTAAACAGTCTTTTCTTTTCCAATCGTGGAAGTAAAGAAACTATAGATTTAAAAGATTCCGGATGAAACCGTTCATATCGCGGCACTGACGCCCTATCAGTGATCAGTGGGATGCTGGCACGCTTCATGGTTTGATAACTAAACAGGTTGGTCCCAGCAGCATCCCCACCAAAGTGCCTCTCAAACGTCTTGAAGGGAGATACACCTGCTCCCAGCTCAGTGTTTCACCGCAGCGCGTCTTTTTCCTTTTGTAGCCTGCCGGATGGAAAGTGTGTTGGTTTGAATCCCGTTCACACTCTCCTGCTGAAGGGTTAGGGATTCAGTCCACGCCTGCCACCATGGCATCTGAACTGGGATCTCCTTGTCGGGGAGAGCGGATGTATTTACAAACAAAGAAAGCTTGATAACCCACGCCTGTCACGTAGAAAACAGGTGCTGCTGGCTATGTGCAATTTTACAGTGTGTGGTTGTTTGGTTATCTGGGCCAGTAGGCCAACTTGGAGCCATCTGTACTGGCAGGGCCGGACTTTAACAAGGGCTCACTTGGGCAGAAGCCTGGTGGTGGCCTTCCAATGGGGGGAAGGGGATCTCAAAATATATATATATATATATATATATATTTCCAGCTTTTAAATAAAAGAAGCAATAGAAGCTGTATTGTTCTATGTGTGGCTTAATGTAATAAAAGTTGTGAGAATTACAAAAAAAAAAACTGTTTGATTCTGCGACTTTCTCTGCGTTTAAAATGCACGGCAACCATATTGGATAGAGAACGCTTCTGAGTTTTTCACGTGAAATTCAAACATCTATTGCGTTTCAAACTGGAAAAATGGAAATTTAGGCTTCCAGAACAAAATGAACACATCAAAAAGCTGGATGTTATGTTATTATTATGTGTTTGGGCTCTAAGATCTGCTTTGTACTTGTGAATTGCCATAAAACACTTAGCACCAAAGCAACTTGCAAATTGCATTGATTTTCTGACATGCACCTAAAATCATCTTGGGTGTTGCTGTGAAATTTTGGGTTATCGTATTTGTTGCACAAATGAAGACACGTCTTGATTCAAGCACACTATTCTTAAAATTAAGTTTTCAAAAAGAAAAAAAATACCATACAACTCTATTTTCATGTAGACAGGACCTGTACACTTTGACATTAATTTGCCACAAGCTAATTATCCGTGGCAGTTTCAATGCCTTTTGTGGCCATTAGGGGTTTAACAATACATGAGGTGAGATATTCAATACTCTGCTCAAGAAAACAAGATGTGATTTTACCTGATTATTTTTTCACAAATAGAAAAAAGGTTTCACAATTCATACACGCGATGTAATAAAGGACTGTTATGAATGTTACAATGAGAATTTTACCAGTTTACATATCATGTAACTTATGCTTGTCTAATTTTAAGGTGGTGCTAATGACAGAAATGCATTGAAAACGCTCCTTAATGTCTGTTGTTGTTCATCTCAAATGCTTTAAAAGATCTGTTTCTAATAGAAATAATTAGTGTCTTATTATTAAAATGAAATGTAAATTGCCCTTTTAATACCTGTTAGCTGAACACTGCAGGCTAACCTTTGCTCCCTCGGTTAATGGTTGTATTTTGTCAGTGCTTACTGTCCTCAATATTGTATTACACAAACAATCTTTAGCACTTTTGCAACCAATGACATGCTTTTAGATTTCCTCGATCAACAGTGCAAGGGAACAACTGAAGTACTGCATCCCTTTTCATATCAGAAAATGAGTCTCAGGCATAGATACAACAGGGTGTTAAGCTTAAAGCACACACCTTCATTTCTGAGGATAATAATGAAATCTCATATTTACTTTGCCAGGTGGAGGTAGATGTTATTTCTAACAGGAAGTTCCCTCCTTGTGACAGATTTTGATTTGTTCAAAAATATCGTAGCTTTTTAATATAGCAAGCTCTGGGTAGGGAATCAAAAGTGATGGTGTCTCAGGCGGAGTCTTTCTCCTAAATCTGGCCCTGTGCTTTAGGGTACTGCAGTCAGAAGTTGGGTAAATGTAGAGAGGCTCTGCTAATTCTGGACTCCAGAATAAATTCATTAGAACAGCTACGAGTGGGTCATTTATTTTTTATTTATTTTTTTTTATGTAGCGACTATTAGACTCAACAGCGTGGCAGAAATGACTGGAAGGATTTGCTGTTGCAGGCAAAAGCATAAACATGCTCATAACAGGGCCTTTAGTTCCAAACAATTAAGCAATAATGTGCAAGCAGCAGGCCCAGCATCCGCTCTGCTTCTGTTTCCATCACAAGCCCATCTCGTCTTTCCATCACAAGCCCGTCTCGTCTTTGCCTGCAGGCTCAGTCACTTGTAATTCTGCGTCCTACTCCAAATACCAGGTACATAAAATGATTGATAAGTCTGTTTGCGGCAGACATAAATATGAAACACAGACCGATTTTCTTTCATTAGGCCCTCCAGCTGGAGCCAGTTCACTTTCAATCAAGTCAATTCAGGAAATGGATTTTCTTATAGATGCAAACCAGATGTCTTTCGGCATCAAATAAACTTCTTACCAGTCTATAAATATATTATTGGGGTGGGTGAGGAAGAAGGTAAAATCATAAATATGTGGGTACATGATCAGCTTGCATGAATGTGTCAGAACTGCTGCTCCGGGCACGCCCACATGAGTGTCATGTTATCATAGCTTAACCTCGATGTACCACACTGGAAAGTGTTTGCAGATCAGACCGAGACGTTCCCGGTGACACAGAGCAGACACACGGCCGCTCCTGCAGGGTGAGCTGGGCAGCAGCGGGGTGTATTTTTACACCAGATCTGTGACACCTCCCTACATCTCTTCACAGCTCGTGGTGAGAACAGAAGACACGTCCACACGAGTTGCCATCACCGGCAGGCCGGACTTGGACAGTTGGGGTGGAGGAAGAGACAAGAAAGAGGGAAGGGAGATGAGGAGAGGAAGACCAAGGGGGTTATAGGTAATGAGCGAGATGTTGAGGTCTTCTAAGTGACAGCAGGTTAAGGGTCTCAGAGGAATTTTGCAGGAGAGTCAGTCAGGTAGCTTGAAGGGGATGTGTGGCTCAAGTGCTGAATGTGTCTGGACAGATAAACAAGCAGCCATCCAGACGGTGAAAGAGCAAACACGGGGCAGGAGCGGGAAAGAGATGGCAGACGGATCAGCGTGATTAGAGGGGAAAGGTTAAGACGAAAAGTGAGAAGGAGTGGGGGAATAAAGGAGGAAGACCGTCATGCCCTGTTTGTAAACTGGGGCTGGAGTTTTCCAGGAGGAGCTGACTGTGGTGCTGATGCAAACTCCCCTCCTCTCTTTTTCCAGTGCCTCTCCTCCTCCCATCTTTTCTCCTCCTCAGCTGACAGCTACTGTGTCTCTAATTGGCAAGTGTGGATTGGGAAGAGTCTGGTTTATTCTCCATGGGACGGAGTAAGGGAGGCAGAAGGCTTGTGGATTTTTTTTTTTCCTGGAAAGGAGTTGGAAGTTGGGAAAGAGGGAAGACAATAGGTGAGGAATGAACATCTGTTATGTACGTCATCCGTTGTTGGTAATCGCTCCCTCCCCCTCGCTGGAGAGTAGCAATTCCTGACACCTTGCACATAATTGGTGATCCTGTCCTCTCCCCGAGTGCTTGGCTAAATGGTGGCTGGATGTGAGGAAGAGCTGATGGCACTGTGATCTCTTAATGTGTGTAGACATACATAAAGCATACAATCTAATTAGTACTCTAGCAGTGGGCTTAATTTGTGAAAGCTGCTGCTGTTGTGCATTGTCGCTCAAGGCTAAATATCATCTCTTTTGTCTCCTTTATCACAGGTGCTGTCCTTAAAGATTCGCCTCTACGATGCAATCTGATTCAGGAGCAGAAAGGATAATACAGAAGAGGGAAAAAAAAAAGGAGCTGAATGAAGTGAGAAAGGAGTGGAAGCGTGGGTGGAGGCGGGCATTTTGTGCTCCGGTCTCGACCACGGGTATTCTTGGGTTGATAATACAGATGTGGATGTTATTGCTTGAGAATACGCGTAGTTGAGGGGAAGCTTTATCTTCAACACTGGATCTGATGTGGAGATCTGTTCTGCAGTGCTGCAGAGTCCAAACACATAAGGGAAGGAACAAATGGAAATGTTTGGTCAATCAGGTTTTTGAATTACCTTACCTTGTAAGAGTACTCATAAACCTTACAGTTTTCTGCATTTTGTCACATTGTAGCCACAAACTTCAATTAGGTTTATTGAGATTATTATCGGGATCTCTAATAAAATCCCAATAACTGTCTACTTTTTAACCAATTATACCCAATTGTACCCAATTATGTACAAACAAGTGCATAATTGTGAAGTGAAACATTTTTTAAAAACATTTTTAACATTTTTACAAATAAAAATCCAAGAAGTGGGGCTTTTGCTTTTGCGCCAATACCCCTAAATAAACTTTGGTTCATTCATTCAAGCAGAATCACTGTAACTCTGGATGAGCAGCAGAGTTTCACTGCCCAGTCAGGAAAATCTGTCGATGATGTGTCGATATGATTTGTGGGCCAAACGAACCAGAACAAGTCCGGTTCACTTGGTGTTGGGAACGCAGGAAAAACGTGGTCGAAGGTGTTTTGATCAGATGAGACGAAAACTTTCTGGCATGCAAGAAAAATCCCATGTGTACCTGAAAGCTAGCACTGCTCAGCCTTCTGAGAAACACAAGCCAAAACTAGCCAAGAAGATACAACGAGCTTTGTGGCTGTAATGTGACAAATTGTGACAAAAAGTTAAATGGAAGTGATTACTTTTTCAAGGCAAAGTGAAAAGCAGTTGAGGCTTGAAGTCTCAATTGAATTCAGCCGCTGACAAGGTATTATCAGCCATGTCACTCTGTCCACCTGTGGAGCTGGTGTGCTCAGCAGCTCCTTCACAAGAAGCTTTGCACCACGCTGCTAAGCGAAAACTCAGGCAGTTCTGGGAGCTTATTTCAAAAGTCTTCACCACTGCACATTAAATCTTTTGATTATCCACTCGTCATTCATAAGCGATGTCATAGTCTCGTCATTTAATGGCTGCCTTTTGTCGTTTTTATGTCTATATTCATTCCAAACACGAAGTCTTTAAATTTCCAGACATGGTGCCTGAGAATTTTGCTCAGCCGTCAGCCCATCCACACTACCCCATCCACGCTACCCCATCCACACTACCCCCTGCGCGCCGATTTTTTTCCGCTCTCCAGCTCAAACCTTCTAAAAGAGTAAAAAAAAAAAAAAAAAAGTGCTAGTTTGATGCCAGTAGCTGCAGCAACAGGAGACAGTAACACATGAGGACATGTAAAGCTTGCACCCGTGGCTGACATTTCAGCATTTTGACTCAGTTGACTGGCTGTCATGATGCAGAATCAGACTCGCACTGACACAAACAGGGGATCTACGTGCCAGCAGGGAAACAGCGGGGTTTGATGGCGCTCATGACAACAGGCACATGGATAGAACCCGTCCATTTGAGCACACACGCAATGCTGCGTGAAGGTTCACTGGGTCCGTACGCCTGGATACGGGGGCTGAGGGATTCACTGCTTTTATGGGTAACTATTTTTGGTCACAGTGATGGATGTTTATGTCTTTTATTGATCAGGTCCAGGGTGTGGGTTTGAAGAATTCTTGGGACGTTTGGGCTTGCTGATTAATCAGGCGGCTGAGATGGTGAAATAAAACATCCGGAATAACATTTTCCGAGCATTAACATTATTGCTAATGCTCCAATCTTGTAATTTATAATATAGAAGATCAGCATCCCTTTGCAAATTCAGCAATTTATTAGCATCAGCCTGAAGATAGATTACGTTCCCATCAAACACACTTGCATGATTTCTTTCCAATGTGTAAGCAAATCTGTGACAGTATGTAATCATAATTAACGCAAATTTCCCTCTGACGCTCCGTGAACTTGTTGATTACGGGAAAGCGCTTTCCGTGGCTATGTGTGTGTTTATGCAAGTGCGTGTATGTTGCTTCCAAGCAACAAAATGACTATTGTGAGCACAGCTCCAGGTGCCTAGCAACCCAAATCGCTCTGTTTCCCTGGCAACAGTTGCCCCGGACTCGCTGTGTGGGTTGATTGGCAGCCTTGACAACAGGGAGACAGAGTGACACTTGACCTCGCGTGCTGAATGGGAGAGGCAAAAAGAAGGAGCGAGAGACGGAGGAGGAGAGAGGGGGAGGGAGCAGGAGAAGCTGAGTGATAATCATTCTCCATTGTAATCATCCTCCAGCATGTTTCATAAGGCGCTGTCAATACCTCTCCAGCTGGGGTCCATCATCGAACACAATGCACGCCGCAGAGCATGCATGCACGGACACACTCCTCCTGGGTGGAGAGCCCAGGCAAGCACTCAACATCTCATCTATTATCACTCAGGTCTGTCTGGTGCACAACCCCACTACACTGCCTTCTTTCATTTCTGCTACATTCTGTGCGCGGTGGGGATGAATGGGCTCCTGAAAACGTGTAACAGTCACAGATGCCTCAGGACAGTAGATTGGCATTCAGAGACCGCCTTTAGCATATTGAAATGTAACATCAGCATGTGATTGTTGGAAGATGTTTTTCTATGCTTTCTATGCTAGATTGTGGAGCCAAGACAGCCTCCATTGTACATTGTACAAAAAAAAATAAATAAATGTGTTTTTATGTCTTAAGTGCACGACAGATTTAAACTGAATGGTATTCACATGACTGATTTCTGTCGTCTTTATCAAGGTACAGTTGTGGTCATTCATTTACTCACACCCATCGTCTTCTCTGAATCAATTAAAGTAGGACTTTTAACGTCGTATTTGAACTGTTGATTTTTTGGGTAGAATAATGAAACTAAGTCGGGTTTTAAAAAATTAGTGTAATGTTTGGATTTTGGGTAGAATTTCTGTAAACCACAAGGTTAAAAATTCTGCATACAGGCTTAAATATGTAGAGTACAAACACCTCCACAAACATTTTGGTAAGTGTACTTAGTAAGTCACAGGGAAATCAAAACATTTTTAAGCCATCAACATGGTTTGGCGGTATTTCTAGCTGGTTATTTAACTTTTCTGTTCATCAGAAATGATATGGTTGTTTTGAACAGATCGGGTTAAACAGACCTGCATGGTTCAGGTTTTCAATCTCACTACAAACATTTTCAATAGAGCAGAGGTCTGGAACATCCCAGACCTCAGCTCTGGGATGTCCCAAACACAGATTTGATGTGTGTTTTGGATGTTTGTCCTGTTAAAACACTCAGGCGTGACATCATCATATAAAAGATGGAACTTAGAAGAAGTAAAGCATAAAAGCCTTGTCCAGACACGTTCTGGCTATTGTGACCTAAAAGCTCAATTTGTGTCTTATCTGACCTTAAATCTAGAGGTAATTGTGCAGTTACAAGGTGTCTATTTTGGAGAAAGTGCTTTTTTCTTGGTCTGATTCACAGTTGACAGTGATGATGCTTCCATTATAGCATCTTCCAGTTTATGATCAACTTGACTTTTGGTGGTTGTTCTGTTGTTTCTTAAAATCCTAAAAGACTATCTTTGATCTCTGACAGATGTCTGAAACTTGCTGCTCTGGAGTTTCATGCGGCTCTGCCAAAAACAAGATAGAACTGAACGATATCCTAAAGTGTTAAAATAACAAACAAGGCTAGCCTTTCTGTGCACTTTCATTTCATTTTGACATAAAAATCCCACAACAGAAGAACGATGCTGAAGAACAACAGGAGAATATTGTTTTATCATCCTGTTGCAAACTATGTTTTTATCTTACTAAAACTATGGAATATTCCATTTAAGAAAAGTTTTAAGTTTTTTTAAGTCAAAATAAAATTTGCATCTTTTAGTAGGAATGTGTACAATTCTGGCTCTTTCTACCTCGTCCTGAGTGTGACAGTTCAGGTCATGTGGGGCTAAACATGGACACAGTTTGGTGTTTCAAAAGGGCATAGATTCTAAAAACAAATCGGAGTTAATTTTGGAAGGCTTCCTGAATGGTGTCCCTAATAACCTGAGCTCAGCCCTTTTGGAAATGTATAGACTTCGCTTAAAACCCTGTCTGTGCCAATGTAAATAAGGCCTGCAGGTTCTGATTGGAAGAGTGGTTAAATATTCAGTTAGAATTACGCTCATGGACACAAAAAGTCAATTGGTTCCTCTGCTACTTGCTCAAGGACATTTATCCGAATTTCAGTGAAGATTTAGAAAATCTATTTTTTTACTCGTGTGGATCAGAGAACATTTTCATAAAATTCTAATTTGTGCTTCAATATTTTTAAACTTAAAAGCTGCATGATCATTTCATCTTGGCAAAATACCAGTTCGAATGCACAAAATTGTGTTGATTCCATGTAAAAGTAAACACCAGAATAACATCAAGTAAGAAGTCTTTATTACACTGATCACAGTTGAAAACATTACAACTAGATCAATTTAAAATCAACCAGCATTACAGATTTCAGCAAAGCAAATACTCTCCTGAATTTCCCTCTTTTAGGGCAAGACTCTTTCATCTAACAAGCAAAAACAATGAAGTGAAAACTTAAAGGATAATGAACCATTTAACTAATTGCCTCTTAACTATGTAGCTAACTGGTTTTATTCTGCACTTAGTCGTTTTATGTGGTTAGATGACCTAAAGATGAGGCAGTGTTGTAACAGTGTTGAGTTGGCGAAGAAAACTGGTGATATCACGCTCTCTCAAGAGGCAATGATGGGTTACTTTATTTATACAAAAACTAACTGGCAATCTGCAGTGACTAAACAAAAATAACTAATTCAAAGCATCATTTACCTAAATTCCATCTAAATCCACCTTAAGAAGTTCCCATCAGCTCCAAGTTTTAATACAGTAAATAAAACAATGTTGCGATTCAAAGAGATCCTGCACAGGGATTAAGATGAAAAAGCTGCAGAGCTTGAATTTTTAAACCTTTGCATAAATTGATCATTGCGAGTTAATTTAGTACACTTCATCCAGTACTTACTGATCTCACAATTAAATGCAAGGACCTGACCTCTTCAAATTATGCACTTTTTGCATAAACTATGAATCTGCACTATCTACCAGCTAGAATAAACTAAATATCTTGATTCCTACTTTATTTCAAAATTAAATATCTAAAAAGCCACCATTTGTATCAGGGCCATCAAACATTACACTTAAAAACAAAACCGCCCTGCCGTATCAAGGAAAAGTCAAAGTATCCTGCACAGAAGAAATTATATAAATTCAGATTTAAAGCTAAAGTCATAGGCTACTATCTTACAATACACTTTATCAGAATGAAAGTTGTTTTACTCAGACAGGTTTTTGCTGGGGAGTCTGAAGCGAGGCCGCTGCTACCGGATTTGTATGTCTTTACTGACCATAAAAATTCACAAAATATCATGGTTCAGTGTTTCAACTGTATCCTTGAAGCAGCATGATCTGAATAGGCGCGGCCCTATTAACGCATATTCGACCTCTCCAGCTTCCTGAGGTGCGTCCAGCTCCACGAGGACTACTGATTGGCTACTTCGCAGGCATCTATCCAGTCACTGTACACATCCACAGGCTCCGACAGATCTGAGAAGCCTCTGATTAAGGAAAAGATCATTCTGCAAACTGCTAAACATATGACAAGAAATATTACAATTAAACTATTCTAAAGTCCTTCTGCTTCCAAGCCATTTTCTTAGGCTTTAAAGTAGAACATGTTTAATTATCAATAGAATCCTAATTATTCGAGATTCTATCAGAACAGATGTCAGAGAGTACCATCTAGCTACAGATTCATTCTTTATTTCAGTATATTAAAAAAAACATAAGTTAACACCTTTTTACACTTATTGATACCTTTAGTGCTATTTCATAGCGGCTTTAATAGCCTAAGATCCCCCCTTTTAGAAGTGGCCTATGCGGCAGAGAAATATGCTTAAATAACATAAAGCAGGGGTTGTTTTTATGTGATCAGGGTCATAATTTGTCATAACTCAGAGATAGTCAACAGGTCTAAATCAGAATCAAAATGGAAAGTGTGTTAGAAAGCAACTGGAAAATAATATGGAATTAAATGAGCAGAAAGCATGCAGGAAATGTATAAATATTTGATTACGTATCGTTATAAAATGAATTAAAACACGTTATTTTAATTAAGGCGGGAAAAATATCAGCAGGAATAATTCCCTCACCTGAAGTAGATGAATGTTAAATAAGTATACAATATAAATACAAAATAAGTAGAGAACTCATAGTGTTATTGTGGGTTAAATGTTATTGTCGGAGGCTGCCAGCTGTTATGAGGCCGTTGCGATTCAGCCAAAATAATTTCCTGACTACAACATCAGAGGCTTATTCTACGAAAGTGGTTCATCGGGGTAACCTCATGTTCTGCTTGAATTGGTCAATAACTTACCTAGGTCTGTTACCATGGTAACTTACAACACGACTGTTCAACTCAGCCCTCAATAGCTACTATCCTGAAACTTTTGGAGGCATCCCTTTCTACACCTGAATCAAATGAATGCTTCATTACTGGGCCTCTGCAGAGCTGAATGATATTCTGATGAGACAATTCAGCCATTTGCATCTAAAAGTTGCAGGACAGTAGCTTTTGAGGACTGGACTTAGGCTCCTCTAAATTGAACAATAGAGCAAGTTAGCTTTCCGAATTAGAAGGAAAAGGACCGGCTGTCCACCAATGGCTCTCCTCCGAATGTAATTTAAAAAGAGAACAAGGATAGCTATGCATGAACACAAACTACTTACGTTTCTTTATTTTTCTCCTCAGTGAGTGATGCCGTTTTGAAATAGAAATAGAAGAATTGATATTTATGTACAAAAAACTGAGGCTGAATATGTGAAAGTTTATGCTGGATGCTGAAGATTAAAAACCAGCAATCAATTAAAATGCCTCCATCTTTAAAGATCTCATTCATCATGAGCTGGAGTTTGTCTTTCTGCATGTGTTTCTACACTTGTGTTAATACGCATAACTTTTAACATCACAAAACAACCACAACATTTTTTTAGTCTTGGATATTTATAGTATCTCCACCTGCCAGATTTAAACATTTCCACCTTGATAGATCATTTAGTGCAAAAGGGGGTTCAATTGTTGCGATTGTTGAACAGCATCGATAAAAATCCTCACAAAATGATAAATGGTTTCATGCTTTAATGATACGGCAGTGACATTGGTTAAGTCCTTTTACTGCAGCTCCACCTGTTTTATATGGCGAGCAGATATCCACTGTCAGTAACCCTGGGTTGATTTACTGACTTAATTAGCTAGCTTCATTGAACCATTTAACCACAATCTTCAGCAAGATCTCTTTAAGATGAAGGCAATAAATGGTGAAGGGCTGAACTAACTGAATTTTTCAACATAAAAAAAAAAAACCCTTTCAAAACCATTTCCTGCATTAAAACAAACTAATCTTCAAACAGATCATAAACAACTCAACTCGAAGAACCAGTTCTACATATGTAGAAAAGGATCAGAGCTGCTGTTTTTCTTTTTTTCCAATTTCCTTGTAATATTTATCACAAACAGCAGCTATGTGGCCTCTCTGAGCAGGAATGGGAGGGGCAGCAGCTACAGACACAGCACACACACAAAGAGAAGGAAACAGGCAGCAGGGAGAGGCTACGGAGTGAGACAGAACAATGAATAAAAGACAACAAGCTGAAAAAGTGAGAAAATTAGTAATAAGAGGAAGATGTTAAATTTAGATGCTATTTATATTACGTCATTATCAAAAGCAGCCTGTACAGTATACAAGGTTAAAATCTCAAGCAGCCGCTTCTTAACATGTATTTTTTGCAGCACTGTAGGGCTGAAACGATTCCTCGAGTGATTCGAGTACCTCGATTATTAAAATTCCTCGAGGAAAATTTATCTGCCTCGAAGCTTCGTTAAGTCATGTTTTACGATTCAATGCACCGTGTCTGACCGGGTTATTATTTGCGTCGCGCGGCGCTCTCACTTCCGCCTGAGTTGTTGACGAAAGCTAAGTGTGAGCAGCATAAGGTCCAATTTTCAAGTTCGACCTGGGAGGATTTTATTGATTCATGATAATGTCCGGGTGGTTGTCGTTTTTCGGGGGACCAATAAGCATCCTTAAAATGACAGGAGCGATGCTTGGAGTAATGCAGCCTTTCTCCTCCGGGAGCTGCTGGTTCAGAGCAAACAGTGGGGATTATTAATACATGTGAGAGGATAGCCTGAACACGGCGGGCGGCTGTGCTTTAGATGCGCAGCTTTACGGACAAAGTGGAAAATAAATTTTGCATCATTCTGGTCGTCAGTAAGGGGTGGCATTACATACCGGTAGATGCCTTTCTGTGTGTGACGAGCCAAGGTGCCAAATCCTGTCACTATTATTGCTGAACACAAATCTATAAATGTTTGAGCAAGGTGAGAGTTCATCTACTAAACTCACTGAAGTTTTGTAGACTATAAACCAAAAGCTGGAGTATAGACATTTTTTATAAGCGTATTTGTGAGCCTGCCTCTTTACCATTAAATTGAATATAATTTCAGATCTTTTTTTCAGGTTAACTTAGAAAGTGAGTCGTTATTGTTACAAGTTAATTTTCTAAACTACATAAAAGCTATTGTTAGGGAAGCCTCAAATGTGAAAAATTGGACTGATGTTGATTTACCAATGTTTTTTAAAATCCGATTACTCGATTAATCAATAGATTATTTGATTACTAAAATATTTTTTAAAAATTGCTTTTTTAAAGAGCCAAACCACAAGAACCAGGTATCTGAAATGGCATTTCCCATCACTATAAAAAGAAAACAGATTAAAATCAGCAGTGGTTCTTCAAATCACTAATGTTTTGTTTCCTTTTAAGAAGAGGACCATAACCACCAAGCTATAATCCACCTGGTGAAAAGGATACAGGTAATGGGAGTCTGGAACTCCTCCAAACAGACAGAGCATGATATTACTCCAGTGTTCCTGCTTCTCTCCCTGTAACAAAAAGACAAGTTAGAACCCAGCCGAAACAAATCAAAACAACTTCAGATCAGATGAACGTATAGGGTTTTACATTTTGACATCGCATGACTTCTCGTGGTTGCAGAAGGGGCAGGTGAACTGAGTTTCCAGATCCCCTGTCATCTTCTTCTTTGGAGGAGGCTTTCTTTTAGACTTGCGTCGACCCATTTTACACAAGCTTTATTCAATCTGAGCGAGCAACACAAAACAAAACCGGTTCAAAGGAGACATCACCAAATATCAGCGAATATACAACCTTATTGATGACTACAACGGGACCTAAATCATGTCAATACTCGATGCGGTTAACTTAGCAGGCTAGCGTTAGCATGTTTGTTGACTTACTTGACAACTTTATTCACCTCAGGATAATAGACACATCGACTATATTTTTCAAAGAAAATTACTTTTCCAGTGCTTTCATTTACTAACAACAACGAAGCACCGCGTGACTGTTTTAGGTTTTAGGTTAACCAGAGGAAGTTTAATCGTTTTTACCTGAGTTCAAGCGGAACATACACGTTGAAGAGCTCAGCAAAAGAGTTCCTTAAGTCATGGTACCGACAACGGTTCGATTGAAATGATTGGAGGATAGCGTTTACGTCACGCTCTCCCATTGGCTGTCTGAGACGACAGTCACATAGATTGGCAGCAAATGACAAGTCTTTCTCCCGCATGGTGGCGACAGAAACTCTAGCAGGTTTGGGGTTAAAACCAGTTCATGTTAATTGTTTTGACTTGAAACTGTTGCTAAGCCCGTATTTGTTTCACAGGGTCTCCGTTTTTATATCTTTTCCCTCACTCTGACCTTGCCATTTTGCGCTGTTAAGAAACTTCCTGCTTTACCGTCATCAGTTTATCATTTAGCTTTTGTCAGCTAGCTTAGCTTAGCTGACAAATCAGTAGTTGTGTTGTAAATATATTTTAACGTTTATCAATGTATTCTATATCAGATGTGTTTCAATTATACTGTTCTAATACGAACTAGCTTATTTAAATGAATAATGTTTAAATATGTATTTAGACTGCATAATGGTAAGGAAAAAAATATTTTAAAACTTGTGAGAAGATTCAAAGTCTTACAATGCTTACACCCTTCATAATTGCTCATATTACAGCCACAAATTTTAATGTTTTGTTAATGGGATTTTATGTGATTAAAATGGACAATGCTGCGCATGTTTGTAAATTATAAGGAACAAATACAAGTATTTAAATTGACAAGGCCCCTCAAGTCAAGTCAGCCATTGGGATGACAACTTGTTGCAATTGCAGCTGCTATAAATTATATCTCTATGAGCTTTGCACATCTAGAGACTGACATTTTCTCTTCCAAATATAGCTCAAGCCAGTTAGGTTTAATGGCAATGGTGTCTTTTCACGTGTTCCCGCTTTGATTTATGTGTCTGGACTTTGATGTTGCCATTCTGATTCATGATTGTGCTTTGTTCTATTTTACTGCCGCTCTGGTTGTTTGTTTAGGATCATTTTCCTGCTGAAAATTGAACCTCTGCCCAGTCACAAGTCTTTTGCAGCCATGTTTTCAGCATCCGCACAGCATGATAATGCCACCGCTATTTTTCATCATTAGCATATTCAGGGTAATGTGCAGTGTCAGTTTTTCCACCACACATAGTAATTTTCTTGTTGACAAAAAAAGAAAAAAATTGTTTCTTTAAAACACACCATTATACACTACTTTGCATTGATTTGCCACATAAAATCCCAATAAAATACACTCAATTTTTGGTTGTAACGTGACAGAATGTGAAAAAAACAGGTCGCCAGCCACTGTGCTGTCAACTGAGAATCTTACTAAAAAGGCTTCATTTTAATTCTTCTACACAAGTACATTTGCAATTTATACAGTTTATTCAACTGTATTTGAAAATGCTATTAGAAATGCACAGCAAAAAAAAAAAAAAAAAACTGTTATATTCCTATACCAGATGATTGTTATCCTGATGTAAGAGGATCAATAGAAGATGGCTGGACTTAACAGAATTTTTAATGTGAGTTAGATGTCACTGATGTGGAGTGTGAAGGTTGTTGGCCTGGGAGTGGTGGCCCTCTCTCTCAGTCTGGAGCTGCTTGGCTGGGTCTTTAGCCGCTGCAGGCGCAGAAGAACCCTCAACAAGGTCCTCTTCTTCCCCTCGAAGGTGGCTTGTGTGGAGTACTTGTTTAGCCAAAATTCAGCTTGGTAAGACCAACATGACGAAATTACTGAACATATGAAGAACACACTAGATTCTCACAACACATTAGAATACGATAGACTCTCAACATTTGACTTTTTGAAGGCATTTTGGTGAATTTTAACCACTACGTTTTGAGAGTTTCACATAGTTCTGAAAACCTATGTTGTCATGTCAGTGCATTTGCATGTAGCAGTATAGTAGTATGATATGCATGGATTAGCACAGGCCTCTGACTTGCTTCTTTGTTTCTGCTTCAGTTTATGTTTATGTCCGCTGCCACACGGTGTAGAGACGTCTTTCACCTGTCTCCTCCGCCACATCCTCTCTGCCTCCTCCTCACTGGACCTGTGTGTTTTTTCTTTCTCCAACATGGATCTGAGTAGAGCTGTGCTCCTGTTACATAGCAAGGGCGTAACTATCCGAGTCCTTAGCGACAAGGATTATTCTGCCATCACAGGCTCACAAATCGGAGTTCTTCGCAAGGCTGGTAAGAGAAACACTGTTTTTACACTCTTTTTTTTCTTTTTTGTACAAGAATAAAATGTATTTTCCATGTAAAAACTTATCCTTTAGAATTATTTGATCAATTTATTTTGGTTTGCATTTCAATATAAAAGATAAAAATAAGTTGTATTTGTAAACTTTTCCATCCGTCTGTCAGTCTTGTAGTTTTGCAAGTGTCTTGTAGGAAATGTGAACTCTAGCAAAAATCTCCTGGGAATTCACATTAAGCTTTTGTGCTTGGAATAGGAAACTCAGCTGATTAGAATCTGAAAAGTTTGGAATTTTAATATGAGATTTCTCTCGTAACCTCAATCAATAAAATATAATACTGTACTTTACTTGATTAATATAAACTTAAGTCTATATAAATAGAATTGTCTTTTCTGAGCTTCAGTTTATTGTAAACTTTTGCTATAAAAATTGAAATGAATTGTGGTCAAGGGTCCTCCCCTCACAAAATGTTAGAAATGTTGTGGATATGGAGTCATGACTCCCTTGTAGAAACATTTCAGACGTATAATAAAAGGTTGCTATTAACCTATTTAACACCGTTATAGACACATTTAGTTCAAGATACAGTGAGCGTGACGCTAGTCTTTCTCAATAACAGGAGCTTGCTCCAGGCTTTCAGACCTGAAGTATCATTGGTCAGTAAGTCCCACATGATCTATAATGGCGAGCAGTGAGATAATGGGGGTGTTAGGGTTAGTTGAGGTTGCCTCTACAAGCCCTTCAATGACTCAGAGTAATAGTGCTTTGAAAGATTTGTATCACATGTGTGACTCATGCTGTCTCTCAGCCCCTTCTGCATTTAATAAATCACTGTCACTGCATATGGTCGGGTTGGAATTAAGTAAGTACAAAGCTGGCAACCAGACAGCAAATGTTATTAGGCAAAGTGTTTCTGAGTGTGTGTTTGTGTGTGCCTAAGTGAATGTTGAATGCAAACGTCAGGAAAATTAAGTTGGCTAGAGGAAAATTAAGCTCCCGTTCCATATTTTGTTTTGCAAAAGCTGTTTATTCTTGCTGAATGCCACTGGTTCCACCACAAGGTCATTCAGTTTGCAGTCGTGGTTTTATTGAAGTAGTTTGATGTTTGCAGAAATACAGTCGCAACAAATAGAAAGTACAAACTCTTTACTCTCTGGGTTTTGGTATAAAATCTGGTCTTTATTTGTGACTAAAATGATTTAAATCAACACACAGCTACTATTGATAACACACAGAGGCCTATTCAAGGAAACTCAAACAGCAGAGCAAATTCCTCATCCAGATGTTAAGTTTGGTGGTAGAAGGGTAATGACTTGGGGTACTGTTGCAGCCAGACAGCCATAAACTTCTCAGCGCACAAATTCTAAAATAGGGATGCAGCGATTGCAGTTTTTCTTTAAAAAGCTTGATCTACTGATTACAATTTTTGAGCAGAACCAATTTCTTTTTAACCATCCCGCAGTCCTAAGAGAAAGGTTCATTGAATTCGTTAATTTTCAGACCTTTTCAAAAGTATATAAGAGTAGTGGACGAATTTGATTTTAAATGCAAGTGTTGGCCAAGCAGATATCACCCAAGGTTAAGAAAATTGAATCCTATCGAGCTGAATTTGATCTGAATTTGATTTGAAATCAACCCATTCAGATTTTAGTTGTGTTTTTTGTGTTTGGTCTTTTCTAAGGGCTTGCAGATATAAACATATAAGCTTTTCTCTGCAAGTCCTAAAGTATAGGTTTATGTGGAATAATTGATACATTAATTAAGTAATCAAAAAACTGCACGACCAATTTGAATGGCTGAAAACACAAATCCAAACTCAACATCACAACAGGCAGTACGTGTGATGAATGCAAATATGAAATGTTTCCGTCACTTTCCGTGGCTTTCTCCCTTGCCCAACATTCTCGCCATAGGTGTCTGCGTGCGATGTGATGCCGGCTCTGTGCACATGCACCACAAGTTTGCAGTGGTGGATGGCCGCCAACTCATCACCGGCTCCCTCAACTGGACGTTGACAGCAGTGCAGAGCAACATGGAGAACATCATCATCACGGAGGAGCCAGAGTTGGTTCAACCCTTCATCAAGGAGTTCAACCAGATATGGGCGCTTAATGATCCAGCCCGATTCTTTAAGAGCTAATAAGGTATTAGTGATGATGGTCACTGACAGATGGAGATCACAGCTTACCCTGTAGATCTTTTCTTGGTGTGTCACTGAGTCAAGTTCATTTTAACTGAGTCAAGTTAAAATGATTCTGAGATACTCTCAAGGGAATTAGACTTGTTTAATCATTCAGTCGACATTTACTTTACAGTTTGTTATAGACTGTTTTAGTATTTCTTTTTTGTTGCTGAAAAACAATTCAGTTTAGGTATTAACCAATGAACATGTTGACAGATGGTGACCCAGTATTCTAAAACAATGTTTTCACCAAGAGACAGAATACCTATTGTTTCAATATCCATAAACATATGCTGTTGATTTAACTACAATTCTTTTTATATATACCTATTTTATACCATGTCACATGTTAAATTTTTTTCTTAGCTCTTGGATCTGTTAATCTAAGAACTGAGATTTTTTATGCGATAGTATTCTGCTGTATATTTAATACAACTGTGGTTACAAGTTTATGGAAATCTTCATATATGTTCAGCACTGAGTTGCAGTGGCTGTAAAAATGTGAGTTTGTTGTGTTTTGACTGGAGTCTTGGTGTAGCAGTCTTGCATCATCTTGCAGTTTTTGCTGTAACATGTTTTATGTTATTTCCCTTGTTTTGGTTTTTGATGTGTAGAGTGGATCTTGTTTAAACGTGAAACATTTAACTTTTCCTGATTCTGCTTGTCCAACACTTTAATAAAAAAAAAAAAAAAGAATCTGCTTGTCCTACTTTTTGTATTTTAAAGATCATGTCTTAAATATTAACATCCTTGCAGCGGTAATTTTCTAAAATCACCGCTCTGTCAGGCTCTGTCAGGATCTGTCAGCTTAACAGAAAGGTCACGGGCGTGGGGAAAGGTTGTTGCTCAACAATGTTGAAGTTTACTAAATGTCATGTACCAAGAGAGCACCTTCAAAACAAATGTTGACCTCATGTCAATGGCAAGTGTAGCTTGGTTTTATCTTTTTTTTTTTTTATTTTGAATTACAGTTAAAAAAGAAATGTTATAATAGTGGACTCACCCAAGAATATTTTACATAAATGGTTTACTGTAGTGAAACCTGAACTGCCCACATGCTGTTGTTAAAACAGAAAATGTTAAGATGAAAGCAAATAAACAATGTCACTTATTTACAATAAGAAGTCGTTCTCAGAGCTTGATAAATCCACTTGAATATGTATTTAATAAGCCACCGACATATTTGTTTAAAATCGTTCTTGATCAGTAACAAAAACAAGAAGTAATATTTGATTTTATGTTTTATGAGCTGCAGCACTTTTGGATTACCATGGAGAGGAGGCCAGTTTAACAGGAAATGCGCCGATTCAGCAACTTTGGACACTCCATATGGTTGCAGAGTAAAAATAGTCTCCTAACCCTTTACCTGCTCTCTTTCAAGCAGTAGGCAAGGAGGACAAACATAACAGTTGACCTATGCAGTGAGGGGTATAAACTAGTTATATTTACTCGAGCAAGCTTAAAAATAAAAACTTTTTAAAAATAGTTTTACAACTGCTTTCCTGATAGTATCTCTTCTCATTCTGGTATAAGTTTGGGGTGGTCTACCCAGATCTGCAGCTGTCTGGTAACCTTTAGTTCTCTCCAGGCGTGGCCCACCTGCCTGTTAGAGCAGGGGAGCCCAAACGCCCCTGTTAACAGGGCTTTTACCAAGTCCTTTATTTTTGTAAGCTCCAACCGGAAGTGTTCCTTTTTTTTTTTTCTTTGTCTAACTTGACACGTTACACAGTGGATGCCCCAGTGTCATGCACATGCAGGTCCGGGGGTGGCGATCCGGGAGGCGAGCAGCTGGAGCGACCGGTAGCAGCGCGCAACTTTCGGCTCTCTTGTGGCGATACTGTGACTGGACTGCGGAGAAGGACGGAGAACTGCAGATCATAAACGACTCCCAAGGTAAAGTTGCGTTCATGTGCGTTTCAGGGAGTCGGGGATGCAGTCGAGGTGTTTTTGTTTGTTTGTTTTACCATATGGTGCTTTGTTTGCAGCCAGACTAGATGAGGCACAGCCACGGGTCATGTTTCGACTCAATGATAACTTTTTGCGGATTTGACTTTTAGAAAATCGAGGGCATTTGCAGTCGTTTAAAAAGTTAGAAAGTGAGATAAGTTGCTCTCGTTAGAGCAGTTTCTTTAGATTTACCAACTGAAGCTGCTTCGGTGTGGTTTGTGTGCTTTCATGTGGAAAGACTTGCCTTCTTTGTACTAAACTAACTGCAAAAACCGTCCTTCCAACAGTTTGCTGCTCATTGAAGTGTAGGCGCATGCGTGGGCACGGGGTGTTTTGCTGAGTGTGTGCGCAGCAGTACTCTGCCCATCCGCCTCCTCCAGGATCTTGGAAGTGGTAATGCTGAGCTGGTCTCCAGAGATCCCATCAGCAGCCAGCCAGGGAGGAGCACCACCATCCTGTTCCTCTGGGACGAAGGAGGGGGTGGGCTGCTGATGAATGGATGGTTCAGCCTCATTATGATGCAGAGGGGAGGGGAGAGGGGGTGAGATATGGATGGCTTATGACAAGGAGGGGATGCATAGATGGATGAATATGGCCGAGTTAAGGGAGATGGATGACAGTGGGTGTGTGTTTGCGTAAACGTTTGAGTGGGAATGTCAGTGGGTGATGGATGAAATGCACACAGAGGTTAAGAGGATGTGTTGCCCTCAGCACACCACTCAGTGCCTACAGATGCTATAAGTTTATGTGGTGACTTCATGTGACAAATGGACGGAGGGAGCGGCGGGTGACTGATAATGAGGGATACTGTGGAGGGAGCACGCCCTGGATGTGATTTACAGCCGAGTGATGATCTCTCAGAAAGCAGAGGCAGGAAGACGGATAGACATTTATTCCACCAAACATTAACTTCGCCCGTATCGAGACGGGTCCAAAGCCGCAAAGTGGGCACTGCCAAATAAGACTTGTTACTCGCATCCAAAAAATAAATAAATAAATAAATAGAAAAAAAGCTTCTCAGAGAGCTCATGCTCTTCCTCAATGCACAGACTTTCAGATGTCCTGTGTTTCCTGGCAAATCTCTGTTTTTTGGTAATGCTCTGGAACTGTAGATGTAAAAGTTTGCAATTCCAGTCATTTTTAGAGAAAGTCAGCTTGTGACCAGGATAAGGCAATTTTCTTCATGATAGGCTTTGACCAGCGAACTATGGGTTGGAAACTGAAAACTCTCATGTCATTCTGATCAGTAAGCATATTTTACAAAAGTTACTTCCAGTTGGTGCCGACCACAACTGACTTTAACTCTCCTCTTAAAGGGACGGTATTGTATAAAATTGACTTCTTTGAGCTTTATATCATCTTATCATTCAAGATTGCCTAAATGCTTGCTGTCACAAAGCTCCTCCTTGTAGCTGCAGTTCCCAGCTGAGCTGAACTGAGCAGAGCACTTCCCTACTCAGCTCCATCAGACTAGCAGCAGCAGCACTAGCACCTCAGTGTTCTTCTTAGGCCGTGTAACGAGCCATCATTTGATCCAGGTGGGAGAGAACTAACACATGCAGGATGCCGGACCTCGAGGACCGACTTTGGGTGCCCCTGCCTTAGACGTTACGACTCCACAGAGAGATGACCCAGTGTTGTCTACGCATAACTGACACCTAGTCAGACAGGCTATCTTAAAAGGGTCTTTATGTACTTTTTCCACTAACGGCCTCTCACAGTTTGCTCCAATTGTTTTAGCTAAATCTGGAAAAATGCCAAAGAAAAGTTGGGTAGATATGAAACACCATCTTACCACCAGCAAGATGATTCTCAAATAGAAGATTGCCAAAACCTCAGGACACAACATATCAACTATAAAGGATAATGAATCTTTCAAGACTTTTAAGGACATTTTCACATTTCTTGAATTTTGGAGCAAATCTGGATCTACATCCAGCTGTTATTAATCAATATTATAAATGCTCATATTGTAGATATGTTCAGCTGTGTCTCAATTAATTTAGTGAGTTCAGCAACATCTTGGTAAAGATAGGTAATACCTTTAAATATCTGTTATTGGCTTTAACGGCAATAGTAATATTGAGTATCGATATTGGCTCAAATGTCCACATTTGTGTAATTCGTGTATTAGGAATGTGTATTCTTAATACACAAATTATCTGAAAAATCTGAAAATCTCTTTTCAGATTTTAATTTTATATAAAAGCAATAAAAAAAAAACTATTTTGCTCTTAACAACTGCAATTTGTGTCGCTCTACTACACTAAATTCTGCCAAAACATGTTGAAATTTGTCTTTTATGTGACAAAGATTTCCAAAAGTGTAAAGATGGGAACAAAGCTTTTTCTGCTTTCAGAGGAATTAATAAGGCAAGTAGCTGCCAGGTGCTGCCAATTAAAAGCACTTGATTACCTGATCATCAGCAGTTTGAGCCCCGCTAGGTAAGACGTTTTGACAGCTTGTGGTGGAAAAACAAACGGTGTAGCAGCTGAAAATTTTTCTCAGTTCAGCCGTCTTGCGGAGAGTTGTATAAGTGTTGATTAGGGCTTGTTTTGCAGCTGACAAACCATAGAAACTTTACCAAGGTGACCATGAACATATCTGCATTCTGCTGTCAAATGTGGGATCGTCCTCATTGGGTTGTCGTTCAACAGATGGCGCTGGCCCGGGACCCAGGGGTCGGCCAGGAGCAGAGGGACGCAGCCGACCAGAACTTTGACTACATGTTCAAGGTGCTGATCATCGGCAACAGCAGCGTGGGAAAGACCTCCTTCCTGTTTCGCTATGCAGACGACTCCTTCACCTCAGCTTTTGTGAGCACAGTGGGCATCGACTTTAAAGTCAAGACAATCTACAGGAATGACAAGCGGGTCAAGCTACAGATCTGGGTGAGGTGATAAAGTAAAAGACTTTCTTTGCACTCCACATTAACAGAAACTCACCCCTAAAAATCTGGAGTGATTAGATGTGTTAGAAGGAATAGCAGGACGACTCATTTTAACGTGCAAAAAAACAAAAACTACACATCCATTTTGCTACATTTTTAATTTCTTACTCCTTTCAGTCCGTCACCTCCTTGTTGATCTCGTTCTATTTACAAAAGCAGGTGCAGAAGTTCTTGAGTTACTGCACAAAGAAACAACAGAGAATGCTCCTCTTCAAGTTTGAAGAGAATTTGATTCAAACTATTACAAATTAACTTAAGGTTGAGCACCAAAACCCATTTCACATAGTTTTATTACAAGAGGAAGTGTATTTTTAATTTTATTTTTGTATTTTTTCTCCCCTGCAGAAATTGAAAAGGAAAATCCAAATAGAGACTGAACACTGCTTTTTATTAGATGTTTTGTGAAAACATTTATTCAGCGGTGCTTGTAAAATTTCTCATCCAATCAAAAATGCAGAATGCAACCCTAAAGTACATAAACTAAAACTGAAACAGTTTCAGAAAACAATATTGGTTAAAGGCTCCTTCCTGGGAAATGTTTCTCTTGTTTTTTTGTTTTTTTCCTACTTGTTCCATTCACGACAGTTTTAGTTCTGAGAAACAGTGAATTTTAACAATAACATATACAGATGGTTTTAGATATAGGCAGTGACACAAATTTTGTGGTCTAGTTTAAACTGTCAAAGCAGCATTACTGTTTAATTTTCTTTTTCGGGGGGTAATTTTCATTTTTGTAAATATGTTTTTACATTTCTCTTTAAGAACTATTGTATAATAAGATATAAAAACAGCATACGAGATAAGACATTTTTTCTAGTCCTCCTGCTGTGAGTCGTCATTAAAGATTTACATTCAGGGCAGAGGCGTTGTCACCTGCTGAGTTACAGAGCATTTGCTGTAACGGAGGAGTTTCCTTTCATTTTAAAACAAAATGATGACAGAGTTAATGTGACAAATTATATTTTATTAGCATCGGGCGCAACTAATAATACTAAACATTTTAAGTCTTGAGTGTATTCCCAAGAAAATGCAAATCTTCAAAACTGACAGAGACTGAAAGCTGAAAGGGGGTAATAAAGAGCACCTAATGTATAGACATGCTGTGGAAAACAGTTTCTTTTTATTTAATAGCTTTGCAAATCTCTATGCTTCCTGTGAATTCCTTTCAAACACTGTATTAACACTGAAAATGCCTAAAAAAAGCCTTCTTCACTCAGTTACAAGCTCCGCACTGAAGAGTGTTGTAACTGCACTCAGCATTGTGACACAGGTTGGCCCATTTAAAAGCGGGTCGTGCAGCCAACCCCTATGACACCATCCTGGACCCCCTTCAGTTGCGTTTCCACAAGACAGTGGTGCAGTTGTGACACAACACGGTTCATTGATGGTGAGCAGAGGGACAGAAAAGCAGCTCTGCTTGCGACAAGCAAGTGCGACATACTGGGGGGGTCACTTTTGTCACTGCACAAATAAATTGCCACCTTTAAGGTTTGGTTTTAACCCCGCCTGGCCAGACAGAGTTTAACTAACTCCCGAATAAGCCGGAAAATATTATAGCTTACTGACCCACACCAACCCAGTAGCTTGACAAATTAAAGCATAACTGTACCATTTTCTACCAGTTTGTACCTTTGAAGGCAAGCGGGCATTGACAAGTTTTAGGCAGTGAGGGCATTTTGTGGTCTTGCAGCGAGGTTCTCTTCACAAAATAAAAAAAGACTGACATTTTAATGACTATATTGGATTTGTTTATCATTTTGTGAAGAGACTTGTATCTTACAAGTAGTGACTGGAAATATTAAACCAATATTTTATTCTCTGTCTACATTTGATTTTCAGGACCAGCCAAACATTTCTCAATTTTTCTTAAATTCTGCATATCTTTGCCTTTTCTGTAGGTAGGGGTAAACTACATCTTTGACAAATGAACATCAGGTGATGTGCTTGATTACTGCAGAATCATCATTTCTGTATATGCATAAAGTGGATGCCAAGCAATTCCAATGTCTCCTAGTGTTAGATTAATTCTTCAATATCGTTGAGCTTTTATATAAATTGCCAAAAACCATTCCTGAACTCTGAATTTATTTGTGCAATTATGCTGCTCAAAATATTGCCTACATTAGGAAGAGATTATTTGATGTGTTTGCTGTATATTTTACCTTGTAAATATGCATTTCATGTTCACATTAGGCTAAGCAATGAGCCTTGAAAGAACATCTGCGGCTTGAATTCTCAGAAAGCAATTTTTTCTCTTTTTTATGACATAAAATATCTTGTTTAAAAGACAACAAGATTGACAGTCTCAGTGTAAGCAAAACTGGACACAAAAAGCTGCTGTCTCTGTAGTGTCAAAACTGTAATTTACTTGAGATAATTAATAGCACTTACCTATGGGTGAGAAGTTTTTTAAATCCGTCAGTCTCCGCCGACGGAGTAGCAGAACAAGTAGAG
This sequence comes from Poeciliopsis gracilis, assembly GCA_911649635.1. Classification (NCBI taxonomy): domain Eukaryota; kingdom Metazoa; phylum Chordata; class Actinopteri; order Cyprinodontiformes; family Poeciliidae; genus Poeciliopsis; species Poeciliopsis gracilis. Next base: position 2,870,265 of record CAJVRI010000128.1, read on the forward strand.
CTTTCCATTGTTTGCCCTCTTATGTGTCGCTGCCTGTCATGAATTTAAAGTAATTTCTCGCGCTCCGGAGCTAATGACAGTTGATGTTTAACATTGTCCCCAGACGGCAGGCTTCATGAAAGATGCATGGGGTTTGAGCTGCCGGAGCCCAATGTGCTTACTGCGCAGACTGACACCGGGGACAGATCTATTACTGAATGTTAGTGGAAGGCAAGGACTCCCATCTGATAACTGCACTAAATCTTACGTTCTGGGTGTTATACTTTCATCTGACAAAAGGAAAGTTCAGCAGAAATAACACTTTGCAACAGTGATGCAACACCACATCAATATTCAAACTTTTATTTACCAGCTAATCCTGGTTTTCTGTGTCGTTTTACTGTATTTTTGCTCTAAAATCAGAGGGATGTGTTTGTTGGTATTTATTTAAATGAAATTCTCGATTCTTACCTAGAAATCCTGTGTTTGCAGGACACGGCGGGGCAGGAGCGCTACAGAACCATCACTACAGCGTACTACAGGGGAGCCATGGGATTCCTGCTCATGTATGATATCACGAGCCAGGAGTCCTTCTGTGCGGTTCAGGACTGGTAAGGATGTTTACCAGATGTTTAATATCTATTATTATACGGTTGTACTCCACAAATATAAAGGTTTTCAGTTGTTTTTTTGTTTTGTTTTCATAAAAACAACCAAAATGCACTCTGCATATGCTTCAGGATGAGTTCCTCCACAGTTGCATTTGACGGTCTAAAAGTCTACTAGTGTTTCATGGCTTTTCTATGAACTCACTGTGATTTCTACTGTAGGGGCGGGATCATTTTACGCTTTCCTTTCACATCATATAAATTGAGCCACAAAGATCAAGTGCCCTGTGAGCTTTCAGAGCATGAAGCTGTGGTTGTGATACCAAAGAAGTGTGGCTCACAACTTGCAGCATTCACCTGTGTAATATGCCTTAGATATAGTTAGGGGGGTTTTCCTTTCATTTAACTGAGCTGATTGTTATACTTGCAATAAAAATGCCTTCATGGATTTAAATAAAATTATTATTATTTATGCAGATTGGTACATCAGTTTTTGCTGATAAACATGTTTTTCATGTTTATCATTGTTGTGCACACACCTTCTGAACCTTTATGTACGACATGTCTCATGCAAATTGGCATTAAGTGAAATGCATCAAAAACTAAAGTTCAGTTATTAATTTTTTAAGTTGATGTTTATAATGGTCTGAAATTATGCCAAGTTCACAATACCAAAAATTAAAATCAACAGAGTAATAATTTTCTTAATTTTTTTTTTTTTTTAATCTTGAAACAAACACCTGCTTGTTGTGACATTAATAAAACATGCTTATTGGTGCAGGTGCAAGGCTCCCAATAATGCCTGAACACCAGAGTTCATGTTCCATGCTAGACTGATAAATGATTGCAGCTGCTCAGCTGCTGTTGTTTGGAAATGCTCCTGTTATTTTTGGCGAGTGACAAGCAGTTAGGTAGGAGGCTAAAATGCATACAAAATCTGGTCTGAAATGTCATTTCCAGATGAACAGATGGAAAAGATAGAAACCTCCAGTTTTCCTTTCACTTTATCAATTAATCAGCTGTAATTGAGTCTGCACAGATGTGCAGATGTTCCATGTATTTCCATCCTGCCAAGGAAATTCAGCGCCACTGTCACTGATAACTTACCTTATGTAAGTTATCTCAAAAGTCTTCTAATCTTATTCATTTGCAGTCTAGGGTTGTTATCAATTGAAGACCAAAAATAGTCTAAAGCTGTTTGACCCCCTGCTATCTCCCAAAAACCAACTGTTCACAATTAACTCGCCCTAGTCGATGTCAAAATGTGCTAAAACAGCAATAGAAGTTTATTGTACACAAATCAGTGTGATTAAATAGAGCTAAAAATTACAACATGTCTCGTTATATTCTGAGTTACTAGCAGCTTAGATTGTTAGATTTTTAAAGTTTCACTTCAGCCTCCAATTCTGTTGGCCACTTGTAATTGTCCAAAGGTATTTTTAAATGTTTCAAAATAAACACATCCTGATATGTTAATGAACATAAAATGTTAGCATTTGCCCACTTAAATCCAGTTAGGGGATAAGGTTCATGTTCGGTTTCTACAGTGAATTGGGCCTTACTTCCTAAATAAATGATTAGTGACTCTTAGTTTCTCTGTTCGTTGCCAGATTTAAATGGTTCTAAAATAAAACCACATTGTCTCATTGTTTGAAATCAGCTTTTCTTCAGTGCCCATGTTGGGTCAGCAGTAGAATAATTGTGAGAATGTTCTGGCTGTTTCCCAGGGCAACCCAGATCAAGACGTACTCCTGGGACAGCGCTCAGGTCGTGCTAGTGGGCAACAAGCTGGACCTGGAAGACGACAGACAAGTCCCAATAACAGATGCCCAAAGAGTAGCTACAGAGCTTGGTAATAACACATACAAGCATGCGCACACACACGTTACATTTGTTTTTATCTAACCTCGCAAGAGCACTCAGATCACCTTACTGCCACTTAATGAGTTTTGATTCATCTCCCCTTTATCTTTATTTGTCCACAGGTTTTCAGTTCTTCGAAGCCAGCGCCAAAGACAACATCAACGTGAAGCAGGTCTTCGACAAGCTGGTGGACCTTATCTGTGAGAAGATGAACGAGAGTGTCAACGGTTACACCAGCCAGCCAGTCAATCAGAAGGGGGACACCTTGAAGGATAAGCCTGACACGAGTCAGGGAGGCTGTGCTTGCTGATAGCCGATCGGCGCCAACAGGAGCAATTCTCTCCACCACTTTCACTTCACACACCTAAGCAGATGAACTTCGCTGGATTTTTCTCCCCAGCCTTGCGGTGCTTCGAGAGATCCCTCATAACTTCCTCAGACTGTTATCCAATAAAGCCAAAGAGCATCCTCTCTGCCTTTGTTCATAACATCCCTGCTTTAGCAGTTCTCTGTAGCTGACAGAACCTGTTGCAGTTGGGGAAGTGAAGCAGATCAGCATGGATTTACTTGGGTTGCGTTGCCCTCCTGTGGCCAGTTTGTGTAAATGCATCATTAAAAAGGCCTAAGTTCGAAGATTCCTGAAGGTTGAGATCCATCTCGTATATGGATGTCATTATAACAGGTGTGCTTATTGTGTAAAAAGCATGCAACTCTTTTCTTTGAAAAGATGCCATCATCCACCTCTATTTAACTTATCTTTGTCGTGTGTTTAATGATTGTCACTGTACTGTTTCATTTGTCAAATTTATAGCCTCTTAAAGTTGACAATAAAAAATGTTTATCGGTGCATCATGTCTCTTAGTTTTACTTCTATGAAGTACTTTCATACTTTTTTTCAACTTTACAACAGAAAAGTGGCTAAAATGATCTGAAATACTTTAAAATATGTTCTGAAGCGGTTACAGTTGTCTAAGAAGACCTTGTAATACATAGAGAAATGAAATGATGCAACATTTTCTGAACTGATGCTGTACATTAAGAATAAATAAAATTACTAAATAAGTGAAAACAGGTGTAAACACTGGCCAACAGCACAACTCGTAAACGATTCATGCTGTGGTGAACACCAGTGTGAAAACAGCTGTCCCAAACAAATTTAAGAAAAGTCCTTTTTCTAACAAGTTTCTAACAACCAACGGCAAAAAGCACATCACCTCTGAACTTCAGTCTTGTCTTCGGAACAAACTAGAGCAGCTGGTCAGCTGACGTTGGAGACCAGAAGCACATCTAAAAACAAATCCAAGGATTTTAAAATCAGCTTTGTAGTACGCAGGAAGCTAATACAGAGCAGGACAGAAGGGCGATGTGACTGATCTGCATTTCGAACAAGCTGAAGACAAGAGAGGAAATCCTTTCTGTCACCAAAATATAATATGTGAATAAAAGCATAAATCATAATTTCAAAATTTTGTCTGTTGATTTTGGCAATTAAGATTTTTTATTCACTAGAGATTTAACTTGTGTCAAAATTTTTTATTCCACTTTACAAATGTATATGGTCTTATTTGTTTTAGTTTGAGGTATTTTTCCCAATATTAAACATGTGTTCGGTCAAATAGTTGTAAGTGTTCTGCGAGATACCTCTGTTTCATTTCTCCACCTTGTTCACTGATCTGGTTACAGTTTCATTTATCATTTATCTTTGCATGAAATAAAACAATCCATCAAGCTCTTCCTTGATTACAAAATGTTTCCATGACATATTTACATCAGTAAATAACCTCTGATACAATAAGTTGTCAAGTCACTTGACTTTCTTCTTGAAGTTTACATCCACATTTAGTTTTAAATCAAAGTCAAATTGCCTTAAATTTTAGAGTTGCTCAATGTGCTGTTTGAAGTTTGATCATAACTTGTTTGGCAAAGTTTGGATCATAAAAGCATATTTAAGGTGGACTTTGGTCAGTAGGAATTTATCTTTGTCATGCTATCAGTTTCTGTAACCGAGGATTGGACCGCCAGGACCCCCTCCCTCGGCCACCACCCATCACACAATGCACCCGACCCCTGCGGCCCTTCCCATAGGTGGTGAGCCTATTGGAAGAGGGTCCCATGTTTCTTCTTCGGGCTGAGCCCGGCCGGGCTCCATAGGTTAAAGCCCGGCCACCAGGCGCTCGCCAACGTGCCCCACCTCCAGGCCTGGCTCCAGAGTGGGGCCCCGGTGACCCGCGTCCGGGCGAGGGAACACGAGAACCAAAGTTTGTTTGCATCATAGGGGTCTTCGTTGGCTCCGGTGGTGGGGGAGGATGCCGGTCAGACCTGGCAGGCCCAAACGTGTTGTGAGGGTCTGCTGGGAACGTCTGGCGGAGTCCCCTGTGAGACGGAGCTTTAACTCCCATCTCCGGCAGAGCTTCAAACACGTCCCGGGGTTGGCGGGGGGACATTGAGTCCGAGTGGACCATGTTCCGTGCCTCCATTGTCGAGGCGGCTCATCGGAGCTGCGGTCGCAAGGTTGTCGGTGCCTGTCGTGGTGGCAACCCTCGAACCCGTTGGTGGACACCTTCGGTGAGGGATGCTGTCAGGCTGAAGAAGGAGTCCTATCGGGCCTTTTTGGCCTGTGGGACTCCGGAAGCAGCTGATGGGTACCGGCGGGCGAAGCGGCATTCGGCTCAGGTGGTTGCTGAGGCAAAAACTCGGGCGTGGGAGGAGTTCGGAGAGACCATGGAGAAAGACTTCCGTATGGCTTCGAGGCGATTCTGGTCCACCATCCGGCGTCTCAGGAGGGGGAAGCAGTGTAGCACCAACACTGTTTACAGTGGGGGTGGTGTGCTGCTGACTTCGACTCGGGACGTTGTGGGTCGGTGGGCGGAGTACTTCGAAGACCTCCTCAATCCCACCAACATGCCTTCCATTGAGGAAGCTGAGCCTGAGGACCTTGGGTTGGGCTCTCCAATCTCTGGGGACGAGGTCGCCGAGGTAGTTAAAAAGCTCCTCGGTGGCCGGGCCCCGGGGGGATGAGATTCGCCCGGAGTATCTCAAGGCTCTGGATGTTGTAGGGTTGTGTTGGTTAACGCGACTCTGCAGTATCGCATGGACATCAAGGGCAGTTCCCCTGGATTGGCAGACTGGGGTGGTGGTCCCCCTGTTTAAAAAGGGGGATCGGAGAGTGTGCTCCAACTATAGAGGGATCACACTCTTAAGCCTCCCTGGCAAGGTCTATTCGGGGGTACTGGAGAGGAGGGTCCGTCGGATAGTCGAACCTCGGATTTTGGAAGAGCAGTGTGGTTTTCGTCCTGGTCGTGGAACACTGGACCAGCTCTACACCCTCAGCAGGGTCCTGGAGGGTGCATGGGAGTTCGCCCAACCGGTCTACATGTGCTTTGTGGACTTGGAGAAGGCGTTCGACCGTGTCCCTCGGGGTGCCCTGTGGGGGGTTCTCCGGGAGTATGGGGTACCGGGCCCTTTGATACGGGCTGTCAGGTCCCTGTATGACCGGTGTCAGAGTCTGGTCCGCATTGCCGGCAATAAGTCGGGCTCGTTCCCAGTGAGGGTTGGACTCCGCCAGGGCTGCCCTTTGTCACCGATTCTGTTCATTACTTTTATGGACAGAATTTCTAGGCGCAGCCAGGGTGTTGAGGGGATCTGTTTTGGTGGCCTTAGGATTGCATCTCTGCTTTTTGCGGATGATGTGGTCCTATTGGCTTCATCGGGACGTGATCTGCAGCTCTCGCTGGAGCGGTTCGCAGCCGAGTGTGAAGCGGCCGGGATGAGGATCAGTGCCTCCAAGTCTGAGACCATGGTCTTGAGTCGGAAAAGGGTAGAGTGCCTTCTCCGAGTCGAGGGAGATGTCCTGCCCCAAGTGGAGGAGTTCAAGTATCTCGGGATCTTGTTCACGAATGAGGGAAGAAGGGAGCGTGAGATCGACAGGCGGATTGGTGCAGCGTCCGCCGTGAAACGGGCGCTCTACCGGTCCGTCGTGGTGAAGAGAGAGCTGAGTCAAAAAGCGAAGCTCTCAATTTACCGGTCGATCTACGTTCCTACCCTCATCTATGGTCATGAGCTTTGGGTAATGACCGAAAGAACGGATCGCGAATACAAGCGGCCGAAATGAGTTTTCTCCGTAGGGTGGCTGGGCTCTCCCTTAGAGATAGGGTGAGAAGCTCGGTCATCCGGGAGGGACTCAGAGCAGAGCCGCTGCTCCTCCACATCGAGAGGAGCCAGTTGAGGTGGCTCGGGCATCTGGTCAGGATGCCTCCTGGACGCCTCCCTGGTGAGGTGTTTCGGGCACGTCCCACCGGGAGGAGGCCCCGGGGAAGACCCAGGACACGCTGGAGGGACTACGTCTCTCGGCTGGCTTGGGAACGCCTCGGGATTCCCCCGGAGGGGCTGGAGGAAGTGGCTGGGGAGAGGGAAGTCTGGGCCTCCCTTCTTAAGCTGCTGCCCCCGCGACCTGACCCCGGATAAGCGGCAGAAGATGGATGGATGGATGGATGGATGCTATCAGATTAAAAACATTTCCTGATTACATATTGGGCACAAATTCCAGCTTACGTGTGCGTGAACGCCGCGGCCGATAAAAGGACAGCCACAACCCTCGCTGAGTCCACACTCCTGAAGTATCAGACCTCAACGGACACACAGTCATCTCAGCAGTACAGGTACGACCTTATGCTTTATTGCACCTTTTGCCAAAATACTTATCTGGGCAGAATCTGGATAGATTTGACATTTTTTAGAACATTTTGTACATTTTAGCCTAGAAAGTCAAAGAAGTGAAGAATTCTTCCAATATTTTTAGCCCCAATATTTTATTCCATAGTTTGATCATTTGATGCAAGATTTTGCTTTTTAGTTGTGGACAATCTTTTCAGTATTTTCTCTTTTTTATGCTATTTAGTCCCAACCAACTGAAGAGACAAAGTCCAGTCCTCTTCTCTTAAACAGAAAACACAAGAAAAAAATAAGTGATTTATCAAAATTTTCCATTTTGGTTAAAAGAAATAATAATAATATAGCATGTACATTGGATAAAACCATCCTCTCGTCTCAGGCAAGCGTTGGTTTTCTTGCCCATATAAGCGTTTTATTGACTGTTTAGATAAGGTAGGGCAAAAATAAAAAAATCATTAATAACCATAAAACTGAGCTCAACCGGGAAGAGGCAGAGAAATAAATTGGGCAATGTTAGGTTCAAGGGTGAATGTACAATTTTTTTTATGGTGCTTTTAATCCAGGAAGATAACAAAGCTTTTTTTTTTTTTTTGTTAGAGCAAAGTGCCATTTGGACCCATAAAACCCTTGGAAACAGTTAAACAGAAAAAGTTCATGTCAGTCATCAACTCTGAGAAATCAAGGCAATGCTTTCTCTACTGAAGAGAACATGAGCTTTCACAGAAATTATTCTGGCGCGCTAGGAAGTTAAATAAGCAGAATGTAAAATGTATTTAGACATAAGGCGAAAGGTTGCAGGTAAATTTTACATGCAGTGGTAAATCCGGGCTTAACATTCATCATTTACAGTCAAGTGACTTAAAATAAAGCATTGATTTTTGAGCTTAATGCTTAAACCGAAACCGTGCCCCATGCGAGAAAGAAAAACTTGCAATATTTAAACAAGATTAGAACCTTGCCGGGGTTAATGTTTGACAGAGCTTCATCCGATTTGACGCATTCTGTGTCCACCTGTGCCTCATCCTGTTCATTTCAAGTAAAAAAATTATATATCTGTTGAAATACCTGATCTGTTCATACTAATCTTTGTTGTTTTTGTTTTTCTCTTCCTTTCACTAGCCCAAATCAGCCAAGATGTGTTGCAAAGGTTTCCTTAAAATTATGATGTTCATCTTCAACGGTGGCATCTTTGTAAGTTGGAAAGAGAAAAGTGTTACTTCTTTTCTGTGAAACTTCTTCTCTTGTGTAAACTGTAGCGAATAACGCCACCCACTGTCAGCAACACTATTATACAGCATCATTTTACCATTTTACCTTCTTGTATTTCATCCTGTGGAAGATATTCATTCAAATTTGATCAGGTTGAGGAATTCAACATTTATTTTCCACAAAATTAACTCTGATATGACAAAATCCTCAAAAAAAAAACCAAAACACATTTGGTAAGAATAATTATGGAGTAATAATTTAGAAAATATGTCCTCCTGGACATATTTTGCCAATATGTCCAGGAGGATGATCATCTCATTGTTTGCTTGTTTCTGCTCCTCTAATGCTCTTGTTTGTCTTCGCTCGTTCAGTTGGCAGGTGCGGCCATTTTGGGAGTTGGTATATGGGTGACGGTGGACAGCGAGTCTTTGCTGAATTTGATCGAGAAAGTGATCAATTTGCCAGAGGATGTCTTCAAGCTGAACTATGTAGGCTATATGCTGATTGGTGTGGGCGCCGTGCTTTTGGTCATTGGCTTTTTGGGATGCTGTGGCGCCGTCAGAGAGAACAGGTGTATGCTGTTGACGGTGGGTAATCCTTAGTATTATCACACTGACATAGAATATAAATTTAACTGCTGTAAAGAAAAAAAAAAAAATATGTAAAACAATTTATTGTTGCTAATTTCTTTAAAACATATGATATTATTTGCCTCCCTGTAGTTCTTCAGTATTGTGCTGATCATCTTCATCATCGAGGTTGCAGGAGGTGTGGTGCTGTTCGTCTTCAAAGATGAGGTAAGAGATTGTGGCATGTAAACAGGGACATCCCTGGTCTTACATTTTATAGATCAGGTCTTTTTTTAAAAACAAATAACAACAATGTATTACTATTTATTTTTCATTCTCAGGTTTATAAAATCTTTGACAGTGTAGAGAATGAAGCAAGGACAGACATTCAAACTTATTATGGAGGGAAAGAGGATTTCACCCAAGTCTGGGATACAGCCATGGAACAGGTACTGAATTTATTCCTTTTATCAGCCATGTATTTATTGTGGTAAAATATGGTCCACTCAGACAATGAAAGAGATGTGTAATTTTTTTTTTTTTTCAATGTATCTTCAGTTTAAATGCTGCGGTTACAAGAACTACACAGATTTCCGTGGCTCCCCTTTTAACACCCCAGGAGATATGTACCCCCAATATTGCTGTCTTGGCACAGAAGCATGCCCTTTATTTGCAGCAGAATTAGCGGTATGAAACCAACTCATTTCTGTTTTAGCTTCTTATTCAAATACAAAGGAGATTTATCTCTCAGGTCTTTCCTCATGTGAAATCCAATGTTTCCCTTTCAGAACATTAAAGGTTGCTTTGTTAAGCTGGTGGAGCTGTTGGAGGAAAACTCATTGACCATCGCTCTTGTAGCTGTGGGAATAGCTGCCCTTGAGGTACAGTATAACACTATTTAATTTGATTTATGTTTGACAATTTTTTTTTATTATAAATGTACCTAGTAGAGATGTTTAAAAATGGTTGGAATCCTACTGAATTTGATCAACTGATGATGAATTTTCTTTGTTTACAGATTGCTGCCATGGTGGTTTCTATGGTTCTCTACTGCAATGCTGGCAGAAAATGAAAGTGACTCTCCCTTGGGATGATAAAAAAAATAATGGAAGTAAAGAGGGACCTTCTATGTAAAACGTTTTCCTGATATTTAATTCAAGCAGGTTGATTCAAACATGAACAGATGACACTCTTTATGCAGTGTTATAACTCATTTTGAGCACTAAAATATAGAAGGAATACTATATTTTAGTATATAAAAATGTTGAAATACTGAAATGTTTGTTTACATTTATTCTGTGATTTATTTAAAGTTTTAGGAAGTCTTTACATGTTGTTTGTGCTGATGTATTTCACATTGAGATGTAATGATGCACATTGAGGTGACTTCTGTTGAGCTTTTATGTGTGTTTTATGGTACTCACATTTATGGCAATAATAAAATGCATTTATTTTGTATTTTTAATTGTGTAGGGATGGTGAATGAAACTGTCTTGTTCGAGAAATGTGATTTGTTTTCTCTTTGTAACATGTTTGTGCAGTTTTGTGCAATAAATATGAAGAACAGAACATATTCGTTGATAAAGGTGTGATTTCTGGGGTTGTAAGGATATCTTCCAGCTGCTGCACATGTCTGATTTTGCACAGCACAAGCAATTCAGTTAATAATTTTGCAGATGAGACGACAACCTCTTGCTAAAGTTTTACATAAATCCACTTGTTACAGTATGATTTATATATTGGAACCATTCTTTTTGACTTATGACTCTACATCCATGTTTGAATTTATTGTGGATCTTCTCAAATCCACACCTGGTTGAAATTATACAGATAGGCTACCATACTTATAATATACGGCAAAGTATTTGTTATTGACTTATACCTTAACGATGGTGTTGTTTCAGTTCACGTATCAAGACCCAGTTCTAAATTCAGTTCACCCAGGTTGAAAGAGTTATGTTTTTTTCCCTGCTCCAATATGATGTAGTTTTCCTCCTGGAGTTTGGTAATCCATCTGTATTATGGAAGCTTAATATCAGCCTGGTTTTTCTATCCCGAAACAACTTTTGACATTTTTTGGGATCACTAAGTTCAAGTTTCTTCTAAAAAGCGCAAACGGTCTCCCTCAAAAGGAAAAGAAGTTGAGAAGTTGGCCAGAATGTGTAAAACCAGCTGTGAGATGATCGGACTCTGGTGTCATGTCCACTGAGCCTCAGAAAGTTTTGATAGATTTAACGTGCGAAGAACATGACGTTAAATTTCTCATGTTCTTCTGTTTTCTTTTTACAAAAAAAAAGAAAACAAGGTCAAATTAGTGCAAATGTGCATAGTATTGATCTGGACACTGTTAAGTGTACATCAGAGGAGCAGCCAGGGGGAAGAAACGGTCTCTGCGGTGGCTGTTTTTATGTAAATAGCACTCTGCAACCCTGGCCTGAAGGTAAACGACAAAGCAGTTTGTATCCAGGATGTGAGGAGTCTCCAGAGATGCTAGCTGCCCTTTTCCTGACCCCAAACCTGTACATGTCCTGGATTAAAGGATGGTCAACGCTGATGATTTTCTCTGCAGACCTAATTGTGTGTTGCAGTCTGGTCCATTCCTGTTTTGCAAATGAGCCAAACCTCACAGTGATCAAAAAACACAGGACAGACAGAATAATGGCATTTTGGAAGATGACCAGTAGCACATATGGCGGGTTGCACTGCTTCTTGAGGTGCATCAGGAAGTAAAGTCTCTACTGGGTTTTTTTTCCAGTGGAACCATCTCAATAAGTGGTTTTAAAACTATTAAAGTTGCTACAAGTATAACCATCACTCTGAAAACCACATCTGCATTTGTTTCTTTAAATGTACAAATTAAGACTCCATAAGTGCTACTTATCAATGTATGAAAACTTCTGCTCAGAACTATAAATACTGAAAAAAGTACCTGAAATCCTTGTACTGCACCAAAACGTTGGTGCAGTACAAGTACTGCAGTTGCAGTACAACAAGTACTGTTGCTCTGATATTAGATTATCTCATGCACAATGCTTACCATGTTTACTGTACCATTATCAGTGTACTAAAACTCGAAACTGATATGGAAAGATTTGGTTTCCCACAATATAATAATATAATTATAATATAATTATGGCACACACTCAACACACTGAGGTAAGGGAAGCAAAGGGTACTTTGAGGTGAAAGTTCGGACATCTTGTAGATTGTTGATTAGATCTGGAACTCCTCCTGTCTTTAGGACTAGGGTTATCCATCCGTCCGTCCGTCCGTCCGTCCGTCCGTCCGTCCGTCCGTCCGTCCGTCCGTCCGTCCGTCCGTCCGTCCGTCCGTCCGTCCGTCCATTTTCTAACACCCTTGTCCCTAGTGAGGTCAGGAGGAGTTCCATAGTTAGTCACTGAACATAATTATTGTGACGCAGGTGAGCTCTTTCCACATAGTCCATAAATGACAAGTAAACACAATAAAATGACTAAGCAGCAAAGGAGGAGCGCATTCCAATAATATGTTGTGGATGTGTTTCCATGTTTTAATTTTTTCTATGTGATTGTATTTCAGAAATTTATGTCAGATTGATGAACATTATTATTCTTGGATTATGTTAGATGGATGGAGTTTCTTCTTGCAGTGTTATGATTATTTTTCTCTTAATATATTTGATCTGTATTTGAATACAGATCAAAATAAACCAAGCTGAGCTAAAAACTAAAGAGCTAATGGTTGTCAAATGCAAGTTAAGGAGATTGTATTATTATTATTGTTATTATTATTATTATTATTATTGTTGTTGTTGTTGTTGTTGTTGTTGTTGGCATGCATGCATTATTTCAAAATTAAGCAGACAAGCTGTTATTGTGGTGACTCTGGGCCTGTCGACTTGTTATTCTGCTTGAATTTTTATTTTTGCAGACTTGAAGTATTAATATTAGTTTTTCTATAATCGATTGGATTCATTTATAAATGTCACCAAACTACTTCTGCACTTTTTCCGCCCCAGATCATCACACTCCCACCTCTGTGCATCAGCCTCTGTTTTTTAGTAATCCTACTGTGCGCTCGTTGAATCTGCCATCAGTTTTTTTGTGTGTGTGTTTATTAAAATTAAAAACTCTGTTTCGAGACTGGGGGCTTGGGGACAAAACAAGTTCAAGTCAACATAACGCAATTGACACTGCAAAGCAGTGTGTGTTTCTGCATCATTTTCTGCTTCTATTTTAATTAACCCTCTGAGCCCTGTGTGTTGGCATAGCTGCACATGTGGCAGCTGATTAGTGCACTCAGTGCAGCTCATGAGCTCGGGCCCTGGCATTAGACGATATGAACCAACAGCTGTTTAATTGCACTGGGAATGAAAAGGTGCATTTGATCAATATGGTCCCGCCACATGGTCAGAAGTGTGCTTTAATTCACTTCATGTCATGTGAGGCTAAATACTTTTAATACATTACCATTTACATTAGACACAGCTGATTACGTTCTACAGCATGTGTTGGCATTCGAGTGTGTTTTACTAGAGTCTGGTCAGTGGCGTTTAATCCTGCGTGTTTGCAGGTGGTTGTCACATGTTGAGCTGCAGACATCAGGTCTTTCCACTCAACCAAATGCTGTCTGGCGAAAAGGCTGTAAATCAGAAACTAAATCTATCAAGTGATTATCTCATCCTCGTTTTGCTCGTAGCAGGATGTAAATCCTCTTTGCTTCAGGTATGAATTCAGGAAACACAGGCTGCATCAAAAGAGGAACAGAGAGCCGATCCTGTTCACATTGAGACTTCTGAAGCAAAGTTATCCATTAACTAACTAGTTTGAAATTCAGCCAAAAACAGTGACGTATTTTCCTGTAAACTGCAGTGTCATATTGTAGGCTGTATCACATCCAGGACATGATAAGGAAGAATTTTACGTGCTATTTATAAGTATTCTGACAAAGGTGGCTGTGAAAGTTAACTTTAATGTTTCTCTACAAGTGAAACTCTTATGTGTTACTTCCTTCTCAGGGTCAAGCCTATTATTCCCCCTATCAGCTGTGTCTTCACAGTTAACACTGTGGTTCTTTTTATATGGCTTTATTGACTGCTTTCCTTTACAGGAAGTTGTGCAGAATAAACTTGGTACATCTAAAAGAAAGAAAGGCTTTGTTAAACTTTGCCACCTTGTTATCGAACTGACCTTCGATAATAAGGTGTTTCACCTTAAACGTTTCTCTGGTGAAAATACTGTATGATTTACCCCTGCTCTCTCTGAACCTGTTATATACTGTTATATTGGATTTGGATTCTACAGTGAGTTTTTCATCATTTTTATTCCTATCATTTCTCCCTCTATATATATGTTTTTTTTTTTTATTATTCTTTGTAACAAAGAAAAAGTATTGGAAACCCACTAAAAGTGATACTTCTGGCCATCAGCAGTGTATAGGAAAGGGAAACGTTTGTAAACAGTGCCCTCTTGTGGTTGGAACATCTTTCATCAGCTGTGGCAGATTGTCATATTCGGCACACAAATAAAGTGGATATAAAATAGTGGACACTCACTTGGTAGAAAGTTAGATTTTTATAATAAAAAAATATACAGTGATCAATCTCTTGACTAACGTTAAACTGTGATAGAGTTCCTTGAAATAGTATTTGTACCCCTTTAACTTTTATCCGGTTGATCTCATTGAACTACAAATGCCAATGTGTTTTATCAAGATTTTATGTTGTATGCTAAAACAAAGTTGCAGATCATTTTGAAGTAAAGAAGATACTTTGTTGAATCTCTTTTTACTGCAATTAGAGCTGAAAGTCAATCGGGCTGTGAGTCTATACCAGCTTTGCACATCTAAACCACAGTTTTTTCCAGTTCGTCTTCACATTAAAGCTGTAGCTCAATCAGACTTGCTTCTTGTCTTCTATATGAGAACGTCAAATGCTCCTTTCATTATAAAACTGTCAGCTAATCAGCCAGCGTGTGATCACGTCACGGACGACGGGGCACAGTGAGGTCTAATGATTGGAAGAGGCTCAGAAGTGGCCCTTGGGAAAACATGAACAGGACACGGCTTGTTTGCACAGGGAGCATAAACTCATTATGGCTTCACAAATAAAGTTAACAGGAAAGTCTGCCAGACGAGCTGAATTGTTCAACAGCAGCGACCCAGCACCAACAGTTTTAAGCTTCCACTTTTATGGGGTAAACTGTTTTTATTTGAACTACTTGGTGATTGGGGAGAGATCAGTTTTTTCAACACGTGACACAGTCTTTGTTTTCTACTGCAGACAAAAGTTTAGTTTTTTTTTTTATTAAACACATAAAAATACAACGAAATAGCTAAAATTGTTTAATCTAAAAAGGGGTTTGATTTCTTAAGAAAATAAATGAAGATGAAAAAAATGTAACACTGTAAATCCAGCAGGTTTCCCGTTTTTTTCTACATCCTCAGAGAATTGCAGTAGATCTCAAAATGAAATATACTCCTGTTAAAGTACCAGGATTCTATGATAGAATATTGTTTACAAAACTTTTTTTTTACCTTTATTGTGACATTTATCTGGACATAAAAGTTGCTAAAAAGCATGCAAATCTATTCAGTGGTAAAATAATAAAATGAAGTGAACAGAAGTGAATATATATATTGTAGTAAATGAACTTAAATTTATAAGTTCGTTTAACTTTATATATGTGTCAGCAATAATTTGGTCTAGCTTGCAGCTTTATTGTTTTGTTAATACATTTGAGCACTGATAGCTCAAATGTATCAACATGGTATTAAACATTTTATTCATAATTCGTGGCACATTTAAGAGAGGCATCATAAAGTGGAAAAACATATGGCGACAATAGAAGTGAACAGAAAGCATCATGTACCCAAAACCACAGAAAAAATAAGACAAATGCGAGCTTTTCATGAAGTGAATGACATTATAATAATAGACAGTCAAAAGACAATTTATATTTTTTCAAAACAAGGAGTCCAAGCAAACATCTAGAGGAACGACAGAGAGGTTTCATCTGAAGAAATTAAATTAAAGTTGTGGAATGCATGATGCATCCAGAACTAAGTGTGACAGGATATCTTTAAGACAGACAGATTTGTTTGCTTGTTTTTATACACCTATATAAAACAATGTTTTAACTGGACTATGTACATCTTTTAACCGGACATGGTCACCTTGTCCAGAAGCCTGTTAGCAAAAATTGGAACTTTTACTGGAAAAATCTTAACGTTAGGTTATAAGACGTTATCATTTCAGAGCTCAGGCATCTGAATCCCCGTTCTGATGTTTTTATGATTGCTGTTTTTTTAACGCTTATCTTGAAACAGAGGCCCTCTCTGTGTGGTAACCACGGCCCGGGGCTGTAGGCTTGGTGCGATGTCTGGCCCGGTGTGGGAATTGCGACACCTTCCTTGCGTTGTAAAGCAGGTGAGAACTGGCAGCTGCCTACATAAGAAGACTCCCTCCACCACAATTACAATGCGCTGACAGCAAGGTTGCCATTTGGAACCTTGGACCATCATCCAGCCAGACAACTGATTTTCTCTACTGACATTTTGCTTTAGTGTTAAAGTCTGCTTTACTTCTACAGCTGCTTCAACAGTTTTTGTCTGTTTTTTTTATTTTATTTTTTTTTTTATATATAATAATTTGTGTCTCCACTCAAAGAGTTTCTTTTTTTTTTTTTTCAGATTATGGCTTTCCTCATCAGCCTGATCATTCTGTCCACCTCGGCAGCCTCAGCTCTTATTTTTCCCTATAATTCTCTTCTGAGAGAGTTCAGAGATGAAGCTGAATCATCAGGTGGTGGAGCTGACCCAGCTGTGCAAGGAATGGTCAAGGTTGTCCGGCTGGACCCTGGTAACCTGGTCAGTTCAGCGTTCTTCAGGAGAGGACTTGCTCAGAGAGGAGCTCCTTCCCACACCTCCAGATTGTCCTTCCCTGCTTTTCTGTCTCGTGGCCGTTCAGGTCCTGCTCCCAAGGATGCTATAAGTCCACTTCGCCACCTGCGCCCTAAACGACCCACAGAGGCAGATCTGAAGAAGAAACAAGGACTGCAGATGTGGCAGAAGGTCATGGATAAAGGAGGGAAGGTGTCACTGCCTGTTAACCTGAAGGATACTAAGCAAACATGCACTGCAGTCCCATTTACTCAGGTACGAAAGTTTCCTTTTAATGACTTCGAATATCTTCAAAAAGTTTATTTCAGTTATTCAACAGAGTGAAAGTCAGACTCAGATACACATCCTTATTAGGATGATTTTGGTTTACAGCACACAAAAACCCACAAGTTTCTCAAAAAGTTAAATAAAGTCAAACACCAAGACAATTATTTTATCATTTAAAAAGTCATTCATGTCTACATGGGGATGGATTCTGACAAGCAAGTTTCCCCCAACAGATGTACAAGGCCATGTAGATCCATTCCTCTATATGGAATTAATTGATCCCTGCCAGATCCCTGCCAGATCCCTGCCAGATCCCTGCCAGATCCCTAGGAGAAAATATTCCAAGGACAGAAGGGAGGTTCCTCCATGAAGCAGAAATTTGCATCACATAAGCAGATCCAATAACATGCCTATACAGTATGTGTTGAGTAACAACTGTCAAACCTTCAGGGAAAATAAATTTGATGTTTATTTAAAGGGAACAGAAATATGATGTCTAATGTACCCTACAGACAACAGAATCAACTGACATATGTAAATGTTATTTACTTTCAACATATAATAATATGGTGAATGGTTCTGTACACTTAGAACTATAGTAAAATAAAAACTATGATTTTTCAGTATAATTTTAAAAAAGCAATATTGCACTATATTTCCTTCTAGAATAAAAGTAAAGCGCTGGCATTAATTGAAGCACACATTTCCATAGCTGTCAGTAGAGCTAAATATGTTGAATTGCTTTCTCTATGCCATTGATCATAAATTAGTAAAAATTATTATCAATAATATGAAACATAGCATCTTGGGAAAGTACAAATTAAACAGCACAGTTGTGACTGTTCCATTAAAATGATCTGAAGATTTGCAAAAGCAGCTCCTACTGCTTTGTTTTGAAGTGTGTCCCTTCAAAATCACAGCTTTTCATGTGACCCGTTACACATTCTTCAGAATACATCAATATATCACAATCCTCACAGTCTGGGAGGTTTGTTTAAGCTGCCAGACATCCGCTGCACTTCGTGTGCTGTTCCTGCCTGCTGCTGCCAGTTTCTGCTTGCTTTTCTTCAATCCCACCACTGTCCCCAGCACTCCCTTGAGCTCACAGGTCAGTGACCTTCTCAGCGTCCTCTGACATGTAGAAGACGTATTCAAGGGGTGAAGATGAGCTCATCGCTTCATAGTATGTTGAGCAGCATAGCAACAGGATGATGAGATCAGAATTTACACTGTTGGCTGGTGAAGAAGTATTTCACATTTGCAACTTTGTCGTCTGAAATACTGAGGTTCACGCTTTAGATGAAAACGCAAACTTTTTGATGACACTCAAAATTATTAAGAACTTCAATCTAAAAACTAAAACTACAAATGTTTATTTATGGAGCTAAAATTACTTAAAGAAGAGTCAACGTTTTGTTATGTGTGTTTACTCATAAGGCTGCTGCTTTGTTTATCTTCCTCCCAGCATGTGACGGCAGATGGATGCCAAACAGCGACATTGTACAACAAGCTGTGCTTCGGCCAGTGCAGCTCGCTCTTTGTCCCGTCCGAGGGGGAGTTTGTCGATCCGAGTCCTGGGATGGGGGCCTTCCGCCGTCGGGCCCCCTGCTCCCGCTGTGCCCCTTTCAAAGCTCAGACAGTCACTGTGCCTCTGCGCTGTGGTGCCCAGGTCTGGGAGAAGAGAGTGATGGTGGTGGAGGAGTGCAAGTGTGAGACGGGCCGGGAGGAGCGCTGAGGCTTCCACCTGTAACAGTCCCAGCTCCCAAAAGGACAAAACATTGGTATTCATGTTTGTAGTCAGATCAACGCGAGATTGCTGCTAAAAATGGCACAATTATTTTTCATCATCTGTGCATCAAGTCCTCTCACGTTTGTGTGTTCTGCTTTAGAATTGAACAACTCTGAATGTGCCATTCAGAGTAAACTATTCTGGTGGAGTGTCCCACCGATGACTGTTGACAAATGACCTACTTTGGTCATGCCAGTTTTTGTTTTTGTGAGGTTCTTATGTTATTATAACCCTGAATAAAAACAACTTGGTTGCAAAAATATATAATTTATTTAAAATGCCATTTTTATACACAGAAAGGAACAAGAACTTTAAAAACAACTTATGATTTTATAGAAGCTCTAGGCAGCAAACGACATCATGCAGCTGTTTCCATCATTATAGTATGTTGTATTTATTGCTTCGGATGTTGTGTTAATCATTCAAACCACTGTCACATATATATATTGTTTAAGTTTCCATTGGCATTTTGATTGTGATTCTCTTTGACTGAAGTGTTGCACATGTCATTTGACTCCTCTGAAGTTTAGTTCTTTTGTGACATTTGATATTTTATAATGTGTGAAATGTTGTGTATTCTGTTTTACTGCTGCTTTGACCTGTTGTCATTTTGGCCAGGCCACCTTGGCACATGAGACTCTAGTTCTTGCTGGGGCTTTTCGACCTAAATAATGCATTATCAAAAAAAAAAAAAAAAGATACATTCATAAAACAACTCAATTAGAGAAATGGAGAAATGATGGTGGCGATGAACAACGACAGACTGAATTTATTCCAGGTTTTATTCATAAAGTAATCATACAACTTGTGTCAAATTATTGATTTCAATCACACTCTTAGTAATATCAGCATATTGTTATATCAGGAACTTTTATATTGTAAATGTATGCACATTATAGACAGCTATTGCGTAATTTACCAACCATCTGAGGAAATCTCCTGAGCAGCTAACCAAGAGCAACTAATCTAACTAAAGTGACAACAAAAATCATAAACCAAATGTCCTGACTCACTTAGCAGAACAATATTTTTGCAGGGGAACTCATTTGATCAATTCAGAAGCTGCTGGGAATCTAGAAACGTCCAGCACCGAGTCGAGTTCGGGATTCCTAAAGCTAACACTCACGCTGCTTCACGCTGACATTCAAATTCGACTTGTTATCAGAATTACCACGGGATAAAATGTCCCAATCATCTCTCAGTCCTACAATCATGTTCACTATATGTCTGTTTTCTGCTTAGCACTGAGCTAACCTGATTTAATAGGAGGCATGAGTCTTTTTCGAGATAGAAACGATGCACCGTTTGTCCCATAATGTTCCACTTCTGCCATCTAGCGGCGCAATTATGCTACTGCATGATATTGCTCCAAAAAGTTCAAAACAAGGTCATTTTCTAAATTAAAATCACAAACACACTTTTTTTAACTTTCATTTTAATCAATTAACTATACATAACCCCGTTAGAAAATAGAATTATTTGTACATTCCTTACCTTCTTATCTTGCCTATATATCTTTAACCTTTCTCTTACAAAGAGAAAGGATAATGTGTATTTGATGGGTATTGTTTCCTCACGAAACCTGCAAAAGAAAAATGATTAGTGACCAAATGATTGCAGAGGGCCTACATTCAGACTCTGGTTAAGCCACTCTTTGACATTAATATGTGACGTATGATTAGGGCTTTGAGTTCGGCCCAGAAGGAATCACGTCACCAATGAGCAGCTCAGCCAACCGGGTGAAGGCGACCACGGTGTCCTAATTATGCGTTTGAAAATAGGCCCTTTTATTTTTTCTCTTAAAGAGTAATTATTTTCGAAGCAAAATATCTCAAATAAAATATTAACAGCTTATACATTACATACGTATGCAGTTTATCTAATGTAATTGTACGTCATACGAGCTGGTAAAATATTTTTTTAATATTTTTTTTTACAAATATTCACATGTAAAAGAAAAGAGGAAGTGACCAAATTATCACAGAGGACCTACATTCAAAGACTGTCTAAAAAATACAGTGATGCAGTTTTAAATATCTGTTTCTACATATCTAGATCTATAGATATAGATTGTGTTATTATCTTTTAATACCTGTCTCATTTTAAAACACAAACAACCTACTTGGTTGAAAGAAAATAAATTTAAACCTACATCGTCAAGGAGAGTGGATAAACTCAGTCTTGACTGGACTGGAAACCAGTCCACGTCTATTTCACACTGCGCTACAAAAGTATGTTTAGATTAGTCTGAACTGAAATAATGTGATCTGTAATGATGTCATTAAAATGTCTTCTTCATCCACTTACCTCTTGCTTGGCCTTGCTAATTGGTTTCCTCCCACCGCTGTTAGGTTTACAAGTTCAATTTATTTTGCATGGGAGTGAAAACACAAAGAGTATTTGTTGTTTTTGTCCCCTCTACCCCCAACCGCTTCACTCTCATATTCAAGCATTCAAGTGTCGGCTCCTATATTTTATTAAAAAGCCATGTTCCAACGACTTTTTGCACACTGCACTTACATCTGAAAGCACCAGACTGGAGAGCAAACGAGCTATTGAGCATGGGTACTTAGCGGTAAGCAAACATAATTGTTTCAGCATGGACTCCTGAATTATGTATAGGCACCACCTATTCTCATGCTCCATGTATTTTCAGAGTGGTTGTGGGAATTTGAACATCCTTCACCACAGATGCACTTGAGCAGGCACGCATGTGTGATTATATGTGCATGAGCTTTTTTTTTTTTTTTTTCAGTTAAGGCCCATAAAACCTATTATTCATTTATATCCTGGCACCTGGGTCTGGTAAAGTGAACTCATCCCACACATCCCAACATACATTCCCAGAGGAGCATAAAGAAGGAGGCTCTTTACATTACCTTGGCACACAGTCAAAATGCTTGCTTTGGATGGCCATTTGCATTCACGTGGGTTTTCTGAGAAAGTGAAAGCGTTCAGTACGCTACAGGGGGTTCACATTGAGACCTGCAGATTCCATTAGCATGTGATTACCATCTTGGGTTGATGGCTATATTTTCCAAGATTGATGGGGCAAATATTTGCCCAGGTCTCAACGGTGAAGAATTAGAGGCCTCTTTTAATCAGGCACTTGTATGTCTTCTAAACATGCAGAGGGATGAGAGACTGAAGGGATTTTTTCCCCCCTCAGGCCAAATTTCTCACAGTGGCAGAGCGGTGAGTAATATACCCGTAACAGAGAACTGAATTAGCAATCCCCCTCTAGCGTACTTGTCTGCAACGGTGATGCAAAGAAGACAATATTGAGTTGACCTCTGATGTGATCTTTATTATGTTTTTTCATTGTTTATTTTTTAATTATTGGGGGCGGAAGGGCAGTAATTGCCGGAGCACAGGAAGGAGGTTGGATAGGATAGTTGCTGATTGAACAAACAAGGTGCACATGAGAGTACACCACTTAGCAAGACAGATGTTAGCCCCCTTCACATTGTGGGATCCGGCAGAGCGCTCCTGTGTCATTAAGGATGGCCTGGTTCCCATGGCGAGGGGAGAGGAAGGAGCAAAAGAAGGAGGGCCCGCTGCCAAGTTCAGCGCCTCGGGGATCAGATCAGCGTCACAGGGTGCTAAGTGGCCTAGTTAGCGCTTTAAGACGCACAATGAGCTGCCTGCTCTTTCACTGTGTGTGTAAGCCTTTTAACCGTCAGATGTGGAGATGGCTGAGAGATGCGTGGGATGGAACTACTTGAATAAGATCACTTCCATCAAGATGCATCAAGGGATATAACATATTTTGGCTTAATATGTGAAAGTTGTGGTTTGTTAAATGGTTTTTATGCGTTCATGGGTGCAAACTAAAATGACGTGGTTCATCACAGCAGAACATCTTGGTTCTAAAGACGCCCTACAGCTTACCGCCTGTTCAACTGTGTTTAGATCTATGATTCAGTTGTCTAAACACCTCTAAGCTAACCAACCAGCTGAACGATGTTTGAAGGGTAAGGCCTTCTATCCTTTCCTCAGATTCTTGGAGCTCAGTCAGAGTTATGCTATTGTGGACCAGACCGGACAGCAGGTCTTACATCAGCCTTGGAGAGCAAACAGGATGCTGCCAAGATGGCTACTTGTAAGCATCACTAAAAAGAAACTGTCAAATCACAAGCAAGACACCGTGTTCTCACCTAAATCCCACCAGGACAGGTCTTCTGCTGTAGGTGTCAGGCTCTTGGTGAGGGGTTGTCTGTTCCATGGCTAACATCTACCTCCCCTCTGATTTGGTGGTACATACTCGCTGTGCAGTGTTAGCCTGGACCAGCTGGTCAGAGTTGGCTCTGCTAGAGATGGTGCCCCGGGGCTAAGCCTGCCAGCCTACTGCCATTCTGCCTGGCTGCCAGCCCACCTGCCAGGCTGTCTGCTGGGTTCTGGGGGAACAAAGATAGGTATAGCACTATCTACATCAAAGTTTCTGACTGGGTTAAGCCATGCTGCAGTTAGCATCACAATGCTGTCACCAGAGGTTTAATGAGAAGTGATCGAATATGTAGTCTGCAATATTTTTGCATTTGTGTTAGTTGAATGTTTGCTGATGTGTAACTAGCAGCAAAACTGAAGCCAGTAAATACAGAGTAAGTATTATGGGTATGTATGCAGGAACCCATCAGGGTCAATGCACTAACAAGAAGATCCTATGAGTCAGTTTTGCTTTCTAGTTTATTCAGAAGATTGACACAGTTTCATTTTATTCATTCTTAAAAAAAATACAAGAGACAGAAAACTTAAATTCCATGAAAAATAATTTAAATTGACTTCAAAAATCAGAGAGGTAAAACTGACAGCATAAGAGATGTAATTATGAAGAACTTAATGACCACTACTGGTCATTAAGGATAACTTATAAGCCTGATAACACTATCCCTTTTTCGAATTGACACTGTAACACTGCCGAATTAATGTAAAAATAGCCTAAAGACGACAAAGACAATGGTTTTGACTGGCCACTGCAAAGCCCTGGTTTTAGTCTCATAAAATATGAGGGTAGTCCCAAAAACTTGTGTGTGAGCAAGACAGAAAAACAATCCTGATTCAGTTCCACCAATTTTGTTTGGTGGACTCGACCACGCAGTTTCAAAGGCAATTATTTAAAATACCAAGTATATAAACGTTTGAATATACACAAAGCTAAATGCTCCAATGAGGAAGTCCTTAAGAGACATTAAAACATTCTCTCTTCTTATTGTGGTGTTTAGCAAACAGAAATATTTTTTGTAATCCTGACCAACCATAAAATGGGAATGATGTGCATTTTTATATATGCCATATGTAAATATTTTATTTGAGTTGTTAATAGATGCTTATTTGCACATCTTTGTATCTGTTTATGTTGTTCATGTGACTGTTAGTTGTACTTGCAGCCTAAATATGGCAACATTAACGTTAAATAGCAAGCTATAACTAAAATCTCTGCTGGGTTGTGATGATAATAGCTATGTCACTATGGCAGGTGCGGTCCTGCATGCATTGCAGGTGATGTCTCTCAAGCTCACTTAGCTAATGACTCCAATTAAAATAATTAAGAGCTGGCATGGTGAATCCTGCCCACTCTCCCTCTGCCAAGCAATCCATTCCCCGTCCTCTTCATCAGCACACAACAGCGCCCAGCTCATGCCACTGCTGAGCATGCATTCATCCATTCCTCTACGTTTCCTCTCTCGCCTCCTCTTCATTTCTCTCTGGTGGGCAGCTCACCCTACTCGTTTTTCCACAACTGTCCTGTGCCGCTGCTCCTTCTGAGGCTTCTAAAAGAAACATGAAGCCTGAAATCAGCTAAACGCTCCACTCGAGAAGCACTTAAGAGACTCTCGCCTCGACTTATTGTCACACAGACAGCTAGAGCAGGGAGAGAGTGAAGGCTGCGTCAGAAAGGAGGAATAGGGAGGTTTGAGTGGGAGAGGGGATACAAGCCAGGTCCTAACGAGGGGAGAGATAATTGTTTTGTTTTGTTAGGGGCCCTTCTTCAGAGTAGAGGGAGTTGAAATGACATGCCACACATGGTTTTTAGATGAAGTGGGCAAAGAGGGGTGAGGGGTGCCTTGATTGAAGGGGGGCAAAAATGTGGAGGACGGGGTTAGTACATAAAGGAATCAGTCACACACAGCCCATAAAAAAAAAAGCCAAACTGCAAAACTGGATCTTCAAAGTGTTTCTTTTTTTTTACAGACAATCCACAAGCTCCCATGAAACCTTGATTATGACCATGCACATTGCTGCCTTGCGGTCACAGGACTTCCATAGGATTTCAATGTCAAAATGCACGGTCTACAGAAATTCCAGCAGTGGGAAAGACTGTTCCGGGCCAAGTTGGAGACACAACTTTGGCTACTGGTTCTGGTTAGATTTATCAAAATTTATGAAAAGGCAAACATATGAATCTCTGGTGCCTTGGTGTTCTTTCAGCACTTGGAATCCCAGACTGACAGACGATGTGCCTGGATTTGTTGCTGGCGTGGCAGCACAGACACTTTTCCAGGATCTCATCATGATTTTGGGGGAGAAAAAGACTTTGATGTTAGCCATGAGTTTTCCACTCTTTGCGGTCATGGTGTATGCATTCTCAGGAGATCACCTTTCATCAACATTTAGTTGTGGGAGATACATAGGGTTAGGCATAACATTACAAACACTTGCATAACAGTATCGGCAATTTTTTTTCTACCAAAACGTCCCTGACCTGTTGAGGTATGGACTTCAGATGGATCCCTGAAGGTGTGCTATGGATTCTGGCACCAAGGCATTAGCAGCGGATTCTTTAAGTTTTGTAAGTTTGAAAGGGTTGGTGAACAGATAGATTAGTAGTCTTACTGTTAATAAGGTGTAGGTTCAATTTCAGTTTCGTCCACTGCAACATTTGCCTCTGGGCAAGGCAGGCAACCTCAAGTTGGTCACAAATTGTCACATCACTGGTTGAATGTCCTGGAGTGGGTGAATATATCACCAATGTAGAAGACCTCTGGATGTTTGAATTCTTTTTTTCAAGATAGTTCTGGCACTGATGGCCTTTATTTGCAGCAGGTCAGACAGGGAATGAGTAGAAAGAGAATTGGGTAAGACATGTAGTGAAGGTCATAGATTTGAGAATCGAACCCCAGGCATAGGGTTCTGCCCTCCCAGATGTGGAAGAGATGGAAGGTCGAAAAAAATAATCCTACTACGTAATTTAGAAATTGTATTATCAATGCCAGTTGTCCTAAATACTGTGTGCCTAAATGTAACCTGAATTATTTGCACAATATTTCCACCAACAATCTCTCATTCAACATCAAATTTCTCCCAACAGACTCCTACCGCTTCTCTTCTGAGGTGCCTCAGAAGTGAAGCTAAATAGCCAATCATGTGGTTGGAAGGGAAAAGCAATACACATTTGGTCAATCAGCATCACAGAATTTAATGTGTTTTGGGATGCCAGAAACATTGGCTGAAAACTTCATTTTGGATTGTCATGGTGATAAAGTTGATGGTGATGACAGTGGAGGGGAGCTTAGACCAAAGTCTCCTCTTTGAATCGCAATGCAGAGGATTTTCATGATGAAAAGAACCTTCTATCGCTCAAAATCATATAAAAGTTTTGTCTTCCATATTACTTTGCTCCAGGCAAATTGTGGCATTTTATAGCACAACCACAAAATTATGTTAACTTCACATGTTATAAAAATGCTTTATATATCAAATATGTAACGTCAAAGAAATTTGCCACCTTAAAACTCGGCCGCTGTGTCTTTCTGACTCTATGCCTGAAGCAGGTCATTAAAACAATGCTACTCTTTTATGCTGTTACAACAGACTGAGAAGTAGTTCATGTGAAACGTTTGGCAGATGTTTGCTAATTGCTTCTGCTGCTGCTAGTCTGATGGGGTTGAGTGGAAGAGGTGAGACAGAAGGCAGTGCTTTGTGTGAGGAAGCTTTGAGGATTCAAGGATTTCTCAAACATGCGTAAACGAATTAAAGCAACAATCCAGGTTTCTTTATGGTGAGAGTGACATTCCTTATCATTTTATACGTTAAATAAATGTTTAAATCAAATAAATTTGATTAATTTAATTCGATTACATGTATCAAATTAACAATGTTTTTTAAAGTTAGACCTCCATTCTCTGTTTTCAGTACAATGTTTGCTTCATATAATGTTTTCTGGGTCACACTGTCGCTCTGACATGTTGTGGAGAAGCTGAAATGCTGCTTGGTGGCTAAGTGTTTGAACATTCACATATATTTATTAATTTTATTTAAAAATCATATATATATATGATTTTGCAGAGCATTTGATTGTCAGGTAAATCCAGAGCGATTGATTGGTGTTGTGTGGTTTCACCAGAACCTGGTTAAGTCTTCTGGATTTCTGGGTTAATTTTATGCTTGTAACTGTGATTATTTCAGCCAATACCAGTGTGGTTGTATTTCTTGTTGGTAGGAAGGCCTCTGCTGTCTTCCATTAGTTGACTCTCAAACGTTATGTCTTAGAAAAATAAACCTGTTGTTCAGAGTTGAATTTGTGGGCTGCTTTATATTTAGTCCGATTCAGGAATAGCTGTTGACACTGATTTAATTACAAACATTACAGTTTGAAAGTACTGGAAGAGCCCTTTTACTTTTAGCTAACTTTGCACAATTAAATTTTTGTGCATGTGGAATATTATGTTTTTGTGAAATTGGAGTCATTTTCCAACATCTGAATCCTAATTCTGGACTAGGAAGCGCCCTCTTTTGGCACATCAACCCCACCAAGAATTATTTTCACCAGCTGCCACTGGGTTGAAGGATGAAAGCCTCTTCTTTTGCTAGCATGTCTTGTTCCCAAGTGCATCTTGATACCACATGTTTCTCACACCAGGCCATCAATGTGACATAAAAGAGAACTCAATTTATCAGATCAAGCTACTTTCTTCAATTGATCCATGGTACAGTTCTGATGCTGGTTGATCTTATGTATCAACCAGCATCTGAACTGGTCTGGTCTCACCGGTCTTTCAGAAAAAACGTTTACTTCCTCTGCATTGTCAGCTCCAGTAGCGATTCTGTTGAATTGGGCCACACTGGCCAGTTTAAGGAGTGCCTTTTCAGAGCTACAATTTTGGAGGTATTGTGTGCTGTTTGTGAAAAATGAGGCACTCTTTTCTAGTCACAATCAATATTCATTTTCCAGTCACTAAAGAGACACCTTTGATAATGTTGAGGACAGTACTTCACACTGAGCCCAAAGCAGACACTAAAACCATCAGTATTAGATTTACAGATGAAAACTCTTTGGTAATCTGGCTACCAATAGCATCAAACAAATTATCCTGGTGGACTGTCTCTTTGAGCCAGACCAGGAAATCACCTCCAGGAGTCTGTCACTATTTCCATTATGATAAATGGGCTCATTACAGTCGGCACCATGCACTGCCTGATCTGGAATCCACGTTCATTCTGCCCAAAAGTGAAGATCGCTGCGGGATGCACTCAGCCATCAGACCAGAGAGTCGAAGTAAATGAAGCAAACATTACTTATGTGTTTTTTACAATCTCACAGCAAATTTCTTTTGCTGAGTCCTACTTGGTGTTCCTTAGGAAGAGGATCATTCCTGCTACTGTCAGGCTGGATCCAGGACATTTTGCTGGTGTCATAGTTATCTTGTGCAGTCATTCTAACAGTGGGCAAAGTGGGAAAAGCATCTTCCCTGTGTGTGAGAAAGTGGAAGAGGAAGAGTGATGGCGACAGGGACAGACATGCAAATAGGAGGTGGGGGTACAAAGGGGAAAGCAGTGCGCCAGTGTTCAGGAGAGATAGGCCAAGTGAGGAAGTGGGGAGGGAGAGTGTGCATGTTTGTGTGGAGGGGTACAGAAGAGGGGTGCAGGTGGCATGAAGCTGGCGCAGGCCTGGCCCACTGTCCCCTGGCAGTGCCAGGCTCCATCTGTCATCAGCAGGAACATCTGCAGCCCAAGGTGCCCTTGTCACCCAGCGTTAGAGTAACGAGTTTGGCGTTTCCATTAGTCCGGGGCCCTCACCCGCCTGTCCAGTACTGGCCAAAACCGTGGCATTTTGGGTGTGAGCTCTGTGTGTTTGCCGGTGCACGAGTGTGTGTTTAGATATGAGACAGGGAGCGGGCCGGGAGGTGACAGGATTTGTTTGTAGGTTCGTGTGAGTGTGTGTTTGAGCGAAGCAAGTGGCATGCCAAAACAACATGGCTGTGCAGAGCGTTGACCCAGCTGGGCAGAGTCGGCGTGTCGAGTCACGTCCCCTCCTGATGTGTGCGTGGCCAGCGTGCTCACTCGGCTGCCAGACCCAATCTCTGCTCCTCTGTCTCTCATCTTTCTGTTTTCCATCTGTCCACCTCCCTCATATCTGCCCTTTTTCCCTTACCTCTCAGCGCTCCTTGCAGCCCCTTAACCACCCCATTCGCAGAGTCGTCTCCCACTTGGACTCAATGCTAACATTCTGCTTCTGAGCACTACTCCCATTTTTATCTTCGTTGTTGCTAAAAAAACAGATGGCACTTCTTTCCGAGCTCTCTCTTTTCATCCCTCTTTCTGTGTCCCCCCCTCCACCCCGCTCCCCTCCCATCCTGTTTCTTTCCATCCAGCCGGCATATCCTGGCACTCCACCTGTCTTTTCTCTGTTTTCTTCCCTGTTTAATTCAGAAATCAATTTGATTTGTGTGCAGAAAAAATATTGTTTTTGTTATGCATTCTTATTATTTGAACTGTAAATTCAGTCAGAAAAAAAATGCATGTTTCAAGAATATGTGCAGACAGCACAAAAGAGTATGAAATATACCAACATGTGTTTTAGGTTTTTCCTGTTTTATTGTGCTCTCAGGACCAGTCTTGTTACATTTTGGATTTCCTTGCCTCATCTCCTTGCACAGGTATCACAATAGCTTCAACACAGCAGCTGTTGTTATTTTTTTATACCACTAGGTGGCTCTGCAGAGTAACACTGTTCTTAACTTGAAGAAAACCAATGAGACTGTAAACAAACAAACAAAAAAATAAATAAAAATAACATAATTCCGGTGCTGTAGAAATTTTAACCCATTATGTGGGTAGTAATATTTAGAATGGGGATTTGCCTGGTCAGCAGTTTTAAGAAACCGGCTCATTACAAAAACAAAAAATAAAATAAAAAAGTTCAATTTGTAACAGCTGAAACATTTCAGTAACATTTCACAGATTACATTTAAATGCCATGAAAAAGCAGGACATTTGAATTTCACTAATAAAATGAGTACAGTCACTTGAATCCATTTCATTTGATAGATTTTAATAAATATTTTTGAGTGGAAATTATAAGCATTTAACAGCTAAGATACAACTAAATAGATCCAATTTTAAAGAATACATATTTACCAAAAATATTCAGATTCTTGTATTTTATGTAATTTAATTCAAATTATTTATTTTAACTAATGTAATAAATCCAATAGATTCAGACTTCTCTGCTTTCATTTGAATCAGTCTTCCTAAACATGCTTATAGAGCCTACAAGCTGAGATTGATCTATCCCAAATTTATCTGATTAATTTTGCAGTTTTACAGCTGCACTGAATGTTCTGCACACACAAGTTTCATGGATGTGGGGGGATTCTCAGACACCTTTTCTGGGGCTTCCTTGGCAGCACCTTCACTGTTTCTTTCATGAAGCCATGCAGTCCGGCCTCCAGCGCACAACGTGGGTTTGTGATTGTAGCAGAAAATGTACGTTTTAAACGTAAATGCAGTCTCTTGTAAGAGGACAGTTTAAACGTACTCTAGCAAGTCGACTTGCTGAACCTTTTCACCAAGACTTTAACAAATTTGTGTCGTTCATCTCGGGGGGGGGGGGATGATATACTCCAGCAGTCATTGGACGAAAGGCAGTGTACTCTCTAGAAAGGCCGACATTTAAATGAATTGGTCACTGAATCAATAGTTTCATTTAAATGTGTGTCCAAAGGGTTGGGAACAATTTGTTACACAAAAGTCAAGACATTCTGCTAAGACTGAAGCAATATTGCTTCTATAAAATATCATTCTTAATTCAGCTCAAAGTTTATTTTGCATGGCACATTTACAATCTCAGCTGACCAAAGTGTTCAACAATATTTATGGCATCACAGATACGGAACAGAAATAAATATACATTTAAGGTAATATAGGCAATAAAATAGCAACACAAATAATAGTAAAATCACAAAACAATTTATGATTCATTTAATGTGCAATTTTTTTTGTCTTGTTTCAAATGGTTTTCAAGGCCATGGAAAAAGATTAATTTTCAGTCAAAATTTATACTGACTTATACATGTAAGTAATTTGAAAGCTTAATATTTTCTGACCATGGATTAGTTTTCAAAAAATACAATTTAACAGCATGTTTAGTTTTCTTCACTATTTGCATTCAACGTGTTAGAATAATAGGAGGTAAAATTTGGCTTTAAGTAGTAAAACTATTAAGAGAAGTCTCAGGAGACATACTTGACACAATAAGAAAATTACAAAGATCTGTTTGTATTCATTGTTACATAGATTGTCTATTCATTGTTACATAGATTGTCTACTCCCACTTATCCTGAAGGGTCGTGGGGGAGTCGCTCGACATTTTTTTGTTTTGTTTTAATTATTACTTTTCTCATACATATAACTGCTCAGGCTTTTCCTGGCTGATACCAAACTCCTATTATCTTTTCAGACTTTCTGGTCTGAAAAACCTGGAACTTGTGAAATTTTGTCGATTCAAATGTTGACAAGTTGCAGGTTTATCTTTCATAGAGATTGTAATTTTGATTCCATCAGAAAATTACATATGAATCAAAAAATATATTCATCACACTTAACTGATTTCAAATAAACTGAAATCAGAGTGCGTCAGAGAACAGGCTGTTTGTTGATGTGTTTGTGCCTGACGTTCTCGTCACTGATTAGAACAAAGTAAGGGAAAACTGGCCAGTTTCTGCTTCTGGGTGATTGATTGGTGCATTTCCGATTTCACAGTGAGAAGATCTAAGTTCATATTTGAAAGTTACAAATATATCAAACTAATCTAATTTGACTCAAAGCAAATAATTACATAAGAGTACTGAAAGTGTAAAAAAAATTGTGATGGAAGGCCATGTTTTTTGTCAACAACTTCAGCCAAATTGGCTTTCCAAGACGTTTTCAGATTTTTATTTTTTTTTTC
Organism: Poeciliopsis gracilis; assembly: GCA_911649635.1. Classification (NCBI taxonomy): domain Eukaryota; kingdom Metazoa; phylum Chordata; class Actinopteri; order Cyprinodontiformes; family Poeciliidae; genus Poeciliopsis; species Poeciliopsis gracilis. The sequence goes on from CAJVRI010000128.1 coordinate 2,902,266, forward strand.
TAAAATTCCTCACAGGATTTTGTAGCAGATACATTGCAAACAAATTATCCCAAACAAACAATGTTGTTTTCACTGAACAACACATAATTCTTTAGCTAATTCGTGCTCAAATACTAAATTGATTTGTTATGCAATGTGTTAGCTATGCCCAATGTGAGAGACACAGAGCCCGAGGAAAACTGTTAAGTTTTCACAATTTTTTCACACGGGAACCACAAACATATTAGGATAGAGTAACAAAAAGGAAGGAAAATGACACATGGTTTTAAACATTTTTTTATTTTATTTTATTTTTTTACAAAAACAAATCTGGAAAATGTGATGATGCATTTGTCTTATCCCTTCCGCTTTATCCATTAGAGGTTCATGAAGATCAAGAAAACACAGCAGACATTACAAGGAGCTTTGTTTGAATTTATCATTTGAGAAAGTTAAATAGTAGAGCACAGCTTAGCTATAATTAATGAGTCCAGAAATAACTATTTTGGCTTACTTGAGAAAGACTTAAAGTGTGGCAGAAAAATATGAGACCTGGTGATGTATGTAAAAACCTAAAACATGTAAGCAGAGTTGCAATTGAAAGGTTTAAATCAAAGCATATCAACGTGTTAAAACGGCCTAGTCAAAGTCTAGACCTAAATCTAGTTGAGTAAGTCACTGACTGAGGTTCCCAGATGTCACCCATCAAATTCTTCTGGGTTAATATTAGCAAACTAATCAATAAAGTCTGAGCTAATCTGGAGATCATGACACATTGTTTTTTTCTCCATTAAGGTAGGAAATAATCCATTTTATGGCATCTATGGATAAATGAGCCACTGCTGACTTGAAGTATCACAGTCAAGAACTTTTCAACAGTTTCTCATGTCAACTTTTTCAGAAACTGAAACCGCAGTTTGAAAACATATGATCCGACTTTGTTCTCTGACAGTTCAGCCCCTTTCAGCAGTTCTGTCTCTGAGATATTTTGCTCTGCTTAAGTTTTTTTTTTTTTTTTTTTTAACTTGGCCTCTCCTAAAAAGGTTTTCTCATCCCCCTATCAGCACTTAAAAAACTGTGTGAAGACGGTGTGAGTGAGACAGAAAAGGAGAGCGACTGCGAGATAAAGAAAAGGGAAGCGTCAAACTGCTAATCAATAAGATTTCTCTAACCTTTTTTCCCTCTCTCTCTCTCTCTTTCTCTTGCCCCCCCTCCTCCCCAAGGGGCTCACGGCATTCAAGGCGAGCCAAGACGAGCTTGGCATTGTTGAGCACGCCTTAAAAAGAAACACCTGCGAGGTGGAAGACTTAAAAAATAAATAAATAAATAAATAAAAAACAGAAGAAAAAAATCCTGCTTTTCGCAGCTCTTAAAAATGTTGGCAAATGTTCCATGGGCTTTCTGGGAACAAAACAGTAAAAAGAAAGAGCTTCCATGCAAGTGAAGACAAAAGGGGATGGTTTTCCACAGAGATGGAGGTGTCATTACACTTGAGACGGTTGCCAAATTTGGACTTATCCCCCACTACACCCTTCATCTACCCCACCCCCACCCCAATCCTCATATCTATACCATCTTAGTTCATTATCAGTGTTCAAGCAGTGCTCTGGTAACAAATCCACAGTAATATTTAGCTGCTGAGAAAATGTGTTTGTTGCTCAGGCGAGGGATGGGGAAAAGGGGGCTAATGTGCACAGAGACAAAGATGGAGCAAGCTGTGGAAACGGGGTGTTTTGGGGGAGAGCAAGAGGGGGCTAAAACAGATGGCACTCTTGGCATCCGCCTCACTCCTAAATCTGTTTCTGCTGTTTTTCTCATGTGCAGGAGGCTTTAACCCTGTGGTAACCTGTGTCCCAGCCTGACCTCGGACCTGGCGGATGGATGTAACAAGCCTGCCGTGTGAGCACGAATCCACGCAGGTCCATGTCCGCCACGTCTCTGTCTCTGCACACTCACTCGGTTTCCCAGTTTGTACGGAGCACTTCCAGCAGCTTCAGTCTCGAGGTTTATTTCACAGAGCTGTTCACTTGCCTGTGGTGGGCTGCTCACCTCATGCTTCACTCTGTAGGTCTGCAACCCTTCATACCCTGGAGTTCACTGAGCTAAACTAATTTCAGTCAGATTCTCAAAGATATAGTTTTTTCTTTCAGTTTTTATTTGTTTTTTTGCTTTTAAATATTGAAATATTGCCGGATGGCATAATTACTTACTGAATCAGATTATTTTTTTCTTACTTTGTAACTATAGATATGTCTGTCTTTTATTGTTACGTTTCATGAGTAACTAAAAGTATCTCCAGACTTCCAAATCACATAAACATATCAGCAGTCTGATGATGCACACACAAATACATTTCATAAATTCATTTAATCAATTCTGTAAACTCATACTTTTTTAAGTAATAATAATTTTTCTAATTATTATTACAAAATTTTTTAATTTTTTTACATTTGAAATAATTTTAAAAAATGCTCACACTACCTTTATTACTCCCATAAAGGCAGACATTTTTTACTTATTAAATTTTCCTTAATCGGCTTTGCCAATTTAAACACAGCTGTTACGAAGTTGAAGAGATAATTTTACTGGACAAACACATTTGTTAGACATATCTTGTGGTCGAGAAAACAACACATTAATCAGATACAGCAACACCTGCTAAAGATGTATTTAAGTATCTCGAAGGAAATGGTTGTGAACCCAAGCGGTCCCGACCTGAGGGTCAAAGTAACCACTGTGGGAAAAATGCTGTAAGTCATTGATCTTCTTAAATAATGCGAATAATGTGGATAAGATTCCTGCTCCGACAAAATGAATGCAAACTATTCAACTGGTACTAAAATATCAATCTGTTTTCATAACTTTTGGAAGTTTTTTTAAAGTATGTTAACAACTGGTGCATTTTTTTTACAAAGAATTTAAAACACCTGTCCACTGTAAATTCAAATGCTCTTTGAAAGTTGGAGCAAAGTTCGATCTATCACACGCTGTGAGACTCCAGGCATCAGTTCTTGTTTCTTATTAACCGACCTTAAAGCTTCCTCAATGTTTGTTGCGGAAGTTTAAACCTGCTTTCTTTAGTGTAATGCTTCCCAACGCTTTGACAACTTTAAAAAGAATTAAAAAGAAACAGAATGATTGATAATAATTATAAAAATGATTCATTTCATTTGTAAGTCCCTCTCGAAACAAGAACACGGCTCAAGCAAAGCAATAAAGCCACAGAATTACAATTGCACACAGAATAAAACGGAGCGATGTAATTACAGAGAGTGTTTCGAACAGGTGAGATTTGAGTCTCAATCTGAACTCTGGGAGAGATTCGCAGGGTTGTGGATGGAGGAGGATGACCTGAGGGAGCGAGACGGAGCGGTCATGTGAACATAGTTATAATGGTCAATACAAAACCAGAAGAGGCCGTGAACAAGATGAGCAGTGGTGTGGGGATTGAGGGAGCGACAGATGGAAATAAGCAGACGGGGCCATGTTATTGAAGTGGACTAAGAGTTTATATCACATAAACAGGAAGTAAGAGAGGGTGGCAGGAGAGAGAAATTTGTTTTACTAGAAAAGTAGTTTCATTTATTTTCTGTAAATTGCTAAGGGTGGGAATAATTTTGGCACCTCTGATTTTTGTATTACAAAATACAAAATAAAAACAAACAAAAAACAAAAACTCCACACATTTATAAATACCTTTATATACCATATATACCTTTATATAGGTACTTTTATATCTAGAACTTTTTTGTTAGCTGAATATATCTAGTCAAATCAAAAGTTAGATTTTTTTTAAAGTAAAGTAAAAGGAAAATTATGTCATCTTATTTTATCAATTTAATTTTATTCCATTGGTTTTTAAAGGTGACCATGAGAAAAGTTCTGGTTGGTTTCCAACAGTCTGAATGTCATCCGTGGACTGAGGCCACATCCGCCTCACAGCGAGCGCTATAGCATCCATGTGCAGACTCCCCATACATCACTGAATGCACATCACTTACATGTGGGGTTTCCATGTTGGTGTGAGCTCATTTGCATAATCTCCCATTTAAAGAGGGATGTGACGGAAGGCTGGTGGAGGGTTTTGGGGGGGTGCTAAAGGCTGGGGTGTGTACAAAGTGCCCATTGTGCATTCTCAGGATAGGGAAAATGCCCTGTAGGGGCTGGTTTGAGTGCGTGTTTGTGTGAATGTTTATCTGCGTGTGTATGCGTGTGTGTGAGCCACACCTGTCAGGAGAGCCTGAGGGAAGTGATGAGACCACTGTAATGAGAGCGAGCAGCCCTATATGTGTGAAAGTGTGTGTGTGTGAAGCAGATAAAGTGGAGGAAACTTTATGAAGACAGACGAGAGCTGCAGAATCTGTGGGCTATATCAGTCTATCAATGTCCTAATTGTTTCCCTTTATTAACTTGGCTTGAGACCAACCGCACCATTTTCTCTGTTGCTGTCAAAGTCACACACATGCAAAAACTCACACTTACTCCCCCTCACTTTCTCCCACACTCAGCAATAACAACTCCTAGCTGCAGCAGCATGATTGGATTACTTCTCGCCTTCATGCCAAAAAATAATCCACCAAAGATGCAGCAGGCTGATATGATCAGACTGGAGGAATAATAATAATAAATTACTTTTTTTTTTTTTTTTTACTTTTTAAAAGGGAGGTTGTTGTAAAAGGGTTTGGAAAGAAGAAAACAGCCCAGAAGCGCTGAAATAGTTGGTGTCTGTGTCTCTATTGCTAAAACGTAATGCTCAGCAATCTGCTTAATATCCCTGTTGCCCTCATTAGATTAGTGAACATTAGGGAGACTGGAAGATTTTTGCCTCTTTGTTTTTTTGTTTTTTTTTTCTATTGCAACATGGGGGGCCGGAGATAGCACTGCTAAAAACGAGGACTGAAAGTTACTTTAAAGACACAGTAATTCCAAACCAAAACTAAAATTTCCGTGTCCTTTTAAAGAACTGCAAAACATCTCCTTTCCTCAGCAGGATAAGAAACAGTAACAGCTTGAAGTTGTCTGCCTATTAATTACTAATTCCTGGCGAGGCCGGCTCAGGGCGAAGACAGAAAGCGGTGTGTGACCACCACCGGCTAAAGCAGGCCTGCGCCGGGATTCAGGAACGTTATCAGAGCTCAAAGTCCTAATGCCACACTGGGAATACTGCCACAAGTAACATAATAAGTCCACTTTGGATGTGAGGGGGAGAAAAGAGAAAGGGCTTTCTTACTCTTGGCTCGTTGTCCGGTTAAATTTCCTCAGGCGAGCGTAAACAGATCAGGGGGGGAAAAAAAAGAAGTCGTTTTGTTTTGTAGGCTTCAGCGAGGGAAGGCGGACAACTATTAAACATGTAATTCCACAAATTATAACTATGACGTAAACATTTTTACACATTTAACATGTCCACTGCAATCCTGACACTGATGGAATCTATTTAATACAGAGCTGCGGTCATCTTTTCTGTTCTCACAATGTTAATCATTGTTTTCTTTGATAGCGCCTCCACTGCTATTGGCACCCGATTGAACAGATGCAATATTATTTTTCAACTGTTATATTTACAAATGTATTGAAGTGAAAAATCAGCATGTTTTTAGTGCTATTCGTCTGACCTAAAAAAGAACATCTATGTCACTTGAGTGGCTCTTAAACCTTCCATTCTGAAGAGTGAGCAAGTTAAACAATCCTCTGTGTTTTTTCACACTTTATTTACAGAAAATAGAAAGATTCTCTGATATTATGACAAAATGGGAGGATAAGCTCAGAAATACAGATTTTTAGTTTATTTTATAGCAGTTTTTATGAATACCTGAGGCACCAGTAATTTTAATACCAATTATTTCACCAGATTGGTTGAAATAAAAATAAAAAATCCATAGCTTATTCTACAGCAATGAAGTAAGAACTGACATTATAAAACCTATTGAAGACCATTGGCTGTGTTCATAAACACTAGACATGAATAAAAGTAAAAGTGTTGCTTCTGATTAGCTCTTCAACAGACTTTGTCAAAACTAGCAGGTTTTCGTCAATGAAACAGAGAACATTTTACTGTGCAGTACTATACGTTTCACAATAAACAGCTGTTTGGGAACGGAGGAGTGCTAGTTCCGGATTCTTGGCCTTGAAAAGGTTGCAGGTGTTTTCAGCATTTCATAAAAGACGATTGGGAAAATCTTCCATTCACAGGGTAGAAATGTATTCATGACGCTTGCGCACAAGCAGCATATATTAAATCAGCAATCACAATTTTGTGCCATTATTTTGTATGTGAACAGACCAAGGCATAGGATGCTCAAATTTTCTGATTGGACATTCCTGCTCCATTAAGAAGCCTTTCTAATAAGGCCTAATGCTGTTCATCCAGGGTTGTCAGTACTTGCTGAGGGCCCAATACTTGTCCTGTGATGTAATCTATGTAAATAATTGGTTAATTCAGAATTTATTTGGCTGATAAAATTTGGGGCAAAAGAAACCTTTTGATTTCACAGATTAAACAATAATCTGACAGAGGCCTTTTACCAATGCTGTCTTCTGTTAAAAAACATATATATTTCGATTTTGTTTAGGTTTGATTAGCTTTAAGAAAAACAAATTTTCTTTTGCAAACTACAATGTACTTTCTATGAATTTTGGTAATATTTTCAGTGGCAATATCAATGTACCAAGTCTCTGTTTAGAACACATACGTGATACTTTTTTTTTCTTGGTGGCATTGATTGCACAATATGTAATATTATCAAAATAAAGTGTTATGAAGCAGGACAAAAAATATAAATAGGACAAATTTTTGATTGGCCTGCTTTTTACCATATTTTGCCATATTTCAGACTAAAAAAAGCAAAGAAAAATCATCTGTAGTAAGAGATAGAGATTGTTTTAAATGCCTTTGATAATACTACTAATAAAACAAATCTTATGAAACAAACATTCCTGAATCTTTGAATATCATCTGGTTGCTATTAAATCTCTATTTTTGAATTTCACCAGGAGACTTGATTCATAATTTACACCATTTTCGGACAGTTTAAATAGCAATTTATCATACAGGTAATTTAGTTCTGGAATCGTGTAGCATTTAAATGGTGATAGAAAAGAACACCATGTACAGGAATGAGAACAATCAACCGCAGGTACAAAATGTTGATGAAACTTGACATCAGCAACATTCCACATAAACCACTAGAGGCCACTAGAGGGACAAGATATCAAAGAATCACACAGATGTACGGGCAACAAAAGAAGGCAAAAGAAACTCATTTGATCTTTCACTTCGCTAAAAACTAGTTTTATGTCATTAGAGATCCATTTTAACAGCATAAACGTCCATACTCACCAAAATCTCTAATTATTTGTTTCTGAACTTTTTCCTGATGTAAATGTATGATGCTGCATAGTATGAAAATAACTTTAGTGAAGCCAAAAGGTATTAATACCCTTCACAGATTTTAGATTTAGTTTTAATTTTTCAGCAAGTTTCTTCTTGATATAAGCAATTCTAATGTTTTTGGAGTGACACAGCAAGAGTCCTGCGTGATTGGGGTGATGGCAAGGAGCCTTTCTTACCTCAGTGATTTGAAGATCATCATCAAAGATACATGATCAAAATGCTGGTGGAAATATGCAAAAGAATCTGCTGAGCAAATATGAGATGCTTTTGATCGTAATAGTACTCAACATGCCTTTTGTTATACAATGTAGAACCCTTTCCCCCCCCCATCTCAATATGTACTTCTTTTTAATTGTTTTATCTTTTAAAATATGTTTGGTTCCAATCCAAAGAGAAATATATATAGTATTAAATGATTTTTTTTTTCAAGTAAATCAAAATAATTTGGTCCTTAACTCTCTGATCAGCTGAGTTAGCATGCAATAGAGAGGCGTGGAGTTCACTGAGACCTCTTGAACCAAAACATGAAACGCCCAGCGTTTAAAAATTAGAGGTAGTAATGTGACAACAAGATAAATCATCATTCTGCAGTACAATACCTGCTACATTCAGTGTTGCTCTGACCTTCCCACTCATCTCATTTCTGTTCCCTCAAACGTCCAAATCGGGAACGACGAGTTACTTCTGTGCTTGTCGCTAACTAAAGTGCACAGGATAAATGCAGGAACACAAAAAAACCTAAGTCCCAGCGACAAACAGGAGCAGAAACAAAGAGAGGTGCCAGCACGAAAACATTAACCATCCGCGGAAACTCGAAGCCAATTCCAAAGTTTGCACTTGGATCCGAGACTCTCACGGGTAAGTTTAACCAAAACAAACACAGAATGTACTCGCAGAAAAATGCATTTCTGCTGTTACTCTTAGCCAGATCTTCTGTTGCTGAGTTTATTAATAATATGTCAAAGCCAAACACATGTTACGTTTTCTAGTTTATGCTCAGCTCTGAGACTGTGAGATTAAATACACACATCCAAGATTGACTTTCTAATGAATATTCCAATTGATATTCATATTAGCATCACCCACCAAGCAGGAGTTTGAGTGCACATGTATGTTGTGGCCTGCATCGCTTTGTAGCGGTGAGTTGGCAGAGCAAAGCTGAACTCTGTTAGTGCGGTTGCTGCTCACTTTTCCACCAATGTCTGAGCATTTAGCCGGGGCTGGCGCACGATGTCCATCAAGAGTCAAAAACACGTGCACACATGCACACACACATATACACAATTGTATGCTTTATAATGTGCCAACTGATGTCATGGCAACCCCATATACTCAGCAAGAGGGAAGATGTTGTGAGCCAAATAAATGCCATGGTAACTTTTTCTTTTTCTTTTTTGAAAACCACGTTGCCCAGAAACCTTTGAAGCTTATTAAGTGAACCCAGTGGGGAGACAAATGGACAGAGAGAGAGACCGAGCAGGGAAAGGGGAAACTGGGGGAAACACATACAGAGAGAGAAAGAGAGAGGGATGGGAGTGCATCCTGTTCCAGGGCCAAAGTGGCTCTTTGTTTTAGGGAAAGGGAACGCTGTGAACCTGCAGAGAGGCGGGTTAGTGGCCTCACTAATGGCGCCTTCATTGAATTTAGCTGCAAAGTTGCTGAGTCCACCTTAATCTGTTTGGTTGGTGCGCGATGCTGTTTGTCTCAGGAAAGTTTGCCACAGATGAGGAGTTTTTAAATGTCCGTCATGCTGGGTTGACTTGCATCGGTGACTCTCAACACCTGCCAGGATGAAGCATCTGTCCAATAAAACTCAATTTGTTTTTGTGGGATGTCATGTGTTAGACCAACAAAAATGGAATTTTGAAGTGGATAATTTAGCCTTTTGTTTATTTATTTATTTATTTTTTTTACAAATAAATACCTGGAATGTGTAGTGTACCTTTAAACTTGCTGAAGAACATAGTTTTTGCTATACTAATTGCTAAAAGTCTTTTCAGGTATCTTTCAAGAGTCTCTTGAAACAATATTTTCTCTTTTGCCTGATCTTCATAAAATAATAAGTATTTTTTGTCTTTCATCTATTTCATTTTGATTGAATTCACATCTGCGGTTTGACTGAAAATTGAACCTGCCTCCCAATCCCAACTCTGCTGCAACCTGTAATAGGCTTTCTTCCACAAACTCTCTTTAATCAGCTTTATATGTCTTCCCATCACCACAGCATGCTGCTGCCATTGCCATATTCACCATGGAAATGCTCCGTTCATGCACAATGTCAATTTTAAACCACACATTGCGTTTTGCACTAAGAGATAAAAATTCAGTTTGGTTTTCATCTAACAGGAGTACCTTCTCAGCCATTTTGAACAAATTCTTTCCAAATTGTACTTTTAATTGCTTTCTTTCAAAACTGCTTTTCTTCTTGCCAGTCTCTTATTAGTTCGGATTTGTAGAGCGTGAAACAACTAGCTCCCCGGTCAAGAGATGCTCCAACCTGAGCTCTGGATCTTGACAGCTCCTCCAAAGTCACTATAGGTTTCTTGGCTTGATTAACCCTCTCCTTGTCAAACTCATCAATTGATGTGGATGGCCATGTCTACGAAGGTTTGCAGTTGTGTTTGCTGTGTTCCTTTGTGTTTGTTCTCTAATGTTCTCTAACAATCCTCTGAGGCCTTCCTAGAACGGCTAGATGTATGAGGCTGTTATTTTAGCAAAATCAGGAAAAAAAACTGCAGTCCAATTTCTCGCAATGTGTCTACACCCGGGTGTGTGAGGTCTCATTTTACCCTGACTTGGTTCCTAAAATCTAAAAAAGTATGTGCCTATACTTCATCCATTTTATTTTTGCCATGCATGTGTGTGCATTTGCCCTCAGCGTGTAATTAAATCAGTCCCTTTCTCCTTGAGTTAGCTTGCGCTGCCAGAGTTGGTGCTCAGAGCAGCAGAGTCTGGGTCTGCCAGTTTCATTAGTCCTGATGAATGACCTCACAACAATCAACAGAAACAAGTTTGGATGTGTGGAAAAGTAAATGTGAAGTACCAATCCATTTCAAGCCCCTGTCGCCTTCTTAAACAAACAAACCTGTGTTTGTGTGCGTGTGTGTGTGTGTGTGTTCGTGTGCGTGTGCGTATGTGTATCTCAGTGCTGTAGGTTGGTGCACACATGCAGCTTGCAGTTACTTTTCATGCTTTTAATCATATGTGTAAGTATGTGCAAGTGAGCGTACTGTACAAAGCACCATTGTGAGCCGGGAGTTGCCCCTCCTGCACCGTGTCTGCGTGAGGAATAGCTTCGCTTTGCGCATGTCTCTGGGAGCTGTGTGCACTGTGCACCGGGGCATGGGTTCGACGCTCAGTTAGGGGTTTTTTGGTGGCAATTTCCATATTGCCTGGGGTCATGTGGGCATGGAGCCAACTCCTGGTGCTGTGGGTGCCCGCTGAGGCGTGGGGAGATTAAAGCGGGCGCACGGTACCACAAAGGGGCCTGTCTAGTGCTTTTTAATTCTCCCAAATTAGGGCATGATGCCAAGGCAGCTCCCTGTTATGGCAAACACTCCATAACTGGCACCACAACTGCTGCTCAGCAAGACATGGCGAGCAAGAGAGACATTGAACTTTGGAAGAAAACTTTCACATGTTTTTTTCCCTCCTCTTTCTGCACACTTGGACACAGGGATGTCTAAAGCTTGCATACATGTAATTAGCGGTTTGTAGCTGTTGCTGGTTTGCAGTGACATTGCCTGAATTCACTATGGTTCCCTGTTACTTCAGCCCTATTAATTGCACTTGGTTAATGCTGAACCTCTGGTGGAATGTGAATTCTGCTCTGTCTTTGTGAAATGCATATGTGTGTGTGGGTGCGTGTGCGTGTGTATGTAAATCTGCATACCCTCAGGACAATGGCAGGCCAATAAACAAATAGTAGGTAGACAGTTTGTTTGATAGTTGTATCTGCCTTTCTGTGTGTGTATGCGCATGTGTGCATTTATACCCGCGGGGGAAGTGGCAAGCTACTGAAAGGCCAGTGCAGGGACACCGGGGCTTGTGTGTGTGTCAGGTCTCCAAGGTCCCATTTCTGAGTTCACCCAGTCCAGATTTTGCTCTCTCTGGTGCCATGTTGGCAGCTGGTCCATCATCTCAAAGTAATGCCAAGGTTTTCAGGTTTTCCTATAGGTTCTGCTTCACCTTGGTGGAACATGCTCACAGGGAACAACGTGCTAGTCGAGTTTCAGTCCAACTCACCTTGGTTTCATTTAGTAGAAATCAAGGTGAGTACGACTGCATTAAAATAAGACAGCTTTGTTTTATTTAGAAATACAAGGAGAGATTGACTGACTTGTGCTTTTAATCCTTTCTTCTTTTGTTTTTTTTTTGTGTGTTTTTTGCTTTTTAGAACTAACAGGTTGTGCCAACACCTTTCTGTGAGAACACTGCTGTTCAGTCAAGAGGACTCAAGGTCCATATTTCAAAAACACTTTTTGTTGCATGTCCAAAAACAAATAGATGTTTATACAACATAAAAAATGTAAACAGCTCTGCAAATGATGGAGTGCACATGGCGAGCAGATTGGAAGCATTGAAATTCTGTGAACTTTCTGATTGAGAGGTGTGATTTTATGACCCTATGCTTGTACAGTAGTACACATGATCTGGTAGATGTAATCACTGCATCTCTTCTGATGGCATAAACACTCCACAATGAGCATATTTTGCTTTGAACACACCGAATGGTCTGAACAGGTGCAGCAGGAGCATGGAGGAAAACAAGGAAGTCTGCCGTTGCTATTGTTTTCTGTGCTGGTGAAAACGGACCTGGGTGTGCAAGCGTACGATGACTTTTTGTCGTTTTTATTTCCAAATATCTTTAGTTTGCATTAACATGCATGATGAGCATATTGTTTCCAAAAGGTTTCACTGTGGGGCCTGTTGTCAAACCTTTTTTGTGACAACTGGCAAAAAGCAATATTTCCATGTTGCTGTCCAGGCTTTGTCGTACGAATTGGGCCAAAGTTCATTGCTTTTATCAATGAACAGACATGCCCTAAATGAGAAAGAGAGAACAGGACTTACAGTGGATACCAGGAGGGCTGACTAATGCATTGCAAAGTGGTTTATTGTGTACCTTTGAGCTTTTAATCTCTTATGGAATATCCTGGATTTGGAAATGTTGGCAACATTGTTGAAATCTTTGACTAGAAATAGGGTCAGGTCATATACCTTCATACCATCTTGAAGAAGTGGAGCAATGCTGCATATCTTCTTTAAGTCTGTTGAGGAGAGTTTACTGTGTTCTGTCATCATCTATCGTGGCAGCAGCATCAGGGCCAGGGCCTTAAAAAGGTTAAACAACCTGACAAAGAAGC